>OY998268.1:53197602-57997602 GCA_963922045.1 Persicaria maculosa
AAATTGAAATCTTCAATTGTTTTGATTTCTTGTTGTAATTAGTCGAGTTGCTATCAAATTCATGCTTTTCGATTCATCTAGCTGGTGTTACTTGCATTTGTAAGCCTAGGGTTTTGAGGTAAAAGGAATTGAGGTGTTTCAATCAACTGGAATTTGGGTTTAGATGTAGTTCAGATCGCGATAGATTGTCAATTCGACTTTTGACTTTCAATTAACTGGAATTTGGGTTTCAATCTAATACGATGACGAGTTTAGTGTGAAATTGACTCCCCTTGTAAGATTGATGTGGCTATTGAGTATTGTTGACAAGTTCCATATATATTTTTTGGTGATTCCTAGATTATTCAAGGTGATGTCCTCAAGTGTGATCTTTTACATATGTGTGGCTCTTTTCTGTTGAACCAAATAACTAAGTTGGTTGTCTAACTTTGAAGAACTTCGTCTATCTAAGAATGTTTATGTAATTCAATCTTTTCTTTGATCCATGGTTGGTTTGGTGGAAGCATAGGAAGAGGCCTTGTGACTTTGTAGCTAATTAGTTTTTACTCCTGTGTACAAATTCTTCTTTATATGAGAGATTTGATTCCTTTTCAATCTTATTTTAGGTGAATTTTGCTGGAAGTTAACAAAATATACTATCCTTTTAATTTGGGATTTTTCGTTACCTACCATAAGCTTATTAGGTGTATTCACTATTGAAATATAAGTTGTTGATTCGAGGGAACAAGCGAATGATAGCTCATGGGAAAGTCTTAGATATATTCGTATTTATCAAATGATGAGCACTTGTCTTGTGTTTTCTTGCCTGAATGTAACAAGATGCTTTGGTGAATAACTGAATATGTTGCAATAATAGAGTAACTAAAGTCCTATATCTTGTTTTGTGATTTGCCTACCTTTATAGGATTAGTTCATATTGTTTGGATACATTCTGTAATATGATGTCAAGACTCAAGATAACATCCTGCCTACCTTTTTTGGCAATTTGCTTGGTTTTTCCTTAGCTTCTTCAGGGGTGAGGAATGCTGCTCAAAGGAAGCTTTTGGATGAGCTCAGTATTCCAGCTAATGATGTGCCAATTGATGAGTTTGTACCGCTTGGTCGCATGATGTACATGGAACCAGCTGATGACAAATGGGGAGAGCGTGAACGTAATACTCCCATAAACTCTAGTCACCAAAATTGCATTTAGTAACTCTTAGTGTCAGTACCTAACAAATTGCCGCTTGTTCTACAAAAAATGCACACAGTTGATTACCTCCTGTTCATCATCAAAGATGTGAGGACATGCCCCAACTCTAAGGAGGTTGTTCATGTGAAGTACGTGACCTGCGAGGGGTTGAAGGAGCTATGCAGGAAAGTAGATGCCGGTGAAGAAGGCTCGAAGCTGTCGCCTTGGTTCAGGCTTGTGGTGGACAATTTCCAAAACGTCGAGAAAGGCACGCTTAAGGAAGTTGTTGATATGAAAATCTATAAGTTGTTTTAGGTTGCGCCCGTTTAACGTTACTGCATCAGGTAGTCTGCTAAGTGTGATGTTTTCCGTTTGATTCAAGCATTGGATCAGCTAATAATGTCAAGCTTAGATATGATCCTCGTTATGGTTAAACTTACTGTTGATCTTGATTCCGTGAAATAAAAGTTTCTATTGTTCATCGGGCAATTGCATTTATCTTGGAGAGCATAGTTGTGTTTTATTTATTTTCATTTTTTATGCGAGGTTAATGACTTTTTACTTTGTGTCTAATTCTTGTGGTACGTGCTTTTACGGAGTGTGAAGTCAGTGTTTTAGCTGGTTGAAACAAATAATTTTTCAAATATCATGGCACATGAATGTTTGGATTGGATTTTGAAACTTTTGTTTTTTTTTTTGTTTAATATGAGTATAAATATATAACTACAACTAGCCCCAAACCCCGAAAAAAAGGAGGGGAAACATGTTATGTGGTATTTCATATATTATCAATTTTATAAAAATGTCATCAATAAAAATGTCATCAACATACAATGTCATCACAAATGATTGAGATCGATGAGGTGTAATCACAAATGTGATCAATGAATAAAAATGTAATAAATATGTCACCACAAGTGATGCAATTGATTAAATTAAAAAAAAAAGCATCAAACGATTTGATTAAAAAAAAGTGGCATCAAATAATTACATAGAAAAATGGTATCAAAACACTACTTTGAAAAAGTTGCATCACATTAAAGAAAAAAATGTCATAAAAAACACTACTTTGAAAAAATATCGCATCACGGTAAAAAAAGATCATCAAAAATTGACATAAAAAAAAGTGTCATCAGTAGTCAACTGTAAAAAAAAGGCATCAATGGTCTACGTGACATCACAGTAAACAAAAAATGTCATCAATGTTTGAAAAAAATGGCATTAAAAAAGTGTCATCAAACCATTTCATTAGAAAAGTGGCATATAAGCCAAAATAAAATGTAATAAAAAATGGCATCGAATAATTACATTAGAACAATGACATCAAAGCACTACTTTAAAAAGTGGCATCACATTAAAGGGAAAAAATGTCATTAAAAATTTGGCATCAAAATACTACTTTGAAAAATGGCATCAAAAATTTCAGAAAAAATGGCATAACGATAAAAAAATGACAACGGAAAAATGGCATCACGGTAAAAAATGGCATAAAAAAAGTGACATTAGTTGTAAAAAAAATAATAAAAAAAAATAAAAAAATAAAAAATTGAAAGAGTCGGTCAACGTTGACCGGTAAACGGTCAAACGTTGACCGGTAAACGGTCAAACAGGTTGACCGTTGACCCTTAAAGATTCAAAATAAGCTAGTTAGCAAAATCACCCTACATTTTAATTAAAAATATATTTTTTCTAAACCGGGAATCCTATCCTATATTAAAAACCGAACCGGATGGATTCAATTCGATTAGATTATACCGGTCCGGTTCCGATCGATTTTCCGATCCAAATCGAAATACACACAACCCTAGTCGGGAGGACCAATGAAGTCTTTAAGAAAATTCAAGGACAAGATGAAGACATCGCAACGAAAGGATTGCAAAATTCGGGGTGGGAGGAATATTTTGAGCAGAATTCAGCCCGATTATTTCGAGGAGAATCCAATCCAATTGATGGTATCGAAGAAGAAGAAAAAGGTCTGACAAATGGACGATACGTGTACGGTCCAGATTCAATCTGAAGGACCGTCCCAGCCCTCCGATGGCATCATCCTATAAATATCTTCAACGCCGTTGTCGTCATCCATTTCTTCGTCTTTCCCCTTTCCCACGTCTGTTCACTCTTATCGTCATCTACCTCATCCCTCCAGTTCCAGTGCTTTTCAATTTCTCATCTCCTCAGACGCGTTTCCATCGATTGACTATTCAATGTTGTAGCTCCCATCGAACGCGTGTTTCCCCCTCTTCAATCGGTCGATCGGCCGCCTGATATTTCTGAAAAATTGCAGCTTTTGATCTATTATTGTTCAAATTAAATTGGGGTTTGTGATTTCGTTGGGGCTTTTCTTTCTTCTACTTCTGTTTTGATTTTTTTTTTTGTTCTCAGCATCGGAGTAAAATGCCTTCGGTGCTTGTTGAACTTCCCCTTCGAACTCCGATTCACTTCGTCACCTCTTTGCATAATTCTTTGCGTTCTCATCGTCTGAAACGGATTGAAAAGAGTAATTGGCGTAGTAATTTTAGTTAGAATTATCTTGTTTTTGCGTTTTTCTACTTAGATCCAGCTTTTTTCTGTCCGTGTTTTGTGTTATCTTCTCGTTCTTATTACCTCATTCACCTGGAAGAGCTTGAAGTTGGGTTGCGTTCGAGGTATGTACTCAGATTTTTTGTTCCTTCTCGATGGGATCTTGTGGATCTACAGAAATTTATTACAATTGATATGGTACTTCGTTTTCAGCTGAATTCAGATATGATTAGCAGTGAATTTACACATGCTTTGACAACTTACTTTGGCTTGAGTCATTACTTGCGTTTGGTTTAGTTCTGATATTGATTTGTTTTATTGCCGTTAATTGTTTGCCTGCTTGATGAAAATGATTAACAAGATCATGGGATGACTTGGGTTTCCAGTAAAGTAGGTGTTCTTTTATTAAGATTGCTTCAGATGTGGATGATTGACACTGCAGTAGTGTTTAGTGATGTGTTGGGCATACTGTTAGACTGAATGTGATGCTGTTATCTGAGTGATTGTGTCACTCCACCAAGTCACCAACTAAGATGATTATGTCACAAGTTTTCAATTGGTTTGATACTTGGATTGATAGATAATTAAATGATCAGCGATCAAATGTTTGATGTTGCTTGTTATCTTCTTCCTAAATTTTGTTTTTCAGTTGAGAAGTTGTGCCCTTGGCATGTTAAGTAATCTTTAATGCCCCCTTTTGTCATTGGAATGTATGGTAATGAGTGAAATGACTGATGGCAGTTGATACAAACGATCTTTGTTTCCATGGGTGGTGTGTTGATCGGAATACTGGACTTGGACCGCGACAAATGTGGTCTTGATTTAAAACTACCAGCTCCTGCCAGAGAACCGTGTGCTTCTGGTGTTAGTGGAGGGGATGTTGTCTCGAAACTGAGCAGGGCCTTTGATGAGTCTTTACAAGTTAAAGATATGGATGTAGAAAATAATGTTGATTCTCCTTTGGATGCAAATATTGGCAGTAATATGGCAATGACGGTGATGAGTGAAAAGGGTGTTGTGTGGGAACATGGCAGCACATCGCATAATGTTCCCCCTTCAACTTCTCTAAAGTGCTTGTGCAAGTGTGCCACATTTCCTGTGACGGATCACAACTTTCCTACATCAGCAGATAGCAAATACGGGGCACATGCCTCTAGATTGAAAGAAAATGATCATTGTTTGCGCTCAATGTCCTTGCCTGTAAGTTGCTGTTGGATCTTTGATTATGCTTCTTGATCCCAATGTTGACTACCGGTTTATCTATTGCTTCTGGCCCTTGCTCCCTTATCTTACTCTACGCTTGGCAGAATGCTATGCTCGATGAATTGCTGTGGTTTTCTTGCCTTATGGGTTTTATCGCAGTGTTATATCTCCTTTTTGGATTCAGTCCTTGCTCAGTTTGCAGTTCATATGCGTCATTTCTTTTATAGGAGATATAGTAGACATTTTTGTCACCTTTCACATCATATGCTGTTGTTTCTTTTATGCTGTGCAAGGATCAGGACAATTATTAGTCTAATTTATGCCTGTTGGCCTTGGTTGATTGAGATTAGAAATATTATACAATGGTGTCATAGTGGGTTTATTATTCTCAATAGTGTCTGAAGAGACTTATTCTTCATGCCCTGCAGGCGCCGAGGAAGATTGTCCCTGCCATGAAAGGAACCCGTGAGAAAGAAGGGTTACCTCTGAGGAAGCTGAGTGTGTCATGGGCCCCTGATGTATATGATCCTCCACCTTCTTCAGTATCACATCTACCAAAGAAGAAGAGTAACCAGCAGTATCGGAACAACAAAAAGCATATCAAGGGGAAGCACAAAGGGAAGAACTCCCGAGGAAGCGGCAAAAAGGACAAAAAGCATCATCGGGAAGAACCATCCCTGGGACGTAAGTTCACCATGGATCCCTTTGCAGTTGCAGACAGTGAGAAGAAATTCACTAGGGATCACATTGCAGTTGCAGATGCCGAGAATACACTGTCAAACGATTACAAGTCTCCAGTGGAACTTTTGGATTTCGACAGAGATGTTGACAGCCCTGATACCAATTGTGGGAGTAGCTTCCTGAGAAAATCCCGCGGTGCCCTCCACTTTTCATATGCTGAAACTACTTGATATTCTCCGGTGCCCCTACACCTCGTATTATTCGACGACACGAATACATGATCCTCCGTTGTTCTCAGTCTGTGTTTAGGTTCCCTATATATTACTGTATATAAATAATAAGATTGTCATGCTTTTGTTGATCCTAGCTTGAAAATTCAGACTCTGTTGGTTTATTGTGTGATACTGTTGATGATGATCTTGTTGATGTACCATTTGCTTGCATACTCTGATACTCATACTCAGCTTAAATATTTCCTGTTTGCCTTTCTATTGCTCTAAAATTTATTTTTTCCATATCAACTGTCTTGGTGTTCTTTAACAGGCATGAATATGGAAAATGTGGATTAAGGGCTTTATGTACTTACTGTAATCCTTGTAAACATGGGATTTTGATCTTTGATTATTTATGACAGATGAATGGTATCATCCTTACATAACAAGAGCAGCTTACTCATCTCCTCGCAGTGTACTTTGGGTTTGGAGGCAAGTTTCCCTCAACCTCACGTTGTTTTTACTTCACAATTTCAATGCATATTTACTGCAGTTCTTTGTGAACCTTGCACCTGTTTCTGCACTAAACTGTCAGGTAGCACCTGCCGTTTAATAAGCATTTTTTTGCCTGGTTATTGGTTTGCCTTCGCCCAAACTGGATAACAGAAGTTTCTGTTTCATAATAAATGCGTAGTAATTTAAATTTCAGTTTGGTGTTGCACCCTGCTAGAGATAATTTGTTTGAGTGTTGTTGGTGATCATAAGGTGTCCAAGATAGGCATCATGAAACGTAAGTTCACCATGGATCCCACTGCAGTTGCAGACAATGAGAACAAACTCGTCTGGAACACGTTGTAATCGCAGACCCTGAGAAGATACCGTCTGGAACTGCAAGACAACAGTGGAAGTTTTGGATTTTGACAATGATATTGATTGCCCCTGATTCCAATTGTCGGAGCAGCTTCTTGAGAAAGATCCCTTGGTAAATTCTTGAATGCATGCTGTAAATGAAGGGCTTTGTCTAATATAATGGGATGCACTAGATCTTCATATATAGTGTCCAATACTCCAATCTCAATTCAATGATAAGAATTTATTAAGAAAAAAGAACCCCTGATACCCATACAACAACAGATGAATAATACTACATTCATAAGGTTCATAGAGGTGCACACCAGTGCAAATACTGCACTTGTCTACGGTTAGCCTATGAGCCTTAAGTGGTGTACATGGCATTGATTTTCACATAATCATAACTTAAATCACAGCCCCAAGCTTGCGCCTTCCCATTCCCGTTACCTGTGAATAGCAAGGGAAATCATGCGAACAATAACAGCAACTTAAAATCATGACAGCACAAGCCACATTGAAACTATAAAGGAAGTCATTTGCTTGTATGACACCCAGATTAACAGGTGAAGATGCATAACAAGACATGTTGAGAAATGGAGGCTTACCAATGGAGATGCAGATTTCAACTGTTCCGTGCCTCTCTCCAGCGTCACTGAGGTATCTGCTCACAGCATCCCTGAAGCAAATGTTGTTGGTAGATAAATTGCTTAGACATATTACACAGAAGATTGAAAAAGATTCATCAACAGGAAAGCCGAGGAGATTTACTTGTTTCTATTCACTGGTATAAATAAAATCAAGTGTGTTAGTTCCTAGAATCATAAGCCATAATGTGGTTTACTTGTTTCTATCAAGTGTGTTATTACTTTCGCCAACTGACTAATGCTGAAAATAATAAGCTATAAGGCTATACCTATCAAATTGAAGTGGTTGACCGCCCTCCATAAGTAAGAAGCCCCCAAGTGTTATTTGGAGTTGGTTTGGATCAAAAGGAATCCCTGCATAGCCAGCAGCACAAGCAATACGCCCCCAGTTTGGATCTCGCCCATAGATAGCCGCCTAGGTGCATAGGATAAAAAATAATCATTATGATAAGATGGCGTTACAGAGTAGTGAAGTATACCAATCTATCCACGGATTTTACCTTCGCAAGTGAAGAAGCAGCTACAGACCGTGCAATTTTTGCCGCTTCAGCCTCATTGTTAGCACCACTCACCGTCACCTTCAGAAACAGAAAAAATATTGATTTCCTAAAATAACAAAGTCAAGAAATAGAATAGTAGAGTTGCCTTTCTAAAATATACGAAGATATATTCATCAACCGAATTTAAATTTCCACAATCATTGGGATGAAAATATAGCCAAGAAAATCAAGATGGAATACATACCTCAATAAGGCATGTTGCTCCTTCTCCGTCCCAAGCTATTGATTTTGCAAGTCCTTGCATTACCTGAAAAGGGAAAAATAACAATAAATCAGTGACCAATTTCAACCTAAACCACCCAAAGTGTATAATACTCTAATTATTAACAAGAGGGCTTACACCATCGAGGCACACTTGAAGTTGTTTTGCTTCACTGCTGTCCAAAGAAGATATCAGAGTTGATCCTGAGAGCCCACTAGCCAAGGCAATGACAGTATCATTTGTACTTGTATCTCCGTCCACCTGCAACAACCAGAGTTTTAAACATTGTCATGTGCATGCCTAATTGGTTTTGGTGAAATTGATATGCTCTTCAATATGTACTATCCATATTAGAAAATATTCAAAATCTTGAAAATGGTAAACAAAAACATGCAACTTCCATCGTTTAACAGAAACATGAAAACTATCGTTTTCGTACACTTAGTTGATTGAAAAAGTAATAGTTTGTTTAAATTGCACAAAATATTTCTTTCACCCATGATACAATATTTCATAAATGCTCACTGTAATTTGGTTGAAACTTCGACCGACAGAGACTTGAACCATTTTTCTCCAGACATCACTGCTGACTAAGGCATCTGTTGTAACAACCTGAACAGAAAAAAATCCTGAGAATGTGTATTGAAAGGAAGCATAAATAGGAGACTTGGATATCACATACTCCAAGCATGGTAGCCATGTTGGGATGGATCATCCCTGAACCTTTTGCCATTCCCCCTATTTTGATCTTCATCTCCCCTATCTAAGTAAACAAATACAATATTAGAAACTTGAGATCATCATTTTACAAAACCAGCAACCAAGTTCATCTTCTATTCAACTAATCACACCTTTGATTCAATAGCCACACTTTTGCTGACTAGGTCAGTTGTCGTGATTGCAACAGCAGCTGAATCCGCACTATAAACGAAGTACTATGTTTTAGTATGTATTTCTAATTATAATAATAATTGTAAAAAAAACACAAATTAGTTTGATATTAGAAAAGAGAACCCACAAAGAAAGGTGTAAGGAAACAAAAAGGAGAGGAAAGATATATCGCAGAAAAGTAGCTGACAAATCAGCAGTTTTAAAGTGTCTCAAACATACAAAGTAGATAAAGCATGTATCTTATTCTATCTCATCATCCTTTTTTCCACATCTATGTATAAAAAACAGCTAAAATGTTCTTTTGTGTGAGTTTATTCAATGCATTACAAATTAGTGGGAGAAAATTGGATATACCCTTCAGTTGTGGATGATAAGGAACTGATCAGCTTAGGGAGGGAGTTAATAAGGGCCTCCTGCATATACATATGGACCAACCCTAATCAGAAAGCAGTAGAAACACTAAAAATTTCTGCTCTTTGCCATCGTTAGTCTCCTGTCAAGTATCATGTACATTCCTGAGCATATCAAATTTACCTTCTTTATTCTTTTACCAATGACACCCGTGGATTCAATCAACACCTCTTCTGGTTGAATATGGAGTAACTGCACAAAGAAGGAAATAATTTTAATATGCCAAAAATATAATAACTTCTGTGAAAATTTCTGTCTGACTAGAACGTTGACTACCTTGGCAAGAGCACATGCAGACTCGACTGTGTCCTCATAGCCTGCGTCGCCCTGAAATGGGAAAGTAGTTGCCCAAAAATATTACGCTCTTTAATATGTTCCTGGAATCAAAATGAGTATATTTTAATGCTAGATGGTATGGGAAGAAAAATATCAATAAGAGGCTTACTGTTGCTGCATTTGCTTGACCAGCATTTATCAATACAGCACGTGCCTAACAAAATCAGCAAATGAAGTTCAGTCTTCAGCACTGGATTGAAGTCAAATGTAATTAAAAAAAAACTGATAAATCTTCTTACTGAGTCAAAAGAGAGCATTTTATCTAACCATGATGCACTACTCCTTCAACTATAATTCGATGAGCATCAATGCATCATACATGTAACTATGAAACTATGCAAACTACTTGTGCTAGGCTAGCAAAAAAATGCATTTCTGGATTATCACAAATCATAATGCAGTCATTTCAGCATTCAAATATATTGTGTACTTGTAGAAAAATCTATTGGCCCAAAGGCAGGAGTGTTATTCTCCTTTAAATGCGCAAGGCAGTCTCTCTCCTATGCAAAGGTTTTTCTCCTCGAGATATTTCAATTTATCATTATATTCAAACAATGAAGCCAAACCAAAGAAAGCCATTATTTGAATATTTGGGGTCTTTAAAGGTTATGGCTTCATTAAGCATCTTAAAAGATATATTGTTGAGATACCGTCTTTGTAGACTCCAAATTCTGCTTGCAATACAGTACTGGTGCAGCTGCGACCACATTTGTTGTAAACGCCCCTGCGTTGATATCATCAACCAGTTAAAATTCGGGAATCTGTCGATTTCTGCAATACACCAAATTGGCCCTCACGGATAATATTTGCAGCAATAAATCGTCAATGAAAACCTGCAGAGATGGCATCAACATCGCAGGTAACGAGTGCGAGATCTGGTTTTTTCCCTTCCCTCAATCCACCATATATGCCAGCTGCTTTGAATCCTTTTGCAGCTGTTACCCCTCCAGGAACCTACAAAACTAAGCTTCTTAAAACCGTACACCCAACTCCATTTCTAATTCTGGTTTAATGGAACCTCAAATGAACAAAATCCACAAGCAAAAGTAAGAAATTTACAATTCATTTCTAATTTGGCTGCAAGGAAAGCAAAGAAATTGTCGAAACCTGCTTCCAGGGGCCTTCAGGAAGGAGAATTGGGGCCGCCTCAATGCGAGTTCCGTCCTCAATGGACATAGCCAAGACAGTGATCTTCCTTTGAGAATAACTATACCCCTTAACTAACTGTAAGAAAAACCCACAATCAGCCTCCGAAATCGTTCAAACAACCGAATGCGACTGTAATATAATTCATTTTAATGAAAGCTTCAATCTTTGTTGACGAATTTACTCCACAACAACAGCAATCAAGTTCTGGAAGTCCAACTCGGACTCTTAGCAGACAAAAAAAAAAGAGAGAAATTGAGGAAAGAGCAAACCTTTGTAGAGGGGGAGTGATGAAGGTGAAGATGAAAACAAGTGGCCATCTTAACCAGGGCGACTCACCCTGTTTTCTCCTCTGTAGGGGATGCAGAGAATGTTCAAAGTGGAGGCACGGCGACGGCGACGGCGACGGCGACGGCGACGGCGACGGCTAAGGCGAAGGCCACTGGCGACTGTGGACTTCACTTGGCTTCCTCTTCTCCTCTGTTGGCGTCTGTTTTACTACTCAGAGTTCAGTCTCTGTAGGTTTTTCTTAGAAAGAAACAAAGAAGGTTAAAACGACGTCGTCTAATCCCTTTGTACTTCTTTCTTTGTTTGCGGAAGGTGATGTTAATATCTCTATTTGAAGTTTGAACTAATGTTTGGCGAATGGCGAGGCATCTACTGAAAAGGCGTAGGCATCGATTTTTGTGAAGAATCGCTTGAAAGAAAACCCTAAAACGAGCGTTTGAAAGTGTTTGAAGGATGTGGCGTGGCAAAAAGTGAACCAATGTCTTAGAAGCGAATTCGCTCCGACACCGTGGTACAAGTCGGCTACAGGCGTCGCCCCCCAAGGGTACACAACAAACTTCTCGAGTGTGCACTCGCCTTTGAAGTATTGGAACCACCCAGGACTCAAAACGGTTACTCAAGAAGAGAGGAGTTTTAAAACTGAAAGGGCTCGACGGTTTTTAAAACAAAAGAAAGACGCTCCACTTGCTAAAATCTCGGAGAAGATCAGAAACAGTTTTAACAAAACTTATAAGGATGGAATCAGTCAATGAAACCCTAATTCATCCTTATCGGGTGTCATTTATATAATAAAAAATTAAAAATCTCGGAGAAGATCAGAAACAGATAAGGATGAAATCAGTCAATGAAACCCTAATTTATCCTCATCGGAGACCATTTATATAATAAAAAATTAAAAATTCATCCTTATCGGAGGCCATTTATATAATAAAAAATTAAAAACCGAATGAAATCAATCAATGAAACCCTAATTCATCCTTATCGGAGACCATTTATATAATAAAAAAATTAAAAATTCATCCTTATCGGAGGTCATTTATATAATAAAAATATAAAAACCAATACAAAAGGTGACCAGCACACCGCGCGTGTCACAAACACAGACTGGCGGTGGTGATGTGCGCGTGTGAGACTCCTATCCCAACTCTCAATTGCCCTTTCAAAAACTCCCCTTTAAAAACAACTCTTCAAATGTCTTTTACAATCAATGTGGGACAAAGAAGTTCAAAAGACAACTTGGAAAAAACCCCATTGAACATTACTCCAACAAAAGGCACAAGATATATGTGACGAGGATTTCGATCGCCTGTATCATCAGCAATTTTGAGGCCGTTGATCACGAGCACTCATCGTATTGTACCCATTTAAGCCCATTACTTTTATCATAAGTATGGACCGAAGTCGAAGTTGCGCGCCTCCACAATAAATCTCCATTCCCTAGTAGTCACAAATAATGTAGCCCGCACTCGAAGTGCATAACAAGTTGTTATTACTGTTAAAATTTATTTTAAATGCATGCTTCTTCTTATGGTTTATTCCATCTCATATGTCGTTTTTTCTTGGGTATCATTGGGTTCATTGTTTCTATTCTATTTGTTTTGTCCATGCTTTTTTTGATACATAGTGTTTATCATATGAAGATTTACATGTTATTTATTATCATTGTGTCTATATTGTCAGATATTTTTCTATTTCGTTTCATCCAGGGGCTCAAGATGATTGTTCTATTTACTATACATTGATTATTGTTCTATTTTTCTATATAGAAGGGAAAATTTGAAAAAATATTCACTTTTTTCAATTTTTTAAAGTAATTGTACTTCTTGGTTTTTTTTTCCTAAGCAATTGTACCATTTGTAATACAATAATCTTCTTATAATATGTGTATTCCTATAATACAATATTTTTTTTCTGTAATATACCCTTTTTTATTTTTTATTCATCGTTGCAGATTTGCAATATAATCAAGCGACTAATCACCTACGATTTATCACTATTTTTTTTCTTTTTATTTGGAGTCTTATGTAGAGTATTTTGGAGCAATGTCCTCATTGAACATTTAACTTTTTGACACAATTATTAATAAAGTAAAAATTATATAAAATATTAATATTTATATTATTTTCTATTACTTTTGTCTCAAAATATAGTTCGTTTTATTTTTAGAGTCTTTTGAATGAGCTAAAAAATATATTATTCTTATTAATAATAAATATAGTATTATTTTAAAAAATTAACTAAATTTTTTAATATTTTATTTAATTTTAACCAATTAAAAAACATGTTAAAATGTAAAATGATCTATTTTGAGACGAAGGGAATACTTGTATCATCTTTACCTACTTAAATATTGTGTCGGAAATATAAAAATTTTGGAGTCGTTTTCCTTGACATTGTTGGGTTTTTTTTATAAGGTTATAATTCGAGGGTCAGACGAGTCTGATTTCTCAAGTGGCTGACAAAGTTGACAGACGGCGAACCGTCAAACATACAACTTAAAATATCCTTGAAATAGTAGTTATCAGCGCTTTTCCTTGACTCTCTTTTCAAGAGAAAAAAAAATACTCTCTGTTCTAAAATATATAAGTCGTTTAACTTTCTGACACGTTTTTTAAGAATATAAAAACTATATAAAATATTAACTTTTTATTATTTTTTTAAAAATAATATTATACTTATTAATATTAAGTATAATATTATTTTAAAATTTTAATAAAGAGTTAATATTTTATATAATTTTTATCTTATTAAAAAACGTGTTAGAAAGTCAAATAACTAAAATATTAGAATGGAGGGAGGGAGTAACGAAATTATTTTGTGATTTTGTCAGCACAATATTAGTGCTTTCTTAGTGTGATCTTTTCCAACTAGTGCTCTTGTACTAACTTTATCAAGGATTATTTTACGTGTTGTACTCTTGCATGTTTCAATTTTTTTAAAACTATTTATTGTTGGACTGAGGATTTAGATCTCTCGAAATATCTCCAATGCTTGAAATTTCAGCCACAAAAAGAAGGGATATAAGGATCTCATAGAGTTGAATTCCGTGGATGTAATAGGATTACTCTATAGAAATCTATTAATCGTAAAAAAATAAATTAAAAAAATGACTAAACTAATTTAAATCTAAACCACTTGTTTAGAATTTAGCGGTTAAGATTTAATTAACTTTATATAGAATTATTTTACCAACTCAATGAGCTCGTAAGTGGAAAAAACTTGCTTGTATTGTACTCAACATTTTAGTGATTTGTTTTTTCTTTTACATATTTTACCATCTACCAACTTTTTCGGTATCTCAATCGTCTAGACTGGCTTAAATTATCGAATTTCTTTCCCAATATAAAAAAATGGTAGCAATTGAGAACATAGCAATATGAACTACATTACAAGCTACTAGTTCTAAAAGAGAGTTTATTCTATTATCCAAAACTGGTCCATTAAACTTCTCAGGTGGAACTTGTAGACAACATATCTAATGCTGAATGCTCCAACTTTACAACAATCAAAATTAAGTTAATAAACAAAACAAAAAAATAACAAATCGAATATCAACAAGGTCATGTTTATCAAGAGATGGTAAGGATACTAGAAATACTAATTTTTTAATCTTCTCTATCTGTCACATCATCTTAGCATCTTGTTCTTACTTTTGTCATTTTATCAATAGCATCTCTAGCATCTCAAAACTCATATTTTTTTACCAATTCAATTTACAATTATACCCCTCTCTCATAATTATTTCTATCATTTCCTATCAAAATAATTTACGACTATACCCCTCTCGACTAATTTTCTCAATTTTAGATTAACTTATTATATTCATTTTCCGTTAAAAAACATGATTCATAAATCAATACTCTGTATTATTTATAAACTAAATAAGGGACTATATATAACCTAATATATAAATTTTATTTAAATAAGTCAACAAAATAAATTCTTCAAATGATAATTATTACTAATGAAAAATAATTATAAAATTTTATGGGGTATTATTACATATAATTGTATTCAAACAAAAATATATTTACATATAATTATATTCGAAATTTGATGTCTATGTGTAGAGAAAAATGAATCTAGTATTTTGGTATTTTTTATTTATTTTTTAACATTTTCATTGTTGAAAATTGTATTTTCTAATTGTAAAAAAAAACAACCGAAAGCATAAATCTCAGTTGTCCACACCGGAAGATGACATCGTCCGCTAGCCATCCTTTCTCGCGCCGACATGTGCCCCCTGCATCATGTAGCTCGCTGACACCACCTCCAGATAAAACTCAGCGTTCTGACATGAAGCCTGCCCTAAACGACATCGTTTTAACCCGGATTTTCCAACAAAAAATAGCCACTGACACAGTCTTATTACACGGATACGCTTCCCTAAACGACATCGTTTTAACCCGGATTTTCCAACAAAAAATAGCCACTGACACAGTCTTATTACACGGATACTTGGAGCGATACTAGAGGTAGCATCGATATGCCCTAAAAACTAATTACAATGTGATAAATGTCTCATTAGCCATGATCTATGTACACTACAAACTAAGCTTAACTAACTAAACGGTACAATTGTATGAAGCTATAACTACAAACTAAGCTGTTTTTATTTTGTTTTGATGACGTTTTACCTATTGTCAATCTTTTAGACCTCTCCATCCACCAAGGTCGTCCTATGCATTAAATAGTAATTTATATTCATTTCCGTTTTAAAAAATGGAGTGTTTAGATGTCGATTTTTAAAAATAAAATGGCGGTTTTGTGCAAATTGGTCTAAATAAGAGGACGTTTTGTGCAACTATAGCGAAACACTCAAGAAGAAGCACTAAGGAGGGGTTTGACTTTTATGTAAATTCGAAGAATTAAAGAATAGGGGTCCAAAAGACCATACATCCGGACTACTACCCCAAGAAGTTAGGACGCAACCTAAGCTTACCTAGAAAGATAAGTCAAAGATAAGAACACAAGGGTATGTTCCATCCGATACGCAGATATTTGAGACACATACAAGATGTCAAAAAAACAAATGAGAGTATGTTCAAGGCACGCATGCCTAAAGAACACACTAGAAACACATCAAAAGGGGCATGCTCCAAGAGCACGCAGACCCTAAAGGACACATGATAACCCAAAACCAAAACAGGGAGGGAAGTTCCCAGGAGCACGCATGCACCAAAGGCACGTAGGCCATTGGACACAACCCTAAAAACAGCACTAAGACTAGGGGTGATATACGAGCCGAACGAGTCGAGCTTGACATGTTCAAGCTTGGCTCGAACGGAAAATGAGCCGAGCCGAGCTCGAGCCCAAAAATTATTCGAGCTTTTTTTTAGCGCTCAAGCTCGGCTCGCGAGCCCAGAGGAAAGCTCGAGCTCGGCATGTTAAGGCTCGACCAAGCTGAATGAACGAGCCTAGGCTCGTTCGAGCTCGTCTTTTGGGCTCGTTCAGCTCGTTCAAGCTCGGTTCTGAGCTAATGTTAAATGAAAAATTACAGATTTGTTCAATAAATAAAATTTCATATGTATGTAAACAAGATTTTAAAGACTTACAGTAAATCATATGTAAACAAAATTCCATATTTGGTCTTCAATTTTAAACACTTAGAGCAAATCATAAATTCAAAATACATTTATTTTCTATGTTTTTTATTGCATCCAGTACAAAAATCTGCAAACACCATACACAAATTCAACATACTGAGCTCAGATCTGTGAAGATCTGGTTCACAAATGTTGTAATTTAAAATCAGAAAAAAAAAATACAATTGCAAATGGCCATGAAATTTCTCAAGGGACATAAGCATCTTCTTAGATCTGCGAGAGAGATGCCAGATATGAGAAGATCTAGTTCGACCTTCCTTCTCGTTCGCCCTTCTCAGATCTGCGAGAGAGATATCAGATTTTCAGTCGAGATTCGAGATAGATCTAGGAGAGAGTGAAAATTTCTTACCTAATCGAGACTCGAGAGGGATGGATTTTTTGTGGAAGAGGCCGAATAGCCCTTGAATCCTTGATTATCCATTAAATTTCATACAAATTGAAATCTACAATCAGTTAATCACCAACCCCTAAAACGAACAGGAAGGATAGATCGAGGGAGTAAGATGAAGAACGTACTTGGTCCGAGTCGAGGAGGACGAGCCACGAGCGGGAGAAGGAAGGATGAGCCGAGGAGGATGAGCGACTGAGCGAGAGCGACAGAAGGAAGGACGAGCGACTGAGCGAGAACAGGAGAAGGAAGGACGAGCGACTGAGAGGTCGACGAATGAGCGACTGAGAGATCGATGGACGAGCGAGAGTACTCCAGAAGAAACCAGAGCTCCAGGAGTATGAGAAAGAAGCGAGGCGACCGACAAAGAGATGAACAAGCCTTTTAAACGCCAAACCCTCCTACCTCATAGCCTTAGGGGTATTGTTGTAATTTAATATCTCGAGCTTTTGAGCTCGGCTCGCGCTCGGCTCGCGTTCGGTTCGAGCCTAAAACATTGTTCAAGCTCGGCTTGTTTTACCTCTTCGAACGAGCCGAACTCGAGCTTTTCCGAGCCGAGTCCGAGCTGTTCGGCTCAAATAATAGCCCTAACTAAGACCAAGGAAAACGAAAGACACAAATGCAGTCATAACTATCTCAGCATGTTTTCCACCTCACGGGTCAGGAAGGCATCATACGTAACGTAAGGCGGTAGACCGTAGACGGGAGTGAGTGAAGATGAACAATAGCGAAACACAATACGACGTCGTGTGGTGGAAACAATTACTACGGACTTACGGAGTACCTTGCTTTCCGCCGTAAACAATTCGAATTCAAAAGCGTCGTCCGCCGCACGGGACGAGAGTGAGAAAGCCAGTATCAGGCTATCAGCTAGCTACCGAACCCTTCGTCGGAGCTTCATTTATGGCTTCTCCGATCCTCCTCCCCGTCGACGACAAAGATCTCGACGACGCCGATCTATGGGCGGTCATCGACTCTGCGGTCGCTTCATACTCCACCGCCATCACTCCCACTGCTGGCGCCTTCAAATCCCGTAAACCCCAAACCCTAACGCCTTCCAATTGTCGAACTCCTCAGATCCTCCATCCTTCCAACTCCCCATCTCCACCTCAACAGTTACAGAAGTCATCCTCCAAAGCTCCCAGGTACCAATACTCGTCCCCGCACAACGCCGTTCCTCCTTATTACGGCGGCAGAGGCGGCGAGGTGCTGGAAAGCTTCAATCACGACAGGGAACGCCCCCAGAAGATCTCGCGATCATCTTACTGTGTCTCCGAGGTCAGCGAAAACAGTCCTCTTGCAGTTGTGAGGCACGCGCAGGTGATGAGATCTCCAACGACTCCGTTTTACTCTTCGTCAGCGTCGGGGAGGCTCACTGGGAAGGAGATCAGCCCTTTTTCCGAGAATTTGATACCAATTGATTGTGTTCGAGGCGAAAACAGGGAGGTTACGAGGCAGACTGCCTTGGATGGGCGGATTAACACTGTGAATCTGTTCAAGGATTACCAGAATACGGCTATGGCGGTCAGTTCCATCATTCCTAATTGATCATGGCTGATTGCTAGCATAATTTGCTTTGTGTGGATACTTTCAATTGTTTGCTGAGCATTAGGTTTGACTAATTTCTTGGTGTTTTGATTATTTCCTTAGTGTAAGGGATATCGAAATGTGAATTGATCTGCAAGTTGCTTGTAGGATCTGTGAGTTTGTTGGTCTCAAATCATATGTTGATGACTTGGCAGATTCTGGAGAAATCTGATTACACCATGATTTCAGGAAATCCTTACATTAAGAAATCAGGTACAAAGAAAAATCTACTCCATACTTTGCTACTTAACCTACTTTGTTTAGTTGACAGATATGATGGTATGAATTCCTCTCAATA
This sequence comes from Persicaria maculosa, assembly GCA_963922045.1. NCBI lineage: Eukaryota > Viridiplantae > Streptophyta > Magnoliopsida > Caryophyllales > Polygonaceae > Persicaria > Persicaria maculosa. The sequence continues at coordinate 53,216,599 of OY998268.1, forward strand.
GGTTGGAGGAAGATGGCATTTTTTTTCAATGTATCGTTTGAAATCAAGGACAAGACCATTGAATTTGATGATAGCCGAAACGTCCAGCGTGCTGAATTCGTAGTTCGAGCACAGATGCCGTATGTACATACACTTGCTGAATCTAGGAGCTTTAAACAGAAAAATGATGCTTCTAAATCTGCAGTACTTATTGCACATCTTGTTCATTTTTCTCATCAGGAGTGGTAGGTTTTCTGATGGATGGGGCTCATGCGAAAGGCGTGAGAAGAGATTTATGAAACCAAATCATGATATACCGAGCACAGCCGAAACTAGAGCGAAGAACAAAGCATGCCAGGTTGCTCTTGACTCTGTGCTCTCTTATGGTTATGATCTGTCAATCCATTTTTTTTACTTGTGAAAGTAACACCATTATATTATACTACTGCATCATTTAGTTTCGATTATTGTTTTTTAGGCTGCACCTTTTTCCTTTTAACAGATGATGTGTAAGTCCTGATGGTTGGTCAGGATGATTCTGGTAGATGTTTTTTATATCACGCCCATGTTCTCTCAATTCACATGGCCATGTGCTTGACTGCTTGTTACAATTTCCATTGCTAAAAGGTTTTGGCCCAACTGATATAGTTAAAACAGCAACATTCTGATGGTGTGACAGTTTTCGGGTTTTGCCAAAACTAGTCCATTCCTCATTATTTATCAAGCAAACCAGACACACTTGTTATTTGTTTTTTGAATGCCCTACCCTTCTAGAGTTGCTGTTGTCATTTTAATTTTTTGCTTGCTGGTTATACTTGAATTTGAGATTTAGAAGATCATACCACCGTTTCTTTGGAACCATGTCACCTCTTCCAAGTAGTATTACATCTACATCTAAATTGGCTGACACTTCCAAATGGATTTTGTTTCAGGATCTGCTAGGAATAGGAGAATATCGACCTAGTGCAACTTGCAAGCCATGAACAAGTACCCTCTGCAACAGCAAATTTAACTGGTATCCAGTATATCTCAAATGTATAACCAATATGTTGTTACACTAGAAGATAGTTTCCTACTTTTACTAGATCAACATTCAAAAGCTTAGAGCTGTTGATGGCCTTGTTCTTATCCCCATGTCACAACCCAACTATGCCCATGTAGGGCTTGATGTTTTCCAATGTGTACTCATCCTTGAACAAAAGATAAAGAGTCGATTCCAACAGGGCTGTCGTTAATTCTAGTGTACATTTTGCATATACAACTTATAATACTAAATCATTTTTGGACATTTTTTGGGGGTTAACTGGCTAGTTTGTTTCCAGACACAAATTGCGACTACTAATTTGGTGAGAATTAAATTATTCCATCGAACGTACTGCCCCCATTATCCATACGATTTCTCTGAGCAAAAATGGTCGGAGTGGAAGAAGGGAGGAGATTCTCGAACGTCTAGGGTATTGTTTTCTTCACAAATGGCCAAAGTTTCTGTTTACATGATTTTGGCATTACTTTCCTTTTGAAATATCCCACCTACCTTTCTTTGTTTAAGACGATCTTTATTCTTCAACGACCATGATAATAATCTTATGTCGGCGAGGCTCTCTTGGCTACTTCCTTAAAAGAGGGAGCAGTGCTGCTATAGTAAAGCTCGTCTAGTGATTTGCAAGCAAAGAAATCAGGGCTAGTATTAATATTGTTATTGCTTGTCTCTGTGCTTTTACTGATCACCTAATTATTGATATCAAGTACTGTTTAATAGGGGAATTTAGGCTTCCTGAAGACCATGTGTTCCTGCACTTCCCACGAAGGCATTGATGTTTCTTCTGTAAAGCTGGACCTCTCATAAGTCATTATCTTATGCAGTAGAAAAGTTACCTTCCTGAAATATTCCCAAATCTAGAACCCTTCAAAACAAGGCTGGATGCCCATTTTAGTAAAATATATGTTCTGTAACTTATTTTTGCTTGTTAAGGTTTTAGGCTATGGTATCTTTGTCGCCCATGATCAAAGAGAGGTTTTACGCCGAATTGTAAATAATTTACAAGTCTAACGTATGGCACAAACATGACTCCATGACGGATTTTATTAGCAGCTCATGGGAATCATGATGCCTTAACTAATGTACATGTGTGGAAAATAATCGTGTCATGTTTATTTTGTTTATTTAAGTAATTGTACAGTAACTTCACCTCCTCTTATAATTTTTTGTTTGATTTTCACCTATTTTTCAATGTGGGACACTACCCACATTCCACAACATATGGGACTCTACCCGCAACTCCAACATTCAATCCCGACCTAAAACAACAGTAACCCATGTTATTTTTCATTTATAAGTTGATAGTTTGTATTATTTTGGTAATTTCTAAGTTATTCCCTCCACCCTTCATTCTAGATATTGAAAACCTTCAAATTGACAATTCTTATTTGATGCCATGAGGGCAAAATGACTTGATACTGTTGAAATGGCACAATGACAGCAATACATACTACCTCTGCTTCATCTCTTCAGCTTCCTCTATTTTTAGGTGTGCCAATACATGATCTCTTTAATCTCTCTCTCTTTTTAATCCTTCCATCATATAGCAGATAGGAAGGATGCCACCGAGACACGCCGAAACCAAACCTCAAGGTCTGGTCATATAAGTGGTCACTGCTAAACTTCACCCATCACTCCTAAGCTTTGAGGGCATGTGACTGATTCATTGGCAGAAAAAAGAGCTTCAAATTTCATTCCTGAAGTTTTCATCTTTGATTGTAGATCAACCAAATCTTCATCAGGATAGGGCAGATTTATGCATGACTTGTTGCAAAGTCACTTTCAGTTTTATCCATCTCCCTGCTACACTCAGCTGCAATTTTTCCTGTGCCACGACCAACCATCTTCCCGAAAGAACCCATGGCAGACAAGCCCTTGAAGCTGGGACTGCCTTCACTATAACTCCAGTATTTCTTTGATCGCCTTGGCTTTGAAGGGCTCATCTCAACCTCACCATCATCCTCATCATAATCATATTCGACATCATTGCCATTGTCGAATCTGTTCATCCTTGCAACAACGAGCTGTGTCATGGTGCTTCTGCAGAAGGGGCAGAGAGGTGGCTTATTGGAAGATCCACTCGGTTTAATGTTCTGGCAGCATAGGGCGAGGGTGCAGTGAGCGCACATTTGGTGGCCACATTCCTCGACCTGAATGGTGCAGGCTTGTTCGAAGCAGATGCAGCACAGATCTACTTCGCTGTCCTGATTGAGACGCAATGACATTTTAGAATTTAGAAATCAAATTGAAAGCCATGATTGAAGAATTTCGTATCTACCTCAGACGAGTCCTCTTCAACCGCAAGAGTAGGGTCCAAAGGTGGAAGGATGGGGTGGGCAGCTTCCTTCAATATAGACTTCTCTCTCTTTTTATTCGCTTCTATGAGCGCCTTCTCTAGAAGGGATTTAGCCTCATGGGTAAGCTCATTGATGATTTTCAGCGACGAAGGCCATACAAGTGGCTCTGCTGATGTTGGATTGAGTAGGGCCGCGCATGATGTGTGTTTGTACTTGAGGGCAACCATGTATGGTATTTTCCTGAAGATCCAAATGTCATCAGACTTTAAACAAACTTGAATGAGATGCAAAAAAGTTATGGTAAGAAAAAAGAATGGCGATGCTTCCATTACCGATAAAGAAAGTTGAGACTGTGAAATGACTTTCATGAATCTTACTATAAACAGCCATTTCAACCTTCCATGATTAGTTTGGTTTGATTCCACAATTAACCACACAAAGTGAATAGCTATGAATGAATGATGCTTAATTGCTCAGTTCGCGAAGGATTTACCCTGCTGAGTCGAATTGAAGTCTGTCAGCTCCACGTGCTAGTAATTCTCTTACACAATCCAATGAACCTCCGCGAGCAGCCAAGTGAAGCGGCGTGCTCCCAGAATACCTGCCACTCAAGTGGATGTGAAGTCAATTTCAAATGGTAAATCATCAAAATTGATTACCAATTCACAATGCAATCTATGAACAAGGAAATGATCATAACCCAACATACGAAGAACTACCTGGATCCACCGGTTGATGCAGAAACAAGAGCGCCTTGATCCAAAAGTATATGCACACATTCAGCATGCCTTTGCCGCGCTGCCAAGTGCAACGGGGTTGATCCGTTTTTATCCCTGATATTCACAAATCTCGCAAATCCCCTGGCAAACCCATCCATTGCAAATCCGCAAAGAATCAGTACTAGTTAAACAATAATGAAAGACGCAAAATAGCGAGACTGAGGGGGGAGAAAGAGACCAAGAGGCAGCCACTGGAGAGGTATGAGCAGAGGCAAGGAGGGCTTGTAAGCAATCCAAGTGGCCATATAATGCTGCATAATGCAGACAGGTTCTTCTTTGTATTGAATCGAACATCAACATCTGAACCAAACCCAAGATCCAGAAAACCAATCAGCTGTGAAAGATCAATTCTTTAACACCAAATCTTAACCAATTTATTAGGATCATAGGGTTCTCATCCGAAAAGATGCCCGGAGATAAAATCTTAATCATCCTCAATGACTGAACATCAGAACAAAGTGAAGATCAGTAAAGAAGATGTGATGGGGAAAAATGAAAAAGGACCTACATTTGCTCCTGCTTGAATGAGCTTCTCCAAACAAGAGATCTTCCCATGCATTGCAGCTAACATAAGTGGAGTCTTCAAGAAAAATAGAAATCAAGAAATCAAACCATCAATTACTCATAAATGCAATGCAGTTAAAGAGGGGTTAGAGTAAAACCTGCTTATGGCGATTGAACAAATCAGGATTTGCACCATGATCCAAAAACATAGACAAAATCTGCAAGAAACCCAATTCAACCCACATCAAACCAAACAACACTCAAATCCCAATCTGACCACATTCCATACTAAACCCCCCCAAAAATCATCAATCAAACAGCACAATAAACCAGAAAAGCCAAAACCCCGCACCTCGATCTGGCCAGAAGAAGCAGCGAGATGGAGAGGAGAAACCCTAGAAGGAGCTTCAATGAAGAGACGAGAAAGAGATTTAGGATCCCTCTGGAGAATGGATTTCACAATGCCCAACTCCCCATTCACAATGGCACTAGAAAGATCGGTGCTTTTTGTGTCTCTGAGCTCCCCGCAACTGCAGCTCAGCCCCTGACCCATCTTCAAGGGGAAATGGACGCAGGAGTGTGAAATTCAGGCGCCACCGCACACGGTGGAGCTCCTCTCCTGCTGGTGGGTATGTAGCCGATGAGATGAGATGAGGATTAATTTGATTTTGGGTGAACAAGAAGTGAAGTGGTAGGAGAAGAGGAAGAATTGGGTGTGACCGTGTGGGTCCCATTTTGGGGGGTAGGAGTTTAGGGAGCTGCCCGCTGTGAATCCGGGCAGTTGCCGGCTGCGCCTCAGCGCCTGGTGTTGGAAAAAAGTGGATCCGAGAAAGACACCACCTTTGGCTTTTACACGTCAGGATTTTTTTCTTCCCTCCAATAATTCAATTTCTTTTGTTCCTTTTAATTTTTTTTAATTAATATAATAAAGAAAAATCTCACTTAATTAATGCCATTATATTTGAACATTTTAAAATTTAAGAGTTTTCTAATGTGTGTAGTCATGGACAATATTAAAAGCCCTCTATTAAGAAAGATTATTAAAAAAAAATGCTTTACATTTTTTAAGAAATATACTCGAGCCTAGGGGATTTATCCACTCAATTTTAGGGTTTTCTTTCATTTTTATAGATGATGGGTTTGAATGTTGAAATAGGTTTGTGTAGATGATATAGGTTTGAATGTTGAAATAAGTACAATATTTTATCAAAAACAATTTAAGGACTTGATATTTATAGTTTGCAAATTTAAATAATAATGTTATACTAAGATATAATCAATTTAAAATCTAGCTGAAATTCTGGCAATACCGAAATTGAAAATTTATTTTGTGATAAAAAATGAAATAAACAAGAAAGTTTGGTAAGAATGTAAATTCAGTAAAATTGGGTGATAAATCCCTTAATTTTGCATAATTTAGTGTTATAAATTTTTAATCAATAGCTGCAGATTTAATCTATATACATATTTATTTATTCTTATTAATTTTGAAAAAAGATTTACAGCTATTGCTAATAAGTTTCAAATTATTAAAAAATTATTATTTTTATAAGTTTTGTTATCATAAACAAATGTACAGAAAAAAATAATCGACGTGTTTTATCGAACTTAGAATACCTAACTTTCTTATTTATTTACATTTTTAGCCCAACATAAGTATTAAGTTGTCACGTCATCATTTTGGTCGAAATTCTGTTGGATTTTGGTTCAAAATAGTTATTTTTAGTTAGTATAAGCATTATTTGCCTACTAATTTAATTTACAACATGTTTATGTTATTTTTGTTCCAAATTAATAGTACTAGTTATTTTTCTTTTCATTTTTTCTAAAGAAAAAAATTGCCGAAAGGAGGACAATACTCAATTCTGAAAAGAAGAAGGAGATTCTGATGCACTTTCTTTTGACAGCACTGTGCTGTTTGAGGAGGGTAACTGTGAATTTTTATTGGACAATTTGTTTCTATTTTTTTTGGGAATGGGTGGATTTATCATTTATGTATATATGGAGCGTAAATCAAGCACATAATAGATGAGATCAAAATCAAAAAGAAACTTAATTGGGATATATTATCTCCTCCTTATCCGTCGCCATTGCTCTTTCTGTCGTTGATTGCTTTCCCTCCATCCCTTTATACTTTGCTGCCAAATGATGGATGTCTCAAAAGCAAACCAATTCTATAGTTTTCATTCATATAAAAATATAAACGATTTAAATTTAAACCCAAAAAGTCATTTATTCCAGCATGATTTGGAAATTCACTTAACTTGCTCAAAATAATTGTAATCTAAATCACTATTTAAAGGTAAATATTACAGTAGATTCGTCAATTTAACCCATTTTTTAAACATTCTTTCAGGATTCCCTCATTTATATTTAAAGATTCTAAGGTTGTAGCAACTCTCCTAAGAAACCGACTAGGCCCCCGAGGACGTATGCTTGTCAGCCTTGTCACGAAGTGTCAAGGCTTAGTTTAAAGAGACTGGAACGTCATGTGTTTCCTGAAGCCAATGGTGTAGACTGTAGCGGATCAACTTGTTAACTTAGTTTTCTTTTATGACACTGGCTTCTATGTACTGTTTGACCCGCCTGAGGGTGTTTATCTTTCTTGCATCATAATGTTAGGGGTCGGCCAGTCGGACTATCCTCATACGCTAACTACTTAGCCCAGTTTTTTCATTAATAAAAGTGCGACTAGATGCACGGAGAGCTTCGACTCTCTTTTTAACAAAAAAAAAAAAAAACAAACTTAACTTCTACCCCCTGCCTAATACATAGGTTAGACAAACTGGTATTTTTTTAACAATTAAATGGATAATTCCAATGGAAACCAGAGAATGTGACAAGTTTGAATATCATAAATTGGTTGTGCCAAGATAGAATTATCTTAACAACATAGAATTGCTTGTGAATTTGCAAGTGGATAGTCTATCCCTTAAAACTTTAAAAGTTTCCTATGTTACGTGGATGTAGAGTAATTTTGGATAATTGTGAATTGAACTAGACTAATATATTTTAAAAAAATAATGTCATTATATTGATATCCAAGTCAAGCTTAAAAGTTCACTTTTTTAATGTATGCACATAGACATCCATTAAGACCAAAAAAAGGGGGTGGAAATCATAAATTTGAGTGCATAAACTCTTAGACCTAATGCATAAAAATATGTAAAGAATTTTATATAAGAAAAATGACCTGTCAAAAAATGGAACTTTGAATGTAAGTTTATGATAGAAGTACATTAGAAATTAGAAATATAATTTTAGACAAAAAAAAAAAAAAAAAACCTTCCAAAGTTGGCATTTGTCTATTTTGTGACGTCTAAAAGCAGAGTAATACTCAAAATAATTGAGCCCAGCCCAACTAACTATTAGGCTATAATATTGGAGTGCAACAGCTGACAGTAAAGGCCCATAAAGCCCATAATATCAATTGTATGGATCTTATCACCACATAGCAGGCAAAGCCTAGTTTCATACTCCTTCCATAATATATTACTGTAGTTTTTAGTTATTGACACAAATTTTAATAAAATATTTCACTTTTAAAAAAATATCATCATTTCACTAATTTTTTTATAAATTTTATTATTATTTTAATAATCAATACTCATTTTAACCCGTCGAAATGTCTTAAAAAGTCAACACACAAATCAATATAAATTATTACAATTCTTTACACAGACAACATAAAAGACCATCTATTTTGAAACAAAACCTATCTTCTACAAACTAATATATTATGAAACGGAGTGAGTATATATCTTTAGGGAAGTTAACCATGTAACAGACAAATTAACATACTTAGTTTTTTTTTTAATGAATCTGAGATCTCCTAACCTCTCCCCTTGTTACATATTACTGGGCCACCCCATAAGGGCATATTTAGTTCATTTTACATCTATCTAGAAATCATTCCTCTGCCTTTAAACTTCATATTTCTGTCCATAAAAATACAGACTACCTAAATCTACTTCCCTTTTTTTTAAATAAAAAAAATAATCCGTATACACATTTGACAAGCATTAAAAAAAACAGTACTTTCCATGTCAATGCATGATTGTTGTCACGAAAAATAAGTACGTTGCAATAAATACGTAGCACAAAATTTGTGTTGTCGAGTAGTAACACTTTTTTAACTCCATGATTCCGATCAATCTCTGATGTTGACTTGCGTTTTAAAAAGATTTTTGTTTAGTGTCTTAGGCACACAATCTATATAAATTCTTAAACTCTTAATTTAGAAGAGTTTAGGATGATGTGTCAATCTTAGAGGCATTTTAGGAGTTTTAACCAATCATATTTTTTTGGCATTTTTTTTTATTTTCTTTAATTCTCATTTTTTTTTCTTCTTTATTCCTTTAATTCTCTTTTTTTCTTTAATTTTAATAACTATCTATATCTATATAAACTCTTAATTTAGAAGAGTTTAGGATGATGTGTCAATCTTAGAGGCATTTTAGGAGTTTTAACCAATCATATTTTTTTGCCATTTTTCTTTGAATTTCTTTAATTCTCTTTTTTTCTTCTTTATTTCTTTAATTCTCTTTTTTCTTTAATTTTAATAACTATTGGGTTTAATTCAAAACATTGAATTCAATCTAATATAAACATTGTGCTTGGTTCAAATTTATTTACTAACTGTTGAGCTTAATTCAAAACATTGAATATAACTATTGATTATGACACATCACATTTAAACAATGTTATAATAATATTGATATTATTATTCCTGAGTAATTTAAAATATCTATATTTATGTATTATACTTTACATAAGATTTTTAAAAAATAATTTTCTGAGATAATTGTAAGATACATTTGTTGTAAAGTTTTTTTTTATGATTTTTATCTTAACATTTATTAATATTTTTATATATAATATTTTATTTTAAAAAAACGCGCCATGGCGCGGGAATCATACTAGTTAGAAACTTAAAAAAAAAACATGTTGGATCAATTAGTAAAGACGGACGTAGCGTTTTCTGTTAAAAGATTGTGTTGGATTCATGTTATTTACGAATGGTACTTATAAATCACCAGCTCGGAATGGAGCTGGTGATTTGTAAGTACTTCTGTAAATGGCCGCTGGTTTTAGAGACAATCCGGTGTGTAATTTTGTACATGTTAATTTATTTATTGGTTTTTCTAACCTATACCCTCAATTGAAAAATATTTACCAAAATAAAACTTTTTGTTTAAATATTGCTTTTTTAGATCGCTTCTTTATTTGAATTATAATTTTTTTCGATTAAGCTTAACTATGTCTTCATGGCATAAGTTAAGAAAGACTGTTCATTTATTTGTATTATTAATCTTAATAAAAAAAATCACCGTTTACCCTCTCTTTTTTTTAGAGCGAAATTGCCATAATAATGCAAATTGCAGGATGTGAAATGTAACTTATTTGCCACATCTCTAAACCAATATATAAAGCATTCCCACTAATAATCTGTTACGTTCTATCAATTCCACACACCTATCGTATTATCGTATCAAAATGTCTAAGAAAAAGAGATCTATATATTATATATTTAAAAGATGGGGATAGGAATTGTATAATTTCTTGTTCAAGTATTATAAGCAAATTAAAGCATTTATTAATTAAAAAACATTAAAAAATAAAGAGCTAACAAGAGACGGAGAACATTGCTAGCTAGGTTGTAAACATTATTATTTGTCTTTCTTTTGTGTTAAGATTAGATATATTTATACATGAAACAATAATTTGTTCCGAATCGGGGATATGATGAAATCAAAGCCTGATATATAAGATCGGTGAACCATTATTTCTATTGTCAATTTTTTTTTTTGTGCATGCATATGATGCGTTAATACAAACATGTGAACTCTACATGTTATATTGACCCATCAATTTAATTAGCTATTTTTATTGTAAAATCTATTTCAGTAGAGTGTACATATATATGATGTCAATTGCCCAAGATTTTTCTTTCTAGCAGTCGACCTAGTTCAATCCAGGACAACTATTGTTATCTTTTGATTTTCGTCAAATCAAAAGATTCAATCCAAGAGAAATCCTACATATTGAGGTCAATCTATTTGTACTTTTGAAACGATTTCCCAATTTGACTTCTTAGACAAACCGAAAAAACATTTAAAAAAATAAAAACGAAGGTGAAGGTGTACGTTAGGAAATTAAGCCTAAAATGCAAGTTGCTTTTGAATGGGGTGGGTCGGCCGGCGAGATAAGAGGATGACGAAATTCCTTTAGTATCACAACAAAGGGGATAAGAGTTCGCAGCTAACAAGAGATGGAGAAGATGCCTACGTGGCCTACATTTCCCACACGTTTTTTACTTGGATTAAGTAAAAATTCGAGTTCAAATAAGGCTGAAACTCGAGAAGCCGACAAAATATAAAAAAAAGTGCAGAAGACCAAACAAAATAAACAACAAAAGGTGAATCAAAGACGATCTAAAATTAACAGGTTGTGGACGTAGATTATAAACAAATTCCCTCACGTTGCTTTTAGGTGAATTATTTTTACGGGCGAATTCCCAATTTTTTTATTTTATTTTGGAGGGTATTTATATGCTACGGATATCGAATTGACATCCAATTAAATTTCATCCAAACAATCACACAAATAATTAAATCGGGGTACATGTTTATGAGCACACAGTAAGGGTTACAAATACTTTAATTTTGTTTTGATATATATTTATATATTAGTGACTTTTTAATAAACTAAGATGGGTACTTATTATTTCCATATTATAATTCAATCAGAGAATTTTGAGTCAAAATACTACATTAATCCTTTTGACAATTAGATGATAATAGATGTTGTAAGATCTATATTTTATACTACTGTATATCATAACAATCCCATTTGAAAAATTTCCAACTCTGTCGCGATATAAAATCAGCTTCTCATTGTCTGAGTTCTTCTTTGGTGCGAAAAATAATTATTAAGAAAGTAGACTATCTATGATGGTTTTGGTTAGGGCTGTTATATGAGCTGAACGGCTCGAAAAAGCTCGACTTGAACTCATTCACTTACCTAAACAAGCCGAGCCTGAACATGATTTTAAGCTCGGTTGAAAGCTCGGCTCGTTCGATTTAAACTCGAATAGCTCGAATTTTATGGAATTTTAAAATTTTCCTTTAAATTAATATGTTGTGACCAAGTAAAACTGCTTAAAGCTCGAAAAAAAAAACTCGGCTCGAGCTCATTCATTTACTAAAACAAGCCAAGGTTGAACAAAAAAAAAGCTCGTTTAAAAATTAGGCTCGGCTCGACTCGAGCTCATTTAACAAATGCACTAAGTTTGAACATGCCAAACTCGGCTCGTTCGGCTTGAATAACACCCCTAGTTTTGGTTAAAATATACACATTTGCATTAAGATGTGTAAAAACACACATCACTTTTTAACAATTGCTCTATTGATGAAATGTACATTTTTTACACACCATTCAAATATAATTCATTTAAAACAAAAGGGTAAATAAAATCATAAAAAATAAACCATAGAAATTGTATTGCTTTTTTTATATATATATAAAAGTTGGTGTGCTCAAATTTGCACATTATGTACTCAAATATGAACATTTGCACACACCTAAAACAACTAAGACCATCCACAATGGTGGTGTGCAAATGTGTATTTTTTAGAAATTTTTTTAGCTCCATTGGTTGGTTTGGGTGTGTGCAAATATATATATTTGAGCATACGATGTGCAAATTTGAGCACACTACCTCCCTCATGTGCATAAACTTTTACAAAAAAATAAAACAATTTCATTGGTTTATTTTTTATGATTTTATTTTAAATGAATTGTATTTGAATGATGTGTAAAAAATGCACATTTTACCAATGAAGTAAATTATTTTTTTTTGGTCATGAATGAAGTAAATTACTAAAAAGTTATATGTATTTTCACACATCTTGTACAAATGTGTATATTTTAACGAAAACCATTGTGGATGGCCTAGAGGTCGAAAGACAAAATATCTAAAATATCTATATTTACACAATTACACATTTGCATATAACCATTGTGGACGGTTTTAAAGATCGAATTAAAAGAAATTGAGATGATGGAGGGAAGGAGTGGGATGGATTTGAAATTGCACGGAAAGATAGGTAGAGATAGGGTACGGTTGAGTGGAGAAGTGGGCCCCATTCATGCAACTATGCATTTGGGAGATCGATGGAGATTTGGAAAATAGCCATTTTCGGAATCTCCATTTCCTTTATCATCTTTTTGGAAATTTTGCAATAAATGTATTTACTTTTGAAGTTTACTGCATTCCTTATAGCATCCCAACCGCTCGTATAAAATGGAGAAAAGAGGCAATTTTAGAGGAAATATAGGTTTTTTAGCCTCAACAGTTTTTGTAAAACCATTTGCAAAATAGAAAAATGGGAGCAAAGAGAAAAAAAAAATCTCTAAATTTAGAGAAAGGGTTAAATCTGTAAAATTAAATGCATTCACCCCTTCCCATGTCTACCCATTTGTTCATTGGTTGTTGCCTATTGATTTAATTAAGTTATTGGAATTTTATTTATTAAATTATGAATTTATATATTTGTTATAATGTATAATAAATGTAGAAATTTGTATAATAGAGGAGTTGTTGGAGTTGTGGTCTAAATTTTTTAGAAATTCTTGCTATCTCAAATTTCTATCTATCTAACTTTGGGATAAGTTATGGTAGTTTTAATCATTATTCTCAAGTATGGTGGAGTACAATGGGATAAATTAATTGAATATTGGGCCATGAGAAATTAGATCAATTCAATTTTTCTTATATACCAAGGGTAGATCACTTGGTGGATCAATGATCTTTCTTTCCTTTTTTTTATTTTAATTTATTAGGATGGATCAATAATTCGTCATTTGATTTTTTTTTCAACGGACGGATTTAGAATCCGTCCATATATATATATAATTTTTTTACGACTTGCAATAATTATTGGACATTTGCCATGCTATAGTTAAAACGGATGTAGAATATGTTCATTGGGGTGCATATAGCACCGATGCATATAGCACAATCCAATAAAACTCTATTAATATGAGAAGAGATAGATGGTTATGATTAGATGGAAAATAGGTAGGATATGAGATGAGGGATGATGAAAGCAGAAGAGGGGGAAGTTGTGCCTGCCATTGTACACATATATGTATGGGTGTTGTTAGATACACCACAAATCCTCGTTCTTAATTCCACGTCCATTCCAACGTGCAACAATTTTTAATTAATTAGCACACTTTTTTAATCCACTACAAACCTGCACGTCCATTCCGACGTGCAGATTTATGGTGTATTTAGTTTCTCCGTATATGTATATATACATAGAGAAGAGATCTCTAAAGCTGTCCCTTTGCCATTCTCTTTGTATTTCCGTGCTCCCTCTCCCCATCGCTTTCTCCCCTTCCGAATCCTATTTTACTTTTTTTGCCCATTTCATTTATATTTTTAAATTCTTGGTAAAATGGAGTAGAACTGTCTTTTTGAATTTTACTCCAAACCATTCGGAAATATATTTGATATTGATTTAAATTTTAAAGTAAAAATATGAACTAATGTTAAACATATTCCTAATTGATTTCTCGTACTTTTTTCAAAAGAAAATAAAATACTCCGTATGTTTTTGTATACTCTCAACTCATTTAATTTATATCATCATTTAATTTAATTAATTGTTTTTTGAAACACTATGATTATAAATGAGGAGGAAACTAAAAATATTCAACAATGGGGAAGACAGCGTTCAACGCCAGTGAGTGGAAAGCGAAACGAGACAGGTAGGTATGAAAATTGGAAGGAATCCTTTGTTGGGCCCCTTCTTTTCTTTACTGGGCCCCACATTACGCCTCAATTAAAATGTTAAAAAAAAGGTAATGGCTACTATGCAAGCTTTTTTTTTTAATAATGACGAGTAACACACATTCGGTGGTAAACCCTGAGCGTCAATAAGAGCCACGTATTTGGCTTGTGTTGACCGGCTCAATCTACTAATAGGAAGCAAGATAATCTTTGGATTTTCACCCAAAGAAAGGGGTGAAATTAAGGATCAAAATCGAGACCTCCTTACCACTCTCTTGCTCCACACCACTAGACCACCCCGACTAGAGCATATATATGCGTTGTTTAATTTAAAATTTATTGGCGGATGGTTTAGCATGGTGTGACCATAGTCAAATCCTTACTTGTATAAAAAAAATATTTAATTTACAATTAAAACTATTTCAACCATTTAAAAATAATTTAATAGTTAAAATATGCCCTTTATTGTCTATCCAGCTAAATTAAAGTATTTATCTATTTTTTAAAATTATAATGGAAATAATCTCGTAAATAAAAGGATGTTACTATATGCACCAAGATTTAGTGCTGCTATATGCACTAAGACGAAACGGATCCTAAATTTGTTTTTCTTACAATTTGACACGTGTCAAATAATCATTACGAAACTGTTTGATTTTGAAAATAACATCCGTTCATGTTATAATTTTGAACAAAAAGTTTGAAACTTAAAAAAAAAAGACAAATCGACAGATCATAGATCAGTTCGTGTATGTATTTTAAACATGTCTTTTTTTTATTAGAAAAAAAACACATAAATGTATCTATGATTCATTACTTATAGTAAATAATGGACACGTGTCAAGCTAATGTTTAAATGGATCTAAAATTCATTTATTTTAATGTATATATCACCTGATCTCGATGCATATAGACTGGTCCAAATAAAACGATGACAAGGAGAGACAGGACAGGGCTACTTTTGTCAGCTAAGGAAAACATAATGCGACAAATCAGGTGACGACACGGCAGCCACCATTCGAAATTCGGCTCCTCATGCTCTAAAAAAAAGGACTGGCACTAGCTCTAGGCTCACTCATTCCACACGCCCCGCATTCCAAGAGATTTCCCCCCAAACGCTGCGTTTTCTTGTTCCCTCCCTCTCCTTTTCCATCCAAACTCTGCGTTTTCCCAGCCTTAGAGATGACTGTTAGGTACTCCGTAAGTCGGATTTGAATCGCATCATGTTAATTTAATATGGTTGAGTAATGTCGCTTTGGAACATTATTATTTATTCTAATTTGATCAAATTCGAGTTGAATTGAGTTTGAGTCAATAATTAAAGTCAAGTAGATTCAAATTTAGTTTAATATTTAATCAACATATATTTCGGGTTGAGTCGTAACGGAGTTGGATACCATTACTTGTGAATTAATTTGGCTAGAGTATGTATTTCCTTCCATCTCTTGGTATACATCAACAAAATGCTTCCTATACATTTTTGGTGCACGTTAAGATGTTAACAGATCAAAAGAGTTCACATTAAAAAACTATTTCTGTTAAAAAACTCTAATATATAAGTCAGTGAACTATTTCTGTTAGAGATGTGAATGTGACCAAAAAGTGTCCCACATCGGAAAGTTGAACATATCAAGCCCTAGTATATGAGTCGATGGACTACTCCTTCTATTGCCAATTGGTTTTAAAATGGAACCTCACCCGGCTCGTGTGCTAGGCTACTAGCGCATGTGGGCCCGTGCACACGACCCCCAGTCATCGGTCCGAGTCGGACTTTGATAATTTCTATTATTGTCCACTGATTTTAGGATTAACCTCAATCGACATGTTTTTGTCCTAAACTACTAGCAATATATGCGCCACACGATTTCTAGTAATGAGTCCCAATTAAAGTGGTTAAGCCAAACGAAGTAACTCGTGGTATCAAAGTGATTAAGTCAAACAACACAACTCTCGATCTTGGACTAGTTAAAAATATAATGGTTGATTGCCACACACGTTAATGATCAAGTTCTCATGTTCTTTTAGTTAAGTTGCACATTCGACATCTTCATGCTAAATCTAACTTGAAGGAGGAGTGTTAAACGGTGAGTATATCTTTTGTGTATAACTACTGTTGTACGTATAAATCAATAGTAATTAAGAGCAAATCCAATTCTAAAATTATAGGTCGAAAAGAACTCGACAATCTGGGCCGAGGAACGAGTCTGAGCTCAACATCTTGGGCTGACGTTATGCTATCACCTTGTAGACATTTTTCGAGTTTACATATTTGCCTCGGTGAACTTTGCCGAGTTAATAGAAAAGACTCGAAGAACTGTGTCGAGATAGTCATCACGCCGAAAACCAAAATAAGTTGTCGAAACCCACCAACCTCAATGTAAAAAACACACAACAAATCTTATCTACTGTTTTTCATTACATTCAACGAGATTGACGAAATTTTCGACACTTCAGTATTTCGGTTTTTTTGTCGTCTCTCAACCAATCCGTACTTATTTTGTCAGAAATGAAAAAGACCTGAGCGACGAGCGTAAATATATAAATTTCGTCTTGCCGACCAATAGACAAAACTCATCTTACCGTTATACTTACCCTTATGTTAATTGTCCATATATGCAACAATTAATCAACTAAACCGAAATAGCTTTGGAGTCTCCCAAGTGTGCCAATTCAGGCTTGATAAGAAATAAATAATGTACCAATTAACATTATTGTTTGAATGCTTTTCTTAAGACCAATTTAATTGAGACAATCAATTCAAATGCCTTTTTATAAATTCAAAAAATTAAAAAAAGGAGGGATAGTTTCAGTTACCAGACACCGATCCACATAAAAGGACGCAAAAATATAGATGTTACGTAAGATACATGATAAATGGAACAATCAAAATAACAGTTAAATCAAATTCAGTGAATTGAGGAGAAGATATAAAAAGTGGTCAAAAAAATTGAGATGGCACAGCTTCAAAAGAGGATACTATCATGCAAAAGCAAAGCCGGCCACAAACACTATTATATATGTGCAATGTGTAGTACTCTTTTATAGACAGCTGCAGTTAGCAGATCTCCTCGAAATGTAGCTAAATATGTACTCCTTCCTTAGGACGTTACTCGTCTTTTTAGTGATATGCACAATAATTAAGAAAACTTATAAGTTAGTTAGTTGGTCAAAAAATTAAAATTAGAGTGAATGCATGCAATTGGTCATGATCGAGTGAAAATTAAGCGTGATGATTAGCTAGTTAGTAAGTTAAGTGTAAAGATTAGCTGTAAAAATACATGTATTATTGTCAAAATAACATGGGTTAAAAAGAAATGTATTGTCGAATGGAGAGAGTATATTATATCTATATGCAACTTTGCTACAGTAACAGATGCAGAAATTGAAAAAAAGATGATCAAAACGAAGATCATCTTTAAGTAAAACGAGGTCATGTTTTTAGGTACTTAAAGGGGGTATAGCAGCATAAAAAAATAAAGAGGTTCTCATAAATTTATAACATTCTTCAAAACTAAATGATTTTCTAAATTTTTTAAATGGTTAGAGAATATGTATTTTATTTTTTCAATTTGGAAAAATTTTAGAAAAATTATTGGACATGATCTCAAATCTCTTGTGACCCTTTGTATTTTTCGGATCCAGTGGAGTGGCAAAACATACAATTCTATTCCATGGAATCTTATCAATGTAGAATTTGATCTATGGAAATTAAGTTGACAGTGTTTCATTTTAATTTAAGTTTTCAACAATCTATTACTCTTAAGAAATTTACGGCTATAATTTTTTATACTCCATGTATCTCAAATCACATATATATAAATCGATAAAATTTAAGAGATTCTTTCTATTTCCGTGCGCTTAACTTATCACATAAAAAAATAGGTTATAAAATTTGTATATATAAATATAACTATAGTGGTGGATTTAGGATTTTGTTGAGAATTGTTTTTTATTTATATATGAAAAATAAATTTTGATTTAAATAAATTTAAAAAATCTTAAATTTATGATTTAAATAGTCAATTCTAATGGAAAAAGATTTTGAACCTATAACAAATTAAATATTCACTATTTACCAATTAAGCCAAGTTATATTTGCGATTGATTACTTAGTTTCTTCTGAGCTACATGCTTTAGAGCATTTCCAACCGCTTCTCCGAAATAGGGATTTTTAGTTATTTTTAGAAAATTTTAAGTATTTTTTTTCCGGTCTAAGAAATTATCTATCATATTCTTCAAAATAGAGAACCAACGAAAAAAGTGAATTATCAAATTTGCAACATTCTCCAAATCTTCAAAATATGAAAGTTGTTTGGAGTTTTAACAAAAAAAAAAATACATTATTTGATTCCCTATTTTAGAGAAATTTTAAAGAAACGGTTAGAGATAAGCGGAGACACCTACCCGATGAGTAAGCACCTGCAACCAGATGCAGAATTTGATGGAATCGGAGAATAAATGGAGGGATATTTTTGAAATGAAAGAGAGGAGGAGGAGGAGGTTTCCTTTTTCGACTTTGTTCTTCACTTTCTTCCTTTAATTTGTTGTTCCTCAAAAGTCCCGTTGTTGAACCGCGCAGCTACGTACTCAGACGAGGTATAACAACAGCAACAAGATCTACCACCTTCTCCCGATCTGCTTCTAGCTTCTTCTTTTTTTTTAAAAAAAAATAATAATCATTTTTTACTTTCTTTTTTGAAAAGCTATAGTCATTGATCTGTAATTTAGAGCTTTTGCAGTTTATTATATATGGATTATACATTAATATTTCCTCATGCATTAAAAATTATAAAATAGGGTGACGGTGATGGGCGCATCATCATGTGTAGCCGACATACATGGAAGCTAGATGTTATAAATCTATCATATACTCTTATCTCTAAATAAATTATGTTTTAAGATAATAAACTTTTTTCATAAAATTTGATATTTTAGTTTTAATTGTTATTTTATAGGCAATAATAAATTATATATATATATATATATATATATATATATATTCTCAACAACTAATTAATAAAAAATACCTATATATATTGACCCTCTAATTCAATTTAAAATACACGATGAAGTCGATCATCAATAAAAAAAAAATAGTTAACTAGTTAAAAAATACCTAGAAAATTATATAATCTTTTTATATTGTCTTAAACTCGTTTAATTCAATTTATATATTATGTGTTATGTCCCAAGTTGGATCTTTGTGAGATTGAAGGGAAAGATAATTAGAGAAGAGATTAGGGGAAGAAGATGAGGGTATCCGGTTAATAATGAAAACACTCCTTTAATTACCCTTATTTCCCTCGTTCTACCTCTCCCGTCTCCCTCTAAATCTTTATCTTTCCCTTCAATCTCACAAAGATCCCACTTGTTTACGACCCTTTTTCAATATACTATTACTAGATAAGGTGTTGTACAATTAACCCAAAATGTTATGCATAATGCATGATTGCATGTAATTAAGTATACGAAGAATCAAGTAATTAAGGACCGGAGATCTCTAATCATCAAGAACAAATTATTATTGGAACGTTCAGAATGTAGAGAATCATTTGTTAAAGCATATGAAAAAATTAAAAGAGTTTAACCGTACCCTTTAGGGTTCTAGTGAAACATAAATTACGGTATAACGGTGAAACGAATTTGTCATATGAATATCATATTTTTTTTGGTGAAAAGGCCAGGGGATATGAATATTATATTATATGAATATAAACATAAGATTATTATATATGTTGTGTGAATATGAATATGATGTAATTAAATATGTGTATATAAACATGATATTATTTATGTTCATATAACATAATGAATAACATCATATTCATATTGATACATAATAATATTCATATAATATGCATATTCACTTACCTCAATATTCATATTAATATTACACAATATTCATTCGTTTCATCGTATTTTCCGTTTTACTAAATCTCTTACCGTATTTTCCATTACTATATATGCAAATTTTTTATATCCACTCTGATCGAGGGATCAACATGCAGTACTCCAATACCAAGTTACACATGCATATACCACATTTTCTACATAAGACTTCCAACAAAAATGCACTTCCTTAAGTACTACACGTACATAAAATTGTCAAAATTTACTTGTGTATAGATATATAAGACGTCCAACAAAAATGCACTTCCTTAGGGCATATGATAAAAATCATAAAAAAAAAACAAATGGATTAACTTTTATTTATTTGGAAATGGATAAGGTGCACAATTATATATAATAAACGAAAATTCTTATATTACATACCCAAAACATAAATTAAGAAAACTGATCGAATATACTATATACTCATCAAAATTAACACCTATATATATATATATACTTAACCATTGACAGCGTCGCTTAATTAACATTGAATTGATAATTGGTACCGATCGAATCGGAATAGTAAAACGACATTGGATTGATAATTGGTAATTACTTACTGCATTGAATTTGCATTCTCAAAGCTAAATATGTTGATCTGAAATCCGATTAATTAACATTTAAACTTATAATGCATGCATCAAAATTCACAATTAATTATAGTAAAGAAACTGCTCTTATTAACCAAATTAGAGAAACCTAGCGCGCTTGATATCAGAAATTTAAAAAAAAAAAGAAGAGGAAATTTTAGGGTTTAGGGCTCAAATCCATTACAACATATAGGAGAGCTCCATTAATATTCATCTGTAGGGTTTTCCAACTAACACCTAAAACCCAAAACAAAACAAAAACAAAACTACATACTCCACTATATATATAGTACGTAAACCAAAACTAATTAAACATCAATCATCAACTTACCCCGTTAATTTAATTTCCTTCTTAAAATTTGAAAAAACAATCAAAGAAAC
The DNA here is from genome assembly GCA_963922045.1 of Persicaria maculosa. Classification (NCBI taxonomy): domain Eukaryota; kingdom Viridiplantae; phylum Streptophyta; class Magnoliopsida; order Caryophyllales; family Polygonaceae; genus Persicaria; species Persicaria maculosa. The sequence continues at coordinate 53,237,859 of OY998268.1, forward strand.
CCCCAATTAAGCAATTTTAATTTTAATTACTCGATCTTACAAGGCGCTTGTAGTTGAGCAAGATGAGTTGTTATTAAGCCCTGACATATCCGTCCATGCATTCCCGCTACTACTACTCCCGCCGCCGCCAATGCCGCCGCCCCAATTATAGTGCTCTCCGCCGGCATTTCCCAGGTTGAACTGCCTTGCCAAGTTAGCGCCACTACTCATCTCCCGGCGGCTGCTCTCCTCCATCTTCACCGCCGCCGATGTCTCCGCCGCCTGCCCCTTTGATCTCATGTGCCCTATCGCCAGGCTGGACAGTTCCGCTCCTTCGTACGGATGTCCGTACAATCCGCTCCCTCCCGCGCCCCCCGCCGCCGCGTCCAGCCCGCTCAGGAACGGGAATTGGGGCGGCGGTGGGGCCGGGATCCTCCAATGCTCCATCCCAATGGAGCCCAGTTGAAACCCTAAATCTCCGGCGGATGGAATGCCGCCGTAATTGCCGCTGAGGCCTAATCCGCCGCCTCCGAAATCGGAAGTGAGGTGGTGTAAGGGGGTGTTGTTCATGAACCTTAGGGCTGACAGCGGTGGCGGAGTCAGCCCGAGGATGTCGGCCACGCTGGACGTACCGGGCATGCGTCCGCCGCCGCTAGAGAGGGCCGAGCTGGCGGACGAGGTGGCGGCGGCCGACGAGGAGGCGGACTTGGAGGAGCTACCGCCGCCTCCTCCGCCGGAGGAGGATTTGGAGCGCTTGTTGCGGCGGCATCCTCCGCCCACCGGGACGTTGCGGAGGGCGCCGCCGCGCGTCCAGTAGCGGCGGCAGGTCTTGCAGAAGTGCCGGGGCTGCGACAGGTTGTAGTTGTTGAAGTAGCAGAATTTGGTGTTGGTAGACTCACACCTAGGGCACTTGAGCGCCGCCTCCGGCATCGGAATGTTCGCCATCCGTGCCCTCTCCGCCATCGACCCGGGCCTTATCGACCCGCCCGGCCCACCCATCTGAGGCTGCGGCTGGGCGGACATATGTAGGGGCGGCGGGAGCGGCGGCGGCGGCAGGAGTGGGTTGGAGCCGTTAGGGTTGATGCCACTGTTGCTGCTGCTTCCATGGTGATTAATTTGCTGTGGAATAATAATTGAATCAAAAAAATTCAGATTGGATATATATCATATGAAGAGTTTGAGGTAGAAAAGATATAGTCTCTTTTTTTTTCAAAAGATGAAATATCCAAGTATATTCAAATAAAAGATAAGATTTACTACTACATAAAATTCAAAAGACCATAAAGAAGGTGGAAGGTGGAATATTTTTCTTTTTCTGAAACAAGGGTATATAAATATAATTAGCCATGGAAATGAAATCAAGAAGTTAATCATATATATGTCTATATACATATAAATTAAAGAGAAAAGGGGTAAAAAGATGAAAAGAAATTAAAGAAAAAAGAAGAAGAAGAAGAAGAAGAAGATCTAATTAAGTTGTATATAATTAATTACCTGGTGCTGGTGTTGGTGTTGAGGAGATGGAGTTTGCTGCCAATTGGAAGGATCAAGATAGGAAGGGATGGAGGAAAAATCCATGGATTAATTACCTTTGGAGGGCTTTATAATTGATTAAATTTTTGGGGGGAGGGAGGTGTTCTTTAGAGTGGCTATGGAGGCTCTCTCCCCTTTAATTCTCTTTAAGAAAAGGTTAGTGGGTGGAGAATATAACATCAACAATCCACACACACAGAGAGAGAGAAAGCAAAAGGGGGAGAAATATGGGGAATGAAGGAGATGAATATAGAGAGAGGCCAAAATAAAAGACAGCCCTTTTACTCCATTTTATAGCTACCATATACTTTTCCTTTTTTTTATAAAAAAAAATAAAAAATAAAATTTCTTCTCCATCTTAATTTGTTCATTTATGGATATGAATATTTATATAGGTACATGCAACATATGTTGAATTCAGCAGCTAGGTAGACCCATGAATTCATTACATTCTCTCTTTTAAGAGCATATATATTAAATAAATAAATAAATAAATAAATTTATTTATTTATATAATATATAAATATAGAGAGCAAAGTGGAGGAGATGATTTCATGCATGTTTTGATAGTTGCTTAGTGTATAAGCTTTCTAAGAGATTCTCTCACAGACTGTGAAGAGGTGTATAATAGAGCAAGTTCTTGATAAAGTGAGTGACTTCCTTAGCCTGGATGTTCATGGCACTGTACCTTTGACAGAGACACTGATCAACAGGAAGATCATACAGCATATGCTTTGTGTTAAGCCTCAAATCTAATTAATTATTCATTCATGTAATTGGGGATTTATTTATTTATTTATTTATTATTGTATAGTATTAAAATACTATAAAGTTTGGAATTATTAAAAGAAGAAAAAAAAAGTGTGTTGGGTGCTTTGGAGGGTGGTGGGTCTGCACTATACTGCTCAGTACACATAACATATACTGTGTATAATCCTGACCAATTTGAGCTTTCTCTTTTTCTTTTTTTTTTCCTTTTTTTTTTTTGGTGTGTGTGTGTGTTTGCATGGAAGGTATATAGGGTAGAAAGAGAGACTGCATGGTTATATTATGTAGATTTAATCAATAATGTATGAGATGCAAGTAGCTAGCTAGGGTGGGCAATTTGGTTGAATTGTATGGGGAGAAAAAAAGAGGGCTAATTGTATGGAAGGAACGGTGTATAATTAGTTGAGGGCTAATTAATTTTATGTAGTTTTAGAATTGTCTGGAATTGTATTTTTTTTTGTTAAAAAAAATGTTTTTCTACTTCTCATTATTTTTTATATGTTTTTTATATCGTTTGTTTGAATTATTGTAATATTAATTAGATCAATCACTGGAAAGCTATTCTATATAGGGGACTTTCCAGTGAGTACACCCCTTACCATGAAACGGGGGGACAAATCTAGGCCCTTGGATGAAAGAAAACCAATGGTGTGGATTACTTTTAAAAATTCTTGTTTAAGCGTGTAACTACCTAATATTCATATTTAACGTTAAATATGAATACTAGGATGTTAACCGCTTAAAGCAGGTAACCAAAACTTTATTCCCAGATTGTGCTAATATTCATATTTTATTATCTAATTATTCATATATAAATTATTAAATATTCATATTTAGTGCTTAGTGGTTCCAAGTAAAATATCAGGGATTTCATCTCTACGCTTAAACGTGTAACCAACTAGTATTCATATTTAACATTAAATATGAATACTAGGTAGTTTTACGGTTAAACAGTTTGTTTTTCAAAGTTAATCCTAGCCCTTTATTTTTTGATCCAAAAGTTGAGATTTGTCCCCCCGTTTCATTGTAAGGGGTGTACTCACTGGAAAGCTATTATATATATATATATATATACGATTTTTCTAGGGCATAGGATAAGACCCAAAATGAAAATGATTTTTTTATATACGATCACGCGTTTTTTATATCGTTTGTTTGAATTATCGTTTGTTTGAATTATTGTAATATTATTTTGTATATGTTTTTTTATATGGGTGGTATGAATTATTAGATAAAATTGATTAGGAAACAAAATCCTAAATGAAAATGAGCAAACCATTGAAAATGCGGAGTATTTAAAAATCGGGTTTTCTATCCTATGCCCCAAGGGCATAGGATAACAAGCTCAATCGGGAAAGATTTTCCAAATTTAAATTATTTTTAGCTTTTCTTAAAATTGATTTCCTAGGGTCGCTTATTTTTTTTGGTAGGGAATCTTTCCCGATTAAGGTTCTTATCCTATGCCCTAAGTGCATAGGATAGAAAGACCGTTTAAAAATTAACTGAATTGGTAAATCGATCTAGTGGAATCTTTCTCATATTAGCATACTATATGTTAGAAAATCTGATAAACGAAATAGATAATTCTACATCTAGGGAAGGAACTAAAAATACTCCAAAAATATAAAAATTAGGGTGAATCTACTACATATTGGCTTAAGATTTGTATTAAAAAAAATTAAATTATGGATTCTGACCTTATAATATAAATACCAAATAAGCTCGACAAGACTCATGTTTCATGTGACCAGACCAAACTTTCTCGGAATATAATTAGTATGGTATATATAAGAGACAATTAGGTTCAAGTCCGTTCCCCTTAACTTGAGGTTAAATTAAAAAAGAGTGAGACTAATGAAACTTGTTGGTAAAAAATGGGCGAGTTATAAAGATCGAGATTGAAATGTTCGATCCATAAAAGGGAAAAACTTGATCAGGCATATTGCTATAAGGGGGTGTATGTCGATGAGAAGGAAAAAATACTCAAATATATATGTTAGGGTAAAGTCTCTACATATTGATTTAATTTAAGTTTTTTTTACTACCTCCATTTGAAAAAAATAATTAATTCACTATTTATACATGTTTTTTTTAAATAATAAAAACTTTATAAAACATGCATTTTTTATAACTTTTTTAAAAAAAATTCTTACTTATTAATAATATCTACCAAATTGTTAATTTTTTTTTTAAAAATTGAATATTTTATATAATTTTTATCATTATAAAAAATATACGTGAATAATAAATAATATGTTTTGTTAAACGGATCGAGCGAGTATTAAAAAGTGGATCTCAGTCCTATAATATAGAAACAAAATAAAAATACAACACGATTCATATCCGACTACAATTCGAGGATATACTCCCTCCATTCCTTAATGTTTGTCATTTTTAAAGTTGTACGTTTTTCTAGAAAGGTAAAAATTAATTTTTTATTCAATTTTTTTTAATAATATTATACTTATTACTAATAAGTATGAAATTATTAAAAATATTATTAAAATAAATAAATACTCCCTCCGTTCGGCAAAACTTGTCATTTTAGCTTATTTCACAAGTTTTAAGGCAAACAACAAATGTACTAATTTAACCTCAATTATTACCCTCCTTTTTTACTTTATCGAAAACTACAACTAATAAATCATCAATCATATCAAGGACATTTTTTTAAAGTGAAGGACAAAATACCTACAATGACAAGTTTTTTTGAACAAAAATAACACCCTAAAATGACAAGTTTTGCCGAACGGAGGGAGTATTTTATAGTGTTTTTAGTACCTTAAAAAACGTGTTTGAATAGTGAAATGTCAAATACTCCCTCCGTTCGGCAAAACTTGTCATTTTAGCTTATTTCACAAGTTTTAAGGCAATTAACAAATGTACTAATTTACCCTCAATTATTATCCTCCTTTTTTACTTTATCGAAAACTACAACTAACAAACCATCAATCATATCAAGGGCATTTTTGGAAAGTGAAGGGTAAAATACCTAAAATGACATGTTTTTTTGAATAAAAATAACACCCTAAAATGACAAGTTTTGTCGAACGGAGGGAGTATAAAAGAAGGGAGGGAGTAACAGATTAGCTAGGCTAAAACTTGGTTAATTGATTCCCGAGATATAACCGATTTCGGTTAATTAATCGGTGATCGTGTTGAGTTTGGATTTATGCTGACATGATTGGGTCTAATCAGATCTATACATATGTCAGCATTAATTAATGGAGCTAATTGAGAATTCAAACTCTCGTGGTCAAAAAAGCAATGGTATGTGTAGGACTAGGTAGTCATTAATTCAACTGTGACCATTAATTAGTAGCTCATCGAGGGCAAGTCTCCGCACCCATTTGACATGGTGGATCACAAAACCCTCTCTGTTTTCCTATCCATTTTAATAAAATTTTACTCTTTATTATTTCTTTTTAAAAAGATTTAATTATTTTTCTTTTTAAGTTTGGATTTTGGGAGTGAGCGGAACTCAATAGAGGGGTTGTTCCCTTTGGGACAGCTGATTTCATTCACGGATTCACCCATTTGGACCAGAAAATAAATTTTAGTACTTTAGTTAAATTTTGCTCTAGTAAATTAATTTTTTTTACTCGGTTTAACTCGAGTTAAAAAAATTAACTTTTTAGTCATGGGTTTATTTTAGTACTCCATCCGATCTAAAATAAGTGTCGTTTTAGACTTTTGAATTTGATCCAAAATAAGTATCGTTTTATGTTTTTAACGCCTTCAATGCCTTGTAAACTTCTTAACATCAATACAAATAAGTAACTCACAACTTAGTAAAAAAAAATTGAGAGTTGGGTAGATGGATGGAGGAGGTGTTACTCACCTATTTTTGTCGTTCAAATTAAAGCAATTGTCTTTAGCTATAAGCTAGGATAAGAGGAAGAAAAAGACAGAAAATCAAAAGGGAAAAAAGGAGCCCTTTGACATACATTAAATCACACAGGTAATTTGACCATCGTAATCTAATAACTCAATTAATCTAAGTGGTCACAAATAACCAAAATGGCACCAAAACAAATGGTAACTACCTTACATTGAATCTCTTCAACATTTTCTTCCCACGTTTATATTAATGCCAAATTATAGAATATCACCTTTTAAATACTTCATTTGCACAAAATCACCCCTTAAATTAAAATTTTCAAAAAACCACCCTTAAAAAGCGATATACTTGCAAAAGACCACTGATCTCATCTTTTTTTCGCTAAGATTTATTTTTAAATGTGTGAAATTATCACTTTGCTCTTATATTTTTAATTTTTTAATATATTTGAAGGGTAAAAAGGGGATCGCCCTTCACGAGCTTTCATTTTCCATTGAAGGAGAGGACCATGAGGTGAAAGATGAAAGAACTTCGAACCAACTAAATCAACGATGACCAATTTCAAACCAACTAAATTAATCAAGGATGAAACATTTGGGAATTGCCAACAAATGAACTAAGATATTGGTGATGAATTGACAAAATAGTAATTTTGTACTTTTAAGATCAAATTCAACTTAAAAGCTCGGATGGATGATTTTTTGCAAACATCTAGCTTTTAAAGGGTAATTTCTTGAAATTTTCAATTTAAGAGGTGAGTTTGTGCAAAATAGAGTATTCAAGGGGTGATTTTCTGGAATTTAATATTAAGAGTGAGGCTAGCTATTGGCAAGACTAAAAAACAACTATTGAAAAGATCATGTACAGTATAAAAGAGCTAGAGATTTCATAGCTTTCAGTAGCAGCTACCCAAATTTCCAATCCTGTGAAAGAGACGTTGGGTGATTCCCAAATCCGGAGTGATGGGCCAAGCAAAGCCCACATAATTTTTTTTTTTTAAAAAAATCTCTGTTCTTGGCCCAATTTGGGCTGCACCCACATAATAATAAGATGTTACACAACAAGTGATGATGAGCAAGTAATTTACACTGTTTGCACCTGAAATTTTCTGGGATCAAGGAGCTTGCATTTGTGGAGGCATGTTCATTAGTTTGTACACTTCCCTAGAAGCTGGTTACTCGTGTCGATGGCTCTTCAACGACGCTGTTGAGATGTGTATCCCACACCGATTATACAGAGAGATCAAACTGGTCGCGAGGTTTTTAAAGTAGCTACCTAGGCTGGTGTTTAGCGGTTAATCACTGTAAATAACATGTATACTCGATCTTCGTCTATGGAGTTTTTTTTTCCCCCAATGGAAAACTTACTTTTTATCTGTAAATAACATGTATACTCGATCTTCGTCTAGGGGTTTGTACAAATTAGTGCAAATAAAAAGTGATTTATGAAGTTTCCCTTGATTTTCTTTAGAATACATAGGTTAAATATTTTTTGTGCATGTATATAACAGGTGGTTTTGTGCAAATTTTCCCTACTGTTAGCGATATTCCATTGGGTTTAATGTAGTGTTGTAGTTTTTGTGTAAAAAAAATAGGTACTTTGTGTAATTTTGAAAATAATGGGTGACTTGTGCTAAATTATTGGGAATAATGAGAGATATTGTTAAATTATAAAAATAAGGATTGTTTTTTTATATATAATTTATTTTGCCTAATAATGGGTGGTGTCTTACAATTTTTAAAGTAAATGTTGTGATGGGGTGAGAAAGAACAAATATTTAAACAAATAAGAAAAACACAGAAATTTATCATGGTTTATAAAACTTTTGCTATATATATCTATGCTGCTGATAGATTTTATTGAGGAATTTTCGAAAACTAGACGATATAAGAAATGTACTATAGTTAAAGACTTAAAAGTAGAGTATTTAACATGCTAAAATGGTGGGTGTTCCTTGACGTCTAAAGACTATTTTCCCCAAGCCGACAAAAAGCTCAAATATAAACCCAAATAATTTAAGACATATTTCACAAATCTCCACCTTAATTTAAATCCAAATGTACTAAACTCATTTGAAGATGCACTATGTCTATGACTAGTGTTCAAATGTACCCACATACTCCTCCTTGATCCAGATTTGCTCCACAAGACAACCAAACGAGGATTTAAGGCATATCAACAATAAAAGTGAATTGGTTATCATTTTTAAAGATTGCTCAAAAAATATAAATTTTAAGGACCAAATAAACTTTTTCAAAACCATAGTAGCACCATCTCGAGGGAAAAAAAAATTAAGACACTACACAAAATAACCCAAACCTCATGAACACTAATAAGAATTCTCGTGAAAAATTACAACACTTTTCTAATCATTATCCATTCTATCTTATTTTTTATATAAAAAATAACATTTTTCTCTCACTTAGGCCACCTCCTGTGGGAAAGAAGGATCAGCTGGAATGGGTAGTGCCGCCTTTGGGTTGGTTTAAATTGAATATTGACGGGGCCTTCAAGGGGAACCCGGGATTAGCAGGGGGAGGGGGTTTCTTGATCGAGGGACATAACAGAGGATTCTTGAGAGCTTTCACGTTTAGTGGGGGTTACTTCTCGGCTCAACAGGCTGAGCTACTCGCCATGTGTCATGGCCTAAAGATGGGACGTGTGTTAGAGGTCCCAAAGATTGGCGAAACAAATTCAACCTCAGTCTACGATGCACTATCCAAGGAAAGAGTGGACCATCACCCGAAGTTCTATCTCCTGCAAAAGTGTCGTCAGCTGATCAATTCAAATGGCTGGGATGTGAAGGTTGTTTGGGAGCGCCGTCAAGCTAACAAGTTGGCGGACGAGCTCGCCCAATGGTCTTTTTCGTTAACCTCTAGTTATGCGGAATATACTGAACCGCCTGACTGCATAGGGTCTGGATTAGGACCCCAACTGTGTGAACATTTAGCTTGATTTGCCCTTTATGTAATAATATGGGCTATAGATGCCCTACCTTTGAATGAAAAAAAAGATATATATTCCATACAAAATTTGTTTTCATTCCATTTACGTTACGTGTTTATACCAAACTAGCCCTAATTTTCAAAACAATTAGCTTTTTAAAAATTAATTCATATTAATTAGAATAATTACTTGATGAAATTGTAACCTCAAAAAGTAGACCATATGGCCACAACAGATAGCAACAAGACTAGCTATATATAGATCGAGTGAACAATATACACGTTATATAAGAAACCAAAAAAAAAAAACATCATCATCAATCATCATCTCCCTCTCTTTGTTGTCGCCAAAACCTTACATTACATCACCAATAAAAATGGAAACACTAACTTCCAACCATTTCTTCACCAAGTATTAGCTTGCGTTTCAACTTCAACTACCAACGTACATCCACCTTCAATTCCATTTAAATTTAATTTGAGGCCCATTTATATTTCCCCACCATCACTTTCAATTCCCTAAACCCGGCCTATTCATCGAAACCCCTAATCCACGTTTTGTTGCACTAATCCCCCATTGCTTTAATTTCTCTTCTTCAATTGTCCTCTCATCACCGATCCACCGGTCATAAATCATTCCCTCTGTTAATTAAAATTTGTTACATTTGTTTTTATATTATCTAAAAAAAATATAAAAAATTTAATATTTTATATAGTTTTTAGCACCTAAAAAAGCGTGTGTAAATAGTAAAACGTTAAAATTTTAATTAATGGAGGGAGTATATATTAGACAATCTTCAATAGCTTCTTTAAAATTTCTCTAAAATGATAAAACAAAATACATATACATTCTTCTATTTATTTTTGTTTTAACTCTAACAGCTTTCCCATTTTAAAAATTTGGAGAATAATTTAGTTTTGGAGAATGTTCGTAGATTTAGAAAAATCTCTCTAATATTTCTCCATATTAGAAAATGAGATGGGAAATTGTTAGACAAAAAAGTCATAAAATTCTCCCAACAACTTCAAAATCTCTAAAATAGAGAATTTGTTAGAGATGTCCTCGAATCGAGCAGCAGATACAGATTGAGCTTAGACAAGCCCGGTGGAGTCGGGCAGGCCTTGCCAAAGATCACCCTCCGGGCCGGCAGCTCCCACAAGGCTAACCTTGTGCGGAGCTAGCGGCTTGGTGGACAAGAGGAAGGCGCGGCAGACGGGGCAGCTGGAGCGCGCGTGGAGCCACCGCTGGATGCAGGGCGCGTGGAAGAGGTGCTTGCACCGGCTGAGCTGCCAGAGCTCCTCCCCTCCCTCGAAAGCCGACAGGCACACCGGGCACTCCTCCTTGGCATCCTCCTCCTTGGCCACAACAACTATGGAGATGAGCTCCATCCTATCGAGCCCCGCCTTCCCGGCGGTGGGGAGGGGCAAGGCGGCGCGTGGGGAGGGCGGCTCGGCGGGGGAGAAGAGGAAGGTGTTGGGAGGGCATTTGAGGAGGTAGAAGAGGGTGTAGAGTATGGAGGGTATGGTGATGAATATTAGAAGCATTAAGATGAAGCCTAGAGCGGTCATGGTTACTCACTCTTGGTTGTAGGCTACTAAAATTAAAGTGCTTTGTGTTTGTGAGGGAGAGAGAGAATAAAAATAGTAATAAAGCAAGGAGGGGAATTTATTTTGGTGGGGGTGGGGGTGTTTGTTTAGTTGTTGATAAGGTGGGGTTCATGACCTAATTTTAATACTATTGAGCTCTATTCACTCTATATGGAATTTTACTACTATCATTTAATTTGCTAGTAGATTTTCAAATTATACAAAAAATAAATAAAATATTTGACAATGTAGAGGGACATGGAGGGAAAAAAAATTATTTTTTTCCTGCTAGTTATAGAGATAAAAAAAAGTTTTAAAAATATTAATAAATTATAAAGTAAATTTAACTTAATTAGTACGGGTTGATATTTGAACTATGAGAAATGAGGTATTGAGTTCAAACCTATACCCTCATTTTTTATAATTTTTTTTTTCAACTTTAAATCACATGCAACTCACAATTGTGTTAAAACTTCCTTGTTTTTTTTAAAAAAATTTTAGCTCCGTCATTATAAGTAAAATAATATAAAAGTAAATATAACAAATTGTAACTCTTTCCTAGAGATCAACTAAAGACGAGTGTGGGCATGATAAGATTTAGGTAGATAGAGTGGACCAAGTTTCGGAAGATTTTTTTTTTCCCACATTTTTCACGAGGTAACTTTGTGATATAGCGTAATTTAGATGGTAAATAAATATTTTAATTTTTTCGCTCGATAACTCTAAAGTTTTGATTTTTTTTTGTTTTACGTACACAACTTTAGTTTTGGTTGGAAAATGAGAGTTTCAATCTTTATTGGGTTAATTTATGTAAATAATAGAAAGAATAGTTAGATTTTGATTTACATTAAAATTTTAACCAAATAAGAATAAATTGTTGAGAAGGTATGTAAATTAAGTTGATGGATTGTAAATTCTAAATCTAAGATAGTTGTAACACTAAAAACGCTTCTTATTTACTAATTAGAATATATTTAATAGTTAGATATATTTAGATATAAAGATATATTATATATTATATAATCAAAGTTTTTAATGAAACCAATTGATTAGAATGTGTTTCCTTCGCTAACAACGAGAAAAGAAAGACTTTGAAAGCAGAAGTAAACAAGAACAATAGTAAAAGTAAAAGTAATCAAACAAGAGCAAAGATGTTGTAGAAAATTAGGGAGAAAATATATGGTTTACTCATGGTTTCCTAACAATGGTTTGATTTCAAGATCCTCGGACTTCTTTTTAATTATTAGGTTTATTCCAGTTTTGGTTTATATAAGCACACATAAACGAGTCGTTTTATAATGTTCCTTACACTCTTACATAGGGGGCGAGTAACACAAATTCCCAAAAGCTCGACATCTAAATAGTACCACGTCCCATATCGTCGAATGGTTTTATGCAATTTCGTGTTTGAAAGATGATTAAGCGTAAAAGTTTATATTTAACCCTTAATTTTATGTAAATTTTCCCTTGATTATAAGATTGGCTAGTTAAAAACGAATAAATGGGATTGAATTTAAACTTGATTTAAATTGAATGTGTAAAGAGTGGACCCACTTTTGGAAATTAATAGAGCTAGTGGAGTGGAGCCAAGCTTGTTTGTTTGTGGGCTTTGTGGCTATAAAGATACGAGGGGTCGATACTAACTTGTTGGAGAGGCTGAAATCCACGTCGTGGTTTGATCGATCATTCATTGGCTCTGCTGAGTTGCCTCTCCGATCTTCCAATTAATTTATTTAGTTAGTCGGTTTGGCAAGTCTTGAATGGAGTACATTTTTATTTACATCCCTTGTACCTGTTTTTGCATACTAGCCGACGATGGAACAGCTCATCTTCATCATCCATATATGGAAGCAGATCAGCGTCGAAGCGCCTTGAAGGAGAATCGACGATCAACGTGCCTATGGGCTATGCTCCTATATTTCACACACCTCCGAAAGTAGGTTCGTTATACATCCGGCGGGATCGATTAGGGCGAGTCAGTAAGCAATCGTGACTCATACATAGCTAACTATAGTAAGAACGTTTGAGGCTATGACTACAAGGTCCCTTTCATAAGATCCTTTCTATGACTTTGAGCCGATTCGTGTGTGTTGGGCCAGAAGCCCATCAAATAATATGGGCCTAGAAATCCAACAATGTGGTCTCCTTCCATAGCCCAATTATTTAAATATGAGGGGGGATCCAATTTTATATAATGTATTTTTGGGGATGGGTTTAGACTTCAGGGTGGGTATAGAAAAAGACTCAAGGCACAAGGTGTAGACAAATCACCATTAGTTAGGGTGTGTTTGGATTTTATAATGCATTAATTATAATATAATTATTTTATTTCATTTTATATAATTGTTTGGTTGTTAAATTAAAAAAATCACGAAAATCGAAATAAAATAATACTCCCTCCGTTCGGCAAAACTTGTCATTTTAGAGTGTTATTTTTGTTCAAAAAAACTTGTCATTGTAGGTATTTTGCCCTTCACTTTACAAAAATGCCCTTGATATGATTGATGATTTGTTAGTTGTAGTTTTCGATAAAGTAAAAAAGAAGGGTAATAATTGAGGGTAAATTAGTACATTTGTTGTTTGCCTTAAAACTTGTGAAATAAGCTAAAATGACAAGTTTTGCTGAACGGATGGAGTAATAATAACCAAAAAGATACATAAACCAATGTAATTAAACTAATTATATTATAATTAATATATTATGGAATCCAAAAAGATAGCACCCTTAACTTTTTTTTCATATCAATGTAAGGGTCTCATTCTAATTTTTAAAAATTTCACCCACATTCGTGAGCCCAAGTCTTAGGCCCTTAAATTATTTTTTATTATTTTTCCTTTTTATTTACTCAATTCCTTCAATTATTATTATTATTATTATTATTATTATTATTATTATTATTATTATTATTATTATCATTAAGTAATTAATTTATAATAACATATCATAAAAAAATATTTTTTAAAGTTTAAAAAAAATATGGGTACTATTCAAATGAATTTTTTTCACAAACATATGCAAGAGGGGTGTTTATGTGTAGATAAAATTAAATTAAATTCAAAAATAATTTTTTTTAAACAATTAAATAATAAAAAAAATCATTTAAAAGCAAATAAAATATAAGTTCTGCCATTTAGCTACGAGCCTTACTTTGTATGCATACACATCAGTGAGCCCCAGCCCGAGCTATTAACTTACTTTTTCTCTGTCACATCCGTTTAAGGGCCTCATTTCAGTTTTTTTATTATTATTTGCACCCTCATTCATTAGTCCGAGTCTTGGACCCTTAAGTTGCTTTTTATTATTTATCTTTTCTATTTTTTTTAATCTTAGTCCAGTTCGATCGACCTAATCGCTCTACATCTGGATCGGGTACTGTGTGACCCATTTAAGGGGTTGACCCTACTACTTACAAACGACTCCATGTTTCTAAGGGGATTCGAACTTTCGAACCTATTAACATATGATGTAACCTCACAACCACTACACCAACTTGTGATTGATTTTTCTATTTATCCTTTGCTTATATGGTAATGTTAAGGCTCAAAGTCCAACCAATGTGTATAAGAGACTCAAGCCATATAGACTCTTTAACTTCATTGTTTTTTCACCCTTTTTCTTAAATGACAAATGATAAGAGCACAAGGGTCACCATTGTAGACACTCACCTTCCCCGCTTGTACCTAATAACATATCAAATTAATATGGTTAAGAAATCCTCACTCATATTTGACTTTTCGGCTTCATATATAGAATTGACAACTAACAGTAGTTATCCTCACGGGCCTCAAAACCCCCCAATCGCTTTCTACGTACACTTGTTGAGTGTCATTTATGAAATTAATTTGTCGAAATGATTCAAGTGGGATAAGTGAAAAATCACACTTGAATAGTTGAATCAATAGGTAGTTAGCGTTATTATATGAATCGAGTAGATCGAGTTTGAGTCATAACTGCTTCAGGCGTGAATAAAACTTGGGTCTAACTCATTCATTTACTAAATGAATCAGGTATAACCACATTTAAAGCTTCAGTCCAAATTTAGAATTGACTTAAACTAGGTTAATTTCTAAACGAGTTAAAAATGAACAATCACCACTCTACTCATTCGACTCGAATAACAAACAACTAATCAGTATAGCAAACAATAAAATCATAGAGATATAAGAATATTCAGGTATATTTGCTCGCTTGTTTTGGCACACATTGAAAGCTAGGAACTTCTAGTTTTTTAGGGAAAGGAAGAAGACATTGTATGCATCCGGCCTCTTACTTTCTACCTCTAGAGATGTTCAAGTTGGGCAAGACTAGCTAATGAGGTAGATGCGGTTCCTTGCACTTGGTCACCTCTATCTTCATGGTGGATAAAGCTCAACGACGAGGGTGTACATCTTCAATTGTAACCCAGGCCATGTCGATGGTGATGGATTCCTCCGTACGTAATGTAACTCAAGTGTTGCCTTAACTTTCTCCGAACATATACATTTACTTGTTGTAATCGTCGTGTTCTTTTATATACGAGGTTTCCAAACTTAATGTGGAAACTGATTCGTCACTTATTTGTAACCTATTAGGGTTAGATCAATGGATGTCTTCACCAACTTTCATCTTAATGACCATTATTGTTATTTGATCGATGATATAAATTATAAATATTCGACGTTGAAACAATGTTTGTAGGGATAATTTTTAAATTCCTTTTATTGGACATTTTATTTTATTGAATAGTGTCCATAATGTTTTAAACTCTTGACATAAGAGATTTCATGCAATCGAATAAAATAGTAACTACAAAAAATATAAACCTGAAAAATACAAAAAATATAAACTGATAATTTTGACTCATCCGAATCTGTGACAGGCGATTATTGGCTGACCGATATCGTGTAAATGTGCAATGGCAAATGGATTGTTTTCTTCTTTTTTTTTTGGTGCTAATGGATTGTTTTCTTGTTTATGATTTGTGGACAATTTGACATTTGTTTAACGGATGTTTTTGGTTTCATCCATGATTTAAAATAAATTTAAACATTTTTTTTCTAACTAACCCATCTACCTTTCCTTTCTATCTAGATCACAATTGATGAAATTTTTTACTTAAATAAAATATCTCGATTCTTGATATAAAAAAAATCAATGAATTTTTATAATATTAGCAGTACTTTGATAATTTAAATAAAAATCAATCTCACCCTCCTATTTAAAATAAATACTCCCTCTGTTGGTAAATAATTGACTTTTTCAAGTCACGTACGTTTTTTTAGGATGGTAAAAAATATGTAAAATATTAAAATAATATCATACTTATTCGTACTAAATAAAATATCATTTAAACAGATAATTTAAAAAATTAATATTTTGTATAGTTTTTACTGTTCTTAAAAAACGTGTGTAAATTGAAAAAGTCACTTATTTACAAATTTATAAACGGAGGGATTCATTCATTTACAATACATTCTTAAAAACCTAAAATCATATAACATATTTAATTATTTTAATTAAAAATTAAAAATTTATACTAATTTACTTTTTTTTTAAAAAATTGTCAAATAGGAAACGAAGTATATGGCGAGTAGGTTGTTGTATTGTAATTTTTTATCAAGTGGAATATTTTAACCTTTAAATAAGTATAATTTCAATATTTAAATTGCAAAAAAGTAAAAAAAAAAAAATACATGAACGGCATCGTGGTTGCCTCCGATGTCCAGCACATCGAAAGTGGGCCCCACACCTCCTCCATGTAAAAAACGACGGTTTTTTTTTCACCGTCACCGTCAACTAACGGCTCTGTATCAATGGGTTGTATCCGGTGAAGGCTTCTTCCGGGAGACAACCCTACCACCCCTCTCCGTTCACCATTAAACGCCGTCCCTCTCTCGTCTTCTTCCTCTGCGCCTCTGAAAATAACAAGGGGAAAGAAAAAATACAGAGAAAGGAAACAGCGACAGAGAGATTGAGAATCAAACGCAGATGAATGTAATAGTAATCGATTCCAGCCTGAGTTTCTATGGATTCGAAGCTTATCCCCAAAGGTATTCCTCCAACCTCCCTCAACACTCCTCGTCCTAGGATTTAGCTTTTTTTTTTCTTCCCCAAAAAACTTGAATTACATACATTTCGGATTGATTCTAGGGTTTTCGATTCTTTGCAATCCAATCCAATTTCGGGCCTTAAATCCCCTTCGTACTCAGTCTCATCCACTTTATGTAGCTGCAGATTCAATTTATTCAAGCCGTTGATATATTTGGATCTTGTGGTTGCCTGACGTATGTTATTTTTATTTTATTTAAAAAAAAAAGTTTCTTTCTTTTCACAAAGAACGGTGGGGATTTTTCGCAGGAAGGGGGAAAAAAGGTGTGGTTTTTAACGCGGTTAACCCTAACTATCGGTTTGAATTGAAATTTCCACACAGAATTGAAAAATTACGAATTAGGGTTTTTAAATTTAGGCGGCACAGCCGATTTGGGGGGTTGGTGTAGAATAGTAGGAATTCATGAGCTTGCCGAAGATTTGATCACATAAGGTGCTTTTCCTTTACATATCATCATCATCATCATCATCAGTAGAGACAGGGAGAGCTGCTGTTCCATAGCAGGTGAGGTGAAATGGTTGAAACCCTCCTCACAGCTCTATCCATGGAGAATCACCACCCCTCCACCATGCTATCAATGGATTCAAGCGCTTCATCCCACGACGAACTCGACCTCGAAATGACCCGGCCGATCGTCCTGCCTCGCCCGCCTGATATCAATCTGCCTCTATCGGCAGAGCGGAGCCCCACACCCCAGCAGTGGAATTCCGAGCCCTGCGAGATCCTTGAAGCTGGCCTTGCCCCACAAATTTACGAATCGGAGAGTTATCCGAATCCTCCCAAGGCCGGAAAGAAGTGTGTTAAGCGGGTCGATAGTATATGGGGTGCTTGGTTTTTCTTCAGCTTCTATTTCAGGCCTGTGCTACATGATAAATCCAAGGCTAAGATTGTCCGGGATGTCAATGGAGTGTCGGGGTTCGTTAAATCCGATCTCCAGCTTGAGACTTTCATGGTTCAGCATGATATGGAGAACATGTATATGTGGGTGTTCAAGGAGAGGCCTTGTAATGCACTGGGAAAGATGCAGCTGAGGAGCTTCATGAATGGGCATTCTCGTCAAGGGGAGCGCCCTTTTCCGTTCAGCGCGGATAGAGGCTTCGTTCGGTCTCACAGGATGCAGAGGAAGCATTACCGGGGGCTTTCGAATCCTCAGTGTGTGCACGGGATCGAGCTTGTCCCTTCCCCGAATTTGTTGTGTCTTGATGAGGAGGATAGGAAGAGGTGGATTAGGTTAACTGGTAGGGAGCCGAATTTCACGATCCCTCTAGAGGCGAGTGATTTCGGCTCCTGGAGAAACCTTCCAAGTGCCGAATTTGAGCTTGAAAGGCCTCCTGCTCCGTTGAAGAGCAGCCCGAATTCCCAGCCTAAGAAGCTTCTTAATGGGTCTGGGCTGAACTTGTCCACACAGCCTTCAAACACGAGCAGCAGTGACGGTATGGACCTATCGCCCATCTGCAGCAAGAGGAAGAACAGCAATGGCAATGGCAATGGCAATGCCAGTGTTGAATACTGTTACTTGGGTGTCAACAACGCGTCGGATCAACTTACAGAATCCGAAGTTCACCCAGGTGAGCCACATTGGTTGCAGGATTTCAGCGGGGTCATGAAGAGCTCTTATGGGCCCGTCACAGCTGCTAAATCAATCTACGAGGACGAACAAGGCTATCTAATCGTCATCAGCCTGCCTTGTGTTGATCTTCAAAGGGTCAAGGTTTCATGGAGGAACGCCCTCACACACGGAATCATAAAGGTTTCGTGTGTGAGCACATCAAGAGCGCCGCTCATCAAGAGACATAAGAGGACTTTCAAGCTAACAGATCCATCTCCCGAGCACTGTCCGCCTGGGGAATTCATCAGGGAAATCCCTCTATCCGCCCGAATCCCTGAAGATGCAAACATTGAGGCTTACTATGACAGTTCAGGAACAGTTCTTGAGATCATGGTTCCCAAGCTCCATGTTGGCTCTGAAGAACACGAGGTTCGTGTTTGCCTCCGGCCCCCTCTTGAACCGATGAGCTTGTGCTGAATGTAATTGTTTGCTCCTATTTCATTGTTAGTGTACTTGTTTGTTCATTGTTGCAAGATTGATCTCTATTACAGTTTTTTTTTTTTTTTACCTTCATACCAATTAGTTAAAATATGATTGTGATCCTCTTTTGTTTGGATTCACAATATTTACTGACATGTATGACAGCAACATTAAATCTCTACACAAATAGGTAATGTATGGTTACTTTTGTAATGCTTAACCTTTCATTTCTTATATACACCCTTTGCTTGCAACAAGTTCACAAATCTAGAGTTAGAAACTGATATGAATCTGTTTTTTTTAAATGAATTTATTCAATAATATATTCTTCTGACAATATTTACATTAATGATATATTATTAGAAAATGAAGATGACAGTACAGTAAGGTTGAACTGGGGTGGGGTTTGTACAGAATGTTGGAGACCTACTGGGGAAGGTTACTACTAATTGTGTTGATTGAAGGGAGATGATGCTCTGTATATGGATAAATGATGCTTTCTTTATCATATCACTTGGGAATTACAAGTCCACTCTCACTATTTTATTTCCATTGCCATACGTTAACTTGGGGCAATGTGTTCAAAAGTCTTCAAGTTTGATGCCCTCTTTTCCCAACAAACAATTATAAATAGGGCTAAATTGTACTAAATAACCTAAACTACAGATAATAGTAGAAATTTTAGTATTGGCTCAACTTTAAGACTAATTGCAGATAATAGTATGAAATTTTAGTATTGGCTTAGTTTTTTTTTTCTTTGATAAATGTAAGAATTTGAGATACTAGACACATCAATGTCTTGTTAAAATCAAGAGGATGTAAAAAAAAAACGACAGATAGATCAATCATCGTATAGCAATAGAACCACAAGACTACGACAACAATCAAGATGGAATACAGGCACTCGGCAAAGGCAATGGCCCAAGTAAAGGAGTGAGTAGACGCTAACAAAAAACAGATCACATGACACACTCGTCTGGAAAGAAGTATAAAAATGAGCAACTCAATCACGATCAATGCTTAACACCCAACTCAGTCCAACAACTCGGGACACCAAGACCGTCGAGCATAAGCATATCAGGGTCATTGGAAAGGAAGCGTACAATAAAGTGAAATCAGCATTGACGAACGGAAGACACGATCGTAGTATTGGCTTTGTATTGGCATTAATGTTGATTCTTGATCCTATAAAAAGTTATAAAAGAGTGGCACATAAGTTTTAATGAGGTAAAATAGCTTGCTAAAAGTAATAACCGTGGTATAATTTTATGATTGTGAATTTTCATAACTTTTACAATTTGTTATTTTTCACAAATATCCTTAAAGTTGGGTTACTTGGTACAATTTGAGTTATCAAAATACAGAGTCAAATATGATAAAAAAAAATAACACAGAGTCAAATAAATCAACTAAAATAAAATATCAAGTAAAGGCATTAAGGATAAGGTAGGCAACATTTCAGCCAATTACAATTTGGATTATGGGGAAAATGTAAAGTGGAAATTAAAAGGGGGTGATAGGTTGACCATGAGGGAGATAGGTGAAGCCGTGAAGGTATGAAGCATGTGATTTTCCCCTCTCTTTTTGGGGGTTGCTTCTATTTGTGGAGTGTTGGTAGGTGGATTTGCTATTTTCAATTTTGAGTATTTTTCAATGCATTTTTCATTTTCTCTTTTTCTTTTGGCATTTAACCTATAGCTTTATTAGTTTGAGCAATTGTAGTGGTCCTCTAAAATGGGGTATCATGTTATAAAGGTTGATAATGGTGGACTTTGTGATGAGCAATTTGCTCAAGGGGGAAACACTTTTTACAAGGAAAAAAAATCTCTATGATGAAGTGTTGAGGCAGTTATTAGTTGGAGTTTCCTTTAATTGGCAGTTGACGCATATCAAATCTTTTTGCTCTTAAACAGTGGTTCAACTGGGGTTGACCACGTCCAAATTTTCGCTTTGTATAAAAAAAAGAAGTTAGAGTTTTCTTTAATTGACGTTTGGCACATACAAATCTTTATGCAAGCCGTTTTTATAGGAGCAAAAAGAGTTAATTTTACTTCTTCATATTTCGAACGATCTATCCTTTTATTGATAAACTATATCTCCTTTTAGAGTATTTTTTCATTTCGAGATCCATCAAAGTGTCAAAAAGTAGTGAACAAGTAGCCAAAATTTAGGATGCTTGTTTGCCATTTTATTTACCTAAATGAAATAACTTCATGACAAACTTTAGAAAATCCAAACCACTTAATCTAAATATGAAATATGAAATTCATTTAGCTTCTTATTTATTTTGCAACGGTTTAAATGTTTAATAGTTTCAACTCGATAATATCCCACCTCCAAAAGTCATATAGACATGTATGGCTTTTTGTTGTTGTTGCAACTTTATATGGCTTTTGAAAGTGATGAAAAGCCACAAATTATGGGTCAGGATATTTTTTAAGCAGTAGAGGGTAATGAAACATGAAGATTTGATCCAACCAACAGTTTGTCAGATTTGAAGGAGTGTCCAAGTTGTTGAGTACAAGTATAAATTTTTGTTTTTTGAAATTTCTTCTCTTATCATCTTTGCAGTTCATTCAAACCATGGCCCATGAATTGAACATGGCCTGTACAAGCTAATAATAAAACTGGATAGCACCAATACTCAAGGCGAAATGTTTTCGCTACTCGATAATCCATCAACTATATATGACAGGATAGGATAGAATAGGATATGATATCGAACTAATTCATGTTTCATTTCTTAAAACACTTGGAAGATACAAACAGTTAGAAGAGGCGGGTATCGAATGATTGTCGGTGGGCGAGTTCTCTACGGCAAGCAAAGGTTGATATGATATGTAGAATGACTTACTTCACATGGGGGAATTTATGGATGGGGTTACAAACTTACAAAGCAATTGTGTACTAGTAATAATGTTTGGTGGCCTACTTTGACGACCTTCAGGTTTGAAGCAACCACTTAAATCATATGCTACCTTTGCAACTTGTATAGCTTTACTACAGTTAAGGCATTTTTAATGTGTCACAGTGAAACGTTTTCGTTGTGTTCATAACTGTTCACTAACCTAGATCCGACGAAAGGTGTTGATCAATTAAAAAAATCTCAACGAAAATGCCCCCTCCTTTACTCGTCGCGCCCAAGGGGTGGTCCACCCCTTGGGCGACGAGTTCTAATATGTTCATCACCTGATGTTCGGTACTTTCAAGCGACGGAGCCATTCATGTCCTGTCGCCTGGGCTTAAGAAATGCATGTTTAAGCACTCCATGGAAGCAGATATCAAGTGAGAGAACAAATTTGCTGCAAAAAATGAAAATCCTATACCATAAAAGATGACAGTATAGAGAGTACATCCAAAATCAGCTAGTCATCAACTAGCAAAAAAACAGAAGAACCGTGTTCTTGCAACCAATATCCAAAATTGAAAACAGAATCAATGTTTCAACAATGAGTGAGAAAAAGCAATATAGGTGAGGTGAGTCTTAGTCGACCTCCTCGATCTTAGGGCCAGCACCGCCAGAAGCGGGGGGAGCATCATCGTCCATAGCACCGCCCATGTCACCGCCAGCACCACCGTACATCTTAGCAATGATGGGGTTGCAGATGTTTTCGAGCTCCTTCATCTTGTCCTCAAACTCATCAGCCTCACCAAGCTGGTTACTGTCGAGCCATTGGATGGCAGACTCGATGGCGTCCTCAATCTTCTTCTTGTCGGCTGGGTCGAGCTTTCCGGCGATCTTCTCGTCCTTAATGGTGTTCCTCATGTTGTATGAATAGTTCTCAAGGGCGTTCTTGGCGTCCACCTTCTTCTTGTGCTCCTCGTCTTCGGACTTGTACTTCTCCGCCTCTTGCACCATTCTCTCAATGTCGTCCTTTGAGAGCCTTCCCTTGTCATTGGTGATGGTGATCTTGTTCTTCTGCCCTGTGGTCTTGTCCTCGGCTGAGACATTTAGGATACCATTAGCATCAATGTCAAAGCACACGGTGATCTGAGGGACACCTCTGGGGGCAGGAGGGATGCCAGAGAGCTCGAATTTGCCGAGCAAGTTGTTGTCCTTGGTCCTTGCTCTCTCTCCTTCGTAGACCTGAATCAACACACCAGGTTGGTTGTCGGAGTAGGTTGAGAACACCTGCTCCTTCTTAGTTGGGATGGTGGTGTTCCTCTGGATCAAGACAGTCATAACTCCACCAGCGGTCTCAAGACCAAGGGAGAGAGGTGTGACATCCAAAAGAAGCAGGTCCTGCACCTTCTCATTACCCTCACCACTCAAAATGGCAGCTTGAACAGCAGCACCATAGGCAACGGCCTCATCGGGGTTGATGCTCTTGCAAAGCTCCTTCCCGTTGAAGAAGTCCTGCAGGAGTTGCTGGACCTTTGGGATACGGGTAGACCCACCAACAAGAACAACATCATGGATAGTGCTCTTGTCCATCTTGGCATCCCTCAAACACTTCTCCACAGGCTCCATACACTTCCTAAAGAGGTCCATGTTCATCTCTTCAAAACGGGCTCGGGTGATGGTAGAGTAGAAATCAACACCCTCATACAATGAATCAATCTCAATTGTGGTCTGGGCAGTGGACGAAAGAGTTCTCTTGGCCCTCTCACATGAGGTTCTCAATCTCCTGAGAGCTCTGGGATTGCCGGTGATGTCCTTCTTGTGCTTCCTCTTAAACTCCTGGACAAAGTGGTTAACCATCCTGTTGTCGAAATCTTCACCTCCAAGATGGGTGTCTCCAGCAGTGGCCTTGACTTCGAAAATGCCCTCCTCAATGGTGAGAAGAGAGACATCAAAAGTACCACCTCCGAGATCAAAGATCAAGACATTCTTCTCCCCAACACTGGTGGCCTTCTTGTCGAGACCATAGGCAATAGCAGCCGCTGTGGGCTCGTTGATGATACGCATGACATTGAGTCCAGCAATGACACCAGCATCCTTTGTGGCCTGACGCTGAGAGTCATTGAAGTAGGCAGGGACAGTGACCACTGCATTCTTCACTGAAGAACCAAGAAAGGCCTCAGCAATCTCTCTCATCTTAATGAGGACCATAGAAGAGATCTCCTCAGCTGCAAATTCCTTGTCCTCTCCCTTGTAGTTGACCACAATCATGGGCTTATCAGCAGGACCAGGAGTGACCTTGAATGGCCACATCTTAATATCACTTTGCACTGAGGCATCGCTGAATCGCCTACCGATCAACCTCTTTGCATCTGCCAAGACAAACAGAAACTCAACATTAGATAATGAAAAATCACAACATGAAACTTCTAATGTATATGCGACAACAAGATAGCCTCATCCTGCCTTACATATCCCTTTCCAAAAAGATGAGAAGAACATGCTGTCATGATGCAGTCCCTTGTTTAATAACATCAGCTTTTTTAGGCCAGATTTAATGACATCAGGTGTTGATAAATACTATGTAGCACTTGTGGGTTTTTCCAAAGAAATCTTTTTCTAACCAATACATGGAAGGTAATAACAACTTGAGATTTTTTAAAAGACAATGCAAATTGCAAAGGGTATATGATGAAGACATGGCTCAACCAATAAATGGAAGGTGATAACAGCTTGCGATTTTCTAAAGAGAATGCAAAAGGTAAATGATGAAGACATGGCTCCACAGAGAAATCACTACCCACTCCATATATCTTAAACACCGAATCTAACAAGCAAACTATGCCACTATTACTGTATAAAGAAATCCTACGCCAAAATTATAGGACAACAATGGTTACTTCTAATTTAAGTAACAATGAATATAGAATATCATTCTTTAACAATCAAAATTCAATCCGGAGACCTTATGAAAACAGCCTAGGTACCCATGGAAATCTGGAATCTTATTATTTCAATGATTCAATCCCACTGAGCAGATTTCATTCAACATCAATTGCAAACTTCCAGTTCAATTTCACAGAGAACAAATCCTAAAGCATAGGCCGGCAAAGGTTACTCTCACTTCTAATTTACCTTAACACTAAAGAATCAGTCTTTAGCAATCTAGATTCAAAACGGATATTGTGTTCAACACCTAATCAATACATACATGAAAGCAGCAAAAATCTGCAAGAGTCCAGCTGACAACTGGACTCGGCCAGATCCAGATCTCCCTAAAACCGCGTCAAAGTCAAAACATTCCAGATCCAGATCTAAGAACAGCAAAACAACCAGTTCTCGATAAAAAAAACATCAATCAAAAAGCACATTCAAACACAATCATAACAAAAAATAATAATTTAAACAGAATAACAGATGCAATCTAGAAAACTCACCAAAGACGGTGTTAATCGGGTTCATGGCGACCTGGTTCTTGGCGGCATCTCCGATCAACCTCTCGGAGTCGGTGAACCCCACATAAGACGGAGTCGTCCTGTTTCCCTGGTCATTAGCGATGATTTCAACACGGTCGTGTTGCCAAACACCAACGCACGAGTAGGTAGTTCCTAGATCGATCCCAATCGCCGGTCCCTCTCCCTTGCCTGCCATTGATTCTTAAGATAGATGTGTGTGAGAAAATGGCAGGAAGGAGGCGGATAAGCAGAGGAGGGAGATCGAGAGAGAGATTCGTAGCTTCAGAGAGAGAGAGCTTATAAAGGAAAAGTAATTAGGGTTTCTCTCCAAGTATCCGATTCTAGAACCTTCGAATGGCTCGGCTTATTGTGAGCCGTCCGATGGGAGGATAAAGGACGGCTGGGATCTGCTGTGGGAGATTCTTGATGGGCTGCCAGATGTGACTTATGAGGTTCGATAGCGACCGTTGGATCTTCGGTGCATGTTAGTTGGAGAATAGGCGTAAAGGACACGGTTAGTTAGTGGGGGCGGCTAGTGGACGGTGGTCAACTTGGGCTTGAAGTTTGGGCTTTGGTAGGTATTTTTGGGCCTTTGAGTGAGTTCAAATTACGTTTTCTAGGCCCATTTAGGAAAGTTAAGGGCGTGTTTGGTAACACGGGCTATGACGCTGATCATCTATTCATCTTGGTTATGGGCTGGGACTTTGGAGAAATTTGTGATATACGATCGTTTGCTCTCTTTAGAGTGTGCTCTGTTTTCTCATGGAAAGTTTACTTAGCAGAAAATGATCGAATTCTCACGTAAATTTGTAGGGCCTTCGGATACCGGTTTTCTTTTTAGCGATTTGTTCACATGAACATAGCAAATAGATCAAGAAAGACAAAGGACAAGGGTGGTCTTGCTTGGCGCAAAGGCACCAATTATTTATATATAGAGGATGAGATTCCATTAAGATTTGGGCATAACAAGACATGGTGCTAAGAAGGTCAACACGCATGGAAATAAAAGATAATGCAGTGATGAAAGTTGAATATCGAGAATATGGGAGAGTATAGAGACCAAAGTTGAACTTCTTGATATCGAAAAAGCAGTAGTAAAACCCCAATATAGTAAAGAACATCTCCTAATAAAGTATGGATTAATGATATTCTGCGCAACTAGACAATTGCTTACTGTAATTATGTTCAATCCGAAATGGGTAGTTAATTACTGTTGAGATGTGAATGTGACCAAAAAGTGTCCCACATCGGAAAGTTGAACATATCAAGCCCTAGTGTATGAGTCGGTGGGCTACTCCTTCTATAGCCAATTGGTTTTAGAATGGAATCTCACTCGGCTTGTGTGCTAGGCTACTAGCGCATGTCCGCCCGTGCACACGACCCCCAGTCATCGGTTCGAGTCGGACTTTCATAATTACTTGTATAGTTGAATAACAAAAAAAAAAGTCCTTATTTTTTGTAAGGTGTTACCTTTTCTTGTTAATTTATCATTCATGGTTGTTCAAAGCACGCGCATTTGCCAGCTTATAGTCAAGCTGCACCGAGGTTTCTTGCTTAAGTGATATTAGCAAGGAAATACCAAAGTATATTTAATTAAACCAAAAAAAGAAGAAACATACCGAGCAATAAGATTGTTAATTTTGTGGCAACAAGTAATACTCGATATCTTTAATGAGTACAAGTAGATTTTGCCAAGTAGTTATGCAAGGCTTGGTAATTTAATTTTCTAATAAAAATTCATTAATTACTTCAATTAATCAATAAATATTTACTCCATTATAGTTGGCAATTTTAATCATATGATAATATTTTTGACATATACAATAAATTGTAACTTAACTACTGTTTAATATTTATATTTCTGTGATCAATATTGAAACTTTTTTTTTTTAAAATGGTATCGGAGTTGATGCCACAAAATTAAGATTAAAAAAAATATATCATTTGAAAAAAAAACAATTGGGTTGATTGGATTACCATGAGCATGCCTTCATTACCAGTGTGGTTGCTAATAGAACTATATACATATTGCTCATCAACATTATCTCATTTGGTAACAACAGAAATCGAATCCACAAATTTTAAAAGAAATTGATGCAAAATATATCATTTATATTGACATACACTTTTTTATAATGATAAAAATTATTTAAAATATTTATTTTTTAAATAATTTTTTTAACAATTTTATAATTACTATTAATAAGTACAAAATTGTTAAAAAAATATTTTAAAAAATGAATAGTATACATAATTTTTTATTATCTTAAAAAAAACGTACGTAAATAGTCAAGAACTTGTTTTTACTTGTTTATTAGAAAATTATTACATTGAAAAAGTCTTTTTTTTTCCCCTCGATCATATCGGGATTGGACGTAAGGTTGATTTTACATCGATTATACAATAAGTTAATTATATTATAGTTAATATATTAGGTTTGTAGAGCTTGATCTACTCCAATAACTAATTAATTTTAAGATAAAATATTGTCAATGTTGGAGGTAAACCCTCAGACTTACCAATAGACTACTACAGTACTACTCGCTTTCTTCTTCTGCATGCACAAGTTTTCACCAAACTCCCATATACTCCATTCATCTCTTTTTACTTGCTTACTTTGACCGATCTATGTGTTTACATTAATTCATCCTCTCTTCCTCTATATATACACACACATACTAGCTAGTCTAGCTACCTTGTTCCTCCATCCCAATCTGGCAATCTATTAACTTGCATCTATCAATTTAATTTCATCATAGATCATACTCACCTCCTCTTCTCACCAGTCTTATTATATTATATTATATTTATATTTATATTATAATATAATGGCTTCTTTGAGTTATAGTGTCCCATTTTTCTTATTGATTTCCCTCCTCACTCTTTCTTCTAACTCGACGGAGGCACAAAACTACGGCCTTCGAGTTGGGTTTTACCAATGGAGCTGCCCCTCTGCGGAGGCCATTGTGTGGAGAGTGGTTTACAAATATGTCTCCCAAAACCCCCGCTTAGGAGCCGCTCTCATTAGGCTTCATTTCCATGATTGCTTTGTTAGGGTACGTAACTTTATTTTATTCATCGATCTCAGCTCGAATATAAAGAAATATATAAATTAATATATATATATATATATATATATATATATATATATATATATATATATAAGTTGGTATATTACTACGTATTTCTCTTATTGTCAGTTGATTTTGATGTACGGGCAGGGATGTGATGCATCTATCCTTCTGGATTCAACACCGGGAAATCCTTCCGAGAAGGAAAGCCCACCGAACAACGGGACTCTCGGAGGCTTCCAAGTGATGGACGAAATCAAGTCCCAAATCGAAGCCGCATGCCCTCGAACCGTCTCCTGCTCCGACATTCTAGCCTTCGCTGCCCGAGACAGCGCCTTCAAGCTCGGCCACATCAACTACGCGGTGCCTTCAGGAAGACGCGACGGCTTGGTATCCCGCCGAGACGAGCCCATCCTACACCTGCCCTCTCCAACTTTCGGCCTTAGACTCCTCCAAGACAAGTTTAGTGCCAAAGGGCTATCTTTAGACCAAATGGTTACCCTCTCCGGAGCCCATTCCATCGGCGTCTCCCACTGCTCTTCCTTCGCTACCAGACTGACCACACAGGACGACTCCATGGATTCGAGCTTCGCCAACTTGCTCAAGGCCGAGTGCCCGGTCAATGGCCCCAACTCGGTCGTCCCATTCGACTTCAACACACCCCATAGGCTGGACAACCAGTACTACAAGGAGTTGACCAGGGGGCGAGGATTGTTGACCTCGGATCAAGCTCTGATGACCAGCCCTTCTTCGGCTTATATGGTGAGCCGGTATGCAAGCGACAATATAGTATGGGCTCAGGAGTTTGCCAAGGCCATGGTTGAGATGGGTTCCATTGAGGTGATGACAGGGACTCAAGGACAAATCAGGACCAACTGCAGGCGAGTCAACTATTATTAATATTGGGCTCTACTAATAAACTAGCTTAATTAGCTACTTAGATCGATCTTCTATACTTTATGGTTTCTCTTCTTGCATTGTTATTTAGTTTGATATATATATATAGTATGGATCATTTGTGCACGAGGCTTAGAATATACCTTGTGCACAATTGTGGACCATTAATCTATTAGGAATGGGTGGTCTAGATTGGAAGAAGTTTTTCCATTTTTTTAAATTATTGAGATGTGGGACCCACATTCAAAATCAGCCCATGTACGGAGGCAATTCCACATTCTACACCAAGTGGGACCCGCAACACATAAAAAAAATAGTTTGAATTAATTTTTTTTTTGAACAAACGAGAGGGGTTGGTTTGAATTAATTTATATTTTGTTGATTAGTCTATCCCATATTTTTTTTAATTGACAAGTAGTTTATCCAAATCTTTTTTATTTGTAAAAATTAAGATTTAGATCAAAACAAACAATTAAATTGATTCACAATATCGATTGTGATGCAATATAAATGGGTGATGATCATATAAATTGTGTTAGCCAATAAAAGCTTAAAAAAAACCCGTGTTATTATTCTCAAGAGTAAGTACAATGATCGGTTTTGGGCAAGCGATATCATTTTTAGTACGTTAATCTTCGTGCAAAAAAGCCCCTATTCTTATTCGGTTGAATCGATCGATTTATCGCGCACATTGTACGATAATTGGGAGATTATTAAGTGGAATTATTATTTTTACGAGGTGGCCAGAAGCGATGAATAATTGCATAACCGTTGTGAATAAGTAGATTTTTAGAATTATTCGGTTGAATCGGTCGCTTTAACGTGTACACTGAACAATAATTGGATGATTATTCAGCGGAATTCTTAATTTTTACGAGGTATACAAAAGCGATGAATAATTGAATGATCGTTGTGAATAAGTAAATTTTTAGAATTATTCGGTTGAATCGGTCGATTTAACGCGTAAATTAAACGAAAATTGGATATTATTCAGTCGAATTTTTTTTTCACGAGGTACACAAAAAATCCCAAAACAAACAAAAAGGCAAAAACCACTCAAAATATCGAATGATAGTGTTACAATTACCAAAAAAAAATCGAAAAAATTTGCCCAACAGGCCATTTTTTGGGCCTTTATTGGAGGAGTGTCCACCAAGTCCATCAAATTAGGTTTTTGTCCATCTCTAATTTTTTAACAAAATTGCCTCATGAGAGATCTCTCCTGGCTTCCGTCATGGCATCGCCTGCATCTGACCGTTCTTCATCGGCGCTTCCTCGCCGTTCTTCATCGGCGCTTCATCTGACCTCCGCCTCCACTTCATCGGTACAAAGCCCGGCGATGCGAACGGGGTGGCGCTCAGATCTGATGCCGCCCACCGACGAAGCTTCTCCGCCGATTCCGCCGCCTTCGCTCCTCCACGATTCCGCCGATTCAGAGCTGCGATTCGGTCGGGATGGTGCCGCCGGTGTTGACGCGCGGAGCTCGTCCTCCTCTGTGAAGCCCGAGATCTGCTGAAATTGTATCGGAGGAGGAGCCGAGGTCTGCTGAAATTGTATCGGAGGAGGAGCCACGATTCTGGTCAACAATGAAGAAGATGCAGCTACTATGAGTTGTTGACGAGGATGATTCCATTTTTAACACAACTTATTTTGTTACATGTACAGCTCTTTAGTTTTCTTATTTTTAGTGCAACCGTTAAGTTTCTGATGGCTGCAGAAACTATATGTTCGCTTCTTGTGAAATATTTCGTGTTTGGATATATACAAGATTTCCCTGTAGAATTTTCTTTTAGAAAGTGTGTTTTTGCTCATTGGAAATTTCAGTTTAGGGTATGTTTGGATAGCTAGTTATTATAACTTACAATGCATAATTTTGCTTTATAATATACTCCATCCGTTTTGAAATATTAGTCTATTGACTTTTAAAACGCTTTTAAGGAGTTAACTAAGTTGATCAACTGACTGATGTAAATTTTCATTGTCAGATTAGGCTCTATGATTGAGGGAGAATAGGTAGTTGAAGATATAGTGGATTAATGTTTGATGGGAAGCCATTGATTACTTAGTTAAGGAAGCCAAACCAACTGAAGATATAGTGGATTAATTTTGCTAATAAATGATGCTGATGTTGAGTTTGGATATTGCAATTATATATTGGAATTAATTAACAATGATATATTGGAAAAATAGAATTGTGGTTAGTTTGCTACTATGATTGAGGTTGCTTTGGTTGAGAGTTTGGATATTAATAATTTCAGCAATTTTTTTTGCCTTGCTGAAACTTTTTGTAAAACGCTAAAATGCTGAAATTAATTATATATTAGCAAAATTCGTTATGCTAAAATACTGAAATTAATTCTTATAAAAAAAGAAATAAAAAAGCAACCACGGGCCATTGAAATCCATGGATGAATGAATGGATCGATGAATCCAAGCGAAGTGGTGTCACATATATAAAATATAATTTCAACAATTTTTACATTTAATTTCAGCAATTTCTTTATTTTTTCCCCATCATTGCATTATATTAAAAATATAATTTCAGCAATTTTTATAATTAATTAACAATATATATTGGAAAAATAGAATTTGTGGTTAGTTTGCTATTGTGATTGAGGTTGCTTTGGTGAGAATTTGTGGTTAATTCTTATAAAATTGTACGAGTTACTATATCTTACACACAAACATATATTTCAGCATTTAAATTATTTTTTTTTAGCATTTCAGCATTTTTTGAAAAAAAAGCAACTTCGGTTTCAGCAATTTCGGTTTCAGTAACTCCGGTTTCAGCAACACGGTGGACATTTAGCTAATATGAATAGGTTGGTAGATAAAATGCTAATAAATGCGGAAAATATGGATATTCTAGTAACACGGTTTCAACATGAATTTTGATGTTCCTTGCTTTAAATCTACTTTAAAAGCCTCTTAGCTCAATGGTAGAGCAATGTGCTTATGCGCAAATACGTGGGTTCGAATCCCGCATAGGCTAAATTTTATATCCCGCAACACGGTTTCAGCAACTCCGATTTAAGCAAACCCGGTGTCGAAGCGCTGACGCGAAAAAATAAAAAACTAATTTCAGCAATTGTAACAACAATTTAAGCAACTCCGGTTTCAGCAACCCTGGTTTCAGCAACTCCAATTTCAGCAACTTAGGTTTTAGCAACGCGCGAAAAAAAACTAATTTCAACAATTTCAGCAACTTCGGTTTCAGCAACTTTGGTTTCAGCAACTTCGATTTCAGCAACGCGCGGAAAAAAAAAACGCTGAAATAGGGTTTGCTGAAACCAAATGTGCTGAAACAGGAGGAGGGGCACAGGGGGCGCGCGTGGGGGGCAAAGGGGGCAAGGGAAGGAAGGTGGACATTTTGCCAATTTGGGGAGAAGGGTGGACATTTTCCTAATAAAGGCCCTAATTATGGCCTATAGCACAATTCCTCCAAAAAAATCACCAAATACCCCCTAATTCTTCACAAAGCTTGATTTTTACCCACTATTGTAGTCCCTTTCTAAAAAAAATTGTGCTTTATGGGAACAGAGGTGACGAAAAGACTTGATAACTTCAATGGCTTCATCTGACCGATCCAACTGCTTCATCTGAATAAACTTTGCATGCACTTTAATTCATCTGAAGGTGTTTCACCAAATAATACCACATAGTTTTCAGTAAAAATAACTTCTATTCCTCTGAATAAACCTTGCTATTTCACCGAATAAATTACTACAGCAGCAACTACTTTTGAATAAATTACTACAGCAGCAAAAAGGCCTACAAAAGAAGAAATGATGTGTGTTCTACTTGCAAGATTAAACAAGGCTAAGCATAGAGCATACATGATTCCTGACGTTGAAAACCCCCCTCAATCTACCGAATAACCCTAATTTCAGAACAAATTTCACCCAAACCGTCACAATGTTTGCTTTTCACCCATTATTTTTCTAATTTTATCACAAAATCCCACATTCATACACCAATAACAAGGAAAACGCAAGGAATCGGTGAATATTTTCATTCAAGACACAAATCTCAACATCAACACCTATATATCACAATCAATCCCAAAAAACCAAGAAATTTTGGGGCTTACCCATTTCGAAATCGGTATCCCAGTCGGATTTAGAGTAAGGTCTCACCACCGCCGGAGTAAATTCCTGTGGGCTAAAGACCCGGATTCGTTGACCGGAGGAGAGAGGCCGACACGGGATGCGCCTCCGCTGCTTCTACGCACCACCAGCCGTCGTAATCGACGCCGGTGCAGCCGGAATAGGCGTCGCTGGGTGCACGATGGATGTGGTGATGCCGGTGTGGATTGTTGGGGCGAATCGACGGAGCCTTCGACGCCGGTGTGGATTGTTGGGGCGAATCGACGGAGCTTTTGTGATGGTGATGGTGCCCAGTACACGTGAAATAGAGGAAAACAAAAAGGGTAGCCTAGGGTTTTAATTGACTAGGATTTGCACGCGCCTCACGCTCTGAATATTGGATGGAAGGTGTGGTTTTCTTTTTTTTTTAGTTTTTAAAGTCGGACACGTGGCGGAATATAGGCCATCCTTCCCTCTAAGATTAATGGTCCAGATTTGTGCACAAGGTACACTATAAGGGGTGTGCACCCTGGAACCACCCCCTATATATATATATAGAATACGGATCAAATGTTAACAACTCTTACGGTGTTAAATGTTAACAAATCAATATTCGGCAAAATATATCAAATATTCATCACAGTCACTCAATTATTCATCAAAGCTTTTCGACAACATTTAAGAGATTCATTTCAATTAATAATTATTGACAATTAAAAAAAATTATCACCCAAAAAACTCAAACCCTTGCGCGTGTATCCACCCCCAATCCCGTAATTGTGTTACTGTGATGAATATTTCTTAAATGTTGCCGAATATTGATGAATATTTGGGAAATTGTGAATAATTGAGTGACTGTGATGAATATTTGAGTGATTGTGATGAATATTTGATTAATTTTAACAAAAGCTTTGATGAATAATTGAGTGACTGTGATGAATATTTGATAAATTTTGCTGAATATTGATTTGTTAACATTTAACACCGTAAGAGTTGTTAACACATGACCCAACCTCTCTCTCTCTTTATATATATATATACACACACACCCCTTAGGATGTACCTAGTGCACAAATCTAGGTCTTTAATTGAAAGAAGATGTAAAACCATGATTAAATGAGTGTTTTATTTTTTTTAAATAAAAAATTTGTTAGGACCCACCTAAAAAGGTCTGACACGCTTTTTTTTTAAATCTAATTTCGCTGTTTTGAAAAACTTGCCCATTCCACTGAATAATGTTTCATATGCTACCGAATAATGTTATATTTCATTTTTCCATCCATTTCAGATCAAATTTTACTAATTCTACTGAATAATTTGGCACATACTAACGAATAATATTTACTTTTTGTCAATCAATTTTAGTTTTGACTCCGAGTTAATTTTTATGCATTCAGTTTTGAAATATTATTCATTAGAATAGTTATATTTTTTGGGAAATAGAAATAACATTATTCAATAGAATGTATGAGTATTCAGTGGTATATGAATGATTATTCGGTCGTATATGAGAGATTTTTATGTTGCTTGTCAAACCGAAAGCTCCATATACCGACGTATAATAATTCAAATTTCACCGAATAATTAACAACTCATTAACACTAACAATCAAAATTCGACTCATTCATCTGAATAATTAACGAATAATGAATCGATGCATTCGAACTACATTGCATTCAAACGGAGGTCCAACTTAACAAACCACCCACCCACCACTTATCCAACCACCCATCCCAGCCCATCCCACCCAACTACCCAGCCCCGCCACTCCCCCCACCCCACAAAAAAAAAAGAAAAAAAAAAGCAAATTAATGCCATATAATAGGAGGACGTAAAGAAGACGGAGACGAATCGGAACGGAGAACCGGAGAATGGAGGCAAGCCCAACCACCGGCCATAGCCCGAAAAGCCGATCCAGCACTGCCCGGATCTGAGCCATTGGGGAGGAGGAGCCGACCCTAGCACCGCCCGAATCTGAGTGAGAGGGGAGGAGGACGACGACATATGGCTTCACCGACACCTTCAATTCACCGTCGCCACCACCGCACTGCATCAATTCGCCGGCTTCGAGTCCGATATCGCCGGCATTTGATTGTTTACCGCCGCTTGGGAGGGCTGGGCGCTGTGATCGATGGTCGAAGGAGACCGGGCCGATAATGCTCCGCCTACGCCGCCACCGCTCTGACTTCGCGTTCCACCGTCTGCTCTGCCAAACGCTAGCAATTCGCCTCCGGTTCTCTCTTTTTTTGGATTTCTCTTTTGCTTTCCACCGTTTATCTGGGTAAATTAGGGAAAGTGAAACACACATTTTTTTTTCATTTTTTTTTATTAGGTGAGAATTCAAAGACGTCGTACGACGCTATCTAATCGCATCCTTGCGGATGAGGTTGAGAAGACCTTGATTGTTTAGAATATCCTGATCTCTAGTAATTAGGCCAAGGTGTGTAACCTTATCGGCCACGCAATAACCGTTACGAAGTATATAGGCGAAGGATACTTCGTTAAACCCAAGAAGTAGCGAGAAAATATCCGACATGAGCATTTTAATTTCCCACGGACATTGTACTCTAGTTTTTAAATAATTAATGATAATTAATGAATCTCCTTCAATGATTATTTTCCTTAGATCCAATTCCCGAGCTTTAAGAATGCCAAGCCGAAGAGCAGATGCCTCAGCCACAAGCGGTGTTTGACCACCAATACACTTGGCACCTGCACAAATTGGATTCCCCAGGTGGTCTCTTATAATGAAACCGGCTATACAATCTTGGTTAGATAGAGAAGTGCCGTCAAAATTTATCTTAAATGTTCCGCATGGTGGTTTTCTCCATAAAGTGTTCTTTCTAACATTTTCCTTAACTCTGATTTTCGAGGCCGAATTGGAATTTCTGTTACTGTTCTCCAATAGGAACTCTCGAGATTCCCCGAAATCGGTGACACGAGGACAGCGCCGCCGCACTGGGGAGAGAGGCGATACGCCGCACTGGAGTCGCCGGTTCCCGCCGCACTGGACGCCGGTGAAGCCGCAAACGCCGCGAATGGGGGACCGACGATTGTGCTTTGGGGTTGGTGCCGATGTTGACGGGGGAGGTAGGTTTCGAAGCTTCCAATGTACGTTTTGGAGTTTTGAGGTTGAAAGTGAACGTCTTTGGTCTTTTAGGTTTTATTGGAGATGTTATGCACGCGCCCAGATGCTTACATGAGAAAGGCCGGCCTCCCTTTTTTTTTTTTACAATTACACGTGGCGTGGTAGAGGCCATCCGATCCATCCATATCTACGGCCAGAATTCGTGCACTAGATATACTATAAGGAGTGTGCACAAGGGAACCACTCCCTGTATATATTATGGTTCAGCGGTGACCGAGCGTCCTACCTCGGTGTGGGTATGAACATTTAGCCTCAAAGTGGGTATGGACATTATCTATTATGGTTCGGCGGTGACCGAGCGCCCTACCTCGGAGAGGGTACGAACATATTAACCCTAGTGTGGGTATGGATATTAACCCCGGAGTGGGTATAGTTGGAGATATGGGGATATGCCACTTGACATTCTATGTGGATTCATTTAATCGCTTTCTGCATGTATATAAACTGTCAACATGCTTGTGTGATTTAAATTCCCGCACCGCATTAGAGTATACTTTATTTTAGGTATAGGCGTATTATATGTCCTCATCGAGGTCTTTAGGGCCCGCATGAGTCTCTTGGTCTGACTTCGTGGTATAGTTTAAGGTATCCACACCTTTCTGATGCTTGCTGATTTGCTTCTATGGCGAGGTTTCTCAAGAGACGAGAGTGTTAGAAGACATCACACATCTTACAACCTTGTTTTCACAAATGTTTTGGTTAAATGGGTCACTTTGAAACAAATTGTATTTATTTTAATTTACACTCGTTTGGTTCCTTCATGAGGTTTTGGCTAGTCAAAATAGGACAAGTTTTCGTGCGTAAGTACAAAATATGATTGGATTATTTGACTGATTTTGAGGGTTTAAAATCCCTTTTTTCTTGAATTATATCAATAAATTCTTAAAACTTAAACAAGGTTCTAACTTGAAGAGGACAAATAAGCAGCTCGTACTTGAATTGGATTGCTAAGATCTGATAGAGGGATACTTCTTCCCTCTAAATGTAACTCAGATTTCATAATCTAGGCTGTTACAACATCTACATAAAAGCATAAAGAAATGACAATAGAATAATTACAATAAAATATGTGACACTCCAACAGAAGAAAGAACAACGCAAAAAAAAAGAGAGAGAAGAAGAAACAAGAACAGAAAAGAAATATAAAGATTAGTGCAGTAAGAACTGAATTTGTAAGTGTTAGAAGTTGTTCAAGTCATTATAACTAAGAGACAAAAGAACAAAGTACTGATTTTTAAATATGAATAGTTAAAACTGATTTTTTTTTATAATAAGAACAATACACATTATAATAAGAACAATCAGAAGAAGGAACAACTCTAAAAAGATAACAGAGAGAATGAAAGAGAAAAAAGAAGAGAAATAATAACAGTACGGTGTGTCCTGATTGGCCGATTTTCTGGGTGCTTTTTGCTCAGGTTGTGTGTGGCTTTGAGTTTGGTGTTTCTAGGTAATCTATAACTTGGTTGAATCTGCAGCGCCCGAACTCGTAACTGGCTGGGGTCGTGGTGGTGTGCTTAGGGCGACTGTGTGCATCTGGGAAGGTGCTTTCTAGGAATTTCGTCATCACTACCCACAAGAGATGGAGTCATACCGTACTATTGGCCAGCGGTGCTACTTCATGGTGGTGCTTGGCTTCATTCTTCGTCAGCGTCTTCAACTTGATGGTTTTAGTTTTGCTTAGATTCACCCTTTGCAGAGTGCTTGCTACTTGTTGTTCGCACCTTTTTTTTCGGGTTTCAATTGTATTTTTGACGGTTTATCCGCCTGCCGACTCATCGACTTATCAATCGAGGGATCAAGTCTAATTGATCTCTCAAATCTTTTCCTTATAAAAAAAACAAAGAAGGTTCTCAATTTTAGGATTATATGTTGTTCAACAACAATAATCAATATCTATATAAACTCTTAAAATAGAATTTTTTTTGCTTATGTGTCATTCTTAGCTTAGTTTTAGGTATTTCAACTAATCACTAATTTGTATTCTTTTTTATTAATTTTATCGTTTAATTAATTAACCATTAACCAATTAGATTAATTTAAAATAAAATTTAAAAAAATAGCAACCAATGAGATTAATTTAAAATATAATTTTTTTAAATACAATTAAGAATATATTAATTTTTTTTATCTACCAACCAATTAGATTAATTCAAAACATAATCTTTACAAAAGTTATAGATATTAAATTTTTTTAGCAATCAATAAGATTTCTTCAAAATATAAAATTTTAATGTTATACAGATATTAATTTTATTTAGCAACTAATTAGAGTAATTCAAAATATAATATTAATAAGTAGTGTGCTTCACTTATATATTTGTTTAGTGATCCACTTTAATTGTATTAAAGTTGAAACAATATCTATATAATTAATTATATTATATTTTTTAAAATAATAATGTTTCAACTAAAAAAGAAAATCATCTCATAAAATGTAAATATTCCTTAATTTGAAAGTAACTAATCTTTTTAGGTTAAATTTTATCAATATATTTCTTATATTTATCATAGTAATGTGTTATATTATATCATTATTATTTTATTAATTTAAAAAAAATGCAATAGCGCGTGAACTACACTAGTTGGTACTATCATTTTAGTTCTCTTTACTTTTTTACATTACACCATTATTATTGCATTGCAATTATATACTACACAATTTTATATTTATCGTATTATTAGTTGATCTAAATTGATTTATATTATATGTCATTTATTATTTATACATGCTTTTTTAAAATAATAAAAATTATATAAAATATTAATTATTTTATAAATTTTTTAATAATTTTGTACTTATTAATAATAACCATGAAATTGTTAAAATAAATTTTTTTAAAAATATATATTTTATATAGTTTTTTTTATTATCTTAAAAAGTTGTGTAAATATTAAACGATAATGTTTTTGCAACGGATGAATTATACTTTAAGAGACAATATATTTTAAACGATATTGTTTTTGCAACCGATGAATTATACTTTAAGAGGCAACCGATGAATTATACTTTAAGAGACAATATATTTTAGAATGTAATGATTTAGATAATATATTTAAGAATGTAATGGGGTTATGTACTTTATCTGTATGCTCGACACCTCCTGTTCCGTTAGACTAGAAGTAGAACCCACACTTTTGTCGGATTGGGCTTTATATATTTATATATATGATCATGGATTAACACAACTGAAATCAAGAATAACGATAACCCTGGCCTTGAGTGAGATTGTACCCACCTAACTTGTTTCCAATTGGTACACCGATAAAGTTAGCGCGCAAATTATTGAATCATTTGGGGCACTTTGTCAAGAGTGAAATAGTAATTACGCACATATATAATACTCCTTTAATTAAAATAAGATATTTTAAAAATTTGTATATTTTTTAAGAAAGCAAATAAAAATATTGATACCTCTAGTTTTTACTCTATGATGAATTGATGAAGATGCAGCTCAATGGAACATTAGCTGGACATCAATTATCATCAATCAAATTGGGAAAATGAATTGAAGGAGACAGATAGAAGGGAGAAAAGGAAATCGGACTTTTACCCTATTAGGGTCTCATTCATTTTCCTCAAAGGTTCAACAAGGACAAAAGAGGGTATTTATACCCATACAATTCTGAATAAAGGAAAACGAAAAAATACAGACTTATTCTCCAAGCAACACTAAACATTATTAGCTAAAGAGTGAGAAATAAGCTAGATTAACTAACTTAACTACCATTCACTAATCTCATCACTCTCCCTCAACCTTGGAGTTGCTAAACTGATTTACCACTCCAAGCTTGCAGAGAAGCTTCTTGAATTGATCTTGTCTTAGAATTTTAGTGAAAACATCAGTTGGTTGCTCCCTAGTGTTGACGTATTTGGCTTCAATTTCTTTGTTGAGAATCTTGTCTCTCACAAGATGACAATCAACTTCAATTTGCTTTATTCTTTCATGGAATACATGATTCTTACCTATGTGGAGTGCCGCCTGGTTGTCACAAAAGAGTTCAACAACACCTTCATGTTCCACACTTAGATCCTTAAGAAGTCTGGCCAACCATGTTATCTCACAACTGGTCACTGCCATAGCCCTGTATTCTGACTCAGCTGTTGACATGGCCACAAAGGATTGCTTCTTGGTTCTCCAAGATATAAGAGACGAGCCAAGGAATATGCAAAAGATTGACAGAGATCTTCTGGTCATTGGGCAAGATTGCCAATCAGCATCACAATATGCTCTTAGCTTGCAATCTGAGGAGCTATATAATAGAATCCCTTGACCTGGTGCAGCCTTCAAATATCTGAGAAGGTGTTTAACAGCTTGCCCATGCTCAACATAGGGAGATTGCATAAATTGGCTTAGAACTTGCACACTATATGTGATGTCAGGCCGAGTGACAGTCAAATAGATGAGCTTTCCAATCAACCTTCTGTACATATGAGGATTTCTCAACTGCTCCCCCTCTTTTGATAGCTTCACATGAGAGTCAAGAAGGATTTGAAGGGGTTTTGCATTGCTCATTCCTGTCTCTTCCAATATTTGTAGAGTATACTTCCTTTGATTTAGGTAGATGCCTTCTTTGCTTTTGTCTACCTCAATCCCTAGAAAGCATCTCATTTCACCCAAGTCTTTCATTTGAAACTGAATTTGCAGATGCCTCTTTAGATTTGCAACTTCTGTCTGATCATTCCCTGTAATTATCATATCATCCACATAGACAAGAAGGGTTGTAAACTGATCTCCTCTCCTTTTAGTGAACAAAAAGTAGTCAGCCTTGGACTGAGTGTATCCTCCTGCAATCATAACACTTGAGAACTTAGCAAACCATTGCCTAGGAGCCTGCTTAAATCCATATAAAGACTAGTTTAGTTTGCACACAAGCCCGGAATTGTTGGACTCATCAAATATCTCCCCCTGAGTCCAATGATGAAGAGGCTCCCCCTTACTGTTGGCTTGAATTTTCTTCAATATAAAGTAAGCTGGAGGCAAAGACATGTAGACATTCTCCTCAAGGTCACCATTCAGGAAGGCATTGGTGACATCTAGTTGAGTCACTGACCAACCTTTGACAGATGCAATAGCCAATAGAGACCTTAC
The DNA here is from genome assembly GCA_963922045.1 of Persicaria maculosa. Classification (NCBI taxonomy): domain Eukaryota; kingdom Viridiplantae; phylum Streptophyta; class Magnoliopsida; order Caryophyllales; family Polygonaceae; genus Persicaria; species Persicaria maculosa. The sequence goes on from OY998268.1 coordinate 53,279,221, forward strand.
AGTGATCATCCTCACAATAGGTGCAAAGGTTTCAGAGAAGTCTACTCCTTCAAGCTGAGTGAAGCCCCTAGCCACAAGCCTGGCCTTGTGTCTACCAAGAGTCCATCACTCTTCAGTTTGAGTTTGTAAAGCCATTTGCACATCACCACAGCTTGTTCATCAGGCAGAGGTTGAATGGTCCAAGTGCCATTTCTCTCTAGAGCATCCAACTCTGTCAACATAGCATCACACCAAGCAGATTCCCTCAAAGCCTCAAGCACATATTTGAGTTCAATATGAGAGGTGGCATTGGAAATGAAGGTTTGATAAGATGGGGAACAATTTTTGTATACACAAGCAGCAACTATAGGGTGAGGGGACTTATCTTTAGAGGGAGATGATGCTGAGGAAGAGTCTAAGATAGCCATGTGAACATAGTCCTGCAACCCAGATGGAGGCATGTGATCTCTTGTAGAGTGCCTTACAGGTTGAGTAGGAGGGTTGTCATCAAATTGAGATGACACGGGGGATGGGGAATAGTCTGCAATGGACATGGGTTCAGGCTAGGATCATGACTGCTCTCAGGAGAATCAGGCTCTGGGTTTGGTGGTTGGAATACAGAGGGGTGATCAAAGGATGTGTAATCCAAGGGAAAGTTATGGTCTATGAACTCAGCAAAAGTGGAAGGGGTTGGAGTATGAGAGGCTGTGTAAATATATGCTCATACAAATGAACATCTCTACTGATCAATATCTTTTGATTTTTTAAATTGTAAAGTTTGAATCCTTTCTTACCATGAGGATATCCTATGAAGACACATGGATCAAACCTTTGTGAGAATTTTGTGTGAGAAAGGGAGAGAGTAGTGGCAAAGCAAAGGTTGCCAAAAACTCAGAAAAACTCTGAGATGAGTGTAAGAGGGAGGTCTGTCATACAAGATATCATAGGGTGTTTTGTGGTGAAGGATGGGGTTAGATAATCTGTACCACAGAAGCGTGGGAAGTACGCCCAGATCCAAGCCTTCAAACAACAAAAAAGTGGTTAGATTGAAACAATATAAGTTCAGTAAAGTGAAACAATATAAGTTCGGCTCGTACCTGCAGTAAAGATGTGCATCCATCTAAGCCCTTTGCCTCTGCGCAGGTAGCCTCTTCGAGGCCCCTGTACAGACAGGCGAGGGCACCTGCACCCCATGCGATATTGACCGCTTGCTGGATGTCCCAAACGAGGCCAAACATCCGGAAGCTGACCCGGCTATGCGACTTGTCAACAAACAGAGTCGCGACGAGAGTAGTGGCCAGGTAAGCCAAGGCCAAATATCGCTACCGGTCTGGGTCATCTGCTGCCGCCAGACCTCCAACCCAGTCAGCGTCGATCGGCCCGTGCCTCTCGATCCATCTCCCTGTCAGCAGTGGCACGTGGTATCCTCCAGCTCGCTTGTACGCCTTCAGCGTTAGGATGACAAGCTGATAGTACTCGGCGACAGTGGGGTGCAGCTCAACGTCGGTCAAGGCTGACAGACAAGCATCTTCGTCAATACACAACCCTAGCAAGCAAGCTACGTCATGTAGCGTGATGGTCATCTCGTCCCATGGAAAATGGAAGGAGCTGGTCTCGGGATGCCAATGCTCGACGAACGCTGTCACTAGTTGCGCGTCAACACCCTCCCAATGCAGACTCCGTAGCTGCGGGATGCCCGTGGGTAGCATCTCTTGCCACCAGGTCATCGGGCCCTCGTAAACGTAGGGGTCAAACTCTGCCAGATGAGTTGCCCGATGGTGGATCTTCAGCAGTAGAAGAACCACGGTACCATCTATCCATATCTGGTACACCCGGTGGTGCCTGGACGACACCAGCAGAGTGCCCGGGGGCAAGTCATCTGCCCCCTGCGCAGCCGGTCCAGCAGGCTGCGCAGGGACAGGTGCTGCATCCGCACCCCTATCCTCATGTCCCCCCTGCCTCTCCACTGGTCGATCTCCCCTCTCTCTCTCTCTCTCTCTCTCTCTCTCTCTCTCTCTCTCTCTCTCTCTCTCTCCCCCCCTCTCCCTCTCTCCCTCCCCATCTCTGTCCCTGGCCTCAGCCACTGCATCCTCGATCCCCTCTTCAACGTCGGGGATCGTGTCATCAGTAGAACCCAAAGATATGGGTGCTGGTGTGCCGGAGGTCGAAGCCTCATGGATCGCGGAAGGCACCCGCGACGGCTGGCTACCCCCGAGGAAATCAACATAATCCCTGAAGACCTCCTGGGACGACATAGGTGGCTGCTGCCCAGACAACGGATCACCAGATCCACGAAACTCTGGCAGACCTTGCCAGAAGCTATCATCAACACCGTACACGGGGCTCCCGATGGTCTGCTAGGCTCCCGACTCCACGAACGTGCTCACCGCCTCTGCAGATCTCAGTAACTCATCCACTGTATGGGCCGACGTCTCCTCCCTACTAGTAGGTACCGCCTCACCCATACCGTCTCCCTCAACCATATCCTCTCCCCCACCCTCTACCATAACCTGAGTGACCGCTGCCCGGTCTTCGACCCTAACAACCCGTAGGGTACTGTCACTCCTCAAAAGTCTCGTCGCCAACCACCACCTCCACCGTCGGCACCTCCAACTCCATACCACCATTATCTACACCCTCATCCTCCACCCCAGCCCCCTCCTCCGTCGCCTACAACTCCACCTCCACCTCCACCATCCCACCGTCCCCTCCACCGCCGGACCCTCCCACATCCTCTATCTCCGTCGTCGAAATAGTCATCTTTGTCTCCATCTCCGTTATCCTCTCTTTTCTTTCTCTCTCTGTCTCGTTTCTCTCGTGTGTGAATGGGACGAAGAGCCACGTTTTCTTCGTCTTTTGTAAACGTGGTTGCACGTCGAATTGAACGTGCAATTGTGCACGTTGGAATGAACGTGCATGCACGCACGTTGGAATGAACGTGCATGCACGCACGTCTGTTTGAACGTGCATATGTGCACGTTCAGCAACAGGTGTTGGCACATAGCCACGCCTTGTGTGTTCTCATCTTGCACGTTTTTTTGACGTGCAGTCAAGTTTCTTATAACGTGTATGAACGTCGTTTTTAACGTGGTCATTTGCGGTGTATTTAGTTTCCGCGATGATATATAAGCATTATGTATTCCAAATTAAAAGTATATATAGATATAGATATATAGATAGTTAGTACATATGTTAAGAATAAAAGAAAAAATGTGATTGATTTAAAAAGATATAGAGAATAAAAAAATACTTAAAGGAAATAAATAATTAAAAAGGGCAAAAAAAACTTAATTGGTGGAAATGAAAAGATTAAGAAGAAGATGACACATAATCATAAGTATTCTAAATTAAGAGTATATATAGATATACAGATATAAATATAGATTCATCTTGTCAATCTAAAAAATTTGTGGGATGTGAACATATGTATTGACATTATTTTTCCAATCCATGAATTAATTATGGAAATGTTTGTTATTCCCGAGAGTTTTACTCTTTATTACTGTAGTTTTTAAAGGAATGAATAAAAATATTATTTTCAAGATATATTTCTTTTAATTCAAATTAAATTCTCTTTTGGCCATTTAAGAATCTAGTGTTGGATTGTGCTGTATTTCTTTATGGATTAACAATATCTAAAATTAAGAATAGAATAGGATCCCCTTGAGTGAGATTGTGCCCATCTAACTTGCTTCCAATTGGTGCACTGAAAAAGTTTGTGCGCATATATATATTATACAGTATATAGCAATGTGTCATTTGGAGCACTTAAATTTATTAGTCATATCACATATATGCATCCACATGTGCACAATTAATGCTTTGTCCTTTCCTATTGGTACTCCATTGATATGGGATTTGCGACTTTGTGATGTTAATGCAATCAGGGTTTGGGGCAAACTGCAAACGTACCCCGATTGCATGTCACTTCTCTACATTTTATTGTGCTTATAACATGCTATGTCCACGTCCTTTCCAACAAAATATTTTTTTATTATTATTTATGTACGTCTTTTTATGATTAATTTATATAATACTATAAAAATAAGTTTTTCGGTCAATTTATTATGAATTTAAAGTCAATCATGTTTTTTTCCCCCAAAAAAAAAAGAATAATAACAAGACGGGAAGACCAAAAAAAAAGAATAATAATAAATCATTTATATCAAATATTTAAAAATAATTTAAAGACAAATAAATTAATCATGATTTTTTTTTCTCCAAAAAAGCATCTATATCTATATATCTATATATCTATATCTATCTATCTATATAAAATACTAAAGCATAAGCCTGAAACAGCCTATGGTGCGATCTCACATCCATGGAATTTTCTGGATTAAAACGAGATTATTTTTGCTTATGTGTCATATTCTGGATTAAAGTGGTATTATTTTTTTGGGCCACATCAATTAATAAGTTAATATAGTTAGTAAAAAAACTTATCTTTTTAGATCAAATAATCTATTTAATATAACCATATATCTTAAGTAGATAAATCTATCTAATAAATATTAACTAACGTAATAAATACTATTAACCATCATTAACTAACGTAATAAATACTCTTCATTTTTTTCCAGTGGACATAATACTCTTCATTAACTAACGTAATACTCTTCATTTTTTAATAATACATTAATATTAATAATAAAATACATAAAATCAGACTCGAACAATTAAGTATTTATATAATCATGTTAATAATAAATTTCCTTTTTATTCTAGATTTATAATAATATTCAATCAATGGAGAATCCTCATAAAATACTATCAAACTATAACTAATCGGCCACATCGATTATAAATATTATAAATATATATATATATTTTTATAAATGAAAATAATTAAAAACGGATTAAATTTACACATGGAATTATGCTATGTTCCTTTCTTTTGGATTTCATACGTAAGTTTTTTATCATTTAATATTTTTTATTAAAAAGTATAATATCTAGACCCAAGATAAAAATATATATATATATATATTTTAACCATTTTTTAATAAGAGAACAAACATGATTAATCTAGACTCAAACATGTGTTTACATTCTTTAAAAAAATAACACAATTGAAGATTATATATTTACTTTATATGGAGTAGTAATTTATATTAATTCAAAGATGATTTATAATTATATAATAAAATTTATTAAAAAATCGCACAACGGGCGAGTAATAAAACTAGTAATAATATAAAGAAGAGAAATTCCCAAAATTTTATTTATAAAAAAGTAACCTAAATGAAAGTTTTCATTAGAAGTTTTTCGATAGCATATCATTTATCAAATATTATAAAAATCTATATTATAAGAAAATTAATGTTATGAATTTATGAAGTAACATCAACAAATATCTTTTTATAACAATTTTTTTTGATAATAAATCATTTATCAAATATTTAGAAACAATATGAACCATCATTCTAATTAGAAAATGCCCCAATAAATTATATGTCTAAAATTAACTTAAAATGAAATTTTTTACAACAAGCTTTTTGACAATATATTATTAAATATTTAAAACAGTACCAACAATCTATCTATTTATAATTTTCAAAATTAATGTTATAAATTTAAGGAGTAACATCAACAACTTCTTTATCATCTATATTACTTATCAAATGTATCACTTATTATCTATATATCTATCTATAAATATGAAGTAGTAAGTACTTCTGTAAAACATTATTTATTTATTTTGCATAATAATCAAAGAAGAAGTATAAGTTTTTATTTTGAAATAAGTGAGATAATTAATGTGAGTAGAAGAAGTATTACTCCGCAATAATTTGATCTCATTAATTTGATTAAATATATTGTTCATAAAAAATTTTATATTAGAACTTATATATTTAATTAAATAAGTTAAGAAAATTTTTAACAAAAAATATTTTGTAATATATAATTCAACCTAAATAACATAATTTAAAATTAGTCTCGTAGGTAGCACGAGCCAATACCCTAGTAATTATACAAAATATTTCCTTTTGTATTAATTTATCTATATATATATATATGATTTTTCTGTGTATGGTTCTTCTTTTGATACTTGGTTGTCTAATTTGGCTAGAGTTTTAAAAAGGTGTGAAGAGAGTAACTTAGTTTTGAATTGGAAAAATGCCACTTTTTGGTCAGTGTATAGTTATGGGTCACCTAGTTTCTAGTAGGGGAATTGAAGTGGATAAAGCAAAAATAGAAGTAATTGAGAAATTGCCACCTCCAATCTCAATCAAAGAAATTAATTAGGTGTTTTCTGGATCATGTAGACTTTTTATAGGAGATTCATTTTTTATTTTTCTAAAATTGCTAAACCTTTTACTATCATCTTAGTGAAGGATGTACCCTTCAACGACTTTTCCCCATAATGCCTTGAGTCTTTTCACGGGTTGAAATAAGCTTTGGTGTTCGCTCTCATTATGCAATCACCAGATTGGGATCTTCCATTTGATATCATGTGTGAAGCGAGCGACTATATAGTTGGTGTTGTCCTCGGATAAAGGAAGGGCAAAAAGCTTCATGTCATACTAGCAAGACTCTAGATGATGCGCAGATGAATTACACCACCACCGAGAAGGAATTGTTCGATGTATACGTCTTTGAGAAGTTTCGGTCATACCTTGTTGGCTCTAAGGTGATTGTTTACATTGATCACGTCGTCGTTCGCTACTTGATGCAGAAGAAGGATGCCAAACCGCGACTCATTAGAGAAAGCTAGTGATTTGCGGTCGGTCATTCGATGATTCCTTCCCAGATGATCACTTGTTTCAAAGCATTGTCGATGTCATACTTGACGCCACTGAGGAACTTCTGAGCATCTCAACCAAAGGGCTTATGTGGTACGCTGATATTGTCAACTATGTTGTTTGTAAGGAAATTCCGTGCGGGTTATCATTCTATTAGCGGAAGAAATTCCTCCATGATCTCAAGCACTACTATTGTGATGAGCCTCTCTTCTTCAATGAAGGTAGCGATAGAATTTTTCGGAGGTGCATTCCAATGAAGGAAGTTAAGAGTGTTATTCGACATTGTTACAACTTTTCCACAGGTGGACACACGAAGGCTTTCAAGACTATCGCTAAAATTCTTCAATCAGGACTCTTTTGGCCCACCATGTTCAAGGATGTGCAAAAGTTTATGGTGTCTTATGATGAGTGTCAACAGACAGGAAATATCTATAGACAGAATGAAATGTCGCGCGCTCAATAATATTTTGGAGGTTGAGCTTTTTGTTGTATGAGAAATGGATTTCATGGCCCCTTTCCTGAATCCAGCATCTACAAGTATATCTTCGTCGTAGTAGATTATGTTTCTAAGTGGGTGGAAGCCATAACCATGCCTACTAATGACTCAAAAGTTGTGGAAAAATTCCTGAAGTCCACTTCCTTCCCTCGATTTCGTGTTACGCGGGTGCTTATTAGGATGTTGGTTCATACTATATCAAAAGGAGCTTTGAAGCACTTCTAAAGAAGTATGGGTTCAATCATCGAGTGTCCATACCCTATCATCCTCAAACTAGTGGCCAGGTTGAGATATCTAACAAAGAAATCAAAAGTATCTTAGAGAAGACAGTCTCTTGAAGTCGGAAGGATTGGTTGGGCAAGCAAGTTGGATGATGCGTTGTGGGCATAGCTAGGATCGCGTACAAGACTCCTTTAGGGATGTCTCCCTATCGCATTGTTTATGGAAAATCTTATAATCTCCTGGTTGAGTTGGAGTGTAAGGCATATTGGGCGATAAAGACACTAAATTTTGATACAAAGTTAGAAGGTGAAAAAAATGTTTCAATTCCAAGAACTTGAAGAATTGAGGCAAGACCCTTACGAGAATGTGCGGATCAACAAAGACAAGACCAATAGGTGGCATGATAAGCAGATTGTTCCCAAGGAGCTTGCAGAAGGTGACTTGGTGTTACTCTACAATTCTCGCTTGAAGCTTTTTCTAGGTAAACTGAGGCCTTCTTGGAGTGGCCCATTTGAGATCCGACAAGTTCACCCCCATGGTGTTGTAATGGTATGGAGTGAAAAGTGGGGTGAGTTTAAGGTTAATGGGCAGCACTTAAAGAAGTATTATGATGAGAATCTAGTTGGAAAGGTGGGGTGATCCACCTTAATTTACCCGAAGCCTAATTAGCCATGGATAGTCAAGCTGAAGACTAAAAACCAAGCGCTGATAAAACGACCGACTTTTTAGAAGCTTCTGCAGTTCAGTTTATTCTTTTAGTTCTCCCTCTTCGTTATCTAAAATAAAATAAAAAAAAAGAGGAGAGAACAAAGAATATTTTGGTCCGCTGATAAGACGACCGACTCCCGACCACCAATAGCATGCCCACCTTTCTCAAATGCAACCGTGGACTATGGTCATCCTTACATGCCATATGTGCCACCACCACACCAGTATATCTTTGTGAGTCTTCCTTACCCTCTATTTCTTTTTCTATATTGAAGACAATTTAGGATTTAAGTATGAGGTATAGTCATATCCGCGGCTATTTTATGTTGGTATTTTTGTGTTTTTTTCTCATTCAAATTTTTTTTGTTTTTTTTATTTTAGCATTATTTATTGAGTCTTTTGTTTCATTGATTGATTATATCTCCCATATTCGTATTATTACCACAACGATAGGATATTTGCCCACGATGCTTACATTCGTCTTATATGTTATATGCAATTATCTTTTTGATAAATTGCCTAGCACGAAGTTATTGGATAAGATAAGCATGATTTAGTCCCTAAACAAAAGCCATGTGAGAGTTGAACCTAAAGTACTAATGTTTAGTGAGAGAAACACATTATTCCAATGAGGTTGGATTACATTTGCCTTTACTATTGAATCGTTCATATACTTACTAGGATGTTTGTTCTCTTATTCATGGCTCCTACTTTGCGATGTTGCTTTTGATGGAACTATAGCATGAAGATCTTATTTATGGGATGACTAATTTTCTATTTGGTTTTCATTGCTTGAGAACAAGCAATAGGTTAAGTGTGAGCGTATTTGATAATGCATAGTTTGGCATATGTAATAGGCTACTTTCAGGTACATTTACATTGTAATATATATAGTATTCATAAGTCGCATCCCTATACTCTTTGTGGAAGAAGTCGGAATCTACATTATTTTAGTGTCTTGTTGCAGATTTAAAAATCTAATGCGATCGAGAGTCAAGAAGAATGCCAAAGCAAGGAAGATTCAAACACAAGGAAGTCAAGCATCAAAGGATCAAGGAAGAATAGAAGAGGAAAGCATAGGAGAAGAAGGAAAGCAAGGCAAGCCACCACCCATCCACCAGGACCAAGGAGGTTGCCAGAAAGAGCTCGGACACACAACACCCATTGTTAGTGGGTGCACGAAGATCAAGATTTTGAGTTTCCAATCCCTACAAGCACGAGACCATGAGGTCGAAGAAGTCGCAACCCATGACCAGCGGCTAACCAGCGGATACCTCGTGGACACAGTGACTCAAGAAGGGCTTGATCAGCTGCCAATGGGAGCCAGCGAGAGGCAGTTAATCCTATGGTTTTTACCAACGCAGATAATTTCCTTGGGCCAAAAGTATAAGATCTTATCTTGATCAAAAGGATTATTTTCTATCCGAATACTCACACATCCTTGGGTTTTCTCAACCCATTAGCACTATAAATACCCCTCTACCCTAGGGTTTCAATCATAATTCATTCAACACACATTACATTCATTACCACTTTGAGAGGGTTCCGCCTCCCCTTTGGGATGGAAGAACCCTAAGTAGTTTTCTTTTCATGTTTGGTGTATCGCGAGGGCTACTTCAAGGTTTATCTATCCTTTATATTATTTCGATCTCTTTACACTTTAATGTTTTACGTTGTTATTATATTTAGAGTCATGAACTAGATATAATTGCATCATGCTAAGGTTTAGACTACAACCGTATTAGCAGGTCAAATCCATAGTAGCAAACAATGCATGAATGTAGGGTTCAGAAATCTGGATAGTGTAGGAAATCGAAATCTATTGGAGTACTCTCTTTAGAGGCAATGGCTAGGCTGACAACTAGGTGACAGATTTGCTAATAAAGTAGCAATATTGTTTTAGGTGCTAAAATATTGGGATTTAATGTTTCTCGTCCCCCAGCAAGAGATTAGGGAGTTAGGTAGTGTTATTGGCAGGTTCAGCCTACCTTAATTTATTTGTATAAATTGTACCTAGAATAATAAGTAAGAAGAAGTCCAAGGATCAAGATACTAACCATGTTAGAATGCACGAGTAAAACCATTCACTTTGCTATTACTATTGCTTTGTTACTCTGATTTCATTTACTATCATTCACTCTTTTCTGCATCTTTCTATTGTATTGTTAGCAAGTGAAACACATTAAACACAGGTTCTATGTGGGATCGAAACCTATGTTTAAGCTCACCATGGACAAATAATTCAGTTGAACTGCCCGAAGAACAATTGGTTAATCGTAGGAGGAAATTGGACCCGCTGGCCCAATTTCCTCTTCTAGTGATGAGGATTCAAATCCATCGTAAAGTTTAAATATTTTCAAATTTTAAAGACAATGAAGCTCTTGGTGACTTGATGGCATAGTTACTTATCCTCTTTATTTCCTTACAAAATAAGTGCTTTTTATAAAAGTTATGCACATTTCTAAAACTATAAAAATTAATTTAAATTATGAATTTATTGATTAATTTTTTAAAATAATACAATGTCATACTTATTACTAATAAATATAATATTATTTTAAAAAATCAATATTTTATATAAGTTTTACTACTTAAAAAAATTATATGATTTTAAAAAATATTTATTTATAAATGAAGAGAGTATAAGAGGTCAAAAGGACATATTTTTAGTGAATAGAGGGAGAAGTATTAAATTAGTCAATCATGTAATATAGTAGTGCATACCGTGTTGATTTTATGATCGAGTGATTTCAATTCACAACGTTATAGTGTAGTGGTGGTGTACGATTCTATTATTCCAATTCACAATGGACTAATGGAGTGGTGGGGTACAGTAAACCTTTTAATTTGTTCTCCCCCTATTATATATTGGCCTTATTTAGTTTATTTTCTAATATGAGTCTCTTTTGATTTATTCACATCTTCAACACCCTAGCTAGGGTATACGTCCAGGGGCGGTCACGGGGGGTCATGTGGGGCCATCATCCCTCCTTTTGGCAAAATAATGTGGTAGTTTTAGTTTTTTTAAAAAAAAATTAAGGTGTTAAGCCTTGCTAGCTTAGCTAGTAAGGATGACATGTAATGACCAATAGGTCACGAATTCGAATCCCCCCTCCCCTATTGTAATGACCTAAGTACCTACCTATGAACCAAAAAAAAAGGTAAAAAGTAAATAAAAAAAAACATAAGGAGTGTGTTGTTTAATTGGCAATAGAAGGAAAGATAATTAATGCAAGCAAGAGGTCATAGGGTCATAGGTTTAAACCTCATTATTTAGTTTTTTACAATATGTTTTTAGTTTTCTTCAATATTTCTAAAAAAAATATTCATCATCCTATACATATATATATATAAATCTATTAATTATTTATTTCCTTTAATTATTTTTTTTATTCTTCATTTTATCTCTTTAAATCAATCACATTCTTTCTTTTATTTTTAACATTAACATATTTACTAATTATTGGGCTTAATTCAAAATATTTAATTCAATATAATATATATAACTATTAGGCTTAACTCGAATTTATTTCCTTTTGCTCTTTAAATCAATCTATTTTTTGCTTTCATTTTTCTTCTTCTTCCCTTTAAACCAATCACGTACATTTTTTCCTTTTATGATGATGTGGTATAATTAGACCTGTCAATCGGATCATTCGGGTCGGGTCATTTCGGGTTCCAGGTAAAACGGATCCTAGGTAGATCCGGGTTAATTTGAACTCGGGTTTGACTCGATTTCGGTTCAAATCGGGTCGATTTGGTGTTTGTCAAATTTTTCTTTTTTTAAATTAAAAAAAATCATGATTTGGTAATTTTGCGATAATTTTAAAATGCTAAAATTAAAGACATGGTTCATAAGTTTTAGTGTTTGTAATTATATACTATATCTGATAATAAAATATTTAATTTTTATTATTTCTTGTAATTTTTAGAGAAATTTTGGTAATTTGTACCCCTTGTATAATTTAATTAGCTAATTAACCTCATTCAATTTTTTTTAGCCGTGCTAGCCTCCTTCCAAAATTAATTAGGTCTTTGTACCCCTGTTTCACTTCCCCTTTCCTCCTCTTTCTTTCTCAGATCTGAGGCGCTCATCCATGGTATTCTCAATCTCCCTCTCTCTCAACTCTCAACCTCGGATGGCCTCGTTCGGACCGTCCCCATGGTGGATTCTCTGGGATGGCTAACAAAGTCCTCGATTAAGCCGAATAAGGTGAAGGCCATCGAAGGCGTCGAAGCTTCTTCCATTATGGAGCTCAAGGCCCACCTCTACCATTCTCAGGAGGAATCCAAGAAGACCAGGGGACCTCTCCGGCCCCGACGTCGAGTATCAGCGCACCAAGAAGATCGTTGCCGCCGATGACCACTTCTCCCGCGAGAACGCCGGCGTCGATGCTCGTTCCCACAGGTAATCCCCCTTTGAAATCGAAATTGATATCTTCAATTGTTTTGATTTCTTGTTGTAATTAGTCGAGTTGCTATCAAATTCATGCTTTTCGATTTATCTAGCTGGTATTACTTGCATTTGTAAGCCTAGGGTTTTGAGGTAAAAGGAATCGAGGTGTTTCAAGTAACTGGAATTTGGGTTTAGATGCGATAGATTCTCAATTCACTTTTTCCTTTCAATCAGCTGGAACAGGTTTCAATCTAATACGATGACGAGTTTAGTGTGAAATTGACTCCCCTTGTAAGATTGATTTGGCTATTGAGTATTGTTGACAAGTTTCACATATATTTTTGCCAATGGATGATGCCAAGAAGGTGCATTAATTGACTGCAGAACAGATGATAAAACTAAAGATCAATCAAGATACCAGTCTTCCATTTGTAGCTTCTAAGAAGCAAATGAAAAATTATTGCCTAGTGTTTTCAGATTTTATCAAAACTGTAGTTTGTAGATTGATATGTCCATTGACATATTCACAATTTAATCAATGAAAGAAAACATACCATATATCCTGCGTGAAAGTTCATGAGCCAAACTCTGTCTCTTCTCTTTCTCTTTCTAACTGAATTCTTGGTCTTTGGTTCTTTAAACGTTGTACTGGTTGCATTCATGATTCCTGGATAATTGTCAGCCAGAGGAACTCATTTACCTATGATGATTGTGGAATTGCTATTTCGTACTTTCATACTTTAAGTTTGTCGTTTAGATAGACGTCTTCCTGTTTGTTATGATAATGGAATCTCAGAACTTGCTCCTAATGAATTAAATCAATTCCTGATTGGAAATTTCGGCTTCTGCCTATCTTTGTAAAAGATTGACTCTGTTGCAAAGCTGCAGCCTGCAAGTACTCGAATTATGGTTTCTTTGGTACTTCGAATGTTGTAATGATTGCACTCATGATTGGAGATTTTGTGTTGAGTTTAGGACTCCATATGTGCAAGAGAAAGTTGACATTGGTACTGGGCCACCAGGTTCAAAGGTCAGGTGGTTTCGCTCCACAAGTAATGAGCCTTATGATTTCCCTGGTATTTAGTTTGCTTTGAATATTTTTGTTTTTCAGTATACGTCTTAGATCAGTTTTCCTGAAATCTGTTATTGAAATAAGAACGAGTCATCCAGACTTAAGGTTGCATGTTCTTTAACCGTATATATATTTTTTAAATATTTTTTAAATTGTTTATCCTAATTCCCTTCCATGTATTTAGAACTTAAGTTTGGATCCTTCTATAAGCTTTATTATTATGAAAAATTTAAGTATCGCTGGAAATTTATTTGAGAGGAAAGGAATTACTGGAGGATATATCTAGAGAAGGGAGATTGCCTTGTCATCTTCTTATTGCTTGTTATAGGAGCAAATTGGCGAGAAAGGTTTTTAGGATTAAAAAGATGTAAAATTTCAAGTCTGTTAGTACAAGTGAACCAATTATACTTTGACATTCTGGCTGAGTTTGAAAATTTTACTTGTGATAGGTAACGGGTGGAGCAGCTGCTTACATGAAATCAAGATTCACCCATAAGCAGAATCATTGCTGCAGTGCCGGTCCATGCGCATAAAAAGTGAATCTCCTATTTGCATTTAGTTGTTGTTGTAGCGTTGTTTGTTCGTACTAACTTGCATTGCAGGGAGGCGTAGTGGATTTATAAATCTAGTGCAAATGTGCAATGGAACTCATAGTTTGCATCTGAAAATATAAGTTGGACTAAATTTGGATTCTAGTGGTTTGCCATCTTGATTATAGAATTTGCTGTTTGCAGACTAAGAACTGATGCAGCGTGTATGATTATTGCTAGGAAACTGTAAAACTTTTTGAAGTGGAAGTCCAATTATATACTATATGTTGTATGTCCCATCCCTCCCTTGTTATGTTACTTTCTATATACAAAGTAGATTATTGTACGATAAATATACAAACCAAGTACAATTGATTAAATTAAAAAAAAAGTGGCATCAAACGATTTGATTAAAAAAGTGAACTCACAAATGTGTCATCAATGAATAAAAGTAGAATCAATGGAAATATATCGATATACAATTGATTAAATTAAAAAAAAGTGGCATCAAACGATTTTATTAAAAAAGTGGCATCAAATAATTACAATATAAAAATGACATCAAAATACTACTTTGAAAAAGTTGCATCACATTAAAGAAAAAAATGGCATCAAAACACTACTTTGAAAAAATATGGCATCACGGTAAAAAAATATCATCAAAAAATTGACATAAAAAAAAGTGTCATCAGTAATCAACAGTAAAAAAATGGCATCAATGGTCAACGTGGCATCACAATAAACAAAAAATGTCAGCAAGGTTTGAAAAAAATGGCATTAAAAAAGTGTCATCAAACCATTTCATTAGAAAAGTGGCATCAAAGTGAAAATAAAATGTAATAAAAAAAAGGCATCAAATAATTACATTAGAACAATGACATCAAAGCACTACTTTAAAATGTGGCATCACATTAAAGGGAAAAAATATCATTAAAAATTTGGCATCAAAATACTACTTTGAAAAATGGCATAACGATAAAAAATGACAACGGAAAAATGGCATCACGGTAAAAAATGGCATCAAAAAAGTGGCATCAGCTGTAAAAAAAAACACTAAAGAGCTGGTCAACGTTGACCGGTCAACAGTCAACATTGACCGATCAACGGTCAACTGTTGACCGATTGGCGGTCAAACAGGTTGACCGTTGATCATTAACACTCCATTTGGGAGGGTGCTAGCTTAACTAATTAAATTAGTTTGGGTGCTAATCACCTAATTAAAGGTTCAAAATAGGCTAGTTAGCAAAATCACCCTAATTTTTAATAAAATATATAAAATATCAAAATTTTAAATTATATTTTCGGGTCAAAATTTTCGGGTCCTGACCCAAATTTTAATGGGCGTTCGGATCGGGTTATGTTTTGACAGGTCTAGGTATAACCAATACGGAGTATCATTTTAGATATTGGTTATGCCACATGACCTTTAATCAAAGTTACAATGATATTATTATTATTATTATTGAGTGATTTAAATATCTATATATATGTATTATACTTTTACTTGAGATTTTTTTAAAATATTTTTTGAGATATTTATAAGATAAATTTATGGTAAAGATTTTTTTGAATTTACCTTAACTTTTATTAATATTTTATAATAATAATGTTTATATTATTAAGAATTTTAGTTTAAAAAATCGCATTATGGTAGAAGAATTGTACTAATTTTAAAGTTATTTTAGCAACTCAATGAGCTGTTTAGAGAGATTACACACTTAATTTTATATATACACACCCTTTGGATGTTTGTAGAGTCAAAATGATTTTTTCATGGTGTATTTAATACATTTTTATACACTCATAGTCACTTAATTTTGAAACCCACTTGTATTATATATATGCGCGCGCCCGCTATAAATACCCACCCTCCATATATGGAAAACACATCCAAGACTAGAAATCCTAAGAATTTATAAACCAAATTAAATTCAATTGGAACATACAAGTCAACTTAACCTCCAAGTTAACTGCTTGACCCATTGCTTTCAAAAAAAAAAATGGTGAAAATCATGCAAGTAAACTTAACCTCCATTGAGACATCCTCTGAGGGTGCATGGCAAGGTGACAATCCTCTCAACTACGCCTTCCCTCTCTTGATCGTCCAAACCATCTCGGTCCTCATTGTGAGCCGCCTCCTCACCCTCCTCCTCAGGCCCTTTCGCCAGCCTAAAGTTATCGCCGAGATCCTAGTAAGTTTATTATATATAGTTATATATATATATATGTTGGTTTTGTCATGTAAATCGATCTCAATCTTGCATACTCTGTTTTAACTGGGATAAACTGGAATTGTTGTAGCTTATATAAGTTGGTTTTGCAATTCGATTCAACAATAATGAATCAAGAATCCAATATATTGTACGTTTTCTATCACAAGCTAGTCTTGTTGCATGAACAAGTTGTGTTGCCATTGTAGGGTGGAATTCTGTTAGGGCCGTCTGCACTGGGTCGGAACAAGTACTTCTTGCAATCGGTGTTCCCGCCATGGAGCACACCCATTCTCGAGTCTGTGGCGAGCATAGGACTCCTCTTTTTCCTATTCCTAGTTGGACTCGAGCTCGACTTGAGCTCGATCCGTAAATCCGGAAAGCATGCGTTTAGCATAGCATTTGCCGGGATCTCCCTCCCCTTTGCCTTTGGGGCAGGAGTGACCTTCGTCCTACGCCAAGTCGTGGGCATCGAATCCACCAGGGCCGGGTACGGGCAAACCCTAGTCTTCATCGGCGTGTCCTTGTCCATAACTGCCTTCCCCGTTCTGGCCCGGATCCTGGCCGAGCTCAAGCTCCTCACCACACAGGTCGGCGAGACTGCCATGGCAGCGGCCGCCTTCAACGATGTGGTCGCGTGGGTCTTGCTAGCCCTAGCCATCGCCTTATCGGGCCATGATGGGCCCGGGTCGGCCCATAAGAGCCCGTTGACTCCTTTTTGGGTCCTCGCTTCCGGGGTCGCCTTCGTGGGGTTCATGATCGCCGTGGTCCGGCCCGTCATGGGTTGGGTGGCCCGGAAATGCACACCGGAGCACGAAATGGCAGGCGAGGCCTACATAGGACTCACCCTCGCCGGAGTGATGCTGTCAGGGTTCATGACGGACCTGATAGGGGTCCATGCGATATTCGGGTCATTCATGTTCGGGCTGATGATCCCGAAGCAAGGGGAGTTCGCGGGGAGGCTGATAACGAGGATAGAGGACTTTGTGCTGACGCTGTTGCTCCCGCTGTACTTCGCGTCGAGCGGGCTGAAGACGGACGTGGCGAAGATAAGTGGGGCCGGGGCGTGGGGGGTGCTGGCGCTGGTGATATCGACGGCGTGCACCGGGAAGATACTCGGGACGTTCGTGGCGGCAATGATGTGTATGATTCCGGCGAGGGATTCGCTCACGCTGGGGCTGCTGATGAACACAAAGGGCCTCGTGGAGCTCATCGTTCTCAACATTGGCAGGGAGAAGAAGGTCAGTTAATTTTTATATAAAAAAAAATATGATTATTAATTATAATTGATTATTTTAATTAATTAATTTCCACCCATTCAGTTAGATCTGTCAATTAAGTTATTTCAGGTTGCAGGTAAAATATATTCGGGGTAAAATGAGTCCCGGTAGATCCGGGTTAAATCGAATCCAGATTTGACCCGATTTTGAACAAATCGGGTCAATTTCGAGTTTGTTTAATTTTTTTAATAATAATTTGTATTTTGATGACTTTGCGATAATCAACTTAGAAAATGTTAAAGTAAAAGACGTGGTTCTTTTTGGGCCTTATACTTATTAGAAGATGATATTTTAAGCTCGAGCGCTTGTAAATATATACTATCTTTGAACTTATTTCATACCTATTAGTAATTAGAAGATGATATTTGGACCTTATACTCTAAGGGTTTGTTTGGTTTAATACGGGAAGAGCAATTTTCAGGAACTTACTTCCCAAGAATTGAATTCCCACGAATTTCACTTCCTGGTAATTGAAAAATATGTTTGGTTGGATTTTAGATGGTACGTAGGAATTAAAATTTTTTAATTATAAATGGTGAAGTTGCAACTTACCTAGGAGTAAGTAGGTAAGTTAAATTTCTTTAAAATGGAGAAATTTAAATTTCTGAAAATTTGACTTCCTGGGTTTGTTTTGTGATAAATGGTGGAGTTGTAACTTACCTAGAGGAAGTAGGTAAGTTAAATTTCTTTAAAATGAAGAAATTTAAATTCCCGGAAATTTAACTTGCTGAGTTTGTTTATGTGATAAAAATCTAAACAAACACATATATTTTATCTACTCTCTGAGTTTTTCTACTTTATGAGTATTTCATTTATCAACCAAATGAGCTCTAATATGACTTTGAGATTTACTTGGCTTTTAATTGATCAAAATTTTATTTTAACAAACTGGATTAGCCACGTCACTTGGTTTGGTCGAAGTCCATTTAACCAAAAAAAAATTTCAATTTTCCGGTTTGGGTAAAAAAAAATATTCGGCTCCAAACTTTTGAGTTTTAACCCGAAATTTTCCGATCATTAGTAGGGTCGGGGTTGGATTTTGAAAAGTGCATGATATCCACAAATATTCTTTATGTTATACAATACTTTTGCACAATTGCACCCATCCATGAGCATCCACTATCTCCCTTCAGCGAATGATTGTTTTTTTTTAATATAGGTTTTTAAATACTTTTTTTCCTTTTCAAAAGTTAAAACGATACTTTTATCAAAAAAACATTTAATAATACTAAAGAAGTAGTCGCCTACGTCATGTTGTGACTTCTCCTTTAATACAAGTTTGTTTGTTAAATAATTAAATATTTTTCTATATTTAAATAAATTATTATTTATTATAAATCAAATTACTTCTTTAAATAAGTAATTAATTAATTATTATATTTTTCTAAATCTTAACCGATTAATTTTCTTTTTAAATTATTTTTTTCAATAAAAATATATAATCTTTTATAGTTTTGATTCATGGGATAATATATAAATAACAATTAGATCCATTTAATAAATTACTTTGTTATAATTTAATTATATATTTACTTTAATCAATTATTCTCATTTCAATGATAACGATGAAGGTTATATATATGTGTGTGTGGGGGTATAATCTATAGTCAAGTAATAAATTATTTTACTAGATTTATGAATAAAAATAATTAATTTATTTTAGTTTAGTTGTGAAGATAACCGATTTAGAAGTTTATAATATATTATTGAATTAATACAACTATAGTAAGTGGACAAGGCGGGAAGAAGTGACCCTTTTCCTAATATCATCCTCCTATAGAGTAATGAGATACTCATTTACTTTCGACAAAACTGAATTGAGTATTTTTCAAATAGTAAAAGAATAAGCAAGAGCTATGTAGAACACCAAGTGACACACGGCGGAATTGAATTATAAAGCCTCAAGCAAGAAAGCTTTAGCAGCGGTAGAGATCTTCTACTCCACCTCCAAAATTCCTCCCTACATCACAAAAATATTTTCATATTTTTTTCTATCTTAAAAAAATTTTAAAAATTATATTTATATTACTAACATATATTTTGATATATTTATAAAATTTTATTTTACAATTATTAAAAATTTTAAAACGTGATTTTTGAAAATAAAATTTTATAAATATATTGAAATTGATGTTAGTAATATCAACATAATTTTTATAATTATTTTTAAGATAAAATAAATATTAAAATATTTTTATAGAGTAGGGAGGGGAGTATATATGTGTCGTAGGGGATCTCAATTGCTTTAACAGTGTTGCACCACGTTGAAAAGTGGGTGACCCGCTGAAAAGTCTTGGCCACAATGGCACCGTTGCGCAACCGATATTGATAAATAAACTCTCACACCACCCACAAATATTTTTATTTATTTATTTTTATCATCTTAATGCTACTTTTTAAAAAAAAATTATTTATGAATAACTCATTATTTAATTTTTTTTAATGAGTAGTTTTATGTGCCTGTAACTATTTCATATCTCAAATTTTTTTATAATAATTAAACACATGTATTTATATCCCAACTAAAAAAATAGAATTTTAAAAAATAATACTTATTCTTTTTTTTATATATTAATTTTGAATTTATAAAATAAAATAAATTTATCAACAAACTGAACAAACACGAGTAAAATGACTAGTATTAATGTGTGAAGCTAAGACTCGTTACTTACCCACTCACCTTTACAAGAACAACTCATGTCTAATTATAGGTCTTCTTATTACTACTCCATTAATTAATAAAAATATATTATTTACTATTTACATTTATTCTCTTAAAAAATAATAAAAATTATACATAAAATCTCAATTGTTTTGAATTAATTTCATTGGTTGGTTCAAAAAGACATAGGAGTATGTACATCATATATTTTATAATACATATTTCATAAAGAATCATAAGTATGAAATTATAAAATAAAAATAAAAAAATAATATTTTATATAGTTTTTAACTCGTAAAAAAGCATACATGAACAATACAATGTTATTATTGAGATTTGAAGGAATACCTTTTTGTTAGGTAGGCATATGTACTCTAGATAATTTTCATGTGTGCAAGTTAAAATACTCTAGATAATTTTCACTTACCATAAACTTGCCCACCTTTTTACAACAGCTTAGTTTGTTGTGATGTGGGAACATCCAAAAACATGAGAACTCAAGTCTTGTATATAAGACAGTAGACTCAAGTCTTGTATATAAGATATTGGACTGTTTCTATTAGCACATCATGCATTAAGAATTTAAGACGTCTAAACCCCACATCCCATCGCTCACCGGAATTTATCATATCTCCCGTTTCTTGGCCCAATATGATAGCCCAACAATTAATTTGAAAACATGAAACTGTCCAATAGTATATTTGTGGCAGATATCAACTAGTGTGTGTTTGATCTTAATAGTTATATTGATAATTCTCAATGTATATGCAGGTTTTGAATGACGAGATGTTTGCAATACTAGTACTAATGGCGCTCTTCACCACCTTCATGACCACTCCAGCAGTGATGGTGATCTACAAACCCAACCAGGTTCGGTCCCTTCATCCGGATATCCAAGAATCTAAAGAAGACGGGTCTGTCCAAATTGTCTCTTGCGTCCATGGACCGGGCAATGTACCCTCCATGATCAACCTTGTCGAGCTCATGAGGGGTGCCAAGAGATGCTCTTTGAAGCTTTATGGCGTCCACCTTGTGGAGCTCACAGAGCGCTCCTCCTCCATAGTGATGGTGCACCGCATGAGGAGGAATGGGAGGCCCTTTGTCAAGAGCCTCGGGAAGAGGAAGAATCGGGACCAGGTTGCCCTTGCCTTTGAATCACACTCGAAGGGCATCCAACCGGGAGTTGAAGTGCGCCCTACCACCGCCATCTCAGATCTCCCTACAATGCACGAGGACATATGTCATGTGGCGAAGCACAAGAGGGCTAGCATGGTCATCCTTCCCTTCCATAGGCAATGGAGAGGGAAGGGCGGGGAAGAGAACGAGATGGATGACTTGGGACACGAGTGGAGGATGGTGAACCAAAGGGTGCTACAACAAGCACCTTGTTCAGTGGCGGTATTGGTGGACCGAGGGTTTGGCACGTGTAGCGAGGAAGGAAGTCAAGGAACCGAATGTGATCCGACGAAAAGGGTTGGTGTGTTGTTCTTTGGAGGGCCTAATGATCGCCTAGCTCTGGAACTGGGCGGGAAGATCTCCGAGAGTTCGATGGCTAGGGTTACCGTTATACACTTCATTGAGCGGGATGGGACCGAAAACAACACCATCGTGACAGAAGATAAAGAACAGGTAGGCGTAATAAACTCAACATACAAGTCTAACGAGGTTCCATATAAAAACAACCTGAAGTGAGAGGATTATCTCATCAAACTTATATGATTCGCAATAAGCTTCTACAACATTTTTATGTGTGTGATTGTGCATTAGGAGGAGGATGAGGAAGCGATGAAGGAGTTCAACAAGAGGTGGAGCATGTCAACCGAATGCACGCAAAAGATTGCAGAGAATGTCCCCTCGGAAGTGATGGAGATAGGAAGAAGTGGAGCCTATGATCTGATTATCGTGGGCAAGGATTCGGCTTCCTACACAAGTAACGTAGATCCACAGAGTGAATGCCCGGGGTTGGGCATGGTAGGAGGTATATTGGCCTCGTTAAGCCATGAGATTCGGTCCACTGTTCTTGTGGTCCAGCATCATGATCCTGCTCAGAAAGTCGACGCTCATCCGTCAAAGATGGTTTAACATCATGACCTTATGTGTATGATGCTAGTATGTAGTATCTAGCTAATGTCCATGTTGAGCATTCTAATCAACAGATTTCTAGAAAAGCCATACTAGAGCACGTTGTAAACAGGCAACATGAAGTGTACGAAGATTATGCTCGTTTCTTAGCTTCATACAAGATGCATTTTGAGTTGCATTTCATATGCATTTCATATGCCTTTATTTGTCTTTTTTATCTTCTTTTGTAATAAGATCTTTTGTCCCATATGTTGCTCCTTGTGCAAGGCACATGTGTAGGGTAGAGACTCATTAAAAAACGGTTGCACTCACTCCCATTTGGTAGGGTTTTGGGGATTACAGCCGCCCAGATTGCCATTTACATTTTGATGATTTTGATAGAACAATTGTTGTTCTTCTTTCTTTTTCCTTGATTGTTTTGCATATATTTGCTCTGTTGTAGCTTGATTTGCTCATGTTTTTACATGGTATTAGAGCTTGAGGTTGTTTTTCAGGAGATTGCTTCGTGAAATTGTATTACGAGTAAGGGTTTATGTTCATCACCAGTGGAAACTCACACTCGTGAGACAAAACACATGAAGATATGGCAAATCAAGGTAATCTTAGAGATCTCTTATTTGTATCAAATTATTATCATCTAGTAGCTCATTTAGTCGCAATCCCATTTGATGGTAGTAACTGTATGATGTGGGGTCGAGGGGTTATGATGGCTCTTGGTGCTAAATGCAAGCTAGGCTTTATTAATGGTTCTTGTGTTAAACCGGTTACATGGTCTCCTAATCTGCAAAGATGGATATGAGCAGACTATATGGTGCGATATATGTTGGCTCTTAAATTCTATGTCTAAGAGTGATGTAGAAAGATTTATGTTTGTTGATTCATCAAAACACTTGTGGGAAGAAATGGTTGAAAGTTTAGGTCAATCCAATGCACCTCTTATCTTTCATATTAAGAAGAGATTAGGAAATGTTGTGCAGGGAAGTATAAGTCTATTTGAGTCATATAATGTGTTTAAGAGAACTAGGATGAGTTGCAAGTTCTAGAGAGTGTGTTAGTATTTGTGTGGAGCTATAAATGCTTGCACTTCTGACGTGAAAAGGAAGTTTAATGAGATTGAATCCAGATCTAAACTGGTGGCAGGATTATAGTCATTGTTTCCTGTCAAAAATAATAATAATAACTCAAACTAACAAACTAGTATAGTAAGGGGTCGAACCCACAGAGAGATATTTTTTAATCTTGTTCTTATGCTAACTAAAATAACTAAATAACAAGATTGAGAAGTATAAAATAAAGCAAAGAAAGTAAAGAAAGAAATAATTGTGAATTGATTACCAATAGGAGTAAAGCACTTGACCTGCAATTCTCAACAATGGTTGGTGTTCAAGATCCTTGGCTCGATTTCTAGTTATTCTTAATTCAATTAATGTTATTCCGACTTTGGTTTACATAGGCTAACACTCATTGCGGATATTCCAATCCCTTACACCTATATATTATAAGACTCGGAGTCTTAAGAGGCGTCAACCCATGCCACCTAGCCCTCTCAAGTCCGTTGTCCTCACTTGGAGCCTGAAAAGGAAGAGCTCTTGTGACATGAGTAGGACTTGAATCACTTATAAATTATTCCCAACATCCTTGTGATATCCGATGTGAGACGGAGGTGTTACAATCTCCCCCACTTAAAGCACTGACGACTCAGTCAGCCCAAGGGATAGCCCCCGGGTGGAGCATACCCGAGCAAACTGTTAGAGTACCTCCGGACCCAAAGTCGGCTCTGATACCATTTGTAAACCATCTGTAAGACCTGAGGTCTTAAGAGGCGCCAGTCCATGCCACATAGCCCTCTTAGATCTGTTGTTCTCACTTGGAGCTTGAAAAGAAAGAGCTCTTGTGACATGAGTAGGGCTTGAATCACTTATGAATCGCTCCCAACAACCTTATGATATCCGATGTGGGATGGAGGTGTTACATATACAACCCTAACCCTATATAGATTTAGCATATAAATAGCATAAATTCACAAAGTACTTAGCAGAATGGGAGTATCAACCCTCCTAATCCACTAGTTTGATGTCAAGAAGTTGTCACTCCCCTTAACCCTAGCAACTTAGGAACCGATATTTAACCAAGCTGACATTACCCTACACAACCAATATCTGCTTTACGAGATCACTTACTTGTGTTTGCGAATCAATTAAAACCTAGCAAGATGCAATTCTATCAAGGTGATCAATTAAGAGAAATTAGCAACATGACAATAAATATGCACAAGAGTAATGAAATAATCATTGGAATAACTTAGAAATGAAAGCTTTACAATTCAACCAACCATGTCTTCGAATCGCAGACAAAACAATGAATTTTGTAATCATGTTACATCCCTTGAAATATTTACCTTTTTAGGAGAAAAATAGACAAATAAATGAAATGGAAAAAAGAGTAATTTTACCCCTAAAAAATTTTGGTTCTCCACTAATAGCTCGGTGATTACCAGTTAACGAAATTAGGGGGGTTTTCATAACTAGACTATTTTTTTGAAAAGTTTGCAAAAATGTTATGGTTTGGTGAAAATTGCAAAAGTGGGTTATGGGTCTAGTTTTGCAAAAAAAAAAATTGACCTCTTGGACCAATTGCAGGTTGGAGCTGAGGAGCGAACACGTGAGGAGGGTAGGGGATTTGGGTTTGCCACCAAAACAAGGTGAAGGGATGTGTGATGTGATGATTTGATATCTTTTACCGATTGCATGGTATAAAAGGGGATGAGTGGAGAAGTCTGTCATTTTCTCCCTTCTCTCACATCTTCTGCAGCAGAAAGAGATGGAGAACGTTCCACCACGGAAGACAAGCTCTCGGCCTAAAGTTCCTCCCCATGCATAATCTAAGACAAAAGAGATGGAGAATATGGCCACCATGGAAGACAAACTCTCGGCCTAAAGTTCCAGTTGCAGAGCACTTGTCGCCTTTAATCCATGTCCCTGTTAGTAATCATAATCTCTCGTGTCACGTTGCTTTCCCAGAAATCTTTCTTCTCAGATGCAATGTGTAAGTGTATTTTCCGTAGTACTTCTCATCTATGGCGAAAAGCACAACCCTAGGAACCTTTCTTCTCATCCGTCGTTTCATGTTCAGGTGGAAAAGACTTGGTCTGCATCACTCTCACTTTCGATGGTTGTTGGGTGTTTGAGGGAGGTGGATGGGTGTTTGCGGGTCGGAGCGCGCACAAGAATGTAGTGATGCATGAGAGCGTCAACTTCGCATCTCTGAAAAACCTGATATGATCAAGGTCGCCGACGGTGTTGTATGTGAAGAGGTGGCGTTATCTTACATTTCTTATTCTGTAAATCGTATATGTCAGCAACAATATGAATTGTGCATGTCATTTGTTTGTATGGCCGTGTCACTTGAAGGATTTATCGTGTCACTTGTTTGATTTTGAAGTTTTACATTTTTTAGTGTGTCTGCCAATTTGTTAAGGAAATCATCCATGTCATCTGTTTGTATGACCTTGTTACTTGAAGGAATTACTGTGTCACATTTCGGAATTTCACATTCAATTTGTTTTCGAAATGAAACATGTCACCTGTTTGTATGGTCGTGTCACTTGAAGGATTTAATTAATATGTCTGTATTTCCACCGAAACATTTGAAAACCAACTATGTTTATAAATAAAATTTTGAGTATAAAAGACTAATTGTCATAAAATTCTAAACTACTGGTACACTAAAAAAAGTTTGTGCGCATATTAAGGTAATGTGTAATTTGGAGCACTTAATTAGTCATATCACATATATCCATTGAATGGACCGAGCATGTGCACAATGCACGGTCCTCCTTTTCTACGGGATCTCTGCGACTTTGTGATGTTCATGCAATCGATCGGTGTTTGCGGCCAAATGCCAATCCACGATTGCATGTCATTTCTTTACATTTTGGTGTGCATTATAACATGTTCCATCCTTTTCAACAAAACATTGTTTATTATTTATACTTTTTCTTTAAAATATTTAAAACTATATAAAAATATTTTTTTATTAAATACAAAATTATAGGAAATCACCCATTAAATAGTTTTTTTATACAAGGCAAAGATTTGGGGGTGGTCAACCGCGATTGACCCACCACCCAAGAACGTTCTGACGGACGAAAACGTCGATCTTAGCCAGAGAGTGAAAGTAAAAAAAAAGTCAAAGTGAGACCCAGGTGCACCAACCTGTCAGCTACCCAATTCCCCTCTCTAAAGGTATGAGAGAAGATGAATCTCTCGAAGGAAAAACCGAGAGCATTCGAAATCGTCATCTCGATCTCCCACGGGCTGTTCCAAGTACTCTTCATTGCGTTGATCACAGTCAAACAGTCGCCCTCCACCTCAAGATGAGAGAAAACCCTCTTTATGGCTTCCAATAATCCAGCCTAAAGATCAAGACACTTCACTTGTAAAGTGAAAATCTTCCCGTGGCCTTGCGCTCCGGAGTTAACCTTTGCTCTGCCAAAATTGAGTTTCATGTATCCCTCCTTGGGTTTTTCCCATTTTACAACTTTTGTTCTTTGAGTTTAGTCCCCTTTTGGTGGATGTTTGGTCTTGTAGTTTCCATGTTTTCTTCTTGCTCCTCAGTTTGTGCTTTTCTCCAACTTATCCTATATTGTTTTATACTCCCTTCGTATCAAAATTTAAGTCGTTTTAGACTAATTTATTTGTATCAAAATATATGTCATTTTAGGTTTCTAGGTAAGGGATAGTAATAATTTGTATTGATTTGTGTATTGTTGACGTACTTTTTTAAAGATTTTAATTGGTTAAAAAATATAGTGGGTATTAAAAAACAATAAAATTTATGAAAAAATTAGTGGAATGATGATGTTGATTGAGGGATGAGTGTTTTATTAAAACTTGAACACAATCCTAAAATAACTTAAATTTTGAGACGGAGGGAGTATATTTTATCCAATCTTCCATATTCTTGATGTCGTTGTTGTCGAAAAGAATTCTATTTCTCATTGACCAAACTCTGCATAGGGAGAAAGTTAGAGTCGCTTTATGCTCTGTTGAAAGTTTTGTAAAGATTTTTGTTATAATATCCTTATATGCTTTATTATTTTTATCTGTGTTTCTTATTATTCATTTGATATATGTGTTAGTCCATTCGTCCAACAAAAGTTAAGGATGTCTGACATTCAGTAAAGATGTATCTTCGTTGTGGTTATAGAGAGGGCATTCCAGTGGTAGTTGTACTCCTTTATTTCGTAACCTGGTCTTTGTCGGTGTTCCATTTAGTAGGGTTTCCCATAGAAAATTTTTTATTTTTGGCGGGCAGTCAATTTTCCAAATCCAGTCGAGTGGATCCGAGTTGGTTCTTCTGGTTCTCGTGATGTGGTCTAAAGTACTAGTAGTTGAAAACCATCCGTTTCTATTTGGTTTCCAGTATAATTTATCTTTGATTCATTTGTAGGTATATGAACTTCAAGATTTTCTTCACGATATCCATTGGGAGGGAGTCTTTTAATCTTTCTATGTTCCAGCTTTTATTTGGTTTTATGAATTGGTCGATTGTTCCCTGTTCTTCTATGTGGTCATGGATACTTTTTTCTTGAAGGTTATTGTCATTGTTTAGCCATTTATCCCTCCAGAATCTTATGGTTTTCCCGTGTTCAACCTATCAGATTAGACCTAAGCAGAATTATTCTTTAATCTCCGTTAGTTTTGCCCATTGCCAAGAAGTGTTCTTTTTCCTTATATAATCCCAAATATTCTCTTCCTTCATGTATTTCTCTCGCATTATTTTCACGCATTCATTTTGTTGTTCCGCAATAATTTTCCACAGTAATTTCATTTACAATGCCTTATTCATGTCTTTTGTGTTATGTAATCCTAATCCACCTTCACTCTTTGGTCTACATATTTTATCTCACCCACCTTGGCCCTAAAATGTGTGTAACGGTACACCTTGCACCGCCTAAACCAAAACCCTAGGACAAAAATAGCATATATATATTATTCCATAATTAAATGATCACTATAATCTTGTCACCATCAAAGTCACCCCTTTGAATGTGTCACCTTCCACGTACTTGCCATCTTTGATATATAGTGTCACCATCACTTTCACTATGTCAACATTATTGTCACCAAACTAAAACCCTAGAAAAACGAGATCATAAATCCTAAAGGGGCTAAGGATAAGTTGAGAAAAATGTGATGTCTAGTATGTGGTATTTTACAGTGTCACAACTAGTGTAACCACCCCTTTAATAGTGTCACCACTGACGTCAACAAAATAAAAACATGTATCACCAAATTAAAACGTGTTCAGTACTCACTTCTAACATCAATGTAATAGTATAATCACCCCTTTAACCGTATCACCTATTTTGACCAATTACAAAATTACGAAAGCTAAAATGTGGAATTGAATTTCTCCGACTCTGCTCATCAATTTGCAATTTAGATACTACGCAATTGAATTCCAAAATAACACAAAAGCTTTGATTTCTCTATCCCTAAATAATCCAATACTCCCTTATCCTACAACAAGAGCCAGATCGAATTACAGTCCAAAAAAAAAATCAGAATTAATAAGTTAAAGATGTGGAAAAAAGCAAATTAAAGGCGGAAGAGTTCAGATTATACCTTGGGCGAAGGCATTATCGACATAGGATATCAACCGGAGGAGGAGAAGATCAGATGCTTTTATCGGCAACCGACTATTTCGCATGGAAGTTGTTTAACTTGCACCTCTCTCTCTTAACGGAGGTTGTGGATGTACTTGGAGATTGTTGACCGTGGAGAAGCAAAAACATACCTAAAGACGAACAAGCACGGGGAAGAATGGGGTAAAATTAAACTAAGGGTAGTTTGGATATTATGAAAATTTTTAGGATGATTACTGAAATTGATTAAAATAGAGGATAATTACTTAAAATCAATTTTGAAAGTGGATATTGCATATCAAATTTCCTGTTTAGAAAAGGAGAGTTTCTGACAATGTCATAAGGAGTATGAGATTAAGATAATACTTCATGATTAATAATAAGACTCTGCAGTATTAGATTTGTCGGTCATGTGAACTGCATACCGTGTTGATTTATGAGTGATTTCAATTCACCACCGGTGTAGTGGTGTTCGATTCCAACTCATAATGGAGTAGTTAGTGGCGGTTGAGTGGTTATCGCCATCACTACATTCACTGTTAGTTTCCTACTACAATAACAGATCATGAGGCTCCTGCATTAAGAGCATCTCCAACCATAAATAATGGGTATAGCCTATTTTTGTTTTCACTAGATGTCAAAATCTATTTTGGCAAAAAATAAAAATAAAAATAAAATCAAAATTGAGCCTCCCAAAAAATCCTTCAAGTGGGTCAAGCGGTGTATAACTCATAGGGCCAAACCGAAGGTCGGTTTATGGGGTATAATGCCGCGAAGCGGTGGGGTCAGTCCCTTAAAAAAGTTTACTCTCCCCTAGTTTTGCCCCAATCGAGGTGGTCTAGTAGTGTGGAGCAAAGGGGTGGTAAGGGGGTCCCAAGTTCGATCCCTGCCTCCGCCTCTTTCCTTGGGTTCGATACCTGGTAGGTGCCTCTTGTCGGTTGGATCACGTGTTTGGGGTTTTACTATCGAAGGTGGGTTACTCGTCATAAAAAAAAGGTCTATTTGTAAACGAAAAGCTAAATTTTGCTTGTTATTTTGGAAGATTAAATGTGAATATCTTTTTTTATTATTTACTTTTAATTATTAATATTTATAGGGAAAATGGCAGAAAACCACCCCTTAAATATGAGTCTTTGCAGAAAACCACCCCTTAAAATTGAAATTGCAGAAAACCACCCCTTAAACTCATTTTGTAGGTAAATCGCCACCCACAACCTTTTTTCCCGTTAGGTTTCCGTTTAAAACGATGAAAAGTCGTTTTTACCCCTCCATTTTAATGTTATTTTAATGAGAGAAAAATGTATGAATTGAAATAAATTAATAAAATATATTTATCCATCATTTTTAATGTTATTTTAATAGAATAACATACCTTTTTTCTCTCATTTTTTATTAATAGAATAACATATTAATTTATTTCAATTCATACATTTTTCTCTCATTAAAATAACATTAAAATGGAGGGGTAAAAACGACTTTTCATCGTTTTAAACGGAAACCTAACGGGAAAAAAGGTTGTGGGTGGCGATTTACCTACAAAATGGGTTTAAGGGGTGGTTTTCTGCAATTTCAATTTTAAGGGGTGGTTTTCTGCAAAGACCCATATTTAAGGGGTGGTTTTCTGCCATTTTCCCATATTTATATAAATCTATAAACAATACAATAAGTTATATATAAATTATATAATTATAATTTTTAATAAAAAAATAAAAGTTATAAAATTGTAAAGATATTAACAAGTACACCAATATAACTATGATATTCAACATGTTTGAATTATCATTGTATAAATAATATTTTTAGAAAATGAGATTCATCCTTTTTATTATGGATTCATCAACTACTAGTGAAGAAAAAATAAGTATAAAATGAAACTACCAACTATATTGAACCTTAATCGCATCTAATATTCTGTTACGTAGATTTGCATATCACTCTTTTCATAACCATTCCTTGTTCTGAAGCCAGAAGCCACCACTTTGATCGTCTTCATGCATATATTTTTCACTACTCATTCCAAAGTTATTACAACCAAAAATTTCACTATCAAAATTTTCATAATGACATTAATATTTATAGGTATTTTTAGCTTGTCAAAATTGACCACGATAGAAACTACAAAATAGATGATAGGTCAAAAGCTAATGTTCTCTTTTGATAGGCTATTTTCCTTAACCATTATGGCTTGCTGAAGAGGGGGGTGTGGGGAGATGCCCTAAGGTCCGTACGCCCAGAAAGCACAGTGAGTATGATTTATTAGCTTATGTATTAGGCTTATTTAGTTCATATTGTTGATATGAAACTCTTTTAATTTCTTCACATTTCCAACACCCTTGCTAGGGCATACATATAGGGGTGGCCACAAGGGGTCGTGGGGGTGATCACCTCTCCCTCCGGCGGAAAAACATAGTAGTTTTTTTTTTAATTAAGATAAAAATAAAAAAAATAGAGAAAAAAACATAAGGAGTGTAGTTTAGTTTGTAAAATGAGAGAAGCGATCGAAAATAATTAATGTAATAGGTCATAGGTTCAAACCTCATTATTTACTTTTTTATAATATTTTTCATTTCCACAAATTTTTTACATTTAATAATAACATACTTTTAAAAAATATTTTTAGTTTTCTTTCAATATTTCTAAAAAAAATATTCAACTCACACACACACATACATACATACATACATACATACATACATACATACATACATACATACATACATACATACATACATACATATATTTCATATAATTTTTTTACTAAAAATGTCATATTTAAACAAAAAAATGATTTTCCTTTAGTATATCTTAAAAAATTATTTATTACCAAAATAAATCTTTAAACCAAATATTTTATCCACTTTATAAAATTTTGTGGTCACTATACATACATATGTATATCACCTGTCACCATTCAACAATTTCAGGCTTGTAAATCTTCTAATATACGTCAATATATAATTTCAGTGTTGAGTTGTCGGCCATATTAGATCTTTATTTTGTTTTCGTAGAAATAAATAATATAATCTTTTATTTTGAAGCTATCATACCAAATTATAGTATAAGAATATTAAGTTAAATAAAATATAAAAAGTGTTCTATATATTTAATTGAAAGACGAGCAAAGCAATCAATATATTTTCAAAATTTAAACAATCGTAAATTTAAACTTGAAACTATGTGTCAATATATATAGAGGTTTGGGTGTACTCATACCTTATGACGTTAAATGTTAACAAATCAGAATTATTTAATAGAATTCTCTCATGCATATGGGTATTATGTGTAGAGATTAGAATTAGGGTATGAGTATTAGTGTATAAATGCCCTATATCTTGTATTAGGGAAATCATCAATGAAGTAATCAAATCAATATCATTTTTCTCTTATTACCATCTCTCTCCTTACTCTCTCTCTTAACTCTTCTTCTTCTCCCTTTCTATATCAAATCCTCCATGAAAGCTTAGGGCTTTCGCCCACCGACCTTCAGGTCATGACAATTGGTATCAGAGTGAGCGAATTCTCCGACCTGTATCATGAATTTTTTTCTGAAAGTTTTCGATTTCAGTCGCTTAAACCCTGATTTGATTACGGTGGGTGATCAACCATGACTGATGATGAATGGAATCGTCACTTTTACAAGAAAATCAATGATATCAGAAGACATTGTGGTATGCCAGTGGTCAATTATCCTTGCGATCCAGTCGCAGAGGAAAACCATGGTGGACGGACCGAGAGTGAGCTAAGCTTTGACGGATTGAAGCAAATGACAGAAGTGATGGTCAGGTCGCAAAAAGAAGCACAGTTGGAGACTGAGCAGAGCTTAGACGAACGACAACAAATCATAGAGGAACGACAAATTAAGAATCGCAGATCAAGAATGTAAGTTGCAAATACAAGAATCGGACCGACGATTCTACAAGAATCTCAATGAAATCAGAGTTCACCTTGGGATGCCACCGATCGATTATGTGTGTGATTCAATCGGGAGTGGGAGAA
The DNA here is from genome assembly GCA_963922045.1 of Persicaria maculosa. Lineage (NCBI taxonomy): Eukaryota > Viridiplantae > Streptophyta > Magnoliopsida > Caryophyllales > Polygonaceae > Persicaria > Persicaria maculosa. Next base: position 53,312,249 of record OY998268.1, read on the forward strand.
TCACAATCATCGATCATGGCGAGCGAGATGCAGAGGAAACTGATAGCGGCAAACCTATGAAAGTTGAAGCTCCAGTCGTTCAGGATTCGCCAAGAATGGTCGATCGGGAATTCAAGGTGCTTCCGGAAGGTGTTCTTGGCGATTCGAAAGCCAAGCTGGTCAACGATAATGTAGTAAAATCAACACAAACCAAAGAAATTCCAGTTACAATCGAAGAGGTGTTCTGGTCATTGGGAACACACCCTCCTTCATATTTGTTACACTCTCCTTCAATCAAGGGTTTCGATTAATCCTCAATTTTCTCTTTTTTAGTTAAAGGCAAAACTAATTAAAATAATCCAACCTTTGGAAGGGTGTTAAAAAAATATCCACACCTTTCAACAGTAAGAAAAATAACTCAATCTTTGGGAAGTGTGGTAATAAATTGTATCCCAATTGTTTTAATGACTATAAATATAGGCAAAGATGATGACATATAGTTGACGAAATTAAGATTTTGGTGAATTTTGGATGATATTGACTTGTTTTAATGAAAATGAGACCACTTAACCAATTTTATGTCATTGTTTTGGCTCAATTTATGGTCGAAAAAAATGAGTTGAGATACTTTGTTACCATCTCCCCAAAGTCGGGTTATTTTTCTTACAGCGGAAAGGTGGAGATATTTTTTAACACCCCTCAAAAGGTCGGGTTATTTTAATTAGTTTCACCTTAATTAAAATATAGTGGGATCCACGTCATATTTGTTACACTCTTTTTCAATGGAGTGTGTGTTACATATTCTACATGTTCCATATCACCGATAATTGAGCGTATGTTTCTAATTTGAACTGTATACTTAGTTACAAGAGAATAATTCTTCATATTTAAACGAATAATCAATCCCAAATTATCGATCTCAATAATCCACTTATAAACGAATTATTCTTCATATTAAAATGAATATTGCCTCTCAGCTTGTCGAATAGTTGGGTAGATTAAAGCTTTTACCCAATTATAAACTTTTTTTCCCATATACCTATGAATAATTCTTTATATTCAAACAAATATTGATGGAGAACCACATGACTAATCAATAATTCACCTATTTCGAATTGAATAGTTTGGTGAATTAATAATCCACTTAGAAACGAATAATTCTTGATACTCAAACGAAAAAATGACTCTCGAATTATCGAATACTAACTCTGAACTTGCCAAATAATCGATAATTCATTTACTTCTTATTTCAAATGAGCAATTTATCAACGAATACTAACTCTGAACTTGTCAAATAATCGAAACTTGACAGAAAAAATTTACAATTATTTAAAACTTGCAAAAATGTGAGTCAATTTTACAACTATTCGATAAGTTAGTAGTAATTATTCGCTAAGTTGATAGTAATTATTCGTTAAGTCGAAGACCAACGAGGCGACCTATAAGCCGGTAGCAGGCGAGCATTAACAGACAAATTTCACGCGCCTATCAGTGAGAGTATCTTATTATTTACCTGGGACCCACGTGTTTTGTTCAAAAAAAATAAAAAAATCACAATTAATCCACATCCTTAATTCTTTTCAATCAACGATTTTGATTTGTTAATATTTAACATCATAAGAGGTGTTAACATTTGATCCACTCTATATATATATAGTCGCACTAAAAAAAATAATTTGGGCACCTAAAAAACAACAAAAAAAAAGTAAAGACCCGACATGTAAATTTTTTCCAGAGCTGTCGGGCCTATGACCCAACATTGTATTTTTTTTCCTTTTTTCCACGAGCGCTCACATGTTCCTAATCAGTGGCGGATCCTGATACAATTAGTTGAGGGGCGGAAAATTAAGCTCTAAATTTTTTTTCCTTAAAAATCATCAATATTATGAATGTGTAAGTGTAACTATAGAATAAAAATATAAATTGTATATACTTTCTTTCACAGTTTTCAAATATTTTAATATAGCATGCTAATATATATGAAGTTTTCAGGTTTAATTATAGTATTAAGTTATAATATTTAACAAACTATAATTACAATAGAAGTATATCAAGCAGTTAGATAAATGATCTACATGTTCAATCTTTAAAAGTTTATATCTTTTTACTCGATGTCGGATTTGAGCTTATAATATATCAAATCGAAGTTATCGACGAGAAGAACATATATATTAAATTTTATTTTTGATTGGGGGGAGGGGGACTGCAACCCCTAGCCCTTTAAAGAATCCGCCTCTGTTCCTAATGCGACCGCCTTTTTGCAGGTTTGTCGGGCCAATAGTAATTTTTTAAAAAAATATGCATCTCTTTTTTTCTTTAAATTACTTTTTTAAAAGAAAATACTCCCTCCCTCCCTCAAAGAATGTTTTTAACTATTCATGCACGTTTTCTTAAGAAGCTAAAAACTATATAAAATATCAACATTTTATTAAATATTTTTAAATAATATCATACATATTACTAATAAGTATAGAATTATTTTTAAAAATTAATTAAAAATAGATATTTTATATAGTTTTTATCTCCTTAAAAAACGTGTATAAATAGTCCAAAGACAATTATTGTGGGACGGATGGAGTAAGAATGTTGGGGTAATAGTCTAACTAGCCTACAAACGTTTTTTTTTTTCTTATATGACCATAGCAGTTGGTTTTTTTTTTTTTTTTTTTTTTTTTGTGGTTGTTGTTGGAATTAGGGAGCCCGTATATTAGGACAATCGAAGGTAATGTATGATGACGTTCATAAATTTAAAAACTAGACTACGTGGCAGATTGTGTCACATGCAAATTGTTTATTGGGTGGAAAACAGAGGTGGCCGTTCATTATGGGTCGTCTCGTCTCTTAACTTTGGTGTTAGGCTGTTAGCACAACGTTCTTCTCTTACTTCACTCAGTGGCTGAGTGGCAGCCTGACCACCAAGGTTCTAAATATCGCGTATCGGTCGTATCGGTTAAGAGTAAAAATGATATATCGGGATATAATTATTATATTTATACTTCAAAATATAAAAACATACATGAAAAAATAATATTTAAATTACAAAATTACCAAATAAACTTGATAAAATAAAAACAACTTCATTCATAAAGGCTAAAGTTACCTTATCAAAGTTGGCAGTTCTAAATATCTCCGATATTGGTCCGATATATCGGCGTTGACCCGATAATATGACGCTGACCGATATTTTTCATCCGATATGGCGATATCGTAGCGGATTCTAAATATCCCCGATATATCGCCGATATATCCGATATTTAGAACACTGCTGGCCACACAAGAATCTTCTAGAGGTATTTCAAACAAAATTCTTTTTTTTTTAAGAAAAAAATGATTAAAAATAATACGATACGAACTATCGCCGGTGAACCAATAACAAAAAATTAATTTAGATTCAAAATAAAATTAATACAGTAGGAAGTTTGGTAATTTTAATAAAGAGGAATGGACTGTTCATTGTCTTCCAAATTGCATCAACAAACTCAATGAATATAAAAGGAGTCGAAGGCCTGGCAGAGGATAATGACAGATTTGCCTGACCTAAAATCCTAGCAATTAGATGCAAAATCAAATTCACACAGGGTTTCCACCCGCAATTAAATCATCGGAGACAATCGAAGCTTCAATTTCCATCAATTTCAAAATTAAAAATAGGATTAAGGATATGGAAAGAGAGTGGCGTTTGCTTGGACGCCAATGTCGATCGAGGTGGGAGGTATAGGAGATTTGGCAGTGGATGATGTTAAAGTCGGTTGGACCCGGTGGGGCTAAGACGAGCTAGAGGGAGGTAATGCTTGAACAAACCACATTCCACTAGCCGAACCCGGCTCTGAAACCATGTTAAATTGGCCCGGCTCTGATACCATGTTAAATTGGCTGGGCCCAGTGGGGCTAAGACAAGCTGGAGGGAGGTCGTGTGTGCGGGCCCACATACGGGAGACTCGAACAACACATAAACCCAACGGGGTTCCATCTCAAAACCAATTGGCAATGAGAGGAGTAGCCCTTCAACCTTATATGTTGTTCAAGCATTCTCTATATAACCGATGTGGGACAACCACATTCAATTCCAACACGCCCCCTCAAGTGCAACGGCTTTAGCCAACAAAGTTACACTTGCCACATGCACTTAAATGGGAACCAATGTCCGTGACATGTCAACAAGGCCAGCAACCCCACTAATCCGAAGCCCAGACTGCAACTAGCCGAACCCGGCTCTGATACCATGTTAAACTCGGCTGGGCTCGGTGGGGCTAAGACAAGCTGGAGGGAGGTTCCATCTCAAAACCAACGACGTTCCATCTGAAAATCAATTGGCAATGGGAGGAGTAGCCCTTCAACCTTATATGTTGTTCAAACATTCTCTATATTACCGACGTGAGACCATCACATTCCAACAGAGGGGGATTTTCAGGATGTAGGGGAGGAGAAGGTAGGGGGAGGAGTCGATAGCTCGGTTCCCATGTCCGACTCCAGGGATTGGATAGGGGGCGAACGGTGACTACAACGACGGTACTAATGCCCGACTCTAGGGATTGGACTCAGTCACCCAGAGCAAACGACGACTGCGGCGGCGCTGCCATTGTTGAAGGGAAGAGTTTGAGTTTGCAAGATGAAAAGTCCCTTCCTCTTCATTTTACAAAAAATTAACAAACTTTCTTATTAATTATATTTTGGATTTAAATTATTTTTTTGTGTTGAATTCTAGACATTGTGACAATTTTGGTTTAATAGGTTATAGTTTTTATATAGATTTGTTATTTCTAAAGTTTGTATTATTTTTCGTTCACCGATGATAGTTCATATTATTTTTAGTTATTTTTCCGAAAAAAATTAAAAATTGTGATATAAATATCATATTTTAAGTGCAAAAATTCATATAATTTTAATAAATTTAATTTATATATGTGTGTGTGTATCATGATAAATACTTTTCTAAAAAATATTTAAAAAATTATTACATTATAAAATATATGTCATTTGTAAATGGAAAAAATTGATAAAATTCAAAAGTATGGAAAAAAAACTATAAATTCTGGTTTAAATATGACATTTATGGTGAAAAAATTATAGGGTTATGAAAAATATTGAATAAAAGCTATAAAATTTGATTTAAATATGACATTTATAATAGAAAAAATTCAATAGGAATGAAAAATATTGCAAAAAGATAAACAATATAATATTTGAATCCATGACCTCTTCTATTAATTACCATTCTTTCTTTCATTTTGTCCTTATTTATTTATTTTTTATTTTTGACGGAGCGAGAATTTGAGTGGTATCAGTACTACGAGTAGTCTTTTTTTTTAGGGTGATAATATTTACACCCACAAAATTTACTATATACACCACACCCTGTCCCTCTTGAGTCACAGACGTGTGACTCAAGAGGCGCAGGGTACTTTATATATAAAATACCCTACGCCTCTTGAGTCACACGTCTGTGACTCAAGAGAGGCAGGGTCTACTTTAAAAAAACAATAAAAAAATGGGATGTGTGGTGTATATAGTAAAATTTTGGGTGTAAATAACATTGACTTTTTTTTTTATCAAAAACTTATTTTTATATCGATAAAATATTTATTTAGGTTGAACATACATCAATTTGGGACTTCCATAGTTAGCTAATTTGAGGAGCTGCATTTAGGTATGGACCGTATGGTATTCAAATATAGAGAGATTTATAAACTCATTGTTCACAAATTAACATATCCAATCTTTAGGCGTGCACGTTTTGGATCCTGTATTTTAATTATAATGCAATTATTTTACCTTAATTTATACGAGTATTTGGTTGTATAACTTACAATCTCTTAAAAACTAAGGTAGAATAATTTAACCAAGTATAATCACATAAATCTAGATAAAATAATTATATTAAAATTAATATATTGTGAAATCCAAACACAATTAATTTAAATACTTTAAAAATTATATTAGCCAAACACCAACTTATCTATTTGTATTATAAACATAATACAATTTAAATTTAAAACACCATTGACCTTGTTTGCAGAGTCAAGTGATTTTTTAGATAGGGTGCATATATTTAATACATTAGTAGTGTGCTATAAATACCCTCCCTCCATATATGGAAAACACATATCCAAGACTAGAATTCCTACGGATTTATACACCAATTAAATTCAGTTGGAACATGCAAGTCAACTTAACCACCAAGTTAACTGCTTGACTCATTGCTTTCAAAAAAAAGTTTAAAAAAATGGCGAAAATCATGCAAGTAAACTTAACCTCAATTGGGACCTCCTCTGAGGGTGCATGGCAAGGTGACAATCCTCTCAACTACGCCTTCCCTCTCTTGATCGTCCAAACCATCTTGGTCCTCGTCGTCAGCCGCCTCCTCGCCGTCCTCCTCAGGCCCTTTCACCAACCTAAAGTTGTCGCCGAGATCCTAGTAAGTTTATTGTATATAGTTAATTATGTATGTTGGTTTTGTTATATAGAGATATACTGAGATTGTTATTGTTGTACTTATTTACAATTTGATATGATTCAACAAGGAATCAAGAATCCTATATATGTATATGCTCACTAGTCTTGTTGTGTTGCCATTGTAGGGTGGTATTCTGTTAGGGCCGTCTGCACTGGGTCGGAACAAGTACTTCTTGCAATCGGTGTTCCCGTCATGGAGCACACCCGTTCTCGAGTCTGTGGCGAGCATAGGACTCCTCTTTTTCCTATTCCTAGTTGGGCTCGAGCTCGACCTGAGCTCGATCCGTAAATCCGGAAAGCATGCGTTTAGCATAGCATTTGCCGGGATCTCCCTCCCCTTTGCCTTCGCGGCGGGAGTGACCTTCGTCCTACGCCAAGTCAAGGGCATCGAATCCACCCGGGCCGGGTACGGGCAAACCCTAGTCTTCATGGGCGTGTCGTTGTCCATCACCGCATTCCCCGTCCTGGCCCGGATCCTGGCCGAGCTCAAGCTCCTCACCACACATGTCGGCGAGACCGCCATGGCAGCGGCCGCCTTCAATGACATCGTCGCGTGGGTCTTGCTAGCCCTAGCTATCGCCGTATCGGGCCATGATGGGCCCGGGTCGGCCCATAAAAGCCCGTTGACTCCTTTTTGGGTCCTCGCTTCCGGGGTCGCGTTCGTGGGGTTCATGATGGCTGTGGTCCGGCCCGCCATGGGCCGGGTGGCCCGGAAATGCTCACCGGAGAACGAAATCGCAGGTGAGGCCTACATAGGGCTGACCCTCGCCGGAGTGATGCTGTCAGGGTTCATGACGGACCTGATAGGGATCCATGCGATATTCGGGTCATTCGTGTTCGGGTTGATGATCCCGAAACAAGGGGAGTTCGCGGGGAGGCTGATAACGAGGATAGAGGACTTCGTGCTGACGCTGCTGCTGCCGCTGTACTTCGCGTCGAGCGGGCTGAAGACGGACGTGGCGACGATAAGTGGGGCCGGGGCGTGGGGGGTACTGGCGCTGGTGATATCGACGGCGTGCACCGGGAAGATACTAGGGACGTTCGTGGCGGCGATGATGTGTATGATTCCGGCGAGGGAGTCGCTCACGCTGGGGCTGCTGATGAACACAAAGGGCCTCGTGGAGCTCATCGTTCTCAACATTGGCAGGGAGAAGAAGGTCAGTTAATTTTATATAAAAAATTCACTCTTATTAATTATATTAATCATTTTAATTAATTAATTTCCACCCATTCAGTTAGACCCGTAAATCGAGTCATTTAGGTCAGATCATTTCGAATTGCAGGTAAAACGTATAGGTTTCGGGTAAAACGGGTTCGAGTAGATCGAGTTAACTCGATCCCAGGTTTAACCCGACTTTGGATCAAATCGGGTAAATCGTATCATTCGAGTTATATTAATCATTAATTATATTAATCATTTTAATTAATTAATTTTCACCCATTCAGCTAGACCGGTAAATCGTATCATTCGAGTCAGGTCCTTTCGAGTAGCAGGTAAAACGTATAAGTTTCGTGTAAAACGGGTTTTGTGTAGATCAGGTTAACTCGAACCCAAGTTTAACTACACCAGGTTAACTCGAACCCAGGTTTAACCCGGCTTTGGATCAAATTTTTTTTGATAAACTCATACTTATTAATAATAAGTATAATATTATTTAAAAAATTAATGAAAATTTTAATATTTTATACTCCCTCCATTCGGCAAAATATGTTACTTTAATATTCACGCACGTTTTTAAGGGATAAAAACTATATAAAATATCTACTTTTTTAATAAATTTTTTTAACAATTTCGTAGTTATTATTAATAAGTACAAACCTGTTAAAAAAAATTTATAAAAAAATAAATATTTTATATAGTTTTTATCATTATAAAAAAAGCGTGCATAAATAATAAACGACATATTTTGTCGAACGGATGGAGTATAATTTTTACCCTCCTCGGATTTGACTTAAAAAAAGTCATTTATTTAAAAACGGATGGAGTATTGATTTTTCGGGTTTAAAACCAAGAAAAAATTCGGATTAAAATTTTCGGATTTTGAGTCAGTCGGATCAGATTGATTTTGACAGCTCTATGGTATCCACAAATATTCTTTGTTATACAGTATACAATTGCACCCATCCATCAGCATCCACCATCTCCCTTCCCTTCATCGAATGATTGTTTCATTTTTTCAATAAGTAGTTTTTTTAACTTTTTTTTAAAAAGCAAACTACTGTATATTTTTTTTATTGAACAGAAGAAATATACTAGGAGTATAAGACAAACTCGTTTTTAACCACGAGAGCGTAGTTCTCAAAATAACTAAAGAAAAACAAACAAGAGTTACAAGTAGACCGGGATGGTGTCATAAATCTTTTCACGGGAACACGATTATATATATAAGATGTTATTTTAAATTAAATTAATATAACGATCTATATATAATATAATAATTATAAATAATGTTATTTTAAGATAACATAGCTTTGATTTATGATAAAACTCTGTTATTTTTTCTTCATTAAAAAATAAATAAATAAAAACAAATGAAATAGCTGAAGAAAACAAAACTAACAAAATAAAGATATAAAACACAATAAATAAACATTGAGTCAATATTTAACTTGTTGTATCTTAATTAACATGTAATAGTACTGTATAACTATATATATATATATAATTTAAACTTGCATAACTTTTTACCAAATTCTCAAAATAAGTAATATAACCTATAGTTTTAAAGCTCTCGAGATGACTTATAATATGTGAACGTCGATCAATTTAAGTAAAATATAAAAGCAATTTTCAAATATTCATAACTTTTTATCCAAATATCGGATTAGGACGTATTATGTATCAATACGAAACTATTGACAAGATCGCAGAATACACTTAAATAATTTGTCAAATGAGGGACTCTTCTGAACTCCGCCTCTACAAATAGATGAGGTGAAAAGTAGCCATTTTCCTATTATATCATTCTCTAGAGTAACGAGATATATACAGGTGTACTCGTTTACTGTAAATGAGTGTTCAAAATTATAAAGTGGAAAGCTTTAAACACTGTTGCACCACGTTGAAAAGTGGGTGACCCCGCTGAAAAGTCTTGGCACCGTTGCACAACCAAATAAGTAAGCAATTAATATTGATAAGCAAACTCTCACACCACCCACTCATATTAACAAAAAAAAATATACTTATCATTTACTATTTATGTTTATTTTTTTAAAATAATAAAAATTATATATAAAATCTCAATTTTTTAATATTAATTTAACTGGTAGGTCCGAAAAGACATAGGAGTCTATATATATATATATAATTTCATAAAGAATCATAAGTATGAAATTATAAAAATAAATAAAAAAAATAATATTTTATATAAGTTTTATCTCATAAAAAATATACATGAATAATATAATGTCATTATTGGGTCTGAACCAATGACTTTTTGTTACATAGGCGTATGCACTCTAAATAATTATTCACTTACCACAAACTTGCCCAACACCTTTTTACAACACATGAGCCTACTTTGTTGTGATGTGAAGTATTATTGTTTTATAAGTCTTGTATACTGTATAAGATAGTGGATTGTTTCTCCTGTGACTGATTGGTTTTAGGATGAAATCACATTGTGCTTGGCTTGCGCCCGTGCATGATACACTCAGACGTGTAGACCTCTACGTTAATGGTCCATCGAGATTTATCATGATATTAGATTGGTGCAGTTCGGGATATTGAATGGAAGTAGTCTTGTATATAAGTCCGTACTAATTGATTTACCCCACTAATGCTTGATTTGAGTTAGCAGTAAACATTATACATCGCTCTCCGGAATTTATCATATCTCCCGTTACTTGGCCCAATATGATAGCCCAACAATTAATTTGAAACCATGAAACTCCCCCATAGTATATTTGTGGCAGATATCAACTAGTGTTTGTTTTATCTTATAGTTGTAGTACCACAATCATATCTTTTTTTTTTGGGTAATAAAATTGTATTCTCATAGGTCTTGTGATACCAAGAACAACCCAATTGACGATATATATTAGGCCAAATGGCATAAAACTACCCTTTATTTATTCTTATTCTCAACTAACCACCCCTTATTAAAAACTTTTCACTTAACCACCCTTTATAGTATATCTATTGCAACTAACCACCCATTTTATCTTTTCTCTATTTAAAAGACCAAAATGGCCCCAATATTAATTACTACTCCCTTCGATCCAAAATATATGACATTTTACTTTTCAAAACGTATTTTAAGGAGCTAAAAACTATATAATATATTGACTTTTTATATATAATTTAATACTTATTACTAACAAATATTAAGTTATTAAAAAAATTAATAAAAAAGTTGATATTTTATATAGTTTTTACCTTCTTAAACTACGTGTTGAAAAGTCAAACGACATATATATATTTTGGATCGGAGGAAGTAATGTTTATTTATTTATTATTGTTATTATTATTTTGGTAGAGTTATTTTTTCTTATTAAATCTCAAGTACATGTTTTAGAATTGAGCTAACTACCAAGTCCTCACCCACCTCCTTCTACTACCATAAATTTATCAACTATCAAACATTTTCCACAGTTCCACCCAATGTTGTTACAATCCCAATCCGTTTCAACAATTCTAACGATCCAAAAATGGCAGAACAATCCCAATCTTTTTTTTTTGCGATACTAACAATTCTACAAAATGTCTATTATACGAAATTTCTAACATTCACAGTTTAAACATAAGAAAATTTTAATATAATTGGTTAGTCTATATTGTATTTAGATTACTTTAAAATTTTTAAAACCTATATGAATATTTTTTTATGATTTAACATAATACTTAACTAATATAAAACATATTAACTTCATTTTTAAAAAATTCATCCATGTGGTGGGATCTTACGTTCAAAACCCATGGCCATGAATTTTAAAACCGAATATATTTTAGTATAGACATAAAAAAATGTTTTAAAATTTTAAAAGTAAGCTAAATATAATATAGAATCTACCAAAATATTTACTTGAGATTTAATAATAAAAAACAACTCTACCAAAATAATAATCACAAATAAATAAACATTAGTAATTAATTTTGGGGCATTTTGGTCTTTTAAATAGAGAAAAGAGAAAATGGGTGGTTAATTGCAATAGACATGCTATAAATGGTGGTTAAGTGAAAATTTTTGAATAAGGGGTGGTTAGTTGAAAAGAAGAGTGAATAAAGGGTGGTTTTATGCAATTTGGCCTATATATTAATTTATTGCAACTTTAAAAAGGGTTACTATAGATAAAGGCAAAAATTTCGTCAATGAAATTATTAATCATGCAAATATCAAACCAATTTTTAAAAATAAATTTATAAAAACTAAATGAAAATGCCAATAAAATTGGTCGAATTTTTTTTCTATCACACTTTTTAGTTCCTTAATTATTTGACTTTGACTGAACGATATATAGTTTTCATTTTCAATTTTGCAATAGAAAAATCTAATAATGAATTATGTTTTTTTTTTGGTGGGCAATGAATTATGTTGATTTACATGGCTATACAAATATATCGACTTACTATGAGTTAACCCCATAAAGGAAAAGATTATAAAGTATCACTGATAATTCTCAATATATATGCAGGTTTTGAATGACGAGATGTTCGCAATACTAGTACTGATGGCACTCTTCACCACCTTCATGACCACTCCAGCGGTGATGGTGATCTACAAACCCAAGGTTCGATCTCTGCATCCGGATCTCCAAGAATCCAAAGAAGATGGGTCTGTCCGAATCGTCTCTTGCGTCCATGGACCGGGCAATGTACCCTCCATGATCAGCCTTGTCGAGCTCATGAGGGGCGCCAAGAGATGCTCCTTGAAGCTTTATGGCGTCCACCTTGTGGAGCTCACGGAGCGCTCCTCCTCCATAGTGATGGTGCACCGCGTGAGGAGGAACGGTAGGCCCTTTGTCAATGGCCTCAGGAAGGGGAAGACCCGGGACCAGGTTGCCCTTGCCTTCGAGTCACACTCGAAGGGCATCCAACCGGGAGTTGAAGTGCGCCCTACCACCGCCATCTCGGACCTCCCTACGATGCATGAGGATATATGTCACGTGGCGAAGCAGAAGAGGGCTAGCATGGTCATCCTTCCCTTCCATAGGCAATGGAGAGGGAAGGGCGGCGAGGAGGAAGAGATGGTGGACGACTTGGGACATGAGTGGAGGATGGTGAACCAAAGGGTGCTACAAGAGGCACCTTGTTCGGTGGCGGTATTGGTTGACCGAGGGTTTGGCACGTGTGGCGAAGAAGGAACTGAATGTGATCCGACGAAAAGGGTTGGTGTATTGTTCTTTGGAGGGCCTAATGATCGCCTGGCTCTGGAATTGGGCGGGAAGATCTCAGAGAGTTCGTCGACTAGGGTTACTGTTGTACACTTCACTAAGCGGGATGGGACCGAAAACAACGCCATCGTGATAGAAGATAAAGAACAGGTACGCGTAATAAACTCAACATATAAATCCAACGAGATTCCATATAAAAATAAACCTGAATGAGAGGATTATCCCATCAAACTTATATGATTCGCAATAAGCTTCTACAACATTTTCTTATGTGTGTGATTGTGCATTAGGAGGAGGACGAGGAAGCGATGAAGGAGTTCAACAGGAGGAGGAGCATGACAACCGAATGCACGCAGAAGATTGCGGAGAATGTTCCCAAGGAAGTGATGGAGATAGGGAGAAGTGGAGCCTATGATCTGATTATCGTGGGCAAGGATTCGGCTTCCTACATGGGTAATGTAGGTCCACGGAGTGAATGCCCGGAGCTGGGCATCGTAGGAGGTATATTGGCCTCGTCAAGCCACGAGATTCGGTCCACTGTTCTCGTGGTCCAGCATCATGATCACGCTCGGAAAGACGAGGCTCATCCGTCAAAGATGGTTTAGCATCATGACCTTGTGTGTATGATGCTAGCTAGTACTATCTAGCTAACGTCAATGTTGAGCATTCTGATCAACAAAGTTATAGAAAAGCCATACTAGAGCGTGATGTAAACAAGCAACTACATGAAGTGTTTATGGAACTTTTCTTCAGTTTTCCTCACTCTATCCATGTTTATATAATTGCATTTGTTGAAAGTATGAGAAATTGGCGCTCATACTTAGCAACCTTAAGATGGTACTACTTTTAAGGGGGCAGCAACACTTTAATGGTTTAATAAATTTTAGGGGAATTTCGTTTGGTGTCTCTGAGATTTATACAATTTCAGTTGAAGTCATGTAATTTTTTTTGTTTGGATGGTATCTCTGAGTTTTGTCAAAAGTTCAGCGGGTGTCCAAAACTTATATTTTCGCTTGTTTAATGAAGAAAATCACCCTTTGTTTGCCATTTTTTCACAAATCCCTCTTTACTTTTAACAGTGTACAAAACCGCCCATTATTTGTCTAAATTCAACACAAAAGTGAGAAAACCTGTGTTATTTTTGAAAGTTAACAAAGTCACACATTATTTTCATTAGCATAAAATCACCCATTATTTCCAAAAAAAATTAGCACACAATCACTATTTTTTTTTTAAATTACACAAAAGACTCATTATTTTCCATACTTTGTAAAACAAAACACACGTTATTGGCGAAACAATATTTATCATGTACATTCTAAAGAAAAACAAGGGGAACTTACTAAATCACCCTTATTTGTATTTGTATGTACCCATCCTACTAAATAAAAATAAATTTGCATGGACAAAAAAACATAGATAAAGAATATGTTATTAATAAATATTGATTATGATACATATAACTCTTGTGATAAGTTCACTTACTTTAAATATTTATAAATGTGATTAATCTGTCTAACCCAATACTTAATTATAATTTTATTGAAAATAAAAGTAAAATAATTAGTAAAATTTACCATGTTCTTATCTTGTGAAGGAAAAATAGAACAAATTAAAGATTAATCATTCTTGTCTTATTAGATTATGTGTATTCCATACAAAAGGAATGAATAAACAACCGTTCTCTTATTACATCAGAGATGGTTTGGTGCAATTTGCATAGCATAAATGGCAATTTTATACAATGTAAGGTTTTTATGAAGTTTTTTTTTATTTATAAGTTAAATATTTTTGTTTACATATTGTACAAAGTTGTATAAATAATGGATGGAAAATAATGAATCTTAATTTTGAGTATGTTTAAAAACAATAGTGATTTTTTTAAAAACAAAATTAGAAACAATAGTGATTTTAAGCTAAAAATTTTTAGAAAAAATGGGTGATTTTATGATAAAGTTTTGAAATTAATGTGTGACTTTGTTAAACTGTAAAAATAACGGTGATTTTGTCACTTTTGTGTTAAGTTTAGGCAAATAATAGATGATTTTGTATAATGTTAAAAATAAAGGGGGAGTTTTGTGCAAAAAAAAATGCTAATAAAAAGTGATTATCTTCATTTAAAAAAGCAAAAATATGAGTTTTGGCATCTACCAAAATTTTGACAAAATTCAATGGTACCATCCGGATAAAAAAAAAAGTTGTGGGATACTAACTAGAATTGTCTTCGTTAAAAAAATTAAGGGATACTAACTAGATTTTGTGCAATGTTAAAAGTTGTGGGGTTGTGTGGTGTCCGTTGTGTGGGTTGGAGGAAGAAACAGAGGACCGTTTATGGTTTAGATGCACACCGATCATAGAAACGCAGAAACTCTTGTGGCAATGGATAGTTCCACAGAGTGAATGCCCGGAGCTGGGCATGGTAGGAGGTATATTAGCCTCGTCAAGCCACGAGATTCGGTCCACTGTTCTCGTGGTCCAGCATCATGATCCCGCTCGGAAAGACGAGGCTCATCCGTCAAAGATGGTTTAGCATCATGACCTTGTGTGTATGATGCTAGCTAGTACTATCTAGCTAATGTCCATGTTGAGCATTCTGATCAACAAAGTTATAGAAAAGCCATACTAGAGCGCGATGTAAACAAGCAACATGAAGTGCTTATGGAACTGTTCTTCAGTTTTCCTCACTCTATCCATGTTTATATAATTGCATTTGTTGAAAGTATGAGAAATTGGCGCTCATACTTAGCAACGTTAAGATGGTACTACTTTTAAGGGGGCAGCAACACTCTAATGGTTTAATAAATTTTAGGGAAATTTCGTTTGGTGTCTCTGAGATTTAGACAATTTCAGTTGGAGTCCTGTAATTTTTTTTGTTTGGATGGTATCTCTGAGTTTTTGTTAAAAGTTCAGCAGGTGTCCAAAACTTATATTTTCGCTTGTTTAATGAAGAAAATCACCCTTTGTTTGCCATTTTTTCACAAAATCCCTCTTTACTTTTAACATTGTACAAAACCACCCATTATTTATCTAAATTCAACACATAAGTGAGAAAACCCCTGTTATTTTTTAAAGTTAACAAAGTCGCACATTATTTTCATCATAAAATCACCCATTATTTCCCAAAACAAAAAAATTAGCACAAAATCACTATTATTTTTAAAATTACACAAAAGACTCATTATTTTCCATACTTTGCAAAACAAAATACCCGTTATTGGCGAAACAATATTTAGCATGTAGATTCTAAAGAAAAACAAGGGGGACTTAATAAATCACCCCTTATTTGTATTTGTATGTACTCATCCTACTAAATAAATTTTGCATGGACCAAAAAAAACATAGATAAAGAATATATATGTTATTAATCTTGTGATAAGTTCACTTACTTTAAATATTTATAAATGTGATTAATCTGTCTAACTCAATACTTAATTATAATTTTATTGAAAAACAAAGTAAAATTAGTAAAATTTACCATGTTCTTATCTTGTGAAGGAAAAATAAAACAAATTAAAGACTAATCATTCTTGTCTTATTAGATTATGTGTATTCCATACAAAAGCAATGAATAAACAACCATTCTCTTATTACATCAGAGATGGTTTTGTGCAATTTGCATAGCATAAATGGCAATTTTATACAATGTAAGGTTTTATGAAGTTTTTTATATTTATAAGTTAAATATTTTTGTTTACATAATAACATGGTGGTTATTGTACAAAGTTATATAAATAATGGATGAAAAATAATGAATCTTAATTTTGAGTAAGTTTAAAAACAATAGTGATTTTGTTTTAAAATTTTTAGAAACAATAGTGATTTTGAGCTAAATTTTTTTAGAAAAAATGGGTGATTTTATGATAAAGTTTTGAAATTAATGTGTGACTTTGTTAAATTGTAAAAATAACAGTGGTATTGTCACTTTTGCGTTAAATTTAGGCAAATATATAATAGATGATTTTGTGCAATGTTAAAAGTAAAGGTGGAGTTTTGTGAAAAAAAAAAGACAAATAAAGAGTGATTGTCTTCATTAAAAAAAAAAGCAAAAATACGAGTTTTGGACATCTACCAAAATTTTGACAAAATTCAATGGTATATCCAGATAAAAAAAAGTTGTGGGATACTGTAACTTATTAGAATTATCTTCATTAAAAAAAGTTGAGGGATACTAACTAGATTTTGTGCAATGTTAAAAGTTGTGGGGTTGTGTGGTGTCCGTTGTGTGGCTTGGAGGAAGAAATAGAGGACCATCTATGGTTCAGATGCACACCGTTCAAAGAAATGCATAAACTGGTATGGCAATGGATCGGTATATCGCATGAAGAAGACACACAGTTGAGGGCTGGCTCAACTGGTTTGCTCATGAGCCAGATAAAGTGAGGAAGTCGGGTCCATTCCAAGGTAAACTTATGGCTCTTTCTGCCACTATCTTTTTTTTTTTGAGGTAATTTCTGCCACTATCTACTTCACATGGATAGCGAGGAATATGAAAGTTTTTCATAGGAACCTTTTGACTCCAAGATGTGTCCGACACGTATTATGGAAGCGTACAAAAGCCGAATTTCATTTAAGTGCAAGTGCAAGTCACTAGCTAAATGAAAAGAAGTGGAAAGCACGTATGATCAAGTAGGAACATAGAAGTAGAAGTGAGTAGGTGATTTGAGGGGTGGTGATATATATAGACATATATTGTATAGGAATTTTTATGAGGACTTGGCCCTACGTGGCCTTATTCTTTTGGTTTTACACTAGACTTTTGGTATGATTGAGATCGATGTCTTTTTGTAAGCATGTTACATCCCTTGAAATATATTTATCTTTTCGGGAGAAAAATACACAAATAAATGAAATTGAAAAAAAAAAAGAGTAATTTTACCCCTAAAAATTTTGGTTCGCCACTAATGAAATAATTGTATGAATGAGTATTGATTGACTAAGCGTGCAATTAAGATGAACCACATCTTTGGTAAGCCTGATTTTGACTCAGCACCCACCCCATCACATTCACACATCTACTTCTTTTATAGCTTAAAATAAAATTATTGTGTTATTTGTGCATTGTTTGTGGATCAACGTACTCTTGTTGGTTTTGGAGGAATGTGACATTTTGATGCATGGGTCCATTGAATTTGAAGCTGCCATTATTATGTACTAGTGTAACAAGTTTTCACTAATTCACCCAATAATGCAAAAACTTGAATTATTATTGTACAGGCCACAGGGCTTCATCAATATTATTATGTACTAGTCTCTAATATTTTTCTTTCTAACTGATGTGGGATTGTTGCAGACTTGTTCAATCGCTCAGATGGGGTTAACTAGCATCACATTCAATGGCGGATCCTCATTGCCACTTTCAGGGGTGAAAAAATTTAGCATTGTAATTTTTTTTATATTAGGAAACAAATTCGATTATCGAAATATGCCTAGAGAGGTCGAACAAGCTGACAGATGAATCAACAATTACACACAACCAGAAGCAAATGATAGAAACAAATGATAGAAAGGAAATTATACAAGTAAATGACATTACAGAAAATTGTAAAAGGAAACGTACAAGTCATCCTACACTGTGTAACACAAGCCAACAGGACAAACGAATTGACAGGCCAAAAGGAAGACACTGACGGAGAACTCTTGGGATCACTAGCGGACATCTCAGATTATGGACTCCACAAAGTCATCGGATGTTGATCGCATTTTCAGGACATCTTCAAGCATGGCAAATCAACCGCCGCTCACTTGTAACCTGTAATACATCAAGAACAACAAAGCACACCAACCCGCAAATCCAACCTCTCGCCACACCATCACTCATTCAACCCCCAAAACCCATCTCAAACCCTCAACAACGATAACAAGATCTTGAGTATAGGCTACCACGAAGGTAAGCCAAAATAGAGGCGGATCAAACGGGATCGTGAGTAGGTTATCACGAGGGTAGCAATATTGTAATTATAAAGTCGGGGTTATTTGAACTTGAGATGTTTTTACCCAAAAAGTACTCATTTAGTTTTCTCTTACAAACTAAACCAGTGAGTTTTTGTTTTCTATATATTACAGTTTTTTTATTATAAATTATACCTATAGATATATATATATTAATTTTGGGAAATTTAAAAACGCCCCTTAAATATAGGGTTTTCACTTAATCACCCCCTAAATTAAACATTACATAAAACCACCCCTTAAATAGTCTCTATTAATAAATCAACACCCTTAACCTATTTTTGTTAACCTAGCATTAAATATATTATATTTTTATTATTTTTCAACTTAAAATATGAGTTTGATCTATTTTATTTGTTATATATATGAAGAAATTCGCATGTCTTTTACCTCAAAATATTTGTAAACTAAAAAAAAGGTTATCGATTAATTGTATAACTTAAATATAATTATAGATCTTTTTGAATTTTTGTCAAAGGTTAATTATTGAACGAAAATATTTATACTGCAAATAAATAATAATTTTAAAGTTATTTTCAACTTTATATATAGAAATTATGATTTCTAATCATATTATAATTAAAAGATTAATTTACATAACATTTTAAAATTTTATAAACATTTTCAAACATAAATTGGGATAATAATTTTGGGTTATATTATTATGATTTTTTAAAAATAACTAAAATGGTCTATAAAATGTAATCGAGCCCTTAAATTCAAATTTTAAATATATTTATAATCAAATTTGAGTTTAAATTATTAAAATATAATATATTTAATGATAACTTGGCAAAAATAGATGAAGGGGTGGTGATTTGTAAATATAGAGCATTTAAAGGGTGATTCTTTTATAATTTTGAATTTAAGGGATGATTAAGTGAAAACTACCATATTTAAGAGGCGGTTTTCGATAAATTTCCCTTTATTATTTTTTTAAAAAAAAACACATTCCACTAGGAGGCGATAGCCCCTTCTGACCTCCATAATCCACCACTGATCATGAACTCCAACCGAGTAGGGCTCCAAATCATGAATATATAAACATCTGAACACAAATTCTTCAAACTTCATTTCTATAATCACCTTTGATTGCGGTTTTTGCTTGAAGCCATGAAGAAACCAAACCAACTCCACCAACAAACAAAGCCTAATATAGGGAGGGAAAGAGAAAAAAAAGAACATGGGATAGGCAAAAATCTAGTTGAGGAGGTAGTTGGAATTCAATTAATGACCCATAAAAATAGCAAAATGCATATTTAAATGAAATCTCTCTTTGCACCAAATGTGCCATTCACCTACAGCCAATATACAACCTTCCCAACCCTCCCCCAATCAATTTCCATTTACTTCTACATGTTCTCTATCTTCATTCCCTCTACCCTTCAACTGTCCCAAACTGTGCTTTGAACATGACCATTTTAAAGTCTCCCATGCTTATAATGTAGTGTATATATGGCATGTTGCTTTGCTCCTCAATACCCCCTCTTTTTGTTACTAACTCACCTCTAGGGTTTCTTTGTAAGGGCTTGTTTGGTTGATTTGTGGCAAAAAAAAAAAAAAAAGAATGAATATTTTCACATTGATGACAGGAAAACCAGGCCCAAGTGGCTTTGGATCTGCTTCAACTGCTGACCAGGTCACTCAAGGGATTGATGCTTCCAAACTCACAGCTCTTATTACAGGTTGGTTTAATTATTTTTCTTTCTTTTTGTGCAACATTTTTTTGCCCTATGTTTTTAGTTTTGGTACTTTTGCCCTACCTTTTTTTGGATCTTAGGCATTTTTGTGTAGTATGAATGTTTGGTTTTTATGTTTGGGGTTTGTGGTTCGCCCTTTTTTTGGAGTGTGATGTGCTAAGCTAACAAACCATTCGCAATCGATTTCGCAAAGATAGCTAACTCTTGACTTAAATGGGTTAGTTTTAGCACCTTTTTGGTTTCCTCTTTTGAATTGAGTACTTGCAATATGGTCTCCCATTGGATCGATCGATCTTGTCATTCATTTTGTCGCAAAATTGTTCGTTGTTTATTGGGAATTGGGATGAGATTATCGAATGCCGTTGCAGGAGGAGCTGGTGGGATAGGGTTAGAGACCGCGAGAGTCCTGGCCCTTCGTGGAGCTCATGTCATTATCGCCGCTAGGAACATGGAGGCCGCAAGGGAAGCCAAAGAGCTCATCCTTGGGGAAAACCAGTCGGCTAGAGTGGATGTCCTTAAACTCGATCTCTCTTCGATTGAATCAGTCAGAGAGTTCGCCAAGAACTTCAACTCTCTCAACCTCCCTCTCAATATCTTGATGTAAGCCAAGTTCTTCAATTTACTTGCAAGTGATCAATGATTGATTGATTGATTGATTGCTTGGATGATAGTTATATATAATGGAGTTGTTATATCTTCTACGCAGAAATAATGCCGGTATCATGTTTTGCCCATTCGAGCTCTCACGCGATGGGATTGAGATGCAATTCGCTACGAACCATTTGGGTAATTCCATGCCATGGATACTTAACAAGCTCATAGATACTAGATTTGTCATTGATCTTATATTGCTTTGATCGTCAGGGCACTTCCTCCTCACAAATCTAGTACTAGACAAGATGAAGGACACTGCGAAGACCACAGGTGTCGAAGGCAGGATCGTGAACTTGTCTTCAATCGCCCACCAATACACGTACGAGGGAGGGATAAGATTCGATGCCATCAACGACGAAGCTAGGTCTGTCTGTTTCCTATATAATGAAGTACTATCTTTTACAATGCTAGATCAAGGGCTTGACATTCCGCCTAGACCTGAGCATGGCTAGACTAGCGGGCTTGGACCAATTCAACTACCTTGCCCATGCCCGCCCATGTTGGTGGACTGTTTAGTCCACCAAACCGCTCATCAAAATCTTACTAATATTATTTTTGTTTTCTTACTTTTGTGTCAAGTCTCATACAAGTATACAAAATGTGTTAATTATCATATAAAATGGAGATTTCATAAAAACAAAGCTACACGAGATAAACAACTTTAAAATCATACAATACATAATTAGTACGGATTCATTTAATGGAAAAATCTTAAAAATAATTTTGTTAGTACCATTGTATACCACAATTCATATGAGATTTGAATACTATTAGTTATTTAGTATTGATAAGTTAATAAATGTAGAAATATAAATTCCTATATATAATCAATATATCTAATATGTTAATACAAATATATATAAATTATATAATCAATATAATCCCAGCCCCTTGGGCCAACTGGACCAGGGCTACCAGCTCACTTGGGTAAATTGTATAGCCCAAGCCCGCAAATTTCGTTGGACGGGCCGAACAGGCTGACCCAGGTCTACTCAGGTCTAATTCCGACCCTCTTTCCGTGCTCATGTTTTCAGTTACTCGGACAAGAAGGCATACGGACAGTCGAAATTAGCCAACCTACTGCACGCCAACGAGCTCTCTCGTCGCCTGAAGGTGATCGGTCCCCTCATCGCTATCTCAATTCACGAGTTTTCGCTGCTTTCTTGGTTACAAATCTTACCCTATTTCTGTGGGAAAATGCAGGAGGAAGGAATCAACATTACAGTCAACTGTGTCCATCCAGGCCTGATCATGACAAACCTCTTCAAACATCACTATCTGTTAATGAGTGTGTTCTGATCCCAAACCAATCTGATACATAGAAACTCAAATTCAACTAAAAAAATTGAAATTTCCCTCCATTAATTTGCAGGACTCCTGAAGCTCATCTCACCTCTGATATGGAAGAACGTTCCACAGGTAAGAAACCGATATACACGACTCGACTATGAACCTAACGCATCCGATGACCAACTCGAGCTCTTTGCTGATTTGCAGGGAGCAGCTACAACATGCTATGTCGCGCTGCACCCGAGCTTGAGAGGTGGTACAGGCAAGTATTTCCTCGACTGCAACGAGATGCCACCGAGTGCATTGGCTTTGGATGAAGCATTGGCCAAGAAGCTTTGGGATTTCAGCAACAAGCTTATCAGGATGGCATAATTCATATAAGATCTAGCTGCTTGGTTGCCTAAAATCGCTGTGGAATTATATCTGAAAGCTCAAATTTGTTCACAGAGATGTCTTAAAGTGTTTATCTGATAGTGTGAATCAATCAGACTGATAATGGATTAAAGGTTGAAGCTTTATACATAGATGATAAATCTCCTCCTTGAAATGATCGTCAATTGAAGCTAGCAACACTGATTCAAATTCAATGATTCGTTCTACATGGTTACAAAAAATGAGCGTTCTCGGTAACTGTACAGAAGAAAACAAAATCAGAACTTGTATGGATTTCTGAATTCACAATCCGAAGGCACGAACGATGCACGCGGAGCCAGCAACGAGGATGGCGGCGAAAAGCGGGGGAACCAGCAGGTCGATGGCCGATCGCCGGAAGATTTGAATCGGCAAGCAGAAAACTTCAGACGGAATGTCCAACGGAACCCTGACGGAGTGATTGGGATCGCAAGATGAGCCGTAGGCGGATGGCGGCGGTAACGAAGAAGGAGAAATAGACCACATGAAGGACGCCTCCGGAACGATTGCAGCGATTCCGACGATCACCGTCAGCACCACCGTCCACACCACCGCGTAGAGGAGCAGCGGCCGCCGCGATAGGAGGCGGTCGAAGAAGGAGACGAGGGAAGAGATCGACATCGGCGATTGATCGGAGATTTTTTGAAGGTTTTAGGACTAGGAGTAATGTTGATTTGAGGAGATTGGGATTTATAATCCGATTTCTAAAAAGGAACAGGATTTATTTGGTATGGAATTGAGAGTTTGGCGATCAGATTGAGAGGGAGAGTTGACATTTGAGGGATTTTAGTGGGAGAGTAGTTCACTGGAATTTTGGTTTGGTGATTTTGGAGGAGGTGAAAATGGAAGATTAGATGACCTGCTCGATTTTGACTCATGGGATAGAAGGTGGGGCCCGGTCTACCCTTTTGCCATATATATACACGCTAGTTCAGGACCGGCACCTTGTGCGGTTTTTTTAAATATTAATATATTTGATATTAAAATTATATAAAAACTATTTATAATTGAATTATATTTTATAACTACCGCTATACATCACTAAACAGTATTGAAATAAATAGATCATAAGGTTTTAGCAATTTTAGATAGGCGTATAAATTAAATATCTAACATATCACTCCTTTAAACATTGTTATTGGTCTTCTCTATGAGCGTCTTACCATTGTTTTTTGATATCGCGTGCAATTAGATTTATTTATTTAATTAGATAAGGTAGGATCTAAATACATTATAGAGTTAACTAATTAGATAAGGCACTTAATTACTTAATTAGATTTTCTAATTAGTTAAGATTTGGTCATGTCTCCTTAATTAGATTTTCCAGTTAATATTTTAATTTTTAAATCTAATTCTTTTTTATTATTAATGTAATTAATTTAATTAAGTAACAAATCCTAAATAAAAAATAAAAAAAAGCTACTTTAAAGGAGAAGTCGCCACATGACGTAAGTGACTTCTCCTTTAGTATTATATTATACTATTGATATATATATTATCGGAGGTTGATGGTGAGTTGAGAGGCTAATAAGATAGACAACGAACATGTCATGGGAGGTCGAGATGGCGATTTCGGAGATGCATCTCGATTTCTCCACACCGATACTTGTTGATTGCCCACCTTTCGAGATTGAGGTCTTCGTCTCAAGACGCTCTTGGGCATTGGTTCAATTGCAGTCGATCAACTCCAAATCTGACAAAGATTAAGCATATAAAAAAAATTATAAGTTAGCGATAAGATAACACTGGCGAAGACAGACAATGACGGATTAATGGATAATGTAAGTCTTTTCTTCTAATAGTTGATAGAGATAACACAAAGGATCTATAAGAACAAATGTGAATCTAATATTTGGACTCAAATGCTAGCAAGTTGTCAAGTCTTCATCGTATTCACGATCTCTCACACGATGAAAAAAGACAAAAACATACTCTAAATAATGCCACTACCAAAGTCAAATTATCGAAAACTATATGTGATACGGGGTTAGCCGTAGGGTGGCCCGATCTTCGACAATCAAGACTCAAAGACAAGAACGGAAGCAAAGACTCAACAAGACAATGAAAGAAAGACCGATAGAAGGGTGATTCGAACTAAGGTAGAACGAGATAAAGACCTCAGGCCTCCTAAGAGGGTAGGAACCAAGTATCAACGACTACAAAGCCCGCCTCTACAACCTTACACAACCAAGCGGACAACTTGGAGGCACAAGGAGGAGACTTGTGATTACCTGGATCACCAAGCTCTCGCGAGGTTGACGAACTCAAAGCAAACCAAGCAGGATCTATAACCAATTTGCAATCGATGAGCAACGCTTCGAATCGATTGACTTCCTCACACTTGTGTTTCACACAAAGGCTGAAATTTTTATCAAATTGAACGTGTTGAGTTCTGAACAAGGGGAACGCCTCTTCTTATAACCTAGGAGGCTGATTTCTAAAGAAATAATAAATAAAATAGAAATTAACTTAAATCCCTAAAATACTAAAAATAACTTAAGTAAAGAAGATTACTAAAAATAGGATAAATTCGTCTAAACATGTGACAGCCTCAAAGAAGTTGAATTTCGGCCAATCTCTAGGTCGAATCTGGAAAAACCTTCAACAGCAAAGTTGTAGATCTCTTCGTGCTCGTTCCGACAAGGTATGGCACGCCTCAATCCGATTAATATTGACTCCGTACGACTCAATTTACTGAGATGTCGAAAAGCTGTCAAATGCTGAACGAATCTAAAAAACGTCAAGCTTCCACCTTTGCACCTTCTCCCATGGTGGAGCCTTCTTCTTCCTCTTGAGAATGACATTATTCTCGTGAGCTCGAATCATAGGTCCATCCCCAAGTATAGGTGTGTCTGAAGGTGTCTGGGATGGTCCCGCATCAATATGGAATTAAAAACATAATTTCAGTTAGAGTTAAAATTTCAACTATGTAATTTTAAATAAATATTTTAAAATTTTAAAATAATTTAATAACATTTTTGAAGGATTGATAGATTTTTATTAGGGTAACGGTTCATTATAACACTCCGTGTTACATCAAATCTTTATCAAATATAATAAAGATGTTAAAAATAATTTATACTCCTCCGTTCGGTAAAACATGTCACTTGACTATTTACGCACGCTTTTTTAAAGGATAAAAACTATATAAAATATCTAGTTTTTTAATAAATTTTTTTAACACTTTCGTAGTTATTATTAATAAGTACAAACTTGTTTAAAAATTTATCAAAAAATAAACATTTTATATAGTTTTTATCATTCTAAAAAAGCGTGTGTGAATAGTAAACGATATGTTTTGCCGAACGGAAGGAATAAGCAACAATGGATTTACATTCATGACTTGTTTTTTACGTGACAAGTACTATTAACGTGGCAGGCGAGGTAAGTGGGTCCCACTGCGGTGTAAATATGTAATTGGTGATAGTGTTGCAATTTAAGTAGCACCACTTATTGCTGTGGGGAAATTGTGATGGGCCAATTATAAATGTCTTACAAGAAGTGTTACTTAAGTTTGCTACAAATAATTTGGACTTGTAATTACTTGTCGTCAAAAGTGTTGTATGCACTTCGCATGCCACGTTCAAGTGCAAATTAGCATGGTGAAGAAGGGTTTTGATACTTTGATTTGATGGAATTATTAGCCTAGTACATAAATTTAAGTAAATTTACGTTTTAAAATAAATTGACAATGGTAAAAGTAGTTAACTAACTTATATATAAGACTTTTTATAATCATACTTTTAACGTGGGATACTTTATCTTTTCGGCTAACATTCTATCACGAATGCCCAATGTCGTCAACAAACCATTATACTAGACTGTAATTCCTCGTCGATCTTGATTCCACAGATCGGGAACCAAGAACGGGGTTGATCAAACAAGAAACAGAAAACCAAAACCAACACGAGATTTTTACGTGGTTCGGCCGGAGCCTACATCCACGGAGCCTCAGCCGAAAAGGCTTGAGATCTCAGATCCACTAAGATAGTAAATGGTTTACAGAACAGGTTGCCCTAGGTTACAACTAAGGCAAATGAAGCAAGAACACACAGATCTAAGCATGCATGTACAGGAGAAGTAAGAACAAAGCAAGTAAAGGAAGAAAACACCCTAGATCTGAAGAACTGTGTTAGATCGTCGTCGGAGTACACCAGAGAAGGAGATCTTCGCCTGGACTGTGGACGAAGGAACTTCTTCTTCTTCCTCAAGATCAGATCTAGAGTCTCTGACGAGATGCGCTCTAGATCGGACCACCATATGCTTCGCCGGAGCTGGGTTGATGTGGAAACCCTAGCTTTCTCTCTTCTTCGCTTCTGTTTCTTTCTTTCTTTCTCTCTCTCTCTTTTTCCGTTTGGATTACCTGAAGAGTGAGCTCAGAAGTGAGGCAACCCTAGCTCCGTTTCCCTTATATATGAGAGCCAAGGGTGAAACGTTGCGTTCCAATTAAACGCTCAGAAGCAGAGGGCCAAAAACAGGTAGTGAGCTGGGCTTTTGACTTGGGCCGAGCCCAATCAAAAAACTGATACTCATAATACAGATATCACATACGTATATATATATATATATATATATATATATATACTTATATTATACTCCCTCCGTTCGGCAAAACTTGTCATTTTAGCTTATTTCACAAGTTTTAAGGCAATTAACAAATGTACTAATTTATCCTCAATTACTACCCTCTTTTTTTACTTTATCGAAACCCTAGCTTTCTCTCTTCGTCGCTTCTGTTTCTTTCTTTCTCTCTCTCTCTTTTGCCGTTTGGATTACCTGGAGAGTGAGCTCAGAAGTGAGGCAACCCTAGCTCCGTTTCCCTTATATATGAGAGCCAAGGGTGAAACGCTGCGTTCCAATTAAACGCTCAGAAGCAGAGGGCCAGAAACAGGTAGTGAGCTGGGCTTTTGACTTGGGCCGAGCCCAATCAAAAAACTGATACTCATAATACAGATATCACATACGTATATATATATACTTATATTATACTCCCTCCGTTCGGCAAAACTTGTCATTTTAGCTTATTTCACAAGTTTTAAGGCAATTAACAAATGTACTAATTTATCCTCAATTACTACCCTCTTTTTTTACTTTGTCGAAAACTACAACTAACAAATCATTAATCATATCAAGGGCATTTTTGTAAAGTGAAGGGCAAAATACCTAAAATGACAAGTTTTTTTGAACAAAAATAACACCCTAAAATGACAAATTTTGCCGAACGGAGAGAGTAAAATATATGAGCATAGGTGTTTCTACACTTCTAATATATGTTAGCATATGTAAGTATATATATCATATGTAATATGTTATTGCTTAATCTACCATTTAGCTAAACTTAGGGCCATCCAATGTTCTTAGATCTATGCTTTAGATTATTTAGACATTACATAGACCAAGAACTCCTTGTGCTAAATCAATATCTTAAAGGAGGTACAAATTGGTTTATGAACCAATCTTTCTTTCTAGTATCAATTACAATATGATCTAAGAATGATATATGTAATACGAAATTCTCATTGTCGATGAAGGAATTGAAATAGTATTGATAGGTAATCTGTAAATACCTTTATAAATGATTGTCAGTTTAAAGATACTATATCCTATAGGATACCTAGAGCTCAACCCACTCAATAAAATATATTCCTTTGTTAATGATTATATAATAAGCAAAATCCTAGCTAGCAAATAATTCTATACCAAAATGCCCAAATTTACATAAATTGGTAACCAAAACCTATCAACTTGGTGCTTCATCTGCTTCAAAATCAATGGCTGATTTCACCTTCTCTCTGTAGTTAATTTGTCTATAATATACATATACATTTCATTTTAAAAAAAAAGTAGACAATTAAATATGTACACCAAGTGTTTGTAGAAAGTCCTCTAACTAAACAAAGTCTTCTGTCTCCCAATCCTCACCGGCAATCCAAGATTCTGGTACGCCTTAATCTCCCCTCCCAACCCCGCCGTCACTATCACCATCCCCCACGCCGTCGCCTGCACCGTCTCCTGCGCACCCCCTCCCACGTCCAGCCACGCCCACCCCGGCGCCCAAACCGGCGATGCCGCCGCTGCCGCCGCCGCCATCAGCGACGACTGTGCCGCGTCCGATGACCCCGTCGCCTCCGATTTATCCACCACCGGCCCCGGGCTCGCCGGTTGCCCCTCCTCCGTCTTCTCCTCGCTCTCCTCCGCCGTCGCCTTCTCGTCTCCACCGTTGCCGCCTTTCTTCGGCAAGGGCGGGAGGCTCGACTTCTTTCCGGCGTCTGTGGCCGGTGCCGTAGACGCCGCCGGCGCGGCTGCCGGCTTGGTTTTCTTTGGGTTTAGGGACACGGTGGGGGCCTCAAACTTCGTGCTACCGGGCCAGGGGATGGCGACGGAGACGTCCTTGCACTGGAACTGCTCGAACGCTCGCGTCTGGACCGTCGTTCTGATCTTGGCCGCGCCGGTAGCGGCGGCGGGGGGCTTCTGCGCCGGCTCCTCGCGCTTCCATACGTACACGTGCGAGTCCTCACTCGCGCAGACCACGTGCTTCCCGCACGGGCTGTATGACGCCGCTATCTGGCTGCTTGTGTTTTGGAACCCTGCTCATTATCAAAGGACTCGAGTTCGGATTCGTGAACTATGTTACACCGAAAACAGAAACGAAAACTATCATAGTTTCATACCAAAGAACTTGTTGATTATTTCTTGGTCTTCATATATTCGGATCCGGGAATCCGCTGCTGTTACGAGGATTTCGGATGGAACGTCGGGTGTAAACTGGTAAGAAATGCCATAACAATATGTTTTTAAGTTATTTTGTATTTTTGTAATGATAGCAAAACGCTACTATATACTATCGTATGATGCACCAATTCCGATGCCAAAACGCTAAACGTCGCTACAAACGCTACCTCGAAACCGGTTATCTTGGCCACTTTCTTGTTTTTGTTTGGGAGAGTGAACTGGTTCAATTGGCTCAATTTTCCGCCTACAATCAAGAAAAATTGCTTAGTAATGTTTATCAATGGATGTTTAATGAAAATTGTAAGAGGCGTTACCTGAGGTATTGTACGTTCGACAACTCCCTTTGTGTGAGCCAATGATAGCACTCTTGAATCATCACAATGAAACAAAAAAATGTCATGGAAATGTAATTGTAAGATGAAGGAAAATAGAGGATTGAATGAATCTCTTGTGGAAAATGCAAGAGAATTGGCTTGATCTCGGGTGTTCGTAATTGAATCAAGGGAAAATTACCTGGCCATCGGGGCTATAGCAAGCGGCTGTGACCATCTCATGAACATCCACCCAATCCACAACGCGTCGTCCAGGGACATTCCATATCCGGATCTTTGCGTCAAGCGAGCCACTGATGAAGAATTTATCATCCACCGGATTGAATTGTATACAAGTCACTACATTTGCAAGAATGGAGATTTCATAAGTCGAATATGAAAGAATTTATAACGACAGTGGAACCAGGTAGAGTTAAATTGTTACCATAATCGTTATGAGCAAATAACTTCAAGCAAGACTTTGATTCCAAATCCCATAGCCTAACGGTCTTATCCATCGACGATGACAACAAGTGCAACTACATTGCATATAATGTTAAGTCGAATATAGTCCCTTACTCGAGTTAGAATAAGCCAAAAGTCATGTGATCTTACATGAGATGTGGACCAAGAAACATCCAAGACGTCATCAAGGTGACCGGTGAAGGTGCAATGTGGCTTCTCAGACAAACCGAAGGCGGTATCAGGCAACTGAACATAATCAGGCATCCCGCCTCCCGATGACTTCCCCTTCTTCAAATCATCGTCCTCGTGAGGCATCAAGGTCGCTATCTCGCACTCCTGCACCTCCCACACATGGATGACCTTGTCCTCCCCAGCACTAGCAAGATACGTCCCAGATGCATTGAACCTCATCGTCCAAATCGACCCTTCATGAGCCTGAATCTCCTGGCACACCCTTAAAGCCGTGAGCTCCTTGTATGTCTTTCCTTGTTGTCGAACCTTAACCCACTCTGACGACGTGATCCCCTTTGAAGGAGCAGTTGGTGGGAGCCCTTTTTGATGTTGATCGATTCCTCCGATATCCTTCTCCGAATTGAAACTGGAACTCACCGAACTCTTGATGTTCTTTAGCAGCGACGCACCCCTTTTTTTGCTATACCTATTCTCCATAAAGAAAAACATATAAGGGTTCGTCAGGGTTTGTTGGATTTAGGTTAGAAGGTAGATCTCGACCATATAATCAAAATAGTTGAAACTAGATCAGAATTCTCGGAATTGATCAGAGTTAGAGACAAGGTGATTACCGAAAGCTTTTGGTGATGGCGGCGCTCATTTTTCGCTCGAGGCCATGTGCCTTTCCCACCTGTTGCCTTCGCATAAGCTCTTTGACGACCGGAGAGTAGCCGACGGTCTTCTCGAATTCATCCATTGTCAACTGCTTCCCGGTTTGCATGTCGCTAAGGCGGTTCCACATCCCATCTTGATCAAACTCCTTCACTATGAACTCCTTCCCAGTGTCTAGATTCTTGATCAAGAAGAACGCCTCGATCTGCTGTTGTCCGTGGATGCCACCAGACCAGCCTGATCCTCCTCCATCATCTTCGAACTCTCCATCCATGCTTCTTCGGGGCATTCGCATGGAGTGCACGTTCAACCGACACATCCTGGACAACGGGGCCATAGTCGAC
Source organism: Persicaria maculosa (assembly GCA_963922045.1). Classification (NCBI taxonomy): domain Eukaryota; kingdom Viridiplantae; phylum Streptophyta; class Magnoliopsida; order Caryophyllales; family Polygonaceae; genus Persicaria; species Persicaria maculosa. The sequence goes on from OY998268.1 coordinate 53,343,713, forward strand.
GCCGTCCTTGTCAGCCGCTGCTTCGACACATTCCTCCCTATCATCTCCTCCCGCCTCTGCTTCGTGTGGAACGAGTCCGAGTCCATGTCACCGTCAGACCTCGACCGAAAAAGCACCACCTCCCTCGGGGCCGAAAACTTAGGTGGGGACCTAATCATCGAGCTACTACTACTAATACTGCTACTGCTATCGCTGCCACCATCACTACCACTAACTCTACCCTCACTACTCTGCTCATCAGTTGTAGTGCGGGGAACCGGCTGTCGACAAAGGTGCCTCTCCGAGGCTGGGCCAGCCTTAGGCTGCTTCGGCTTCGGGGAGGGGGAGGGGGCAGGTGCAGGGGAGGGAGCAGGAGCGGCGGCAGGGGGCAGCGGAGACGAGCCCGCTCCGACGTTGAAAAGCGGGCCCGTGGTGGGGCGAGGGGCTTGTTTGGTGCTGTATTTCTTGGAGAAGCGCATGGTGACGAGGCGGGAGAGGTCCTTGTTGCTGTTGATGCCCATGCCTTGGAGAAGTCGCTTGCGGCGCTCCGTGATGGAGCCGGGAGCGCCCATCCAGACGCCGTAGTTCTCCATCGACTGCGGCGGCTGCATGCCGGGAGCCGGGGCGGGGGAGCTGCCGTGGAAGAAGGAGGGAGGCTTGCGCAAGGGCTGCACGGTGAACGACATCCGCGTGTCTTCGAACTGGCTGTCGTCGTCGTCGTCGTCATCCGAGAACTCGAGGTCGAGGCCCGCGTTGGCCATGGGAGGGAAGCAGGCGTCGAGGGGGACGACGGAGGAGATGCGGTTGTTTGACTCGAAGAACTCGTCGCCCTCGTCGTCGCTGTTGCCGGCGAGGTCGTCCCAATTCACCGTCATCGTCCTCTTCGGCTTGAGGTTCGCCATCTTCAATTCGATCGATCGCTGTTATTGTTGTTTTTTACTGCCTCATGATCTCTCTATTGAATTCGAATTTCTGTTGAATTGTTCTTTTTGGTGGGAATGAAAATGATCGAAGAAGAAATCGGAGAAAGAGAAAATAGTTTTGGTGAAAATGAGGGCTCGATGAAGAGGGTGGAAGGGAGAGAAACAAGGGGGGCTGCCATTAATTTAACCTGGTGGGTTTAATTTTGGTGGTGAAGATTGATGAACGAGGAACACATAGTGAATAGTGATTAATTACTGTAATAAACATTGATATTTTCTTTATAAATTTTTAGCACTTCGTCTACATCAAGATCATTTTTTTTTATTTTTATGGTATGTTTTGACGATTTGTCGTCTCCCAATTTTATCGGACTTTCGAGGAGTTGGGTTTATCTGGCTCTGGAATTATTTGCTAATAAAAAAAATCTATATTAAGACACTTGATAAGCCAAAGATCTAATTGGGCCCGAAACTGTATTTTACACTTGAGAAGCCAAAAGATCTAATTGGGCCCGAAACTGTATTAGGTCTCAACTAAGAAATAAGTGACAAAGCCCCGATTGGGGTGGTTAATTAAGGAGAGTAAGGAGATCTCGGATTCGATCTCTATCCGTCCATTTCATTGGGTGAAAATACAAAGTTTGTCTTGCTTCTCCGATGAAAAATAAGTGAAACAATCCAACCTTAATTGCCCTTGGATCATCACCTGCAGGGGTTTGAATCTCATAAATTGAATTATTTTTCAACTCTATTAGAATCGACTTCTAGCTAAACATTCCTATTAACATGAATATAATCTTCAAACGCTAATAAGTTTTTGTTCGCCGGAGGCAAATGGGTCACCGGATGCCCTTGTGTCCGCCACTGCCTGAAGTTGTCGACACCAACCAAACCACTGTGGAAAAGAACTTCCCAACTCGATCGATCTCCCAAAAAATACCCATATATATTAACTAACCTTTTCTATATATACATTTTTTTAGAAAGGCAAGAGTTTTGGTGATGTTAGCTCCTGCTAAACCACCACCCAATAGGATTTATGTGGACTAGAACCTAGAGTTCTGAGTAGGGATGGCAATTTCACAGCACCCGACCCGAAAAAGTGGGTGAAAAGCCGAAAAAAAATGGGTGGAAAGTGGATATGGGTGAAGAGGATATGGGTGGTGGGTCGGGTACGTGTGGTGATATTTTTTTCACCAACACCCGATCCATCACCCGACCCATCATCCACCACCCGACCCGATCCACCATCAATCTACATTATAAAATATTATTTATATATTTTATATAAAAAATATATAAACTTTCTAATTTCTTAAACCTTAACTTCCTAATCGACACTTTGTTTTACAAACCTCTTGCCCTCTTTGTCCTCTACCACTCTTGGCTTGTTGTTGCAGGGCGGCTTATTTTCCTTAAGACAATGTTATTTAAACTCTCGTTTGTGTTTAAGACTTATGGTAATGTGTTTAAAACAATGTTATTTAAATTTATGGTGACTAATTTAAGACTTAATGTGTAATATGATGTTATTTAGCCACTATTTTGTCTACATATTTTATTGGAATTCAATGATAGTAAAAATCACCCATATGTCATCCATATTTCAACCATTTCACTCGCTCACCCGATGGATATGGGTGAAAGTGGATATGGGTGAAGTGGATATGAGTGATGGATCGGGTGGGGTAATTGGTTATCCATGGTGGGTCGGGTGAAATGGGGGTTCATCCACCCACCACCCACCCATTGTCATTCCTAGTTCTGAGTGTGAAGATAAGGTCGCCGGATTGAAGAATGAGATAAATGCGCCACTTTATCCGCAACCTGATTGAATTTTCGATATACATGATTTCACACGCTCAAAGGATTGGATCAAGGAAGAGAAAAGGGGCAAGGGCGTTGGTGATCACCATCTCAATCTTCTAAGGACATTTTCAGAGACTAGAAATGACGTTGATAATGGTGAAACTCTCTCTCAACCTCAATACGATGGAGACCCAACTCATTAGCTATCGAAATTCCAAGGCGAAGTCCAAAGAGCTTCCGACATCAGTGTTGAAGAGGAGTTACAGTGTGAGGCATTACAGGCCATTTGAATACACTGCACTAGATTCCTTTTTTTTTGTATAAATCCTGTATGAAAACTTTGTGAAATCAATGCTGTATTTGTTTTTTGTTGTTTTTTGTTTTTTGTTTTTTTTGTAAAATAAGTGCTGTATTTGTATTTTACACTACTGATCACCTTAACCAGCATCCTAAATTACAATATATTCCAGATACGATATATTTTTTTTTTCAAAAATATAATTAAAATTCAATTATTCATGATACCTTCCATCTTTTTATTAAAGAATGTAGGTCGAGTTCGTACCTGCCAATTTAATCAGCAAGCATATGTATTTATTGTTTGTGTAACTCCAAAGATTATGATAAGATTTTTATCTGAATCCAGAGGTGGGCAAAAAAGACAAGCTTATAATAAATAAAATAAAATAATTAACAACTTCACATGCATGATTCAATTCATGGAAAAAATGTTACAGATGGAGCCAATTTAGTCATTGAATCTTGCATTTAAGAATTAACATATATATATAGATTTAATCGCTTTTAAAACCCTAAAAAATTGCTTAAATCTTTCACAGTGGCCCAGAAAACGTGATGAGTTTACTAGAGTGGAAGTACCCCTTGAGTTGAATTGGGCGTTTGTACCCTTCTAGAGGGACCTTAATATCATCATGTGGGTATGTTTGCCTTCTCTTTCAAGACACTAGTGTCCCTCTTCCAAGGGCAGTAAATTTTGTGGGTCATCCTCCATGGAAACATTTAAGTCACTACTGTTAGATTAGTTTAAAATCATTCGCTCTCTACTTGATTGCAGTCTTCCATATACACACCGAATTCAATGGATTCAAATCAATAGTTTTAAGCGGGATCTGAAATCAGAGTCCCATAAAAGAGTAGAGTAGACCACTGACTTATATACAAGGCTTGGATTTCAATTCTAATCACCAATTGTAAGGAAATTCAGGCCAAGCCTGTCTGGGAGCGTTACTGACTTACTGTAGGTTCTTAAGTCTGAGCAGCAATGGAGATTCCCTTGTCAGGGAAGCTGCAAAAGTAAAGGACAAAACTGCCCCTCTTGATGGTGACTGAACTAGACCATTTTTCCTTTTTTTTTTTTTTGTCTTTCAAGGATAGTACTAAATATGGGTAAGTTTGCAGCTTCCTCAACCCCAAAGTACATACACTAGTTCATTTGGGGTGATATTCGGATTATTGATAAGTAGTCGATGATGATCGAGTTGATTAGAAATAATGTAATGTGTTACTCTATAGCGATGAACATTACAAAACAAATAGTATATATATCCATTAATGGTGCCTTTTGATGGAGAAGCTTGAAGAGCAAGTCTCAAAAACTGAACCTTCCTTGTAGGACAATTCACCTTTTGTGCATATATGAATTTGTGAGCTTAGCTTGTTTGGAATCAAATCCACTTTTAAGTGATTTCCAACTGCAAAACACCTTGATTGTAAAAGAAGCTATAGCTACTTGCCATTTCCATAAAAAGGTTGCTTCTTCAACACTTTTTGCTTTCTAAACACCCAAAACTTTAGCTTTTGCAAAGCATAGGTATCTCTCCCTCTAGTAGTTTTTTGTGTTTGTAGACCAATCCCTGCAGCTTCCATTCCAAGACACTGAAACCCCTCCCCCAAACCACATAGCTGATCAGGAAAACAATTCAACTAACTTTGATTAATGTAATCAAAGAGATGGAAAGTATTGGATTAAATTGATGGAGATATTACATATATTACTGATTAATTAAAAATTAATCAGCTAGCCAACATACAACAGATACATTGATACATTAGCTAGCTAGCTAGCTAGGTTTTACATAATCGAGATCAATATTAATTCCTAATTTACATAAATACATTCAATTAGATGTTCTCAAAGCGCGCTTACCAGTTTTGAATTTGATTGATCGATCATACGCTTCGAGCTTTCTTGATCTTGCACGCGAAATCGGCGCGGAGGATGGGAGGAAACACGGAGTCGATCTCGCTGGAGAGATCGAGGAGGATCGGAGTTCGACGGCCGCGATTATTAATGCTCCACGCGGCGACGTCGTCCGGCGAGCTCTTCCTCTTTAAATTAGGCCGCATTATTATCCTCGCCGTTGTCGCTGCAGTTGGTTTCCGAGGGGGAGGCGGACACGGCCGGATCTCCGGAATCCTCTTATCCGACTCCGTCGGGGTTGCGAACCCGTCGGATTCTCCGTCGGCCGCGCTGAGGCCTCCCAGGGACGAAGACGACGTCGTTGCGGGATCTTTGGCCTGGTCGGGCGGCCCGGTAATTGGTGGCAATTCGGGTTTCGGATCCGAAGTGGACATGGCAAATACGGAGAATGAAGTGAAATCTGAGTACATGAAGAGAGGAGAGAGAGAGAGGGAGGGAGGGAGTTAAAGAAATGAGAGAGAGAGAGAGAGGGGTGAAATGAAAGAGGAGGGGGAGTTTTTAAGTGCATTGGATCCTTCGCCGAAGAGGTGGGTGTTTACTCATCGTCGTCATCATTATCTCTCTCTGAAATTAAGGCCATGAATGAATGATGTGGATTTACATGTCTCCCCCTTTCCTTATTTTATATACTACCGAGTATTTTTTATATATATATTTATATATAGTTTATTATATATTCTGATTTTCTCTATCTATACAAATTGGTGATGCATCTATGCACGTGGTTTGTTAAGTGGGGACCACCACCATATACCCGATATGAAATGAAACTTACATTTTAGAGTCTACACTACAACCACTATTTTTGGGCTCCTTTAGTGTTTTTTTTGTCAATTTTTATTTTACAATGCTTATTTTTATTTGAAATATCAATTTAATTTTTTATAATTTAAATTTAGAAACGCAAACAAGAAAACTATTGTTTGAAAAAAAATAGTTTGGGATTTGTAGGTTAAGTTAAGGTTTCATTTGCTAGTGTCAGTAGTTTTTCGAAAATTTTGATTTAAAGGCTATATGTTTGGAAAAAAGGTAGCTGATGAAGTAGCTGAAGATGATTGGGTAGGTAAAACTGATGAATTATTTGTGTTCTATATAGGTTAATAAGCTAGGATGCTGTTTGAGAAATATAGTTGTTAGAGTAGGTGATGGAAACTTATGAAAAAGAAATTATAAGCTCTGAAAAGTCTGGGTGAGTAGCTGATGAAAAGTTATGATTCCAAAAACTAATTAAACTAAAATCTTATATTTATTTCATTTAAAACTATATAATATTAAAATCACAAACTCCGAAAAGCTATTTGCATTCCAAACAGAGCCTAAATACAATCCGTCTTACTATAGTTTTTGAAAAAGTTACAACAAATATTAAAATTTAATGGGTTTATGGATGAAATTTTTCAATAATTATTTACCTCAGATTTTTCAAAGTGATTTTTTATATTTCACGGATCTATTTATTCTCCCCTTTTTTAGCGATCATTTTTGTATCGACTATTTGATTAGTTTGTATTACCATAAATAATCTTAATATCTTATTAAAAAAATTAATAATTTATTTTATTCACATCAAGTATATATGCTATGACTAAACTATACCTAAAAATATGAGCTAAAAATTTGCACAAATAGAACAATAACTAATTATAGGAAAATAATTAAAAAGAGGTCTCATATATCACTAATATAAAAATTAATGATTACTTGATTTAATTTATTTGTTTGTTTTTGTTTCTCTTTGGATTTCACTTTTCTCTGGAGGGGAAAGATGAACGTACTGAAACCCAAGACCTCTTTTCAAAGATTAAGAAATTAAATTAATTAATTACTTTTATAAAATGGTTAATTGTTAAAGTCAGATGCTTAGTTTATGTTGCAAGCAAGTAGCACTTATTTGTTGCATCTTTAAGGATACTTGACTTTTTTTCCTTTCATCTATTGTGTTTGGTCTCCGTGGTTAATTAGATCTATCGTCATTGTTTGAATTGTGCTAAATTCTTGCTTTGGATCCTCTTGTGATGAAGAAAATATTATCATGGTTGTTGAAACTTTTACATACTATATATCATTATTAGGACTTGATGCATATATAGATTTTTTTTAGTCAAAGGCAAGATGTAATCAAGTTCATATATATAAGATCAACGAACCCATAAAAGCTATTGTGTTAAAAAAAACATAAAAATTAAATAACGTCTATGTTATCACCATACTACAAATTAACTAGTATTTGTTTACCCGCGTTTTTATGAGTTTCTGTTAATAAATTATATTTTATTATATTAATTGTATTAAATTTATTTTTTATTAAATTTTATGTGAATTAAAATAGTTTATTTAAATTTTCTTAATAAAAAAATTTCAAACAATCATAAAAAAATAATAAAATAATCAATATAGCTTAATGACTAAAGATAAAATAATTCAACGTACAATATTTATAAAATAACTCATAGTAAAATGATAGATTTTGTAACCAATTAAGATATGATCGAGATGGAGACATAGGATGACATGTGAGAATGACACGTGCATAAAATAGATGATATCATTATCTTATGTGACTTAAGTATATTGAATCATTAATTCTTAATTGATGTGTCAAAAAACTCAAGTCATATTACAACATAAAATGACACATAAACAAATTGAAACAGATGAAGCTCCAGGTCTCTATTTTAGTATATTATAAATAGATATATATTTTTGCGAATGACTAACAATATAATGAAGTTTTTACATCGAATTATACTATATGTAACATGATGTAAATAATAAATATATAAGATAGAAAAAACGTGTATTTCTAAGCATCTGCATTCCCCGTTATGGAAAGACTTGTGAATTTTGCTCGAGTGTCCAAGTTGTAGAACATAAATTCATTTAATTATCTTAAAATCGAATGATCAATGATCGTTTATACCAATATATCCTTAGACCATCTTTATTAAGTACCATATGTATTTTTAAAAAGGAAAACAAAAATAAATTCCATACTGAATAAAAAAATCATGTAAAATAAGTATCGTAATATAATACTCGATCAATTTATTGATTCTTCTCTATTTTATAATATTTTATTTTATTTATCTAAAAATAGTTATAATACTAATACTCAATATCACTTCTATTGAAGATTCTCTCATATCAGCCACTTTTTGAACGTGGATACATGACTGAAGCTAATATATCATCCGTATAATAATCAATCAATGAATTGAATCTGTACTGTAAAAGAGACGTATTTTTATAATAGATTTGGGTTTTAATAATACAAACCATATTTGTCATTGGAATATATATATATATATATATATATAAATAATATGGAAGCTTTCAGATGCATTCACTTCATATAATGCACACATGAGAACATTTATAAGTCATTAGATGTGTTTTAATGAATGGATAGATTTTAAATTAAAAATAAATTTAAAAAATCATTTTTAAAGAATTAATTAGATTCTCTCTCCATATCTATCATTCTCTCTCATCAATTTGTTAAACACGTACGGTTAAAAATTTAAATGCTAAAAAAATAAATATTCATTTGAATATAAATCAATATTCATCCAAATATAGATATATTCAAATGAATATTTAAAGAAATAATATTCATATTCATTTTAATATACGAATATACATATATTCAATCAAATGAATAGGGGTATTCAAATGAATATTCATTTGAATGAAGAAGAGACACAATATTAGCCTAAAAGAGAGACGAACTTCATTTCTCTCATTCAAATGAATATTTATTTGTATATATATACCTATATTCATATTCAAATGAAAATGAACACGGATATTCATATGGATATACCAAATTATTCATATAATTTTAACGTGGAAGATTTGAGGGGAGAGAAAAATCTTTTTATTTTTTTATTTAAGACATTAAATTATTAGTAAATATATTTTTTAATTAAAAAATATTTATAAATATTAATATCAATCATCAATCTTATTCATTCATCAAAATTCAATCCAATGGTTTAAAATTGGTCTCATGAATGCATTGTAATGAGTGAATGCATTGGAAAATTATTATTATTATTATTATTATTATTATTATTATTATTATTATTATTATTATTATTATATATATATATATATATATATATATATATATACGAGGTTGGATCTCATGTAAACAGCACTTATGATGTCATTTGTAAGCAGTGAAATTATTCATAGGTCCCAAACAATTATTCGTACATAATAATGTAATTATTTATATGTACCAAAGGATTATTCATATGTATGTACATATGAATAATCACACGGTACCTACGAATAAGATCACTGTTGACATGTTACTTTTCATCTCAGTCACTCCAGATTTACTCACAAATTACACCGTAAGGACTGTTTACACGTGATCTATCACATATATATATATATATATATATTCAAAAAAATCATACAATAATAATTAATGTGACGCTTGTAATGGAAGCTAGGAACAAAACATGCACATGAAATAGGATAGTGTTGAAGCTGGACAAACCAATGCAAATAAAAATAATATTTGTTAAATTTGAAAGTCCTTCCAAAACTCTCCATCTCTTACAATGTCAATGCAATATATATACATATATATATTGAATATTGATTCATACACATGCACGTCTCACCACCAATTTGGGACCATATATAATTATGTTCTTTCTTTTTCATAACGAGATGGGTCAGCTGTTTCATTAAACAGTAGATCCATCCATAACATTCATTATTTAATTATAATATTATCTACCTATATATATATAAATATAATAAATATAAGGCCTTAAATGAATAAAATTGGTGTAGGCTTAATTATATGTGGTGGTATATATTACCCCTCAAGGCCTCAACTCTTCACACAACACATAATAATAAGATGCCAAATTGACTTTATCTTGATCTCTTTGCACTTTAATATTATTACTATTGAAATATAAGAAGGAATTTGGATGTTACCAAGAAGGTTAAAACAAACATAAAAAGTAGTCACCCACCACATATCATTTTAGGTAGTAGAGCTTAGGATTCCTCTCCATTGAAAATACACCAAAAGTGGTTAAGAGTTTTGGTGTGTGAGATCTTATTTTTCCAAACCTTATCCTTTTATTTTTAATTTTTAATTACATCATGCATTCAAATTTTTTAAATTATTATTTGTGAATTGGGTTGGTAGTCAATGACTTATTTCACGTCTAGTAGATTCGATATGTGAATATCACTTTCTTAAATACATATATGACATTAATGAGAGAAGAGTTTGTATGCATGTTGACTCATATTAAATATATATATTTACATATATAATATATTACTTATATGATTCCTATACGCAAATGTATATATTTAATTTGTTGATTAAATAAGTTTCTAATATTTTGGGAAGTTATTTTTATAGGAATTGAATTCTTGCTGATTAAGTTTATTGAAAATTGATTTTAAAAAAAAGGATATTTGGATGAATTTATATTTTTAAAAATAGAAATAGGGGAAGAAAAAAAATCACATGAAAAATAGGAAAGTATAACTTACCTAATAGAGTCTCTATTAGGTAACTGAACTTCCTATATAATAAAAAATTTGAGTTTTCCATTAGGCAATCAAATGATCCCTTAGTAATTTAATTATTGATAAGCATTAATTAATAAGTTGCAATTGTTATTTAGTTATAATGAATAATTATTATATTAGAGTGAGTAATTATATATCTGAAATAATTAAATAATCTAATTGTCCGAAGTGAGTAATTATTTAATTATACTACGTATTATTTAGTTTATGTTATTCAATTAGAGTGAATGGTCATTCACTCTAATTAAAGTGTGTTTTCTATTAAATTTTAATTATAATGTAATTATTTTACTTCGGTTTATATGAGCGTTTGTTTATATAACAAAAAATCTCATAAAAATAGGTAAAATAGTAATTAATTTAACTAAATTATCACATAAATCAAGATAAAATAATTGTATTATAATTAATAAATATTGTGAAATCCAAACACACTCTTAATTTAAAATTATATTTTAAAAATTGTGTTGAACCAAATACCACCTTATCTATTTGCGTAATTTGGAATCCAAACACATATCCGCACATAATCTTTTGGCCTGCAAATTCAGCCACACATAAATGACCCCTTTCTTTAAATTTAATGCTCCGTAATAGCAAGTAGTAGTAACTTTACAATATAACAATGAAATATAGAGAAAAAGAAAAAAAAAAGAAGTATAAAAATGGGGAAAATAAAGGTTTAGGGGAGACGACATGATGAGAAATAGAAGCACGATCCGAAATAACGTATGAAGAAGGGTGGTGGGGACCGCGGTCGGTATTGCATGGTTTTCATCATCCCAAAACACAGTGTGATTAATTGGAAGAACCACCGCTCTGTGGGGACTCTACTCATGTGGAGGCGATGACGCGCTCAAGGCGACGGGGTGAACCCCACGCGCCACCCCCCCCCCCCCCCCCCAACCCGACCCAACCCTACGCCCGTAACTAACGGGCGTACCTAACGTTCAACTTTCAGCATTTATTCCCTTTCACTTAATTGACGGAATTTGTTGGGGGGATTCCATCGCAGATTTGGCGGGTTCCATAATCCATCCATTCCTTCCCATCTGTGTACAAATCACAAATCTTTTTTTTTTTTTTTTTTTTTTATAAATTCATACGGAGTAATATATGATCGATCTGAAGCTAGCTCAGAATTACTTTAATTAGTACAGTACTTGTTTCATTTTGCAGGTGGAAAATGGATTTAAATTAAATTAAATATACATAAAAATAAAAATAAAAAGCACAGACTCTGATGCGGGAGGGAGTTGGGCACATAATTGCGTGAAATGAAATGATGCAGAAGGATGGAGGAAGCAAAGGATGGATATGGTGCCCCCATCACTAGCCATCATGTCTCCCATTTCCTCTCCTCGACTCACCTCTTCTTTCCTTTATTATCCCGCCTTAACATGTTTCACAATATTGTTATAAATTAGAATAATAGGAGTAATAAGTGTAATTACTAAGAAATTAAAAATTGAGTTATAAATACCCACAAAAGATATTATATAGATTATATTATACGGAGTATCAATGAATATTACAGAACTCTTATTCCTCTCTCCGTTCTATCTTCTTCCCTAATCACTTTTCTATCTCTCCCTAAACTCTCTCAATCTAAGCTATTACCGATATATCTCAAGGTCATGTCAAATATTCTTAATAGTTTTTTTTTCTGGGTCGGGTACGGTTAACCCTTGAGTTTGCCCTGGTTGTGTATAATAAATTCAATAACAATATACTACGTATAAGTTATGAGTAAATAAGCTAAGATTATACCTAGGGGCAGATATATGGATCTCGAAATGGCTCAAGCCTTTCTTAATTTGAGAATTTTTGCTAAATTCAATACTAAATCTATACTACTATAAGTGTTTGGGACTTGGGAGAGTAATGCAAAAAGAAGTAATGAATTATAAAATTTATTTAGCTTCATTGAAAAAATATGGGTATTTTAAATTATGTGGTCATGAGTTTAAACCTATTTTATTTTTTATTTTTAAATATTTTTCTTAGTTTTTCAATTAAAATGACTATTCTTTTACAAAAATTATTTCTTATATATACATGAACAAAAATACTAAAAAAATAATCGAACCTCCTGAAAAATTTGGGATTCCGCGACTTATTATAACTTGAAATCAATTAAGAATCAATATATAATACTAAAACAGAGACGTGGAAATTCTATGTGGCGGGCTCTGGTGCGATTCGCCTACGTGTCGTTCTCTGGTGCATTCTGGCCGAGTTCTATTGCCACGTCAATTAATGAGTGTCCAATATATTTAAGCCACATCAATTAATGATTCCACATCTTTAGCCACATTCTTTTAAATTATCTTTATTAACAACCACAATTAATTTAAATAACAAAATTTTATCATAGATTGATTACATTTTGATTTTTTTTTTTGGAAAAGCACTAAATCCATAACGAACTTTGATAAATTAAACAAATGAAATAATCATACCGAACTTCCCTCATATGCAAAATAAATCAAATAATAATACTTCAAAATTTTAAAACTTCCGTAATTTTTATATAGCATCAATTAATGATTGTTCTCACGTAAGCCAAATATAACAAAATAAATGAAATAATTAATTATTAATTATATCAATTAAAAGAGGTCGAATTGGTGCCAAAATAAATGAAATAATTGAATTGATTAATGATTTTATATTTTTAAGTCACCCCATTTAACAAGGTCTACTTAAATTAACAAAATAAAATTTGAAACAAACAATATCTTTTCTACTTTATAATATATATGAAATTAATTTTTTAATATAATATCCTCACAAGTAAGTATTTATTTAATATAAATGAGATTTTTAATCTCTTTGTTAATGATTTAATCTAATTTATTAAAATAATTGGAACTTCCTAATTTATCCACGTGACGTCCTATATGTCTATCTTAACTGATTATTATAATTGATTTTTATATCTTAAGTGATTATAAATTTTATCATTTAAATTATTAAACTTATCAATATGAGTTGTTATAATTAATTATGAGTTGTTATAATTAATTTTTATATTTTAAGTGTTTACAAAACCTAACATTTTACCTTAAGTTATTTTATAAATATTTTAACTAAAATATCGTTTGCTTACTAAATAAAGAATATCATATAGATTGAATTTTCCAATTGAAAGCTAGATCATTATATAGATTGAATTTTCCAATTGAAAGCTAGATCATTTTACAGCTAGATAGAAATATTACTAAGAATATTACTAGAAAGAAGACAATATTTTAAATATTATATATATACAATTATTAATCTTATAAATAAATGATAATTTCAATACATTTATAAAAAAAATTATGAAAATAAAAAAGAAATAAATTTTATAAAATAACTTAAATCAAAAGATTCAAATGAACATCTACCTAGCCTTTAAATCAACATTATTTTAAAATTTTATATATTTTTTAAAATAAATATATTTGAAAAATACATATATCATGAGGTTATATTCGAATGATCTATCTAATACTTGCTCTTTTAATAAAAACACACCATTTATTTTTTAATAAGTTTTTTAAAAATTTAGAAATTATATTAAATGTTAATTTTTTAATTAATTTTTTATATAATTTCATACTTATCAATAATAAAAAAATATACATAATTTATTAACCAACCGCGTAGAACGCGGGTAATAAGACTAGTTAGATTAATAATGTACTCATTGAGACTAATGTTATTAAATATCTAGTTTTTATTATTTCTAATGTGGGAAAGTTCTTTGCCCCGTATTCGGCCCCACAAATATCTCCCTAAAATGAATTTCTTGTCAAATAAAACAGTGAAAAATGAGGAATAATAAATATACAAGGGAAGATGAAACTAATTTAATTAGTTGTTCGAGTTAGTGCTAGATTCCAATAAATAAGAAGAACGATCTAAATCGATACGGTTCAACTCAACCTTGTTGGATCAACCAGTTCAAGAGAGGGATCAAGCTATACTCATCTAGGGCTGGTTCAAAACCGAGCAGAATCGGATCGGACCGAACCGAATCTAAAATCGAATTTTTAGAAATTACAGACTGAAAATCAAACCTAACACCGAATCTAAAATGTGAACAATTTACAACAAATGCACTGTTCTAAAAAACCCTTCAAGACCCGCCTTAACCTTGTCCTGTCGCCAAGGTCGTCAAGTTCTTCGCCTAGACTGCAAAGACCCGCCATGAAATCCGCCTAGACCCCACCTAAACCCTTAACCCTACCCCACTGCCAAGCACCCACTAAGCGTTTTTTAGAACATTGAACAAATGAATAATTTTCATATGAAAAAACTATTAACACATATAAATAATTATATTACATTAAATGAATAATTACGATATTATCTATAAACAATTTTCATATGAAAAAACTATTAACACATATAAATAATTATATTACATTAAACGAATAATTACGATATTATCTATAAACAGTTAGTTTGTTCACAATTTACACCATATATAAGAGGTGTTTACACCGGATCTAACATCTATATTACTATATATATATATATATATATATCACAAGAACATATTATGATCCATGGACATGAAGAGTGAAGAAGATCGATTGAGTATAAACTAAGGCATGAGAGGGAAAAAGCAAGCATGCATGAATGTCCCTACTTAATTACTCACTCATCGAGATATAGTTGTTGTTTTCGCAAGCAAATAATGTACTCATGTTTAAAGCAAATATATGTCGAATTATATTAATTAAATATTATTAGTTTAACGAATTTTCTATTTTGTATCCTTACTATATAGGAGCATTCCGATTTGTGAAATATTCTCCTTAGATGTACCCTAGTTTAAACATTTTTAAAATAGATTTTAATTAGATGAACTGTTAATTTAATGATTATAAGATTAGTTTCACTATCTAATATAAAAAAATTATCTAAGTTTTGTATAGGAATTCATTATTTCTTACAAACCATTCAATTTTTATTTTTAACTCTCCATTATATTACACCCTCATGTCAAACCTTTCACAATAAATCATAATAATATATATACTTTAATATTTACAAAACAAAAATAACACATCAATGTAAATATAGGTCGTATAAAAATGTGCTATGTGAGTTAGATTTTGCAAATGCACAAAGTGATTGATCGAAAAGAGCTAATTTTGCAGCCACGAATAAACTCCTCATAATAATTTAACTTTTTTACTTTCTCAAAAATTATAAATGACAATCTAATAATTATTAATTAGAAGTGCAATTCTACAATTGTACAAGTAAATACCAAAAATATCTCAAATAACATATTTGTTTAACAAATTAAATTCATACTCTAAAGTGACATTTTTTAATTAATAATTGATTGAAAAAGATTTGTGGATGCATATCAATAATTAAGAACTTCAATATGAAGTTAACAATTAAAGATCAAATGCTACGTAATGAATCTAATTTTTTTTTCTAAATGTTGGTGATATATCACTTTAGCAATTTGTGTGACCCCATTAATTTTTAGTGTGAAAAAAGTAGTAAATTAAAGTGGATAATTAAGATGAATGTAAAGGCAATAATATATATAGATTGTCGCCCCAACACACAATCAGCTGAGACACGCAGGTAGAGATCGATCGGGCAGTAGCGGACCCCTCCATCAACTATGGTCTCTGTATTATCAAGAAAGCTTTTTGTTGAAACAAATTCACACTTCTAGCTACCCCTTTTAACATCATTTTCATTTTTCTTTCAATTCGTACTAAAATCTTCAAATAAAGCTGTCCCGGCCCCTTCCTCTATTTTTTTTTATTAGGTAGACAACATCTTGTTCGATAATTCAATAGGTCGATGAATCGACATATACGGACTAATCGCCAATATAAAACCAGGGGCGGAGCTGAAGGGGGGCACGTGCCCCCTCTCTCATTTGACGAACCACCTATGTGTATTCTCCTCGTCAATAGCTTTGTTTTGACATATAATACGTCTTAATCCGACATCTGAGCAAAAAGTTATCGCTGTTTTAAAATTAAAAGTATATTAATCACTTTAATTTTGTTTCAATAGACTATGCTTTTATATTTTACTTAAATTAAAATTCACATACTATAATTCATCTTAAAAGCTTCGAAATTAGAGGTTATACTAATCATTTCGAGAATTAGATAAGAAGTTATACAAGTTTAAAATTTTTATATCTGGTTATATATTATTATATGTTATGAGTGCAACAAGTTATATATTAACTAGGTTGTTATTCGAGCCAAACAAGTCCAGTATTGTTTGATTATATTTAGCTCATTTAGAAACAAGTCAAGCTCGAGTCGAACCTATATTTGAACTTAAGCTCATACTCGACTTGTTTAGTAACGAGCTTAATTGAGCTGAGTTTTTTTTCCCAAGTATTATGCAATTTTACTTGCTCATGACATAGTAAGTTAAAAGAAAATTTGTAAATTTCACAAAATTCGTGTTATTTGAGTTTCAATGGATTCGAGCTGAATTATGAATTGAGCATAAAAATGTGCTCGTAATCAACTCATTTTGTAAATGATGCTCAAGCCGAGCTTTTATTGAGCTAAACTCGAGCCAAGTTTTAGCTCATATAACAACCATAACCTTAACTTAATGTTTATTAGATTGTGTTTCCTATACTTATTTAGTTAATTTTTTCGGATATTTCATTTATATATTTATATTTCTTTTTTTAGGCGCGAAAAAATGATAACGTTTTATCATAAACCGATAACATTTTATCTTAAAATAACATAATTTATTGTCGTATTACATATAATTCTTTATTCAATTTAATCCACAACTATATCATACATGTATAATTGTGCCCCCTTCGAAATTTTTCTGGCTCCGCCACACACTAAATAACAAAAGGTGTTAATATATACTATATATATATTATTTATCGGTCTTTCTATATCTATTTGTTTCGATCTAAAAATATATAAGGTGTTAATTTGTTTAAGAATTTCAATCATTTTATGTTTTTGAGATAATGAGTCAAGTTATTGGAATTTGTTTCATTTTTACTATATAAATAGAATAATTCATTCCAAATTATTTAAATCACATTAAAAAATTTAACATATGTTTAGAAAATAAAGAATTACATCTATATTTCTAAAATCTACTCTCTAGCTCTGTTATTCTTTGTAAGTCTTTTATTATTCATGCATGCATGTGTTTCTTATATATGATGATTAAAACTATATAAAATATTAAAAAAAATATTTTTTTTATATAATTTCATATATACTTATTAAGTATGAAATTATAAAAAAAAAGGTAAAAATTAATATTTTATATGTTTCAAAAGCAAAATATGATACAATTAAATATCTCGATCTATTATACGTTTCAAAAGTTCAAGCTCTCCTTTATATATATGTCGATCATTATTTGTGATATTGGTTTTTTTTTGTCAAAAAAAGATATTTATATTGGTGAATATTCTACATATATATTAACTTATGTTTTCAAGTTGATGAATTAAAATAATGAATAAAAGTGATGTATGGACAAATTAATATAGTAGAATTAAGGGTGAGGCATATATGTTTTAATTTCCACTACATTTTGTCTAGTGAAATATTATTGGTACGGTAATAGCTAAGCTATGGGCCATTTTCCTTTTATCTTATATATATACTGTATTTGAGATTAAATTTGGGGGTCATATTCAATTCAGTGGTGTTGGAAACTGCAAGTCAGAAATCCATCCCCCCGGCCATTAGTGACCACACATTGTGTATATATAGAATGTAAGTGGGGGCCTCTACTTCTGCAACTAACATGGAAGATGAATAGATGATGAACGACCAAATGCGTTCATATATATATATTTGAATCCATTTTTAAGCTAACTTTGTATGTATGCATGCAACTAATTTTCCCAACTTAAGTGGAGAAAGATTGGTTTCGAGGTACACAACTCTTATGATGTATGTACAGGGGCGGAGCTAGGGGGTCCTAAGGGGTCATGTGCCCCTCCTCTCATCCGACGAACTACCTAGGTGTATTCTCCTCGTCGATAGCTTTGTTTTGATGTATAATACGCTCTAATCCGACATATGGGTAAAAAGTTATGAATGTTTAAAAATTAAAGGTATATTAATCACTTTAATTTTGTTTCAATAGACTATAATGCTTTTATATTTTACTTAAATTAACATTCACATACTATAATTCATCTTGAGAGCTTCAAAATGAGAGGTTATACTAATCATTTCGATAATTAGATAAGAAGTTATGCAAGTGTAAATTTTTTATATCTGGTTATGTATTATTATATGTTATGAGTGCAACAAGTTATATATTGACTACTTGACTAGGGTTGTTATTCGAGGCAAACAAGTCTAGTATTGCTTGATTATGTTTAGCTCATTTAGAAACGAGTCGAGCTCGAGTCGAACCTATATTTGAACTTGAGCTCATACTCGGCTTGTTTAGTAAATGAACGAGCTTGAACTGAGTTTTTTTTCCAAGTATTATGCAACCTTACTTGCTCATGACATTGTAACATAAAAGAAAATTTGTAAATTTCACAAGATTCGTGCTATTTGAGTTTCAATCGAGTTGAGGCGAGCTTTGAATCGAGCATAAAAATGTGCTCATAATAAGCTCATTTTGTAAATGATGCTCGAGTCGAGCTTTTATTGAGCAAAACTCGAGTCAAGCTCTAGCTATATATTCAGCTCATAAAACAACCATAATCTTCACTTAATATTTATTATATTGCGTTTCCTATACTTATTTAGTTAAACTTTTTTTCCGGATATTTCATTTATATATTTATATTTTTTTTAGGTGCGAAAAAAATGATAGCGTTTTATCATAAACCGATGACATTTTCTTAAAATAACATAATTTATTATCATATTATATATAATTCTTTATGTCAATTTAATCCAAAACTATATCGCATATACAATTGTGCCCCCCTTTGAAATTTTTCTAGCTCTGCCACTGTGTATGTATATATGCTTTATCTTGTGCGCAAAAATTATTTGTTTTAATTTTATATAGTTATGTATATGTTTTCATGTGATTATTCATCTATAACAACGTAATTATTCTCTTGAAAAAAATGTACAAAAACATAAAAAAATTTTTAACGAATAATCACTCAATATCACCGAATAATCAAAAGTTATTTTTAATCTCAATCGTTTAATTGTCTTTTTAGTTCAATGACCCAAATTTGTTAACATGACCATTAAATCTTTGTACATATAATCATTTTCTCTCTCTCTAGACAATAGATCATATGTACATAACTCCTATGATGTATCATGTTAACAAATCTATACCATTGAATTAAGATGATCAACGAATGAGATTAAAATTAACTTCTGATTATTCGGTGGTATTAGGAGATTCTTCGTTGGAATGAAATTATTTGGTGGTGTTGGACAATAATTCATTAGAATAAAATCTACATTTTTTACACGTTTTGTACAGACGAATAATTATGAGCAAATTGACTAATAATTTTTCTGTGCACGATAAGACATGTGTACACCGGAACCAACCTCTCTCTATATATAGACAACAGATCATATGTACACAACCTTTATTGTGTATCATGTTAACAAATATAGGTTATTGAATTAAGAAGATCAACAGATAAGATTAAAAGTAACTTTTGATTATTCATTGGTACTGAGAGATTATTTGGTAGAATATTGAAATTACTCGATGGTATTGGGCGATTATTTGTTAGAATAAAATTTATACGTAGTATTTTTTACATTTTATTTTGGTAAAATACATTTTTTACACTCTTTGTACAAATGAATAATTACATAATTATAGACGAATAATCATGGGAAAACAAACGAATAGTCATAAATAAATAGACTAATAATTTCTGTGTACACGATACACAATAAGGCATATTTACACGATAGGAGTTGTGTAAACCGAAACATTCTCTCTCTTCTATTTCTCTATACTACCTCCGTCCAAAAATACATGTCTTTTTAATATTCATGCACGTTTTTTTAGGAGCTAAAAACTATATAAAATATTAAATTTTTTATTAATTTTTTTTAATAATTACAAATTTATTAATAATATGTTTATAATTATTTAAAAAATAATAAAAAAGTTAATATTTTATGTAGTTTTTAGCTCCTAAAAATACATGTTAAAAGGACATGTATTTTTGGACGGAGTTAGTATATATTTACTCCGTATTTATTTTCTGACATTTCTATACTCGCCCATAATTGCTGGAAATTTAACACAGGCTACCCGACAAACATTAATCTTATACAAAGGGATCTCCAACTTTTAAGTAAGGTTCAGTTATTCAAGAACAAGGACATGTGTGCTAATAATAGTAGTATCAAATTCACATGCATATTCTCACCTTTAAAATTAGTAGTCTCAACATTGGAAATGGATCAAAAATGTTGATTTAATTAAGGTGATGATAACTAAACACTTGGAGATTATAGTTTAAAGTGTTTCCGAATATTTCAACATGAAAGAAGCATGAAAAACTAGTTACGTAAAACAATGTGAAGGATTTTTTTTATGAGGAAACGTTTTGAGGGTCTGACATACCTGGCACTTCGAGAGGCCGATAAAGTCGGCAGACTACGAATATCACCAATCAGTGATACCAGTATACTGCTGCCTAGCGGTACAACTGGAGTCCCTGTGGGCAGTGATGACGATCCCTCCAAGAAAATTTCCGGATCACGGAGTCGCCTCGATACACACCGTTTCGACCCCAGTCAGATCCGACACTGGACGCCAAAGCCCCAGCTCGGAAGAGGAACGCCAAAAACAACCAGAATCATAGTCGAAAACCACCATAGTAAGACGCACCAGGAAACCCTTTCGGTCAATTTGTTCATCCCTTTCGAAAATCTTTATTTCAATAAATTTGGTTATTCAAATCCTTTCAGGATTTTCTTCAAGTCCTTGCGGGATTTAGACCCCTTTTTTTTGCCCTTTTGGAGTGGTTGTGCACACATCACACCCAAGGTGATGGCGAAGGAGAAGGGTGCAGGCGCTGAGGTGTAGGCGGAGAGAATCACCGCCATCGCACAAATGAAGCGGCGCCACATCTGGACCATCGAGGGGGCATGGCTGCGAGCAAGCCCACCAGGCTTCCGATTAGACGAGGAGGGGGGCGTCTGAAAAGGCCGCGGTGGTTGAAGAACTGGATATCAACACAACCGGATGAATGACAAGGAGGACAACATGGCCGCGGTGATTTGGAGTTCATCGAAGGGGTTGTAAGAATTCGGGGGTGGGATTTTAGAGATTTGGCAATTCGGGGTTTTTTTTAGAGAGAGATTGTAAAACAATGTGAAAGATACAAATGATGAAAAGATGCATTGAGGTGCTTTTGTTGAAAAATTATTTCTTATAAAAGTAATATAAAAATTATTTAAACATATTTGTACCCACCTCGAAAAAAATTTTGAATCCGCCCCTAGTGTAACGTCAACCTATGTCAGCTAACCATTTCAAGTAAATATGTACGATGTTGTCCTTACTTAGAGGGGAAAGGCTTTTGTTACGTAAGTATAACTTAAATTATAAATAAATCATTCTCAACGTCAATCTCTATAAAATCGATGTGAAACAAGTAGTTCTTCTATTCCTTACATAATAGAAAACATATGAAATAACGTATGAGATAGCTCTTTTTTTTTTAAGATAGAGAATCGAAACTAGACATGCATATATATATGTATAATAGATCAAGAGCCAAAGAAACTCCACGAGCCGAAAACACGTGTATTGAAGGAAAACAAGAAGATTGATAGTAAAAAACAATTGATCAAAGTGGAAGCAACATTTCAACATGAAAGACGAAGAGTAGGAATGACAATGGGTCGGGTGGTGGGTGGATGGACCCTCATTTCACCCGACTCTCTATGGATGACCCATCAGACCATCATCCCACCCGGCCCACTACTCATATTCACTTTCACTCATATTTATCGGGTGAGCGGGTGAAATGGGTAAAATATGGATGACATATGAGTGATTTTTGTTAAATACAAATCATTGAATTCCAATCAAACATGTAGACAAAATAGTGCCTAAAATAACATCATCTTTCTTGAACACATGACCGTAAGTTTTAAACACAAACGAGAGTTTAAATAGCATTGTCTTAAGGAAAATAAGTCGTCCAACAACAACAAGACAAGAGTGGTAGAGGACGAAGAGAGCAAGAGATCTGCAGAACGAAGTGCCAATTAGAAAGTTAGAGTTTAGGAAATTAGAAAGATTATATATTTTTTATATAAAATATATAAATAATATTTTATAATGTAGATGGATGGTGGATCGGGTCGAGTGGTGGATGGGATGTGGGTGGAAAAAAACATCACCCCACCCGACCCACCACCCATATTCACTTTCCACTCGTTTTTTTTTCCGGGTTTTCACCCACTTTTTAGGGTCGGATGATTCGGATTCGAGTCGGGTGCAGGTAAAATTGTCATCCCTAACGAGGAGGTTCAGATAAACAAATGAGTAAGGCGAGAATATGGGCTAGAAACACTAGCATGAAATCGAATTGTGTACATTGTTGGCCGTCAAGTCGTCAACAGAAGACACATACTTCTACAAAGTTTATGGAGGCGGTGTAAATAGATCAACAACGTTAGTCCCACCTAATTAAACGAGAGATCTTTGAGGATCTCCGACTCGACCACGATGTTGATTAATACTTTGTATGATATGAACTTTGGACTTAAGTAGGTGGGCCATCACTCACTGATTCGGGCCCATTAATCAGCCTCCATAAGATATATAGAAATTTTGAGTCACCATGCCATAATTTTACGTTTCGGCTATATACACCGCAAATCCCTACGTCCTTAAAGACGTGCATACACGTCTTTAAAGAAGTGCTTGCACGTCCTTAAGGACGTTAAGGGGGTTTATAGCCACCCGAGCCCGGACGTGCAAGCCCGTCTACAAAATCCGAAGAGGACGTGCCTCTTCGTCTTCATTCTCTTCGTCTTCGTGTTTGCCAGAGAGAAATTGAGAGAGAGATCGCCGGAGTGAGAGAGAGAGGTTGCCGGAGAGAGAGAAAGAGAAAGAGATCGAGACAGAGAGAGAGAGAAACACAGAGAGATGGAGCCGGAGAGAGAGGTGGTGGTGGAGCCGGTGGCTGAGGAGGGTGGTGGTGGGGGTGGAGCACTGGGGGAGGGGGTGGCGGTGGAGCCGGTGGCCGGGGGTGGTGGTGGGGCGGCGCCCATGGAGGTTGAGGAGGGTGGTGGTGGTGACGGTGGTGGTGGTGGAGGAGCAGAGGCGCCCGCGTCCGGTGGTGGTGGTGGTGATGGCGGCGGAGTGGTGGAGGCGGACCTATTACCACCGCGGAAGCGGCGGTCTATAGAGGTTTCGCCGGTCCCGACCCCACCGGTATGTTCTTTGATTTATTTATTTTGTTTGATTTATTTTTATAGTTTTATAATATAGTTTAGATTTTAATATAGTATTATAATATAATTTGATAGATTATAATTAGTTTTAGTATATAGTTTGATAGATACTATATAATTTGATAGATTATATAGTTTTAGTATATAGTTTGATAGATATTATATAGTTTGTATATTTTGATAGTTTTCATGGAAAAACAATAAAAACGATTAATATATATTACAAGATATTAAAACATATTAAAATATATTAAAATACATTAAAAGACATTAAAATAAATTAAAATAAAAACATTAAAATATATTAAAATATATTAAACTACATAGAAATAAAGTCTAATTGAAAGACAATAAAAACATTAAAATATATTAAAATACATAAAAATAGTTAACTGGATAAAATAAAAAAACCTTAAAAGTAACAGGTTCTCAACATTTCATAATAACAGGCAGGGAGGCTCATGAGGGGTGATGGTACCCTCCGGCCTGTTACGTTCGCCGGCCGGGCAGCGGTCAGCCAGATTCCAGAGGAGACGGTACCCGACATTCCGACAGCCACAGTCGACGATCTGCTTGCGTCTGCAGAGCGGTACCAGCAGTCGATGGGGACCCCCCGGCCGACGAGCACGACAGCTTCTGGAAGGGTCTGCCAGCTTGGGATCCTTCTGGCGATGCGATGATGGGGTTGCAGCCTTCTTTAGAGACCGCTGATGTTTTGAGTAGCTGCATTACTGACGTAGTCGTTGGGCGACGGGGCGACATGGGTAGACCGCCTACTCGTGTTCCACCCACCATCCCGGAGGCATCTACTTCAGCCGTTCCGAAGACTTCTACTTCAGCCGTGCCGGAGGCTTCTACTTCAGCCGTTCCAGAGGCTTCTACATCCGGCACCCACGAGGCCGAGCCTTCGACCTCCCCCACACCAGCGGCGATCTCCTTGGCCTCTGCAGATGATGTGATCCCTGACGTCGTTGAGGAGGCTGACGATGGTCAGGAGGGGCAGGCTGAGGGCCAAGGGGGCCCACAGGTAGAGCCCGAGCCCATCCCTGCGTAGGCTGCCGCACCGGCTGTGCAGGTCGACCCTTTATTGTCGCCGGGAGAGCTGCTTCTATCTTACAGGCATCACCGCGCGTATCAGGTATGGAGAGATCCTACTGTGGAGCTGCCGCTGCTGAAGTTCCACCACCGGGCGACTCACCTGCAGCCTTTCGAGCGCTACATATTTGAGGGCCCGGGGACCTGGGTGTAGGATCTTATCTCATCCGGCATCCCGCAGCTGAGGTCCCTCCACTGGGAGTGTGTCGACGAGTTTACCTGCACAGCCTTCGTGGAGCATTGGCACCCGGAGACCAGCTCCTTCCACTTTCCATGGGGCGAGATGACCATCACGCTGCACGATATTGCCTGCCTCATGGGACTTTCGATGGATGGCCTCCCTTGTACGTCACATCTGCCCGAGGGCGCGTTGATCCCCACCGTCGCGGAGTACTAAAAGCTCACCCAGCAGGCCCTGAAGTCATACAGACACGTTGGCGGCCCTCCAGTGACTTGGTTGACTGACCTGTGGCAGCAGAGACACGGCCCGCTCGTCGACCTCGCCCCCGCTGATGACCCAGAGGCCGTGGCTGATCCTGAGCAGATTAGGCTGTGCATGCATGTGGAAGGGGGGCAGCCCCAGGATGACCCTGCACAGCGGCGGTTTCTCCACATAGGTTACATGGCCATCGCTCTCGCCGCGACTCTGTTTGTGGACAAGTCGCAGAGCCGGATCCTATGGAGGATATTCGGCCTTATTTGGGACATCCCGCGTACGGCCACCCTTGCATGGGCAGCAGGTGCCCTCGCATGTCTCTACAGGGGCCTAGGCGAGGCTACCCGCTTAGGTGTGAAGGGTATAGATAGCTGCACGCCGATCCTACAGGTACGAGACCGCTGAATTAGAGTTATAGTTTACAAATATTTATATTATATGCTAACGAAATTCTTTTTTGTGTCAAGGCTTGGATATGGGCGTACTTCCCTCGCTTCCGAGGTGATTTCTCCAGCGACCCGACTAGGAAGGCGGACCCTCGCTTCTACGCGAAGTTCATCGGTCCAAAGGCGCCACAGCGCATGAAGGACGTCGCGAAGCTGAAGAAGGTGCGGCAGCTGCGGGACGAGGTGGACCGTCTTACCGTCGCCGACGTATGTATTCGAGACTCTATCTATATGACTTATATTTCTTAACCGTGAATTACGCCTGATTTTTTTAATTACAGGTCGAGTGGATGCACTTTGGGCGTGATCTGGACTTCGACGGCCAGTACCGTCAGTCCACCTATCGGGGCACCATCACCTTCTGCGGGGAGGAGGAGCCGTATATGCCCGATAGGTGCCTCTGGCAGTTCGGACGGGTCCAGGGGATCCCGCAGGACGTCATCGCGCCAGATCAGGTCTCTCACGACACCACCTTGAAGAACGCGAGGTACATCGCCTTGTTTGCCCACAGCCACAACAAGTGGCGGGATCTGCAGGACGAGGGTCGCTTCTACAGGCTGGCCGAGCACAGACGCACCATCGAGGATTGCCAGGCCGGTGTCACTGCAGATTACATGGCTTGGTACGCGTCGCAGAGCCGGCCGTACGTGCTGCCGACCACGCCACCCCATCCGGACCCGCCAGCGACCGTCCACCCGATCGGCTTGGATCCATGGGTGGACCTCCCTCAGCCTCCAGCCATCCCTCCGACGTTGGCGGCCCGCTTGCATGAGATAGAGGGCTATTGGAGGGCCCTGTCTACCGACCCTCGTCTTGAGGAGCTATTAGACGAGATGACGGGTATTCTGCATCAGGTTGTCAGCAACCCACCTGGACAGTGATGTACATTTATACTTTTGCAGTATCTATCTCTATATTATACTTTTATATTATTATACTTTTATATTACGGATTTTGTATCTATCTCTATATTTCTATCTCGAGTAGACTCCTCTCATTTCTTCCGAGTCATATTAAGCGTAAACATCAAGAATGAAAACGAAAACGTTAATATGATAAGGTTGCCCGATAACAAAAACGTGAAGAACGGATGAACATAAAGAACGAAAATAAACGTTAAGGACGAGTTAGGTTAGTTAGGGTTTAGGGTTTGGCTAGGGTTGTTAGGGTTTAGGGTTAGGGGAGGTCTAGGGTTATGAAAATTGCACGTGGTCAAGAACGTGCTTGCACGTCGTTGACCACGTGCGTGCACGTCGTTAACGACGTGCAAGCACGTTCTTGATGACGTGCATTTTTCCTAACCCTAGACCTAACCTGGTCAAACCCTAAAACCCTAGCCAAACCCTAAACCCTAGCATGTCCTTAAGGACGTGCATTTCTGCTTACCATTAACGCAACAGTGCCTATTTGAAGCGAAAGGGGACAGCTTGATTCCGCACTCCAAAACAAAGTCCGACTTGTTTCGATATATTCATTTACCGTTAGAATCGTTATGGCCGAGCCGCAAAGCAATCCTCGTCTCCAAGTTTGCCAGGTACGGATACGTTTCGTATAGTGAATATATTTCGTATTCCTTCCGTTTTGTTCATATTTCCACTAATGTTAATACAGTCAATGATTGTCAACTGCATGAGCTGCAAACTGCTTTGGAGATCGACCGCTTCAAATGGCCAACAGCGGCGTATAAAGTCAACCTTTTCGATGAGGTAAAGACTTTAATCTCCAAAAAGTGCTTCGATTATCTGTACAAGATGTGGCAGGACGTCGTGAACCAAAAGGTTCCTCCGGTATGCACAGACCGACATTGGAGGGTTTGTTACGGGATCCCTTGTGTCCATGAGATTCAGGGATACGTCAACTCCGGTACTCCGATACCCGCCGAGGACATCCACCCGTTCTGGATGGATTTGTCATAGACTGACATCGACAACACCCCACTGTCGTATGAGCTGTCATCTTCATACACGGCTTCCAACGATGTATGCGAGGATGAGCTGCACCCACCCTCATCAGCAAGCGTCCGAAGGAAGGGGAGGCCTCGGGGGTCGAGGAATGCCTGCAGAACCAACCCGTTGCCATACGAGGAGGTAAGGGAAAGGTTTGAGAGAGAAGAAGCGCGTGCTGCTCGAAATGCTGCTCGGCATCGTCCACAAGCGACCTCAGCTCGACGTGGACGTGATGATGTGTTCGGAGGGTTCAACTGGGGTCGAAACAACGTTGATCCCTTCATGCTCGGTCATATTGAGACGGTGAGGGACACTGTTGGAGATGGTCATTGTGGCTACCGTGCTTTGGCGGCTTTGACATCACCGATCGGCGAGACTGCTTTCCCGGAACTCAAAACGTTACTATGCAATCACTTGGAGGATCACACCGATCTGTACGCCGGTTGTTATACGGGAGGGTACCAATTCCAGCAGTTCGTCGACTACCAGAGATGGGCGGGAGCTGTGCATGGTGATAGGAGACGGTGGATAGAGCTACCCATTATGGGTTTAGTATTTGCAACGGTATATCAGATTCCTCTCGTCGTCCTAGCTTGGCATCATCCGTTCACATGTCTCCCCATGACCTCGCCGACACCTGCTAACAACCCTCAATCAGCAACCCTTGGTGTAGCCTGCATCGGAAACCAAGACCATTTTGCCGCGGTACGACTTCAAACGTCTTTTTTTATTACCTATTCTTGCTTTTCATATATATGTCAATACTCTAACTCTAATTTTCCGTTCTCATAGATCTGGTTGCGTCGTAACGCTCCTATTCCGCCGCCTCCGCCAGAATGGGTCGCACATCATCATCCGAGCGTCGAAGGATGGGATGCTCCATTTCAAGCTCAGTTTGAGAGATTTCGAGCCTTGCGTGTCGAGTCCGGCCGCCCTTTACTATTTTCCTAGATTTTATTCCACAAGTTTATTAAAATTATGAATGTAAACCTTTTTTTCCGTTCCTTGTAACGTTATTCGCATATTATCCGAATGAAAACCTTAACAATTATTGTATTCTATTTAATTTGACCCTAAATCCTTCAACTCCACTAGCTAACACTTCAATTTTATCAATTAACATTACAAAACCCTCGGAAAACCTAAACCCTAAACCCTAAACGCAAAACCCTAACTAGGGTTTGCACGTCCTTAACAACGTGCAAGTATTGCACGTCCTTAAGGACGTGCAAGAACGTTGTTAAGGACGTGCAAGTCTTTGCTAGTGGACGTGCACAGTCCCAGACTTGCACGTTTTTAAGGACGTGCAAATCCTTAATCCGGATTTGCGGTGTATATATCAATACCCTAATTTTATCTGATTATTTTTGTATCAAATCATATCATTGAAATTCTGGGATTAGTTTTTCTCGTTATGATGCAAAAATATTTTATTTTTTTACATATTTCACATCTTGATGCAAATTTTATTTATTCTTCTTTTTCAAAACAATTTGTGTAGAACTGATAACTTATTCCGCAACATAGTGTGAGTAATTTTGCAAAAGGTACAACATTTAGTGTTCGTTAGGATGAACTTGAGAATTGCACTTTCTAAGAATTTAATTCATGGGAAAGTAAATTCTTAAGAATTGAACTTCCTATAATTAAAAAAAACATGTTTAGATAAGTTTAACTTTTTGTAAATTAAAATTCTGGGTTTTGTTTGGTTAAATATGAACTTTTATGGGAATCTGTGTAAAATTACTTTTGTAAACCTATTAAAACTTTTTTTAGCAGAAAAACTATTTATTTAAATTATGGGCAAATATATAATTTGTGATTTAAAAAGAAAAAGAAAAGATTTTTTGAAATAAATAAAAATGGTGGATTTTAGCTAACCATTGAAATTCAAAAATTCTACTTTCTGGATTTTTTAAAAACAAAATTATAATTCAAATGTATACATTGAAATCTGAATTTTTTTAATATAATCCAAACCAGCACTTATATTGTGGTGTTTACAATTTGGGCCCTTTGAGTTGAGTCACTCCCAATAAGTGGCGCTTTATGCCACGTCGATTAGACTCAGCCATGTCGTGGCTAATTCAGCAACGGTTGAATGGCCCCCAACTAACCGGCCATGGTTTAGCAACATTTTTGGGCCAAATATTATTATATGTAGTTTATTTATAACTAATTCCTGAAGATTTAGAAAGTATTAAATAATGTTTACCAAAAAAATATATATTAATAAGTGAAAATATATTGTAAGTTAAGCTCCTTCGTCACGCCAAAGTGTTCGATCTAGGGTTTCGACTTCGTATTAGTTCACAAACAGTTCGATATATATCATATATACGAAACTAAATACGAACAGAGAAAACACACAAGGCTTTGTTTACGTGGTTTGATTTCCCTACGTCCGTGAAACCTCGCCGCCAACGGATAGCTCCCAAGCCAAACCCTAACTTTTCTCTCAAACCCTAGCCGCTTGGCCCCTTTGAGATGCGAGAGAGAGCGGATGCTACAGTTAACTAGGGTTGCCATAAGGGAGTATATATATATAGCCAAAGTTATAACGGTAAGAAGAGTCCAAGTTAGCTGGGCCAAGATATGGGTTGAGGCCCATATCTTTTAAAGCTCCATCAGAGTAAGCCTCAAAACCAATAACACATAACACACTAGTCTCACCAAGTGTGTCAAGGCTAGCCATTGGTGCCACACATGGCTGTGTGGCTTGAGCCATGGGACCAATGAACTTTTCCTTAACCACAACATGACTAGGTCGTACTTAGCCATAAGAGGTCTCACCTAACCTAAGTGCTCATGCATCATACAACCAAATAAACCAATGTTTTGTTACAACATATTACAAAGATTAAATACACAACATAAAGGAACAACTAATGGCTTCAATGTGTACTCATCCACGACAATTATTGCACATTCGATAGAAAATATATATAAAGCTCAATCAAATTTCATCTCAAAACCAAATTCGTCACATCCCAATCATTTAGCCACATGGCTAATCGGGTATTGGTTACTTAGCTTGTTTAGTAAAATAAATGAATCTGGTGCATGCTTGATTCAATGTGAGCCAGCTCTACTTTCTTGACATAGTAAGCATTTAAAAATTCGAATATCCCACTTGTATTGAACCGAACCACAATTTAAATCAAACATAAAAATATGAATATTCAAATAAAATAAACAAGTTCGAGCTGTACTTGAGCTACCCAACTCGTATAAGAGTCATGTTTACCACAATGTTCCGTGACGAGTCACCCTTGAGTCCTTGACCCTAGGAGTAGGATCTACAATATACTAATTTAAAATTTGAAGTGGTGATATTACCAAAAAAAAAAAATTGAAGTGGTGAGGGTTCGTCGCTGAATTTGGAGAGTTGGGTTAGTGAGATTGAATTTGGGCCGCATTTCTCTCGCGTTTCATTTTCATTTCACACCCTCCACCACCCAAATCCACTTCTCCTCCCTCCTTATTTCCCCTTGCTCCATTTTTGAACCTCCCAACCGTCTCTCTCTCCGATGCTTCGTTCTCCCATTCTCTATCTCCTTCTCTCTCTCGAATCTCTGAGGATCTCCGCCAAATCAGGTGACCTCGCCTTCGCGATTCTATAACATTCGATTTATTGTTTTCTCTTCTTTATTTTCTGTTTCTGTAATCGGACTACTATTGTTCTGAATCGAGGTAGATCGATCGCTTTTAGATTGTGTGCCATTTCGTTGTTCTAATTTGCGTTTGTTGATCGGTTAGTCATTTCTTCATTTGATATGCATTGAGAACGATCTCTCCCAATGTTGCTTGAGTGGCTCTTTTAACCTGCCTTTGTTTGATTGTCCAAAATCTGTCTAATCAGGGACAAATTTATTGCACATTCAGTATTTTAAGTTGAATGCAGACGTGATTCTTCATCATCCAGGGGAAAAAGCGCTTGTTTGATCTTATTTTGCCTTTGATCTGTAATGCTATAGTCCATGGGCTTTTAATCCTAAGCCATTATATCATGATTCATCATATATCATATAAGCTTGAGCATTGGATCTACAGATAAATTCATGAGAATTCATGTTAATTGAAAATCTTTCAATTGCAAGATTATTGTACGGCGTTGAATTCTTGGGAGAAATTCTTAATACGTAATAGTCCGACTTGGATTATGCTAACAGTTTAAGCCTAATGTATTGATGATGACCATGAAATTCAATCTGTCTAGCTCTTATCCAGTGGAGATCGATCTTCTCGGTTTAGTGTTGGGTAACTTAAATCTCATAATTACCTTTGGTTTTGATCCATCTTGTTTCTCGGTCTGCATTCAATCTATTTGTTAGTTGTAACAACTTTGATGATCTGAAATAGATATCTTCATCCATTGTTGATTTAGAATCCTGATGTTCTAGAAATTTGTTTAAGGTGCTGCTTAATTGACTAATTTGACTCAATTCATTTGCAGCTCTAGAAAATGGCAGACGGTGAGGACATCCAACCTCTTGTTTGTGACAATGGAACTGGCATGGTCAAGGTATCATAAGCAAAAGTTCATTGCTTCGTCTTCTTTTTGGGCGGAGTAACTTATCTACTATACTTTATTTTTAGATTGATACATTAAGTTGTTGTGTCTTCGACTGTGATATTTTTCTAGGCTGGGTTTGCTGGTGATGATGCCCCTAGAGCGGTATTTCCTAGCATTGTTGGTCGTCCACGTCACACTGGTGTCATGGTTGGTATGGGACAAAAAGATGCATATGTAGGGGATGAAGCTCAATCGAAACGTGGCATCTTGTCCTTGAAATACCCGATTGAGCATGGGATTGTGAATAACTGGGATGATATGGAAAAGATTTAGCATCACACCTTCTACAATGAGCTCCGTGTTGCTCCTGAAGAGCACCCCGTTCTTCTCACTGAGGCACCTCTTAACCCCAAGGCCAACCGCGAGAAGATGACTCAAATCATGTTCGAAACTTTCAATTCTCCGGCTATGTATGTTGCTATTCAGGCAGTTCTCTCCCTCTATGCCAGTGGCCGCACAACAGGTTAACCTTGTTTTTACACCCTCTCTGTTTGCTTGGGGTTAGCTAGGGTGCGTGCATCTTGATCATTACATTGGGTTGATAAGTAAGTAATGATATGAGTTCTGATAATTTGTTAAATTCAAGTTCTCTGCTTTATAAGTTGTTCCATTTGTTGTATGTTAGGTATTGTTTTGGATTCCGGGGATGGTGTGAGCCACACTGTCCCGATCTACGAGGGGTATGCGCTACCACATGCGATCCTTCGTATTGATCTGGCAGGGCGTGACCTGACTGACCACCTCATGAAGATCTTAACCGAGCGTGGCTACTCATTCACCACCTCAGCTGAGCGAGAAATTGTTAGGGACATCAAGGAAAAGTTGTCTTACATTGCCTTGGACTATGAACAGGAAATGGAAACATCCAAAACAAGCTCTTCTATCGAAAAGAACTACGAGTTGCCCGACGGACAAGTGATCACCATCGGGTCTGAGCGCTTCCGTTGCCCAGAAGTCCTCTTCCAACCTTCGATGATTGGGATGGAAGCTGCTGGTATTCACGAGACAACATACAATTCGATCATGAAGTGTGACGTGGACATTAGGAAAGATCTATATGGAAACATTGTGCTCAGTGGTGGAACCACCATGTTCGCTGGTATTGCTGACCGAATGAGCAAGGAGATCACCGCATTGGCTCCGAGCAGCATGAAGATCAAGGTGGTTGCTCCTCCTGAGAGAAAATACAGCGTCTGGATCGGAGGCTCCATCTTGGCATCTCTTAGTACTTTCCAACAGGTATCTTTATTTCTGCTGAGCCACAGTGCTCACCTCTACCAATATAAATTGCGTTATATCAGACTCATTGGTTGGATCATACTATGCAGATGTGGATTGCGAAGGCAGAGTACGACGAGTCTGGGCCATCAATTGTCCACAGGAAGTGCTTCTAATTGCAACTGAAAGACGAATTTTTGCAGGCTAATAGTGATGTTGGGATTATAAGGGGTTCATTGGCAGTATATTTCTTATTCTTTCATTGTTGTGGTCATATGAAAAAAGACATGTTTGAGTCACTTGTTATGTTGGCTCTTGTTATTATACTTGGATTTCACCTGGGAGAAATTGTGCTTGAAAAAAAAGAACTATAATCACTAATTTGAACTTGTTCTTTTTAATAACTGTTTTGTGTGAGAATAATCAGGATTAAAATGTCATTTTTTGTTGTAGATTTTTATTTGTAGAACATTTTTTACAACATACGACTAAATTAACGAGTATTTGCAATAATACAACAACCTATCCCAAACGGGTATACAGTGGCAATAAAAATCAAGAATCAATTAACTCTTGTCCTAATGCTAAAAGATGGTTTGCAAGCAAGTTCTTTGCAAATTTGTGTTTATATTGTCCATGTTTGTAGGCAATCGACGTCTTCTATAACACACTACTCATTAAACCACTAAATAAACTTTTCTTTTTAAAATTATAAAAACTATATTTATACTATTTTGTAAAATAATACCTTTTTAATTTTAAAAAAATTATAAAAACCATATATTCATATTTCAAACATCTATTTTTATATATGTTTATAAACTTTTGTTTTTAAAAATCATGTTTTGTTTTTTTATATATATTTATACTATTTTGTAAAATAATACCTTTTTAATTTTTCAAATATGATTTTTTCAAAATAGAAATTTATAAACATATAAAAAATACGATCTTTCTTTTCATTTTGTTATTTTTTTAAATATGGAAAAATACTATATATTATAATTTTTTTAGAAAAATTGTTCAATAGATTCAGTATCATATGTTTTTCTTTTTTGATCCTCAGATTCAGTCGAACGGTTCAGATTAAATCCTGCCCACCCTTTTATAGTAGTAAGGATATATTGGTGACTTGTTTAGAACAGAGTCTATAAATTGAAGATTTTAATAACTTTAATTAAAAGATTATAGACTTGTTTGTTTAGAATAATAATCAAACTTGTCTCAAAAAAAAAACATTAGGAACCATACAGTAATTACTGTTAATTGAGGATCAGAACGTTGAGAAGGGGCCTAGGGTTACGTTTTTTCTCTCCCCTTTCGCCTGGAGCTTCTCTCGCACAGCAGAGCGATGGGGAGGTTAGCAATTGGGGTGATCATCAGCACTTGGTCGATTTCAATTTGCATCCTCGTTAATCGCATTGTGCCTGATCCCTACATGGTTCGTCCCTCTCGTTTCCACTCTCTTCAGTTCATCTGCGTATGTTAAAGACTTGGAATTGATTAATCATCGCCATTGAATTGGCCACGATTTATACAGGACGAGATCTTCCATATCCCCCAAGCTCAACAGTACTGCCGTGGCAACTTCAAGAGCTGGGATCCAATGATCACCACTCCCCCTGGCTTGTATGTTTCACTCCGCCTCCGTTTATATTTTAACTGCTCGTATTTTATGCAGTGTTTTCTTGCTGAATTGAAATCTTTGAAATTTATGCGTTTAGGCGAAATGAATCAATTAGTAGTTCTGAGAGGATAAATCATCAAGCTTTCCATGACAGGACTAATTATTTTCGTTCTTCAGCTTGGAAATTGCCACATTGGGTACTGCTGTGACTTGGAGTTGTTGAATTGTAGATTTGTAGATGGTTTGATTCAAATCTGTGAGATTTGGCCTGATTGTTTACCATTTGATTAAGACATGAAATTAGGCTGATTGTTTTGATTTGATTAATGAATAGCCGGATAGGCAGTGAGCATTTATGCAAAGTAGGCTGGTGCATTTATGCATCTAATTTTGCCATCCTTTAATCGTCTATTTGTCGAATATTGAAAACTCAGAATCATCACATCCACAAGTGTTTCTGTTTTGTCATGGTCATTGTTTATTTTTTATTTATACACTGGTTTTGCTTTGTTTAGAATGGAAATTGGAAAACTAAAAAGTTTCTTCTGTAACTGTATAAGTTGTTCCAGCATTGCTGGACATGTCCTGACTTGTTCCTTATGAATTCGGGATATTTTCTATGTCGTAGTGACTCTAGATTCCTTAAAACCCTATGTGAATTGGAAAGGTCAAAAAGAACACAAGGAGAACAAAATGTAAACAATAGTTGATTGTTGAATTTATACCCTTGCAGGTACTTTGTTTCACTTGCCCATGTTGCTTCTTTGTTTCCAGGCATGTCTTTGCTACATCAAGCCTCGTCAATATTTGATGTATGCTCTACTTCTGTTCTTCGATCTACCAATATCGTGTTGGCAGTGGTATCTGGCATTCTTTTGTATGAAATAATCATACTGCGACAACCATCAATTGGAAGAAGAAAAGCAACATTCTACGCAACTGTCCTTTCATTGTACCCTCTCCATTGGTTCTTCACTTATCTATATTATACAGATGTAGCTTCACTAGCTGCATTTCTCGGAATGCACCTGTTCAGTCTAAAGAAGAAGTACTGGTTAAGTGCCATGGTAGGACTTGTCTTTTATTTGACCCCTATCTTAATATTTATTGATGAGTCTATCTATGTTGTTTTTTCCTTGCCATGGTAGTACTGGTTAAGTACCAATTACGAGAGACTTTTAATTATTTATTCCTTTACTTGCAGATTGGAGCCGTGGGAGTAACCATTAGGCAAACCAATATTATATGGATGCTCTTTGTTTTGTGTAGTGGTATCTTAGACATTACTCTGGCTGATCAAACTAAAAATGCAAGGGATGATAATTTCTCTTTTCAAGGGGAACAAAATCCAACTTTTGTTGACAATGCTGCAGCAAATCCAGGAGTGAGAAAGCGAAAGTCAAAAGCCATCACTGATAAGGCTAATTCTAGCTATACACCAGCCACCTTTGTAAGAACTAAAGAAAAAGGTGCTTAAATTCATTCATCTAGAATCAATAAGCTGCTACATCCTTGTTATGTTTTGTATAGTATAGAATTTATTTAACTGTCTATTCACCATGTCTACTTCATATTTTGTTATTTCGAAGCATGAAAGTTTTTGAAAACCGTTAATGGAAATATATACTCTGTACATTTTTATTTCACAATACTGGGATTTTGCTCATGAATTTCATACCAGCTCCTGGGAAGGAGAATTTAAGGGAAAAGGATTGGATATTGTCCTTTGAATTTGTGTATTTAAAAGACCATTTCATTGAAATTTTTGGTAATGACTGAAAGTAATTTTGTCCGTAGATTGAGGTAAATGGTACAATTGCTGTCGCTAATCAGTTTTACATCCACAAAATTAGAGAATGGGTGAGGATATTCAATCGCACATGTTTTTCTCATGAATCTCACTATGGATTTTATAAGCAGCAGAATAGCAGATTGTAGCATGATTATGATTGTACTAATTTATTGAGTTGGCGGAACATGTATTGCACCAGGTCCATCAAAATCATCTTTTAGCATTGGTATTGTTAATACTAGAATCTGTTAATTTGGTTCAATATGCAGGATTCCTTGGCGAGCTTCAGCTTTTACTGTTGAGGTCATGGCATTTAAAATGGGAGCTCTTGGTTAGCTTTGCTCCTTTCCTTTTTGTATTGGTGGCTTTTGTCAGTTTTGTTGTTTGGAACGGTAGCATAGTTCTAGGTACTCTCCACCTTCTTTTGCTCTCCTTGTATCCTATTGTGCATGAGAATGCATCTTGAGCAACTTATCCTATGTACTAAATAATGCAGGAGCAAAAGAGGCTCATGTTGCGTCCCTCCATTTTGCACAGATAATGTATTTTGCTTTAGTTTCTGCCCTGGCTAGTGCTCCACTCCATTTCACAATTAGCCAAGCATTAGGTCTTCTATCCTTGATATGGAAGAATAGACCATTGAGTGTTATCTTGGGATGTTTTGCACTTATTGCTGGTCTTCTTTCCGTCCATTTCTTCAGGTGAGTGTCCATACACAATTTGCCTCTTTTTTTTTTGCCAGACTACATGGTTACCAGCAGTAGTCTTTATGAGGTGGCTGATGCTGATCACTGAACATTAACTGACCGAATGACTGAAGTAATATTCTTTATGATGATACTAATCAGCTTAATCTGCCGGGTGCAGCATTGCTCATTCATACCTTCTGGCTGACAACCGTCATTATACGTTCTATCTCTGGCGCAAAGTCATCAATGCACACTGGACAATGAAATACCTCCTAGTCCCATTATACCTCTATTCTTGGACTTCTATCTGTAGCATTTTGGGTTTGTATATGCAACTGTGTCTTCTCTAGCCTTACTTCAATATCTTTTTTTTTTATCTTCTTGGTTCAACTTTTAAGTCTCACGAGAAAGTCTTCATCTTGGCAGGGCAAACGCAGAAACGGATCTGGGTGCTGGCCTACTTCTTGGCTTGCTCAGCATCTCTAATACCTGCTCCATTGATCGAGTTCAGGTATTACACGATACCATTCTACATCTTCATGCTTCATTCACGGATTACCCTAGACTATAAGTGGGCAATCATCGGGTCTCTCTTCATAGCTGTCAACATCTTCACTATGACAATGTTCTTGTTTCGGCCATTCCATTGGAACCATGAGCCAGGCACGCAGAGGTTTATATGGTAAAGCCATAGAAAACAAAAATCATGCTCCACTGTTGCAAGGAGGTTCACCTTTCGCCTTTGTTTTTTGTTCTTGCATCACTTGGATCTTTTAGCTATTAGCTTAGGTCTAGGGGCTTTAGACATACATAGTGAAATGCCAAGTTCTTTAGTACCGGTTGATGTGTGAAAAAGAGGGCGAGATTTTGAAGCACTTAGTTGGATATCCATTGCCGAGGGATTCATGTGTAATGTGTTGTTCCACACTTCCACTTCCAGTAACTGATTATTTCCTCTGTGAAGATTGAATAGGAGGTTTATACTTTATACCCACTGAGGACGTAATTTTTAAAAACAACCCTTTGTGCCACCGGAATCGTGACACGGTTCTTCAGTTTTTTATTTCTAATTACTTCATATTCGGGAAGCTGAAGTCCAAACATTCATATATATTTGAATCGGGTTCGTTTGGCTTGATGTTCTTATTACTGAAACGTTGATAAGAAATTTAGTTGTTCTGAGAAAGAGATTATATGTGGTGTAATGTGTTGCTATTGTTCTGACTTCTGATGAGGACGATGTATCCAAACAAACTATTGACTAAGGGTCACTTGTCAGGGATGTTATGTGAACATGAGTAGTTCGAATTCGGCTTATATTCAGCTTGAAAAAACTCTACTAGCATTCTTTCACATTAAAAAACGAGTCGAATACGAGCGGGTTCCCGAGCTCGAGCCAAGCAGTAGCTCGTTTTTTTCCCATAAATTATAATTTTGCCCTTATAAGTTCTCAAACAATCTAAAAAACGAGCTTATCCATATAAGCTAAAAAACGAGCTCAAAATAAGCTCCCAACAAAAATGAGCAGCCATGATAAAACGAGCTTGTGATGGCTCAAGCTTGGCTCAAACAAAAACGAGCTCGAGTTCGAGCTTCTCACGCAACTCGCGACCTGAGTTTGAGCAGCATTTCAGGCTCGAAAAAAAAGGCTCAACTCGAACTCAACTTGACAAAAAAAACGAGCAGAGCATGAGCATCTAAGTACTCGGCTTGTTCGACTCGAATAACACCCCTGTTGCTGACGAGTGACGACCGCCGTGATGAAGCTTACGAAGAATATATGATAGATATATGATGACAATTGATAACCATCATACTGAAACAATCCAATGATACTCGTAGGCTGCAAGGGCAAATGAGACAAAATCACTAATATATGCCTATTTTTTTTATAAAAAATATCCTTTATTATAAAGAATCTATACTACTATAAAAACAAACGCATCTTCTTCTTAGGTGCTTTCACCAAAAGTCTCCATTCCATAGCATCTCACATCGTCCACTTTTTCATCTTCTTCCATACAACCTTTTATATGACATCTATATGACATTTAAAAAAATATCAAAAATAAAGAAAATTTTATCCCATTACTCACCCCACTAACCCACTACCTCAATTTCTCACATAAATTAAAAATATTTATATCATTATTCTTTTTTAGAAAAGAAATTATATTATCTTCATTTCTTTACCATCTTTTATCTTTTATCTTACAAAATATCATTTGTTTATATAAAATAATAAATGTTATTCATATTATTCTATGTTTTTAAACAATGAAGATCTCCTACATCACTATATATTCCACTCCCTACAACACAAAAATATTTTGAGCTTTATTTAATCTTAAAAATAATTATAAAAATTATATTTACATTACTAACATCTATTCTTATATATTCATCAAATTTTATTTTGAAAAATCATATTTTAAAATTTTTAATAATTATAATTTGTTAAATATTGCCTTTTTAATTTTTAAAAATTGTAAAACATGATTTTTGAAAATTTAATTTTATAAATATATAAAAATAGATGTTAATAATATAAATGTAATTTTTATATTTTTTTTAAGATTAAATAAATATCAAAATATTTTTGTGTTGTAGGGAGTGGAGCATATAGTGATGTAGGAGATCTTGATTGGTTTTTAAAAGCAATAATGTTATCTCGATAAAATATATGGAAATATATTTTCCCATGTCATGATATTTACATTATTAAATAATTATAAATAAATAAGAGATATGTCTCACACCATGGCACCTGCATGAAATTTACATGATAATAAAACAACATGTAAAAATGTTTCGTATCTCTTTAAATTATCAATTTTATTTTCAAATAATTCCATATAAATATATCATTTTCACTTTTTACAAAAATAAGAACATACATCATATTTATATAAATTTTTTTACTAATAAATAATATTATTAATTATATTTTGGTTCATGATAATACGGAGTATTATTTTAAAGAGGCATGTTATACACACGGTCATTTTATCGTCATCGACACGGTACCGGAGCCGAGCTTCCGAATCGGTATGAAAAATGACAATGCCGAGTCTCCAGATCAGCAACCGGATTGGGTGTGGTCAACCTGCAACCTCAGCAACACATCTCATCCCCTCAGGTGATGCCGAGTCTCCAGATCAATAGAGACAAAAAGCTATAAGATTCCTAGCTAGCCCGTCCCGTCGACTGAGCATTGCAGCCTAGCCCTAATTTGCTGACTTCGGAACTAGGCATAGACATATTGTTTGCCGACTTAGGAACTAGGCATAGTCATATTGTTTGTCGACTTCAGCACTCGGCTTCGGCGCCATGCATTTGAGGATATGTGACCGTGCGAATAGCATAACTCATTTTAAATTATTTTCTTTAAAAAATATACCAACTTTTTGGGGATCTCAACTCCTCCCCACTGAGTCACTGGGGAAGGCAACAAACAGCAAAGGCACAACCTTCCTCCGTCTCTCTCGATGAGTGGAGGATTAAGCTCCTGGTTGACCTCATTAATGGCGAACCCCAGGCTCCGGCCTTCCGCCACTCCCTGTAACAACTTCACCAGAAAGGAACTCGTTGTGGCACTCGCTGCCATCACTCTCCTCGTTTTCCTTTTCTCCTCCCTCTCCGATTCCTCCTCCAACGACTCTCCTTCTTCTTTGACTCGCCAACCCGATCTCGTCGACCTCACTCTAGTCCGCAACGCCAAACGCAAAGGCGCCTGTAAGTATCTACCTCCTCCTTTCCTTTCTCATTTCTCACTATGTGATTCATTCGTGCTCTTAAATGCTTCAGTTTCTTCTTCCTCCGCAGTTTGTTTGGATGGCTCTTTGCCGGCTTATCATTTTCGCAAGGGTTTCGGCTCCGGATCCCGCAATTGGGCCCTTCACATCGAGGTTAGGATGATTTCGAATTGGTTTACATCTTGAATCCTCTATTTTGCGGATCTTAATTCGAGTGGAGTTGAAATGGTGAATTACAAGTTGCATTTGGTTCCTTGTTTTCTTGATTAGGGTGGGGGTTGGTGCGATACTATTGAATCGTGTTCATCTCGCAAATCATCTGCTTTAGGTTCTTCAGTCTACATGGATAAAAGTCTCTTTTCTGGAATTTTGAGCTCAGATCCTGCACTGAATCCTGGTAAGATATTTTGCTATCCCCTTTCAGATATTACCATCCCTTCTATCTTTGATCGTAACTTCTCTTGAGTCAAAAGGAATCCATTTGTTGTTTCATGTTGACGTTGTCAGTACTTGGAAATTCGGAATTAGCAACTTTGTATTGCTCATTGTGTAATTGTGCAGCTTGTGCTTTTCATTCATGTGTAGCACTTTAAAGAATGAATTATGATGGGCCAATAGTTGTATTTTGATTACACCCAGCATTCACATGAGTGTCGTTCAACTGAAATTGTGTGTCAGTGTGTGTGGCTGAGCTTTATTTGAAATTAAGCAATATAAACTTTCACAATGTTTGTTTTATGTCTTTTTTTTATTTATATGGAAAATATATTTTATTTATATAATTTTCATGTTTTTGAATTCTTAGTAAGCTAGTAGTACTTCGTATTTATCAAACAATAGGGTGCTGGACTTATTTTCAAAGCTGTTTTAGATTTCTTCAACTGGAACAAAGTCAAAATACGCTATTGTGATGGGGCATCTTTGGCTGGACATCCTGAAAATGAGTTCCATGTAAGTTCGGTTGTGTTTGTGAAATCTTTTTGTGCTGTCTGTTTGGACATTACTTTCTGTTGGGTTTTCCCCTATTATGGAAGTGAATTTGTGAAGTCTCCTGATCACTAAAGTTGCTCATTACTATGTTTGTGTATCTATATTGATTTTGCTACAGAATGGAACAAATCTATTCTTCAGAGGTCAGCTCATTTGGGAAGCTCTTATGGACGAACTTCTGTCAATAGGAATGTCTAGTGCCGAACAGGTACATTATCTAATATCTGTTTCCTGGTTTGTGTTTAGCAAGCCATATGACCACCAATCCATATGTGGAGTGTATGGAGATTTAGAGTGATAGGAAACAAATGGAAAAAGCATGCTAAGATTTACCTTTTTGTAAGAGATGTATGTTTCTTTCTTGTAGCTTTATTTATAACAGATTATGTGGGGAGGAGTTTATTCTATCCTCTTCGCATTCTTGACACAATTATTGGTAGTTCTTTCCATTTCTCATGGTGCTGCATAAAATTCATCTTAAAATCAGGTTAAACTGTTCACTATATATAGGCCACATCTTTGAAGACAAATACGGGTATTTTGTTGCTCAAGGGTCTTTTGCTGTCACTTCTTGTGGAATTCTCTGTTGCACAATACTGATATCTTTTTTCCCAATAAGATCATTGAACGTGAAATTGTTTAGCATTATTTCTAATGATCTCACAGGCTCTTCTTTCAGGATGTTCAGCTGGTGGGCTTGCAGCTATGATCCACTGTGATGATTTCCGGGAAATAATGCCAAGGAGCGCTAATGTCAAGTGTCTCGCTGATGCTAGTTTCTTCCTTGATGAGTAAGTTTCCTTTAGAGTCTGGATATTGGGTTTACTAATTGGTTTTGAAGTTGGCATGCGCTAGTTATTTATTGATGGCAAGCACCACTTTAGTTCTTTCAATAGATATATCATCTCCAGCTCCCTGAATCATGGCTTTTGATTCTCCATTGTAAAGGGATGCTTAGAAACTCTGCTTAAGTCATGTATATGAGAGGAGAAAACAGAGAGAAGCATGGGATACTGCTGTGCCAGAGGGTTTGGGAAAGGGCTGGGCGGTGAGGTGAGGTGGCTTGCTCAGATGCCTTGTGAGACGGACTTGGTGGTGGTGGGAAGTTGTAACTGCAAGCATGTGTATCTGTGAAAAAGACTATTCATGGCCTGATATTGAAAAAATAATAGAAGGGTGTAGTATTATACTATATCAGTTGTTTTAATTCTTAGGTATTTCTCTTGTACACATGATAGAGTAGGTTAGATTCCCATGCCAAATTCCACTAAGCCACTTGGTGGAACTCTTTCTGGCCTAATAGGCTAAAAAGCCGTACGAATTCAAATGGCTCGCGGTTTAAAGCCCAATTGCCAGCTCTGGGTGTGTCAGCTTGTTTGCACTGAATGGTGACGATGCTTTGTCATGCAGATAATCAAGTCTGTATCTAAAATGTTGAATTGTTCTCTGTCAGGAAGGATATCAGTGGAAAGCCTACTATGCAGTCATTTTATAAGAGAGTAGTCCATCTACAGGTTGTAATCCCATTTCTAAAGCTTTATGGCAAGTGCTACTGAATTATACATAGTATATCCAAATG
Source organism: Persicaria maculosa (assembly GCA_963922045.1). Lineage (NCBI taxonomy): Eukaryota > Viridiplantae > Streptophyta > Magnoliopsida > Caryophyllales > Polygonaceae > Persicaria > Persicaria maculosa. The sequence goes on from OY998268.1 coordinate 53,387,780, forward strand.
ATAATTATTGAGAACAAGCTGCGTTTTTCTTCCGTCTCCTTTTTTTCAGAACTATTTTTCACTCCTAGTTATCACTATTTTCCTGACTAATTTTGCTTAGCATTCTTTATTTATTCAAATATCCCACAAGGACCACAGTAAGCATTGTTTCGTTCCTCCTGATTTAGTTCCCATTTCATCTCTAATCTTTAGTCCTCCTGCTGGGTGCGTTGGATTGCATGAGATAAATTTGGCTGGAACCTGCCTGGTGATTTTACTGAAGGAAACCATGCAGCATTAATACATGCCTTTACTTTAACTAGAAAAAATGATGAGAAGGTTCAGTTGTCTCTCTGAATTACTGTAGGCAGGAATATTGTTAGCAGATCTTGACCTGCCTTCTGAGATTCCAATGTTTCTTTGTTTTCAAATTGCTTGCGTTGTTCCTTTTCTAAAAGAACCACTCTTTCTATGGGTAGGACTGCTGAATGTCTTGCTTTCTTGCATGGTATTAGGGAGTAGCCAAGAGCCTGCCTAAAGATTGTATTGTCAAGAACGAACCATCAGAGGTTGGCTATATATCTTTTTCTTTCTTTCCCTTGGTTGATCTAGCTCATGTAAGCAGGGTCCTTCGCAGCTGAAATTTTGATATACTAACATTGGCACGTTTGTTTGCTTGATCACACGGCAGTGTCTCTTTCCCCAGGAGCTAATTAAAAGCATAAAGACCCCAATCTTCCTTGTCAACCCAGCATATGACTTTTGGCAGGTGAATTTTCATTTTAAAGGCTCCATTCTGTATTTGTCTTTGAATGAAATTGATAGATAAATGGAAAGGAAGAGGATAGGAGAATTTATCCTTTGGATTAATATATTCAAACTCAGCAATCGGTATTAAAAAGAGCAATGTTTATAGAAAACAAATTAAAGAAATTGAATGTAAGCTATATTCACAAAGTAACATACTTGTACATGAATGGTAGTTGCCTTAGTTTGGTAAATCTTTTGGCCTAAGCTGATGCTAAAATTTTACTTACTATTTTAATCTGACCTCTTACCACTAATCAAATCTATGTGGCAAACATTAACTGAAAATGCAGCCAGTAATAAATTTGTATGGAGATACATGAAAGTTGGTTTTATTCTTGTGAACATTACCAGGTTGGATTATTTTTGTGCAATCAAACTTAATTTGGACTATTTACATTAAATTATCAGTAAAACTTGTGGTAACTAAACTAGAAAACAGGAACACCATATAATGGTGATTCGAATTGTGAATGAAATAGCATAATTAATAGCGTAAACTAACTCTATTCTCTTAATAGCATATGTTGTTTGGTGATTGAAACTAATAAACATTTTTCTAGATTCAAAATGTTCTAGTGCCTGCTGAAACTGCTTCCAGTCGCAATTGGTCCAGATGCAGACGTAACATTCTGAGTTGTGGTCCTAGTGAGATGAAGATATTGCAGGGTAAAAACCTCCATCATGAAAATTTGAAGTTGGAATTACAGAATTTCTGCAGATGTACTGATATACAATGATAATACGTCTTTCAATCTGATGACCTCCCTTTCCTCTATGAAAAAAAAAAGCACTTGCAGTAATTGCAACATTTCACATGCATTTTGTAAAATAATTGTAGTAGAAGAGACAAGAATATGTTATTTTTCTTTAATCTTGGCTGCCTTACTAGATAAACATGTCTGCCTTAGTTTATTCATCTGGTGTAGTGAAATTATTGACTTATCTTCTCGTTATACATCATGCTGGACTGTTTCCAGGCTTCAGAGACTCCTTGTTGAAGGCAGTTGGTGAATTTGAGAAGCACAAGGAGTGGGGGATGTTCATAAATTCTTGCTACATTCACTGTCAAACTTGGATGGACACATGGCATGGGCCATCTTCTCCCAAAATTGATAATAAGGTGAGCTTAGCTGCAACTCTTCATGTGCTTACTGCTTAGGCAACGTCTATGTTTGGAAACCCATAAGCTAGTTTTTTCACGGTTATTTGTCTTTCCGAGAAAAAAAGCACTTGAACAATATCAACTGATTTGAAAATAAAATACGTTTTCTAACTATCTGCCAAACATAGCCATTGACATCTCAAACTTTCGCAAACTGATCAAGCTTATATGACATCATTGACATATTTTGCGTTTCCATGCTTGCTCCCACCAGCCTATTGTTTTGCAAAATTGTTATAAAGCACTCCGTTCTTCACTTAACACTAGGATGTCTTTAAATGGTTCGCCATATGTGAGATTATGCTGACACTATCTGTTCTTTCCCTCAACACAGACAATAGCAGAATCTGTGGGCGATTGGTACTTCAACCGAGAAACAGCCAAACGAATTGACTGCCCTTTTCCCTGCAATCCTACTTGCTTCAACATGGATTTTTCTAGACCTCGAAGAAGTTGATCTTAATGTAACCGGTCCTGTGGATGACACATCTTCTTGGTTCAGATATCCTATTGCATTTAAGGTATGTACATCTTGATGTAAAATACAAACCATTTTAAGCGACGATTGGTCAAAATTCAGGTGTTTCTTGATGTCAATTTTGTAGTCCTTGACATTGATAGGTGAAGTTAATGGACTCAAAACAAGAAGATAAGATTGCAAGCCATCTTGGACCATTCAGTTTTTTTCTTTGATGCTGCTATTAATATCAATGAATCAGAACAAATTTGGTACCACCAGAAAGACAAAAACTTTGTACTAAGAAACAGCTTTAAACCCAAATGTTTGGCTTTTCAAAAGTTTTGACTTGTTTCCAAATGAAACAAAGTCAAAGGAACAGGATTTGGTTTGAAAGGCCAAAAAAAAAAATCTTCGAAGTTGGACTAACCCACTAACCTCATCAAGGCAACCCCACAAGCTGGAATCTTACAACTGTGAATGTGTAAGATTATGTGAGAATGTATGAAAAAACCTAGAAGATACTTGCCATTTTCAGGCCATTTACCAAACCAATTGACACTTTATCATGAGGGTTGAAACCTTTTGCCTAGCCAACAATTTGTTACAAAGTGGGCACTTGGGATTGGGCATTTTGATGGTGACAGTTTCACTGTTGAAGTGTGCATGCATGTATCTAAGTTTTAAGAAGTATTGGTTGAACACATATGGTGTGCACACTGCCACATACAAAGAAAAATAAATAAATAAATACAGATGTGTGTAAGTAGATCAGATTCACTCGCTATTCACATTCCTTTTCTTACTTTCACTCATTTGAGTATGTTGTTGTATGTCCAAAGGTTGTCAAGTTTTTCGTTTGGTTGTTTTTGTTTTTCCTTTGTATTATGATAGTTACTTCGTTTGATATTCTTTTGCCCTCTCTATGTGAAATACCGAGAATCGGGTTTATAATTTTGTTTTTTGGTTATAAGGTCGAAATCTACCCTCTAAGACAAAATCTTAAGTCATTGTGTAAGGGTTTACCCCTTCTTTATATTTTGTGTTGTTATACCATTCACAATCAATCTAGGATGCCAATATTTTCATCTTAACACTCGGTTTACCAGTAATTTATTTGATATTTTGATTTTTTTTGCCTTTATTATTAAAAAAAACTCAAACTCTCTCCACATGCCATGTGACATCTCTAATAGCACGCATAATGGTTTGGAGTCTCCCTCGTCAATTCACTTTTTCCTTCGATTCGGAGAACCTGATCATTGTGGACTACCTGCTCACTTTTGAGGTTGAGAACATCCTCAAATCCAAACTCAATCAAACAATGACATATGTATAACTAAATAATTTTTTTATGTATATTTAGCTCTCTTTTTTCTAGCTAGTTAAATATCATTAACACATATAATATAACGTATTCAACTGCTAATTTTAAATTACTGAATTTATCAATAATTTAGTTGAAAGATTTTAAATTATTAAATTAATTATCAAATATAATTATAAATTAATAATTTTTTTATTTCTAAATCAATTTAAATATTTTATATTTAAAATTATAGAAAAAGTATGGTGGGATATGCATAAAAGTAGATTAGATAGATTATTGAGAAATCTTTAGAGTGGTTTGATTTTTTTTTTAAAACGAAAATAATTTGGTTGAGAGGGGAGGTCCGCTCTAGCCAAGAGCATCCAGACGGCTAAGATCAGCAAGCTCCGAATCGTCAAGGATCGATGAACCCGAGAAGTCAAGATACAGGTGTGAAAGACTGTCAGCATCTCGATTAGTTTTTCTGTAAATGCAGCGAATCTGGACAGAGGCGAAACAACACAAAGAGATGCAGGTGTCAAAAATAAGCATTTTTCAATCTCTTCAGAGTGGACTAACACTCTTTAAGATAGTCAATGATTAATTATGAGATTGTCCCCTTCAATGAAAAGATGGTTTAAGTGGAGTTTCGAGACTGTTTGGATGCGTTTTTAAAGCACAAAGCCTTCAATTCCAACGACCGAGTTCAAGGGCGAAACACCAGCCTCAAAATAAAGCGATGTGGACAAATAACAAAGAAATTTCAGAAAACCCAACCATTATGGATGTATACTAAATCGATCTCTAAGCACGTTAAGATGGACTCACATTAATTAATGTAATAAAAAAGTTCCACAGACGAAAATGCAGTAAAACTCAAAACAAATTTGCCGACTGAAACAGCCGTACGAGTTCACGAAAAGATATTATACTCCGTAGTAGTAATTAAAGAGTAGTATCGGCATAAGATTTTGTAGGGTAATATAAATAGCATCGGCCATCTTTCATATTCATTGTTTGCTCAGAAGGTTTTAGGTTTGCCTAATACACAAGCAACTGCCCCACTAGCTACTAATAACATAAAGGTTCACATGCTCAATTTTAATAAATTTTCAAAGGGTAGGGTTGTGCAATGTCCATGTCAAACATAATTTTTATTATTTATTTGGACGTATATATATATAAACAATAGATATTTACAGGAGATTTTTTTTGGAAAAAATTAAACACTATATATAATGCACTCTCCGTTTTTTTTATGGTTTTTATTATTTATATACCTGTTTTAGAATGATTAAAAATATATAATATATTTACTTTTTTGAAAAAATTAATTCGTCTATTTTTAAGTGACTTTTACTATTCTCGTACATTTTTTTACGATGATAAAAACTATACAAAATACTATTTTTTATTAATTTTTATAAATAGTTTCATACTTAATATTTTAAATAGTTTTTTATCATATAAAAAAAGCATAAAAAGTAGAAGTCGCTTAAAAAAAGCAGAGGAAGTATGTAATAAGTATGAAACTATAAAACTAAAATAAAAGTTAATATTTATAAATAAAAAAACGGAGGGAGTATATAAGTAGCTACGTACCTTAAAAGGGTTTTTCTATATATTAGGCATGTTTTTTCGGATTAGCCAAAAAATAGAAAAAAAAATTGGAGATTAGCCAAAATGTCAAAGTATTTAGGGATTTAACCAAAATGGGGTAAAATGGCTGTTTAAAATGGCGACTTTACCCCAAAGTTTAAAAAAAATAATATAATAAGTAAGTCGCTGTTTCAAACAGCGACTTTACCCCATTTTGGCTAAATCCCAAAATACTTTGACATTTGGGCTAATCTCCAAAAAATATTTTCTAATTTTTCGCTAATTTGAAAAAAAATTCATATATTAGTCATTTCAATGCAATAAACAAATTAAAAAATGATAGGTAACTGGTTTTTGTATAGTTTGTTGGTGTTTGGGTAGGGTTCTTAAATGAGATACAAATGATGGTAGTTGCCTACATATATGAATTTCCCTACAAACATCACCACAACAAATTAATTTCATTAAATACCCCCAAAAAAACCTAACCTCCCACCATCTCATTATCACCACCAACAACCTTTGCAGTGAACTCTCACCATCACAATTCACAACAGTTGCCATCTACCCTAACTTATATCATCTTCTCAAACTCTCTTGTTTCCATGTATCCTTTTGGTTTGGCCTCTTGTTCAACCGATACACATGTGACTTGCCTGCCTAACTCCTTCATGTAACATGTTGTTTCAAGCAGCAATGCATGACCTTCCCATGACACCCGATTCGGGTTTATTTTGGATAATGATACAAAATAATCGACTCTCGGAAAGTTAAAAAGTATACATTCGAGTTTAATTGCATCCATAAAATTATAAAGAAGTTTACACTTTCGACGTAGTCGGAAAAAAGAGCGTGTATAACCTAACTTTTCAAACCTTGTTTAGACGAGATAAATTATAAATGTTGTTATTATAGTTTTCATGCAACTATATATATGCAAAGCTATCCATATCGTCTTTCTTGACCAATAATTTTTGAGTTCGAGCCTTAAAAATAAAAAATATTTAAATTTAAAATCTGTTAATAAACATTTTATTTTTCACTAATAAAATTTTGTATAGCAGGGAAACCTAGTGGTTTTGTTGTAACAATCATGCTATTCATGCTATGGTAGATTATACGGAGTATTATCCAAGTGATCAACCACTAATTAATTAATTAATTAATACATAGTACCAATTTTCATTCCACTTACAATTGGTTAAACCAATTAGTTCAAAGATATGATGCTTTGATTTGATTCATCAAGTTGAGGGATTAAACAATTATAAATCTGACCTGGATAATGGCAAACCCTAGCACAAATTAACCAATTTGTCTTATTTTAGTGATCCGGAGACCAATCAATTAGGCACAAATCCAATACACCAACTTTGTGTACTTGTGTTTGACTTTTATTATAGGAACTTCGTACCTATTGGCTACTTGTATATTATTATAATATATATGACCCAAATGTAAATTAAACCAAACATAATCCAACCCTGAGAATACAATTTTTTTTTTACCATGATGTTTCCATCCTGCCAAAGTTTTAGCATTGTTTGGCAATATTTTATTAATCCTTGTACACATATTTTTATTCACTTTTTAAAATTCAGACCATCATATATCAAATTATCTTATTAATATATGTATCAAGGATATAGATTAAAAACTTCGATATGACAACTGTTTTACTAAGTAACAACTAGTTCAGTACCCGCGCATTGTGCAGGCGTTTTTTTAGTTTAAAATAGTTGTATGTGTATCAGTGTATGTAACACTATATATATATATATGTATATCATGCTTATTTAGTTTATTACTGTAATTATTATCGACAAAAAAAAAACTCAGTTGATTGAACTCAATCAAAATGATCGAAATTAAACTAATCCGCACAAACGTGATTAATGAACTTCATCTTCAATTGATTGAACTCAATCAAACCGAAATGAATCGCACAAACGCATAAACTAAATAATACTAACGTACCTTTTTTTCGAAGGTTCCTATTATTCTTCTCTATGAGTGTCTTACCTTTATTATTTGTATTTATTATTTGTCATTGTGGGCAATCTAATCTAGCTCGGTTCAAAAAAACTTTTCATACGACATACCATGGATCACTAACTAATATATATAGAAGAAAACAAAATCTAGCATATGCGAAACCATGGGATCACTAACGTAATTAATAAGCTTCCCATTATTTTTGCACGTAACTGCAATCTTTATCAATTAGTAACTACATATTATACAACAAATCCTAGAATATCTTTCTTATTTTAGAAAATAACCACCGGATAGCAAGCAATTAATTTATTTTGTAATTATTTTTATTATTAATCCGTATCAATTAGTAACTATACATATCATACGACAAATCCTAATATATCTTTTTTTTTAGCAAATAACCACCGGATAACAAGCAATTAATTTATTTTATAATTATTTTTATTATTAATTACTAATTAACAAATCCTATATAAAAAAACCTACTTTATGATATCTATCGGCATACCATGGGATTTGTTTTAGTTTTTATTTTTTTATCAATTAACAACTAACAATTCTTATCAATTAATAACAAACAAATCCTAGTATATCTTTCATTTTTTTTCAACTAACCACCACAAATCCTACGTCATATCTTTTTTATTTTTGGCAAGCAATTAATTTAATTTATATTTTATTTTTATTATTAATCAAATTTGTTTTTATTATTAAACTAATTAATTTAATTTGCAATTAATCTAATTAATAAATTAACAAATCCTAACAAACTAACAAATCCTATATAAAATTTTAAAAAAAATTACTTTAAAGGAGAAGCCACCACATGGATTAATTAGGCGACTTCTCCTTTAGTATTATTATTTAATTTAATATTTAAACATTATAATTTTTTAAGTAGCTATATCAGTTTTTTAGTAGAATCTTTATTTTATTAGAAGACTTAACATATACCATAAAAAATAAGATAAAAAATTATATTATTATTTATCGACTACTTATTAAAAAAATTAACAAATAAAATATTTGTAGTTATTAAATAAAAGAGTGTGATGCAATTGTCGCTGTTAAACTCCAATTAACAAATAAAAAAATCATGTTATTATTTAGATCATTCATGAATCATGCTGGAATTCAACTCCAATTTTTAAGAAAAAATCATTTGTAGTTGTTAAATAAAAGAGAGTGATACATTTGTAATAATGAAGAAAAAAATGTCAATAAGATCATTAGGTAGTTTAAACCAAAAAAAAAAAGATCATTAGGTAGTTGCTCAGCATAAGAAAAATGTAAATTTTAGAATTTATGCATATATATATAGAGAGAGAATTATATTTTATTTGAATGATAAGACTCATTATGCATGAATATATATATATATATATATATTATTTTGGAAAAATATATAATTGAATTTTTATTATTATAATAAATTTAAATTTCCTCACATTTTAATTCATCAATCCACCCTTACCAATAGCATCAAACAAACCAATTTATTGTTCCTATGTATAGTTTCTACCTACTACTAATCCAAAACCACTCAAACCACTCTTAAAAACAAAGAATTGAGATTGCTTGTTTTGGTAGGTTTTGTGCACAATTTTCTTAATTTTCCATACAAAATAAACCCACAAACCAAATTCAAAGGCTCGTAGGATTAATATATTTTATATATTATATATATTAAAAATAGTCTAAAAATTTGACTGTCTCTTTCATTTGCCAACTCCACTCCATTGACAAATGCAATATGATTTGGCAACAAATATTCAGCTGGGTTAGTACTTATCTCATCTTCATTATATAAGAAATTTTAAAAAAATTACAATTCAAATCCTTGTAGATGTCAATTGATCCCATTAATTAAATATCCATCATCACAAATTAATCATCATACATACAACCAAACCATTAAGCTCCTACACGTGAGACAGTGACTATTTGTTGAATTGATTTTAGGATCAAAGTTTTGACATTTAAAACAGTTTGAATTACTTGAAAGAAACTAACTTAATGTGAACAAATCTTTTTCAACATGATCACTTATTCACTTTGAACTCATTAATTTCTCCGGTCTCTTTGAAAGAAACAAAAAATTAAAGGTATACCTTAATGTCATATTCATTCAAAAATCCTTCTTTCTTATGTGACAAAAGAACAAGAAATTATGTGAATAAACTCTCATCCTATCATTTACTAATCATCTCGATAGACAAGACGCAAAAATTGTTATACACATTCGATTTTGTGTATGAACACTGATCAAACCTTCTATATACTTACATGAAAACATCAACACCTTCTTATTTACAGCGATGATTGCCATGTTCTTCCTTCGAACGATACAATTATGATGAAGACGTCGTCATGGTATCTTCGTCGTTCCCCTTGTGGTATGTCCAACAACTCATGGAACTCGATCCCTGCAAAATTTTCTCCTTCAGAAGATGCTCAAGATAACGTTGAAACTCGCGATACAAGTCCATGTTTGAGAGACCATGTGTGTCTTACCGGCTTTCTTGGCGGCTCTGAAAAGGACTTCTTCAATGAGATGTTGCGCAGGGTCGCCTTCTGGCATCGAGGCCATGAATAGCTCAACCTCAATGACCGCTTCCTCATTGGTGAAGTATTGATAGAGTCCATCCGACGACAAGATCAAGAACTTATCATTGGGACCGATCCTCCGGTGGTGAAGTGATGGTGAGCATGTTATGTAGGGTGAGCTCCCAAGATAATCTATCCTAAACATCTCCAATAACCCTTTGTTCCACTTTGGCTGCCAAAATAAAATGGCTTGTCAATTGATTATCAAAACCCTAAAAGCCGGTCCAAATCATATATCTCCAACACGCAAAGTAACATTACTTAAATCAGTTTCATAACATTACTTAAATCAGTTTCATAACATAATGAAACAAAACAAGATAATGTTATGAAACTAATTTAAGTAATGTTACTTTGTGTTATGGGACAATAAATGAGACAATGTGATTACATTTTTTAGAAACCCGGCACCAAATGCTCGCGTAACCTTCAAGGATCCCTTCACCCGTTCGTTCGTGATCACGCCATGATCGCCCGGGTGCTCGCCCTTGATCCTTCGCACTTCCTACAATGAAATCGAAACAAATTCCTTTATAACAACGCTTCAAAATACAGAACAAAACGGACTCTGATACCAACGAAAATCCAACAAAAAAAAAAACCCGACTTTTCGGAATTTGGGGTCTCTCCTCACCTCTTTGTCTAATGTATTGTGATCCACAGTGAGCTGAATTGCATCCATGTTAGGCAAATCATCAAAAGGGTCAACCTCCGTTGACCAATCCTCTGTTTTCTGCCCCAAAACTGCCCTGCTATCTCCCACATTCATCAAGTAAACATCTTCCCCTACCATCAACATCACCAGCACACACGATCCCATCAGTGACAGCACTGGGTTCTCCAAGATCATCCGATCGGCTATCTCCAGATACGCCTCCTCCGTCTTCCTCAGCGCCTCCGAAAGCGCCCCCAACACGCCGGAGTGCGGTTCAGAGCACCTGGGAGAAGTACTAGCTGCATCGGATTCGTCTTGATCGTTCCAAAGCAATCCCTTTAGCTCCTTGTGGACTGCAGTGTAGAGGTTCGAGAGCAAGAAATCGGTTGCGTCCGGGCCGTTGAAGCCGTCGTAGATGCCGACGAAGACCCACCCGTGCTCCTCCGATACGACGACGTGCACCCGATCTTCCCCTGCTTTTCCGTGCGCCCACTGGAGGTTCTCGTCGCTGTCGTCGTTGTCGTCACATAAGCTCCCCTGGCAGCTTAGATTGGCTCCGGTGCCGGAGCTGCAGCTGCTGCTGCTGTTGCTCGTCGTGATCGTGCTCTTCCCTACGCTGTCGTTTCGATCGGTTATGGTCTTCTTGGTGAGGGATGATGCCGTTGGGGCCCAAATCGCGCCCAAGATCGCGTCTTTTAGAGATTTGATTGTTCTCCATTTTATCATCTTGTGCCTCGATTTGACGGAGCTATGGATGGAGGTTTCTAGAGGCAGGGTGTGTTGTTCTGTTTTTTTGCAGGCTCCCCTGTTTTCGAGCGACCCGGAGAAGAGGCTCCGGTCGATTGGTCCGGACATGAACCCGCGCTCGATCGGGCCAGAGAGGAAGCCGCGCTCGATCGGGCCCGACCCGAGCATGGAGGTGGAGCCTGGGTTGCGGAGGAGGGGGCCGGAGCTGATGAGGCTCCGAGGGATGGGCTGCAGGGGAACAGAGGCGAAGGAGGGGGAGCTCTCGAACGAGGCGGCGTGGTCGAGGGCGGCGGAGGCGAGGAAGAAGGGGTCGAAGAGGGTGGTGGAGAGGGGCGTAGAGGTGTTGGCGGAGACTGAGGCGCCGGAGATCGTGGGGAGGAGGGGCGGGAAGAGGTCATCGGGGCAGAAATTCTCAGGCGGGCGGACGTAGCAGAAGGAGTGGCCGATGCCCTCGTCGAGTGGGTTGGAGGAGAGCACGACGGCGATGTCGTGGCGGCCGGAGATCTCTCCGACGACGCCGACCGGGCAGAAGCAGGGGTTTAGCTTGCCGGCGGAGTTGCCCATTTTGGGGGATTTTGCAAGAAACAGAGAGGGGGCGGATTTGATTTGATGCTCTGTTTTTTCTTCTTTTTTAACTCTTTAAGATTTTAGAGAGAGAAGGAGAGAGTTGACTTTTGGGAAGGTGAGTGGGCGATGAAATGTGAAATTTGGCCGATTGTTTCCAACTTTATTTATTTTCCGAGCATTTAATTTTTCTTGAATTTTTAAATTTTGTTGGAGTAGTTGACTTTTGGATTTTATAGAAAAAAAATTAATTTAAAAATGCAGAGAGGGGAGTGGATGGTGAGAGAAAAAGGGCGCGTGAAGATATATATGCTAAGTGGAGAGAGAAAGTGAATATTATTAGGCCAAATTGATGTATGTATAATAATTTACAATTATTACAGTATTGTTTTCAAAAGTCAAACCTTTTTTTAAAAAAGAAGTTTTTCTCTTAATATGCTTATGCTTGATAATACGGAGTAAGTGATAATTTGTCTCCTCGTTTGTTTTTAAAAAATTTGTTAACAAAAATTTGTTAAAAAAATTAATATTTTATACTCCATCCGTTAATTAAAACTTATCATTTTAGAAATATACACATTTTTTTAATAAAACAAACAAAAATACACGTATATTTCTAATTATTATTCTACTTTTTTACTTTCTTGAAAACTATAACTAACATATTTCTAATAATTAAAGGGGCAATTTTGTAAAGTGAATGACAAAATACCTAAAATTACAAGTTTTTTTAACAAGATTTCTAAAACGACATGTTTTTCTTAACAAAATGGGTATTGTTTTTATCACCTTAAAATAAGTGTATAAATAGTAAAAAGTCACTTATTTAGAAACAGATGAAGTAATAGGGAATATACCAGAAGTTGAAAATGTACTCCGTATAGAATCTAAATTTAAAGCGCAACTGTTTTATAAGTATCTGGTGCAAATTTTTTTTTCCAGTTTTGATCAAGCGGAGTTTAAGAAAAAATTATACCAATAAAGTTTTTTATTCCTCTCATAAAAATAAAAGAAAAAAATTGGAATTGGTGGAGGTTGAAGAAGAAAAGATAAGATTTTTAACCGTTGATTTTAAAATCAACTCTCAACTTCTCCTGTAGAGTTTTTTAAAAACTCTATGAGATCCAAATTATATACTATTTTTACTTGTATCTAGTCAAGTTATCTCTTATATCGAATTTTTATTTTTTTTAAATAAAAAGAATAATTAATTTCCAAATTGAAGTTTTTTTTAAAGAAAAATAGTGATTTGTAATTAAAATTAAGGAGATTGTTTTTATAGAGAACTCTTGCATTTGACCAAGCTCCAAACTAGAGAACATGAATATTTAAATTTTTATTAAAAGTCAAAATGTATTACGTAACCAAATTAAAGTTAAATTTCTATTTTCTATATTTGTTGTTTTGCTAATGACTAATTCACTTACAAATAAATAAATTATTTGGATTTTAACTTTCAAATATTTTTTAGTGGTGGGGGGGTGACAAGCCAGCTTTATATTAGATGGCATAAATACAAGATGCCCATCAACTTAGACTCTTACACATAACACATATATATTCTGCAGAATATATTCTGGATTTGTGGATGTTATTTTCATCATATTTTTTTTATGGCTTCGGTCACCATCTATCAAAGATATGTAACAAAACAAAACTTTCATCTTATTTGATGTAATATTGTATTAATAATAAGTATATTATATAATACGGTGCATTTTATAAAATAGTAGCTTGAGAATAGTTTTAGAGTGCATATAATATCAACTCTTATATTGTATGTTTTGTAGATTTTTTAAGATATGTGCTATGTACCATTATAGGATTTTTCATGCAAAACTAAAAAATTTCATTACAAGTGATATATAAGAAGAGATTAAAGAGTCATAGATAAAAAATGTGAATTAAATAAGTCTTAGTATATACGTTGATAATTAATTTTATAATAGCCAAGCACATGAGCATCGATCACATGCAAGTTTTAACGAACTCCAGAGAAGTCTTATATCTAAAATATAAACTAAACAAGCCTTAGTTTATAAGTGGTTGGAATACTTTTTTTTATTACCAATATATGTTTTTTTTTATCAAGTAAAAATTCGAGTTCAGACAGGCCTGAAACTCGAGAAGCCGATAAGTCGGCAGACGGTAAACCGTCAAATATACAACAAATACATAAACGGTGCAAAAGAACAGGCTATACAACAACGAAAGATAAAATGCATCAAACCCAAAGCTAGCAGGTCGGGGACGTAGACTACGGACGAAGCCAAGCACCATCGTGAAATGACACCGTTGGCTGGCGATATATCAGGCATCCCTGTGGGCAGTGAAGACGAATCTCCAAGGAATCTTTCCGTACACGAAGTCGCTTCGTACACACCACCACGATCTCAGCCAATCCCGACTCCGACTGCCAAAACCCCAACAAAGCCCAAGACCACCACATCAAACCAAAACGAAGCCGAAAACAGCCGGAGCAGAAAGCACCCAGAAATTATTATTAATCTAAAAATATTGTTTACTCAAGCCCTAGCGGGAATTATGAAATAAAGGAGTTTGCTTAGCCCCAAACGGAAAAAATGGTAACCGAATAGGGAAAAAATAAGACCCTTTCGAAAATTTGTTCAAACCCTTTCGGGATTTTTGTCAAATCCTTTCGGATGGGTTAATAAAATGTATATAAATTTCCAATATATGTTTATGTTTGGGCTAATAAAAATTCACAAATCATAATACAATTAGTGTTATTTTTTACCACCTTGAATGTTCGGCTTTATTTTTTTGCAACTATAATTAAAGTTGGGATCTATCTAGTATATGTGTACATATATATTGTATAATATAATATGGGTGTACCCACCTAAGAAACCTAAAAAATTTACATTCGGTTCTTATATATGTTTGTAGAAAAATTGATTTGTTATCTTTGGATTATATTATACAAGGTGGGATTATACATATTTTTTGGGGTTTCATAAGTAGGTACTATGCCCATGACAATATGGGAGAGGGAGATTCGAACTCATCACTTACTGATCACTACGTGTCATTCTTATCAACTAAGCTAGACTTGACGGCTGTATACATCCTTAATATAATCAAGGAATTTTTGGGTATAGGAAGAGTTGAATGGTTTTTGTTAGGATATAAAATATAATTTCACATTGGTTAGAATGAAACAAAAGACCATAAAATTAATAGAAAGATCACATTGGTTAGAATGAAACAAAAAGACCATAAAATCTAAGGAAGATGAAAATATCTACACATTAGTTTAAACTGTTGTGTTAACTAAAATGATAAATCTCGACCTTATAATAAAAAAATAAAAATAAGTGTGACATAACTCTTATTTTCAAATAATTCGACCGAAATTTCTCAAAATCTAACGCCTCCTTGATAAATCGCTCGCCTCACATATGAACGTACGTACCTAACGCCCTCATATACGAATATAGTGGAGCCTTACATTATTGTGTCATGCCAATTTGTTGAATTTCATCATAGTTATGTTATGACATAAATTTTCCAAAAGATTGAGGGATTAAAACTTTGAAATAAAGCAAAGAAAAATTTATTGGGTTGGTTTGAATTTGCATGTTGTGAATAAGTACAAGAGAGGCAACCATTTTTATTTTATTTTATTTTATTTTGTTGTTGTTGTTGCTATATTGGGGTTGTCTCATAGTCCGGACATAATACTTGATCGTGTCAAGCGCCTAAACAGCTGGAGAGATCGCAAAATGTGTGAAGACCCAATCATACATGTTTTAATAATTTTGTTTTGACCTTGTACTTTATTTAATTTGTTCACAATGAATACCAATTATTATAATTAATGGTTATAGACTTTATTGTAGTACAAACTCTCTTTTTTTTTTTGGTGGGGATGAGTGGATAGGTTGGTACCGATATTACAAATGAAATATGGAATTAATGACAAGTTGATTTAATGATTGTAATGCAACACTCTATATCAAAATATTTAAATTTGAATAATTATGGATATATTAAGTCGTTTATTTAATGAAACATATAGTACAATACCCGATTTATACGTAGAGCAGTCGTATCAATCAAACTACATCAGGTCGGTTCGAGTCCAATCTGGGCTCTAATGCCTATTAAAATCTCATATTACTATATTTTTTTTAACAAGTAACAAATCAAAATACCGGACACAAATCTGATAAATTAAAAGGGCACGAGGAGTGTCAGATAGCCAAACAGTTATGATACAAATAAAGACTATAATAACCCACAATCTATGAACCAATCAATACTCATATATCTATAATGTCATAGTATCTCCTAAATACGTAGCCAAATTTTTTTCCTAAAAAAAAAAACGGGTTGGGCTCAATATGAGACAATAATGGGTGATAAAACCGTAGGATGGGCCAAGAGGCGGAAGAAGGAGGCCTTGTTTGGATGTAGCAAATGGATTGGGCTGAACCTAACCACAAACTTGAGCCCAAGCCAAAGTGAGGCACTCTTAGTCTCACTCTACCGGAGTCTACTGCAAGCTGCAAATGGCAGTCAGCTCAGCTGATAAACCTGATTTTTTTTTTAAAAAAAAATTATTAGGTAAAAATTCGAGGTTAGACATATCTGAACCTCGAAACAAACATAAAATACATATACAGTACAAAATACAGGCAATAGCACTCTACAAAAGCGAAACTAAACACAACAAAACCAAACGAGATGAGGACGTAGACGACGGATGAAGTTAAACACTACTCTGAAGCAGCACCACAGGCCTGATAAGCCTGATTTGATAGGAACCTTGGAAGAATGATAAGGAGTAAAAACAAGAATTGCTTAAAAGTTAAAACGGCATATTATCATTGGCAAATTCCAGGGGGCTCGGTGTGACGTCAATACCCCTAACCTAGAAGAAAACCATGAAATTTTTTATTTTTTTGGTAATTTTTACTAATAATAGGGATAAAAGAGTATTAAAAGATTAAAAAATTACAAAAACATCTTAACTTCATTGGTAATCAGAGTTAGTTATTACATCGATGTCATGAGTTCAAATCCCTTTAGCTTAACTTTTTTCATAATTTTTGTTTTCCTTTGTTTTTTCTAACTAAAAATACCTAATTAAATAACAAATTAAATTTATCTCCAATATATTTAAACAAAAATATTTTTTCTATGTATACATATAAAAAAATTCTCATTTTTTTAATAATTTTTTCAACTAAAAATGACTATTTAAATAACAAATTTAAGGATTTTTCTAGTATATTTTTTTAAGGATTTTTGTATACATATAAAAAAAAATCATAAAGATGTTTAAAGTTTGGTCCAAGTTAACTACTTCGCAAACCTTTCGATAAGTTAGGATGCTTCTATAGTTTTGCTTAAGCTGATATTCTCATACTGCAATCAGATCCAAGAGTTTCGAAACAAAATGTCATATAATCATACTACTGCTCATTTTAGAAATTAGATAAGAAGTGTGTTTCATTTCTTTTTCAATATATATGTAATTGTGCATAATTTTTTTTTTATATATATAATAAATAATATGTCTAGATTCATTTAACGCAGGGGTTCAAGGTTTAATAGAACTAACAAACTACGAATACGAAAGAGCATCAGAAAGCCCGTCTAGCTCAGTTGGTAGAGCGCAAGGCTCTTAACCTTGTGGTCGTGGGTTCGAGCCCCACGGTGGGCGTATTTTTTAACCAAATTTGCTGTTTTGTGATTGGAAGCTCTAAAACGTCTTTAAATTTAATGCATGAAATATCAACCAAAAAGCCCGTCTAGCTCAGTTGGTAGAGCGCAAGGCTCTTAACCTTGTGGTCGTGGGTTCGAGCCCCACGGTGGGCGCATTTTTTTCCCCAAAATTTTCTTTTATTGGAAGCAGTACAAGCTGTTCATATCAATTCATGAAATGCACGAACAAAAGATGTAATTATGTAAAAACAAAGCATATACTAGTAACCTATAACCCAGTAGTTTCTGATGGAAGTATATTTAAATCGGTCAATCTGGTATCCAATTCCAGAAATGTCATACCCTTTCAACAAGTTGATCCCCCATTCCCCCCAAATCTATTCTCCAAACCCACTTCCATTGTTCGCATTGCTGCATAATTTCCAATTTTCCATATTGTAAACCCGTTTAATACAAAGTTGTATATTATAAGCTTTCACTTTTGTAAAATTGCCAAATAGACTTATAGCCTAACGATGTTTCTTCCCGCGTATGGTTCGATCACTTTCCGCCCGGCCTAGTTGACTTAATAGATATTGATCTTATTTAATATATTCAGTGTTTAACTTCAAAAAAAAAACATATTGTTGAGTCATGTTATGTTTGTTAGTGGGTGATGATTCATCATAAGCAAGCTGCACCCTCATCTTATAGGATTAATTCTCTTATAACAGAAATTCAGTTTTCACCATTCTATAAAAGGTGAATCGGGAAGATTGTAATCACTGATGTACTGAAATCAACTTAGTTCAAATTCATCTCTCTCTGTTCTACGTTTCTATGCTTAGATCTGAGCTTCTGTAGCTTGTTTTTTTGCTGCGATCAAACATAGTTTGACACATATCACCATTGAACATAAGTTCAGAGATGGTTTTGTATTGAAAGTCCTCCATCTTACTTCCATCTCTTCTGTTTATTTATGTATGAAAGATTTTTCTCATTTTAATTAATTATCTATTTTAAATCGTTTTCCTAAATTTTATACTCTTAAATCTAATAATATTTCATAGTTTGCCTTCTCAATTTATTTTGAAAAACCTAAGTTAGAAAAACCGATTTAAGAGTTTAAAAATGCAGTATTAACACACATATCCAGAGTACATTTTGAAAAGTTTTTTTTTTGGATACAAGGTGAAATTTGGGGTGGTCAAGCGTAGTTGACTCACCACCTAAGAGTGTCTTAACAAACGAATTGTTCAATCTCGAAAGGAGGACGGTCCTGTAGCAGAGACGTCGAAAGATCCAGACGGGCCTAACATTTCCAAAAGTGATCGGCATATTTCCAATTTCTTATATTTCCGTATTCAAGAAAAAAATTGTCAGCTCTTTTTGAATGATTGTCTTGTCTTGTTGAAAGCAAGTGATGCATTTATTTAAGTAAAAGAGATTCGGGCCTATCCCCAATATGAACGGCCCATCTATCACTTTGGCCCACTTCGAATCTGTTCGCGCTGCATTCAATCAACAGCCGTGGATGTTTGTCTTATCCCTTTCAACTTTTCCTATCAACTAAGGTGGAAATGGAACAATCACCTTCTCCGACGGTAAGGGTGGGGTCACCTTCTAAGAGATTAATGGTTTAAATTCTATTTTTTTTTAATAAAGGGTGAGAAGTGATTGTAAAAAGTGGGCGTTTAAATTTTTATTAGTTTGGACCTATCTAACGGTTTATCACTTAATTTTATCGTTTTTTTTATTAGGTAAAAATTCGAGTTCAGATATACTTGAAACTCGAGGGTCGAACAGGTCGGCAGACGGAGAACCGTCTATACAAACATAAAATACAAACAAAAAAAAACCGGTGCAAACTTAGCAGGCAAAAGCACGCTACAAAAGCGAATTAGTCAATAACATCGAAATTTTTATATCATTAAAAAAATGAAAATTTGAGTTTAAAATAGTTATTATCATCTGTCTCACGGATTGAAAAACCCATCTACTTTCACTCATCATTTGTAAGCACGTTTATTTGTATCCAACTCGTCCCAAGCATAGGCAGAGCTAGGCGGGGGCAAGCGGGAGCATTAGCTGCATTTTCATCCGACGAATCACCTATATTTGTTCTACTCATCGATAGTTTCCTTTTGATATATTATAAGCCTCAATCCGATAGTCGAGTAAAAAAGTTATGAACGTTTAAAAGTTAAAACACAAATTAATTATTTCAAATGTTTTTTTACTAAATCACAATGCTCTATATTTTACTTAATTTGATATTTTGGTAATATAATTCAACCCAATAGCTTCGAAACAAGAGATTATATTACTAAATTCGATAATTATATAAGAAATTATGCAAGTTTAAAGTTTGTATATCTTGTTACACATTATTACATGCTAAGAAAACAACAAGTTGCATATTGATTTTGTAGATTTTAAACGATATATTTTGAGATGAAAATAATGTCGTTATAGATTAAAACGACATCATTTTTTCATTTAAAGAGAAAATATATACTACAACAACTAGTTACACAATTTTAAACTAAAACACCAACGTTTTGAACAAAAAAAAACATTCTGTTTTGACCTAAAAAAACGCTGTCTTGAACTAAAATATCATCGTTTCATATAAAATATCATAGTTTTGGTTCGCTAAACCATAAAAAATCTACTGAAGAGTGAATCAACAATTTGTACAAAACTTCGCTCCTCCCTCCCCCTCAATAAATTTATGACTCCGTCACCGGTCCCAAGTAAACGGGTGGAGATATTAAATAACCAATAAAAATACAACATTCATCCATTATAGAAATAAATAACAAATAAATTTCTTTTTTATTATGTGTTTGGTCATTGTGATCAACTATGCTCTAAATAATACTCCATCCGTCTCAAAATTTAAGTCGTTTGACTTTTTAACACGCTTTTTAATGTGTTAAAAAACTCTATGAAATATTAAATTTTTTTCAAATTTTTTAAAATAATTTCAAACTTATTATTTATAAGTTAGAAATTATTTTCAAATTTAAAAAAAAAAAATATTTCATAGAGTTTTAAACACATTAAAAAGCGTGTCAAAAAGTCAAACGAACTAAATTTTGAGACGGAGGGAGTAATTTCTTAAAAATACTGTTTAGTGTGTAGTTGATCGCAATGATCAAACACATAAACTTTGCCCCTTCCCCCTTCAATAAATTTATTTTTTAAAATTAAATTTGTATTTTTTAGCTCGGTTTAAACTAGAATCAAGCTAAAAAAAAGGTGAATTTCTTAAAAATAAAAAATGGTCACAACGATCATATAGTATATAGTATAGTCGCTACGTCCAATGTTGTGACGACTATTATGTGTTTGGTCATTACGATAATATACTAAACAGTAATTTTAGCCTATTTTTTATCATATACTATGAAAAAATATTTAAAATTCTTCGAAAACTCAGAATTTATAAAATAGGAAGTTATTGGAGATGGCAAAAAGGTTTTTCATTAGCATCTACGTGTTGCAAGATCCAACCGATTCGATGAGGTAGTTAACTCCAACTCGTACTCTGCCAAAACCTAAATTGCTATTGGAAATCATGATTCGAAACTTACCCAATTCAATCCAAATCGATTCAATAATCGAAATCATCAAACCCAAAAACTGACCTAAACTCGGAACAACCTGACAAACAAGACCAACAAAAAATTTACATTATTTATTTAGTTATAATTTAAGCCCAATCAAATCATAATAATCCAAACATAAAATAACCGGTGAAAATCGTCTAATCTAACACCGTAGTCCATTTTTATGGTCTCTTTAATTTTATTGGCCGCTAAGCATTAAAATAAATTATAAGGTACAAACACTTATTTAAGAAAATAATTAGAAATTTCAATTTAGCCAATGAGATAATTTGAACTACGGTATGGACTACAATCACGGACCAGACGATCCTCTTTGTAAAATAACTATAACCTACTATGATGATAATTCGTAAATTAACCCGATCCAGTTTCATTATGTTTCAACCATTCAGTCGTGGCCGTGTCTCCCAACACCCAAGTTGCATCTCTGAATTTGTCAGCAATCCTCTGTGTTGGAATTGTCAATTCGAAAACGTCTCTGTGACTGTGAGGATAAACCGATGGAAGATGGGCTACTGTAGAAAGCGACCCTGAATTGGATTTTTGTACCATCGATCAAATTATTGAGGGTTGTGTTGTACAGATTTACGCCGCTGCGGATTCTGACAAGTGGACGGCGGTGGATGCATCACAGTCTCTCTCCTCCACAGCGCCTATAAATTGGGAGGTGCCATCGTCTCTTTCCCCCACACTCACTCACAATCAACAAGCTTCCATCTTCTTCCAGAAAGCTCCCACCTTTATCAATCTTCGTCGAAAATGTCTTGCTGTGGCGGAAACTGTGGCTGCGGCTCCGGCTGCAAGTGCGGAAACGGTTGCGGAGGGTAAATCTTCCTCCCTTTCATCTTCCTTCCCCAATTTTGCATATTTAGGTTTTACAATTTCATCTGTTGATCGTGAATTTTTGCAGTTGTAAGATGAACGCCGACCTCAGCTACATGGAGACCACCGCATCCACCGTTAGCCTCATCTCCGGCGTCGCTCCTCAGACGACGTAAGTGATTCGATTCAATCGAAACTCCTTTCTTTCAATATATAAAAATAAAAATCTTCTCGTGTTCCTGTTTATTGTGGAATTGAAATCTGATATCGACTTTGAATCGGATGGTTAAACAGCTTCGCCGAAGGATCGGAGATGGGAGTGGCAGCGGAGAACGGAGGCTGCAAGTGCGGATCTGACTGCAAATGCGACCCCTGCACCTGCAAATGAGAGAGAGATCGAAAGTCAAGACCTTTATAATATATGATCATCTGTATTAGAATAAAAGCTTAGCCATGGGGCCTTACTTGCTCTTGTGTGACTTCCATTGGTGGCTTTTGTGGTGCTTTCAAACTATGACTAGCAAGTCTATAATTATGCTTTGTTCTTAAGAGATTGTGTTGTAACAACAACAACAAGAAAAAGTTATGTTAAATGGCAATGGCATATGTTCTTCCTTATAACATCCCTTGTGATACGAGTCATTAATCTACATTCCGGCAAATCCAAACGATGCACAACACCAAACATACTAGAATTACTACATAGAATACATTCACACAAGGCAGTGACAGTGATGAAAGTTTAAAGGCAGAGTTTTGAATTATACAACTGGGTGTTGTTGCAGTTAATCAAGCAAATATGCCTGTGGCAGCACCCCCAAACAGCTTCTGAACCTGTGATGAATGAAGAAGACGTTTAATATCTATATGCATTTATCAATTTAGCTCATATCAATTTGAGGAAATAAGGTATTACTATTTACCTGCTTCAATGATAGACCAATTTTCTGCAGGTCACTCAACTGCACAAAGATAGCACAAGATACCCATCAACAAGCATTACTTATTATAGATGCAAAATAGATACAAAGGTGGTGTAATTGTATAAAGGGAAGTGAAAGGTTGCTTTATTATTGTCTCTTTTTTATTTATACCGATTTCAGTGGACTGGTTTCCCTCAGCTCCATTATATAATCTGCCCTTTTTGGTCCAATCCCCTGGAATCGTATTGGTAGGCAGACAGGTTGTGAGTGCATTTTTTGAACAAGAAAAAGAGGAAATAATCATATCTAAAATATCAATATTGGTTTGATTTGGTAAGATAAGGGTTATACCTTTAAGGCCACTAGCTCCTCCCTGTCCAACAAGATTAAAAGAAAGGAGGTCATAATCAATTAATCATCTTCAGTTTTTATTGAAATGTAATGGAGTGCTGGTAAAAAGCAAGCATCTTACCTTGTTGCAGCATTCAGGAAATCAACATACTCATCTAGTAGAAAACTCTGAACAAAGTAAATAAGAAGGATAACTATGTGAGAGTGAACTAATTTAATATTTGAATGAATGGCATAACATGGTATCTGTGATGTTTCATTTCAGTTGAATTTTTACTGTACCTTCAAATTAGAACTACGCGCTTGGAATTTATCCAGGGCGGAGCCAAATTCTTGGCATTTGTCACGGGTCACAACAAAGGGTGTTTTAGGAGGAGTTGTTTCCAGGAGCCATAATGAGTTTTCTTGTTCACTCCCTGGGATTTCTTCAAGAGGGATTCTGGATATGTTGGAGTCAATGTCGGATAAAGCTTTTCTCTGTGGCGAAAGAATTTGATGGGCTTTACTTTTCGAAATGCTAGGAGGCGACGATCCGGTCAAGTTTGCTGTTTTAGAAGCTGGAACCTTCTCTTCATCCAGTGCCAAATCTGCATGAAGATGATTTAGTATATTTGTAGCCAATGCTCAATTTGTAATGAACATCAGCACAGTCCATGCTATTTAGATACCTGGTAAACATTCCATCAAAGACTTGAAAGATGCATGCTCGATGCCTTCCTTGTTCTCCTTCACATCCTGCGGCTTACTTACCTGAAAGGACAGAACTACTATCTGTACTGACAAAAATCATTTGAAGTGATTTTTCTCACAGATAACTTTCTCTGAGACGGTATTGAGGGTCAAATAAGACAAACCTCAGACGAGCATAGCTCAAAATCATCACAGTTTGGTGGATCACAAGTACTGCTCATGCAAACACTTGCAGCTAATGTTGGGCGATCACTTTCGGTTCCAGGGTGATCCCCATTTTCCTCTCTTTGAGGATCATTTCCCTGTCAAATAGAATGTAGATGTTACCTTTGCTTCTTCTTGATCATGCTATAAATGAGCCTCTTAAATTGTTGGAGATCAAACATCATTTGAACAATAAATCTTTTCCACCAAAAGATTTTTTATAAAAACAAAATAACAACTGACCAAGTAAAGCAAAAGGGGGCTGCATTGTTTTACTTACATCAGTGCACGAATTTGATGCATTGTCACAATTGAATAACTTCCTCTGAGGTGCAGACTTCAACCTGAGCAGTAAATAAAATCGTCAGATCAACAATTTGAAGTTACAAAATCATGTCATTTTCATCAGACCATAGGACATTTGATTTCTACCTTCCATTTATGGTAGACTTTGACATGGCTGAACCATGAATACTAGTTTGTTTCTTGAAACAGCCCACAGTTCCAGGTGTTCTGGTATAAACTGGAGAGGCAAAGGCTCCTATTTTCTGAGCACTCTTTGCCTTCCCTCTGGATTCAAGCCAATCACGCAATTTCACTTCCATATCAACTTTAGCCTTTGGAGTTTCGTGTTTGGATGCTGAAGGAAAATAGTTAGTGATCTGCCTAGAGCGAGCAGCCAAGCTAACTGTACGGACCGATTCTTGATATTCTCCTGGATTCTATCACAAAAAAGGATCAAATCTTATTAAAAGCCATCATGATTCATGAATCATGACCTTAACCAACTCTTTCAATAAGAAGAGCTTCTATCCGTTACAAGTCAATAATAAGTCCTTACCAGACAAGTCACCATCAGGGCACGACTAGTCCCTCCAAGAGAATCCTGTAATATGCGGGTCAGCTTGCTTTCTCGATATGGAACTCGGGGCTGGTTGTTGTTCAATGCATAAATCACATTTGACAATGCAAAGAGAGACTGGTTAATCTTGCTGCTCTCTTGCAACCTAATCCCTTCATTGCAAGTCCATCTATTGTCTTCATTTCCTAGTAACATTGACAAAAGCAAAGTGTAAGTCACATCTAATTTCTGTATAAAACCTGCTATTACACGAGAACTCATAGCAAACCTGCTAAGTCAATGAGATTCAACTTCCCAGAAATGTTAGTGCTTGAACCATTGGTAGGACAACCCACAGCAATCACAAGCACCCCATGGCTCCTACTGGAAGCATCATTTAGACCAGTATGTGCCACTTTACGCCTCTGTATTCCACGAGCGAAGACCTCCTGAAATTCAGCCAGGGAACTCACAGTGACACGAGAAAGCCCTCTCATGTGGACTTGCCCATCTTTATCTTCCAACACAGCAATTTCCTTTCCCTTCAGTTCTAGTAGATCATAACATTTGTCCAGATACACCTCATAATATGATATCTCAGCCTTACTTCCAGTGGATTCACAGATGGATAAGACCCTAGCCATGGCATTTACCATCAAACCCGGCTCCTCATCAGTCCCCTGCAACAATATTTGCTTGTATACTGAGCTATGATTCTCACTTTTGAGACACTAATCAAGTTCAATTCTAAAGTTGTCAAAAGAAGTTTAAAATATCTTCTCGCCTTGATATAGTGGAGAATCCAAGTATAACATATTAGGAAACACAATCTTATAACAAATAAATTTAATTCTATGTGAAGTAGATCAACTACATGAAGATACACAGAAAATAGAAATCACACATATGTGACAGTGACTTACCCACTGACTTCTTAACATGCTTCAAATAGGTAAAAAGAAAAAAAAAACTGTCTTCTTATGATGCCTGAACTTCATATTTAGCTCGGATAGGCAGTGTGAAATGGTAAAGTCAAGCAGCCATACTTATACCAAATTACTATAACCCCAAAAGGCGATCTATTTATCAGGTTTTGGACAAAATTTAAGAATCTGGGGCCAAATTCATACAGGGATCTTGCATGATTACCTGCATAGTGTATGTTTTGCCACTACCAGTAGCTCCATATGCAAACACAGTGGCATTGAAACCCTGGAAGATCCCAGGGATGAAAGGGCTGACTTCCTTGTTGAAAATCTCTGCCACGTTGTTGACATCTTGGCCAAAGAAAGCGTCCAACTTATAACATTCATTTCGCCTGCACACGCGAAGGGATATCAAAAACCCTAAGCAACCGGTGATCATAAACCAACTCAAAACCTAGAAATTTCATCAATTGCTCGAAAAGATCGCGGTACCTGGTCTCCTGATCCTTCAAATGGACAGAAACCTCTTCGCCCTCAGAGGAAGAGATGAGAGGTTCAGAGGTGAGCACCGAGACGCAGGGAACTGGGAATTCTCCGTTCTTTGAGGCAATTTCTCGAGCAAGAAAGGGGCGAACTCTCACAATTACCCTAACCTTTGATGCCCTGTGTGAAATCAGGAGTTTTGAAGGGGTTGT
The DNA here is from genome assembly GCA_963922045.1 of Persicaria maculosa. Lineage (NCBI taxonomy): Eukaryota > Viridiplantae > Streptophyta > Magnoliopsida > Caryophyllales > Polygonaceae > Persicaria > Persicaria maculosa. The sequence continues at coordinate 53,414,427 of OY998268.1, forward strand.
TGGAGGTTTCGACTTGTGGGGTGTTTTGGGAATCAAATCCGCCATTGTTGTGACGGGAGTTTCAGGAATTTGCTTGAATTAGAGCGAAGGAGAGTAAATCGGGATCAAGCAGAGGCAGGAAGAGTGAAAGCGGAGGAAATGGATTTGAATTGGGACAAGAGAGAGCGCGAGGGAGGGTGTATTTGAATTAGGGGTGATCCGACCCGGAAAAACACAACTTCCCGGATGTTCGGATCGGATAATTTGACAATATTTTCCCCGGATGTCTGATCCAACCCGACATATCGGATCGGATATCCGGAATCCAAAACACTTTATTTGAATTAGCAAGTTGCTGTTTGAACTTTGAAGCATGATGGATTTGAACGTCGGAAGACCTCTTTTTTCGTTTCGAATTTAGAGCTTTAACTTGTGGGGTGGGGTGGGGTGTGGGCCTCTCAAACCAGTTGGGAATCTCTCCCTTGCAATCTATGATGACTTCATTGCCTCTTAAAGTGAAACTTAAAACATAAAGTTCGTATTTTGTCTATTGACAAAATAAATTTTAGGTAATTTCACTCAAAGTCATTAGGGTTTTGCTTAAGGCTGGGGAAAATTTCCCACGAAAATCATACCAAGACGTGCCAACCGAACCAATTGTCAGAAATCGGTATGGTAATGGTAATCAAAACAGAAAAGTTGGGATTACCATTACCAACCGATTTTCAATCGGTTGCCGGTTGGTACGGTAATTACCAACCAACCAACTATTACCAATATACATTTAGTGTTTTTTAATTATTTTTTAAATTATATTTTTATTTTAATTATTTTAATTGGTTCTAAGACTTGTTGTTTGTTATTCAAGTTAATAAGTATTACCTATGTCTTTTTTACTTGTTGTTTTTTTTAACACTTGCTGTCATGTACTCATGTTATTTCTATTTGTTATTCATGTTAATAAGTATTAAGTATTACCTATTTCTTTTTTATTTGTTATTTTGTTCAAGACCTGTTGTTTGTTATTCAAGTTAATAAGTATTACCCATTTCTTTTTTAATTGCTGTTTGTTTTCTTTTCTAACACTTGCTGTCATGTACTCATGTTATTTCTCTTTGTTATTCAAGTTAATAAGTATTAAGTATTACCAATTTCTTTTGTATTTGTTATTTTGTTCAAGACTTGCTGTTTGTTTTTTTTGTCCTAAGACTTGCTGTTTGTGTACGTTATTGCTGTTTATTTTTTTTGTTCTAAGACTTGTTGTTTGTTATCCAAGACTCCAAGTTAATAAGTATTACCTATTTCTTTTTTATTTGTTATTTTTTTGATATTAAGTAATAAGTAATTAAGTATTACCTATTAACTTTATTTCTTTTTATATTTGTTATTTTCATAAAATGCTTTTAATCAAGGGAGGAACTAGCTTGACCTCGAATCGGACTAAAACCCAAATGTTATTCGGAAGCTAGTAGACATGTTATTTTGAATATTATCGGGTCTTTTTGAGTCTTTATATTGCCTTTGTGATTAAATGTATGAACAATTTAAGTATTTATGTAGTTGCTACTTATAAATTTTAAATTTTAATCAATTATATTATATTATATATAATAAAGGAGAAGTCGCCTGAGACACATGACAGCTTCTCCTTAATCGTAGTAGTATGAACCAATCACAAATTTTTGAATTAATCAATATATGCATAAGATAAAATTTTATTCTTACTCTATTTAATCAATATATCTATATATACTAAAGATAAAATTTGACCCAATTTGATTAAATATGGATATATTTTTAGAAGATATTAACAAATTTTTGAATCAATCAATATATGCATAAGATAAAATTTTATTCTTATTTTATTTAATCAATATATCTATATATACTAAAGATAAAATTTGACCCAATTTGATTAAATTTGGATATATTTTTAGAAGATATTAACTAATTTTAAAATATATGCATAGGCTAATTTTTATTCTAACTCTATTTAATCAATATATCTATGTATGCATAAGATAAAATTTGACCCAATTTGATTAGATATGAGTATATTTTTAGATGATACTCTATATTGACTAATTTTAAAGACTATTATATAAGATAAGATTATACCTATTTTCACTATATATGAACATATTTTTAGAAGATAATGACTTTATCAATATATTACATGGACATACTAATTAAATAACTTTATCAATAACTTTTAGAAGATAGGCAAATTTACAGAAAACCACCTTTTAAATATCAACCTTTTCACATAACCACCTCTTAAATTAAATATTACAGCAAACCACCCTTTAAAGGGGTTTTGTGAACAAACAACCACCCTTATTCATATTTCGTCTGATATCCTCTTAGATAATAGAAAAAGACCACTTTGCCCCCATCTTTCTAAGCCCATTTTCTATGAAATGAAAAAATAAAAAAAAAAAAACTTTTTTTAGTTCTTTCACTTCTTTGCAGATCTGGAAGTGGAAATGCTTGGCAAGTACTTTCATCTTCTCCCCTATCCATGCCTTGCTCTCTCTCTGATACCCTACTTCTTTTGGTCTTCATATATGAGTGCACTATAATGAATTTGCTGTTTGAAAATATGAGAGGATAGGCGAACTCGACCCCGCCGCTAGAAGCGGTGCCGATAGCGTAGAGTCGTCTCAAGAGGCGCCACCGAAGCAGGTGGTCATGGCTATGGATAGGCTGAGGCAAACCGCTCTTCGTCTCCTCCAAATCTCACAAATAGACTAAACCCTCTAAATTGATAATCTCAAATCACAATAGTTGGTTTTGGGCAAATTCGAATCATACAATTGCTAAATGATTCGAAACTTTTGATCATTCATTTCGATCGACCCAGTACTGGAGCCCTAATTGAATTCAGTCGCTCACCTTTTTAATCGAATTAGGATACCGACTGACTTTAGGGAAATTAGGGTTCGTTTGACTTAGTCATCAAAATTCTATTAGCTCTGATCTATATCCCTTGTGAAATTGATCTTTTACCTACTCCATGAATTCAAGAAAGAAAGAGATTCGGATTGAAGCTTCAAATCAACAATCACTGAACACTAATGTGCTCTGCTCTATTTTTTTTAGTATTGAATTAAGAAGGTAGATGAGGGTAAATTGGGCATTTACTATTAAATTAAAAGCCCAACAAGCGGAATAGGAATACAAGTGGTTGTTTGTTGACAAAACCCCTTTAAAGGGTGGTTTGCTGTAATATTTAATTTAAGAGGTGGTTATATGAAAAAATTGATATTTAAGAGGTGGCTTTCTGTAAATTTGCCTAGAAGATATTAACAAATTTTTGAATCAATCAATATATGCATAAGATAAAATTTTATTCTTATTTTATTTAATCAATATATCTATATATACTAAAGATAAAATTTGACCCAATTTGATTAAATTTGGATATATTTTTAGAAGATATTAACTAATTTTAAAATATATGCATAAGCTAATTTTTATTCTAACTCTATTTAATCAATATATCTATGTATGCATAAGATAAAATTTGACCCAATTTGATTAGATATGGATATATTTTTAGATGATACTCTGTATTGACTAATTTTAAAGACTATTATATAAGATAAGATTATACCTATTTTCACTATATATGAACATATTTTTAGAAGATAATGACTTTATCAATATATTACATGGACATACTAATTAAATAACTTTATCAATAACTTCATCAATATGAAAATATTTTTAGAAGATAAAAAGTTTTGACGAAATTGAAATAATACTTAGTATGTTCATAATAATTAAATAAATTTATCAACACCTTTATCAATATGAAGAAGATAAAAGGTTTTGGGTAAATTGAAAAAATAATACTTAGCCATGTAAAAGTTATCAACTGATGGAATTCAATAAGAAATAAAATTTTCCTATATATCTTGAAGGTATTGATATATTTATGAGATATATTTTTGGATTTTATACATATATAATTATGGATAGATTTTTAGATTTTAACCTATATATAGTTTAGATTGTTAATGTTATTTCACAAACGTTGATGTCTTTTCCCTTCTTTTTGGTGTTGTTATTGCAAGTTATTTACGACTTTGTTTACGATTTCCTTTGTAAGTTTTTCGAAAAAATGTGATGATTGGTTACAAGGTATGTTATTTTGTTGTTTCCGCTAATATTTACTAACTTTTCACATGTTGTTTCATATATTGTCAATAAAGTATAAATTCATTCAGATTTGAGAAATTATAGCTTTTCATACGTTGTTTCCACTAATATGCACTAACTAGCAAGGATTAAGGAGTAAGACCGGAGTAAGGAGAAATTAGCATTTATACTAATTAAGTATAAATTCATTCAGATTTGAGAATCAGAAGTATGGAAGAAATTTTGTAATTGAATAAACGGATTTTATTATTAAATTTATTTAAATTAAAAAAAACCGCAACAATGCGGGTACTGAACTAGTTAAGTTGTATTGCCTTTGATTATTTGTATGTTTTTTTATCAACACCCAAAATATGGTAAAATATCATTACCAATACGTATCAACCAACTTAATTGGTTACCAATTAAGTTGGTACAACCCCTTCAACTAGCAAACTTTGCTAGTCGTCCTCTACGGCGTGATCGACACAGGCGAATTCGGCACTCCGATTGGGACGAACAGAGAGCGATGTGGCTCAAGGAAACCCCTAATTTCCCCAGTTTCTTACAGCCGAACAAACTTAGTTTTTGTTGGTCACTAGCTCATCACCGAAGTCTGAAGCCTTATGAGAACAATACGATTCCCTCCGTCTAGAATCCAATCCAATCCAATCACGAGCAAGACTTTGTGAAGTAGCGGGGCAAATACCAATCCAATCACAAGTTTTATAGCATAATTGGGCGTGGGGAAGGGCTTCCGATTAGATATTGACTGAGCAAGACATTGTGAAGTAGCAAGATGAAATACCAAAAATTTCACACGGCTTCTAATGGAGTGAGAGAGAGGAGATAAAACATAATTGTATTTGCAAGCCATTAGAGTCCTGCAGATTGCAGTCGCAGTCGCCAGGGTGGGTTGGAACTGGTGGGAGGAGCGTCAGAGGATGAATAGGATGGACACTGGTATTTTGTAAAAAAAATGAAAAGGACTCAAGTGTAAATACATAAATTTCATCTTGCCGTTTGACGAAAGATATATAGTTGTTGTTTTTTTTTTATTAGGAGAGAATTCGGATGAGCAAGCTCTATCCGACAGCATCCTTACGGATGAGGTCTAAAAGACCAGAATTGTTGTAGATATCGACCCCTGACAGAGTGGCAAATGTGTGCAACCTTATCAGCCACTTTATTGCCAATCCGGAGAACATGAAAGAAGAAAACTTCATTCATAGTCGATAGTAAAGTTTTAACATCTGACAAAATGAGCTCAATTTCCCAAGGGCATTTAGTGTGGTTGTTTAAATGATTTATGATTATGCTGGAATCACCCTCGATATGGAGTTTGTCGATTCTTAGTCGGACAGCGTGTTGGACTCTTAATTTTAAGGCTAGCGCTTTAGCTTTGATGACGCATTATTTTCCCAGTTTTTGGTAACATATGGTTATTGGTCGTCCTTCCCAGTCTCGAATAATAGCCCCCGCTGAGCTGTCCGAATTTGTCAAGGTGGACCCATCGAAATTTAGTTTTAAAGTTCCCCTTGGGGGTTTTCTCCATTGTATTTTCCGGTTTATGTGTTTCTGTTTTGATCGTGTAGGATTTTGCGGGCGAAAAGGGGGCCCTCATCGAAATCACTCTCCATCCGAAATGTTTTATTCTAATTGTGCATGTGAGTTTTAATCAAGTTTATTGTAGCGTCCCTACCTGGTACGGGAATCTGTCTGAATATATGTTGGTTTCGAGTGTACCAAGTTGTCCACCAAACAAATGCAAACTCCATCTTGGCCGTGGAAGTAAGATTATTCCCAAATCCCAAGGAAGGCTAAAACAGGTTTAATGTCCCGAGATTGGTTTGTCATGTTAGAAATGGTTGAATCAATTAAAGAATGAAACTTTTGAAGCGAGCGTACGTAAGAACATTCAACCAAAAGATGAGTCTCATCTTCCACTGACCCATCACAGAGGCAACAAGTGGAAGGTATAGACACCCTGTGGGAGGCTAGCCTAGAGAGAGTGGGGAGGCCGTCCTTCAAACATATTCATGTCTGTAATTTAGGTTATTCTAACTTTTGGTAAAAACTTTCAAAAATATTAATTTAAAAAATATATTTTTATTATCAATAAGTATGAAATTATATATATAAAATAAAATATTAATATTTTTATATAGTTTTTCGCTCATTAAAAAATTAAATTATACTTCGACAGAAAGAGTACAACGGGTTGAAATGAAATATTTTTTTTATTTAGGGTGAAACGCATTCACGCATGAGAATGGTGTACCATGGCCACACATATCTTAACTGCATGTGATTGCTATGCATTATGGTTAATAATGCATTATTATACGATAAATCTTATAGTATGCATTATAATTAGCTAGGGAAAAAGGAACTAGTAGGCTACTACTACCTCTAATTCCAAGCTGGTCGTTCCAAGAATGGATCTCCTGCAACCCATCAGGAGACACTAGGTGTAACACAAAAATATTTGAGGTATTTTTTAATAATAAAAAAATTAAATATATATATATATTTATATTATACATGCCAAATAATATATATTTGTATATTTTTTCTTTCAAAATGATATTTTAATAAGTATTATAATTAATATCCTAAAATAATGACTCTTTTAATTTTAATATTTTTTTTAAATATCATTTTATATTACAAAAGTATAGAAATATATGTTATTTGACATGTACAATGTAAATATAATTTTTTTTATCATTAGAAAATACCTCAAATATCCACTCTCAGTTGTCCTATCCTCAAAACCCAAAACCCTAATCCCGGACAAAGAGAGTTCACCTTCAATCTGAAAAAATGGACAAGAGCGTGCTCAACGACATCAACAATCTTACAGAGGAAGACAAGCTCCGAATGGTTACAATGCTCGACCAACAATATATGCATGACAGGTTCTGTGTGAATTTGATTTTTAAGATGATTTTGGTGTTGATTGACTTGTGTTGGGTAATTGCTCTCTGCATTATAGCTACGAATATGAATTTTACTCTGATTTCGATTTCTCTGGATAACTACATCTTAAATTCATGTTCTGAATTTGCGATAGATTTGCTGGCCTGTTTCTTCTTAGGGGTTTATAAATACACTGGTAATTTTTACTGGATACACGGCTGATCTACGCTACTTGTTGCGAAACTGAGTCCGCAAGAGGTTGCGGAGCGCTTCTGTCGCTGTGCCAAACAACGTAACTGGGGAAAGGTGGTCCGCATCAAGTTGCGGACTTGGTTGGGCGATGTGTCAAACATCCTTATTTGGAAAAGTAGTCCGCATCAGGTTGCAGACTGTATGGGAGATTAAAATAAAAGGTATGCAACCTTGTGCGGAGTTAGTAATGAAATTTGCCTCCAATTTAGCTTCGAAAATACTCTCGAACTTGCCCTCAAAACTCACTTTGAGGGCTAGAGGAGCGAGATTAAATGTGGCATTGAAAATACCCTTGAAATGTGGCAACAAAAAATATTATGAGGGCGACATCGAGGGTATTTGCCTCGACAAATTTGAGGCTAAATTCGAAGATTTAACCTCAAATGCACCCTCGAATATTTTTTTAAGGTGATGAATGAGTTAGATTTTTTGATCATCAATTCATACAATGAGATTATCAATTCATACAATGAGATTACCAGTTTACCACTAACCTCTTTTTGACTAGCCAACACTACAAAAAAAAAACTATATAAAATATTAACTTTTATTATCCATGCACGCTTTTTTAGGTGTAACATCTTTCAATTTTTCCCTAAATTATCACACATGACACAACCAAAGGTCCAAAACTCTATATGATACTCTATCCGTTAATTAAAACTTGACATTTTATTATTCATGCTCGCTTTTTTAGGTGTTTAAAAACTGTATAAAATATTGCTCCCTCCGTTCGGAAATATAAGTCCATTGACTTTTTGACACGTTTTTTTATTAATTTTTTAAGATAGTCTTATATATATATTACTAATAAGTATATAGTTATGTAAAAAATTTAATAAAAATAATATTATTTTATATAGTTTTTAATTCTTACAAAGCGTTGCAAAAAGTGAATGGACTTATATTTCCGAACGGAGGGAGTAACTTTTTTTAATAATTTAATACTTATTATTACTAAGTATGAATTATAAAAACAAATATAAAAAAAATAATTTATATAGTTTTTAATAATTTCATACTTATTACTAATGAGTAATATTCTATGATCAAACCAAACAAATGAAATAAAGTTGTTGGAGTGAATCTAGTAGAATAGTCTAATATGTCTTGACTTTTGGTCAAATTTGAACAAGTAAAAAAATCTAAATTTTCAGCTATGATGGAATACTCATACTAGTGTTTGATGAGCCCCTCCCTGACAAGTTCCATATATTGAAGTTTTTGTGTGCATAAGCATGTTTAAAAATTTTGGACCTTGGCCAATGGCCATTACAGAGGTGCGATCTATATAGAGTCCTGCTGTACCGCTGACCTGCGCTACATATTTGTTTATCTTAGACATGTTTAAAATTTTTATCTTAGGCATATATTGATTAATTCAAAAATTTGTGATTGGTTCATACGACTACGATTAAGGAGAAGTCGCCATGTGTCTCATGCGACTTCTCATTTATTATATATAATTGATGATTACATAGTAAAGACCTGCTTGCATATGATCTATCTTCTCTCTATATAAATTTCTCCATTTGAAAAAAAAGGGGATATTTCGTTGTTTTTTTTTGGTTCATAGGTAGACACTTAGGCCATTACAATAGGGGGAGGGAGATTCGAACTCGTGACCTATTGGTCACTACATGTCATCCTTACCAGCTAAGCTAGCAAGGCTTGACATTTCGGTGTTTGTTGATGTTAATTTCTCAGTAAGTGCTTATTATTGATTCACCTTGATTCTTTGGCGAGGGGACTTTAATATGTCAAACGATTTTTAGCTCGAACCTTCACCTCTAGGCCATACATACCTAATATGTTGCTATCCATTACCCTTATAATCGAACAATGTATTCGACCCCCCAAAAAATCATACAATGTAAACCGTCAGGAAACTCGCAAGTACATAAACTATAATAAGGAATGTGATTTAAAGCAACGTACGTACGATCATCTCTTTCGATGGGAATAGCGGAGAAATTAGTGGGAACCTATATATCCAATAACAATAGAGAATACACGATGATGACCAAATAGATATGACTGATTTATCTAAATGGATTTGGAAAATCGATCCGATTCCTAAGAATAAAGATTTTATATGAAAACTAATCTAAAATGTCTCTTTCGATTGTGTTTTTTTTTTTGCGGTAACCATTGTGAAAATGAAATCTACCTTTTCTTTTCACCGAATGCAATTACACAATGCAAGTCGTCATAATAACGGCTAAATCGAGATTTTTCCTTATAAAAAAAATTAAAATAAACCATTCATAAAAGGAAGAAAAAAATCAAACGAGAGAGAGGAAAATTAATTAACTGATCTACACTTAATCCATAAAGTAAAATCAATTGTCCTATTAAAAAAAGCCGAGATTCGCAATCTTAAATCCTAACGAGTAACGACTAGATGATTAAATAATTGAAACCACCAAGGCCTCTAATCACCGTCGATTCCACCCCTCCATAAGATCACAGCCGTTGAATTATCCTCTCCACAGATCCAACGGTTGAAAATAGATCCGCTGCGCTTAACATGCTCCACCTTCAACGACTCTCCTCTCTTGAGTGCCGTTTGAGGTTCAAACTTTTCTTTCTCTAACGTCTTTAAACAATTAAAAAATAAAATAAAAACCCCCAACCGTCAATTAACAGCGCCGTTAAGTGATAGGGTTTTGCAGAAAGCGTCGACACTCCGATTAACGGCACCAAACGGCAACGTCGGTGATCCTTTATACGGAGTATTCGTTAAACTTTCCAATTTTTCATTTTAATTTTCTTTTTTTTTTCTCTTCTCCCTCAACCTGCCTCTCTCTCTCTCTCTCCCAACGGGCGAGGTTTTTCCGAACCGAAGTTGGATGCCCTTTCTATCTCCTCTTTCTCTCTCATCTTCTGGTGTTGTTGCTCTTCGTGTTCGTCTGGAACTGGAAGCTTCCCCGGCGAGATCGAAAGATGCGATATTGTATCTGATTCCCGCCAGTTTATATCTTCTTGTGGTGCTGGTGAGTTCAATTCCGAACAGTTTTCCTTGTGATCTCTTTTTTGTTGTTCCTTGCGTTGTTCTCTTGATGGATTTGTTTTGAGCTGCTTTGTTTAGAATTGTGTGTAATCTGGACTAGTTCGGATTTGGATTTTGTTTTCGGGTAGCCCTAGGGGTGATTTGACGGTTTATTGGTAGCTCTCCAATTATTGTTTCTTCTTTATTTTCTGTTTGATTAGTTAGGAAGATTTGAGCTTTCTCTATGTCGATTATAGCAAGATTTAGGGTTTGCTGATTGTTATTTCTCGAGTGTCTCAAATCTGGATTTCTTTGGTGAAATGAGGCATTTGGCTATTCTGATTGGGCTTTGAGGGTCTGGGAACAGGTGGCAGTTTTGGGGAAATGGCTGAAGGTGAGGAGAGAGGAGCTGATTTCTGCATGGAGAACAAACAATCAGCAGCAGCTTCAAGTTCATCAGTTTCTGATGGCAGTGGAAGTATTAGCTTTAAGTCACCAGGTGGTAGCACCCCACCTTCAGCGTCGCCCTCGCATCGGTATTCACTATATATTCATGCTTATTCACATCCTTGCATTTGATTTCTCTGTCTTCTTCTCAAGCCGATGTGTTTTCGATATACTGTCATTTCTTATCCACTAACAGCCTCTAGCTAGCAGTTACTGGGAAGCTCAGATTAGATATAATAATGGTTAGTAAATGTACCCCTAACCAATTCATATGGATTAGATGTCATGTCATTTACTGATTGGCAATTTCTAGATTTGTAGTTCATTTTATAAACGTTTGAACTTTGAACCTGAATGTGTCCCATTATGGTGAGTCATGAGTGAGGTATCTTGTATTACCTTCTTGCTTGTCCAATGGGAATGAATCTATAGCCTTAGCTTGTATATGGGGACATTATTTAAAGTTTGTATTATATGCCATGGTCTGTCAATTTATTTTGACTTTAACACTTCAATTTGGAAAAGATTCTTGAAGTACAATGTTAGAGAGTGAAAAGTTTACAAGTCACTTGCCGGTCACTGCATATTGGTTACTGTTCATTTGCATTGTACACATAGTATGTGATGCTTTGTGTTTCTATATCTATAGTATTTGGTGCATATCTTTATTTGTTTCACCTTTTACAAAGGCAGTATTTAACTTTATATGAAAGAAAAATTAGGAGTTCAAGTTCTTTTTCATTTTTTTCTCTTAATATGGTTTGTGGTGCGTTATTTGTTCTTTTTTTTATAGGAGGACTACTGGTCCAATTAGACGAGCAAAAGGGGGTTGGACACCAGAAGAGGTTAGTTGGTTATGCTACTTACTATGCATATTGAATCTTTAATTTTAGATAAGTGTAAAACAATACTCCGTATGATATTTCACTCGTGTTTTTAAGAAGTTAAGTAATCAACTAAATTATGCCTTGTGCAGTTTTGATCTCTTTTCTGTTGTCCTCATCTTTATCAGTGTGCAGCAGACAATGTGCACTGTTCTTTTTCTTTCCCTATGTTTTTTCTTAAATTGAAGCAACTAGCATTATTAATATTATTCAATATGGTCTGTAACTCTATACTCTTTTGTGATACATGTCTATGTCAATTTTTTATGTTCCCATAGGACGATACATTGAGGAATGCTGTAACTACTTATAATGGGAAGAGTTGGAAGAAGATAGGTATTTTTCTACTTGGAAGTCTTTGCTTTGATGCTTGTTGAAAATAAATAGCTGCGAGTTTAGATTGTTTTGTTTTGCTTCCAGCTATCCTCTACTCATCGACATGTCTTTTCTTGATAAATTTCAAAATTTTGTGATGTGGAACCAGCTTCCAACTTTTTGGTTCATTATTGGATTGAAAAATGTTTGTCAGACTCTCTCAATACCATGTGACTATTTGCGCCATTAATCATCTATCCTCACAACTTCTGAATGCCAGTTTAGACAAAATCTGTAAAGTACAAACCTCTAGTCATGGATTGGAGGTATAAGTGAAGAAAATAAATTGTTGTTCACTATAGAGAGTATTAGGTATGTTACTTGCAGATGGTTCATTGTCCATGCATCTCTCGTTTCAGAATTCGGCATCACTGCCTCCTGCTATTTTTCCTAGATATAATGACAACACGCATATAAACTATTCCTATCTGTGTTATGATCAGCAACATCTATTCACACCTGAAATGATAATTTGTTCTGCTTGTCTTGTCTTTCGTAGATTTGATATGATATTGCACATTTAATTTATTCACCCCTGAATCGACAATTTTTTTCTGCCTGTCTTGTTTTTTGTAGATTTAATATGATATTGCGCATTTAATCTATTCCTATTTGTGTATACTAGCAGATTTTTTAACACTTGAATTTACGATTTCTATCCAGCGGAATTTTTCCCAGACAGATCAGAGGTGCAGTGTTTACATAGATGGCAGAAGGTTCTTAACCCAGAGCTCGTTAAGGGACCATGGACTCAGGAGGTGCACTTTACTTCTTCCTTATTGTTCTAAGAATATTTATGATTGAAATATAACATGTTTTGGATTTTTCCATTTATAGGAGGATGAGAAAATTGTTCAATTAGTTGCGAAATATGGCCCAACAAAATGGTCTGTTATTGCAAAGTCGTTACATGGACGTATTGGGAAACAATGCCGAGAAAGGTAATGTTACATTAAAATATATCATATAATGTTGTTCTCTCTGAGCGGGATCTATCCAGACAGGGTAGAGTGGGATAGAGTAATAGACTGGGAATGTTGTTCTCATTGTTGGTGTCTGAAAGTTAAACTATTATGCGTTTGTTAATGTGATCTGGAAGGGAAAACCAGAGTTCTCCGATTTTCCTATCAAGTTATGATGGATTAGTTGACTTTAATGAGTTTTGCTACACATTTGCAGGTGGCATAATCATTTGAATCCAAAAATAAAAAAGGATGCATGGACGCTAGAGGAGGAACAAATCCTTATGAATGCGCATCATGCATATGGCAATAAATGGGCTGAAATAGCAAAGATTTTACCAGGAAGGTACTGAAAATAACTCCCAAGATTTGAGATGTTGATTGTGTGCTGAATTTGATTTATAAAGGTCTATGCAATCCCATGTATTCATGCTTTTATATTGACTGGTTTGAACTGTTTGTAGAACTGACAACTCCATTAAGAATCACTGGAATAGCTCCTTGAAGAAAAAGCTGGACTTCTACTTGGTTACTGGTAGACTCCCACCAGTATCAAAGACTAGTCTGTATACAGTTGTTGCCGGAGAGGAACATAAACAATCAAAAGCAAGCAGCAGATTGCTGCCGTCATCCAATAAGGAATGTGATTCGTCTGCTCAAACTTCTTCCGGAACTACCAATGTTTGCGTACTGGAAGAAAGTAAAAGTCAGCTGGAGTCCTCTGAACCAGTGCAGTTGATGGGCTCTTCATCAGATAACACCTTGAATGAATCTCCTGATTTAGATCATTTTCCGCAACCTGAGGCATCAGCGATCAATGAAAAGGCTGATGAAAATAGAGTATTTGGTACACCTCTCAGGCCTCAGTGTCCAAAATATGGCTCTTTGTTCTACAAGCCACCAAAAGTCGAAATCTGTAGTCCTTCGGAATCAAATTTGGAACCTACACTTTCGGAAGAGTATGCGTCAGTCATTTCACCTGGAGCCTTCTTCACTCCGCCTTGTGTGAAGAGAAATGGCCTTCCTACAAACAGCCCTGAATCTATTCTGAGACTTGCTGCAAGAACATTCCCCAATACCCCTTCGATACTGAGGAAGAGAAAGATGCAACCTCGATCCCTTAATGTCTTGAATAAGACTGGCAAGTGGGATTGGGATTCAGCCAATGATAGGTGTTCATCTTCCATCATTGACGAGAGAGCCAAAGATCAAACAGATCTATCTGGGTGCGAAAGTGGTTCGTGTGAAAGCCTAGCTTCTCAAGGTGACAACACCCCTCAGTGTGACTCTACGAAGAACTTAAATGCATCTCCCCAATATCAGTTAAGATACAGGCGCACCACTCTTTTCAAGTCTGTCGAGAAACAGCTTGAATTCACAGCAGACGCCGAAAAAAGAAAGTGTGATGCAAAATCTGCCAGTCTTTTGGTTCAGGCAAATTCTCAAGATGGGGTCACATAACATGTCTCGAGTAAGAAGTTGCCTAATGGGTATATATTACATTAGCTTGCAATAGACTATTTGGAGGATCACCATATGGTTCTATACTTGATAGTTTTTGTTGCTAATCTTTCTTATTGTTTTTGAATTCTGCACATTAGGCTCCAATGAGTGGACATGTATGTGAATTTTTTGGCGAAAGCTTCTTGTTTCTCTATTGAGCAGCAGTTGAAATTTGACACAACTGAATCAGGTATGAATGCAGAGGGATGGCCAAGGTTACGAAGCCGCTATTTCTTGGTTCCTCTTTAAGAGAAAACCTAACAAGAATCCACTGTTTCTTCAAAATTTCTCCAACTGTTTCTTCAAAAAAAATTCCAAAATATAGAAACAAAATGCATATTTTTCTTCAAAAAAAAAATTCAAAATGCATATTTTTCAGATTTATGAAAACTTTTCTATCTTTTTTCGTTAGTTCCTTATTTTGGATAATGAGATAAAAACTTATTATTGGACCTAAAAACTAAAAAATGATTAAAATTATCTAAAAATTCTAAAATCTCCAATATAGAAAAGTGGTTAGAAATGCCCTAAATCCCAATAAAATAAAGGAAAATTTTAAACGGTCTTTCTATCCTATGCTAACGCATAGGATAAGAATCAATTCGAAAAAGATTCCCTACAAAAAATAAGTATACCCTAAAAATCTAATTTAAAATTGAAAAAATTTGGTCAAATATCCATTTAGAAAACCTAATTAGGTTAATGTTCACATTGAAATGGATATTAGGTAAATGTCCATAAATTTTTCATAATACCCATTTTACCCTTACCTCTATCTCATCCATTTCTTATTCCCATCCTCCTAGAACCGTGCCCTATGCAACGGGTTCTCCTTCTTTCCTCTGCAATAGGCAAAATGGGGGCGAGATGGATCCAATTGCGTGGGTGCTATATTAATTTTTAGGTGCCCACTAACCTAAGCCCCCAACTTTCAAATCTCTCATCCATCTCGCTCGCTTCACTGAAAGATATCTAATTTCCATTAATGTTTACTTATTTAGTTTACAATGAACACCGTGTCCTCTACAACGGGTTCTCCTTCTTTCCTCACCAACGGTGATGGTGATGACGATCGTTGTGATGATGCTGATGACGAAGCGCGATCAATCGTTATCATATTCGATTATTTGCGACTGAACATATCTGCAGGTACTTCAATTGGAATCAAATCAATTGGAATCGGGCGAATCTCTGTAGAAGCTTACGGGGAGGAAAATAGAGGGGGGGGGGGGGGGAGAATCCACTCCTCAACTTTGATAATAGCATGTAATGATCTTAATTAGAAAGAAGAATACAGAGGTAAAGCGATTTAACAGACTTGTCACTTACTATCATAAGTCTCATTATTAGTTCAATGTGTTATTAGCATGTAATGATCAAATTCAGATTCGGAATTTTTTATTACATTGCTCAGTTGTATGTGTTGTGGTCAATTTACTCTACTGAAGATCATAGTGAGTACATTTCAGTTGTATGTGTTGTGGATGCATTGTGGTTAACATTTGTGGAATTGCATGCCCATTGTGGTTAGAGAAATTGCAGGAAAACAAGGTTATCATTGCTTGTTTAAGTTAGAAATTTATGTAGTTAAAGCCTACAAAATCTTCAATGACAGCTTAAATCTAGATCAGTTTTTGTTGAATGATTGAGGATAGAGTTTCAGTTTGGTGACAATATTTTGTCATTGGTGACAATATATTACTGTTTGCTTAATTTTTAGTCACTCTAGGGTATAATGTTTTGTCATTGGTGATAATATATTACTATCTCAGTGATACTTAGTATGGTGATGACAGTTTGTTTGTGATTACGTGGTTTTGGTGACAAATATTTGTTGAAACAATATTTTGATGACAGTATTTTATTGTTGGTGACAACATATTACTACAGTAGGTTGGTGACAATAGGGGGTGTTGATAATGTTCTTTATTTAGGGACCATAGATTGATAACAATGTTGTGTAGTTGATAACAATTGGTTTGTGACAAAGTTTGGTGACAATAAGTTGGTGAAAATAATTTGATGACAGTATTTCGTAGTTGTTGACAATAGTTTTGTGACAATATTTTGCAGTTGGTGATAATATGTAGTTAGTGAAAATTAGTGGTGACAATATTTTATAATAGTTGACAAAAAGTTGGTGACAATGTTATGTAATTGATGACAGTAGGTTGGTGACAGTGTTTACTAGTACGAGAAAAAAAATTATGTTAAATGTTACTAGAAAAAAAAAATGTCACCAAAAAAGTCAGTTGTTACCAAAAAATTGTCACCAAATGCAGCCGTTGACCGAAGTGGTCAATGTTGACCAGTCAATGTTAAAATTAAAAATGGTCAAGGGGGAAGGAGGAAGGGTTAGAGATGGGAAGGAGGGGTATTTTTGAAAAAAATGGACATTTACTTAATTTTGTAAAAAAATGGACATTTACTTAATATTCACATCTAAAATGGACATTCACCAAATTGAACATTTAAAATTTGGCTAAAGCAATAAAATTAACAAAATATTTTTTCTAAAAGGAAAATCTTGTCTTATGCTCAAAGGACATATGGTAGAAAAACCACCGCTTCCCCCCCGCTTCGATTCTGCTTCACCCATTAAATGGATAAACCTAATGCATCACCCATCAACACTTCCATCCATATCCAGGCATCTGCGGGTAAATCGGATGGTCGGGTGGTTAATTTTGACGTACTCTGCTCAACTTGCAAAACTTCTGTAACCATTGCAACACAAAAAAGGTAGCATGTTTGATATAAACATCAGTAGATACAACTGTCGTAGCAAAATTGTATAAAATCATACGGAGTACTTGGGAAATTGACAGTGGCTTCAAATACTCTTTCTCCAATACGCCTGAATCAGACGCATGCACAACTAGCTAAACATATAAGCTTAATGGAATATAGTAAATGTTGTCCAAAACTGGAATTATTTTTATCTGCAAACACACACCTAGTTTCGTTTGGTAATTGTGAATTCCCTGATGAGTTTCTTATGGAATTCGCAAAGGTTAAAATTGCCAAAAGCTAAAATGTTCGACTCCTACCGGTGACGAAATTGGCTCTTTTATGGATATTGCTCCATTGGTGCACATCCCACAAATCGCACTGTAGGCGAGATTAACCCAAAGCTGGATGAATTCAGGGCTGTGTTTTTTCCCATATCGAAGAAGACCAATGGCTGAGTCACTCCATCGGAAACTAGAAGAAATACGAATAACGAAGTCCGCACAAAAACCAATAAGCATAATACCAAAACGAATGATCAATGCAGGCAATCATGGCATAGGAAGGAAACTTTTATGTACATTAATTTAGAGGGGGCTATTACATGGAAAAAAAAAGCACGCACAGGCAGCGAAAGGAAGACGATCAGTTTCTCGTCAAGCAAAATGCAACAGACGTATTTGCAGGTAGAAGCCCATCCTTCTGCTGAAGAACCAAGGCGAAAAGGGTGTATCCACAGGTCCCAACAACCCGAGCCTTCAACAACAGCATAAGAATGCTTCAGTTTACCTCT
Organism: Persicaria maculosa; assembly: GCA_963922045.1. Classification (NCBI taxonomy): domain Eukaryota; kingdom Viridiplantae; phylum Streptophyta; class Magnoliopsida; order Caryophyllales; family Polygonaceae; genus Persicaria; species Persicaria maculosa. Next base: position 53,432,409 of record OY998268.1, read on the forward strand.
TCAACACCAAAACAAGGCAAGGATTGACATAAATTAGATTGGAAAGTCTTGTGCCTGCAGAGATGGAAAAACGCGGATGTTACACGTCATGAGAATGATTGGTTGAACAACCCAATCATCCATTCAAAATTACTAATGCTTACAGATGGCAGAAAGCAATACACGTCACATTATAAGTGCAATTTTTCGTTGTAATTTGGAGAAGGCATTCAAGATATGAAAACAGCACAATGAAAAAGGAACCTATTTTATGAATATGAGGTGTAAAAACTGATGAAATGTTAACAAATAACATATAAAGAGGGGTCATCTTTCAAAATAAAGACCAAGTTGAACTGATGAAAGCACAAGGTACTGTCCAGGTTTCAGTTAACAGTATGTGGTTATCATAATTTGACATTTTCCACCGCCTCTTTCATGCAATGCCTGAATTCTAAGGTAAACATTACTTTATCCAAAATCGAAGAAAGTGTCTAGGGTATGCATATTAGGTTAGAGCAGATATTTGTGAAAAAATACCCAAGGAAAATGGATTTACCTCACATGATCGGTTAAACATTAGCCTTTGGTGTTGGGAGCCATAGTAGCATGCTGTTCAATTTAAGACTCGTGCTGTCTGCTTCATCTAATAATTATGCAATCTATTCACAAAGGATTGGCGTAGTTTGTATAACATGCATAGTTTCTTGGAAGCTGCATTCTTCATGACCTATCCCATAAAGAATGTCGCGGTGGTCGTGAGGCGGAGAACCTTGGAACTTCGATCGAGCCCATGAGAAGCCACCTATGAAATTTCGAAACAGAAAAAACAAACACAACAGCATCAGTAAAAGTGAGATCTGTTTTTGAATCTGCCACGACAAACATCACTTTGGCAGTTAAACCGCACCATGTAGTTTAAAGCAGAGTATCGGTCTTCGTTCAGATACAGAGGCTTTCCCCTACGCATGTCAGGGTCCTGCAAAATAGAGAGCAAACCAAATCAGGATGTTCATTACTCCAGACTACTTGGGATATATCACCCAAAGGAGGTTCGATATCCCAAGCCTGTTATACAAATTATCTTGTAAGAGTTCTTTATAGAACCCAAACAACTTATATTGCAAGCATTTTCATCTCTAAGCACGAGCATCTGTTCACCAAGAGTTTTTATTTGACATTATATGTGGGAATGTCACTCGCTCAACTGATCGTCGAAGGTACTTTGCGCACAATTGCATCTACCCCCTTGTTAAAACGCAGAGGTGCACAAACACAAAGTGATACTGAATAGAGGACCTATATTATTGAGTGAATTACCTCTTCACCAAAGGCATCAAGGTAGGGAGAAGGCCAGAGCGCTCGCCGTGCATTTCTCTGCAACAAAATGGCGGTGTTCTTTTTTTTTTGTGGTGTGTGTGTGGGGGGGGGGGGTAATTAAACAGAGAAGTCAGATGGGAGCCATGTACATTGAACACTGGAATCACAGGATCTACATAAAAAGGTGATGGATAAGCAAAGATGAATACCTTGACCAAGAGGAATACTCCCGTTCCAGCACCACAGGATATTGCATGAGACTGGCATCCACTTTCCCTTGACAAGAAACAAGAACAAAAACGTCAAAAGCAGAGCACAGCAGAAGGAATTTGATGAAACAAGCATGATCGTAAGTGTTAACGAGTTTTGGAGAAGCTAGGTTAGCAAAAGATACGTCAAATAAAACCTGCAGCAGCTCTTCCAGCTTGGAGAACACAGTTTACCACATAGGAGACACAATGCAGGTTCAACTATGACAGCACTGCAGTTGGGGCACTGGGGTTTTATATACCTACAGGAATTTAAAATGGTGAATAGCATCCACGAAACCTCATAATCACAACAAGTGTTTTGCAAATTAGTTACAATGAACAAACCTCTGGAGGAGATCCTGATAAATGTTAGGTAAACGCATTAGTCGAAATGGTACTGCAGGGGTTAAATACAGTACGGACTGAATATTGCAGCCTTCAAACTTCTCATGGAAATGATGGAGCCATTTTGGTACTAGAGAACGCAAGTGCTTATCACCTAAAATGGCATCTAATGGAGGAATTTCAAAAATGCTCTCAAACTTGCTGACTTCATCAAGATCATCCTGACAGCTACCAGTATCCAAACCATGAGCAACATTAGATGACATCCCATAGCTACAATCACCGCCAAGAGATTGCACTGATGTAGATTTTTTCAAAAGTTTGCACAGCAATGCACATCTTCGGAGAAAAGGTAAACTGAGCAAACGAATATAATCCTTGACATTGCAAGACGGATCAATATTGTTGCAAACAAAGTGCCCATTTGTAATGCCGAAGTCTGTTACTAATTTTGCAATGTCAGAGACAAGGCAATCAAGAGAACTCAAGTCTTCCGTCTTCCTCCCATGCTTCAAACAATAAGCAACTACACCCTGCATAAAAATCAAGTAATTTAAGCCTATATGTAAATAGGTAAATTCTAAAGTTGAAACATCATAATGATTGGGAAATAAAGTCATGTACCCACCTGAGTAATAGTAACAGCATAGAACAAGTGCACAAGAGAGTACAAGGACTCTTTCTGCAACATAAATTGAGACGGAAGACAAAAAAGAATCCACATCAATGTTGAGAAAGAATCTCGAGAAATGACAGGATCAGAAGCTTGGTTCCAAAATTGAGTGTCAGGAAATGGGAGATCTGCATCTATAAGTTTCATTATGCGCAAAATTTTACCTGCAAATATCAAAAAAAAAAAGAGAAGAATAGAGATAGATCCTAAATATTATCGAGCATAAAACAACAACAGCCTAGGGAGTATCAGAAGCCAAATGTCACAAGCATTTAGCACTTTATGGATGAGTTGCTTCCTTTTAGGGGTTGTATCCAAATACTTATTTTCATCATCAATATCCACATTTATAGTGTGAAGCATTCAACATTTAATTAAACGTCACCTTCTTGTCTGAATGAGCATTCAACGGATCCATCAAACTTGTAACCACAACAAATTGATGCTGCAAAAAGCATAATGCTTCTTAATCTCAGGAACATATCAGTCGAACTATTACTCCTAGCTCTCTGGATAAGCCTTAGCATCAAGGAGAGTATAAAGCCACCAGATGAGTTTAGCTCACTGTCCAAAGAACCATGACTAGAGGTCCCACTCATACGACGAGCAGCAATTTCTGTTGATACAAGTGAATACTTGAGAGTATCCCACATTACTACGGAGGGCCTTACTCTCCCTGCCCTGAGGAAGGCCACATCCTTCTTTGCTGGAAAATACATTCCAAAAAGTACTTTGAAGAACGGTCCAACATCTGGCAGTACCTCTCTACTAGGCACAGTGAAAGCTTTCAAAACTTCTTCCCTTGAAACAACAGAAGCTGCACTTTTCAACAAATATAACCCATGTTGAAAGCAAAACTCAGCATTTTCATTATTTGACGTCAAAGAATCAGGGCTCATTGAACCCCTGTTTATATCCACGGGCTGCTGGAATCTATTGTCCCTTGGATCTGCAGGTAGCACTGAATTCACTAGGCGACGACACACAGGACAAAGAAACTCTCCCTAGCAAAAATTAGACAACGATTAATATTCCTTCACAAGAACAAACCTAGAAAATTATGAGCATATCACAAGTACCTGATCTGGATCAACTATGTGGCCCCCTTCAAAAATCATTCTTCTGTTGTGTCTGCAGAAATACAGAAGGAATGGTTAAAGAGCAAACGTCAAGTACAGAACTACACGTTAAAGCTAAGAAATTGAACAAAGAAGCTGACTGAACATGCCAGATATATATATATATATATATAATGCTAGAACATATCAGCAGATTATAATAAAACGTTTACATAAGCTAAAGAGAAACCCCAATATTCATTTCCATCCAGCTATACTTTGTGTCAAATGAAAGATGAATTCTTTCTCCAAATCTATGATAAGGTGAAAAAAAGGCTACTGACAGTGAGGAATTAAACAATATATCATTTGTGAATCCGTAGAACTGCATGATTGACACATCAATATCAAAGCCATAAATAAACATTATTTTGAAAGAACAAGATTCTAGTAATTTTGAAATGAACTGCAATATTGGTCATCTTCTCAAATAAAATATATGTAAATGTTCCTAGAATGAGAATCAAAGAAAAATTAATTCTCAAGAAAAGAAAGAACATTATCTGAACAACAAAGTATCAGAATTTACTTTCATTAATGTAGTTAAATAAGAGAAAAAAGACTAGAAAAGAATAAAGATTGCGCACTCAACCATCACCAACTACAAGATACCTTTCTATCAGAGATGACAAGTATCTATCAAGGCATTTCTGGTGTACTGCATGCCCACAGGAAGAAAGATGGATTCCATCGCAACTTGTTGGACCAAATCCATCATATGATATAACCTTCACGTTAGTCTCATTGTTCACATCACGGTCAACTGAAGCAGATGAGATTTCTGAAGACACGCTTGTCAGAGAAGCTAAATATTTACCCAACAAAATAGCATCTACATCAATGTTTTTTAGCATTCCCTCTCTGCGAGACTCTGTGCTACCATCGTCGGTTGAAACAGGGTCAGAAGCAGCAGCAGCCATTTCTTTCTGGATTGATAAAAACAAGTCTTGCTCCAAAGATTCAAGGGAATATGCCAGTCTCTCCATAGGGACCCCACGAATGGAAGGAACTCGAGCGATTTTCAGATCAGATAACTGCATCTTCAGATAATCTGCGAAAGCTTCAACTTCAGCCGGGCACCCTCCACGAGAAAACTCATTCACGGCATCCCTAACCAGCTGCTTCAACTCAGACAAAGGTACTGCATGCTTGGATGATTCCATTTTATCACTTTCAGATGATTCTTTCATTGTATCAGCAGTTCCCTGGACCTTTCCTGGATCAGCCTGCCAATCTCGATCCCATGTAGAGGGACCTCTGTCAACAAAACTGGGGAGCCTAGATTTCTTGTTTGAATCAAAAGGAAAAGAAAAGCAAGACCATAAGAATCAGTTTGTCGTCTTTTGTTATAATCACAAGAGAGTAAATTTCACACCATGAAACGGATAATCAAATCATCAAATGATAAGATGAAGCAAAGCTGTTTTAACACTTCTACATATCACATTTGAGACCGTTTGGTACAAGGAAATGAATCAGGTCATGTAAATTAATTAAATGTAGTCTTCTCGATGATAGAAAGATACAAGATTACAAGTAAATGGTTGTAATGATTTTGACCAAATGCGTTCACTAGGTGGGGGATGCTGGGAATAAATGATGATGAAATCAACAGAAAAATCAGGACCAATAAGTGTTTCAAGTTAACACACTTGCAACATATTTCATTAATCCAACACTAATTCATAATAGAGCATACAATAATTTCCTCGATTCACTCCCATGCCCCACAACTGATTACGGATGGCGCATGTCAAATGAGTTGCAACAGAAACAATGCTGATGAACTTCAATTTTACACAGCACCACATTGACATCCTGGCTTCCAGTTCATGAAAGAATACATCTTTTAAAATTCATGCAATTTCTCTCTAATTTGGAAATTCTGTGGGTTCATTCTTCCATTTTCCGCAAAATTTTGTTTTAATATATTCCCTCTATTTGTTAGGTGATTTTTTTAAGTCATGCACGTTTTTTTAAGACAGTAAAAATTATATAAAAGATTATTTTAAAATTAATTTTTTTAAAATATTATATTTATTACTAACAAGTACTACGTATGATATTATTTTTAAAAAATTAATATTTTATCTAGTTTTCACCATCCTAAAAAAGTGTGGTGTTATTTCCAAGCGGAGGGAGTACAACAACTTGTTCTACATTTAATTAGTATAATAATGACCATAATGTACAATTCATTTGAATATATCTCCACCCGTTAAAAAATCCAAACCTAAGGAACGTAACATCAAATTTCTATGGAAACTTATACAGAAAAAAAATCTAGATTATCAGTTTCATATCCAAGGATGAAAGCTTCCGCTTGTCCGTGTTATTTTTTTGCCTCATCTGCTACATTAGTTTTCAAACTAAGCAATTTTACACAATCATATCAATAGATCAATGTCTCTAAATCAACTCTCTATATTTTCTCAGCACGCCTTTTTAACTAGCATTACCTAGTGGCAGTAGCTGTCAACTTTACCAAAGTACCCTGCAAGACCCAATGACAGAGATCTTTTCCCATTCCACCCTAATCCAGGAGCACACCAATCTGCATTCATCCCTATGCACTAACAAAGTTCAAAGTTTCAAGAATTTCATGTTGAAGGAGGAATTAACTGACTCCTGTTTTTGTTTAGTTTTTTAATCCAGTAACAAGTATATTTGAAATTGTTTTGCAAAAGATTGGGACGGTTTATGGAAAAAATATGTAACCTTGAAATGCGCTTCTAGTTGATTTCACAAAGATTAAACAAATTTCTGACATAATGCCTAATGGAAACAGCAATACTAGCAGAGTGAAAAGTGTGGATAAATGAGAGGGAAAAGATAGATTTTATCATCAATATATTGATTACTTCTAATGATTTTTTTGAAAGATCATGACACAAGTGCACAAAAATTATCGAGAATATACTTGAAAAGAAAGAAAAGTGAGAATGTGGAATGAGTAGGGCTATTTGTCACAAGACGGAATAAATTGTAACTTTAAGTTTCTTGGTGAAAGAAACTGAAATAAGTTTCCAGAAAGAAATACCTGAAGAAGAACAAGGAAAGATACTGGGGTTTCAGAACTAGAATCATGGCATAAGGAGCAGATTTCATTAGATTCTACAGACCCTTCCTGTTCCTCCCTTCCAGCTTTTGAGTCTTCTGCCTCATTTTCTGCTTCTGCTTTGACATTTTCCAAAAATTTGGATTGCGCTGCTCTCATTTTTGCCTGCATATTGTTTTATATGCAATCAAGGTATTAGAAGCATTTGAAATATACGTGCAAATAAAAATTGAGCATAACAAGAGTAGAACATAAATCTAAAAAGAAAGGAACAAATGATCATATGCGTTGAAATCCAGAAAGGGTCCAAAAAGTCCAGTTGCATAGTGTTCTCCCAAATGCAATTAATTCAACATACTGGATTTGACAAATTTCTGACATCCTACCAAGATGGCAGCCTGTCTAAGGCGAGCTTTTGTCTTGCGTGCCTCCACATCTGAAGCTGGAGATAAAATATTTGCATCATGGTCCTGCAATGATTGGAACAAACGATTGAAGACATCTGGAGCAAGTTCTTGTAATTTACTCTTGCAACCAGAGTTTAACATAGCGAACTTCTTCAATAGACTTTCAACTAGTGAAGACAGTTTGAAGTTCCCAACTTCCGCAGGGCTAAGATTTTCATTCTTATTTATCCTCAATAATGATGCAAGAAGTGACAACAAACTACAACGATCAGATGCATTAAGAGGTCCAATGCTAATTTCTTCACAAGCACAAGAGAGTAATGGAATAAGCTCCCCATCCTGAAATAACTGACCAGATTCCTTCTGCAGATTACAAATGTCTAATCCCAGTGATAGCAAATGCAAAGCAGTAATCAGAACACCATCAGGAGCACGGGACTGAGCTGCTTTATCATCAACTGCATAAAAAAGGACAGCACGGATAATTTCGAGCACCATCTTGCAAGTGGCAATCCTAGATAACCCTGTCAGTGGTTGATAGATTTTAGTCCATTTAGGCAGCTGAGAGATCATTGCAGAGACACCACAGAACTGCAGATATTTCTCCTCAGCAACTTGCAAATCCCTTGGGCTCCAGCGTGGGTGATATAAATCAAGCTCTTTCCAAAATGGCAATCGCAAAGAATATCTTCCCTGGTGCAGGCATTGGAAGTAGGTTCATATGACTTATACCAATCAAAAGCATAATACACTATTTAAAAAAAAAAAAACAAATAACAAGGCAGGAGCAAAACCTGTTTCAATCCTGATGGATTAGAATATTGAGCCACACAATCCAAGACCTCCTGGAAATCAAGTTTAGACAGATCACGAGGTAATGATTTCTGTAACTGACTGCGCGTTGCATCGCCAGTTGCAAGCTTACAAATAAGCTCTCTCTGCACACTCTCAGATGCTGTAGATCCAGAATATCGTCTTTCTTTAACAATCTGGATGATTAGAGCAAGCATTTGTTGCACCAAAACTGGTTCAAACCTGAAGAAAAATCAATAAACAAGTGAACCAAAGGAAGTTTATCAAGAGCAGAAAGATTATTATAAAAAAAAAAAAACTCTCACATACATTGAATCATGAAAGAATTACACACTAGGTAAAAACCTTTCACTTCTTTGTTCAACAGAGAGAATGAAAGAGAAACATGTATATACAAACAAGATATTTTAACAGAATCCATGCCTGACGGTAAAGGATCGCTATAATGCCTTTTAAACAAGCCTGAATCCATTTAAAGAGCTCAATACTTCATATTCAGATCTTTCTACAAGTTTTTTAATAAGTTGGAGCATGTTCAAAGTGTCAAAGCATTTAAACTATGAATTTTATATTTTTAACACTTCAAAATGCTTACCCCCATGCTCACACACAACACGTTCCTTGAAGCAATGTTATATCTGTAGTTTTACTTAGTTTACCAAAATCAGTCGGTAGCTGTCCTGCCAACTTAGGCTATCATATGAATAATCAAGATTTTTAATTGTGCAAAACACTGCAAGGCCAATATTTTAGTTTCCTTTTTTATTGAATAAAAGGATAATAGTGAACTCAAAGGATCGCAAAAGAGGACACTAAGCTAGATAATTAACAGAAAGGTTTTGTTGCATCACCTAGTATCTGATAGCTTCTATAGAATGTGTGTGTGTAATTGTTGAAACCAACTGAAACGGGCAAAACAATAGAAGAGCACCTACTCACTAGAATGCTGTGGGTCCAAAGAGATGTAGTCTGTGAGTCCAAAGCGGTCCAGGATTCTCCTGGCATAAAGATCAGGTGGAGCAAATGCAGCACAAATTTGTAGCAGAAACAGATCAAGCTCTAAAGTATTGAAAGACCTACAAAGCAAAAAACATATATATAAAATATGAGTATCCGAATCAAGTCAGGCAAAATTGTAAGGAAATGACCTCGCATGAAGAAACCAAAAATATTTTATGAACTAACAGAATTAAAAAATAAAAGAGCTTTTGCCACAGGTTGCCTTCCAAAACTCATTGCTTACCACTGTATAGAATGATACATATCATTGCATATTGTAGCAGCATCTCCATTCCTCTTCCACATGCCAGCACGAAATTGAGCACAAAATACTCTGATTTGCAGAGGATGCTCCATCATGAAAGAGGAAAAACCATAAGGCTGACATCCTCTTAGTATTTTTCCAAAGAAACGCTTAAATGATGTGAGAGGATCTTCACAAGTAGTGGCAACAGGTTGCAGTATTGCAGATTCAGCATAATATTTTCTAAAAGCCTCCCTCAGTATAGAAGTTAGTAAACCATGAAGGGGTATATGGAAAGATATCTGTGACGAACTAACGTCATAACTTATATTTTTCCAGTCTGGCAAACTCAAAACCTGAAAGCACTCTGATATTATAGTAGAATCTTCTCCCATGATACTGTTGCCATTAACAAGGTCATGGGAACTCTCAGTGTCCATTTTACACACATCCATTGCCTGACAGTCCTGCTTACTACCTTGAAGAGTTTGTAGCCCAGCACTAGTATGCTTATGATATAACCCAAAAGAATATTTCCCTTTTCGTACCTTGGATAGTGCTTTCTTGAAAGATAAAAAATTGCCGTTAGAATGATCACTATCCCCAGGAGGTGCAACATTTGACATATTATATATGCCGGGCCACCTATCAATAACCTTCAAACACTCATACGCCAGTGAAGCATAGGCTGGCACAAGAAGATGAGTGTTACCCTCGGGATTAGTTTCAGAATCCCTAGTGACAGTCTCACATTCACCAGATCCTGCGGAAGAGAACGCTGAACTGTCTTCAGACATCCTTCCCACTTCGGTAAGCATCTGTTCATGCTCATCCATGACATTTTGTTCAAATGATTCAGAGTCATTAACAGTGTCTGTCGCACTAGAAATAGAAAATGCACGAGCTACCAAGAGAGAATTGATGTTGAAAATTGAACTACATAAATAGAAGGGCAAATGGGTATTTTCAATTTCTTCCTCTACGTGGATGCTTGTTTCTCGCTTTTGAGGACTCATGCCTTGAACAAAAGACAAAATTCTCAACCAAGCAACATAAATGTGCTGCTGTTCATTTCTCAAATACCCAGCTACTTCCGGATGGCTTAAAACGAATCTGACATCTTCAAGCAAACGTAGAGTGGTATCAAACAAATTACTCCACTTGTTGATCTGCAAATGAACAACAGAGAAGCTATTTTGTAGCATGTTGCACAAAAGAGGGAAATGACTATAACAGAGATATGTAATAAGATCAGGTAAAAGATTACGACAAATAACACGGCATGAAGGATGGAACAGCAAATACCATTGCTACAGTACAACTATCACCTAGAAACGAGTTGGAATAAATTTAGTTCAATTGAAGCAACTTAGACATCATATTCTAACCATATGAAATCAAGGTCATAGACCATTAAAGTTAGAACAAGAACAACATCATGAAGCATGAACAAAAAAGTACTGCTGCAGAATGTCTTAACTTTTTCTTTCATCCACCTCTCAAATACGCTCCAAAGCTCATTAGAAACAACCTCTTTTGAAAAATAAAATATTAATTGGAGTAAAATTACTATGGCCATATAAAATAAAAGAGAGAACAAGTCAGCACATCGTCCTCCCTAACTCATAACCCCAATACCATGCCTCATGACCTCATTCTTTACCAATCCACAGCCCTCACTCATACATCTCACCCCTCAAAGCCTATAAGATTGTTACAAATACATGAATAAAAAGAGCAAGTAGAAATTTGTCTAACCCATCCACCAAAAACTAGCAGCCTATAAGGCTTTTTTTTTATAGGCAGAATAAAGGGCCCAAACCAACATAACGAAGGCTATGTATATCAAATCTATTGCACCTTTTATACTCCTTTTTATATGGACAGGGCCTCGCAAGAATCCATAATAATTCCTTGAAGAACTTAAAAGACAAGGAAGTCACTTTGGCATCAAAGAAAGCAACACATCATTCATCTTCACTAACTCGTCGCAACCCCTATACCATGCCCCATGATATCGTTCCTTACCAATCCACAGACCACATCATCAATCTCACCCCTCAAGCCTATACAATTTGTATAAATAAATAAAAAGAGCAAGTAGAAGCTTGTCTAACCCATCCACCGAAAATAAACAGCCTATAAGGCCTATTTTTTTCTAGGCATAATAAAGGATCCAAAAACAACACATCGAAGACTATTAAATATGAATATCTCTATTACACCTTCTCTACTCCTTCTGCAATATGATTAGGAGCTCGCAAGACTCCATAAAATTCCTTTTAAGAACTTAAAAGATAATGAAGTCAATTTGGCATAAAAAAAAAAGCAACACATCATTCCTCTAGGTATAAAGAAAGGAACCAAGATGAAAGGAGACAGATTAAAAAGCCTTTATTCCATGATGGTTAGTGTACTCAGATGAAGTTATTTCTGAAATTATGAAAGTGAAGAACTAGTGTTACAGCACATCATTCCTCTAGGTATGAAGAAAGGAACCAAGATGAAAGGAGACAGATTAAAAAGCCTTTATTCCATGATGTTTAGTGTACTCAGATGAAGTTATTTCTGAAACTATGAAAGTGAAGAACTATTGTTACAGCTTACAAGCTTCAAGAAATGCAAGTCTGTCATTTGGTGTGGGATTGGGAGGGGAGAGGAAGCATTTTAAGCACTGAAAACATTTATTTGCTGGATGGAAGAAAATGAGTTTCGTACAGCAAAGAATGTTAACATTCTTGTACCATCAGTTGTTAATGTTGGGGGTTCTTTTTCGATTTGGCTTGTTTTGGCTTCAGCTATTCAGTCTTTCATACAGCATCCATCTTGAAATTGTCTTTTAGAGATTACAGTATTGTCTGTTTATATTATAGCAACAATCAACTCTGAAAAGAAATATATATGTTTTTAAAACTATGTTTCATCAAGTAGTAAAAAATATATATCCTATAATGCATTAAGCATCACATAAGGCAGAAGAAATTACCAGAAGCAACCCATGAATTCAGCCACTTTTGAATCCAAGATATGATGCTATGGTTATAGTAACAATTGAACATGAGCAGGGAAAAAAAAAATATTATCACCTGCAGCAGACCATCATCTCCTGAGCAACAAAATAGAATGTCCCCGACACAGTCTAAGAGCACTTCTAATAGGCTTACTTCCTTCACAAGACGCATGGTCAGAGTTGGTACAGTAAGTATTTGTACAGAAAAAGAAGACAGTAAAGGATATTTTTTCAAAACAGTATCATTGCAGGCCTTGACAGCTTCTTGTACAAAAACAGGATAATAATTTACAATTGCTTTCCCAAACTCATACTTGAATACTGGCTCCCCAATCAGCTTCAGAAGCAGCTCATGTAGCTTTTTAGTGACAGAGTCATTCAAGAACCTCTCACTTCGTACCAGAGTATCCAGTAAACCAACAGCTGCAATTACTCTCTTAGAAAGAAAACTAAGCAAACTTTCACTCCGCTTGCAAAACTCAAGAAGCACCTCAACTAAAGAAAAAGTCAATTCATTTGCAACCTTTCTCAGCTCAGGGGCATGATCAGTTGCTTTTGGGCTTTGGTTTGATACAGATTCAGCAGCCATAAGTTTGCTATTCCAACAATCAAAAAGAGCAACAAGAACAGGGCCAACTGATTGTGCAATATCATCTCGAAGTGGTTGAATCATTTCTGCACCTCTATGCCTCGAACAAAAACCTTCGGGTTTCCAAGCTGTCTCGTCTCCACAGTCGCAGCAACCTCCACCAGTATATATAATAGAGAAATCATGATCCTTGTGATTTCCATTCTGAAAGCATGAAACACATATTGCACATGTTGGATCATGCTCACATGTCCGACACCGAAATGCAACGTCATCTTTACCCCAAACTGCCCCACAAATACCACTCTGACCAATACTCATTTTTTCAAGGTGCTCTAGAGCATGAAGCGGTTCCTCCCTAAACATCAACCACTGTAGCCAGACCATGCTCTCACAATAAAGATCCCTCAATGTAGGGCTTACTAAAGCCCTTTTAGACCCTGGTTTAGCTTCATTAATTGCCTCTGCAGCTTCACTATCAGTTGGCAAGATAGCTGATACCACCTCTAGTATACAAGCATCGTTCTTGTTTAGGAAAGCAACCAAACCAGATGGGAGGTCCTCTAAATACTCCACAGGAATTCCATTAGTTGCAAGCCTCTGTTGCAAATTCGAAAACCAATGAGAAAATTCATTAATTCAAATAAATTCAAATATCAATTACTCATATTTCTAGTGCAAGAGACGGTTAATGGACAAAATATTTAAAATAAACATGCAAAAACAAAGTGTGTGTATATATATATGCACAAATGCAGATGCAAATGCAAATGAAACCACTCTAAAATCAGAAATATGCTTGGAAAAAAGGCATGCCTTGTGCAAAACCAAATGTAAACCTCTGCTTAGTGCTTAAACCCAATGGGATGGGGATAGACTATAATTGTATGCATTGCATTGTTGCACAAACAAATTTGCCATTTTATCCTACATAGGTATGCGTGCTGAGGTTTGAGACATTCTTGATCAAAGCCAAAAGCACAACTCATCTTCTTCCTTTAAGCAAACTCTAAACCACCCCTACAGGCTACAGATCATCCATCCAAACTCAACTGTTGGCCCAAACAGGCCTTGCCACTAGTAACAATTCGACTGTGATGGAACCAAATCTATGTAAAGAGCTAGTAACTCAAGAAACACCACAGTTTTATGATTTGACAAAGCATCTGCTATTTCAACTCTATCCACTAACCTAAAACAAATGAGGTGACTTTACGAACAACGTTTACAGCGCTGCTAATTTGATGATGAACATTACTCCGTCCACAACCAAGAGAAAAAGAAAAATAATCGCTCTTCATCTAAAAAGAAGCAAATAACAAATAAAACAAATAATGAAATGGAGAACCTGAACGATTCGAGCCCGAGGAGAGGGAGAATCAACGGGAGACGGCGGGGAATCAACCTCCATCGAGAGTAAACTCCGCAACCAATCGACACAGCGAAAACAGTCACTCGATCGAGGGGTTTCACTACCCAGCCTTGCGAATCTGAAGCTTCTATTCCTTCTTCGTATTCCAGAATCGCGATAATCGCAATCGAATCCGCAGAGGAATCAGGACAACTTGCAGCTTCCGAATCGAATCCCTCGGAATATCATAATCGATCAACAGGTTTCACTACCCCTTTTCCTTGCTTCGCCTGGTTCAACGCACAGTGGATTTCTGGATTGTTCGGCTGCCTCTTCCGCACAGTATTTTTTTCCCAATCTGTCGCTCGCACACATTCACACGGGCGATTAGGCGGTTCAGCTGTTTGTACTTATCTTATCCGGGATAATAATTAATAATCTCTGCTGAACCGGATTCCCACCCACCCGCCACCCGGCCACCGACCGCCTACGTTTTCTCATTTTACACCGTACTTCCTCTATCCATTTATTTTTAGGCCCCAAGGCCCGTTTGGTATGAGTGTTGAAATCGGAATGGAATCAGAAAATTGTAATGATTTATTGGAGCTGGTTATTTAGTATACATAAATTGGTATTGCATGTACCAAAAAAATTTGGGTTTTGCAAAACTAGCACTCCCTTAGAAATTAGCAAAAGTAGCAATGAGCCCCGAAATTTTGCTAAAATAGCCGGTTTTCTAATTGTTTTTTGAAGGTAAATGTAATGATGGCAGAGGAGAGGAGAGAGGGGGAGGAGAGAGATAGAAGATCTGCAAGTGTTGGCAGAGGGAGAGAGAGAAAAAACATTAAATGAAAAAGAAAGAGAAAAGAGCATTAAATGCATAGGAGAGATGGGGGAGATCAGCTTTTCGCAGAGGAGATAGGTAAAGGAGAGAGAGAAAGTGGAAGTGGTGTCATTGAAGAAGGATCGGAAATACGGACAACCCAGTGATCAGTTGCATGTCAACCAATACGAAATATGTGTCAGCAACTTAATATTGTGTGTCGACCGAACGCTAAACCGTGCCAGCAACTTAAGATTCTCCGTCAAATAATTCATGAACTTTATGGATTTCTTAGCAATTCGTAGACTTTAAAACATCATTGGTTTGGAAATTTATTTTGATGGCATGTGTTTACTTGTTGGTGACACGTAAAATGTATTGGCTAGCATGTAACTAATCACTGGGTTGTCTGTATTTTCGATTCTTTTTCAATTGCGTCATTTCCACTTTTTCTCTCTCCTCCCCCTCCCTTCTCTGCGAAAAGTTGTTCTCCTCTCTCTTCACCCTCTCTCCTCTACATTTAATGCTCCTCTCTTTTTCATTCAATACTCTCCCCTCTCTGTCCTCCCTTTCTCTCATTTGCCACCACCTGCTACCTATAGAAAAAGGTTTAAAAAAAAATTGCAAAAATGTCATTTCCTCCCCCGGTGCAAACTATCCTATGACACTTCCATTTTTGCAAAGCCCCATTATTTTGGTATATTTGTGCAAATTAGCCATTAGTATATTGTCGGAATGAACAATTTCTGAAATAATAATAATAATAATAATAATAATTAAAATAGTGATAAAAGTAATAATATTAATAGAAACATATTATTATTATTATTATTAAAAATAAAAATATAATATAATATATATTAAATAATAAAGTATTGATAATAGTAATAATATAAGTATAAATATAATAAAATACTGATAAAAATAATAATATTAATAGAAATATATATTATTATTATTAAAAATAAAAATATAATATAATATATTTTAAATAATAAAATATTGACAATGATAATAATATAAGTATAAATATAATATAATATAATTAATAATAATATAAAACTAATATATATAATAAAATATTGATAAAAATAATAATATTATTAAAAATATATTATTATTATTATTAAAAATAAAATATAATATAATATGTATTAAAGAAAAGAGTGTTGATAATAATAATATAAGTATAAATATAATATAATTTATAATAATATAAAACTAAGATAAAATAATAAAATATTGATAAAAGATAATAATATTAATAGAAATATATTATTATTATTAGAAATAAAAATATAATGTAATATATATTAAATAATAAAGTATTGATAATATAATATAATATAATTAATAATAATAATAATAATAATAATAATAATAATAATAATAATAATAATAATAAGCTACAAAATTAGGAATGGAGGATTACCTAGTATTTTGATGGGAATGAAATGGGCTTCAAAATTGAGAATGGATGATTCTCAGGAATCATTACGATTTCAAGTTTTAATCATATCAAACACTTAAATCGGGAATCATCCATTACGATTCCCAGTTTTGATTCCCGAGAATGAATATCAAACAAGCCCTTAACTACGTCATGCCTGTATAGGTAAATATATAGATAAGGTGGGAGAATCCGTAAATTATAAAAAATAAGATCAAACTAAAGGTCTTATATCATAATATCTATATGATTTCCTATCTCCCTATGGACCCCAAAATATCCAAAAAATTATACCAACCAATCACTTCCTAACCACAAAGTCGTGGCAGATAAACGTACCGTAAATTTGGATTAGGCTAGTGCATGTTCGAATAAATGTAGTGCTATGTCCGAATTGATATAGAAATAGACGCTAATAATCAGAGGTAAATCAGGATTTAGTACATCACATTCATATCAACGGACATTACATTTATATTGACGCAGTGTCTTAAACGCTGACTTGTGGTGTATTGTACCTTTGTACGTGATAGGAATTGATTTAAAATATATATTAGGGAGTACTCCGATTTAGGGAAAATGAGTAGATAATAGTACAATATTTGACCAATTAAATATCAAAACATGTCAAATGCTCTGAGTTTAGTAATCATACAATAGATCAAAATTCATAGAAATCGATCATCATATTTGAGCAAATTCATAGAAATCGATCATCATATTTGAGCAAACCGATAGTACAAAAGTTGAGTTTTGGGATTTTTGATGGAATTAGGGATCAGTTAAAAATATTTTATAAACAGTATTGGTGAATTTGTTTATTTTGTATGATGCGGGTGATTTTATAAATTTTAAAGTTTAGCAAAGCTAGAGAATGCAATTATCAGCTAAATTTCATGATATTTCACAAAGTATTATAACTTTGGAAGATTAATTTCAATCATCCACAAACTTCGGATATTTAATACAATGTACTTATAATTTCATTGATCAATTTCCTTTTGATGAACATGTGGTGGTGCTGGGGCTTTTCAAGAAACTTGTAAGTTCCCTTGCAAGAGGTAAAAGGTTCAAATCTCATTTTTTATATATTTGTGTAATTAATGAGTGCTTAAGTCTTCATTGACTTGGGTGAGCCTGTCTGGTGGCTTGCCGCCTGGCTTACCGGTTCGCATCATTTGCAGGCTAGGGCTCGGACCCATGTGGAATTAACCGACAACCCCTACGTTACCAAAAAAAAAAAGAAACTTGTAAGTTGTATGGGCTTTTCAAGAAACTTGGTCAAATATTTTTAGCGGAGTTAAAATGAAATGTTTCAAATGGAAAGGTTATTTTGGTGTGCCCCAACCGGGAAGGCCTATTGGTGTAGAGGACTGGATGTGGTATGGAGGTATCGGGTTCGATCTTTGTCTCCGTCTCTTTTCTTGGATGAAAATTCAATGTTTGTCTTGTTCTCTACTACTGGGTCGAATCGGTCGGCGTAAACCGATTTATCTGGTACGTGACTATTACTGGCTGAATTACGTACTTGAGGTTTATCACCGAAGTTGGGTTACTCGTCATTAAAAAAGGGTTATTTTGGTGTAAAAAGACCAAACTACTCCTTGTATTGTATGTGCCGATGTGCGTATGAAAACCTTGGACGTGGGATGGTAGGAGTTTATTTAGTATAGTAATTTAATAAAAATCAAACTGCTCCTAAGAAAAAATAAATAACCCCATTGAAACGTTTTGCACTTTCTAGGCTTGTTTTGTTTTCTCATGACAATCCACATGATATCTGGCCCATGTATAATAAACTTTATGGGCTCTTGTGCTCGAATGGACCAGCCTACAAAAACCTACCAACATCTCATTTACAACTTACAAGGTAGTTTTAGTACAAATCCACAATTTTTTTTTTCAAGTAAAGAAAAAATTAGAGTCGAACTATCGCCACCTAGTAGTGCTCCACCCTGGTGAGAATCTTCAGTTCTGCATCATTCTTCAAGCATCCGTTAATGGAGATATTATAAGTGAGATGTGCAATTCTATCCACTACAGTATTAGCTTTCTTGAAAATATGACAATCAGAAACATTATTTAAAAAAAATTTAAAATGCACCTTGTATCCGAAATCAATAGAACATTCATTTTCAGTCACTCAGGGTTGTGTTTATAATATTCAAGTTGCCCCCCCTCAATTAATAGGTTGTTTATCCCAAGATCCCGTGCTCGAAGCACACCACATCATAGACCCAGTGCTTAAGCGTACACAATAGAGGATTCTTGACACGTTCCCCGTCCCATAGTTAAAACCCTGGCATCTGAGTCCTTGATTACTGAGTCCTTGATTACAAGGCTATCAATTAAAAATTTATCTTCACAACAAATACCTACTAGTAAAAGAAGGCTATCAACGACCCGGCGGCCAACGACCCGGCGGGTCCACCGGTGTAGACGGGTAGCTTTTTTAAAAATATTTAATTAAAATTTTATCTTATAAATAAAATTTTTAAAAATACCTATACCTACTAGTAAAAGAAGCTTTTTTGCTCATTTAATGTCAATTAAAGATAAATCTTTTTCCAAAAGTAAAATTAGTATTTTAGGAGTATTAATGCACATTACCAAGATTAAAAAAAAAGATCGTTGACAAAAAAATATTATACTTTTTTCTTTTAAAAAAGTGTTTTAGTTTGTATATTTATATATATACACAATTTAAAGTCTTAATCCATCACAAATTATAGAATGAGATAAAATATAAAAAAATTTATCTTATAAATAATTTTTTTAAAAATATTAGTAGGAAACGTGATAGTAAAGTAAAGTTTTTCTATTTACATAAATGAGAAAAAAATTGACGACGACAAAAAAATATACTTTTTATTTTAAAAAGTGTTTTAGTTAATATATTTATATATACACAATTTAAAGTCAAATTATAGATTGAGATAAAAAAAAGTCTAATTAAAATTTTATCTTATAAATAAATTTTTCAAAAATATTAGCAAGAAACATAGTAGTCAAGTAAAGTTTTTATGTTTACATTTTACATTGATAGTGGGAAACATAATTTTAGCTTATTACAATTCTATATAGTAAAGTAAGATTTTTATAGGTCGTTTATTAAAAAAAATATTAGCAAGAGATATAAAGCTTATTAGAATTACATAAAAATCCAAGTATAAAAAACTAAATTAAGTACATAAATACATAATAGTTTGATTTTATTAATTTTACTTTTAATTGACTTTGTTCTTCAAACCAATTAACTTATGAATATATAAAACTCTTCAATGGTAAAAACAAAATTGATAGTCTCGTGCGTAGCACGGGATAACCCACTAGTAATATAAAATTTAATCTTTTTCATTAACTACTTAAGGTGTGTTTGAATTCCATTGTATTTTAATTATAATACAATTATTTTACCTCATTTTATGTTATGATCTTAGTCATAACTTGATCTATAAATAGACCTTATAAGATTGGAGGATGGGTATGTAGTGAATATTCATATTTTTCCCTCCCAAACTTCACTCCTATCTCTCATCTTCTTCTCTATCTCTCGTCCTCACCTTATTCTGATTTTCTTCTCTCATCCACTCTATCTCTTCTATTCTGTTAGAAGAGTTTGTTACAGTGATGAAGTTGAATCTGTGTGGCCGGGCCATAACATATTTTATATGAGCGTTTGGTTGTAAAAATAAAAATCTCGCAAAAACAGAGGTAAAAAATAATTTCACCAAATAACCATATAAATTGAGATAAAATAATTAATACATCATAGAATCTAAATACGCCCTTAATTTAAATACATTAAAAATTATAATAACCGAACACCACCTTATCTATTTGCATTATAAACATAATACAATTAAAAAAACACATCCTTATTTACGTTACATGAGATTTTTTAGGGTGATAATATTTGCACCCATAAAATTTACTATATGTATCACACCTGTGTCTTTTGAGTCACACTCCTGCCCCTCTTGAGTCACAATGTATTTATAAAAAAAAAGAGATATAGGGTATATATAGTGTTAGGCAAAACTTGTCGTTTACTATTCACGCACGCTTTTTGAGAATGAAAAAACTATATAAAATATTCATTTTTTTTAATTTTTTTTAACAAGTTTGTACTTATTAATAATAACTACGAAATTGTTAAAAAAATTATTAAAAAAACTAGTTATTTTATATAGTTTTTATCTCCTAAAAAAAGTATGCATGAATAGTAAAACGTCAAATTTTTCAGAACGGAGGTAGTAAAATTTTGTGAAGAAAAAAATCAGATTTTTTAACATCGTTTGGAAGAGCAACAATCGTCAAAGAAAGGATGCAGCGTGTGCATTAAGATTTAAGATAAAGCAGCCAACATATACGGCTGAAAATAGCCACTAGGCAAATCACTAATCAACTCCTTAATTAATTATCATTCTTATTATTTTATTAAACTAGTCTTATTGCCCGCGTGTTACGCGGCATTTTAATAAATATTATTTTATTATATATATTATCTTTGATTTTTTTTAAAATTAAATTATAAAGATAAAAAAATATTTTGATTGAAACCTTTCTATAAAATCAATATACAATCCATTAAAACATATTAATTAAATAAATAACATCATTAACAAATTTAAAGCTAAAAATAAACAAAATTGTGTTGCAACTAATTATAAAAATGTATAAGACTTAATCAATGAAAATAATCTATCCAAATGATGAAAAATTAATTGTATTAATCAATTAAGGTGGACATATAAGATGACATATAGATAAAATAGACAGTGTCCTTAAATAACACATAAGTAAATTCGATCTATACCCAACATATAAGAATTGAGGTCTCTATGTTAGTGTGTGTGTATATACACGTAGTATTGAATTATGGGTATCAATTAATTGGGAAAAAATTATATAAACCATTAGGTTGATATAAAGTCACGTGTTGTAACTATGTAATGTGAAAAAAACGGAGATTTACATAAGATATAACACGCATTGATTTTTTGGTTGGCAGTAACCTAAATTATTAGGGTGATCTAAATAAACAAATTATTTAAAAAGAAAAAGAAGGTTCCATGATTTTTTATTTATTTATTCAACTATAACTATAAAATATTACCAACATATAATCAACTAAGATACGATAACATTTTATTATTTAAATTAGTTTTAAATATTAATGATGATGGATCATATTAAATAATGTGGTTAAAAGATAAGATTTCATTAATTGACGTGGATAAAATAAGCGGAATCAAATTGAACCAAAATACAACACGTAAGCGAATTCGATCAGTATTATAAAATGAAACCGTACTATTTTATATAAACAAAAGAATTTAAACTTTATCAAATCTTATGAAATTAGTCATGGTTACTTTGAATATTATTTTAATCTATGTAAAAAATCATATATACATTTAATGGGTATTACAATATGAAAACCGTACTATGGAATATTATATATGAACAAAAGAATTTAAAATTTATCAAATCTTACTATTATATATGTAAAAATATCTAAACTTTATCAAAATCAAATCGTACTAGTGTATTAGGTGTATATATGAACAAAAGAATTTACTAAACTTTATCAAATCTTATCAAATTAATAATTTTTTTTGAAAACCTTACGGAGTATTTTGTAATGAAATTAATTGGAAAAAAATTAATGTGAAAATGATGAAACCTTATCATTACATATATGAACTAACTTAACCAATATTAATGAATAAAGATAAAATAATCTAATGTAAAATATTTAATTATATAATAACTCAAGGTAAAAAGATAGGTTTTGTAACCACTTAAACTATGTGATTTAATATTTATATCAAAAATTATTTGTAGTTATCAATTGAGATGGATACATACGATGACACGTAGGTAAATTAGATTAGGTTGTTGTATGACGTGGCTTTAATTTATTGGATACTCATTAATTGATGTGTCAAAAAAATCGGGCCATATTGCACCAGAGAATGACACGTAAGCGAAACGCACCAGAGCCCGCCACATAGGATTTCCACGCCTCTGTTTTAGTATTATATATTGATGATTGATGTAGAGGTGGGCGTAGGACGGGACTGGACGGGGATTGTCCTGCGTAATTTTTACGGAACGCAATCGAGACGGAATTCACTACAAGTACTTATTTTTCAATTCCGTGCGAACCTTGTTTCTTGTGGGACGGGACGTGCTCTGTTCCTCAGATAAAAAACATTATAAAAAATCTATAATTTATATATATATTATTGTTTTCAAAAGCAGAACATATATAGATTTATAATCATATTTTTTATATTTTATGATTTTCCTTATATATATATACTAGACACATTATACATATAATTACACAATATATATATATATTGTTTTCAAAAGCGTAGGACGGGACTGGACGGGGATTGTCCTGCGTGTGAATGCGTGTGTGTAGGGCTGGACAAGACCAAGACATGATTCATTTTTTTTTTTGGGACGGAATCAGGACATGATTCTTTTTATTTTTTCTAATCCCGTCGAAATCGGGACGGACCCGAAATTTGTGCCCACCCCTATTATTTTATTTATTTTTTGATAGGATGAAATAGGCAAATTAGTTATTAGCTGATAAAGATGACATGTAATGACCAATATATCACGAGTTCGAATCCCCCTCCCCTATTGTAATGGCCTAAGTGCCTACCTATGAACCAAAAAAAAAATAGAAATATTTTCTTAATTTAATTCATTTTAACCATATTTTTAATTTTTCTAAAAAAACTACATATTTAATTTCCTTTCAAAGATTTAAGTATCTAAATCTAGAATGTTTTTTAAAATATAATTTGCTTAAATTAGAAAGATCAATTAAAAAACACAATAAACAATGAAGCGAAACTACTAATATTATGCGTGGAAAGACAAGTAATTGAAGACAAAAAAAAAGAATATTAAGGGTGCCACTCACTGTACCCTTCCTCATACAATAAGTTAACCCGCAGGGACGAGATGTGGAAAAAGCCATCACCTGGGTATTAGAGCACTTTTATCGGGCTTACACTGTACATCGATACTAGGACATATAACATTAAAAAATTGGAACAGTGCTCTGATCGATACTAGACCGATGCTCGGCTAGTATCGATACTAGGCGTGTGAAAAAAGCCTGAAAAGTGGGAGAGCGGGAAAGCGTTGCGTCGTTTCAGAAATCCGGACACAAAACGACGTCGTTTCGCCAGAGGAAGGGATGGAACGCTGCATTGCATGCCCTGGCGCGCTGAAGATTTCTGCAGCTGGACAGGCCACGTGTCGACACAGGATTGGCGCGCAGAAGGTGCAGCTGGATGGCGGACAGCTGTTGAAGAATGGATGGCCACGATTTGCTGCTGGAAGAAATTAGTTTATGTATTAAAATCGATTTTTCGGAAAAACCAAATGTAAATTTTTTTTTTACCACAATACTAGATTCATTTTTATCTACATGTAGACATCAATTTTGAATATGTTTGACTATATTTAATAAAATAATATTTCTCTTTGATTATAAATATGCAAAATATTATCCGAAAAGTTGAATCTTAATTATGAAAGAATTTGAAATAATGTAAGAAATGAAATAAATAGTAAAAAAATTATTTCTCTTTGATTATAAATATGCAAAATATTATAAGAAAAATTGAATTCTAATTATGGAAGAATTTGAAATAATAAATAATGTAAGAAATGAAATAAATAGTAAAAAAATATTTCTCTTTGATTGTAAACTAGTACGATTCCCGCGCCATGGCGCGTTTTTTTAAAAACTAAAATAGTATATATAAAAATAATATAAAATATTAATAAATTTTAAGATAAAATCATAAAAAACTTTACAATAAATGTATCTTATAATTATCTCAGAAAATTATTTTTTAAAAATCTTATGTAAAGTATAATACATAAATATAGATATTTTAAATTATTCAGTAATAATAATACCAATTATAACATTGTTTAAATGTGATGTGTCATAATCAATAGTTATATTCAATATTTTGAATTAAGCGCAATAGTTAGTAAATAAATTTGAATTAAGCCCACTAGTTATATTAGATTGAATTCAATGTTTTGAATTAAGCCCAATAGTTAGTAAAATTAAATAAAAAAAGAGAATTAAAGGAAAAAGAAGAAAAAAATGAGAATTAAAGAAAATCAAAGAAAAATGGCAAAAAAAAAAATGATTGGTCAAGACTCCTAAAATGCCTCTAAGATTGACACATCATCCTAAACTCTTCTAAATTAAGAGTTTATATAGATAGATATGGAAAATATTTGCCCAACACCAGGCTTCCGTTCGCAAAGATGTGGAAAGGGCATTTGGCGTGTTGCAAGCTCATTTCGCAATAGTTCGAAACCCTGCAATGTCTTGGGATCCAGTGTTGCTCGGGAAGATCATGAGAGCATGCATCATTTTGCACAATATGATCGTGGAAGACGAGCGAGAATATTACACTCATCATGGTTACGAGATTCCGCAATTTGACGAAGGAATAAGTGGCGAACCAGTCCCGGCAGACAACTCCACATGGACGTGGTCGACCTCGACACCGGAGGCTATGCGCGAGTATATCAAGAGGAGGCAACAACTTCGCGATAGTCGTACACACCGTCAGCTTAGGGAAGACTTGAACGAACATATTTGGCAAAAATTTGGAGCCAATCGTGGAGGCAATTAGTATTTTCCGCTTTCCGAATTACGTTATGTTATTGAAACAATTCTAGTTCGCACTATTTCGTTTATCGTAACGTCCTTTCGTTTATTGTATTTTCCGCTTTCCGAATTAATGTCGCTTTTTTAATTAATGTCACTTGTAACGTCCTTTTGTTTATTTAATTAATGTCGTTTTTTTTGTTATATATAGTTCGCACTATTTCGTTTATAAATAATAGTATTAATTTAAGATTACTATTTTAATAATAACAAATGAATATAATAATATAGTCGAGAATGGAAATAATTGTTGGAGAGGGGTATATTTGTAAATTGAGTGGGTATGAAAAGATGGGTTTTGGGATACTAGGGATGCTACTGATAAAGTGGGAAAAATGAGAATGGGATGCTAAGATGATGTGGCGGAGAGAGAAGAATAAAATATTAGTATTCCTAGTATCCCTTGATAAACATGGCCTTACAAATTAAACTTTGATGGTTCTTACTATCAGGCGAAGGTTGGCACCTACAGCTTCGTGATTAGAGATCACATGGGTAATATCCTATCCTTAGGGGCTAGACCTTGTAACAATAGCTCTGTTGTATTCGCTGAAGCTTTGGGTCTCCGGATGGGTATCTCAAAGGTTAAATCTATGGGAATTCTAAACCTTCTGATCGAAGCAGACTGTTTGGTCGTCATAAAAGCTCTTCTGGGTGACTAGGCTAGTCCCTGGAATATCGAGCTGTTGATGACCGATACGATTGTTGATTTAAATTCCTTTTCTCATGTTGCTATTCGTCATATTTTCAGGGAGTCGAATGCTGCGGCTGACAGGATTGCACGTCTGACTTACAATATCCCTGCCGATGATAGCTTCGCTGATGATCCAGAACTTCGTGTTCTCGTCCGTTTGAACGCGCTAGGAAAGAAGCCGGGTTGTCGGGGGCTTTCCTAATTTTTATCTTGCTTCTAAAAAAAAAGATAAAGCACGTGGCGACTCTGTATTTGGGAAGAAGCTTCCTTAGAGGTTCGTCTTCACTGGCGACAAGAGATTCCTGATATATCGTTGGTCAGCGGTGATACTATATAGTGGTGTCTGACTTCGTTCTTAGTCTACATCTTCAACTTGCTAATTTTAGCTTTGCTTATATTCATCCTGTTGTTGAGTGTGTGCCGCCTGTTTTATTGAGCCATTTTCTTGTTTTCTGTTGTATGTTCAACGATCTTTCATCTGTCGAATTGTCGACCTATCGAGAATCAAGCATGTTCGATCTTGAATTCTTACTTTATAAATTAGCTATTCTATGTTTGTGCTTTTTGGTGATCCCATGTGTGCTTTGGATTGGTTGAAGATGCAGTGTCCGAAGTCGGGTCTGACTGGGGTCGTGATAGTGTGCTTGTTTCGTGGTCGATATTTTTTCTTTTATTTTTTTAATTAATATAATATATATACATATTCTTATTTACTAAAATATCCATATAAAAAGCGTCTGACCTGTGCTGATTTTACAATTAAAATTATACTGTATGTTAATTTAATAAATCTTGTTGTAGAAAATTTACCTACAATAATAGTATTGCAGTATATTTTTTTTAATTTTTTAAATATTCATCTCTTACAACTGCCACTTTTAAATTCTCTTATTATTCCAGCAAAAAAAATTATGTACTGTACTTGATTAACACCCCAATAAACAATCATTTAAAAGATTTAAGTACAAAAATAAAATAGAGTAAGACAATCTTATGAGATCCAGTGGATAACCACAAACCCATGATCTGCCTGAATCCGACGGCCAGAAATGGGTCTTGCCAAACTCCATCCTGCCTCTTGTCTCTTTCAAGCATGTCATCCATTATACTTATCGGTTTTAAATTAAACTATAAGCTAACAAATCAATGATCACTCACGTTCTCTTTGCTAATTGCTCTTTTAATCCCTAAGCCCCCAATTTCAATTTTCAACCTTTTAGGCTTAATTGTTGGTGGCTGTGACTGGGCGGTGTACGGATCTCGACAGGCCTTCGCGAAGGTCCAAAATGATCGATTTCCAATTAGAAAAAATTATCAGAGTGGGGACGAAATTGCATCAACGACAACAACAAAGCAATCACTCTTAACTTTTCTCCACCTTTCCCCACCTTTTTTTTATCTCTCTCTCTCCACCAAGGCGATACCTTTTCACCAATTTCCCATTTCCGAGTTCTCATCCCTCCAAACAAAAAGCCCAGAAGCTAGAACGGCGTGGGGAGGAAGGGAGGGGTTTACTGAGAAAGGGGGTTTCTCTATTTTTCATCCAGGTTAGGTTACTAGGAGAAAGGAGGGGGCTTTTGCTGCGAATCCTCAATCAGTCGCTCGGATCAGCTTCCTCGAAAGGGTAAGTGTCAAAAGTCCATCTTTTTAATCCGTGTGTAAAAGGGTTTCCTCGTTCGTGATCTTTATCCGATCTTGTTCATACGGGTTGGTGTAGTAGTGATCGTGATATTACACTTTGGCAGCCTTGATTTGTCAACAAGTTTGGGGGGATGTGAAGAGATGTATAGATAGAGAGAGAGAGATGGGTACCTAACTTTATTGGAAAAAAGCAAATAATTACTTGGATATTTGGGTGATTTAGCACCAGATCTGCGTGACCCTTTTTTTTCCCCTGACTAGATGATGAATCTGCAGTTCATTGAATAGGGATACGCTCGAGCTGTAGTGGGTTGGACCTGGACCGGTTTTTTTCAACTTGGGTGTTGTCTTTAAATGAGTATTTTTGATCTTTTCGTTTTGGGTTTAAACAGTTACTTATATCTGTCTTTGAATAGGGTCTGGCTAGTTTTGGTGCCGCTGGAAGAGAGTATTTTGGGGGTTTTGGTGTTTTTTTCTTCCTAAATGGGGGCCTGCTTCAGTAGTCGGATCAAGGCTGAGAGTCCCGTACATACAGGTAATTTGTCTTGCTGTGCCTATTTTTGTTGTTCTGATTGACTGTGATTGCTTCCTGTTTTGTTTTTCAAGAGATTTGATGGTCAAAATTGATTGTATGGGTTCAAATTTCTGTTGCCCGGAGATCAAAATTGTATCTTTATGTAACAGCAAAGTCAAATACTGTTTATGGTTTAGTTTTTGAATTAGTGGAGAGCATGAATAGGCAATAAATAACAGTCCTTCAAATGTTTAGTGGTTAGTCCTTTTTTTTTTAAAATGGTGTTTGCCCCCTATGTGTATGGATGTATGAGTTGAGTTATATCTCATTGGTTCTCAAATGTGATGATCCATGGTTGCCAGCTGTTATGCCATGACTTCTAGCTCCATTATTAATTTCATCTACTTTTTGGAGAATTTTTCTATCCATCACAGCTCACAGAACAGTGTCTCTTCTACATTTGAATATTGTCCTTTGATGAAATGTTTGATTTCAACATGAAGATTTAATTTATAACAAATGATAAATAGTTAAAAGGATAAATTTCCTTTAGTAGTTGATATTAGTGGTGCCAAATCGGCTTTGTGTGCCACATATGCTTACCCATATGGTTCTTTTGCACCACTTTGCTCAAGTTTGGTGAATTTTCAATCGGCTTCTAGCTGCTGTTATATAATATGCATGTATGTGGAGTTTGCCTTTAGTTCATGTTGTTTTATTACTGCTGCTTATTTGCAGAAGTGCAGTAATATCTGAAGTTGTATGCTTTTTTCTGTTTCAATTTTGCTATGTGTAGAGGTAAACTCAAAACTTGTAAGCAAAGGCAATCTAAGTCGGTCAAATAGCAAGCTTTCGTTATCCTCCACACCTGCAAGTTCTCGCAGTGAGGGTGAGATTTTGCAGTCTTCCAACTTAAAGGCCTTCAGCTTCAACGAACTGAAAACTGCCACCAGAAACTTCCGTCCTGATAGTGTGTTAGGAGAAGGTGGATTCGGTGCTGTTTTCAAGGGCTGGATCGATGAGCACTCTCTTGCACCCACAAGGCCTGGGACCGGAATGGTGATTGCCGTGAAGAGGCTTAATCAAGAAGGTGTTCAGGGTCACAAGGAATGGCTGGTGAGTTTTCATCATGGTTTCCTTTGGCTTATACTCCGCAGATTATGTGTCTGACTTGAATGGTGGCTAATCTTCCTTCCCAATTTTGAATCGACAGACCGAAATCAACTATCTTGGGCAGTTGCATCATCCTAATCTCGTGAAATTGATTGGCTATTGCTTAGAAGACGAACACCGGCTACTCGTGTACGAGTTTATGCCTCGTGGCAGCATGGAGAATCACCTCTTCAGGAGTGAGTTTTGTGTTTCAACATTATTTGAGCATCTTCCGAGTATTACAAGCCTTCCAAGTGAATAAACTGTTAATTTTCGTTGTGTAAAGGGAGCGCACATTTCCAACCTCTTTCTTGGGCCCTGAGGATGAAGGTGGCCCTTGGTGCTGCAAAGGGGCTTGCTTTTCTTCACAGCGACGAAGCTAAAGTTATATACAGAGATTTCAAAACGTCAAATATCTTACTTGACTTGGTACATCCTCTCGACTTTTGGATTTATTTTCATAACCACTGAGCTCAATTTAGCAGTGCATCAGTTACTCACCCTCTTTCATTCCGTGGCATCACTGTTCAGCATTACAATGCAAAGCTTTCCGATTTTGGGCTAGCAAGGGATGGACCTACAGGTGATAAAAGCTATGTCTCAACGAGAGTGATGGGAACATATGGCTACGCTGCACCAGAGTATGTCGCCACAGGTAAACAATTGTTCTTTTGAGCTTGTTTACATGATTGAAAATATTCGGTTTGACGCTCACTGCTTATCATTTGATTGATGTTATCAGGTCATTTGACCCCGAAAAGCGACGTTTTTAGTTTTGGGGTAGTCCTCTTAGAGATGATATGTGGAAGGCGAGCCATAGACAAGAACCGTCCACCCGGTGAGCAAAAGCTGGTTCAGTGGGCCCGACCATGCCTGAACAACAAACGGAAGATCTTCCGCGTTATGGATCCCCGTATACAAGGGCAGTACACTATGGACCATGCTCTAAAGGCGTCTCTCATAGCTCTAAAATGCCTCTCACCTGACCCCAAGTCTAGACCGAACATGGTTGACGTGGTGAAAGAATTGGATAAGCTTCAAGTCCCCCAAGATCAGCTCAGAAATACTCAAGCAGGTCGGAATACTCAAGCAGGTCGTCACGGTCACAACGCAAACGGATTAAGATCCTGCAGGAGCATGGCTGTTGAGGCTTCGAGAAAGAACAATGCTTCTCGTATGAATGCAAAGGTAGCTCCTCCCATCAAGGCATAGTGATACATAAATAGTTTGATGGCTGGCTAAATGTGATATGGAAACACTGAACAAAGAGATTACATAGGATGCAGAGAAAGAGCTTGGGGTTTCGAAACCTCATTGTATTGCAGCTCTTCGCTCTTTTGTACAGTCTCATTCCTTCCCTTTTGAGGTCTGCTTTAGATGTTCCAGTGTAGTGTAAGAATCACCATGGCGATGCTTCGCATCTGGGCTTGTTCGTCTGTATCGGTTTCCTTTCGGATGGAACATTTTATCCTTTTGGGTCTTGCGAAATTTTGGCTGTTGTATGTATAATCTGAAAATAGTTTACTGATTTGAACTTTTGATTGTGTGAACTGTGAAGGAAGCACTTCAGCTTTGTCCTTCTGGATCTCTTATTTTAAGGTGCCTTGTAGCTTCATTGTTTGCAGTTATAGTCTTGCTAGCTTAACCGGTAAGGATGACGAGATCAAATCCCTTTCTAAGTACCCATCTATAAAAAAAAACTTCATTGTTTGCAAGCTGTGGTATAGTTAATTACTCGTCGGATAAGTTCAATAAGTCGTGGTTGTGGATGATTGTCATTGTAACTTTGTTAATGAAAATGGTGATAAAAAAGTTAGTTAATAAATGTGATAAGATAACTGATAAGGTACAACCTATTTAAATGTTTATTTATGATTGACTAGATATGAATCTTCCACAAGTTTGGTGGTAATAGGAAATTTCCATTTGCTTGACAGGGAAGAAAGAATAGGCCATTTTTGTTAATTATAGAATCTTCTCTGGTAAGGATGATGAGTTCAAATTAATCCCTCTTCCCTTATAGTGGTCATTGTACCTACCTACGAAAAAAAAACTTCATTATTTGCAAACTATGATATACTCCCTCCGTTTCAAAATAAATGTCATTTAGCATTTAGTGTACGTATTTCAAGGAGGCAAAAACTCTATAAAATATTATTTTTTAATTAATTACATACTTGTTAGTATTAAGTATAAAATTATAAAAAAAATTCTGTAAAAAACATAATATTTTATAGAGTTTTTACCTTATTAACATGCGTGCCGGAAAGTAAAGTAACTTTTATTATGAAACAGAGGAAGTAGTTAATTACTCGTTGGATAAGTCCAATAAGGAGGTTCTTATCATCTCACATCATTAGTTGTGATTGTGGGTGATTGTCATTGTAACTTTGTTAATGAAAATGGTGCTAAAAAGGTTCGTTAATAAAATTGATGAGATAACTGATAAGATACATACATACCTATTCAAGTGTTTATTTATGGTTGACTAGGTAGGAATCTTCCACAAGCTTGCTAGGGAAGAAAGAATATGTCATTTTTGTTAATTCTAAGGGTTCGTTTTGGATTTTCGTGAGTATCTGGATCTTTCGAGGTATGACTTGTATAAACCCAAGTGGCTCAATTTATGATCCATTGGCGCAAATCGGTAGCCAATGGGTGTCAAGGTAGATCCTTTTAGGTAAATCTTCAATAGTTACTCATGTGACTTGAATTGAATTGAATAAATTTATGGTATTATATATGAATATGCGTTATCTAAAACTTACATACTAGTTATATGTGGATGGTTTATAAGGCCACGTTTGGGTGGACATGGTCACATGTATAAACCCATTTTTAAGAAAATGTGTTCCTTTCTTCTAGAGCATGAGTGAAAACAAAGAAGGCAAGTTTTGGAAGTTTGTTGGGTGCATGTGGGGAGACAATCACAGTTCCTTCATATTTTCAACCAAACTAATGTTTGGATACCGAAAATTCAAAGAAAGACAATTTAATTCATCCATTTGATGGCAAGAAATAATATAATAGGGCAAATGATAGAATACCACATTTAAAAATAGACTATTTTTTTCCCCAAAACTACTCATAAAATTTTAAATTACAGAAAACCGCCTATAAATTAGGTTTTCTTTCAAAGAACCATCTATATAACCCCTTTTATGTGTAAAAAAATGTTATAAAAAAGTAATGCATCTTTAGCCAATTCCAAGGGGTTGGGGGTGGCTCTTTAAAGAAAACCAAATTTATAGGTGGTTTATTGAATTATTGAATATGACCCTATTTTAAAGGTGGTTTTATGTAATTTACTAAATAATATTAATCCAATTTATGAAGGAATGGCTAATGATGATGCGTATGGTTCTTTCTCATAAATTCTTCAATGAGAAAAAGTCCACATAAAGAACAATACGTTGTGTGTATATACGTATGTTAGTACTGACATGATCAAACCATTTATACTACCTAATTATGGAATGGAATGAAACCCACATCTCACATCCATTTACCGTACACTCTGTAATTGAAGAAAATATCCAAATACGTAGTATAATATATTGTCAAACAAGCAAGTTTTTCTTATGACCACTTCCCCTTAACCGAGTATTGTCGGATTGCAAAAGACGACGAAGCTGAGCTTGCTCAGCTATAGCGGCAAGCCATGAAAACCAAAAAACAGAGGAACGAGAAAGAAAGAGTTTTTCTTATTTCTGTAAAACTGAATTGATTGTTTGTTACAACATGATGGTATTTATACAAGTGAATAGGTTGATATAACAACCTCAACTCCCTAACTAATTCTGTTAAACCAAGCTACTGTGTCCAACATCCCTCCTCAAGCGAAAGACGATGCAATCGACTAAGCTTGCACCATGAATTACCCCAACATCCCTCCTCACCCTGGAGAGGGAGAAAGAAGCTGAAGCTGAGGTAGAAGATGATGATGACGGGGACCATAGAGAGATTTAGTGAAAATGTCTGTCAGTTGAGCAGCAGTTGGGACATAGGACAAACTGATCAAACCTTCTTGCAGCTTGTGACGAACCAAATGACAATCTAGGTCAATATGTTTAGTACGTTCGTGAAATACTGGGTTACGAGCAATGTGGATGGCAGCTGGTTGTCACACTTCACAGGAATGGGAACAACTCCAGTAACATTGAATTCATGTAGCAATCTAGACAACCAAGCTAACTCAGTGGTGATACGTCTGAGAGATCTATACTCTGCCTCTGCAGATGATAAAGAAACAATTGATTGCTTTTTAGACTTCCAAGCAATTGGACAACCACCAAATGTAATGAAGTACCCACAAACAGATCGACGAGATTGGGGACAAGCTGCCCAATCTGCATCACAAAATCCCTGAATCTGTGTATCAGAAGAAGAATTGAGAAACACCCCCAAATCAGGCTTGCCTTTAAGGTATCTTAAAGTGTGCATAGCAGCTTTTAAATGAGCTTCTGTTGGCTGTTGCATAAACTGGCTTAAAAACTGAACTGTAAAAGCAAGATCAGGTCGAGTGTGCACTAGGAAATTAAGCTTTCCCACAAGCTTCCTATAGACAGTAGCATCAGCCAGCAAAGGAGCTTTAGAATCATGGAGTTTTAAACCAACCTCAAGAGGAGTAGTAACAGGTGTAAGAGATGCACAGTGAAACTCCTCAAGCAGCTCAAGAAGAAACTTCTTCTGACTAAGTACAAGACCCTGCTTGACCTTTACAAACTCAATTCCAAGAAAATAATGAAGCTCACCCAGATCTTTGATCTTAAACTGATCATCTAAAACCTTCTTAATTCTTGCTATCTCAGCAAGGTCATTTCCTGTCAGTAGAATGTCATCTACATAAACTGCTAGGAATACCATAAGACCACCATGCTTCTTAGAAAATAAGGAATGATCATTTTGAGAATGAACATACCCTTGTGAATGCAAACACTGAGATAACTTGGCATACCACTGTCGTGAGGCTTGCTTAAGCCCATACAAAGACTTGTTGAGCTTGCAAACCATAGAGGGATCAGGAAGAACCAAGCCCTGTGGTGGCTGCATATAAACCTCCTCGTGTAAATCTCCATGCAAAAATGCATTGTTGACATCAAGCTGTTCAACTGACCAGTTCCTCTTTAGTGCTACAGATACAAGAGCCCTCACAGTGGTAATTTTTACAACTGGTGAAAATGTCTCAGTATAGTCTATCCCAGCTTTCTGAGTGAACCCCCTTATTACCAACCTTGCCTTGTGTCTGTCAACAGTCCCATCAACTCTTAGTTTAAGCTTGAACACCCACTTGCAGCTGATGGGCTTCTTTCCA
Source organism: Persicaria maculosa (assembly GCA_963922045.1). Classification (NCBI taxonomy): domain Eukaryota; kingdom Viridiplantae; phylum Streptophyta; class Magnoliopsida; order Caryophyllales; family Polygonaceae; genus Persicaria; species Persicaria maculosa. Next base: position 53,466,885 of record OY998268.1, read on the forward strand.
AGAGGCAAATGAACAAGATCCCATGTTCTGTTGAGTTCCAAAGCAGCAAATTCCTTATCCATAGCTTCTTGCCAAGCAGGATGTTTGGCTGCATCATTATAAGAAGTAGGTTCTTGTGCAACTATGAGATTAGCAAAATATTGATGATCTGACAAGGAGATAGAACTGGCACAAATTGAAGAAGGTGAAGAAAAGGAGGAGGTAATGGTGTGGGGACAAAAGACTGAAGCTGAACCACAAACATAATCTTGAAGATAAGCAGGTGCTTGATGATTTCTGACAGACCTTCTAAGATGAACAAGTTGTGGCTCAGGAAAAGGGGCTACAACTTCATCTAAATTGTCACCAGAAGAAGGCATGACAGAAGAAGTCTAATGAATGGGAGGATCTAAAACTGGAAATGGCAAAGTAACTTCTGGAGGAGAATTCAGTAAAGGAAAGACATGCTCATAGAAAATAACATCTCGGGACACAAGTATTTGTCTGGTGCTGATGTTTAGGAGCTTGTAAGCTTTCTTGCCAAAAGGAAAACCCAAGAAAATACAGGCTTGAGCTCTTGGTTGGAGCTTGTCTCTACCTATGTGCAAAGTGGAAGCATAACATAGGCATCCAAAAGGCTTAATGTGGTGATAGGTAGGAGGTTTGGAAAACAAGGTTTCAAAAGGAGTGGAGCCTTGCAGCACTCTAGATGGTGATCTGTTGATCAAGTAGGTGGCCATTAACACACACTCTCCCCAATACTTCAAGGGAAAATTTGATTGGAAAAGCAAGGCTATGGAGGTTTCCAAAAGGTGTTTGTGTTTTCTCTCTACCACCCCATTTTGTTGTGGTGTATAAGGACAACTTGTCTGATGAAGGATTCCTTGGGTTTTAAAGAAAGCAGAGGCTTCATGAATGGACCCCAACTCAAAAGCATTGTCTGTTCTAAAGGCCTTGGGAGTGCATGAGAACTGTGTCTGTATCATTTTAACAAAAGCTTTTAAGAGAGGAAAAGCATTGCTTTTCACACTCAAAAGGTGAGTCCAGGTGCAACGAGAGAAATCATCTACAATTGTCATGAAATACTTGTAACTGTCATGTGTGGCAGTGTGATAAGGTCCCCATAAATCAACATGAACCAATTCAAAAGGAGATTTGGAAGAAATATGACTAGAAGGGAAAGGTAACTTGTGCTGTCTTGCTTTGTGACATATTTCACATGGACTGTCAGTCCTTTTACAAGAAACGGTAGGATCAATGACAGAAACAAGTTTGCTGAGTTTATCAAATGGCATATGTCCAAGTCTGACATGCCAAAGTGTAAAGGAATCAAGCTTACAAGCAAAAGTTTTGCTAAAAGGAGAATTACAATCAGACTTAGAGATGAAAGGTTGTGAAAAAGACTTGTTTTCCATGAGCATGCTTGATTTCTTGCTTTGCAGCAGATATAATCCTCCCTGATTGTCACCAAGTTCCAGAGGCCTCTTCAGAGAAGGGCCCTGCAAGGTGCATTTTTTGGGTGAGAAATTAATGGTGCAATTTAATTGGCTGGTCAATTTACTGATAAATAGTAAATTGAACTTGAAATCAGGCACAAACAACACATTGTGGATGGTTAAATTTGGCAAAATATTCACAGAACCACAAAAAGTAACTGTGATACAAGTAGCATTTGGTAAGGTGATTTTGTGAGTGGTGGAAAGGGGTGTAAGGGTTGTGAAAAGGCTTTTTGTGGAGCACATATGGTCAGTTGCACCAGAGTCTATGATCCAAGTCATGTCATCAAGCATTGAATCACAAGTTGCATTAAAACCATACTTCAAATAACAATTCATGACAGAAGACTCTATACCTGCCATAGTGCATCCTGCCATAGGAGAGGAGTGAACCTCATTTGTTTGACCTTGACTGAGTAGTAAACGGAGTTGATCACATTGTTCTGCAGTGAAACCAGGAATCGGAGATTGTGACTCACTCCCAGTGACTGTAGCAACAACCTTCTTCTTTGAAGTTCCAGATGAACCAGATGGATAACCTATGATCTTGTAGCAAAATTCCACCTTGTGACCCGTCTTCTTACAATGAGTGCACACATAGGCTGGTCTCTTGGATGGAATCACTCCTTCCTGCTTCTCTTGCTTAGGTTTCTGACCCTGTGAAGCCATGGCTGAAGAATCTGCAACAATCTGATGTGTAGAGCGCATCTCTCTCTGCTTCTCTTCTTGATTGATCATCGCATAAGCTTCTGCAACTGAAGGAACTGGGTTCATCATCAAAATGTTAGCTCGAACTCCAATATAGCTGTCATTTAGTGCCATTAACAACTGAATCAATCTCTGTTCTTCTTCTTGCTTTCTAGAAGCAGCACTTCCATTACACGAGCACACAGCTATACCTTTCAAAGCTTTCTCCTCTTCCCAGAGACGTCGAATCTTTGTAAAGAAAGTGGAAAAACTATCATTTCCTTGAGAAATCACACACAATTCTTTCTGAACTGAAAACTTCTGTGCAAGATTTGACTGCTCAAATCTTGTGCACAGATCTGTCCAAATCTCAGAGGCAAAGGACATCTGAATCACACTCTCAGAAATTTCTTTGTTTAGCGCGTTCAAGATCCATGACACTACCATGTCATTACATCGATCCCAATGGCAACAATTAGGATCACCTTCCTCCGGCCTCTGTAAACTACCATTCACAAAACCAATTTTATTTTTCGCAGAAAGAGCAATGAGCACTGACCCTTTCCAGGAAGGAAAGCTGGATCCATCGAAGATCTTTGAGACCAACACCATCCCTGGATTATCCGAGGGATGGATGTAAAGCGGATTCGTCGGCGTTGGATCTGTCTGACCTCCAGCGAATTCCGGTAGAACATTCAGAGGATTCGCCATGATCAAGCGAAGAAAACAAATGTGAAACGAAAAAGATTACGCGGAAGACGAAACGGAGCTTTGTTGCTCTGATACCATGTCGGATTGCAAAAGACGACGAAGCTGAGCTTGCTCAGCTATGGCGGCAAGCCATGAAAACCAGAAAACAGAGGAAAGAGAAAGAAAGAGTTTTTCTTATTTCTGTAAAACTGAATTGATTATCTGTTACAACATGATGGTATTTATACAAGTGAATAGGTTGATATAACAACCTCAACTAGTATCATAAATACTATATTTACTCTAGATTGTTGCATTAAGTAAGAAAGGTAAAAACTATACTCCCTAATTATTTAGGAAAACAAATGTTACATAATCAACCGACTTCTCTCTCTCTAAAGATGCAAGGGTTTTGAGGTTATTAATGTAGATAGTTTTTGGATTTTTTTTAATATTATACTCCCTCTGTTAATTAAAACTTGTCGTTTACTATTTATGCACACTTTTTTAGAATGATAAAAATTATATAAAATATTAACTTTTTTTTACATTTGTTTTTATAAATTCATACTTAATAGTACTAAGTATGAAATTATTAAAAAAATTATTAAAAAAATTAATATTTTATATAGTTTTTAACACCTAAAAAAGCGTGCGTGAATAGTAAAACGTCAAGTTTTAATTAACGGAGGGAGTATAGTTTTAAATGAAATAAAACTAAGATTTTAATTTAATTAGTTTTTGATATTAAATTTTCAGTATTATTCACCCTAATTTTTTCATAATTTTTCCCTTTCTATTCACAAATCTATTATCTTTATCTTATCTTATCATCTAGCTTATTTGTATCAGTTACCCTAACAGTTAAGTTATCAAACATCATACTAGTTTATGAAAAGTTTAATTAAATATATATATATATACATAATCCATTAAGTTATCCCATCAGCTATAACCAAACTGATCTTTAATCCCCACAAAAAGAGTGCTAGTTTGCAAATCACAAAAATCCGGCGAAGTTGGTGATCATAAATCGCTTGACAGGCTTAACTCATATCCAACACTAAATAATGAGTAACCCGTATGTTAAAATATTGAAAACACACCTCTTAACAAGCCAAAGAAGCAGGATTTGAATCCACACTCTCTTAAAAAAAAAGGAGAATGAGCACCTTTTTTACCATATACCAATTCCATTTATTATTATTATTATTATTATTTATTTATTATTATTTTTTTTAATTTCAACATAAGCTGCAATAAATGTTAAGACAGACTATAAATGTATATTTTTAATAATATATATTATTTTATTATATAACATCTATATATGAAAATGAAAGCACTTGTGCCTAGACGATTTGGTAAACACCTAATTAATTATTCTTTTCATTCATTCAATTGGTGTGAACAACTCTGTGTTTTTTTTTTGGTACAATTTGCTCCAGAAAACATTTTTTTAAAAAAACCACGAAGGGAAGATCAAGTCTTTTTGTGTAAGCTTAAATAAGACCGTGTGGACTACGGACTATGTACGTACATATCACAAGCCTAATTGAGCAATTGAACGAGTTAACAAACTATCTAGTTGTTATTTTTTTGATTCAAGTCAAATTCAATACTTGTATATATATACAACCAAAATCAAAGCAAGCTCTTGTAAATTCATATGTTTTCCATTTCTTCACATAAGTTGTATTGAGAGAAGAGAACAGAGATCGAAGATGGTTGCTTCAGGCAAATTGGAGGTGTTTCTTGTTGAATGCAAAAGCATCCGCGATACCGAGTTTCTTGGTAATTTTAATTTTTGTTGCAATTCATATATATCGACTGTAGATCTTCTTCCTCTTACAATCCGTTTCTCGATTCACAGGTAAGATGGATCCTTATGTTATAATCCGATATGGAAACCAAGAGTGCAGAAGCAGCGTCGCCAAAGGTATAGTCATATTTGGATTTGTTTGGACGTACTGTCAGCTATTATGATTTATAATACACAATATTGTATTATAATATATATTATAATACAAAATTGTATGATTTTTAATAACTATTTTTTTAATGCCAAAAAAGTTTGTAGAAGATAATTTTTTTTGATAATGTGTTTAATGGTGCAGGTCAAGGGACAAATCCGGTATGGAAAGAAAGATTTAGCTTCAAGGTGGATTTCCCGGGCGACCAAAACCACAAATACAAGCTCAACTTTTGGATCATGGACAAGCACAACCATTCTTGCGACGACTTTGATGGCGAAGCATTGTAAGAAAGCTAGAAATCGAAAGTTTAATTTTTGCCTTTGCAATGTATATAATGGTCGATTGAGCAAGATTTTGAGCGATGGACGAATATATATATATGTTGCAGGGTTTATGTGAAGGATATGGTAATATCGGGATTGGAGAAAGGGCAGACTGAGCTCTCACCGAGCAAGTACAGAATCGTTCTTCCAGACCAGAGCTACGCAGGAGAGATCACGATTGGAGTGACGTTTACTACGAATGAAAATGGTTCAGGTGGTGGCAAGAAAGAATCTAACTGTCATTCTTGATGTTGATTGTATAGTTGTGTAATTGGTTAGTTTCTTCTTGTAGTAGTTATTGTTTATTTGAATTATTTCTTCTATGTTCATATTGAATAAATAAGTGTTTTTTTTTCACCCTCAATGAAGTTACACTTTGTCTTTGTCATGGACTTGCATCTTGTATTTTAATCTATTATAGGAAAGTCAATGTTATGAACTTATGAGAGACTTTTCTTTCACAATTCTAACAAATTTTCTAATTTGGAGATTTTAATATGATTTTTCAAATCTTTCTATAAAAGATAGAGAATACTGCAAATTTGAGAAATTTAATTATCTCTTTTACCATGTTCTCCATTTTGAAAAAATTAATTAGAGAATGGTCGATCGATCTATTGGAATAAAACATCTAAAATCATAACCAAATTAGAGAATTTCAAGAATTTATATAAACCGCTGGAGATGCTCAAGTGACTTACGTATAGAGTTTTATGTGTAAAAAATATCAACGGTTGAGATTTTCTCAACTCTACGCATAGAACTCTAGGAGATCCGTAACATTTTATTTAATTAGATCAACTGATGAGATGATTAGGGATCTATTACCTTAATTACCTCTTTATGGAAATCAGGAAATGGCATACACTCATATTTAAACTCATCGGACATAACCTTAACTTTTCTTTTTAAATTGAGTTATTTAAAACTTAATTAATATATTGTGCATGATACGATGGATATATCATTTGTTTTGGGTATAAATACAAATTATTTTTTTAATAGAAAAAGGCATGCTAGATTATGTTTTGTAGCCCAAATTTGAAAATAGTGCTAAAATGTTAGTTAATAACATTGACAACTGATCAACTTAGTGTAGTAATTACTCCGTAAGATATAGGAACCTTATGTCAGTGGTAAATATTACAGTTTTTTTTTTTTTTTTTTTTTTACAGTAGACAAAGATTTGGATACTAAAAGTATCCATGATTATCTAACATGATGATGTTTTGGAATTCTAAACTATAATCTAAAATCGAATTACAGCTCAGTCGCGATTTGACGATAAAGTCAGCTGCACTATTCGCTTCTCTGTAGCAATGCTGGAATTTGATGAGTTCAAAGTCCTTGCTTAGAGTCTGTATTTCTTCCACAATTTGTGTAATTTCCCATGGTGTGTTCTTTATTTGATTGACGGCTTCAATAACCATTTCGCAGTCACTTTCAATAATAACCTTCTGTATTCCAAGTTCTCCTGCTAGTGTTGTACCTGCAAGTACTGCAAAGCATTCTGTTTGGATGACAGAATCTGTTTTACCATTGCACTTGTGTATTCGAATAATTTGCCCTCTGTTATTTCTTACAATACAACCAATTTGAAGGTAAATATTACAGTTGTATGTTACAGTGTTACTGTTAGCTTCTAGCTATATATATATATATATATATATATATAGGCAAATTGTAAAAAATAGCATGAACTTTAGGGGTAGTTGCGTTTAATGGCATGAACTTTTAAAATTTTAAAAATAATCACCAACTTTGGTTCTGGTTGCAATAAGTGGCACATCTATTTTTTTTTGAAATATAACCTCTTATTAACGTTCTTTGTAGAAAAAAAATCATCCAATTTTCAATTTTTTAAAAAATGCCCATATTTCATTTTTAAAAATAATCCATTTTCATTTTTAATTTTAAAAAATATAATTTATTTTATAAAACACTAATTTTCCCCCTTTTTTCTTAAAAGAATACACTCATTATTTACACTCGGTTAAAAAAAGAACTAATTTTATTTTCTCCATAAACTCAGTTTTTTTTCAAAAATTAAATAATAAGTAATGTCTTTAAAATAAAAAATGAGTTCCTTAAAAAGATACCAATTAATATCACAATTATATTTTAAAAAAATGATATTTTTTGAAAAATTGAAATTGAGTTTATAAACATGAAAAAAAAAATTTTAAGAAGAAAATTGTGAGTGGGTTTAAAAACAATGGAAAATGTGATTTTTTTGTAAACAAAATGTTAATAAGGGTGCCCATTTTTTTCTTAAAAGAATACACTCATTATTTACACCCGGTTAAAAAAAGAACTAATTTTATTTTCTCCATAAACTCAGTTTTTTTTCAAAAATTAAATAATAAGTAATGTCTTTAAAATGAAAAATGAGTGCCTTAAAAAGATACCAATTAATATCGATCACAATTATATTTTTAAAAAAAGATGTTTTTTGAAAAATTAAAATTGAGTTTATAAACATGAAAATTATTTTTTTTAAGAAGAAAATTGTGAGTGGGTTTAAAAAAACAATGAAAATGTGATTTTTTTGTAAACAAAATGTTTATAAGGGTGGTCGTGCTACTAGCTACAACCACCCTTCAAAATTGGTGATTATTATAGAATTTTTGAAAGTTGGTGCCACCAAACTCAACCACCCCTAAAGTTCGTGTTATTTTTTGTAATTTGCCCTATGTATATTAATATATATATATATATATATATATATATATATATATATATATATATATATATATATATATATATATATATATATATATATTCATGTTTGACCCGATTCCACAAGTTTGAATAGGAACTTTCCACTTGCTTGCCATGGAAGACAAAACGGGTCATTTTTTTTTGTTACAGTAATTAATTATAAGGCTCCATTTTGTTCGTGGATATCTGAATACATCGTTCAACTTGTAATTAAGTTGTTGTTTGTCCATCTAATCCCATGTGTCTATAAGTCTATTCATGTTACTTGAATTGACGATTTGAGTACGTATCTAGTGGCAACTTATTGTAATTTTGGATCCGAACGTGTGTGTATATATATATATATAAAAGCTTTCCAATGCATTCATTTCTTACAATGCATTGGTGAGACCGATTTTTAACCATTGGATTAAAATAAAATAAATGGCTATAATTAAAAGATAATTTTTGGAAATTATTTTTTTAAACACACAATAATCTATGGAAAAAAAACCAAATCATATCTTTTCCCAAAATCTCTAACTCTTTCCCCAAACCAAAATAAAATCAAAACCACCATCTAAAATATTGTAGCAAAACCATGTACTAATCTTATTCTCAAATTAAATGGATAATATTAAAAAAATATAGTAATTTAAAACATAAAACGTTAATTTATTCCCACTTTCAAATTTTTTGAATATTCATTTGAATATAAAGTAATATATTCAGATGAATATTAAGACAATATTCAAGTGAATATTAAGAAAATATTCATATGAAACGTAAAACGTTAATTTATTCCCACTTTTATTTTATTTTTAATATTCATTTGAATATAAGGTATTATATATTCAAATATTCTTTGTGAATATGAATATTCGAATATTCACTTGAACATCCGTATTCATTGAATATTCAGATGAATATACAATAACATACGTACAACTCCCAGGTTTGAATTAATTAGGAGATAAAATAGGAATTTGGAGAGATAAACTCCTTTTTTGTTTATTTATATTATTTTCTTTTTCATTTTTATTGGATGTATATTCAAATCCAACCATCCAAATCTTCTTCATCCTACGGTCCATAAATGGTCTCACGAATGCATTTTAAGAGGTGGATGCATGTGAAAGTACCCCTATATAGATATTCAATTCACTCTATGTAGGTGTTATATATGTATATATTCAAAGGTGTAGATTTTTGATCCGTTTAATCATTATAGTGAGATACTGAGATGTGACCCATAATTTAAAAAACAAAGTTTTAGATAAAAATATAATAAAATTGAAAACGGACGGATTATAGAGTCGTTTGTGATTTTTGTTCTTTGTTTTTATAATTACAACTTTGTTTTTTTTTTAAATATGGATGGATCTATGATTTGTTAAGTAAAATTGAACAGATTTAGGATCTATATATCTATCTATATTATTTTGAAAAATTCTTGCAATGATTAATTATCGTACATGTGTAGATCAAAAAAATTAAACGGATCTTGAATCCATCCCTTTTAATTGCATATAATACCTCCAATAAGTACATATCCTTTTGTGTTATCCCAATACTTACAAACTAGCTTAGTTATTTATGGATGGTTTATAGAGTGTTTGGTATGGACGACATGCTCACATGCATAAAATCATTTTTTAAGAAATATTGTTCCTTAATTTTGGAGCCGACTCTAGCTACTTGTTTATAATTATTTATTTCATAGCTAGTTTATTTTATAATTATTTATCTAGTCCTTTGAATTTTCAATATCGGCAGACATTAGGGTGATTGAAATACTAATGATACTGAAAATTCAAAGGAAAATTGTTTAGTTCATCCTTTTATTTAATGAAAATAAATATTGATAAGATGTCAATAATTAAATTTTACACAAATTCTTTTATATTTTATAAAATAATTAATTATACAAACAAATCTGAGACAAAAGAAAAAAACCAAAAAGGTAAGTCCAAACCCTAAAGCATTCATCCAAAGAACAGTCAACGCGTAATAAAAGCATATGCACATTACTGCATCAACCAGATTTAAAGAATCATCATATTACAAACACAAATTAACAACAACAAAGATGGATGCATTTTCTCTAACCGAAGATCAATCAGTGCTTAATAAAAGCATCAACATAATAATTAAAGACTAAGAACAATGAATTGGACCAAACACAAATAACAACAAAGATGCATTCTCTAATTGAAGTTGACAACGATTGGTAAATAGAGAAATTACTGGATTGATCAAAAGAATCTATGTGCAATTATTATTCATAAATGATCTTGTCAATCAACTTTTTTCATCTTCTTAAAAATCCCTCCATTAATAAAAAATTTGACGTTTTACTAATCACGCATGTATTCTTGAAGTTAACTTTCCAACATGGACCTCTTTGATCGGACCAACGCATCTCTTGTTTTGACGAAAATACCGAGCATGTATTTGCAAGTCCTATTGTATGGAATATAGCCTACTTTTTGGGGCATTTTTGACATATCGGGTGTGTTTATTGGACGTCTAGCCTTAATAGAAACACACCATGCCTAGAACAAAGGATTTTGAATTTTCATTTTTGTAAGATTTTGAGATTTTTTATGGACTACCCCATTTGGAAAAGTCTCTAATTTGTCCAGATTACAAATTGATGGAATAATGATTTATTTTGGCATCGTCGAGGACGGTTTTGCAAATGTGATCCCATTAAATCGTAGCTCTTGATGTTAGCTTTCCAACAAGTGCTCGAAATCTCCGATCGGACCAACACATCTCTTTTTTCGACAAAAATACCGATCATGTGTCTATAAGTCTTTTTGTAAGGAATATAACCTTCTTTTCGAGGCTTTTTTGACATCTCGAGTGGGTGGTTTTTGGACGTATAGCCGTAATAGCACACCACCATGGCTAGAGCAAAGGATTTTGGATCTTCATTTTTCGTGATTTTTCATGGAATACCCCCTTGGAAAAAGTCTCTAATTTGACCGGATTACAAACTGATGAAATAATTTTTTTTTTGCATTGTCGATTACGATTTTTTTTCGGGCATCGTCGAGGGTGATTTTGCTAAAGTCATCCCTATTAAAGTCAACAAGGGCTCGAACTCCCCGATCGGACCAACGTATCTCTTGTTTCGACAAAAATACTTAGCATGTGTCTGTAAGTCTTATTGCAAGGAATATAACCTTCTTTTCGGAGCTTTTGTGACATCTCGGGTGGGTGTTTTTTTGACGTTTAGCCTTAATAGCACCACACCATGCCTAGAGCAAAGAATTTTGGATTTTATTTTTTTTAGATTTTGAGATTTTTCGTGGACTATCTCTTTTGAAAAAATTCTATAATTTGTACAGATTACAAACTTATGAAAAAATGGTTTTTTCGAGCACCGTCGAGGATAATTTCGCAAAAGTCATCCCTATTAAAGTCGTAGATCTTGAAGTTAGCTTTTCAACAAGTGCTCGAACTCCTCGATCAGACCCAACATATCTCTTGTTTCGATAAAAATATCGAGCATGTGTCTGTAAGTCCTATTGCAAGGAATATAACCTTCTTTTCAGGGCTTTTTGATATCCCGGATGAGTGTTTTTTGCACGTCTAGCCTTAAAAGCATCACACTATGCCTAGAGAAAAGGATTTTGGATTTTCATTTTTTAAGATAGAGATTTTTCGTGGACTATCCCCTTTGTAAAAAGTCTCTAATTTGTCCAAATTACAAACTGATGGAAAACTATTTTTTTTGGGCATTGTCGAGGGTGATTTTGCTAAAGTCATCCCTATTAAAGTTGTAGATCTTGAATTATCTTTCCAAAAAGTGCTCGAACTCCCCCATCGGACCAACGCATCTCTTGTTTCAATAAAAATACCGAGCATGTGTATGTAAGTCCTATTGCAAGGATATAACCTTCTTTTCGGGGTTTTTTGACATCCCGGGTTGGTTTTTTTTGGACGTATAGCGTTAATACCACCACACCATGCCTAGAGAAAAAGATTTTGGATTATAATTTTTTTAAGATTTTGAGATATTTCGTGGACTACCCTCATTGAAAAAGTCTCTAATATGTCCAGATTATAAATTGATGGAAAAATAATTTTTTCGAGCATCATCGAGGATGATTTCGCAAAAGTCGTCCCTATTAAAGTCGTAGGACTTGAAGTTAACTTTGAAAAATTGCTTGAACTCCCCGATCGGACCAACACATCTCTTGTTTCGACAAAAATATCGAGCATGTGTTTGTAAGTCCTATTGCAAAGAATATAACCTTCTTTTCGGGGCTTTTTTGACATCCCGGGTGGGTGTTTTTTGGACGTGTAGACTCAATACCACCACAACATGCCTTAAGAAAATGATTTTGGATATTCATTTTTTTAAGATTTCAAGATTTTTCGTGGACTATCCCTTTGAAAAAAGTCTCTAATTTGTCCAGATTACAAATTGATGGAAAAATGATTTTTTCGGGCATTATCGAGGATGATTTTGCAAAAGTCATCCCTATTAAAGTTATAGATCTTGAATTATTTTTCCAACAAGTGCTCAAATTTCCCGATCGGACAAACGCATCTCTTGTTTCGACAAAAATACCAAACATGTGTATGTAAGTCCTATTTCAAGGAATATAAGTATATAACCCTTTATCAGGGCTTTTTTGACATCCCGGGTTGGTGTTTTTTGGATGTCTAGCCTTAATACCACCACACCATGCCTAGAGGAAAGGATTTTGGATTTTAATTTTTTTAAGATTTCGATATTTTTCGTGGACTACCCCCATTGGAAAAAGTCTCTAATTTGTCCACATTATAAATTGATGGAAAAATGATTTTTTGGGCATCATCTAGGATAATTTCGCAAAGTTCATCTGTATTAAAGTCGTAGGTCTTAAAGTTAGCTTTTCAACAAGTGCTTGAACTTACCGATCGGATCAACGAATCTCTTGTTTCGACAATAACACCGAGCATGTGTTTGTAAGTTCTATTGTAAGGAATATAACCTTCTTTTCAAGACTTTTTTGACATCTCAGATGGGTGTGTTTTGGACATCTAGCCTTAATACTACCACACCATGCCTAGAGCAAAGGATTTTGGATTTTCAATTTTTAAGATTTCGAGATTTTTCGTAGACTACCCCCTTTGAAAATAGTTTCTAATTTGTCCAAATTACAAATTAACTGATAGAAAAATGATTTTTTTGGGCATCATTGAGGATGGTTTTGCAAATGCGATCCCATAAAAATCGTAGCTCTTGATGTTAGCTTTCTAACAAGTGCTCGAAATCTTCGATCGGACCAACGCATCTCTTGTTTCGACAAAAAATTACCGAGCATATGTCTGCAAGTCCTATTCTAAGGAATATAACCTTCTTTTTGGGTTTTTTTTTGACATCTTGGGTGTGTGATTTTGGATGTCTAGGATTAATAGAACCACACCATGCCTAGAGTAAAGGATTTTGGATTTTTCATTTTTTAAGACTTTGAGATTTTTCGTTGAATACCCAATTTGGAAAAAATCTCCAATTTGTCCAAATTACAAACTGATAGAAAAATAATTTTTCCGGGCATTGTCGAGGATGATTTCAAAAAAGTCGTCCCTATTAAAGTCATAGATTTTAAAGTTTGCTTTCCAACAAGTGGTCGAACTTCCCGATCGGACTAACGAATCTCTTGTTTCGACGAAAAATACCGAGCATGTTTCTATAAGTCATATTGTAAGGAATATAACCTTCTTTTTGGGGGTTTTTTTGACATCTTGGGTGGGTGTTTTTTTGGACGCCTAGCCTTAATAGCACCACACCATGCCTAGATCAAAGGATTTTGAATTTTTATGTTTTTAAGATTTCAAGATTTTTCATTGACTACTACCCCTTCGGAAAAAATCTCCAATTTGTCTAGATTACAAACTGATAGAAAAATAATTTTTTCGGGCATTTTTTAGGATGATTTCACAAAAGTCGTCCCTATTAAAGTCGTATATTTTAAAGTTTGCTTTCCAACAAGTGCTCAAACTTTCCGATCGGACTAACAAATCTCTTGTTTCGACGAAAATACCAAGCATTTGTCTATAAGTCCTATTGTAAGGAATATAACCTTCTTTTGGGGGTTTTTTTGACATCTCGGGTGGGTGTTTTTTTAGACGTCTATCCTTAATAGCACCACACCATGCCTAGAGCAAAAGATTTTAAATTTTCATTTTTTTAAGATTTCAAGATTTTTCGTGGACTACCCCCTTTGGAAAAAGTCTCTAATTTGTCCAAATTACAAACTGATGGAAAAATGATTTTTTCAGGCATCGTTGATGATGATTTTGCAAAAGTCATCCTAATTAAAGTCGTAGATCTTTAAGTTAGATTTCCAACAAGTGCTCGAGCTCCCCGATCAGACCAATGCATCTCTTGTTTCGATAACAATACTGATCATGTGTCTGTAAGTCCTATTGCAAGGAATATAACATTCATTTCGGGGCTTTTTTGATATCTCGGATAAGTGTTTTTTGCACGTCTAGCATTAATACTAACACACCATGCCTAGAGAAAGGGATTTGAGATTTTCATTTTTTTGAGATTTTGAGATTTTTCGTGGATTACACTCTTTGGAAAAAGTCTCTAATTTGTCCAGATTACAAACTGATTGAAAAATGAATTTTTCGGGCATCGTTGAGGATGAGTTCTCAAAAGTCATCCCTATAAAAGTCGTAGATCTTGAAGTTAGCTTTTCAACAAGTGCTCGAACTACCCGATCGGACCAACACATCTCTTGTTTCGACAAAAACATCTAGCATGTGTATGTAGTGCTATTGCAAGGAATATAACCTTCTTTTCGTGGCTTTTTTGATATCCTGAGTGAGTATTTTTTGGACTTCTAGCCTTAATACCACCATACCATGCATTTATGAATAGAGACATAGAGGTATAGTTTAACAATTTTTTTACAAATAAAAATGAAGGTGGTTTTCTATAATTTAGAGTAAGGGTGTGTTTGGATTCCAATTACATTATGATTATAATGCAAATTAAAAAGGATGTATTTGATTAGCATGAATTACGATGTATTTAAATTAAAATGCATTTAAAATAAAATACATTGTAACGTGTGTGAACCAAACATCATATAAATGCATTATGTTTATAATTGTACTCCGTATTATAAACATAATACAATGGAATCCAAACACACCCTAAATTACATCCATCCAGTTTCTGAAGATTGATCAATGATGGGTATTGAGTAGTTTCCTACAAAAAAAAAAAAATCAATGATGATTAGTTGATGTTTATGGCTCTTTCCCCTTGATTATTCTGTGAGAAAAGTCGCATAAAGGACAATAAATTGCCTGTAAATATGTTACGGAGTAGTCTTTACATAAGTCAATTCATTCATACTTAAATATATATAAGAAAAACCATCCCTCGAGGGGTGACGAACACAGGCGGTGGCGGATCCGCCACCGGCGGAGATTTCTGAAAAGACCCTCTTCTAAGAGCAAACTACACCTCCTTCGGGAGCCCTAAACCTCATTCGGGAGCCCAAATCCAACCCTACGGGGTCGGTACCTCTTTCCCCCTAACCCTCTGCCTCTTATTTGGTTGAGGTCTTTTGTCGGCGCTTGTTCCTCTGGGAGCACAATCTACGACCCGCCTCGGGTGGGTGCCAATTTGGGTGGATTTGGCTTGTTTTTCATCTCCGTTCCCATGGAAATCTCTTCCCGGAGATATATCTCGTCGATTCGACGCCCTTCCTTCTCGTCCTCCGTTGCGTGGGCTGTGTGGGCTCAGTTCCGTCCTGCCGAGTTCCTCTTCTGCCTATGCTTCGTCGGCGCTGCGCTAAACCCGGGTTGTACCACTCCTCTCTTTTCGTTCTCCTGGGCTTGGCCCGCTTCCGACGGCCCCCCCTTGCAATCGGTGGTTCGCCTGTTTGCAGGCTCCTTGGCTGCTCGTTCGGGTGTCGGTGGGTGCAGGTCGGAACCCCTTCGCCGCCAGCGTTTCCCTACTGGTGCGCTCGTTCTATCCCCTGCCCGTTACGCGTTGCTTTGGGCCCAAGGACCCGATTCAGCCCATAAAATTAAAAATATATATTTATATGTACGGAGTATATTTTGTAATTGCGCCCCGTCTTGCTCGAAGGAGAAAGGAAAAAAAAACAAAAACTCACCCACGTGCCTATCCTCTGCCTCTTGGTCTTTGGCTGGCTTCTTAGTTCTTGCTATGCAAGCACTTGTCTTTTCTCCTTTTTGGCTATATACCCATATCTATAATGTCTATATGTCTATATATATATATAGGTATGGAAAATATTAATATTAATAAATAATAATAAATCTTCCCGGACTTTCTTCTTGGTCTCGGGCTTTCTGCTCACAAATCTTTGTCGGATGTTTGATCTCCCCTGTTTTGGCTCGTATTTTGCTCCGTCGTTTGGCTTCGGGTCGCTGCCTTGGTGTGGTTGCGTTTGGTTCCGAGTTGGGTTGTAGTATCGGGGATCCTGTATGATCGAGAGGATCGTGGTTGTATTCGTGGTCTTCGAAGATCCCTCATTTAGGTGGGGGCAACGTCGGTGGTTCGCACATCCCCAGGTTCCGCCCTTTCCGATAGTGGGTTACTGTTCTCCGCCTTCTCGGCGTCGAGACGCCGTGTGAGTGGTCTCGCTCACCCGTGTTCTCGGCATTCGTGGCTCGTCTTGGATCTTCTTCGACCCCTCCGCTAACTGACGTCTTTTATGGGTTGTTTGGGTTTTCTTTCATCTTTGTTGATTTGTGTTGCTTATTGTTGTATGTTGACGGCTAGCCCGTCTGCCGATTCGTCGGCCTCTCGAGCTTCAGGTTTGTCTGAGCTCGAATTTTTACCTAATAAAAAAAAAATACTTAAATATATATGGAGCCCACATCTCACACTCACATAGTCACATCCATTTACCGTATCTCACATTCTCACCCCCAAAAAATCCATTTACCGTACACTCTGCAATTGAAGAAAACATCCAAATATTGTCAAACAAGGAAGGTTCTTATGACTTGAGAAAAATCGACACATTAGGCATATTCGGTAGATTGAGAGGCCAAACAGATTGGTAATGGATAGACCGTTGTGAACAACAATAAATCTATTGGCAAAACAAATCATCAAAGAATTGTACACCGAGAAAAAATTAGAGAGCGAAAGATCAAAGACGACTCTGACATAGACAAACGATATTAAAATCGGGATAATTTAAGTCTCTTCTGAAAGTTGGTAGAGACTTAAGGTTCTTATGACTACTTCCCCTTAAATTATTATCGTAAATCATAATCCATTCACACTTGTTTAAACACTGCATGACTCTTGGTCTCTAATTTTGTGAAATTTCGGAAATCTCGATAAGACTTACGTGGTTTATTTTATTTTTATGTTATAAAGTTGGAATCTATGGAGTATTTTTCTTAATATATATACAAAAGTTATTATATAAGAGCTTGACTTTATTTTATATTTTATGGTATTTTATTTAATTATCCGATCTGATTTGAAGTGGAGAACTTTTTATTTTTATCACATTCACTCAAGTGCAACCTATCTTGTTGCGAAGATTAACCCTTTTTTTTCTTTCGGGTTGAGCATCATCACGTATCTACATTTCTTTGTTTATTCAAAGCTAGAAAACGAGTTCGATTAGAGCATGCTTTGATACCATATGAAATTATAGGCATCCTACCGTATGAATCGAGAATCATGAGAACAAAATTTGACCATTTACCGATTTCATTTAATTTCTTTACTTTTAATATAAGCTGCAATTAATGCTGAGACTACAAGTGCATATTTTTAATAATAATTTTTTTATCTAATAAAAATAATAATAATAATTTTTTTTATTATTATATAACATCTATGTATGAAAATGAGACATGTGAGGATTTGGTAAACACCTACTCATTCATTTGTTTATTCATTCAGTTGTGTGAACAACTATGTATATATTTTTTAATCTTTGGGTATTAATTGTTTCAGAAACAGCTAAAAAAAAAACAGGGAAGTGTGACCGCGTAAATGTCCTCCATATTTCAACCTTAGCAAGTTAACAAACTATATTTTTTTTAAATTAATTTCACACTCAATACTTATATATATAACCAAAATCAAAGCAAGTTCTTGTAAATTCAGAATTTCCATTTCTTCACATAAGTTGTATTGAGAAAAAAAGAAGAGAATATGGTTTCTGCAGGCAAATTGGAGGTGTTTCTTGTTGAATGCAAAGGCATCCGCGATACCGAGTTTCTTGGTAATTTTAATTTCTGTTGCAATTTGTTAAAGAGATGTGAATGAGACCAAATAGAGTCCCATATCAAAAGTTGAACATAACGAGCCTTAGTATATAAGTCGGTGGGCTACCCCTTCTATTGCTAATTTGTTTTAGAATAGAACTTCATTCGGCTTATGTGCTAGGCTATTAGCGCATGTGCACACGTCACCCACTTGCCCAATTGGTTTTAGACCCCAGTCATCAGTCCGAGTCGGACTTTGATACAATCGATTGTAGATCTTCTTCCTCTAACAATCCATTTCTCGATTCACAGCTAAGATGGATCCTTATGTTATAATTCGATATGGGAATCAAGAATGAAGAAGCACCGTCGCCAAAGGTACATCCATGTTCATTTTTCATCACTTTCAGTAAGAAAAAAATAAGTAATTTCTAGAAGAAGTTTTGTTTTTGATCATTTATTTGCTTAATGTAGGTCAAGGGAGAAACCCGGTATGGAAAGAAAGATTTGCCTTCAAGGTGAACTTCCCAGGCGACGAAAACCATAAATACAAGTTCAACTTTTGGATCATGGACAAGCACAACTACTCTTGCGACGACTTTGATGGTGAAGCATTGTAAGAAAGCTTGAAAACGAAAGCTTCTATTTGTTCTTTGCAATGTATATGAGTAAGATTTTAAGTGATTGATGAATATGGAGTAATGAATTGAAGTTGTTGTGTGTAGGGTTTATGTGAAGGATGTGGTAATGTTGGGAATGGAGAAAGGGACGGCTGAGCTCACACCGCGCAAGTACAGAGTTGTTCTTCCGGACAAGAGCTACGCAGGGGAGATCGCGATTGGAGTGACGTTTGCTGCGAATGAAATTGGTTCAGCTGGTGGAAAATAACAACCAAACTTTCATTCTTGATTGTTGCTTGTATAGTTGTAAATAAATTTGTTTGTTCTTGTATTGAATCATTTTTTCTTTAGTTCCTTGAATAGTTGAATTAATAAGTTGGGCTTTTCTTAATTATTATTTGGACTCTAAATGATGGCTCACTACGTTACTGTATTGGGCTTGCATCTTGTATTATGAAAGTTCAAGGAACTCCATAAGACCTTATTTCTTTCATAGACGTGTATTTGTGGGGATTGAAGAGATCGTAAGAAATGCATTGGAGTGCATGCAGTGATGTTTGACATGGGATTAAGAGGATTGTTAGTCGATCAAGGGAATTGTCGGACAATCTTGTTTTTGAGACTGAGGGGATTGTGATGGGGGTTATTGCATTTTTTCCTTACCTACTCAACAATAATCATCATTCCGCCAATTGAATTATTTTCACAAAATAATCTCTATTTTAATAATCATCTTCGTTCTTCAAAAACCAATCCACTCCCAAACATGCTCGACTTGTTGTGAGAAGGGATAGATAAAATGAACAAGATTGATGGCAAAATTAAGATTTGGACCGGTCATTAGAGCATTTCCTATTATTTCTTCATAACTGATCATCCTTGGTAGAAAAGTAAAAATCAATGTTATAACCAACAACTTTTAATTTTGGAACCGGGTTTTGACATTGGCACTGTTTGTAGGTATCTTTTCACTCTATGATATTCTCATGAGGAACCCTCGTGTCCTTCAAAAAATAAACGACTTTTGGAAGAAATTAGAAAAGGAGAGTAAGATCTCACTAATAGAGCAAAAAAGCACGACCATCGAACCAGGGTGCTCGCTCTGCGAACAAGGAATTCAGACTCATCCGCGTCCCATCTTGTCAAAAGTCAACCGAACAAACCATAGGGAGAAAGGCCAGAACCCCCGGTTAATTGCATCTATCAAGCAAGTTCTAACTCGCGGACAATACTACCCATCTCATGAGACCAACAAATTCGCACTTTGTGTACCGCGGGTAAGTCTCACATATGTAGGGAACCACATTAGCCCTGATCCCGGGATTCTGGAATCAGAATTCTCAAACGGCCGATTTTACATTCAAAATCTTCTCTAAATTGGAGATTTTCAAGAATTAGCATGGCATAATGGATGTACCAAAATTTGATACGATTTCATCTTAATTTTTCTCATAGAAAAAAGGCACATTAGATCATTTTGTAACGCAAATTGAACTTTATGATCTCATCATAAATAAAAAAAAATCTCAAAGAACATATTTCACGGGAATTTATATTCTTCAAAATTATCTCTAGCGTGCAACAAGGCAAGAGATATGAATGGACCAACAAAACAATCCAAAAAAGTAAAAACGCAATACCAACAAAGTGATAGAATGTAACGAACTACTTTATTCTAGCTAACAGAGAACATATTTACATAGTTTCTTTTATGTATAAAGGACAGAAACCAATATAGATTCGACAAGTTGAAACGATATATATTGTTCTCTATTTTTCCCTTTTAAAGGAAAGAACTATATATAAGGTATAAAGAGCAATGTCAGCGCTTCGTGACATTATCAATAAGAAAGTATCGAGTTCTCTATCTCATCTTCTTCCTCACCAACCAATCGATAAAACATTGATCTATAGTGGGAGAATAAGGTTTCAATTCCTTTACAATCAATTCAGAGCTAGTCAAGAAATATCTCATATTGAATAAAAAAATTTGAGAGCAAGAAACAACTTAGGAATGTGACGGTGGGTCATATGACGTTTAAGTGTACACTGTCAAATATCTATTTTGGCTGCACTTAAGAACGTATATATAAGGTTTGAATTCTTTGTATTATTGATGTGGAATACATTTGTATTCCACATATTTACGGGCAAGTAGGAAATGTGGGTTGGGAATGGGAATCTATCTTGTAGTGTTGGGAAAGTGGGAAATGTGTGTTGAAATCTCATCCATTGTTATCTCTTTGAAGATTACATTTACACAAGCTAGAAAAGGTAATGTACCCTATCCCACTTTCATTTCCTCCATGTGTTTTTTTTAACCTGATTGTAAGAAATATGGGTGTGTATGGGGCACCCTTTAACCGTTTAAAAACTGTTAAAATGGAAGAGTTTTTTTTTAACTGTGTATGGGGACGGATTATATCCTAGATCTCCCCTTCCTTTGTCTTTCCCTCATCACCATCTGAACTACCACGATACCACCATAGATCCATAACCTCATTCCAAATTTTCGATCGATAAGACCAACCTAGTAGCTACCCCTAATTTCCATAATTTATGTGAACACAAAGTCCCTCTCAAGGCCACAACTTTCTCTCTCAAAAGCTCCATCCATGGCGGCGACTTCGGTATCAGCAACGGCAACTCCCCTCTCGGGGGCTTCTTCGGCCTCCAAAACCCCCAATTACGCATCCGATAAGCCCTCGTCCCTGAACCTAAGGTCTCTGCCTTTTTCTGCTAAGACATTGAGGCCACCACCGTCGACAACGAACAAGTACCAATAAACGACCATGACGAAGGCAGCAGTGGCGATGATGACTTTATCTCCCATTGCGACGGCAGAAAATGCTCCAATGTTGCATGGATCATCTTCTCCGACAACCACATCATGAAATTGGATTGTGTTTACTAATTTCTCTGATTAGGGAAATTACTTGATTGATGTAATATTAAGGTTGATTGGGCCAAATGTGGGATCAAATTTATTCATAATTTTAAAGTTAATTTGGTGTACTTGAATTTGTGATGATTTTTGTTTTAACACAAATTTATTACTTGTTGGATTCTGACAAAGGTGGAGAGAGTGGTGGATGGTAGGGGTGTTTGGGGGTTCGTCAAGCGGGTTGTGGGAAGAAGGTGGTTCTAGGTCGAAGGGTTGTAGGTGTCTTATGATATGGTGTGGGTGCAATACCTGAGTCTCCATTGCGACTATGACTGAGATGCAGAGAGCGAGGGACTTAGAGGATAAGATAGAGAAGGGATAGAGATTTGGACAAATGAGACTTGAGAAATCTTGACCGTAGATTTATTTAAACAGTTAGATTGCCTCATTATAAGGAGAGGATCTTGATTCATATATATTTATACGTGCTTAATTAGTGATCGTAGTTGACTGCGAACTCACACTTGACGATTTTCATCTTGCTCTATATTTGACGAGATTTTCACCGTGTAAATATCAATTCCATTTTAAATTTGTTGTTTCGAGTGAATTTTGGGCGAGTGGATTGGGTTTTCAATTCACTCAACGTATATCGAGTTTGTGTTCTTTCTTGGTTTTCATTCTTCATTTTGTTTTTTTTTTTTTATGGAAATTGTCCATGTGCGAGATTTTGAAACGATTTCTATGACAAAAACATACCATAAGAACACGGTTCGAAAGAGAAGTTACAATGACAAATGCAGTACTTAATGAAATCCTGGACCGGATAAAGGATCAACACAAAATGATACTAGTATTAATCATCTATAATTAATTAGGGAAAAAATGGATCAAACAAATTTGAAATTAATTTCTAAACGTCAACCTCACACCTGGTAGAGATCTGATACTTGATAGCAGATCCCACTAGAACACCACTGCTCCTGCTTCCGAAGCCAATGTACGCCGGGCAGCTGACCCACAGATGGTACTTCCCGGAGATCCAAGTCCCGACCTTCCACTTGACCTGACCGTCGACTTTGAAAACCACCGGGACGAGCCCCTCGCCAACATCAACAGCTAGAGAGGCGGCAACGTAATCCGCTACGGGGACGGAGCTGCCGTAGAGGAAGGGCGACCAGACGACGGTGTCCTTGTGACCCTGGTAGGTCGGTGGGAGGAGGGTCGGGAGGGTGATCTGCTGGTTCCGGTAGGAGGCGGACACGCGAAGGCGCGTGTAGTAGACGCCCACGCGGTGGTTGGGGTTGAGCGTCGATAGGGTCACTTGAACGGTGGTGCTCAGGAGGTTGGGCTGCCGGCTCGCGTTGAAGGTGTAAAGAGTGGCGTCTTGGAGGACGAATCGGGGCTTCGTCGGCCGCAGTACCAGCCAGGCGATCAAGCTCCCCAGGAGGGCGACCACCATTATGGATAGGATGGCCGTCAGCAGTTGGCGGCCGAAGCTGCTGCCATCTTCGTCATCGTGTTGGTGGTGGCCGCAGTCCTTTTCCGTCATCGGATATCGAATTCAGCTCACTCTTGAATCTTGATATGGTATAATCGGCCGGAGATTACTGTTTGATACATGAGACTTGATTAGTGGTAATATGAACTAAGTAGGCCGGGTATAGTGCTGATGACGACAAAAAAAATATATATATATAAAAAATGTAGTGCTGGATCGATCAATAAGCTCCTTCGATCAATGCATCGGCTAGTTTAATTAATTAAGGAATTAGCAAGTGTTAAACATATTAAATCCATTGACTAATAAACAATTCAAAGGAGAACATGATCAATAAATTTCCAGTCGGCTAACCTTCGTTTAATTCTTTTTTAATATATAGACATAAATTAGGAGTTCTTCTAGGATCTTACGCCATCTTAGATCATCTTAAATGAATGATAATTGAAAATTTTTTATACGAATGATGATATACAATTATTTCTACCAATATATAGAAACGGCATGCTACTATAGATTTAATTTGCTTCTTTGAACAATGGTAAACCTTCATCCTCGTAACGGTTGAGAGGATTCATATTATCAATAAGCGCGGCATACTACTAGATTTAATTTTTTTTATATGAACTAGGGTTTTGTCATTGACACTACTGTTTGTGAGAATCTTTTCACCCTATGATTATTCTCATGAGGAACCCTCGCGTCCTTCGAAAAATAAATGACTTTTGAAAGAAATTAGAAAAGGACAGTAAGATCTCACAAATAGAGCCAATAAGCGCGAGCATTGAACTAGGGTGCTCGCTCTGCGAGTAAGGAATTCAGATTCATTCGCGTCCCATCTTGTTAGAATTCAACCAAACAAACCATAGGGAGGAAGGCCAGAACCCCCGATTAATTACATCTATTAAGCAAGTTCTAACCTGTGGACGATACTACCCATCTCATGAGACCAACAGATCGATTCACATTTTGTGTATCGCAGGTACGTAAGTCTCGCATACATAGGGAACCGCATTAGCCTTGATCCTGGGATTCTAGAATCAGAATTCTCAAATGGGTTTTACATTCAAAATCTTCTTTAAATTGGAGATGAAGTGCGGAATAGGCAAATAAAAGGCAAAGAAATACTCTAGATGGGGGAAAGAATAGAGTATGACAATTTTTCAAAAATGCAGGAAACAGTAAGACCTTACCAGCCAGAGGTAAGACCTTATCTGAAATGCAGAAACAAGTTAATAAAAACGTGGTGAACAATATGTAAAGAAAAGACAAGCACGAATGTAAAGAGCAGAAAGTAAAGCACACGATACTTGTTAACGAGGTTCGGCACAACCGCCTACGTCCCCGCCTAGGGTTATCCAACCCGTAGGATTCAACAACTTTATTTCACTTTATCTTATGAGCCCTAGATACAACCTCTAGAAGACCTTCCCTCTTCTAGACTAAGAGCAACCCCAACAGTTGTGTTAAAATAGAGAAAAGGGAGGATTTTAGAGAAAAAGACCATTTTTTCTCCCCAACAGATTCTCCAAACACATCTGCAAAATAGAGAAAGGGATAGAAAGAGGGAAAAAATCTGCAAATTTGCAGGAAGAAAATTGATCTGTAAAATTAAATGTGCACTCCTCCCTATATTGAATTTATTTATCAAATCCTTCAACTTGCCACTGCAAATTTATTGATTTCGCTTGCCCATCTGTTGAATTTCGGAGTATTTCGCTTGTTGTTGGAGTCTCTGTTGATAGGCTTTGATTGTTGTTGCTGTGTAAACTTGCAACAGTTCACCTAGGACTGATTTTGAGTGCTCTAGTGCTCTAGGTTGATTGTTGTTGCTGTGTAAACTTGCAACAATTCATCTAGGACTGATTTTAAGTGCTCTAGTGCTCTATGTTGATTGTTGTTGCTGTGTAAACTTGCAACTTGAATTCATTCCATTAAACTTACCTCAAATCAACACTATTGAGCTCAGATCATATAATGTTATAATTAAGTAAAAAAATGTTAGAAATGTTAGAAATTATGTTTAAAATGTTGTTAGAAATGTGAGGTTAAATGTTAGAATTAAGTTTAAAAGAATTTTTTAGAAATGTAGAATTAAATATTTTTAATAAATGCATTTATTTATTTTAGTGTATAATAAATGTAAAAAACTGTAAAATAGAGAAACTGTTGGAGTTTGAGTTAATTTTTTTTTAGAGATTTTGACATTTCCATCTCTATTTTAGAGATTTTTTAGAGAAGCTGTTGGGCTTGCTCTAACTTCCTATCTAGCAACCCAAACGCTCTAGTGAAATAAAGCTACTAAGGATACCGAAGTACCCTCTATGAATGGGTAAAGAACCCTGTGTAAAACTCTCACTGAATTGTACGATGAAGCTCAAAGTAAACCTCACAAACTCTCAAAGAAATAAAACGCTCAAGTAAGGAGAGATGTGAGATCGGTGTTGTAGGAGACAAAGGATTGCAGGAGAAACTTTAAGCGTTGATGTTGAAGCTCTTGTGTACTGCGATCCTCTTGATCTCCTTATAAAGGCCGCCCGTCGGAGTTTGAATTGATTTGAACGCTTGAACTTTGGACGCCTGATTTGATGAGAGACGTTGCTATACTTACGGAGAGAAGAAGCGTTCCAGAAGCTACGCCTGGGATATGGTTTAAATTGAAGCGTTGAAGGCTGAAAGCTTGGTCATCCAAATCCCCTAAATATCTCAACAAACAAATCAATATCTACGTAGGTTAGTAAAGATATACTTTAAACACTCTAACAAATATATTGGCCCATTCAAAATTAGGCCCAATAACCTATTGGTCCTTTAAAGTTGGAATAGTAAGCTTAAGTAAAATAGGCCCATTTAACAAATAGGCTCAATTAAATTGAGTCTGTATCATTCAATTCCAAGCTGGTGTAATTCCTGAGGCCACTGTCGGTAAGGTCTTACCAGTGTTGGTAAGGCCGTCCCAATAAGTAATCTAATTGATATTTGCATAAAATAAATACTACCTTTCTTTGTCTTCCATCATACAAATAATATAACATCAAAATAGACTCAACAGGAGATTTTCAAGAATTAGCATGACAAAATGGATATACCAAAATTTGATACAATTGTATCTTAATTTTTCTCATAGAAAAAAGGCACATCAGATCATTTTATAACGCAAATTTAACTTTATGATCTCATCATAAATCATAAAAAAAAACTCAAATTAGAACATATTTCACAAGAATTTATATTCTTCAAAATTATCTCTTGTCTGCAATAAGGCAAGAGATATAAATGGACCAACAAAACAATCTACAAAAGTAAAAACAAAATACCAACAAAGTGATAAAATGTAAAGAACTACTTTATTTTGGCGATCACTTAACAAAGAACAGATTTACATAGTTTCTTTTATGTACAACCAATATAGATTCGACAAGTTGAAAAGATATATATTGTTCTATATTTTTCCCTCTTAAAGGAGAGAACTATATGTATAAGGTATAAAGAGCACGGACGGTGCGATGTGACATAATTATCATTAGAAAGTATCGAGTTCTCTATCTCATCTTCATCCTCACCAACCAATTCATAAAACATTGATCTATAGTGGGAGAATAAGGTTTCAAGTCCTTTACAATCAAGAGTCAAGAATATCTCATATTGAATTAAAAAAAATTACACTCATAAATATCTATTAGTTGTACTTGTACAAGGTTTTGAATTCTTTATATTATTGTATCTTCCACATATTTACAAATACGTAGGAAATGTGGGTTGGGAATGAGAATCTATCTTGTAGTGATGGGAAAGTGGGAAATGTGTGTTGCAATCTCGGTCATTGTTCTTTGAAGATTACATTTACACAAGCTAGCTAGAAAAGGTAGTGTACCCTATCCCACTTTCATTTCCTCCATCTGCTTTTTTTTAACCTACTTGTAAGAAATACGTAAGTTAATTAGCTAGATTACCCAGATTAATTAAATATGTACTCAACATTTTGGGGTTAATTCTCAAGAGAAACGATACAAATAGTCACATCTTCATGTCATATTCCAAGGGAGTACAAACTAAGGCCTTGTTTGGTCGACAATTAAAAAATCCAAGAAGTAGAAAATTTCATGAAGTGAAAAAAACGTATGCGTTTGATTGATATTTTTTAATCTAAAAACTCAAGAATTCAACTCAATGTGAAGTAATTAAATTCCTTCAACCTAAACTACAAAGTACATGGTTATCTCGCGAAATATTTGAAACATTTGTTTACCACGCGAATTACGTACACTAAATCATAGGGTTACCTCACGAAATTTCCGTATTTCTATTGGTTTATAACTTTTTTCTAGAGTTCGTTTCAACTGTATAAAATTTTCATTTAATTTAGCAAAAGTAATATGAACCAAACCATACCAATCTGAAAACTTAAAAATTGAGAGATGAAAGATCAAACCTAATCTTCTAGGTTCGGTTTATGTGGATGATCAATGTTGTTTTCCGATTGAGCATCGATTCGAAGACAAAACGCATTGGTCGACTATAAAGAGCCCTAATCCCTAGAGGGGACAATAGCTTCCGTCGATGAGCAAAGGCAAGGTCTTGTTTAATGGAGTGTGGCATCCGTATATATTTGATCCTCCCAATTCAAATGCATAAAGCCACCAATTCAACCTACGCCTTTCATTTCCTCCCTCGATATATCTTTTGATCCGATCCTTGTTGTAAAGCTTATACTATATATATTCGCTGACTTTTCATTGTTGGCCTGCTAAATTAAACTATATAATTGGCTGACTTTAGAATCAATGTGACATGTAAAGAAATACGGAGTACTCGTATAAGTTTGACTAGTTTCGTTCTGAACCATCGTATATACAAAGTACGATCTGGTATATGATACTCCAAGCATCATGCATGTAAATTCGGATCGTTGATGAGGAGGAGATAGATGGTTTAAATAAATAGAGGGTTTTTTTTTCTGATTTTTGAATTAAAAATTGGTGTGACTCACTATAGGAATTGACACACTAAGGCACATGGGTACACACTCCAAAGTGGTATACACATTATTCAGTGAAATATGTGAAACATTATTTAATGTCATGTGAAACATTATTCAGTAAAATTGTTTAATTTTCCATTAATTAAAATTATAACCCAAACTATAGGTGAAATAGTGATAAAAAAAAACAAAGAATTGTGATAATATTTAGTAGTTAAAGAATATTTGAACGAATAGCTTGTCCACCTTCATTAGCTAGCTGGAGAGTGAAAACTATAGTTACTTTTTTTATTTTTAAACGTGGGGGATTTCGAAGTTGTTAACTAATCTCCCACGAGCCCGAGTCCTTGTCTGCAAAGGACTCGAACTGGTAAGTGAGACTTGAGCACCCACTAATTACACAAAGTGTAAAAAATGAGATTTGAACCCGCCTTTGACTTTTTTTGCAAAGATCACCTCTCCCTTACCACCAGACAGAAGAGTTTTTATCTTTTAGGTAGGGTTAAGATAGTTTTTTAGAGTTTTATTATTTTTATTATTTTCATAATAAATTTAGGCAATTTCAATATTTTTATCTTTTTAGCCCTCATTAACACACAAGTTAGAAACTACGGTTTTTCTTCTATTTAAGCAATTGAAAACTAATTACTTATTCAACATTATATATATCTCACTTTTGGAGAAAAACATTACTATAATCTATCTATATACGTATACTAAAACAGATGCATAGTGTCCTACGTGACGTGTTGTGGTTGATATCCCGTCAAAAAAATATATTAAACTAATATGTTGTCATACTATTTCATAATCATACTTACCAAAAATATTACTAGATGGTGTTATCTTTATTTATATCTAAATTATTTTTTATGGAAAGAATTATTTATATCGAAATTAATTATTTGATAGTTGTTACTTTATTTATATCTATATTATTTTGGTAGAATGAATTATTTATATCTAGATTAGTTTTTATTTTATATTGCTTGCACACTCTGTTCGTTACTCAATATTAGTTTAATTCTCACACTTTGATCGTTATTACCATATATGACATATTATCTTGCATGGGATGTAACACCCCATCTCACATTGGATATAATAAAGATGTTAGAAGTGATTTATAAGCACTGTTCTAAAAATCGCCACCTAGGCGTTAGGCGATCCCCCTCCGCCTAGAGCTAAACGGCCGCCTAAGCACGTCTAGGCGTCCGCCTTGACCGCCTCGGCGCCTAGGATCCGCCTAACGCTTTTTAGAACATTGTTTATAAGTGATTCAAGTCTTACTCATGTCACAAGAGTTCTTCCTTTTTGTGCTTCAAGTGAGAACAACGGACCTGAAAGGACTAGGTAATATGGGCTAGCGTCTCTTAAGACCTTGAATCTTACACGGGAAGGAACACACTAGTTTTAGGACCTTTTCTCAATATTTTTAAAAATTCTTTTATTTGTTATAAAAATAATACTCCATCCATTAATTAAAACATGTTATTTTAGAAATTTGCATATTTTTTAGAAATCAAATAAAAATACTCTTATATCCCTAATCATTACTCTATCTTTTCACATTATTAAAAACTACATTTTTTTTCCTGAAATGCCATATTTTTTTGAACGAATGGAGTATAAAAAACGTCTATCAAAAAATTGTGTCCACCCCGATTAAATTTCTAAATTCGGCCTTGTCAACCGATTTATTAACTGATTTTTTATTTTAAAAAGGGCTTATTAAAATGGGTTTTCTAATATCAAATATAGAGTTGTTATATAAGCTTAAGTAGCTCGACCTTGCTTCAGGCTCGACTTGATAAAAACTCTGCTCGAGCTCATTCATTTTAAGCTTGGTGCAAAGCTCGACTCGCTTGATTTAAGCTCGAACAGCTTGAATTTTGTGAAATTTCTAAAATTTCTTTAAAGTTACTAATGTTTTGAGGAAGTTGGTTTGCTTAATGCTTGAAAAAAGTTCGGCTCGAGCTCGTTTATTTACTAAACGAGCCGAGTATGAGCACGTTTTTAAGCTTGAGACCAAATTTAGGCTCGGCTCGAACTCGACTTGTTTCTAAACGAGCTCAATTTCTCTCACCTACTTTATTATGACAACGAAAAAACGAAGCCTCCAAACGAATATCGTGTAGATAGCCTGTAGAACAAGCAATACTCGACTCGTTCAGCTCGAATAACCATGCTAATCAAACATCGTACTGTGCTAATCAACTCCAACATGTATATATAATGGAAACTATAAGAAAGTTGGGCTTATTATTACTTCTCTCAAGCTTATAAAAACCTTATAGTACAATATAATACTATTTTTATAGAAACAAAATTAAACCAATTGATTCCCGCCCCTTTAGCTTCCCTTGTAAAAATAAGAAAGAAGCTAAAAAGGATTGGAAACGAACTTCAAGCAAAGTAGATTCATCCCCGCACTTTGAAGTTCTTGCCGATGAAAGTCTGGCCGAACTGCCAGCTGGCAGGGGCGACGTTGATGGAGGTGGAGCTCCGGTGGTCGCTGGTGGTCACCCTGAATGACAGCGCCTGCCCCGTTAGCACGGCGTTCGATTGCCAGTTCTGCCCCCAATTCCGGCTCATGCTCAGCCAGTTGGTGTTCGTCCCCTTCACCCCAACCCTTATCACGTCCCCGGCTCCGGCCACGTTCGTCACCACCACCAGGTTGAAGTACCGGAATCCGTTTATCGTGAACTTTATCCCTCCTTGCTTCCGGCACGGCACCCTGGTTAATCCGAAACAAACATGGTTGTTAGCATCGTTGTTAAAATCTCAATCCGATTCTAAGATTCTAACTATCATAAGATGAAAAAATGGCATGATGTAATTGAAGTCGGGGACTTATTATTATGATTTTTATGATGGTATATATATATTTAGTGATTTAATATTCTGTTAATATTTTTAAAATTTTGGAATTTTATGAATTTACTATTCGATTTCCCGATCTGATTTAAGAATCTCGATTTTAACAAATTCATATGCTGGATTTTAAAAGTCCTATGAAAAGGGAGGAATGTCAAGTTTAATGATTTAGTATTTTATTTAATTTTTATCATTTAATAAAATACTAGTGAAATTCCCGCGCCATGGTGCGTTTGCGAGACAAAAATAAAATAAATATAAAATATTTTTTAAAAGGAAAAACCAAATAACAATATAAAAATATTCAAAAATTAACCAAAATTAATAAAGAAATGTAAGGTAATGTTTTCTAAACTTTTATAAAGCAAGTTACAGAGATTGAATTTTGAATGTCGGATTTTAATTGATGTTGTCAATTGCTCACCAATTCAACTGAATTGTATATGAAATGTGATACAATGATTCAAGATAAAAAAAAACATCCAGTGTTATTCTCTAAATCAAGATTGTTAATCAAATGATAACAACCAAAATCCAAATGATGAAATAAACCAACGGAAATGAGTTCCAAGAAGTAACGAAACAAACATATATCTAGGTGTGAGCGTGCAATTAGGTATTTTGATTGGAAAATGGAAATAAATCAGAACAAAAGTATTTTGATTGGTTAATTGGGAAAAAAATTTAAAAAGAAAAAAAAGATTGGTCGAAAAGGAGTGAAACGTGGGAATAATGCCACGTAAGCGAAAGGTCTTCTGAATTAAGTAATTATATAGATTAAGGTTATGATAAAAAAAGCAAAAATATTTTTCAATATAGAATGAAATAATATTGTATAGTTAATATTAACTTTATTCAAAATAAAGTTTTGAATTAATCCCATTGTTTAAAAAAAGTTATTTCTAAATATATTCAATATAAATGTTGCCAAAAATAACTTTGTGTGAGGGTGTGACACGTGGCGTAGGTGCTTTGGTTTTAATTAATATATAGATATTCTGAATATCTGTAGAGTATTTTACAGCTTTATGAATATTTTTAGTGATTTAATATTTTATTAATATTTTAAAATTTGTATTAATTGGATGAAATTTTACGAATTTACTATTCGATTTCCCGATCCGATTTAAGAATCTCGATACTAACACATTCATATGGTAGAATTTTATTTTTAAAAAATTATGTTTTATAATTTTTTAAATTAAAAGGTAATATTTTACAAAATATAATTATTAAAAAAAATTCTAAATAAAATTTCAAAATAAAATTTTATAAATATATAAAAAATACAGTAGATGCTATAAAAACTTTAGTTATGAATAAGCTAAACCCTCAAATGTTTATGTGACGCCCCCGTCGTTTCTACATCGAATTTGTTAATGTATTCTATCTAATTTTATACTCCATCCGTTCAGAAATAAATGATGTTTGACTTTTCTGCACGTAGTTTTAGGAACTAAAAACTATATAAAATCTTATTTATTTTAATTAATTTTTTTCATAAGATATTAAACTATGAAAAAAATTAATTAAAATAAATAAGATTTTATATAGTTTTTAACTCCTAAAACTACGTAGATAAAAGTCAAACATTATTTATTTCCGAACAGATGGAATATCATTTTTATCATTTAAAAATTATAGTATTTTACAACTTTATGAATATTTTTAGTGATTTAATATTTTATTAATATTTTAAAATTTGTATTGATTGGATGAAATTTTAGGAATTTAAAAGTCCTATGAAAATGGAGTAATGTGGGGTTTATTGATAGATTACCGGCGGTAGGAAACAGGGATGATGCCGGCCTTGTAGAGGCCGAGCTTGAGGAAGCTGGGCTCGGCGAGGTCGAAATGTTCGCGGGGAGGGTTGCACCAGCCGCCGTTGTCGCTGGGCTCGGCGAAGTTGGGAGGGCAGAAGTTGGTGGCGGTGACGGTGATGGAGGGGCTTCCGGGGAGGCACCACGCGGGGTCGTTGTTGCACTTAATCTCGAAGCAGGCGCCGCAGCTAAGGCCATTGTTGAACAGCGCGGTACTCAGGGCCGCCGTGCTGACGCCGTAGCCTTGGCTGTACAGGTTCCCGTAGCCGCACGCGCCGCCTGTAAGGAAAACAGAGCAATCAATCAAGGTTAATGTGAATGTGACATTGCCGAAAACAGAGGAACGAAAGGAGAATGAGATGGGTACCCATAGTCCCGGAGGCGTCGCTGCCGCCGTAGAAGGTGGCGTGGGCGCTAGTCCAGGGGCCGGCGGTGAAGGTTCCGGGCACTCTGCCTTCAGCTTGTTTGAAGATTGGGAGGAGGAGTAGAGAAGCTATGTAGAGCATCTCAACTAGGCATTGCAATTTCTCCATTGCCATTGAATTTGTTGTTCTTTTGAGTAATTAGACTTAGAGGAGAAAGTAAGAGAGAAATGGGGAAGAGAAGATAGGATTAATGGGGTATTTATGGAGAAAGCCTGAAACTCCAAAAAAACCCCTTTGGATTGGTCATTGTTGTGTTGGAGGGTTTTTTTTTTTTTTTTTTTTTTAAGCCAGGGGTGGGGTCCACCTAGGTGAACCCAGATGCCAGTTTCTTCATTAATTTTTCTTTCTGATAAAAATACATAATTATTCAAATAAAATATAGGTGTCTTTTTAATTCTGTTATATATTTTTATAGAAAATATATACATTATATATATAGATAGACAGTATATCATTTGTGAACACTTTTTACAATGTAATTTATGAATATATCTGGAGCGTTGAATTAGGAAGATCAACGACTTCACTTCAATCTTCTTGATACACATCTTAAATTTATATATATCATCATCACACTTAACCACATTGAATTCTTTTTATGTAAAAAATGCGAAGTACTCACTAAAAGTTCTTGTTCAATATCATTGAGCAATGGTGATCATTTGTTTCAATAATTAAAATTGATGGGAGAAAGTAATGATAAGTGAACTGTAATTAATTACTCCCTCCGATCCAAAAAGGATGTCGTTTGACTTTTTAACACGTATTTTAAGGAGCTAAAAACTATATAATATATCAACTTTTTTTAAATTATTTTTTTACAACTTAATATTTGTTGGTAATAAGTATTAGATTATAAAAAAATAAAAATAAAAAAGTTAATATATTATATAGTTTTTAGCTTCTTAAAATACGTGTTAAAAAGTCAAACGACATCCTTTTTGGATCGGAGGTAGTAGTAGAAAAGAGGGGGATTAGGGGAGAGGGGGAAAAGCTGACATGTGCAACTCACATGGAAGATTAATTAAATTTGGGTTATAATTAGAAATAGCAATTGTTGTTAATCGATCGATCAGCTGCATTCAAGCCGAGTGAACATGGCACATGCTTCCCCCTTTATGATTCCTTAATTTCAACCCTATACCAAAAAGTTATTTCGTGTGTGGTTCTTCATTACGCTAATTAACAACACATCTCACATCTTCCAAAATTTAAAATTATTTGTTTACTGTAATTTTTACTCCTACATATTGTAATGTACTTGGTTATTATTTATGCTAACTGATCGAACTCTTTATAATCCTCATCTTAAGTTCAATTCTCATTATATGTCATAATTGAAGCCATTTAGAGTGTGAATAATATTAGCTTTATATATAAATGAGTGATTTACTTCATGTATTATCAATTGATTTTACTTCTAAGGTTTAACCTTGAGTATTATTACTAAATTTATTTAATTTAAAAAATTAAAGATTATATATGTATATATTATAATAATTTCTTTTAATTATATGTTAATTACGTAATACTTCATAAGTATTAAAAGAGATTAATTAGTTGATTAAACAGATATTAATATCAAATTTACTTAATTAAAAAACTCACACGGTGAAAATACAGGATTAGTATTTATCTAAGTAAAACATTACCTATTCGTTTGACAAATTACACATCTTTACTATTTACATTTATTTTTTTTAATGATAAAAAGTTTATAAAATTTTAATTTACTTTTAATAATTTAATATGAAGGAGGTAGTATCATTATAATTTTTACTTGGAGACAAATCTAGATAAAAAATTTTTTGTTAGAACGACAAATCTAGCTAGTTATATTATCATAATTAATTGTGTAGAAAGGATTAGACCATCTTCAATCATGTTAAACCCCTTCCCTCTTTTTTCTTTCCTTCTCCTTATCATAATTTTACTCCTCATTTATTTTTATATGTAAATTTATTTTCACTTTTTTTTACAATAGTCAAAAATTAGGAAGTTTTTGAAAACCAAAAATCAACCTTGATCATCCTTCTGGATGATGGTACAAAACTCCCCGTTCAAATGGAGGGTAATCATGTTACAAGTGTCGCTAGATTTAGCAATGTAGTCCGCACAAGAATTAGACTTTCAGAAGCAGTGTCTAAAGGTAATGTTGATGAAACTTCTCTTCAGATGGTGAATTTCCTCAATCGTTCTGAATATTTCACATGACACTTTCGTCTTATCTTCAATAGTTGTTATTACTCCAAGACTGTCTCCTTCTACGATAATATTTCGGATTCCTCTTTCAATTACTACCTTTATTCCAGTACAGACGACATAAACCCCTGTTTGTAAAATCGAGCTCTTTGATTTGACATTTGAAAAATATCAGTGACCTGATAATAACTATTTCTAATAATACATTTGACACTGCAAATGTTTGAGGGTTTGACAAAGTCATCCACATTTATTTTGTAGAAGCCTCTAGGTGGTCGTTTCCAATTGGAGACTCTCTGTTGTATTTGTTTTTGTGGTACTTCTTTCAATTGTACTTGAACCTAGTTTTCCACCATTGTTTTAGTATAATGAGCAGTTTGTGTCGCATTTATATTCCTTTTATTATTAAAATAACATTGTTCCTAAGCTCTCAAATAGTCTGTCATAGGAAACATAAATCGGTGAAACATTTGTTTATCTCTTTCATTGTCCTCACGTCTTTTTACCATACCCCGCCATTCAAGGAGTTGGTAAAGCCATCCAGGGTCGTGAATAAGATTTGTTTGTCTATGATTTGTTCGTATTTGGATATGATTGAATGAGATATTGGGCAATTGATAAAAAAAAGGTGTTAGAAGTCTTTGTCCTCCTAGTTACATATATATACAACATTGACATGGTACTCTATTGTAGTATTTATTTAGGCGTGTTGTCGTAGTTAGTCCATCAGTTACAACTTTCCACACGAGAATCATGAGATTATGAACCATCAAGGGAATATTGAGTTGCCAAATCCAACCACAAAGTATTTTGTATCGTTTGTGGCTCGATGCAATTGTTTATATGTGAATTTTGTCATAAAGTTTTCATTTATATTTATTTTCCTAATCATTTTTATCAGGGGTGTCCATTTAGAAATGCTTATGATTTGAATTATTTGTATTATGTTTGTGGGGAAAATAATAAATTTATTTTCACTTTATCTACCTCTTTTTAAAATGTTTCCTCTACCACCATGAAAAACCTCGATCTTGCCCTTTATATATTTTTTTTATTAAGTAAAAATTCGAAGGTCAGACAGGCCTGACTCATCGAGAGGCCGACAAAGTCGGCAGACGGCAAACCGTCAAGCGTACAACCTAAAATACAGAAATACAAATAACAAGTGAAATGAAGCAAGCAGAAATAAACTCTACAACAAGACGATCCAAAAAGACCAACTCCAAGAAAGTTGAGGAAGCCGCCGAAGAACGAAGCCAAGCACCACCGAACAGTGGCACCGCGGGCCAGCGGTACAGCAGGACTCTATCTCCTGTGGGTAGTGCAGACGAACTCCAAGGAAACTCAATCCTAGATACGGAGACGCCCTGAGCGCACCACCTCGACCCCAGCCAGTCCCGACTCCAGACTCCACACCCCCCAACCAAGCAGAAAACCTCCAAGAAACATCGGAAGCAGAGCCGCAAGCTGCTCGAAAAACCACCAACAAGATTTAACCTACAAGAATATCGTCAAGCCCTTGCGGGATTTACTCAAACCCTTTCGGGTGGGTTTACTCTAACCCTTTCGGGTGGGTTTACTTATATATATATATTTAAATATTAAAAAACCCTTTTTTTTTAATCTAAAAACCCAAGATCTTTGCGTGCAAGGCAAGAGGAAACCTTGCACGCCAAGGAGAGTGCAGAGTACGGACTACGGAAAGCAAACAACGTGCTCAGCAAGCACTGCCGGGGAGGCCGCACGACCACAGGTGGCGAAGACCACCACGGCAGCGAGCCCGAGACCGGAAGAGAAGGAGGCAAAGGTTGATGCCCAAGGAAACCAGTGCCGACGAAGAGTGAAGCCGGCAACAACGGCGAGGGGCGGGGAACGCATAAGGCTGATGCGTGACAGAGAGACAAGAAGGATGATGGCCAAAATCAAGTTTGATTTAGGGATGATGGCAAGAAATTGGGTAGAGATTTAGGGGTTTTGGGAAGAAATTTGGGCTGAAACTTTTTGGCAAATTTAGATAGAAACCAGAATCGAGACAAGGGGAGAGGGGGAGAAGCTGGACAGCGGTGGTACCGAAGGAGAAGAGGCGACCGGGACGCAGTGGACGCCGGCGGAGGAAGCCCGGAAGGTCACAAACCGGAGCACCAGAGGGAACCGGATATATCACAAGGAGGAGGTGAAACGGAAGAGATAAAATTGAAAAAAGGAGATCTGAAGCAACAAATTGCTCAAACACCAGAAGATTTGTTCAAGGGAAGGTGAATGAGCAGATTTTCACAATTAATTGGGTGCACAAAAGGAGAGTTTCTCTCTCCTAAGAGAGAGAAACTCTCTTTTTATTTGTCCGGTCCTATTACTCTTATTCTTGCCCTTTATATATGTACCATCATTGAAAAAATAAGGTTACTTTTTCATTAAAAAAATTATAAAAAGATAAGAGGTTACTTCTCTCTCTATCACATCCCCGAGGATGTTGTTGCCAAGCTCGTTGCAACTCATGTGTTCCGGCTCCTCCACGCTTCCTTTGGTCTTGATGATGTTGGAAAGATCTAAAGTCTTGGGGGTCTTCGGCTCCTTCTTGTCCTTGATTATGTGTGCTACCTTGGATTTTAGATGGTGTCCTAGGGCCTGCGTGCCTTTAATGCCTACGTGCACTCGGGAACTATCTCCTTTTGGTTGGGTTTTGGCTTGTGTCCCTTTGGGTGCCTGTGTGCCCCGGGAACAAGGTCTTTTGGTTGTATTTTGGAGTTGTGATAGCCTTCGCGCCTTGACCTCTCCCATTTTGTGTTTTCTTTCCGATCCGTATGTGTTCAATCAAGCTGCGTCTTGATCGGAACATACACTCGTTGGTTTATTTTAGCTTTAAACCCTTGTTAAGTTAGGTTGCGTCCTATTTTTTAAGGGCTCAAGCTCAGATGTATGATCCTTTGGATCCCTCATTCTTTCATTCATATTTACGAGCACCCCAAACCAGGACGGATTTCCTAAAAAAGAAGGTAACCTCTTCTATTTCATTAGGAGTTCACAACAAAGGTTTACCTATAATTAACTTAAGGTAATGAAAACGATAAAAAAAAAAAAAAGTAGTAATAAAAATGTGAACCGAATAATGTATAGCTTGTCGGTTGCAGTGGTACATCTACGGAGTACGAATACTAATTCCTCTTTTCGATCTCCAACCCATCATGCATGTGCTCTTAATTTCCTTATTATTGCATGCTCCATGCATTCCTTTATTTTTATTGCTTATTTTTATTGCACTATATTATGTAGGAATTTGACTCATATCGATCACATTATTATTTTCATTAGAGCTCGTTTGGTTAGCATTTAAAAAACTCATAAAGTTTAAAAATTCAGGAAGTAGGTTAAATACATGTGTTTGGTTGCTTTTTTAACACGAAAAAATCCAGGAATTTGACTTCCCATGAATTCTAATTCCTACAAAATGGGGAATTTCACTTATCTAAGGGGACTAGGTAAGTTGCAATTCCACCATTTTTTATGGAAAAATTCAACTTCTTCCATTTAAATTCCCTACACCTTATAACTTAACCAAACAACTTTTTAAAATTTGTGGGGTTTATAATTCAAGGGAATTGAATTTATGGGAAGTAACTTCCTAGGAAGCATACTTCCTATGTTTAACCAAATAGTTATTCAACTAATTTTGTTGAGATCAGCCCACGTCAATTATAATAACTAATAAGGTATGTAGGAATCAATTTTTTTTGGAAGTAAGGAAAGAAAATTAGGAAGAAAACGAACCTGACCATGTTGTACCTTCTTAGAGTTGAATCGATCTCCAAACTTTCGACGACAGAGATACTATAGACAAGGCGAGCAATTCTATCCGCAACAATATTGAACCAACTTTTTTTTTTATTAATGGCATCAATAATTTATTATTTATTATTAATATATAAGAAACTATTTTAAAAATTATTAAAAATGAATGCCGGCGTTGACGTACATATATAGGAGATTCTGTTGCACCAAATAACTATCGTCTATCGGCCTTGTTAACCAATAACCATTAAAAATAATCATGTTACAGTCCAGCTCAGCCATTAGCCTTAACAAAAATAAATGACATTAAATCAATACATGATTATTTGGATTGATTGATTTTGAAGCCAGCAAATTAAATACTATATATATATACACGGTGGCGGAGCCAGAAAAATTTCAGAGGGGGCACAGTTATAAATGTGCGATATAGTTGTGGATTAAATTGACATAAAGAATTATATGTAATACGATAATAAATTATGTTATTTTAAGATAAAATGTTATCGGTTTATGATAAAACGCTATCATTTTTTTCGCGCCTAAAAAAAGAAATATAAATATATAAATGAAATATCCAAAAAAATTAACTAAATAAGTATAGGAAACACAATCTAATAAACATTAAGTTAAAGTTATGGTTGTTATATGAGCTAAAGCTTGGCTCGAGTTTAGCTCAATAAAAGCTCGGCTCGAGCATCATTTATAAAATGAGTTGATTATGAGCACATTTTTATGCTCAATTCATGATTCAGCTCGGATCGATTGAAACTCAAATAGCACAAATTTTGTGAAAAATTTTTAAGTTACTATGTCATGAGCAAGTAAAGTTGCATAATACTTGGAAAAAAAAATCTCAACTCAAACTCATTCACTTACTAAACAAGTCGAGTATGAGCTGAAGTTCAAATATAGGTTCGACTCGAGCTTGACTTGTTTATAAATGAGCTAAATATAATCAAACAATACTAGCCTTGTTTGGCTTGAATAATAATAACCTAGGTAATATATAACTTGTTGCACTCATAACATATAGTAATGTATAACCAGATATAAATTTTTTAAACTTGTATAACTTCTTATCTAATTGTCGAAATGATTAGTATAACCTCTCATTTCGAAGCTCTTGAGATGAATTATAGTATGTGAATGTTAATTTAAGTAAAATATAAAAGCATTATAGTCTATTGAAATAAAATTAAAGTTATTAATATACCTTTAATTTTAAAACAGTCATAACTTTTTACTCAGATGTCGAATTAAGGCGTATTATATATCAAAATGAAGCTATCAACGAGGAGAATACACCTAGGTAGTTTGTCAAATGAGAGAGGGGGCACGTGCCCCCCTAGGCCCCCCTTCAGCTCCGCCCCTATATATATATATATATATATATATATATATATATAGAGAGAGAGAGAGAGAGAGAGAGAGGTTGGATCCCGTGTAAGCAACCCTTATGGTGTAATTTGTGAGCAGAGAAATTATTCGTAGGTACCAAACGATTATTCGTGTATATAAATGTAATTATTCGTATGTATGAACAAATGTAATTATTCGTATGCAACAAAGGATTATTCATATGTATGTACATACGAATAATCACTTGGTACCTACGAATAATGTCACTATTCACAAGTTACTTTTAATCTCATCCGTTTGATCTTCTTAATCCGACGCTCCAGATTCGCTCACAAATTACACAGTAAGGCTTGCTTACACAGGATCTATCCTATATATATATATATGGTGTGGTTCGGGTGTACACACCACTTAAAGTGTACCTTGTTCACAAATATTATTCGGTGAAATGTGAAACATTCTACCGAATACTGTTATGTTACAAATTATTCAGTGGAATTGGAACGTTTTCATCTGAACTGAACGGAAAAAGAAAACATAACAGTATTCGGTAGAATGTTTCACAGTTCACTGAATAATGCTTCAAATTTCACCGAATAATGTTTCACATTTCACCGAATAATATTTGTGAATAAGGTACACTTTAAGGGCTGTATACAAATGATCCATACACTATATATATATAACACATATTATTCGGTGAAATGTGAAACATTATTCGGTGAAATTTGAAGCATTATTCGGTTAAATGTGAAACATTCTACCGAATACTGTTATGTTACAAATTATTCAGTGGAAATGGAACGTTTTCATCTGAACTGAATGGAAAAATAAAACATAACAGTATTCGGTAGAATGTTTCACATTTCACCGAATAATATTTGTGAATAAGGTACACTTTAAGGGTTGTGTACAAATGATTCATACAATATATATATATATATATATATATATATATATATATATATATATATATATATATATATATATATTACAATGCCGGTCATGACCATTAATTATGAAGACCCTCATCTTCCTTTGGATCAGAACACTACACTGTTTAAACATTAATATCTGATTAAGCATATAATTAAATTAATCACCGGCGATGACAAAGTGTAACAAACACTTCAAAACTTCTTTCACAAAATAGGTACCAAATATATAGTTCGTATCGTTCGATTGGATGTATCGAATTCTTTTATTATTTTTCTTAATAAATGAAGTAGTTTTATAATTGTTTTCAACCAATAAAAAAGGACAAACTATAGAAGAGACTATGCGGACTAGAAGATCCTCACCGCCAAATACCAAATACGGGTATATCTAGCGGAATTATTTTTGGATTTATGTACTCTAGAAAACAATATGCTCCAAAACAACTTTTACAACTCCAAATATATAACTTATTTTCCAAATTCAACTAGACATATACTACTCCCTCCGTTCGGAAATATAATATCTTTTACTTTTT
Organism: Persicaria maculosa; assembly: GCA_963922045.1. Lineage (NCBI taxonomy): Eukaryota > Viridiplantae > Streptophyta > Magnoliopsida > Caryophyllales > Polygonaceae > Persicaria > Persicaria maculosa. Next base: position 53,508,898 of record OY998268.1, read on the forward strand.
GGAGGTTAAGGAGCTAAATACTACTCCCTCCGTTCGACAAAACTTGTCATTTGAGGGTGTTATTTTTGTTCAAAAAAACTTGTCATTGTAGGTATTTTGCCCTTCACTTTACAAAAATGCCCTTGATATGATTGATGGTTTGTTAGTTGTAATTTTCGATAAAGTAAAAAATGAGAGTAATAATTGAGGGTAAATTAGTACATTTGTTAATTGTTTTAAAACTTGTGAAATAAGCTAAAATGACAAGTTTTGCCGAACGGAGGGAGTATATAAAATATTAATTTTTTTAAAATTAATTTTTTACAATATAACACTTTTTATTAATAAGTATTAAAATGTAAAAAAATAATTTTAAAAAAATCAATATTTTATATAGTATTTAGCTCCTTAAACTACGTGTCGAAAAGTAAATGATCTTACATATTTGAACGGAGGGAGTATTGTTTTCTGCTACCAAGAATCTGCAGTACCTGTGTGTTGACTGTTGAGTGACCTGTAAATCTGTAAGGTAAACAATGAATCTATAATCTGTGTCCAAACTTTATACAAAGCACATCCCATAGCTTATGAATTGTGGCACAGGGGAGACTACATTTGGTATTTGAGACAATAGGAATGAATTGTTGTTACACCCTTTTATAGATCTAATGCGTCGTCGCCCTGCATATATATTTTGCACTCAGCTGTGGATGTTCTTGATAACGCTAACTGCAGAGCTCGGAACACAGTCCCTGGATCTGGGAATCCTTGATGTTCGACAAGTAGTACACGCTGGATTTGCTGTTGGTTGAGCACGTCAGGTTCAGTTGGTTGCCTATTTGATTCGACTGCAACAACAACAAGGCATGCTCAATAACATTGCAGTTCAACAATAGAGATAGGCCTATCTCTATGTTTTTATACTTCCTAGTTCCTACACTGTTTTCTAAAACGAAACGAAAGAAGCCTTACTATGCAATATGCTGCCTTATTTTTGCAGCTCCATCGAGAAGTTGGAACACAGCTTAAATAATGACACCATGAGCAGTGATCGTTCCCATTCACTCCTTTGAAGATCACGGTTAATCCTGCAGCGAACCTGTGAAGTTTTGGATAGCTTAATTACTGTTTCATTTGATCAATGGCAAAATCATCAGCAGAACTTGTTAACAAGAAATCCTGCAATTTACCCCACAAGTAGAAGAACAAGAGATATGACCCACAGAGTGGCCTGGTATTTCTTGTATTTAGGCTTTACAATGTCTGAAGAAACACCTGGAGGCATATATTTCTGACTAATCCATTCAAACTGCGGTCGGATTAGGAACACAAAGCCTAGAAGGAAACCTGAAATGAATCCTCCAATATGAGCAAAATTGTCAACATGTGGAAGTATTCCAACAGCGAGGTTGACTATGACGATAAATAAAAGCATCACAAATGACGCGATCTGCACATCAATAAGGGCATCAAAGCAGGAGGTTTGAATCAGAAAACTTCGCAGTTAAATGCTCAACTGATGGCAAAATATCAAAGTGAAAAGAAAATGGAATCAGAAAGATTTTGATGGATTACCTTGTTAGTATATATTGACCAATTAGTGATCAATTCAGACAGCATGGCACCCAACAAGCCAAAAACCGCACCAGAGGCACCAACAGAGATATTCGATCTGATAAAGAGAGCTGATAGCAAACTTCCACCAAGACCAGCAATTACATACAGCACTCCGATTTTCACTGCCAAGGCGAACCAGAAATGAGTCAGCTCTATCCACATTTGAAACAATGTGATCACCAGATAAAGTAGAGAACAGGGTTTATACCCTTTATCATCTCATCTGCTAGTACTTCTTATTGTGGTAGCAGACAGGCATTCACTTAATACTTCTATACTTCTACAAGCATTTCATAAGACGACATTCGTCCAACCTTACGTACTGCAATTATTCTAACATCAATTGCAGTATTTTTCCATCACTGTTTTAGAAGATGCTATGTTCTTTATTTTGCATAGATTTAAGGATGAAATGGAAGGGATTACTCACCCCACCCAAACTCTCGCTCTAGTCGAATGCCAATGACGAGGAGACTCAACATATTAGCAAGTAAATGAAAAACTCCACCGTGTAACCAAATACAGCTTATAAGGCGCCATCCTTGGTGTTCATGAATCACCTTGCTCACGTCTAGAGCCCCCATCTTCTGCAGTCTGCCGAAAGGGGGCAAAAATTTCAGTATTGAAAGTCATCACAAGCACGTCGACATCAACCAACTTACTAATCAATAATCAAGCAAAGAATTTGAACCAACATTCATGTGTTAAGAAGATTCTTCAATCCCCAGACCAGATTGATCATTCGAACAATAACAGTGGAATTCGGACGCAGAGGATTAGATCAACTACTCCATTACATATATGCAAGAGTCAACTAAACTGAGATATAACTTAATCAAAATGATCATTCTCAATAGACGAATCCAGTTTGAATGTGTTTGGAATCAACCAAATCGACACCTTTCGAATGGACGGGAATCGGAATGAAACTCATTCAAATTCAAAAAATTTAGATTCTGATAATAAACCCTAATTTCTAACAATTAGCATCACTCTCATCAGTAATTACGAAAATTGGACAATCGGATAGAAAATCCAGGTCAATCAATCATAGGTTTAAGAGAGATTGAGGACATTACGTGTTAGCAGAAGGGCCAAGGAGAGGGTTTTCCTTGAATGGCTGGAAAGAGAACCGGCCGAGCTTGGGGGCGAGGCAGGAGATAGAGTACTTAGGGCAGTCATTCACATACATGGTGATGACGAGCATGACGACATTGGCGACTACAAAGAGGGGAATCAGCCAAGAGAGCCACTTCTTGAAGTGCTTCACCTCACGCACCTCCTCCGGCGGCGATCCCTGCGCACGCGCCGGCGTCGAACGCGGGGAGCCATCGATGTCGATCGGGTGGATCATGTTGTTTCCCGGCCCGTATCGGGGCGGCGGGGGCCCTCGAAGTGGGATTCCTGCCCTCGACATGGATTTTTACTGCACAATTTGGGGGAAATTTTCGCAAGGGTTTGGAGGATTTGGGGATTTGAAGATTCGACAAAGAGAAAGATGAAATTGAAGAAAGAGGAAGAAAAGAACCTGAAAGAGATGGCGTTTATGGAAGGTGAACGAACTTTGATGAAGAAAGCTTCAATGGGGGTTAACAGAGGTGGGAGGCTACCCGCACCTACTGACCTACTCCATCTAATTTCCTTCCTACCGCCATGAATTTAGGCAACTGGAGTTGGACTCACACCAAAGATTTCATCTTTTGCAGGTTGAATTCTGATTTTTTTTTAATTCGATTTTAGACGAGAGCAATTCGTTGGTATTCATGTGTCGTTTACGTTAACGGATAAATTCAGGATAAGGCAAGCTCTTGAAAATTCAAATCTCAGTGAGCTGGTTCAGTTATGTGGTTGCACCGTATTGGACAGTTTTTGAGCGTTTTGCGATAGTTTTGACAGGTTGTTCAACCGATACAACTAACTGTCATGTTTTATGAATTACTACGTACTCCCTCTGTTTCAAAATAAAAGTCGTTTGAACTTTAGTGTACGCTTTTTAAGAAGATAAAAACTCTATAAAATATTATTTTTTCAATCAATTTTTTTTTCATAATTTCATACTTGTTACTTGTAATTACGAAAAAAAAATTGATTAAAAAAATAATATTTTATAGAGTTTTTACCTCATTAAAATACGTGCGAAATAGTAAAAAAAATTGATTAAAAAAATAATATTTTATAGAGTTTTTACCTCATTAAAATACGTGCGAAATAGTAAAGTGACATTTATTTTGAAACAGAGGGAGTAATACGTATTTATTTGTAAGTTTGTTAATCACTGTGCTAATCTCGTTTGACTTATTTTCAAGTTTTGCTAATTCCAAGTTTTGCTAATGAAGTTACATCCAGATCATCAGTAATGGTGGTGATACCCACATAGGTTGTAACTTTACCAATTTAGATGATACCCATGTGGACGAAGGCGTGTATGTGAGCTTTTGAATTTGATTTTTGCCTCCCAATAGAGTCAACGACGTCGTTTTATTGGATTCTTGATGGAAAAATCATTCCTCATTAAGGTTTAATGAACGCATACACTCGCATCGCACGAAAGTAAAACGTAGAATTGGTTAAAAGGTGTAAAAACCGAACTTGCAAATACTTGTACATTATCCATTATAAGTTATAGTGTTACACTTACATCCTATATTAAGAGATTCAACGTTTGAATCTTCTCTAAATAAGTCATATAATACTTGATTAAAATGTAGAATAGTTGAATCCGATCAAACGAGAGGAAGAGAAAAATACGCCTTGTCGATGTATGGATTCTAGTAATGGATCCATGTCATTTTCAAAAAGTTCAAATTCATTATGTATTTAAGAAAATTAACACTATAGCGTATAAACTAACCTTTTTTTAATACAAGGTGAAATTTTGGGGTGGTCAATCTCGATCGAACCACAACCCAATATCGTCCTTACGGACGAACTTCTCGATCTCAACAGGGCACTGATCAGTGGCAAAAGACGAACACAAGTCATAATCCGTCAATCTGTTCGCAACCTGGTTGCCTTTCTGAAAGGAGTGGGAGAAAGAGACCACCCCCAGTGCCTTGCAAAGGCGAGAACATCGGTGATTATCATCTCAATAATCCACGGGCACCTCCCGATCTCCCTGAGGGCATTAATTACCGTCAGACAGTCTCCTTCCACCTCAAAACGAGAAAAACCCTTCTTCATAACTTCCAAAAGGTCCGCATAAAGTCCGAGACACTCTACTTGGAGCGCAAACACAACTTGAATGGGTTTCCCGTTTCTTTTTTTTTTATTAGGAAAAAATTCGATGTCAGACAAACCTGAACCTCAATAGCCGACAAGTCGGCAGACGGATAACCGTCTAAGCAAACATAGAAATACAGAGTTGGTGCAAAATAAAGGCAAGACTCTACAATAGCGACATTAAATACAACTAAACCGAACAAGACGAGAACGTAGACGAAGGGCGAAGCCAAGCATTACCCAGAAGCAGCACCGTAGGCCAGCGGCAGTTTTCCGTTTCCGATCATACATAGCTCATCCTAATCGTTTTTTTTTTTTAAATCTATCCTAATTGCTAAACAATCATTTGTCCTTCTTTTTGTGAAGGCAAGGTTGGTCGATTTCATCATTTCACCGGTGTAGTAGTATCTGGGTTGGACCATGGATTTTACTGCTACCTTGTAGGCCCAATGGGCCTTTGTTTGGGCCCATATAAACCGCCATCAATGGGATGGCCGCAAATGTAAGAATTTGATATATGGGGCAGTTGAAAGAGGCAACGAATAAGCCGCAATTCATAGTCAATCTTTCAACTTGACCACACTCGAGACCGATTCAGTAGTTGGCAAAGCGATTGCACGTGGAAGGAAATGCAATTACCCGCCCGGGTTTCCCTCCAAATTCAGGTAAACTCAACTTTCTAATTTTAGCAATTTAAAATCTCCCATCTGACATCACTCACTCACTCCACACAAAGCAGCTGAGCCACCAAACAACCATGAACCCAGCTCAATCCTTATCCTTTCTTGTGGTGTTGTACCTCCTATCCATCCACCCATTGGTCAGCGCCATCGAAACGTCGAAGCCACACCACCACCACCACCACCACCACCGACATGCGGCGCCTTGCGGATCAGCAAGGGCGTCGCACAATAAGGGCGTGTGCTTCAGGAGGTGGTGCAAGAAGGCGCTGCACTCGAAGCTGTGCAGGTCGATAGTCAAGGCTGACCACCGAGAGTGCTGGAAGATGAGCCCCGAGGGAGTCGCTTTGATCCTTATCAAGGCGGCCAAGGCCTACCAGAATAGGACGGTTGCCTTCATTAGGAGGCACCTTGAGAATGCCACTGATGTCGGGGTTAGGCAGGGCTTGGAGAATTGCTTGTTCGGGTATGGTACCGCGGGGAAGTTGCTCGATATCAGCATCTGTGATCTCAGTGACCCTGAGTCCCGCTCTGATGCTGCCATGGCTCTGCAGCAGGTTGATGATGAGGTGACCTACGACTGCGAGTGGTACCAACCTAGCCCCTTTCCTCCGATTCTGAAAGAGGTGTTTAAGAGGGTGAATAGATTCTCCGCAATCCTCCTCACTGCCCAAGAAATCATGGAGTTGATTTGATTCAGCTAGCTGGCTCCTTCAGATGAAAGGTCTGTGCATAGCTAGAGAAGTTCTAGTTTGATGAGTTAAAGGTTTTCTGTCATGTTCTGGTAGGTGTTCCGAATCGACCTTGATCTATTTGTACTTACCAATCTTAGTTAGCTCTTTGGAGAAATAAGTAGTTGTTTTAGCTTCTGTAAAGATGGAGTTCCTTCAAACTGGATATTTTATGCATCTGATACAGAATAACTTGTGCTTGCAGTTTGCAAAGAGTTCTTAAACCCTAAAATTAGTCACATCCAAAACAAACTGACAAATTGGTAATCTTACTCTTATTCAATTATTGGAACAACATAATACTGAAGCTTAGGTTTTTAAGGCAAGGAAAGCAGGGCATATAAAACTGATCATCATCTATTAAAACGCGATAACCTCTCAGAAACGGGCGTTAATCTGGGAGAAGAAAGCCTTGAAGTCCTTGGTTGGCGTCCCATCACCCTCGGGCTTGGAAGCCAAATCGAATGCCTTGAATTTGGATTCCTCAAATTGTAATGCCTGTCATCAACATAAACTCATAAACACCAGCTAAGTTTCGATGATGATTCCGAGTACTTAACTGTGATATGGAGAATAGTGTCATACCTGAATACAGACTTCCGCAACATCTGCCCTGGGAACGGTTCTAGTTGCAGTCTGAAGAAGCTCATCGTCTTTCCCTACAAGCAATTCCCTGACACCCCCTTCTTTGTCTAGCAAGCCTCCAGCCCTGGTTAGTCATGCAGTCATCGGTTGTGTTAAGGCGACATGAAATTTGTCCCCACAAATCTTATTCAAGGATTTGGGTACAAAAGTTTTGAAGAAATGGAGATGCTTGGAACTCTCAAGCCTCAACATCATTTTCCATATTAAAATAAGCTGTTGAATTTATGCAGTTTTTCTGCAAACACACTCTTACCTTATGATTGTGTATGGTACACCTGAGTTTGCCAAATACTCTTCTGCCTTTCTTTTCCAAATCTGTAACACAATCAATGCCATCACAACAGTTCCTTTGCAACTTTATTTCTCTACACATTGAATATGCCGAGATAATTTGTGTAGAGGAAAACGCTTACATATATTGACAAAAAGGGCAACTAGTATAAGGAGGAAACTAAAAATCTATATATCGTTCACTGACATGAGTGCCTCATATCATGAATCAGCAAGTTAAACAATAGTCATGTAAATTCTGAGATACATACTATATATACATAAGAAGATAAATCGAACGGAAATGCCACTGTAATATGACCATATTTTTCCCAGAAAAAAAAAACAAACTTGGATTAACATATAATCAAAATTCAATGTTGACATGGTAAGGTTATAGAATTACCAATATATTTCCATTTCCTAGTCTGTTCAGAGGATGGTCTGGGTTTGTTCCTCCCATAGACCCCACCAGAACAATATGCTTAACACCAGCAGCTTTAGCTGCACATTTGGATTACAACATCATTTTAAAAACAGATTCTATATGTTGCAATTTACATAAAAAGCATGAACAAAGTCTCACCAGCATCAATTTGATTCTTCTGGCCAATCCAGTCAACCTATGAAGCAGAAAACCTCTTATCAACTTAAGAAAGTCAGTGCTGAAATAGATAAAAGTCCAATGCAAACATTGCGTAACGAATGTAGTAACCTGCTCAGGATATGCTCCCTCGTCGAAAATGAATTCAGGCCTGCCCTGGGCAGGATCAGATCCTGGCTTCATTTTTGGGACAGCACTTGTTAGGATTATGAGGGCATCAATACCCTGGATTGCAGGGATAATGCTTTCGCTGTCTCGGATGTCTCCAACATACACATCATCTGCTCCACCGATCTGAGTCTTACTCTCCTCCGTCCTAACTAATCCTCTCCCAGTAAACTGGTCTGACCTCTCCTTCAAGATTTTATAAGTGATTTTACCTGCATTTGACAGACAAACAGAGAATACAGACAACGGGTTGACAATTCGACTAGACGAACAGATATCCACAAGTGCTGGACTCCTTATTTTGAACCATTTGTTTAACTGTTTTTTCATTCTCGAATTCATAGAGGCAGCAAAAATTAATCACTCAAATCAGTTACAGGGTGAATCACGATTCATGGAGGTAGCACAAGTACCCAGGGATTGAATTAGCAGTAACTACAAGCTGTTGAACAACTGATTTTATGGAGTTCCAGTAAGCATTCAAAATTACAACATCCTCATGAATCATGGAAATTCAAACAATCAACCTCCAAATTCACAAAATTTGGAATCCATCCATCCATTCAGATATCAAATACTCATGACCTAACCCTAAAAGATCAAAGCTCGCTCAATTCAGCAAACACAAAACCAAAACAACCTAAATAGAGAGAGAAGAAAGATAATAACCAGTTCTTCCGCCGGCGCCGGTGACGAGAACAGTGGGCTTACTGAGATCCGCCATTGCTGACACCGCAGAAAAACCTCTTCCAACCCTTGGTTTTGATTTTTAACAGATTGAGAGAGGAGAAGAAGAAGAAAACCAGGATAAGAGAATGAAAGTTAAGAGAATCAAGCCATCAAGGTGCGGATGTGCGAGATGATCCTAGAAAATTCTAGATCGAACTACCGCTCAACTATAAAATGTACAAGGGCATTGGATGATGGTGACTACTGGAATCAATGCGAAATGTTGAGAAGGGCAGGGAAACACGTGGTGCTTCCATCCCCATCAGTACAGAGTCAGAGATTTGCCGCTCATAATTATCGTCCGATCAATCGTCGCCGGCGAGACATTGAACTCCGACAGCGGCGATTAGAGGTTGTTAAACACCGATTGTGGGATTCCGATAGAATTACCAATAATTTCATTTTTTTATTTACAAGAAAAATGAAAAATCTACTTTAAATTCTCCAAAAAAATTTTTAAATGAAAGCGATTAGGGTAAACTACGCACGATCGACAGTCTAACTTATATCATCCTTTCAAATGAGTACCTCTAATGTTAAATCTTTGATAGGGTTGTTGGTAGTGGTTGTGTGAACCAGAAAGGTCAATCTATCCGCTACGATATTAATTTCTCTAAACACATGGCGAATTTGGACCGTTTGAAATCGAAAAAGATCTATTAGGGAATCAGAAATGATCATCTCGATTTCCCAAGAACATTTCGAAATGCCTTTAAAGTGCATTAATAATGCATAAGTTGTCACCTTCTATTTCGATGTTTTGGATATTAAGTTCTAAAGCTTAACGAATTTCATCTCTCATTGTTGTAGCCTCGTCTCTAATAACCGAGCATGGCGGGGTACTAGCCCCTTTCATAGAGACCTAATTTGCTTTATGATCTCAGATAATAAAGTCAATCGCGAAATTTCCGTTGTCTCGTAAGGAACCATCAAAATTAAGTTTGAAGTTTGTGTTTTTTGGTTTTTCCTATTTGATCATTTTTTCTGTTTGTTTTCACTGTCGTGTGAGTTATTAAAGTGGTTTGGTGTTGACTCTATATTAGTATCTTCCTCATCATTCTTATCCATGTTCTAGTTGATAATCTGTTATTTGATAAATTTTGTAACATTACTGATTGGACTATTTGATTTTTTAAAACCATTTGGTTCCTAACTAAAGTACCCGATAATCCACCAAATGATTGGCATTTGACATGTTTTGTTAATGTTGATTGATTGTTTGAGTGTTTAGATAATAGAATGTTCGTCTCTTACATTTGTATCCCATTTGTCTACGATTTGAAAGATTTTATAATCTATTCTTTGGATAATATTTTTTGTGACATTACACTCCATAAATAAATGAAAGAAGATTTCTTTTAAATTCTCCAAATTGGTTTCAACATAAATTTTCTTATCCTAGATTTTACCACATTATTTTTACTAATTACCTTTATCTTAAAAATCAAATTAGAAAAGAGTTTTGAATTTTAATCATTGTAAATATTCAGTTTTTCCAACCTATGGCATAGGTTACTTAAGAGGGTACATTTGAAAAGATTTTTCAAATTTAAATGATTTTATCCATTTTTAATAATGTTTTTTTAGGGTACATGCATCCAAATATAGAGAATCTTTCCTAATATAATTTTCTTATCCTATGCGCTTAGGACATATAATAGAAAGACCGTTAATAAAATCAATTTCTTGAGTATATAGATTGAGAATTTTTTTTTTCGTTTTTTTATAATAGAAAGAAGTTAGGTTTGGCTACATTTTGTCCGTAGTCCAGCCTATAGCATCCTTACGGATGAGAATTTGCAGTTCTAAGTCAGAGTTAAGGTTAGCGTTAGGGGTTAAGTGTCCCAGGTGGGTCAGTCTATCCGTAACACTATTAATTTCCCTAAGTACATGATGAATGCGGATCGAGGAAAATTTCAACAAGTCCAGTTGGGAGTTCGAGATTTCGATCTTCAATGGGTAGTTCTAAGAGCCTAAAAGTGTGTTAATAATGCATTGATTATCTCCTTCAATTTTAATATTTTTGATATTTTTATTGAGTGCTTCTTTGATACCTTTGTATACGGTCAGGGCTTCGGCCCGATTACAACTAGGGGTGATATACGAGCAAACGATCTCGAGTACCTAGTGTTCAAGCTCGAGCTCCATATGGAAACGAGCTCAAGCAAGTACTCGAGCTCGGCACGCGAGCTAAGAAGGGTGCTCGAGCTCGAGCTCGTGAGCTCGTTTATACTCGAGCCAAACTCGGGCTCGTGAGCTCGTTTACAATAGCCAATTTAGCAATGAACTTCACATATACACTATAATACTATAATCTACTTCATAAAGTTTGCAACTTTGCAAGTTTAAACACAAGAATCTACATCATATACACTGTAATACACTCTAATCCAATAAATCTACTTCACATGGTTTGCAAGTTTAATCACAATAATCTACTTCCCATATAGACTGAAATCCACCGTAAACTAAAATTCACAAATTAATCACTAAAATCCAAATCACCTATGTACAACAAGGAGAGATTGGGCGTATACTTGCTGCGGATTAGTGATCGAACAAATCAAGGAGAAAGAGAAGCAACACATATGTACAAATGAAGAGGAAGGGCCAACAGAAATTGAGCTCTGCCATTGATGAACCTCAGATGAAAATCAAGAAGCTCTGCTGGTCTGAGTCCACTCTCCCTTTTATACAACAAAGCAGGCCAAGACCAGATTTGTCACAGGCGCAACGGGAAGATGATAACAACAGCGAGACAGAATCATGGCGAGAAAGAATCACACAATCACGGCGGCGTAGCGAGCTGAGAGCGGGAGGCCGGTGCGATTGCGATGACATCAGCAATGCCAACAAGAGAGTGCAAAGAGATGAGAGCTGAGAGAAGAGGTTCAACCTCGAGATCGACAACCAGAGATGGATGAGAGATAAGAGCGGCGACGACTAGAGTGGATCTTCTTAGCTAGCGGCGCCGGCGGCTAGCGAGCGACGAGACCAGAGGAAGGAGAAGATGAGTTCCGAATCGAGAGTGCTTGCGTCTGAAAGAGTGATTGGAGCCGGAGGTGGCCAATGTGATTGTGGGGGGAGGGCAGGGTAAAATTAACCTCGAGTAAAAACGTAAATAAATGCAAAATTAACCTAGATGGCTTTGGGGAGGGACGGACAACCACAGGGTTATGGGTTTAATTTTAACCTAGGGGTAAAAATGTAAATGTACCTAAAAACGAGCAACCAAGCCTACTCGAGCTCTGCTCGAGCTCGTGATGAGCTCGACTGGGAGCTCGAACTCGGCTCGTTTTCAAATTCGAACGAGCTCGAGCCGAGCTTTTCCCGAGCCGAGCCCGAGCCGAGCTCGAGCTACTCGACTTGAATATAAACCCTAATTACAATATTATAGTTCATTTTCTCGGCTTTTATAGATATGGTATGAGCATTGTGGTCTCTTAATAAATCCTATCGACGTTTCTCCCGAATCAAGTTTTGATCCATCAAAGTTTAGTTTATAACAGTTATGTTGGGGTTTTTCCCATTTGATATTTTTTTTTTCGAGTTGTCATCGGTTTCTTATGATTAGGATTACCCCTTACATCCTCTTCGAGGTCCTTCCTAGATGAATTTCAATTTAATATTGTTTTTTGATAAACATTATAATAGAATTGATATTCCCGTCATCATTTCTAAAAACTATTTGGTTTCTAAAGTACCACAGACTCCACCAGATGGTTGCTAGTTTGGTAAAGGATTCTCTACCCAATGTTTGTTTTTAATCATTCAACATTTCGCTTGGATTTTTATCAAGGTTCCTATATTCTCTGATTTCCCGACATATGTTTGGCTTAATATTGTTGGCAACATTTCTTGTGTCTGTGCATTCTAGGAGGATATGATATAAATCCTCTCGTGGGTGATTGCAAAATTCACATTGCATGGGCACTGCAATTCGTCTTTGTTCGAATTTGGCTTTGTTAGGGAGCCCATTTTTTGTGATTTTCCAAAGAAAGTTTTTAATTTTTGGTTGGGTGTCAAGGTACCATAGCCATTCACAATGGGTTTTTCGGCGTCCTCTATTCATGTGGATTAGGTTGACCGCTGAACTTGTAGAGAACCATCTGTTTTTACTAGGTCCTCAGTAGAGACGATATGTAATTTCATTTATGGGGATAGGGATATCACAAATGTTCTTGATTAGTGTTGAGCCTAATAGTTGCTGGCATTCACGAGTTAACTTGTCTACATCCCATTTTTTCGTTTGTGTGATATAATTTTGCATGTTTTTGTTAATACTGTTTCGTTGTTGGATAAGTAAGGATAATGGCTTCTACAGGATCCAATTATCTTCCCGGAACTTTATGGTTTTTCCATCCCCAACTTCCATGAAGTCTTTGTTTAAAGATATCTCTTAAATACATGAGTTGAGTCCATTGCCATGAGGTGTTCCCTTTCGTTTGATACTCAAACCATTGGTTTGTTTTTAAGATATTTTTCATTAACAACTTGTACCCATATATTGCTTGGTTCAGCTATAATCTTTCATAGTAGTTTTAGTTGTAGTGCTATATTTATGTCTTTAACTTTTTTGATTCCAAGACCTCCATTTAGTTTGGATTTACAAATTTCATTTTCAAATTTTATCATATAATCTATACCTTTATAGAAAAGTTGGTAATTTATAATCTATACCTTTAACTTTTAACTCTATAAAAAACATACATAAATAGTAAAATAACATACATTTTTAGAATGGAGATAGTACTACGTTCAAAGATTGGTTTCAATAAACGATATTCTCTTTGTTAAAAAAATATTTGTCATTTTATTTTTAACACGTTTTTTAATGAGTTACAAACAATATAAAATATCAACTTTTTTATATAAAATTTAAAAATAATTTAATAGTACTTATTAGTAATAAGTATGGAATTATTTTTAAAAATTATAAAAAAATAATATTTTATTATCTATTCGTCTCAACAGATGAGATTTTTGAAATACTTTTTTCAAAAGTTAAAAAATTTATATTTATAATTCTTTTGAATAGTATGAAATTATTTTTAAAAAATATTTAAAAAATTATATAGAGTTTTCAACTTATAAACAAATGTGTTAAGAAATCAAAGCGTCAAATATCATTTTATCACTTAAAAAAACGTGATGAAAAGTTTGATTTTGAATTATTACTCGTAATTAGTGTAAGTATGTTAACTTTAATTAGCTATTAATCAAAAAAGGTTTATTTTGATCGATCTTAGAAAAGGTATATAATTTATAATCAAATTTGCATGATATATAGGGAAGTTAAGTTTATAAAGAAATCTAGCTTCATATATAGAAATGACATACCCCTATGATCAAATGGTTACATAAATGATGTCGACATTGTATACACTAGAGCGATTTATATATTTCCTCTCTACTTATGTATTTGGAAGGTGACCCATCTCATAATTCGACCATTTCAACTAATAATATATTCAACACATAACCCAAATAACATTTGACTTTGAGTTTTGCATGTCAACAGTAAATTAATGTATTGTAAGGTGATCATATATATTGCTTTCCAATCCAACTAGCTAGCTTGAATGATACGTCATATCTAGTAACTTACTCATTGTATTTATTTTTTATTTGGGTTTATATATATAGAAATATATATATCATGTTTGGTGGTTTGAATTAGTCACAAAACCGAGTTGATGACAATTTACCAAATTATATCTTTAATTTTATTTTAGGATTTTATGTATTGTTTGATTCGTGATGTAGTTTGTATTTCATTTCTGATTATGAAGTGGCATGGTTCAATTGAATCGAACCTATAAATCAAACTATGAGTTTAGCCGTTTAGCTTTGGTTTTAGGTTTATCAATTTTAAAATTTTGGTTTTTAGTTCGGTTTGATTTGGGTTCGATTTAAAACTATATTCTAATTAATTTTATAAAATTAATATCTCTTCATAGTTATTCCTTTTATCCAGTTTTAAAATAATTTTTTAATCTATTCTCCAATACAAGTGAAAAATCACACGACGGTTCTCCAAGAAGTCCAAATTAAAAAAAAAAAATTAAGCATGTATTAATTATAAGCTTTTAAGGTATACAACTTTAAATAGACATTACATATATTTATAAGTTGGTAAGGTTTAAGCAAGTACTGTATTATATATACGTTATGTACTTTCAATATATACTAGGTATTATATAATTTGCTCATTGATTTTTTCCCTCTCTAGTAAATGTTAGTTTGAAATCGAATCTAATGCAAACCGAACCAAACCAAATTGAAACCTAACCAAATTATGAGTTTATATAAGTTCGATTTTCGATTTACATTTTTTGGAGTTTTGATTTTTGGTTTACTTTAGCCTGGTTCGGTCCATTTCTAGACCATTGAATAACCCTATATATGCATTGCTATCCCTCACTTGAAAATTACTAATTAGATTATTATTATTATCATTAAATTTGCGTGCTCTAGCTATCTCTCATTCCAAAAAAAAAAGAGAAAAAAACAACATAACTTCTTACCTAATTAATGTTAAAATAAATCAATTCTTCAATAAAAGGAGCAACTTATCGACTTAATTATATACTAAAAATTACTGTCCTCAACTTTAGATATATACATGTGAAACACTTTATCTGTTTTACGAATGAATGCTACATGAGAGGTCGAGTCAATATTATAAGTACCATTTACCTAGTCTACGAAATGCCCACAAATACCGATAATTGAGGAGGCCCACGCATTTCCTCGCTTGCACGTTCCTAGGTGAGAGAATGGATAATGTGAAGAAACCAAAAGAGTCTCACATTGATAATATGAATAAACAAGTCTTAGTATATAACTTAGTGGGTTAGTTATCCTAATGCCAATTGGTTTTAGGATGGAACTCCACTCAGCTTATGTGTTAGGCTATTAACGCACGTGTGCACACGACCCACGATCTTAATTAGACATAATCACGGATGTAAGAAAAAATTTAGGGGAGTATTGGTGTAAAAAAAATTTATAAATTTATTATTTCAAATAGTTTAATTAGTCTTAAAATGAGTAAAAACTAAAAACAAAAACAAATAAATTAATTTTCTTCTTCTATTTTTTTTTCTGAAGTAGGGGACAGAGGATTTGACTTCGGATCAAGAGAGCTTCAACTGAGTGACCCACAACTCGGGCACTAATTTTTTTTACAATAGGCAAAACTCAACACTGATCATCCCCAAAAATGATGTTACAAAGCTTCTCATACAAGGGGAGTGTACAACTTAACCACAAATTAAACACCATTATTCATAATGGTATAGTAGTTCAATGTCTTTTTTTAGGTTTGGTTAAAGTGAAGTTTATTATTTGTGTTTTTTTAGTTGATAAAAACTATATAAAATATTAATTTAAAATTTTATAATTATTAGTAATAAATATAAAATTATAAGCAAGATTAAAAAAATGTTGATATTTGTACAATTTTTATTATCTTTATAAATAATATACAACATTTAAAAATATGAATTATCTAACTTATGCTTTAAGTATATAAAAATAGTAATAAATCAAATTTACTAAGTTATTATTAAAGTCCGACTCGGACCAATGACTGGGGGTCGTGTGCACGGGCGCACATGAGCTACTCATAAACTAGGGATTGTTATGTTCAATTCTCAATGTGGACTCGGACCAATGACTGGGGGTCGTGTGCACGGGCGAACATGAGTTAGTAGCCTAGCACACAAGCCGAGTGAGGTTCAATTCTAAAACCAAATGGCAATAGAAGAAGTAGCTCACCGACTCATATACTAGAGATTGTTATGTTCAACTATCGATATGGGACACTTTTTGGTCTCATTCACATCTTTCAACAGTTATCACCTCGATGTGATTGGTCGATTCATTTCTCTTTAAACAAAAATAACTTTAAATTAATTAATAGTTGCTAAAAAAAACCTATATCCTTAATTAAAGTGTATTTCTTTAGATCTTAGAAGAGGTATCATATGTAATCACATTTGCATGATATAGGGAAGGTAAGCTTAGAAAGCTATAGCTTCGTAGAAATGGGTATGCCACTATCAATTGTTTATATCAAATATATATATATGATGACATTGTGTATACACGTACTAGTACGATTTATTTCCTCTCGTTTTTTGGTGGAAGATTTATTTCCTCTAATTATGTATTTGGAAGGTTACACGTTTGTTAATTCGACCATTTCAACTAATAATAATTCAGCATTTAGCCCGTCCGCCGATTCCCTTCGACCTCTCGATTTCCCAGATGTCAAGTCATCTGGGATTTCGAATTATTTCCTGTAAAAAAAAATAATAATTCAGCATAACCCAAATAAAATTTGACTTTAAGTTGTATGTCTACCCTAAATTAATATATTTTTGTAAGGTGATCAACAATCCAACTAGCTTGAATGGTGCGTCATATTTATAGGCCGTAACTTTATTGCATTTATTTATATATGCATATAATTAATTTGGGTGGTATCAAGTCTTCTCAGATCACAAACAAATAACGTCGATCTTATATATGAGAAAGATTAAAAGGCTAATATCTAACGTACAAGTGTTGTAGACGAGTCACTTTATTAGAAAATTGGTTGATCTCTCGAATTCATACTGAGCATATTGTCGAGTCGAGAGACTGGATGAGAACAAGAGCGTCCAACATAATCATATTGATCTCACACGGATATTTTCAAAGGCTACTAATGGAATTGATGGCATCAACGTTGTTCCACTTCAATGTTGAAGACCAAACCTCCTTATATATGAGAAAGACTAAAAGGCTAATTAAGATCCACTTTGTTAACAAATTGGTTGATCTCTCGAAACACAGAGCATAGTGTCGAATCAAGAGACTGGACGAGAACAAGATCATCATATCGATCTCACATGGATATCTTCAAAAGCCACTAATGGAATCGATGACATCAAGGTTGTTCCACTTCAATGTTGAAGACCAAACATCTTTATATATGAGAAAGTCTAAAAGGCCAGGCTAAGATCTAACAAGTGTTTTAGATGAGCCATTTTGTTAACAAATTGATTGATTTCTCGAAACACAAAGCAGTGTCGAATCAAGAGACTGGACGAGAACAAGAGCATCCAAGATCATCATATCGATCTCAAATGGATATCTTCAAAAGCCACTAATGGAATTGATGACATCAAGGTTGTCATATTCTACTTCAATGTTGAAGACCAATTTGTTTGGCACGGAGTCGCACAACGAGGCATTGCAAGCTAAGACCATACTTGCATGATCGCAAATCAGTACACATCCCACCGAAACTTCACCAGTCAAGACTTTCGATCTATCAAAATTGATTTTGAATCCCCCATAAGGCGGTGGTTTTTACCCTAAGATTTCTTATCTTTATGGGTTTTGTAGTTTTTCAATTTCTTTAGTCTCAATTTCTTCTCGAAATAGTTTCTCGGTATCTCCTCACCTTTAAACAATTGTCTTAGATATCCCTCCCAAATCCCACCTTCTTTACAAAGCTACCATCTTTAAATATGATTCTGTTTCTAATTGTCAAAATGCCCCACCAAACCGTGACTACTTTTTACATTTTGTTATTTAGCCTCTTGAAAACCTATCAGCTTTAGTGATTTAATGGACTAAATTTTTAATGTATACTTAGAAATAAAAAAAAAACATGCATATAATATAACTCTTACCTAATTGTCAAAATGAAATGTATCAGATTATTCAAAAGTCAACACTTATTTATTCGAATGTTAAAACGTTATGGCGAGATGAACATATTCTCTGATAGCTCATCGAAGAAAAGGACCTACCCCTATTCGTACATTAATTTAGTGGTTTTGGTCGATCCCTTGTATGGTACCATAACACTTGCTTGCAAGCTACCATTAATGTTACATATTATATATAGTCTATTGTATATATTTGGGCTTCAATTTCTTAGACATCTCTAAACCTCGAGCCTCATATTAATTTCTTAAAGCAATATATTTATTCAACGGGGTTCCAATTCAAAACCAATCAACAGAAAACCAAAGGTTGTTAGATTCATAAGATACCCATGCAGGAAAGCATGGAATTTTATGATTAATCGATGAACAAAGAAGGGAAACATGTACACAATCAGAAGGATGTCATGCCAATCCATGGCAGTCACATTCGCTCTCGCTCCCCTGAGACGATATAAGATTCGTCGCTCTTACACCCTATGGAAACCCGAGGGCTTCCATAGGAGAAGAGCGATAATACGAAAAGGGTTGGTTGCAGCACTTGCTAGTTATATCTACAATCTAGGCAGTAACTGTGGTCTGCCTTGCAACCCTCTCCGGGTAATCAGCTTCAGCTCTCTTATCAGTCTCCCATAGCTCTGGCAATGCCTCTCTTAGGTTATGGATGCTCTCGAGCGCGTAGTCTGCTCCTTTCGGCCTCTGGGAAGTGCCAACCAGTACCGTATGGAGGCCCACGCGCTTCCCCGCTTGCACGTTCCTAACGCTGTCTTCAAAGAATATCTGTATAGAACAAAGGAAGATCAATCATTTAGGCATAAATTATTCACAATGGTATAGTTAGTTCAGTGTCTCTTTCTTTTTGGTTTAGTTAGGTGAGCTCACTGTTTTCTGTGGGTTCAAGTTGGCAATCTTGAGGGCTTGTTCTATTGCGGATTCTGATGGCTTGCAAACGACAGGCGTCTTGGGGAGTGTTGAGGTCGGATTCAGCTGCGCGAAATGCCCAACTATGTCAAAGATCTCAGTGGAGCCATTCTCGGCTGTGTTGGTGTTAGGAGAGACCGATCTTGGACCCAGAAACTGGAGATCATCCTCGTCGTCGGAGGAAGAACTCTTGTGAGTTGGGTTCAGCGTCTCAAAGCAGATTATGCCTTCAAAACAGTCCTCTAAGCCAAGCCTCTTGAGGGCTTCAACTGCGTGGATCCTATCCGCATTTGTAAAGATCTGAATGCAAGGAGTAAGAATAGGAGCCATTTTACTGATAAAACTAAGATCTTAGATACATTTTGCTTGTTCAATTGTGCTGCAGGAACTTACGACTTTGCGAATAGGACAGCTCAACAAGAGGTTCCTTAGGACAGGGTCCGGCTTGAGGTTGTCGTAAGGCAATCTCCCATGAACAAAGCTGAACAAGAATGAATTGGACAAATCCATGAGATTTTTACTTATGACAGTCAAAAGTAGAAGTTGAAAAGAGATGCAATTCAGTACCTATGGTATTCGTCGTAGTCAAAGTCGTATCCAATTGCCTGCATAGGATCAAACACAGACCTATTAGCGGTTCATCCTCCTTTAAAACGACATCTCAAAAAGGCGAGGATGTAAATTGCAAAGCTGGTGTTTTTACCCTTAGTCCAGCCATTGTTGTCCCATAGTTCTTGTACAGATAGTTGCACAAATCATCAAGCTTGGTCCTATCAATGTTGAGCTTTTCAACCAAGTAGTCTGTATGGAGAAAATGGGATACAATCCAATGTTTCAAAACATTTTCAAAAAAACCAAAAAAAAAAAAAGGAAAAGGAAATGGACACCATTGATTGATTGGATAGAAACCAACAAAATAGAGAGCCAAACAAAATAAAAGGAGCTTGCTTAAAACAAGAAGACATGAACAAAGGTGAAAGAGGCCTACCTTGGATGTTCTTTAAGACAGCTTTCGAAAGGCCGGTGCTTAGAGGGTATAAAGTATCATCCAAATCTGCCAATTCAATACACAAAACACGATCAATCAAGAAATCTGAATTTTGTATCAACACACAAACATGATCATCAACCGAGATGCTCACCGAATAGAAGGCATTCGTACTTGGGAGCCTGCGAGTATCGGCCCTCAAGTTCCATCTTGATCTACAACAAACAAAATGCCATAAGATAAAGAGGTTTAAGTGTAGGAACAAAAGTGATCAAATAAAACCCAAAAAAGAAGATGGAAACAAAACATAGTGGGAATATGCCTTTGAAAATGGTTAATGTCTACAAATTGGGAACAAATTGTGAATCAGATTAGCATAAAAAGTACGAAAAAGGGGGTTCTGAATGATGGATTTGTAGCTTTAATCTGCCAGAATAAGTCATAACAGGACCCTTTTTCTGAATGGACACTCCACAAACACATGGATCAAAGGTTAATTTCAATTTGTTGTGGTTGTTTCTTCAACATCATCATAAGTTCATAACAACTCAAAAAAGGGCTAAATTTTCTTCAAATTTTTATTTCAATTGGCTCCCAAAAAAAGGGTCTACAGACTCTTTTTTTTTCTTTTCCCTGTTGGATTCAGCTCTTTTGGATGGATAATAACCGCAAATCATTTCACAAACCCCATCAATCAATCAAAGGTTTTTCCAGATTAGGTTTACAGAAATTGGCCACAGCCCAGAAATTTGTTTTTAGTCCTCTCAAATGGGTGCCCTAGAAACCTCACAAATGAGCAACAATCACATGAAAAGATGCAACATTTGGGGGTTTCAAACAAAAAAAAGGTGAAAGCTTTTTAAAATTTTGGTGGAATGCAAGATGGGATGATGATGAAGAAGACGAGTTGAAAGAACATGAAGCATACCAGATTGAAGGGAGAGAGAGTAAATGATGAATTTGAAGCTTATAGGAAGGGAGAAACAGAGGGGGGAGGGGGAAGGTAATGGAAGCCCCAGGCGGGTTTAAATAGGCAAACCGTTGCGTATTGCGAAGCTCTTTCCTTTTTCCTTTTTCCTTTTTTTTTTTTAAAAAAAAAAGAAAAAAGAAAAAAGAAATAGTTAGATATCTACTGTAATAATTTAGCATATTCAACTTTATATTATTGGTACCCAATAAATTATGTGGGTCTTTTGGAGGCTGGAGCTGTGACAACAAAACCAGTTTTTTTTTTTTTTTTTTTTTTTTTTGTAGTAACAAAACCAGTTTAATCACACCCTCTTGTAATTAAAAGATACTGTATCACGGTGTAGAATAGCTAGCACGGTTTTTTATTTTCGCATTTTTATTTCAGTTATTTGTTTGGTGTTTTTTCCTTTTTGTCATTTACTTCTGTTATTTGATTTGGTTGTATATGATGGTTAGTCTATCTACCGGCTTGTTCGGTTTCTCGGTTTTTCTAGGCTTGTCTAGAGAACTGAATTCTTATCTTGCTTAAAAAAAAGGTATTGTATCATTTTAGCATCTTATACTGCTATATACACATTTTAAAGAGAATAAAAAAATATACTCTTATATTATTTATTTATTTTTAATTTTTTGAAACTATAACTAACTAGATGATCTAATCCGTATCCGGGAAGAAGCTTCCTTAGAGTTTCGTCTGCACTTCACACAGGAGATAGATTTATATTGTATCACTGGCCCGTGGTGCTACTGTTCGGTGGTGTTTGGATTCGTTTTTCGCCGTCGTCCGCAACAGTTGGGTGGAGCTCTTCTTAGATCATTTTGTTGTAGAGTTATTTTTGATTGTTTCATAGCGCCATTTTCTGTTCTTGTTGTATGTTTAGGCGGTCGCCTACCGATTCATCGGCCTCTCGAGAATTAGGCTTGTCTGATCTCGAATTCTTACTTTATAAAAAAATGATCTAATACCATCTGTTCGGCAAAATATGATGTTTACTATTCACACACGTTTTTAAGGGTGATAAAAACTATAAATAAGTGCGTACAAATTTTAACAATTTTCTAGTTACTACTCCATCCGTTCAGAAATAAATGATGTTTGACTTTTCTGCACGCGGTTTTAGGAGCTAAAAACTTTATAACATCTTATTTATTTGAATTAATTTTTTCACAATTTAATACTTATTACTAATAGATATTAAACCGTGAAAAAAATTAATTCAAATAAATAAGATTTTATATAGTTTTTAGCTCTTAAAACTACGTGCACAAAAGTCAAACATCATTTATTTCCGAACGGAGGGAGTATTAATAAGTACAAATTTATTTAAAAAATTATAAAAAAATGAATATTTTATATAATTTTTGTCATTCTAAAAAACGTGAGAGAATGGTAAATGACATGTTTTTATTTTCAAACGGATGGCGTATTTTAATATTAATTATAAGGTATTTTTGGAAAGCAAATAATAAAGACCAAAATATCTTAAACGATATTTGTTTGTTTAATAAGATTCCTTCAATTCTTTAAATTAACAAAGTTTTTTTTGGGGTTATCAATGACATGTAGTTTTTAGAGAATTTGTAACTCGCTGTGATTTTTTAATTTAATTCTATTACTTTTTTTTATCTTAATCCAATTCGATCGACTTAGTCGCTCTACATCTGAATCGGGTACTGTGTGACCCATTTAAGAGGTTGATCCTCCCACTCATAAGCGACTCCATGTTTCCATGAGGATTTGAACTCTTTCCCTACCACATAATTTCAAACTACAATTTTTTTTTTCCAATTAGATCTTTACAACTCATTTAAAAATATAGCTTTTTGACATTAAAAAAATAGACATGGATCCTGCTTTCAAGTTTCACCCTCCCTCGCCTCCCCCACCCTCTCATCCGTTTCTTGCTGGGAAGAATGGTCAAAATCAATTTTAATCCCCCTAAAGCTGATTTTTAAGACAAAATGAAATTTAGAAAGAAAATAGGGTTTTTTTTTTCTGTAAAACCTTTATTCCCCTAAAATACTAACTATTTCCAATTTTCCAATGATAGGTAGCAACGGGCATGGAATCAGGATTACAATCTTGGGTAGACTGAATTTACATATAATTTTTTATTTTTCTCTATATCTATTAAATTAAAAATTACAGATGCATTTAAGAAAGATAAATGATGAAATTAATATATGGAAAAAAAATGAAAAAAATGGCTGCAATTTTGGTTGGAACGCTACTGATGGGAAATGGAAAATGGGTCACCGCTACTGTAGGCAAAAAAATTGAGGGGATTTAAGAGTCCTCAGGTGATTCGAACCCAGGTCTGTAGCCCTCCCTCCTCCCTACAATTGCACTGGTAAAGCAATATGATCCTAACTACACCTATATTGTATATATTGCTGGTAAAATGGGGTGGGTTGTAGCACACACCAGCCCACCCCTAGTTTCATCCCTGGGTAGCAAGTTAAAGTGTAATGAACAAATGAAGTATTAATACACAAACTTGAAATATTGATTATTTGCATTTATTTAACTTTAAATTACCATTATTATTATTATTATTATTATTATTATTATCTCAAACTCGATTAAAACCTTTTCAGATAATAATCCAAACCTAACTAGAAAATGATCTATCACGTCTCCAACCTTGCCAAACATCAATTCATACCTAATAAGAGTATTACACCCATCAATTAATTACCCAAAAATCAAATTAATATGACCCGACATAACTCATCCATTTTCCACCTCTCGTTTTGTATGTATATATTGGAATCATTGGATGTTGTCAAAATGTACGTTGAGTAACATTTTTAAGTTTTACTTTCAATGTGAATATTCCCTCTTCTTATCCCTAATAATAAGTCATTCCATATGTGGTCATGAAACGCAAACAAATTAAAAAGATTATAGTAATGAAAGGATCGAGAAACAACGTAACAGATGCAGAAGGATAAAAAGATGGAAGTCGGGAATGGGGTGAGTAAAACACTAGCTAGCGACATACTCCGTATATTAGAGAATGGTATCCAACAACCCATCGATCCGATAGCTCATCCGGTACTATTATGTAGGAGTAGGTATTAATTAATTATTTAGACCAAATCAAACTAAGTAGTCAAATAAAAAATATCGATCAAACGTATGGACACTTGAATCAAAATATCTGAGTTCACATATGAATGTTGACCCCGCATAGTTACGAATTACCCTACTACATAACAATATGTTTGACTTTTTACCCGTATTTTAAAAAGATACTTCGTATCCTCTATTTAGAAATAATTGTTGTTTGACTTTTCGACATGTTTTTTTAGTTAAGGAGTTAAAAACTATAATCTATATAAAATATTAATTTTTTAAAATTATTTTTAAGATAATTTTAAAATTATAACTAATAAGTATAAAATTATATTAAAAATTTGATATTTTACATAGTTTTTAACTACTTAAAAAATGTGTTGAAAATTTAAACGAAATTTATTTCTGAATAGAGGGAGTAAAATTAAAGTTACCAGTATTTAAAAAATATTATTTTAACTATTTTTTTAATTTAATTAATATTAGTAATATCTATTAAATTGTAAAAAAATAAAAATACTTAATACAGAGTATTTTATACTCCCATTCGTTTCCTTTTAATTGACTTTTTACTATTTATACACGTTTTTTAAGGTGTGAAAAACTATATAAAATAATAATTTTTTTCAATAATCTCATACTTATTGGTGATAAGTATAATATTATTAAAATAAAATATTAATATTTAATAAAAAAAAATTTATCTTTCTAAAATTACATGCTTGAAAAAGTTATTTAAAAGCAAAGGGAGGGAGTACTACTTAAACTCTTTAAAATATACTCCATCTGTCCCACAATGATTGTCTTTAACTATTAATGCATATTTTATTAAGAAGTTAAAAACTATATAAAATATCAACATTTTATTAAATATTTTTAAATAATATCATACGTATTACTAATAAGTATAGAATTATTTTAAAAAATTAATTAAAAAATGAATATTTTATATAATTTTTAGCTCCTTAAAAAACGTACATAAATAGTCTAAAGACAATTATTGTGAGAGTATATAAAAAGTCAAATGTCTTGTTGATCTGATGAAATAAGAGTAACTAATCGTAGGTGCCTATAAACTACAGTATTTGCAAATGTACATCGATCAGATGACAACCAACCGGCCAATGGGCATCTTCAATTGCGTATCATCATCAACCATATAAAAAGTACTCCATCCATCCGTTCACAAATATAAGTCATTTGACTTTTTTGCACGTTTTTTAAAAAGCTAAAAACTATATAAAATATTAATATTTTTTATTAAAATTTCAAAATAATATTATACTCAATACTAATAAATACTCCCTCCGTTAATTAAAACTTGACGTTTTACTATTCACGCACGCTTTTTGAGGTGTTAAAAGTTATATAAAATATTAACCTTTTTAACATATTTTTTAAATAATTTCATACTTGTTACTGTCAATTATGAAGTTATAAAAACAAATTTAAAAAAATGTTAATATTTCATATAGTTTTTATCATTTTAAAAAAGCGTGCATGAATAGTAAACGACAAGTTTTAATTAACAGAGGGAGTATATATTATTTTTTAAAAATAATAAAAAAGTTAATATTTTATATAGTTTTCACTTCCTTAAAATACGTGTCAGAAAGTCAAACGACTTATATTTGTGAACGGAGGGAGTACAAGAGACTAAGAGAGAATGATGTAACGCAATAATTATACAGTATAACAGAAGGGTGTTTTGGTAATTTCAAAATTTGAAATATTTTTAAGATCGATAACGGTTAAACCTTCCAAATCTAATTCATTTTTAAGTTAAGATTTATTGATCAATAATCTAACCCTTACCTTCCTTCCATCAGTTACCATGCACAATTTATTTCACTTCCCCCATTTAATTATCTAATTTGAGTGGGTAACCATATATCTTATAGGATACTTTAACCATTTCCTCTCTCATTGCATAGACTCACAAAAAATGAAGATCATACAAATTTTCCAAATAAAATTTGATTTATTTCCCTTTTATTCACTCTTACTAAAAAACACGGCCTAAAAGAGATTGATGTAACACAATAATTATACAATACTCCCTCAATTTAATTTTATAAGTCATTCACTATTTATGCACGCTTTTTTAAAAATTATATAAAATATTCCTTTTTAATTAATTTTTTTAATAATCACATATTTTTTTATAGTAATAATAATATGATATTATTAAAGAATAATTAATATATTATATAAACTTCATAATCTTTAGAAAACGTGCGTAAATAGTAATGGCTTATAAAAGTAAGGGAAATTCCGATTGGTGCCCCTGAGGTTTTGGCTATTCCGGATGGTGTCCCATAGTTTTTTTTCCGGATGGTGCCCCTAAGGTTTTACAAAAGTTCGTCTAATGCCCAAAATCAATGTTTTCACTTTTTCATAAACAAAAATGAACCTTTATTTTTTCAATATTGCATAAAATCACCCTTTACTTTTAAATTGCATATGATTATCTATATTTTTGCTAAAAAAAGCAACACAAAAGCACACTCATTTTTAAAATTAAACAAAATCACCCATTATTTATTTATTTTAAAAAATTCAACACAAAATACCCAATATTTTTAGAACCGCATAACATATCAATTACTTGTCAAAATTTGAAAGTAACCACCCTTTTTTGTGAACAAAATGGTTAAGTCATAAATCTTCAACATCATTTATATCTTTAAGTCATTACAAAACCTATCATTTTTAGAATAATTAAGATTAATCTACCTTGAATTATTTTATCTTACTCATAAATATTTTATTATTAAATAGATATTTGAATATGGATTTCGGATAACATATTCTAATTCTTATATATTAAAATTATTTTTTAGTCACATGTTCGATGAGTTTTGATTATTTTATTTAAATTGACTACAATAAAGTTTTTAATTTGTGAGGATATCGCAATTGAGTTTCAAATTGATTTGATCGAATAAATAAGAACATGATGTGAACTTGCACCTTGAAAGTGCATCCAATTAAATTGGTTTTAATTATTTTAGGAAGATTTCTTACCTAATTGAGCCAACATTTATATTATCTATGATTATTTTAATTAAGTTTCATATACATCCCCCATAAAATATACAAAGGATGATTTTGTAACAAGCATTATTTTAATATATATATATATATATATATATATTTTTAGCATTTATAGCTTAACCATTTTGTTCACAAATTAAAAATGGGTGGTTATGTGCAAAATTTTCAAGTAATTCATATGTTATGCGATTTTAAAAATATTGGGTGTTTTGTGTTGAAAATTTTAAAATAATTGGTGATTTTGTTTAATTTTAAAAATGAGTATGCTTTTGGATTGCCTTTTTGGCAAAAATATAGATAATTATGTGCAATTTAAAAATAAAGGGTGGTTTTGTGCAATATTGAAAAAATAAAGGTAAATTTTTATTTATGAAAAAGTGAAAACATTTATGTTGGGCATCAGACGAACTTTTGCAAAACCTTAAGGGCACCATCCGGAAAAACAAAAACTGTGGGACACCATCCGGAATTGTTAAAACCTCAGGGGCACCAACCGGAATTTCCCTAAAAGTAAACTGAAGAGTATAACACAAGGGTGTTTTGGTAATTTCCATCTTGAAAGATTTTTTTAACAGTAATTAAGTGGAGAGTGTGGACCACACGCCACACACCACCATATATTCCATTAACCAGGACGGCAGGACACTACCGTCTACCGCACAGTACATAGCAGATCACCCCCACTTTCTGTACACGTGTCAGATTTACAACCTACCGATGTACTCCATTTTTTTTTTTACGGTCGGTGAAAATTAGAATGTTTACTTAATCGGTAGACCATCCTAAATTATCTTTTTGGGCAATTAAAGAAAAATTCCTATAGAACGTTTACTTAATCGGTAGACCATCCTAAATTATGTTTACTTAATCGGTAGACCATCATCAAGTTTCAATTAAAATCATTTTTAACAATGAAATCTACCATCGGAGATTTCTTCAAGTACTCCTGATGTCTAGATACAAGTTTATTGGAAAGCTTAATCTTGTTGTTACTTGTTAGCTTGGGTACAATCCTTGATATTAGCAAATGCCTGAAAATCGAAGAATAAATGGTATAAGTTCCTCATTAATACCAATAATCATAAATCTAGTATAAGGAAAATCGAAGAAAAAATGGTTATCATCCTCAACTCCATTATTGTAAAGACATAATTAGTAGGGGATTCGTTGGTAAGATTTATCAAGTCTCTCCCTTGTAAGGAGAATATCAACACACGTTTTTTAAATAAATTTTTTGATTTTAAATGGAAGATTAAGTTTTCAAATCCACCGGCTTGTATCAAATTCCTTTGGAGTTGATAAATTAAAAAAATTTATATATTTCAAAACAAAACAGAAACTTGGCCTAACAATAAACACGAGCCTCACGAGCATAAGAGCTATGGGGAGTTCGGTCCACTGAGCCTAATGAGAACCAGTTGAAGAAGACGACAAGGCTAGAAAAGCAAAGCTAACCCCACGAGCACATGGGGATCTCTACCAGCCTACCAATGAAACAACATAAGCAACCAGCTTGTGCCAAAACAATGATTAGATTCATAGAGATCTTGTAAAGATCCATTGACACCTTTTCGAGAGTAGGGTTTCTCCGAGCCTAAGGCAGGACGATCATACAATAGAAGTTGTCGCCTAGCCATTCGCCAATCACTAGGCATGTCTCACATTCAATTCATCTCTAATTTGATCGAGTTGCCTCCCTTCCAAAGCAATTTGTATCGGATTGCTCTAGGTAATGCAATTTATAGAGGTAACTTGCTAGATATGTGGAATTTGAACAACCAAGAAAGACTTGTTAGTTTGGTAAGGACTGAGGGAGAAGAGCAATAAGATAGGCCTCCATGAAATTTGAGAAGTATTTGTGAGAGATTTGTGGTTGTCTATAGTTATTGCTATATGCATCAAACGCAAGTGTTATATACTTTAATTACACGGATTCTAGATCCATTTAAATCACAATCTGATACTTCTCTATTATTAAATAAGAGATCAAAATATCACGGATAGAAAAACTATCACAAAAACAAACATTAACTATTTTTTTTTTTTAAATCAGTAAAAAGAATTAAATCAGTAAAACGGAACAATTGCACAACCATATATAGAGAAACTTTGAAAAAACAATACGGAGTGGTAAAAGCCTTATATTGTGATAAAATATAAAATAAGGTATCATTTGACAAAGAACAGTGCACATATAAACTACAAATAAAAACATGGGCAAATAACAGGCTACTTGTTCCACCTCTCTCTCAACAAGGTTAAGATATTATAAGGTATTTGCATTCCATATGGTAAAAAAATAAGGTAATGTTTAATTAACGCAATTTTTACAGTGATATGTAATTATTTTATCTCGATTTATGTTATTATTTAGTTTAATTATTATTTTACCTTATTTTTTTAATGAGATTTTTAGTTATATATTACATAAAATGCAATGAAATCCCAACACACCCTAAGGATAATATATTTAAAAAAAAAGATATTATTATAAATATAAAATTAACGTGACGACTAATTAAATAGTAAGAAGAAAATGGCCCGACGCTTGGGCCTTGAAAGATTCTAGGAACTATGAACTAGATTAGATATCCTATATATATATATATATATATATATATATATATAAAATGTACGTAGTTCCCTAATTATTGGCGCATTTCCAATAATTTTGCACAACCATATATGCTAATCTTTTGAAACTTTGTTCACACGAAATCAATTATTTAATTTAGTTCTTAAACGTACCTACATATCTTCAAGATAGATTGATTTTTAATATTTGACCGGCACTGATTTAGTGTAGTAGTGCTGTAGTACAGTATTATATTTTTAATTACAGGCCGGTGATTCACATCCTAAAACAAACAAGTTAAGATTTATTTCTTTATTATTTAAGATATAGATTTGGGTGTTGTTAAATCTTGTTAGACAATCATTTAATATGATGTTTTTTTTTAAAAAAAAATGAGAATTGTGAGATCAAAATGTGATCCATTTGACAACGAAGATGAGCGACTTTATCAGTTGCTTGGTTGATATTAATTTTTTCCAAAACATATGTGAATGTACACACTAGTTGGAAGGCAGAAGAAGACACAGAGCATCACATAACCCCCTTATGAATTTTCAATTAAATTCAAGCCTTACCAGTTTAGTTGGTAAAGATTACACGTAGTTATCAATAAGTCATGAGTTCGAATCTCTCATCCACCGTAATGGGCCTAGTGCCTAAAAATATTTGATAGCCCCTCCACCGTCAACAGATCAGAAGAATGACGTGTTGTAGGCAACACGTACCATCTCCAATAATCACAATGAATCCGACTCTAGATTTGTCGATCAAATGAGAATTTTGAGCCATCAAAGTTAATTTTACGCACGAGCTTAGAATTGACTTTGCCCATCTTATATTTCTTCTTCTCCATTGGGTAGGTGGTTTGATGTCAATCAATCTTCTTTCAATCTAAGATTTCGCGGTTTAGGAGTTGCTATCGCTGATTTTAAATCCATTTTCCTTAAGCTATTGGGATATTTTTTTTTTTTGTAATCTATATGTAGACTATGTAGTTGATATGTGTACATGGTACATGATTCGTTAATTGACTCTTTCTATTACCTTTCTAAACCAATGAATGTTCCCATCAAATACACATAAATAAGTATATAACTAGCTAGCTGTCTCTCACAAGCTTACTTTATAACTACTCTATAGCTCAAACCCCAAACTCTAATAAAATAAGGGTTTGTTTAGGTTAAAAATTAAATTAATTATTTTTATAACATATACACTTTAAATTATTTGATCATTATCTAAAATGATACAAATTTAAAATAAATTATTTTATAAATTGTGTCATTCAATTATATTTACTTTAAAATATAATTATCAACTTTATGCAATATTTCAAATTAAGTTAACTCAATTTATATAGGATTTAATTTAAAATTTACGTTATGTTAATTACTTTATAAATATCATTAAGCAAATAACTTGAGATCCAAACACACTCTTAAGTATATATATTCGGACCAGAAAAAATAAGCTAAGAATGTATACTCGATTATATAACGTACTACATTAGTTAATGGAGATTTTCGATCTACTTCGTTTCATGTTTCATTTGTTATAATACTAAACTATTTTATGCTTTATTTAATATTAAATTTTTTATGAAAATTATATTCATATTCCAAATATCTATTTGTATATGTTTATATTTTTATTTATAAAAAGCATGTTTTTAAATTTTTAAATATTATATTTCAAAAAATATCCTCTTTTTAATTTTTCAAAATTTCAAAACATGATTTTTAGGATAAAAGTTTAAAAATATACTATAAAGTATAGTAGATGATCTGTATTGGGTTTGAAATAATTTAATATTATACCGAGTGAAACATGAAGTATAGTAGATGATCTGTATTGGGTTTGAAACTAATGATACATCGGGCATACTTGATTGGTTTGAACATTAAATATTAGAATATTTATATATTCAACATCAGTTACTGTATTTATTAGTATTAATTAATTTAAAAATAGAATTTTTTTACTATGTTTGTCTGGTGAGTTGTAATGTATTGACCCCGCTAAACCCAGATAATTTTAACACTAAAATCACGAGGAAAATTCATTTTTATCATCGACCACCCATTTAAGTCGGTATGTTAAACTTCGGTGGGCCATATGATGTGGGGATCACGCACATCCAAGCGCACCATGCGCTAAGCAAGTATTTACGTCGGTATGTTAAACTCTGGCGGGTCATATGACGTGGGGGGTTATGCACATTCAAGCACACCCTGCGCTAAGCAAGTCGAGTACACAAACTGAATGATGTTACATTCTAAAACTAATTGGCATTAGGTGAGGTAGTCCACTAGCTTATATACAAGGCTTAGCTTGAATTTATCATTTTATCAATGTGAAATGTTATTTTTACATCTTTCTACACGGTATATATTAAAGTTGAGAAAAAGATGCATGTACACAAATCAAACATAGATCTAAGCCAAACAATATCACGTTTTGTAATCAAGGGTATAACAAATTTAATCATATGATATTGATTTGATGAGATGCATATGGTTGGAAGTTAGGTAGGATGTGTATCAAAGTCACATGCCAATGCAGCATATATGATGAATGAATATTGGTATCAAATAAGACGAGAGAGAGAGGTTCGATCAAAGTACTTGGCCCCACTCCTGGCTTTACCGCGTTCGATCACATGATCGAAGAGCGGTTTATTTAGTATAGGTCACGCGTTCGATTCCTCTCATCTTCGAATTATCATACGTTATAAACATAACAGAGATTAGTCGATCTCTAACCCCAATGTAATAAGATGAGAGACACCTAGCTTATGATGAAATTACACAAAGACGACGGTCGCATGATTTTGTACAGGAGGATAAAAGTTGCTATTTTAGGGGAAATGTCTTTTCACATGTACTCCCTTCGTCTCACAATAATTATTTTTAAACTATTTATATATACACGCTTTTTAATTAAGTAGCTAAAAACTATATAAAATATTTATTTTTTAATTAATTTTTTAAAATAATTCTATACTTATTAGTAATATGTATGATATTATTAAAAAATATTTAATAAATTGTTGATATTTTATATAGTTTTTAGCTTCTTAAGAAAACGTGCATGAATAGTTAAAGACAATTATTGTGGAACATAGGGAGTATATTATAAAGATTTTCTTTAATTTCTTTTTGGAAAAAATAATAATCAAAACATACGTTGTTGTTTAAATATAATTATCTATAGTTGATAGGGAAAAAACATCGGAGTATTACGGAGTATAAAAGAATCACACCTCAACTTTTTGCCTCATTTACTCATCTTTTACCAACTAAACTGACTAGAGAGATATATTGTAGTTATTACCTATTTTTCATTCTTATTAATCATACAAATACAATTTTCATTTTATACAAATATCATTTAATCTTATTTTAAAAAAAAATACTTTTTTTTTAAATACATACAGTATTAATTAGAAGACAACTGGTCCCAACGTCACCCCTACGACCCCTACGACCGCCACTAAAATTACATATATATTATGGATTCAAATCAGTGAAAAAAAACTTATAAATCTCTAAATTAAAGGATTTTTTTAAAATAACTGGAGGAAGTGGATTATAATTATATCACTGGTTAAAATTGAAATTAAGAAGAAGAGGAAGGAAAGGGAGTAAGGGAGGGTTTGGCAGTGGGAGTGGGCAAATATGCATATATATGTGATACATTTTTAATGTGTGCATGGCTGGCAAGCAGATGCAGATGCAGATGCAGATGCAGATGCAGATAGATACAATTCAACAACGGAACAAATGAAGACGGTACGTACATTTTTAACTTCTTCTATAATCTAAATTATAAGTATCCATATGGGGTTTGTTTCTATTATATACTCCTCAATTCAATTCCCATGGTGCATTTGCTTTTTCGACTACTCACTTTAGTTTGAATGATTTCTATCTTTTCTCATTTTGTCACATTATGCAATGCCAAATCCCTAACATGCCTCACTACATCTAAAGTTCAATGTATGGTTTTAATAAATTATCTTATACTCTCTCCGTTCGGCAAAACATGTCACTTTACTATTCACGCACGCTTTTTTAGGAAATAAAAACTACATAAAATATCTAGTTTTTTTAACAATTTTTTTTAACCATTTCGTACAAACTTGTTAAAAATTTTTTATAAAAAAATAAATATTTTATATAGTTTTTATCATTCTAAAAAAGCGTGCGTGAATAATAAGCGACATATTTTGCCGAACAGAGGGAGTAGTTGCTAAGGAAATCATTTCGCTACGTATAAGTACAATTTTAGTCTGATCGCTATCCCCTAGCACTAGGAAACAGTGTAAAATTATCTGTTTGGATGATCAGGGATGAATCTTCGATTTGAATACATTCATCTTCTTACCTACCGTACAAAAATTAAAAAAAATATTGATGAATAATTTATAAATATTTTTATAAACATCTATTAGTTTTGAAAGCATGTCCTATATAGATATATATTGATTAGACTAGTCTAATTTGTCCAATATAAAATAATTTGGAGTGAAAGATTTAAAGTAAATTACGAAAATCAAAATTATTCGTCTATATAAAAAAATATGGATATAATCTCTTAGATTTTCACTGATGTTTTGAGTTTTTTTTTTAAACTGTGTTTTATATATAAGATATGAAGTAGTAGATTTATAAATGATATTACATCAATGAGTTTGGCATGTGGTTATACACTTATACATCCCTTTCACATCGAATAGAAAAACCGAAAATTGAATGGTTTAATATATAATAAATTAAGAAGGGTGGATGCATACATGAAATCATGCACCAAAGCTTAAATTTTTTTCCCATGTTCAATGGTGGTAGGCCTCCACCTCATAATCATAAAATTTTAAATATTTAATCAATTAATTTAATCATATATATATATAATATTTTAAAAATGTCTATATCACGAAAATGTTATTCAAATGGAATAAGCATGAAGCTCGTGGATTGCTAGTTGTCTGGTTAAATTAATTTATTTTATTTCATTTGGAGTTTATATTCTGCGGATAAGTTGCTGGCATTTAATGATCCGATCATAATTGATTTAGTTTGTGAAATCCAACCACAGGTAATTGATTTTGTTTTTCAAGGAACAAATAATTGATTAATTAATACTCCGTACTTGTTAAAATTTGAGAGAATATACTCTATTCAATTTTTGTTCTAAGTAACTGCAATTTTTAGTTTCTTTTTAATCAATTGCACGTACTATCCGTCGATGTCTTCCCGACAATGAGGTAAAACCTGCGATCGATGTCAACAAACGGGGAATATCTCGGACAAAAATGAAATGCCCCAATATTTGGTCATTGTGCGTGAGATCTTTGATGTTTGGGGTATTGATTTCAAGGGTTCTTTCCCAGCTCTTTTGGGAATGTTTATATATTACTTGCGGTGGACTATATCTCCACATGGGTGGAGGCAAAGGCCACAAAAACTGATGATGCTTGAGTGGTTGTAGGGTTTCTAAAGAGCTTATTTTCCAGATTTGGGATACCGAGAGCTCTGATCAGTGATGAAGGGACTCATTTATGCAACAAGACAGTAAGTGCTTTGCTAAGAAATTATCATGTGACATAGAAAGTATCAAACGCTTATTATCCACAGACCAATGGACAAGCTGAGTTGTCTAATCGCGAGGTAAAGTGAATTTTAGAGAAGATAATAGCCCTAAATCGCAAGGATTGGAGCCTTCGGCTGGAGGATGCTCTGTGGGCATATCGCACGACCTACAAGACACCTATTAACATGTCCCCTTATCGTTTGATAAACGAGAAGGCATGTCATATGCCAGTTGAGCTTGCGCATAACGCTTATTGGGTTGTCAAGCATGCAACAGAAGTTGGAGAGCTCCAGAAGCTTCAAGTACAAAAGTTGGAGGAGATTCGTTAGGATGCTTATGATAATACTACAAGCACAAGATAGGCCTGGCACGACAAGCACATCGTGCGATAGGAATTCCGCCCAAGAGATAGAGTTTTATTGTACACCTCACGCCTTAAATTGTTTACAGGAAAGCTCCGCTCTCGTTGGACAGGACCATACGTGGTGACTCATGTCTACCCTCATGGAGCGGCAGGCATTCACAATCCAAAAGAAGATGAAACTTCAAGGTAAACAGTCATCGCCTCAAGAAGTATCACCCAGACATTTCCAAGCAAAGTATTGAAGTAATGCACCTAGATGATCCAAGTGAAAACTCTTAGACATTCATTACGTCCAAGCCAAGGACATAAAACAAAGACGCTTGTTGGGAGGCAACCCGAGGTAAGTTTTATATTTTCTTTTATGCATATTTCTTTTCAATAAATTAGAATATGGTTCATACATTTTCTATTCGGATATACTTGTCGGACTATCATTTCAGGAAGAAAATGGCTGGAAAAAGATGAAAACGACAACCCAGAAAAACTGGTGCCCGTCGTTGGCCTCGGTCAGCAATTACCAAGTGCCGGATGAAGAAAGAAGGTGGGGCCCATTCCAAATTTAAAACCCTTTATTTTTATCAAACACCCTCTCCTTCCTTCTTCGTCTACCTTCAAACACCTCTATAACCCTCCCAACCCCCAAGCTCATCCTCACCAACGGCCACCACTCCGTTCTCGATCAACCGACGCTCCGTTTGAAATTTCGTCTTCAAAATTCCAATCCCCATCACTCGATCTACAAGAACCCGCCCTCCATTTCTAGTTTCCCCTAACTCCACAAAACCCCATCACCATCCTCCTAAACCAACATCACACTTTTCCTCCATAGTTGAGATCCTAGAAGTTTTGGGGTGAATTTTGTGAAAAAAGGGAGCCCAAAGAGTTGATTTTGACGTCAAATCACTAATGTCGGAGTTAAGGAGGGTTTTTTCTCAAACCGTCGTTGCCCAATTCGACCGGCGCCCTCCGCTGCAAACCGGCGCCCGTCGTTCTGCTTCAACCGACGCCCGCCGTTCTGCTTCAACCGGCGCCCGCCGTTTCTTCAACACACGTTCGCTTCATCGTCGTTGGGACTAACTAGAAAGCCAAAAATATTCATCGACCAAATTCTTCGATCATCCGAAATTGATCAATCTCGAGCTCGTGGATCCCGTTCAAACCCTTTTGGACAGAGCGGGATTAGGAACTTGATCGTCTTGCATGGATTGACATACCCGGATTTGATTCGGGAGTTTCTGGAGACATTAACGGTGTATGAGGGCAATATTGTTGATTTATGTATGATGGGGCGACGCTTTGAGACCTCTAGGAATCAGCTGGTGCGAAGTCTTGAGGTGACTAGGCTGCCATCGGCCAACTAGAAGTGTGCTCTACAGCATCCTAGGACTGCTGGGACATGGGAGCGGGCAACTGGCCAGCAATGGAAGTCCGATGGGGGAAACTATAACTATTCGATCACCCACCCTACGCTGCGACCCTGCCACAAGGTGTTGAATAACACCTTTGGCCAGAACGAGATCAACAAGGTCTTGCTGAAGAGCTAGGCTTGGCTGTATTGCCTAACTATAGAGGTGGAGATCATTCCTGACTGGGTTGATTTGTTTCTGGATGCTTGTTTTGATATATTTCTGGAGGGCCCACAGAGAGCCACGCTTATTGTCGTCCGATTTAGAATCTTAGTGCATGATTTATAGCCACTAGAAGGGGACTCTTGCCTCTCCATGGTGATGTTGACGAGGATGAGACATGTGGAGGGCAGTATGGCTTCTTACTTATGAAGAGTTGGGCCTACAAAAGAGCATATCATTCGCCTTCCTGCTCAGCTGCCTATGGGCCTCAGGATAGCGGACTTTAACCTACCGTCGGAGGCATTGTCACATTCTGATGACGAGGATGATGCAGACGATTAGGAGGATGATGCCCCAGCTGCTAATGATGAGTAGGAGCAGCCACTAGCTACCTTTATGCGGGGCGAGTCCAGCAGAGCTTGGTATATTTCTGATGAGGATATGAGCTATCAGCCTTCCCCCACCCCTTCGACCCACTATGGTCAGCGCTTGGATGAGATTTATAAGATGCAGTTGGCTCAGGGCGTGGAGTTCCATCAATATCATCAGGACCTCCTTCGCCGACATAATGATCATGTTGTAGAGTACGCCAGTCTCAGGTCGTATTGCGTCAGCACTGGGAGGAGCATGTCTGCGCCTTCTTAGACGTCCTGCACAACCCTGACACTTTTTGCCAGTAGTTCCAACAGTGCTACCCGTTCCAGCCCCCACCCTAGTGAGATGGTACGTTTACTCTTTGATACCCTTGTTTTCTTTCATTGTTCTTTATGTTTCTGCATTGAGGATAATACAATCTTTAAGTGTTGGGGAGGAAGTTTGAGTTTAGTTTAGTTAGTTTCATGTTTATGTTTCAGTTTCATATTTTATTTGCAAACATTTTATGCAGTTAATTAGTTGAAGTCCATGCATCATGTTTAATATCATGCATTGCATACATGTGTGTTATACTGTTATTTGAAGACCCCATCTGGTTATGTTTGTCCTTTATTTTGTTATTCGCATGATCATAGAAATCCCATGACAGTTTTGCATTGTTGAGCTGAATCACTTAAAATTGAGATTTTAGAAAGGAGATTTTGAAATGTGAATTTAATTGAGTTTGTATGATTCTAACAAAAGTAAATTGGAAGTTCAACATTTAGTACCTAGGGACATATTTTAAGCCATTTGGGGATATTTATCATGTTTTCCCTCTGTTTTCCTGTGATGTATACTCTCCTTGTGCAATTACCTCTTGACATTGATATGATTATTCCTATTTGAGATTGAGCTTACATGTTCATTGTGAATGGCTTTCAAATGATTGAGGCACTATTTCTTAGCTTGTTATTACCCATGGCTTCCCTGTGCTTTATCCTCTGCTTGTAGCCCTTCAAGCCTAGCCTTTTCTGTTGAAGCTCCACAAGATTGGTACCTGGCCAAGATAGCCTGACCCATTCAGGAATTAGGTTTAGAATTGGATTTGCTTCGATCATGTTGATTAGATGAGAAGGCGATGACTTGATTTTGAGAGTTATGGGTATGTATGATGGTATTGGAAAGTTTCTCACATTTTTTGCATTAGTGGCTCTAGTTATTTCGATTTTTGTATTAGTCCTTTAAATCTCTAAAAAAAAGTGATTTGTTTATGATTGTATTTTTATGGCAATAAAGAGCCTTATACTTATTAGTGAGAATGGGTTATGGGTTGAGAGATAGTGACTTTCACGAGATGGTGCTGAGTTTTGTTACTTATATCTTTTGAGTGGTTTTGGTTGTTATTGGTCTTATATTGTTGTTTTTGCTAGGAATCTAGTTCTTGAATTTGACCACCAAAAGACCAGATTTACTCCATGCTTTACTTTTCCTTACCATACCCTATTACAACCTCGCCGAATGGAGCCTTCTTTGAAGTTCTCTATTGAGCGAATGACCTCTTGATGAACTTTGTTTGCAATGTCATTTTTCGGTGGAGAATAGGGTTATATAAGTAACAATATCTATGTAGATTTGCACACTTGGATTGAGTAGAGAGCTTGTATTTTTTATAACCTATACACTTTGAGAGCATTTGGAAACACATTTCCCTGGTGAGGCTGAATGGATAATTTGCTTGTTGTCTGGAGTCTCATGTATGCGAGTTATGACATTATTTCACATGTTCATGCGATCCTAACCACATTTGAGATGTTGCTTTTTAGAAAGCAAATATATGAAGATTCTGTCTGTTGAAGAGACAAGTTACACCACTAAGTCTGTTTCCCTAATGTAATGGTTTTTTTAATTAAACAACGAGTTAGTGTGCATTTGTTCATCGTCAAAGCATGTTTTTATATAAAAAAAATTAAAATTGGTAGCTAGCATGCCCTCTGTTTTAATTTATACCAAATGTACAGATTCGCCAAATGTGCATTAACAAAACCTGCTTGCATTCACAAAATGTTCACAAATTGACCAAAATACATTGACAAAATGTTCATAAAATGCACTCACAAAACCTACACAACACATTCACAAAACCATAAAATGTACATGTACACAAAACCATTCAATAACCACCACAATGTAAGATGTAACATGCACAACTAAGTTTCCACAAAAGTCATTCCAAAACCTACGTAAATTCGTACCTAGCATTCACCTACTTACATTCACAAAATCAGATTCCAGTTCAACTACCAAAAAACTCCACCAAGTTTCATTATATGTGCAAATTTACCAAAGAGAATAGCCAAGAGTTCAATGCCCAATCTATTACATGCGAAGGCTCAGAAGGCGAAGGTTGTGAGCTTGTCCTTGCATCATGAACTCCATCATCACCTTCTCGAGTACATCGACACGCTTCTTTAGCTCTTCATTTTCGGACGCCACTTTCTTGGATATCGTCCTTGCTTCTTGAGCTTCCTTCTTTCGTTTGTTGCATGCGCTTCTTCCTTGGCCTAATGCATGTCTTCCTCGGCCTTCCTGGCTCGTTCTTCAAAACCTTCCTTTTGTCGGCAGATTGAGCAGTCCATAAGCCCCCTCTTTTTTTTTCATAGGCCTTGTGACAATCTCTCTTATTTCCAAAAAAAAAGATAAGAATAAGTAAAAATCATGTTCAGTGTTTAAGTTTAAGTTTTGATTTTTAAGTTTAAGTTTTGACTTAAACTGATTTTTAACTTTCCATCTTTGATTTTGAAATTTAAGTTGGAGTTTTTAAGTTTAAGTTTAAGTTTAGAGATTTTTAACTTTCCGTTTTTATAGACTTATAAGTTTTACAAAACTTATAAAACTTAGTTATACAACTTATATAACACTATAAAACTTATAAAGTTTTAAATTTCAATTTTGACTTAATAAGTAAAAATCAGTTTAATATTCTATCAATATGAAACTGATTTTTAAGTTTAAGTTTCGGGCGTAGTGTCAAGTAATTTGATCAAATACACTCCGTATTTTTTCATGATAAAAGGCAGTTGTATTTATTCTAGTGATATGAGCTGGACTAGTTAGCTAGCTGTGATGCATCGCAAGATCGATTTTGGCATTTAATGAGAGGAACTTTTCAGCACACTGCATACCCCTATTAACGTTTGTTCATATAGCAGCAATTGTATTTACTTTATCATGAGGATGTCATGAAATATGTCCTTATGACCGCATTTAGAATCTACTACGGAGTATAATTTAGTTAAATGAAAATCAAATACTTACTTGCAAGTTGCAATGATAATTAGTAATTGATTATCTTTATTTAAACTGACATTTTTTAAAAAAAATAAAAAGTGACGTACGTTTGGATGTAGCATTGAAGTTAATATATTTTTAAGAAGAAGTTATTGTAGTATTTTAATGAATTAACTTAATTAATTATGAAACTATATACTACGTATAATATATTTTGCTATTTATTGTATGAAAATGCATAATTTTATTATATGCAATTCAAACGTACCTACGTACCTGCTTGTTTGAGAAAAATCAAAAGTATTTTTTACAAAAATTAATACGGAGTAGATATTATGTTGAAATCTCATTGGGAGGTCTAGCCTTAGATAGGGTCCTGTTATTTACACGGCCATTTTATCGCTATCGGGACCGTCCCGATACCGAGCTTCCGAATCGGCATACAAAATGTCGTTGTCGAGTTTTCAGATCGGCATCCGGATGGGGTGGTCAACCTACAATCTGAGCAACCCATGCCTCCAGATCGGCATCTCTATAAAAACCTCCAAGATTCCTCCTAGCTAGGCCGTCCCATCGATGTAGCTGCAGCGTAGACCTGTGCCGATGCCGGTTCTCCAAGTCGGCATATCCCATCCATCTGCAGCAATGGAATCTAGCAGTCTTGGGCAGGGAATCCAACAACTTTAAGTCATGTTGGATATTGCCTATACCGAGTCTCCAGGTCAGTATTTCCCTACCCCAACTCCCCTATAAATAGGCACCCCGAGCCCCTTGCATTACACAAACGAAGACTAAAAAATTTCTTTCATTTCCACCTTAGGAACTCGTCATCGGGAGGTAGTGCTGAAGCAATGGTGAAATGGAGACTTCCTTGTGCATTCCAATTGCTCGGAGGATCGAGAGACAACGAACGGGGCGGGCAAAGTTCAAACGACCCTCGTGCTAAAGCCGGGGCCGCGGTAAGTCGAATTTACATTTGTCGTCCGATTAAACGTAGTTATGTAATGGTTAATTTGACGATATTATATATGTGTAGGAATGAATTTTATATTAGAAAAAAGATAATTATATGTTGAAATGATAGGTATTGTTTGAATGAAATGAAGTAAGATAGTTGATGAAATTTAGATTAAATGTACTTATTTTATGTTAAAATTAGATATTATGTTGAATTTAATGGTTAATTTGATGATATTATATGTGTAGGAATGAATTTTATAATATTAAAGTGAGGATGATATTACACCAAAATTTATGTTAGGAAAAGATAATTATATGTTGAAATGATAGGTTTTATTTGAATGAAATGTACTTATTTCATGTTAATATTTATTTCAAATCACACATCTTATGTACTTACTTTACTTAGGCAATGAGGCGTGCCCTATCGGAGCGCGAATAGGTACGGCCCACTGCGTCGGTCCGTAGAGGTGATAGGCCCATAGAGCCCGTGAGGGTCAGCACATCAGCGGTCAGACAGCCGGATGATGCACCAAG
The DNA here is from genome assembly GCA_963922045.1 of Persicaria maculosa. Lineage (NCBI taxonomy): Eukaryota > Viridiplantae > Streptophyta > Magnoliopsida > Caryophyllales > Polygonaceae > Persicaria > Persicaria maculosa. Next base: position 53,551,520 of record OY998268.1, read on the forward strand.
TGTGCCGGCACCCTCGCGAGCTAGCACATTTATGCTAGGTCGTGACGACGAGGATTTCCTCGCTGATTACAACGTCGACGTAGTGGACACCTCACCTTTGGAGGTGTCGGCTGGGGGCGAGTGGGGAGACCCTTGGCAGCAGACCCCCAGCCCCTAGGTATAGTACAATGCCAAACAGGAACCCTCGAGGTTGGTCGTTATGGCAGGGAGTAGATACTCAGCCTATTCCGGAGGAAAGGACACCTCCGGTTGCAACAACATCTAATTTCCACCCTGTTGTTGATACTTCTTTCCGGTCGACCGTAGGTCCCTCATCACCGAGCGTCGACCACGGTGTTCACGGCTCACAGAACCTTAATGCCCGACTAGAAAGTTAAGGGAAAAAATCCATGAAATAAAGTTATATGGATTTGAACTCGGTACTTTTTGATTCAAATTCAAGCCCCATACCAACTAACATAATCAAACTTTTATAATTTATTACTCTTTTTAAACCCCCTTTTTTTATTAAGTAAAGATTTAAGATCAGATATACCCGAATCTCGATGGCTCGACGGTAAACCGGCAAAACATACAATAAAAAAAGGACAAGGTGCAATACAATCATACGGAAACGCACCCTACAGAAGACAAATCTAGATAAACTAAATCAAAAACATTGGGGACGTAGACTACGAACGAAGTCAAACACCATCCAGAAACAGCACTGTTGGCCAGCCATACAACAAGAATCCATGTGGGTAGTGATTTTTTATGCTTAAAATATTATTATAATAATATTTATAAATATAATTATAATATTATTATTTACTTTAATTTGACATGTTTATATTACAATTTAATTTTGATATTATTTTAATATTTTAAAAAAGTCTTCAAAAAATTCGAGTTTTTTAACATGGTGGGACGAGATGAACCCAGGACAAATCCGGTTTGGCTCGACTTGAAACGACCGGTAACCCGATTGATCCGAAATCTGATTTACCCTAGACTTGAATGATACGAACCCAAATCCAACCCAAGTGACCCGATTGACAGTTCCACCTCTAATTGATCTGCTCTTGATTGGAGTTAATCTGGAAAGTCCTCGCAAAAGTTGATTTCTATCTAGTGTTATTTTCTTTCTAGTAGATGATAGTCTACTATATAATAAAGATACGAATGTGGGTGGTTTTTTCATAATTTTGATTTTTATGGAAGATATTTGTATTTTACCATATTTAATTTGCATTGTTGGCCGTTTTTTTTAACAATTTTGATTTAACCCAAAATTAGTTTGCATGCAAATTTAAAGAAGGTAAATATATGTAATTAACAGAGGCGGTTTTACTAATAACTTGTAAATCGAGTATTTAACCAGATTCGTATTTCATATGGTGTGAAAAGTAATAAAAGTATAGATGTGTTTGGGAAAAAAGGACACTCGGCCAAAAAAACTTATGTTAGAAAAGGACAAGCAACGTGGAGTGTGTGTTGATTACGCATATAAATGTTCATATATACAACTTGTGAAGTACAATAATGGAGTAATATTTTTAATGCATATGCACAAATATAAGTTCAATCATTTACTTTCTAAAAATAAATTTCTATCAATTTTTAGTCCCGTAAATATCTATGCTTATCAATCGTCTATTTATGTTGTACGTGAACGGATGCATTCAGTTACAGGCCGAGAGAGAGTTGAAATTCGCTCCATCTCGTCCCATTTAAAAAAAAAATAGATAAAAAATTAAGAAAATTTATTCATTTATTTATTAAATTAAGGGTTTTGTTGATAAAAAAAATTATATATATAAGCAACCTAGAGTGTGTGTTGATTCCCCAGCTTGTTGATGACTTTGATCTTCCTATGCAAATAAAATATTTTCTCCTTAATTTTTTTGGTCGAAAAATATTTTCTCCTTCATTTATCATGAATAAGGATTGTTTCAATGCATGAAGTATACGAGCATAAACTTACCTAGCTCTCGTCCACACACAAATAGTGCACACTCTTCCATTATATTCTATCTCTCACCGTATCTCCATTATGGTCCAAAACCTTACAAGTCTTGTTTGATCCTCCTTTCAACTCTTCTTTGGTTGATCGCTAACACGTTGAATATTATCGATAGTAAGACTATTAATGCACCAATGCACTAACATAATTTTGTATCTCCTCGGATCTGCACATGACTAAATCATTTAAGTCTCTTTACTTAACTTATTTTTTATGATGTTCACTATTACCTTACTGCGAATAACCTCATATATGATGTTAGTATAGTATACTCCCACATCTGTTATATATATTAGCACAATTTAACAATTACCGTATTTCTTTCCGCACATGACTTTTAAAAAAACGAAAAAATGATTAAAGAAGACTACACACTTTAAGCATCCTTGTGAATGGAAATATGTAGTGATAAGATCGAGGGGTTGATTAGTAAGGAATGAGTGTTCAAGAATGATGCACATAATATATATATATATATATATATATATATATATATATATATATATATATATATATATATATATATATATATATATATATAGGGATTGACTCCGGTAAAAACCTCAAATTGTGGTAAAAACCTCAAATTGTGGTAAAAACCTGTGCGGACTACTTTATATCTTGGTTTTTTTAAAACTCGTGCTAAAAACCTCAATCACACGGTGACTTTACAACTCGGTTCAACCTAAAAACCGTGCTAAAAACTCCAGTTTTAAAATAACACATGACTTTATAGTTCGGTCAAACCGAAAAATCGTGCTAAAAAGCTAATGTTTTAAAATTATATAGTGACTTTATAGCTCGGTTTTATTCAAAACCGGGCTAAAATTTATGACTTTATAGATCGGTTCTATTTATAACCGGGCTATAAAGCAAGTGAACCGGGCTAAAAAGTCGGTTCTCACGGGTTTTTACCTCAATTTTGGTTTTCACCGGAGCACATCCCTATATATATATATATATATATATATATATATATATTAAACATTGAAGATTAGAGATGGCAAATTCTTGAGAGGTCGACGAAATGATGCGCATAAATTAAAACTTTCAAAAAGACTTTGATATTATTTTTTGAAAAAAAATTCCACAGTTCTGCACAAACAAGGACTTATGGAAGAGACTTGTAATTTTAAAATTTTAAAATATTAAATGTGACAATGTTGGAGTATATAACCATATCACTAATCAATATCAAGACCAATCACCTCCTTCCCTAGTTCCCTCCCCTTAAAAGCGACATGTGGAGTATGTTTCTTAATTGACTTTATTAAAAAGTTGGATATAATAATTAATAGTAGATCTTTTAATCTTTTAATAAATTAAAAATTTTAAAATTATCAACTAATTTTTCACGACTACAATCACTTAGCTTGCAAATATCTCTCAAATGCACAAATCCTCCTTTAATAAAAATAAACTTTGTTACTTTCTTCATTTCTAAATATATATCTTTTACTATTTTAAATAGTAAAAGATACTGTAGTATATATATATAATGCATTTAGAAATGGAGTAAGTAACTTGATGATCATTATTGAGTCATTTATGATATTATTTATGTACACTTTTAAATAACTTGATAATTATTATTGAGTCATTTATGATATTATTACTAAGCCATTAATTAACCCCATTCATACCCCATCAAAACACCATTATGTACTCTTTTGTTAATTAAACCATTTATATATCATACGTACATAACAAAAATAATCAGAACACTGCGAATATTTAATTTTGTTTACCAAGTGATGAAAGTTTGTTAGTGTACTTTTTCTTTGAGGTATTGTCGGTGAAATTAACCATCTTCCAAGTTGTATTTTTGGACACCCCACTACATCGACCTGTCCCATTGCCAATTCGTCGAACATACTTTTCAGTTCTACCAATCTTCCGATGATCCGAATTACTTAACTTCCTACAAAAATGAATACAAAAAAAAAGGTTCTTACTTGCACACCACAAGAACATATATAGCTAGAGAGTTTGGTTCCAATGTACATATCTCTTATGATGTACACATGTCTTATTGTGTATACAGAAATTATTCATTTAATTTGTTTTCTTATGATTATTCATCTATTTTTACATAATTATTCGTCTAGAACTATATAATTATTCGTCTGTAAAAAATTTCTTTCTAACGAATAATCACTAGTACCACCGAATAATTTCATTCCAACAAATAATCATCCAATACCACCGAATAATCAAAAGCTACTTTTAATGTCAACAGTTGATCGTTTTATTTCAATGATACAGATTTGTTAAATATGATACACTATAAGGATTGTGTATATATGATCTATGGTCATATATATATAGGGTGTGGTTCAGGTGTGCACAAATATTATTCGGTGAAATGTGAAACATTATTCGGTGAAATTTGAAGCATTATTCGGTGAAATGTAAAACATTCTACCGAATACTGTTGTGTTTTTTTTTCCGTTCAGTTCAAATGAAAACATCTCAATTCCACTGAATAATTTGAAACATTCGACTGAATAATGTTTAGTTTTTTTATTCATCCATTTCAAATAAAAGAAACCTCAATTCCCTAAACAAAACTGACAATTTATACGAAATGTTTCAAATTTCACCAAATAATATTTGTGCACAGTGCACACCCTAAGGCTTGTGCACGAATGATCCATACACTATATATATATATATACATATATATACATATATATACATATATATACATATATATATATATATACATATATATATATACGGATTGACTCCGGTGAAAACCTCAAATTGTGGTAAAAACCGTAAGGACTACTTTATAGCTTGGTTTATTTAAAACATGTGCTAAAAACTCAAGTTTTAAAATAACACATGACTTTATATCTCGGTTAAACCTAAAAACCGTGCTGAAAACTCATGTTTTAAAATTACAACAGTGACTTTATAGCTCGGTTTATATTTAGAACCGGGCTAAAATCTATGACTTTATAGATCGATTCTATTCAAAACCGGGCTATAAAACTAGTGAACCGGGCTAAAAAGCCGGTCCTCACAGATTTTTACCGTAATTTTGGTTTTCACCGGAGTGCACCCCTATATATATATATGTACTCAGCCCTTAACGTGTATCATGTACACAAATCAGGGCCGTTGATTAGTTGAGATGGAGGGTGGAGATTAATTAGCCCATTTGTGGTAGATTGCCTGCATAGATGATTATTCGGTCGAGTATAAATGATTATGCACTAGTATATGAAGAATTATTCAGTTGTATGAGTCTGTTTAGTAGGTTAGTCATTATTCGATCGTATTGACGGATTATGCGATGGTAATTTTTAGGTAAAAGCTAGGGGCGTTTTCATGGTGCTAGCTATTAGAAAAATCTATCGATACCATCGCATAATCCGTCAATACGATCGAATAATATTGTAACGCCATCGAATAATTAAGTTATACCATTGAATAATAAAGCAATACCATCGCATAATCCGTCAATACGATCGAATAATATAGTGAAACCATCGAATAATCAAAATGACTAACCTACTAAACAGACTCATACGACTGAATAATACTTCATATACTAGTGCATAATCATTTATACTCGACCGAATAATCATCTATGCAGGCAGTCAAACAAATGGGCTAATTAATCTCCACCCTCCATCTCAACTAATCAACGGCCCAGATTTGTGTACATGATACACGTTAAGGGTTGAGTACACCGGAACTAACCTATATAATATAATATATATATATATATATATATATATATATATATATATATATATATATATATATATATATATATATATATATATATATATATATATATATATATATATATATATATATATATAACTTGATCTTTACAGCTGCCTCTAGCCATCTATATTCACTAAATGGTTAGACACTCCTAAAACTAGGGGCTTGAGATTTGGGTATATTAGACGACTAAAGTCTTGCACAAATTGACAAAATTTACATGCTATAACGTACCTAACCAAGCTAGCTAGAATGCACTAGCTAGTGTCACCAAATTATCATCACCATTTGCCAAATAAGAATATTTGGTCCATCCCATTTTTTATGTTGCTTACACATATAATGCTAACCTTTTGGCCAATTGGAAAACAATTTGGTGCACCTAAGACACATAAACCTAGTTATTTTTTACCTACGAATTTGTATTTAATTATACAGGTTTTTTAAGTTATATATCTTACAGGTATAACTTAAGAGGTTAAATTTAAAAATGTTTTTTTTTTCTAATTTAACTTAAGAGGTTAAATTTGTATTTAATTATACAATTGGAATCTTTCTTAATATAATTTATTTAAAGATATTGTTTAAAGAGACAGTTAATTATATATATGGGTTGAAAAAAAAATTAATTCGTAGCTGCTGATTGCATGGGAGCTTAAATTAAGGAATAAGCTATGAATTTCCATCCATATTGAAATGATATATGGATCTAAAATATATAAGACACTTTACTATTTAATATAAATTTTAAAAAGATACAAACTATATAAATATTAATTTTTTACAATTCAATACTTATTATTAAAATAATTAATAAAAAAGTAATTTATAAAGTTTTATTCATCGAAAGGAGGGCTAATAGTAATAATTACTTCTAATTTTAACTAAATTGGGAAAAAATTAATTAATTAAGTGACAAATTGGTATATATAAATGGCTGATGTGTAGTGTAATATAATCTGTGGACTGCACCATTGTTTTCTTAAACAAAGTTTACTTGCTTCTTTGGATTGTTAAGAGAAAAAGATGTAATGGATTACGTAACAACTTTTGTAATTAGCTACTTTATGGTTTAATCAAATCACATGTGGGTTGATCATGTCTAGCAAAATTAGAGAAAATGTGTAATGTGTAAAAGCTTTTGTATTGGGTGCATATTCCTTGTTTTCTTGTCTGTTTACTTGTACTGCTACACAACTACACATCGATCACACGTGCATTTCACTCGTGTGTACGTATTATTATCGACTAAAACACACAATTATATATAGAAGGAATATATGATAAAAACATGTATTATTAATCTGGAAAAGGTGGGAAATAATTAACCCAAAATTTTATTAACTCAAATAATTTTATGAAGAAAGGGTAGTAACTAGACCAATTTTTGGGTCTAATTGCACAAATAGACCACTAGTCAAAAAATTGGCCCAAAATAACCTCTCTACCCCCAAGCAAATATAATAATCGGTTTTTTGGCACTGTTCATTACCCCTTGTAGGAGGTGACCTGGGAAGAGAAAAGATGAGAGAGGCTAGAACTCAGATCCGTCGCTGCCTCCTCCGAGCCAAATCCTGGGTGAGCACCATTGGAGAACACGATTAGGGCCCCGCGGATGAACGACGAATCGATCTCGTTCCAGATCGACTCCCGATTGCGCAAGAATTCGTCGATCCCTCTGCAGCAGTCCACGCAGAATTCCAGGATTGAGAACGGCTTCGATGAGAGAGGCCCTCTCCTCGAGCTCAACAGGGATCCCGAGGAGAAAGACGACGCCGATGATGAAGATGGGGAGGGCGCGGAGGAGTTCCGGATTCTAGGTCACGCTAAGTGCCTCAACAAGCGGCGTCGTGACAGGGAGGACTCGCCTTGTTCTTCGTCGTCTAAGCGTATTTCTGTCAATTCTTCCCTGGAATCGCGCTGTGGCGCGGTGAAATCATGGGGCAACCAGCCCTTGGTGGTGGCGGATCCGAAGATTTTCGAGATTATGGAGAAGGAGAAGTCGAGACAAGTTACGGCATCCAATTTCGGGCGTCCTCCAAGTGGACCTTCTCCAGCTTGATTTTCGAGATTATGGTTGTTTTTCTGAAAAATGTGGAACATAATTTGCTACGGTTTCTAGCTTGATTTTCCTTGAAAGCTATTTAAATTGGTATGATAGATGCACAAAAATGGTAGGATAGATGAAAACTAATGGTAGGAGAAAACAACGATATCGGTAGGATCAGAATGGTAGGATTGATGGAAACTAATGGTAGGAGAAAACAACAATATTGGTAGGATCATAATGGGAACCCAGTAATTCCTGTATAACTTGACACTAATTGTAGGATAGATGCACACTGATGGTACGATATATTTATACTATTGGAAATATGTAAATGCATAATTGACTTTACCACAATACAATATATCGGAGACTTATGAACACACACTCCGTATTAGCCTATGTGAGAGTCGAACTCACATCTATGTGTGCAAACACAACACTCTACCAATTGAGCTAATAGGCTATTTATCATCGTAATAGTAAAGACCAAGTATTTGATGAGTTTCGAAGTGCCCATTGAACCCCAGGATGCGTCATTTGACGGAAAAAAAAACCCTAGGATGCGTCATTCTCCCCGTCGACAATGGCAAATGCAACGGGGTATACGTCGCCACCCTTCTCTGGGTCATCCACTTTGTGAAGCTATCCCACTCCATCGCCCTGGGGGTAGTTCTGATATAGGAAAGAGGAACAACTACAAAGGAAAGGTACAAGATGACTTACCCATCGCTGCCGCTGCCACCAACAAACTTGTTGCACTTTTCCTGGAATGGAAAGACAGTTGAACACTATTGGCAGGCTAGAACTGTACTATTGGTAGGATGACAACTGTATCGTTTCCTCGGATGCACGTGTGCCTTTTCCCCCGTCCTTTCCGCCTCTCTCCTGCTCTGCCTCACTTTTTGCAGGGCATGTTGGGGTGTTTGAGATCCTCCTCTCAAGCTTATATATGTGCTTGGGGAACACCCATCAATGCAATGATTGCATTTTCCCCTCATAAATGCTCCCCCCTTCCCCCCAATGAAGAACCCCGTTTTGGCGCCAAAATTACACTGACAACCCGTCAAAACAACTACGGTCAATCCACTCCAAATTTCTCCAACATTTTCAGCTATGGTAGGACATGTTAAGCCTATTGGTAAGATAACTATATGCTATTGGTAAGATAAATTTACCATATTGGTCAGACAGATGCTCTCCCTCTTCCCCCAATGAAGAACCCTGTTTTGGCACCAAAATTACACGGACATCCCGCCAAAACCGCTACGGACAATCCCCTCCATATTATCTCCAAAATTTCCATGTATGGTAGGACATGTTTGGCCTATTGGTAAGACGAATGTCTTCTATTGGTAATCCAAACGTGTCCAGTTCCCAGAAATGAAGGTTATGCTTTGTCCTCACCTTTCCACTCGTCTCCTATGTTGGCTCTCTTTTTTGCAGAGCATTTAATAAGGAATGACACCCATCAATCAAGATTTTATAAGGGTTGATTGACACATTTAATTCCAATCATTTAAATTTCCCCTCATAAATGCTCCCCCTTATTTCCCTACTTTATTGGAGCCACACCCCAATTCCTCTGACATGTCCAGCACCTCCCCCTCCTGATTTCTCTCGGCCAAATGATGTAGCTACAATGCTCAGCTCACCTTCACCTGCTACTTCCTCTCCCGGTGGTATTTTTGCATTTGCAAAAATATACCACTTTCTACCCCTAGCCAATAAAAGGGGACATGTCTAGTTTAGCAAAAGGGCCCTTTTTTTAGTCTAGTTATGCAAAAGGGCCTAATTTTATTTGGGATAAATGGAGGCGTGGTATTATTGATTAATTTTTTTTATATAGTTTCATTAGTAACATTTATGAAATTATTTTTAAAATAGATTAAAATTTTGACATTTTAACGTCAAAAAGCGTATCAAAAAGTGAATATTGATATACTAGTATGATCCCCGTGCCATGACGCGGTTTTTTATAAATAAAATCTTAGTAATATATTAAATTAATAGTATAAAATAATAGTAAAAGTTCAGATAATTAAATGTTTTGAATTAAACTCATTGGTTGAGAAAACAATTAAAGTAATATGTATATATATTACTAATATTAATTTTATATTTCCTTATTGTTAATTTTATGTTTTGAATTAATCCCATTGTTGTTTAAAAAACTACTTAAATTATAATTTAGGCTAAAATCATGGATTAATTTAATTTTTTTAAAAAATTTGATTAAATAACCTACTTTTAAGAAGAGAGTGACATGCACCTCGTCAAAAATATTTCTCTTTCAATTGTTAGACATAGATATTTATATAAGTAGAAATTTCTTAAGGGAAAAAAATAATTAGATGATTTAGATAAAGAGCATCGTAATAAAGAGAAGCAAGTAAACCCCACCAAAAAAACGCATAATACTAATAATCTCTAAATGTACGTATCTTTTGTCATTATTAATTTATTTACAACATTTAGAAATTTAATTATTCTCTTATTGTTTAGTGAATGTATAACCATAAAAATTATTGTAAATGAAACTTTGATTTAATTGTCAATATGAGTACGTAATTATCACATGAGTGCATCATAATTAGTAGTTGTAATGCTCTTTTTTCCATTCAAAACTTCGGGTAGATACTCTGCTTTAATTAGGTGAACTCAGTACTATAGGCTTTGTTTGACAAATTTTATTTTAATTAGGTACATTTAATAATAACTTGAAAATAAGATGATAAAATATAATGGAGGTTGAAAATGAATAAAATAAAATTTGTCAAACAAAGCCTATTTGATGAATTTGATCGATCTTCCTCTTCCGTTTTGTAATAATTTACATTTTGAATAGATTTGATATGATCCTCGAAGGCGCGAATTGATTCTTTTACTGAAAAAATGTCAATGATTTGGGATCCTAATCTATATGACTCGATCATGATCGAGTAAGAGAATTCAGATAATATTACACGAATGAATCACATCGTCGAGCCAAGAAATCAAATAACGCATAATACTAATAATCTCTATTAAATCCCACCAAAAAAAAATAATCTCTATTAAATTGATCGAGTTTTAAGTACATGATATATAGGTTCTCATGGAACACTAGCTAGGGTTTCGACCACCAACTCATGGCTCATCGATCAGATATGGTGCACGACTAGCACAATAGACCTGCGCGGTTGTGCTGTCTCATCGATCCATCTTGCAGATGATCGACTCTATGATCATGTGTTGGTATGAGTTGTTGCAAAGATGGCTCAATTAAATTATTTTTGGGGCTAAATTGGATGATATCGTAAACAAACATGTAGATTTAAAAATCTTATTTAAAATAAGTATAATAAATCACAGTTTCATATGAATTTTATAGATTCTAAACGACTTAATTATTTTATCAAGATGTCGCAAGTCTGGACAGGTTGTCGTAAAGATCTAGCTCATCTCTCTTCTTGGGTTCATATTTGTGGTTAGGCTCAGAGGCGGATCCTCTTTAGAGTTAGGGATAGCAGTTTCCCCCCAATCGAAAATAAAATTAAATATAAATGTTCCTCTCGTTGATAACTTCAATTTGATATATTACAAGTTCAAATCCGACACCTAAGCAAACAAGTTCTAAACATTTCAAGATTGAACAAACATAAATTATTTCCGATTATTTTCCAAACTGAGTACATTACTTCTATCATAATTATCGTTTGTTAAACTTCATACCTTAAAACTATAATTAAACTCGATGACTTTAAATTAGTAGGTTATATTAAAATATTTGAAAATCTTGAAATAAAGTATGTACGATTAATGCTTTTATTCTACTTACGTATTGGTTGGTGATCTCTTCAAATTAATTTAACAGATAATTTTTTAATGGTAATTTAATTTCCGTCCCCTCAACTAAAAATTTCAAAAAACCACTGGGTTATACTCCATATAAGGATAATAGCACATCGATCGTGCCATATTCTATTTTAAAGATAAAAACATATAAAAAAAATCTCTCTATTTAATTAATATATATGGAATTATTACTTTTCAACCTATTTCAAATGGACCTAGCTATAGCTTGTGTTCAACGCACTTGATGATTATCCTTACATACATCAAGCTCGATGTATTAAACAAATCTTATTGGATTGATTTAATTTTGGTGGAAAAATTCTAGGCCACTCATATTGCATTATAAGGCATCAATAATTCTCATCAATCATATATGTGTTTGAAGCGTACAACAATAGTATATAAATATTAATTAACATCCAAAATCAACATCAAGTATTCCCCTTCCCCACACTTGGGGCTCAGTGCTTCATTTGGATGTCTATGCATGATTGGGCTTTTAGATTCCAACTTACTAATTTATAATATATTTATAATCATATCTTAAATTCAAAATATGCATAATTAACATGCATGATTATCAATTTTTACTAATGATCATTGAAACTCTTTTTTTTTTTACAATACCTAAGTTACTGATCTTCAAAATCTAACCGATGCACTTTGGCGATACATCTAGAGTCTATTGCTTGATTATCCAAGACCATATGTATTTTTTAATCGAGATTTTTGACGGTGTTTGTGATTTGAAAAATCGATTTCAATGCAGGGTCGATTTGATTGAGATCTAGTTTAGGTAACTTCTCAAGAGTCCGAGCTTAGTTAGAAAGTTTTGTTTAGATATATGAATCTCGATGGATTAATAAAAAAAATCTTATAATTGATAACAATAGTATTGTATAGGCTAATGGGCCTAAGAGCCTCGTTGTAATTATTCATCCGTGTCACCTATATATATATATTCTATCTAATGAAAGACAAACCCAAAGAGGGAATTTATCCAATCTGACAATAATATGCGTATAAAAAAAAAGTCGAATAATAATAATAATTTATTATTATTATTATTATTATTATTATTATTATTATTATTATTATTATTATTCGATGAAAAAACCATGTGATAAGAGTAAGGTTTGACTTAATAAGAAAGAGTAATTATTAAAACTATAAATTTTAACTTCAAGTCGATTTTCCGCTTAATTAGGCGGGTCATATTCATTTCTCACAAGGAACAAAAAAAATAAATAACTTAATTTATCAGAAATTTATAGCGAGTTTGGAAAACATGTCCTATGATTAAGGTTATCAAGTTGCAGGTGGATCCACAACCACTACTCTTAAGGGTCCGTTTGGTAATGCACGTAGCTTTTCAGAGCTTTTGGTTTTAATAAATTATAATTTTAAATAAATTAAATATAAGATTTTAATTTAATTAGCTTTTGAAATTGGATTTTCAACAGTTACCAACCGCAAGCTTTTCAGAATTCTATTCATTTTCTCCTATCTGATCAGCTGGTTTGTATCAGCTACTTTATCAGCTGGGTTACCAAACACCTTACTAGCTTATGAAAACTCCAATTTAACATATATTTAATACACTTAATCCATCAGCTTCAGCTACCCTATCAGCTTTAGCTGCCCCATCAGCTCCGTGTTACCAAACTGACCCTAAATACTCTATAGACTGGTTAAAGCTTATCTTCATGAAGATGATGATGTCAGCCTCTAAAAAAACTGAAAGAAAAAGTATATACTATTAATATGCTCACAAGGCCCAACAGAAAACGCCAACGGTCCAAACTGATTGGACTGCCACACAAAAATACAACACACACAAAAAACAGAGAGAGAGAGAGATTAATTAGTTTGTAAGCAAAATTAATGTGATAAACAGCCACTTGTTTTGGGAGCCCTGTTTTGCACCAAGTGGTGGCACATATATGGTTTTAGTGTGAGTACGATTATTTGCATAGATTGGGATGCTTGCATGCATTTCTGATTATACTCCTGGACCTTAGATGATTGTACTGGCCTTTAGTGCCTTCTTATTTATACGAATTTACCTTTATCCAAAAAAAAAACATATATGGTTTTAGTGTAATATATAACTCGAACATCAAAAGTGTTGGAGATGGGGTATATTGGAGTAGCGATACAACTCAAGTCTCGTCGGCGAATTCTTCTCTAAGTGCGGAATATAGCTTTCAACATAACTTAGCGGACCCTTCTCCGAGTTTGGAATGCAAATTTTCACTTTGGGAGAGAGATGCACAACACCTTTTAAGTCAACATACAGACAAACGAGGTTCCAATCCAACACTAATTCGTAGTCGAAAAAAATATCTCATCTACACACTCATAAACTACTTTGGAACATTTTCAATTTTCGATATAAGACTCTTTCAATTTGATCAATTGTAAGGTTAGATATGGTTGGAAATAGGAATGAAGTATTCAATATAGAATCGAGTCACCAAGTTTTCCTAACTTGATCAAGGCTATGGAATGAAGGAGAAAGCGGGTTATGGATAATGTATTGAATTTTGTTAGGACTCGGGATCGGGAGTCGTGTGCACATGTGCGCCCTTGCGCTAATAGCCTAGCATTGCGCTAATAGTCTCTAAATCGAACTGGGTTCCATCCTAAAACCAATTGGCATTAGGAAGAGTAGCTCACTAGGTTATATACTAAGGTTTGGTTATTCATATTATCAATGTGAGACTCTTTTGGTCTATTAACATTGTCCATTCTCTCAACACAATGTTGGTGATTTCGAATTTCCTTTGAAGACTAATGCGGCCAACTACATTATTGCATAATTGGCTTAGGGTTAGGGTGTGGTCAATTTAAAATTTCTCTAAAGTTTTTAAAATTTTCTTTTATCAAATTAATTTTATTATATACACTTTAGTCAAACATCTCATAACATTAACCTTTTTTTAAGCCATCTCATAACAATATATAACTCATACCTATATTTAACTCGTTTGTATTAAAGATATTTAAATTTGAACCTCAAGTATATATTTGTCAAAATAATTAAAAAAGAAGATTATATAAACTTCAACGTGAAAATGCAAATATTATTTGTAACAGCTTGGGAATCAAAAGAGGCATATATATTTTTTATAGAGACCTCTAAATCTTTGTGGTATGGACTTTACCATAAGTGAATTGTCTTAAATTCAATACTGATGGCTTAGTCAAAACATCTGCTCATTAAATTGCAGTCGACAAAGTGATCCAAGATTGTATAGGACGTTGGGTATGTGGATTTGTACCTAATTTAGGAGATTGTTTAGTTCTCGAAGTTGAGTTTTTGGACAGCCTGAAGTTGTTGTGGGAACGAGGATTTCAATGAGTTGAGGTTGCGACTAGCTCTCATCTAACATTTCATTTGATGGATAAGAACCTTGCATAGGTTCATCCATTTCATAACTTGATAACTAGCTCATTGCCAAGGCTTCGTATGTAGGAATTGGAACATCAAGTTCCACCACATATTCTTGAAGCGAATCAACTTGCAGATCTTCAATCTAATTTTTTCTTTTGTTTTCCTTTACAATTACATATTTTGTACAATACTCATTTCGTTTGCTATGCTTTTATCTTGGCTATCTCCTCGTAGATCAGTGGCAGATCTACGAGGAGAGGGGGGCTCGGGGCGGGGGTTGGGTTGTTGAAGTCCCACTACCTGGAAGAAAAGCGTAAGACAAAAAGAATTATGAACTTTTTTTGTAATTTTTACTAATTTTAGAGATAAACAGTGTAAAAAGAGTAATAAATTACAAAGATAACTTAGCTTAATTGGAAATGAATGATTCTTATTACCTTAAGGTCATGAGTTTAAACCTCACTAGACTCACTTTTTGACAAATTTTTTTATTTTTCTTCATTTTCTTCTACTAAAATGTCTAATTTAATAACAAATTTAAGGTTTTGTCTAATATATTTAAAAAAAAAAATTTCTATATATATACATATAAATTTTTTTTTATAAATGTTGTTTTTTTAAAAAAAAATTCAACTTAAAAGGACTATTGAAATCATAAATTTAAGTTTTTTTTTCTAATATATTTAAACAAAAAAAATATTTTTCACATACATATGCAAAAAAAAAAACTCAAAATTTATTTTTCCCCATCCTAAAAGAAATTTCTAGATCCACACTGTCTGACATATAATCATATATTGTAGAATATTTCTTTGATTAATCAAGGGAGATAAAAAAAAAAGCGTTGAAATGCAAATAAATTAGTAAAGCAGCCAATAGAGCATCAGCGTTATACATGAGACATCAAATATCTTATACTCCTTTTTAGATCGTTTGACTTTTTAACACGTATTTTAAAGAGCTAAAAATTATATAATATATCAACTTTTTTTAAATTATTTTTTTACAATTTAATATTTGTTGGTAAGAAGTATTAGATTATAAAAAAATAAAAATAAAAAAGTTAATATATTATATAGTTTTTAGCTTCTTAAAATACGTGTTAAAAAGTCAAACAACATCCTTTTTGGATCGGAGGTAGTACTACTAGTCAGAGTCGTTATCAGTCTCACTCTAAGCTTTAAAAATAATTATATGATAAGGACGCTTTATCCCCCGAATAATTTTCAATAATTATGAAATTTAAATATATTATAATAATAAAAAATATAAAAATATTTACCGTCCAGCTCCGGCCAAATTCCATTGACTCATTGAGGGACTATCACTAGTTGATATTTTTCTGATCCTCCCTGTTCTAATTAATGATATCTGCATGAAAATGACCTCCCCCATATAACTAAATTAAAATTTTCACAATACGTAAGAAAGATTTGGAAATTTAGCCAATTTGAAGCGATTATTAGTTGGAGGCTATTTTCATTTTGTGATAAATGAAAGGTGATATTAATACTTTTTTTTTGTTGGTCGGTTGACTAATAGTAATAATTTTGGATTTTAAACTTCCATTTTTAAATTTAATTCGATTAATTAAGATCTCTTAAACTCTATCCCCTATTTGAAGGTCCCGTTGCTCAAAAAAAATAAAATAATTGGAAGATCCCCCATTATAACAGAGTGATGATATATGAAGCTCTATAGTCTATACCAATGAGCCTTTTTTTTTCTTCCAAATCATATAACTGGGCTGGGCCAATCATTTGTTGGGCCTATATGGAACCCTTCTTATGGCAGGCCTTGTTAATTTCGAAATTGTATAAAATGAAGTTAAACACGGCGTATGAGGTATGGGTCAAGGCCCAGTTTATAGGGACAATTTAAAATCATCTCCAACCGTTTTTCTAAAAAAATTTCAAATTTTCAAAAAACCAAAATTTTAAAAATTATTTTTAGTTTTAACTATAAATCTTTAATAAATTCTTCATTTTAAAAATTTGGAAAATCATTTAGTTTTATAAAATGTTGCACAACAAATGTTTCAAAAAACGCTTTGCGAATGCTCGACTATGGGGTCTAGACGGATTTACTATTTTGACATAAACATTTACTCTTAGGTCATATTTATGATCTAGATAAACTAATAAATTTTAATTCAAGACCTATATAAACTAATAAGCTTCTAATTGATAATATAGACGACAACAATGGAAGCAAGGTCGCAAGTTGGAGAATTGAGGGAGGACGGGATCAGAAGTAGAGAGGTTGCGAGTAGAGTGAGGGATTGATGTGTAATGATTTAATGAGTTAAAACCTTAAAATTAGATTTCTTTTATTTATTGATCCACCAAGACCGTCAAGACCCGCCAAAAAATTCACCAAAAAAGACAACAAATCTACCAAGATCCGCCAATGGCCACCAAGACATGCCGAAAAGTTTTCCAAACACCTAAACTCCTAAATGGTCGGCCACCAAGCGCCTAGACGGAGTCCATAGATTGTCCAAACCGTTTTTTGGAACCATGAACATAGATATACCAACTAGTAAAGTTAAAAGATCAAACTTCATCGGATCTCATCTCATTTATTGTCATTAGAAAAACAGTTATAGATGAAAATGATGAATGATCAATTTATTTCTAATACTCTTTTTATCGTAATCAATTATAATTACTACCCGTAGTAGTAATTACTTAACTATAAATATTTGTACTTTTTTTACTCTATATAAGGTAAGAATTCGAGATTAGAGAGACCTTAATTTCTATATGCTGACAAGTCGGCAGACGAAAAACCGTCAAACATACAATCAGAAAAACCAAAAAAGGGTGCAATACAATAGGCAACACCTACTCTACTACATGACAAATCTAAGCAAATAATAAAACTAGCAATTTGATGACGTAGACTAAGAATGAAGCCAAGTATCACCAATAAGTAGCACCACTTGCCAGGGATACATCAGGAATCACCTGTGGGCAGTGAAGACAAACCACCAAGGAAACCCCTTTTCGAACAAGAAGTCATCCTGTATACACCGCCACAACCTCAGTCAGTTCTGACTCCGGACGCCAAAACCCCAACGTCGCTATAATATTTGTACTTTATACTTTGTACTTGAATTAATATGGGGGATGAACTTTTGGAGTCTTTCATTATTATTACGCTGTTTAATTTAAATTAAGTGACATTGTAGTTCTAAACATAGTTTGTAAGTAAAAGTACGCATTAAATAACATTAATCTTATAAAATTGTTTTAAACATTACTTTCTTTGATCTAAAATATTCGATGTTTAATTTTTTATCATTCTTTTTAAAAATTAAACACTCTATAAAATATTATTTTTTTCATTAAATTTTAAAATAATTTAATATTTGTCACTATTTAGTAACAAATATGAAATTATTTTAAAAATGTTTAAAAAACTGTAGAGTTTTTATGTTATTTAAAAATTATACAAAATAGTAAAAATAAAAAGATTTAGATATCTGAAGGAGTATCACTTACTAAATGTTTACCAACCTTTTTAAAAATGGATTTTTCTTCAATTCAAAGAGTTGTGCTATACTACAACAAATACGTAGTAATAATTTTTCTAACCATAAGGAAAAAGTACATAGTCATTAGTCAAGGAAAATAAATTTTAATAACAATTCTTATAAATCACTCTTATTTAATTAACTAGAAAACTTAAAACAATACTCCTTCTGGTAAAAGATATAATTTTTTTTACTTTTTAATAACTTTTTTAATTATTTATTTTAATTATTTCAATTAGTATAAAATTATTTTAAATGACTTATAATGTACTAATTTTTTAATAGAGGGAGTAATTAGTTTTTTTTTAAATCAAATTTAAAAGTCTAAAACCTGGGTTAATTTGGATGGGTGCAATTGCAAGTACTCCGTATAATGTAATTTCTCAAAAATAAAACTACACCGTAGGCGTATAATGATGTAGTAATGATTAATTAAAAAAATAAACAAAAAAAGAAAATCCAGTGCGGCGGACGCGGTACGTGATGGCCCACGATGACACGTCACCGATCTTGGGCTCCGTTATGCGCTGCTCCACGTCAAGGAACCGTCAAACTGTACCCTCCCCTATATATAAACACAAGCTGTCAAATTCCCCGACTCGCTCACCCGTACACTCTACCCCCAAAATTTCCCCAAATTTCCCAAGCGCGCTTCTTTCTCTCGCGCTCTCCCATTTTTCGAATTTTCAGCCGATGACGACCACCACGGAGGACTACGGCGGAGTCGGGGCGGCGGCGGCGGAGGGATGCACCACGCCGAAGCGGGAGGGGAGCCGGATACCGGAGGTGAAGGAATGCCCGCCGGCGCCGCGGAAGAAGCCGGCGAGTCCGAAGGGGAAAAATCCGCCGAAGAGCGATTACTTCCAGTCGCCAGATCTCGAATCCCTCTTTTTTACATCAGCTGGTCGCTGAAAAAGCTTCCATTTTGTCTCGTTTTTAGATGCATTGGGATCTGCTCTGTAGACTGTATATACATAAATTAAAGGTTTTAGCTTTGGGTTTTAGGGTTAGGTAGGTGGAAAAGTAGCGACTAGGAAGAAGCTTCTTTTAGGTTTTGTTTTGTTAGTATATGCTTTTTCGAATCCACCTTACTGGAAATCGGAGAATGACTTCAGCGATTCGTGATATTGAATTTTCGAATGGTAAATCTCTGAGATTCCAGCTTCTGTTTTTTTTTTCCTTCTTCTTTTGCAGTTTGTCTGTTTTGTCCTCTCAAACCCCTAAATGAATCATGAATGAATGAATGAATGAATGCGACTGCGAATCTTCGGGATAATGCCTGCGAATTTCACTTTTCTAAAAGGATTCCTGTGTAAAATGCAGATTTACAGAGAGTTCTGCAATCATATTTTGAGGGAATTGGATTCCGATAATTGAATTTTGAAATTCAAAATTGGGATTTTAATTAAATAACTTAACTGATTTGGCTGCGCTAATGATAGAAGTTGGAATGCAAACTAGGTAAGGTTCAATTCATCAATTGGAATAACCAAAAATCCCCATTCCCCATCTCAATTCATTGATTTGCAACTTGCAATCATATTGAACTTATCTCATTATTTACTTTCGAATAAAATTAAATTGAAGGTATCGTTAGTATTGCTATACTCCGTACTTAACAGAAATGTACCAACTAGATTTTTCTATCCGATGATTTCACCTGCACCTGACGACCAACACGAAACCGAATCACTGAACCCGAAAAAAAAACGGGTGTAAAGTGGATGATAGGTGAATGGGTGATGGGTTGGATTGGATGTGAGTTTTTATTCCCACATCCGACCCACGACCCGACCCATCATCCATCACCCGCTACCACCTACCACCTATTTACAATATAAAATACTATTTGATTATTTTATTATTGTGATTTATGAATAAAAACATAATTTTTTTTTCTTTTCTAAACCCAAATCTCTAATATTATATACGATTGGAGATCGAAATTCGAATGAAATAATAAATGTTATATAATGTTCTACGAGTCATTTTATTTATAATGTTAAAGATACATTAAGTATCTTTTAATGTTGATTTTTTTATGTATGTGATAACACTTAATGTTATTTGAGACTTGTATTTTTATAACAATTTTTTATATTATAATTGTATGTTATATATATGACGATTTATCTTTCGGATTAGACATAAATAGACAAAATCAAATGGGCGAAAAACCACCCATATTTCACCCATCTCACCCGCTCACCCGATGGGTGGTGGGTGAAGTGGATATGGGTGAATAAGGGGTAACCATATTCCTTATACTCTTCTAATCATTATCCCTCTTATCCTATTTTTTCTTGTAAAAATGAGCGTGCTTCTCTCAATTAGACTAACAAAACTTCTCAAAAATATATTTTTCTATATAGAATTTATCTTTATTTCATTTACCTTATATAATCTTATAGCAAAAATATATTTTTCTATACAGAATTCATTTTTATTTCATTTACCTTATATAATCTTATAACAAAGGAAAGTTACTCTACTCCATATTATTTTGGTATGCCTTTTCATTTTTTCGTTGTTGGGCTGACTGACATTTGTTTGGGCCTCTTTCTTTCTTTATTTTCTTGCCATGTTGGTTAATTCGGCTTTTTGTTTTGTTTATTTATCAGCATATCTATTGGTTTATCTTACTATCGGTTTTCTCAGTCTCTCGGTTGTTTTGGGTTGTAATTAATCAACCCTGTAGCTAAACATAGTTACAATATATATTTTTTAGTAATGGAATGGTTTTTCTAACATATACTTGTATGTATTTGAACTCATTGTGTGGTTTTACAAAAGTGCTCTACAGTAGGGGCAATTCAGTTTCAACATCTCCAACCACTGATCTAAGCAGCCTGAATGGAAGACATGGCGGCAACACGAAACCTTCCTCATCAGCTGCCCTCTCCTCATGCTGCACAAGCAAATGGAGCACACCTTCTCGTCTTCCTCATCCTCGTCCTCCTTGTACCGAATCACCGGCAGCCTGCTCTTGGCCATTTCAGCCGCTGAAACAGATTGATCACCCCCACCAAGGTGATTCGTTTCAGAGTAGCTCAAGGAGGGGATCATTCGCTGGATCACTAGGAATAAAACCCGGGTGATGGATGCAGCTGCAGTGCCTGGAACCGGCATCTTCATCGACCCGTAAGGAACTCCCATCCCTCTTTTCTTTGCACCTAGCTTACCTTATGTTTTCAAGTGATTGGTAGAGCCTGCCCCTCCAATCGGCAATACATTTATCGATTCATCTGTAGAGCAAATGAGTCCGATCGAACCGTATTTGTTATATCTAGGGTTTCTAAGTTTCGAATAGCTTCGTAGAAAAGGAACAAAACTGAAGCAGAAAAGAACAAGAAAGCACACACACAAACTTTGTTTACGCGGTTCGGTTTCCCTACATCCGCGGAACCTCAGGAGGGGAGGTTCACCCAATTTCACTAAGCATCCAAAGGTTCAGAGACAGATTACAGAGGTTTTAGATGCACCAACACAAAGACACGATTCTATCTAAACAGGGACTAAGAAGATAAACAAGGAATAGGGTTAGAAATCGTCCGTGAAGGACACCGAGAAATCTCAGGAGAGATTTCTCCTTGCAGAACCCTCCATTCAGTTTCTTCTTCGTCAGACAAGCAGGTACTCAGGTAGCATCAACCCAGGAGAGCACCCAAACATAGAATCGCCAGCGTCGGGTGGCTGTAGCAAGCCAAACGCTAGTTTCTCTCCAAAAAACCCTAACCCAGAGGCCCCTTGGCTTACCAGAGAACTGGAGAGAGATGCTACAGTTCAACTTGGGAGCTATAAGGGGGTATATATAGGATTAGGGTTACAACGGCTAAGTGAGGGGTAGACTGAGTTGGGCCAAGGATTGGGCCGAGCCCAATCCTTCTAACTCAGACTTCCATCTTTCACGAGCCCAGAAGAGGCAGAGCAACACTTAAGGCATCAACAACATAACCGAGCTTCACCTTATGGTCAGGCTAGCCATTGGAGCCTATCATGGTCAAGCCATGGGTCCAATGAGCTTTTCCTTGATCATGGCAATGGCTTGGTTGTATTGAGCCATAAGTGAACCTGTCCTAGTGCTAGTGCATCATACAAACCAAATAAATCATTGTCTCTTTTACAACATATTACAAGGATTATAAATAAATAACAAATGCCCTCCTAATCCTTGTGATCATGTTCTCCTTTGGTCACCAGTAGTGAGTTGGGGTCCCTCCAGTCCGTCGTCGGTTCAAGAAGAGCTTAGAAGCTCAGGTACCTTCCCATATATGCAGGAAATTCCTGCAAAATGAGAACTTGTCAGCTGTGACAATCTTGGTACCAAAATCAGCAGGATTAAGGTCTCCCTTAATCTTCTTCACATCGATGAGATTCTTTTCAACCTGAACACGGATGTAATGGTGCCTCACATCAATATGTTTGGACCTTTCATGATAGACAGGGTCCTTACACAAGTACAAGGCACTTTGACTATCCATATGTAAAACAGGTAAGAAAGTCATAGGAAAGATTTCACCCAGTATTCCAGCCAGCCAAGAAGCCTCTTTAGCTGCCTCAGTTGCAGCAACATACTCAGCCTCTGTAGATGACAGAGCTACAATGGATTGTAGCTGTGACTTCCATGATATGCAATTACCAGCCCAGGTGTAAACATAGGCAGTAGTTGATTTTCTGTTGTCTTTGTTTCCTGCATAATCAGAATCAACAAACCCATGCAAATCATGCTTTGAAGCATGTTCACCAAACACAAGGCAGTAATTTTTAGTTCCACAGAGATATCTGAGCAAATACTTCATGCCATTCCAGTGTACATCACCAGGGTTAGACATAAAACGGCTGAGAACACTTATGGCAAAAGCAAGGTCAGGTCTAGTGCATAACATGGCATACATAATAGACCCAATAGCAACATCATAGGGAATTTTAGACATCTTTTCTTTTTCAGCAGCTTCAGTGGGACAATGCTTTTTGGTTAAGTCTAAATGCCCTCCTAAGGGAATACTTGTGGGTTTTGAGCAATTCATGTTGAATTTATCAAGAACCTTCTGAACATAATCACTTTGAGAAAGCCACATCAGTTTCTTTTTCCTATCTCTAGTGATATTGATGCCAAGTATTCTTTTAGCAGCTCCTAAATCCTTCATGTCAAAATGCAGTTTCAAGTCTCTTTTCACAGCAGCAATAAGAACTTTAGAATTGCACAAGATAAGGATATCATCAACATAGAGGAGCACATACAAAGGAGACTTAGACTTAACACCTTTAAAGTATAAGCAAGTGTCATAACTACTTCTCAGAAAACCAAGTTTTCTCATGCAAGAATCAAACTTCAAGTTCCATTGCCTAGGACTTTGCTTTAAACCATATATAGATTTCTTAAGAAGACAAACATGATCAGGTTTCTTAGCATCCACAAATCCTTTTGGCTGATTCATATAAATGGTTTCATGCAAGTCACCATGAAGAAAAGCAGTTTTAACATCCATTTGCTCTAAATCCCAGTCATGCACAGTGGCAACAGCAAGCATTAACCTCAAAGTTTTGTACTTAACCACAGGTGCAAAGATGTCATTGTGATCAATTCCCTCTTTCTGAGTAAAACCCTTAGCCACAAGCCTAGCTTTGTATCTAGGTGGTTCATTAGGTTTCACACTTTCCTTTAACTTGTAGATCCACTTACAATCTATAATCCTGGCATTTTTAGGCTTAGGAACCAACACCCAAGTTTTGTTAACAAGCATAGATTGTAACTCATCTTGCATAGCTTTTAACCAATACTTAGAGTTTGAATTTTTTAAAGCTTGATCAAAACACTCAGGAGTATAGGATCTAACAAGTTCAGCAGAAATGAAGGCAAACTCCACCAAATCAACATCTTCCAATTCAGCAAAATTGATATACCATCTGTTAGGTTTAATTGCTCTAGGTTCTCTATCTCTAGTGAGTTGATAGTTACTGATATCATGCACATCATGCACAGAAACATCATTCACAGAAGACTCTCCAGACTGAGAGTGAGATAGAGAGGAAGATGAACTTACTTCCCCACCAGATTGGTGGGGTGAATGCCCTTCATTTAGATCATCAGAGTGATCTTCTTGATCACTGTGGTCATTTGAATGGCCTTCATCTTGGTTTGAAGGAAGCTCAGGATCATGCTCCCCACCATGAGAGGAGTCATCTTCAGAGAAAGGCCCATCCTCATCATCTGGAGGTTGGATGGCTTCATGAGGTAAGAAGAAGGTAGGGTTATCCTCAGCTGCTTCAGGGGTACCTGCACACTCATCAGACTTTGTCAGTTCAGCTTTATAATGGTAAGCATCCTCATTAAAAGTCACATTTCTTGAGGTTATTACTTTAAAGCCATGAGGCTGTATCAGCAATAACTTATAACCCTTAGTGCCCTCGGGATATCCTAACATGACTGCCTTTTGGGCCCTTGGTTGCAACTTGCCTTGAGACACATGTGTGTAGGCAGTGCATCCAAAGGGCCTAAGGTATGTCAGATCAGGCTTTTTCCCAGACCACATCTCTTGTGGAGTCTTAAACTCCACAGCAGAAGAGGGGCACCTATTTATGAGGTAAGCAGCTGTGTTAACAGCCTCACCCCATAAATAAGGTTTCATCCCAGCACTGAATAACATGCACCTTGCTTTCTCAAGCAAGGTCCTGTTCATTCTCTCAGCTATGCCATTTTGCTGAGGTGTGCCAGGGACTGAGAAATGCCTTTTAATACCATGATGCTTACAAAAATCATCAAATGCATGATTGCAAAATTCTAAACCATTGTCAGTTCTTAAACATTTAAGCTTATGATCAGATTCATTCTCAGCAAGCAATTTCCAAGTCTTAAACACATCAAAAGCTTCAGTTTTTGATTTAAGCAAATAAACCCACACCTTCCTAGAGTAATGATCTATAAAAGATATGAAATATTTTCTACCTCCTATAGTATCAATCTGAGCAGGACCCCACAAATCAGAATGAACATACTCAAGTGGTTTCTTTGCAACATAAGATGACTTAGGAAAAACATGCTTAGACTTCTTACCATAAATGCAACCTTCACATAATTTCATATTAACAGGTTTAGAATTAATCATGCCAGATTTAAATAGATGATTCAAACCATTAATGCCAATGTGACCAAGTCTAGAGTGCCAAAGTTTGGTCTGACCAAGTGCCACATCATCATTTACAGTGGTACAGTTCAGTTCAGGAGTGCCTATAACATAGTATAATCCTCCTTTCTTGACACTGCGTATAAGTATAGTCCCATTTTTAGAGACTTCCTTAATCCCACTGCAAGTGTTAATGTGATACTTAGAATCATCCAAAACAGACTCAGACATCAAATTTCTCTTAAGATCAGGCACCCACCTGACCTTTTGGAGAACCCTGACTTTCCCATCAAACATTCTAATAGGCACATTTCCAATACCCTTAATAGACAATGCAGTGTTATCACCAAGCAAAACTTCACCACCATCACACTCAGACAAAGAACTAAACATAGATCTATCAGGAGTAGCATGAATGGTGCAACCAGAGTCTAAAATCCAAGTATTAGAGGGCACATCAGAGGAACACACAAGCAGTTGATGAGAATAATCAGTTTGTTGTTCAAGCATAGCAGCAGTTTCCTTTTTCTTCTTGTTTTCATCAGCCTTTTTCTTTTTATAACAGTCTTTAATGAAATGCCCAGGTTTGTCACAATAATGGCAATTTCTATTACTGTTACCTTCTCCAGAAGAATTAGACTCATCCTTTTCCTTATCCTTCTTCTTAGACTTCTTGTTATTGTTCTTATTCTTAGCCTTAGTAATGAGAGCCTCAGATTTGTTGTTGTTTTCAGTTTTCTTCTCATTTTTTGTTTTGAACACTTTCATGATCTCATTCTTCTCAATAATAGACTCAAGAATTTTTTCTTTACTCAAGTCATCATTACTGAACTGAATCACATCCTTAAAAGTGTCAAATTGTGAAGGCAGAGAATTCAATAACAACACAGCTTGATGAGTATCCTTAACCTTATCATCACATCTTTCAAGCTCTTGAGTAAGTCTAAGAAATTTATCCAAGTTTTCATTTAATGACAGGTTAATATCCATTTTAAAAGTGAACAAACGACACAACAGAGATATCTTTCTAGGCAAGGATTTGGTCAGATAAAGAGACTCAAGAGCATCCCAGAGAGATTTAGCAGAAGTTTTGCTCACCACCTGACGAGCTACGTCGTCAGCTAACCTTATCATTATTTCTGAATGAGCTTGCTCATCCATTTTAAGCTTGGATGTGTCTGTAGTGCCAGTAGGATAGGCTTCTGTCACAGCCTTCCAGCACTTCTCCTTGATCAACACAGCCTTCATTTTGACTTGCCACATGACAAAGTCAGTGGTCCCATCAAAGGGCTTCATCCTCACTGTGTTCTCTGCCATAGAAAAACACAAATATAAGTTAGTGAAAAACTTAATACTGAGGATCTAAAGCAAGGAAGGCTAGATCTAGGAAACCCTAAAAAATAAACAAAGATAGTTTTGATGTTTTTCTTGTTACTGAGCAACAAAACCCACAAAGAAGCTAAACAAAGACAGTAACCCTAGATCCAGCGGAAGCGCAAAGGATCAAGCCGGTTCAACCCCGTTTTCGTAAAACGAAACAAAGGGTCAAACCTCGCTCTGATACCAATTGTTATATCTAGGGTTTCTAAGTTTCGAATAGCTTCGTAGAAAAGGAACAAAACTGAAGCAGAAAAGAACAAGAAAGCACACACACAAACTTTGTTTACGCGGTTCGGTTTCCCTACATCCGCGGAACCTCAGGAGGGGAGGTTCACCCAATTTCACTAAGCATCCAAAGGTTCAGAGACAGATTACAGAGGTTTTAGATGCACCAACACAAAGACACGATTCTATCTAAACAGGGACTAAGAAGATAAACAAGGAATAGGGTTAGAAATCGTCCGTGAAGGACACCGAGAAATCTCAGGAGAGATTTCTCCTTGCAGAACCCTCCATTCAGTTTCTTCTTCGTCAGACAAGCAGGTACTCAGGTAGCATCAACCCAGGAGAGCACCCAAACATAGAATCGCCAGCGTCGGGTGGCTGTAGCAAGCCAAACGCTAGTTTCTCTCCAAAAAACCCTAACCCAGAGGCCCCTTGGCTTACCAGAGAACTGGAGAGAGATGCTACAGTTCAACTTGGGAGCTATAAGGGGGTATATATAGGATTAGGGTTACAACGGCTAAGTGAGGGGTAGACTGAGTTGGGCCAAGGATTGGGCCGAGCCCAATCCTTCTAACTCAGACTTCCATCTTTCACGAGCCCAGAAGAGGCAGAGCAACACTTAAGGCATCAACAACATAACCGAGCTTCACCTTATGGTCAGGCTAGCCATTGGAGCCTATCATGGTCAAGCCATGGGTCCAATGAACTTTTCCTTGATCATGGCAATGGCTTGGTTGTATTGAGCCATAAGTGAACCTGTCCTAGTGCTAGTGCATCATACAAACCAAATAAATCATTGTCTCTTTTACAACATATTACAAGGATTATAAATAAATAACAGTATTAATACCAAACTTTTAAAAATAAGAGTAGCTAACCACAATCTATTTTTCCAGTAGTTGACAACCACTATCTAATCTATCTTTCTAAGAGTTGCCTACCACTATCTCGCTTGTAAGAGCATGCCCAACATCTTCTCTAAAAAATTCTCCAAAATGGAGAATTATAAACCACTTATTCTGGATTTTTTTGGGTTGAATTCCAACAGATTCTCTATTATGGAGTTTATCCCAAAATATATAAAGTTTTCTCCAAATTTAGGGAATAGTCTCCATTTTTTATCCTCATTCTCTATTTTGGAGAATGTAATGGAGAATCTGTTGGACTAAAATCCATCTTAATATTCTCCAAAAAATCAATATGGAGAAGCTGTTGGGGTTGCTCTAAGAGGATCTCCAATCGATTCTCCAATTTAGTAATTTTAGAGTTTTGGGGAACTTTATGATGTTTTTTCAACAGATTCACCGTCTCATTCTAATGAAAAAGAGCAAAAACAATAAAAAAAAACTTCCGTAAATGTACGTGCAACATTCTCTAAATCTTCGAAATGGAAAAGTTGTTGGAGTTGAAGCAACAATAATTTGAATAATATTTATTTTATTTTAGAGAAATTTTAGAGAAGCGGTTGAAAATGACTAAAATCAACATAGCCATGCCAGCAAGCTTGGAAGTTGATTGCAAACACGAAATGATAATGCAAATTGCAATGCTAAAAAAAAAATGAAATGCATTACCAATTTGAATTTAACATCTAAAATAATAGATCAAAAGGGCAAACACTTGAAATGAACAAAGTTGACTCAAAAAACACATAATAGATCAAATGATATGATGCAAACTGCAGTAAGCTTTGCGATCTATTCTAGATTTCTAGATCAGAAGATCTAATCCCTCACCAACATATCCATCCATCAGCATTTAGGAAGATCCGACGGCGGAGGAGGCAACCTCTCCTTCTTGGTCTTCCCATCTCTAACAATCCAAGCCATCTTCAAACCCCAACTTGTGTGCACCTCAAAATGGCAATGCATAAACCACACCCCCGGATTATCCGCCAAGAACCGGATAGCCACCCACCCGCCAGATGGCACGCCCACGGTGTTCCGCTCCACGGGGTCAACCACATTGTACTTGGCTGGGTCTTTCTTGGGATCGAAGTTACCAAACCCTTGCCCAACCACGAAGAAATTGAATCCATGGAGGTGAAGAGGGTGGCTTTCGGCTCCGATGATGCTTGTGTCTTGCAAGACCACCTCCACTGTTGTGTTGTATGGTAGTTGAATCACTTTTGTGGCCTTTGTCATGAAGATGTTCTTCGGCGATGGCCCTGTGTAGTTGAATTTCGATGGCGGTTTGGTTGGGAGATCGGTTGTGAAGACCTTGTTTGAGTTTCCGGTGAAGTGGGCTTGGAGTAGGGCGGTGTTTGGCATCACGAACGAGACGTTGTTGATTCCGGCTGCCACCATCGTGTTGTTCGCGCAGTTCTGGTTGCTTGTGCAGGAGATGAGCCCAAGCCCGATTGTGAAGAAGAAATGCCGGTCCACTTTCCTCGGGACGTTTGCAGGGTACTTTGAGCTCGCTAGGCTACGCAGTTTGTTTGCGAAGCTGGCTGCAGAGGAAGTGTCATTGAAGCGTGGAAGACTGGGCTTGATAAGTGGCACTTTGATGCTCTTCTTGCTCTTTGAAGTGGCTGGGATGTCGTACTCTAGGATCCCGGCTGTGGTGGTGTTGTCGAAGGCAGCTGGGCCTGTTGCGTAAGCCCTTGCCGCCATGAGGAAGGTGGCATTCGGGTGGTGACTTTTGGCCTTTAGGAGGACATTGGTGGTTTGGCCGGGGGTGATGACAACAAAATCCGTCTTGAATGGCTTCACATAGACGGCGTCTGCTTCGACTACTGTTAGACTGTGGTTGGCTATGCTAAAGAAGAGGTCCTCGTTGAGTGCAGCGTTGATCAAGCGTAGGAGGTAAGCTTTTCCCGGCTTCACCTTCAGCTTAAACGTATCTACATCGATAGAGAAATCGACTTTGAGCTATTATAGAAGATGGATTCCGAGCTTATCGAGTTTGTTACTCTAGCTATACCTTTCGCCGAGCAATTGTACAAGGGCCCTGGGAGGCCATTGATCGTGTAGGCATCTGAATTGTTGGGAGCTGATCCTGTTTGCATTGCTTGGTTGATGATTGTTTCGGTATAGGCCTTCCACCATTCACCTATATATAGAACCAAAGTGTAAGTTCATGAATGTGTAGATTCATACATTGAACAAGTTCCGAGTTAACCAATTAGTTACCAAATATGATAGGAACTTCTTTGAAAGGTTGTGGAAAGGGGTATGGAACGCCGCGTTTTGGCAAGATGACAATGGGTCCGTAAACGGTTGCTCGCAACCATGAAATGTGCGCGTGCCAAAACAATGTGCCTCGTTGTCCGACCACCGTGAAGTTGTAGACGTAGCTCTGCCCGGTTTGAATCGGACACTGCGTTACATAAGCCGGTCCATCGGCCCATCCGCTCCTTAGCTGCCTCACTCCATGCCTTAACATGATCAAGATATATCACAATTCATTCTTCATGTGGTAATGAATGTATGACTATGAGTTTGAATATTGTTTATGCTTACCAATGAATGGTGACATTGTATTTGACTCGATTGACGACCTTGATCTTGAGCCTGTCGCCTTCCCTAGCGACGATCCTAGGCCCCGGGAACTGCCCGTTTACAGTCACAATGCTCTTGGTCTGGCACAGTCTTGTGACATTTTGCATCTTGATCTGCACATTTAAGTCATTGGAGATGATTAGTGGTGGACAATGCAATAGTTAGATTAAAAAAAGGTGTTACTATTGGGAACATTGAAAATCTCGCAAATACACGGCGACCGCTACAGTTTCACAAACTGTGAGAATCTCAGCTTTTGGAAGGAAAAAAACCCTCAGCTACCGCAGTTTGTAAATTGGCCGTATGGATATCAATTCGATTAAAAAAGGAACGAGTTGTCGATCGATATCGAACCTCGAACTTGTAATGCCGGGTGGCGCGGTGGTGCTTTGCAAGCGCAATGTGGGGACATAGAAGAAAGCAAGTGATCACAAGGATTGAAGCAATGAAGGTGATGGTTGCCATTGTTGTCCTGCTTCCAAACAGAGGACACAAGTAGCTAGACAGTTAAAGTGAGGAATGAAGGTTTTTTGATAGATGATGTGAGAGACAAATAGAGAGAGGATTATATAGTAAGAGAGAGATAGGGTGGGTGGTAATGTTTGGTTAATTAGGTGATTAGGAGGGAGATTTTTTTTTTCTTTGTTTGAATAGTTGTTGATTAATGAATTATATTTTTCAGGGGGAAATCAGATGAAATTGATGGTTGAAAGAGTGTTTTAGAGTGATGTTGAAGTTAGAGACAAACTTGCTTCCATTTTGTTGCTAACTCTGTTCATTGTGGGTTGTATACTTGTAGTCGTTTCTAATCATAGTTTTACGAACTACTTTTTTTTTAAGCAAGATAAGAATTCAGTACTCTAGACATGTCTAGAGAAACCGAGAGACCGGACAAGTCGGTAGATGGACTAACCATCATGTACAATCAAATCAAATAACAGAAGCAAATGATAGAAAAGAAATGACACGAAGCAAATAACAGAAATGAAAATGTGAAAATAAAATAAACGTGCAAGCTATCCTACACCGTAAAACAAAACCACAATGACAAACGAATCAATCAGCCAACGGAGGACGCACACAGAGAACTCTGGGGACACTAGCGGACATCTCAGATTATGGACTCTAAAGAGCCATCAGATATCGATCGCAATTCCACGTCGTCTTCGGATACAACAAATCAAACATCGTTCACAAGAGACATGTAATACAACAAGAACAACACAGCACACCAAACCGCAAAACCAAACCCAAGCCAAACCATTGGACAATAAAAAGCTCAAACCCATCTCAAAACCCTCAAAGGACGATAACGAGATCGTAGGAGACTACTAGGTAGTCAAAATAGAGGCGACAGAGACATGAAGAAGCAAAGAAATTGAACAATAATTCAAAGGCAAAGGGAAACGAAGAACGGAAAGGAAAGAGAAACCACAACGGAGGACGGGATTACAGGAAACAGAGGTCTCACAAAGAGCCGGATGAGCCGTCGGAAAGGTCAGGCCCGAGGTCGGAGCGTAGGACAGGGTCGAGGTTGAACTCGAGATGGGTGGAACCGAAAGAAGAGCCTAGGGTGGAGTCGTGGATGCCCAGAGATAGTCGGAGCCGAGGGATGCCGGAGGAGGAACCGAAAGCAAACCGGGGGCGCCGGTGGAGAAGCTTGGGTCAGCGACAGGCAGGCGGTGGTGGCCAGTAGAGCTTAGGCGGCGGTAAACCAGGCGCTCCTGAAGGAGAAGGAAGCCGGTGAGGACGGTGGCTGGTTAGCGGTGGCCGGTTGAAAGCTGAAACGAGAAGGTGTTGGAGGGTTGCAACTTGCCCATGTAAGCAAGCCAGTGAGCAGGTGACTGTTGCCAATGAAAGCAAAGAGGCCAATGCGGCCATGGCGATTGGACAAAGGCAGCGGCGGGCAAACTCTCAAAGAGAGTTTTTTAGGTCATGTTCCTAGTCGACTAGATTCCTGTGGACCGTGTAAATGTATAGTTTTACGAACTACTAGATATATTAATAGGAATTTTAAAAATCAGTAAGAGATATACAAATTATTTTATAATCAATTTTGATAAGGCAAATTTTACTCAATTTTCTGACGTAGCTACTAAAGTTTTTAAATTTTAGCGATGTGAT
Organism: Persicaria maculosa; assembly: GCA_963922045.1. Taxonomy (NCBI): domain Eukaryota; kingdom Viridiplantae; phylum Streptophyta; class Magnoliopsida; order Caryophyllales; family Polygonaceae; genus Persicaria; species Persicaria maculosa. The sequence goes on from OY998268.1 coordinate 53,584,435, forward strand.
CATGTGACACTATATTATTAGGTGTTTAAAGTAATTTTCGTAAAATAAAAAAAAATTGAGTGCGAGTAAATTAACTATACAGAGTATAATTTAATTTTATTCAAAATTAGTTTTTATTTTTAAAAATTATATTTGAAAATTTAATAATGTGGTGTCACATTATTGAATTTTCGATTACCACTTTAAAAATTAAAATAAACTCTAAATTCTTGTATTTTTTTTTAGACCAAAGTGGTTAATGGCTCGGTGTCGTCTTCCTTTGGAGAAAGAATTAAACTTTTATATCGGTTGTCTAAACTTTGAAAAAGAAAATTATAGATATAACTTAAATCAATTGTAAATTACTATCAATTGAATTGTATATCCGAGGTAGGATCGAGTGTTACTACGATATGCGCCAATCCATCGATCGGACAAAACCAATTGTTTTATTAGTCGCGTAGTCACGTGTTATTTTAGCCACCGTCCTCAAAATTGCAAAGTTTAATTTATTTTTTTAAATACAAATTTGCAGCAAATTTTTTTTTTAAAGTTATAGGAGAGTAAGCTATAAGAAATCTATACTTTATAATATCACTACCAGGAAAATTTTATGGTTTATTTGTTGCAGAATTAACATGATAAGAGATATAAATAATATTAGTGCCGACGGGCCAGGTTGTTACATCTACCGTTTGAGATGGAATGGATCAAGTTATATGCATACATTTAGGTGAAACATCAGGGCATACAAAAGCAGGGGGAAATCAGAACAAACTGCTAGCAATCTCAACAAATTCTCTTGAATTTTCGGAGAATCTTAAAATTGTTTTTGTCCAACACATTCTTCAAAATAGAGAATGAGTAGAAAAAATAGAGACAATTTTCCTAAATTTGAAGAAAATTCTATATATTTTGGGATAAACTTCATAATTAGAAAGTTGTTGGAATTTAGCAAAAAAAAAAATCAGAATATATAGATAGTGTAATGGAGAAGATGTTGGGCATGCTCTTAGGTCTGGAATACGGAGTCAAATCCTAAGCCCCTCCTTACGAACCTTTATTTAAAAAAAAAAATAAAAGAAAAAAAAGAGTTTTATGAATAGGGACATGAAAGGAGATAAGAATAGAAATAGATCGAGGGAAGTGTATCGAATAGGGATTGAGAAAATGAAAAAACTCTCCCTTCTCTCTAGGTTTCTAGAGAGAGGGAGCCAACTCCCCTTTTGGGGTTCCAAATCTCGCTGTGCGGGCTCTAACCACCTTCGTCACCATCGTTCTCTCCACCTCCGGTGTCCTTCTCAGGCCGCTGTTGTCACCTACCTTCTCATCCCATCTCTTCCTCCTACTCCGACGGCCGCCTCGGTGTGCTAGAGGGAGTCCAACCCCCTTTGGGTCCTAAATCCCGCTGTGCGGGTTCTAATCTACCACCGTCCTCCCTGCCTCCCTTCTCGGTGGCCGCTTCGGCGTGCTCCGTTCTGGGTTTTGGCTTCATCTCTGCTCTTTCCTCTTGTGTTACCCTTGTTTTGGGGTTTCACGCGATTTAGGGCTCCGTATGTTGCTTTCCGTTCCTTCGGAATCCACATCATCTTCTACCTACGATTACTACAATCGCTCTCCTCGGGGGTGGGATTTGGCCCGTTTCCTTCGCCTCCTCCTCCGTTTGAGTTTTGGTTCACCCCCTTAGATCTCTCCGCTTGTTGCTGTACTGTCGGCGGCGGCCTTTCGGAGCTTCCCCTCGCCATTTCCGTTGTCGATCCCTCTCTTCGCCCTCCCTCTTGGGTTCTTCTGGTGCTGCCCTCGGCGGTCGTGGCCTTGGGCCGCCGTCTGGCCCTGGGTCGGATGATAGCTACTGCTATCCTTGTGCTCAGTTGCAATTGAAATTAAAATTACAAAAAAAAATGGGCCCCTTTTTTCATTCTTTGGGCCCACCTCCACTTCTACTGCGTGTAATTTTGATTTAATATTGTTATTTGCTTAAAAGTTGGGTTGTGTTGTCTAGCTGGCCACGTTTTCTGCTCTTTTTGCTCCAGGCCTAGTCTTTTCACATCCCATTAACTCACTCTTGCACGGCAAGGTTTGTCAATTAAAATATAAAAATAAAAATAAAAATATATACACATGGATTATAATCGATGCATCTTGTGCAGCCTGGTAGGCAAAAAATTAATTACGACATTTGTTTGCCTAGGGCCCGAATGGCCCGTGATTTGGGCCAATCTTTTGTTCTTTGGGCCCAAGGTTTTTCCTTGAGCCCAAAGCAACCCGCAACATTTAAAAACTTATATATAAATAAAAATTTATTTATATATTTTTTTATTTACATATATTATATATATATGCCCGAAAGGCCCTTATTTAAATCCCGAAAGGGTTTCACAAAATTCCCTAATGGGTTTGATAAAATCCCGAAAGGGGCTGCGAAATAATTTGTTATTAGTAGTTTAAATAATTTCTTTCCGGTCTTCTAGTTTGGTCCGGGAGTTTGCACACATTTTTTGTCGGATGGTTAGTTCTTCCCTTTTTGGCCTGTATTTGTTCCCTCTTTTGGCGTCGGGTCGCTGCTTTGGCGTGGTTGCGTTTAGTTCCGAGTTGGGTTGCAGTATCGGGCTTCCTGTATGATCGAGAGGATCGTGGCTGTGTTCGTGGTCTTCGAAGATCCCTCATCTAGGTGGGGGCAACGTCGGTGATCCGCACTTCCTCAGGTTTCGCCCTTTCCGGTAGTGGGTTACTGTTCTCCGCCTTCTCGGCGTCGAGACACTGTGTGAGTCGATGTGCTCTCCCGTGTTCTCGGTATTCGTGGCTCGCCTTGGTCCTCCCTCGACTCCTCTGCTAGCTGACGGCTTATCCGGGTTCTTAGGGTTGTTTCTTTCATCTGTGTTTTTTGTGTGTCTATTATGTTGTATGTTGACGGTTAGTCCGTTTGCCGATTCGTCGGCCTATCAAGTTTCAGGCATGTCTGAACTCGAATTTTTACCTTATCAAAAAAAAAAAATAGATCGAGGATTGTTAAAAATTAGATATATAGGATTAGTACTATAAATGTCAAAAAGTAGGGTATTGTGGTATAAATACCAATAGGCCATAAGTATATGATATGACATGAATGGTATTATATAACTCCTTCTCCTACATCCTCCTCCTCTATCTCTCTATTTCTATGAACTCTCTTCCTCCTTTCTTTCTTATCTCAAACCTCAATTGAAAGTGAAGCTTTCACTATTCGACCTTCGGGCCCTAACAAATTGGTATCAGAGCCGCGATTTCTACGATGACATTTAGCGCCAAATTGGGAATGACGGAAGAGTATAGGCGCAAGATCGATGGCTAGATGCAGGATTTTGACTAGTTTGTTGTGTGGTCTCAACAAGCTTTTCAAGATATGATCAAGCACCAAGAGGGGATTAATTGCACGATTGACGTGCTGATTGAATGGGTCACGAACGCCTAGGTAGGGGCCGATCTATTCCAATAGGAGACCAAGTCACGACCGGGGCAAGAGTTTGAAGCCTCGATTGTTGATGTGAATCAAATAGGAGTTCCGGTCGTAGACGAACCCTTCTCAATGGACAAATAGGAATCGCAAAGCGACTAGGAAGGGACCGATGCCTCAAGCCAAGAAATCGCCGAGGACTTCGATAAACAGGAAGTCTCGTGTCCGAGATAAAAATCCTACGAGAATCTCGCGAAGTAGGGAACTTGGTGTAAGACTTCAAAGGTAACCTCTGAATTCTCGTCTATAATCGAATTTGCATTGCCTTTGAGACTGAATTTGGGGCGGTTTCATTTGGGTCCTTGAAAATTCCGATTGAATATCAGTGTTTATTGAGCTATCAGATAAGGGTAAAGTAACCCCGAAAGAAATTGGCAACATTTTTGAAAGGCACCTTGTTTTGGTCACTCGACAAGAGTCACACATCGGATAAATCGACTTGTGTCGACTGGCTTAACCCACTAGTAGGAAGGAGAAAAAACCTAGGATTTTTATCCAATGAGAGACGGAGCAGGTATCGAATCTTTGATTTCTCTTTACACTTTTGCAATTTGACGATTTGATGCTTCCCTTTTGCCATTTCAATGTATCTAATCACTATTTTTTCTTGAAGCCTTTGAACTTTCCTAATTTGAGAGTTGGTACACACAATCCAATCCTTCCTTCCTAGCCCCTACTGGCTACCCTAACTTTGGAAGATTTTTGTTTTGTTTTAATTGTTTTGGCCCTTTCCCATAAAAAAACATCCTTTCTATCCAAATTTTTTTGGATAAAGCTAATAAGTTTTGTCTTTGGGGGGAAACTGCAGAGCAAAACTTTTCAAAGACTATCATTCTTGAGTATCTTCATCATGCAAAAAAAAAAGAAAAGGGATGATCAAATATTGATGAGATAAGTTTAATTAGAGTTAATCCTTAATTATATTCTTATTTTTCATATTTTTAGAAGACTTGTTTACTTATTCATTTATTTTTAAATTAAAATTTAAGGCTATCTATTTTATAGTAGGAGAAAATTTCTAAAATAGAAAGATTATATAGATTAGAAATATCGTTCTTTAGGTAAGAAATATGAGTAATTAAATACCCACAAAATATTTAAATACCCACAGAGTATATAATATATAATTCTTATAATTAAATACATAGATCATATAAATTGTCCTATATAAGATAAATTCATGGGTTGATTATCAAAAATTATATTTTTTAAACTTTATTTACCACAAGCAAACTCACATTTTTTATACAATTAGCACGGAATATACTGATCATCTTTAGTAAGAATAAAATAATGTTAGTTACCTCATTTTTTCCAAAAAAAAATTACTAATTCCACATTGTATATGTGTCAAATAGTTTTTTTACATAAGAAAACTCCAAGATGCAAATGACATGTTGGTAATTTAATTTACTATATTATTAATTTAAAAAATCACATCAGAACATGTTAATTTAATTTATTTTTAATCAATATGACATGTTGACTTTTTGGGAAGACTCAAGTCTTAGAGCAAAACAAACATGACCCCCAAAAGGCAATAAAAGCCCATGTAACAATTGGACATAGCCCATTTAATAATTTTTCTATTTAGCTTTTTTAAAAATTATTTTTCTAGGATCTATTTGACAGACAACCTTTTTGAATCAAATCACATGTTTTAATATTTGTTCCACTCCATACTAATTGGCAATTATAATTTAAAAGATATGATTACTAGAATAAAAATTACGGAGTAATTGAAACAAAATAGTGTAATAGGAGTCAGGAGATTTGCACAAGATTCATAACACATCTTAGTTTGGTCACAAAATGAATCATCATCATACAACTAATTATAAACTTCCCCAAAAAAAACCAGAACTGGAAAAATAGAAAACCAAGAGGCTAAGAACATAAACCAAATACCAAAAAATGAGAAGGTCATATATCCAACTAGTTCTTAATAAACACTCTCTATCTTCTATATCCTCGAGCAAGTTCACCTTGCTTGATCTTGATTCATGCCTAACACTTGGGAAGATCCGACGGCGGAGGCGGCAACTTCTGGTTCTGCCCACTCCCATCCTTAACAATCCAAGCCATCTTCAAGCCCCAAGTTGTGTGCACCTCCAAGTGACAATGCATAAACCACACCCCCGGATTATCCGCCACGAATCGGATGGCCACCCACCCGCCAGATGGCACGCCCACGGTGTTCCGCTCCACGGGGTCCACCACATTGTACTTGGCCGGGTCTTTCTTCGGATCGAAGTTACCAAACCCTTGCCCTACCACAAAGAAATTGAATCCATGGAGGTGAAGAGGGTGGCTTTCGGCTCCGATAATGCTCGTGTCCTGCAGCACCAGCTCAACAGTCGTGTTGTACGGCAATTCGACGACCTTCGTGCCCTTGTTCATGAAGATGTTCTTCGGCGGGTTGCCCGTGTAGTTGAATTTCACCGGTGGGTTTTGTGGGAAGTTGTTGGCGAAAACGCCGTTGGGTCTCTTTGTGAAGTGGGCTTGGAGTAAGGCCGTGTTTGGCTGCACGAACGACACGTTGTTGATTCCGGCTGCCACCATTGTGTTGTTGGGGCAATTCTGGCTCTTAGAGCACGAGATTAGCCCAAGCCCTACCGTGAAGAAGAATTGCCTGTCCACTTTCCTCGGTACATTTGCCGGGAAGTTCGAACTCGCTAAGCTGCGAAGCTTTTGGTTGAACTTGGTGGCAAATGAAGTGTCATTGAACTTGGGAAGGCTAGGTTTGATGATAGGGAGATTCGAGCTTTTAGTCTTCGGATTCGTGTGCTCGTATTCGAGTATGGCGGCTGTGGTGGTGTTGTCGAAAGTGGCTGGCCCGGTGGCATAAGGCCGAGCTGCCATTAGGAAGGAAGCCTTAGGGAAGGCGCTCTTGGTCTTGACGAGGACGTTAGTGGTCTGTCCCGGAGTTATGAGGATCGTGTCGGTTGTGAATGGCTTTACATAGACTGCGTCTGCTTCGACTACCGTGAGCTTGTGGTTCGCGACACTGAAGAAGAGCTCGTCATTGAGTGCAGCATTGACCAAGCGAAGAAGATAAGTCTTGCCCGGCTTCACCTTCAACTTGAATGTATCTTTAGCCGAGCAATTATTGTATAACGGCCCTGGAAGGCCATTGATTGTGAAGGCATCGGAAATGTTAGGTGCTGATCCTGTTTGCATTGCTTGGTTGATCATCGCCTCTGTATCCATTTTCCACCATTCACCTAAGGTTGATTCGAAAACAACGCGAATTAGAACATCTTTTTGAGGTTATAATGATGAATTTACTTGAATATTGATATGTTTGGATTTGGCATACCGAAGATGATTGGAACTTCTCGATGAGGCTTCGGGAAGGGGTAAGCGGAACCTTCCTTAGGCAAGATGATAATCGGTCCATAAACCGTCACCCTAAGCCATGAAATGTGCGCGTGCCAAAACAAGGTGCCTCGTTGTCCCGTGACATTGAACTTATAGACATAGCTTTGGCCTGTTTGGATCGGGCATTGAGTGATATAGGCCGGTCCATCTGCCCATCCGCTCCTCAATTGCCTTATCCCATGCCTGTTATCGCGACGAATCCAAATCTCAAACATATGTATAATGATCTCAATTTCACAAGGTAATGGTTATAACTTTATATAAGAGGTTTAGCTAGATCATTACCAATGAATGGTGATATTGTATTTCACTTGATTCACAACGGTGATTTCTAGCCTGTCTCCTTCTCTTGCAGTGATTGTAGGCCCTGGGAATTGACCGTTTACGGTGACAATGCTCTTGGATTGGCAAAGCCTAGTCACCGTTTGCGCCTTCACCTGCATCACACATCAAACTAAGCTTCTCATTTCGAATTCATATACACATAATGCAAAGTTACAACATTAAAGTCCTACCACAAAGTTGTAGCGCTTTGTGACACTCGCGGACTTGACAAGTGCGAGATGAGGACCGAGGACTAGAGCGGCCATCAGCAGCCAAAGGAATGTAGCCATTGATGTAGAGAGTTGCTAAAATGAAGGTAGGTATATGGTATTGAATTGGGTGTTTTGAGTAGGTTAAGTTGAATGATGAAAATGAGGGGAGTGGAGAGGGTTTATATATAGAAGCATATATGAATGAATGTGAATTGGTGGATGGTGAGGCTGAATTAATTGGTGAGTTTGATTAGGTGATTAGAAAGGAAAGATTAACTGAAAATCGATGGTTGAACTTTGAGGAATTAATGAAGGAAATGGATTAGACAATGGTAACGACTCTATAGCTATAGCTTGATGGTTAAACTTGGTTTTAGAGTGATGATGAAGCTAGTGATCAATAGACATAAATTGGTTACTAACGGTTTTGTACGTTATCCACCCACCTTTCCTAATTTTGCCAACTTCAGCTTCATGATTGATTGAGATTATGAAAATCTGCACTTGAATTGGTAATTTGGTACGTCTAATACACATTATGTTACTATCTTTGTATCCGAATAATAGGTCTTTTGATCAATTTCACATTTTTTAAGAAAGATAAAATTTAAAAATAGAAAGAAGGGTAAATAAAATTTTAGCAAACAAATAATTTAGGAAGTTGGAGTATTTGAAAATCAAATACATTTAATGAGATAAATTAATAAAATTAAAAAAATTTATCATTAGGTGTTTAAAGGGATAAATATTTTATTTAATAAAAAATGGTCAAAAGACCAATTAATATTATACGGATACGGAGGGAGTATATTTTTTGGAAATTAACTTTATCATTAATATGAAATTATGCATCACAATTAGGGTACAATTTCTTCAAAACTAGATAATGGAATAACAACTAGGATTAAACAATCAAAATAGAATATAATCTCTAAGTTACTAATAATAGCACTTCTGATGTATCAATGACAAAAACATCATTTGTAGTAGAATCCCACAAAAATTTCCTCAAGTATAACAAGTGAAAATCGAAACGGCTTGACCGGGAATTCTAGTGTCTAACTTGGAATTACAGTTGGTCTGATTCAAGATGCATGAGTGGATCAAGCTTAAATTTTTATGTTAAAAGGTGAATTACGATAGTATAACCCAAAAATAAATCCAATATGATAAAACTTTACTCCTTATAGAATAAGAAATTAAAAACAAAATTACACACTGAGAAGCAATTCAATCAACCTTTCTAAATTTGTGTGGCTAAGTGTATCATTTTCGTTCCTAATTAATAAGAAAAAAAAAACCTTTTTTTAACAATAGTACAGGATTTTGAGATTATCGAATGATATTCGATAGGTTTGAAAACTAGCCTGTAAAATACTTAAATCAGACAAATTATATATTGAACCACAAGACAGACTCAACTTATGTTACCACATAAATATCCATCGAGTTTTAAATTCTTGATAAGAATCAAGCAATGCTGAGTGCTGACTTGCTGAGGAGTTCCTTTCAAAAACATAAAAGCTTCTAAATGGGCAAAGTTCAAAGTATGACAAAGAGGAGTAAAGAGGTTGCCAGGTTGGCCACGATTGGCTAGTACCAAGTAATAACAAGTTGAACATTAATATTCGTGGATGTTAAATCCCTAATCGCAGAGTTTAAATACACTGCAAATCACCACATTATTTTAAACGTGTATTATATATGACAGTTTCAGCGTGTACTAATTATCTCTTCGATCTACAGATAATTAAAAGCATGATTAACTAAAAATTTCATCATGTCTAATTGAACATTATATACTTTGAATTGAACTTAGTTATACGATAGGGAATTTGCGGTGTATCTAACAACCTCATGGACAGTAATGACCTCCACTAACCATTAAAATTGGATGCAAGTAAGTATGATTATAAATGAAAATAGTTGGGATGTAGCCTTCACACTCCTACCCTTAATTAATTAATCCCTTGTTAAAGAAGTCACACCATCAAAGCGAGCAATAGAGAAGAGAGAGGGTCACAACACAATTTGACAATTGATCCACCTTCTCTTTTTAGACCCCCAGCAATCTTTGTGATATTTATGTTTACGTACTTTTGCAATTTCAATGCAATTATATCACTACGGAGTATTAAGGTTTGATCTTTCCTAAGAACCCACCTTGCACAATTCGGTACACCCAACCTTTTATCTTTATCACCATTGATTTGGATGTACAGTGAAAATAATTTGTAGCAATTTATTTTAATAGTACAAGTCATTTACATAAATTTTAATAAAACAATTTATTTTTTATAAAATATCGTCATTCCACTAACTTTTTCATAAGTTTTATTATTTTTTAATATCCACCACACATTTTAACCAATAATAATTTTTGTAAAGGTTAACAACACATAAATCAATACAAATTATTACTCCACTACCTATCTCCTGACTCCTGCCTAGAAAAACATAAAAACTCATTTATTTTGAAACAAAAACTATCATCTAAAAACCCCTTTATTTTGACACGGAGGTATTATCGTTTTAGTTTTAGGAAAACTTTGAAAACCATCTTCTTCGTCCTTTGAGCACTTCAAAACTATCTTACATAAAAAGAAAATGTATATTTAGAGAATTTTCTACATTAGTGCAGTTGTATAGTATAATACTATGAGAAACTCTTATAATTCTATAAATATTTATGGCGTGTAATTTGGCATTCTCTTATATGCACTGTTTTAAAAATCACGCCTAGGTGTTAGACGATCCCCTCCATCTATAGCTAAACGGCCGCCTAAACACGCCTTGGCGTTTGCCTTGAACGTCTGGACGCCACCTAGGCACTAGGTAACCCCTCACTGTCTATGATACACCTGGCGCTTTTTAAAATATTGATTATATGGTGCAAAGACAATCACGGATTCACGGCCCAATAAGTAATACATATGCCCATGTAATTGGACTAGGCCCAAAACTGAAAGTTGAAACTAACGCATTAAACTGAAAGTTTGCCTGTCTAATTGATCACGTGTCTGGAGTTTGCCACCAAATAGTGGGTTTCCTCATCATAAAAAAAATCAATTAAAGTTAGTCTTTACTTTTTGGATGTTGTTAAATACACCGCAAATTCCCCCTCGTAAAGCCATGCTCATTCCAACGTGCACCACGTTCAATTAGATGTGATAAATTTTTTAATTAATCATGCTTTTAATTATTTTTAAAAAGGGATAATTAGTGTGCGTCTAAACTGACGTGGTAGCACGTTCAACGTAGTGATTTGCAAGTGATACATTTTCTAAAAGGGAAAATACCCGATAACAACTTAAGAGTAGTGATGATGTGACTGACTACTCCCTCCGTTCACAAATATACGTTGTTTGACTTTCTTGCACGTTTTTTAAGGAGCTAAAAACTATATAAAATATTAACTTTTTTATTAAAATTTTAAAATAATATTATACTTAATATTAATGAATATAATATTGTTTTTAATTAAAAAATACTAAAAAATTAATATTTTATATAGTTTTTACCTCCTTAAAAAACGTGTTAGAAAGTCAAACGACTTACATTTGTGAACGGAGGGATTATTATTTATGAGGATGTTTGCAGAGATTTTACGTATATTGACAATACTAAAATTATTATTAACGGTCTTGAAAATTGAAATACTAAGAGCTCGTTTGGTTGACATTCCAAAAACCCAAGAAGTAGAAATTCCTAGGAATTTGAGATAATACCAGCGTTTGATTGATTTTTTGTTACAGAAAACCCCAGGAAGTTGAATTTCCGGGAATTTAAATTCCCCCATTTTGGAGGAAGTGCACTTACCTAGTCCCCCTAGGTAAGTTCCAATTCCACCCTTTTAATAGGAAAACTATATTTTCTTATTTCAATTCCTATAATCCAAAATCCAAAACCAAACACAATTTCTCAATTCCCATGATTTTCAATTTACGGGAATTGAATTTCTAGAAAGTTAACTTCCCGGAAACTATACCTCCCACGTTTAACCAAACGAGCCCTAAGACCCTTATGCCTATGAATTTGTATCTAAATTCGGATAAAAAAAATGATTAGTCTCCAAAATGGAAGTATGTCTACATCGAAACAATTTTTGTAATGTGGATTATTTAAAAAGTTATAAAGGGTTGTTTTGAATCTGTAGCTATAATATAGAAGATGTAAAACATTTGTTTATAAATGAATATACTTAATTACAAAACCAAATTGATATTGACATGAGGTTTTACAAATGTATGTAGTGGATATAAGGGATCATATTCACAGTAGAGGATGGGATTTGGTTATTGAAAGATCCATAATGAGATGAAAGATCTAAAAATGTCTCGATCTACTTACGGTTAGAGCGTATAAAGAATGAAATATTTATTCATCAATGAGAAGGTTCTAAAACACAATGATAACGACCAATCATATGCTAAGTGTGGTAGTTATAATATCACACAATGTGGAGAAGCTGCCATTTATATACTCCGTATTAATTAAGTCTTAAAATACCATATTTTCATGAAAATGATGGCACAGTGGTGTGGAGTAAGGGGGATTTATGAGATCTCGGTTTTAATCCTTGCCTACGCCCATTTTCTTGGGTGAAAAATCTAAGGTTTTTCTTGCTTTATGTTAGTGGGTCAAATCGGTCGGCGCAAGTCGGTTTACCTGATGCGTGACTCGTACCGGTGGGGTCATATGTCCGAAGTTTGCCACCAAATAATGGGTTTTCTCATCTTAAAAAAAACATCAAAAGTTGTAAATATTTGATAAATTTGTTCAAGTGAAGATCCATATTTGTTTAGGAAGTCACTATATCCTAGTAAGTTTGAGGATCTTCCATGAAGTTCGAAGAGCTATGATTTGAATGTGTTTACTACGTCCAACACGATGAACTAATTAGCAAAAGCATTATATACACTATTTTTCTCTTCGATTAGATTTTTTTTTTATCTCAATGGAGTTTCTTAACAATGTTTTTGATGAAACTGTGCCACTATAAAACACATACTATTTTTCCTCTTTTTCCCTAAGCTATAATTTTATTCAACTATGCTTTTCTAGAAAAGTTTGTAACGAGACAACCGAAAGAATAAGAGATATTATAAAATGATCGAGAAATGTGTTGTGATATTAAATATCGTTGGATATACACTTTCAATCAATTAATCTTTATAAGTTAATTCTATATCTTTACTTGGCTTATTACATGTTGCTCTATGAATTTAGTGTACTTTGTATAAAACATAACATTAACAACACATTAATTACCCCTCCCTTCACTCTTCTTATTCTTAAAAGTTATAAAAACAAATCTCACAACAAAAAGATCAGCACTTGGGCAAATCGGCCGGTGGAGGCAGCAATTTCTGATTCGGAAGCTTCCCGTCCAATACGATCCACGCCATCTTCAATCCCCAACTCAGATGCACTTCGATGTGGCAATGCATAAACCACGCCCCTGTTAATTTGTCCACATTAATCATAACTCCGATCCTCCATTAATCTCATAAAATTAATCAATTCAAATTCCGCATTTCAATTCATTCAATATACATACCGGGATTGTCAGCCAGAAACCGGATCGCCACCCACCCGCCGACGGGCACGCCTACCGTGTTCCTCTCAACCGGGTCGATCAAATTGAACTTGGCCGGGTCGTTATTCGGGTCGAAATTACCGAACCCGGATCCGACGACGAAGAAGTTGAACCCGTGGAGGTGGAGAGGGTGGCTCTCGGCGCCGAGGATGCTGGTGTCCTGCATCACCAGCTCCACGCTCGTGTTGTACGGCAGCACCACCACCTTCGTCGCGCTCTTCACCGACGTGTCGTTCGGCGGCGTCCCCGTGTAGTTGAAAGCCACGAGCGGGCTGATCGGGAAGTCCGGCGAGTAAACGCCGTTGGACCTGCCGGCGAAGTGCGCCTGGAGTAGCGCCGTCGCCGGCTGCACGAACGACACGTTGTTCACCGACGCCGCGAACCTCGTCCCGTTCGGCCCCTGGCAGGTGCCGTTGTTTACGCCGCATGGGTTCGTCCCCAGACCGACGGTGAAGAAGAACCGCCGGTCGACGGCCGTTGGGACGCTCGCCGGGAACTCGGCGGTCGCGAGGCTGCGGAGCCGGTTCGTGAAGTTTGTAGCGGCTGCCGTGTCGTTGAGGGTGGGAAGGCTCGGTTTGAACAAGGGAAGGGTCTTCATCGGCTTGGCTTGGCTTAAAGCCGGCTGCTGGTACTCGAGGACTCCGGCGACGGTGGAGTTGTCGAAGGTGCCTTGGCCGGTGACATAAGGGCGGGCCATCATGAGGAAGGTGGAAGCCGGGAAGGCGGGTTTGGTCTTGAGAAGGACGTTTGTGGTCTGGCCCGGCGAGATCAGGAGTGTCTCGGTTTCAAACGGCTTCACATAGACAGCGTCGGCTTCCACCACCGTGAGCGTGTGGTTGGCGATGCTAAAGAATAAATCGTCGTTGAGTGCAGCATTGATCAGCCGGAGGAGGTATGTCTTCCCCGCCTTCACCTTCAGCTTGAATGTGTCTGACAAATTCAACAGAACTGTATATCAAAATCAATTAACAATAAGAGGAGTAATTCATTAATATTCGTACCAAGTTACTGACCTTTGGCGGAACAGTTGTATAGAGGTCCGGGGAGACCATTGATGGTGTAGGCATCAGACACATTCGGACCTCCTCCGGTTTGGAGGGCTTGGCTTATGATGGCCTCTGTGTCAGCTTTGAACCATTCGCCTGAAATTCGAAAGAATCAAAGATGTAAATTTCAATCTTCTTACATGTTTGCCAACTCAATCTAGAGGAGTAAGTAAACCGCAAAACCAAGATGAAGGAATATGTTGAAGTCGAAGACCATGGATGATATGATACCAAATATGATGGGGATTTCCTTGTAAGGTTTGACGAAAGGGTAGGAGGCGTTGCGTTTGGGAAGGATGATGATGGGACCGTAGAGAGTAGACCTAAGCCATGAGATGTGCGCGTGCCAAAACAGCGTTCCCCTCTGCCCGATGATGGTGAAGTTGTACGTGTAACTCTGACCGGTTTGAATAGGACATTGCGTAATGTAGGCTGGACCGTCTGCCCAGCCACTTCTCAGCTGCCTTATACCGTGCCTGTGTCCATGTCGCGTAAGAATAACAACGTATCATGCATTGAATGGAAGGTAACCTTCATCACATTGAACATCAATCTTTTGATTTAGGTGTGGTTAAGTGAAATGTAAGCAAATATGTAATTTGTAGGTGCAATTTTCAGGTACCAATGGATAGTGATGTTGTTGGAAACATGGTTGACGACGTGAATGAGAAGGCGATCACCCTCCCTAGCAACAATCCGTGGCCCCGGGAATTTGCCATTCACGGTCACAATGCTCTTAGTATCGCAAAGGCGCGTCACATTCTTCATGACAATCTGCGGAATGACAAGCAAAATATCAGTTAATACAATCATCGCGAGCTAGGCTAACGATCAGATTGACACTAGATCGAGTTGATGCATACATCAAACTGGTAGCGTCGTGTTACGCCTTCCTCCTTAGCCAAGGCATTCTCCGCTGCAAGAAGATCAAATGCGAGTGCTACGACGAAAAGGCTCCAGAGAGATGCATGTATTGAAGCTCCCATCTTCCTAGTGTGAGTGAAAACTTAAAGAGATCGAAGCTGGTGTGATTGATGAATTGAGAGTGGGGAGATAAGATTATATATAACATGTAGGAGTAGGTGACAATGTGTTTGATTTTTCAATTTGGAGATAGAACTACAAATTGCCTGTTATGGAAAGGGAAATTTTTTTAAAAAAAGAAGCTTCTTATAATAATTAGGCAAATCTTGAATAGTAATATAGCTGGGAATAGTACTTGTGGTTTTGACTCTTTAGTGAAGATGATTAGTCATGGTTAAAGTGATGATTAAGAAAATACATTTATGTATAGGAGAGAGGTCCCAAACAACGGTTGTTGTGAAGACCCTTTCCTGTCCGCTGTACTGGAGTGCCAAACAAGGGTGTGATTGTGCACTGCACGGTTTGGGTTAAATGCAAATGGTTAAAAACAAATGGTCAAGGTGACAAATTAAGATATGAATGGGAGTAAGATGGAATTTGAGTCTCAAAATTCCGTTTTAGGTTTGTTTCGGTTCCGTTTGATTCGATTCAAACCTAACTTTTATTAAACTAAATAAAAACGTTATATATCGCTGGTTTAGGTTGAATCAATTCTTATTAAAAAAAAAGTCATAACCTATTATAAGATATTGAGTGTATTTTTAAGAAATTTTCTATAACATTTTTAAAAAAAATTAAACATTTTAATTTTTTTTATATAATTAATTGCCAAATAGGTTCATTTAGATTCGAAACCTGAAGCGAACCTAAATAAACCGAACCGAACCTAACACCTTAGGTTCGGTTTTTGGTTTGTAATTCTTAAAAATTCAGTTTTAGGTTCGATTTAATTCGGTTCAGTTTTAAACCGATGAGCTGCCCTAATTTGGGAGAGGGAGATGGATGATTTATCAATCCAAAAAATGTGGTGGGGTAAGTAATTTCAGCTTGGAAGCAAAGAAGCTCAAAAACAGGTGGGTTCGTATTTTTTATATGGTGGTGTATACAGTATACAAAGGGATGGTATGGAGTGTATTTGTCATTTCTTCTAAAGTTTAACTTTAGAGGAAATTTCCATTCTATTTCTCATTGAATTATCTCATTGTACAAGAGAAATATACAGGAGAGTAGGAGGATGGATCTCATGAAAGTGTCTCAATCTTAGGGAAAATACTTGGCTTAATCATATTTTGGGTTACCCAGGGATAATTGTGTAAAATCCAACATAAAAATAAAATGAAAAAAAGGGAAATAAAATTTAAAAAGTAAGTAATGACTACCCTAATTCTAATATATGTTAATAATGATGTTTTTACTTTTACTTTTCCTATCAAAGGGTTTGAATTATACAATTAGAAAAAAAAAATTCAATCCCGTCCCGATGCCGGTGGGATTTAGAAAAAAAAGTTCACTCCCGTCCCGCAAAAATTACGCGGGACGAAGAGTTCGAATCCCACAAATCTCATCTCATCCCGCATATATATAAAATTTTATATATTTTATATATTTAATTAAAATTAATAAAAATATTTAAGAATATATTTACATTATACATTAATATTTATTTAAACCCAAAATTTAAAATAATAATAAAAACATTAAAAATATACTCCGTATAAGACATAAACAGTTGGTCGTACTATGACTTACTATTGGCCTAATGGCCTTTAAAAAAAAGACTTACTGCTAATTAAGTGTATTTTACTTTGCATGAATTAACATATACTACCTCTGTTTCAAAATAAATGTCACTTGACTTTTTACACGTTTTAAGAAGGTAAAATCTCTATAAAATATAATTTTTTTAATCAATTATTTTTACAAATTGATATTTATTACTAATAAGTATCAATTTAACCTTGTTTTAATTTGGATCGTTTGGACGTTTACTCATGACAGACATTGTACAAAAAAAATACCTCTACCCGAAATCATCCGGTAGAACAACTAGCAGCAGCATGCGGACCTACCCGCAGGCTGCTACATAGGTTTTCTAAGAAAGATATCTCTTTTTTTTTAAAAAAAAAATGTCAAACATTGGACAAATAAATACTTGCCTCTATCGAGAATCGAACCGTAGATCAAAGAGCAGGTCAAGTAAACATCATACCGCTACGCCATCTATTCTTGTTGCTTATTTCACCAACTTTTTTTATTTACATTATCTAGGTAAATAAAGAAGGGCGAAGCAGGCCGCGGATCTACCCGTAGACTGCTAAACGTTGGGGGGAATTGGATTGAACCCGCATTCGCCGTTCACCATTGTCGGTCATTAAAGCGCTATTACAAGCTCCTCTTTCTCCCTCGTTTCTCCACAGAAATGTCTCATTCCAAGCCTGGAACCTTCACAAAAATTCATCCTTCCGACCCCTATCGCTAGTTCGAGCCAAATCGACACCAATTAATCCAACCGCGCTTGCTTGACGCCGAAAAAAACGACCTCTGTGGGCAGCCGATCTGGGTAAGTCTCGAGCCCTTATTTCTCTTCCTACATGCTATTCCAACTTGTTGGAAGCATAATCAATTGACAATTCAATCCAATTTGTACCCGACTCAATATGTTTATTTTTTTTTTCCGGATTTGAAATTGTTTTGTAGCGTACTTGCAGACTCTTTTTCGACGCTACCTTGCTTCCTCCGACCACATCGTCTATGCCAAGCTCTTGCACGCAATCTCCACGTTAGTTTGATAGGTCGAACGTAGCAAACGAAGTTTCGAGCTAGGAGTTATCAATCTCGCAATTAAGCTCCTTAAAGGGTGATTTCAAAAATTCCAAATTAGGCTGGAAGGGTATTTGGTGGAAAAAATCAAAATCCTCATAAGTACCAGGTGAAATATGTCAAACAATTATACACCACGTGAATTACGCGTTGCCTCAGGGGTACCTCGTGAAATTTCCGTTTTAAATAATATTAACATGTGATTTTTGTTATCTTTCAAATTTTAACAAAAAAATATAATTAAAGGAAATAGATTTAAGAATTAAAGTCCGTTAAAAATCAGAATAAGGGGTATCTTTAGGCAGGAATTCGAAAAGAACGAAAAATTTAGGAGGAAATTCAAAATTAAAGTGAAAAAGTGAAAAAACGGTATTAACCTACTAGAGATCTACAATTCATCAATCCATGTCTCTCTTGAATTATAATCTCAACTGTTCACTGCAACACTAGTTACAAATATTGGCCATTGCTTTATTTTCATTTTAATTTTTCCTTTCCTACTTACGTACTTTCCAAAAAAAAAAAGTCAGATCTACTTGCAGGGAAATGGAGAAATCAGAACACCCCGTGGAAGATGCAGAACATATCTTTACCAAATGTAACCACACTATTGAGCTTATCACAAAATTTGACAGGAACATTGAATCAATAATTATAAAGAATGAACACGACGGATAAGAACATAAAACAAATTGTAAACGAAGTTTTTGTGTTGAGAGAATGAAAGATGTGAAGAGACCAAAAGAGTCTCACATCGATAATATGAACAAACAAGTCTTAGTATATAACCTAGTGGGCTACCCCACCTAATGCCAATTGGTTTTAGAATGGAACCTCACTCGGCTCGTGTGCTAGCGCTACTGGCGCATGTGCGCCCGTACACACGACCCCCAGTCATCTGTCCGAGTCGGACTTTGATATTTTGAACCACTATCCAAAAACCAAAAGACATTACTATCAATGATTTGGTGGAGTTTATGGACATTAAGAAACAAGGTTTTATTTAATAACGAGAGCGTCGGATTAAGAAGATCAAACGGATGAGATTAAAAGTAACTTGTGAACAGTAACATTATTCGTAGGTACGAAGTGATTATTCGTATGTACATACATATGAATAATCTTTTGTTACTTAAAAATAATTACATTTGTTCATACATACGAATAATTGCATTATTATACACGAATAATCGCTTGGTACCTGCGAATAATTTCTCTGCTCACAAATTACACCGTAAGGGTTGCTTACACGGGATCCAACCTCATTACACGAATTACCAACAACATGAGAGATACATAAGACTACAAATACAAAATTGGAAACAAGCAAAGACCTTCCACGGGGAAGAAACTGAAGCTAAAGAACAAGGACAAGCACCTAAGGCTAAGAAGAGGAAAAATCTTCGCTGGAAGAAACCCGCTGATGGATCTTTCAAGATCAATTTTGACGGGTCTAAGTTGTCCACGGGTGTTGTTGCGGCTGGTTTTGTGATTAGAGACCATCATGGCAATGTTCGGGCTTGCAACGCCTCACTTTGTGGTTCAGTTTCAGCGTTGATGGCCGAAGCGTTGGCTCTCCATATGGGGTTGACGACGGCTTTAGAGTTGGGCTTCTCTCGAATTGAGGTTGATGGAGATTGTTTGACGGTAATCAATTCTTTGAAAGACACGTGGAAGTGTCCATGGGAGATCGAGATGGTGATCACCGACATTCTTCACTTGCTCCAGTCGTTTGAAGCTTATTCTTTTGCCCACGTGTTCCGTGAAGTCAACCAGGTGGCTGATAAAGTGGTTCATCTCTGCTTATCACTTTTCCAGGGGCCTTTTGCTTCCCATCCAGAGTTCCTTCCTCTCGTCCGAAAGGATGCTATTGGGTGGTGGGTCAGCAGGGTCTGACATCACCCAAATATTTGCCTTGTTTCAAAAAAAAAAATTTGAGAAATCAGAAGGAGTTGGGCACAAATCAAAAGCTTCCCTCAAATCCTTCCCGTTGATGATCTCTTTCTCCTCCTCTTGTAAGAACCTTAACCAAAATTAGGACTAAAATGCGATTTTAAACCGCGTTTTTATAGCAAAATGTTATTTTCCTTCGACAACCGGTTCAAATGCCCGCAGACTGATCGGCAAGCTGCTACCTGTTATTTTTGTATTAAAAATAAATATATAATATACATTTGTTCAAAAAATAATTTATTTTTCCTGAAATTGAGAGTCGAACACATAACCTGAGAGTAGTGTGGATGAGAAGAATACCAATGGGCCGGATAGTGCCATTGCTTTATCACTCAGTTTTTTATTTTCAAATCCTATTGTTATGGTTTCATAACAATGCCCGCAGGTCTATCGGCAAGCCGTTGCCAGACATATAAAAAAAATCTTTTAAATAGAAATACAGATTTGTTTATTAAATGTTTTCTTATTTAAAAGAAATATATATATATATAATATGCATTTGTGGAAACACGATATTTGTGTAGTTATTAATTTATTAAAAAAAGGTAAATAATTTTTAAAGAACATCTTTTTAAAAACGATATTTTTAAAGAATTCATTATAAACTTTATATAAATACACAAACAAATGCTTGCAGGTCTATCGGCAAGCCGCTGCCTGTTATTTTTGTATTAAAAATAAATACATAATATACATTTCTTCAAAAAATAATTTATTTTTCCTGAAATTGAGAATCGAACACATGATCTGAGAGTAGTGTGGATGAGAAGAATACCAATGGGCAGGATATTGCCATTGCTTTATCATTTAGTTTTTTATTTTCAAATCCTATTGTTATGGTTTCGTAACAATACCCGCAGGCCTATCGGCAAGCCGCTGCCAGACATATAAAAAAATCTTTTAAATAGAAATACAACGTTGTTTCTTAACTGTTTTCTTATTTAAAAAATACATATATATAATATGTATTTGTGGAAACACGATATTTGTGTAGTTATTAATTTATTAAAAAAAAGGTAAATAATTTTTAAAGAACATCTTTTTGAAAACGATATTTTTAAAGAATTCATTATAAACTTTATATATATACACAAACAAATGCCCGCAGGTCTATCGGCAAGCCGCTGCCTGTTATTTTATTTTTGTTAAATTTTTTGTATTAAAAATAAAAATATATAATATACATTTGTGGAAAAAGCTTTTTAGTAAGTTTAGTTGTTAAAAAAAAGTTGGCCATTAATTTATTAAAGTTTGGTTCTATTCCCATTAGTATTAATTTTGTAGAATTTATAAAATGGGTAATTATATGGAAAAAGGATTCTCGGAGTATTTGTTCGACTATGTGATTTTATGACAATTTGATACCCATTAACGAGAGTTTAAATTATTATTTTTAGGGGAACCCGGGATTTTACGATAATTCGATCCCGTTTAAATAAAGGTCAAATAAATAACTTACACTGTGTAAAAAAAACGTGAATTATATGACCGACTTTTATAATATAAGTGAAATAAACATAATTATAAAAAAATATTAATTATAACTTATGTTCATTAATTACATTAAGTTAAAATATAAGGAATTATAAAAAAATAAAGTCGAATTTTAACTTGGTCTTAGCCGAAAAGGAATAAATAAATAAATTACAAGGGGAAGTCTAGTCCTAGTAGAGTGTAGCCTTTTCCATATGGTAGACCTAAAAAGCTGATCTACCTTTTATTATTTTTTTAATCATATTTTCAAAATGACCTCAAAATACCCTTGGATAACCCAAATTTTGGGTAAACGAATCAACCTCCATCTTAAGGTTAGAGCAATTCCCAAAGATGATTCTAGAATAAGGACACCTAATAGGGACAACTCATTATATCATGTGCACAATTCAAAATAGAGAATCAGGAAGATGAGGCAATTGTATGTGTGCTAGTATCCCCTTGCGCTCTCATCGGCCGAAGGCAAAGGTGAGAGCGAATTGAAGTAAACCGAGCTGTGGAGAGAGGTTTAGTTAGGAGGTATGCAATCTGATCTTTAGAGGAAATGAATGCCACCTGTAGGGACTTGGATTGAACCCTTTCTCGAACAAAATGGTAGTCCATGGAGAGGTGTTTGATTTTGTGATGAAGGACCGGATTGCTTGCAAGGTATGTAGCTCCGATGTTGTCACACCAAAGGACTGGTGGCTGAGAAAGAAAGATTTGGAGGTTGGCTAAAACGGGCTGAATCCAAAGTGTCTCACTTGTCGCTTGAGCTACAACCCGGTACTCTACCTCTGTGGATGAGCGAGAGACAGTGTCCTGCTTTTTCGATGACCAGGATATGAGATTAGGTCCATGATAGATGCAGTAAGATCCAACAGATCAACGATCAGCTTTGTCTGCACCCCAATCTGCATCGGAAAAGGAAGAAAGACAATGTTGCCTAGTCGAGGAGATGTGAAACTGAAGTGTGGAGGTGCTCTTAAGATAACGGATGATCCTCTTGACATCCTTCCAATGAATCTCTCGAGGGGAATGCATATGCTGTCAAACTTTGTTGATGGCAAAGCATACATCAGGGCGTGTGAATGATAGGTATTGCAAGGACCCAACAATGCTTCTATAGAGCGGAGGATCGTCGAACAGAGGTGAATCAATTGTGGCATCAAAGTCAGACGCCATTGGTGTTGCAATAGCCTTACAATTTGTCATTCCTGTAAGATGCACCAAGTCAGAAATATGCTTTGTCTGGCAGAGGTTGAATCCGGGTGGAATCCCTGGAAATTTCGATGCCAAGGAATTAATGAGCAGCCCTAGATCTTTAACTGGAAATTTTGTGGCTAGAGAAGTGATGAAATAATTGGATAGCCTCTCATCAGATGCAAAGACTAGTATGTCATCGACATACACAAGCACAAAAACACAATGCTTCCCAAGGCGATGGATAAATAAAGATGTATCAGCAGAGGAGGGTGAGAAACCCATGGTTACTAAGGCATAACTGAGCTTAGCGAACCAGGCTCGGGGAGCCTGCTTCAAGCCATATAAGGATTTGTTTAATTTGCATATATAAGAAGGGAATTGAGGATGAGAGAAACCTGGATGTTGGGAGATGTAGACATCCTCATCAATCGATCCGTGAAGAAAGGCGTTCTGCACATCCAATTGTCGAACCACCCAATCATTCATTGCCGCGAGGGAGAGAAGAAGGCGTATGGTTGATGGCTTGGCAATTGGACTAAATGTATCTGTGTAATCAACACCATGAAGTTGGTGATATCCTTTGGCTACAAGACGAGCCTTCCGACGTTCAAGGGTGCCATCCGATCGGCGTTTGGATTTAAAAACCCATTTAACTCCTAACACATTAGCAGAGGCGGAGGGTGGGACCAAAGTTTAAGTGTTGGTGTGGAGTAGAGCCTTGAATTCAGCCTCCATAGCCGCTCTCCATTCTGGAAACTTAACCGCCTGGGTGTAACAAGTAGGTTCTTCTGGTGTGGTGCTTGTGGAGTTGGCAGTAGGTGGCCAGGGGATAGTGCCATCTGTTCGGATAAACGGCCTGCGTGTGATCACGAGATCGGGTGATCATGAGATGAGTTTGCTGTGGAAGCGGTGATGGTGAAGTGTCAGGGGACGTCTCAGAGGAGGATGATGAAGAGGGGTTGCTGTTTGAGTCCGAGGACGAGGTTAGGGGAATATTATTGGGTTGTGTTTGAGGAGGTGGTGGGATGGGCTGTAAAGGAGGGTTGGTGGTTATTGGGCCTAAAGTAGGAAGAGGGAGATCCACATTGTCAGGGGACCGAGAAAGAGCTGTCTCATTTTGTGCAAAGGGAAAATTATTCTCATGGAAAATAACATCTCGTGAGATGTAAACACAGTTTTCCTTTCTATCAAAGCAAATGAAACCCTTATGATGAGAAATATATCCAAGAAAAATGGAGAGAGTGGAACGAGAAGAAAGTTTGTGGGGATTGTAGGGTCGGAGATTCGGGAAACAAAGGCACCCAAAAAATTTGAGATTTTTGTAATCGGGTAACTCATGAAATAGGAGTTCGAAAGGGGATTTATTTCCAAGTAGGGGAGTGGGGAGGCGATTTTGTAGATAAGTGGAGGTCTCAAAGGCGTAATCCCAAAATCGTAAGGGCATGGAGGCTTGTTTGAGAAGGGTAAGACCCATATCAACTAGATGTCGATGTCGGCATTCGACACTTCCGTTTTGTTGATGGGAATATGGACAAGTGAGTCTATGCATGATTCCCATGTGTTGGAAAAAAGATTTTATAGGTTTAAACTCCGTTCCATTATCGGTTTGAATGGATATAATATTTGTGGAGAAAAAATTGGTGACAAGCTTAGTGAAAATTTGTATTAAATTTGCAACTTCAGATTTGGAAGCAAAGGGAAATAGCCACACAAAATTAGTAAAATCATCTACTATTGATAGAAAGTATTTATGTCCATTGAAGGAAAATTCATGGCCTGGGCCCCAGACATCAACAAAAATCAATTGAAAAGGCTTAGTGGATCGGGTAGTACTTGGAGGTTGAGGAAGGGCATGGGCCTTGGCCCAACTGCAACTCTCACAATGTGGATAGCCCACTTGTTTAGGTTTAGGTAGGTTGAGCGTGCTGAGAACGTCGGAAATAACACGGGTGGCCGGATGACCAAGTCGGCGATGCCACATAGCAAACGGAGAAGGGAGATCAGTGGTGGTGAGATGAGCGGAGGGCGATGCAGATGAATTACTTGGTGGTTCGATTGGGAGGATGTACAGTCCGTCTTCAACGCGGCCCAAAAGAAGCGGAGTCCGAGGCTGTTCATCAACAACACAAAACCAGTTTTTATGGAACTCAAAAAAGACGTTGTTGTCAAGACAAAATCGATGAACGGAGAGGATATTTTTCTGAATTGAAGGTGTATGCAGAAGATGAGTAAGAGAAAAGGTATGAGTAGGGGATTGAAAGAAGGAGGAACCGTGATGCCGAATTGGGATTTGAGATCCATCGCCAAGAGAAACTTGGTCAGTGCCTGCATACGGATGATTGTTAGTCTCAGATTAGAGAGATCCGGAGTGAAATGGTGCGTTGCTGCAGTATCCGGGAACCAGTTGGAGCTTGTAGTGTTGGCCTGGAAAGAGCGAGGAGGAGGTGCCTGAGTCTACACGAGTGTCTATACTACTATAAGGATGAGGGAGAGTAGGATCAATCCAGACCATTCATAAATTATATGTGTTTTTATCAATGGCTCACAACTATTCAAGTATGCAATGTCTTATTTAGCCCTTAAACATTGAATTTGAAATTATTCATTTTTTTGTTTCAATGACCTTTTTCCTCTTTTCATCTAATATCTCTTATCTCTCCTGGTGGCCTCTCTTCTGACTCCTCTGTGCTCGCCGATTTCTATCTCTTCAGGACTCTCTGCTTCTCTTTGTTTCCCCCTATTTTCCGGCTTCATCCAGGAAATCTTCCTGTTTTTTCTTCGAGTCTGTTGAGCAGATGACGACCGAGGTGAATTCCAGGGCAGAGGAGATGGAAATCGAGGAGGTGAAGAAGGGGGTTTGGCTTGCGAACGGGAACAAGCACGAGAAGGAGAAGGAGGAGCGTCATTGAGGAGGAGGAGGCAGATGATGGACCAGAGTTCTTCAATCCACCGGTGGTCCTCTGATTCACAATATCGACGACGATGAAGACGAAGATGGTGATGAGGATGACGAGGGAGGCGACTACGACGAAGGCCAAGGAGATTAACAAGAGGTGAATCATATCGCCAAATTATTCAATAAATTTGGACCACCTGGGCACCGGATTGAGCAACGAAAAGGGAATGAAGGCGAGTCCACAAAGAGAGGGTTGTTGAGCAACCAAGAATCTGGGCCATAATAGATTCGGTGAGAGAGGCTTGAAGGATGGCAAGAGCAAGGTTATCCTTGATTTGCCAATCTTGAAAGGCAACAGTTTCTGTAGTAGGAGGACAAGGCGTGGATCCATCAAAGAAGGGAAAGAGTTGATTGGCATTAAGATAAGAGGTGAGTTGTTTTTGCCAAAGAGGAAAATTTGAGGTGGTTAATTTGATAGTATTGAGGCTGTTGAAGTTTGGGATTGTGAGAGAAGAAAGAACGGAAGAAGAAGATGATTGAGTCTGAGACTCCATTGAAAAAAAGGGCTTAACTTTGGAGGATATGATAGGCGTAGGCCTTGCTGGCTCTTGATACCATTCTAGAGTTTAACTTTAGAGGAAATTTTCATTCTATTTCTCATTGAATTATCTCACTATACAAGAGGAATATATAGGAGAGTAGGAGGATGGATCTCATGACAAGTGTCTCAATCTTAAGGGTAGAGCAATTCCCAAAGATGATTCTAGAATAAGGACACCTAATAGGAACAGCTCATTATATCATGTGCACAATTCAAAATCGAGAATCAGGAAGATGAGGCAATTGTATGTGTGCTAGTAATTTCAACAACCACAGAGTCACGCTTATGTATCTTATGGAAGAGTGTACGACAAGGTTAAAACTTGCGAATTTAACGTGATCGTGGGTGAGACATTGACACGGTTCCATCACAATGCTCGAATAGATGTGTGCTCGGACATGATTGTCAATTTAGGTTCGCCAGAATTTGAGAGTTTGTGACCCAAGTGTAGTCCTTTATTAGCTTGAGTGTGAACTGTATGATGAACACATCTTGCAAACACACAAACCGTTGGTTGTATTATTGTATACTTGTATTAAAAAAAAATTGGTTGGGCCTTTTCCTCAATAGTGCAAATACAATCTATACTTGGATCGTCGTGGATATGGGCCATAAGAAAAAGTCCAATAACACTCATTTCCAAGTTATCGACTAATCATCTCCATGAATCGTCTGGAAAATCAAGTGGTAAGTTGCCAAACCAATTGTTTGATAATATGCTACTAATGTATTGCTGATCAGTGGTGTTTGGCTTGATTCTTATTCTACGTTCTCAATTGGCTAGTTTGAGGTTTGCTTATAGAATACGTGTTGCCGGTTTATAACACATTTTTCTAGTTTTCTGTTATATGTTCGACGGATCTGCCGACTTGTCGGCTTATCGAGCTTCAGGCCTGTCTGATCTCGAATTCTTAATTTATATATAAAAAAAAATGTTTCATAACATGCATCCTTGGTGTTCCTTGGGTCTTAGTTGGATTTTGCACTTGTTGATGATTGATCTGAAGATTTTCCACTGGATAGTTCTTGCAAAAACACACAACAATGGGAAGAAAACAAAAACAACTCTGCTGTGATCAGTATCTCCATGGAAATAGCACCTGTAGAGAAGAGAATGTCAACTGATTCATTGTTTCATGAGGTTAAGTGTGAGTTTTCGCGCCACATAGTTTCGACAGAAATGGTAGTTACAACCATGTATGTTGTGAAGGCCGCAATTAAGCTGAATTTGCTGACTGTTTGTAAGGAGCTTATGATGCACAAGTTCTTCATACCAATCGATTCCCAACTCTTACGGAACCAATACATAATTTCATCCATATATCAGTGTATCCTAGTGATGTGCAACCGCCCACCGCTGCACCTGCAAAAAAGGCTCCTTCCTTAATTCCTTGCCCCTTCGCGAACCCAACAGCAACCTCTCGGGGCCCCCAGGAACGTAGGCTGCACACAAAAGCTACAACAAAAATTGAGTGTCAATCCACCACTGGGGATCGGTTCGTTGAACCTACCAACCAAATGGGACAGAAGGAAACCAATGGAGGCCATCTGTGAGGACTGAGGACCAGAGTTTGACAGTTCATCTAAGTTTTCCACAGGGCCTAGAACGAGGTATCAGTCAGCATAAAGCGTAAAATGCACTAAGGTAGTGGCGGGGGCCTTGAGATGGGTTTACAGTTTTGTTATCTTCGTGCTTTGCTACGTGGTTCTGGATAACGCCATGTCACATCCCTTTCCAGATGCTACTGGTTTATCTGGATAAGGCCCTCCCATGTCGCCATCCGTTCCTACTTGGTTGCCGAATAGGACGACTAGGATAAAGATAATGCCTATGAATTTGTTTCACTCTTCCTCCAATATCAACATCAACAAAGCTTTAATCTTAATGTGCTGAAACACCTCATCTCACAAGGCCAAATAATTCATGACTTTGGTAACTACCTAAACAGGACCCGACCACACACGAGACATCTTCACATCTTATGTTCTCGTGTGTGACTGTCGTTATGCCAGCTATATTGTGGATATTACAGATCACTGTTATTCAGGAGGAGGAGCCAACATCGCCTCTCACAGGATCAGTACACTGATGATTTACAACCTAATAGAATCTGTGATGCTAATAGTTGTTGTCAAGGCTAATAATAATCTGAATGAGAACTAGATACCTTGTGTGTCAAGAGTCATGAGTTCTGATGTCCACAAAGACAGGTTCACTGATACGCGCGTATATCCCGCTGGACAGATTCCAATCAGACCTTCAAAAGCCTCAACCCTTTCCACGTGAACAATGATAAGGACTTCCCATAGCTGGACAAACAACGCAGCTCGTATGCAAGAGCATCCAAAGTGAAAACGCCACCTGAGAAAGCATGACAAAAGTAAGAAAGCAATGCCTTTTTTCTCAAAATATGGTAAAGGAAAAGGAAAAGCAATAGCACTCATATGAAGATTTAGCCATCAAACTTTGACCTCTCACCAGCACTACTAAGGAATCTTACTTCTACTAGTAACGGCATCACAAGAAAATACCAGATCATAGTAAACATCACAATTGAGCAATAGATCTTTGTATCCCGGTCTTCACACCAAAAGCACGCAAGAATCCGAGACGTCCACAAGCACGTTTGCTGCAGAAAATTTAACCACCTGTGCACTTTGAATGACAACAGAATCTCAGAACAAATACAAAATCACAGAAGGCATCAGTCCAAACAAAGGAGACAACTGAAATGGCAGGATAAGATAGTGAGACTGCAAATATGACCATATAATATGATATAGGGGAAGCAATGTATACTTGTATAGTGCACAGTCCAAGCAAAGGAGACAGCAAACATTCATATACAAGGGACAAACCAGTGAAATGAAGTGGCAAAGATCACAAAAAAAGGCGTATGAAAGCGGATTAATACGGAAAAAGAAATGGTATCAAATAACATTATGCATTCTTTGCAGCATTGGCACTCTAGGTGCTATAAAGTTACAACATTTTGTTCCTTTCTACTAGCTGAACTGTTAACTTCAAGTTCTGCTCTTGCTGAAAACTAAAAGAGTTTTTGCTGTATTGTTATATACACCAACAAATATGAACCAACAAAAGTGGAAGTGAAAGAACACATTTTGATTCATGACAGTTCCATTGCACTCAATCACTCACATTAAACCCCAAAGGTCCACTCATCTCTGTGTCTCCTCCTGAATATCGAATTTGATCGACTTCTCCCAGTCAATCTGAACTCAGAACTCGATTGAGGTCCTGAATTGCTTCCCCTGCGGAAGAAGGACACGACCCTGCGAAATACACGCCCCAAACCTCGCCTTTCTCCGGATCGATTCGCACTTGAAGCCCAAGTTATCCTCCTTGGAGCACCAGAATGACTGCCGTTTTCATTGAACCTCCCATCCATCTCCGTGTACACAGCTGGTAATTCTCTCTCAGCCAACCTTCGCCCGCCGGAAAACCTCCCGACTGCAAATCCGCCGCCAGGCAGCCGCCAAATCGTCAGCCCGACGGACTCCTCCTGGGCGGCGTCCGAGCCCGACGGGGTTCCGTTGCCTCCTTCTTCCGCTTCCGCGGGCAGCTCAAAGCGGCACACGGGGCAGGAATTCCGCAAGGAGAGCCATGGGAGGATGCAATCGGGATGGTAGATGTGCTTGCAAGGCATCTCACGAGCGTCCTCGTCTATCTCAAAGGCCTCCTTGCAAACAGCGCAGTGCGACTCCACCGCCACTTGGCTGGCAACGATCTTCACCACCGGCATCGATTCAACGGCCGATTTCGCCGCCGGCGGGTTCTCCATACGTCTCACACCGTTAATCTCCATGTGCGAGAGCTGATCTAGGAGCCTATCGAAACCAGATCCCATCAGGAACTCGGAAATACTCACCGGCAGCGGCCGAAGCCCTAGCCCCGCCCCATCGTCGTAATACAACTGGTAATTCCTCCTCTCCGCCTGCCTCTCCTCGTCATCTCCACCGCCGGCTTCACTCTCGCCGCCGTTCCGAAGGACGATTACGGGATTGAAACTCGGAGGCTGATCATAAGCGACTCTTCTCCGGTTCCTCCGAGTCGCTGATCCTAAATTCGAGACGCCAGGAGGCGTGAACGGGGAGTGGGAAGCGCGGAGGAGGCGGCGAGGGGAAAGAGGGACGAGAGGCGAGTCGCCGTCGTCGAGCTCCTCGATGAATCCGCTGCCGCAGTCGGGGCAGATGACGATGTGATTATTCCTTGAATGGACGAATCGCTCGCACCTGTAGCACCAATGAGTGGATCCATCGGTCGGCATTTTTAGGGAGGTTGAAGGGGAGAGAAATTGGGGGAGTTGGGGGAGTTTGGGAGTGGGAAGACGAAGAAGGACGAGTTTTTAAGAAGGCGGAGAAAAGGATCAACCGTGTGAAAGCGCGTTGTACGTGTGCGCGTGCGCGGGAGCGTGTTATTGACGTCTTCCATTTTCTTTTGCCCAAATTACATAAAATCGCCCTTAAAAGTACATTTCATATTTTCATCGGTTTATCAGAATATACTCCTTATCATTTTAATTTTTTATACAATTTTTAAGAAAGCTAACAAACATAATGGATACTCTTAATTATTATATTATTTTTTGAATTTCTCAAAAATTGCAACTTATCATATAATACTCTCTTTGTTTTGAAAAATATGTCACTTTAGGTTTTTTCATGCATTTTTTATGAAGTTAAAAAATATATAAATTATTTAATTTATATTAATTTTATATAATTTCATACTTATTAACAATTATGAAATTAAAAATTTTTCTACTTTATATAATTTTTATCATCCTAAAAAAATATGTATACATAATAGATGACATAGTTTTAAAATACTATTTCATACATATTTTTAAAATTGATATAGTAAGAATTGTATTTGTAAGGGAGATAAAATAAAGACCAAAATACTTTCAATAATTTTTTCTAATAAAATAACACACTAAAATAACATGTTTTAGTGAAATATGTAAGTATTATTTTTTACAAAATCGATCAGTAACCATTATTAAAAAAATTATTAATTAGTTTAGTTTTTTTTCAAAGAACTAATCTTACTTTTGATTCATCTTCTATGCAAAATTTCATTAAACACCTCAACTTAAAAAAGAAACAAATGGCAAATATAAATCTTAATGTTGAGAGAAGTAAATAAGACTAAAAAGAGTCACGCATTGAAAATTGAGCATAACAAACCTTAGTATATAAATGAGTATGATATTTTTTTTATTGGCTTGGTTTTAACATGGAACCTCACTTGATGTACGTGTTAGACTATTAGCACATGTGCGCCCATGCACACGCCCCTCCGATCACGAATTCCAACGAACTTCAATACATAATGCGTATTGTCTATTACAAATCAAATTTATTCGAAGTGGTGTATGCACGTGCAGCAAGTAGCGCCAACTAGTGCTTTTAAAATGTTAAACTATCACTGTATTTATAAATATTCTATATATTTTACAATAAGATGTAAGTTATAAAAAAAAAAAGTGGTCATTTAAGTAATTTAAAAGGTAAGTATTTGAAACTTTGAAAGAATATAAAATTTTTGGCGATTTTGAATAATATAAACAAATTGATAGATAATTTCAGAAGATATTTCATAATTGAAGGGTGGTTTTTGTTTTCCTTATTTTTGTTGTGCTGGTGAGCAGTAGTAGAGTGTCGCCCGGGATTGACCCTTCCTGCCTTTGGTTGAAGGTTGACCGGTCTCTTTCGCTCCACAAGGAAGGAGTGGGCCCGCAATCAACACTATAAAAATGGCGAGATCCACCGTCCGAACCGCTCCGGTCCGGTTCGGTTCTCTAGCAATCCGGATACCTCCGTCACAGTCGGTATATTATTCGATTATACCATACTCCATCCATTACCCTTTTTTAATTATTAATATTAATGTATATACTACTAAAGTAAAAGTACTAATTAATAATTATGGATATAGTAACGGAGGATTCGAACGACCTAATAATGGATTCGTATGGGACCCGCAAAAACTGGGGTGTGCCCAATAATGTGAATATGCGATTCAGTGAGCGGATGTAAAGGGGGCGTTTTTTTCCCGTTGCGTGTTAAAAGTAAGATATCAACATGGGAAGGAGATTGGAGATTTGAAGAGGAAATCACATACGAAAAGGAAATGGATGCATGGAGTTAAATCGTGAATCAATGGTAATGAAGCCCATTTCATTATCATTACCAACTAGTTAAATCATTATATGCTACAAATAGGAGTACATGTGAGAGTGAGATCTTATTATTTGAGAATCAACTGAATTTCAAACTATTTGAATTAATTAAATCAAATTTAATGTTCAAGCCATTATGGCTTTTTGTTTAATTATTTTATGATTCTCGAGAGGCCGACGAGTCAGCAGACGAAAATCGCATAAACATACTTTAATACCACCGAATAGTGATATTAAAGTAAAATTAATGTCTATACAAATATTTGTAACAAATTTCATTTTATAGAATAATACTTCAATTTGTAGTTGTGTTTCAATTTAGAAGAAATTAAAACAATTCGCGGGGAATTATACTATACTCAGATACGGAATCAAAAATTAAAAATAGACTAAATTTTTCTCATATACATCATTTTTTTAACAAATCTCTTAATTTAATAATTAAATGAATAATTTTTTATTATTTTTTATCTATTATTTTACTTTTATAAAAATAGGACGGCTAGATCTAGCCCACCCCTCAGTACGTCCCTAAGTCTATGCCTTATTAAACAATAGTTCGCTATATAGCATTAAAATTAAAATGTGTGTTTTTCATTCGGTTGTTACTTGAGGGGAAATGAAATCAATTTTATTGGCTTAAATTATACACTGTATGTTTCATTGTCAAGGAGTATACTCAAAGTATTTGATATAGCTTGATCAATCAAAATTATTATTGTCTTTTATTAAAATTATGAAAGGATTCTGACTAGAAAAAACAACAGCAGCAACCAAAAGAAAAAAAAAAGAAAACTTTCATAGAGATTTAGAATAGGTGAAAAATCTCTCTATACATACTATTGTAAGTATAAGGGAGAGTACGTCTGTACGTGCAATCCTGACCGTTTACATCTTATATGTCTTTTTATCTACGACCAGTATTAACCCCCTTGCCGCCTTCTTCCCTTTTCCCGTGTCGCCTGTGCTAT
The DNA here is from genome assembly GCA_963922045.1 of Persicaria maculosa. Taxonomy (NCBI): domain Eukaryota; kingdom Viridiplantae; phylum Streptophyta; class Magnoliopsida; order Caryophyllales; family Polygonaceae; genus Persicaria; species Persicaria maculosa. Next base: position 53,617,459 of record OY998268.1, read on the forward strand.
GTTGTTAGAGCATTTTGGAGATTTTGAAAATTTTGGAGAATTTTAAGGTATTTTTTTTGGCTCAACAGATTCCCTCATCACCTTCTCCATTTTGGAAAAGTAACAGAAAAAATAGAGAGGATTCTTTAAATCTGCAGCATTCTTCAAACTAAATGATTCTCCAAATCTTTGAAATAGGGAAGCTGTTGTAGTTAAAAACAAAAATAATTTGAAAAATATGTATTTTGTTTTCTCATTTTGGAAAAATTTTAGGAAATTCGTTGGAGATGTTCTTAGTCGGCTTCTTCTACTATGCTTTACCTCCTTGTGGTCACTGTATTTTTCCGGCCCACCGCCTCCTTCCTCGCATCTCTGTTGCCCATCTTTCGGGTTTCATCCTCCCTCGCGACTTTTGTTCGTTGTCTTCCGGTTAGCCTTCTTCTTCTTTGCTTCCCCACTTTCAATCTTTATGTTCGCCTTCTTCTTTGCTTCCCCCACTTTCCATCATTTTGTTGATTCTCCCAATTAAAGAAGTAAGTTCTCCACCGTCTTCTATTTTATCGCATTCCTTTGAATTCCAGTTATGCAAAAAGTTCTTTTCATTTCCTCTTCCTTTGCTCTAGTTGAGTGAATCCCGCTTTGAATTCCATTATGAATAATCTTGTTCAGATTCGATTCCCAAATTCTCTAGTTAGAGTTTCGATTACTCTTATGGAATTGCCAATTCACATACGTTTTATTGTCGCTAACTCTTGTTCAATTTCGGTGGAATTCATTTATTTGAGTTGTTCATATCAATATGGGCTTTCCGAGCTAGACTAGAAATAACGCTCAAAGCAACAATCTTCCTCTTCTCTTGTGTTGGTCATCCATTGATTGAATAATCTATGGTTCTCTTCTCATACTGCTTATTCAAATATAAGTTGTTTGGTCCTGAATATGCTCTTTTATTCTTTCGCTTCAAGTTAAGCAGTTGCATCTCAAAGGCCCCTATCTTTTCAATTCATTGGCCTCTTCTCAAAGTTTTTTTTTATTAAGAAATAATTCGAGTTCAGACAAACTGAAACTCGAGAGGCCGACAAGTCGGCAAACAGGTGAACTGTCAAATATACAAAAAACCGAAAATACCAAAAAAAGGCACAGTCACCACGTAACATGCCCTCTTAAATAAATAAACTTAAACGGAAACTAAAACCGAAGAGTTGAGGACGCCGACGAAGAACGAAGCCAAGCACCACCATCGGAAGCACCGCATGTCAGTGGTACAGTAGGACTCTAACTCCTGTGGGCAGTGAAGACGAAACTCCAATGACCAATCTCCCGGATATGGAGTCGTCCATAGCACACTACCACGACCTCAACTTGTCCCGACTTCGAACGCAACAAACCCCAACTAAGTTGTAGAACACTCACCGATGCTCTTTTAGTGCTGATACCGAAAGTGCAAGTGCCTACCCGTCCGTCGCAGCTCCGCCCAATTGCACTCTTGAACGTCGTTTTCAAGATAGCCACCAAATGTATAGTGAATCGGTTGAAGCCCCTATTGGAAAATCTTATTGCCCCTACCCAAGCTAGCTTCGTTCCAGGCAGACAAATCATTGATAACGTTGTTATTGTGCAAGAGGTATTGCACTCAATGGCGGAACGAAGAAGACGGAGGTGGATGATGGTTAAGGTCGACTTGGAAAAAGCATACGATCGCATCAGTTGGGAGTATTTGCAAGAAACTTCGGAGCTTGCCCAGTTCCCCCAACACCTGGTTGATGTCATTATGAAATGCCAAACCTTGGGTAGGATGGAACTTCTATGGAATGGGGAAGTGTCTGGAGAGATCTCGGCATCGCGAGGAATCCGTCAAGGAGACCCGCTCTCACCGTACCTCTTCGTCCTATGTATGGAACGACTATCGCAGGCCATATCCGCATCAGTCCAAGGGGGAGATTGGAAGCCAATTGAGGTGGGCGGCGTGAGATTATCCCACCTCTTTTTTGCCGATGATCTGGTACTTATGGCGGAGGCCTCGGTAGAACAAGGAGTCCTTATAAAAAATTGCCTAGATAGCTTCTGCTCACAATCAGGGGAGAAAGTGAACTATACCAAGAGCACAGTGCTATTTTCCCGTAATGTTCCAGCAAATGCAAAAGAAGCCATAAGTGGAGCTCTTGAAATACCAATCTCGCGGGAGTTTGGCAACTACCTTGGTGTCCCAACGACAACGGGGCGCTTGACCAGGGAAAGGTACCATTTCTTACTTGATAAGGTGACAAAGAGGCTCCAAGGATGGAAGGCGAAGACACTCTCCTTTGTCGGAAGGGTGACACTCGCCAAGTCGGTCCTGACAAGTCTCCCCATCTATTCGATGCAATCTACCATGGTTCCAATAAGTATTTGTGATGCTATCGATAAGGAGGTCTGAGGCTTTATATGGGGATCGACTAGTGAAGAGAGAAAGCCGCACCTGCTCAATTGGACGTAGGGGTGTGCATGATTCGGTCCAAACCGAATTTTTGGGCCGAACCAACACAAACCGAACCTAACCGAAATTTTTCGGTTCGGCTTTCGGTTCGAGAATTTCCATTTTTCGGTTTCGGTTCGGTTTGTGTTCGGTTTAGGTTCGGTTTGTGTTAAACCGAATTTTTTTTATACACTACATAAATACATTGTATATATATTTGTATATTTTATATATACACACATACTTACTGTATATACATATATATAGTGTATATATACACATATATATACATTGTATTTGCAATTATATATATATATATATATATTTTAATCTTGTATACTTTATGAAGCATACAACTACAATGTATATATATACACTGTATTTGTAACCGTGTATATATATATATTTATTTGTAACTATATTTGTATACTTTATATTGGAATATGTGTATATATAATGTATTTTATATATATTTGTATACTTAAAATTTTTTTTTATGGAAATTCGGTTCAATTATGTTAAAACCGAACCGAACACAAACCGAACCGGCAAATAACCGAACCGAACCTAATACTTTCGGTTTGAAAATTTTGAGATTTTCGGTTTCGGTTCGGTTAGGTTTTAGACCGATGCACACCCCTAATTGGACGACAGTCACTGCAGGAAAAAAGGAGGGTGGGCTAGGAGTGCGTTCGATGAGAGTCTCGAACCAAGCCCTCCTTGCAAAACTCAGCTGGCGACTGCTGCATAAACCGGATACCCTCTGGAGCCGGGTAATTCGCAAAAAGTACTGTCATGGGAGATCTGATGTTGACATGTTCGAGAGACGGTCGAGCTCATCAACCATGTGGAAAGGTATATTACACGGGGCTGAGATCCTAACCCCGAACCTGAGGGTGGCTGTGGGTAATGGAGAGTCAACGCTATTTTGGATTCATCCATGGCTACTCGACTCGCCACTCATGGATAGCACCACTCAGCCAGTGCCGGAGGAGTTACTGGGCGCCACTGTTGCTGAAATGAGGAACTCTACTTCTTGGAATTGGCCAGTGCTTTCACAATTTTTGAGCCCGAATACCCTTCAAAAGTTGCAAGCAATTTATCTGAGAGAAGGCAACACTCACCGAGACAGACTAGTGTGGGGGCTGTCCAACTCGGGAGAGTTCTCTACGAGCTCTGCGTCAAGAGCAATCCGCACCAACCAGAGTGTGGCCCAAGTGGAAGAAGTTTGGCGGCATATATGGAGAACCCCGACTCAACAAAGAGCGCGAACTTTCCTCTATATGGCAGCACATGATTGCAGTCTCTCGAATGCAAATCGAGCCCGGTGCCATCTTACAACGTCGGGTGCTTGTCCTAGGTGCTCCGATATAGAAACGAGTCTCCATTTGCTAAGAGATTGTCCAAAGGTTAGAGAACAATGGCACAAGCTGGGTGTCCATGCCTAAGTTCCATTCTTCTCTGCCAGAAGCACCAAAGATTGGATTCTGGAATGCACACGGAAGGAAGACAGACAATCAACCTACTTCGCATCCATGTTATGGACAATCTGGAGATGCAGGAACAACCTATTATTCGACGGGAAAGACGAAGTGGAGAGAATAGTTGTACAAGCTTCTCAAGACGCCCGAGACTACATCGACAAAGCAACGTCACCACAGCTCAGTCAGCCATCCCCGTCGAGGGGGTCGGAGAGTCCAACTACCTGGAGTCCTCCTCCACCGGGGTGGGTAAAACTCAATGTAGACGGTGCGGCCAAAGGGAGTCTGGGTGAAGCCGGAGGTGGTGGTGTATTCACAGATGAAGCAGGGAACTTCAAGCTTGCTTTCAAATTTGCTTGTGGCTTCTGTACAGCCCGTATGGCTGAGGTTTGGGCAGCTTATCATGGGATCAAGACGGCCAAGGCACACAATCTGTCAAAAGTGATACTCGAGACGGACTCGGTTGAGGCTTATGAGTTTCTTACCGGCAAAAAGCAGGCCACGGGGCTCGAATCCCATCTTGTCACACAATGTAGGGAGTGGCTCGATGAACCGGACTGGGAGGTGACCATCTCCCACATAAAACGCCACGCCAATTATTTGGCGGACACCATGGCTAAAACTGCTTTTTCTCTTTCTGTTCCCTTCGCTGAATTTTCTACCATTCCAGACTGTTTGTATAATTTGTTAAACTCTTCTACCCCTACTTAACTAATAAAAGGCAGTAGCCTACTTTTGGATAAAAAAAAGCCTCTAGGTGCCCACTATAATCACTTTCCAATTTGGTTTTATAATTTCAAATTAGTTTTAAGGATTTTGTGTTTACTATATTATAAATTACCATTTTTTTCATTTTTTCGATGATGAGTTGTTTTATTTGCTTTGGAAATTTAAATAAGAAGAACACATCACCGGAGACTTTATAGGGAAATAATCACAAGAGATTGTAGGATCAGAAGCAATCCATAATCATCGTTTTATCAATTGTTTAATTTGTTCAATTTTGGGAGTTGCTTTATTTTTTCCTTCTCATAAAATGTTTAATTATTATGTTTACATTATTATTTTCAAGTTGTGGATTGATTGGATTTAATATGCTCCCATATCGCCTAATTTCTTGTCTGTGGCTTTTTACTTGGCTTACTCATGCCGGTTGTGGTCGATTTGGTGATTGATCATAAAATTTCCCTTTTTAAGCTAATTAAATCAAAAGATAGATCATAAAACGTATCCACATTATAATAATGTTATGAAATAAAAAGCTGATTCAGATGATGATGCACGTCTTCAACAGATTAAGAGTTGCAGGCCAACCTTACCTTGCTTATAATCTAGCCCTTGTTTAGTTTACCATGGTTTTGCTGAGCTTTTCCAGGTGACCCATCTCTTTCTTCTTTTATTAATTTGCCCTTTTTCTTTGAGCTTATTTGGTCCAGATTTGGTTGTCTGTTTGAAGGTTAGTACATTTGATCACCTCTTCAACTTGTTGATCTTGTATGTGTACTTATGTAGCATATTGAAATTGTGATCATATCTTATTTTGGATCAGGTTTCTAACAACTATTTGATCAACCTAAATTTTAATGCTTGATGTTTAATGTTTTTTTTATACAAGGCAAAGTTTTTGTGTCAAGATTGGGATAGGAGCTTACATGCATTTCTTTATAATGTTATCACAATATTGTGTTAGGATTCGGATAAGGAGCTTGACGCTCAGTTGCAGAATAAGAGAGAGAGAGTGGAAGAAGTTGTATTCTGATCATCGATAACCAAGACTGTTATACTGATGGTTTATAAAGTCGATGGTTATAGGCCTAGCTCTCAGCTATCACTAGCCCAATCTAATTGGCCCAATATCTATCCTTCATCCCTAACATATTGTCATATACATCAACAACAAAATCACCGTGCGGAGCACTATTCATACCTAGTTTTGAAAAGAAGCTTTAAAAAACCTCACATCACACAAATTCGGATAAAATAAAGTGCAAATTTAACATCATTAACTCATTCTTTACCAACCAATACTACAATTAACGACAAAATTGTTGTTCAACAATTGTTCTTAAAGTTGATGGGTATCTATCGAGAAATAAATTCGAAGATGGATATTCATCACTTCAAAAGCTATTTATTTGATCATAGATAACTTAATGAAAATTTTAATCCCTATATATTGTCGTTGAAGGGAAAAAAACCCTAATAGGGATGGATTTTTTCTTTGCCAAAACGAAAAACAACGCCGTATTCAACACTTTAAAACGTCGAATACGACGTTCTATAGCCCAATTGAGAAGTTTTGTACAACTTTGGACCAGACCCATGAGCCTTGTCATCTAGGTCAGATCAAATGAAGCTTGGGAGGACTTGTCATTAAAAGGGATTCAGAGTATCTTACATTGATCATTGGCAACACAGTTGCTGATAGTCCCTGCCATCTTCTACTACTACACTACTAATTGTTTTAATCACATTGAACAAATCAAAAGAAGAGAACCATTGATTATGGTTAAAGACTTGACAGATTTGTATAGCTATGAATTATGAAACCAATAGCTGATTTTTAGAAACCAAGGAAATCAAGAAATGGGAAGCTGAAGCAGCTTCCTCAACACCTGCTTCTTGACAATCTTACCATAAACACCTCTTCCAAATTTGATTGCCTTATCCACCATCTCAATCCGGTTCCCAGCACCCCTAACACCCTCCTCCTTCGCCCTCTCAGCGACCAAACTCACAACCCTCTCATCACTCCCCACCGCCTCCGCCACGCTCTCCACCACCGCCTCGACCGGAGGCAGCCTCCTCCCCCACCTGCTGGCCACCTTCTCCGATGTATACGCCTCCGAAACCGCACCCCAGAAACACGCTCTCAAGTAGCCTTTCTCCCTCCCCCTCACCCCACATTTCCTGATGCTCTCTTCCAGCTTGAAGCATGCCAACCCCACATCAACCCCTCTCTCGATACCCGTCTGGAGATCTTGGATTTCTGGCCTGGAGAACATCTCCTTTTCGAATGTGCACCTCCTGCAGTGGCACTGGAAGCCCCAGCTTCTCGCCATCTCGATTCTCTTGCTCGGAGGTGAAAGGACATCAAAGTAAGGGAAGGTGATTTCCTCCCCGGATTTCACATCCCTAGATGCAAGAAAAACCACATAGTCACCAATGTGCAATCTCCTCGAATTCGGGCTGCACGAGTGGTTGATCAAGGAAGGCAACAACCATAGCCCTACTCCATAATAACCGTTGTTCTTCCCCAAAACCTTGGATGAAACTGAATCTTCCACCATGGAATTCACATCCAGAACGCTCAAGATCTCGCCCGTTTCTTCGAATTGATCGTAACATGAGGCCGACAATCCCAAACGCTCCTCCGTGCCTGGCTTGAAGAGATTCACATCCGGGGTTTCGAGTTCGCCTTCATTTTCCCCATTTGAGAGGAGGCCAATCAAATGTCGAGTTTCCGGGCATTTCGCGACATTTTCAGTGACTTTCTTGATGAAATTCTTCCACATAACCAACTGTTCATTTTCCCCCAATTCTCGGCTATCAATTGGAAGTATACATCGCTCTGTAGCAACCGCTTTTGTGACCAAAATCAAGCTCCCACAATCAAGATTCTTAGCAGCAAACAACCCTCGCCCGCTAATCTCAGATCTCTTTATCAACACAGGACCCACAAATTCGCCTAGCTCAGGGGTTTTCCCCCTGAACCCGTTTATCACCCAATCAGAGACATCAAAAACCCCGGTTCTCGATTGATTTTCAAGCCTCTTACACTCATCTATATACCCATTAACCGTCTTCAGATTGTCCCCATTCAAGCCCTGATCTAGTAAAGCCGAATTGAAGCACTCTAAAGCAGATGAATACCGACTAAGACTGAGCAAGATCTTACCTTTACACAGCATAGACTTCAAATGGGCGCTGTCGATTTGAAGCGCTTGCTCGCAGTCATTCAGCGCCCCGTCGAAATCTCGGAGCCTGAATCGGGCTTCGGAGCGGTTCGAGAGGGCTAGGCAGAGGGATCTGTGCAGCTTCGAGAGGCCGCCGGTGTCGGTGATGTTGGTGTCGATTTGGTGGCGACAAAGGGAGATGAACTGGGAGTAGTTATCGATGGATTGGGTCCACTCTTCGCGGAGGAGATGCTCGTTAGCTTTGGATCTGAGTTGCTGCAATGTGGCTTCTTCATCCATGGCTATGTTGTTGGTGCTCAGTGTCGCACGTCTGGTTTGTGGTTCAGCCTCGCTCTCTCTCTCTCTCTCTGGATTTGGGGATTTGAAATGGAATGCCGTTGAGTGCAAACGGTCACATTTGGCTATTTTATTTTGGGGGAAAACCGTAAAAATATTATGGGTCGACCCGGACCCGGATAAGTAGTTTACGGATATCGCCTTTTTGGAGATTACGGGTTATCGGGTCGGGGTCGACCTGAGCAAGACTACTAATTGAAGTTGGACTCCGACGCTGGAGCAAATTCGCGAATACTCTCGATTCCTCTTTTGCTTTGAATTTATAGACCTTCATCCGCATCAATCTGTAGCAAACACTTTTCTCCTTTGTTGTTTCGCATCTCTACGGATTGAACAATCAAAGAATTGAAAAAACTTGAGAAGCAACCGGCAATGGCGAAAGACGGGCCTAACTGGGATGGTCTCCTAAAATGGAGTCTCTCGCACACCGATGGGACTGGTTCTCAACGCCAATTAAGGTTTTTTCTTCTTCTTCTTTGTTTGAATGTCTATTAACAATTAATTGGACGGTCGAATTCGTATTTGGAGGATTGAATTTATCTGCGCTTCTAGGTTTTGGAGAGGGTTTCTCTTAATTTAATTTAATTTAATTTTCGCAGTGAGGAGGATAGAAAGTGGTTTATGGAGGCTATGCAAGCGAATACAGTGGATGTGGTCAAGCGGATGAAAGAGATTACGCAAGTTATGCAGACACCGGAGCAGGTTTTGGAGGCTCAAGGGGTCACTCCTCAGGACATCGAAGGTATTTAATTTGAGGAATTTCTGCTTTCACTTTGTAGAGTCTATGGAGGTTTCCTAATTCTGTATTGGTCCAATTTTTGTAGATATGCTAGATGAGTTGCAAGAGCATGTTGAATCCATTGACATGGCAAACGGTAAGCTCCCAGTTTTCTGTTTATATTTGGTTGTTTAAGCTTGTATGCTATCACTTAAAGATTGGAGTCTTGTACCTACTGAAGCTAGTTTAGGACCTCTGGGCTTGAGAATCTGGGTGTAGTTGTCCTTTAAAGTGTAAACAATCAGTTGATTGTCAACTAGTATTACAAGGCTGTTTTTTGATCTGATAGAGATTTTTTTCAGCTCAATTGAGTTTTTGGGGAATGGGGATGCCTGTCAAGATGAAATTATTAAAGTTGCACCATTTTGGTTCAGTTGAGTTGTAGGATGTTCCATCACCAGTGCTATGTCTTATTGATGACTGACTATGAGTCTAGATCGCACAGAGCCTGTTTAATTTTATATCAGTGCAGTCCTAGCATTGTTTTTGTCCTTCTAGATGATTTTATGTAGGTGACTTTTGATTTTAGCTTAATTCCAGAACAAGTGTATCATGCGTGCAAGAGTTACATATGAATAGTATTTTGCTGAAACTGAAACCAAAGTGGGAGCTTTAGAATCGTAGATATGATCAACAGTGGACAATAGTTACTGGATGGTCACCCTGATGATGCCTTTTCTTATTCTTTGGAGTTTGTTTTCATGAGCACTATAGTTTGCCAAATAATCAGACCCAAAAATAGATATGATGTAATTTTCTGTTTAAAGCATGTCTAGCGAGCAATTCATGTTATCAATCAGCCATGGTAAATGTTTTTCTTTTGGGTCTTATTACAGATCTTCATTCCATTGGTGGCTTGATTCCCCTTCTCAACTACCTGAAGAATACCCATGCCAATATCCGAGCAAAAGCCGCTGATGTTGTGACAACCATTGTTCAGAACAACCCTAAGAGTCAACAGTTAGTGATGGAAGCCAAAGGTTTAGAACCACTTCTCACTAATTTTACATCAGATCCCGATGTATCTGTGCGAGCAAAGGCTCTTGGTGCAATATCCTGTGAGTATCCTTGTCTTCGTTTTAGTTTTTGAAAACTCAGACAACTTTAAACCTGCTTTATGTTGTTGTTTTGTTTTTTCCCCACATCCGGGATTTTAAATTGACATTTGTCCTCCTATATTTTTGCTTGGTAGCCCTAATCAGACACAACAAGCCTGGAATTACAGCATTCCGCCTTGCAAATGGGTATGCAGGATTACGAGATGCTTTGAGCTCTGAGAATGTGAGATTTCAAAGGTAGCTGCTCAATTTCCACACTTCCATAACTTTTCATTTTTTTGATAGGATTTTACCACAACTTTTGTCGATCTTATTCTGTGGTTTTGGGTCATATCTTCCGTTATGACCCAATTTTTTTGTTAACTTACCATAACTATGAAAATACTGGAAATGGACAGAAGAAACTTAGGGGTTTTATGTCCAGTTTTCTTCTTCTTATGCATTAGGAAGTTACTTTTATATGGCCATTATTTGCTTAGTTCATGTTCATACCTCAAGAAGCTTATGATTTTGCAGGAAAGCACTGAGTTTGATCTATTATTTGTTGTCCGAGAACAAATCGGACTACAACATTGTAACCGAACTTGGATTTCTCCCGATTATGATGCACCTGGTCTCTAGTGAGGATGGAGGGATACGAGAAGCAGCCCTTCAAGGTATTCTAGAGATTGCACATGGCAAAGCTGATGAGGCCATTGGTTCGGAGAGTTTGATCGAGGAAGATGACAAACTCAAGCAACTTCTTGAGGATCGTATTAGAGACATAAGTTTGATGTCGGCAGATGATCTTGTTGCTGCAAAGGAAGAGAGGTATCTTATTGACTCCTTGTGGAACACCTGCTACAAGGAGCCTTCTTCTCTTAGAGAGAAGGGACTTCTTGTTATCCCTGGTGAAGACGCACCTGCCCCTGATGTCGCTAGCAAGCATTTTGAACCTCCTCTTCGAGCATGGGCTGCACAACGGGAACAAGATACTTCTGGTGCTGAAAAAGAGCAAGCTCCTTTGCTTTTAGGCCCTCCTTCATAGGTTGTCTTCTCTGTACTGCCTTTCATCATATTTCGTAGTATTGAGTATACAGTTGATCCACTTTCGGTAGGGATTGTCAGTTTTCTCAACTAGACTAATCTCTGTCATACAAATTCTCTTCTGGAAGGGTACTCGTTTGCTTTGTACTATACCCAGTTGTGTAAACTTGAATTCGGTTTTCCTTTGAAAATCTTGCAGCAAGTTCTTTTGATCCAGAATGGTTGGTACCTTTTTATGTTAATACTGCATTTTGTGAATGGAAAGTCCAAACTTGTCTGCATTTTAATGGTTCTAATATATAGGGCAAAAAAACAGTAGTACACTTTGCCTTTTAACTGACTGGTTAAGTTTGAATGCATAGTTCCTCAGTTAGGAGGACAAAAGGTGATTACATAACGAGGTGCTCGGCAAGTCTTAAGGCTAGAGGTATCGTCGTAGGCAAAGCTATAAGCCATGGGGCATACGGCCTTAAACAGGTGAGAGAACACGGTAGGCTTGCAGGTCTTTGGGTCCGAAAACTCCCCAGTGCAGCAGTACTTGGGAGATTGCATGGCCAAGCAGGCACTCTTGCATCCGACCACCTTATTCCCTCTCCTCACCTCCAACGCGGAGGGGCAGCAGATGTTCAGATCAGCATCACAGGACGCGAGGCCACAGCCAACGCCACCACCCACCGGCTTCATTGACACAGGCATGTTGAATCCATCCACCAGGCTAACATCATAGTAATGGAGGGGCGAAACCTTGGACCCAAAAGTCATCTCCACCACTGTGGCTGGCGGGACTCCACCCATGCCCCGGCAAAGGAGCTGTCCTGAGCAGTCACCAGTCTCACACGAGCCCTTGCCTGTGTCATCAAAGGTGCACCCCTGCCTGCCCCAGATCCTCCCTGACCACTTGTCGGGTATGTCAAGGACCACTTCCTCGCCACAGCCCATGTGGAAGCCTCCGTCCTTGAGGGTTTCTTGGCCTGCACCGCCCATGATCCCGGGCCAGATCTGTTCCTTGCAGTTGTTGACTAAGATCACTTGAATTCCATCTGCAAGTGTTCAAACACATTGTAGCAAATTGAATCAGAAGCCATACTTAAACCTTTCTTTATAGAGAGCAAGTGAAAATGACACAAGTGAATGGGATAATGGTTACCTGTGACAGTTACAGATAGGAAGAGATAGAGAACAATTATGAAGTACAAAGGAGATGCCATTGTCATTTTCGTCGGAATCTCAAGAAGGGTCTTACTCTTCAAGGATTCAAATGGCCTCAGCTGGTGAGGTTTATGGAACAAGCATTGCAATCTTATATAAGGTCTTTATTGTGAATAATTTTTATTTTTATCTTTTTTTCCATTTTTTTTGGGTTCAAATTTCTCAGCTTTTGTTGGAAGGGCATATATACATTACTTGTAGAGAAGGGTTTGGTCTCAATCTTTCTTGGCCAGAAGTAGTACTCACTAGTTCCCATTTTGCTTTATGTATTTTTTGTGTATTTTGTATGTGTTTTGAGAGTTAAAAAGAGTAAACTTGTTCAAGCTGCATCAAGGTTGCTTCTTCATGCAGTTAGAAGATTCATGGCAGCAAATAGCAATACTAGAGAATATAGACTAAGATGTGAAGAATGTGTACTTTTGCAAGTTAAAGTTGAAAGCAAAAGGATTTATCATTAAATCAATTTACAAATGAACATGACTTGTTGCATAAGGATGGGATTTGGATTGGACACAATTATTTGAGATGTGAAAGGACAAAATGTTCTACTATGAATATTTGAATATAACAAACCTTATACTGTATAAGATGATGAGCTAATCCTTCTATTGTTAGTTGGTTTTAGAATGAAAACGTACTCGACATATGCGCCCGCCCGTGTACACAATCTCAGTCATCGGCTCGAAACGGACTTTGATAACAACTTAACAACTTTTCATTCATAAAATCCTTAAGAGCTAATTGGTATATAAAATGGGTTTTCAAAGTAAAACTTTTGATTACCCTCTTATTATTGGGAGATGTTAATTGTGAATTTGTGACATTGCAAATAACCGAGGCTAAACTATTTGAGGATAATGTTATGTTCTTTTAATGAAAAACACTTCACATATAAACTATTGAGGATAATGTCTTCTTTATTTTAATAAAGTCTTTTAAGATTCATACTATCATCTTCCAAATGATAAATAAATAAACAAACTCTATTTCGTGAACGAATTAAAATAATGTGAAGCTAGGATCGAATATATCCAAAACTTATATGCCAACTAAAAGAGTATTTCATCGAGTTCCGCTTGGTGCGATTATTGAGTTGGTTAATTTTGTGTCTTATTTTAAGTGTTAGGTTGTGTTATTTTGAATCACACCATACTCATATTAATAATTAATAATAAAATTTTCTTCTCGTTTTGTGAAAGTTGTCCTTTTACGGGAGTTTTATCTTCTTCTTCTTCCTTTTTTTTATTTGTATTTGCAGAGTTGAAGATTGAGTGATTTTGAATGGGGTTATTATTGGCCTAATGAAATCTCATATAATATACTGTGTGCATAATATATAGTGCCGGTCACAGTTTCATAAATCGTAGGAATATTATTTTAAACAAAATTAATAAAATGGGTTAAAAAAACTCATACTATTACAATTTTCTAAACTGTGAGAATTTTTTTTAGCAACATTTACACCTTATCTGACTAGGGATCGAAGAGGAAACATTTCTCACAGTTTGTGAAATCATAGCATGTTTAATTTCTCACATTTTTGAAGGCAGCAAATATTTTCTCAGTTTTCAAAACCGTTGCAATCACCATATATTTAACGATGTTTTGACAAGCAAATCAATTTTGAATTTACTATACCAAACCTATGTATGAGTCATGGTTGAGTCTACACAATGTCTTAGAGAGCTATTGAGAAGTATTATCATTAGGAGATTTGATTCTTTTTTAGATGTTCTAATTCTTGTATTTCAATTACTTAATTTCAAAAAAAAATGTAATTGTGATTTGGTAGGTATGATATTATATTAACGATAACTAGTATGATCTCCGCGTCATGACGCGGTTTTTTCTAAATAAAATGTTAATAATATGTTAAATTAATATTATAAAATAATAATAAAAGTAACCCATTGGTTGAAAAAGCAATTAAAGTAGTATATATAGATATATATATAGATATAGATTACTAATATTAATTTTATGTTTCCTTATTATTAATGTTATGTTTTGACCAATCACAAGTTGGTGTAGTGGTTGTGGGGCTACATCTCATGCCAAGAGGTTCGAAGTTCGAATCCCCTTGGAAACATGGAGGCGCTTGTGAGTGGGAGGGTCAACCCCTTAAATGGGCCACACAGTACCCAGATGTAGAGCGACTGAGTCGATCAAACTGAGCTAAGATAAAAAAATGTTATGTTTTGAATTAATCCCATTTTTTTTAAAAATAAAATTACTAAAATTATAATTTAGACTAAAATCATGGATTAATTGAATTTTTATAAAAATTAATTAAATAACCTATTTTTAAGGAGAGAGTGACACCTCATAAAAACGTTTCTATTTTAATAGTTAGAATATAAATAGATACTCCCTCCGTCTTAAAATACATGTCTTTTTAGGACGGAGCACGGGAATTAAGAAGAATGTTAAATGTAATGATTAGATGTAAAAAGTAGGTTAAGTGTAATGATTAGACTTGTATTTGTTTCTTTTTTTTTAATTTGTGAGGAGGAGAGTAGGGGTGATGTAAAAATTAGAGTAATGATTAGATGTAAAAATAGGTTAAGTGTAATGATTAAATCTAAAAAGACATGTATTTTGACAAAATTTTATGAGCTAAAAAGACATGTATTTTGAGACGGAGAGAGTATTAGGCTTGATCGAGTTTGAAATGAGTCAGGTCATTTATCAACTTATCTCAAGTCAAGTAAGTTTCGAGTGTGGGTCCTTATTGGATTGAGTCATTATTAGTTAAGATAATTTCATTTGGTTTATTATCAAGTTAAAAATTAGAATGTTGAGCCAAATTAAAATAAAACAACAGATTTTTACTTAATTTAGGTTCAAATCCTTTCGAATTTAAATAAATTTCTATTCCAATCATTTTAGATTTGAATATGAGATCAACTCAAATTAAGCTAACTTATTTTTTTTAAAGTTTTGGGAACATTCATTTTATTAGTACGAAGGAAAAAGAAAAAGAAATTTAATACTTTGGAATTATCCCATTCAAGACGACAAGTGGAGAGATGTCGTAAAACGGTAGTCGCAGTGTCAAACTGTCTCCTGAAACACTTCAGCAAACCCCTCCCAACTTGAGTTTCCTCTCCGAAGAAATCGGTGATCGCCGGCGAATAACAATCCGATTCCGATCCCGAGATGTTACGTCTCGCACTTGCCAGGGCATCATCTGCTGTCGCCGCCGGCGGAGTTCTCCTTCTCGCGCCTCCTCTGCTGCTCCGCCCAGTCTTGACACCAATCCGACCCTATCGGGCTACCGATCCCCGAGATGTTAATCCCGTTGCTCTCCAGATGATCAATTACTCCCTTGGCCTTGCCAGGTCGCAGAAATCAGGTTTTCTTTCTCCTCCTTTCTCTCTTGGTTCTGTTGTATTGCCAATTTAATTTGGGGTGTGCTATTATCAATTTCTTTTTTTTTGGGGGGGATGATTTTGTGTGTAGATGAATCTTATGCACAAGCTCTACTGACGCTGGAGCAGTGTTTGGCTTCTCAATCTCAAGAAGGACAAGATGATGCTATTGAGAATTCCAAAGGGATGGTTTTGCTTGCTATTTCCACTTTGCTCTCTGAAAGGTTAACTCAACTGAAAACCCTTGTTTCTATCTCTACTTTTTTTTCAAAGATAACAGAAACTGAAATCATGATAGAACTGGTAGATTTTTCAATGTAGAATTTTGAGCTGTTTAATTTTGTGATTTGCTGCTGTTCTTGCTTTTTTTAGAGGGAATACTGATGAAGCCATACAGACTTTGCTTAGGATACAGGATTTATCTAGCTGTTCTTTGGGCATTCAAGGTGATTTTTTTTTTCCATTTTTGTTTCTAATATTTTTATTATCAGAGGGCGTTTGGTTAGAATCGGTAACAAGATTGATACCGGTTCAAATTTGTAAGAAGATTGATACTAAGTATTGCGGAAAAAGGACCGGTATCTACGTATAGATATCAACCATACCTGGTATGCATTGATATCTATTATTGGCTATTCAAAACACCAAGTATTGGGTTGGTTCCGACTCAATACCCGATGTATACCAAACGCCCCTTCAGCTTTATAAGACGGAGATTCTATTATAAAAGTTTCCATTGATTGTGTATGTTTGTAGTTGCTGCTATAGAAGGGCTTGTTGGGCTTAATTTAGAGATGGGGCTGGTAAGTCCTCTCTTTCTATACAAGTTTTAATGGGCTCCTTGCTAGTGGAGAAACTCTATTTAGGATGTGGAGTTACATGTATCTTGAAGTGGTGATTGATTACTAGATTAATATAATGATGATTTTTTTAGGGTAATTTAATGTGGAGTGTGTTCTATCTTATATAGGATGATACCTCATCAGTGCTCGCAGATAATGGCTTAAAACTTGTTGACAAAGAAAGTGGTGATGAAGTTTTAAATGCCCGTGCTAAAGCTATTAAGGGGCTGGTTGAGCTTGTTCACAATGACCTGGATTCAGGTAGCAACAAACTGAAGTGTTTAAACTGAATAAATTAGTTGTATTTGTTAGTTTGCTTTCCTTAACTCGAGTTTTGTTGTTTTTTGGTAGCCAAGACATTCTTCCAAGATTGTAAAGATGAAAGCTGCACAGGTTAGTTTTGTTTACTTTTTGAAATCAGTAAACTCTTGCTTTGTTCCATTGTTTACCATATTTTTTTAGGGAATGCTGCTTTGTCATATGGAGAATTCTTGCACGCCAAGCGGGATTTTACTGCAGCAAAAGATTTATATCAGAGGGCAATTAGTGGATCAGCTGAGAACAAGGACTACAGTGACCCAGGAAATGTGGCAGCTTGTAATATGGCCTCAGAAGAAGTTCTCTTGGCAGCTACCTGTTCTTTAGGCCAGCTTGAATCACATATGGGGTGAGCATCATATTATTCGTTTGGACTCCTTGTGTTTGTTCCTTTGGCTGATTGTTACTTTTGCTATGTTTTTGCTCATCTAGGAATTTCGGAGATGCAGAGGTTATACTAACGAAGGCACTGAAGCAAGCAGAGGAACATTTTGGTAGGCCTCAAACTGCAGTTGTTTCAGCACATGATATTATGTTTAACGCTCAAGATTGCACTGACTTTGATACAGGTTCAAATCATCCCAAGGTTGGCACAGTCCTTACTTGCATAGCTCTCATGTACTGTCACAAGGCAATCTCTGAGCGTTCGAGTTCTCTCATAATCCAGGAGGTGAATTATTTATTTATTTTTTAAAGTTGGTTATTTTGAATCTTTTCAGCCTTGCATTTTCACCTTGATATTATGCTTGTAAGACTGCGAGGCAATCGCATGGTTCATGGCGAAAAATAGAGGGAGTATTAGAGTATATGCAATTGTCAAGGAAATTCATTGCTCTAAAACCAACTCTTTTACTAATTTGGTGTATTGCCTTGACATTACATGTTGGATTTACATCTCTTCTAACAAATTAGTGTTGCCTTAACAGTTAACACTATATATTTGATGTCTGTTGCTGTTTGTTATTTTTAGTTGTAATGATCATGCTGTATGATGTTGGCAGGGGCTTTACAGAAAAGCAATTGATTTGTTAAAGGCTCCACCTCTGGAGAAAGAAGGTTAATTGTGATGATGTCCACCTTTCCTTGTTTCTCTTGATCTTTTTTCAATCTTTGACCAAATTAAAGAACTTAAATATATCCTGATTCAGTAGGTGCAGGTGAAACTGTGGATAAACGGGATGTTGTGTCGCTTGCCAGAGGTATGACTTAAGTTCCTTTCTTATATCTTTGATACAGCTCAGATGCCTCCAGTTGTAAACTGTAAAAGAGACGTTTGACAAGTATGAAGAGATTTCATGTCTCGTATAATTGTGACCTTGTTTTGCGTTTGCTATGCGATCTTATTCTAGAAATGGTCATGTTAGAATCATTCCATTCATATCGCATATCAGAAGAAGGTCTATGTTATGGCTTCATATTATAAACTAGTCGAATGGTGCACTTATTTGGCCTTGTAGGTGGATATGCAGAGGCACTCTGTGTACAGGAGAACAGGAAGCCGGAAGGAGAGAGAATGAAGAAGTGGGCAAACGCTGCTTGGAAAAACCGCCGCCTTTCGCTGGCTGAAGCACTGGATATCTCTGAGCCCTCCTCTAAAATGCCTGTCATTGACACTCGAATCTGCAGAGCTCTGTAAATCCTGCATCTCATACCCCTTTCTCGTGTCGTGCTCGCTAACTCTTCACACATTATGTATATCTATGTACAATGTACAAGCTGCCAAAAAGTATAAGCATGTATGATGTATTTTCATATAATAAATCACCAAATAATGCAATCAGGTTCGAATCAAGTCGTTATTTTGGGTTTGAGTCGAATCGAGCTAGGTCTGATCAGGTTGAGTTCTTGACAAAATATTTATTTCGACAAAATATTTATGGAATTTTCGCCAAATACCCCTGAGGTTAAGGCTAATTCGTGTGGTGTACAAAAGTTTGACATATTTCGCCAGGTGCCCCTGAAGTTTTTATTATTTTCGCCAAATGCCCCTGAGGTTTTCATTTTTTTCGCCAGATACCCCTATGTCGAATTGTTAACATTTTGAATGAAAATAAAAAGAAAAGAAAATATTATTTCATTATTATTGTTGTAAGTTATTATTTGCACAATATCATTTAATTATAGTAACTAAATTATCTAATTTTATTTACACAATATCATTTTATACTACATTTTTTAACCAATGGGATTAATTCAAAACTTTTATGTAATAAAGTTAATAATAACTATACAATATTATTTCATTATGCATTATTACATGATATCATTTCATGCTATTTTTTTAAAACCATGAGATTAATTCAAAAATTTTTTTATAAAAAAATACATAGTTTCAAATATACGAATTATTTTTTTTCCGAAGCAACCAATCTCTCTCTCTCTCTCTCCCTCTAGCTATGTGTGTATATATAATAAAAATATTTTTTATATATATAATAATCTTAATTTTTGGATTTTCACCCAATCAACCTAATCTACATTAATTTTCAAATAATAAAATTTTTAAATATTTTCTAACCAATGAGATTTACCTATTGTAACTATTAAATAAGAAATATTTTTGTTTAGATGACATAATCATTTTAATTTTATAATTTCCTCTCAATCAACTAAATCTAGAAAAAAATAGCAAACTAATGAAATTTGTACATGTTTTTTTAATCAATCTAGCTATATCAAACTATTACATTATAAGCATATATTTTTATTAGGTGTTATAACCACATTTATTTTAGAATTTTAACCCAATCAACCTATTCTACTTAAATCTTAAACTCATGTAATTTTTACACATTTTTCATAAATATTTTAATTATTTTTTTGCTTAATTATCTATTTTTTCTATTTTATTTTAATGTTTGATAATATTTTATTTAAATTTATCATAGTAATTTTTTACACTTATAAAATTTTATTTTTATTGTCTAAAAAGAAAAATACGCACTATGGTGCGAGGATTGTACTAGTTTTCCACCAAAATGTTAACAAATTCGACAAAAGGGCATTTGGCGAAAAAAATGAAAACCTCAGGGGTATTTGGCGAAAAAAATAAAAACCTCAGGGGCACCTGGCGAAATATGTCAAACTTTTGTACACCACGCGAATTAGCCTTAACCTCAGGGGCATTTGGCGAAAATTCCGAAATATTTATTTTGGTTCAAGATCGAGGTCGGCTCAGTTATAAAGGATGAACGTTACGGGGTACTGTACTCGGCTCGTTTAACTCGAATACCAGTTTTATTCATTCATGAGCACAAAATTTTGTGACAGTTCTAACACGCACTAAAGCGCGTCGTTTTGCCATGTTCAAACTTCAAAATCCAGAGCGAGCGCTCAGACTGAAGTTTAACGAATCTCACTCCCCTCTTCCCCTTCCCCGTTTGCTGTCATGGAAACGGATCTCTCGACATTGAAGGTGTCAATCGAGAAAGGTCCTCGAGAGGGTGAAGTTCTCGAATTCAACTCGAAGCCTGGACTCACGATCCGAATCGGAAGGATCGTACGGGGCAACACGGTGGCCATCAAGGACAATGGCGTCTCATCAAAGCACCTCTCAATCGATTGGAGCGGCAAATGGATCGTCAAGGACCTCGATTCTTCCAATGGCACCTTCTTCAACACGTCGTTACTCCAGCCTCTCGCTGTTTACGATCTCAGCGATGGGTACGAGCTCAAAATCGGTGAGTTCACTTCAATTAGGGTTCGGATTTTTCGTGTTTCTGATTTACAATTGATGGATAGAAACCCTAGGAGAGGAGCTAGGGTTTTAGGGACAGAGAAATTGGATGATGGTGAGATTGCAGAGGAAGGAAATCGAAGAGGAAGAGGGCGGGGTCGTGGTCAAGGTCGACATTGTGGTGATGAAGTGGGTCATTTTGTACATGAGGCCTCAGAATTGGAGGTCTCAGCTTCGATGGCATCTGTGAATTGCGAGGCGAATATGGATTGTAATCTCCCCGAGGTCAGGGTTCGAAGAGGAAGATCACGTAGTATGCAGAAAGATAGAATGATGGATGAGGGTTCCAAGATCCCACCTGTATCTCTGGAAACAGATGTGAATTCGGAGGGGATCAAACGAAAAAGATGGAGAGCTGGTAAGAGGAAGAATACGAGCTCAGAGAGGAAGGAAGATAAAGTTGAAATTGTGGGTGAAAGGTCAAAGAGGGTTGGTGATGGGGAATGTAAGGCCAAACCATCGATCAGTTTGAGGAGGTCGACTAGAAGGATGAAGAACAATGACGTCGCAGCAATGACCTCGGTGCTGGAGAGGATTCCTGAGGCTTCTCAGTTTGTAGATCCTGTGAACTGTGAAATGATGGAGGTTGTTAGTCCTGCGCAAAATTTAAATACACAAACCAGACAAGGACGAAAGAAGACCAAAATTGATCAAAAAGTGACATTGGAAGAGAAGGAGAGTAAAGAGGAACTTAATGAAGGAGACCAGGTTTCTAGAGGAGCTATCCATGATGAACTATCAGCTAGTGAAACGATTTCAGTGCAAGAAAATTGCATGGAATTGGAGCCAACCTAGTGAAGGGCCAGTGAGTCATGTTGTTAAAAATGATGGGAAGTTAGCTTGTGAGCAAAATTTTGAAGACGGGACTTGCGAGGATGTGGAGCTTAATTTGAATATAGTTGATGACATTGGAGGAATTGTTTCCGAAGAATCAACTGCTGATGACAATGTGATACAGAAAGATGCTGAAGCTACCTTTGATCCAGATTGGAAAAACATGACATTAGGGAAATGTTTTGATCAATTAGAGCGGTTATTGCCTAAGCAGATACGCACTGAGGCTGATCAGATCATTGAAGATGCACTGAAAAAATCACAACAGTTTCACGATTTCATTTTGCTGCAGCAGAAAGAGAAAGTAAAACTGCCTCTGGCATAGTGCGTGGTGGCAGATTTGCAAAGGTGATGAATTCCAGTTGAGTAGCCTAACTATAGTAAGTCAATTTGCAACTCCTATACAACAGCAATCAGTCTCAGTTTCTTCCTCTTACTGTACAGTTCATGTTTGGATTTTGTTAACATTGTTACAGATTTGCTGTCATACTTAGTTTTCATCAGCTAGTAGAAAATCTGTAGAATACATGATTGTTGATGGAATCTATCAACTGATTGCCATAACTTATGTTCAACTAGGGGCAGAAATGCAACACTTGACATCATCTATAGGTGCCCTTGTGGCTCTTTCAACAATCCTAGTTAATACTCCCTCTGTCCTCCGTTTACTTTTATTTGTCACTGAAAGGAGTAAATGAAATGGGAAGACAAAATTGCTGACATTTCACATTAAGCTCATTTTGTTTGACATTAAGCTTATGATATAGTACCAGAATTAAAGAAGAAAAGTAGTATCAGAATAAAAGTAAGCTATGATAATGATTAGTCAAAGTAAACTGTCGTTTTATTTGACCTATTCAGTATTTTACCTATTCAGTTTCCCCGATTTCAGTTGAATGACCGGTGAGTCCACAAGGATGCTATTGGTTGGTGGTCACGCCAGTACTCACACCTTCCAAATCTTTGCTTTGTCAAAATAAATAAATAAATGAGCAGTGATTACTTTAATGTAAATAATGTAACTCAACTCTATTTTCAGTTCATCGTGCACTTCTAATTGAATCAGATGAGATCAAAAGTGGACCAGGAAAAGAACCACTGTCAACACCAACCGAAACGCCCCCATTACTCCACGAATTCAAGCTCCTCACATTGAACACCGTCGATGACTCCCACGAGTTACTAGGCGGCACCAACACCTCTGGCACCTCCATCTCCCCAGTCAAGCAGTTCATCACCTGCCTCATACTTGGTCTTGCTACTGGCACATCACTGCAGCACATCAGCCCCAACTTCAACACCATCGTCACCTCCCCCTCGTTGAACCTCTGCCCGATCCTCGGATCCACCACTTCTGTCACACTCCCCTCCACCCACTTCTCCCAGACCCAATCCACCAAAACTATCTCCTCTTGCGGCGCCTTAGGCTCAATGGGCCTCCTCCCACACACCACCTCTAGCAAAAGCGTCCCAAAAGCGTACACATCAGTACTCGTTGTGGCCTTCCCTGTCTTTGCAATCTCCGGTGCAAGGTAGCCCAAAGTCCCAACAACTCTCGTTGTCGTGAGGTTCGCTCCATGGTCATGAAGCTTAGCCAACCCAAAGTCGCCAAGACGACCATTCAACTCGCCGTCTAACAACACGTTGCTCGATTTGATGTCCCTGTGAATCACAACCTTCTCCCATCCTTCGTGGAGGTAGAAAATCCCCGACGCAACGCCCTTTATGATGTTAAACCTTTCCTCCCAAGTCAACACCCTGACGAGCCAGTCAAACAAGTACTTGTCCAAGCTCCCGTTCGGCATGTAATCGTAGACTAGTAATAGGTCGCTTCGACGACGACACCATCCTAGTAGCTGCACCACATTCCTATGGCGGACTCGCCCTATGGTAGCGATCTCCGCCATGAACTCTCGCAACCCTTGCCTCGACTCATGTGAGACCCGCTTGACTGCCACTAGGGTTTCCGTTTTAGGTAAGACACCTTTATAAACTCGCCCGAAACCCCCACGACCCAAGACCTCCTTGTCCTTGAACCCCTTCGTCGCGATCTTGAGCTCGTTGTATGGATATCTATGTGGCCCTATGGTCTTCTCCCAATCTTCGATTACATCAGCGTCTATCATTCTCTTGATCATGTACAAGGTGCCTGCAATCAGGACACCAGAGAGTGAGACCGAAAGGGCCACCACGAGAGCCACGTGGCTCTTCGGACCCGAAGGTAGAGGAACTTCAGTTATTGGGAGGGAACGAGCCGGGCCGGTTGTACTGAAGCTCCAAGCTAACACGTAGTGTGAGCTGGCGAGCAAGCCGGTTGCGCAGGAGAAACCGATGTACATCGAATCCTCGAAGATCGAGGAGAGGTTGATCTTATGGGACATTAAAGGGAGTTTGGGTTTGATTTGGGAAGGGGAGATGGTGACATTTAAGGTAGAGGTGTCGGAATCGAAATCGACCCATGCTTGGAGAGTGTTCTTGCTCTTGAGGGTCAAGTTCACCATCGATCCGACGTCGGTGTAATAAGCGGCAGGGACGGAGAAAGTGGAGATCAAGTTGTTGAGATCGATACCGACGTGGTTGTCATCTATGTCTCCGAATTCGAAGTTCCTAACGGAGTCAAACTCGACGGCGAAGATGTGGTTCGAGGAGTTGCCGACGTTGGAGGCATTGAAGAGGCCCAAGTATTGGTTGGGGAGGGCCGAGCTGAGGTTAGTGGTGGGGGAGATGGTGAAGGCCATGCCATGGCTACCGAGCTCATTGGACTTGGGGATCATGGCGAAGGTGAAGGCGGTGGAGAAGGAGTGAACGGCGCCGGTTTGAGGGTGTTTGAGGGGGAGTGGGGTGGAGTAGAAGAGATGGGAGGAGATGTTGCTGGTGGCGTCGGTGAGTTGGACGATGCCGTTTTGGAGGAGGGCGGCGGGGCCATAGAGGATGACGGACTTGTCGTCGGTGGCGTTGGTGAAGCCGTCGAAGAAGAACTCTGTGGAAATGGCGGAGGAAGGGAATATGGATAGGAAGAAGAGGAGAGGAAGAGAGAGGAAGGTAGGCATTTTGGGCAATTGGAGTAGTTGGTGGAGAATGAAGTTGGAATAGCTCCTACCAAAAAAAGTATTGATTGAAGAGGGTATTAAATTAACATGATCACATGAAAAACTATTTTAAATTAACATGATCACAGGGTAAAAATTTATAAACTGTTAGTAAAAGTAGTTAAAAATTTATGAAAAAATATAAACTCCGTATGGGACGAAAAACAGTTTATTTGTAAAAAGTGGAGTTTATTTGGTTGTTGTTAGGGGTATTGTGGTACTCTCAAACCAAATAAACAAAATAAACCCCAAATAAGCTCCCTCAAGTAGCTTTTTTTTAACTCATAATTTTAACCATTTTTATGATTTTTTGGTGTCCATACACTCTTTAACTAGTTAAAAAAATAAACAACACATTCTACTTATTTTTTTAACTAGTTAAAAAGTGCATCCATACATAGCCGTAATCTTCTACAACTACGGTTGATTTTGGCATGTTAATTTTTTTTTTGCTTACTCTACTCCCTAATTGATTTTTATTTTTTACTTACGTTTTATAAGGGAATAAAAACTATATAAAATATTTATTTTTTTAATAATCTCATATATTTATTAGTAATAAGTATGATATTATTAAAAAAATTAAATAAAAAATTAAAATTTTATAAAAATTTTAAAAAAACATACATGACTTGAGGTATATCCAAAAGGAATTAACTCTATACATTCATGTTGGCTTCTAGAAATAAGATTTAAAAAAAACACGAGGCATTCGGTGTGCTCTCCAAAAGGAACTCTATACATTCATGTTGGCTTCTAGAACTCCAACTTGACTACCCCTCCTAGATTCCAATATTTCTACCCCATCGTTTGAATTAGTAAAACAGTTATATTCATCTAGAAGAAATATATTATACTAAAAAAAACATACAGAAATAGTAAATATGGAGTAATATATTTTGTCCGGAGCATATTTTAACGGAAATTCTGTCAAGGTGAAATTATTATTTGGCATATGATTAGTCGTAACGACCATATACAGATTTGATAGTGGTCACAATGATCATGGTCGCAATGACCACATAAGCGGATTTAGGGGAGAGGGGGAGCATTTGTCCTCTTTTTCATCTGACGAATCATCGATAGCTTCGTTTTGATATATTATAAACCTCTATTCGATAGTCGAGTAAAAAATTATGAACGTTTAAAAGTTAATCACAGATTAATTATTTCAAATGTCTTTTAATAAATACGATGTTTTTATATTTTACTTGATTTGATACTTTGGTAACAAGAGCTTCGAAACAAGAGGTTATATTACTAAATTCGATAATTATATAAGAAATTATACAAGTTTAAAGTTTGTATATCTTGTTACACGTTATTGCATATCAAGAGAACAATAAGTTACATATTGACTTTGTAGGTTTCAAACGTTATATTTTTAAACAAAAAGAATGTTTTTAACATCGTTTTTTCGTTTAAAGATAAAATATATAACAACTAATGACATATTTTTAAAATAAAAAGCACCACCGTTTTGAAAAAAAACATTGTGTTTTTAACTAAAAAAAGGTTGTCTTAAACTAAAACATCATCGTTTGATCTAAAATATCATATTTTTGATTCGCTAAATTAAAATATAGAAAAATCTATCGAAGAGTGAATCAACAATTTGTACAAAACTTTGCCCCCCTCCTCGATAAATGTCTGGCTCAGTGGCGGACCTAGCGGAAAGGCTCGGGGTGGCGCCAGCCCCCTTAGCACGGAAGAAAACCATAGAATTTTTTGGGATTTTTTTGGTAATTTTTACTAATTTTAGGGATTAAGAGTGTAAAATAACAAAGAAAGACAGCTTAGTTTAACAGGTAAGGAGGTTTAAGTATTATCTTGAGGTCATGAGTTCAAATCCCTTTAGCTTCACTTTTTTGATATTTTTTGTTTCTCTTAGTTTTTTCCTACTAAAAATGCCTAATTAAATAATTAATTAAAATTTATCTCCAATATATTTAAACAAAAACATTTTTTTCTACGTAAACATATAAAAAAAATTCTCATTTTTTTGATAATTTTTATTTTTCTACTAAAAATGACTATGTAAATAATACATTTAATGATTTTTCTAATGTATTTTTTTGAAATATTTTTCATATATACATCTAAAAAAAATTCTCAAAAATTTGTTTAGCCCCCCCAGGAAAATTCTTGGGTCCGCCACTCGTTTGGCTCCGTCACTGAGTAGTTGAGTGACCATATGTGGTGCTGGTTGCAATGACCAACTATATTACATAAAAAAAGACACTCTTTTAGCTCGGTTTTGGTCAGAACCGAGCTAAAAAATGTTTTTTTTTTTTGTTAAAAATGACGAACATTGTTAGACCTCTATCTTCTTCTCCATTCCATTGGTGTGCCATCAATGGCTACCCAAACAATCATACCAAACACATGAATTGAACCACAAACACAATTCATTGTTCAATTTCAATACATATACTAATTTCCTAAGCAAAAACACATCAAAATTTCCAAATTTCAAACAAATTTATAAACTCTAAAACTAATCTCTAAATTTCATAAAACATCACAAAAACATTGCACCCAACCTAGACTTTAAGGAAAAAAACATTTATATTCTCAATATAGCTTTGGTAAAGATTTTGCTTATTTGCTCGAAATTGGGTGTATAGGGTTGGATGTTATTATAGTCTGTATAGAGAAAGAGGGTGAGAGAGATGAGAAGTATCATGTGTAAATTACTCCAATTTTTAGGGCAATTTAGTTTTACTCTAAAAAGCAATATTTCCATGTTGTAAATAGGGGAGGCCTTTTTTTTTGGATAAGATAATAATTCGAGGGTCAGACAGACCTGACATCTTGAGAGGTCGACAAAGTCAGCAGACGGTGAACCGTCAATCATACAACCTAAAATAGAACGGTGCAATACAAAAAGTGATAAGCGAACTAACCCTAAAACGTTGGGGACAACATAGACTACAACCCGACATATAGTATATCTTAAGATAATAATTTTTTGACAACTTTTTTATTTTCAGTCCAATTTTATCCATAATCCATATTTTTTCATATAAAAAATATTGTTGCATGAGATATGGAAACTTCATAAAGTTAAAATAAGAAGCCATCTAAGGTTTATATTATATACTCCGTATGATGAAAGATCAAATCGTTTATACCTATAAAAATTAAATAATCAATTATGTTAAATAACGATATATAAGCGAAATCGACCCGGGTTCAATAAATAGGAATTCATATCTATATGATATAAATTGAATTTTGAATTTCTATGACTGGTGATTGGTTGGGAAAAATAGTTGACTCGATAAAATCATTTTATTTTATTAAGTCAACTATTTATGTATTGGAAAAGTATTAATTAACGCAATGTACTACGCATCAGCTTAGCTTCTCCACATTTCTACATTTAGATCATCAACATCCCTGGAACCCACTAGGGTTCATTAACTCCACTTTTTACTTTTCTCTCTCTTCCATATTATTTTAACAACTCATTACATTTTTACACTCACATCCCTAGAACCCACTAGGGTTCCTTAACTCCACTTTTTAATTTTATTTTAATTTTTTTTAAATCTACAAAATTATTAAAAGTGGGTGAATAATTATATATATCTACAATTTACATAAATTAAAAAAAATTTTACCTAATGATATTAGTGTCTATAGATTAAGAAGAATAAATTATGCATATCTACAACTTCCAAACTTTAAAAAAAATAAAAAATTTAGCCTAACCTTGAAGTTCACATGCAAACTACATTCCAAATAAGAGAAATTTAACCTTGAAGTTCACATGCAAACTTCCAAATGTACATGTGGCACTATGTGCCATGAAAATTGAGTGAAATGTGATCCTTCCCACCTTTTTCATTTTATTTCATTTTTTTATTGTGATCCCCTTCCCAAGGCTTGTGTTATATTGCAATTGTGGTGAGTGTTTAAGCATTCTCTACTTCCACACATGTCCCATCGTTTCTTATACATACCCACCCATCTTTTGATATTTTAATATTTTTTTTTACAGATTGAGGGTTTACAAACCCCAATGTAGCTGCTCTTACATTTTCGGGTTTTTAAAGTCAAAATTAGGAGAGGATTCAAAGTAGCGGTCTTCCTCAGTTAGGCCTGTTTTTGACCTGTGACCCGGCGGGTCCGGGTTAGGCGGGTTGCGGGTCGTGACGGGTCACGGGTTCGGATTAGGGTCGAAATTTTTGAAAAAATAACCCGTTGGATTGACAATTTTTTAAATTTTTTTTAAAAAGGGTGGTTTTGGGGGGAGGGGGGAATTTAAAAAAATCAATTTTTTTTTAAAAACATCCGACCCGTCAACCCGGCGGACCGACCCATGACCCGTCGGGTCACCCTGACCCGCTGACCCGCCTCTCCACGGGTTCGGGTTCAGGCCATGCCTTCCCGACTCGTGACCCGCCAGATCCGACCCATGGACAGGCCTATCCTCAGTTCCTTTCACTTTTCTAAACAATTTTTCTTTTGAAAAAATTAATGCAAAATACTCGCTAATTAATGGAAAAAATTCAAGGAAACTTGGCCTGTCACATCCACTTCGTAATTCACCCTTCTATCAATTATTTATGTTTTTTTTTATCAAAAAGAGAGACAGAGCTCTCACCCTTAGTAGGAGGGAGATGCAGCGAGCGAGGAAGGAAGGGGAACGAGACAGAGGAGCCGAGTTGAGTTTCGAATATGAAGAAAGGGGAACGAGATAGGAGAGGAATGACCAGATCTGCCATTGAAGAAGAGTTTGAGCTCTTGGATTTGACTTCAGAAAGAAGGAAGGGCGAAAGAAAGCCAGGGAGAACTGAGGGTGAGTGAGAGGGAGCAGATGAGGTCGGGGACGAGGAGGTCGAGAAGGAGCGGGAGCAGGAGCAAGAACCAACTCTTCTGAGCCAGATTGTAGTCATGCCACATAATGTGTTTTACATGAAGTCTAGACGATTTTACATGCCACGTAAATTGTTTTACCTGACGTACCTCGTGATCAAGCACATGATCATGCCACTATACTCTGATTGACCAATTGATTTACTAATTAAATAGAAATTCTATTTTATTTTTAAATTAATTAATATGGCCATATATAGAAAGTTTGGGAATGTGTGTGTGTGAGAGAGAGTAAAATTTCGTGTTTGATTAGTATTTATCGTGTACTTGTGTGAGCTCATAAATTACTTTTGTAGAATCTTTCATGTGATACTTTATATATTAAACACGTGTTCCCATTGGTTAACGATAATTACAAACAAGTGAAGGGTGCGCGAAATGTGTTACAAATCAAATACATCATTTTAGCAACCACAAGCTCGTAAACTAAAGTATACAAGTTTAATACAATAGTCGAGCATACAAAAAAAAAGTTAAAAGTCGTCGAGTGCGCAAATCTCGTCACTTTGGAGGGCGAATTGCTCGTAAACTCGTGACCCGCCAGATCCGACCCATGGACATGCCTTCCCAACTTTTGTGCACGTAGTTTTAGGAGCTAAAAATTATATAAAATCTTATTTATTTTAATTAATTTTTTCATAGTTTAATATCTATTAGTAATAAGTATTAAATTGTGAAAAAAATTAATTAAAATAAATAAGATTTTATATACTCCCTCCGTTTCCTTTTAAGTGACTTTTTCAAGTCATGCACGTAGTTTTAGAACGATAAAAACTATATTAAATATTAATATTTTAATAATATTTTTTTAATAATATTATAATTATCACTAATAAGTATGAGATTATCGAAAAAAATATTTTAAAAAATTATTATTTCATATAGTTTTTCACACCTTAAAAAACGTACATGAATAGTAAAAAGTCAATTAAAAAGAAACGGAGGGAGTAGTTTTTAGCTCTTAAAACTACGTGCACAAAAGTCAACATCATTTATTTCCGGACGGAGGGAGTATTAATTATATACTCCATCTGTTAATTAAAACTTGTCATTTACTATTCATGCACGCTTTTTTAGAATGATAAAAAGTATATGAAATATTAACATTTTTTTAAAATTGTTTTTATAAATTCATAATTAATAGTAATAAGTATGAAATTATTTAAAAAATATGTTCAAAAAGTTAATATTTT
This sequence comes from Persicaria maculosa, assembly GCA_963922045.1. Taxonomy (NCBI): domain Eukaryota; kingdom Viridiplantae; phylum Streptophyta; class Magnoliopsida; order Caryophyllales; family Polygonaceae; genus Persicaria; species Persicaria maculosa. Next base: position 53,647,965 of record OY998268.1, read on the forward strand.
ATATAGTTTTTAACACCTCAAAAAGCGTGCGTAAATAGTAAAACGTCAAGTTTTAATTAACGGAGGGAGTATTGAATTCAAATGAATTTAGAGTTTGTGAATTTCGGACCCTGTATCAATTTTGGTTTAATGTGTTATAGTTTATATATGAATTGGTAGTTTTGAAAGTTCGTATTATTTTTGGTTCACCGTTCATAGTTCGTATTATTTTTGGTCATTTTTCCTAATAATAATAATTGTGTTTTTGTCATTTTTTATATCCATTTTGAGATATTCGGGAAATAATGTTTAAAATAAACTATGTTGGGTGTTTGTTTACTGATTTCATTTTACTCGTAGTTGAAAGTTGGGGCGAATAATTGTAAAATTATAAATATATGGGCTGTTTTCGTAATTTCCTCTAACCTAACCCTAGTCCCTACAGGATGTGGATGCATCTCTTCTTTAATCAGGATCAACGCGCCCCTGTCCTCGTTCTACCGACTACCATTGCCAGGATCTAGAAGCTCCTCTCTTTCCTTCTCCCATGGCTTCTCTCTCCTTAGTCCCCAGAACCTTTTCAGTGGAAGATCCCGCCTCAGCCTCTTATTTTCTTGATCCCTCTCAATGTTTTGACCCCTTTCCTCTCAATCTCTCGATCGCATCCCACCCAAGCCTCTCGCTCTATCTCAGTCCATCTCTCGATTTCTTGTTTCTCTCTTCGGCGTCTTTCTGTCGAACCAGACTTGAAGAAGAGGACGTTGCCACTCCCTCCTAGTTTTCGATACCAACGAGTGACGCTAGCTTCTCGATCTCCCTCGCCTCGCATCCCTCGTATTTGGCTCGCTCCTGTCGCCGAATACATAGTCGGAGATTGTCGCCTACGCCGATGACTAATCCTGCCTTGTCTTGCCGGACCAGCCACCGTCGGACTCGGAGAGCTCGGAGTGCTTGTCTCGGCTGCAGCCGAGGTGGAGCCTCCGCGGTGAGCCTTCGACTTCGACTTCGATTCTATGATATTGAGGTATAATCACTCGGGCTTGGTCTTTTTTTTTTTTTAATAATTATTATTGATTTATAAACTATACTAATTGATTGTTGTTATTCTTGTTGATTGTTCCTGAATTTGTTAATGAAGTTCAGGGCTCGTTTGGTATCGATATCTAGATATCGATATCGGTTGATATCTTGATATCAAGATATCGGTATCGGTATCAAGATATCGATATCAAGTGATACCTCCCCTCAAATCAGTATATCAAATTAGGCTAAAATCGATATCTAGATATCACTTGATATCGATATCTGCAGATACCAAACGAAGATATCAGATATCATTTGATATCACTTGATATCTTTTGGATACCAAACGCTAGATATCGATATCACTTAAAAGTGATATCGATATCTAGCCATACCAAACACTAGATATCAGATATCGGGGCCGATATTCGATATCTGATATCTAGATATCAATACCAAACGGACCCTCAATAAGCAGTTTGTGGTTATTTGATTGATTGGAATTAGATTGTGATGGGTGATATAGGAGTTAGAAATTGAGATTTGGATTTGGTTAAATTCATGCCCATTAGATGTTTGATAAAATACCTACAACAGGAGGACTTGCTCCTCTTTCGTTTTTGGCTCCTTTTCATTCTAAACGTAAGTAGCTCCTAAACACTCATCACTCCTTTTTTTTTAGTTCAAGTCCGAAGATGTATGTTGCAACAATTTGTTAAGAGGATAAGTTTTCTAGAATTGGGGTTTCAATTTGGGGGTTAAGTTACAGATTAGGATTTTGGATTTGGTGGTTAGGCTTCGAATTAGGGGTTTCAATTTGAGTGTTTAGGCTTCGAATTAGGGTTATTTTGATATATAGTTTGATTTATACTTGCTTTTGTAGTGCTGAATTTTTCACTTCATGCCTAAATTCTTGGTTTTATAACTTGGTGAATATTCCACAAATGTGTGGCTTTGCTGAATTTTCTAATAGAAGAACTTGCAATAGGAGCTTGCTAGATTTTTTCCCCGAAAGAGGTGGCTTTATTCGTAATGCTTGAATAAAACTTGAATTTCCATGACCTATGTTCACCCATTTTGCATAATATGTTTTACTTGCCTTCACTAGATTAGCTTAATTGAATTCATTAAGAAAATTGCAAGTGATTTAATCCAACTAATACTAGCCCTTTTCAAACAGTAAACTTCTTCTCTAATGAACTAACCTTTCATTTTCAGATGGATATATCAAAGCAATTTACATTTTCATTGATAGAGTCATTGTATGGATGTATGAATTTTGTTTGGATGAGGCATTTACAAATCTTTTTATGAGTTGGATGCTTTCGTAGACGTTGTATCATGCTTGGAGCTGTATTCAATCATTTCCTGGAACATGGAAGACTCAATCTGGGTGTGCACTAAAACCATTTTCTTGACTGCTGTGGACGAATTTAGCAAAGCTACTTGGGTGTACTTGCTTAGTCATAAGTCTCATGCATTTCTTATGCTTCGTTTTTTTTTTCTTGTCAACAATCAGTTCAACACATCTGTCAAAGTTGTGAGATCAGATAATGCCCTTGAATTGACTGCTGGTCAATGTCAAACACTATTGTCTAAGTTTGGAGTTTTTCACCAAACTTGCTGCCTATAGAGTATAGACATCAACCAAATGGGGTAGTTGAGCCTAAACACAGGTATGTACTTAAAGTTGCTAGGGCATTGAGGTTTCAGGCCTCTCTACCTATCTCTTTTTGATTGGATTGTGTGTTGACTGCTGTGTACATCATCAATAGGCTACCCACTCCAAATCTCTCCAATAAAAGCCTCTTTTCAGTTGCTTTTCTCAAAACCACTCACGTATGACCGCATGAGGGTGTTTGGTTGCCTTGCTTTTGCTTGCAATCCTATCCCACACACAGATAAATTTCTTCAGAGAGGAGTGCCTTGCCTGTTTCTGGGGTACCCGGCTCATCAAAAAGGGTACAGTTTGTTCAATTTACTTACCCACCAAAGATTTGTCTCCAGAGATGTCAAACTTCATGAAGACATCTTTCCTTTACATCCTTCCATTAAACCAAAATTGTTTAATCTTTTGTTGCCACATGAATCTCCCACCGGGTCTTGGCCTGATGTGTTTGACATTTTACTAAGTGATCAAGGCTTGTCTAATCTAATAGTCAATTCTTCTTAATCTGCTTCCTCAGAGACGAGTCAGTTATCTTTACCTCAATCCTTGCCCTATGTTACACCTCCTCGGGAATCCACTAGGACTATTCAACAACCAGGTTGGCTTGCAGATTATGTTATACCTGCTTCATCTTCCGCATCAGCTCTTTCAGCTTCTATTTGATCCCTCTTATCACACGTTTTTTACGATTTTAACCTCTCATTCTGACCCAGTTTCTTTTTCCCAAGAAATCATGTTAGGAATGAAGCTAATTAAGTGTGTGTTTGATGTAGTGTGCCTATAAAAGGTGAATAACAATGTAACAAACAATTCAGTTGGAGAAATCAAGAAGTGTAACAGCAAAGTCAAAGCTGTTTTGCATCTTTTCCTTTCTTTGATTTCTCACCTTCATGGTGTTCAATCTTGCAAGAACACATGAACTTTCATAGAGTTTGATCTCTCAAACCCTTTGATCTTTTAGATCTACACATAGCAATATCATGTAGGTATTCCATCAATTAATTTGAACACAAGATTTTGTAGGCTATCATCACGTACCACTCCAAAATTCTCCACAATTTCACTTTCTTTCTTTGCAACACCTAAATGAAGAAGGCAAATTCTACCTAGCCGTTTCACTACTTGTGGCCTTCAATGAACTTGCACAAGAATGATATAGTATTACACAGTAAAAAAATTTGCTTAGCTACTCAACCCTTGCAGATGGTCCGACCCACATCCCAACAAGCTGGACCACAATATCTGGGCGCCTCTCCCAGTGTCTTCCCAAAAACAAGCCAGCAGAAACTACCATTTGAAGTCCTGTGTAAACGTTTTCACCAGTTGAGCAACAACTCTTCCTCTATCGAATGGCACCCAAATCAGACAACCTTGAGTGGATTGGAGGTTGAATAAAGTGCCAATGACTGAGCTGAACCCGACACGACCCAGTAGGGACGATGTCGATTACTCTACCTTTACCCATCTCATAATCCATGACATCAAAACTACCACCAGGGTAAAAAAAAAAAACCAAATATCCTTGCCCAGACATTCCTTCAATTGTATCCCACGTGTGGTGGTGTATAAGTCTCATGTACGTGAAAAACAGGTATCTAAAGTCAGAGCAAATGTTGAACAAGCGTCTAAAGTAAAAAAATGTATCCCGAACCAAACCAAGTAGGTATCCATCTAAACCAATACACCGAAGGAACCAAACCAAAAAAGAAAAAATGAACCAAAACGAATGGTGGGGATATGGGGTCGTTGCGGTCGTGGTGGCGGCGGCGGCGGTCCAAATAAGCCAAAACGGATGGCGGGGATGGTGGTGACGGTGGTGGGGGTGGGGGTGGTGTAGGTGGAGCTGGAGGTAGTCAAGGTAGTGGTAGAGGAGGAGGTCGAGGTGGTACTGCTCACGGTGGTGGTGGTGCTGCTCATGATGGTGGTAGTGGAGGACGTGGAGGTGGTACTGCTCCTGGTGGTGGACGGCTGGTGTCGCTACAAGTTGTCTCAGCCGATCAATAACTGGTGCAGCTGCAGGCTAATCAATAACTGGTGCCGCTGCAGGCTGAGGCGACTGATCAATAACTGGTGCCACTGCAGGATGAGGCGACTGATCAATAACTGGCCGAGGCACGTCAAACTCTCCTCTCAAGTAGCCTGAGAAGATGTAGGTGAGAACCCGAGAACCGTAATGAAAATGAACTATCTTCTCTGGATCAGACTTGGGAGAAGCATCCCCATATCCTACGATATTCACATTTTTAAAATAAAATTGTAATAAGTATAAATATAATGTTAAAACTGATTGAATTCAAATAAGCAAATTAAAGAAAAGAGATCGATTGAGATAGTACTTACCCACGGTAAGGAAGTTGACACATTAAAAATATGTAGATGCTATATAGACTCTCCCTGTAGCAACATGTCGAAAATCTCCAAAGAAGGAAGCTATCCAAGTGTCATCGGGATACCGGGTAGCCCAGAAATAAAATATGCAGGCGATGAGGTGTATCCCGATAACACTTGGATAGCTTCCTTCTTTGGAGATTTTCGACATGTTGGTACGGGGAGAGTCTATATAGCATCTACATATTTTTCATGCGTCACCTACCTTACCGTGGGTAAGTACTATCTCGATCGATCCCTTTTTTTAATTTGCTTATTTGAATTCAATCAATTTTAACGTTATATTTATACTTATTACAATTTTATTTTAAAAATGTGAATATCATAAGATATGAGGATGCTTCTCCCAAGTCTGATCCAGAGAGGATAATTTTCATTTTCATTATGGTTGTCACCTACATCTACTCAGGCTATTTTAGAGGAGAGTTTGACATGTCTCAACCGCCTCAGCCTGCAGCGGCACCAGTTATTGATCGGCCGCCTCAGCCTGCAGGTGCACCAGTTATTGATCAGCTCCCTCAGCCTGTAGCGACACCAGCCGTCTACCACCAGGAGACGTACCACGTCCTCCACTCCACCATAATGAGTGGCACCACCACCATCGTGAGCAGTACCACCTCCACATCCTCTCTACCACTACCTTGACCACCTACACCACCACCACCGTCACCCCACCACCACCACTACCACATCCCTGCCATCCGTTTTGGCTCATTTGCCATCCGTTTTGGCTCATTTGGGCCGCCGCCGCCACGACCTCACGTCCCCGCCATCCGTTTTGGTTCATTTTTTCTTTTTTGGTTTGGTTCTTTCAGTGTATTGGTTTAGATGGATACCTACTTGGTTTGGTTCGCGATACATTTTTTCACTTTAGACGTTTGCTCGATGCTTGCTCTGACTTAGATACCTGCTTTTCACGTACATGAGACTTATACACCACCACACGTGGGACAAGACAATCATGGATTCAAATGTGAATGTTTTGAGGATTTAATTGAAGTTGAGGTACTGTGTAATAAGGTAGCTAGCTAGAGATATCAATTGATGGTACAATAGCATTTATTTAATGGATTGCCACATGTTTTAAGTAATTTTGCTACCTCAAGTTTTATCCGATCGATAAATCATTTCATGAACCTTTGTCATTGGAGTCAAAAACACAAATAATACCTTAGCATCATCAACAATCAACAGTATAATATAATTAGGTTTGTCTAGGCTGAGCTTCAATAAGTTGTGTTTCTCTTGGCTTTGGAAAAGAAACCGCATATATAATGACGTCTTTGTGATAGAGAATTTGTACATCGAAGTTCCTATAAGTGCAGCCGTTGGCGAATAACGACAAGACAATATGGACAATTCCGTAATTTCCCGCAGCACTCTCTAGCAACAATTAATAAATTAGGAGGGAAAACACAAAAGATTTAGGGTTGGAAGAAGTGGAGAATTGAATAAACAACGTACTTAATATATAATCAAGCGATATATATATATATATATATATATATATATATATATATATATATATATATATATATATATATATATATATATATATATATATATATATATATATATATATATATATATATATATATATATAGATGTGGGAATCACCTGCAAAGGATGCGATGCTTGCAAGGAAGCAACACAACCTCAATCGCCTTCACAAAGCAAACCCTGCACAATATCTTTTCCTGAAAATTCATACACAGTTAATTAATTTTAGTGTTATATAAGCTAGGCTATACTTTATTTATTTATTATTATTATTATTATTAGGTAAGAATTCGAGATCAGACAAACCTGAATCTCGACAGACGGAAACCCGTCACAATATACAAACGAAAATATAAACGGTGCAAAACAACAAGTGGAAGTTAAGCGCACCCTACAAGAACTATGCAAGGTGACATTATCGGCTTACATTTTGAAGGGACTCGTACTCTTGTATAGTAGATTCGGTGACCTTCATCTGCTTATCTATTTCCGCTTGCAGATTCAACACCTATATATATACATTAATTGAGAGAGAGAGAGCAAGAGAAATGAAATGATATATGGATGTCCCACCTCCTCAACAAGATCTTCCTTTGACATTTTCTTGACGGATTCAGGAGGATTCCCACGAAATGTATTGCATCTATACAATATATTAATACAAGAACCATTAGATAACCAATTAGTAAATGCTAGCTAGCTAGCTTAATTAACAAAATAAATACTCCGTTGTTAATATATATATATATATAGAGAGAGAGAGGAAGAGAAAATAAGTAACCCCTCCTCCAGCTGATCATTTGTAACTGCAGTCGAATGAATTTGGTGCGCCCGAGCTTCTTTACTTGCTTCATCACGTACGGACCACCAACCTACAAAACTGATCGACATGATCGATCCAATGCAAGGTAACGTACAACAATATTAATTATAATATACAAATTAAATAAATAATGATTGTACGTACGTACCTAAGTGTACGTACGTTTTAAATTAAACAATCGATTTCTCTGGTAATTTGAAGTAGCTAGATCGATCGAGGGATCGGATATTATATACGTACGTACCCTAAACCATGGTGCATACACTCTAGGTACTCGTGTGTAATTGAAGAAAGTTTACCAACTTGATTGCGTTGTAACACAATAATTATAACTCTTTCCACCAACAATGATGTAGAAAATACAACTCCAAGGCCTTGCAACAACAATACAGGGGAGAACACGTACGGTATTGGAATCCCAGTTCCCTAGCGTGCATTAGCATGTATAAATATAAATATAAATATAAATATAAATATAAATATAAATATAAATATAAACACATATGGAGCGCATACGGCATACCATACCTCCAAATGCATAACGAGAAGAACCAGAAACACAAATACCGAAACCATCATAACATGACCGCCAATGCACATTCTACCCCAATTTCGAAATTTTTGGGTCTTATTTAGATGTATGAAATACCCAATATATCCAGAGAACAGTGGGAGCCTGTATCCAAATAATAAAAATCAATAAGCCATAATCCGGAGCCAGAAACTTTTCCAAGGGGCATAATTGTATATGGGGGCTAAAGCAATATCATTTTGTTAGTTTAAATTGATATAATATGATGACAATAGGTGTCATTTTATAATAAAATAATGTTAGTTTAATTTAGGATAAAACGGCATTTTTTCATTTAAAAATAAGATAAAATAGATAAATAGAAAAAAAAAAACCAAACAAACAAACAAAATAAGAATAGAAAAAAAAAACCCTATGAAATAAGTAATATAAAATCTCGTTTCAAAGCTCTAGATCGATATGAATTATAATGTTAATCCAAGTAAAATATAAAATCCTTATATTTTTTTAAATAAGATTAAAGTGATTAATATATCTTTAAATTTCAAAAATTCAAACTTTTCACTCGGATATTGAATTAAAATGTATTATATATCAAAATCAAATGAAGTTATATATACACCTCTGTTTGCCAAAACATGTCATTATATGTATTTTGACATTTACGTTACAAAAATGTCCTTGTAATGATTTTATAAATGAGGGTAAAATAGTATATTTGTTGATTTTCTTAAAAGTTGCGTACATAGCTAAAATGACATGTTTTGGCGAACGAGGACAGTATTATATATATATTTCGTAAGATGAGAGGAGAAGAGGGAACCAGGTATTTGTTCCCAAGGCCCTTGTGTCCACCACATTGTAACCAAAGAGTAGTTGAGATTTTGGAGAGATATTTAGGAATTTGAAATCAACAGATGGAGGGAGACAAATAGTTATACCACCCCAAAAAAAACAAACTCGAGTAGCCTCCTTTAGCCGGCCTAGAATCTGCAAGAATCGATTGAGATAATTTAATAGAACAAAATGTTAATTAAGTTGTAATCGATATGAAATTGCTTCTTTCCATCATTTAATTTGCAATCGATATGAAATTGTAATACACGTACGTACTAACGAGCTGAGTGGATAGGATAATTACCAATTAAAACTATAACCAGCAATATTATTGTATCAAACATGATGAAAGGCATGAAAATTAAAGCATATATCAGACACTGCACAAAGCATACATTAATTAGATCGATGTGTATATATATATATATATATAACAAACAAATAGATATAGTCATATATAATTTATGTTATCAATTCTATCAATGTGTAACTTACCAAAAAATCACGACTGGTCTCCATTACCCTATCCGGGTCGAAAACAAATTCGCTGCAATTAGACTCAAAATTTAGAGAAAAGAAATGATCAACGTAACAACAACCGGTATCCATTAATTAAATCCTGCACTGCACTAGACTCTAGAGTGGTGTATGCATTCATTTCAGAACAACACAAGCGTAAGTACGTGTTTCCGAAATTAAGACCCCGGCCGGCCAATCAATCAATCAGAAAAGAGATGAGAGACAACTGCATGGTAAAATATTACCGAGAGTATTTGGATACTACCGTACCATGCTCTCTTTCTATAATAAATTAGCTACTAGCTAGGATGAAGAATATAATAACAATCAAGTGTATGAAAGGAGCTTGGTACCTTAAATTGTCCAATAAAATAATTGTTTCCAATATGTAAATTGGTAGGAAAACCATTGTCAAATTCAGAGCTGCAACATAAATATTGGATATGATCAACTGTCAATAAACAAATATATATATATATATATATATATATATATATATATATATATATATGGATGAAAAAAACATACATACACGTACGTACGTACCGTGAGAGGTTTCCAAATATACAGAGAGGAGGAGTTCAAAGGCAATAAGGAGCGGTGTTCCAACAACGGCATGAAATGGAGTCCACTACGTAAGTAGGTACAACGCACATATATTATTCAAAGTGATTATATAAAATAATTAAAAGAGGGTAAAGTACTAACGTAACGTTATCTCGATCAATTAATGGCATACCACTGGATCGCCATCTTGATGTGAATTAGGAGCGGGCATAGAGAATCTGACGCGCCCAACAGCTATATGAAATAACCATAAAGGGCAAAACACAAACCTACGCATACAATCATACTAATCAATAAGTAACATCACATTCACATTCATATTCATATCGAACCTCATGATCTGGCGGGTAGTTTAAATTAAATCAAAACCCTATCCTATACCCTATAAAATTTAAATGAAAGTTTTCCATGCAATCAAAATAGGGATAAGATCAATCGAGTATAAGTTAAACTAGTTTATATTTATTTATTTATGAAATTCTACATCGGTGTAAAATTAACTCGACCACCCAAACCCTAAAACCCTAATTAATGACCCCGGATCGAACGGCCGAGTAGAAATAAATAATTAAGTCACATTGAGTACGTACGTACAAATCAAACAGTAGGTTAATCGATCGATGGATCAAAAGGAAGGCAGGCAGGCAAATTGAATCGAATCGAATCAAATGGGAGAACGAACCGTACGTACCACCAAGAGGAGGAGAGGAGATGGTGGAGCTTGAGGATGAGAGCGATGGTGAAGGTGAAGAGCAGCATGTGTGCCGCACACTCCCGCCCCGCCTTCCGTACTTCCCTCCAATTAACGTTCATTGCACGCCTAACTCGTGACTCGTCGCTGATCGATCGATCGATCAGATTTTGTGGTGTACGCGGGGGTTCAAATTAATCGCCGCCTCAAATCTTCGCCGCTTCCTACCTAATTCCAGAAATTCCGCACCAAACCGAACAAGCTTTGCATATATGATAGAGATATGAAGGATCTAATTGGCGATTGGCGTACGTTTATAGGGGGATTTTCGATTGATAGTTTTCTTTTTTCCTAATTAAAAGTGTATATATATATATTAAGTAGGGAAATTAGTAGTAATTACCCATGTTCATATATATTTCACTGATAAAAAATACTTACTTTAGATTCAAGATAATTAAACTTGTGAATATTTCAAATTAACCAACAAAAAGATATACTTTTTTTTAATATATATATGTGGTCACAGAGGTAAATTTTCCAAATTAAATTGCTTAACTAACCATAATACCTATATATACGGATTATCACTAATGTTGATAAGGGTAAAAATTAAAGGAAAGATAATTTGCCATTTAGTTTGTAACAATAAAAGCCTTTAAGATAACACCTATATATACGGCCGAATGAGGGAATGGAAGTTTTATTTACCAGGAGTATAGATATATATATAATTAATTCATTCATTCATTCGTATAAATTCATCCTAATTTAGCCTTTAAGAAAGCTGATTATATGTTATTATATTTTTTTTTACAAGCTGTCCACTTATATTAATTACGGAGTAATTGATAATGGATAAAAGTGAATTAAAGGTAAATTTTTATCTTGTATACTCCGTTTTAAAACTATGAATAAAATCTATACATGCAGTAGTAGACCGCGTGATCCTCGTACCATTGGATAGACCGCCTCTAGGGTTCCTTTTGGAAATATAGTATTGAATATGGTATGATCAATGACGGCCGCAGGATCCTTTGAAAGGTGAGACGAATTTTTTAGTGAGTACTGAGATATTGACCTTGAACACAAACTCCGGCCCTTTACCTAATCTATGACTTTATCTTAGTTGTGGCTTGTAAAAAAGTAGGCTTACATTTACTTGGTTGCTACGAGAGTGGTTTCTCGCAATTCATGGAAAATTCGGGTATTTGTCATATCTAGGATTGTAAACTTATCAAAATCCATTCATGCTAAATTTAAGGCTTTTGTATATTATGATTGTAAACTTATCAAATTTATAATGTCTTTTGGTTCTCAATGACATTATAGAAATTCATAAATTCAAAAATTTGATTCTCAATATCAAATATACATAATAATCAAAACACAAAACTTATTCCCAAAATCACAAATCCTAATCAAAATTTCACAAAATTGATTCTTATAATCAAACCCTAATTTCACAAATTTTATGGGGTACTTTTAATTAGTTCATAGATAGTTAATAGTTAATTTTTAGATCGAGTGAAATCTAATCAGAAAACGAATTTAATTTGTTTCATCTTCGAAACCGAAAACTGGGCGGGGCATCTTCACTGATCGAAGGAGGCTACAGAGTATACACATGTTGTACGCTGTGAAAGGGGCGTTGACAACCCGAGGCTGGACACACTTGGCAGTCAATGGAGCATGAACTGCCATCCAAAAACATCCATCCATCCATCATAAATATATATTAAAACTTAATTGAGCAATTTCATGGAGAAAGACGTACGTGATAGTGTGATACGTTATATATGCACCAAATTAATTAATTAAAAGACGCTATATATAATACGTAGTAATTAATTAATCCGATCCGTAATAATTAAGCAACTGAATGTACGTACGTACATACCTGCAAATGACCCAATCTTTACAGGGAAGCAAGATAACATCAATCTCCCTCACTAAGCATTTTTTGCACAAAATCTTCCTCTGGAATGAATTTAGTCAATTATATATCGCAAATGACGACTTGTTAACTTAAACAAAATCAAGCATTTCAATACATTCATGATATATATATATATATAGGTGTACGCGTCGATGACCTACCTTTCGAACCGATGCAGTCCTCTGTTTAGTAGTTTTCGCTGTCCTTTTAAGATCATTTAGCGCCACTTGCAATGTCCACACCTATTGTACGTTGAACACGTCGGAAAGATGAGTTACGTACGTTGCACACATGCAATACCAGCCCCATGAGCTAGGTGATAACTAACAAGCTATAAGGGATTAAAAGCCCACCTCCTCCACGAGATCACTCTTCGACATTTTCTTCACTACGCCAGGAGGATCGTCGAAAAAGGTAAAACTACGTACATACGGATAATAATAATAATAATAAGTAATAATGTAACTTGTTGAAATGCGATTCAAGCTCCCAAACTCTCTATCTGTCATAGCAGTGTTAGGTGTTAGTTAGCTAGCTTGACAGTTAAGTTTTATTTCTCTGTTATGTCATTTATGTTAGTTATTGTTTATTTTCAGTTTGAAGTCATGGTTGTAAGTAGACATGGCCACGGGTCCAACCCGCCGGGTCGACGGGTCGGACCCGCCGGGTCGGCAACCCGGGGGTACGACCCTAACCCTGACCCGGGATTCCCACGGGTCGACGGGTTCGGGTCACCCGCCGGGTCGGCGGGTTGGCGGGTCGGAGTCCCGGGTCGGCCACGTGGCGTTGAAGGGTTGACCCGGCGGGTTGACCCGCCGGGTCAAGGCCGGTTCGGGTTATTTTTTTGACGTTTTCGTGATGTTTTGTGAATTTGTGAAATAAGGTTTCGTGTTTAATGGTGTTCAACCCGAGCAACGGCTAGTTTTTTTTTTAAAAAATAAACGTTCACGTGGGACCCACCTAACGGCTAGTTTTTTAAATGCACAACCCGTGTGACCCGGCGGGTCACGGGTTCCATTTCCCTCGACCCTAACCCTGACCCTCAACCCGACCCAACCCTTCGACCCTTGGACCCGGACCCGGCGGGTCACCAACCCGACGGGTCACCGACCCGGCGGGTCACGGGTCCACCCGCCCGACTCGTGACCCGTGACCATGTCTAGTTGTAAGTAGTGGAGTAGTGGTAGTTTCCTTTCAAAGTAGTTACTCAGTTTGTAAGGGGTTTAAGGTGAATCGTGATGAATCATTCAATGAAAAAGGTGTGAGGCTGTTTAATTACAGAAACTGGTTTTCCTCTTCGGTTGATCTGTGTGTATGATAACAAATTCATCCTAGCTCCTCATCAAAAGTGTTACGTTTTAGATTTGATCTTGTTGATCTGCAATTCCAACATAACTACATTAATATTAATTTCACCAACTAAGTCGATCTGCAACTACGTACGTGCACATTAATTAAACACAACCGATTAATTAGTTTTCCATTTGAAAAAGGAAGAAGAGATTCCATTGAATGTGACAAAAATCATGTCTGATTTACACTTTGGGCGGGTTAGAGATTAAGCAAGCATGCAAGAACACCAATTAACTTAATTAAAAGTGAAAGAGAGGAGGATATATGATCGATCGAACGTACCCTGATGCTGAGCCATAGAGTATCCGTGGCTCCGACTCATCAATTGACCACCAGCCTAGAAGCCTGAAAACGGAGGCAAGATTAATACATATATAATAGTATGTATATATATGACAATATCAATATATATGCTATTTTTTAAAAAAAATTAAAACACCATAACACACACACACATATACATACATATATATATATATGTACCTTGACCCATGGAGGATATACTCAAAGAAGTCCTGAGCCCTTGAAGAAAACATAAAGTATCGCCCATTACCGGTTCCAATCGGAAAGGACAGATTACAAATCCTTTCAAACATCTGTAATGTAGAAAATACAAGTCCAGCCCCTTGCAAGACAAGTAAAGGGGAGAAAATAATTCGAAATGGGATCTCTTTAGAATTAGATGATGTAGGAGGAGTTCCCTGCACGTATTACGTAGGTTCATATATGCATATATCGATCAATTAATATACCGGATAGATCAAAATGCATGACTCAAATTAATAACCACGCACGTACACGTACCTGCAAGCGCAGATAAAGAAGAACCTGGAACCCGATTATCAAAGCCATCATAACATAACCACCAACGTTTTGCAATGAGAGCGTTCTAATTCCCATCTTTTCATCTTCTTGTAATTCTTGTATATGTAGTTCAGTCTGGTCAGTTGTTCGAGAGTATCTATCAATCACAGGATAGGTCCACTTCTTACACACCAGAAAAGCAAACAACTGTCCAACACTGCACGTACACAAAAAATAAAATCACCCAACTTATTTATATATATATATGGAGGATCGGAGGAGGAGGATGATCAAATTTTGATGCAAGGAAACAATTCATGTATTTAATAATACCCAGAAGCATAATAAGGACGCCACCATTTTATCGTAGCCATATCACCTGCAACAATCGGTTAGTAGAATTATATTTAGAAGAAAAATGAAAATATATCCAAAAGTACGTGTTGATCGAATTTCTTTTAGTGATCGAAATACAGTACACTAACATATGATATATATGATCGATCATATCCAGCTAAAGTAAAGCATGTAATTATAAAATGTAACACTTGACAATAAAATGAAGGAATTGAAAAGGAGAATAGTACCAGATAGGATTTGAACCACGATCACTATGGCACCAATGATGAATGCCATAGATAGAATAATCAAGCAATGCTGCATATATAGAGAAATATAAATGCATATGATTATGGTAGATTAATGTTATATATTGAAATAAGCTAGGTTGATCGATCGATCGAGGGGGTAAAAAAACTTACACTAATTTTCTTCTCTGTAACATTAACATTAATACTTGAGTCGCCAGTTTCTTCTGGCATTAATGAAAAGCACATTCTGTAATTACATCATCATCATCATCATCATAGATTAATGAGGAGCACATACAGAAAAAATGTGTATAGAAAAGCAATCAAGACGTACTCAGTAGTACGTCTTTGTATTTGAGGGGGTGAAACTTTTAGTGGCTAGCTTCTAACACACATAATTGAATCATTGCTAATTGATTTCTAAGACGCGTACTGTACGTTTACTCATCAAGTGCATGTTTTGATCCATGTATCCCTCCTCAAAACAAAAGTACATGGTTTCCTCAGATCATGGATTCTTTAATTTGTACTAAATACTTACAAAGACATATAAGGCATAGATCAAATGAACAAAAGACGCGAACTCATTAAAATAATTGTGCGCTTTCTCTTTTAGGCAGATCGATGGGGCATTTGCTAGCTATATGATCAATATTGCCTTGCAATTTGTTTTTACAAGTCATGTTTCCTTTTTAGGTAGACATATATACCTACAAAATCATCAAATAATCGGTCCAGTAAAGACATTAATTACCTAATATTGTCTAGTATGATAATTGTTCCGAGGAGCATAAGTGGCAAGAAAACCATCGTCAAGTTCACAGCTGCAACAAGATAGAAACAAAATAAACTCATATAAGATACATATACATGTATGTATATATATAGATCACGGATTGGAACGAAACCATACCATGGGGGATCTCTATGTAGAAACAAAGGAGAAATTCAAAGGCAAAAAGCAGCGGCAATGCGACATCAGAGTGAAAAGGGGGACACTACAAATACACATATATAATAAATTAAGGTGTATCGATATATGGTAGTGGTGGTAATTTGTACATCAATTCTTCATCAAATTAATAATATATAGATGGATCGTTTCGTTAGTAGTTGAGTTTTGAAAACAAACAAGATAATTAAGGCATACATGACAATCGCGCAGACATGAAGGAGCGGGTATGGAGAATCTCCTTCGGCCAAAAAGTGCATGAAATAACCATAGTGGAGAAAAGATTAACCTGCAATATTGCATCACAAAACCTCCTCAAACTCAAATCAAATCAATGTACGTTCGATCATATCGATCACACATCGAATCAAAATCAAAAATCAATTGTCAAGTATGCGATCGAGAGGATGTTGCGCGCCGATCTTAAAACAAAGGAGAGAATTGGAGAGAACGAACCACCAAGAGTTGTCGGAGAAGGGATGGTCGAGTTTGTGAACGACAAGACAAGTAAAGGTGAAGAGCAATCCGTGGGCTGCACACCGCGTCGCCGCCTGCGCCACTCTCATCTTGTACACGCTCCCCATATATTCTTCCATCTCGATATCTTACTTCCGACCTATTCTCACTATCCCTAAATCCCCTAGTCAACAAACAATATAAGGAGCCAATGTCAACCACCCACCCTATATCTCTTGACTAGTTCAATATCCGCACATGGTGCGGTATTTTTAAATTAAATAAATTTGATATTAATACCCGTTTAATCAACTAATTAATTTTTTTTAATACTTTATAATTGTTACATAATTAACATATCATTAAAAAAAATTATTATAATATATACATATAATTAAGAAAGTCGTAAATAACCCGGAAGAACAACACTAAAAAGAAATTAAAGAAGCATATATGTGTTAATTTTTGCATATAATTAACAAAATTTTGCAGAAATTTTTGCTTATAGCTAGGTCGGTAAAAGGAAAAAAATCCAGAAATACAAAAAGCTGTAGGTGAGGGCGAGGCTTCAACAAACAAATTAAAGAAGCATATATAGGTCGGCGAGGGTGAAGTGTTAGCCTCGAAATTAAGGACAGGGGAGATGAAGTTGAAACGAAACATACCTGGCTGATCAATTTGTAGCGGCGTCGATCAGAGATCGAAGTGCAACAATTCAATTAATTGCGGGCTCCTATATCGATCAGCCTGAGTTTAAGGATGGATCGGAGACAATTGGGAATCGGTAAATTAAGGAGGAGGAAGGACGATGTCGGAGAGAGCTTGGGATCCAATATAATTCAGAAGATCGATGAAGGTACGTACGAATTATTAAAGAACGGAAATTAAAGGGAGAGTGGATAGTTAATTATGTAGCTAGGCGAATGCGAAGGCAAATTGATAAAGATGGTGAGGGAACGCAGAGGAAAGGCGGTGCGGCCGAATCAGGGAATGGATCGGAAGTTTTACTTTAAACAGGACTATAGATATACTCCCTCCGTTCGACAAAACTTGTCATTTTAGGGTGTTATTTTTGTTCAAAAAAACTTGTCATTGTAGGTATTTTGCCATTCACTTTATAAAAATGCCCTTGATATGATTGATGGTTTGTTAGTTGTAGTTTTCGATAAAGTAAAAAAGTAGGGTAATAATTGAGGTAAATTAGTACATTTGTTAATTACCTTAAAACTTGTGAAATAAACTAAAATGACAAGTTTTGCTAATTCATTAATTAATTCATTCGTATAAATTCATCCTAATTTATATATATATTACCCTTTAAGAAAGCTGATTATATATTACGGAGTATTAATTATATTTTTGTTTACAACCTGTCCACTTATATTTTAATTAATTTATAATGGATAAAAGTGAATTAAAGGTAAATTTTTATCCTCTATATATACTCCGTTTTAAAACTATAAATAAAATCTATACAGTAGTAGAACGCGTGATCCTCGTACCATTGGATAGATCGCGTCTAGGGGTCCTTTTGGAACTATAATATTGAATATGGTATGATAAGTGGCAACCGCAGGATCCTTGAAAGGTGGAACAAACCGAGATATTGGCCTTGAACAAACTCCGGCCCTTTATCTAATCTACAACTTTTATCTTAGTATTGAATATGGTAAATTTTTATCCTCTATATATACTCCGTTTTAATTTCCTCGGTTCGATTCCCCCACAGCAGTAATGCGCAACCAGAGGCGGAGCCAGGGGCATAGGAGAGTAGGGATGTGCATCGGTCCAGAACCTAACCGAACCGGGCCGAACCGAACCGAACCGAAAATCTCAAAATTTCAAACCGAAAGCCGAACCGAAAGCATTAGGTTCGGTTCGGTTATTTACCGGTTTGGTTTGTGCTCGGTTCGGTATTAACATAGTTGAACCGAATTTCCATAAAAAAAATTTTTTAATTTTTTTTTTAAAAAATTCGATTTAATACAAACCGAACAAAAATAATATATGTATTAGTGTATATATACACTGTATGTGTATATATAAGTATACAAATATATATATATATATATATATATATATATATATATATATTATTCATGCAGTGTATAAAAAGTATTATATATACACCCACACATATATAGTGGAATATTTTAAAAAAATTCGGTTTAACACAAACCGAACCGAAACTGAACACAAACCGAACCGAAACCGAAAAATGAAAATTCTCGGACCGAAAGCCGAACCGAAAAACTTCGGTTAGGTTCGGTTTGTGTTGGGTCCAAAAATTCGGTTTGGACCGAATCATGCACAGCCCTATGGGAGAGCACGTGCCCTTCCCCTCATCCGACAAATTACCTAGGTGTATTCTCCTCGTCGCTAGTTTCGTTTTGATATATAACTAGTACAGTCCCCGCGCCATGGCGCGTAATTTTTTTAAAAAATAAATATAAAATTTTATAAGTATAAAAAATTAGTACAATATTATAAAATTAAATAAAATATTACCAAACGTTAATATAAAATAGAAAATAATAGATTTGACAAAGTAATAGTGTATAGTTGATATTATCTTTATTTTTAAATTTTTTTTTGAATTAATCTCATTACTTAAATAAAAAGGAATTGCCTAAAATAGAAAAATTATGTATTTGGAACTATATTTTTTTTATATAAAAAATGCTTTTGAATTCATCCTATTGTTTAAAAAATAGATGGAAATGTTATTGTGTAATTAATATAGAATGAAATAATATTGTATAGCTAATATTAACTCTATTTTTTAAAAAAGTTTTGAATTAATCTCATTGGTTAAATAAAAAGGAATTGCCTAGATAGATTGTTTAAAGAAAAATAGATTGAAATGATATTGTGTAATTAATATAGAATGAATAATATTGTATAGTTAATATATAGATAGATATAGATATAAACATATCAAATAGATATCCAATTAAATATACATAGTTGACAAAAATAGGTTATATGAATATATCAAATAAATATTGCAAAAAAAGCTATTTCTAAATTATAAAATTATAAATATATATATATAATAGATGTTGCCAAAAATATCAGTGCCCGAGGAGGCGACACGTGGCACAAATGCTTTGCTTTTAATTAATATATTGATTTTATAAGTATAAAAAATTAGTACAATATTATAAAATTAAATAAAATATTACCAAACGTTAATATAAAATAGAAAATAATAGATTTGACAAAGTAATAGTGTATAGTTGATATTATCTTTATTTTTAATTTTTTTTTTGAATTAATCTCATTACTTAAATAAAAAGGAATTGCCTAAAATAGAAAATTTATGTATTTGGAACTATATTTTTTTTATATAAAAAATGCTTTTGAATTCATCCTATTGTTTAAAAAATAGATGGAAATGTTATTGTGTAATTAATATAGAATGAAATAATATTGTATAGCTAATATTAACTCTATTTTTTAAAAAAGTTTTGAATTAATCTCATTGGTTAAATAAAAAGGAATTGCCTAGATAGATTGTTTAAAGAAAAATAGATTGAAATGATATTGTGTAATTAATATATAATGAAATAATATTGTATAGTTAATATATAGATAGATATAGATATAAACATATCAAATAGATATCCAATTAAATATACATAGTTGACAAAAATAGGTTATATGAATATATCAAATAAATATTGCAAAAAAAGCTATTTCTAAAATATAAAATTATAAATATATATATAATAGATGCTGCCAAAAATATCAGTGCCCGAGGAGGCGACACGTGGCACAAATGCTTTGCTTTTAATTAATATATAGATACGCCCTAATCCGACATCTGAGTAAAAAGTTATGAATGTTTGAATATTGTAGGGGTAGTAATCGCTTTAATTTTATTTCAATAGACTATAATAATTTTATATTTTACTTAAATTGACATTCACTTATTATAAATCATCTCGAGAGCTTCGAAACCATAGGTTATATTACTTATTTTGCTAATTTGTAAGAAGTTTAGCAAGTTTATAAATTTTTTATATCTAGTTATATACTATTATATGTTAAGAATACAACAAGTTAAATATTGACTCAATGTTTATTTATTGCGTTTTATATCTTTATTTTGTTAGTTTTCTTTTCTTCGACTATGTAATTTATTTATTTATATTTTTAACGGAGAAAAAATAGAGTTTTATGGTATCTTAAAATAACATCATTTAATTTATAATTATCATATTATATAGAGATCGTTATGCTATTTTAATTTAAAAAGACACCGTATATATACAATCGTGCCCCCCGCTAAAAAATTTCTGGCTCTGTCCCTGTGTGCAACTGGTTGATCACATGGGGTCTTTATGGTGGAGTCTTCAATTTCCTCGGTTCGATTCCCCCACAGCAGTAAGTAATGCGGTATTTTGTTTTTGGAACCTAGGCTATAGTGATGCGCACAAATTTTTTTTTTTTCGAAAATTTCGCGAGGTGCCCCTAGGATATTGCAATTTTCGCGAGGTATATAACTTTTTTGCATATTTCACGTGGTGCCGCCTGAGGTTTTCAATCTTTTCGTCTCGCGCCCTTCCTTGTTAAATCTAACAGATGTGGTGGATGTCCCGTTAGTTTTCAATTTTAAAATTAAAAAAAAAAAGAAAAAGAAAGAAATTAAAGAACATACAAAGAGAGAAAAGCGAAGAGAGATACACCAATCCGTCCCTGACGAGGATGACGAGGAGGGAGAGGAAGGTGAGCCGGGAAGGGGAGTGGAAGACGATGACAGTGTCTAGCGGCGGCGGCGGTGGCGGAGGAGAAGAGTCGTGGTGGAGGAGGCCGATTTTGCCGAGGAGAACGCCGAAGACGGAGGTGAGGTATTGAAGGGCGGTGAAGAGGTCGACGGAGGTGCCCCTGGGGTTTCCAATCTTCTTCCTCTACAGCTCGAGGTCGCCACCGCCCTCTGCAACTCCAACTGGCCGGGCGAGGCCGAAAATTGTTGATTGTAGGAACATGGTTCCAGTTCCCTTGATTCTTCACTATTTTTTCGCCTCGTGCCCTTTTGGAATAAAAAAACTGTTAGATTTAATACAAAAGGGCACGAGGCGAAAAAAATGAAAACCACAGGGGCACCATGCGAAATATGCAAAAGAATTGTATACCTCGCGAAAATTGCAATACTCCAGGGATACCTCGCGAAATTTCCGTTTTTTTTACCCACATGCTACAGTGGCACGCGCGTGTTGTGTGGTATTATCATCCAATCAAATCACTCCTCACGGTTTTCACTCTAATTTTGATTTTCACCGGAGCGCACATATGTGTGTGTGTGTAGGAGAGAGGGTTCGCGTGAGAAGCACCCGGTCCGGTAAGAAGGAAAGAAGCCCTCTCATTGGATGGATTGAATTTAAAAAAAACGAAAAATAAAATATACCAAATCAAGTTCACGCGCTCTCTTCTAGATCTGCTTCCCTTCCTTTTTCTTACATCTGCTCCCCTTATCTCGTCCTCAAGGCAGAAATCTAGGCTTACGCCTAACGGTTCTTCGATCGACAGTCTAATGACCATGTCCAGCGAATTCAACCTCGTCGGGGGCTCCCACTCATCCAGTTCGGCCTTCTTCCTCCACTTCAAGCCCCTATTTGGTGATTTCTCAATCTGAAAGGCGCAGTTGTCCACTGATCGAGTTCGCTCATCGAAACGTATAGTTGGAGGACGAGGGATCCGTTGAGGTCGTCGATTCACCAGCGATTGGCGGCAATTAAATGGCCGTCGGCGGCGGGGGTCAAGTTGACCGAGCTCACCACAAGCTCTTAGATCACTCACTGTCGTGGTGGATTGAGAAAGCCTACAAACAGAGAGGAGAGTGAAGAGATCTCTAGCACTGAGTACATGTTCCATGCGCAAAACTAGGGCATTATATTGCTCAGCGTCGTACAATTCACGGTGTTGAAGTGTAAGATGATGCACTTCTCGGGGTCCATCGAGCCCAGTAGGTACTCCTTCCATGTCGGCATCGAGGCGGTGGGGGTGGCAGAGCTGCATCGGTCATGAACCACTTCTTTATAGCTTCATGAACCACTTCCTTATAAGTTCATGAACCACTTCTTTATAACTTCATGAACCACTTCTTTTATAAGCTCATGAACCACTTCTTTATAGGTTCATGAACCACTTATAGCTTCATGAACCACTTCTTTATAACTTCATGAACCACTTCTTTATGACTTCATGAACCACTGCTTTATAGTTTCATGAACCACTTCTTGATAACTTCATAAACCACTTCTTGATAACTTCATAAACCACTTCTTTATAGCTTTATGAACCACTTCTTGATAACTTCATGAACCACTTCTTTACAACTTTATGAACCACTTATTTATACCTTCATGAACCACTTTTTTATAACTTGTGAACCATATGAACCACTACGAATAAAAGGGTTGAACCATTGCGAGTAAAAGGGTTGAACCACTAATTATACCAGTGGTTCATAAAATAAATAGTAGTGGTTCATGAACCATTTTATTTTAAAAACAAATAAATAAATAATAAAAAATTAAAAGAAAATATAAGAGTAGTGTTGGTTCATTAAATAAAGAGTAGTGGTTAATGAAATAAAGATTAGTGGTTCATCAAATAAAGAGTAGTGGTTCATCAAATAAAGAGTATTAGTACATGAAATAAATAATAAAAAACAAATAAATAATTAAAAAATAAACATTAAAATAAAATAAAATGAAAATGAAAATTTTATAATTATTAAAAAGTAGTGGTTCATGAAATAAATAATTAAAAATAAATAAATAATTAAAATAAACATTGTCCCGTCGATCAGAACCCTAAGCGCCTCTCAACTAAAAAAAAACCACCCCAACCTAGCGCGTGTATTAAGACCCACTATCTCTCTTTTTCTTCACTTAGATCATCAGAACCCTAAGCGCCTCTCAACTCCTCCGCCTTGCATCGCCTCGTCTCCCTCCAGCCCCGTTCTTTCTGTTCTCAAACGTTGTCCCATCGATCCAACTTGCCTACATGATCTTCCCGTAACGGCGGCGCTGGTGATCCTTCTCCTCGTTAATCGGGGACTTTCGCTGACGGATCTGAGCGTAGTGAATGGGAATGAGCGTCAGAAATTAGGAATTATTCAATCTCCTTGTGCAGGCGTTCAATCGAGACCTGCAGTGGAGGCGGTGGCGCAAGCGTTCAATCTCCGTCCGGAGGCAGCGATCGGTGGTCGTGGAAGAGGCGAAGTTTGTGGTTGTCGGTGGTCGGAGGCAAAGATCTCAGTTCGGGGACCGCGGCGACGATTTGAAGGTAGCGATGATGGCGATGACCTTCGGTGGCGATGACTAATGTTGGCGATGGCGATGACTGGTGTTGGCGACCTCCGACCACAACTCTTTCTTCGATCACCACTCTTTCTCTTTCTGAGTGGTTGTAAAGACCGAAAAATTTTAAGATATTATATAAAAAAAATGATGAATTTGAATTATGATCGATTCAATTATCAAAGCTTCGGAAAAAATTTTAAAAATCCTCGTCCTCGATCAACCGATATTATTTTGATTTTTTAAAAGCGGATTTCGTCATAAACTTAGAATTTACAAAAAAAGGGATTTTATTCCCGCTTCCTTATACCAAGATTGATGATATTGTTCGAATTTCGTCATTTTATTCGGATTGGGAATTTCGATTTAAATTTTGATCGAGTTGGGATAAGGTCAAGAGAACGGGTTTTAGGTTTAATTTCCGGGTATTTTTTTTTATTTAAGATTTCTTGGGACCACTTTGCTTTCTCCCCTAATCCATTTCTCTTCTTCTACCCTCCCATTTTCGACCAGTCCCATCAGCTGCAGAAGCCAGCTTCCCTCCACTTTCCTGTTTCCTGATTTGGCTAAGCATCTCCCAAGCCCATCCACCATGCTTCACCCTATCTTGAAAAATGCCAAGACCTGCAACTCCTCTCTCCATCAGATTCCAATTTCAAAGCCCCTTCCCTTACTCTCATTTTGCTTCAAGCAAACAACCCTGGTACACCCACACACAAACACCCTCCTTTCACTCCCCTGTTGGGCCTCGCCGGCCACCACCATCTTCCCTCCTTCGCCTCTTAGTCGCTGCCACAACCATCATCACCATACCTCCATCTCCCTCCTCCTCTTCCCTCTATCTCGCTCCCCACAAAATGCCACCTTGCTTCCTCCCCTCCTCTTATCTTTTCCGGAAACCGTAACGCCCAACACCTCACCACTGTTTCTCTTTAAAAGCCAGCGACATTCAAGCTCCTCTCCTCCTTCTTCGTGTCCGAGCAACAATAGCAGCTATGTACCCAACGGCCGAGGATGAGCCTGAGCCGTCCAGAAGCACGCCGGAGACGCCGCCGTGCCACCCTCTTCCTCCTCCTTCCCCCTGCTTTCCGTCCGTACATCATGGTGAGTTACTCTCCTCCACCTTTCTCTCTAAAATGGTGAAAATTTCCACCTTTAACCCATTTCCTTCCGTCCTAGGCCAAGCTCGTTTGAATTCGCCTCCGGCGAAGCGAATCAAGGCGATTTCGAGGGTTTTTCCGACGAAACAAACACCTCGGTGAGAACCCTCTTCCTCCTCCTTTCCTTGTTGATCCATGTACCTTTGGTGTCGGTGTTGGGCTAGAAACCACTTTCCAGCCACACCCGGAAGCGACTTCGGGTAATAAGAGAATCAATAACAATCCGCCAGCTAACCAATGGCCAACCGATAATATTCAATCCGGAAACCAAACAACCAAGCAACCACAAACACAGATAAAAGCACAAATATCGACACAAGATTTACGTGGGAAAAACCCTCTCAAACCAGAGGATAAAAAAACCCACCTTCCGCCCACCAGAGCAACCAATCCACTAATCAACAAACTGGTACAAGTGTTTAACAATCCATTCTCATGCTGAGACAAACAATTATGGAGATCTCAAATACCAATCTAAATACAACCTAAATCTAGAATGGATTCCTCTCCAAAAACCTAGCTAAACACTTGTAATCAGATTAGATTTCCAGGAAGAGAAAAATATCTATCAACAAACACATGTTGTTGATTGCCGAAGGAAGAAGACGGAACACCAGATCAAGAGATGAAACACCCGCTCAAATCTGCTATCTTTCCTCTCCTTTCTCCCTCCTCTCTCTTTTTTCTCTCTCTCTCCCCTTTCTCCTTGTTGCTGGCGGCACTAACCCTTGGAGCACACACATTTGATGCTCACTCTTGTACGTACAAAGTAAGGCATATATAATGCCTTTTAAATTGTACAAAGAAACCATAAAGCTTCACTTTGGGCTGGACCTTTCATGGGCCACTTGGCCCAACAGTCGGGGAGGTCATCGGAGCAAGCCTCCTTCGTCGGTGAGCTCCTTTCCTCTTTCCTTCCTCATGATTTTTGAACGCAGTATAGGTGGGGGGAGAAGGTGAACCGTGTCGGGTCCGGTTCGGTTCTATTTGATTTGTTTTGGGGCCGGTTCACTTATTTTAAATAAATAAAAAGGGTTGGTTCAGTTCTTTTAAAAGGGATATGGGGTAAGGGCCTTGGATCCGAAAATGCGTAACGAGTTGGGCCTTGTTTTGGGCCGGATCTGTTGTCTTTGTTTTGAAAAATGATTTGGGCCTATTTTTATTAATATATGGCAAATCCGGTTTGGGGTTAAATAAATTAGGGTCGGTTTTGGTATATTAGACATTATGCAATATTATTTTTGAGGAATTAAAAGATATACAATATTATTGATGAGATTTAAAAATATAATATTGTTATTGGGATTTAAAATATAATATTATGAGATTTGAATTTTAGAGAGAAAGAATTTGGGAAAAAGGGTTTTAAAGGTTGGAATTTAAAGTGAGAAATGAATTTGGATTTAATAAGATTTAAAAAGGAAAATTCTTGGAAATACCCGAACCTTGTCGGATTTGTTTTTATAAAATAATAAAGTAAGTTGATTTTAAGAGTAATGCTTTTTAAATGGATTTTTTTTGGGTCAAGTATGAATTGAGAAAGTATTTTGGATGATGATTTGAGCTAAGTTGATATTTTAAAAGAGTTTTGGGAAATCTTGGAAAAATGACCTACTTTGCCTAACTTGATGAAAAACTTGATAACTTGTGTGAGTATAAATTATGATATGTTGATATATTGCTATGATATGATATAGGATCTATGATGAGATCTTGATCTGATAAGCATGTTTTGATGTGTTATGATTGTTAAATATGAATTGTGAGATGCAGTGTTGATATATTAAAGTAGGATATGACTTAGAGTATGAATATGACTTATATATATATATATATATATATATATGTGAGATGATGATACATGATTACTAAAAATGTTATATGATATGATAATGAGTTAAGGCATGATGAAACATTGAGATGATATATTGATATGATGAGTTGAGGTAATACATTGAGATGATGAGTTATATTGAGGTATGAGATATGAGATGAACGGATGGTGATGAGGAAATAATAATGATGAGATATGTGGAATTATGTGACATCGTGTGTGCTTGTATGTTTGAATAGATAGACTTATACTTCCATTATGAATACTAGGCGGCTTTGAACTATGTGATTGCTACAATGATATTCTGCACTGCCAGGTAAGTCTCTAAGTTAAGGAGCTTACTCAAATCGAATAGATATTCCCTGCCTTATGTGCATGATATACTAGGTGCTTTCATTCATGACCAGCATGCCATGTAGTATCCTGCTAGGTTGCATTAACCGTTGAGCATTCTATTTCTTTATGGTATGTAAACAGAATGGCCGTTATCTGTGAAGTAACTAGAGTCTTTTCTAGGGTCATAGGACGGCCCAGTCCCATCGGGTCCCGTCCTGAGTCAATCGAGTCATATGAAACTTCCTTTACTTATATTATGAGTATGATTACGAGATTTTCCTGCGGGCTTTATATATGATTATGGGTCGGGCCTGCGGGCCAATTCGATTATAATGGAATGGAATGCATTCATGAACTGGCCAGTCTCCATCCTATCAGGAAGGGGTTGGAGGTAGGAGAGGGATATACCACTTGGTATTCTGTGATAAAGCCTTATTATTATTATTATTATTATTATTATTATTATTATTATTATTATTATTATTATTATTATTATTATTATTATTATTATTATTATTATTATTATTATTATTATGCACTTGATCTTAGGGGCATGCTAGTGTGTTAATATTCCGCCTTTCACCTAGAAGCATGATTATTAGGTATAGCGTATGTGTGTACATATTGTAGGGGCAGCACCCTTAAGGAAGGGAGAGACCCAAGTGGGCATCGATTTGATCTGTAACGTTTTTAGGTATCCATTATGCTTATCATTATTGCTGCTGATTTGGCTCCATGACTGCGGGGTCTAACATGGCGGAAAGAGAGAGTCGAGACTCTGACTTCACCAATTATTTAACGTTTTGGTTTGGATGTTTTGATCATGTTTTGATCCGGCTCCGCCGTGGCAACCTTATGTATGAATTTGGAATCATTTTTGGTTGTATGATCAATGAATTTCACGACTTAGGCCATAGGGCAGGTACAGGGGACTTACCCCGAGGATTCCAACGGTCCCTCTCGATTTTTGGGCATGAAATCCCACCTTTAAAACGAAATTGTTGATTTTAAAACCTTCAACCTGTACTCGGAGCGCAAGACCCAACGAGGGGTTTTATCCCTCGAAACGTAACTCGGGAATCATAATCCCGGACTGTTACAGTGGTGACCTCTTGCCACCACGCATCAATTAGAGAGACGCATCAACAGTTTAGAATCCTCTCCTATTCCCCCCTATTTAATTTAATTTCTCCTTATTTTCGCCATCTAATTTGATTAGGTGCTAAGGGTTTTTTTTAGATTAATTATTCGTTGACTTGGGGAGAATTATTCGTTGTATGTGAGATATTTTTAAAATGACAATTTCATATGTATGTGGGTAATTATATGTGGGTTTCTTGAAATTCAAACTCTGTTTAATATTGTTCATAAATTTATCAAATTCGGAAAATTCAGAGCTATTATTCTTTGATAATCAGGAATTATTCATATATATGGGTGCAATTAGATGTAGGCTAGCTTCTTGAAATTCAAGCTCGTGGATTTATCGACTATTCAACAAGTTCAGAGTCCCTATTCGTTGATAATTAGAAATTATTCATATGTATAGGGGCAATTACATGTAGTCTTGTTGAAATTCAAACTCTGTCTAAAATTGTTTATGAATTGATCGACTATTCGACAAGTTTAGAGTCACTATTCGTTGATAATAAGGAATTATTCATATGTATGTGGGTAATTAGATGCGATAAATCAAGAATTACATTTATATATTCTTTCAACCTAGCGAATAATTACTACCAACTTAGCGAATAATTACTATCAACATAGCGAATAGTTGCAAAATTGACCAACCATTTTGCTATTATCTAAACGATAACCTATCTTTACAGCCGAATAATAACGATCAATTTAGCAAATAATTACAATTAACCTAGCGAATAGTTACAAAATTAACCAACTCTTTTGCTATTATCTAAACGATAACTCCTTTTTACACACGAATAATAACGATAAGTTAGCGAATAATTAATATAATCTTATCGAATAGTTCAAACAGTGCACCACACAAAAAATAACAACGTTACTCCCACAAAAAAAATGTTACGCCAAAAAAAAAGTAACACACGTGCATATAATTCAGCAAGTGGGCAAGGAAAGAGGTGTGTCCCATTGATTTTTAATTAAAGAAAAAGACAAAATTGTCAAATAATCTCAGTCATCCATTTCATTCAATCAATGACTCAGTTTTGTTAACACTTAACATCGTAAGGAATAGGAACACATGACTCAACCTCTATATATATATCCACTAAGCTGATTCGACTTATTAAATGATTAAATGAACTTGTATTACTTTGGCACTCAGCTAGAACTTGCCTTGCTTGTTCAGAATTGAAATCCAAAACTTCGGCACCCACTCGTTGTTGACTTTTTGTTTGCAACAACCTCGTGTTCTTTCAACGTGGGCATCTGCTCATACTTGTCACCCCTAGCAGTTCCAGGCTCAGCAACGTCTTCTCGGCCACACTTCACAGCTTCACCACTCACGTTGTCGATATATCTTCCTCCATCGCTGTTAGAAATTTAATTCACCCTAACCAGATTTGGATAATAATTCTTGATGAAAATTAAATCTAGAATGTTACTTGAAGAATCCATTGAGATCTCATGGTAAGATGTGAGATTTTAGTATGCTAACTAGTTTAATAAAAATCCTAACAGCGGTGGAGGAAGAGAAGGTGAGTGGTGAATTAAATTTTATGGCCAAGATGGTAGATTTTAGGTTTCATACATACAATATACTTCTTGATTTTGTATATTTTTATCATTAAATTTATTAAAGTTGCAATTTCTTTATGAAAAAATTTGTGCAAATATCCATTTAGTTTAATTAGGTAAATGTCCATATTGAAATGATAATTAGGTAAATGTCCATAAATTTTATTTAATCCCCAAACTGTCCTTGTTATAATTTAATCCCCAAACTCTATCCCTTTCCCTTGCCACCACGTACTGATTCTCTTTCTCTCTATTGAAGGACCAACTCTATCTTCACGCTCTCAATCAAGGTTTCAAAGTATACCGGAGGTCGCCAAGGAGATTATCGTTTCAATTGATTCGGAAATAGAGGAATCATGCTTCGTAGGTGAGAGATTGAGTCGCCTAGAAGTTGCCGAAGGTCGCTGTTGGTGGTGTTCTTTGCGGACATCCCCAACCAAACATGTACCCAATCGATCATCGTTTCAAGGTTTTCCTTCAGAAAAGTCAATTTCTAAGCTCTTCAATGGTGGATTCAAAATTTCCTTGTTTTCTATGATATTCCGTGATAAATATTCATTGTTCATAATAAATATTCGGTTTGATAATTATATTTGATAATTAATTTATATTAAATGAAAAAACGCAATATAATTTTATACTATATTTTTTTAACCATCTATATCTATCTATCTATCTATTCTATTAAAACCAACGCATTTACGTCACATGTCATCTTCTTATGTCAAGTTATTTTTGGATAGTCTATCTAATTTACATATTGAACTAGTGTAGGTCCCGTCCCATGTACGGAGAATACATTAATACAATTAATATAGATATAAATAAAATTAATTTGATAGATTATAAAAAATCTAATTTTTTTTATTTAGATTCTCTCAAAATATATATAGAATTCACATTTATAAGGTAATTTTTTTCTTCTAATCTACAATTAATTGAATCTCATGTCATTTATTAGATAACTTTTTTTTAAAAATATTTTAATATTATTTTTTGTTAAATATATAGTATATATCTACAACTAAGAGGTTGGGTCAGGTGTACTCACCCCTTATGGTGTTAAATGTTAACAAATCCGGGCCATTGATTAATTGAAATGGGTGGTTAAGATTATTTGACAATTTTGGCTTTTTTCTTTAATTAAAAATCAGTGGGACCCACCTTATTTCTTGCCCACTTGCTGAATTAGGGGAGCGTGTGATGTACTGCTTGTGGTTTTGTGGGGCACGATTTTTCCCCCTGTAAATTAGCCGATGGTATCACTAAAAATTATTCGATGGTATTGCTTGATTATTCGATGGTATAGCGCAATTATTCGATGGTATTGATGCTTTTTCATTCATATGACCGCCAATATAAAAAAAACCATCTCATGAGGCACAAACTATTCGATTGTATTGCTCTATTATTCGATGATATAGCGTGATTATTCGATGGTATCGATGTATTTTTCCTTCTTATGACTACCAACCTAAAAAAAACTCATCACATGAGGCACAAATTATTCGATGGTATTTCTTGATTATGTAGTAAGATTTGGACAATTATTCGATATATTCATGAACAATTAGTGTGAATTTCATGAAACCCACCTCTAATTACCCACATACATATGAATAATTCTTTATTATCAACGAATAATGACTTTGAACTCGCTGAATAGTCGATAAATTGATAAAAAAAAATTTAGACAGAGTTTGAATTTCACCAAACCTACATGTAATTGCTCTTATACATATGGATAATTTCTAATAATCAACGAATAGTTACTCTGAAATTGCCGAATAATTTTAGACTGAGTTTGAATTTTAACAAACCTACCTCTAATTGCCCCTATACATATGAATAATTTCTAATAATCAACGAATAGTTACACTGAAATTGCTGAATAGTTACTCTGAAATTGCCGAATAATTTTAGACTGAGTTTGAATTTCAACAAACCTACCTCTAATTGTCCCTATACATATGAATAATTTCTAATAATCAACGAATAGTTACTCAGAAATTTCCGAATAATCCAAGTTGGGTTTTGTTTAGGTTTCGGTGGGGGTGGAGACGTGGAGTTGGTTGTTGCTGCTTCATTCTCCTCTTCACCAGCAGCAATGGAGGAGGACCGATGACTGCAATTTGATGTGGGAAATTAGTCTCTTTGATCGGGAATTTGGAGAAAGGAATATGGGATTGACGCCATCAAGATTTCTTACTTTAATGGCGAGCGTCGGCAAGGATGAAAGACGCTGTTCTCAGCGGCGTAGAAGCCGACGACGAGCCGGTGCCGGTGGACATCGGCGATGTCTTGGAGGAGAATTCGAAGAACGATTTGCAAGGTAGTCTCTTTCAATTGGCTCAAAGCCCTAACAGCAATGGAGGAAGAGGACCAATTCGCCTGCAACAATGGAGGGGGTGACTGTGATTTGCCTGCAACAATGGAGGGGGTGACTGCAATTCGTCAATTGAGATTTTGATGCTTCAAAAGAAAACTCACCATTGGAGGATTTATTCTCCCCTTCGCCAACAGCAACGGAAGAGGAGGATCATGGACTACAATTCAGCGACTCGATCCGCCTCCGGCAAAGACTTCAAAGCTGGGTACGGGGTCGGGCCGACGATTAAGAACAAAGAGAACTGGAGAAAAGAGAGAGAGCGGAGGGAAGCGATGCAAGGCGGAGGAGCAATTTAACGGCTTTTAGGGTTCTGACCTTTGACGATCGAATCGAAGAAAGAGAGAGAGGGCTTAATACACGCGCTGGGTGGGGGTGGGATTTTTTCATTTTTCATTTAATTTACAATTAAGCCAATAATTGGAATAATCTGGGCCATCCATTTTACCTAAATTAAGGGCCCAGATTTGTTAACATTTAACACCATAAGGCTTGTTAACATTTGATCCGTCCTCTTACAACTAATATTGTTTTTCCTTATATAATATTTACTCTTTTATAAGATATTCCATCTTTCCAATTGTATGAGTTAATGGTAAAATAAAATAATTATTTTTATTAGATTTCCTTTTAGACCGGAGAAAGTTTTGCGAGAGGCACTCACGCGCCGCCACGTATGCAGATGTACTCACGCGCCGCCACGAAGGTAACAATGCATCGGTTTTAGTATATGTATATAGATTCATTTAATTTACAATTAAGCCAATAATTGGAATAATCTGGGCCATCCATTTTACCTAAATTAAGGGCCCAGATTTGTTAACATTTAACACCATAAGGCTTGTTAACATTTGATCCGTCCTCCTACAACTAATATTGTTTTTCCTTATATAATATTTACTCTTTTATAAGATATTCCATCTTTCCAATTGTATGAGTTAATGGTAAAATAAAATAATTATTTTTATTAGATTTCCTTTTAGACGGGAGAAAGTTTTGCGAGAGGCACTCACGCGCCGCCACGTATACAGATGTACTCACGCGCCGCCACGAAGGCAACAATGCATCGGTTTTAGTATATGTATATAGATAGATAGGTTTGTTATTCAAGTCAAACAAGTATGTATTGCTTGATTATAATAATTTTAAATTTAAATATTTATTCATGGAAATTAATTTATATTGGAAGGTGAAGGAAAATATTAATTGTCATCTTCATCAAATTTATATTTTAAAATTTTAATTATTCTATTTTATAGATTTTTTTACTATCACATAAAAATTTTAATTTTTTAGAAGGTGTTACGATAGAATATAAAATGTGTTGCAAATACAAAAGTTTTACATTATTCTAAGTGATGCTACATCCAATGTAACAATTTACTAAAACAAGTTCAAATATGTTACAATAGATAGCTATGGTAACACTTTATAAAAAAGTTACATACAAAATGTTACATTAAGACCTAAAATGTAGTAGTGTTCCCCAAATCAATACTTAAAAACTTATCTTATGTTCTCTGTCTTGAAATTGAACTGATTGCCCTTCACTTGTTATCTGATCAGATGATATCAAAAGTGGAGTGGGAGAAGAAATATGCTCCTCATCAACATCAATAGAATATACTTCACCCTTGCTCATCACCTCAAACTCCGAAGATCTAAACGAGTGCGAGAATCCCATGCTTCCGTCGACATTGAGCGGCTCCAATACCTCCGGCACCTCCATCTCCCCCGTCAAGTAGCTCATCACCTGCCTCATATTGGGGCGTGCCAGTGGCGCATCAAAAGAACACATCAGGCCTAGCTTCAACACTACCGTCACCTCCTTCTCGTCGAAATCCCCTCCAAGCCTCGGATCAACCACACTTGTGATACTCCCCTCGACCCACTTGTCCCAAGCCCACTCCACCAGCACCACCTCCTCTTGTGGTGCCCTTGGCTCTATGGGTCTCCTTCCACAGACCACCTCCAACAAGAGGACCCCAAACGCAAACACATCAGTACACGTCGTGGCCTTCCCGGTCTTTGAAAGCTCCGGCGCAAGGTAACCCAATGTGCCCATCACCTTGGTTGTGGCAAGGTTTGCACCGTGGTCATGAAGCTTAGCCAAACCAAAGTCGCCAAGACGACCGTTCAACTCACTGTCTAACAACACGTTGCTCGATTTGATGTCCCGGTGAATCACAACTTGCTCCCATCCTTCATGGAGGTAGAAAAGCCCTGACGCAACGCCCTTTATGATGTTGAACCTTTGTTCCCAAGGCAACACCGCGACTGAATTGTCGAACAAATACTTGTCCAAGCTTCCGTTCGGCATATAATCATAGACGAGCATAAGGTCGTTGCGGCAACGACACCAGCCCAGGAGCTGCGCCACGTTCCTGTGGCGGACACGACCAGTTGTGGCAATTTCAGCCATGAATTCGTGCAATCCTTGCCTCGACTCCTGAGAGACCCGCTTGACGGCAACAAGTGTCTTTGTTTTGGGCATGACACCCCGGTACACCCGCCCAAACCCACCTCGGCCCAGTAGCTCCTTGTCGTTGAACCCCTTTGTGGCGATCTTGAGCTCCTTGTATGAATATCTATGTGGCCCTATAGTCTTCTCCCAAGCTTCGATTGTATCTGCATCCCTCATCCACTTAATCAAGTACAGGCTAGCTGCAATTAAAACTAGACTAGATAATGAAACAGAAAGAACTAAAGGTAGAGACACATGGGCTTTAGAAGCTGGAGGTGGAGGAACATTTTTCATTGGGAGGGAGCGAGCCGGGCCACTCATATTGAAACTCCAACCCAGCAGGTAGTGATAGCTGGTAAATGAAGAAGTTGCAGAAGAGAACCCCACGAACATGGAATCCTCAAGGATCAAGGAGAGGTTAACATTAAGTGACAGTAAGGAGATTTTGGGTTTGGATCCCGAAGGGGAGATGGAGACATTTAGGGTAGAAGTGGCCGAATCATAATCAACCCAAGCCTGGATAGTTTGCCCACTCTTCAGATTCAACCTCACATTCGTCCCATTCTCGGCAAAGTAACCAGCAGTTGCGGCAACATCGGAGAACAAGTTGTTGACATCGATGCCCACGTGGTTACCGTCGATGTCGTTGAATACAGGGCTCAAAATTGTGTCGAATTCAACGGCAAGGACATGGTTGGAGGGATCACCCATCATATTGGAGGAGTTGAAGAGGCCCATGTATTGGTCAGGGAGCGTTTTCCAATAGGGGTATCCGGTGGGGGTGACAGTGAAGGCTAGGCCGTGGCCACCGACGTGATCGGGAACTATGGCAAATGTGAAGGCCGTGGAGAAGGAGCGAACACCACCATTTTGAGGGTCTTTGAAGCTAATTGGGGAGGCCCATAAGAGATGACCAGTGACATCGGCGGCATTGTCGGTGAGTTGGATGATGCCATTACCGATTCGGTTGGCTCTGCCGTAGCGTATAATGTTGTCAATTCCGTCGAACCCGTCGAAGAAGAAGTCATCAGGTTGGACAAAGAAGGGGAACAGGAAAACAGAAAGGAGGGAAAGGAGGAGATGAAGATAGAGAAAGCTGAGCATTTGGAATCAGATAATTGATGATCAAAGATTGAAATTGAAAGTGATGATTGAATTGCGCTTTAGAGCATCTTCCATCAACGCTCTCTCTCTCCAACTATCTTGTTAAGTTAAATATTATCAATAAAACCCATCAACACAAATGATTGAGAGAAACTTCCAACGTTGAATTAAGAAGAGGCTGTGACAAGTTTATTTGAATTTTTGTAATAAGGGAATAATTTGCATTACTTTTTTCGAAGGCAAAATTGTTTAGAAAAGTAAGAGAAAGCCGCTAGATTAGATCCTCACCTAACTTTGACTTCTAAAAACACTGGAAATGGAAATGTAGAAATATGGAGAAGCTAAGC
Organism: Persicaria maculosa; assembly: GCA_963922045.1. Lineage (NCBI taxonomy): Eukaryota > Viridiplantae > Streptophyta > Magnoliopsida > Caryophyllales > Polygonaceae > Persicaria > Persicaria maculosa. The sequence continues at coordinate 53,684,249 of OY998268.1, forward strand.
TTGTTCCTTTAGCGTAACGAAGGGATTATGCGACGAGCTAAATCATGGTGACTCAACCAACTATAAAGGTCGGAATCGATGCTCACTGCGCACAAGGAGTCCTTCATTTGAAAGGTTGCTTACATACCACTGGTGAGACTCGATCCTTAATCTCTCACTCTTTTGTTTTAAATGTCACCTCTGTAACCAATTCAACTAAGCTCGTGGGCATGGAAAAGCTATGCTGATGCATAGACATTGCGTCTAAGAATAATTAAGAGAAAATTTGTTCCACATGCACTATTTTCGGCCTAATTTGAGGAGTATCCTAGGTTTTGGACAATTTTGTAAAATATCCATCATATTATAACCCTAACCCCCCCCCCTAATTTAATCACCCAAATTCTATTTCGTATATATATCATCAATTGTTTCGCCTATGAATTTTAGCTCCTTAAACAACGTGCACAAAAAGTCAAACGACAATTATTTTCAAACGGAGGGAGTAGTAGTTAGTAATCCATCCGTATTAAAATTTAAGTCATTTTAGACTAATTTAGACTAATTTGTTATATCAAAATATATGTTATTATAGGGTTTTTAGATAGGAGATAATAATAATTTTTATTGATTTGTATGTTGTTGATTTTTTTTAAAGATTTTGATTGGTTAAAAAATATAGGGGATATTAAAAAAGTTAGTAGAATGATGATTTTTTTGTTCATAAGTAAAAACTTACACCATTATAATAGAGGAAGAGGGATTCGAACTCCTGGTCATTACAATAGTATTTTATTAACCTTAAATTTTGGAAGAAAATTGTCATATCATTGACTCTTCGTAATTGAACATATATGAGAAGTTTCCTACGTTGCTGGGGTCTATATGGCCATATGGCCATATGGGTTCTATAGACCGATGCATGGAATTGGACTGAAGATTTTTGAAGAAAAAGATTTATCTTATCTTATAGTAACATTTTCTTTCCAATTTTAGCCCTGTTTTTCTATAAAATTACAAGTTTCCGTAGGTTTTTTTTTTTGATAAAATTGGACTGGGCCCTAATGAATTGGGTTAAGCCCATCATTTCATGTGTAAAGCCAATTCTCCATAATTTTACACTTAATTACAAAAATACCATTATTCCTTATTTAAAACTATTTTCTTTCTTTTTTTTTTATAGGCGAGCCACTTCCGTGTTTTAATTTTATTTATATCCCCAAAATTTATACTAATTATATAATCTAATATTACTTTATCTAAATTGTAAAAAATTGCCCATTATTTTTCAAGTAATTACAAAAATACAATTTTGCATTATTAAAATCAGTTCCTTTTTCCTTTTTTTGGGTGATGTTATTAATTATTAATTTTTTTTAGTTTATCATAAAATTTATTGTAATCACAAAATTTGTCAATGCTTTGAATTAAATAACAAAGTTGTCACTTTTATTTTATTTATTGATAAAACTTAAACTAACGCTTTAATTCATTTACATGAATGTCATCATGTTCTTTTTGTGTCCTGGATGTAAATATATTTAAATATGTAATTAGGTAATAAAATTTTATTAAAAAATTATCAAACTATAATTTTTTTTATTTAGAAAATTATAACTTTATATTTTTATTTAACTTATATAAGTTTGATTGTGTGCTTTAGGTCTATAATATTTACCGATAGAGACTAAAGTGTAACCTTATATTTATAAAACCTCTTTATATTTTTTGGCGATAACAAAACCTCATGCTGTTGTAGTAACAAAACAATACATGTTACGAAGGAGGAAATACATGATTAAAAAAATACAAATTGTAAATAAAATATTGTGAATAGAAGGAGGTATACCTGATAAACTATTAAATTTATTTATAAAAAGAAAGGTTTAGAAGAATTATGAAAAAACTCTTTATTGACACATAACAACACCTAATAATCCAAATTTTGGAACAATTCATACCAACAATATATCATAACTTGGAAAAAAAAATGATATCACTACTACAATTAAGAGCAAAAGGAGGCGTAATAGGTGCCAATAGTTTGGCATGTCCTTTTATTCTTGTGTTAAGAGTTAGCTGGTTTCTTTCCTTGATTTATAACACTTTTGATTCAGAAAGCTTGTTGTCAATAGTCATTTGAGAAGGAATATTTTCTTATAAAAAGAAAATATTCCTTGTGCCCCTCTACTGTCATAAGCATTTCTGTATCTGATTTTTTGGAATCTACTGTCATAAGCATTTTCGTATCTGATTTTTTGGACTGATCTTCTTCTTGATATATAATCTATGTTTCATTATCAGCAGCTAGGGACGATGCTTCAACATGCGCATAATTATAACTATAAACTATTGGCACATCACACCAAACTAACCCCTAATCCATCTGTCGGTTGGTTTACTGGACTTTTCTGTTGGCTACTTTATCCTCAAGTTAGTTGTGTTCTCTCCCGCATCCATGATGCTACTGCTTCATTTTAGGGGAAGAAACTCTTCAGTATTATTTTCAACAAATTTGGTGCAGTTTTGTAACTCAATTATCCTCTTTCTTCCTCCTCTTGTTCTGTTTTCATGTCTCATGATTCTGAGTAGTGCCATATGCTTTTGTGTAGTTATTGAAGAGAAAAGGCGTTGAGGGAAAACCATTTTGGGGAATATTCATACACGAACTCTGGAAAATCGTGATGCTATCATCTTGAATGAAAAGAAACAACCAGTTGGGCCTACAAAAAAAATTGTTAGCACTTTTAGTCACTTCTTGGGAACCTTGGCTCGAGACTCGAACTACTCACCTTTGAGCTACGTTGATTGGAGAAAAGTGCCTACAAAAGATAAAATTTGGGAGTATGTGCAGGTGAATTATTTTTGTATATGTGTGTTATTTTCTTAAGTACTTTATCTATTTACTTATATGGAAATACTAACTTAAATTACTAAATATTGATCGTACAGAAAAAATTCATTATACCCGAAGAAGGGAAAGCATGGGTGTTGAAGAGTGTTGGCTCAAAATGGCGGGCTTACAAGGGAAAAGTCAAGGGGAAATATTACTCCCCAAACAGTACCATGGCAGAGATGTTGGCCAAACGACCCCCACATATCCCGAAAGAGGATTTTACTGATCTTTTACGTTATTTTGATTCAGAAGAAGCCCAGGTATGTATTTACACTGTACATGGTTAATTTTTTGATTTCAAATACAATGAAAACCAATGATTTTACATGTGACTACATAGGAAATGAGTAGGAAAAACAAGGAGAATCGAGCAAAACAAGTTGATATGCATACTTTAGGCCTGGTATCATATGCTGTGAAGCGTTATCTGATGGTAAATTAGTTTTCTTTTTTTTTTTCTCCTCGTGGGAAATCAATTATTTCTTATTGAATTATACTTTTCTTTTTATAGCAACAAAGTGATCCAAACAAGCAATGTCCATCGGAAGTAGATGTATACATGGAATCTAGGAAGCGAGTTGATGGACGTACATACCTAACAGAGAATGAACAAACACTAGCAAACATTGTGAGACCATCAACTAACTCGAATCCATTATTTGATATCACTGAATTTGACTAATGGTTCATGCTTTTTTTTGATTGACTTGTATTTGATTCTTTGTTACAAGGACAAAATGAAATCACTGAAATCAGATGAAGGAAGTAGCAAGAATGATCCATACTTTGATGCTATCACCAAAAAGGAGCATAATGGACGGCTGCGTATGCATGGACTAGGTGTCACAAAGTCAAATTTTAAGTGTAAGGATGTCAAAAGCCCATTTATACTTCCCCAGGTGTTCATGGAGGGTATTATAGATTAATTTAACAAAAAGATGGAGGAAAACCTGAATTCTAGTTTATCAAAGATAAGAGAAGCTAATCCGGGCGTAGATATTGTTATTCCCGACTTTCCAACAAACCAAGAAGATGGATCTACTTCCCATGACGATGAATTTATGTGAGTTAAACAATCCTTTCTTTTAGTGTTTATTAGGATATATTTTTCTTTGTAGATTTATTTTAAATCCCCCTATCACATTTGTAGGTCCGACCAAGACTAGTGCTGATGAATCCCCTTTTGAAAACACTTTTAAGAAGGCAAGAATATGGTACTACAGGTTGGTTTTGAATTATGTTAGTTACCCGTTCAAATAGCATGGACTGATGTTAATGTACTTTTGTCATTTTGGATTTAATGCAACCCGGGTGTGTCATATGCTTATTTTTAATTATCAAGTCTCTAAATGTTTATATCACTTTTTGCTTTATACATTCCCTTTTATGTATTAAGAGGGTAGCATGCTCACTTTGTTCTTGGTCGTTGCATCTTGATCATATATGTAGGCAGAACTCTATAGGACAAACTTGCATTGTTTGTGTATGGATTTATCCGAGTAGGGGTGTGCATCGGTCTAAAACCTAACCGAACCGAACCGAAACCGAAACCGAAAATCTCAAAATTTTCAAACCGAAAGCCGAACCGAAAGTATTAGGTTCGGTTCGGTTATTTGCCGGTTCGGTTTGTGTTCGGTTCGGTTTTAACATAATTGAACCGAATTTCCATAAAAAAAATTTTAAGTATACAAATATATATAAAATACATTATATATACACATATTCCAATATAAAGTATACAAATATAGTTACAAATAAATATATATATATATACACGGTTACAAATACAGTGTATATATATACATTGTAGTTGTATGCTTCATAAAGTATACAAGATTAAAATATATATATATAATTGCAAATACAATGTATATATATGTGTATATATACACTATATATATGTATATACAGTAAGTATGTGTGTATATATAAAATACACAAATATATATACAATGTATTTATGTAGTGTATAAAAAAAATTCGGTTTAACACAAACCGAACCTAAACCGAACACAAACCGAACCGAAACCGAAAAATGGAAATTCTCGAACCGAAAGCCGAACCGAAAAATTTCGGTTAGGTTCGGTTTGTGTTGGTTCGGCCCAAAAATTCGGTTTGGACCGAATCATGCACACCCTTATATCCGAGTTCCATTTACAACATAATGAAGCAAACTTGATGTGTCTACATTTTCCTGAGTTGCATTTACAAACTTGATGTGCCTACTCACTTTCTTATTTTTGTTCTGATTGTTCGAGGTGATTGAGCAGATACTACTACGTACAAATGTATATGAATAAGTTAATGTGTATATCCTTTCAGTTTTGCATACTTGCATCCTGTATTTAGTGACCCTTATATATCCTTTATCTCTGATTTCATCCCTTTTCCTTCCTCACATATCAACCAAAAAGAGGGAGGAAGGAAAGAAAGAAAAGGAGAGGGTTGAATTTACAACACAGCTCACCTCAGAGTTTGCTGTTGTGCCATATCCAATTCTCCAACTTTGAAAACCTTTGAAACCCGTTTCTCTTTGTCAAATTTAAGCCTAAATCTTGAACCTTTTTTGTTGTTTTGGTGAAAGATTAGACCCAAGCATAAGAACAAGAGCAAGAAAGATGTTTGCATCTGAGAATGGTTTGAAAGGAGACCCAATTTATGCTTGATATCTAAGTGTTATTGCAAGCCTTGATTTTTTTTAATTCTAATTTTTAGATGTGCCTATATATTAATATTTGTATTTTATTTCCATTATATGCCTCAATTTGATGTACCAAATGTGTTTGTTCATGTCCATTGCAGATCTCTATGCACATTTTGAAGATCGGTGATAGAACTTGCGTATGGATATATAATTCCACTTTTTGTATAGGCTATAAACTAGCAAGCATATAGCCATTTTGTCAATCGATCGATCCACTTGGGTTGTTATTAGCTAATTACTCTTAAAGCATATCCATGTTAGTGATCGATACTTTTATAAATGTAATTACGGTTACTTTTGGGATCAATGTCAATATTGTTTTTTAAATCTCTATATAATATATTATTATTATTAATGAATATACAATTGTTATTCTATTCCAAAATAGCCTGTCAAATTAAAATATTTAAATTAAATATAATTAAAATAAAAATATTTATAATAAATATAATTAAAATATTTAAATGCTAATAAAAAACTATAAAATTAAATATACATAACCGCTGCCACAAAAAATAAAACCGCTTCATATGATGGGGAGAGGAAGTGCTTCCATAGAGAAATAGGCAGCGGTTCCTTTATATTTTTAGTGGCGGTTTTCCCTTTTATAGGAAACCGCTGCCTTAGATTAAAAATACCGCTGCCTTAGACATAAGGCGACGGCAGCAGAAGGGGCGGTCCAAAACCGCTGCCTTAGACCTTTGGCAGCGATTATCCTATATAAGGAAGCGGTTTTTGACCGCTGCCAATTCCCTTAATTGTAGTAGTGTATCAAGAAGAAGCAGAACATTTGGTAAGAACTAGTACACCATTAAAAAGAAGAAAAAAAATGGAAAAGGCTGGAACAAGGCTTTGTTAAACTAAATTTCGATGGTCCTATGTTGGAATCAAGGGAGAGTGTTATTGGATTTATCATTAGAAATGATGTGGGTATTTTTTAAAAAATTTCAAATTAAGGTGTTTTCCTGCATTTTAAGCAGGATTTTTTTTTTGTTTTGCCAATTTTTAAAATGAGTTTTTTTTTGCTATTTTTTTCCATTTTTTATAAAGTATTTAGATTTTTTTTCAAGTATAAGAGCCTTTTTAGAAATTTTAATGAGATTATATTATTGTGGGCAATTTTAAAAAATAAAGCTACTCAACTGTTCAACGGAGGGAGTAGGAGGCTCTTGGTGTTTAATTTGAATGGTTTTCTAGCCGAAAATAATTAATGTTGAACTTTTTTACATGTCTTTTTAAAAAATGTTAAACTCTACAAAAATAAATATTTTAAAAAATTGGTATTTACCTTGATATTTTATTTATAATTCTTAAAAAAAATTAAATATCTAAAATTTATTATTTTATATCTATTTCACATAGTTTACAAAATAAAAATTACTCTTGCCTCATGGGAAATGACATAGCTTTTATAAAAATAAGTAGTATCACATTTACCGATACAAAATAAATGAATTGATATTTTTTCCATGTTTGTGGGTTTCTCTTCTGCATCTGGGATAAGTACCAGCTCACAGTATCTGCTCGGTTGGAGTTTCAATACGAGCGGACCAGCTCGTTCCCTCCCCATGACCAAAGTTCCTCTACCTTCTACTTTTAAGAGACATATACCTCTGGACCAGAGGCTCTGGTTATAGCTCTTTCAATTTCATTATGTAGTGTTCTGATTGCAGTCATCTACTTGATTAAGAGGATGAAAGATGCAGATAAAATTGAAGCTTGGGAGAAGACTATAGGGCCACACATATATTCTTACAAAGAACTGAAGATCGTCACAAAGGGATTTAGCGACAAGGAGTTGGTCGGCCGAGGTGGTTTCGGACGGGTGTACAGAGGAGTCTTGCAAAAAACAAATACCCTAGTTGCCGTCAAGCATATCTCACAAGAGTCCAGGCAAGACTTGCGCGAGTTTATGGCCGAAATTGCCACAACTAGCCATGTCCGCCACAGGAACGTGGCGCAGCTCCTGGGCTGGTGTCGTCGCCGCAACGACCTTATGCTCGTCTATGATTACATGCCAAACGGGAGCTTGGATAAGTACTTGTTTGATCAGCCAATCATGGTGTTGAGTTGGGAACAGAGGTTCAACATCATAAAGGGCGTTGCGTCAGGGCTTTTCTATCTCCATGAAGAATGGGAGCAAGTTGTGATTCAAAGACCGGGAAGGCCACGACGTGTACTGATGTGTTTGCGTTTGGGGTCCTCTTGTTGGAGGTGGTTTGTGGAAGGAGACCCATAGAGCCAAGGGCGCCACAAGAGGAGGTTGTGCTGGTGGAGTGGGCTTGGGACAAGTGGGTCGAGGGGAGTATTGTGAGTGTGGTTGATCCAAGGCTTGGAGGGGTTTTCGACGAGGAGGAGGTGATGATAGCGTTGAAGCTAGGCCTGATGTGTTCTTTTGATGCGCCACTGGCGCGCCCCAATATGAGGCAGGTGGTGAGCTACTTGACGGGGGAGATGGAGGTGCCGGAGGTATTGGAGCCGCTCAATGTCGACGGAAGCATGGGATTCTCGCACTCGTTTAGATCTTCGGAGTTTGAGGGGATGAGCAAGGGTGAAGTATATTCTATTGATGTTGATGAGGAGCATATTTCTTCTCCCACTCCACTTTTGATATCATCTGAGCAGATAACAAGTGCAGGGCAATCAGTTCAATTTCAAGACAGAGAATATAAGATAAGTTTTTTTTAAGTATTGATTTAGGGAAATTTGCTTCCTGGATAAGCTACTTGTTTTATACATTCAACCGTCAAGACTAAGATCAAAGATCGCTTACTTGAGTAAGAATATGCAGGGCATTAAGTCCTTTAGCTAGCTAATTACACTTCAGGGCATTAAGTTTTTCTTCTTTTTTTTTTAATCAAAAATGCCCTCTTGATTTGCTCGGGATAAGGGTGCAATTGTGTGGATATACCCTATTTTTTTCGAAAATACCCTCTTGATTTGTACACAAGAATTTGTATGAATAAGTGTATTACAAGTATGATTAAATACATGTATGTTTACAAGCAATGGCGGATCCAAAAAAATTTTAAGGGGTGGGGGCTATTTTTTTTTTTGCATGTATATATGAAAAAATAATTTTTGTTTAAATATATTAGAAAAAAACATTAAATTTGTGATTTAAATAAACAATTTTATAGGAAAAACTTTAAATGTGTGATTTAAATAGATATTTTTATAGGAAAAATTAACGGAAAACAAAAAATATAAAAAAAATGAGAATTTTTTATACGTATATATAGAAAAGAATGTTTTTATTAAAATATATTAGAAACTACCTTATATTACTTAATTAGACATTTTTAGTAGAGTAAAATTAAGAGAAACAAAAATTTTAAAAAAATGAGGCTAATAGGATTTTAAACTCATGACCTCAGTTAGAGGTGGCCGATCTAGAAGAATGAAGAACAAAGATGTCACAGCATTGACTTCGGCGCTGAAGGATTGCTGAGGCTTCTTAGTTGGTAGATCATGTGAACTGTGAAATGATGGAGGTTTAGTCCTGTGCAAATTAAATTTAAATACACAAGCCAGACAAGGACGAAAGCAGACCAAAATTGATCAAAAGATGCAGATAAAATTGAAGCTTGGGAGAAGACTGTAGGGCCACACAGATATTCGTACAAAGAACTCAAGATCGCCACAAAGGGATTTAGCGACAAGGAGTTGGTCGGCCGAGGAGGTTTCGGACAGGTGTACAGAGGAGTCTTGCCAAAAACAAACACCCTAGTTGCCGTCAAGCATATCTCACAAGAGTCCAGGCAAGGCTTGCGCGAGTTCATGGCCGAAATTGCCACAACTGGCCATGTCCGCCACAGGAACGTGGCGCTGCTCCTGGGCTGGTGTCGTCGCCGCAACGACCTTATGCTCGTCTATGATTACATGCCAAACGGGAGCTTGGATAAGTACTTGTTTGATCAGCTAATCATGGTGTTGAGTTGGGAACAGAGGTTCAACATCATAAAGGGCGTTGCGTCAGGGCTTTTCTATCTCCATGAAGAATGGGAGCAAGTTGTGATTCACAGGGACATCAAATCGAGCAACGTGTTGTTGGAGAGCGAGTTGAACGGTCGTCTTGGCGACTTTGGGTTGGCTAAGCTTCATGACCACGGTGCGAACCTTGCCACAACCAAGGTGATGGGCACACTGGGTTACCTTGCACCGGAGCTTTCAAAGACCGGGAAGGCCACGACGTGTACTGATGTGTTTGCGTTTGGGATCCTCTTGTTGGAGGTGGTCTGTGGGAGAAGACCCGTACAGCCAAGGGCACCACAAGAGGAGGTGGTGCTGGTGGAGTGGGCTTGGGACAAGTGGGTCAAGGCAGTCGAAACTGGAGGGGGCCGTACAGTGAGACTAGAGCGAAAATCAATGAACAAATGTCGAGGTAAACCCTTGGTGAATATATCAGCGTACTGATAGGAGGACGGGACATGTAGAAAGCGGACATGTCCAATGGCAACCTTGTCCCTGACGAAGTGGAGATCGAGCTCAATGTGCTTCGTGCGTTGATGCTGGACTGGGTTGCTAGCCAGAGAGACGGCGGAGACGTTGTCAGTGTAGACCAGAGTGGCCTTCTGAAGAGGGCAACGGAGCTCAAGAAGGAGATTGCGGAGCCAAGAGCACTCGGAGACAACGTTGGCAACACCTCTGTATTCTGCCTCAGCGCTGGAGCGAGACACGACAGACTGACGCTTTGCTGACCACGACACAAGGGTGTCGTTGAGGAAGACACAGTAACCAGACGTTGAGCGACGTGTGTCAGGACAACCACCCCAATCCGCATCAGTGTAAGCAACAAGGTCAAGCTTAGAGGAAGGAGTGATCGTGGTGCCTAGCTCGAGGGTGCCCCTAATGTACCGAATGATCCACTTCAAGGCCTGAAAGTGGGGTTCCCTGGGTCCATGCATGAACAAGCAGATCTGCTGAACGGCGTAACTGATATTAGGCCTGGTGAAGGTGAGATACTGAAGAGCTCCAGCGAGGCTCCTGTACAACGTCAGATCATCAACCAAAGGACCAGAATGAGCACTGAGCTTGTTGGATGTATCGACAGGGGTGGCGACAGGATTATAGTTAACCATCTTAGCCCGAGCAACAATCTCAGTAGCATACTTACTCTGTGAGAGAAACAGAACAGACGCATGACGCTGAACAGTAACCCCCAAGAAGTAGGATAACTGACCCAGATCGGACATGGCGAACTCTGCACTCAACTGCGAAATAATCGACGTCCGAAGAGCATCAGAAGAGGCGGTGAGAATGATGTCATCGACATACAGTAAGAGAAAGGTCATGTCTGAGCCTCTGCGATAGATGAACAGAGACGAATCCGAGCGGCTGTCAATGAAGCCCAGGTATAGCAGATGAGAAGCAAAGTGCTGGAACTAAGCTCGCGGAGCCTGTTTCAGCCCATACAGAGATCGCTTCAGGAGACAGACGTGCTTGGGACGATCAGCATCAGCAAACCCCGACGGCTGAAACATGTAAACTGGCTCATTCAAATGACCATGAAGAAAAGCATTCTTGACATCCAGCTGATGAATGGCCCAGTTGCGCGACAATGCTAAGCTCAACACCACTCGGATAGTGGCAGGCTTGACGACAGGGCTGAAGGTCTCATCACAGTCAATACCTACCTGCTGAGAACGACCGTTGACCACAAGACGGGCTTTGTAGCGCTCCAACGTCCCATCAGAGCGGAACTTGTGACGGAAGAGCCACATACATCGGATGACGTTCGCCTTAGGAGGGCGAGGGACCAGAACCCAAGTACCATTCCTTGTAAGGGCCCTGTATTCGTCGAGCATAGCCGCCTGCCAATTCGGATCGAGGAGGGCTGTTTTGTGAGAGGTGGGGATGGGGGAAAGGGAGGTCGGGGTGGAGGCAGGGGGGGATTGGGAGACGTTGGGCTGTGCGGCGGGCGCAGCACAATGCTGCGGCCGCGACAACGGCGGGGGGTGAGGGTGGGGGGTGGGCGTCGGGTATTTGTTTGGCTGCGACCGCAACATCTTGCTGCGGCCACGGCATCACATCTTGGGGAATGGACGGTGGAGGTGACGAGCATAAGGTCGTTGCGGCGACGACACCAGCCCAGGAGCTGCGCCATGTTCCTGTGACGGTGGAGGTGGCGAGTATGCCTGGACTCTTACAATTATTGATGCCGGAGATAGTGAGGGAGGAGGGGATTGTATGCTTGTCGGCCATGGTGCCGAGAGAAACGGGAGCGGCAGAAGTAGGGTAGGATCAAATTAGGGTTCCGTGAGGAAGAAAAGGCGCTGATACCATGTAGAATGATAGAATTGATGTAAAATCCTCCTTGGGGGTTTCCATTAATTGATAAACATATATATATATGTTACAAAGGTATTGAGCCTTATTGGGCCTTTGGGCCCACTATACATGAGAAGACCTATGTAATCTATCAAGGGGAGTATTGTGAGTGTGGTCGATCCGAGGCTTGGAGGGGATTTCGACCAGGGGGAGGTGACGATGGTGTTGAAGCTAGGCCTGATGTGTTATTTTGATGCGCCACTGGCGCGCCCCAATATGAGGAAGGTGGTGAGCTACTTGACGGGCGAGATGGAGGTGCCGGAGGTATTGGAGCCGCTCAATGTCGATGGAAGCATGGGATTCTCGCACTCGTTTAGATCTTCGGAGTTTGAGGGGATGAGCAAGGGTGAAGTATATTCTATTGATGTTGATGAGGAGCATATTTCTTCTCCCAATCCACTTTTGATATCATCTGAGCAGATAACAAGTGCAGGGCAATCAGTTCAATTTCAAGACAGAGAACATAAGATAAGTTTTTAAGTATTGATTTAGGGAAATTTGCTTCCTGCATAAGCTACTTGTTTTATACATTCAACCGTCAAGACTAAGATCAAAGATCGCTTACTTGAGTAAGAATATGCAGGGCATTAAGTCCTTTAGTTAGCGACCTGAAGTGTAATTAGCTAGCTAATTACACTTTAGGGCATTAAGTTTTTTTTATATAAAAAATGCCCTCTTGATTTGCTTGGGATAAGGGTGCAATTGTGTGGATATACCCTATTTTTTTCGAAAATACCCTCTTGATTTGTACACAAGAATTTGTATGAATAAGTGTATTACAAGTATGATTAAATACATGTATGTTTACAAGCAATGGCGGATCCAAAAAAATTTCTAGGGGTGGGGGCTATTTTTTTTTTGCATGTATATATGAAAAAATAATTTTTTGTTTAAATATATTAGAAAAAACATTAAATTTGTGATTTAAATAAACAATTTTATAGGAAAAACTTTAAATATGTGATTTAAATAGATATTTTTATAGGAAAAATTAACGAAAAACAAAAATTATTAAAAAAAGAGAATTTTTTATACGTATATATAGAAAAGAATGTTTTTATTAAAATATACTAGTACAGTCCCCGCGCCATGGCGCGTATTTTTCTTTTAAAAAAAATAAAAATAAATTTTTGTAAGTATAAAAATTAAATTACCACTATAAAATGAAATAAACTATTACCATACGTTAACATAAAATAGAAAAAAATTGATTTGATAAAGTAAGTAAAAAATTAATATTTGTGAAAAATGTATAAAAATTACATTAGTTTAAGATTTAAGTAGAATAGGTTGGTTGAGTAAAAATCCTAAAATAAAGCTGCTTATAAGTTATAACACCTAATAAAAAATGCTTACGGTTTATTAGTTAGATATAGATTGATTAATTAAAGAAACTTGTCCAAATTTTAATAGTTGGATTTTTTTTCTAGGTTCAGTTGATTGGGAGGAAATTGTAAAATTAAGGTGATTATGACATCTAATTAATAAAAAATATTTATCATTTAATAGTTAGAATAAATAAATCCCATTGGTCAAAAAAACATTTAAAAATTTTATCATGTGAAATTTTGTGTAGATTAGGTTGGTTAGGTGAAATTACAAAAATTAAGGTTATGATAAAAACAAAAATAGTTTTCAATATATATAGATTGGTTGCTCCAAAAAAATCATATATTTGGAACGTACTATATATATATTATATAAAGTTTTAAATTCATCTCATTGTTTAAAGAAAATAGCTTGAAATAATATTGTATAATTAATATAGAATGAAATAATATTGTATAGTTAATATTGACTTTATTAAAAAAAAGTTTTGAATTAATCCCATTGTTTAAAAAAGTTATTTCTAAATATATTCAATATAAATGTTGCCAAAAATAACTTTGCGCGAGGGAGCAACATGTGGCGTAGGTGCTTTGGTTTTAATTAATATATAGATTAGAAACTACCTTATGTTACTTAATTAGACATTTTTAGTAGAGTAAAATTAAGAGAAACAAAAATTTTAAAAAAATGAGGCTAATAGGATTTTAAACTCATGACCTCAGTTATAGGTGGTCGATCTAGAAGAATGAAGAACAAAGATGTCACAGCATTGACTTCGGCGCTGAAGGATTGCTGAGGCTTCTTAGTTGGTAGATCATGTGAACTGTGAAATGATGGAGGTTTAGTCCTGTGCAAATTAAATTTAAATACACAAGCCAGACAAGGACGAAAGCAGACCAAAATTGATCAAAAGGTGACATTGGAAGATAAGGAGAGTAAAGTGGAACTTAATGAAGGAGACCAGGTTTCTAGAAGAGCTATCCATGATGAGCTATCAGCTAGTGAAGCTATCTTGTGAAGAGCGAGTGAGTCATGTTGTTAACAATGATGGGAAGTTAGCTTTTGAAGACAGTACTTGTGAGGACGTGGAGCTTAATTTGAATATCGATCGATGATGGCATTGGAGGAATTGTTTCCGAAGAATCAACTAACTGCTGATGACAATTTGGCACAGAAAGATGCTGAAGCTACCGTTGATCCAGATTGGGAAAACATGACATCATCATTCTTCTACGCCTAGAAAATCTAAAACATCTTATATTGTTGATCAAAAAACTTCTTCTAAAACATCTTACATTTCTGACCGGAGGGAGTCAAACAAGTCAGGTCGTATCCAGACAACTTAGTAAATACAACATAAATAGTTGAGCTGTATAATCTGTTCAGTGTTCAAAGGTAAGATCTGTATCGTGTATTCTGTGTTCAAGGGTGGTACACAGACCAAGATCTCACATGCTTGAATTTTCCTACTGATGCTTATCATGTACTGTAACTTGAATTCATAATTCCAGTATTTTGGCAAACCACAAAATTTCCATATGGAGAGAAAAGGAGGATCTTGAAAAAAATATCTCTGTTCAATTTTTCCTCCCAGGCTTTGTTCACGATTACTCATTTTTTTAGTACCGGTCTTTTCAGCTTCTGTTCTGGTACTCTCCTCTCTCTCTCTCCCTGTGTCATGTCAACAAATTGCATTTCAAGTGAATTGGGTGCGGGATGATTTAGTCCATATGAAATATGATCCCTTGATTTTGGTAACTAGAGAGCTGTCATTCGGGATTCGAACCAGGAACCTTTGGATACTACCCGTATAAGTCCTTTCCAGCTGAACCATTCCGGAATGGTTTATGAAATATGATCCCATTATTTACACAAAGGAAACAGCTTGGTCAAATGACAAATTGAAATGAAGATTTTTGAAGCAAGGAAGCATTTGTGGAACCTGTTCCGGTGGTATCCTGGATCTAATAGGGATTTCATCTCTCATTTATTTTTACTTTCTAAATATTTTTATAATTCTTCGTTTATTTTATTTTTTTATTTTTATTTTTTTTAATTCTTCGTTTATGATTTAATTGATGAAGGTGTTTTAATTTCATTTCAAAAATAATCCTTTGGCATTAATTTTTTTTATTAAACTATATAAAAATTAACATAAAATTTAGATTATCATTTTTATTTATAGATAAATATACTTTATTTTTTTTTAATATTATATTTTCATAATTTAAATATAAAAAAATTATAATTTAACACTATGCAATATTTTTATATACTATAAGAATTGTGCCTATCTGTTGAAAAAACGACAGTTGAACTTGTGGAAAAATAACAATGGCGGAAGTGGAAGGGAATGCATGGAGAGTGGCGGGCGGTGGGTCATATCATCGTCTATTGGTATATTCTTAGTCCACCTAACTAAATTTGTTTGGGATTAAAATTTTCCTAATTACAACAAAGTCCAGTCCACTATCGGACTGGAAAACTTAATATATACGGACTAATCAAAATTCTAAACCAATTAACACTCCCCCTCACAAAAATTATATCTCAATTTACTTCTTAAAAATCAAATTCACACTTGATAATTTCGAATAGAAACAAACAAAAAAACACCTATATGAATATACTTACAAAAATAGTAGCATAACAGAAGCACTGACATAGAAAACTAAATTAATTTTAGTTGATGCATATGTATATTATTTGCAATGTGGATCAATCAAGGATGAGCATTAATCAGCATTTGAGATCATAACCAAGAATGGTTTGCTCATTTGGAGAAGTTTTTGCCAATCCTACATGCAGAGGCGGAGCTGGGGTTCCTGGGGGTCACGTGCCCCTCCTCTCATACTACGAATTACCTAGGTGTATTCTCCTCGTCGATAGCTTCATTTTGATATATAATACACCTTAATTCGACATTTGAGTAAAAAGTTATGAATGTTTAAAAATTAAAGGTATATTAATCACTTTAATTTTATTTCAATAGACTATAATGCTTTTATATTTTACTTAAATTAACATTCACATACTATAATTCATCTCGAGAGCTTCGAAATGACGAAATGAGAGGTTATATTAATCATTTCGACAATTAGATAAGAAGTTACGCAAGTTTAAAAATGTTATATATGGTTATGCATTATTATATGTTATGAGTGCAACAAGTTATATATTGACTAGGGTTGTTATTCGAGCCAAACAAGTCTAGTATTGCTTGATTATATTTAGCTCGTTTATAAACGAGTTGAACCTATATTTGAACTTGAGCTCATACTCGGCTTGTTTAGTAATGAAAGATCTTGAGCTGAGTTTCCAAGTATTATGTAATCTTACTTGCTCATGACATAGTAACTTAAAATAAAATTTGTAAATTTCACAAAATTCGTGCTATTTGAGTTTCAATCGAGCCGAGCCAGACTTTGAATCGAGCATAAAAATGTGGTCATAATAAGCTCATTTTGTAAATGATGGCCGAGTCGGGCTTTTATTGATCAAAACTCAAGTCAAGCTCTAACTATTCAGCTCATAAAACAACCATAATCTTCACTTAGTATTTATTATATTGCATTTCCTATACTTATTTAGTTAAAAAAATTTCGGATATTTCATTTATATGTTTATATTTCTTTTTTTTAGGTGCGGAAAAAATGATAGTGTTTTATCATAAACCGATGACATTTTATCTTAAAATAACATAATTTATTATCATATTATATATAATTCTTTATGCCAATTTAATCCAAAACTATATCGCATTTACAATTGTGCCCCTCCCAAATTTTTCTAGCTCCGCCACTTACTACATGAGTCAAAACATCCTATTTGCTCCACACGTTAGAGCTCATCATCTCAAACGTTGTCGACGAGCCATATGAATGCAAGAACCCTTTCCTTCCTTCCACGTCCTCCACCCCAGTTGGCGGCACCAGCACCTCCGGCGCCTCCATCTCCCCCGTCAAGTACCCCATAACCCGCCTCATACTCGGCCGCGCCATAGGCGCATCATGTGAACACATCAGCCCCAACTTTAACACCATTATCACCTCCTCCTCGTCGAACCTCCCTCCAAGCCTCGAATCAACCACGGTCGTCACCTTCCCCTTCACCCACTTATCCCATACCCACTCCACCAGCACCAACTCCTCTTGAGCCGCCTTCGGCTCCACCGGTCTCCTACCACACACCACCTCTAGCAAAAGCGTCCCAAAAGCGAACACATCAGTGCTCGTCGTCGCCTTCCCTGTCTTCGAAAGCTCTGGTGCAAGATACCCAAGAGTCCCTACCATTCTTGTTGTTGTTGTCAGGTTAGCACCATGATCATGTAGCCGA
Source organism: Persicaria maculosa (assembly GCA_963922045.1). Lineage (NCBI taxonomy): Eukaryota > Viridiplantae > Streptophyta > Magnoliopsida > Caryophyllales > Polygonaceae > Persicaria > Persicaria maculosa. The sequence continues at coordinate 53,701,822 of OY998268.1, forward strand.
GCCAAGCCGAAGTCACCTAGTCGGCCATTCAGCTCATAGTCCAGCAACACGTTGCTGGATTTGACATCTCTGTGAATCACAACTTGCTCCCATCCTTCATGGAGGTAGAAAAGCCCCGACGCAATGCCCTTTATGATGTTAAACCTCTGTTCCCAAGTCAACACCATGACTGGATTGTTGAACAAGTACTTGTCCAAGCTCCCATTCGGCATGTAATCGTAGACGAGCAATAGATTGCTATGATGACGACACCAGCCAAGGAGCTGTGCCACGTTCCGGTGGCGGACTCGACCTATGGTGGCGATTTCTGCCACGAATTCCCGTAGGCCTTGTCTTGACTCGTTCGAGACATGCTTGACCGCTACTAGGGTCTTTGATTTAGGCAAGATGCCCCTGTAAACCCTCCCGAACCCACCCCGACCGAGAAGCTGCTTGTCTGAGAACCCCTTTGTGGCGATCTTGAGCTCTCTGTATGAATATCGATGTGGCCCTATAGTCTTCTCCCAAGGTTCGATTATGTCATCTTCCCTTGTTCGATTGATCACGTAGAGGGTTATGATAGTGATTGCGACGAGGACACCGAATAATGAAACGGGAAGAGCTATAGCGAGAGCCATGTGGCTGTTCGAACCCGAAGGTAGGGGAACTTTAGTCATTGGGAGGGAACCAGCCAAGCCACTTGTATTAAAACTCCAACCTAACAGGTAGTGTGAGCTTGCGACCAATGCCCCGGTAGAAGAAGAGAAACCGACGAACATGGAATCCTCGAAGATAGAGGAAAGGTTGATCTTATGGGACATTAGGGGGAGTTTGGGTTTGGATTCAGAAGGAGAGAGTGTGACATTTAAGAGAGAAGTGACGGAATCGAAATCAATCCAGGCTTGGAGAGTGTCTTGGCTCTTGAGGGTCAAGTTCACCTTCGATCCAGTGTCGGTGAAGTAACCGGCTGAGACGGAGAAATTGGAGACCAAGGTGTTAATATCGATGCCAACGTGGTTATCGTCGATGTCATCGAGTTCCAAGTCTAGAACGGAGTCGAATTCGACTGCAAAGATGTGGTTTGAGAAGTTGCCGATGTTGGAGGCGTTGAAGAGGCCCAAGTATTGGCTATGGAGGGCCCAACTGAGGTTATTGGTGGGAGAGATAGTGAAAGCTATGCCATGGCCACCCAGCTTTTGTGACTTGGGGACCATGGCGAAGGTGAAGGAGGTGGAGAAGGAGCGGACGGCGTTGTTTTTGGGGTCTTTGAAGGGGATCGGGGCGGAGTAGAAGAGGTGGGAGGTGAGGGTGCTGCTGGTGTTGGTGAGCTGGACGATGCCTTTTTCGATGAGGGTGGCTGAGCCGTACATCATGACTGACTTGTTGGCATCGGTGAAGCCGTCGAAGTAGAATTCGGTGGCGGAGGAGGAGGAGAGGGAGAGGAGGAAAAGATAGATGAAAGTAGGCATTGTGGAGGATTTGGAATGAAGGTATAAGGTGGAGAATGAAGAGGGTTTTATTGGCACATAAATCTTCTCAACCTTATATAATAACAACTCTCGATATATTACGTTTCTTACTACTAGGGATAATTTCATATATTTGTGATGATTATAGACATAGACATGGGAATAGAAAAAGAAAGGTTTGATTTTTGTTGGATTATAGTAATTGCATTTCTCAATCAAACCAAGACTTCAGCTACATCCAAAAGAAGGTTCAAAAGCTTTTTTGGATTGACTTGAAAATTATACTTGTTGAGTGGAAGAAGGTTTCAAAGCATTTTTGGAGTGTTTATTTAGGCAAATTTTCAACAATACCAGGCCCTTATTATAGCTATTTATCCTCCAAATCCAAATTTGGTCATACTTGTTGAGCTAATGAAGACTTGTTTTTTTTTCATCATCTATCCACATTGATTCTTACATATATTAGCCAAACATGCACTTTGTTTCAATTCAATTAACTTGTATGATGGAATTTACAATAGATTTATACATGTAGTAAAGGTGAACTAGTGATGTTCACAAGACTTTCCCCATAGTCTTAAACAAGAAGATTTTCACCATATCCTAACTTCCTAAGAATCTCAAGCATTGGAGATATATTGAACACTTAGAATTTGTAAACACAACTTCCATCGTCGCTCCTAGCCGTTGGATCATAGTTAGCGGCAGAAGGATCGGTGCAGCCTTCAGGGGCTGCAGGGAGGCTCACCTGTTGAGCAGCTTTACCTGCACCAACCAAACCCAAAACCACACAAACCATGTGTGTTAAATTCAGAAAGTTCAAGAAAGTTTTTTACAATATATAGCTCTTAAATTAAGTGTCTTACCATATAAATTTCCGGTCTTCATGGCATCCTCATTGGCGTCTCCAAGAGCCGCCTCGCTCAAGTACTTGTCAGCCAGCTGAACCCTCTTCACATTCTCCTGCTCCTGCACCAACATGCTGCCATACTCTAGCAGCTTGTCTAGGGTCATCTTCGGCTATGGGAATGTCGGTGGGGCTTCCTTCGAGTTAACCAGCTTCTTTCCTACGTTCTCAACACCTACTTTCGCTACCCATTTCCTCACCTCGTCGTCATACACTCTCGCCCTTGTGGCCCCAAAGAAATCTGCAACAAATACACACAAGAAAATCACATTGGTCAATTACATGATTTAGTTTGGGCAGCACAAATCGAAAGCCATTGCTTACCAATGGATTGGCCAGGGAAAGTGTCAACAAGCTTGATTATATCCTCTCTAGGAACATTGTCTGTCCTGAAGATGCCAGCACAGACGCCGATCCTGTCTTCTCTAGTCGGCGCCCAGTAGAACTTCTCCATACGACCATCACGGATGAGTGGGGCGTACAACGTGGAGAAGTCGTTGCCAGTGACAATGATAGGCACTCGAGCGTTCTCCTGCTTGTTGTACATGCCGGGGAGCTGGACATTGGTGGGGTTATCGGCGATGTTCATAAGGGTGGCGTTCACCATCTGGTTGTTGACCGTGTACTGAGTTGTGTTACCCATCCTACCGGCCCCTGCATCGAGATCATTGATGAAGAGGCAGCACATCTTTCCTTTGGCTATGATATCTGCCGCTTCCCTGTACCGTTGCCTGATGAGTTTCGCCGGTTCCCCTGCATTCCCGCTCTCGAGCTCTCCAGCACTCATCATTATTGGGCTTTAAATTTTCATCAAGAACAGGTGTAAGTTTTAATTTCAAGTCCAATCCATGAAATGTGTATTGAGTGGCTAAATTAGGGAAACGCTTACTTACTTGATTCCCAATTTGGCGAAGACGAGCTCGCATTGGAAGGATTTGCCTTGCCCCTTTCCTCCCCATATCCCCAATATCAGAGGAACCTGTTAGTATCCAGATCCACTTTGTAAGTCCGACTAGATCATTGAATTCAAGTTTTTAGTAACTGTTTTGGAGGGGAAGTTCATAAGGATGCAAATGCCAACCTTGATGTTTGGCAATTTGAGGAAGTTCTTAGTGATGTGAACAACCACCTTGTCCATAAATGCCGGGGCGATGTAGAAACCATCCATGGTGTTATCCATCCCAAATCTGCAAACAAATTGCACTTTCAATCATCAACAAAATCCCCAAATTAACAAAACCTAGCTACTTGGAACAAAATTTTTTTGTTAATGTAACTTACTGCCTAAGCCCGGTACTAATGTACTCATAGGAGCTCAAGACGGCGTTATGGGTGCCGGTTCCGATAGGGGCTTGGAAGAGGGTGTCCACCATTCCTTTCCCTCTGGTGATGTCCTGCTGATCATCCGAATCGTCGTAAACAAGCCCCTTCCATTTATCCTTGTCGGTCTGCTTCTTCTCGTCGACTTCTGCAACCACCTTAAGGCCACCGCATTTCTTGGAACAGGAGGCTCTCCGGTGGGACATCCCGGAGCTTACTCTTCTCCTCAGGCGGCTGATTCCGCCGCCGGCCAAGAACGGTGAGCTTGTGGGGAGTGAGGATTGTTGCCTGGCATTTGACCCGGTCAGGTTCAGCTGCAATGGAAAAAGAAAAACAATGACTTTATAAATAAATACTACGAAAATGATCAACTACCAAAAAAATTTGGCGGGAAGAGTTGGTTAATTACCTGAAAAAGTGCAGTTTTAGCGGTTGAAAGAGCGGCCATGGATTAGAGAGCTACAGTGAATTAGAAGTGGATTTAGATTTGGGTGTTTGTGTTTTCTACTTGAAGGGATTTTATAGGGCAGAGTAAATGAATTAGAACTCCTGTGGCAGACGTAACTGAAATCCTATGGATTTTGAGCAATACTAGCCGTTGATTTGGTGATTGGGGCCCACTACTAGCCGTTGATTTTTCTTACTTTTTGAAGTTGGCGGGTTGGGTTGGGTTGGTTGGGTTATACCGATGATCATTATTATTACAAACAAAATGGAGGCTTCTAGGAACAATGGAGTCTTGAGGTTGGATTTCAAGCTTTTTTCTTGTCCACTTAAATTTAACTTTATGATTTCTTTTTTTTTTATACTATTTGTGTATTACATTCATATTTTGTTAGGTCTCTTACACAACATATAACGTCATTCGAAATGTGTTCGAGTTGATTAATTTATACGGAGTATTTTGAAATATTATGTTGAGTTGAGTTTGAATTGAGTTTTATCTTATTTTTGGTTTTAGAGTTGAAAAACTTGAAATGGGTCTGTAATGTATGGATGGACTTCAATTAAAAGTGGCAAAGGAAAATGAGGGAAATTTGGAGATCTAGAGACTTCCATTGACAGATAATCTTCCAACATAGCAGTAATAAATTGGGCATTTGGAGGGCCTTGCTACCAACAGTTTCCAACTTGGTAGGGAGTGAGAGTGAGGTCCTTTTCAATCTATTTTATCCTCCCTTCAGAAGCTTTTGTTTTCCTTTCAGTTTCCACTTTCCACTAGCTTCTGCTATCTTCTTTTAATTATAATGTATTGTTTGATTTTTAAATACGTTTTTTTTTAAAAATAAAAGCTCTATAAAATATATTGAATTTAAAAAAAAATATTAATCTGTTAATTAGTAGTAATAAATATGAAATTATTTTTAAAAATCAACAAAAAAATTGATATTTTATAGATTTTTTAAAAAATTGTGTTAAAAAGTCAAACAACGCATATTTTTAAACGTTTGAAGTATATTCTTGGTGTGTAGTCACCTTTCAAAATGACTATTAATCACAAGGTTAGTGATTGTGCTGATATATCCCATTTTCATAACATGAAATCCCTTATAAGTGGAGCATCTATATTTAAATGTATTATATAGGGTAATACTTAATCATAAGTTTGACCGATCTATCCCGGGCTAATTGGGGTTTTTTTTTGTGGGGGGACAAAAACGGGGATGTGAAAATGACTATCCATCGATAAGTAAAGTTTGGGCCTTGGATTGAATTATTAGAAATGGGCTATGGCCATTTGGATTAACTTGAATTATAAGGCTCATATGCTTCAAGGTGTGCATTTATTTATTTATTTTTATTTTAGTCAGTTTCGACCAACTCAATTGTTTTACCTCGTTTTACATCTGAATCGGAGATTGAGCGTCGACCCATTTAAAAAGTTAACCATCCTAGTTACAAAGTAACTCCATATTCTCAATGAGATTCAAACTTTGAACCGTTTTTAACCCTACAACCACTCTACCAACTTATAATTGGTAAAATGTGCATGTTTCATATTTGCAACAAGAAGGTTTGTTAAGTTGCTCCATTTCCAAATCTCACATCCGCAAAACTTATATTTACCGTTTCCTTTTAATCCACCACAAAATAACATCGGTAGCTACTTTGCAGATTTAGCTATCATATGTTGGGCTAGAATCCACCTTTCAACCACACCCGGAAGCGAATTCGGGTAATAAGAAAATCGACAACAATCTGCCAGCTAACCAATGACCAACCGATAATATTCAATCCAGAAACCAAACAACCAAGCAACAACAAACACAGATAAAAAAACAAATATCGACACAAGATTTACGTGGGCTCAAACCGGAGGATAAAAAAACCCACATTTCGCCCGCCAGAGCAACCAATCCACTAATCAATAAACCGGTACTAAGTGTTTAAAAATCCAGTCTCATTCCGAGACAAACAACCATGAGATCTCAAACACCAATCTAAATACAACCTGGATCTAGAATGGATTTCTCTCCAAAACCTAACTAAACACTTGTAATCAGATTAGATTTCCACGAAAAGAAAATACCTATCAACAAACACCCGTTGTTAACTTGCCGAAGGAAGGAGACGAATCACCAGATAAAGAGACGAAATACCTGCTCGAATCTCCTACCTTTCTTCTCCTTTCTCCTCCTCTCTCTTTTCTTTCTCTCTCCCCTCTTTGTATTGTTGGCGGCACTCCTGAAGCAATCCTTGCCTCACATCTTCATTCGGTTAATCAATTGTTATATAACCTAACAATTACCAAATCAAAACTTGGGTTGGACTCATGGGCCGTTGGCCCAACATCATACAGTACTATATGGGTAAAATATAAAAAATATTATTTGTAAAGATAAGAAAAGATCAATTCTAAGTGATTTTTACACCTTGAATAGATTTTACCTTTGAAACGTTAAAATATACTGTACTTGCAAGATGTTCACACCTTAATGATAAATTTAATTTTATAGAATTGTCAACTTAAAACTAAACTTGTGGCCGGAGAATGTTTCCAAAGAAAATAAATATTTTTAGTAGGATAATAAATTGAAAATGATTGTGCAACAAGTGCTTGTACTTTTAATAGTCAGTATGATATGGTATTTAATTCGCAAATTAAACTGGGTTTACAAAAACTAACAGGCCGGAAATTTCATAGAATTTGCCAAGGGAGAGTTGCTTGGTCGATATCTATCCTCTTCCATACACTTTGAATTTGTTTAATAAACAAAATACGTACGTTGAATTGTTAAGAGATCAGGGTCAATTAAGGATTGATACTATAAAGAATATACTTTTTGTAGTTTTATTTCTTGATCACCACGTTATTATGGTAAAATATTCAATCATCAATAGTATAATACTAATGGAGAAGTCGATTATGCCATGTGACGGCTTCTCCTTTAGTATAGGAATTTTTATTTAGGGATTAATTAAATTATTTTAAATAATCAAATTAAAAATTAAGTCAATATCTATCTATCTATTAATCTTTATTAATATTATAATTAATAATACTAATAGATTTGGATATCTAGATAACAGATAGTTGGTTTAGATATTCAAGAGATTCTATCCTTAATAATTATCTTTACCAATTATTTTAATTATTTTATTTAGTTTTAAATATTTTTCATTTCTATTTAATCCATTTCATACCCTTGACAATCATTATACGTACGTTTGACGATAATCGGTGAGTCGCCTTTCTATTTCTTAAAAACCTCTACTCTGATCATTCCATTTCCTTTCTATCAAATTCTAACCATATTTTTTTAATTTTCAATTTTTGTAGGTATTCGAATCCATTGATAAAATGTTACTAAAATTTTGAATTTTAAACTTTTACATTTTTTATTGCTTTATAATCGATTCTAACAATGTTTTTTTCTTAGGTCGATGAAGAATTGTTTACTTTATTGGATGATCTAAAGTCAAAAGAAAAAGACAAAATTTGAGTTCATGTTATTCGCATTTGGAAAAGCAAAAGTTAGAAGAGTTGATATATACGAAGTTGAGTTTGTGTTTTTCTTAGCCCATAGACAATAATCAAAAGAGAAGTACTTAACTATTCAATTTATGCATTTGTGCGGATATGTTACTGTTTTATTGAAGTCAAACTACTATAAAATATATTAGCTTTATGATCTTTTTGTTATCGGACATTACAATAATTCATCTTTTATTTTTTCAAGCGATGAAAACATTGATGGTAGTAATTAAAAATTTCATTACCTGGATGAGTTACTACCATAAAAACTAAACATCACGTGAATACGATGGAATATCAATATATCAATACATCAATATCAATGTATAATACTAAAGAAGAAGTCGCATAAGACATGTGGCGTCTTCTTCTTTAATGTAGGTATTTTAAATTTAAATTTAAAATCATACGTGTCATTTTCTCAATTTTTTGCATTTTCTTTTAATTTTTTTTAATACAAATTTAGTTGGGATATTCTTGATATTTTTATTGGTTTGTTTAGATATTCACTAGATAAGATAAAACTAAATCATTTTTATCTTAACAAATCTTTGATTTTCACACGTATCTTAACAATTTTTTTATCTTCTCCATTGATTAAAATTAAAAGATTTTCCTAATGAAATTTATCATAATTAAAAGACCCATATTTAGTTTTAATTAGTTTGAACTAAATCCTAAGTTAATTAGGTTTGAACGATTTTACAAAAATCTTTGATAATTCTATTTTATCTTTATATAAAGATTTTACATATGCATAAAATTATTTTATAAAAAGTATCCACACAAACGTGCGGGTTCTAAACTAGTTAGCCTTATTGAACTAAGGATTAAATAAAACATCGATTCTGCAAACATGTCTAGGGTAAGTTAAGCATTATACAAATCTAGAAAATACTAAGTTAAGCATTATCCATCAATATTTCCTTACAATGGCTTCTTAGAGAGAGTAGATAATTTGTGAAGACCTATTAGAGTGTAATATGTGAACAAATCTACAGTGTTAGATTAAAGACATCATGCATGTGTAGAAAGACATATATGCGCGCGAAGTGGCGGAACCAGCAAGTTTTGAGGGGCGGGGGGGGGGGGCACAACACGATTCTATTCCAAATACCAATGGTGTCCTACTTCAAAAGATAATTGTTCATTCTTCTTTTTTACAGTCAGGGAGAGATTCTCAAGCTTCAATCATACATCAGACCATTATATCTTATGTCAACTAGGTTTGAGAGATTTATAAGAAGAATGATCATTCGAACTACCATTAACATGTACATCACAGTAAAATCAAATAAACCTGCAGAGAAGACGCAATATAAATGATGGAGGAAATATATAAGATCAGGAATTGTAGTGAGCAAAGAAGAAAAATGACCTTAACCACAATTTCACTAAACTAGGAAATCAGTCCATATTTGTTGAGATAACCAGCCATGGAAATGAGTACAGCAAACCAGGTAAGGGTGTCCCAGGCAACTGAATCGAGTAAGCACTCTTTCTGGGTTACAACACTGTTAATCAAGAGGATACATGCATAATCCAAGAATAGCAGTTGTAATAGCATCAACATTTAAAGCGCTTTCAAAGATCAACAAGCCCGAACACTTGATAGTCCATGTTCAATATCAATCTCAAATCCAAGACACTAGTAAAAAAAACAATTGCATACAAACATAATTCAATATCAATCTCAAATGCAACACACTACCAAAATTTTTAATCAATCTCAAATCCAACACACCACTAATTTTACATAGTCAAATTTCCATCACTAGAAAATAATCCAATCGATCTCAAGCAATAATTTTGTAAATTAAAAAAATGGATTTAATGAACAATAATCAAATTTTAATCAATGGGTTAGGAGTAGGAAGACAGACCTTGTTAATGGGGCTTGACTCGGCAATGGCAGATTTGAGATTGGCACTTTGGCGCCAGCAGTCCAACACTTCAGCAGTAAGCAACCAGACAAGAGCGGCGGTCCAGCACCTAACAGGGATAAGATGGGGCTCGTTGAGTCGCCAACTTGGCAAATGGAAATGGACTACGAGCGGATTTGGAGAATGGAGATGGGAATAGGGCTCGACAGGCAATGACAAACAGGATGTCAGATGCATTTGAGAGTTCGAGTGGTTTGAGACTTCGACGACAAATGAAATGCGGCTAGCGGGAGATGACAAACGGAGATTGAACTCGGCACCAAGGTGTCGGTGATGGGAGACATTCTACGATGGCGAGGCGAAGTGGGCGGCCAAGAGTGAGAGACGAAGTAACTCACTACAAGACTCATATTCACGACATAGGAGAGAGTGAGAGACGAAGTGAGCGGACGACTAGGGTTTCGGATTTCAAAACCAAAACGACGTCATTTTGATATTTTTTTAAAACGCTTAATTAATATGTTGAGGGAGGCGCATGTGCTCCCACATGCTCCCTGGTTCCACCTCTATGCACGTGCACGCATGAATACCATGTGTAGAAAGACATATCACCAGTGGCGGAGTAGGGGGCACATGTGCCTTTCCTTTAATCTGACGAACTACATGTATGTATTCTCTTTGTCAATAGTTTGGTTATGATCTATAAAACGCCATAATCCGGGATTCGAGTAAAAAGTTATAAATGTTTGAAAATTGAATGTACATTAATCACTTTAATATTATTTTAATAAACTATAATGTTTTTATATTTTACTTAAATTGACATTCACATACTATAATTCATCTATAGATTTTTGAAATGAGAGGATATATTACTCATTTTGATAAAGAGATAAGAAATGATGTAAGTTTAAATTTTTAAAATTGGTTTAATTACATATTATTACATGTTCTAAGTACAACAAGTTACATATTAACTCGATGTTTATTACATTGTTTTTTCATATCCTTATTTTGTCAGTTATTTTTTCTTTGTCTCTTTCATTTATTTATTAGTTTTTCTTTTGTTTAACTGAAAAAAAATGACAATGTTTTATATCAACATCATTTGTTGTCATATTATATATATAGATTACTCCGTACTATTAATTGCTTTGTAGTTATTACTTCATCTAATCTAACATATGAGATCTTTTAATGTTCAACACTTATTTTTAATGAGCTAAAAAATATATAAATGATAGACATTTTATTTATTTAATAAACACGAAATGAGATGTTAAACCCGATGTTTAAGTGTCAACTAGACTACTAGAGGAGGCAACTCTAATTAAACTTGCAACCACATTTTCAATGCACTAGTACTATATATAGTTGGTGCGCGCGTACTCCTCCTATATTAGCATTTGGTTTATAGGAGGGAGAGTTAACAGGCATGAAGTTATGATCGAGGGTCTTGTGAGGAACTGAGGAAGCATAGTCCTACGTCTGTATACCTCTTACTCTCTTAGAGTCCTAGTCTTGCCTGAATGTATCCATTATGCCATTTTCCCCTATGAAACGTTTTCCCTTTATGCTTTGTTTAGTAACTAAGGGTTTTAGAGGAAGAAGAGGGGAAATTAAGGAAGTGAAATGGAGTAAAAAGAAGAGAAGGATTATGTTAAATTTCGGTGTGCCATATGTACGTCCAAGTATACTATACGCTAACCAAGTCGAGCACCGATGAGGTTTCATCCTAAAACCAATTGATATTAGGAAGAGTACTCCATTGACTTATATACAAGGCTTGAATATTATTAATATATGATGTTTATTTCACATCTTCCACACAATCCTCTCCTAAAGTGCAATTGCAACTACCTGACCAAGAAACCGGACCGCACCACTTTGATACCCTGTTAAATTCTGGAGGGTCATATGACGTAGGAAGTCACACGTCTAAGTGCACCATGCGCTAACCCAGCCGAGCACACAAGACCAATATTCTCATATTTTTCGGATAAAACAGGTGAGAGTAAGGTAATTCAATATGAACTTTATGATAGAGTTAATATATTATTACATACACTTCCAATCTTCTCATATTTTTCTAATTTGCAAATAGTACATATACTACTTCAATGACACACACATAAATGTCAAAATTTAAAAATACACATTAGGTATATATGTACAATCCAAAAATAACACAAATGTATATATTCAACCCAAGGGATGATCACCATGTCGATATCGATCCAACCTTCCTCTTAGTCTTGCCTGAATGTATAATTTATATCTCTTTCAAATTAAATGAATTTTTTTTCAATTGGTCAATTCTCAAAACGGCCCCTAAAAATTATATAAATATGAATCGGAGTATGAAAGAAGAAAGAAAATTAACCTGATGATCACTATCTTATGTACAACATGGCCTTGTTGTGTTCTAAGAGCCTTTGCTAGGGTCAGATGACGAGGATGAAGGCATCGACGCTTCACGGAGCCCAAGCCTCAGCTCTAGGTCCACCTCCGGCTTATCGACGAACAATTCGCGTACTTGTGGATGTCGACGATCATCTGATGTTTGAGGACGACTCCAACTGAACATCGTGGTTAAGCTATCGTCGTCCTTACTGCGCGATTCGGACACGTGTGAGTTCCTTAGGCGAGCGCGGTCTCTCCTGTGGATGTTCATGTGGCCGCCGAGCGCCTGAGCGTTGGAGAAGCCCTTCTCGCAGAACGTGCAGGTGTATGACCTTATGTATCGCCCTCTCCCGTCGGCGGCACCGGTGGTGGTGGTTGTCGATGAGGAAGATGAGTTTGTTGGGTTTGTTTGGTCGCTCGCCTGATTCGATGAGCTAATTGTGATTAATCTTGCTGTTTTTTGTGGGTTATTTTGGTCCATGAAATGATGAAAGTGAGTAATTGAAGGAAATGATAGAAACGATGATCGAAGGAAATTAATAGAGCAAAGGAGAGGGGTACATATGATTTAAATAAAGATATAAAAGTGAATTTGAATACTCCCTCCGTTCGAAAATATAAAGATATAAAAGTGAATTTGAATACTTTCTCCGTTCGAAAATATAAGCATATTGACTTTTTGACACGTTTTTTAAAGAGTTAAGAACTATATAAAATAATATTTTTTATTAATTTTTTTACATAATCTTATATATTACTAATAAGTATATGGTTATGTAAAAAATTTAATAAAAAATATTATTTTTTTTTAACTTCTTATAAAGCGTGTCAAAAAAAGTTAAAACGGGGAGTATATTGTAATTTGTAAGCAATATATATTTGGTCAAATAATGACGGGTCGGTTGCGGGCCGATGTGTGTTATCTAATTATTATTATTAATTTATATTATAAACAAATTGAGCGTCATTGTTTTTTAATATGCCGACAACATGAAGAGGTCCCATCCAAAGAAACATTTGAATGTTTTTGTTTAGAGTTACCTCCGGTATAAGAAGATATATCGAGTTAACGCTTATAAATAGAGGATCATCCATATATCTTTTAAATCGCTAATATAGTATTTGATTCAATTGTAAAGTAATTTAGTTCGATTAAACCAGAGGACGACCAAGAAAAAAAGAGTTAGATATGCCCCATGCCCCTTTTGGTTGCACTACAAATTGATAAAGGATGAAATTTCAATTTTGAAGTCTTCTTCGTGGTGAGACAAAAAAATTATCCATGCCAATTGTAATAATTAAAAAAGCTTATACTATATTTAGAAAACATAAGTCATTGACAAGATAATGAAAAGGGATATTGACAAGATGATATCTTTTAAATTGTATAACAAGTCATTTCCATTTTAAAAATATTTGTAGTTAAATAAAGAGATCAATAAAAAAAACTCAATCCTTTTTCTTCATACAAAACATAATTTCATCAAAAGTCACCGAAATTTCACGATGAGATTTGACTTAATTATAATCTCCAAATTGCAAATTCTTCAATCAAAAAAATTGAATCTTCCATTCCCAAATTAATCAATCTTTAACCAAATCTCAACAATCAAATTAATAAAACATAAATCAATAAATTCAATGCAAAAAACCTAATCAAAGCCAATTACTCAATTCACACATACATTAATTAATTAAGGGAAATTAGTTGTAAATACTCCACTTTTATAATTGGTTTGTTAAAATACGAATCCGGATGCTCTCCTTATATTAGGAGTCCTAATAAATCAATATCCACCCTCTAAATAATTCAATGGCCAGGATCTCTTTAATTTAAATAAAAATAAAGAAACCATCATTTTCCTTCTGCTGGAATAAACCCCCAATTCCCCCACCCACCACCGCCGGCCTTGTTCACCTTCTCGACCTCCTCGAGCAATCTCCGATACAGCTTCGCGTCTCGCAAGAACTTGAACGGCGACGGCGGGGAAGTTCTTAGCCCGTTGATTTCCGCCTCCAAGCCGGACGACTCAAACAGAGGAGGAACTCCTTGCTGCTCGGGCTCCAAGCCCGCCTCAAGCCGGTACAACTTCTCCTCCAAGCTTGTTGATTTCCAAGCCTGATGGTTTCCGCGTCCAAGCCGGCCTCCTCGGGTTTACGAACAGGTCGCTCAAGCTCCGAGTTCTTGAGCCTTTCCTGCTGGATTTGGATCTCCCATCTTCGGACTCCAAATCCTCCTTCGTTTCCTCTTTGATTATGAACAAAAACCTGTTGTGGATCCTCATCAGCTCCGCCTCTACCATCGCATCTTGTTCACCTCCCATGGTGCAGAGGAGGAACTCCTTGCTCGAACTGAGCTTGATGTCCAGGGTTTCGGCGTTCCCAAGCGCGGATTCGCGGCGGCCGGCGGTGGTGGGTGGGGGAATTAGGGGTTTATTCCAGCAGAAGACAAAAGGAGGATTTTTTTTTTTTTGTTTTTTTTTTAATCAAAGAGATCCTGACCATTGAATTATTTAGAGGGTGGATATTGATTTATTAGGACTCCTAATATAAGGAGAGGATCCGGATTCTTAAAGTACCTACTTTTGAAAACAATTACACCAACATATAAAAATTTGCAAAAATACCCTAATCAATTAGCAAAACTAGTCCACCACCCAAAAAAATCAGAAAATAAAAAAAGGTAAAATATTTTTGGTATTTATCTTTTTTCTGCTATATATAAATTATATTAAATAATTAAAATCGCATCTTTACTCAATCTCCCACCGATTATTGCATACATCCTGTCAATGTTCATAGTTGGCTTTGTCAACATTGATATCCATCCTGTCAATGTAATAATGTTATGGTTTCTAGATACATATTGACATTACTTTTCTAAATATGGTTAATAATCAAGTAGATATGATTTACCGTATCTTTAGTCAATCTCTCCTCGATTATGGCTTCAATCCTGTCAATGTAAATGTCTAGCCTTGTCACCATAAACATTAATATTGTCAATCTAAATAATTAACTTTTTCATCTTGGATATGCCTTTAATTTCTAATTATAGTTAATAATCTAGTAGTTATGGTATGGATAAAATCGTATCTTTAGTCTCTTCCTGTTTAAAGATTTCGTCTTGTCAATATTAATGATCAACTTTGTCATGCATGATGAACATTTATCCTGTCAAAGTGAAATTTTTATAGTGTGGATACACACGTATTGACATTCCTTTTCTAATCCCTTACTAAGACAATATTTTTACTTCGGTTAGTTTTATTATTTGTAAGTTTCTGAAAAAAATATTAAAAATAGAAGTTCATATTAATATGTTTTATGAAACTTTAGGTTTCTTGGTTCCTTTCTGTCATTTGCTTCTTTTGTTTGATTCTTGTTGTATATGATGGTTAGTCCATATCGGGTTGCCCGATCTCTTGGTTTCCCTAGGCTTGTCTAGATAGTCAAATTATTATCTTTTTTTTAGCAAATCGAATTATTATCTTGCTTCCAAAAAAAACCATAAGTTTCTTGGATTTTTTTTAGTTTCTTTTTTTTTGGCGTGAGAGAGATAAGAAACACAATATTGCAATCTAAATAAAAGTGGTTTAAGAAAACCATATTAATATATTTTTTTAAAGATCTATTTTTTATAAATTATGTTTTTCCAAGTATGCGTCATGTCAGCATTTTTTCAAAGAGAAAATTGTTGTGATATATATTATGTTATAAACATTACCTATAAAGATTGTGATATTTATCTACATTTGAAAGATGAAATTATATTTTTAACACCCTTAAATATTGAATTATTTTAATTAATTTCACCTATTTTTAATTATGCATCATTTCTATTTTTATTTTTGTTCCAAATGTTGTTATTACGTTGTACTACGGCTGAAGAGCCAAAATAACGATAAAATTAAAGGTAACCGTAGATGAGCCCTAGGGTTGGAATTTAATTACACCTCCACGAATTAATTATGATCACTGAATTAATCAATTTGATGATTAAGCAGCAAGCAACTATCACGTAGAAACGCACGAGATCTCTTACGGAGTAATTGACTAGTTCTTTGATTTCCCTTAATTTAAGGTTCCAGCTAGCTAATTTATTTAAGAAGATTGTTGAATATAGAGTTCGGTAGGTTAGTTAAGGTATTATTGGAAATAAGAAGAGTAAATTGTTTATGATTATATACAAATACAAGAGCATAGGATGAGTACATCCTATATATACCGTATAAGGGCTCATTTGGTACGAGGTTATGTAAGGTAAATGAAATGGAAATAAAGTCAGAATGATCGTTTTTATATGAAAAATAAGATAAAAATTATAGTGATCGATTAGGGGATATATGGTTGCCATTAAAGGGGTGATTGAAAGGAAGAAAAGAAAACAAATTTTCTATGAAAAGTTAGGAGAATGAATAATGATTAAAATTTCTAATAATGTATCTTGAATTATAAAAGGACTACATTCATTTTCTTTCCATTTACCTTCTCAAATTTTATACCAATTAAACAACATCTAAGTTCATTGGCGGAACCACGGGGGGCTCGGAGCGGCCCAAGCCACCCCCTAGCCCAGAAAAAAATATTTCATGAGATTTTTTGTTAATTTTTACTAATTTTTTAGAAAAAAATAAAAAAAATAAATCACTAAAACAACTTAGTTTAGTTGGGAAGGAATGAGATTTATTAGCTTGACATCATGAGTTTAAATCCCATTAGCCTCACTTTTTTATAATTTTTGTTTCTCCTGATTTTCTTCTAATAAAATATCTAATTAAATAATAAATTTAAGATCTTCTTCAATATATTTTAACAAAAACATTCTTTTCTATATATAGATATAAAAATAATTCTCTTTTTTTTTTAATTTTTGTTTTTCTTTTATTTTTTTTCTATAAAAATGTCTATTATATCACAATTTTTTTTAAATGTTTTTCTACTATGTTTTTTAAAAAGTATTTTTTATACGTACATACAAAAAAATATTGAAATGTTTTTTTGCCCCTCGCTAAAAAAAATTCTGGATCCGCCACTGTCTAAGTTTATGTGTTATAGGTGAATCCCAACATTTTAATTAGAATATTTACAACATATTTATATATATATATATATATATATATATATATATATATATATATATATATATATATATATATATTGGAGAAAAGAGAGGCTTTATCCCAGTACGGATCACTTGTTACATTTTTTGTATTACACTCTCTATTACACTTCTTAAATTGATCTAAATTATGATATGATATCTTATGTTTAAATTTATATCTTAATCCTAAGTGGTTAACCCATAAAAAAATATATTTTGTGTGTATATTTTAATGTTTTAGCTTCTTAGGATTTATGCATCTAGTCATATGATATCTTTTTATAAGAGGTTAAAACATTATATATATATATATATAGACACACTGCAAATTCACTAAATTTGCAAGAATTATCAAACGGACATCTAAATTGCTGTTTTTGGTAAGTTTTAACGAATCTAATCTTCGTGATGTTTGAGAAATTAAATTTTTTAGATATTTTGATATTTATTTCTTCGTCATTTAGAATTTTTACAATATCGATCTATTGGACATGATAATTATAATATTAAACGAGTAAATTAATACAAATAATAATCGATGTAATTAACCTTGACGTACATATTATTATATATCTATATTAACTAATGTGATATCATACTGCATGTGTTTCATTTTTTCGGAAGTTTGAACAACAACAAATCAAACATGAATGAAGACGATAAACGAGAAGGACACAACAGTTGGTGTTTGAATTGATGCATGCATGTTTATTAAAAATTGAAGATCTATCGTCTATATATGGAAATTAAAGTGGATGATTATAAAGGCAAAGTCAATACTTTTGTGAAATATGCTTTGTTTCCTTGCTTAGTAAATTTGTTGCTTAGTTGCCAAGAAAAAGATTTTCTACGGTGATATAAACACGGAATTTCCATGAGTTTTTTCGGTGGAGTTGTGGGTAAACTCTACCATATATAGTTAATTTTTCACTCATAAAAAATAATTGAAAAAGAAATTTAGATTGATGGGTCCGGATTGGTGGGGTTGGGAAAAAGGAGGGGATAAAATTTTATCCGTTAATTTTTATTTTAACGATTAAGATCTTATCAAATCTACTAATAGAGTTTTTTTATTTTAAAACTCTATTGGAACACGGTTAATTAGTAAGTCAACACTCCAGTTTTATGTGGTAGCCTTGTGTTTTTCATAGTGCTTTGTTTATGTTTTGTACGTTACGATTGGGATCAGGTAGGTTTGCTTAGGGTTATTATATGGTTCACGATCAGTAAGTCAACACTTCGGATATGATTATGTTAGTAAAGTCTTATGTATACGTCCTTATTAATAATACAAGCTAGTAGACTTATTCGAAATTCTCCTGAAGGTAAAAAGAGGTGATGGTTTTCATCCCACACATAATATTCGATCATTTAAAAATTCTATTGTGTATAAAATTTGATAAGGGTAACAGTATCCACTCCATAAAATTTTCTATTGTTGTTTGGAATGACTTAATTCCTATATATGTAATCAGTGGCGGATCTAAAGGGGCTCGAGATGGCTGAATCCCTCGCAGCCTGAAAGAAAAGCGTAAGAAAAAATTTATAGATTTTTTTGGTAATTTTTACTGGTTTTAAAGATAAAACAATACAGAAAGAATAATGAATCATAAAAATAGCTTAACTTAGTTGGGAATGAGAGATATTTATTACCTTAGAGTCATGAGTTCAAACCTCATTATCCTCACTTTTGTATAATTTTTATTTCTATTAATTTCTTTTACTAAAAATGTCTAATTAAATAATAAATTTAAGGGTTTTTCAATATATTTAAAGAAAAACTTTCATTTCAATATATACATATAAATTTGCTGGGAATACCTTTTTTATGGCTTAAATTAATAAATTGTTCACGTTTTTATTATATTGGCAAAATGTCCATCCCCAAATTGAGGTCCGGCTGCTTCTAATCCGAGTCTCTCATGCCCAGGTCCATCTGATTCTCCTCATTCACACAATTCGTCTGTTTATTGCTCAGATCCGAGGCCATTGGAGCTCCACCGGTGGCAATATGGCCTCTTCTGTCCACCCTGCTCTGGTCTCTCTCATATCCAAATGTTTTTCGAGCTAGATCTGAAGCCTTTTGCCTACATCTGGTTTTTGAAGTTGTGTGACGTCACTTGCCCAGATTGGTGTTCTTCTTCTTCCTCCTCTACTTTCCTAGTTCTTCGTTTTCAATTGTCGCTCGACTAGGCTGTGTTCGTCCTCACCGATTAACCAGGCTGCATTCTCCTTCCAGTCGTTGAGTGAGAGGTTGTCGCCGATCAACCAGGTTGTCACCGACGAGCGCGAGAGGGAGAGTAAGCACAGACGAATCGGAGAACTTTGCCAAAGTCGTTGAGAGGACGAATCGGAGAACGGAGAAGGAAATCGAGGAGCTCGTTTCAGCAAACGGTCGGCGATGGGTATGATGCAAATTTATACTAAATAAAAAAAATATGACTAAGTTTATATTTGCATTAATGGCCCAAATTTTTAAAATTTTATATTTTGCTTATTAATAATGAAGCAAAATATAAAATTAAGCAAATTTAAAGTCTCATAAAAATTAGTTTGTTGTCAAGCAACTTAGGTTTCAACAACTCCGGTTTCAGCAACTTAGGTTTCAACAATTCCGGTTTCAGCAACTCCGGCTTCAGCAACTCCAGTTTCAGCAACACAGTAGATATTTAGCTAATATGGATAGGTTGATGGAAAAAATGCTAATAAAGGTGGAAAATATGGACATTTTAGTAAACACCCAAAAATATATTCTCAAAATTTTAATAATTTTTATTATTTTTTTACTTTTTTCTAGTAAAAATTACTATTTAAATAATAAATTTATTATTTTTTTATATATTTAAACAAAAATATATTTTTCATACATACGTGTAAAGAATATTTTATTGAAATTTTTTTTAACCCCCTAAACAAATTTTTAGATCCACCGCTATGGAGTAGTTAAATGATTAAATGTGATACAGGTGTTGATGGTATATATTAATTTTTCTCTATCAATTGAGATATTTCATAATTAGATAGATTTCGTCGCAATGGGATAAGTAAGGTGTTGAATTTACCCCAAAACCGCTAAGGATTAATATATATTTAATTGTCTATTTGCCACATGAAGTAACGTGCAATAGTTAACTTAATTAGTTGAAAACTCGATCAAATAATCCATTAATTAGATTAATTGTTGCTAATGTCAAAGTACACAAGTTGTGAAGTTTTGACAATGTTGTGCTGAAAATTTCAGTTTCGAAGATGAAGCCGATTGGGATATTATGATATTGATGCTGTAAAATCTATAGAAGACTTTTCAGATTGTAGTTTAATTAATACTCCTTTAAGTTGTTGACTGCCTAACTAATTTCGCGTTTTATTTTCGTTTGCAGTCCGCATTTAATGTAACCGCAAACTGTTTATTTTGGTTTTCCTTTTGGCAGATCGATGTGAAAGGAAATACTACTCATTTGCACTTGTGAAACTAGAAAATTTTCGGAGGGAGCATAATTACACATGTACGTCATTTTGGATAAAATCGGCATATATAATTCTATATAATAGTACAATAAATAATGTTATTTTGGGATAATATGTCATCGATTTATAATCAAACACTATCATTTTTTCGTGTTTAAATAAATAAATAAATATAAATAAAGAAAATACCAGGAAAAAAATTAACTAAATAAAGATAGAAAATCCAATATAATAAACATTAAAATAATACTCCCTTCGTTCGGCAAAACTTGACGTTTTACTATTCACGTACGCTTTTTTAGGAGCTAAAAACTATATAAAATATCTAGTTTTTTTAATAATTTTTTTAACAATTTTGTAGTTATTATTAATAAGTACAAACTTGTTAAAAAAAATTTTAAAAAAAATAAATATTTTATATAGTTTTTATCATTCTAAAAAAGCGTGCGTGAATAGTAAACGACAAGTTTTGCCGAACGGAGGGAGTATTAGGGTTATTATATGTGAAGAAGCTCGGGTTTTGCTCAATAAAGGTTCGGTTTGAGTATCATTTACTAAATGAGCTAACAACTATGAAGTATGAACATATTTTTAAGCTCAATTCAAGGTTCGGCTGTATCTACGCTCAAATAGCGCGAATTTTGTGAAATTTACCGAATTTCCTTTATTTTATAATGTCTTGAGCAAATAAGGTAACATAATACTTGGAAAAAAAACTGAACTCGAGCTTGTTCTTTTACTAAACAAGTCGAGTATTAGCTTAAGTTCAAATATAGACTCGACTCAAGCTCGACTCGTTTCTAAACGTGCTAAATATAATCAAGCAATACTAGACTCATTTGGCTCGAATAACAACCCAGCCTAGTCAATATATAATTTGTTGCACTCTTAACATATAATAATGTATAACCACATATAAAAATTGTAAACTTGTGTAACTTCTTATCTAATTATCGAAATGATTAGTATAACCTCTTATTTCAAAGCTCTTGAGATGAATTATAGTATGTGAAAATATTGTTAATTTAACTAAACTATAAAAACATTATAGGATTTATAGCCTATTGTAATAAAATTAAAGTGATTAATATACCTTTAATTTTTAAAGATTCATATATATTTTACTCAGATGTCGAATTTCTTTTACATATCCATCCAGTTTATCCGTAGCAATAAAGAAATGTGGTGTCGATCACTTATGTTGTAGCTTTGTTTGATAGGAAAGGTATAAGGATTCGGTTTAATTTGTAATAATTTACAGGAAAATATACAGAAAATCACCCATTAAATATAAAATTTTACACTTAATCATACGCTAAATACCAAATTATAGAAAACAACCTATTAAATGGTTTTTGTTAACAAATCATTACCCGTTGTCTATTATAAATCTATTTGGGTTTTTTGTCATATATATATATATATATATGATATTAATATTTTAAGCTTTATATTTAAATTAGAATCTCAAATAGATTTAAAAAAGGGAGTGCTTTTTAGAATAAGGTAAAAATGCTTTGTAGAGCAACACAAAAAAACACTTTTACCCCGGTTCTTGATAAGAACCAGTCTAAAAATTGTATTAAAAAAAACAAGGCAATACCTTTTTAGCTCGGTTCTGGGTAAGAGTCGGGCTAAAACGGTATTAAAAAAACACAGAGCAAGACTTTTTAGCACGGTTCTTACCGAGAACCGGGCTAAAAGGTACAACAGGTCGCAGCGGCCAGATGCTAGTGGTCGCAGCGACCAACTTTTTACCTCGGTTTTGATAAGAACCGGGCTAAAAAGTGTATTTTTCTTTTTTTTTTTTAAAATGGTCATTGCGACCCATAGCGAATTTGGTCGTTGCGACCATGTTCATATGCGTTAAACAGAAATTTTACCTTGCGCTAAATAGAAATTCTAAAAAAAAAAATGTAAGGTTTTGGGTGTTCTCAGGTCCGACTAGTTCAATCAAATTATAAACCATAGAACCACAGTTTAAATGATGATAAAGATGAGCAACTTCATCTCCAACCTAGTTGGTTTATCTCTTGTAAGAAATGGTAGCAACATGTTGACTCGAAAGTTTAAAGAATGAGAAATGTGTCGGAAATCACAATCTCGATCTCTCATGAGCATTTTCAAATGTCTTTGATGACATTAATGACGTACAATTGATCAAATTGTCACGTTCTACCTCAATGCCATAGAATGCCAATTCAACACCTTTAGTACAAGTTCCAAGTGAAAGCTAAGTGCCTCTACCAACAACGTTGAAGAAGAGGCATCGTATAAAGTGCCACATGCCATTTACGAACTTGCAATGTCACGAAGTTGTGACTTCTCTTGAAAAAAATATATTCTCGAAAAAAATATAGAATCATCAAAGTTAATCTTAAAAATCTCTGTATGAGGTAATTTCCATCTTATGTTCTTTTTCTTTAATTTTTCTTAGAAGATTGTGTTCTTGATTCCTAGAGTTTCATCTCTTCACTTCACTTATTAATGTTTTAGTCATTTCCCAATTACATCATTGTTGTCTTAGCTAGATATTCCTCTCATCCATGTTTACCTAACAGACTATCATGGTGAAATTAATGTGATTTTATTACTAATTATCTATACTGCCCTTCATTGAATTATCAATATATACTATCTTTTGATTGTTGTCAAGTTTGGTGAAAATATATGAGTCATGCTTGAGCTTGAAAAAAAATAAAAATTAAAAGACTATGAAAAAATGGTTTTTTACGTCGGTAACGTATTGTCAAGGGCGGTTCTCGGCAGCTTCCTGGGTGTTCTTTTCGTTCCTTTCTTAGTTGGGGCTCTGGCGTCCGGTGTCGGGTCTGGCTGGGATCGAGGTGGTGTGTATCGAGGCGACTCTGTGTTCCGGAAATTTCCTTGGAGGATCGTCTTCAATGCCCACAGGGACTCCTGATGTACCGCTGGCCAGCAGTGTCATCGCTTGGTGATGCTTGGCGTCGGGTTGTAGTCTACGTTGTCCCCAGCTTATTGGGTTAGGTTCGTTTGTTCGCCTCGTTCTGTTGCTTGCCACTGTTTGTATTGCACCTTCTTCTTTTGTTTTGGTTGTATGTTTGACGGTTCGCCGTCTGCCGACTTTGTCGACCACTCGAGGAGTCAGGTTTGTTTGATCCTCGAATTATTACCTTATAAAAAAAAAGTATTGAATATACCTACTCTAAATCAAGTGGAGCAAGAGAAAAGATAAATGATGAAATTTTCACACACACGTGTATAGCGTCATATCTCAAAGATATGCACGCGTAGATAGTAGATTGGTGTTGTTAGCTTGGCTCTGAAAATTTATTCAAAATGGAAAACAAAATAAAAATTTTTTAAATTATTTTTGTTTCAACTCCAACAACTTTCTTATTTTTAAGATTTAGAAAATGATTTATTTTTAAAAAATAATGCAGATTTAGGAAATTTTTTTTATTTTTTCTATTGTTTCTCCATTTTGGAAATGAGATGGGAAATATATTGGACTAAAAAAGCTTTAAAATCTCAAAAATGAAGAATATGTTGGAAATGCGATTTGCCACACTTCCAACTAGATTAGATATTTAAAATATATAAAGATTTATATGTAGATTAATAGTAAGCATGAGATTATGTTAAATTCAATATTTTTAATTAAGCCGAATAATTAGTAATTATGTTAAAAAAATATGAGATTGGTTTAAAGTGATAAAAGAAAGAAGAAGAAAAATTAAAGGAAAAAAAAAAGTAGATTGATTGAAACAGCTAAAAAAAGGTAGGGATGTCCACTACAAAATATCTGACCTAGTGTAACACCCGAAATCAGTTACCATAGGCTTCAAAACTGTTACTATAGACCTATGGTAACACTTGTCACTCCGCTACAGTAGAGGCCGTTACTATAGGTCTATGGTAACGGCATGTTGCCCTATTGTAACAGTTTAATAAAACCAAGCTACATCCGTTACCTCAGATCCACAACTGTTACCATATGTACAACCATTACCAAAGGTACAAAACGGTTACCGTAGGTGCAACCATTACAAAAAGAGCACAAGTGTCACCAAAGATATTTTTTTTTCAAAAAAAATATAATAATAATATTGATTAGTTGCACCTCACGAACACCACAACAACCCTTAAGAAACAATAACAAATCCACACAAAAAAGGCTAACAAAGTAGGGCCTCTTTGATTCAATCAACACATCTTCAATACATATATGTATTTTTGGGCAAGACCAGCTTACAAGTATAAAAATATCTATCATCTCTAACATAGAAATTGTTAAGTAACTAAAAGCCTTCTAAAATAATTTGTTCCTAAAAAATTGAAGTCCAACCCCTTAGCATCTCAAACTTCACGAGTCTCCGTATCTCCTTGCAAGACAGAATCTACAACAAAAAATTGCAATATTAACCCATATCAATATATGTACCTCAAGTTCTCAGCCTATCAATTGAAAGAGTTAGGTACATTCACAAGTAATAATAAAAATACTACGTAATTTCAGTGTAAATATCAACAACTTCAACATAAGCTCAAAGTCACGAGAAAATAAATTGCAATTGAACAACTCATATGTACTTAATCAAAAAGATTCTTAGCTAGCATCTATTAGACCAGTTTCAACTTTTTCTTAAGTATCACCATGTATTCATCGAGAAAGCTCTAGTTTGATTTATGTAAATTTCTAAATCAAGGCATCAACTCTAACTTGATTTCTTACCGACAATTGGCTCTTCAATAGCAAGTGATATGAATTTAATAAGGATTAAGGAATACAAATACCTTTTGACAAAACCTAAACTTTCCAACAAAAAAAGCTAAGCAAAAAATAAATGGATTTATAAGTAAACGAGGGCAGCTAATTAATCACTTGATCACCTTTGTAAGTGGACAAATGTGCTAGTCTTTCTCCCTAATCTATGTGATTTAAAAGAAAACTACATGAATGGCAAAAAGGTGAAAGATCTCTAACACCTAAGTCAATGAGCATTGAGTTGAAAGACATTGAGAAATGAAGCATGTCAAGTACAAGAAGCCAATTACCTTAGTTTTGTGTACGAAGCACTCTAGTGTTGTTGCAGATAATTGCATTTGCAAAGAATAATTAGAACATTGTTGGATACTAATAGATGAAGTACAATATGTATGAGAAAAAAATGGAGTAGAAGTATAAACTTTATTAATAAAAATAACCTAAAAGAAAAGATAGAATCATACATGAACTAATAAAAGGCCTTCAAGCATAAGATATATATATTAAATAAAAATCATACCCAAACTGAAAAAAAATCCTATCTGACAGTAGATGGCATTGTCATTTAGAT
Source organism: Persicaria maculosa (assembly GCA_963922045.1). Classification (NCBI taxonomy): domain Eukaryota; kingdom Viridiplantae; phylum Streptophyta; class Magnoliopsida; order Caryophyllales; family Polygonaceae; genus Persicaria; species Persicaria maculosa. The sequence goes on from OY998268.1 coordinate 53,727,646, forward strand.
TCAACCTGCTTAATCCAAGACAATGAAAAAATCAAAAATCATTTTTATTTAGGCTTTATGCTACAACATATAAATCGATCACTACATTCTTATCGTTCATTAAAGTAAAACGAAATGAGAAAGGGCAAGAGTAAGAAACACACCCAAACTTTTAACACAAAAATTGACATAACATCTTGCATTGAAAAGGCCTAGAACAACAAGATATCATCAAAGCTAACCCGTGAAAGTAATAATAGAATACTTCACAAAACGCATGAACTATATATATATTGACAAAAAGTTCTTGTGCCTGTCACACAAAGCCAAGTGAAGTTAATAGCTTGTGGAAAGAAAAGAAAGGGAAACTAGCTAGACCAAGAATTCACACAAAAAAAAGTTAACAACACAGTGAAGTTCTTGAGCCAATTTACGGCCAGACCCATGGTTCATTTTCATGAACACATATATTTGGTTTGGCTAAAATGAGGGTTAAGTCAGAGGTTAATAGAATTCACACAAAAGAAGCTAAACACATGTAATGACCTCAGACTCTATCGAATATAAAACACAAAAGGAACAAAAGGGGGAGTTCACTAATAGGAAAGATAGCTAACCTCAATTGCAAGTGTCATTCCGAAATCCAAATTGACTAACCCAACTAAAAGGAACGAAGACCATTAGAATTCTTCTAAAATAAGACCCAGGTTCACATAACAACCCTAACATAGCCACTCAATTCACATTGCCAATTGATAAAAAATTTCAACTATTCCATTAATGGCAATTCCATTTCATCATCACATAAACAACAAGATCATAAATTCCTACCATCCATCTATTACAAAACAAAGTTACTGTCCAAGGTTGATGTTTTACCTTCCTAATATGGCTAATAAGCTTAGAACAAAATTGAAAAGGCTAAAAAAAAATGACAGTACACACATCAAAATAAGATTGCAATTGGAGGATAAACTCACCCAATGGCCCAATCACTTCAATTCGGCCAAAGGTGGGACGTTGGAGGTGTTGCTAACTGTTGAGTATTGTTGAGGTAGTTAGGTTTGGTCCTAATGGTGGTTGCTTGACAGTTCAAGCGGATTGCTCGCGGTGGGGACGAGTCGAGGAACCCACATATGGTTGTTTAACATCGAAAGGGGGAAATGGGTTAGGGGCTACGGGTTCCAGGGTTTTTTTGAAATTGAACGGATGAAGATGAGAGGGGACTCACCTGAGGAAGCTCGACGGTCGAGGATGTCGCGGGGCGAAGGATACGACGATCTGACGGGATCTTTGAGCAAAACCCTAGATCTGTTGAAGGCAATCGTGAATGTGAGAGGTTGAGATAGAGTGTGACAGACGCAGAACTCAGAAGGGGAAGGGAGATGGCAACACACAAACCTATTGGCGCCGGCATGGGCAGGCGATTCGATGGAGGCTGCTTCCTTCTGGTTGCTGTTGGGAAGGGAATGAAGAGACCGAGTAAAAGGATTGAAGGAGGCGATAGAGAAAAGGCTCAGAACTAGGGATTTGGTTTTTTTATTTTATTATTTTAATCCCCGCTCATGTTGAAAATTTTGAGCCCTTTTCCCTCTCTCTAACAACCGTTACCAAAAAATAATAGGGTGTTACAATAGCCTATCTATTATAACGCACAAGAAAACCATTACTATAGGTTATCTATTGTAACGCATTCAAAAAACCATTACGGTTTTAACGTTACAGTAGGTCAAATATTTAGTAGTGGTCACATAGACTGAAACAATTCTGTTTGAAGATTATATATAGTTAGTAAATGCATTAAAAATAGAACAAAAAATGTAATTGGTTTTATATATATATTAGATGGAATTCAATGTTTTTAATTAAGCCAAGTAGTTATATTAGATTGAATTGAATGTTTTCAATTAAGCTCAATAGTTAGTACATATAGTAAAAATAAAAGAAAAAATGTGATTGATTTAAAGAGATAAAATGAATAATAGAAAAAATTAAAAGAAATAAATAATAAAAGAAGAGCGAAAAAACTTGATTGGTGAAAAGAAGAGGATTACTGACATGTAGGCAGAAAGTATTCGATCTTAAGAGTATATATAGATATAGATATATAGATATATAGATATAGATAATTATATATATTAGATTGAATTAAATATTTTCAATTAAGCCCAATAGTTAGTAAATATGTTAAAAATAAAAGGAAAAATGTGACTGATTTTATTAAAGAGATAAAGGATAAGGAAGGGCGAAAAAAGTTTATTGATGAAAAGGAGAGGATTAAGTAGAGACTGACACTTAGGTAGAAAGTATTCAGTTTTAAAAGTATATATATATATATGTATGTATGTATATATATAGAGAGAGATAGTTAGTAAATATATTAAAGTGTGATTGATTTAAAGAGATAATAAAAGAAAAAAATAAGTAAAGGAAAAAAAAATTGATTGGTTTAAAGAGATAAAAAAAAAAGTAGGAAATTGAGTATTGGTCGAGTGAACTAAAATAAAGGTAGAGAGGACACACCAACAAAAAATTTCTGATTTAATTAGATAGTAACTAGTACAATTCTTGCATCATGACCCGATTTTTTTAAACTAAAATCTTAATAATATAAAATATTATTAAAAGTTAAGATAAAACATCATAAAAATCTTTACCATAAATGTATCTTATAAATATCTCAAAAAACTATTTTTAAAAAAAACTCATGTAAATGTGTTTAAAATAAAAGAAAAAATGTAATTGTTTTGAAAAGACAAACGGGGGAAGAAAATAATAATAATAAAAGGAAATAAATTCAAGTTAAGCCAAATAGTTATATTAGATTGAATTCAATGTTTTGAATTAAACTCAATAGTTAGTAAATACATTATATGTCCGGAAATAAATTCAGATTCAGTTTAGCCGTGCTCCAGTACTCCTCGCCAAGTTCTAAATAATCCGGGAGTATATAGTAATAATAAAGTTGATACTACCTCCGTTCAAAAATATAAGTTTTTTAGACATTTGCACACAAATTAAGAAAATCATAAACTTATTACATTTATACCCTTTATTAATTATCTATAACTCTCATCAACCAATAAAATTTAAACAAAAAGTCAAAAAGTAACAATTCTCTTATCTCAATACATAGAAAATTTAAAAGGACTTATATTTTCAAATAAAAATTTAAGACTAAAAGAACTTATATTTTTTAACGGTGGGAGTAGTAATTAAATACATACGGAGTATAATATTTAAATATTGCCAAATAACGTACATAATTGCGATTCAAATAAATTATAACTTACTTTTCTTGGCATTCACCTAGCTAAATTGGTATTTGTTTAAAGAAATGACAAAAAATAATGTCTTGGAAGTTTGAGTACCAATATTAATCATTATATTTTAATTATAAAAGCTTTTAAGTATACTGGTTTTTAGTCGTTTTGTAAATGTCTTCTAGTTCGCTTGAATATTCATTCACCATTCCTTTGCCCTTTTTTTCTTAAAAAAATATAATAATAAAACAAAAAAGCTACATTAGAGTTGTTATCCTTTTGGACTAATCCTATTTAATTAACGAACTATTTTAGCATAATATGTTATTATAAAACAAATAATATTTGTATGGCCATATATGAGGCATGCATTGGGTTTTTAGAATGCAAAAATGTCGTACAATGTTTTTGGACCATTAAATGATTTCAAATCATCGACAAATATAATTTATTGAAGATTGATTTAGTTTATATTAGGATATAATTTAGTAATTAACTAATCCTTAAATTATACCTATTTTAAGTGAGAATAGATTGGGTAAAAACGGAAAAAACGATGTATTTTATACATATTTTGATGTATTTTATACATTGTCGTTGATATATATAGACATTTTGATATATTTTCCTTTATTTATTTATTTTTAATTTTTCACTGCATTTTATAGGAAAAGACGTGTTTACATGCATTACATGAAAATTCAAATATCATATATACAAATCAAGTATTTAATTTATATAGTACGTTATGTATCTTATAAACACACACATTTTTCATAAGATATACACCATCCGTTTTACAATAAATATCCCTTTGCTTTTTGACACGCTTTTTAAGAAGTGAAAAATTCTATAAAATATTTTTTTATATATAATTTGATACTTATTAAAAGAAACGAAATCGCTATATACACCCCAAATCATGCACGTCCTTAAGGACGTGCATGGTTAAAAGGGGTTAATTAATTTTTTTTAAATGTTAATTAGTCACAAGGCTTGCACGTCCTTAAGGACGTGCATTTTTTACCTTGGATTTGTGGTGTATATAACAACACCCAAAAGAAATTACTTAAAAAAATAATATTTTATACAGTTCTTCGCTCCTTAAAAAACGTGTCAAAAAGAAAAATGAAATGTATTGTAAAACTATAAAGCACATCCTATATATAAAGTATATATAAATACACATGCATATATTTTGATATATGTACGTGTATACATCTCTTATAGTGTAAATTATAAATAGATTGATTATTCGTAAATAATAACATAATTATAATTTATACATGCGACATAATATAATTATTATAATTATTCTTACGGCCGGTAACATTCGTTTCATATAAAAATCATTTGTGTCGTATATTTTTTGGGGGTAAAAAGAGACCTAAGCCCTCCTCCTAAAATAAAGTAATAAAGGGGAGGTCTCAGGCGGATCGTTCCGAATGTGCAAACCTAATGGCCGGGAATGAAAAAACAAGTGGCAAGATAATTGAGGATATGCGACTAGTTTTTCTAAAGACATACGTAGTAGTACCTAAATACATTGTAGAGGATTTCTCTTATTCCAATGGCGGTAGCACGATTTTCTAGGGGTGATAATATTTACACCCATAAATTTTACTATATGCACCATATCTACGCCTCTTGAATTACACCCCTGCTCCTCTTGAGTCACACACCTGCCCCTCAAAAGGCGCAAGGTATTTTAATGTAAAATACCCTGCGCCTCTTGAGGGGCAGGTGTGTGACTCAAGAGGAGCATAATGTATTTTAAAAAAAAAATATAAAAAGTGAGATATGTGGTGAAAATAGTAAATTTTGTAGTGTAAATAACATTGGCTTTTTCTAGCTGGGGGCAAAACTTTTGTTTTGAATTTTTTTTTCTCGGTATATATATAATTAATGAAGAATATTTTTAAAAAAGTATTAAAAGAATACCATAGTGTATAAATATGATATTTTATTATAAAAATTCATATAATAAAATTTAATAAAAAAATTTCACATATATGTGTAGCATGATAAATACTTTTTTGAAAAATATTGAAAAAAAATTATAAATTTTTTTTAAAAAATATGTCATTTGTAAATGAAAAAAATTGATAAGATTGAAGAGTGTTGCAAAAAAAAAAACCAATGACCTCTTGCTCTAGTGGTAAGGGAGAGGTATCCCTTGCAAGAGGTCAATACTTCGAATCTCATTCTTTACACAATTTGTGTAATTAGTGGGTGCCCAAGTCTTCATTGGTTTGAGTGAGCCTGTCTGGTGGCTTGCCACCTGGCTTACCGGTTCGCGTCCTTTGCAAGCTAGGGTTCGGACTCGTGGGGGATTAATCGACAATCTCGGAACCCCCACGTTACAAAAAACACCCAATAATTGTGGTTTAAATATGACACTGGTAATAAAAAATCATAGGAATAAATATTAGAATAATTTTTTAAAATATCAGTGTATCATAATGAATACTCTTATGAAAAATATTAAGTAAACTATATAAAATTTGATTTAAATATGATATTTATAATAGAAAAATTTTGGTAGGAATAAAAATTACTGCATAAAAGTAAACAATGAGGTTTGAACCTATGACCTCTATACAAAAGAGCAATTGGGAAAGGGTCTCAGATGTCTGAGGCGTATGAGCCGAGACACGCGCAGTGGAACCACGGGTGGAGCAGTCGAGCCTATTGAATAAAGATTGGCTCTTCGACTTAAAAAAGAAAAAAGAAAAAGGAAAAAGAGAGATAAATAACGCCTGTAAAGTTTAGGTTGAAAATGTTTTTCGAAGACAGTGGCGGATTCTCTTTAGGGACAGAGGTGGCAGTCGTCCCCCCAATGAAAAATAAAATTTAATATACATATTCCTCTCGTCGATAGCTTCGATTGATATATTATAAGCTCAAATACGATACCTAAGTAAAAAGTTATAAATTAACGTTTCAAGATTGAAGCGATATAAATTATTTTCACATCATTTACCAAATTAATATACTTCTATCATACTTAACAATATTTGTTAAACTTCGTAACTTAATACTATAATTAAACCCGAAAACTTCAAATATTGATGGTTTTTTCGGGAAAAAAAATAGAGTTTAATTTTCCGCTCTCAACTAACCGCTCCAAGATCCGCCACAATTTACATCATAAATTAAAGAGAGAGAGAACGAGAAGAGAGGGACAAGTTCACCTTCCTAAACAAATTCCTTTGGCATCACATCCAAATATTCAATTTTCTGCATCAGTAAGCACTGTACACACCCATCTCCATCACTAATACAGATTTCTTTATGCACCCATTCCATCTTAATTTATTAATTTCTTCCCCAAACCTAATCACAAGTGTTAATTACTAGCTCAATAATCCCATGTACAACTTTTCAACATCAATTCATTGATCGATTTGATCATATGGACCAACAAGCCGCAGGATACAACTGGCCGGCGATGTGGACTACCGGTACCACGTCGTCGACACCAAAGAGAAAGCACGAGTACAGTCCATCTTACGACTCGTGGGAAGAGCAAGCCTTCGCCGACGATGCAGCTGGGCTTCTAGGATCTTCCGGGTGCGTTTGGCCGCCCAGATCTTACACCTGCACCTTCTGCAGGAGAGATTTCAGGTCCGCACAAGCCTTAGGTGGTCACATGAATGTTCACCGGAGGGACCGGGCCCGCCTTAAGCAGTTGCCGCCAAACACTCCCCCAAAAGATGATCATCAAACTCCTCTAAACCCTAATTACCCCTTTCATGGTAATAGCCATCATCTTAAGCCCACTTTCTTGATGAGTTGCCCTAACCCTAATTCGAAGGGTACTTTGTTCTACCCGTCGTCATCATCCTCATCGTCCTTACCAATTTTTCAGCAAGAAAAGTCTAGTGCTTTTGCAATTGAAAGACCCATGTCAACTAGAGAAATGCAATTTATTCCTCCCCCTCATATAAGATGGTCAAGCAACCCCTCCTATGCATCTAGTTTTCATCAGAGAAGTGGATTTGATGAGAAAAAGGAGACAAAGATAATATCGTTGGAGTGCGAAGAGGAGAATGAAGGCGATATCAATTTTGCGAAGTCTGAGCTATCTATAAGCTTGAGTTTGGTAGTTCGGAGGAATCTTCCGGTGGAGGAGGATAAGGCTACTTGTTTCAAGAGGATGAAGGTTGATGCAACGTCACCAAATCCATCACCGCCGCTGATCTTGATATCATCTGGAATGGATCAGAAGAGTAAGATTGATCGTTCCCCGAGAGAGGTACATGGCCTTACTAATCCTTACTACTCTTTAAAGGATATAGATCTTGAGCTCAGGCTTGGAGGGTAATTTATTTGCTTATATATATCAATCAATTGTTGATTTCGATGTTTTTTTTGTGCTACTAAACTCATTGAGTCGTCGTAATCTTTGCTTTACTAGTATGTGTGGATTAATCACATGGCTAATTCGATCGATCAGCCCTTGTGAGGCGAGCTGAGTGATATTTAATTTTCATTACCTATATAGCTTTTACCTTGTTTTTGTAAAATAGGGATTATATATGTAAAATACTTGATTACTCAGAGAGGATGATCGAAGAACTAATCAGACCTCAGCTCCTCAGCATCTCGCTATATATGTATCAATCAATCTCGATCTTGAGATAGTGTGTTTCGTTAAGTTTTTTTTTGTGAATTCCATCCATTTCCAAGCTAATTGTCTATATATGCATTGACCAGGAACAGTGATATATATCTTATGAGCTTTCCCACCTTGTATTGTACTTATCTTTAACCCTAGCTATATCAGTGGCTATAAGTATATATATATATAGTATCAATCAGTGGCTAAAAGATCGATCATTTATAAGAGAATCGAGGTGATCGATGCCCCTAGACGTACGCAGCCTTAAGCTTGGATCGGACTCACTCCTTAAGCATATATCCATGTGATGTAATTAGCTCATCACTATAGTTTTATAACAGCTTGCAGTCACAACTTAACTGCTGTGTATTCAATCAGGAACTCTTCCATATGAATCTATCGAGTTGAGGAAAACACAGACAGTTTAATTTCAATCCCTATATTGTAAACTGCAAAAAATCAAATCGTATACTGAGATATATGTTGAAGTAGAACACACCCACCCTTACACATTCAAGTCAGCTGATTGATTAATTAAAGTAGTAACTGAACTATACATATTCCCAAAATGAGGAAATAAGTATATTTTATACAGAGTAGAGTAATGAATTAAAATGAACATCAAAGAATAAGTACAATAGGGGTTGTTTAGAGGAGACAGTAAAGGTCAGATACATGCCAACATCGATTCGCTTTTCCTTAATTTGATAGTATCGTTTTCGTCATCTTTAATTTGATTTCATGTTTTATTAATATATATACACGTACATTGAGATCTGCTTTTCTAACTCTCTCCTAATTTTTTTTTAAATTAACTAATTCCCTCCAAATAATTCCATTTCTTGGTGTACATTCTTCAATCTCTAATCCCTAATCCATCCAAAACTGCCACCAACTCTTAGGTATGTGATCAGTGTTGAATGCCTTGGGAATCATTCACAAAGAATATAATCACATTTTGATTCGACGATTCTTTAGCTCTCATTTGTTTCTAGTCGTCCATCCTCATGAAATTTCAATACATAAGAACACAGATACACACACTTGATCACTACTCATGAGGTATATATATATTGAAGAGTCGTAATAGGTGATGTAAATAGAATAGAAAAACTTAGACAATTTTCGCAAACTTTTTGCAGAGTTGATTTCAAGGCCTTGAAATGAATCCCAAAGTTTTGAACCAGAACTCAAGGTCTTGAAATGATTCCAGAAACTTGTTCAGCAGAACCTGTACGAAAATAAAACTTATCAAAGTATAATGCGGAAATTAAATATGAAAGTAAAACTCAAAGAACACAAGAATTGTTAACGAGGTTCAGCACAACTTGGCCTACGTCCCCGCCTAGGGTTCTCCAACCCGTAGGATTCAAAAGCACTATTATTTCACTTCCTATGGATCCTAGATACAACCGAGAAGATCTTTCCTTCTTCTAAACCCTCGAAGCCTCACCCGCTTCTATCTAGTCAACTCAGATCCCTTAGAGTCCTAGATACAATTTAGAAGAACAACCCTTCTCTCAACTCGTAGCCTCACCCGCTACTATCTAGTCAACCCAAAACACTCGTGAAATAATAGCCTAGTGAATACGTTTGAGTAGATGTGTACTCTTAGTATAACACTTTAGACTTGTACAATGAAGCTCTAGAAACTCTCAAACTCTCAAAAGATAAAGCAAGAACAACAATGGAGAAAGAATGAATCAAAGGGGATAGTTGCAATGGAGAACGCTTTGCTTGTAGATTGAATGCTCGTGTAGTATTCTCCTTCTCCGCTTGCACCGTCTCTTTTATAGGCTGCAGGGGCTGGGCTGATTTTTGAACGTTTGAATTTGAATTGTCAAATCTTTTCTTTCCATAAAATCATCCCACAATCTTCAACATATCTTCTCCTTATCTTTATATCACCTCTTGCCTTGAATAGAAAATTCCATCCTTTTCTAAAAGATTTTCCAGCCACTAAATCTTCCATAATCTGCATAAAAAATCTGAGCAACCTTTTCAAACATTTAATATAAAATTTGCACATAAAAATCTTTAACAAATAAATATATAAAAATCTTTAATCCTAGTGTAATCTCCTCCCTAATCCTAATTAATTTGACATCCAAACATAACCCCTGTCACCCTAACCCTAAATCTAGAGTGACCTAGCTTATATATTGAACTTATCCGTTCGAATTATATGTGCAAGATGGTTAATTAGTTAATTGTACCCTTCAATTTGTCACGATGAAATTAATTTGTAAATAACTAGTTGTCAAATAGAGCTTGCCAATTCAATTAAGTACTTTGTGATAAAGAACCATATATATATTGATCATATACACTTCCTGGGGATACCACACAAACCCCTTTCTGTAAAATGGTCGATCACAAACTCAAATCTGTTTTTTCACATTGGAAAATGAATGCAAGAGAAAAAAAAATAGATAGTTTAAGAGCGTGTTTGCAAATTGGAAGTTTTTTAGGGGTTGAGTATTTTTTAGGAGGTGGAGTTTATTTTGTGTATTATGAAGGTGTGAGAGATGAAAATTTTTTTAAAAAAATAAAAAGTTAATTGGTACGTGTTTGGTGTTTATAAGGTTGGAAAATGTTTTTGAGTAGAAATTACTAAAATACCTTTATAAAAAGCTGATTAGTGTTTGGTGGTTAGAAGGCGGAGGGCATATTGGAACAAACCCAAAAAAGAAGCTCCCCCTCCCCAGCTTCCATTTTCAAGAAATTTAACAAAATTTAACCTACACCTTCACCTCCCACAACCCTTACAAAAGCTGTTGCCAAACAACCAACCAAAAACTATTTAACCTACTATAGTTTGTATATATTGTGATGGGTTAGGTGTCTTAAATTTTGCAGCGGTATTGAATGATAAAGCTGCAGATTTTCAAAACTAACTATCAGTAGGAAATACACGTACTTTTACGGGTTTGAAAAAGTGCTGGACTCGAACTCAAAGCCTTTCTGAGTTGTCATATTTGGAGCTGCTGTTTCAAACTGGAATTTAGTTTATTACAACTGTTGATCATCAGAGGTAGCCATATTGGTGAACGGAGGGATTCAGACTAGACGGTATAAGATTAGTTTAATATATAAGAGGTAGATGAGCAACTGGTTGCTACCATTACAATTTACAGGGGAGAGCACATGGCCGGTGAGATGTCATTTTTGGATTTCTCTTAAAAGGGAATTCAAAATTTAATTATATATGAGAATTAATTAATGGTTTCATGGCATTTATAGACGGAATTTGTGGGGGAATTCGGAGTTATGTTGGACTTCTCTTGCCTATGTGTTGGGGGCAATTTACCCCGGTTTCTCTCCTCCAGCATCTTCTCCCCATGGGCCATGGCATCAACATCATCAGGCCAATTAAAATTACATATCAACTGACTACAGTGCAACCGAACCTCTTACAACCGAATACATACTGCAACTGAATAAAGCGACTATATATAAATAAATAATTACACTGTGCGCAATCGAATAACTCACTGGAGAAACAGGACATATGTTAGAATGTCCTTTGTCCGGCGATGTCTGTAGTAAACTTTTGCTACTTGATCTTCTCCAATTTATACACAGAATTTGATTTCAATGAACTACGGAAACTCCTCCTTAATTGGTGATGGTTTATGACCAAGATTGCGGAAGCAAAGGCGTCAACTCGACAAGCAGAGTTCTAACCCGAAACAGAAGGATAGACCGGCCTATCCTTGTTAAAAGATAGATATAGATTTGTTTTGATAAAGGAAAATACTAACTCTATCTAAATCTATCTAACCTCTTGTTTGTTTTTAGGTAAGGAAATGTAATAATTAACTTTCCGAATCTAGTCAATTTTTTAGTTAAAAGATTCATTGATCAATATTCTAACCATTACCCTCATTCTCTCATTTTTCATACCAAATTTATTTCATTTTTCCCTATTTGATTACCTAATTTGAGTATAGGGTAGCTATATCTCTTAGGATATATGCTCTAACCACTTCCCTCTCCTCTTTTCTAGACTCACAAAAAAAAAGTAATGATCATACAAATTTTACACATAAAATTTGATTCATTTCCCTTATATTCTCTGCTACTCAAACAACAAGGCCTTGAGTCTAAGTAAGATGACAACTAAGAAATTAAGAAAACCCTAAAAGATAGAATTCTCTTTTCCCACCTTATTTATCCTAACTAGTAAAAATAATAAATGTCATAAAATAATCCTAACCGAGAAATACTAAAATAAGTAATTCCATAATTAGATTCCAACTAATATAGAAGTTACTAAAAATAAAAACTAATAAAAATAACTAAAATAAAATATAGTTTAATTCTATTCTTCATGAACTTCCAAGGTGAAGAGCCTTCTTGTTAGCTTTGAAGAGTACATCCTCCTCCTTAAATAGTTCTCGAAATTTGCTCAAAAAAAAAAAAATAGTTCTCGAACTCAACTTGATTATTATTTGACTCACAAAAGGCTATCTTGACTGCATTGGACACTATACAAAGTTACAAACAAATAGCCCTATAGGATAAGTCATGCATTTGTAAAAAAAAATCTATAAAATAATCAACTTTAAAAAAAATCCAATTCACATGATTTCTTACGTACAAAAAAGCACGTAATCGCGTAACCCTACTTGCGTATTTATAAACTTCCAATTGTAATTGATATTTATAATATATTAGTCAATTAAATGACAACGGATGGATCAAATATGACTAGACTACATACGTACAATTATACATTTTTTGCCACTTAATTATAAACCGATCGACATGTATATATTCAAAATTAAATATAAATGCTTCGGGAATTTCGAAACTAACAAAAGCCACTGTTTGATTGCCAAAAAAAAGCGGGTAATCAAATGCATGTGTATGGACAGTAGCTAGATAGTTTAACTAATCTTTACACTTAAATTCATAATATATAATATCATGTAACCTCAATAAGAATATAAGATAGATGAATTATTATATTTTTAATTTCCTAAAATATATATAATTGTCGATGAGTTGCTACTTGATCGACTACTTGCTTGCTAACCAGCGCAATTATTGAAAAAGGGGAATTTGGAACATTAATAAATAATAATTGAGGAATCTATGTATATATAAGAGTCTCATTACACCCAAAAAAAAAATGTCTTGCTCTCATACGGACAATTGTTTTAGTGTAATTTACGGATATAGTGTTGTCGCATATTTTTCGTGTTTTTTCAATTGCAACTTGTAAGAGCATCCACAACCATCGTTCTTTGAGTGTCTTCCCATTCAAAAGGAAAAAAAACGAGAAATAAAATAAATTCAGAATAGGTTAGTGATGAGTGTCATCCAATTCATAAAAGTTTCGTACATCAAAAACTCCCCTCACAAAGAAGAAACTCGTTTCTTTATTTTCTTGACAAAGTGACAAGTGATTGTGTTCAATATTTTGATTTTGATTTTTTCTTTTTAAATGATAAGACACTCAATGATGAGCACTATGGGTGCCCTGACAAGTTATGTCGCTGCCCCTTTTGAATAGAAAATTTAATTCTTTTAAGAAGCTAAAAAATTCTATAAAATATCTATGAAATTAATTTTAAAAAATAATTTCATGCTTAATAAAATTATCTATGAAATTATTAAAAACATTGATATTTTATAGAATTTTTTAGCTTCTTAAAAAATGTGTCAAAATTGAAATAACAAGTTTTTTAGATGAAGGGAGTATGTAGGAGTCATAACATTATCATGTATCGTCCGCCAGGACGCCCTTGGGCGCTGGTTCAACCGTGGTTGACTAAACCCAAATTTTTTTCAACCGTGGTTGATCAAACCCAAATCTTTATCTTGTATAAAAAAACATTATCATGTATTATCTTGTAGGCTCTATTGAGGTTTATCATTTAAAAAGATTATCCAAATTTTAATTATTTTAACACGTTTAATAATGTTTTCTTAGGATTTAAATATTTAAATTTAGAAAATCTTTCTTAATATGATTTGTTTTAGGTTAGGATATATGTTTTACCCAAAAAAAATCACAGATTTGAAAGAAAATTAGCTCCTTTATTTAAGATTTCGAATTGAATGCGGCTTCCTATATAGGCAAGTTGCATATATGGTTTTTTTTAAATATAAATGAAAGTAGTTTAACGCATTAAAAAAGCTCAGTTGAAAGGTTGAAACTTGAAAGGATTAGTGATTGACAAATTTAAAAATAAAAAATAATATTACAAGATGTGATACCATGGTACTGATACAGACAATACTGTAATATGATAGAACAATATTTTATCTTCATGTTGGTAGAGGAAACGCAAACTACTAGTAGCCTATATTAATTACATTTTCACCGAAAAAACAAAATATAGAAGCCCAAACAAGAAGAAAAAGGCACCTGGCTTATGGGCCTAAAATTCGGCCCATCTAATATGACTTTTTAAAAGGCTTCTTTTAGGATAACTAAGCCCATGATCATTGCCACCAAGCCACTGAACGCTTGACAGTTACCCAAATCCATTTTTTTTGGGTGTTGTTTTTTACACCCTAAAATTTTACTATTTACACCCAAAATTCATATTTTTATTTTTTTTTAAAACAAACCCTACGCCTCCTGAGTCATAGACGTGTGACTCAAGAGGGGCAGGGTATGTATACAGAAAAAAATAGCTACGCCTCTTCAGTCACACACCTATGACTCAAGAGGCGTAGGGTTTATTTAAAAAAACAAAACAAAAACTTGAATTTTTTGTGTAAATAGTAAAATTTTCAGGTGTAAATAACAAATCCGTTTTTTTTTCTCCAAAAAAGGGGGAAATTTGAAGAATTCTGACTCAAGTTACTCGACCAATCTTGTATTTGGATTCCAATGCATTATATTTATAATTCAATTATAATTATAAATACTTAAATGGTGTTTGGTTATTTATTTTATAATGTGTTTAAAATAATATAAATTTTAAATAAAATACCTTATAAATTGTGTCAATTAATTATATTAAGCTTATAATGTAATTATAAATTGTACAAAATAGTAATGACATAATTTATAAGATATTTTATTTAAAATTTAAGTTCCTTTGCATAAATAAAGTTGTGGATAACTGGCGTAATTTAGTAAGGTGGACGAGTTGTTTATGCTGTAGATTTTTCCTCGGGGAAATTTGCCAAAGTAAATTTTACATTGCTTACCTTCTTTTTTTACAACTAATACGATTAGAACATATTGTAGTCCATTATAGAGCATTCTTTTGGATCAGAAGAAGACGTTGTTTCCTTGATTCTCATTAATTTGGTGATGGTTTCTATTTTCTAATGAAAGGAAGACTCTATATGATCTTACCTTGTCCGATTAAAAAAATATCATTTTTTCTAAATTATAACTTTAGGATTTGTTTATCCGATTGAATTTCTTAATCTATATCCTCATGTTTTCGAAAGCTAACAGATTTCCTCGTCTAGAACAAATTGGAATCGGTGCAAATTAGAGGACAAAGAAATTCTTATAAGTCATCTATAAAGCTAAAATGTATATCTATCAATTGACAGCCAAGGGCTTGTCCCACATCGAAGAAAGCGAGTAACGGGAGTGGACAAAGTTGTAATAAATAGGCAAGAGTAGGGTCCATTGAAAGGTATGATCCTTCAGGCAGTACAAAGGGATCTGAGGAGTGGTCATAACTCGTATTGTATGATGCGAGATGGGTGTCCAGCCCAAGCCTGGTTACGACAAATTGGGCACCCAACTCATTTACCATCTGATCCCTATTGCTTACCTACAACACTTCCACATAAAAAGCCCAACCAACCCATACATTTGTCCAAAACCCTCCTTTCTAAATAAAGTTTTTAAATTGACCATCCATTAAATTATAAATTACACAAATCACCATCCATAATAAAATTCTATCAAGTTTTTTTTTGAAAAAATATTATAAATGAAAATGATCCATATGCCATTTTCCGAGATATTGAACATCTGTATTTATTTATATAGGTTTGATTGGTGTATGAATTATAATGGTGATATAAAAAAATATTTTATTTTCGACTAATTGCAACAAGTTAAGGTGTTTTAATGGCTACGAAAATAACATTTGATTAAAAAGTGAGGATAAATTAGTTATTTTTATTGATGTTTTGATAGTTGTTTTTATTGGGTGACTTTAATATGATTTGGAACATGAGCATTAATATGATTTGGAACCTTTCTACATGAAAAGGCACCTTTCAAAGTCTCTTTTTTGCGGTATTCGGTGCATCCAAACATCTTTAATTATGAAAGATGGCCTTTTATTATATGTCATGAGACCATAGATTGGAAAAAATAGTATCAACAAACTCATACGGTGGATCATAATCAAAATTAAACCAAACAACTGGAAGAAAATTAATGAGTACTCCGTCTATCTATATATAGACACACTAAAACAGATTGATTCTATTAAAAAAAATTCACAATAAAAAATCATTAAAATAATATGTTATCATAATTTGTAAAAAGTTATCAAAAATTATAATCTATCTTTATATATTTTATTATTTAATTGATAAAAATATAAATTAAAATTATTGATATCCATACTTACCAAAAATACTTATATCTATATTTTTTTCCTTTGGAAAGAATTATTTATATCAAAATTAATTATTTGATCGTTATTATTTTATTTATATTTATATTATTTTTTAATAGAATGAATTACTTATACCTAGATTAGTTATTATTTTATATTTCTCGCACATTTTAATCATTATTAGTTTAATCTTCACATTGTAAATTAATTAGAATTTTTAAATTTATTATTTTTGTTATATTACTAATAGATTTTTTTATAGATAAAAAAATATAATTTAGAATATAAATTTATAGATTTCTTAAGTTGAACCACTATTTTTTTTTTGTAATAATTGACTAAATAAAACAGTGTTTCAACTTAAGAAAATCACATCTTGTAACCCAACATATATAGGGGTAGCTTTTACATTCGTTTCATGAAACACATTTTCCAACTATAAATTATTTGTCGGCTTCACATTATAAATCCATTTTTCATCAACGTTTCCATTAACTTGTCCAACTTTGTAATTTTTTATAAGCTAGGCGTGAATTTAGACAATGTATCCTCATCATAACTTTTACGCTTGAAATTTAGTTGAAGAGGAAATAAGCCGTGGAAAAAATTACATTATTTTATTTTTTCCCAAAAATAAAAAAAAAACTATATAATATAATCGATCTGTGCAGTTAGAGAGTTGTTTTAGGTAGATCTGAGGGAGTAATACCCAAGATTTAGATTTGGATGTATAAACACTCACCATTAATAATAATAATAATTTGAAATGCTAAAAAAGTGCATTTGAAAGAAAAATAAATGGGGGCAAAGCCATTGGAAGTAAAATAAACAAAAAACAATTGCAATGTAAAACGTGATTGTTTTATTAGAGCGACCGGTACTGTTTGGGATTTACCAAAATTCCTTGAAAAAGAGTGACAGCTTTAAGGAGACAATGAAACCGGTTGATGCACTTTGAATTCTGAAATTACTTGTATCGATCATTCACCATTGTATGGGTGTCGCCTAAATTAAGTCCCAAAAGAACAACCACAAACACAAACACAAACAAGGTCCGGTTGCCGAGACCCACCACCGCCTCCGTCACCGGACAAATCGGAAACCGGCAAAATCGTCCCCGCCCCTAACCGACACCCCCACACACAACGAAGCCCCATCAAGCGTGCACAAATAGTATATATATCCTCTTCTCCAACACTTTATATTATTGATTCGTTTTATAGCATATGGAAATAGTTTGGTTGGGTAAATGTTTATATACAGAAACACATGAAGGGCTACTCCTCTCATTGCCAATTGGTTTTGAGATGGAACCTCGTTGGGTTTATGTGTTGTTCGAGTCTCCCGTATATGGGCCCGCACACACGACCTCCCTATACGCAAATTTGGGACGTTGATTGATAGAAAATAGATTGTTGTAATTGATCCTAAAGGAAAAATAATTTGTAATTAAATTCAATGGGACCCATACAATATTTTGATTTACTCTCCTTTCCTTTTGGTTCTCGCGGGCCGAAACCGAATAATTTTACCGAATAATATTTCATATTTCAAAAACCTCAAATTTATAAACAATACTTCTGATTTCTATGAATAATTATTCAGTATCATCGAATAATGCTTCATATATTTACCGCATAATGGTTCAAATTTCTCATTTTAAAATTCAGACACCCCAAATTCATAAACAATACTTACGAATTATACGAATAATACTTCGAATTTCAATGAATAATGTATAGAAATAACCTCAAATCTCTAAACAACGCTTCATACTTCAAGGAATAATGCACCTAATTCCATATATTGAGTCATTGACAAACAAAACAACAAGTCTTCCATTTTATGAGTGACGAAACGTTTCATATTTAAGAATTTGATCAGTATTCATAGAAACATGAATGATTGTTTAGAGATTTGAGGTTATTTCTATACATTATTTATTGAAATTTGAAGTATTCTTCATATCATTCGTAAATATTGTTTATGAATTTGGGATGTCTGGATTTTAAAATGAGAAATTTGAAGCATTATGCGGTAAAATATGAAGCATTATTCGATGATATTGAATAATTATTATTCATAGAAATCAGAAGTATTGTTTTTGAATTTGGGGTTTCTGAAATATGAAACATTATTCGGTAAAATTTGAAATAGTATTTGGTGAGATATGAAATATTATTCGATGAAATTATTCGGTGACAATCCACGAGAACCAAAAGGGAAGCAGAGTGAAACTCTCTCTCTCTCTATAAGAGGAGTGAATCAGAATTGTGTAGGTCACATTGAATTTAATTAAAAATTGATTTCTTTTAGGATCAATCACAACCATCTATTTTCTATCAATCGACGACCTAAATTTGTGTACATTATACCGTAAGGGTTGAGTACATAATATGATTCATACTCTATATATATAATCCGAAATTTTGCATGATATAATTAGGCTATGCTTGACAAATCAGTTAGTTTTTTGAAACTTTTGATTTTGATATAATATAGTTTTAAATAAAATAAACATAAGATTTTAGTGTAATACGCTTTTTGAATCAAAACTTTTCAACAATTACTCTCCTAAACTTTTCGGAGTTTTTAGTTTTATATTCACAAATTTTTATCAATAACTCCAACAGCTAGGTTTATCAAACACATACCATATTATCTTATTAACATATATATTCATCACAAATAATCTATCAGCTTCATCTAAATCATCAATTGACTACTATTTTATCAAACATATATTCAAATATCCTTGAAAAGGGGAAAAAAAGGGCATTTGGAAGGTCACCATCTCAAATTTCTACCGATTGTTTATATAATATATATGAAAAAACAATTATAAGCCATCTATATATGATATATCACTCCAAAATCATCCATTCTTTGATCTTGGTCATCTAGTTCCGATCTACAAATCATTTATAATTCGGATTTGAATATTATGGATACCTGCCAGCCGGCCAATTAATTAAATTAATTGCAAAAAAGTCTTGCTATCAGTAATTCAGTATTATCTTTATAATTAATGTTTAGGGTGTGTAAGTGTGTTTGAGATGGCAAGTTATAACTCTAGCTAGTGGATCGGATTCAACTAAATTTATTGAGTGTTATATATATATATAGATTCAATTATGTCGCTTTATTATTGGATAAAATTTTGCCCATTTGTTTAAATTAATTTCTTGATGCAGTTGAAATCTGTAAGATGATCCACACACACATATATTATATACGGAAATGTTATTATTTATTATATCATTCCATTCGAATTATTATTATTTCAGAATTGTTTTAAATATGCCTAAAAGTTAAAATGGAATTATTATTATTTCGGATTTTTTAAAATATGCCTAAAAGTTAAGCATTAATTTTTAAGAATAAATTAAATCTCGTAGATATCATTTCGATGTAATTAGGAAATACATAATAAAATTCATTAATAGCAAAAAAAACCATATACTACGTATTTATTAATATATGGGTGTTAGACATATATATGGAAATGTTTGATATATAATAAAATTAATTATCAGATTTTTTTTATCTTAGTATCATTTGATTCAAATTATTAATATTTAGGATTTTATAACTTATGGCTAAAATTTAAGCATTAATTTTTAACAATAAATTAAATCTCATAGATATTATTTCGACGTGATTAGGCGATACATTTCTTATTTAAAAAAATTCATTAATAGAAAAAAAAACCATTAATAGCATGGGTGCATGTTAGACAAAATTACAAATCTTATTTTAGAAAAATAAATATATCCTTTTAATTAAAGTTATCAATTCACGGATGAAAACTTACCTTTCGTTTTCGATACATACACCATACATGTGTTTGCAACTTGTTCACCATATATGTCATCTTTTCCTGATTTTGCAATACCGTGTTGAGTTACAATTTATAAACTAACAAATTTGTCAATAATTTATACCCTCACGTTAATTCGAGCGTTACTACAATAAATTTAAAATTCCTAGTTATAGTCTTGTACTCTTGTACTATATACTTATTACTTAGTGAATGTGACAAAATGAAATGCCAGTTGGACGAATTACCAACTGCCTCCACCCATAAAGAAAAAGGAAAGGAAAAAAAACTTTTAACTCTTATGTATCCTTTTTTAATAAAGTAATTTTTTACAATGTTATTTCTTTTAAGGTTTTTTTTTAACAAAAATACCTTTAATTTTTATTTAATTCAAAAACACCTTATATAATATAATTATTCAATGGAAGCATCAATCTCTATTTTTCAACCAACCACCTATTTTAATTTATTTTAAATCCTAAATATTAAATGAAAAGATATAAAAAATATGTGGATTGGTAGAAAAAAGATAATATTATAAAAAAATTCTATATTTATTTTATTTTTTAAAGTAACAAATTAAATGAATGAGGGAATTTTAATCACTAAAATAAAATGTCATAAACAAATGACAACATTTTGTTTAAAAATAAAAGTTGATGGTGAAATTGAATAGATTATATTATATAAAGGGTTTTTTTTTAAAAAATTAAGGCATTTTATTTAAAAATCCTATTATATAAGGTTCTTTTTGAAGTAAAAACTATTAGTAAAATGAAGGCGTTTCGTTCATAGACATTAAAATATCACCGAAAAATTGAAATATTTAGCCAAAAAAATAAAGGTTTGTAGTTTTACGCCATTTGAATGTATTATAATAAATTATATAAGGTGTTTTATTTTAAAAAAATTAAAAAGTGTTTTGTTAAAAAAACTCTATTATATAAGGTATGTTTTAGAAAGAAAAAAAAACTAATTTTTATTTAATTCTAAATTAATTCTAAATTATTCACTAATGAGTTACCATTAACAAAGTGAAGTAGGTCACTCACTTAACATACGTGCAAATTAATGTGGAATCAATTGGCCTATTTTTATTCTTATTATCAATATTAGTTTTGAAATGAAATATCATATTACAAGCTACTGTTAATGACTCATTAGACACTAATATATAGTGCTGGTGTAGCTAAAAGGAAAAGAGCTCATTGACTTGGTTTCCCTCGCGTGAGCTAGCTAGGTCGTTTCCATTAGTACTTATAACCTAAGTGTGGTAACACTACAAATATAAAAAGGGGGAAACAGCTAAAGCTACCAATTGATATTGAAGTCGATCGAGCGGAGAGAGATGGAGTCGGCGGAAAATGTGAGCGTCGGGAAGAAGACACCGGGCCAACGGTGGTCCCTTCAGGGAATGAATGCTCTCGTCACCGGCGGCACCAGAGGCATCGGGTTAATTAATTTCTTCGATCGATCCTCTTACTTAATTTGTCGTCTATATATGTACGTATAGGTTTATTAATGAATGTAAGTATATGTACGTTTTAATGGTAGCTAGATATGCGGTGGTGGAAGAGCTGGCGGGGCTGGGTGCGAAGGTGTACACGTGCTCGAGGACGGAGGCGGAGCTGCAGCGGCGGCTAGCCGAGTGGGAGGCCAAAGGCTATCAAGTCTCCGCTTCGGTTTGCGATGTGGCGTCGAGAGATGAACGCCTCCAACTCGTCCACCGCGTTTCCACCGCTTTTCATGGATCTCTCCACATTTTGGTAATTCATTCCTTCCTTCCATCTACCTTTTATTTATTTATAAAATATAATCTTACTTTCAATTTCATAAAAATTAACTATATCTACCTACCTTTAATTTTAATAAATACGTAACTCGGTAGATAAGAATGACATGTAGTGATCAATAGGTCATGAGTTTAAATCCATCTCTTTCATATTGTAATGAGTATAGTACCTACCTATGAACCAAAAAAATAAATATAATTCAATTTCTAAAATTACAAAATGTGAACGGGAGCATTTCATAAATTAAACAAAGTATGCTCCGTGAGATATAGAAAACAACAAAATATATATTTTTTTGGTCAAAAAACTTATGTTCAAAGCTTGAATGATACTACTTTTTTAAAATAAACAAAAGACCCAATATCAATTCAATTGAAATTTCAAAATAAAATAGAAAAATGGGAAAAATTATACCAAATACATAATTATATATATATGATTAAATTCAACATGAAAGGCTCACTTACCAAATGCAATTTGTCTGCATTAATTGCTTACGTAGCAAGGGACATTTAAGGGCTAAATTCATTGATATATGTATATCCTTTTCCTTGAACAATATATATTCTAATAAGAAAGAAAAAAAAGAAGAAATAGTACATATGTCCAATTAAGAATATGCAATTTAAAAAAGAAATAGGGCCTAAAATGTGATAGTTGTTGATGGGGTGGGGTGATCGCAAAGTTGCCCCCTGCAGAAACGGTCGAATTGATGAAAGTAGACAAGTTAGCTAAATGTTCCTCTCATCCTGCATGTTTTGCTCCTTTTGCCTTGTCTATGTGGGACACCCTCCATCTAACACTTTAGTCGTATTTATTGGAATTTCACTCCACATTTATATATTATTATACTTTAATTACCACCACTTAATGCCCTTTGATCCGATCTACATTTTTCTTTCATCATCATTATCATCCCTTTTTACATTAATATATAAATTTGATATAATCCTTTGTTTTATTATTATTATTATTAGATATGTAGACTTATATTTATACTGATAAACAAAATATATCATTTTACGGTATGTTTTTTATTAAATAAAAAATAATCCGTATTATTTTAGATATTTTTGTATTTATTTTATACAATTGTTATTATTATATATTATATATTATAACATGATTATTTATAAATTTTTTTAAAAGTAGAATAATAAGTACGAGTATCACGGATATAATGATATACTCCCTCCGTTCAAATATGTAAGATCATTTACTTTTCGGCACGTAGTTTAAGGAGCTAAATACTATATAAAATATTGATTTTTTAAAAATTATTTTTTTACATTTTAATACTTATTAATAAAAAGTGTTATATTGTAAAAAAATAATTTTAAAAAAATTAATATTTTATATAGTATTTAGCTCCTTAACATACGTGCCAAAAAGTAAAAGATCTTATATTTCCGAACGGAGGGAGTATTTATTAGGGGTTAATGCATTAAAAATTAATAAAAGCATTCTTTTAATAAAAAAAGGTTAATGTGTGTAGTACATATTAGAAAACTCTTTAATTACAACTGACTATATAGCTTTTCAAATTAGTTAAATGAAATAAAAATTATAACTGTACATAAAATAATATAAAAATAAATCTAATTAACTAGATAGCAGTAGTACTAATTATATATGGAATTATCAAATTTGTATAAAAATTTATAATCTACTCACAATCCTAATTTATGTTAGAACTTTTAGTTCACATAAGAAAAAGGTCAAAAAACAAAACATTTGTTTTAATTTTTTTTTTTGTAAAATATTTGAGTACGAGGCGAATCTATATGACTATATATAATAATGTGGCATAAATGACCAAGCTTAAATACCTTTAATTTAAAAAAACAATTTATTTTAGGATTATTTTCTATACCGAATTTGGGAACCTTTATTATTATTATTATTATTATTATTATTATTTAATTAAAGTAATACAGAGATTGTCAAACCTTAGCACCACAATACTGATTAATTAATTAACGGGAGGGTTGTAGTTTGATAAGGATTAAGGAACAATCATGAACTGTCGATGTGGTGTATCCTCTATAATAATTGGAATTAGATTGTTAAGATGCTTTTTGTCATTAATCGGCACACAACTAATTAAAATATATTAATAAATAATTATTTAAACAACACATGTGCTAAATTTTAAAACATTCACGTTGACCAAGCTTTTCATATGTATAGGGTTTCCTCGAACGAGTCTAGGTGCCTACACACATGGTTGACAGCTAAATAACCTGTGTGATCGGGTGTGTTTACATTTCATTACCTTTTAATTATAATATAATTATTTAGTTTTTGAATTATTTAGTTTTTGATTTATGTGAGTGTTTGATTATAAATATAATTAAAAATTATAATATAAAATTAAAATAAAATAATTGTATTATAATTAATATATCGTGGAATCTAAATACACTATTGATTTAATCATTTAAATAGTTTAAAATTTGTGTTAATCAAACACCATTTTATTTATTTGTATTATAAACATATAATTAATTAAATATAATTAAATAAAATAAAATTCTAAAATATTAGAGTAGTATATATGGAAGATTCCAACAGGAGATGGACATATAGTAAATATGTAAAAGGAATTAACAGTAACACTCGAAAATTCAACAATCACTGCATAAAATTAATGGAATTATTAGTTGTTTTACAAGATTGAGATGGTAAATCATGTCAAAGGCCCTTTTTTGCAAAAGTTGCGGATTTATATTGGAGTGAGGATTTGGAAATCATCATTGTTAATGTAGGTTTAGATTAGATTAGGCTTTATTTTGTAATTATTACTAATAACTATACAAGATGTTGATTGATATTTGATGTGTTGAGGGCCTACCTACTAATAACAATGTAACGCCTAATTATGATCAAACTATATAATAGTGAAATTAATAACGGTCAAAAGAGTACCATTAAGCGTGAATAGCGCGGATTATATTTGTTTTTTTTTCCTAAGTTTTTTTTGTTGGAAGCATAAAGTATTAGGTCTATCCTTGTGTTACATTATGATGTAACACAAGGATAGATTGATAATTATCTCATGGTGTTACGAATCGGGGATTATCGTTGGCCCAAGGCTATGAAGCAAAGTTAGATCAGATCGACTCTAATACTATATAAAGAATATCAAAATCGCATCAATTTGTATGAAATAAGAGCATTGCCAAGTTTATTATAGTTTGTGAATTTATTTTAATGAAGGTGAACAATGTTGCGAGTACGGTGATGAAGGGAGCAAACGAATACACGAGCGAGGATTACACAACCCTAATGGGGACCAACTTTGAATCATGCTTTCACATGTGCCAACTTGCCTACCCACTCCTCAAGGAGTCACATAACGCAAGCATCGTCTTCATCTCATCGGTCACTGGTGTTGTATCAGTCCCTTTCCTATCTCTCTACTCTGCTACCAAAGGTACATTATATTCGCATACATGAACAATTACTTCTTTTGTTAGGTCATTATAATTAATATGTACAATATTTGACCTGACATCTATCGGCCAGGTGCAATAAATCAGTTAACCAAGAACTTAGCTTGCGAATGGGCAAAAGATAACATTCGTGCCAACGCGGTGTTGCCATGGGCCATCAATACAACAGTGGATGAGTCTCTATCAGCAGATGAGAATACGAAGATGATGATGTACCAAATGGTGATAGCAAGAACGCCAATGGCTCGAATGGGAGAGGCAGAGGAGGTGTCATCTCTAGTGGGCTTCCTCTGTCTCCCCGCAGCCTCTTACATCACCGGTCAGATCATCTGCGTCGATGGTGGTTTCACGGCTAATGGTTTCATGCCCCCAACTGCGCTCCCTAGCTAGCTATAGCGTGCTTGGGGAATTTTAAATATCATATATTGCATGTATTTTATGTAATTTGTGCTTGATCTTTTTAAGTATGTATGTTGTGCTAGTGTTAATATTTATAACCGCCATATGTCTTCAATCAATTCGTTTGCATTTATGTAACGTTTCAGGACTATGTGAATGGGGAGACATTATTAATTGTAGTGTTCACTATTCATGTAGTGATGTGAACAGTGCCATACAACATCCCGGGAACATAAAAACGTACTTTTAGATGGAGGAACAAACAAGTCTTTTTCATTGCACTAAAAAAAATAAGTCTTTTTCACTAGCTATAGCCTATATGAAACTATTTTTTTTAATTTTTTTTTAATTGAGCAATATTAGCTGTTGTTTGTTGGACATGTGTCAATTCAAGTGTCAATCTCCGCGGTAAAATTTTGCTCAGTTGATATATATGTTGTAACAATAGTCAAACTATCGCTAAAGAAATGGTTTAGATTACCATTTCCAAAATTGTGACAATTTTCTACCGTGTTTAAAACTATGGATATGGAGAGTTAGTTGTGAAAATCTTGTCTTAAATTTAAATACAATAAATTTGCATCTCCTTCAGAATTTGAGTAAAAAGAAAACCACAATTTTCAAAACCATGTAAACTCCCACGCGCCTCCAGTGCAACCAATCTGAATTGAGTTGACACTTTAACATTATTTTTTTCTTCTTTCGGGTCGGGCTTACAGGCTATAAATCATCCACCTTGGTCAGCTTTGATGGGGTGATTAAAGTAGTCATTGCCTTTAAAATATAGTGTCCAAACTCCCTACCGCCAAGCCCATGTAACGACATCGACAAAGTTTGTTGAGCTATATTTTAATCACCTCATTAATGTTGGTCGATGGAAGGATTATTTCGTCCACCCTTGAAATTATTATCCAGAACTCGATTAAATTTATTAAATTATAATTTAAACCCTCTTTTTAATTATATGATAATAGAAATTTAATGATTAAAAAATGATAAAGTAAGTAAGTAAGAATGGAATTGAAAGGGTACAATTGATGTCATTTTTGCCCCCAAATTAAATATGTGTAGAAGCTAATGGATAATCGGAAAGTGATTTGGAAAGGGAAAGTGAACAACTTGATTGGAGGGAAAACAATTTTGTAGAAGCCGACACCACCGTCTCTGCTATTTGGAAAGACAAAATGACATTGATGGTTTTTCCTAATTTCATATTTACTTATTTCTTTTTTTTAATTGTTAAAATACGATTAGAATATACGGAGTAATATAAAAGGATGTGCAAAATTGTAATTTATCAAATTTAACCTAGATTTAAAGAAATAATTTTGAGGGCGGTTGATTGGTGACAAAAGTTATTTAAAGGGTGATTTTTATGAAAATATCAAATTTAAGGGGTGGTTTATGGCAAATGAGTATATTTAAAGGGTGGTTTTATGCAATTTGTCCTTATTATATTCCACGCGAACACTTCTCTGTAAGTAAAACGGGCCGGCCCATTTACATTCTTGGAATGGGCTTTTTTAAAAGAGCCCACGAGCATATCTTCTGGAATTAGTTCTTGTAATTTAGCCGGAGAGTTTAATTTCTTCTTGACATTTCTCTAACCATATAGCCTCTGATCCTTACGAAATCAAAATTCATGAAATTCTAAGTATTTTCCCTCATTATATAGATGGAGATTAACATTTATTTTTCACTTTTAACATATTTTTTTTGTTACCTTGGATGCGATATGTATTAAAGGATCAAAAGCGTATCAACTTCTATGTGCGCGATGGATTAAATTCAAGGTTAACGCCATCTATTTTGGGCACTCAAGATCATGAAAATAACATAGAGAGATGATCGATGCAATGTTGATATATACATCAACATGTGCAAATTGAAAGGTACCGGTTGGTTTTGGTAAAGGGATATCTCAACCGATGAAGATAAGGCCGAAGGGATTGATTACATAATATGAAACCATATATGGACTCATAACTTTTATTTATAGTACAAGGGTAAGGTTTGAAAGCATAAAATGATACCAAATATAAGATAGAAATAGACTCAAACCACCCAAATTAAGTTATCTTCTACGGGATAAAGGGTGCTTTCTGATTAGTTCATCCAGCTTGGAAGCCAAAACTAGCTAGTTCAATTGATTTGGAAATTGACAAGGATATTTTATTATGAAATTTCTTTTTTTTTTCGGGGGGGGGGGGGGGTTAAATTTATTTATTTTATTATGAAAATGGGGGATTGAAAATGATAAATAAATATTGTGCTTTTGTGTAATTTTTGTATTATGTTAGTGATTTTATTAATTTACAAAACTTTTCCAAGCTAGGTAGAAAGCCCAATTAACACCAAAGTTCATGATATTTTATGAAATCTTACAAATTAAGGTTATAATCTTAAGCACAACTATCCATAAATATCAGGATATTCAGTGGAGTTAACCCAAAAAAATGTCATAGAATGAAAGGAATAAAAACACATTCCATAAATTTGTAAGCTACCTTATAACTTGTTATAGATTACACAAGAAACTTTACATTTGACATTTATTTAGTATATCAAGTACTAACATCTATTTAAATTGTGTTTGAAACAAAATAAATTAATATAATAAACTCTAAAATATGTTTAATGTATATTTATATATACCGACATCATCTGGTGCAGAAATCTTACTAAGTTAAATTGAGTGATATAGCAAGTCATGATTTTAAAATCATGAAATGATGCAAAATGAAAAAGGCAAGAGAAAACCTAATGAAACCGACAACACATCAACAGTTGATAATTAAGTACGTATTGCCACAAATAATAAATTAATCATCATTTATTAGTTATAGTTGCAATGTTGAAAATTAAACCATGTGAAAGTAAATGGCAAGACAAAACCTAATGAAACCGACAATATATCTGCATGTGTCTAATATAATTATATGCTTTAGAATTCATGTTTAAACTATTTTAATAATGGATCAATAATGACACATAACTTTAACCATACAAAAGTTGTACAAATATAATTTTGTGTATATCAGGTGAGATATCAAAATCTGTGTAGCTCATGTTAATTCTGATAATCAGATTTTGTCTAGCAACTATGACAAAAAAAAAAAGTCTAGCAACAATGCATTATATAATTTGGATCTAATAAGTAATAAGGCCTTAAGACTTGTAGTTTTGTCTATCATTTAAATGATTAATATACATAATTAGTTCTTCCACGGCTAACAAATTAAATAAGATTTTCCCAATAAATATAAAAGAACTTATTTATCTATCCACACCATATAATCTCATTAAAACAAAGTCTGGGTCCTAATTATATACGCAAATTAAAAGAGTGTTTACGAATATCCAAAACTATATATATAACAAGAGTAAGACTACAAAACGTAAATCAATTATGTGACAAAAATTAGTTATATTGCGTTAATTAAAATGCTTCAAAAATTGATATTTCATCCCAAAGGCACTCAAGTGGGAACAAGAAATATTTAGTTAAAATGCTAAAAAAAACTCTTGCCATATCTTCTCAATTTCTCATGTTAGAGACTTCAATAACATTAATTTTTTTTTTTATCTTAGTCTGGTTCAATTGACAAAATTATTTTTCAATATATATATATTGAATAATAGTATTTATTTTTATCTTAATTCAATTTGATCGGTTCAATCACTCTACATCTGAATCGAGTACTGTGTTATTCATTTAAGGGTTTCTTATAAACAACTATATGTTTCCAAGAGAATTCGAATAATAGTAGTTTGACACGACAATATGGCCATATGGGTGACTATTTAGTGAAGGAAAATTCTTAATGAAGCTTAATTTGTTGCGTAAAAAGGAGATGGTTAAGATAGAGCTTTCCAAATCAAAAGACCTCTTGGAATGAAATTGCGTCGTCGGAGTCATCTCTCACATCACCCTACAGGCTTGCCGTGCACAGCTGGACTCATTCATCCAGCCACGTCATCATTCATCTCTCTCCTTTTAAACCCTCCACCCTCCCAACTTTAATTAATCCATTCAAATCCATATATCCAAATCCCCCATAGCAAAAGCTTCAATGGAGGAAACCATGGAAGGTCTAATCCCCTATTTCTACAAGGCTTTTCTACACTTCAAGAACGGCGTAGAAGCTCCCCTCGGATCCTGGCCGATCAACGCCTCCCCTTCCTCCTACTACGTCAGGCTCCCCGGTGGTGACTCCAACCGCATCCAACCCTCCGATCATCTCAAGCTCTTCGACGCCTCTTGCACCTTATCCTCCTCCACCTCAACCGGAGGCCAATCTCCCCCTTCTCGTCAATTATGCATCAAATAAGACGCACAAGACGGGGGATTAAGAACGCTTGCATTTTATGTGTACGTACGTACGTTAATCTCTACAATGTTAAAGGTACGCTAAAACTCTGCGTATGGTAGCTAAAGGGCACCATACGCATATTTCGGATGCTATGTGGTTGTATTTTAATAATGTCTTATAATTCGCGAGAATTCAGTGTCTTGGCCAAAGGGTCAATGGCACATATCAATAATGTAAATTTGTTATGTTGAATTTGATTTTCTAGTCTTAACTCTTAAGGATAATGTATCATTTATGTTTGGTGTCTAATATATATATAAATTCTTCCAATAGATAGACAGATTTTAGTGTTAATCAATTCCTTATAAGTTAAATATTTCAAACGGTTACGTAGAGAATGAAGTTGGAGGCGGGAAAAAAAAGTCAGGGTAGTTGGTGGTCCATGGGATGACGTGGCCAATTACCTACGATAAGCAAGGGGATAATATAAATATGGGGTCACATGAAAGTGACGGTTTGAAGAAACTCAATAAATAATTTGTTTAGGTGAACCTTACTGTATTTAATATTTGTGGTATGTTGTGTTAATCATATGTTATTGGCCTCTTATTTTCAATTGTTCAATATCTAAGTTAGTTAATGAATAATGACCATCCAACAACACAGTTTGAATGATTACTGGATTCAATTTGGACAATTAATTATTTCAAATTTTTTATAAGATATATTATGAACCTAATTGCATTTGTAGGAAGTGTTTGGATTCCAACACTTTTTACAATGCATTTAAAATAACATACTTTTTATAATGTATAAGGTATTTATTTAAAATTTAAGTTATTTTAAGCACGTTATTAAAATGTATTTACCAAACACTTGCATTGGAATCCAAACACGCCCGAATTCTCCGATCGGAATGACTGAAATACAAGAGAGACTTCAAAATTACTTCATTTACACCAGAAGATTTCTTGTTTTTGCCTCTCTACAATGACATTCAGCAATGAAAGGTTACAATCTTAACGCACCCAACAAACTGAAAAACACAACCATGTAATGGAAGACAAAAGCCAAAAATCACCCTTAAGAGGTGGAAAGCTGAAGAAATTCCATCTACATTTGGGGTAAGGCGAGTGATTTAGAGATGAATCACCGATGTGAAGTTAGACAGAAGCCAAAATCCAGAACATTACATGGGAAGAGACGGCGATGAGAAACCAGGTGATGAAGGCAAAAGCTATTGATATCTGAAACTTGCTGCAGGGCAGGGTCGAGCCGTTGTTGTTACAGAAGTCAAGGTCCTGAGAATACAGGACCACGATCCCAGCTGACGAACATGCTGCTGCGAGTGAGAGTGTAGCTGTCACCTGTAGTAACAAAGGCTAAGAAATTATAAAAGCTTTAATCTGACCTGGTAATCAAATGTAATTCTGTTTCTAACGAATGTGCTTGTAGACGTTTATATCTGAAATGAAAAAAATGAAGTGTTTCCAAGTTGGTATCGTGACCAGAACCAGTGAAACTAGGCAGGCAATAACTGAAAATATGCAAGCAGATGAAGGAGAGTTCAGCTTCCCGTGTTCTGGAAGAAGTTTAGGCAATAAATGATACAAAAAGAATATATTTGAGTTCAAATCTCTACAAAATGTTGCACTTGTTATCTAAGATTCAAAGAAATGTGCGTTGGACAACTTATTTCATTTCAGTTTCTCATCTCGTCCCAGTCCCACAAACGAGTTGTCCAGAGCAAACCTTTTTTTTTTTTTACTACCTCAGATTTGACTCTCGTAACTACTTTGTCACAAGTGCATGGGGCAGGAAGGATATTCAAATTAAAACACAAAGAAGGCAGTGTTCAATTATCCAGAACTGGCAGTCGGGAAACAGGAGAAGAAAAGCACTACATACCCAATCACCAACAACAAACAAGCTCACAAGTATTGGGTTTTGCAGGTCTCTCTTGACCCGTAATGCATGCACATCAAGGCAAGCAAGTCCCAGGCTCCATAGCACTTGAAGACCCATTGATGCAACCAAATAGCTGTATGAAAACGACACATCAGTATCATGCAGCATAACGTAAAAATTAGCACAATACAGTCAAGGGCATGTCTTCATAACAAGAATCTTATCAAAATCATAAGTTTGATCAACATCGTCTATCTGAACAGATTCAGATAGTAAAATGTTCCACGCTGTCTGAATCTCCTACATTATACACAATACACCGCACACAGAAAATAGTAGAGGGGACTTTATTACGTTAGCTTCAAGACTGAAATGAAAGGCTCTAGAATCAGTTAGTTAGCAATCTGCAATCCCAAATGTGAGAGGGGTCTGTTAAAGTGACAGGGGTGACAATAAGGGTATAGCAAATATAAATAGAGAAAGGGGAGTGTTGTTCGGATCCAGATAACACCAGAGTGCAAACGCATTTGCCATGGCAAGCATGGACGTCTCCCATTTAGTGGCCAATGGATTCCATTGGTGTTTCAGTCATCTTGTAGGGTTAGTGGATTCCATTGGGGTTTCCCCAAGATTGGGTTTATGTGTGTTTCTCTTCTTCTTTTTATGCATTTAATCCCATCTAATTGTGCTTCCTGAATTTCGTCTATTCTTTTGGATAAAAAAGAGTATAGATACAAATTCATTCATACATTCTGCCAATAAACCTAGATAATTAAGCGCACGCATGATGCCCAGAAGATGCAATACCAGAGACAAGGCATAAGTAACACAGAATCAAATAATACTGGAATAATGGAGTAAGTTAGAACATATAAAAGAATTTGAATGCACTTTTTTCAGCAAAAATTTCACCTCAAGTTACGAGAAAAATATAAAAATGCAAGACTCCCATAAACCTACATCTATCCAGTGAGGAAGTTCACAATACTAATGGTTTTATGAAGTTACCAGGAAACAAGGTAGTAAAGGACGCCACAGACAAATGATAGATGGGACTGGGACCATGTTTAAGGAGAGGTTAGATTCAATTGAACTCTTCAAAAAATGAAAATAACAATATGAAGTTCGACATTAACTTCAAAATTGGACAGAAATTAAGGCACATAGTCCCTAGGACGAGAAGAAAGGAAGCTCATTATCACTACAAAGAGCACTCTGGCCTAAGAACTCAAATGTCAAGTACTCTTTAAGTAGAAGATTTTGCTCTAAATATTGCATTTGAACGAAAACACAACCAACAACAACCTCGTAGTAGTATCTGTCAAGCAGATGCACAGAGTACACTCTAGCAGTCTAATTGTAACATTGCTATAAGCAGTAATGGTCAGTATTGAGGATTATCCTAACTGTCACAGGGTGCTGTAATCGAACAAAAAACAAAGGAGGAAATCGCCAAGTTGGATCCAATAACGGAGCTCAACCTGATGCTTTTATCATAATGTAAACCGCGGGCATGTGCCATCAGCTCATCACCTTAGAGAACATTCTTATCTCTCAAAGCAAAACAAATATGATCCAAATCATCAAAACCCCTCAACTAAATGTGCCATTAGAGATCTTCAACCTAGCCAATAAGCATTTGAAAGGATAATCAACAACTTTAGGGTTTGTTACCACCACAGCAAACCATTTTTTTTTTACTCAAATTCAAAGATGCAGACATTTCATTAAGACTTAACACCTCTCAATACACAAGTAACAAAGATTATTCATAGATATTAAGGAAGGAAATTGCAGAAAAGGGGAAGGGGGAAAGAGATGTACCAAAAGGCGGTATAGCCGGAGAAGCCGGAAGCAGCAACCATGACTCCAAGTGAAGCAGCTGCAAACAAACACTGCCCTAATCTCAAAATCAACCCACTTTTGGTCCCCGGACTCCCAATCACCTCCTTCATTTACCCTCTCTCTTTCCTCCCTGACCTGACTGAAATCAGGAAATACTCCCTCCCAAATCGGAGGAACTCCAAAAAATACAGAAATTTTACAAATCCAGCATGTCCATCATTACTCCCTTTTTCATGTGTGCTTTACCGAAGTTCTCCATCATCTCACACCCACAAATTGAAAGGAACCCTAAAATCTAAGCAACTCAAACAGAAAGAGAGTTGTTGAATAAAAATGATTTCTTTTTCCTCTAGAAGATGAAGATCGAGAAAGCGAGAGTGAGATCGACAAGAAAATACTCTCGTTTTCTACACCGCTCGATCTTCTTCTTGTTCGAGAGCTAAACCTCACCACTCACCATCAATCCTGTTCACCGCATGAGTAACTTGAGTTCATCATTTTTGCTTTTCACTGTTTTAAGTTTTTTTTTTTCTTGCTTTAATGTAAAGAAATTTGTATTATCCGTTTGGCTGAACATGGTTGGAGAATGTACGTTACATTGAAATGAAGACTAAATTATTTTAATCTTTACTTATTATTATTATTATTATTTTTTATAAATTTGAAAGGACTTTTTGCATAAATATACCAATTTAAATATCAATTTGCATATGCACGATTAAAAATTTGTCAAATGTACGGTCATTCACCAGCTTTTGGTGTCGGTAATTGTTTTTTGTCTGAAAAAAGTTTGCCCACACGGAAAGTCGGTGCTGGTAAAATTGACAACCCATCGTATATTTGGCAAAATGAAATCGTGCAGATAGCAAGTCAATAAATATATCATGAGGGGATAAAATGCAAATGTCAACTAGTTGGTATAGTTTTGCCAAAAAAAAAAAATCACCCCCCTCTTGGCAGTTAACAAGTAACTTAAGAGGAACATGAGGTGGCGAAATTGGGAGCATTCTTGCCATATTTAAATATGTAAAATACTGATTTTTTTTAACAAGGTAAAGATTCGAAATACTCGACCCAACAATATTGGGTAAGTCGAGAGACCGAAACAAATGACATACGGGCTAACTGTTATGATACTAGCAAGTTGAAACATAAATATCCTAGCCCAATTCGAACACAACAACGAAATGCCACACCGATGTGTAAAATACTGATTGATTGCAACTAGTATTAATGGTAGTTAATGATTGAATTATTTAATTCTCTTATTATAAATCATTGAAGTGGGTGAGTGAAAGATATTAACTCATGTCACAAAGAGCATTAAAGGTCACCATTGACGGGGTTTCGTAGTTGCAAAGACGGAAAGCTTCGCTTTTACTAATTAGTTGAAAGAAATATTGTGACACCCAAATAATCTTGTGTAACAGAAGAAGACTAACCCATGTCACAAAGGTTTTTGAAAAACAAAACATTTTCATGGGTAAGTATAGTTATGTTATTTTTATGTAATTTGAATATGACTATCATTTTCACATCCTTATTTGAAAGTGAGAAGGCCACTCTCTCTTTCTTTTGCATGGGGAGAAAGGGCGTGTTTGGCAACGGGATGGATTTGAGTGGATGGGGATGAATTTTGGGGATGGAAGGGATGCAGATTATTTTTGTGGATGGACGGGATGGAGATTTGTGGTAAAATTAATCCCGTTTGTGTTTATTTGTATTTTGATTGTTTGGAGGATGGAAAAACGGAAAAAGTCCAAATTGCCCCCACTAACCCATATGAGATGACGAAAATACCCCTCCCAAATACCCTAAAGTCCTAACTTTATCTTCTTCAATCGATTCTCAGTTGAAGCCCCAACAGCTCATCTCGACATCCCCCAGGTAGCTCTCACTTGTCGTCCTTGCATGCCTTGGTGCGGATCGGCTTGTCCCAGGAGTTATCGGATCGGCTGCGGCGGTGGTGGTGGTTGGCGGTGGCAGTGATCGGCGGTTGTGGTGGACGACCGGCAAGGGCGGCAGAGGAGGAGGACTTAGAGGTGAGGGTTAGTGGTGGCGGTAGGGTGGGAGGAGAGAGGGAGGAAGGTTGAAGATGATGGGGGCAAATTTGGGACATTTCCATCCCCATCCCCTCCCCCCTCCTTTTTCTAGGTGGAAAAAAATCCCAAAATTTTAGTGTTCTGTTCCCATCCCCCTCCATCCTATTGCCAAACATACGGGCACGGTTCCCAAAGCCCACCTCTATCTCTTCTATCCACTCCCATCCCCCGGCCAAACACGCCCAAAGGATTGGTGTTTGTCACCCTGCTAGTATCTCCAATAGATTCTCCATTTTGGAGATTTTGAAGGTTTTAGAGAATTTTAAGGCGTATTTTGGTCCAACAAATTCCCCATCTCATTCTCCAAAATGGAGAAGTGATAAAAAAAATAAAGAGATTTCTCTAAATTTGCAACATTCTCTAAAACTAAATCATTTTCCAAATTTTTTGAAATGAAAAAGTTGTTGGAGTTAAAGTAAAAATAATTTGAATAATATATATATATATATTTTATTTTTCAATTTTGGAGAAACTGTTGGAGATACTTTTATATGTCATAGAAGGTGGGTTGGGAAAAACTATGTAAGAGTGAGAGAGAACCACTATACAAGGTTCACCCGTGTTGCGTCGTCCAAGTCAAATCTCGTGACACCCCTTTAATATTGTGCGACGCTCGATGTCACTGTAAGACCCGGGGTCTCAAGAGGCGCCAGCCCATGCCACCTAGCCCTCTCAGGTCCGTTGTCCTCACTTGGAGCCTGAAAAGGAAGAGCTCTTGTGACATAGGTAGGGCTTGAATCACTTATAAATCACTCCCAACATCCTTATGATATCCGATGTGGGACGGGGGTGTTACAATCTCCCCCACTTAAAGCACTGACGACCCCGTCAGGCCCAAGGACTGCCCTCCGGGAGGAGCATACCCGAGCATACTGTCGACGCACCTCCGAGCCCGGAGTCGGCTCTGATACCATCTGTAAGACCCGGGGTCTCAAGAGGCGCCAGCCCATGCCACCTAGCCCTCTCAGGTCCGTTGTCCTCACTTGGAGCCTGAAAAGGAAGAGCTCTTGTGACATAGGTAGGGCTTGAATCACTTATAAATCACTCCCAACATCCTTATGATATCCGATGTGGGACGGGGGTGTTACAGTCACTCTCTATTATAACCATGTTACTCGCTGATTTTCTCATGTTACCTCTAACATTTTCTTCCATATGACCCATTATATTTTCAGTTAGTCCTTACAAATCTACATATCACCCGTTACATTCTCCATATCACCGCTTAACATAATGTCATTCATTTCATTCCACAAACATATCAATCTCTTGCCAAGCAATCCCTAACCTCTCATTTCTTCCATGTCACCTATTATATTCTCGATAACAACTGTTATAACCTCCATATCACTAATTGCATTCTCCATGTTGCATCTTACCTAGTTCATGACATCCCCTTTTTTTTTCCATGTAGTCTATTACATTCTCCATGTTAGGTTTAGTCTTCTCTCTCTTCTCTATGTATTTTCATTTCAAATTGAAACATCATTTACATTCCTTTTGATTTTTAAAAGCCCATTTATCAACTGCGTGGCAGATAAGGTTGCACACCTTGCTCATGTTGCCTCTATCCCCTCTATATACACTGACCCAGGTCTTAGCGACCTCATCCGAAAGGATGCTGTCAGATAGCGGTTCGCATCCGAATTTTCACTTAATTAAAAAAAAACCCATTTATCACTTTTAAATTTTGATGATGCCGTGTCATTATTACATTTGACTCTCTCTTTCTTTGTCACTTTTAATTCACTCTCTCTATTGGCACTCTCTATTCCACTTTTCATCTCTTTCTCCCTCTCTCTCATTGAAGACAAATGCCCCTATATCACCAGAAATAACATGTTGCTTGCAACCGACTATTTTTGCAAAACACAAAACAATTGTTATATATATATATATATTTTAAAAAAGCAATGTTTATTTATGCAAATTGGAAATTGTGTTGGGATATTAATACCATTTATGCAATTTAAAAATTACATCTATATTTCAGCATTTATTTTTAGGAAAAAAATACGTGGTTGAATTAAACCCATTTAAAATAATATTGATTAAAGTGAAGGTAAGATCTGGATGAGGTTGCAGTATCGGGCGCCCTGTTTGATCGAGTAGATCGTGGAAGTGTTCGTGCTTTTTGAAGATCTCCCATTTAGACGAAGTGTGATCCACACTTCCTCAGGAGCCGTCCTTGTCGATGATTGGTTATTGCTATTTGTCTCCTTGGTGTTGAGACACTGTGTGAGTCCTAGCACTCGTCCGTATTTTCAATATTCATAGTTTTCTTTGGATCTTCCTCGACTTCCACGCCATTTGACGATTTTTATTGTGATTTGTTGAGTGTGGTGTCATTTTTTTTATTTTAATTTGCGTTATCTCTATTTTTCAATGTTATATCATGATGGTTAGTTCGTTATCGATCCGTTGACATATCAAGTTATCAGATAATATCTTGTCTAATTAATATCTTAAATCTGTTAAAAAAAATATTGAAGGAGAGCAAGAAATCAGAATCTCAAACGGAGATTTCAAACCCATTAATTAGCAATATGTTATGTACAGAGAGAAATTAGATTCATACACAAGCAATTGACATTACAAACTAAGCCACATATATGTACATCCCCCAACTAATATATATATAGAAAATAGAAATAGACCGGCCCCTCACCCTCCACAACCTCCGCCACACCCTCCACCACAACCTCCACCTCCACAGCCACCACCACCACCCCCACATCCACCTCCTCCACTCACATCGGCCGCTACAACCGACAAGGCTACCACCCCAGCAGCAGCCCCTGCCGCCCCCAAAATAACCATACCACCGTCCCGGTCCCTTCCACCACCATCAGCGACACCCTTGCTCTTCTTATCGTCCCCTCCCCGACCTCGCTCTAAATCCCCGCCACGGTTATAGTGCGCAGTCGTGTAGGTTGGTCGCTGTGGGGCCGGGGCCGCCGAGGTACTACCTTTCCGACGTCGTTTTGATGAGCATAACACAACCACCACAGTCAACACCACGGCCCCCACCACGATTAACGCTATGAAAACCGGCCTCATTGGTCGTCGATGATCGCCCACCCACAAAAAGATTAATTCGATTTTTTCCCCCTTTTACGCTTTTATGATCGATCGATGCAATTCCCCTTAAATAGTACTCCGTATGTGCAAGCCAAGTATAAAGATATTACGTTCTGGTTGGAACTAGGCCGGCCCAGTAGTTGACTTTGACTTTTCACCATTGACTTTTCCTCATAGCGACTGTTTTAGAGATGAAGATTTTGCCTCGTAATTTGAACTTTTTGTATGATCGGTGTAATATGTACAGTATATCATATCTTAGTGTAAACCGAATGAGTGTAGCGTAATTTTTAAGATTAAACATGATCAAACTAGACTAATTAAGGGGAAAAAAATTATAAGGTGTACCTATTCATTTTTTGTGTTTGAATTTAGTCAGTCATATTTGTGGACGATATACCTCTCCTTGCAAGAAAAGGAATTGTCCTAATCAATCGGTATTGCTTATTTTGGTGTTTAAATTTTCTTTTAAATCTAGCTAATCTTTTTGATGCTGTAATTTAGATTTATTTACAGTTTATATCGTAATATCGTAAGGGGTGTTTACGTTGGGTTTACCCGTATGTTTGTAGATAGGATATGCCTTTCCTTGCAAGAAAAGGAATCATTCTACCCTATTTTTTTTTATAAGGAAATAATTCGAGGATCAGACAGGCCTTAACCCTCGAGATGCCGACAGAGTCGGCAGACGGCGAACCATCAAACATACAACGAAATAAAAAAGAAAACGGTGCAATACAAGAATCAGCAAAACAAACAGCCCAAGCCGACCAAACGATCCTAATCCCAAAAAGCTAAGGACAACATAGACTAATCCCGGAGCCAAGCGCCACCAAGAGATGACACCGCTGGCCAGCAGCACATCAGGAGTCCCTGTGGACGATGAAGACGAACCTCCAATGAAATTTCTTGAACACGGAGTCGCCTCGATGCACACCATCACGACCCTAGTCAGACCCGACATTGGACACCAGAGCCCCAATCATCCTACCCTATATATGGCTTCGTTTGATAATATAGGTAGCTTTTCTGAGTTTTTGATTTTAATATTTTATAATTTTAAATAAGTTAAATATAAAATTTTAGTTTTCAACAACTACTCACTCCAAACTTTTTAAAATATTTTGTATATCCACAAATCTATTTCACTACGCCATTTTGACACTCTATGGATTACCAGACCCTTAAATCCTTAATAATGTATGATATTAATTAATTATATATATAGGGTAGAACTCTTGCCTATATATACATATATAATAATACATGTATAAATTAGAATATATATTTAAAATTACGGTAACAGGATCACTTGAGGAATAATACCACACCGTGTATAGATATATATGTTTATTGCCAACATGTTTTTGATAAATATTGACTTGTTAAAATGAATGTTACGTCAACGTTCTGAAGATTTAAATGATTTCTGCGAAATTATTTGGTTATTATATAGATGGTTTGGGGGGTTTTTGACATGGTTGTCGATCGAAAGTTGTTAGCTTTGAGGCTGACCGGTTCCCATTGGAGGTGACATTTTGTATGTTTTTCCTTCTTTCTTCAAAGAAATTACTACTTAACTTTTGGTCGAAATTAAGCTTTCAACAAACTAATTAATACTTACGTGTAATTGACTAATTTATTTTAGCACCTCTGCGTGTTTGTTGGAACATTTTCAGACGATATATATACCTCTCCTTGCAATAATTGAAATTATAAATTGTAAATTCTATGATGATATATCAATGAATATATCCATCAGCTCTGCGTGTTTGTTGGAACACTTTCAGATCGATTCTTCTTTAATATTTTAGCAGTTTCTCCAATTATATTCTTAGAAGTAGCCAAAATTTAGTAATAGTATAATTCCTAGAGATTTAATCGCCCAACTATGCCAGATTACAGCTCAGGCGGTTCACCCCCCAAAAAAACTTCCCAAAAAAAAAAGATTACAGCTCAGGTGACGGACCTAAACCGTCGCCTAAAAGGGTTTTTCGTCGCTGGATAATTCAGGCGACGGATATCCGTCGTCTGAGTTGTCGTTTTGGCTTCATAATTAAATATTAACTCTAACTACCACTAGACTATATATATACACATTTTATTTTTAAAAAATTTAAATAAAATTTTCATTAACATCCGTTTAACTAATTAATTAATTTATGCAAATATGTTTAATTGAATACCCATAAAGAGATATAATATATATAATATATAATATATACATATTTTATAAACATGGGTAAAATCTTGTAAAAATATATCAATATTTAGCAAAAATTGGTAAAATATTATCTTGAACATATATTACTATATTATTCTGCTAAAAATATATGAATATATAACAACATTGGTTAAAATCTTATCTTAAACATATATTTATATACTCCCTCCGTTCAACAAAACTTGACGTTTTACTATTCACGCACGCTTTTTTATGAGCTAAAAACTATATAAAATATCTAGTTTTTTAAATAATTTTTTTAACAATTTTGTAGTTATTATTAATAAGTACAAACTTGTTAAAAAGTTTTTTTAAAAAATAAATATTTTATATAGTTTTTATCATTCTTAAAAAGCGTGCGTGAATAGTAAACGACAAATTTTGCCGAACGGAGGGAGTATTGATTAAGTGCACAACTCGATTCAGATTGCGGATTTCGCAATCAGTTGTCGCCATTTTGGATCTCTTTGTAACAAAACTTCAGCGGAAGATTTCAAAGAAAGAAAAAACGGAAAAACAGAGTGAATCGAATCAATAAGCTTCTTGTTGCTCTGATACCATGTCGAAGCATAGATTCGAAGAAGAGAAAATGAAATCAAAGATCAATTTGATAGCCAGATTACACAAAGTTCATGATCTGAGATCCAGAGTTCTTGAAATCTCCTTCACTCGTACAGACCTAACAGAAGAGAGAGAGAGAGAAATATTTCTCAATTGTCTCAACTGGCTCAGCTCTAACTAATACTCCTAACAACCTATTTATAGAGAATGACCGGTGTTGTGTGTGGTTTTGCTAGTGTGTGATTCCTTGTGAAGCTCAGCCCTACGCCTTTGGTACGTTGTTAGCTCTAGCCTTGCCTCTCTGGGTCACACTTTACCATACTCCTACAGAAGCTTGTTGAAACGCCATGGGAGATCACAAAGAATTGGGGAGAATCGAAAACCTAACTGATACCATGTTATACTTTGTGTTTGAGAGAAAAGGAAAGAGATGAACAGAATCTGGAAAACTGTTTTATTGATTTGTAAATTGGAAAATACAACAGTATTTATAGAAGAGGTTTAACCTCCAAGTTTGTTACAACACACTTAAGCTCTAACAACCTCACTGCCAGCTCTTCTACGTTGCTCTCTCCTTACTCTAGCTGGTGTGTCCTGGTGACTTCTGCCTTAGTGTCCAGCAGCTACCACCCCAGCAGCAGCAGCCCCTACCGCCCCCAAAAAACCCATACCGCCGTCCCGGCCCCTTCCACCACCATCAGCGACGCCCTTAATCTTCTTATCGTCCCCCCCACCTCTCTCTAAATCCCCGCCACGGTTATAGTGCGCAGTCGTGTAAGTTGGTCGCTGCGAGGCAGGGGCCGCCGAGGTGCTAACCTTCCGACGTCGTTTTAATGAGCATAACACAACCACCACCACACTCAACACCACTGCCCCCATCACGATGAACGCTATGAAAACCGGTCTCATAGATTAATTAGATTTCTTTCCCCCTCTTTGTTTCTGTAATTAATCATATACACACAAGATTATACTGGATATTAATTATATATACATAATTATACCACTATAAATTAGAATTTAAAATTAAGGCCACAGTATCACTTGAGGAATAATACCACAGTCTATAGACCGATGTTTATTGCCAACATGTTTTTGATAAATATTGACTTGTTAAAATTAATGTTACGTCATGCAAGTATGCAACGTTCTGATGATTTAAATGATTTCGATCTGCGAAATTATATGTGGTTATTTTATTTGTTTTGGGATGGTTTCGGGGATTTTTACATGGTTGTACGTACGTTGATCGAAAGTTGCTCTATCTTTGAGGTTGAACGGTTCCCATTGGAGGTGACATTTTGTATGTTTTTCCTTCTTTCAAACAAATTATAAGTTGGTCGAAATTAAGCTTTCACCAAACTAATTAATAAAGTCTATGATGATGAATATATTCATCAGCTCGGTGTGTTTGTTGGAACATTTTCAGAGTCTTAAACTCTTAATATGTTGGTTAGATTGCACACAAAATCATCCTTTAAATGTATCTATTTACTATAAATCACCTTTTAAATTGGTATTTCTAAGAAATCACCTTTTAAATAGCTTTTGTCACCAATCAATCAATCCCTCTGTTCAAATTTTTGTTAAACTTGTTAAATTACAATTTTATCCCTCCTATCTAATTATATAATAATGGAAAAAATTAAATTAGATGATACAATTGATGTCATTTTTACTCCCAAATTAAAAGCGTGTAGAAACTCATGAAGAATTAAAAATTGATTTAAAAGGGAAAAAAGAGAGCGACTTATTGAATTAAATATTGATTTAATATGGAGTGCTACAAAATTTTGTAGGGTTAAATACTATGTTGGGAAGAATTATTGAATTGAATAATATTTATGTCTCAACATCGTATTCAACCCTACAAAATTTTCGAGCCATGGAGTACTATTAAAATACAAGAAGGCCTGATTGTTTTTTGTGCTGCAGGCCCAATTTATTTAATGGACTTT
This sequence comes from Persicaria maculosa, assembly GCA_963922045.1. Classification (NCBI taxonomy): domain Eukaryota; kingdom Viridiplantae; phylum Streptophyta; class Magnoliopsida; order Caryophyllales; family Polygonaceae; genus Persicaria; species Persicaria maculosa. The sequence goes on from OY998268.1 coordinate 53,771,529, forward strand.
TTCTTCGAAGATTTTCTCCAATATATTTAAGAAAAACATTTTTTTTTTCATACATACATAAAAAATCTCATTTTTTAATAATTTTTCATTAATTTTTTTAACTAAAAATAACTATTTGAATCATCAATTTAAGGTTTTTTTAAATATATTTAAACAAAAGAATATTTTTCATATATACATAAAAAAAATTCTGAATCCGCCACTTGGATACTAGCATCCATGTGTGTGGAACTATCCGCGCGCATATAACTAATGAGAAATACAACATTGGATATAACTCGGACTGATTGTACAATTTTGCTTACATGATGAATACAAGAGGAAATTGTTATATACAAGATCGATACCAGTAGATCAAACACCTATGTAGCCACCGTCGCAGCTGCAGCTGCAGTTGTTGGACTCGGCGTCAGGGTGTTGGCGGGGGGAGGTGTTGAGGCAGCAGCACATGAGACCCACCAGAAGCATTAAACCACAGGCGGAGGCCATGGCTTGTGCCCAGTTCAGGTATCCTTGATGCTCCATTTAGATCTCTCTTTATCAGCGATCTAGGTAGCGAAACCAGCTTGATCTATACCCACCACGAACCAGCTCTGATGATGAATTCCGTCGTTTTGGATGATATTGGTAGGGGGAGAAATGAAATGAATTTAGTCAAGGTTTTGAAAGAGGGGAGCAAAACAACATGGGGGCCAGCCTGCGATCTTTATACCATCTCTTTTTGAATATTTCGATCTTCTTTTGCTTCCTACTCTGTAATATTGCTTTTGCGACTCAGATGAGTGAATTTTAGTCTGTGTGATATACAAGATCTCAAGTTTTGGAGATTTGTACAATCCCAAATCCCAATTGCATTATGTTATTGTAATCTGTATAAAAGAAAGAAAGAAAAAAGATGGGCAGATATCAATTAGGCGCTCAGCAGGAATCTGTTACAGCTAAAATAAGATGTTAATTACGTGCAGCTTAATTATGACAGGCCTAACACCTAAAGAGTTTGCAGATCCATTGCATAAAGAAAAAATATACACTATACAAATGCTGTATTTGACAGACATTCACTGCTGAAAAAGTGGGCAACTCGCTTCAATTATTGTTGTTTTTGGTCAAATCATTGTTGTTTTTGGGGCTATAGCTCTTAAATCATAATTGAATCCAGTTTTATAACATTAGCCTCAGTTGTGAATTTCTACATTTGTTTGATTGTTTCAATTGGATTGATCATAAATTAAGGTGCATTACTGCATTCTAAAAGACTTGATCAAGTTATATTGACTACCTTCACGGCTTCACCCTTACTTGAAAGAGTGACTGAACGCCTTGTCTGGTTTTGCCGACTAATATGATCACGCACGGTGATCATAAATCTAATGTTCTCACTTCTCATATGTTGGGATGCCCTAGCCCTAGGTGAATCTATATTCAGGAATTAGGTCATTCTGAATATAGGAAGAAAAAAAGTAGGTTAACTCTAAAAACTTTGTAACTCACCAAAGAGTTGTAATATGCCCCTGCACCAACCAGCATATTGAAACTTCATTGATTGAATTCAAATACAGAAGCAACAGATTGAACCTTCATTGATTGAATAAAAATCCAATTGCAACAAAGAGATGTTGATTTTATGTACAGCCAGAGTAGGAACAAGCAGCTAGACAAACAACAAAAGGCTATCTTCTATCACACAGAATTACACTTCTCATAGATATTTCATTGCACTACCTGCATTTTCATGTTTCAAATCTCTTTCACCCATTCTCTGATTGCATTTTGTTCTAATTTTTTTTCTTGAAAAAATACAGCTCCAGGCAAATGCATGTCCACCCTCCACTGCTTGATCCGCCTAAAAAGCTTGAAGGTTCCAAGTATTCATTGAGTCAAACAGTATGCCATTAGTAGACAGAATCAATTGATTTGAAATCTTCAAGGACTGTGTCCGATCCATCACCAAAATTAATATTGCACTTCCAAAGACAGAGAGAGCCCATGCCAACTTTCAACCACGGTAGCCAGCGACAACTATCAAGCATATAAGCAACATACATCTAGTCTGGCAACAAATATAAGTTTTTTTAGACATATATTCAGGGAGAAAATATCTCAAAAAGTTGAAAACATTACATCCAAGAAGGGTCTCAACCTTCTAGCACACTTGATTTCTATATGACAGTAAAACAAGGTGTATGCTAAATTTAGTAAAATAGAAGCCAATAGCCCCATTGGGGCACTATGCAATAACCACTAGCTATAAGTTTTCCTGCCAAGAAAATAGAATCCAGATTTTACGAAAGTTCATGGCATATATCTTGAATATCACTAAAGTAACTTTCTAAATGATCAATATATTACAATTTTGATTTTATTATCATTATATTTAAGGTTGCAAAATTACAAATATAGTATCCAACAAAATCTAACTAGTTCAAGGATATAAAGGAAAGGTGAAAAACACATATATCACTGTACAAAGGCACCAAGATAATACCATTTATCCTTCAGTTGCATTACTAATAATTAGATGTGCTAAGCCTTAGCCTTAATCAGTTTAAGACATTTTGAGGACAACTTATTATATAAACTGAGTCATGAATTGAAAAGAATACCAGGGAACTGCCATTTCATGATCAGATATGCAGACAGGAGAATTTGTAGATGAAAGCATTTATGACATGACATCTTTTGTTTATTGTGAAGTATGGTTAGAAGTTCATCTAGATTATAGAAGGTAAACATGACAAATATATTGAATAGCATAGGTAATATTTATGGAAGCAAAAAATCATTCAATACTACAGTAGAACACAGGACGGGTAATCTCTGTTACCAAAAACAACACAATAACAACAACTTCAGCAACACCCCCCCCCCCCCCCCCCCCCAAAAAAAAAAAAAAAAGAAAAGAAAAGTGGTTCTATATTTATATTTCCATCAATCCCACACCCAGAAAAATGAAACAGGTTGAAAGTCACGCACCTTATCTACAGCTTGTAAAGGGCCAAGGGATTACAGTTCACTGTAATTACGCCAAACTGCACGAAATTCCTCACGGAAAGTGTTAAGGCGTGCTTTGAGGTTAGGTGTTCTCAAACTCGCATGGAGGAGGGTTGCTGCAGAATAGAAAAAGTCAGAACAATATCTATTTAAATATGCAATTAAACAAGGTCCTTCAAAAAGGAAGAGTTTGGATTACCAAGAAGACCAAATGCAAGTGCCCACGACACAATTAGGAGGCCACAAGAGGCAAACCAAACGATTAAGCTCACTGAAGCCAAAACAAACAAAAAAGAGGAAATGACATTTAAAAATAAATTTAATTAGCACTTAGAATGCCAGAACAAAACTAGAGGTTATTATTTCTCACTGTCCAATAAAATTGCATACTTGTCTTCAGAGTTATGACGTACCAGCAGAGAAAACAAAGACAAACACCCAACGGGGACATCCGCAAATATATATTGATCTCTTAGCTGAGGGGCGTCCACGGATAACAGGTCTAGTATCACAAAAAGAATTAGTAGGTGGAAGCAAAGAAGATGTAGAAAAAAGACCAGCAAAGAAACTCACGTAAGAGGTGGCCTCATCTTCGCAGCTAAATGTGGAGAGAATTGCCTTACTGTCCTTGTTACCTTCTCGCTAAATGTACCGGCAAAGCTGTACATCAAGGTATAAGCAACACGCTATAATTACCACTTTTTTCACAAAAAAAAGGACCATATGAATATTTTGACTTATTCTACTGAACTGAAAAGAGTATATGTTATATATAAGACCCAAATATTTCTCTTTCCTCCTTTAAAACCGGACTAAAACTGCAACAATAGTAACTATGACAATTTGGAATAGCAACAGACCTATCATTGAGGAAAGCAATACTGATGGCTGTCAAAGCAGCAGCTACAATTGCAAGTGGCCTCTTTAGGAAACCAATGCCTGAATTTTAAACAGGGTCAGCATAAAGGATAAAGTGACAAGATAAACAGCAAAATGAAAATTCAAATATTTAAACACACGAGCAATTTCATCGCACAAACACTCTGTTTGCTTACCAAGAAGGGAAACTATCAGGATAAAGTAGTTCGTGCGATAGCTGCAGCATAGAGTTTCAAATGCACTGTGTTAGAGCATCACAAATAACCTACCTCAAGATCCGCCAGGTATCAGAAAATAACATAATGCCTGGCATTACAAAATGGGGATTGACATGTTGGAAGAGTAATCAAATTTTGCTTGGAAAATTCTTATGGTCACATTAATGATTATTGAATTATGATCAAAATATGGACTAAATTTGTTTACTTTCCTTCCCAAATTGCATTTTTGTAAACCAAAAGTTACCATAACTAAAACCAAACCCATGGCCAGAAGATCCTAAAACAATGTTCATGCAGAATGTCTCTTATCTTGCCAATGCCCGTCGGAATTCCACCAGGAAGACAAAGTTGTTGTTAACCCAAATCTCAATCAGGTAATGAATACTGAATAGACAAAATATTAGGGATTTACGATAAAGGAGAACGAGAGAGAATTACTAGTAGAGGTTGCATTTGAGACGGCTGTTCCATTTGGCAGAGGATCGGGGTACTGTGAATCGGGAAAAGAACTCGGAGAAAGGACGAGGCGGAGAAGACCAATCAACCTCTCTGAGCGCGTCCATCAGATCCTCCGCAGTTACACTGCCCCAATCCATATCGATTGATAGACCGTTCCACTGAAGCTTGAAATGGAGATCCTAGAGATAAAACCCTAGAAATTGGGAATTTTACTTTTTAGTCCGATCGGAGCAATTCGAGGAAGAAGAACAAGAAAAATAGCGCGAAGAAGAACCGGATGGATTTCGGTGCGAATCTACAGATTGCAGAAGCGAATTCGGCAGAAGATTGTTTCAGAAACGTGTTCGATGATCGGTACTAGGATGGACCGATGGACCGATGGACGTCTCTCTTCAAGAAAACCTTAGAGGGAAAGGCAAAGATTAAAATTAAATAGACAGAAATACCCCTCGTTTTTGCTTGGTTGATACGAAACGACATGTCTAAACATGGCCTTATACAAACTACCAAAGGGCTCGAAATATTGAATTACGCCATGTTTGGTATGATGGTAGAAATAGAGTTAGAATCAAAGCTACATCCTTAATCAAATATTAGATGTTCAAATTGTGAAACACGTTCCCTATATACACCGCAAATTAACGTTCAATTGGACGTTGTAACAACGTCGGATTAGACGTTATATAACGTCGAATTCAACGTTGTCCATGTATTAGTAATTTCCCTTGGAAAAAAAATTCAGACGTTGTAACAACGTCGGATTCAAAGTTGTTACAACGTCGGATTGGATGTTGCATTTTGACAGCTCACTTTACAACATCGGATCCGATGTTGTTACAACATCGGATTGGATGTTGCATTTTTAAAGTCCACTTTACAACGTCCAATTGGACGTTTGCAATCTACCCAACCCGCCCCGTCCTGACCTTAGATACACAACGTTGCATACCACATATTACAATGTTGGATCCGACGTTGTACTATAATTAACGCGGCAACGTCGAATCCGACGTTGATTAGCAGCTCTAATCCGCGGATTTGCGGTGTATATAGGGACACCCATTATGAAAACAGATAACTTCTATATTACACCTACAATCTTACAAGGTGTAGAATGGGCTAAACCTAAAACATTAAATAGTTAGAATGTGAATATAAAATGGGATCAATCGGTTGGGATAAGGTCTGCGAGCCATTATCATTTTCTCCAAAGGGAGTATTGTTGCTTGCCAAGAAGTTAAAGACGTGATTTCAAACTATTGAAGAATTTCCGGACAAAAGGTGAATTTCCATAAATCAGCCTTTCAGGTGACAAAAGGAATTTCCAACTCTAGGAAAATGGAAATTGAAAGATGCCTAGGAATCTCTAATGAACGAAACCTTGAAAAATATCTGGGTTGCCCTATTATCAACGGTAGAGTCAATAAGGACACGTTTCAGAAGTTAATTTGCAAATCTAAAGATCAACTATCTAAATGGCGTGCCAATTCTCTGGCTCAACAGGGTCGGACAGTCCTTATTAAATCAAAGTTGTCGGCAAAACCCCTATATTCGATGCAGAGTTTTATGCTCCCGGCCTCGATTTCACAAGGAATTAGATCAAATTAACAGGACCTTTTTCTGGAATAAAGATCTCCAACATTGACCACTAATCGAATGGGATAAGGTCTGCAGACCATTTAGTAAAGGTGGTTTGGGGATTAGAAAAGCATGTGAAATAAATGAAGCACTGCAGCTAAAACTACTCTGGAAAACACTTGTGGAGCCACTCAGTGCTTGGGTCCAACTGATCAAGCATAAATATCTCAAGAATTAAAATATATTAAATTACAAGCAGGTTGGATGTTCTTGGCAATGGGTGAAACTCTACCCACTAATCCCCAAATTCAAGACTGGCCTGATTTGGACAGTTGGTACGACCAACTGTCCAAATCAGGCCAGTCGGTAACGACCAAACGATCAAATTTTGGGAAGACTGATGGGGGTGGCCTAAGCCTATTTCGTCCCACCTAGAATGCCCAATAAACTTTGATCAAAACGAGCGTGTGTGTGACTACATTATTAACGGAAAATGGTGGTTGGAAAAACTAGAGAAGGTTCTGCCACAAACAATTATCAAATAAATTTCCACAATCCACATTTCGATTATTCCTTTAAAAGACAAACTATATTGGTGGCCGGACCGGCATGAGTGGTTCACAACACAGAGTGCCTACAATCTCCTCACTCGACAATGGGCCACAGAAAATGACAATTACTACTAGATTTGGAAATCGGACACGATGCCCAAAGTTAAAAATTTCTTGTGGAAACTTTGCCACGATGGATTACCTACAAAAGCTAGGATGGCCCAACGTGGGAGAGCTATACCTACGACATGTTCTATATGTGGGGATGCAACAGAAGACGACACCCACCTCTTTATTGAATGTCAATCGCACATAACCCTCGACGCTCTCTCCGTTCTGGAGAGAAGCCGTATTGAAGAGCTTACCAGAACATCCAGAGATTTCAAACCAATATTAAAATTTATAGGGGAAAATGTGAACAAAAACTCTAGGACTACCATGGCTATCCGTCGGTGGTCTTTATGGTTTGTTTGTAACCAATGCTCCTTCGGCAACGCTAAAGATCAAACTGTCGATGACATCATTGCCATGTCCAATGCGGTCTCAGACAATTGGAAAAAAGCCCGAGCTTTCATCGATGATTTGGGTACACAAAATCCAACACCTAAGATTAAATAGTGCTTTTTTAAAATCCATGCGATGTAGGTGGCGCTGGAAAAAACCTCCAATGGGTACGTGTAAGTTAAATTTTGATGGCTTTTCCATTGAGGGCTAGTCTACCTCTGCAGGTTACATCATCTGAGACTGTCATGGAAGTCCGATCAAGATTGGATACGAAAGCCTAGGAAGACAATCCCCCTCTAATGGCAGAAGCTCGTGCCTTGCTGTTAGGGGTACAGAATGCCACGGAACTAGGAATTACAAATCTTTGTATTAAAGATGACTCGCTGACAATTATCAATCACTTTCAGGAATCTGCTAGGTGTCCCTGAGAAATTGAACTCATTTTGTCTGAGATTAAACTACTCCTTCATAAAGTGGATCACATTTCGTTCTCTCATATTCCCTGCGAGGGCAATACCGTAGCTGATAAGGTTGCACATCTTTGCTACGAGGCCCGGGGGATTGAGAACTTACAGGATCCTGTCCTACAGGATCTCATCCGCAAGGATGCCCTCGGGCAGGACCTCGTTCCTTACCTGAATTCTTACCTAATAAAAAAAAATGGGATCAATCGCCTTCTCAGACTTTGTTAATGGCTTTCTTTGCATCTAAAATAGTTTCTGCACTACCAAGAAGCAGTGTAGTATGAGTTTTCGATAAAAGTCTTTCATATTTATGATAATCATCATCAATGACATCACTAAATGTAGGCTCGTCACCAACATTATTGCCTTTATATTTGCACGCCTCATACCCGGTGTGATAAGGGAAAGTATCATGTAGGATTTTCATAACGGGTCCAACACTAGAAGAAGATGCCTCTTCGTCCACGAAATGTTATCTTAGTTGGGAGATTCTCAAATCAGTTGGTGCTTCACCGTGTTTATCTCAAACCTTGTAACTAGGCCACATTCCACTATGGGACAAATGTGCATACATCTCGACAATGTCAAACACTCCCTATTTCAACATACTCTACATGGACATGAGAAATGGATCGCGCCATTGCTATTGTCAAGGGCCCAATTCACAAACAGATAAATCACACGAAGGTATCCCTTATGAGCGTGAAGAAGTTGCATCCAAATCTTATTCATTGTTCTACAATTTCAGTCATAATCCCATTCTCAATCCCAATTTCAAATTCTTATGTAACAAACTCTAAATCAAATTCTAATAAAATCTCAATCTAAATCTCAATTTACAACACAACAAATCTCAATCGAATAAGGAGGAACAAACTTCAAATTAACTTTTCCAAAAATAATTTTTATATTACCCACATATTCTAAATTAAGTACATCACACATACCATTAAATCACAACACATCTCTATCGAGCGAATATAAACAAACAATATTTCCTTACTCGCTATAAATCTAAAATTTAATTACTCATTACAAAATGTAATTGCAAAACAATTCAATCTGCATTTCCCAAATTTGAATCACAAAATTCCAAAATTTCAACAAATTCTTCACTACAAATTTAACCGATATTCCACACTTTCTTCCCTCTATTTAACATTATATGTATAAAACAAAAATAAAACCATTACTAACCTTGTTATGACTCTTCCTTATTTTGGTCTTCTACAATCACCATAATAATCACCACTTTCTACAAAGAACAACCAAAATCACCAAACTACCCAAAATTTCACAAATCCATCAAAATATAACATTATATGTATACAACATACCTTGCCAAAACTCAAAATGAATTGATTATCTTGAATCTCCACAAAATGGAGAAGAGAAAGAGAGGAGATGAGGAGGAAGAAGACTCGGCATTGCTTAAGGTTACTATTGTAACCTAGCTTAAACCATTGAATTTAAAACCGTTCGTGCGACGAACTTAGACATCATTTCGTTGCCCCAATAGTGTCAGAAAAAGACAGTAGACTTCCACATTCAAGAGATGGACTACATATATATCCGTCGCCTCAATGAATTCCAGCAATGAACATATGATTTCGTCGCCCCAAGCATTGTCGGAAAATGACATGCTTCACTTCCACATTCAAGCGATGATCAACATCCATCTTTGTCGCCCCAATATATTCTAGCGACGATCGACCTATAACTTCGTCACCCTAGAGCTTTGTCCCATTGAGTGCACTAGGTTCATCCACATTTGACGGCTCAAGTGAAGTTCGTTCCCAGAATTACATCCAAGCGACGAACAAACTGTTGCCCTAGGTCGAATGTAAATATGGCGTAGTGTTATTTTTTTGGTAGGAAATCTTTCCTAGTTTAAGATCATCCAATACCCTTAGAGCATAAAATAGAAAGACTGATAATTATAATTCATCTGAATCCAAACAAAGTGATATACTCCCTCCGATTTTTAATATAAGGCATTTGACTTTTGTGCATGTAGTTTAAGGAGCTAAAAACTATATAAAATATTAATTTTTTTAATTAACTTTTTTTACATTATAACACTTACTATTAATAAGTATTATAATGTAAAAAAATTTGATTAAAAAAATTAATATTATATATAGTTTTTAGCTCCTTAAACCACATGCGCAAAAGTCAAATGTTTTATATTATAAATCGGAGGGAGTATAAATTAGGGTTGTTTAGAGAAAATTTCCTTAAAACGGGCAAAATAATAGTAACAGTGATACATACTGGAAAAGTCAAATCAATGCAAGCTAGCAGGATTCACATATATACAACTAAATTACCCGCCATTGAAGACCACATATTTGACTGAGCACTTTCTTTCTTAAAGCTAGGGTTTCAACAAGTGCGGAAGCCATAAAATTTTCAACACGGAGCACAACTGTATATGAACATTTGAAATAAAGCAATATTGCTTTATTAATAATAAAATTCTATATAATATGAATAAATCACTTTAGTATAAAATATTGTCAGTTTATAATAAAACGTTATCGTTTTCCCATTTAAAAATAAGAAAAATAAATATATGAAATATTAAAAGGAAAAAAACTAACAAAAAAAGATAATGGGAAAAACAACATAATAAACATTGAGTTAGTAGATAAGTCGTTGTACTCTTAACATGTAATATAATGTATAATCAACTAAATTTTTTTAGTAACTTCTTACCTAATTGTTGAAATGAGTAATATAACCTTTCGTGTCAAAACTCTCGAGATGAATTATTGTATGTGAATTAATGTCGATGAAAAAAATATAAAAACATTGTGGTCTATTAAAAATAAGATTAAAGTGATTAATATACCTTCAATTTTCAAACATTCATAACTTTTTACTCAAATATCAGATTAATGCATATTATATATTAAAATAAAGCTATCGACTAAGAGAATCATATAAGACGTCGGATGTGTGTGGGCTCTAACCCTGGTTTCAATATTCACACAATCTTATTTAAGTTTGATTTAGTTATTTACTTACGCTTACTATGTACCTAGAGGTGTATATGTACAACTAGCAAACAGTGACAGACCTAAGGAGGGCTCGGGGTGGCGTTAGCCCTCCTATCCCAAAAGAAAAACGGGGGGGGGGGGGGGGGGGGGATATTTTTATGATTTTTTTAATATCATTTTTACTAATTTTGAGAATAAAAGAGTTTAAAAAGAGTAAAGAATCACAAATATAACTTAGCTTAATTGGTAAGGACTAAGGAGGGTTCAAACCCCTTTAACCTCACTCTTTTACATTGTTTTCCCTCTTAGTTTCATTCTACTAAAAATGCTTAATTACATAACAAATTTAAGGTTTTCTTCAATATATTTAAAAAAACATTCTTTTTAATATATACATATAAAAAATTCTCATTTTTTTGATAATTTTTATTTTTCTTAATTTTTTAACTAAAAATGTCTATTTAAATAACAAATTTAAACCTTTTCATGACATATTCAAACAAAAAAAATTAATTTTCCAAAATTCCTCAAAAAATATTCAACCCTCCTAAAATTTTTTCTTAGTTCGCCACTGCTAGCAAATATATAAAATTAAATTCGGATTACAAAAATATCAACTTTCAGAGTAAATATATATTCTACCAAATTAATAAAATCAATTTTTCTGGGTCTGCCACTTATAGCAAATTAATAAAATCAAATTCTACCAATTTTTGTCAAACAAAAATATCGACTTTTAGAGTAAATAGACATTCTAACAATAATGAAAGTGCTATTTCATATAAAAAACTTTGAGTGCCATATTTTTATATGACGAAATTTTTGGTAAAGCACGAGATTACGATAAATTGACTTCGAAGTTCGAAGTTAATAGACAGTTTTATATAAACAGTTTATTAATATCGACTTTCAGAGTAAATAGCCACTCTACCAATTTGAAAATATCAACACTGTTTTTATCAAAAATTTCTACCGATTCGGACAATCAATCTTGTAACATCTCACTTAAGATTTTAGAAGTTAGGTTCACAACCTCATTTTACCCACAGTTTTTGAACTAGCTTTGTGTTATGCTTGAGCTGCTGTATGAGCTATAAATAGCCATTGTAACCCAAACTAAGAGGCATGAATATACAGAATTACAATCCTACACACTACCCTTTCTTACTCTCCCTTACACACTCTCTCTCTCCCTAACAACCTTTCCCGCCCTCTTGGGGCCATAACAAGACTGGTATCAGAGCAACTCCTCGGCACGCACAAGACAACGACAATGGCGGACGGAACAAGGTCCAAATCAATGGAACTGCAAATGCAAGAAGTCAGAGACGACATGAGATCATTCAGAGATGATCTGAAGTCGATTGCAGCTTCGACAATGCAAATTGTCAACGATTCTCAAAACCACAGGGCAGATCACGCACGCGAGATGATGGAACTTAGGAAGATCATGGAAGATCGGGCAAAGGAAGCCTGGGAATTCAGAGCGGATACAGATCGAAGGTTGGAACAGCCAGTGGCGGAGCCAGAAAAATTTCGAAGGGGGGCACAATTATACATATACGATATACTTGTGGATTAAATTGACATAAAGAGTTATATGTAATACGATAATAAATTATGTTATTTTAAGATAAAATGTTATCGGTTTATGATAAAATGCTATCATTTTTTTCGCGCCTAAAAAAAAGAAATATAAATATATAAATGAAATATCCGAAAAAAAAATTAACTAAATAACTATAGGAAACACGATCTAATAAATAGTAAGTTAAGGTTGTGGTTGTTATATATATGAGCTAAAGCTTGGCTCGAGTTTAGCTCAATAAAAGCTCGGCTTGAGCATCATTTACAAAATGAGTTGATTACGAGCACATTTTTATGCTCAATTCTTGATTCAGCTCGGATCCATTGAAACTCAAATAGCACGAATTTTGTGAAATTTACAGATTTTCTTTTAACTTACTATGTCATGAGCAAGTAAAGCTGCATAATACTTCCGGAAAAAAAAACTCAGCTCAAGCTCGTTCACTTACTAAACAAGTCGAGTATGAGCTCAAGTTCAAATATAGGTTCGACTCGAGCTTGACTTGTTTCTAAATGAGCTAAATATAATCAAACAATACTAGACTTGTTGATAGCTCGAATAACAACATAGTCAATATATAACTTGTTACACTCATAACATGTAATAATGTATAACCAGATATAAAATTTTTAAACTTGTATAACTTCTTATCTAATTGTCGAAATGATTAGTATAACCTCTCATTTCGAAGCTCTCGAGATGAATTATAGTATGTGAATTTTAATTTAAGTAAAATATAAAAGCATTATAGTCTATTGAAATAAAATTAAAGTGATTAATATACCTTTAATTTTAAAACAGTCATAACTTTTTACTCAGATGTCGGATTAAGGCGTATTATATATCAAAACGAAGCTATCGGCGAGGAGAATACACATAGGTAGTTCGTCAAATGAGAGAGGGGGCACGTGCCCCCCTAGGCCCCCCTTCAGCTCCGCCCCTGGGAACAGCTAACAGAATTGATCAGGCATCCACCGCGAAGAGACAAATCGCCGGAGAAGCCAGATCCTGGTGGAAGGACCAGCAATCAAGAACATGGATCAGGATCCAGTTCTGGAAGCCAGGACGAATGGAGATCACAGCGAGAAGCTGGGTACCAAGGGACTGGAAACGATCGCTCATTCGAAAGGGGCAATCAAGGACATTCAAATCAATTTGGGCGCCAAGCAGATCATCAAGTTGATAATCTTCGAGGTAATCGATTTCCGAAAATTGATTTTCCTTATTTCGATGGCAAGCGACCTAGGAATCGGATCAGGAAGTGCGAAATTTTTTTTGGAATCTTTATGATTCCAGAAGCACAAAAGGTCAAAATCGCAGCTATGCATTTGAATGAAAAAGCTTACATTTGGCTGCAAGGTTATGCAATCCAGAAACCAAGAGTGGGGTGGATTGAGTTCTGTGATGATTTGTGTATGCGATTTGGTGATAGAAGAGAGATTGACATAGTGGCCGAATTCAACAAGATTGAACAAGGTGAGGATCTGGAAGATTATAACGAGAGATTCGAAGACTTGAGGGCTAGCATGTTGTCCTTTAATCCCCTATTGACTGAATCTTATTTTGTCTCGAGTTACATAAGTGGTTTGCGCCAAGAAATCCGTTCTTTGGTCCAGTTAGGGAGGCCTGCTACAATGGCGTCAGTAATGGAACAATCCAGGCTTCACTACAGTGCTGTGCAGGCAATGATGAGATTGACCAAAGGCCAGTGGAAAGGTCCAACTCATGGTGACAGTGGTAGCAGACCATGGTCAAGAGGGAGCACTGTGAAAGGGGATTCAAAAGATCAAGGACCAACTGTCAAAGCACTGCCTCACCAGCTAGCTGAAACAGGCCTCAAGAAAGGGTTTGAAGGGAAGAAAGGTTTGTGCTACAGATGTGGGGAAAGATATTTCTATGGGCACAAGTGCAAATCAGCTGTGTCACACAGTATAGTAGCTCAGGAATTGGGTGATCAAGAAGGGATGGAGGAGTTACTCCCACCTGCTTGGAAGGAAACAGATACAGAAGAGCAAGAAGAACAGGAAATCTATGTGCATGCCTTGACTGGAGGGGCTTCTGGTTCAACCATTAGAGTCAAAGGTTGGGTTAAAGGAACTGAGATCACTATCTTGATAGATAGTGGTGCAACTCATAGTTTCCTAGACTCCAGGGTAGCACAGGAGGCTGGGTTTGTAATCACAAAAGCACCCCTTATGGAAGTAAGCACTCTGAATGGCACAATGCTGAGTAGTAAAATCTGTAGCCAATTCGAGTGGGATATGCAAGGGAGTAAATATGCTTTTGACATCAGGATCCTCAAAATGGGGGGCAGTGATATGATCTTAGGGTCAGATTGGTTGGCTGGATTCAACCCAGTGTTATTTGATTTTTTGGAGGTGCAAATTTCATTTCTCAAAAATGGGAAAAAAATGGCGATCAAAGGCATTAGGGACCACAAGAACAGTGGACAAGCCAGCATTAGGATGCTCACAGGAAGGCAAACACAAAAGCTTCTTTTGAGAGGGGACCAGGCCATTACTGCTCAATTAGTGCAAGTTTGTAAGGTGGAAAAGGTAGAGCCAAAGTTACCTGTGGAAATACAGCAAGTCCTGGAAGATTTCATAGATATATTCGAGGAACCAAAGGAGTTGCCACCAAAGAGAGGCCATGAGCATGCTATTTTCTTAAAGGAGGGGACCACTCCTTTAGCATCTCGTCCCTACAGATATCCCCACTTCCAGAAAACTGAGATTGAAAGGCAGGTAACTGAAATGTTGAGCAGTGGAGTGATCAAGCCAAGCCACAGTCCTTTTGCATCACCTGTGCTATTGGTTAAAAAGAAGGATGATACATGGAGAATGTGTGTGGATTATAGGAAATTAAATGAGGCCACATTGAAGGACAAATTTCCTATCCCACACATTGAAGACTTGTTGGATGAGCTCAGGGGTGCAGCTGTATTTTCTAAGTTGGATTTGAGATCAGGTTATCACCAAGTAAGAATGGTTGAAACTGATATAGAAAAGACAGCCTTTAGGACTCATCACGGGCATTATGAGTTCAAAGTGATGCCTTTTGGCCTCACCAATGCACCTGCAACCTTCCAAGCTTTGATGAATGATGTATTTTCTGATATGTTGAGGAAGTTTGTCTTAGTTTTCTTTGATGACATCTTGGTTTACAGCAGTGATTTGTGCCAGCATGTCCAACATTTGAGAGAGGTTTGTTGTAGATTGAGGAATCAGAAGCTCTTTGTAAAGGGATCCAAATGTGAATTTGCACAGCCTCGTGTAGAGTACTTGGGTCATTTTATATCCAGAGATGGGGTGGCTACAGATCCTAGAAAGGTAGAGGCCATGCTGTCTTGGCCTGTGCCTAGTAACCTGAAGACGCTAAGAGGTTTTCTAGGCCTCTCAGGTTACTATAGGAGGTTCATTAAGGGGTATGGAATTATCACTAAGCCATTGACTGATCTTTTGAAGAAAGATGCTTTTACTTGGTCTCCAGCTGCGGAAGAAGCTTTTTGCCAGTTGAAGAAATTGCTCACCTCACCACCAGTACTAGCTCTTCCTGATTTTTCTGTGCCTTTTGTGGTAGAGTCTGATGCATGTGAGACAGGGATTGGGGCTGTCCTAATGCAGCATGGCAAACCCTTAGCTTTTCTAAGTCAGGCTTTACAGGGAAAACACTTACTGCTATCTACATATGAGAATGAGCTGTTGGCAATTCTGTTGGCAGTAGAAAAGTGGAGACATTATCTGGAGCCAAGGGAATTTGTGATCAAGACTGATCATCAACCTTTGAAACACCTACTAGAGCAGAAACTCACCACTCAATTGCAGAAGAAGGCAGCTAGGAAACTATTGGGTCTCACTTACACTATCTCCTATAAGAAGGGATCTGAGAATAAAGCTGCAGATGCTCTCTCCAGGAGAGAATTGACACAACAAGGAGAATGTAATGCTACCCTCACCATCCAGCCAGAATGGATTAAGGAGGTCTTGGCCAGCTATGTTGGAGATCCAGAGGTGCAACAAGTCCTACTGTCAGCAATACATGAATCCAACACAGATTGGACTATCACTAAAGGGTTGCTAAGATACAAAAATAGACTTTTCATTGGGAATAATGACCAGCTACAACATAAGCTTCTGGTTGCCATGCATGAGGAACCTGTGGGTGGGCATTCAGGCATCCATGGGACATATCAAAGGCTCAAGCAACATTTTTTATGGCCAGCTATGAAGGAACATGTCACTAAGTTTGTGAAAGCCTGTGATATTTGCCAAAGAAGCAAGAGTGAGCATGTGTTGCCAGGGTTACTGCAGCCCTTACCTATACCTGATGCAGCTTGGACCCATGTGAGTATGGACTTCATTGAAAGTTTGCCAAAATCCCAGGGACTGGACACCATTATGGTAGTAGTGGACAGGCTGACTAAGTATACACATTTCCTACCACTTAGCCATCCATTCACAGCTGAGAAAGTAGCTGCAGTGTTCATGGAAGGGGTTTATAAACTGCATGGATTACCAGAATGCATAGTGTCTGACAGGCACAAGGTATTTTTGAGTAAATTTTGGCAACAATTATTCAAAAGTTTGGGGACCAAGCTACACATGAGCACTGCTTATCATCCTCAAACAGATGGGCAAACTGAGCGTGTGAATAGATGCTTGGAAACCTTTCTGAGATGCATGACTTCAGATCATCCCAAGCAATGGGCAAGGTGGCTATGCTTAGCAGAGTTTTGGTATAATACCAATTTTCACACGTCCCTCAAAATGTCACCTTTTGTAGCACTGTATGGTAACCCACCCCCTCAGCTAGGCATCTCACCTGTGGTTACCAACAGTTGTGTGGCTTCTGAATGGATCCAGAGTAGACAACATATGCTTGGCCAGATCAAATTCCAGCTTTAACAAGCACAGGCAAGGATGAAGTTGTTTGCTGACAAAAACAGAATTGAAAGAGAATTCCAGGTCAATGATATGGTGTTTCTCAAGCTGCAACCATACAGACAATCATCAGTGGCATTGAGGAGAAGCCTCAAACTGTGCTCTAAGTACTATGGCCCTTACAAAATCCTTGCTAGAATGGGAAAAGTGGCATACAAGCTAGAGCTGCCTCCTTCTTCCAAAATCCACCCAGTCTTTCACATATCCCAGCTGAAACTAAAGATTGGAAGTGATCAAGTAGCTTCAAATGAGTTACCTAGGACTGATGAAGATGGGGAAATCACCAGGCAACCTCAGTCCATACTTGACACCAGAGTTTCCTACCTAGCAAGTGGAGATCCAGTGACCGAGTGGCTAATCAAATGGTGCAATATGGATGAGCAACAGGCAACGTGGGAGCCAACTGCACATGTCTTACATCAATTTCCAGACTTCCAAATTCACTCTTGAGACAAGTGTTTCGAATAGGGGAATGGGAAACTGTATACTTAGTTTGGGTTTTTTGCTTGAGTTTTGTATAAGCCTTGAGTCAAGGCTTTGAAATAGGGGAGCATTGTTATGCTTGAGCTGCTGTATGAGCTATAAATAGTCATTGTAACCCAAACTAAGAGGCATGAATATACAGAATTACAATCCTACACACTACCCTTCCTTACTCTCCCTTACACTCTCTCTCTCCCTAACAACCTTTCCCGCCCTCTTGGGGCCATAACACTTTGGCAGTTTTTTTTTTCTCCCCGGCTGATGGATAAGCATCAGAGAAAAAAAGGATCAAGCTTTCAAAAGTAATTTATTTTTCTAAAATTAAATGTAGAGAATCAAATATGAATGTACTCGTTATGGTGTAGATATGCATTGTAGCATATACTCGTACTTTCACTACTCTTACCGAACTGTAAGCAATCGTGCCTAAGCGTTGTCCGGGCACCGCGTAGGCGCTAGGCGACCCCCCTCCGTCTAGAGCTAAATGACCGCCTAAGCACGCCTAGGCGTCCGTCTTGACTGCCTGGGCGCTAGGCGGCCCCTCACCGTCTAGAATCCGTCTAGCATTTTTTAGAACACTGACTGTACGCATTGGTAAAAAATTCATAATATGAATTGAGTAGTTTCAACTCTTTTTAAACAATAAACACCAATTTGCAATTTGAATTAGACAAGTGAAGTCCATATATGTCGTTTATCTTTTCTGCAATGAAATTAGTTACTCCGATCCGTATTTAGATTAGTACATGCCGATTATTGTCTTGTGATACGGTCGACCGCACCTCGGATTCTATAGAGTTTTACAAAAACTTTATAAAAAGTGTTGGGAGATCAACTAATAAAAATTTTCCTTTTTTTCCTCAACTTATACTAAACCTAATTTTTTATTTTATTTTATTTTATTTTATTTTTGTGAGAAGAGTGACTCCTCTTAAACTCCATTAGATCCAAATAGGTAGTACCGATAAACCTGCAAAATGCATTTCGATCAAACCATAATAAGAAAGCTGTCTTTCAATTAAGGGTTAATTGCACTTGATATCTTGATCTTTAAAGGTAGTTATGCTTAATATCCCGACCTTATAATATTTTATGAAATATTATGACCTCTTCTTTTTGGTCTATATTAATTTATATAAACTAAAACTAATACTTAACATCTTACGCGGTAACCCACGAATCTACGATCGAGTCTTGAGAAAAAATTTCTCACCTAAATTTTATAGCATTTAGAAAAAAAAATATAAGAAATACTAACTATACATATAATTAAACATAATACTTTAAATATTTTTTTTTAGGAATAGTATAAGATATGATGAAAAAAAAAAACGATACTTACATATTGTTATGTAAATTATTACTATTGATTTATAACATAGATGTTTAACAAAACAATATGATAATGCATAAATTTATTTTTAAATAATAGATCTTATTTTGATTTTGTAAGAGCATGAATTTTAAACAACTTGCAAATGCCGAAGTCTGGATCAATCAAATGCCATTTAAGGGAAAAAAACCCTTAAAATGTGGGGCCCAACAAACGTGAAGCTGCCTAGTTCCGTTGTTTTTGAGTCTTCATTCATCTCCATCGTTGCTCATTTGGTCAATTTTCGATGCATTTATTAACGTCACCTCTGTAAGCTATTCCTGGCCTCACTCAAACCAACAATGTCTACTCCTCTTGATTTCATCTCCTTCTTCCTCCTCCTCCTGCTACTGTATCTCTCCTATCTCCCACATTCAACCTCCAAACCCCTCACTGCTCTCCCGCGAGGCTCCCACCTCTCCGTCGAGCGTGCCGCGGAGGATTACCTCACCTCCCCCGACAACACCTTCACCTTCGGCTTCTACGGCGGGGGAACCTTCTCCTCCAACGCCTACTGGCTCGCCATCTGGTTCACCAAATCCCCCCACCCAAACGCTGTCGTTTGGACAGCCAACCGTGACAAGCCTGTTAACGGCCACGGCTCCCGCCTTACACTCCAAAAAGACGGCGCCTTGGTGTTAGCCGACATTGATGGCTCCGTCGCCTGGAAGAGCAACACCACCTCCACTGTAGTTGACAGACTCGAGCTTCTCAACACCGGGAATCTCGTAATTCGATCCCCCACCGGTAAGGTTCTTTGGCAAAGCTTTGATCTTCCCACTGATACTTTGCTCCCCGGCCAGCCATTAACCAAGAGCTCTAGGCTAATTTCTAGCTTAGGAGAGGGGAATTTCGGGTCTGGTTACTTCAATTTGTTCTTCGATAATGATAATGTGTTAAGACTGATATACGATGGGCCTCAGATCACCAGTATTTATTGGCCTTATCCCCTCAATGAGAATCCATTTCAACAAGGTAGAACCACCTACAATAGTAGTAGGATTGCCGTTCTTGATGATGAGGGTTTGATTACCTCCAGCGATCAGTTCCAAATCAGTGCTTCTGATGCGGGCACTCCTGGAGTCAAGAGGATGCTTAAGATGGATTATGATGGGAATTTAAGGCTCTACAGCTTAAACAACTCATCTGGATCTTGGGATGTGACATACGCAGCAGTTGGCTCTCAGTGTTTGATTCTGTAAACACTTGAGAATTGTGATGCTAGAAGATGCTGTACTTCTTCTCATTGACTGATGTTAAATAGAGTTACAAGGGAACAACCAAGTCCTAGAAGATAGGAACTTGATAACTATAAGAGATTACAATAAACAGAAAAGATTACAATCTATAATAAAAGATTTGTATCTATCTAATATATTAACATGCCCCCGCAAGCTCATGGGCGGGAACGAACATGTAGCTTGGAACTAAGGGTATGAAACCGATGTGTCCCAACAGCCTTGGTGAAGATGTCCGCGATTTGATCAAGAGATCGAACATGGCGGACCACAAGTTCACCTGCAGAAACTTGTTCCCTGACAAAATGATAGTCAATTTTGATATGTTTGGAGCGTTGATGAAATACCGGATTTGCCGATAGGAAGGTTGCACTAAGGTTGTCGCATAGAAGAATGGGAGGATGACCACTTGACAGACCCATCTCCTGCAACAGCTGCTGCAGCCAAATCAGTTCAGCTGAAGTGAAAGCAATTGCCCTGTACTCGGCTTCGGTGCTAGACCGAGCCACAACCTTTTGTTTCTTTGAGGCCCAACTGATGAGATTGCCACCAAAGTAAATTGCAAATCCATGCTGCGAACGACAATCATCCGGATCAGAAGCCCAACCGGCATCCGAATACGCGACGAGGCGATGATCTGGAGCACGCTGCAGGCAAAGGCCGGATGAGATGGAGCCCTTTAAGTAGCGTAAGATGCGCTTGACTGCCATCCAGTGAGTGTCAGTTGGGTTGTGCATAAACTGACACACACGATTAACGACATAAGATATCTCAGGTCTGGTGATAGTAACGTACTGCAGGGCTCCAACTATGCTCCTATACAGATTGGGATCGGCAAAGGGGTCACCCGAACAGACCAGCCGAGAGCCAGGCTCAGCAGGAGACGAGATGGGTTTTGCCCCAGACATGGAACTGCGCTCTAAAATGTCACAAATGTATTTCTATTGGCTGAGCTGCAGACAGGAGGCCGACCGAGAGACTTCGATACCCAAAAAATAGTGAAGCGGACCAAGATCCTTAAGAGAGAAGGCACAATTCAGGCTCTTGACAAAGTCATCGATGAATGTAGCATGAGATCCTGTGATAATAAGATCATCAACATAAACAAACACATAAACAACATGATGAGCATGCCTCTTTATAAACAAAGAGGAGTCGGAGATGCAGCCTTTGAAGCCATGCCGAAAGAGAAACTCCTTCAACTTCTGAAACCAAGCGCGAGGAGCCTGTTTAAGGCCATAGAGAGCCTTTCTGAGACGACACACATGGTCCGGCCTATCCGGTGCCTGAAATCCCTGAGGTTGATCCATAAAAACCGTCTCTGCAAGAGTACCATTTAAAAATGCATTGTTGACATCAACCTGTCACAAGAGCCAGGCATTAGTTAGATCTAAACTCAACACAATACGAATTGTCGTAGGCTTGATGACGGGACTGAAGGTATCGAAATAATCAACCCCGGCCTCCTGATTAAAGCCTTTTGCAACTAAACGCGCTTTGTAGCGATCAATGGAGCCATCCGCTTTCTGCTTGACCCTGTAAACCCACTTACAGCCAACAACATTAGCACCAGGAGGGCGAGGAACCAAGTCCCATGTCCCATTTTTCATTAAGGCGTCAAATTCTAACTGCATGGCGTGCTGCCAATGAGGGCTCTTTGTGGCTTGGTGGTAGAACTTGGGCTCAGGATGGGCTGTGAGAGCCAATGGGAGAGGATATTTGGTGGCAGTCATGGCTTTGGGTTTAAGGGAGAAGGAGCGGGAGCGAGTGTCCATAGGATGGGTGGAGTTATCTGGCTGTCGAAACCAAGAAGGAGCATTGGGATAGGGAACAGCCGGCGGAGAGGTAGTGGGGGATAGCCGAGAGGTGCCCAAATCGGATGGCATTGCGGATGAATCTGACAATGACGAGGACACCCCAAGGCTGGGAGACGGGCTCGACGGTGGACTGGGGGAATGAGCAGGGGATTACATGGGTGGAACCAGTGGAGGAGAGTCCAACAATGGAGGAGTGGGGGGTGGTGATGACGGTACCGAGGGGGTTGAGAGCGGAGATGCAGGCGGAGATAGCGGCAAGGGAGGAAGGGTGACACCAGCAGCAGCGGCATGGTCAAGGATTGCGAGGGACGGAGACAACGAATTTGACTCGGACACAGGGGCTGGTGACTCTCCAGAGGAAGGGTAAGGGAAAATAGTTTCATCGAAGACCACAAATCGAGAGACATAGGACTTGCCGGTGGGAATATGAAAGCAAATGTACCCCTTATGTTTTGTACTGTAGCCAAGAAATAGGCACGGCAAGGACCTGAATTCTAATTTGGTGTGGTTGTAAGGCCGGAGGTATGGGTAACAAAGACAACCGAATGATTTGAGGAACCCATAGTCAGGAGCTTTCCCATATAATTTTTGAAATGGTGATTGATAGTCCAAATTAGGGGTAATAGTACGGTTTGAAAGATAAACTGATGTGTGGAAAGCATTCTCCCAAAATTGAGCGGGTAATTTGGCATGAGCCATCAATGCGAGACCCTTCTCAACGATGACACGATTTTGGCGCTCAGAGGAGCCATTTTGGGCGGGTGTGTATGGACAGGAAACGCGATGAACAATGCCAAGCGATTCAAGGTACTTAGACACATTCCGATATTCGCCACCCCAATCTGTTTGGAATGATTTTATGAGTGTGGAAAACTGTGTTTGGATGAGTCTGATAAACAACTGAACAATAGAATAAACCTGAGCTTTATTGGATAAAAAATAAATCCAGACAAATTTTGTGTAATCGTCAATGAAACTAACATAATACTTATTGCCATATAATGAAGATAAAGAAGAAGGACCCCAGACGTCCGAGTGAATCAGATCAAACGGGCGAGTAGCGGTGGAGACTCGACTGGGTAGAGACAGACGCCTACTCTTGCCAAGTTGACACGAGTCACACACGGAGGGCATCTTATTGGAAGAGACTGGAAGTTGAAATTTGGAAAGCAACTGGCGAAGGACAGACTCGTGCGGATGAGCGAACCGATGATGCCAACAAGGAACGGAGGCACGCTGACCAACAAAAGCAACTGGTGAATAAACTGATGACAGACAATGGGGCTCAGGTGGATGACGCGGAAGACGGTAGAGACCATTTTCAACCGTGCCTCTTAGAAGGATCCGACCCTGCAAGTCCTTAACCAAACAGTGAGTAGCATGACACTCGACAAAAACATTGTTGTCTCTGGCTAGTTTCGAAACACTTAAAAGATTTTTGGTAATTTAAGGGACAATAAGGATATTGGAAAGGTTCAATGGTTTATCAGTAGCACGCCTAGTAGGTAAAACAGAACGACCTAAATGAGTGATGGGAAGAGACATACCGTTGCCAACGACCAAGTGATCACCGCCATCATAGGGAGAACGGGCGACATTGCTCATGTCGGCAGTGACATGATGGCTTGCTCCAGAATCAACGACCCATGGGTCGGAGAGTTCAGATTGGCACCCAACATAGGCGCCCTTATCACCGGAGGAGGATCCAGGCCTATGCAGCGCAGCAGCAGCATGTTTGTTGGTGACGGGGAACTCGTTCAAGTTGAGGCGATTGAAGCAATTTGAGGCTTCATGTCCCGACTTCTGACAGATTTGGCAGGAAGAACGACCACGGCCTGAGGGTGGGGGTTCGAGGGAAGAGGAGCCTTCACGATCAGACGAAGGACGCCCTCTACCACGACCGCGACGACCACGGGTGGAGGCAGTGTTTGCAGCCGGCGGAGAGTCAAGGATCGGCGGTTGCTGATCCTCCTCAAGCCGTTGTTCCTCTTGCAGCAGGAGACCAAGAAGATCTTCAGAGGAGATGGGGCTTGAGTTGATCGCCAGGGCAGATCGAAACCCAGCATATTGCGAGCCAAGGCCATACAGAATGTAGGCAACCAGATCATCATCCGGAATGACCACAAGGCACTCAGCGAGAGAATCAGACAGAGCACGCTTCTTCTCGACATAGTCAAGGATGGACATAGAGCCTTTGGTCAGAGATTGAAGCTGATGGCGCAGATGCATCTGGCGCGCCCGAGTCTGTGCGTGGAACATCCGAGCCAGGATCCCCCAGGCCTCAGCAGCAGTCGTGGCGCGAGCAACATGCCCTAAGAGCGGAGTCGTCAGAGTGGAACGAATCCATAGGAGCACGAGTCGATCTTTGCGAACCCAGGGCAGGTACGCAGGGTTAGGAGGATTGGGTGGAGTCCCTTCAGCAGTGAACGCAGCAAGGGCTGCGTCGGCCGTGAGTGGTGACGACTCAGCAGACAGGGTGGGCAGGGTCGCCGGGGGAGGCGCGACAGGATTGAGGAATGAATCCAAATCAAAGGCCTCGAGGGCTGAGCGGACAGTGCTACGCCATAGGGTGTAGTTGCTCCGATCAAGGCGAATTGCGAAATTGGGGAGATGGAAGTTCGGAGAAGATCCATCGGAGGCAGCGGAAGAAAGCAATTGAGTGGGAGAGGTGGAATTGTTGGCCATGATGATCGAGAGGATCGAATCAGGCTGATACCATGTAAACACTTGAGAATTGTGATGCTAGAAGATGCTGTACTTCTTCTCATTGACTGATGTTAAATAGAGTTACAAGGGAACAACCAAGTCCTAGAAGATAGGAACTTGATAACTATAAGAGATTACAATAAACAGAAAAGATTACAATCTATAATAAAAGATTTGTATCTATCTAATATATTAACAGATTCATGGACTTTGTGGTGTGAATGGGATCTGCATTTACAGGCCTCAACATGGATGTTCTTGCCCGCCGGGTTACGAGCCAACTAGTTCAACTGATTGGAGCCAAGGTTGCAAGCCCAAGTTCAAGAAGAGTTGTTCTGATTCCGTGTTTGTGGAGATGAAGAACACAGATTACTATGGATTTGATCTCAACTACACCAGTGGAACTAGCAACTTTGAGGAGTGCAAGCAACTTTGCTTGGGGGATTGCAGATGTACGGCCTTCAGTTACAGGCCAACGGGGGAGGGAGTTTGTTTCACAAAGAGTGCCATGTTTAACGGCTACAGCTCTCCAGATTTCCCTGGTAGCATTTATATCAGGCTTCCTACAAAATCCAACTTCAGTTCAGCTGTGCTCAATATAACTGATGATAAGTGTGGTGGGAGCAACCACAGTGCATGTTATAACGAGAATGAAACTAGCGAAGAACAACACAGAGATTTACGTGGTTCAGCAACGGTGTGTTGCCTACATCCACGGGCAGAGAACTAGTTTTCTTATTAGAGGAAGCAAAACAGATTAGGGTTACAAGGGGTCGGCGTTCCATGAGTATATGAAGAGACTCATGGAACCCTAAATAGACAATGGACTGAAAGCCCAAAATAGACAGACGATAGGTCCGTTTACAATAAACATCGCATACCGTAAAGGCGGGGTGGCGCTGCCCCCCTAGCCCCCCGCCAGGGGCGCGTTTATTGTAAACGCCGGGGGGCTCCGCCCCCCGGACCCCCCGATGCGTCGCCGATCAACAATCGTTCAAGGCACATTAACAGTGCAGATAATGTTGTGATGTTGGCAGCTTCTATTGACACTCCCACACAACATATCAGATGGGCTTATCTGTATTTGTTTGCTTCGGCTTTGGGAGTCATTGAGATCTTAATATTAGCATGTGGGTGCTTCCTTTTTTTGGGGAAGCATGGGATACCGACTTCATAAGAGGATGGGTATCGTGCAGTTTCGAGCCGGTTTAGGAGCTTCAACTATAGAGAGCTCAAGAGAGCAACAAGTCAATTCAAGGTTGTTCTTGGAAGAAGAGGATTTGGGATTGTATACAAGGGCCGCTTGGAAGATGGAAGGGCAGTGGTTGTTAAGAGATTGGAGAATGTTATAGGAGAAGATGAATTTTGGGCAGAAGTGAGTACTATCGGAAAGATCAACCACATGAATCTAGTGAGGATGTGGGGGTTCTGTTCCGAAAAGAAACACCGGCTATTGGTCTACGAATACATTGAAAATGGTTCCTTAGACAAGCACTTGTTCTCCCCTGATTGCCTTCTCGGTTGGAAGGAAAGGTTCAAGGTTGCAATTGGGACTGCAAGGGGATTAGCATACCTTCACCATGAGTGTCTTGAATGGATCATCCATTGTGATGTGAAGCCTGAGAACATACTCTTAGACATTGAGTTCAATTCCAAGATCGCTGACTTTGGCCTTGCAAAGCTATCACAACGAGGCGGCTCTATAGGATCACAAGTCACTAGAATCCGGGGTACGAAAGGATATATGGCTCCAGAGTGGGCAATAATCCTTCCCATAACAGCTAAAGTTGATGTGTACAGCTACGGAGTCGTGATCTTAGAGCTGGTGAAAGGGGTTAGACACTCCAATTTGGTGGAGGGTAGTGGTAATGAAGCTTGTGAAGATCAAGAAACGGAGCTTGTAAGGATCGAGAGGCTTGCGAAAGCAATAGTACGAGTGGATGGTGACGAGTCATGGGTAGATCAAATTGTCGATCCAAGGTTGGAGGGGAGATTCAGCAAGAAACAAGCTGCCACTATGATAAAAATTGGGATTGCTTGCTTGGATGAAGATAGGAACAACAGACCAACGATGGAATCAGTGGCACAACTCCTCCTGGTATGTGAGGACTCTGAGGCATAAGCAGTACTATATCAGCACCAGTGCAATTTTCGCTGGGTTAACACGTACAGTGGAAATTTATCGCATGCATCTTAATGTCTTGGTGTTGAAATTAGGTACTGAAATTAATAAAGATTAGCAATGTAGTGTGGTCAGTATTTAGTAGTGTTTGATGAATTTCGACAATCTAGAAAGGCGAGTTAACTGTGTTTCTGGAACGTGCGTGGTTGTGATTAGGTTTAAGCATAATAAGTTGCAATATTATAGTTATGGTCCTGCGGACTTGTAAAGTCCCTATCTTTGTACCCCTAAACAATAACAAAAGTAACAAGGCATTGTATAAAATATAAAGTCCCTATCTTTGTATCCTTACTGAATACATAATACAATATAACTACACAAAGATCGATATCCTTTGGGACAAGAACATTCAAATTTCGATTTACTGAAATCCAGACAAGGTAGTTATATTTTCGTTTCGATGCTTTTGAACTTTTGCTTCCACGACATAATCTTTTTGTTTCTGTTAATGTGCGTTGAATGATTGTTGACCAGCGACGCATCGGGGGGTCCGGGGGGCTGGTGGTCTTGCTGACCGGTCAGCGAGTCGGGGGTCCAGGGGGCGACGCGCCCCTAGCGGGGGGGCTAGGGGGGGCAGCGCCATCCCGCCTTTACGGTATGCGATGTTTATTGTAAACGGGCCTATCGTCTGTCTATTTTGGGCTTTCAGTCCATTGTCTGTTTAGGGTTCCATGAGTCTCTTCATATACTCATGGAACGCCAACCCCTTGTAACCCTAATCTGTTTTGCTTCCTCTAATAAGAAAACTGGTTCTCTGCCCGTGGATGTAGGCAACACACCGTTGCTGAACCACGTAAATCTCTGTGTTGTTCTTCGCTAATTTCATTCTCGTTATAACAGTTTCGATGCTTATGCTTCCACAACAAGAAACTCCCATTTCTTGTTGAGCTATTTGAAGTTTATGTTTTGGGACACATACCTTCTGTTTTGAGTTTATTGAGTGAGAAATTCTATTCTCGTTTCAAGACATTCAAACTTTCCTTCATTGGGAGTGGGACATAATCTAAATTTCCCCTTTAGGATGCAGATCGAGTTTCAATTTTCCATTTTTCGGGACAAAAAAACTTCTTATCGAGGCATTTGAACATTGTCTATTTTCTTTTTCAGGGCAGAAATTATATTCTTGTTTTGACGAATTGACACTTCAAATTTTGGGGACCAAAACTAAGTTCCGATTTCGAGACACAAACGTCTATTTCCGAGTAAGGCATTTGAAACTTATGTTTTGGGACAAGGGCCGGGAGACGTTGTGCGTAAGGGATAGGGACATTCCACTCTCGCTTCAAGGCATTTGAACCTGTTGTTTTCGGGATGGAACCTAGTTCCAAATTTGGTGCACAAACCTTTTATTTTTATTTTCATACCAAAATAAATATTGTGTACCAAATTTCTATGTTGGGACATTGCTTTCGAGACAGGGTCTTTGAGGCATTTCAACCTCTTGTTTTCAGGACCGGAACTTAGTTCCAATTTGGTACACAATCTTTTTTTTTCCGTACGAAAAGTCCAGTAAACAAATTCACGTAAGCATGCCAATATATATAAAACTAGAGGTATATATTTCTCAATGTCCAATATAAAAGTGAACTTAATTGTCGATCTTCTCAATGTCCAATATACATATACTGAATCTCTGGCTGAGGGGTGTCAATGGATAACAGGTCAGCTAGCATCACAAAAAGAATTAGTTGCTAAGAGCATGTCTAACCGCTTCTCTAAATAATTCTCCAAAATGAAAAATTATGAATCACATATTCTGAATTTTTTTGACTGAAATCCAACAGATTCTTCATTATGGAGTTTACCCCAAAATATATAGAGTTTTCTCCAAATTTAGGGAAATATCTCCATTTTTTCTTCTCATTCTCTATTTTGGAGAATGTAATGGGGAAGCTGTTGAACCAAAATCAATATTGATATTCTCCAAAAATCCATTATGGAGAACCAGTTGGAGTTGGTCTTAGTGACGTAGTGGTTAAGTCAACCTCATTTTAAATAGAATTCCATCAACCATTGTTCAAATCCCACTCGACATATATTTTCATTCATTTTTTCCTCAATCCATTTTCCATTATTTTAAAATTTTTATAATTTATTTAGTATTTTACAATCAAATAATAATAATTTTTCTTATAGATTTAAGATATTATCTTCATATTTTTTTTAAAATTACTTTTAATAAAAATAATATAAAAAGTATCCATAAAAAAATTATATTTAATTTGCCCATCGTAGAAAAATTTCTAAATCCGCTCCTGGCTGTACATACATCCATGTATAAGCAACAGAAACACTAAATTATCTTTTTTTTTTCCATCTAAACTAAAAAGAGTGATATATGTACATGCAAGGCCCAAATATTTGTTTTTCCTCCTTTACAGCCGGGACTAAAACTGAAACCATCTCCCTAGAACTTAAAGTTCTATCCTTTCAAGCCCTCTTAGGTTATCCACGTGGAGCCTCTCTGAAATTTTTTTTCTTTCCTTTTTTGCCCTTCTCCTCTCCTTTCTCTCTACCGCCTCTCTCCCACGATCTGAACTTCATTCTCTTCTTCCCACCCACGTTCTCTCTCCAACATCTGAAATTCTGAACCAATTGAAAGAAGGAAGGAGAAAGGGCGGAATCGGGCTAGGTGGCGCCAGAGAGGTCGAGGTTGAGCGACAGGAAGGTCGATGTAGGCTCAGCTTCCGACGCCCAACTTCGTGATCGGTGCCGTTTGGAGAAGCTCCGATGGTTATGAGGGGGCGAGGCTCGACCGTCGAGAGAGAACGTGAAGGGGAAGGATGAAGAAGGCTCAACGACTATGGCGAGAGGTACGAAGACAGATCGATTTTTGGCTAGACGCCTTGTGTTTGTCTGTCTGATAGATTTAGGGTTTCGATTGGTTACGAGGGATCGTGAGCGTTGTCGCCGGGAAGAACTCTGGTGGTTACGAGGGGGCGAGGCTCGGTCATGGCTTGGTGGAGAGAGGAGCGCATGGCAGAGGTGATTGGCGGCAGCGGCGGAGGACCTGTCGGCGGCACAGGTATGTGCTTGATTTGCAAATGCCTTTTTTTTTAAAAAAAAAATTAGGGTTTAGAGGATTCAGTTTCAACACAAAAGTTCTTTCTGATTCAGGGTTTTGGGTTTAATCTTTCTCTGTCAAATAAGAAGCACAGAGGACAGATCTCTCGAATTTGGCATGGATTGTTCGGCTCCCGTAGTGATAATTTCGATAAGAGACTAGAGCGGATATTTAAGAAAGAGGCTACCAGCCATTTTATTGAGAACGAGAAGATGACAACAGAGATGGGGGAGGATGACAAGGCATCTGATTCTCTTTTCCGTGCTCTTGGAGGTATCTGAGCGCCTCCCTAGTAAACTCATTTATAGGTTTGAATTATAATAGACCTTTGCAGGCATCACAGGAGGTGGCTTGCTGAAAAATTGGGAACTTTTGTAGCTCAGAAAAACCTTGAGTTTACAAGGAGCATTGTTTTTAGAGGTAGTAACCCAGCCAAATCTGTCTTATATTTGTGAAGGACTAGTGATCAAATGAATTTCTTTCGAGATTCAAATCTTATTTTACTCTATGTTGTTTAAGAAGAGCAAGAAATGTGTTTCTCAACATTTTATCTTTTGTAGTAGGCTCCGATTTCTGGATCCAAGAAGTCAGCAGAGGATGGACAACTTATTTTTCTTACAGCAGGTGAAAGTATTTCATGCCTCTTATCCTTCAGTTGCAAAAACAAAATTATTGTTCTAAGAATAAAACGAGTGAAATGACTGTCTCCAAAAACTAAGCATTCCTCCATTGGGAAATAGGAATAGAATTCGAATGGTCATGTATGAAATTCACAGGGAACCAAAGAAACTGAATGTGTTGCTAAAATTTGCAGGCGACGAACCTGCGTATGAGAAGGTTGCTTCGTTGTTGGACATAATTTGCTGTTTCTAGGATTCTTGATTTTCCTTATGCATTTTGTTTTCACTTGGTGTTATTTCAGGTTATATATATAGATCTCTAGGGTGATAGATTATTAATGGTTATGAAGAATGAATTATCATGGCAAATAAACATGTTACAATTGCTTATCCTTATTGATGCACTCTACAATAGGTCACTTTCAACTATAGTCTTTTTGATTTTCCTTATGCATTTGGTGTTAAATTGAATTGTAGTTTTGATCTCCGGGAAGCTTCTCCCACTAAGAGGTGGTTGATCCCACTGCCAACACATTTGTGAAGCTTGATCGATTGAGTCGTTGCGGTCAGGTTAGTGTGTTGATCATCATTGGAATTTTGTTTTTTTTGTTTCCTGCATTGTTTGAGTTTCTAGGTCTGTTTCATATCTAATTTAGATTCAAAAGAGTTATGAGATCGGTGAGGCCTCCTATTCTTTTTCCAACTTAAAAACATTAGCAGCAACCTAGCAAGCTCGCTTGAGTTTCATGGAAGACAGTCCGAGTTGTTTTTATTATTCCGGCATGTTTCTATTAATTACTCTTCGTCTGTTGGCAGCTAATGATACCGAGAAAACTAAGCATCTCATTTTATTTGATTGTTGATTCATGAGGTTTTGATGTCTGTGTCTAAAGAGGCCTTGTGTGTGAGAACCACACCATTGTAGTGTGTTATTCCTTTTTTGCTTCTTTGATTGATCCGCATAAATCTATTTCAGTAGATTCTTTTCTTTTCTTTTTTTCATTGTGCTTGGGTATTATATTTAGCATATATGGGTTATCCTTAGTAATTGAAGTTTTCGGTGAATCGAAATTGGAAGTTGTTGCAGTTGGATGTGCTGATGGGAAAATTCATGTGCATAACATCCACTATGATGAAGAGATTGTCTCTTTTACACATGCTGCTTGAGGTGCAGTCATAGCCTTATCATTCAGTACATGTAAAGATATTTGAGCACTTGATCTTGCAATAAGCAAGCCAGGAAAGTTCAGGTCACAAAAATTGTAAATATCACATTGAATATCATGATTCCAAGAGAAGGTTGCAATTCCTTATTAAATGTAGCTAACTTGAATAATAAGCCTAGTTTTTATGAAAGAACAGCCACCCTGTTAGATTTAACTTATTCACAGCCAGCGGCACAAAAGTTTTGAGATAAGGAATTGCATATTTATTTTTTCTGATTATGTTTACACTTCATTTGATTGGGTTGTCTAATGCACAACCCTTAATCAGATGTAGGCAGATGCAGCCTGCATCCCTGTGTTAATTTCTGGTTTAAGAAAACTTCAGCTTGATAATGAGGTTGCGATCTGCATCTTGGTTCTTGAACATAGTTCTTGGCTCTGTGACACATACCCTTGCTTCCTCATCACATGATGCGGGGTGTTTCATAAGCTTGTCTTGATGTCTAAGCACATTTACATTCTTATATTATGGAAATTAAGCATTTGATTCTATTGGTTGAATTGTCTTTTTTATTGCTTTTAACAGCTCAGGGCAACTCCCATGGTTGATTGTGATTTCTTCAGTGAGAAAGGTGGATTTCAGATTTCTGAAAACGACAAGAAGTACATGGAAACTTGCAAGGTGGTAGTGTACTAGTGTCTAATTGTGCTTTTGGTGATGAAGATGTTCTCTATCAACCTATAAGAATGACAGAAACAACACTTCAGAAGGTCAATATATGTGATACCTTCATTGTTTTTATTTATTTTAATATTGTTAATTTTATGGGGCCATTATTGCTTTAATTAGGCATATATACTTCTAGTGGTCTCAGAGTGTGTTTTCTTCTTGCAGATCTGCAATGTTGCATTTTGGGATGAGATTACTCTCTCTATGCAGGAAGCTCAGGAGCAGGAGTGTTAAAGATCTTCCTTCCCATACATTTATTTTGGAATTTTTGCTTGTAAACTTGTAATCTAGGAAAATACTTTTTTTTTTAAATAAAATAAATGTTTGGCTTCATTAATTGACAACTCACTTTTCATAGTGGTAAGATGGTAAGATTAAATCAGGAGGGGTTTATGTTTCAAGTTATACACCACCAATCAAAATTTGACAAAGAATTTTTTTTAAGTAAACCTGCAAATATTCCTAATAAGAGCTAGAAATTAGTAACCGTTTCTGTGTTTTTTCAAATTTTGAATTTTAACAATAAATAAATCTATTTGAAATTATTGTTTTGATAAGCATATAAGTGAAATAAATTTAATTTATTTTAATATAATATTCAACAATAAAATTAGTTACTCTCATTTAACATTAACTTTAAATCATTAATATTTTCCAAATGTAAATAATTTATACCTCGTAATTAATAATTCATGTAATATAAATAATATATAGGGTATGTTATGAATATACCATGTTGAAAAAATAAGATCTAAATAAGTAAGATTGAAAATTTTGGTTCAAATTAATTCCGAGTTTTGCATTATGTATGCACTCATATCTTTTTTCATGTATTCATACCATGCCATGGTATATTATATCTTCTACTAAACCTTAATTATAAAATATTGATAATTTTATTTTAATGTATAAAATATTACTATAATAACTAGTGCAATATCCGTGTGTCACGCATGGGATTTAGAAAATATTATATACTCCTATTATACAATATATAACTTTCTAATTTAACGATGTGGTATGTCATGAAATACCAAATACATATTTCATTTTATTTAGAAAATGGAATATAGATGGACATTAAAATTTTGAATGAAACATATGATTTTTTTTAAAATCTAACGTATTTCTTTTTTTTTTCATTTGTTCATTTGTTCATTTTATTCTATTTTAATATGCACTAGGTGTTGTGCAAAGATACCAATATACCAATGTTTGTATAATACGAATAGGAGCAAATTGTGTTATTTTTTTTTTCTATTTCAGTAGTTTTTTTAATTGATTTGGCCTATTTTTTCAAACTTTAATTTGTGATTAGAGTATTAAGCTTCATTGAATTTGTTGGTAGTTTATTTTGTTTTGTATGTTGGTAATATATAATAACTGCTTTTTTTCCCCTTTTGTTTAGAGATCTAGATTTATGTGAACTGGATGTCAGTTTGGAGATTTAGATTTTACAAATTGACTAGAAAATCTTCTATAAAAGTTATTAATCAGGCTTTCATTGATATTTCATCTCTCGAATGCTAATTCATTTGTTACCCATCAAAAGCAACAATATTATCATCTCAGGAGCCTTAAACCTCATGACTTTACCCTCTTTTTTTACAGTCAAGAAATTAAATAACTTTTGCTATTGTTTTTAGTCCTTTGTTTTACTCATTTGATTGATACTTCCTTTGATGTTTCTGGTAAATGAATGTTTCTTTATTTTGTGATGATTTTGGTCTGGATGGCAGAGGAATTGTGTTAGGCTTCTTTAGATGGGAATAAACATCAATTCATCACTAGATATGAATGTAAAATCTGTTGAGAATGGGTCTTTTGGCATATTTAATTATAATGTTGGGCTAGAAGAACCAGTTAAACCCTTGGGTATCAGCAGTAAAGATGGATGGAAGGATGGATACAAAAGTTCACCAGGGTCCACGTCTTTTACAAGTCCATGTGATCATATCAAGTACCCTAAAAGCCGCATCAAGCATGAAGTGCTTGGCAGCGAACGGTTCTCAAATGGTGCTGGACATGGCCAAAAGAAGGCAATATATACAGATTTAAGTTGGAAAGAAGGATCATCTTCGGGAAATAGAAGATTGCGTGAGAAAAAAACATTGCTCTTCTCATCGTTTGAGTCAACAGATGGCAATTGATGAGCAAGAAGAACATTGGGAGTGAAAAGAAGGCTGTCGTGATTTAGGAAACACCAACTTTTTCACTTGATACAATTTTGAATCTTGATTCAATGATGGATATAGAGCCTGAGAACACTTCTAAATTTTGACGTTTTACATATGTTTTTTCATTAAAATTTTGATCATAGAAAAATAAGTATTTGTGTAACTTACAAAACTACTTTTAATTGTTTTATTGCCACATTTTGAAGTTTTACATATTATATGAGTGCTAAACAAAATCAAACTGTTAAGAACAAAAGATCAACAAGAATATGTTTAACATTCTACATTTGAAAAACATATATAATAAGGTTATATAACATTTTATAAATCTCGTGCGTCATGCACGGGGTACTAGACTAGTTAATACTGTTACACATGATCAGAAATGGTATAGCAACGAAAATTTAGAATAGTAATAAATTAATAATGTAATATACCGTCATTGAGGAAAGCAATATTGAATGCTTTTAAAGCAGCAACTCAACTGCAAGTAGCCTCCTTTGAAAACCCATGCCTGAATTTTAAACAGTGTCAGCAGAAAGGATTTGTAATCAAATGACAAAGAAAAACAGTATTATGAAAATTAATTTTTTGTAAAGACAACAGGAAGCTGATTACACAAACACTTTGTTTGCCTACCAAGATTGAAAACTATCAGTATGAAGTAGTTGGTGCGAAACTTAAGACTAACTTCGTATGCAATTGTATAAATGTGTATATTTTATACAATTTTGAGCTACAATGGTTGTTTTAGATGTGTTCAAATGAGTATATTTGAGCATGAAGTGTGCGTATTAATTGAACAGTCAATCTCCCCTATCTGCAAAAAAAATTCATTTATTGAGAAAGTAGAAGAAAACTTTATCCAACGAGAAGAGAGATGACATGACCTCCTAAATGACTTTTTTTAATCACTTTTTATAAATAAATTTGATTTAATAAATATTATATTAAACTAATAAATTTCATTTAAAAAATCACATTTAATGGCTAAAAAATTCAATTAAATATTAGAGTTTAAATCCAACGGAAAAATTAATTTAGATTAGTGACATACATTTTTTAAGAAATAACCATCCGATTTTGTGAACAATATTTGAAAAATTAATTTTTCAAATTGAGGTGAAAATTATGTTATTTATATCAAAATGTGTGTAATAAAATTTATAATGCAGAATACATATTTAACATTTAATAAATATTAATCACAATTAAAATGTGAAGATAAACATATATTACTTGATTATTAAAATAGATGTGTGTGCAAAAAATGATTTTTTTTTTCAAAATATTCACTCAAAAATAATTATTTACAATAATATTCACCAAATCAAAGTATTTACAGAAATATTCATTTTTGTTAGGGCTTATAGAGAAACGTGGTATGAAACCGCATTTCATTCACAAATGTAAATAATTATTTTTGAGTGAATATTTTAAAAAGAATCGCAAAAATTACACACTTTAACCAATTGAGTAATATGATAGAAAGTGACGTGCAAAAATATATATCTTGTGAAAATATGCACACTTGCCCACCCCATCCATTATGGATTGTCTAAATATATAAACGATGGAACTGAGCATTCCAGTATATAAGTCGTACATTAGCCCTGTCGCCGATTGGATTTGTCATCTGGCGTACATTAGCCCTGTCGATGAAGAGCGACATGCTGATTAAGAACTGAAAGTTCTTGTCGGAAAAACGCTTTAGGATGGAGCTATTATGCTTCTATTCGTGATAAGGTTGATGTTTGAATCTGATTCCCAGTATATCACCATGTTTTGGACAAGCTAAGCAAGTTGAAGGCTACCCATGTTGAAGGAAACTGCCAAACTAGGCAAATTGAAGGCTACCCACATGTTTGACTTGGATGAAAAGCACAGCAACTCGCCAACTTACACAAGTGAACGTAAACAACTTCTCACCCTGCAATCCTGCATGATTCAGCCATCCAGGAACCTTCAT
Organism: Persicaria maculosa; assembly: GCA_963922045.1. Taxonomy (NCBI): domain Eukaryota; kingdom Viridiplantae; phylum Streptophyta; class Magnoliopsida; order Caryophyllales; family Polygonaceae; genus Persicaria; species Persicaria maculosa. The sequence continues at coordinate 53,808,230 of OY998268.1, forward strand.
CAAAGCTTTCTTCAACCATGGTGTTTTTTTTATTATTAAAAATTATGCGTACAATTATGAATTTATGATCAGTTATGACCCACCAAAAGATGATGTATAATTTCCAACAAAAAAAAAGAATGAATATAATTCAATAAATATGTGATTTTTTTTCTAAAGGTAAAAATTCAAAATACCAGACAAACAATTATCTGGTAAATCGATAGAGCTAAAGATATGATAAATAATATAAATATTTAAGAGTTTGTTATTAAGATCTAAGTTGGTTACAAGATTTTTTTTTATAAGCAATAATTATTTGTATCTTAGTTTATATATTAAATTTCCCCGACCATGATCTTAATTTATTTTATGATTGATTGTTTTTATTATAAGATTTCAAACAAACTATTTTAATCTTCACGTAAAATTTAATAAAAATATAATCAAAATATTCATATAAAAAAAAACACGTACAACGCGGGTAATAAAACTAGTAATTCAATAAACTCCAAAATAATTTGGGATTTTTTTATAAAGGTAAGAATTCAAAATACTAGACAAACAATTATCTGGTAAATCGAGAGAGTGAAAAATTGTCAGACGGATTGATTGTCATGATACAACAAAAAACCAAAGAAACAACCAAAGAAACAACCCCGCAACCCAAGGACAAGTAACACCATGCTCGATGTGAAAGGCCCGAAACATGAGCTAACGCGATGTCTCACCACTTGAGAGACAAAGGGCAGAAAAATTCAATAGAAATGAATAGTGTTGGAATGTGGTTGTCCCACATCGGTAATATAGAGAATGCTTGAACAACATATAAGGTTGAGAGCTAATCCTCTTATTGTCAATTGGTTTTGAGATGGAACCCCGTTAGGTTTATTTGTTGTTCGACTAGGAGCTAGTGGTTTCAATTATAGACGAAGACAATGGTGAAGATAAAAATGGGCGAAAACTCTATAGATCTATTCCCCAACAGATTGCAAACAAGAATCAATTTCCACAATGACATTATAAACAACCGATTGCAAAACTAGTTGTAGCCCACAGCAAAATTACCTCCATAGAAATCCCGACGAATTCATACCCGTTGGAAAAGTTGATCGTCACTGTTAACGGTGACATTTATAAGACGTCACGCAATTTCATCATCTCCGGCCTTGTTTTCTCTCCACTCCTTTTCCTCTCATTCGTAGTTTCGTGCATTATTTGGTCAATTTCAGTCTTTATTCGCCTGCTCCATTTCCATGGCGCCTGCTTAATTTATAAATCCATATACCCATCTTTCTCTTCCTCACATTTCTCAAACTCCATTCAACAATGTCCACTCCTCTTGATTTCATCTCCTTCTTCTTCCTCCTGCTACTGTCTTTCTCCTATCTCCCACATTTGAGTACCTCCAAACCCCTGAAAACTCTCCCGCGAGGTTCCCATCTCTCCGTGGAGCGCGCAGCAGAGGATTACCTCACCTCCCCCGACAAAACCTTCACCTTCGGCTTCTACGGCGGGGGCAAATTCTCCTCCAACGCCTACTGGCTCGCCGTCTGGTTCACCTCATCCCCAGACCCAAACGGCGTCGTTTGGACCGCTAACCGCGACAAGCCCGTCAATGGTCACGGCTCCCGCCTTACTCTCCAGAAAGACGGCGCCTTGGTGTTAGCCGACGTTGACGGCTCCGTCGCCTGGCAGAGCAACACCACCTCCACTTCGGTTGAGTGGCTCGAGCTCCTCAACACCGGTAATCTCGTAATTCGATCCCCTACCGGTAAGGTTCTTTGGCAAAGCTTTGATCTTCCCACTGATACCTTGCTCCCTAGCCAACGATTAACCAAGAGCTTGAAGTTGATTTCTAGCTTAGGAGAGGGGAATTTCGGGTCTGGTTACTTCAATTTGTTCTTCGATAATGATAATGTGTTGAGATTGATATACGACGGGCCACAGATTACCAGTATATATTGGCCTTATCCCATCACCGACTCTGCGTTTCAACTTGGCAGAACAACATACAATAGTAGCAGAATAGCAGTTCTTGATGATCAAGGTATGTTGTCCTCCACCGATCAATACCAAATTAGTGCTTCTGATGCAGGCACTCCTGGAGTCAAGAGGATGCTTAAGATGGATTATGATGGGAATTTGAGGCTCTATAGCTTAAACAACTCATCTAGATCTTGGGATGTTACATATGCAGCAGTTGGCTCTCAGTGTTTGATTCATGGCCTTTGTGGTGTGAATGGGATCTGCGTGTACAATCCTCAACATGGTTGTTCTTGCCCACCAGGTTACGAGCCGACTAGTTCAACTGATTGGAGCCAAGGTTGCAAGCCTAAGTTCAAGAAGAATTGTTCTGATTCTCTGTTTGTGGAGATGAAGAACACAGATTACTATGGATTTGATCTTAACTATACTAGTGGAATTAGCAACCTTATGGATTGCAAGAAACTTTGCGTGGAAGATTGCAGGTGTAATGCCTTCAGTTACAGGCCAACTGGGGAAGGGGTTTGTTACACAAAGGGTACCCTGTTTAACGGCTACACCTCTCCAGATGTCCTAGGTAGCATTTATATCAGGCTTCCTACGAATTCTAGCTTTGGTTCGTCGCTTGAGCCAGCTGTCCTCAATCTAACTAATGTAATGTGCAATCAAAGTGCAGATAATGTTGTGATGTTGGAAGCTTCTTTTGCCACTGCTGGTCAGCACATCAGATGGGCTTATCTTTACTCATTTGCTTTGGCTTTAGGAGTAATTGAGCTTCTACTGTTAGCATGTGGGTGGTTCCTCTTCTTTGGGAAACATGGGATACCGGCTTCATTGGAGGATGGTTACCGTGCAATTTCAAGCCAGTTTAGGAGCTTCAACTATGGAGAGCTCAAGAGGGCAACAAAACAATTCAAGGTGGTTCTTGGAAGAGGAGGCTTTGGGATTGTTTACAAGGGTCGCTTGAATGATGGAAGGGAAGTGGCTGTGAAGAGATTGGGAGATGTGCTCGGAGAAGATGAGTTTTGGGCAGAAGTGAGTACTATTGGAAAGATCAACCACATGAATCTAGTGAGGATGTGGGGGTTCTGTTCCGAAAAGAAACACCGGTTGTTGGTCTACGAGTATGTCGAAAATGGGTCCTTAGACAAGCACTTGTTCTCCCCTGATTGCCTACTTGGCTGGAAAGAAAGGTTCAAGGTTGCAACTGGTGCCGCAAGAGGACTAGCATATCTCCACCATGAGTGCCTTGAGTGGATCATCCATTGTGATGTGAAGCCTGAGAACATACTCTTAGACGCAGATTTTGATTCAAAGATCGCTGACTTTGGCCTTGCCAAACTCTCACAACGAGGCGGTCCTGTAGGATCACAAGTCACCAGAATCCGGGGCACGAAAGGGTACATGGCTCCAGAGTGGACAGTGAACCTTCCAATAACAGCTAAGGTAGATGTGTACAGTTATGGAGTCGTGATCTTAGAGCTTGTGAAAGGGATTAGACTCTCCAATTTGGTGGAGGATGGTGGTAATGGAGTTGATGAAGATCAAGAATCGGAGCTTTCAAGGCTTGAGAGGCTTGCAAAGGCAAGAATACGAGTTGATGGTGACACGTCATGGGTAGATCAAATTGTGGATCCAAGGTTGGAGGGGAGATTCAACAGGAAACAAGCTGCTACTATGATTAAGATTGGGATTGCTTGCTTGGATGAAGATAGGAACAAGAGGCCAACAATGGAATCAGTGGCAGAGAAACTACTAGAATGTGAGGACTCGATCTGATGGTCAAGCAGTACACAAGCATTAGTGCATAGCTTGTAAGGTTAAGTTATAGAGTGGAAATTTGTTAGCATGTATCATAGTGTCTTGGTGTTGAAATTATGTATTGAAAATAATAAAGATTAGGAATGTAGTGTGCTGAATTTCAACGATTTAGAAAACCGAGTTAACTGTATTTCTGGAACATGTGCGGTTGTGGTTAGGTTTATGCATAATAAGCTGCAATCTCATAGTTATGGAGGCATGTTTCGGTGCACGAATCTTCTGTTTACCGGGACAGATAAATTCCATTATGACATTTGATGTTTCTTTTGAAATGAGTTTTTGCAGATTTGAAAGAAAAACGTGGTCTCATACCGCGTTTTATTCAGAAAGTGAAAAACTTGAAATTGTTAATTTTATTTGTGAATAAATTGTGTAATTTCTTATTAGTAGTTACACTAGAGGCACGAGTTGAACCAACATTTATTTTTAGGAAAAAAAACAAAAATTGAAAAAGGTGGCCAGAATCATCGTCGTCCTCTTCTTTTGAGATGGGCTTTGATCAGAGCCGGTGAGCCTTCCTCTTCGATGTGAGATGGGTTTTGATATGGGCGGTACCAAGGCGGAGATCGTGGCAAAGCGGGCAAGAGAGGAGGTGGAGGTGCTTGGGAAGATTTGGGGTTTGCTGACCTAGATTCTTCCGCCGCTGACGAGAGCCCCGTCCTCTTCGATCTGGGCAGTACCAAGGCAGAGGGAGTGGCCGGACAAGAATGAGCACGAGCCCCACGGTGAATGCACTATCGAACTTCGGGCTGGGGTTTTGAAATAGGATATGGATATGAGAAGGGAGAGGTCGTAGCTAGGTATCGGGTCAAGGACGAGCTCGCGGTGGTCGCATGTGTCACGGTGGTCGGTGGAGTCCACAAGGATGAGGCAACGAACTCTCTCGATCTCCCAGTCCTCTAGGCCTCCCTTCTCCTCCTTCTCAGCAAACTCCGACCTCCTCTTTCAATTTGGTTTTTTTTTTCAAAAAAAACAACTACTGTAAAAAATAATACAAAACTACATAAATTATTCTCAAATAAAATTAACAATAGAAACGTGGTTTGAAACTGCGTTTCTTTTGTATTTTTTGTCACGTTTTTTCTCTAATTTCCAGTTTTTTAACTTGTGAATATAATGCGGTCTCATACTGCGATTTTCTGCCAGGCCTGCAAAGAATGAATATTTTTGTAAATATTTTGAAAGTTTGAATATTTTGTTAATTAATTATTTTTAATGAATATTTTAAAAAGAAAAATTACTCAAAGTATATACAAAAATATTCATTTTATATAAACGAAAAGAAGGGGAAGTAATCCCCTTATTTTATATAAATGAAGAGGGAAAAATAAACGAAATAAACGCAATATAAAATCAAATTTTGTAATTAATTTTGGGTAAAACGCGATTTCAAACCGACATTTATATAAATTTGTATTTTAAATTAAAAAAAAACCCAAACCCTAAACTGCGCTTCAGCCTTCATATGTCATCTCTTGCTGCTCCCAGCTCCCACCATGGCACCTCAGGTCCCACCTCCTCGTAGGCTCGCACCATGGTCGGCCTCTTCCTCGCTACACCCTGCCTCTTCGCTGTACACCTGCTCCCACCTCCCACCATGGCCTCCTCTTCGCTGCACCGTGCCAGTGGCTTGCTCATCGGCATCATTCCCGTACCTCCTCCTCCTCGTCAACTACCTCTTCTCCATCTTCAGCGGCGATGAGACGACTCTGGCATGTGGTGGGCTGCGACTGTGAGTAGGTGGGGAGGCAGGAGGTGAGGGGCCAAGGTGGGAGTTGAGGAGGTGTGAGGCGGCAGATTAGGTGTCATGGTGCGAGGAGGCGGGTGGCGGCTCAGGCGGGAGGTGGGAGGTTAGGTGCTATGATGGGAGGTGGGAGCAAGCACCGGATCACGCTTCATGATGTTGCTTTTTAAAAAAAATAAAATAAAATGTAGTACAAATTTATATAAACCCGGTTTGAAATTGGTTTTTTTTTACCCAAAAATAATCATAAAACCCTACCTAATACCACATTTTTTTCGTTTATTTTTTCCCAATTCTCTTCCATTTTAGAATTCCGTATATGTGAATGAAACGCGGACTCAAACTACGTTTCTCTGTAACTCATGAAAAAATGAATATTTTTGTAAATTCTTTAAGTTGGTGAATATTATTGTAAATAATTATTTTTGAGTGAATATTTTTTAAAAAAAAATTTGTAAAAAAATACACTTTAACTAATTGATTAAAATGATAAAAAGTGACGTGCAAAATTATATTTTGTGAAAATATGCACACTTGCCCACCCACCCATTATGGATAGTCTAAATGTATAAACGACGAAATTGAACATTCCAATTCCTAACATAAAAAGCCTTAATTAACATCCAAGTACCAGGGGATCAGAGTCTCCAAGAACGTCCCAAAGTAATAATGTTGAGGAAGAAGACGTCAAATAAAGGCCTTGATTACTGAACAACAGTTTGGGCCTAATCCATGTGTATAGCTAGTTCATTACTGTATAAGCCCATTATAAATACTTGTATAATCTTCATCATCAATAGACGAGTATTTATTTTCCACTTAGTTCGTTTCCCTCCATTTCTCTCTTTCTCGAGCTTCCATGGCTCCAAGCTAGCTCGATCTCTCAGATCTTTCATGGTATCAGAGCCGGATTCGGCTAGTTTCAGTCTGGGCTTCGGATTAGTGGAGTTGTTGGCCATTGTTAACATGTCGCGGGCATTGGTTCCCATTTAAGCGCATGTGGCAAGTGCAACTTGTTGGCTAAAAATGTCGTTGCACTTGAGGGGGCGTGTTGGAATGTGGTTGTCCCACATCGGTAATATATAGAGAATGCTTGAACAACATATAAGGTTGAAGGGCTACTTCTCTCATTGCCAATGGGTTTTGAGATGAAACCCCGTTGGGTTTATGTGTTGTTCGCTCCGGTGTTCCATGAGCGAACTAAACATGTGGAATTGGATTGTCACTATGTACGAGAGAAAGTTCTTGAAGGGTTGATAGCTCTCAAACATGTGCCCACAAAGGATCAGATTTCAGATGTGCTCACAAAGCCGCTGCCTGGACCGTCTTTTCCTGCAATAATGGACAAGCTTGGTATTGCAGAGCTTCCCTCAAGCTTGAAGAGGGGTGTTGAGGAAGAAGACGTCAAATAAAGGCCTTGATTCCTGAATAACAGTTTGGGTCTAATCCATGTGTGTGTAGCTAGTCCATTACTGTATAAGGCCATTATAAATACTTGTATAATCTTCATCGTCAATAGACGAGTATTCATTTTCCACTCAGTTCGTTTCCCTCCATTTCTCTATTTCTCGAGCTTCCATGGCTCCAAGCTAGCTCGATCTCTCAGATCTTTCAAATAATAAGGTTTGGCTAATCGAATTCCATCGCCGATTGAATTTGTTAGCGTACATGAGCCTTGCCGTTGTTAAGACCTTGCTGGGGTTGGAGCTGCCCTTGGAGTATCAAGCTCCTACACACGAATACTAGATTGATTCGTCATATTTTTAGGAAATCAAATACTGTCGTCGATTGAATTTTTTTAACTGACGTACATCACTCCTGCCAATGAGGAGTTGCATGTTAATCTGACTCGGAAATAAAGGTTCTCGTCTTTAAGAACACTCTAGCAAGGCTGGAGCTATTTTGCTTCTATTCGTGATAAGGTTGACGTTGATTCCCAGTCTATCACCATCTTTTGGACAAGCTAGGCAAGTTGAAGGCTACCCACCCACATGTACGTTGAAGTAAACTGCCAATTAATCCACTTTCCATCACTTGCTATATTAGCTCCGCGCCATCGTTATTAAACATTCAAAGACGTTTGACTTGGATGAAAAATGTACAACAAGTCGCCAACTTACACAAAGTGCATGAACGTAAACTACTTCTCACCCTGCAGCGATTTTTTTTTTTTCAAATTAGCCTGGAAAAAAAAATTTGGAGATTAGCTAAGAAGTTAAAGTATTTTGCGATTTAATCAAATTGGGGTAAAATAGCTGGTTTTTTAAAAATAATATAATAAATAAGTTGTTTTTTTTTTCTCAAAATACCGTTTTACATTTAAAAATGCTGAAACAAAAAAAAATGATAGGGGAGAGTCGCTTTTTAACATTTTGCATGCAAAAAATTATAGCGACTTTCAAATATTATAGGGGAGAGTCGTTTTACATTTCTTTGGATGCAACAGGAGGAGGACGCCATCGTTAATTCTCTAGTCTCTCCCTTAGGTATTAAAAAAACAATGGGAGAGTCACTGTTTTAAGACTCTCCCCTATATTTTTTTTTTGGTTTTAGCCTTTTTAAATGTAAAATGGTATTTTGAAAAAAAAAAGATAAGTCGCTCAGGGCCGGTCCGTTGCTTTTTGAGGCCTTGTACAACTTATACATTGATGCCTTTTTTTTATTACTAATTGAAAAGGGAAAACGATACACCTAATCTATATTCTCGTGTCGTGTGTTCAATCTAATTGGAGAAATAGAATAGACAAGTATGCTGAAAATGAGAACAAGGAGATTCGAACACAACTACAATTAGAAATGGGAAAAACACTCCTTGTTCAGTGCCAATTGAGCTAACAAATTATTTATTACTTTTTTATCTATTTTTTATTTATATTAATTATATATATGCTTTCAAAAAAATTTGAGGCCCCCGAAAATTTGAGGCCCTGTGCAATTGCACGTTTTGCCAGGGCAACGGGACGCCCCTGGATTTACTTATTATATTATTATTTTTTAAATTCGGGGTAAAGTCGTTGTTTCAAACAACGACTTTACTTCAATTTGGCTAAATCGCAAAATAGTACTTTTACATCTTTACTAATCTCCAAATTTTTTTTTTCAATTTTTGGCTGATTTGAAAAAAAATTCCCTTGCAACAATCCTGCATGATTCAGCCATCCAGGAACCTTCACAGAAGATTTCTTGAACCATGGTGGTTTATTTTTTTTTTATTTTTATTTTTATTTTCTTAAAAAATAAGCGTACAATTGTGAATTTATGACCCACCAAATGTATAATTTCCAAAAAAAAAAAGAATGAATATAATTCAATAAACTCTAAAATAATTTGGGATTTATTTGTTCCATACTGAGGCGTTTTTTTTAATGTAAGTTAAATTTTTTTATACATTAATTTGAATTAAATTAAATTTTTTTCATAAAAGGAAAAACAATCAATAGAAATGAGTGCCAACCAAAAAAAAATCAGTAGAAATGATTAAAGGGATCATTCACAAGTTGGTTTAGTTAGTTTGGAGCTACACTTAATATATTTATATTAAGAGATTTAAATTATTCGAATTCTCTTGGAAATAGAGAGTCGTTTGTGAGTGTGAGGATCACAATAAATGAGTTACACAGTACCCGATTCAGATGTAGATCAACTGAACCAATCGAAATGTACTAACATAAAGAAAAATGATTAAAGAGTGTTTGAAAAGACTAAAAAAAGTTCTACAGATAATGCAGCACCTTGGAGCTAGTGGTATCAAATAAGTATCAATTAGACGAAGACAATGGTGAAGATGAAAACTGGCGAAAGCTCTATCGATCTGTTTCCCAACAGATTGCAAACAAGAATCAATTTCCACAATAACATTATAATTAAACACCCGACTGCAAAACTAATTGTAGCCCAAAGCAAAATGACCTCATTGATTCAGAAGTATGCAAGTGGAACAAATACCTCCATAGAAATCCCGACGAATTCAAACCCGTTGGAAAAGTAGATCGTCACCGTTGACGGTGACATGTGCCAAGTGATTTCCGAAGACGTCACGCAATTTCATCATCCCCGGCCTCGTTCATTTCTCTCCACTCCTTTTCCTCTAATTCGTAGTTTCGTGGATTATTTGGTCAATTTCAGTCTTTGAGTCGTCGACTCCTCAGTTTCCATGGCGGTTCTTCCAGTCCAACTCGATCAGCTTACTTTATAAATCCATATCCCCATCTTTCTCCTCCTCACATTTCTCAAACTCCAACCAGCAATGTCTCCTCCTCTTGATTTCATCTCCTTCTTCCTCCTCCTGCTACTGTCTTTCTCCTACCTCCCACATTTGAGTACCTCCAAACCCCTGAAAACCCTCCCGCGAGGCTCCCATCTCTCCGTGGAGCGCGCAGCGGAGGATTACCTTACCTCCCCCGACAACACCTTCACCTTCGGTTTCTACGGCGGGGGCAACTTCTCCTCAAACGCCTACTGGGTCGCCGTCTGGTTCACCTCATCCCCAGACCCAAACGGCGTCGTTTGGACCGCTAACCGCGACAAGCCCGTCAATGGCCACGGCTCCCGCCTTACTCTCCAGAAAGACGGCGCCTTGGTGTTAGCCGACATTGACGGCTCCGTCGCCTGGCAGAGCAACACCACCTCCACTGCGGTTGACAGGCTCGAGCTTCTCAACACCGGTAATCTCGTAATTCGATCCCCCACCGGTAAGGTTCTTTGGCAAAGCTTTGATCTTCCCACTGATACTTTGCTCCCCGGCCAGCCATTAACCAAGAGCTCTAGGCTAATTTCTAGCCTAGGAGAGGGGAACTTCGGGTCTGGTTACTTCAAATTGTTGTTCGATAATGATAATGTGTTGAGATTGATATACGACGGGCCACAGATTACCAGTATATATTGGCCTTATCCCCTCACTAAATCTGCGTTTGATCTTGGCAGAACAACTTATAATAGTAGCAGAATAGCAGTTCTTGATGATCAAGGTATGTTGTCCTCCACCGATCAGTACCAAATTAATGCTTCTGATGCAGGCACTCCTGGAGTCAAGAGGATGCTTAAGATGGATTATGATGGGAATTTGAGGCTCTATAGCTTAAACAACTTATCTGGATCTTGGGATGTTACATATGCAACAGTTGGCTCTCAGTGTTTGATTCATGGCCTTTGTGGTGTGAATGGGATCTGCGTGTACAATCCTCAACATGGTTGTTCCTGCCCGCCAGGTTACGAGCCGACTAGTTCAGCTGATTGGAGTCAAGGTTGCAAGCCTAAGTTCAAGAAGAATTGTTCTGATTCTCTATTTGTGGAGATGAAGAACACAGATTACTATGGATTTGATCTTAACTATACCACTGGAATTAGCAACTTTACGGATTGCAAGAAACTTTGCGTGGAAGATTGCAGGTGTAATGCCTTCAGTTACAGGCCAACTGGGGAAGGACTTTGTTTCACAAAGGGTACCCTGTTTAACGGCTACAGCTCTCCAGATTTCCCTGGTAGCATTTATATCAGGCTTCCTACGACTTCTAGCTTTGGTTCGTCGCTTGAGCCAGCTGTCCTCAATCTAACTAATGTAATGTGCAATCAAAGTGCAGATAATGTTGTGATGTTGGAAGCTTCTTTTGCCACTGCTGGTCAGCACATCAGATGGGCTTATCTTTACTCGTTTGCTTCGGCTTTAGGAGTATTTGAGCTTCTACTGTTAGCATGTGGGTGGTTTCTTTTCTTTGGGAAACATGGGATACCGGCTTCATTGGAAGATGGTTACCGTGCAATTTCAAGCCAGTTTAGGAGCTTCAACTATGGAGAGCTCAAGAGGGCAACAAATCAATTCAAGGTGGTTCTTGGAAGAGGAGGCTTTGGGATTGTATACAAGGGTCGCTTGGACGATGGAAGGGAAGTGGCTGTGAAGAGATTGGGAGATGTGCTCGGAGAAGATGAGTTTTGGGCAGAAGTGAGTACTATTGGAAAGATCAACCACATGAATCTAGTGAGGATGTGGGGGTTCTGTTCCGAAAAGAAACACCGGTTGTTGGTCTACGAGTATGTCGAAAATGGGTCCTTAGACAAGCACTTGTTCTCCCCTGATTGCCTACTTGGATGGAAAGAAAGGTTCAAGGTTGCAACTGGTACCGCAAGAGGACTAGCATATCTCCACCATGAGTGCCTTGAGTGGATCATCCATTGTGATGTGAAGCCTGAGAACATACTCTTAGACACGGATTTTGATTCAAAGATCGCTGACTTTGGCCTTGCCAAACTCTCACAACGAGGCGGTCCTGTAGGATCACAAGACACCAGAATCCGGGGCACGAAAGGGTACATGGCTCCAGAGTGGACAGTGAACCTTCCCATAACAGCTAAGGTCGATGTGTACAGTTATGGAGTCGTGATCTTAGAGCTTGTGAAAGGGATTAGACTCTCCAATTTAGTGGAGAGTGGTGGTAATGGAGTTGCTGAAGATCAAGAACCGGAGCTTTCAAGGCTTGAGAGGCTTGCAAAAGCAAGAATACGAGTTGATGGTGACACGTCATGGGTAGATCAGATTGTGGATCCAAGGTTGGAGGGGAGATTCAACAGGAAACAAGCTGCTACTATGATTAAAATTGGGATTGCTTGCTTGGATGAAGATAGGAACAAGAGGCCAACAATGGAATCAGTGGCAGAGAAACTACTAGAATGTGAGGACTCGATCTGATGGTCAAGCAGTACACTAGCATTAGTGCATTGCTTGTTAGGTTAAGTTATGGAATGGTAATTTGTCATCATATATCATAGTGTCTTGTTGTTGAAATTAGGTATTGAGAAATAATAAAGATTAGCAATGTAGTGTGATCAATAGTGTTAGCTGAATTTCAATGATTTAGAAACCCGAGTTAACTGTATTTCTGGAGCATGTGCGGTTGTGGTTAGGTACTTAGGTTTATGCATAATAAGCTGCGATCTCGTAGTTATGGTCCTATGGAGGCATGTTTTGGTGCACGGATCTTCTGTGTCCTGGGACAGATAAATTCCATTATGGCATTTGATGTTTTTATTGAAATGAATAAGACACAACCTTTTTTTCCCTGAGTGTGAGACATTTAGTTTTCTATTCATTCGATTGAAGATCGAGAGAACAATTTTTATTCATGTTTCAAGGTATCAAAGCCGTTTTTATGAACAAAAACTTCTTTAGGCATAGTATTTTCGTTTTCAACTTTGCAGACCAGGAAAATTTACGTTTTGAATTAGGGACATTCCATGTTTCGAGGTATCAAAGAGGTAACCTTAATGCTCCAGAGTATAATAGGGGATTTGAATGAGCATATATTATGATTATATAACATAAGGGATGATATTGTAATTATAAGAAAATGGTAGGCTTTTATGTAATATAGAAGAGAGAGAGGGAAACGACTATAAATAGCCTTGGTTTGTAACAGCTTGATCAACTTGTTCTAACAGCTTCTTCTTCTTGTACTTTCTGTATTCTCATCTTCTTCAATCAATAATCATCCATTTATCATGGTATTAGAGCGTAAGGTATAGGTTGCTCGGTGCAATCGCTGGTTTTTTTTTTTCTGTAATCCGTGTGAGATATTCGTGGTCATTGAATTGATGTGCAAACTTGGTGTTTGGCAATGGCGGAATATGTGAATCTTGGTGATTTGCAAGGTGATTCTCAGGTTGGGATGCAGATAAGTGGGACTTATCCGTTGGCTCTGGCGAATTCAGATAATCCCGGGGCGCAGCTCATCACAGTTCAGTTTTCTGGAGCTAATTTATTGGGATGGAGTCGTGGAATTCGCTTGGCATTAGGGGCCAAGAACAAATTGGGGTTCATCGATGGATCTTGTGCAAAGCCAGCTCCGGGAACGACGGATCTGCAGTGCTAGTTACGTGCAGATTATATGGTTCGTTGTTGGATGCTGAATTCCATGTTTGCAGCGATTTCAGAGAGTTTCATGTACGTCGATTCGACCAAGAATCTTTGGGAGAAGTTGAATAAGAGGTATGGACAATCAAATGCGCCTTTAATTTTTCAACTCAAGAGAGAATTGCATATGATGACAAGGGATTGTAAATCCATTGCTGAGTATTTTGCGAAGTTAAAGGGCATGGGATGAGTTACAGAGTGTTGAAGGGTTTCACGAATGCACTTGTGGTGCAGAAAAAGGGGTTTGTCAATTGTCTAAAATGGTTGCTGATCAAGAATCAAGGAATCAAGTTATGCCGTTCTTGATGGGTTTGAGGGATGGTTATGAATCGGTTGTTCATAGCATCTTTATCCACACATCCTTTTCCCACCATCAATAGAGCATATTTCCTGGTTCGACAGTTTGAGAGTGGTAAAGGGGTCACATCTTCTAACAATAGTATTCAATCTGGGAATATGGCTTTGGTGGCTTCAATGAGAGGTTCTTTGCAAGGGGACAAGAAGGGTTTCAGGATGGATAAGTCTGATAGGAAGGATAAGATTTGTTATCACTACAGGGGCAAAGAGCATATCATGGAGAATTGCTTCAAACTCCATGGTTACCCTGACTGGTTCAAAGCATCAAAGTATGGAAAAGGGGCTTCTGCTAACAATGTTTTTGAGACTGATGAAGAAAGCATGGATACTCCCCTGGGTGATGCTGATAAAATTCATGATTTTAGTGTAGATAAGAGTGTTGGGTTCAATGGCAAGGTTGATCAGTCATTGGTTAATGCTGTTTGCCAGGAAGTGCTCAAGGCTACGCAAGGTTCTAGTCAAGTAAATTGTTCTGCAATGACTAATATGACAGGTAACCATTACTCTTACAATTTAGCTCTTCTTGCAAAGTCCTCTAAGGACATAGATTGGATCATAGATGTCGGGGCTACTGACCATATGACAGCCTATTCCCATCTTTTAGTTGATAAGCAAGACCTTTCTCATCCTATCCAAGTAGGAATGCCTGATGGGAATCTTGCTTTTGTTACTCAAATTGTCACTTTACATTTAACTGATGATATTACATTGTATAATGTTTTGTTAGTACCCAGTTTAAGCATAATCTGCTCTGTGTTCCAAGGTTAGTTGAAGATTCACATTTGGCTGCTATATTTACAGCACATAGATGGTTTTTTCAGGATCTTGAAACTAGCAATGTTATTGGATCAGGGTTGAAGTAGCATGGACTCTATAGGTTGTAAACTGAGAGTGTGGTTCATGATGCTTTGCCCCTCAACATCAATAGCAAGATTGTTGCTGAATTGAATAGTCATATTGTGTCTAATATGTCTTGTAAATCTGATGAACAAGTGCAACAATTACATGTGAGATTAGGTCATGCTTTTATTGGTAAATTGGTGCACTTGGATTCAGTTCATTCAAGGTCTTTGCCAACATGTGAGACTTGTGTTTTAGCAAAGTTACATAAACTTCCTTTTCCTTCTAGCATTTTAATTTATGAGAAATGTTTTGATTTAGTGCATCTTGACATTTGGGGTCCTTATAAGACCAAGAGTATTTCTGGTGCATCTTACTTCTTAACTGTTGTTGATGATAAGAGCAGGGTCACATGGACATTTCTTATTCCTTAAAAGACTTGCGTGTTTTCTATTTTATCTGATTTTGTCTCATATGTTTCTACTTAATTCAATTATGTTATTAAATGCTTTCAAAGTGATAATGGCACAGAATTTTTACAATCAAATTGTGTGAAATTATTTGCTAAGTATGATATTATTCATCAAAGAAGTGCTCCCTACACTCCTCAACAGAATGGTAAGGTTGAGAGGAAGCACAAACATTTGATTGAGACAGCTAGAGCATTGAAATTACATGCTCACTTACCTTCAGAATTTTGGGCTGGCTGTGTGCTTGCAGCAACCCACATTATCAATAAGCTTCCCACAACTGTGCTACAATGGAAATTACCTCATGAGGTTCTATTTGGTAAAGAACCTTCACTGGATGAATTAAGAACCATTGGATGTTTATGTTTTGCATTGAATCCTCGGGCCAAGAGAGATAAGTTTGGTCCCAAGTCTAAGAAATGCATCTTAGTTAGATACCCTTTTGCTCAGAAAGCATACAAACTGTATTGCTTAGAGATAAAGAAATATTTGGACAGTAGAGATGTTCAATTTTTTTGAAAATCGGTTTCCTTTCAAGAATTCTAAAGGTAATGATTCTCAAGTTTGTTTATCCATTCATCCTCTTCCTTTGGTAAGTCTTGCAGATTCTTCTTATTTGTTCCCTATACATAATATTTCTCCTACAAATGTTAATCATGAAGTGGCTGATGATTCTTCTATTGAAGAATCTGTTTCAAGTATACCCATTGATCATATGTCTTTGCCATCTGATGATCATGATGTTCATACTAACTCGGATAATGGCTCATCTGAGGAAGTCTGTTCCAAGCATTCCTCCTCCTATTATTGTTCCTCAACTAAGGAGATCAGGGAGGTCTCATAATCCACCTGTGAAATTGAATGATTTTGTTTGTTCTTCCATTCATGCAAACAATTCATTTTCTTAGTCTTTTTTATCAGTTGCTCTAGGGGATGTTACTTCATATTCTCATGAGTTTGTGCAATCTCTTGTAAATTTAGCACAGATTTTTTAGCTCTATATTTTTTTTCTTAAGTCAATAAAGATCCTAAATGGATTGAGGCTATGGACAAAGAGTTAGAGGCCCTGGAAAAGAATAATACATGGCATATCACTTACTTGCCTGCAAGTAAGGTACCTATTGGGTCTAAATGGGTGTTTAAACTAAAACACAATCTAAATGGATCAATGGAAAGGTATAAAGCTTGTATAGTTGCAAAAGGTTATAATCAGGTGAAGGATAAAGATTTTAAACATACTTTTTCTCTTGTTGCTAAGTTTACTATAGTTAGATGCTTGCTTGCTTTAGCAACTATGAACTATCAAACAATGGCCTATACATCAACTTGAAATTAATAATGCTTTCTTAGATGGTTATTAGGATGAGGAAATTTATATGAAACCTCTTGATGGCTATAAGAAAGCATTACCAGGTCAAGTTTGCTTGCTGAAAAGGTCATTGTATGAACTAAAACAAGCAAGTAGAAAATGAAATGTTGAGTTAACCAATTTTATGATTTCTCTTGGTTACATACAGTCCAAACAAGATTATTCTTTATTTATTAAGCATGTTCCTAATGGTATTGTTACAGCTTTGGTCTATGTAGATCAATGATTTGGTGTTATCAAGTGATGTTGCGATTGTGATTATCAACACCAAAGAGCAACTGCATTCTAAATTCAATATTAAGGACCTTGGCCAAGCAAGATACTTCCTAGGAATGGAGATAGAAAGATCCTCTGCAGGCATGATGATCCATCAAAGAAAGTATATTCTTGATTTGCTTCGAGACAAAAACATGATGGATACAAAGGAAGCTAAGTTTTCTTTACCTCGTGGACTCAAGTTATCACCAGATGAAGGTGAGTCATTACAAGATCCATAGCTTTATAGAAGATTGGTGGGCCGATTCCTCTTCCTCAACCTTATAAGGCTTGACATCTCCTATGCCATCCAACACCTTTCCCAATTCATCAGCACTCCTAACTCCCTCATTATCAAGCTACTATACATGTTCTGCGATACCTAAAGGGCACCCTGAATGTTGGTCTCTTCTATTCATCATCCTCAACACCGACTCTTTCCGCTTTCACAAATGCAGGTTGGGAAGCTTGTTTGTTTTCTGCTCGATCTCTATCTGGGTATTGCATGCTCTTAGGATCGTCTTTGGTATCATGGAAAACCAAGAAGCAGAAAATTGTAGGCTTTTATGTAATATAGAAGGGAGAGAGGGAAACAGCTATTGTTGGAATAACTTGAATCTATCTAATAGAGTTTATCTTTAGGGATATATTTATTATAGGTAGATTTATCTATAATAAGATATAGATAAAGATATATTTATGTAGATTTAGATTTATCCCTTTAGGCCTTATTGATATACTTATCCTAATAGGATTAGAATTAGGTAAGGCTATATAATCTCCTACAGGCCTACCCTAGAGGAATTCAACCTTGTAACCCTAATCTGTTTTGCTTCCTCTAATAAGAAAACTGGTTCTCTGCCCGTGGATGTAGGCAACACACCGTTGCTGAACCGCGTAAATCTCTGTGTCTTTCTTGGCTTTTATCATTCTCGTTATAACAAACTGGTATCAGAGCTTTGGTTGTTGATTTCCGTTGAGAATGATGTCTGGATCTGTAGTGAAGATTGACAAGTTTACTGGAAGAAACTCTTTCAGTCTGTGGCAGATCAAGATGCGGGCTTTGCTGAAACAGCAAGGTTTATAGACACCGTTGGCCGCCGACAAGAAGGGGGCAGATACAACCACCGCTGAGTACGGCCTTCTGGAGGAGAAGGCTCATTCGACGATTATGTTGTGTCTCGCAGACGATGTCAAAATAGAAGTTGCTGATCAGGAAACCGCAGGCGGCTTGTGGCTAAAGTTGAAGTCTTTGTACATGACAAAGTCTCTGACGAACAAGTTGCTTCTGAAACAACGGTTGTTCGGGCTGCGTATGCAGGAAGGTACACAACTCAGAGATCATCTTGATCAACTTAACACTCTATTACTTGAATTGCATAATATTGATGTTAAGGTGGAGGACGAAGATGCTACCTTAATTCTGCTGGTATCCCTACCCCCCACATACGAGAACTTCGTTCAGTCGTTCGTCGTTGGGAAGGACACCATCACGTTGGAAGAGGTTAGATCGTAGCTTCACAGCAGAGAGTTGCGTCTGAAGGCAACCGCGTCAGTTACAGACAATCAGGCTTCCGGGCTTGTGGCCAACGGAGGCAATTCTGATGGTAGAAGGGGCAAGAAGCAAGGTCGCAAATCAGGCCCTAAACCAGACGACGTTTGTAACTACTGTAAGGAGAAAGGTCATTGGAAGAATGATTGTCCTAAGAAGAGGGAACAAGAGCAGAAATCTGGATCTGCAGCAGTAGTTCATGGTGGAAATACTTCTGAGGAAGATATTGTTCTACTAGTAGGTAATCGCATAGATCATGATGTGTGGTTTCTTGACTCAGGTGCGTCCTGTCACGTATGTCCTAGAAGAGAGTTGTTTACAACATATAGATGTGTAGACAAGGACAATGTTTCTATGGGAAGCGATGTCATCTGCAAGGTTGTTGGGATCGGCTCAGTCAGGCTTCGGACAGATGATGGGAAATTTCGCACATTGGAGGATGTCAAGCACGTGCCATCCATGACGAAGAATCTGATATCCCTAACGGTGTTAGACGACAAGGGGTTCAGTTACACGGGTCATGGTGGAAAGCTGCGTGTGTTCAGAGGCTCTGATGTGGTTCTGCAGGGAGTCAAGCTGGGAAAGGGAACTTTGTATGCCTTACAAGGTTCAGCAGTCACAGGTGCTGCAGATGCTGCTTCAGTCAAAGTTAGGGAGACTGTTGCTGAGGAGGTGGAGTTGAACTTCACTCCAACAGAGACTTAGACACCTGAGTTGGTCACTGACCAATCATCACAGACAGGTACTACTGAGTCAGATACTGGTGTGACAAAGAATATACCACTAGACACAGGAACAGGTGGAGCTGTACATCAGAGTATTGCTCTAGATCGACCACGAAGGGTTGACATCAGGGGGCCTGCGAGATCTAGGGGCGACGATCTGGTGGGATATGCTTTGCATGTGGCCGAGGAGGGGAAGGATGGTGTTCCATCCAACTACAAGGCTGCTGTTTCTGGAGGTGAGTCAGTACACTGGCAGGCTGAGAAGAGAATCAGGGTGAAGAAGGTGGGGACAGCTGATAATCCCGCTGGTATGTTCACCAAGCCAGTTCCGAAGAGCAAGTTCCAACATTGTTTGGACTTGCATAACATCACCAGCTGTTGAGTTGCTCTGCGGAGCAATCTGGGTCCTCCTACGAGGACAAATCTGAGGCAGAAGAAAGTCTGGCACTTGTCATGGTGCATCTGTTTCTGAGAGGAGATTCTGGTACATCCGGCATTGAAGCGCATCTGGTACATCTGGCATGGCATTGCATCTAGTACGTCTGGCGCTACAATGCGGTTGGTACATCTGAGAGGATTCAAGTCAAGGTGGAGATTTGTTGGAATAACTTGAATCTATCTAATAGAGTTTATCTTTAGGGATATATTTATTATAGGTAGATTTATCTATAATAAGATATAGATAAAGATATATTTATGTAGATTTAGATTTATCCCTTTAGGTCTTATTGATATACTTATCCTAATAGGATTAGAATTAGGTAAGGCTATATAATCTCCTACAGGCCTACCCTAGAGGAATTCAACCTTGTAACCCTAATCTGTTTTGCTTCCTCTAATAAGAAAACTGGTTCTCTGCCCGTAGATGTAGGCAACACACCGTTGCTGAACCACGTAAATCTCTGTGTCTTTCTTTGCTTTTATCATTCTCGTTATAACAGCTATAAATAGCCTTGATCTGTAACAACTTGATCAACTTGTTCCAACAGCTTATTCTTCCTCTTCTTTCTGTATTCTCTTCTTCTTCAATCAATAATCATCCGTTTATCAGATTTGGATTGGGAAGGAAGATGTGCAACTTCTGTGTGTCCATCTTCACCTTTTGTGGACTTGGATCTTTTATGGGCTGGATTATAATTAATGGTTTATTAGCTACAAAAAAAATCTGAATATACTTAAGGGGTTAATTTATGTAATTAATTAATTCACAAAATAAATTATTTTTTGTTATCTAGGATAATAATAAATAAATATAAAGTTATGCTCTCTGTCAAGACGGATTAGTTGCTCATGATCTCGGGACCAAGCGCTAGTTGAATCATACTAGCTCACTGCGTTCTTCTTGATTCGATTTGCTCCACTCTCACTCATTCATAGATGCGGGCTTCTTCCCCTTAAGGGCTCGATCAAGACCTTTGCTGCATCAATAGGCCGGTCTTGAACCATACGTACTCTGCCACAACATGAAGTTAGTCTTGTCATTAAAGAGTGGGATCTCTAACATCTTCATCTCCATATATCACATAAACATTGAATCCTCATGTCAACAAATGCTACCCGATTTTTTGACTTTGAAGACCTCCACGATTTGGATCATATCTGATACCATTGTTGGAAAGCCGGGTACTTGAAAACACAAAATTAATAAGGAGAACTTGTATTATATATGAAAGAGATTTCATTTCTCGCTCGTCCCTCTCACCACCCAGCTTGTAATGAACACCTACTTATGTGATCACGGATCACCCACTTGAACCACCTCCCCCTAACTAGTGCCTCCAACCTCCGAAACTTGCTCACTCAAACCCACTTATTTCCTCCCTTAGGAAGCACATCACACTTGATCTAATTACATCTATTAACTAACGACATTAAATAAGACAAATACATACCACACCTAAGAAAACACGTTTGAATCTAGCTTCCTCTTTTGACTTTTGTTGTAATTGCTTAAGGTGCAAAATACTAGCTGAAACTGATGGGGTAGCTAAAGTTGATGGATTATTTGTGTTAAATATATGTTAATAAGCTAGTATGATGTTTAGTAAACCTAACGGTTGGAGTAGCTGATGGAAATTTGTGAATAGAAAATCATAAGCTCCGAAAAGTTTCGGGGAGTAGCTGTTGAAATAGTCCCTTCCAAAAATTAATTAAACTAAAATCTTATATATATTTATTTCATTTACAATTATATAATATCAAAATCAAAAGATGCAATAAGCTAGTTGAATTTTTTTTTTTGCCAAACGGAGCGTAATTCATTTTCCAGATTGAACCTAAGAAAATGTTGGGCTAGAAACCACTTTCTAGCCACACCCGGAAGCAAATTCGGGTAATAAGAGAACCAATGACAATCTGCCAGCAAACTAACGACTAACCGATAATATCCAATCCGGAAACCAAACAACCAAGTAACCACAAACACAGATAAAAGCACAAATATTGATACAAGATTTACGTGGGAAAAACCCTCTCTAACCAAAGGATCAAAAAACCCACCTTCGGCCCATCAAAGCAATCAATCAACTAATCAACAAATTGGTACAAGTGTTTAACAATCCAATCTCAGACCGATACAAACAAACATAGAGATCTCAAACACCAATCTAAATACAACCTGAATCTAGAATGGATTCCTCTCCAAAAACCTATCTAAATAATTGTAATTAGATTAGATTTTCAGGAGGAGAAAATATCTATCAACAAACACCCATTGTTAACTTGCCGAAATAAGAAGAGGAATCACCGGATCAAGAGATGAAACACCACTTAAATCTCCTATCTTTCCTCTCTTTCCTCCCTGCTCACTCTTTTTCTTTTTCTCTCCTCTTTCTTTGGTTACTGCGGCAGCTGCACTCCTGAAGCAACAATCCTTGCTTCTCTATTGTGTCTCAAAACAAGGCAAAACAATGCCTTAAATAAAAGCCATACTTGGGCTGGACCCAAATGGGCCTAGGCCCAACAGAAAAACCTAGCTAAAACAAGAAAACACGTACATTTAGATTAAAGTAAATTAAAACATTGATCAACCTTTATGACATATATATATGACAACGTATACCACATATATGATCGATCTCCTTATACATACATATACAACTTAACCGCGCGGCAGTTTCTCATTCATTCAACTATGCTCGCTAGATAAAATCTATGGACGTCGACACCGAGTGCACGCACATCGAGGAGGCAGGCAGCTCGACATCGAAGCAGGTAGGTTAAGGTGGGTAGCCAACTAGTTAAGGGCATGTCATGCTCCCGAAAGGAGACAGGTCGAAGTTAAACTGGGCATCGCACGTTGCGAAGAGAGCAACAACATGGGTGGGGTCGAGGTCGCCCATATTAGGAACCATGGCCTGCATACACTTGCATATGCGATGGGCGTCCCCGATGGCTCCGACGAAGCTGAGCCCCTGGAGCTCATTGCAGCACCTCAGGGACGGGGACGCGCCAGCCGCTGATCCCATACCGCTCCTCCCCAGCTGCATGTAGGCGGAGCACTGCAGCAACACCTCCGCCACGTCCAGGCATTCTTGCTGGCCCGCCACGCCCGCTGGGCCTGAACACGCCACCACCACCACCACTACCGCTCCCAAGAAGCTCAAACCGATTGCACTAGTAGTAGAGCGGTTTGACATTTTTGTTAATTCAATTAGCTTTGAATTTGATGAGGATGGTATTT
Source organism: Persicaria maculosa (assembly GCA_963922045.1). Lineage (NCBI taxonomy): Eukaryota > Viridiplantae > Streptophyta > Magnoliopsida > Caryophyllales > Polygonaceae > Persicaria > Persicaria maculosa. Next base: position 53,830,913 of record OY998268.1, read on the forward strand.
TCCCCCCTTTGTGATTAATTCATTTGGTTTATATATATCCATATGAGTGATTGGGCTTCATAGCTAGTTGGACATGGAGGGAATTGAGGGTATTTTTCATGGATTTCTCGAGTGTAATTAATTTGTAGAGTCCTTTTTTTCAGCCCCAAAATAAGCTGGATGAAGGGTTCATGTGTTTTTGGAGATTGATTAGTTGAAGAATTATATACATGTCATTTTCAAGGGAGGGTAATGTGCGTTTTTTGGGTATTTATATCGTCTTGGTATATTTTTTGAATGGGATAGCAGGGTGAAGTATGCACTATGTCTTTGGGGAAATCTTAACAATTAAAAAGATTTTGATGGTTAAAATATTTTAGAGAAAATTTGGTGTAATATATATATATATAGAGTAGATCAAATGCATATCGCTCTTATTGTGTATCATGTTAACAAATCTGGGTCATTGACTTAAGAAGATCAACGGATGAGATTAAAAGTAATTTTTTATTATTCGTTGGTATTGGGCGATTATTCGTTAGAATAAAATTTACATTTTTTACACTTTTTTTACAGATGAATAATTATGTGAAAACAGACGAATAATCATTAACTAATAGACGAATAATTTCTGAGTACAGGATACACGATAAGGGTTGTGTACACCGGAACTAACCTCTCTCTCTATATATATATATATAGTGAGAGAGAGGTTCGGGTGTACTCATCCCTTATGGTGTTAAATGTTAACAAATCAGGATCAATGGATGGAAACGAATAATTGTTTATACTCAAAAGAATAATGACTCTCAAATTACCGAATACTAACAACCCGTCGGGTACAATTAGTAGTCCTAGGCACGAGTCACGAGTTAGTAGTCCTAGGCACGAGTCACGAGTTACTCACAACCCGCCGGGAGTATAAGTCTTCTTAGGCCTCGTTTGGTTAGTCAGTTAAAAAATCAGAAAGTTTAAAAATCCAGGAAGTAGGATATACTCTTGTGTTTGTTTGACAAAAAGACACAGAAATTCAACTTCCTAGGAATTTCAATTCCTCCAAATTGTAGAAAGATCACTTACCTAGGGGACTAGGTAAGTTCAACTTCCATGCTTTTTAATGTAATTTTCTTTATTTTTCTATTTATATTTCTAAAAACCAAAATTTAGCCAAACAACTTTTTTCAATTAATGGGAAGTACATTTCACGGGAATTCAATTTATGGGAAGTAAGTTCCCAGGAATTGTACGTACTTCCCGTATTCAACCAAACGAGCCCTTAGTGTTGTTATACATTTCGTAAGTGCATGTATCAATTCTTCTTCAATGTGGTTGCATAGCCCACACTAAAGTGGATACATTTATTTCTTTGTTTCTTAGGGCTCGTTTGGTATAAAAATACATGGTAAACGGAATGGAAACAAATTTTGTATAGGAAAATATATCTAGATAAGAGAAGAATGCTATTTTTTGTATGAAAAAATAAGATAGGAGGGTAATGGTTAGAGGAGTATAGGGGATATGGTTACTCCTTTGTCCAAATGAGGGATTTAAATAAGGAGGAACAAAACCAATTTTGTAAGAAAAGTTGGGAGGAGAGGGTAATGATTAAATTTTTTAACAATGTATTTATAACTATAAATGGACTACATTCATTTCCTTTCCGTTTACCTTTCCAAAATTTAAACCAAACGAGCCCTTAGTCGGTTTCATTGGTATGGACTTTCAAAGAAACCTGATTGAAGAAGAATCGAAAGAGAAGAAACCCAATTCGTTGAAAGATCATGTTTGGGAGGAGATACATGAGAAAGCATGTCGAGTATACAACATTGCCAGGCGAATAAAATGATATACTATGTGATTGACATGAAATTTTTAAAGAAGATTTGGGTTCAATTGGAGAAGAGGTATATGTCAAAGTCTTTGTAACAAGTTGTATCTACTGATATGGTGGTATCAGACTAGTGAGGTATTCCACTAGAAGGAAGTTCAAGCGATACTACTTGGACTTGATTAATATCACTTGATGAGATTCAAGTGAGGAGCCCCAGAGACCAGAGCATAGGAGGACATGGAGCATACAAGATCCTGGAGTTGTTTATGCTCGTTGTTATAAATAGATTATTTGTCTAGGTGGAGATTGTTGTATTTGAGATGATTAATCATCCTATATAGACGATTATTTATCTACAACACGTTTTATCTATATATATGGTTTTATATATACGAGGTTTATTATAAATGATTTTATTTATAATAGGTTCTAGATAATTAAGGTAGGTTTATCTATATTTAGGTGCATCTATAGATGCTTATATCTATAGTGATTTCTTTTTTTTTAGGAAAAATTTCGAATGAGTGAACCTTGTCGGAGACCAAGAGGGATGTAGGATGTATGATATATTATCTATATTTAGGTGTATCTATAGATATAAAGAGATGTAGGATTGTAATTATTTTGTGTAAGTAGTGTATCGATAAAAGCATCACATAAATATAAATATTTTGTGTCCCATTATTCTCGATCTCTCTCTTTAACTAAAATAAATATACGTACTCGTGGGAATTTATAACAAGGATAATTGTGATTCAGTCAACAATCTTTCGGCCGGTCTTAATTACAAACACAATTTCTATACAAAAAGAAAAAGGAAAAGGAAAGAAAAACCATTATTGAAGGAAAGCTTTGAAGAAGGTTCCTGGTTCATGCTGAAATATGCACGCCTAGATGTGTTTTGCGCGCGTTAGGGGTGACTGCACAATGCACCTTCTTCTAAGCTTACCTTTAATTAATAATGGTGGGTTTTTGTTTTTCTATATTTGCTATATATGGCAAATTAAATAGTTAGTAATGCCTTCTTTTTCTTTGTCAACTTGTGTAAGTTGGCGACTAAGATATAGAGTTATAGACTACAGTCAGCTATAATATAATCCATCACTAGTCACTACAGGACCATTTCCAGTCGTCTTTTGGTGGTCTTAGGTTATACTCTCTCCGTTAATTAAAACTTACGTTTTACTATTCACACACGTTTTTTGAGGTGTTAAAAACTATATAAAATCTTAACTTTTTTAATATATTTTTTTAATAATTTCATACTTGTTACTATTAAGTATTAATTTATAAAAACAAATTTTAAAAAAAGTCAATATTTCATATAGTTTTTATCATTCTAAAAAAGCGTGTATGAATAGTAAACGACAAGTTTTAATTAACAGAGTGAGTAATTAACAAGTGGCGCGGCCGGCCAGCCGGGTATGATGTTTAAAGGGTGAATTACACCCATCATCCTCAACCTTTCATTTACTTTTCATGGTAGTTCCTAACCTTTGAGTTGTTCTACTATAGTCCCTAACCTTTAAAAATCATTTCAAACACCATCCCTTCTATTAATATATAAAACCCTATTCTTCCATCTGTTGTACACTGTGGCATCTATTGTTATTTCATAATAGAAAAAAAATTGCTACCCATATATCATATATATTTATATCTATATATCTATATATACTCTTAAAATAAAATAATTTTTGTTTATGTGCTATCTCTACTTTAATTCTCTTATTTTCAACCAATCACCTTTTTTCTTCCCCCCCTTTTTTTCTATATATATATATATATCTATATTAATTTATATTAGATAATTAAACAAATACTAGTATAGTAACCTGCACCTTGTGCGGGATGTCTTTAAATAAGAATATTTTTTTAATTCTGTTACCGGTTCTAGTAGGTTAAATATTAATTGTCATATTTTAGTTCTTTGCTTATATATTGATCAACCAAATAAATTACATTATAAAGTTATTAATACAAATTAAAAAGTACTATATGCGTACAAACAAATCTCACATTGAGAATGTGAAATTGAAATGAAAGTAATACAAAAATTAAAGAAAGCGAGAAATCAAATTGAGTCTCACCAATAATTTCTACAATTATTGATTAGTCAGTATGATTGTACGAATTTATCCTTCAACAGATATGTCATAGATCATACATTGTCATATCTCATACGTGTCAACAGATTTAGGCTATAAATAGGAGAAATGTACATGTGGACGGGCATCAAAGAAAGAAACCAATTTCATCTCCTACATCTTAATCTCTCTTACTCTCTCTTACTCTCCCTTACTCTCCCTTCCTATCTCTCTCTATAACCGAATCTCCCGCCCTCCACAGTGGGTCATAACAATCTGGTATCAGAGCCCTTTCCGAGGCAAGCACGCGTCGACAATGGCGGAAGGAACACGATCGAAGTCGATGGAATTGCAGCTGCAAGAATTCAAGGAGGACATGAAATCTTTCAGGGAGGACTTGAAGTCGATTGCCGCTTCGACAATGCAGTTTGTCAAAGATTCTCAGATGCACAGAGCCGATCATGCGAAGGAAATGATGGAATTCAAGAAACACATGGAAGATCAAGCGAAGGAGATGTGGGAATTCCGTTCGATAACAGATCAGAGGTTGGAGCAACTTACGAAGTTGGTCAGAAATCCCCCAAGGCGGGATGATTCCCCGGAAATACCAGATCCAGGTGGGCGAAGTTTCAGTCAGGAGCAAGGATCGGGAGCGGAAGCAAGCAGTCAGGAGGGGTGGAGATCACAACGAGAGGGGAATCGACCGTCAAGCATGGGATTGCACAGTCGCCAGAATCAGTCCCAAAGCCAACAGAGACAGTCCGATTATGTTCAGAATGGGGGTGATGGTATTAGAGGTAATCGTTTTCCAAAAATTGACTTCCTTAATTTTGATGGAAAACGACCTAGGAGTTGGATTAGGAAATGTGACAAGTTCTTTGGAATCTTTGGAATTCCGGATTCACAGAGGGTTGAAATAGCTGCTATGCATTTGAATGATAAGGCTGACATATGGTTTCAAGGTTATGCAATCAATAGGCCCAGGATCAGGTGGGGTAATTTCTGCGACGATCTCTGCTCATGATTTGGGGAACGAAGAGAAACAGATATTGTGACTTGAGTTCAACAAGATTGAACAAGGGGAAGATCTTGAAGACTATAATGAGAGGTTTGAAGATCTAAGGGCAAGTATGTTGGCGTTTAATCCTGTACTGGCGGATTCGTATTTTGTGTCCAGTTACATCAGTGGATTAAAGCAAGAAATTAGATCTTTGGTACAGCTAGGGAGACCAAATTCAATGGCTGCGGTAATGGAGCAAGCGAGATTGCATAACAGTGCAGTCCAGGCGCTAGTAAGATTAACTAGAGGATCGTGGAGATCAGCAAGCAATGAGGGTTCTTCCAAGGCTTCAGGGTCAAGTTGGCACAGGCAGGTGTCAGCAAAAGGATCAACTGAAACGAGCTCTTCGAGCAAGTCAGTGGCCCAACAGTTAGCCGAGGGAACTGCGAAAAAGATTGATGAGAGAAGAAAGGGTCTGTGCTACAGATGTGGAGATAAATATTTTTATGGACATAAGTGTAAGTCCCAGACCTTGCATAGCTTGATAGCACAGGAGGTGAGCAACCAGGAGAGTACAGAGTCATTGCTGCCTCCTGAGTGGGAAACTGCGGAATTGGAGGAGCAAGAGGAACAAGAGATATATGTGCATGCCATCACAGGGGGTGAATCAGGGAGCACCATTAGGGTAAAAGGGTCAACAAAAGGCAAGGAAATGATCATTCTAATTGACAGTGGGGCCACACATAGTTTCCTAGACTCAAGATTAGCTCAGGAAGCAGGCTTTGTTATCAGTAAAGCACCAATGATGGAGGTGAGTACCCTGAATGGCACCATGCTCAGTAGTAAGGTGTGTAATGGGTTTGAATGGGAAATGCAGGGGAGCAAGTTTGCTTATGATATTAGGATATTAAAGATGGGGGGTAGTGACATGATCCTGGGCTCAGATTGGCTTTCGGGGTTCAACCCAGTGCTGTTTGATTTCCTGGAGGTTCAGATTTCTTTCCTAAAAAATGGAAGAAAGGTGGTAATCAAGGGGATCAGGGATGGCAAGGTTGATGAAGGAGCAAGTATTAGAATGCTTACAGGGAGAGAGGCACAGAAATTAATTAGAAACGGGGGACCAGAGATTGCTGTGGAACTGGGTCAGGTGTGTAATGTACAAAAGGTGGTGCCGGAGTTGCCAGAGCCAATAAAGGCAGTATTAGAGGAATTCAAGGATGTGTTTGCAGAACCTAAAGGACTTCCTCCTTTACGGGGTCATGAGCATGCTATTATACTAAAAGAGGGGTGCCAACCAGTGGCATCAAGACCCTACAGATATCCTCATTTCCAGAAAGCAGAGATAGAAAGGCAGGTGGCTGAAATGTTGAGCAGTGGAGTGGTAAGGGCTAGTCATAGTCCCTTTGCTGCACCTGTACTTCTGGTAAAGAAAAAAGATGGGAGTTGGAGAATGTGTGTGGATTATAGGAAGTTGAATGAGGCTACATTGAAGGACAAATTTCCCATCCCACATATTGAGGATCTTTTGGATGAATTAAAGGGAGCAGCCATTTTCTCCAAGTTGGACCTCAGATCTGGGTACCACCAAGTGAGGATGGTTGAAGGGGATATTGAGAAGACAGCTTTTAGAACTCACCATGGCCACTATGAGTTTCGTGTGATGCCTTTTGGCCTAACTAATGCCCCAGCTACGTTTCAAGCTTTGATGAATGATGTGTTTGGAAGGATGTTGAGGAAATTTGTGTTAGTTTTTTTTGATGATATCTTGGTGTATAGTAGGGATGTGGAGCAGCATGTTAAGCATCTATGGATAGTAATGGACACCCTGAGACAACACCACTTGTTTGTCAAACAATCTAAATGTGAGTTTGCTCAACCAAGGGTGGAATATTTGGGGCACTTCATCTCAAAAAATGGGGTGTCTACAGATCCAAGAAAGATAGAGGCAATGCTACATTGGCCAGTTCCAACGAATGTTAAGGCTCTAAGGGGGTTTCTTGGACTGACGTGCTACTATAGAAGATTCATAAAAGGGTATGGAATGGTTGCAAAACCACTGACAGACCTCCTTAAGAAGGATTCTTTTGTATGGTCACAAGCTGCAGGAGAGGCTTTTAGGAAGTTGAAATTGCTGTTGACCTCACCTCCTGTGCTGGGACTACCAGATTTCTCCAAAGATTTTGTGGTAGAGGCTGATGCTTGTGATGGGGGAATAGGTGCAGTGTTGATGCAAGAGGGTAGACCCTTAGCTTTCTTGAGCCAAGCTCTATAGGGGAAAGCCTTGCTGTTATCTACGTATGAAAAGGAGTTGTTGGCTATATTGTTGGCTGTAGAAAAATGGAGGCATTACTTGGAATCAGGAACCTTTGTGATTAGAACCGATCACCAACCTCTGAAACACTTGTTGGAACAAAGATTAACAACTCAGTTACAAAAGAAGGCTGCCAGGAAGCTGCTGGGTATGAGCTATACCATTTATTACAAGAAAGGGGTGGACAATAGAGCTGCAGATGCACTGTCACGAAGAGAATGGCCGCAACAGGGGGAGTGCAATGCCTTGCTGATAGTCAAGCCAGAGTGGATCAAGGAGGTGACAGATAGCTATGTAGGGGACATAATGGTTCAACAATTACTGGTAGCTGCCACACAGGATACTACGGGGTTATTCACAGTTTCAAAGGGGTTATTAAGATATAAGGGCCGGCTGTATATTGGCAACAATGAACAATTGAGAGGCAAATTGCTAATTGTGGTACATGAAGAAGCCATGGGTGGGCATTCAGGGATCCAAGGAACATATCAAAGACTCAAGCAGTTGTTCTACTGGCCAGCTTTGAAGGCAGCAGTAAGCAAGTTTGTTAAGGAATGTGATGTGTGCCAAAGAAGCAAGAATGAGAATGTACTCCCACCAGGATTGCTTCAGCCATTACCCATTCCTTCTGCAGCCTGGAGGCATGTCAGCATGGACTTCGTGGAAGGGCTGCCAAGGTCTAAGGGTAAGAACGTTATCATGGTGGTGGTAGATAGGCTAACAAAGTATGCTCATTTCATAGCCTTGCATCATCCTTTTACGGCTGTGAAGGTGGCTGCTCTGTTTATGGATCATGTATATAAATTGCATGGATTGCCAGAGTGCATTGTATCAGACAGGGGCAGGGTATTTTTGAGTAACTTCTGGCAGCACTTGTTCAAGAGTTTGGGGACTAAATTGCACATGAGCACTGCCTATCATCCCCAAACTGATGGACAAACAGAGAGGGTTAATAGATGTTTGGAGACCTTTCTAAGATGTATGACCTCAGATCAACCTTCAAAGTGGTCAGACTGGTTATTCTTGGCAGAGTTTTGGTACAACACGAACTTTCACACATCACTTCAGATGTCTCCTTTTAAGGCATTGTATGGCACTGACCCAACACAGTTGGGAGTAACTATAGGAGAATCTAGTAAGTGTGGGGCCTCTGGGTGGTTACAGGAGAGACAGCATATGATGGGACAAATAAAGCAGAAGTTGCAGCAGGCTCAGGCTCGTATGAAATTTTTTGCAGACAGGCATAGATCCGAGAGGGAGCTGCAGGTGAATGACATGGTATATTTGAAGTTGCAACCCTACAGGCAGTCATCAGTTTCATTGCGAAATAATCTCAAATTAAGCTCCAAGTTTTATGGACCCTTCAGGGTTCTGGAGAAAGTGGGGCCGGTAGCTTACAAGCTTGACTTGCCAGCATCTTCCCTCATCCATCCAGTGTTTCATGTGTCGCAGCTAAAACTCAAAATAGGAAATGACCAGGTGGCTGCTGCTACGCTTCCCAGTACAGACGACGAGGGGGATATTGAGGCTCAGCCAGAGGGAATTCTGGACACAAGGGTCACATACTTGTCAAATGGAGATCCGATGACTGAATGGCTGATCAAATGGAAGAACTTGGATACAGAGATGGCGACCTGGGAGCCAGCTGCGCATATCCTACATCAGTTTCCGGATGTCCCACTCCAGCCTTGAGACAAGGCTTCCTTTGGGGGGGGGGGGGGAAGGAAGGTAGGACATAGAACAAGCCTTGAGACAAGGCTTTGAAAGAGGGAAGCATTGTCATAGATCATACATTGTCATATCTCATACGTGTCAACAGATTTAGGCTATAAATAGGAGAAATGTACATGTGGACGGGCATCAAAGAAAGAAACCAATTTCATCTCCTACATCTTAATCTCTCTTACTCTCTCTTACTCTCCCTTACTCTCCCTTCCTATCTCTCTCTATAACCGAATCTCCCGCCCTCCACAGTGGGTCATAACAAGATACAACAAACATGAGGTAGAGATAAGAAGAAGAAAAATGGAAAGGACGTGAGAAGAAGAGTGATTATATAGTAAATGACGGTGTACATAGGAAGCAATTAAAATATAAACAGATAAAGAAGAAAATCATATTTAATTAATTTGTTAAAATAAATATGATTTTATTTTAATCTTAGAGCTCGTTTGGTTGGAAACCCAAAAACCCAGGAAGTAGAACTTTCCGGGAAGTAGGAGAAATTCATGCATTTGGTTGGTATTTTTGAAATTAAAAAACGCAAGAATTCAACTTCCCCCCCAAAATGGAGGAAGTTCATTTACCTAGTCCCCCTAGGTAAGTTCAACTTTCTTCATTTTGTATTTGGAAATTTCCAATTCCCCATTTTAACCATCTAAAATAAAAAAGCAACCAAACACATTTTCACAATTCCCATCAATTGGACTTCCCGGGAATTCAATTCTCATGAAGTAACTTCCCGGGAATTTCAATTCCCACATTGAACCAAATGAACCCCTTATTCGTTGAATATATAAACTAACCAACCAAAATATCATGAATATCTCAACCGATTTCGTATTCAAATCTTAAATAAATTAGATTTAATTAATTAATTAATTAGATTTGCATAGTTATCCAAACAATCCGATATACAGTTGTCATATCTTAACTGATTTTGTATCAAATCTTAACTGAATTAGATTTGTGAAATAGCTTAATGAATAAATAAATTAAAATACCTACATTAAAGGAGAAGACGTCATATGACTTAGGCAACTTATCCTTTAGTATTATAATATTGATTTACTTTCCTCTTTACACCGATTAGTGTACAATCTTCTTTTTTTTATTACTTTTTTTTCTTTTAGTTATAAAAGCCATTTGGACACTAAACAGAAGAATAGTGTTTTTATTAATGGAAGAGATGGTGATTGGAACGGTTTTTAAAGGTTAGGGACTATAATAGAACAATTTAAAGGTTAGGGACTATCATGAAAAGTGAATGAAAGGTTGAGGATGATGGGTGTAATTCACCCATGTTTAAACGCACAAGAAAATTTACATAAACATTTTCAATCAATGTTGTTGTTGAGAGTGTGAAGAGAACAAAAGAGTCTCACATTGAATACATGAAAGAGTAAATCTTAGTATATGAGTTAGCAGGTTACTCCTTCTATTGTCAATTGACTCGACTTTTAGCTTATTAGCGCATCAACTCACGTCTACACAACCCAGGCCTTCTTTGGAAGAAATTGCCTTCTTACAACTAGGCCACTCTAACCGAGCAACTTGTTGGACAAAATGAAGGCCCATTTGAATTAAGAATGTACGCTTAAATTATATCATCAATTTATTCTTAATTTAACATTTTTACACAAAGGATTCCTAGATAATCTTTTTTTTTTCATAAGAAAAGCAATCTCACACGCACATAGAGAGACGCCGCCGCTGATTGGAATCTGGAGGTGGAGTCCGACTGGAGTCTACAGGTGGGCGGAGAAAGTATATCATCTTTGAAAATTTTCAAAATGAAGGTTTCAAATTTGGGGTTTTAAGTTTGATTTTGGGAGTTTTTTTAAGCTTATAATTTAGTTAGTGGGAAAAAACTAGATAGTTATTTATTAGAAGTTTGTGAATTTCTCTTGTTCTCCGTTAGTAGCGGCAAGGAGAGCGGATTGGGGGTTCGTTCTCTAAAATTTGTTTCAAAGGTTAATTTTTTTGTTTGACGTGTTTGTTGAATTTTGGTCAATTTCAAATGCCAATTGGAGAAGTGCATTAGTAGTGCAAAGCCCAAAGTGGTCACATCTTTCATTTTGTTGAGAGAATGAAAGATGTGAAGAGATCAAAAGAGTCTCACATCGATAATATGAACAAAAAAGCCTTAGTATATAAGCAAGTGGGTTACTCCTCTTATCGTCAATTGGTTTTAGGATGGAATCCCGCTCGGCTTATGTGCTAGGCTATTAGCGCAAGGGCGCACATGTGCACATGACTCCCGATCCCGAATCCGTAGAGATGTTAGACCCGTTGTCCAAGTCTCAACTAGAGGCTCAGTACATTTCCTTCTTAATTGCCAATTTGCTTGTTCTTAGAGTAAGCCCAACAGATTTGGTAAAAAATCTCTAAAATAGAGATTAACATATCAAAATCTCTAAAAAAAAATTAACTCCAACTCCAACAATTTCTCCATTTTACAGATTTTTACATTTATTATAGACTATAATAAATAAATGCATTTATTAAAGATGTTTAATTTTACATTTCTAAAATTTTTATTTAAACCTAATTCTAATATTTAGCCTCATATTTGTTGGTGAACTAGTATATGTTACCCATCCTCTTGCACGATATATTAATTATTATTATATTCTCACATGATATTTTTTTAAACAAACTCTAATGATAAATTTGATATTTATTTTTAAATGTTATTAATATTAAATTTAGATTGTTATTATATAAGTTATCATGAAATTGGATAAAATATTATTCAAATTTAATCTTATTATTTTCAATTGGTTAATATATATTTTATTATAAATTAGATTGGTGATTGATCATATATAATTAATTAATTAAATTAATTAACTAATAAGGGTTACTTTATAATTTATAAAAATAAAATCATTCTAATATCAGTTATGATTTCAAGTGAATATTTTTTGAAGTGAAAATTTTATAGACTAATTTTTTAATGTGAACTTTATAGCATTAAATTGGATGAAATTAATTATCCTATTTTATTTATAAAAGTTAACATAGAATTATGATGTTGGGTTTATCTATCTATATTGATTTAACATAATTAATTTATATATTATATCAAATCATATCAATTTTTTATTAATTTTTAAAAATAATTATATTTTTATTACTAGTAAGTATGGAATTATATTTTTTTCTATATTATGGGTGAATATGTGGAGGTGTTTCATTAAATTTTATCTAGGGACAAGTGAACATTAAATTATAGAGATCAACTTCTCTTCCTACAAATTTAGAGATTTTTTCACTCTCTCCATCCATTTCTCTATTTTAGAGATGAGTTTAGAGAAGCTGTTGGGGAGGAAAAATGACTTTTTTCTCTAAAATCTCTCATTGTCTCTATTTTACAGAAGCTGTTGGGCTTGCTCTTACATCTTCTAAGTGTCAAACTCTCAATTATCATTGCCAACTTGCTAATAAGTGACTATATATGTTTCTATTGATAAAAAAATACTCCATCTGTTAATTAAAACTTGACGTTTTACTATTCATGCACCCTTTTTGAGGTGTTAAAAATTATATAAAATATTAACTTTTTTAATATATTTTTTTTAATAATTTCATACTTGTTACTATTAAGTATAAATTTATAAAAACAAATTTTAAAAAAAGTTAATATTTCATATAGTTTTTATCATTCTAAAAAAGCGTGCATGAATAGTAAACGATAAATTTTAATTAACAGAGGGAGTATATGCTAGTAATTAAAGCCCCTTCATTTATTTATTTATTTGTTTCACAACTTTCATTAGTATCTGATGTGAATACAAATCGTACTCGTGGTTTGGTAAGTACCATTCTCTCTCTCTTTTTTTTTTGTTGCAATGGTGGGCAACAGGACATGGATCTTTCGGATACATCATCAGAAACTGTAAAGGCGAACCACTATATTATGGGGCCGGGCCTTCTCCTTTTTCCTCCGTTTCGGGCTCCGAAGGCTTGGGGCTCTGGATGGGTTTACAGGCAGCCCGTAAGCTGAACATAACAAGATTAGAGATCGAAGGAGACAACCTTACTATCATAAAAAGCCTCAAAGGCGAAGGGCAGCCAACGGGTGACTCTGAAATGATTGTCTCCGACAGTCTAGTCACGATTGGCTTCTTTAATTCCATTGTGATTCGTCATGTCTATCGGGAAGCTAACCGTGTTGCGGACCGTTTATCGCACCTAGATGTTGCTTTTCATAGCCCATTGGCTCCTGACGACTCCATGCTCCGTGATTTCATCCATTCGGATGCTCTTGGCCCCTAGGACTCGTCCTAGCAGCCAAATTCTTTTCGTTTAAAAAAAACGAGAATGTGGGTTCGATTACCACATAAGATACTTTATATATTGATGTCAATACATAGTTTTATCTAAATCTTTGTAAGAAGGTTTCAAGTGTGTTTGGATTCCAATTAAGATATTTATGCTTATAAATATAAACACTTTGAAAGTGTTTGTTTAGTTAAATTTTTATGTATTTCAAATAATAAGAATTTAAAATAAAATATTGCATAGATTGTATAAATCAAATACTCAATATTATGTTAAGTTTTATAATTACCTTATAAACTTAATATAATTGATTTAGACAATTTATAAGGTATTTTTAGACAATTTATAAGGTATTTTATTTTAAAATTACATTATTTTAAATATCTTATAATTTTTTTAACCAAACATTTTACAAGTGTTTATACTTATAAGCATAATACATTGGGAATCCAAACACACCCTTCTTCTCATCTACAACAAAACTTGTTCATTTTAGCGAACCCAATTTTAGTCTCCAAATCCAATTTGCACATGCCTTTAAATTACTTCAATGGTTTATGAATTCAATAAACATACGTGGGATTCGAACTCATATCTTTGTGTATAATCGCATTACTTTTCTATTTGATGATCTAATTGGTTAAAAAAATTTGATGAAGAAATATAAACCTATACTGTATTTGTTAGTTGTTAACTAAGTCGACCAAATTCTCACTTTTTATTTGAAGCCTTCAATTTGGATGTAGTTGGTAGCTGCTAACTGGTGGTTACTGTCTTGATATTTGTTGTTTGTGGCACTGCTAGCAGATGTGATGTAGTTGAAAACGTGAACAAATTCTCACCTTTGAAAATAAAAAGAATACATTTGCAGCCTATAATAAGAGTATATATAGGACTTCAAACATCTATAGAAAACGAAATAACAAAAAGATGGAAGAATAAAAAAAAAAAATGACGCAGCATCTCACGTGCAACACTTTCAATTTTTTAACTAATAAATCCCGTAAGGGTTTAAATTAAATCCTGAAAGGATTGACTAAATCTCGAAAGGGTTTTGAGTAAATTGTGAGGACTTGACTAAATCTTTTGGCGTTTTTGCTCGAGCGGTGTGTGGCTCTACTTTCGGCGTTGCTAGGAGGTCTTCTGCTTGGTTGGGGGTATGAAGTTTGGAGTCGGGACTGGCTGGGGTCGAGGTGGTGCTTTCAGGGCGACTTCGTATCCAGGAAGGAGCTTCTTTGGAATTTCGTCTGCATTTCCCACCAGAGATAATTTCCCGCGCAATTTCATTAGATATCGATATAGTTTTGTCAAATCACATTTCTATCCACCCATATTGTATTATGGTCCCATCTAAAATCAATCGTAATCATGATTATATTTTATTTTATTTTTTAAAAATGGATTACATTAAATTAAATCCAATTTCTATCTACCCATATATTCTAATTTTTTTCCATTTTAATGATATATATATATATATATATATATATATATATATATATATATATATATATTATCAATTTATTTTCAAAAAAAAAATTCCAATTAATCCCTATAAACAATATAGCTTTCTTTTATACAAGGTAAGGATTTGAAAACCGTACCAGGCCCTGTTGATCTATCATCGATGGCATCCCTCATAATTAACGAGGAAAAGAAGCTCTAGGTTCGACATGATTGTCTCGTGCTCCATATATGTCGTAGATGTGCCACCTTGTCTGCAACCTGGTTAAGTTCACGAAAGACATGTGTAAAAGACGACCACTCAAAATGACGAAGTAAGTGCAGAATGTCCATGATGGTCATCTCAATCTCCCACATGCATCTCCACTTACCATTGATGGAATTGATGACCGTCAAACTATCCCCCTTGATCATAATGTGTCGCAGACCAAGATCTATTAAGCTACCAAACTATAATGGAGCGCAAACGATTATGCTAGTAAAGGGGAGGTCGAACCACATCGGATGCTGCTCGAAGAGATGATCGAGCCAAGCGCATCCCAAATGACAAAACTAGATCGACGTGGCCAGACTTGTATGAAGTTTGGACTCATCGAAATTGATTTGAAAGTGTTCCATTGAAATAATCTAGCTAGCTTCTATATGCACAAATATAATTAATAAATCTATCACTTCCTATTATGAAAAATAGAAGATATTTGATTATTTTCATACTTTTTTTTTACAGTAGGCAAGAGTTTGGATACTAGCAGTATCCATGATCATCGGATATGATGATGTTTTGAAATTCACAGCTAAAGTCTAGAATGGAGTTACAACTGAGATGCGATTTTGCAATGAAGTCAGCCGCTTAATGTAACGGCCCGGATATAAATATCCGGGATACGTTTCGAAGGTCGGATACCTTCATTCGGATGTTACAATTCAGGTACGGGTCGAGGTTTCAAACCTCAATTCAGTCGAAGTCTCAGAAATACAATTTAAACGAAAATAAAGCGGAAGTACGGTTTAGATACAAAAGCCACGGCAGAGCCGGGTCAAAACCAAAACAATGTGGGTGATTTCCATTTGTCAAGATAGAATATGTTAGCCGAATTCTTTGATTCGCCAAAAGGTTTCCCCGTCACAGAAGCATGGAGCAACAAGAGCGGTACCTAACACTATCCACGAAGTCAGGCCTGGTGATCGCCTGCGGGTCCTCTGACCGCGCTGAGGCCACATAACATGCCTATGCCTAAATAAAAGATGACTAATGCGGTACAAGATTTAAATCACACTATCATGCCCCTAGTATATATATATATATATATATATATATATATATATATATATATATATATATATATATATATATATATAATATGCAGAAAAGAACTGTAAAGGGCCCCAGACAATGCCAAGTGGCATATCCCTCTCCTACCTCTGCACCCCTTCCCGTTAGTGCAGAGACTGGCCAGTTCGGGCTATAGCATAGCACTCTCTTCGTGGTGGTACACTCACCACGGTATCATCATGTCATATCATGTCTCATCATTATATCATATCTCATCATCATATCATATCTCATCATCATATCATATCTCATCATCATATCATAAAATAAATAAAACATGCCCGATGGTGCTGGGCTATCATATCATGCTCATATCGACTCGATAGACTCAGGGCACCCGATGGGGTTAGGCTACCCTATGACCCTAGCAAAGACTCTAGGACTATCACAGATAACGGTCGTTCTGTTTCAAACACATAAAGTAAACACATGCTCAGTTCAATGCAATCCTAGCATGATACTATATGGCATGCTTTAATATGCAACAAAACTACACATTACATGACACATCAGGCAGGAGGTCCAGGTTACTGAGTAAGTCCCGTAGGATACTTACCTGTTGATGCAGAACAGCAAGATAACACAAGCAAGGGCCCAAATGCAAGTCCAAAGCAAATCCAAAAGTAATACACACCTATCATCAAGTCATTTTCCATAAGCTACCAGTTCACATTCATACATACGGAACCCAAGTTCTCAACATCCTCAAAACCAACCGATAGTAAAACCGTTTTCTAAAACCTTTTCGATACGATCAAATCGATCAAAATCATCTTCCAATCAAACCCCTTGATAAAATCATACCAACCATATTTTCAACTCATAAATCCCAATTTAAGTCAACTCATGTTCAAAATACTTTCTCAAATCATACTTGGCCAAATTCCGACATTGAACGTTTAAACCTTAAAGTCAATTTCTCAAAATCATATTATAAAATAATTCCGGCATTTATCTCTTTAAAATCCTCAACTTAAAATTACCTTTATAAAACATAATATAATAACCCACATTTATAAAACAACAACACTAAATTACTTTATCAATTCTAAAGCATTTATTAAAACACCACATAATATCATAATATCAAATAATACCACTTTGAACAACCTTTATGATATACACAAATATAGTTTTCATAAAAATATTAATTTGGCAAAAGTCAGAATAATAATACTAAATATAATAATTATTATTTAAAAATTAACCAACAATTGTATAACAACTATATACATAACACAATACATAAAATAACATAACCAATTTTAAAACAACCCAACAGACCAGCCCACTTCCCTCAACCAAAACCCGGATTTCTGGCCCCAAACCCGAGCCCAATAGATTCCCCCTTTTAACCCAAGCTTTCGGCCCAAAAAAATCAGGCCCAGAGCCCTATTCCGGATCCAATCCCACACTCGGCTACAGAAAGAAAAGAAAAGAGAGGAGTGGGCCCCAGCTGTTGAGTTGGCCAGGCGGGCCCCATGGTGTCTTCTTCCCCATTCCTGCTGCTGGAAACAACAGAGGAGCCGGCTGCCTGGGCTCGACAGAAGGGAAGAAGAGGGGGGAGGGAGCTGGCCGGCGGCGGAGGAGCTGGGCTCCGGCCACTCGACACGCATCCACGGAAACAAAAGTAAAAGAAGAAGAAGGAAGGGAGGGCTCACCGGGGGGAGTTGTCTCGTCGGAAAACGCCGTCGGGGCTCGTTGGAATTGAGTTAAGCTCGCCGGAGGGGAATCAGCACCGAAATGGCCTGGGTCGACAATAGGAGGTCAAAAGGTGGAACTTTTCCGACCTATTGAGTGAAAGGAGGGGAGAGGGCTTACCGGAGTTCAAATCGGAAAAACAGGGGACGGAGGCGCCGGTGCTGGGCTCTTGGGAAGCTCTGGGACCTTCGTGGACGCCGGAGGAGAGGAGGGTGGAGCTCGGTCTCTCGAGCTTGGAAGCAAGGTGGCTGGGGAGTGAGCTCTCGGTAGAACAGAGCTCGGAGCTCTTGGCTCCGTTCGAAAATGGAGACAAAGAGGCGACGAAGGTGGTTGCTGTGCGGCGACTGACGAGGAGGACAGAGGTGGGAGTGACTGGAGGCGCAGCTTCTCGGCTTCAGATGTGACGACGAAGACGTGGGTGGCGGTGGTGGATGCGTAGCGGGAGGGTGAGGAAAGACGGTGAAAAAGGTGTGGTGGTGGTTTTCCCGTGGTTCTACAGAACAGAAAAAAAGGGAGAGAGAGAGGAGAGGCTGAGAGTTTTACAGAGATCAATTGGAAGAGAGAGGGAGGAGGAAGAGAGGATGAGGGTGGGTTGAGGCGTGCTCTATATTCGGGGCAACAGAGGTAAGGTAGTGGCTTGGCAATTGCCACAGAGGGGAAAAAGACAAGGAGCAGCTGGGCTCTGCTGGGAGGAGAAAAGGGACAAGCAAGTGGTCCCAAATTACAAGGTTCAAATACCCGAAAAAAAAGAATAACCCGAAACCTCCTTACCCGATCTTATCCCGACGCAATAAAAAAATAAATTGAATTATTAAATCAAAGTTCGATCAAATTTCAAGATAATCAGAATTAAATAATTTCAATCAAAACTCGAAGCTTAAATTAGATTTTTATTAATACCCGAACTCGAAGGCGATAATCACATCCCATCAAAATCCTAATTTAAAACGATGCCGGAAGGATTTTAAATTTTGAACTCGTGCTCGAGGACGATTTTCTCACATTTTGACCGATTGAATAAAATAATAATTTATTACTCAAAATAACAATATAATAATAATAGTAAAATAAATTCAGTCTTTACATTTATCCACCTCTAAAAACAAGTCTCGTCCCCGAGACTAAAATCATTTAAAACAATGGGGAGAAGTTTGAAATCGGTGAGTCCGAGGACCATGTCCAAGGATCTTGTAATCGTCTCGGTTGCGTCTTCCGGGATTCTCACAACATCCTAGTCACGGTCGTGACATCTCCAATTTGTCTTGTCAAGTGTGTAATAAGCGCCCTTATCACATCCTCGCTTCGACCTTTCGGAAGTATCACAACTCCAAAAGCATTATGGCGTCCGACTAGGTCTTAGCAAGCAATCTATAAGCGTCCCTATACAATGCTTGTATCCACTTCGTGAGACGTCATAATGTAACTCCATTTTGTAAATTCTCAAAGCGCTTGGTAAAGGAAAAGGTTGTCATCCAAATCATTGAAACTCTCAACTTCTTTAAAACCCCAAGTTGGCCATTTTTAAAACCGCTCAAAATCTTCAAATCCGATGTTTAATCAAGCAACTTTACACCAAAACAAGTCAATTCCTTTCAAATCAAGATTCCGTCGAAATCTCCCGAACACCAAAATAGCTTCTCGCATACCAATCAATCAAGTTCAGAATGTAGGAGGTGGAATCATCCACCTCTAAGGGCTAATCCCATATTCTCTTCCTAGTTTCCAGAATCATTTTATCATCATCTTCCACTCAATATGCACATAAATAATCAACTCATCGACTCAAAACATCATCAGCCACCTCTCATATGGCAATCTCAACATCAATCATGATAATCTCAACCAATCGTCATCTCAACCGCATAACATGATTACCCATAAAATAATCGTAGCATCCCTTCAGAATATGTCAAAAGTAATAACAGAATCTCAACATCACACCATGAGTCATAAAGCATATCTATCCCATACAGAAGGCATCACAAGTACATCATCGAATTCTCATAAATCACGCAAGCACACATGTCAAGAGATCAAAGAGGTTAGGTGTCATGGAGTCAGTACACTACTTCAAGTCAAATCTCACGATCGCATCTCAACATCGCACACTAGTAGAATCAGTCATAACAAGGGATCCCCTTTAAAGCATAAATTCACATAGTCATCCTATCCAATTTCTATCCAGCATTGTCATAACATATTATCACATCAATCCAGCAAAATCATGCTATTAAGATTCAACTAAAAAGGGGAGATCAAACAGTATATCAACATCAAAATGTCATCATGCTTTCCAGACATCATCTTAGCTCATCACAATGTCATATAACGATTAATAGCAGTCATGCACCATCATCTCATATATACACATAAGTTATATCTATGCTCCAAGTCATATTCATCACTTACCTATTCATAATCAGACTTATCAATCATATAGTATAACATCATGCTTCCACATAACATCGTATCATCATCTCATGATTCATTCAACACATTATAACATGCTTTTAGAACAACATAGTAGGATAGCAATGGATCATTATATCATGTTCATAGTTGTCACTACCAATTTTAACTCAGTATTGCATATCAACATGTAATATCATGCCATACAGGTTGATCATGGTCGCTATCTAACATCATGCCAGTTCATTTTAATAACAGATAAGCAAGAAAGCTTTCACATCACTACCAGGCAAAATAAACGCAAACCCCGCTCGCTCGATTTCCATTCCTACATCGAAACCAGTCTCATCCAGATTCACCAATATCAGCTCATGTAACATCCTCAAAAGAAGTCCTAATTCATTTCAATACCCTAATCTCGCCCCTCATTCCACCAAGAATTCTCACTAGCAATCCACCTCTAAGAATCCAACTACTATCTCTAACCTCACACTCGAGGGTCCTCTCATACTATATCCCTCATACTCTTAAAAGCCATTTCTTACACTTCCACACTTTCCAAGATTCACCTAAGAGCTCATCGAAACCATCAAGCATCACCTCTTAAAACTCCCAAACCCACTCGGTCCAACCTAAGTCAACACCCCTCTTCTGCAACTTTCCCTTACCACCGCCGATCATTCTAATCACTCAAACCTTTCCTCCACTCTCTGACCACTCTACCAAAAGGATCTCACTCACATGTTCAAGGAAGGAGCAATCATGAACAGTATTACACATAAGGATTACACCATATCAACTAACATTTATATCAATAACATCATTAAGCATTGCAACAAGTATCACAAGTCTTAAATTACCGTCATGCTCAACAAGTATTGTAAAACATCATATATGAACCTAATCGAATCAAATTAGAAAGTTTCATCATAATCTTAGTAAATAAACAGTTCAGGCTCTCGGCATTTGCAGTTCATACTATATAGGAAAGGAATTTAGATCATGCTTAGCAACTCAGAGTAGCATCACATCAAGTCATCATGGCACATCAAGACTGTCAGGCATCGAATCATATATATCATCATAGACAACGGATATTCAGGCAATGATCATTACCAAGTCATCTCATCAACACGCAATTTCCCACATCAAGTCAGTGCAGTACACCATCAACAAGCTCAGAAAGGGTTAGCAATTCGAATAGAGGACGCTCCCACCTGCAAGTCATATCGTACTCAACAATCGTAATCCTCGAAGCGAGCTTGTTCCGTTGACATTATCGATCCTGAGGCCCGTGGGTTATGGGCCCACGCTTCCGCTGCGCTGCTCTATCGCTACTCGTCTTCCCGATCCCTTTTTCCATGCGGTCGCTCATCCAATGTAATGCGTATGAGTTTAAGTTAGCGGAGATAGGGGAGTGACAAGAGCGGACAGCCCAACGTTTTCTCTCGGAGACCAAATGGACCAAAGCTAAAGATGACATGACTAGAGACAAGACTCCGACTCGGGAATAGTAACGATGCCTTTATGGAGCCCATTAGGTTACAACTTGTGGCAAACAAGCATGAATTCATTATGGGGCATATCAATCACTTCAATCCACACTATCAGGTACCTACCTCGGGGGCAACATTCGTATTCATATCAAAGACACAATCAAGTCCTACGCTGATGTATGTGAAACAAGCTAACACTCTAGTATTTCATGGAGACAGATATGCCTAGTAACTTCAAGCAAGATAGGCGGAACCAACAATGATCATATATAATTCGAAGTCAAGCAGAATCTAGTGAAGATAACGAGCATCATGCATATGAACAATGTAAAAGCATGGTGTACCCATCAACAAATGGGTCCAAATATATCATGGCAAGGTATATTATAATAATCAGATGAAGTGTCGTACAAGAGCACATAAGAGTAGCATAGTAATTATCACATATATGAACAATGCACAAGTTTGGTGTATGCATTATACGAGATCATATAAAGGGCAACATAGTACTATCTCACAATGATCATATATTAGGTCAAGCATGGCACGAAATCATATGGCGAGATATATTTAAAGAGCATGGGTCCTACATGATACTAGCGATACATAATGTGATACAAGCATAGTCCAAAGTTATTTAGAGAGGTTCAACATAATATTCACGAAATATGAGGCATCATCGGAAGTAACAAGATGAACATCACGGGTGTTAGATTATAATCATTCTGAGAAAGAACCATCATAGAGTACATATATGGTACGGTAGTTGTCACATTATAGTACAAGCATGATATGGAATCATTCAGCAGGTCATATTGGAAGTCATAAGTTCCACATGATACTAATAGCACACATCGAACATGAGTACAACTAAAGTAATTCAACTCTGTTCATTCCGATATTCAGGCGTCATGTATTTGCAAAATCAGATATATAGTGATGTGTGATCAAGCGAGGTGTCAAATCATACATTCATGGAAGCACGAGAGGATATCATAGAGTAATAGACATTTTAACCATGTAAGCATGCTGGGTTTAACTATCACGGAAGGCTAGTCAATCATCGAATTCAACATTAAGCTAATCAGAACGAGTGAAACATGTTAAGAGAACAGAAAGAGGAAAGAACCACACTATCAGGTACCTAGTTCAAGAGTGAATCAACAATAACTTAGGCAAAGTAGAATTCGCACAAGTCACAACCAAGGGCCCAACATGTTACTAGTGGTTCAATATAACATATGGTACATACATGCACTTGACTGCTTAATACGACGGTATGCAAGAGTTCATTCAATCACATCTCAACGACATAGTGGCACGAGAGGAAACGCAACGAGGTATAGAGTAAGTCTAAGCAACATGGCGACATGACTAGAATATGGGGACATGAGCTCGAATCAACACATAATATGACAAAACATGCATTCCTCAAGGTTCAATTATAGCACATATTCTCCGTTCAACATAACTAACACACACAGCATTAATTTGCAAAATAATCAACAATGGTTAATCTGACGAATTCGGAATAGATGGGCATGCTATAGATTCTTGTCACAAAATGAACGATAAGTATCGAGGCATCATCGGCTAGCATGCTAAAGAGCACATCTTATGGGGCATTCATATAAAGGAGAGTCGATCACACTATCATGGACCTAACTCAGAAAAAGTAGCAATCATATAGACTCATATAATATGGTTCATGTTTTCGATCAATCATACGATCAATATGCCAAGTAAACATGCTATAACAACATACAATCATGATAGAGGGCAAGACACAACACGAGACTTAAGCAATTTGACCAGCATGGAGACAAGGTGTCATACAACCACAAATTTACATTAAGGATCATCATCATAACAGGTATTGAGGATTACGTAGCATACAAGGCATGTCGACATGAAATCATAACATGTATCCATCAAGTAAGGGACTCACTTCTATCATGATATTAGAACCGAACTATCACACTATCATGAACCTATTCACAGGAAGGACATCAATTAGATGACATCCTAGCATATGACATATTTATTCGTGCTCTAGTATGACAATGCAATATACTAAGTAGATCATGTCGGGATGATATGGATACGATAAACATAGTTCAAACTTATACAATAGTCATTACGAACATTAAAGCACATAAGCATAATTCCACACTAAGGATCAAACTGTTGATCAAGGAGTAATGCATATAGAATCACATAATCATGGACAGAGCAATCAAGATAACCCGATAGAAGTCCATAAGGGCAACATTGACTCTTCCCAACTGACTCATTACCCCTTTTTCCCGTGGGACTCGGATACGAATTTTCCGTGACAAGAGGGCACTGATGGACCGTCATAAGAATTGATAACGACAGCCTCGTAAACATCTCACTCTCTAGCTCGGAATTTCATCAAGGATCGTCTTCCAATACTCTCTCGGACAACCTCTATATTCAATCATGATTCCCGACACCATGTGTTTACCAACCCAATTCCCGTGGAAGACCGATGTTTGAAGGGAGGACTCGATTGAATTGTCAAAAGGGTTCATAAGGAAAAGGGCAGTTTCACAAAAGCTGAGCTTAACCATATAAGAAGAAGAAGGGTACTCCCGCTATCCCGTTCGCACAGATCGTTCAATACTCATTAAATATACAGAACATAACAATCAATATTTAACATATCAAGCACTCAACATAGAATCAGTCAATGCCACATATAACGACCTCTTTGGAGTCTTCCCGACCCATCTGTAAAGAACAAGCTAGTATTTCGCCTACCCATTTCCAACTACATCCAATAGGGATGGTCTAGCGCCTTTTCTACCCACTCGATCCCTTTTAGTTGGTCCTCCTCTTTTATCATAAGCCAAGTTCATATTTAGTCCAATTGAGTTAGACATATTAAGTTCATTTTGCCCCTTTAAAACGCTTTCAAATCTTTCGAAATCCATGGGCGGTTTTCCAAAACATACACTCGACCCTTGTGTACCCGAATTGCACAACCTCGCTCTGATACCAACTTTGTAACGGCCCGGATATAAATATCCGGGATACGTTTCGAAGGTCGGATACCTTCGTTCGGATGTTACAATTCAGGTACGGGTCGAGGTTTCAAACCTCAATTCAGTCAAAGTCTCAGAAATACAATTTAAACGAAAATAAAGCGGAAGTACGGTTTAGATACAAAAGCCACGGCAGAGCCGGGTCAAAACCAAAACAATGTGGGTGATTTCCATTTGTCAAGATAGAATATGTTAGCCGAATTCTTTGATTCGCCAAAAGGTTTCCCCGTCACAGAAGCATGGAGCAACAAGAGCGGTACCTAACACTATCCATGAAGTCAGGCCTGGTGATCGCCTGCGGGTCCTCTGACCGCGCTGAGGCCACATAACATGCCTATGCCTAAATAAAAGATGACTAATGCGGTACAAGATTTAAATCACACTATCATGCCCCTAGTATATATATATATATATATATATATATATATATATATATATATATAATATGCAGAAAAGAACTGTAAAGGGCCCCAGACAATGCCAAGTGGCATATCCCTCTCCTACCTCTGCACCCCTTCCCGTTAGTGCAGAGACTGGCCAGTTCGGGCTATAGCATAGCACTCTCTTCGTGGTGGTGCACTCACCACGGTATCATCATGTCATATCATGTCTCATCATTATATCATATCTCATCATCATATCATATCTCATCATCATATCATATCTCATCATCATATCATAAAATAAATAAAACATGCCCGATGGTGCTGGGCTATCATATCATGCTCATATCGACTCGATAGACTCAGGGCACCCGATGGGGTTAGGCTACCCTATGACCCTAGCAAAGACTCTAGGACTATCACAGATAACGGCCGTTCTGTTTCAAACACATAAAGTAAACACATGCTCAGTTCAATGCAATCCTAGCATGATACTACATGGCATGCTTTAATATGCAACAAAACTACACATTACATGACACATCAGGCAGGAGGTCCAGGTTACTGAGTAAGTCCCGTAGGATACTTACCTGTTGATGCAGAACAGCAAGATAACACAAGCAAGGGCCCAAATGCAAGTCCAAAGCAAATCCAAAAGTAATACACACCTATCATCAAGTCATTTTCCATAAGCTACCAGTTCACATTCATACATACGGAACCCAAGTTCTCAACATCCTCAAAACCAACCGATAGTAAAACCGTTTTCTAAAACCTTTTCGATACGATCAAATCGATCAAAATCATCTTCCAATCAAACCCCTTGATAAAATCATACCAACCATATTTTCAACTCATAAATCCCAATTTAAGTCAACTCATGTTCAAAATACTTTCTCAAATCATACTTGGCCAAATTCCGACATTGAACGTTTAAACCTTAAAGTCAATTTCTCAAAATCATATTATAAAATAATTCCGGCATTTATCTCTTTAAAATCCTCAACTTAAAATTACCTTTATAAAACATAATATAATAACCCACATTTATAAAACAACAACACTAAATTACTTTATCAATTCTAAAGCATTTATTAAAACACCACATAATATCATAATATCAAATAATACCACTTTGAACAACCTTTATGATATACACAAATATAGTTTTCATAAAAATATTAATTTGGCAAAAGTCAGAATAATAATACTAAATATAATAATTATTATTTAAAAATTAACCAACAATTGTATAACAACTATATACATAACACAATACATAAAATAACATAACCAATTTTAAAACAACCCAACAGACCAGCCCACTTCCCTCAACCAAAACCCGGATTTCTGGCCCCAAACCCGAGCCCAATAGATTCCCCCTTTTAACCCAAGCTTTCGGCCCAAAAAAATCAGGCCCAGAGCCCTATTCCGGATCCAATCCCACACTCGGCTACAGAAAGAAAAGAAAAGAGAGGAGTGGGCCCCAGCTGTTGAGTTGGCCAGGCGGGCCCCATGGTGTCTTCTTCCCCATTCCTGCTGCTGGAAACAACAGAGGAGCCGGCTGCCTGGGCTCGACGGAAGGGAAGAAGAGGGGGGGAGGGAGCTGGCCGGCGGCGGAGGAGCTGGGCTCCGGCCACTCGACACGCATCCACGGAAACAAAAGTAAAAGAAGAAGAAGGAAGGGAGGGCTCACCGGGGGGAGTTGTCTCGTCGGAAAACGCCGTCGGGGCTCGTTGGAATTGAGTTAAGCTCGCCGGAGGGGAATCAGCACCAAAATGGCCTGGGTCGACAATAGGAGGTCAAAAGGTGGAACTTTTCCGACCTATTGAGTGAAAGGAGGGGAGAGGGCTTACCGGAGTTCAAATCGGAAAAACAGGGGACGGAGGCGCCGGTGCTGGGCTCTTGGGAAGCTCTGGGACCTTCGTGGACGCCGGAGGAGAGGAGGGTGGAGCTCGGTCTCTCGAGCTTGGAAGCAAGGTGGCTGGGGAGTGAGCTCTCGGTAGAACAGAGCTCGGAGCTCTTGGCTCCGTTCGAAAATGGAGACAAAGAGGCGACGAAGGTGGTTGCTGTGCGGCGACTGACGAGGAGGACAGAGGTGGGAGTGACTGGAGGCGCAGCTTCTCGGCTTCAGATGTGACGACGAAGACGTGGGTGGCGGTGGTGGATGCGTAGCGGGAGGGTGAGGAAAGACGGTGAAAAAGGTGTGGTGGTGGTTTTCCCGTGGTTCTACAGAACAGAAAAAAAAGGGAGAGAGAGAGGAGAGGCTGAGAGTTTTACAGAGATCAATTGGAAGAGAGAGGGAGGAGGAAGAGAGGATGAGGGTGGGTTGAGGCGTGCTCTATATTCGGGGCAACAGATGTAAGGTAGTGGCTTGGCAATTGCCACAGAGGGGAAAAAGACAAGGAGCAGCTGGGCTCTGCTGGGAGGAGAAAAGGGACAAGCAAGTGGTCTCAAATTACAAGGTTCAAATACCCGAAAAAAAGAATAACCCGAAACCTCCTTACCCGATCTTATCCCGACGCAATAAAAAAATAAATTGAATTATTAAATCAAAGTTCGATCAAATTTCAAGATAATCAGAATTAAATAATTTCAATCAAAACTCGGAGCTTAAATTAGATTTTTATTAATACCCGAACTCGAAGGCGATAATCACATCCCATCAAAATCCTAATTTAAAACGATGCCGGAAGGATTTTAAATTTTGAACTCGTGCTCGAGGACGATTTTCTCACATTTTGACCGATTGAATAAAATAATAATTTATTACTCAAAATAACAATATAATAATAATAGTAAAATAAATTCAGTCTTTACACTTAATTTATTCGCCTCTCTGTAGCAGTGTTCGAACTTGATAAATTCAAACTTTTTGATTAAAGTTTGTATTTCTTCTACCATTTGTATGATTTCCCATGGTGCTTTCTCTATCTCGTTAATGGAGTTGATAACGATAGCACAGTCACTTTCAATAATGGTCTGTTGTATACCTAATTCCTCTGCCAATCTTGTACCTGCAAGAACTGCAAAGCATTCTGTTTGGGTAATAGAGTATGTTTTTCCATTGCTCTTGTGAATTTTAATTATTTGGCCATTATTATTCCTGATAATGCATCCTATTTGGGATTGAATGCCAGTTTTGACAGAA
The DNA here is from genome assembly GCA_963922045.1 of Persicaria maculosa. Classification (NCBI taxonomy): domain Eukaryota; kingdom Viridiplantae; phylum Streptophyta; class Magnoliopsida; order Caryophyllales; family Polygonaceae; genus Persicaria; species Persicaria maculosa. The sequence continues at coordinate 53,859,132 of OY998268.1, forward strand.
GCGTCTACATTAATTTTGAAGATATTTTTCGCTGGATATTTCCAAGCTAATTTGTCACGGGGCCTGGTATGTTTGGGTAGGGCAGGCATTTTTTCTTCTTTTTTCCAACTTAAAATTTTGTCTATGGTTTGAAATAAGGTGTTAGTAATATTTTTATTTGAATTTTTTTGGAAGATGATTTTATTTCGGAGTTCCCATATTGAGTGCCATAAATGACAGAGGTCGGTGAAGTCTTTATTTATTTCTTTGGTGTTTATAATATTTTCAGGATTATTTTCATACTTTTGAAAACGGATAAAAATATATATGAAATATTAACTTTTTTTGTATTAATTTTTAAAATAAATTTTGTTTGGGGTGTAATATAAGCATAAGATCGAATCAGGCTAAACATTTGAGTGATTGAATGATGAAGTTGAGAGTTAATTTCCAAATCAGATTTCTTAATATTCAAAGAGCATATGTTACAAAAAAAAATATAATAGTTAACAGATACTCGCTCTGATAAAAATACCTGTTGTTTAACTTTTTACCACGTATTTTATCAAGGTTAAAACTATTTAAAATATCAACTTTTTTAATTTAATAATTGTTATTAATAAGTATTAAATTATACAAAATAGCAATAAAAAAAGTTAATATTTTATTTAGTTTTCAACTCCTTAAAATACGTGTTGAAAAATCAAACGACATCTATTTTAGATCGGGATAAGTATTAGAATAGATTCATCATTAGAACGTTTGTTAATACCAAATTTATTTAAAAGAAATTACATTTAAATAAATATATATAAATTAATTTTTTCTCATTTGATTGTCATCTTTACATTAATATAAAAATTAATGAAAATTAGAATGAACTAGTACAATTCTTGCTCCAATTGCGCGTTTGTGAGGATAAAGAGAAAAAGAAAATATAAAATACTTATTATAAGTTGAACAAAAAACAATTAAAAAAATTACAAATAACAAATCTATTATCTATTATATATCATAAATATTTAAATGCAATATTATTGTTTGATGATGATAAAGGTGTTTCAGAAGCTGGGAAGAGAAGGTCGAAGGGAAAAAAAAAGAAATTTGTTATTGGTTGAAATAGCTAAAATGAAGGTGGAGTGGACACGTAAGTAAAAGTCTTCTGATTTAAAGTAGTATATAGAATATAGATAGATATAGATATAGATATAGATTAATTAGTTGACCGATTCTTAATAAAAAAATTATTTAAATTTAAACAATTTAAAATAATATTGCATATAAATGAATATATCATCATTTTATTATCAATTTAAAGTTAATTAATTAATTTGAATCAAATCCTCACACATATATACTTATTTTATAAAAATTACCCACATCAAAATACAAATACTTTGAAATTTATGTAGGCCATAAAAAAATTATGATATTATATAATAATAAATTTTAATAAAATATCGTGCAAGACTAGAACTAGTACTCCGGATAAAATTGTCACGTAGTGCATTCAGTCAATTCTTCTAAAAATTGTACAGCAACTAGCCCACTTGTATATCGCAGCTTGTCGATATAATCGGAAATACATTGGTCAACAATTCAAGTCATAATATGAGTGTTGCATGTTTATTAATTACAAAAAATATTATGCAAAGAAATGAAATACAATTTTTTTATTATTCTATTTTTAGTAATAAAAAAAATTTATTGGCCAAATTTGTTCTTCAAACTCAAATTTATTCAATTGATTTGAAATTGAATAACTTGATAAAAAAACAGAATCAACTTGTCAAATACATATCTATTTATGTCAACAAGATCAAAATTTTATTAATTAAAGTTTCGTAATTTAATTTGTCTCAAACAATTTCAATTATAGGCTCATTTAAAATTTTAAATCAAAAGTTCTCAAAAAGAATTTGAATCAAGAGAGGTACTATTTAAGTTACAGATAAATATACTTTTATCTATATGTTATGTATGTATCTCACTCATCTATTAACAAGAAAATATTACATGAACTAATAAAGGAAAATACATATTTTTACAACTATAATAACTTCAAAATAATCTATTAATTAATTAATTTATTTATTGTTGGTCCAAACCAATTACCATTTTGAAAGTAATTAAATATAATAACTTTATAACTCATAATATAAAAAAAATCTCAATTGATTAAGCAGAGTTAAATTTGAAGATTGATATCATAGCTACCTTGTCAAAATAAAAAGGCGAAACTAATTAAAATAACCCGACCTTTAAGGGTGTGTTAAAAATATATTCCAACCTTTCAAGTGTAAGATAAATATCTCGACCTTTAAAGGGGTGTTAAAAATATATCTCAACCTTTCAAATGTAATATAAATATCTCGACCTTTATAAGTGATGTTAAAATAATATCTCAAAAATTTTATACAAAAAAAGCTAACAGTACATGCATATATGGCAAAAAAAAATTTAATAAAAAAATAAAAATTTAAAAAATCTATATAAAAAATTATAGATTTACATATGTTTCATCTTTTATATTTTATACACACTATTTTCTTATAACTCTATATTAAAAACCTTGTTTTATTAAACTAGTTTTCTTTTTTTTTTATCAAGGAAAGAAATAAATCAATAAAATATAAATATATATAAAAAAATGATAGATTTACAAGTGTTTAATCTTTTATTTAGATGATTTTTATATTTGAGGGATAACACCCATATTTGTATAATGGGCCATTTAACTAATTTCGCATTTTTAATTAAAATTTAAAATAGAAAGAAGAATAGTTAGAATTTTAGTAAATAAATTATGTAAAAAAAATGGGACAATTGAACAAAGAAGAATAATATGGAAAATTGAAATATTAATAAAGTGTCTTGAAATTTTTTTAAAAAAATAATAAATGAAAAACCTTGTTTTCTTAAACCCTTTTATTAATTTTTTATATATATTTTTTAAATTTTATTTTTTTATTAATTTATTTTGCCACATACGTATGCCATGTTAGTTTTTCTTTCCTAGAGAATTTTTTTAGATATTATTATAACATCACTTATAAAGATTGAGATATTTATCTTACATTTGAAAGGTAGGGATATATTTTTAACACATCATTAAAGGTTGGGATATTTATCTTACATTTGAAAGGTTGAGATATATTTTTAACACACCCTTAAAAGTCGGGTTATTTTAATTAGTTTCGCCAAATAAAAATTATCTTTTTTTCATAACCAATAACAAATTTGTTTCAATTCTTGATTAGTGATGATTGACTTCATTATAAAATTAATCCAATAAAAATGATAAATTAATTAATGAATCATTTCAATATTTGAAAATTAATCTCATGAAAAATTAACCGTAGTACATAGTACGTGATGTAGTAAAAAATTGCCGATATATATACAATTTTTTTTAAAACAAAAAAATACATTTCCATGTATTTTGAAACCCAAATTCGTAGCTAATTGATTATTTTTATTTCGGTTTTTCTATCCTATACCCTAAGGGCATATGATAAGACACTAAATTGGGAAAGATTCCCTACCAAAAAGGCAAGCGACCCTAGGAATCTAATTTAAAAAAAAGCTAAATTAATTAAATCAAGCTTAGCTGAAAAATCGATACATTATAAGTTATTATAGTAATAGATAGAAAATAAAAACTAAAATGTCAAGTAACTAAATTCTAAAAAATTATGGACATATATAGAGAGATAGTAGATCATATATACACAATCTTTATGATGTATCATGCTAACAAATTTGGGTTATTGAATTAAGAAGATCAACAAATGCGATTAAAAGTAACTTGTGATTATTCATTGGTCCTAGCCTCCTAGGTGATTATTCATTTGAATGAAATTATTTGATGATATTGACGACTATTCATTAGAATAAAATTTATATTTTTTCACACTTTCTATACACACAAATAGTTACATTGTTATTGTTATATATGAATAATCTTTTCAAAAGTTATGGTAGTGGCGATCTCCACTATTTCAGAAGCTATGATAGTGAAAATATTTCTCTAAATTTAAATTCAAAAGAAAATTAGCACTATGTAATTTTTTTTGGTAAAATTTATGTCAATCATGGTTTCAGAAATTGTGTGAACCTTTGCTCAAAAAAAAAAAAAAAAACTCTGTGAACCGTCAAAATTTTTTGATAAAATCTCGGACTTATGATAGCTCTCCATAAAACCATGACCACTCTATTATTCCCAATGATTTATCAAATTGTAAGAGCAAGTTTAACAGATTGGCCATCTTGAAGTTTTAGAGAATATTGGAATAATTTTTTGTTCAACAGTTTCCCATTATATTATTTAAAATAGAAAATAAAGTAAAAAAAATGAATATCATTACCTAAATTTAGGAAAATCTCTATATATTTTCGAGTAAACTTGGAAAGCTCTGTTAGAATTGGAACAAAAAATATTCATAAAATATGACATTTTAGTTATTAGTTTTGAAAAGTTGTTGGCATGCTCTAACAATACTCGTGTAAATAGTAACAATTACGGAGTATTATTAAACGTTAGCTAACAGAAGTTGACATCGGAGGAAAATAATTATAAACCGCCAAATCGTGGATATCAACTAGCCAACTTACATAAGGTGACAACCGACGAATTAAGAAGAAGCCAAACTATTTGCTTATAACAAAATAAACGAAAACAAAACCCACCATTATTAATGGTAATTAGCTTTGAACGAAGGTGCAGTCAGCCAAACGTAAACACCTTAATTACCAAAGTTTGAATTCGTTTAAAAACATAATCTCTTATAAATATAAGAAAATCGACTTCTTAAATTAACCATAAAATATTCGATTCAAATATAATTATTATAATAAATAAACCCCATCAATTGGGAATAAAAAAAAACTTTCATCAAAGCTATTGTTGATGACCAAAAGAAACCTTTCAAAGTGGGACTTTTATCATAACTATGACAGGGAAAAAATGAATCAACAAGTCCAAGTTCACCAATATAGGACGTACTCCAACCTTAATTAGAACTGAATTTTGATTTCGTTTACATTTAATAAAACATTTAAATTTAATTTTAATTTGAAACTCCAGTTTGGTTATCACTTGACATAAAATAAATCGACCAAGTAGTCCGAATTTGAATGGCACGACCAAATGCTCATCTAAACATCAGTGTTCTAAAAATCGCGCCTAAGCACTAGGCTTAGACGGGAGGGAATCTAAGAATTTTTAAGTCTAGGCGGAAATCCGCCTAAGCAATGCCTAGTTACCGCCTAGACCCGCCTAGGCACCACCTAGCCCTGCCTAGCCCGACTATTATTCAATTTTAGCTTTTATGCATGTGATTAGTCAACTTAGAGTTTTTTTATCCCCTAGGTCGAGATATATTTGTGTTTTAGTCGAACCTATGGTTTTGGATTTTAGGAGGTTTAGAGTCGTTAGTCGGACGCGTACTTTTTCATTTATTTACTTTAATGTTAGTTAAACACTGGAAATTTGAGTCTATGAGTGATATTATGGATTATTAATACATTATATGAATTATTGACATGTGTTATACGTTAAAAAATAAGAAAAATAATCAAGTTTGTTCTAAGTCCGCCTAGCCGCCTAGCGATCACCTAGCGCCTTTTAGAACATTGCTAAACATAAAATTTGTCTAAGCTCGATCTAAAACATGATACACTCAAAACACGATGAAACCAACCCTAAATTCAGGAGCAGATCCTCTTTAGGAGCAGAGGTCACAGTCTCTCCCCCCTCCAATAAAAAATAAAATTTAATTAATATACATATTTCTCTCATCGATCGATAGCTTTGATTTGATATATTATAATAAGTTCAAATCCGACATTTGAGTAAAAAAAAACTATAAATGTTTCAAGACTGAACTGATATAAATTATTCTCCACATCATTTACCAAATTAATACTCTATCCTAATTATCATTTATTAAAATTCGTAACTTGATACTATAATTAAACCCGAAAACTTTAAATTAGTATGTTATAATAAATTATTTGAAAACCGTGAAATAAAGTACACACGATTTATATTTTTATTCTAGTTATATATTTATAATATTGATGTTTTTTTTTAAAAAAAAATTAGGGTTTAATCTTCCCCCTTCAACTAATGGCTTCAAATCTAAAAGGTAAGTTAATTTAATTGAAAAAACTTGGTAGTTAGGGTTTGACAGTCCGGCAAAAGAAGTTAACTGTACGTTTTCCTCATTTGCTGGCAAATATACATTTCAGGCTCTTTAATATATGATCGAGCAGCCATTAGAGACCCCTCGTTTCTATATATAGTGACATTTGCCAAATGGTTTCCAGAAAGCGTGAAGCTTACGCAACTTTGAACATCCATTTCAATGGCTTCTTGCTCATCTATATATAAATCCATATCCTCACCATCATCTCTTCCTCACATTTCTCGATCTCCAAATCAACAATGTCTACTACTCTCGATTTCTCCTTCGCCCTCCTCTTATTCCTACTGCCTCTCTATTATCTCCCACATTCAACCTCCGAACCCCTAACACACCTCTCCCGAGGCTCCCGCCTCTCCGTCGAGCGCGCCGCCGAGGATTACCTCACCTCCCCCGACAACACCTTCACCTTCGGCTTCTACGGCGGGGGAAACTTCTCCTCTAACGCCTACTGGCTCGCCGTCTGGTTCACCTCATCCCCCCACCCAAACGCCGTCGTTTGGACTGCGAATCGCGATAAGCCTGTCAACGGTCACGGCTCCCGCCTCACCCTCGATAAATTCGGCGCCTTGGTGCTAACCGATATTGAGGGCTTCGTCGCCTGGCAGAGCAATACCAGCGACACGGAGGCTGACAGGCTCGAGCTTCTCAACACCGGTAATCTCGTAATTCGATCCCCATCACGTAAGATTCTCTGGCAAAGCTTCGATTTTCCCACTGATACTTTGCTCCCCGGACAGCCATTGACGATGAGCTCGAGGTTGATTTCTCGGTTAGGAGAGGGGAATTTCGGGTCTGGCTACTTCAATTTGTTTTTCGATAACGATAACGTGTTGAGATTAATATACAACGGGCCTCAGACTACCAGTATATATTGGCCTTATCCCCTCTATCTGACTCCATTTGAACTCGGTAGGAATACTTACAATAGTAGCAGAATCGCTGTTCTTGATGATCAGGGCATGGTTTCCTCCACCGATTTGTTCCAAATCAACGCTTCTGATTACGGAACTCCTGGAATCAAGCGAATGCTTAAGATGGATTATGATGGGAATTTGAGGCTCTATAGCTTAAACAATTCAACTGGCTCTTGGGATGTGACCTATTCGGCAGTTGGCTCCCAGTGTTTGATTCACGGTCTTTGTGGTGTGAATGGGATTTGTGTTTACAGGCCTGATCAGGGTTGTTCTTGCCCGCCAGGTTACGAGCTGACGAATTCGACAGATTGGAGCCAAGGTTGCAAGCCTAAGTTCCAGAAGAGCTGCTCCGATTCTTTGTTTGTGGAGATGAAGCACACAGATTACTATGGCTATGATCTTGACTTTACCGGTGGAAGTCGTAGTAACAACTTTGAGGAGTGTAAGCAGCTTTGCTTAGAGGATTGCAGGTGCCTTGCCTTCAGTTACAGACCAACTGGGGAAGCAGTTTGTTTCAGAAAGACTACCTTGTTTAATGGATACAGCTCTCCAGATGTCCTAGGTAGCATTTATATCAGGCTTCCTACGAATTCTAGCTACGGTTCGTCGCTTGAACCAGCTGTTCTCAATCTCACTAATGTAATCTGCAATCAAAGTGCAGATAATATTGTGATGTTGGCAGCTTCTTTTGCCACTACTAGTCAGCACACCAGATGGGTTTATCTTTACTCGTTTGCTTCGGCTTTGGGAGTGATTGAGCTTCTAATGTTAGCATGTGGATGGTTCCTTTTCTTTGGAAAACATGGGATACCGGCTTCACTGGAGGATGGGTATCGTGCCATTGCGAGCCAGTTTAGGAGCTTCAACTATGGAGAACTCAAGAGAGCAACAAATCAATTCAAGGTGGTTCTCGGAAGAGGAGGCTTTGGGATTGTTTACAAGGGATGCTTGGAAGATGGAAGGGAAGTGGCTGTGAAGAGATTGGGAGATGTGCTCGGAGAAGATGAGTTCTGGGCGGAAGTGAGTACTATCGGAAAGATCAACCACATGAATCTAGTGAGGATGTGGGGGTTCTGTTCCGAAAAGAAACACCGGTTGTTGGTCTACGAGTACATCGAAAATGGGTCCTTAGACAAGCACTTGTTCTCCCCTAATTGCCTTCTCGGTTGGAAGGAAAGGTTCAAGGTTGCAACTGGTACCGCAAGAGGATTAGCATACCTCCACCATGAGTGCCTTGAGTGGATCATCCACTGTGATGTGAAGCCCGAGAACATACTCTTAGACACAAATTTTGATTCAAAGATCGCTGACTTCGGCCTCGCTAAACTATCACAGCGAGGTGGTCCTGTCGGGTCACAGGTCACTAGAATCCGAGGCACGAAAGGGTATATGGCTCCAGAGTGGGCTATGAATCTTCCCATTACAGCAAAGGTTGATGTGTACAGCTACGGAGTCGTGATCTTAGAGTTAGTGAAAGGGATTAGGCTCTCCAGTTTTGTGGAGGGTAGTGGCAGTTTAGATGGTGAAGATCAAGAATCAGAACTTGCAAGGCTTGAGAGGGTAGTGAAAGCGAGAATTCCCAAGGATGGCGACGACTGGTCATGGGTAGAGGAAATAGTAGATCCAAGATTGGAGGGGAAATTCAACAAGAAACAAGCCGCTACAATGATCAAAATAGGGATGTCATGTTTGGAAGAAGATAGAAACAAGAGACCCACAATGGAATCAGTAGCACAACTTCTATTGGAATGCGAGGACTATGAAGCTGGAAGCAGTACACCATCTGCAGACATAATCAGCTAAAAACATGTTTGTATGTTATTTTCTATGCAAAGAGTGTGGTTAAATTGTGTTGATGAGTTGTTTTTTCTCCTTCCTGATTGACCCTTGCGTTAGTTTTTGAGTAGTGCACTGTGTTATTCCATTCCTATAAACATTACTTGTTCATTATCGTAAAGGGGTGTTATATTACTTGTATATATAAGGCGAGTATCGATCAGTATATGAGTAAAATTTTAAGTTTTATTTCAAATTTAGGATCAACTTATTTCTAAATGAACTGAACATGAATAATCAATACTCGATTTATTCGGCTAGAAAATTGACCTAGAAAAAAAAAAGTCATCCCATAATATGTGGAGAGGGGTTTCTCACCTATTAAAGGCAGTTGTGTGATATGAGCGCGAGTGATCTGTTTGTACTCCATTACTTTTTCATTCTTTGCGTCAACAGCTCTCAAGTTGACATAATATCCAAAACAATCCAAATCTTAACTAGAATTAAATTTTGATTATTTACATAATTTTAAACCCTAGCTTGGTTATTACTCGACATAAAATAAATTGTCCAAACTTGACGAAGTAATGACATTTTACATTTGAAATGAATATTTTTTTTTTGGTTCATAGTTAGGCACTTAGGTCATTACAATAGGGGGAGGGGAGATTCGAACTCGTGACCTATTGGTCACTACATGTCATACTTACCAGCTAAGTTAGCAAGACTTGACTTTGAAATGAATGTTAAAGTTCAATATAAACCCTATTCGATCCAAACTTGATGAAACCAAATCTGTTTAAGCTTCATTTACCCGACACTATCTGACAGCCATTAACATATCACTCTCAGCATGCTTTCGTTTATCTTAATTTTGTTATGTATGGCGTATTAGAATCGACAAGACCCAAATGTGGAGATGAATCAAGAATCTAGCAACTCAAGCTACAATTCAGTTAATAACTATGGAGAATAAGGTCATATTTTCATATGATCATGGTCCCCTCCCTTCCTGCATTTCCCTTACATTTCAGTTGCATTTCTTTTTGTCGTTTTCTTCTTGATGTAATAAGGCCCTGCGTGGCCAATAGGCATGACTGTCACGTGAGCATGGTGGTGCTATATAAGCCATCATTTGTCACCTGATTCTAGGTAGGGTTTCTTCTTGGGATTGCCTCATTCAGTAAGGCCTTGGCGGCCATCAATGAAAATGGAGTGATTGGCATTTACACAAAGTTCTTCCTTTTCTGTTTACCTTGCTTTTTGGGTCACTGTTAGTGACAGATCTTTACATTTTGTTCTCGTTTCTTCACATGGTATCAGAGCTTGAAGGTTGAAGAAGAAGTTGCTGATTGTTGATGTTCCGCGTTGAAGATAACATGAGTACATAGACGAGATTAAACTCAGGGGACTCTAGTCAAGGTAACCTTAGTGATCCCTTATTCCTTTCTAATTCTGACCACCCAGGAGCTCAACTGGTGGCTATTTTGTTTGATGGAACAAACTATATGACATGGAGTAGAGGGGTGATGATGGCCTTAGGAGCAAAATGTAAGATGGGTTTTATTGATGGTAGTTGTCCCAGGCCAGCTACTGATTATGTTGATCTGCAGAGATGGATTAGATGTGACTTCATGATTAGATGTTGGTTATTAAACTCCATGAGTAAAAATATAGCTGAGGGATTCATGTTTGTCAACTCCACCAAGCAGTTGTGGGAGGACATTGTGGAGAGATTTGGTCAGTCTAATGCACCTCGCATATACCAAGTTCAGAAAAAGTTGAGTAATGTTACTCAAGGGAGTATGAGCCTTGCTGATCTTTATAATACTCTGAAGAAATATTGGGATGAGCTTCAAGTTCTTGAAGGAGTCCCAGGATGCACTTGTGGAGCTATGAATCAGTGCACTTGCAATGTAGTGAAGATACTTACTGATGCTCAGTCTAGGAACAGAGTAATGCAGCTGCTGATGAGCTTGAATGATAGTTATGATGCTGCCAGAAATCAAGTTCTAGCCATGGATCCCTTACCTCCGATTAATAGAGCATATTACATACTGCAGCAGGTTGAAGGGGGAAATGTGAATACAAATGATTCTCATAATAGCCAGATTGATAGCAGTGCTTTTGCTGCAGGGAAGTTTCAAAGCTCACAGCAGACTGGTGGTTTCACAAATGCTCAGCAACCTAAGAGGGACTGGAAAGACTGGAAGAAGTGGAAGCTTGACAGAAAGTGCAGCCATTGTGGTTGGAAAGGTCATACTGCGCGACCAGTGTTTTAAACTTCATGGCATACCTGAATGGTTTAAAACTCTTAAGGAAAAGGAAAAATCTAGCAGGGGATCAGCTAATAATGCAGGTTCTGTGAATGCAGCTGGTCATAATAGTCCTCTTGATGATGAGGTGTTTGATAAGGGGCAAGCAGAAGGAAGTATGGATTCAGCCATGGTTAATGCTGTCTATCAGGAGATTATGAAGAAGATGAAAGGGAAGAGTTCAGAGAGCTCAAGTTTTGCCAACTTTGCAGGTAAATTATGCACTTCAAATGCTAATGTATCTATTGCAGAGAACTCCTTGCTAGAGTGGATTGTTGATACAGAGGCAAGTGACCATATGATGCCCAAGAATCAGTACTCATCTAAGAAAACCATTCTTGATAGGCCTGTTCATATTGGGCTTCCAGATGGAAATGTTAAAACTGTCACTGAAATGGGAGAATTACAGTTGAATGATTCAGTTGATCTAAGAAATATTTTATTAGTGCCTGGCTTTCAACATAGATTATTGTCTGTGGGAAAGCTTCTTGATGACAGTAACTTGATAGCTCTATTCACTAGAGATGCTTGCTTTGTCCAGGACCCTGGAACTAAGAAGATAGTGCTGTCTGGAGTCAGAAGGCATGGGCTGTATACTTTGCTGTCTCCAGAACAACTTGAAGAATGGAAGAGGCTCAAGAGGGGTGCAGGACCTTATGGTAAAAGTGCAGTTTTCTTATCAGACAGATTAATTAAAGCCAAGAAACATTTGAGTATTACTCATGCTAGACTTGGCCATTGCTCTATTTCTAAGTTGAAGCACTTGAATGTGTTTGATCAATCTGTGATGAATGATTTTGAATGTGAGACTTGCTCTATTGCTAAGCATCATAAGCTTCCTTTTCATAGAAGTGACAGTATGGCAAGTAGGGGTGGGCGCGGGACGGGACGGGATGGGGGTCGTCCCGCGTAATTTTTGCGGGACGGGACCGGGACGGGATTCACTATTTTTTTTCAATCCCGCGCGGGCCTTGTCCCTCACGGGACGGGACGGGACCGGGACGGGCCGGGCCCTGTCCCTCAAATAAAAAACATTCTAAAAAATTAAAAATCTTATATATTTTGCGGTTTTCATAGGCACAACATACATAAATTTATAATATTTTTATATTTTATAATTTTCCTTATATATAAACACCGGACAAACTATACATTTAATTATACACTAAGAATATATACTGTATAGTGTATACAAAGAATATATATATATATACACACACTGTAATACAAAGTTATACAATGTATCATGTGTGTATATATATATAAACTTACTGTAAACGTTTATAATATGTATATATAAACATACTGTAAATGTGTATAATATGTATATATACACTGTAAATGTGTAATAAATAAATAAATATATCCGGGACGGGACGGGATTTGCGGGATAAGAAATCTTCGTCCCGCGTCCCGTCCCGCATAATTTTTGCGAGACGGGATTCATTATTTTTTTCCAAATCCCACCGGGATCGGGACGGGCCCGGGACGGGACCGGGACGGGACCGGGATTTGCGGGATTTGTGCCCACCCCTAATGGCAAGCAAGCCATTTGACCTCATCCATATGGATGTGTGGGGACCTTATAAGGTCCCAACTTACAGTGGATGTCAATACTTCCTTACAGTGTTAGATGATAACACAAGAGTCACTTGGACTTTTTTATTGAAAAACAAAACACAGGTCTATAGGACAATCTGTGATTTTGTTATTTTTGTTAAGAATCAGTTTCAGTCCACCATCAAGTGCATAAGAACTGACAATGGGACAGAATTTACCTCCAATCAGTGTGAGGATTTCTTTGCCAAGGAAGGCATAATTCATCAAAAATATGTGCCCTATTCTCCACAGCAGAATGGAAGAGTGGAGAGGAAACACAGACATTTGATTGACACAGCTAGATCCATGAGATTACAAGCTGGTTTACCCATCAGATTTTGGGGAGATTGTGTTTTGGCTGCTACGTATGTGATCAATAAGATGCCTACTGAGGTTTTGCAGTGGATCACTCCATATGAAAAGTTGCTTCATAAGCCTGCAACATATGGAGAGCTGAGAGTATTGGGTTGCTTATGTTATGCTCAGGTTGCTCATAGGGATAGAGATAAAATGGGGCCCAGAGGAAGGAAATGTGTTTTTCTAGGATACCCATATGGTCAGAAAGCATACAAATTATGGGACATTGAAAAGCAAATTGTCTTTGTGAGTAGAGATGTTTTATTCCATGAGGATTCTTTCCCATTTAAGGGACATACTCATGAAGAGAAAGTGGATGTTGAGCAGCAGAGAGAAAGTCTACCCCTTGTTAACCCTGCACATGATCATGTTAATCATGAGATCATTACCAATCCAACTACCTCTCCTTTTCAAAGTCCTTCTGTTCCATCACAAACCTTTGTCCTAGATTCATTATCTTCTATTTCCTCCCCTTCCACATCCACAAACTTACCTACTGAAGCCACACCCACCAGTATTCATGTCCCTGTTGCTGATGATTTCTTAGGAAATCATGATATTTTCCCTCCTCTAAGGAGGTCTAATAGAGATGCTGTCAGGCCTAGAAGATACCAGGACTTTGTCTGTCAATACCCCACAAGAGAAGGCTCCCACTCCTAGTCATTCCTTGCCAAATGTCTTGATGATACCTATGACAGCAATACTGATTTCTTTCCCACTTTTTGCTTAATGGAAAATGTTCACGAGCCAACTTATTATCATCAAGCTGCTCAACATCCTGAATGGATACATGCCATGGAAGTAGAGTTGCAGGCCTTGCAAAGGAATGAAACTTGGGTCATGATAGACCTGCCTCCAGGGCACAAGCCTATATGAAGCAAATGGGTTTATAAAGTCAAATACAAGCCAGATGGTCAGGTAGAGAGATACAAGGCTAGGCTAGTAGCCAAGGGATATAATCAGATAAAAGGGAAGGATTACAAGCATACATTTTCTCCAGTGGCAAAGTTCACTTCTGTGAGAGTTTTGATTGCTTTGGCAACCATCAGAAATTGGCCATTACATCAACTTGATGTTAATAATGCCTTCCTTCATGGGCATTTGGAAGAAGAAGTTTACATGAAACCACCAGAAGGTTTTCAATTGGGTAAGCCAGGACAAGTTTGCAAGTTGATTAAATCCATTTATGGTTTAAAACAGGCTTCAAGGCAGTGGAATGTTGAACATTGCAGTTTCATGACTCAGCTTGGGTTTGTTCAATCCATTGAAGATTACTCTCTGTTTACCAAAAAGGTTCATAAAGGGATTGTGGTTGCACTAGTGTATGTTGATGACTTGTTGATTACTGGTGATGATGATGAAGTGATTGAACACACTAAAACTGCTCTGCACCAAGCCTTCACTATCAAGGATCTAGGATTAGCAAGATACTTCCTAGGCCTTGAGATATCAAGAACCACCACTGGTACTTATCTTCATCAAAGGAAATATGTACTTGATATCTTGCAAGATTGCAAGTTGGAAGACTGTAAATCAGCTCCCTTTCCTTTACAGAGAGGATTAAAACTCTCAACTGACTCAGGTACAGTGATGACAGATCCTGAAGTATACAGGAGACTAGTTGGGAGGTTACTGTTCTTGAACTTAACCAGGCCAGACATTTCTCATGCTGTTCAGCACCTAAGTCAGTTTATGTCTGAACCCAAACAACCACATTATGAGGCTGCATTACATGTGGTGAAGTATTTGAAAGGCACCATCTCAGTGGGGCTTCATTATGCTATTGATTCTCCTCTTACTGTCACTGGCTTCTGTGATGCGGATTGGGGCACCTGCCAGTTCAGTGCACGATCTCTAACAGGGTATTGTGTTTTCCTTGGTTCCTCACTTGTTTCTTGGAAGACGAAGAAGCAAAATAATGTCTCAAAGTCATCAGCTGAAGCTGAGTACCGTAGTATGTCCATGACAACAAGTGAAATTATCTGGATTGAGGGATTACTGCATACATTACATTCACAGGTTCCTCTGCCTATCCCTCTTTATTGTGACAATAAAGCAGCCATACACATTGCAGAAAATCCTGTGTTTCATGAGCGTACAAAGCACTTGAAAATAGATTGTCATTTTGTTAAAGAAAGGTTGCAGTCTGGATTCATACTTCCTCAACACATCCGTACTGGTGTCCAGCTTGCTGATTTAATGACAAAACCACTTGGTGAGAAGCACCATCACTTTCTCTCCTCCAAGTTGGGTCTTGTTGGTTTTCACCCAAGTCCAACTTGAGGGGGGGATATGGAGAATAAGGTCATATTTTCATATGATCATGGTCCCCTCCCTTCCTGCATTTCCCTTACATTTCAGTTGCATTTCTTTTTGTCGCTTTCTTCTTGATGTAATAAGGCCCTGCGTGGCCAATAGGCATGACTGTCACGTGAGCATGGTGGTGCTATATAAGCCATCATTTGTCACCTGATTCTAGGTAGGGTTTCTTCTTGGGATTGCCTCATTCAGTAAGGCCTTGGCGGCCATCAATGAAAATGGAGTGATTGGCATTTACACAAAGTTCTTCCTTTTCTGTTTACCTTGCTTTCTGGGTCACTGTTAGTGACAGATCTTTACATTTTGTTCTCGTTTCTTCACAACCAAGTTCATAAATTTACGAAACCCACAAACATAATCAAATCAAACAACACAAATGGATCGACAAGCAATCACACAAGCAAGAGCACACAAAATTCAAGTAGAAACCCCTCCCTAATCCAGATGATCAAAAACCATTGTAGTCCGCCACAAGCACCATAATTCACTAATCAACAAAATGGGTATAAAGTGTTCATCACTTACAAACTCACACAAGTGAACCGCCATCAATTTCACTCAAATTGGTACAACAATACTTTTACCAAGAATAGAGATTCAAATGAGAGGAAATAAATCAACAAAAAACACAAATTAGCTTACGAAGATCAAAAAGTGAAATAACTCAGATGAGACGAAGAAGATTCAATCACTTTCTCCTAATTTTTCTTGCTCTTTCTCTTTTCTTCCTCCACACTTTTGTGCTCCGGATTTTCGGGCTCACACTTTAAGCTTTCAGTTGAAAGTTCCGACTGCTTCTTGCTTCTCACGTACACACTGCAAGCCAAAAGGCAAAAAGTGTCTTTTTATTTCCTGTGTAACAAGGAGCCAACCGATTGCTTCCAATTGGGCTGGATGAATGGGCCACTCAGCCCAACATGATGGGGTTGCAATTTGACTATATATTATAACAAGGGGATGGACATGGACTTACCCCAAAAATTCCGATATATTGATTTGAATGACATCAATCCTTAACAAACTAACCCCCTAATGAGGTGTGAAATCTCGAGCATATGATATATACGTAGATTTTGTTACTTTATAAAATGAAGAATCTTAATAGGGTCTGACAAAGAGGATTATGGACAAGATTTTACATAATTTAATAGTTTTTCTGATGTGATGACCTTACTTTTTTTATTAAAAAAAAAAACTTATCAGCTGGCTCAATTATTATTTAAGATCGAGCTAGCACTCTATTATTAGCTACGACCAAGCAGCCCACTAGAGTTGACATCATTTTTTGTTTTTTTAAAGTAGGCTAATGCTCCTTAAATTTTATTGAATTAAAACATGATTCATAATTGGGAGAGTTTATTATAACATTATAGATATACTTTAAATATTAGAAAGATGAAATTTCTAATATGAAATCATGAGAATCTTATTATATAAGTTGATGAACTACTCGAGTATTAATTACGATAAATATTTTACTCGATCTAAGTACTAAGCTTATCGCGCATATATGCGTTCGTTCATACAACCCCGCATCCAACCTCAACAATTCAAACGTCCTTTCCCACACCGCCGTTGGGATTATTGTTAATAGTAACATTTTCCAAACGGTTGACCATCATTAATAGTACTCCCTCCGTTTCAAAATAAAAGTCGTTTGGACTTTAGTGCACGCTTTTTAAGGAGGTGAAAACTCTATAAAATATAAATTTTTAATCAATTTTTTTCCGAAATTCCATACTTGTTAGTAATGTATAAAATTATGAAAAAAAATATTAAAAAAATAATATTTTATAGAATTTTTACCTTATTAAAATGCGTGCGAAAGTAAAGTGACATTTAATTTGAAACAGATTAACATTTTCCAAACGGTTTCAATGTTGTGTGAAACTTTGCGTCGGCGCCCAATTTCAATATCCTCTGTTCTGTTCATTTCAATTTTCAATTATCTCCTCTCTATAATTTGCCTCTCATTCATTCATTTGGTCAATTTCGATCTAATTTATTACTCCCTAATCTAATCTATTATTAGCTTCCTCTGTTTCAATGGCGGCTCATCCCCCTCTCCTTGATCAATAAAATCCATATCCCCCTTTTTCAATTCCTCGCATCTCTCAAACTCCAACCAACAATGTCTACTCATCTTGATTTTACCTACTTCTTCTTCTTCCTCCTCCTGCTGCTGTCTCTCTCCTACCTCTCACCTTCAACATCTAAACCCCTTACCTCCCTCCAACGAGG
The DNA here is from genome assembly GCA_963922045.1 of Persicaria maculosa. Taxonomy (NCBI): domain Eukaryota; kingdom Viridiplantae; phylum Streptophyta; class Magnoliopsida; order Caryophyllales; family Polygonaceae; genus Persicaria; species Persicaria maculosa. Next base: position 53,876,841 of record OY998268.1, read on the forward strand.
CTCCCAACTCTCCGTGGAACGCGCCGCAGAGGATTACCTCACCTCCCCCGACAACACCTTCACCTTCGGCTTCTACGGCGGCTCCAACTTCTCCTCCAACGCTTACTGGCTCGCCGTCTGGTTCACCTCATCCCCTCACCCAAACGCCGTCGTTTGGACCGCAAACCGCGACAGGCCAGTCAACGGTCACGGTTCCCGCCTCACCCTCGAGAAAGTCGGCGCCTTGGTCCTCACCGACATCGACGGCTCCGTCGCCTGGCAGAGCAACACCACCGCCACCGATGTTGACAGCCTCGAGCTTCTCAACACCGGCAATCTCGTGATTCGATCCCCCACCGGTAACATTCTCTGGCAAAGCTTCGATCTTCCCACTGATACTTTGCTCCCCAAACAGCCATTAACGAAGAGCTCGAGGTTGATTTCTAGCTTAGGAGAGGGCAATTTCGGGTCTGGTTACTTCAATTTGTTCTTCGATAGCGATAATGTGTTGAGATTGATATACGACGGGCCTCAGATCTCCAGTATATATTGGCCTTATCCCCTCACTCTGACTCCCTTTCAACTCGGCAGAACTACTTACAATAGCAGTAGAATCGCTGTTCTTGATGACCAGGGTATGTTTTCCTCTAGCGATCAATTCCAAATCACAGCTTCCGATTTCGGAAATCCTGGAACCAACCGAATGCTTAAGATGGATTATGATGGGAATGTAAGGCTCTACAGCTTAAACAATTCAACTGGTTCTTTGGATGTAACATATGCTGCAGTTGGCTCTCAGTGTCTGATTCACGGTCTTTGCGGTGTGAATGGGATCTGTGTTTACAGACCTGATCATGGCTGTTCTTGCCCGCCAGGTTACGGGCCGACGAATTCGACTGATTGGAGCCAAGGTTGCAAGCCTAAGTTCAAGAAGAGCTGCTCCGATTCTTTGTTTGTGGAGATGAAGCACACGGATTACTACGGCTTTGATCTTAACTACAGCATCGGAGTTAGCAACTTCGATGAGTGCAAGCAACTTTGCTTGGGGGATTGCAGGTGTCTTGCCTTCTCCTATAGGGATACTGGAGAAGCATTTTGTTTTACAAAGAGTGCTTTGTATAATGGCTATAGCTCTCCGGATTTCCCAGCTAGCATTTATATCAGGCTCCCTACGAAATCTAGCTTCGGTTTGTCTCTTGAATCAGTTGTCCTCAATCTAACTGAAGTAGTGTGCGATCAAAGTGCAAGTAATGTTGTGATGTTGGCATCTTCTTTCGCCACTCCGAATCAGCACACCAGATGGGTTTATCTTTACTCGTTTGCTTCGGCTTTGGGAGTTATTGAGATTCTGATATTAGCTTGTGGATGGTTCCTTTTCTTTGGCAAGCATGGGATACCGGCTTCGTTAGAGGATGGGTACCGAGCACTTTCGAGCCAGTTTAGGAGCTTTAACTATGGAGAGCTGAAGAGGGCAACAAATCAATTCAAGGTGGTTCTTGGAAGAGGAGGCTTTGGGATTGTTTACAAGGGCTGCTTGGAAGATGGAAGGGAAGTGGCTGTGAAGAGATTGGGAGATGTGCTCGGAGAAGACGAGTTCTGGGCGGAAGTGAGTACTATCGGAAAGATCAACCACATGAATCTAGTGAGGATGTGGGGGTTCTGTTCCGAAAAGAAACACCGGTTATTGGTCTACGAGTACATCGAAAATGGGTCCTTAGACAAGCACTTGTTCTCCCCTAATTGCCTTCTCGGTTGGAAGGAAAGGTTCAAGGTTGCAACCGGTACCGCTAGAGGATTAGCATACCTCCACCATGAGTGCCTTGAGTGGATCATCCACTGTGATGTGAAGCCCGAGAACATACTCTTAGACGCGGATTTTGATTCGAAGATCGCTGACTTTGGCCTTGCAAAACTTTCGCAACGAGGCGGTCCTGTAGGATCACAAGTCACCAGAATCCGGGGCACAAAAGGGTACATGGCTCCAGAGTGGGCAATGAACCTTCCCATTACAGCAAAGGTTGATGTGTACAGCTACGGAGTCGTGATCTTAGAGTTGGTGAAAGGGATTAGGCTCTCCAATTTCGCCGAGGATAGTGGTAATGCAGCTGGTGAAGATCAAGAATCAGAACTTGCAAGGCTTGAGAGGGCGGTGAAAGCGCGAATGCCTAAGGATGGCGACGACTCGACTTGGGTAGAGGACATTGTGGATCCAAAGCTGGAGGGGAAATTCAGCAGGAAACAAGCTGCTACAATGATCAAAATAGGGGTGTCATGCTTGGACGAAGATAGAAACAAGAGACCAACAATGGAGTCAGTGGCACAACTCCTGTTAGAATGTGAGGACTATGAGGCTGGAAGCAGTACACCAGTGCACCACTCATGAGTTATGATCAGCTTCGTGGTTTGTTATTTTCTCACTCTACAAATTAAGAGTGTTGTTAAATTATTTGTTTGTATTTGGATGTTATTCATATAGGAGCTACGAAATGTGCATGAAATCTCCTTTCATCTCCATAGGTCTTAGGATATAAACGCATGATTTTATTTTATTTTTTTATAGGTAAGGATTCGTAAATAAACCGGGTGAATTCGTAAATACTTGAGGTATTAACCCACTTAGTTTCTCATCACATTAGCAAAAAATAGCACCTTTTAAACTTCTTATCAATTCCAACTATGAGTGTGTTTGGATGATATGTCAAAACCCCAAGAAGTAAAAATTTCAACTATGAGTGTGTTTCACATTTCCCATCAATTCGACTTTCCGAGAATTCAATTCTAATGAAGTAACTTTTTGGGAATTTCAATTCTCACATTGAATCAAACAAGCCCTGTATATGTGCTTCACACCCTAAACCTTAACCTTTTTTTATTATTGTTATTCAAAACTGTATATTTCATTTGATTTTAATTTTTTTATTAATTATTACTTGGGAGTATAATATTATTATAAAGAAACTTGGTTTAGATATAATATGTATTAGTTATTCAAGGCACTACCCGACCCAATTCACCCGAACCCGTTTAGATCGAAACCCGATTCACCCGAACTCGTTTAGACCAAAACCCGATTCGCCCGAAATGAATAGGACCCGAAAACCCGATTGTATCCGATAAAATAATGCCCAAATAAACCTAACCCGAACCCGATCAGACCCGAATTGTCATCACACCTGATACCAACCCCGAGTTTGATATGACCCGAAACCTTATAACCCAACCCGAACCCGACCCAACTCACCCGATTGTCACCTCTAGTTTGGGGTACCGCTCTTACATGAGTAAAACTAAACTGATGCTATGACATTTCATTTTTCCATTCTACAAGATAGAAGATATATAAGAACACCTCTTGCAGCTCCAATATTCATGGCCTAGTTTGTAATCTTACTTCCTTATGAGGCCCCTGATTTTCAAGATGTGTTAGGAACATACCTGATACCTCTGTGTTACTGGCCCAACTTAAAAAGCCCAATATTTTCCAGCATGAAAGATTTTTTTTAAAAGCCAAAATTGCATGAAACTACTCTTTAAATATACCTATTTGCTATAAACCATCATTTAAACTGATATTTTTTACGAAATCACCCTTTAAATAACTTTTGTCACCGATTAACCATATCGATTTAAATTATAATTTTACCCCTTTTGTTTAATTATATGCTAATGGAAATTTAACAACTAAAAAAAAGTAAATAGGTAAGAATTAAATTGAGAAGATACAATTGACGTTATTTTTCTCCAAAATTGAATGTATGTAGAAGCTAATGGAGAATTAAAAAGTCATTTGGAAAGGAAAAGCGAGCGATTTGATGGGAGGGAGAACAATTTTGAAGAAGCCAACGCCATTTTATCAATTATTTGAAAAGAGAAAATGACGTCAATAACTTCCTCACAATTTCATACTTACTTATTTACCTATTCTTTTTTTTAATTATTAAAATTCTATTAGAATATTAGTAACTGAGGAAGCCAGCTTCCACCACCCATGCCTCCCCTTCGCCGCCCACGATGCACCACCACTGCCTACTCCGCCGCCAACTACGCACACTACTGTCGTCTGCTTCCTTAATTCCAACCACCACCCATCCTCCTCCTCCTCCCCTCTCCCTCGATCATGTGCGCGACTCCTCCAGCTTGGATGCATCACACCGCGTCCTCCCTCCTGATCAATCAGTGGTAGGGCTGTTATATGAGCTGAACAGCTCGCGCTCGGCTCGGACTCGGCTCGAAAAAGCTCGACTCGGGATCGTTCAGACACATAAAACAAGCCGAGTTTGAACAACTTTTTAAGCTCGTGTCGAGCTCGAGCCGAGCCCGAGTCGAGCTCGTAAGCTCGTTATGCGGTGGAATGACAAAATTGCCCTTAGGGCAAATGAATACTAAAGAAGAGAAAGAGGGAGATATGCGCCGCTGTTTTGGACTTTTGGTAAGGGTTTCATGTGTCCATTGTCCAGTGCTCTCGTCTTCCTCCTCCCTTCCCGTTGATAGGCGCCAGCGGCCGGCTCTCTATGTCGTAAAGCAGATCTGCTCTCCGTTCCTCTTATACCCTCCTTCCTGTTCGTCTTCCTCCTTTCTCCCAGTCGAACTACTGCAACAACATCAGTGCGGCTCCCCCGACTAGGTTCGTCTTCCCCTTACTCCCTCCTTCCTGTCCGTCTTCCTCCTTCCAGCCCCGATGACCAAGGCTTCCTGCTCCCTCTTTTCTGAAACAATTTCATTGTTCTCCTTCCGGGAGTTCCAGCCCCAACGAATAGTTGAATGAAGATGATTTGGTAATGTCGATTTCATTGTTCTGAAACAATACCCACTGTTGGCTTCCTTCTCTCCTATGTCATCCCTTTTTTTGTAATTTTTAGTTGAATTAAGATGATTTGGTAATGTCGATTGTGCATAATCAAAGTGGGTTGTTTGTTCTGACTTGTTCATGCGCTTTGGTACCGTCCCTTTTTATTTTTGTTCATGCTCTTTGATCGAACTTTAGCTTAGATTATAATTTAAATTGATTGTTCATTTGGTCCCCGTTTTGCTGTGTTAATCAAAATTGTTGTGTTAATTTGGTACCCACTGTCAACTTTGATCGAACTTCATGCTTGTATGAACCAAGCTCGAACGAGCTTGAACGAGCCCAAGGGACGAGCTCAAACGAGTTTAGGCTCGTTCGTTAGGCTTGATCGAGCCTATCAAGCCGAGCTCGAATTTAATGTTGGGCTCGCGAGCCGAGCTTGAACGCCAAAAAAAGCTTGTATAATTTTTGGGCTCGAGCTCGGCTCGGCTCGGCTCCCGTTCGAGCCAAGCTTGAACATGTCAAGCTCGACTCGTTCGGCTCGTATATCACCCCTAATCAGTGGTAGGTAATTGGAAGGAAGATGGCGTGAATATATGTATGGATATTGAAAGTTGAAGGCCATGGCAAGCCGCGCTTTATGTGTTAGCCTTTTTTTAATTGCGAAATATACAGAATCGCGGTTTAAACCCATGTTTTATGCAAAAATGTGAATAAAACGCGGTTTGAAACAGAGTTTCAACAATAAAATGTAATTTCCTTTTCACCTCCAGATTTAAATTGCTTATTAATACTAGAAACGAGGTTTCAAATCGCATTTCTATGATGATTCTGCAAAAAATGAATATTTGTGTAAATATTTTAAACTTATGAATATTTTCATAAATAAATATTTTTTTTGTGAATATTTTGAAAAAAAATCCCCTCTTATCCCTACTTTTTTAAATTAGCTATTTAAATCAATCAAATATTTTTTCCTTTAATTATTTTTTCTTTTTTCATTTATCTCTTTCAATCAATCATATTGTTTCTTTTATTTTTAACATATTTACTAAGTATCCATATATATATATATATAAAGCTAGTGAACTGGGCTAAAAAGCCGGTCCTCACAGGTTTTTACCGCAATTTTGGTTTTCACCGGAGCGCAAATATATATATATATATATATATATATATATATATATATATATATATATATATATATATATATATATATATGCGAACCGAACCGAAATAATCGGAACCAAACCGAACCAAAGGATTTCGATTTAGGTTTTCGGTTCAATAAATTTTAATTTTCAGTTTTAGGTTCGGTTTGTATTCGATTTAGGTTAAACCGGCAAAAACTGTTTTTTTAATTTGATTTATCCTTAAGTCTGGTCTGTACTTTGTGCCTCGCCTCCCACTTTCTCGAGTCCCAGTTCGTCCTCTCGCAGTCTCGCTGAATCGCTTCTATCCACCACTCCAGCCTCCAGGCTCTAGCCCAGATCCATGCGCCGCCGACGAGGTGGCCGGCCACCGGCCCATCGACTCCCCTTTGGTACATTCGTCCTCGTCTCTACATCTCGCTCAATTCTCTTTCTCGATTTCTTTTTAACACGTTCGTCTTCTAACTCCTCGCTCGATTCTCTTTCTCGATTCTCTTTCTCGCTCGATTTCTGTTTATCACGTTCATGACAGCTGACTTCCGTTCACCGTTTATTATGCATTTTTTTAATTTCAGTTCGATTAGGTTATAACCGAACCAAACCTAAACCAAATTGGCGTAAAACCGAACCAAACCTATTATTTTAGGTTCGGTTTTCGGTTTTCATTTTTGAGAATTTCGATTATAGGTTCAGTTCGGTTTGACCATGTTCGGATCGGCTTTGGGCCTTTGACAGCAGCATATACATATTTGGTCGTCCCTTTCGGTGGGTCAAATCACATACACGTATATAGTACATTAAACCAAACCTTTTTTTTACAAGTTTAGTCGTTACTTTACATTTGGAATTTAAGAGGTTGATTTCTTTATTTATAAAAGACAACGTTATATTTTAAGAGGTCTCAAATTTCGAATATGTTGATATATAAGAGATATAGGCCTCGTTTGATTAGTTGGTTAAAAATCCATAAAGTTTTAAAATTTTGAAAAATAAGATAAATTTCTGTGTTTAATTGATAAAAAAAACATAAGAATTTAACTTCAATTTATTTCAATTCCTCTAAATTGAAGGAAGTTCACATACCTAGGGAACTAGATAAGTTTAACTTTTACCTTTTTCATATAATCTTCTTTATTTTCCTATTTATATTTCTAAACACCAAAATTTAACCAAATAATTTTTTTCAATTCTCTGGAAGTACATTTCACATGAACTCAATTCTTGGGGAATAACTTCCCAAATTGTACTTTCCGCAATCAACCAAATGAGCCCTAGAAGGTGAGAAGGTACGTGTTTAATTACATTTGGCTGATTGAATATGCACCTTAGTCACAGGCTTGAACCTTCATCCTTATTAATGGTAGGTTTTGTTTTTCGCGTTTTTTAGGTTATGGAAAATAGTTTGGCTACTTATTCTTTGTCGATCGGTTGTGACCTTAGGTAAGTTGGCGAGTTGGCAATTTATAAATTTCCTCCAAGTTGGTGGGTTTTTTTTTTAATGACAAATAGCTAGTTTGGCTTCTTCTTCGATAATACCGATTGTCACCTTAAAGTTGACGAGTTGACGATTTATAATTTTACTCCAAGTCAACTTCTGCCAACTTGTGGTTTAATAACGGAAAAATTAAACAAATTACCGTTAATTTTTAATTAATATATATATTTATTTTTTTATGACAAGGAATTCACCTTCGGTGTTAAACACTGTGTACGTAATCCAGCCGCCAAGAGTCATGTACTATGTAAACCGGGTTGCGCCGACCGGCTGGACCTAGTGATAGGGAGTAAGGCAAAGTTTGGATTTTCATCCAAGGAAAGGGGCGGAGGCGGGAATCGAACCTCGACCGGGACCTCCATACCACCCCTTGCTCCATACCACTAGTCCACCCAATGTTCTAAAAGACGCTAGGCGGATGCCTAGGTGTAGAGTGTATGCTAAGCTCAAGTGTGACGTCAGTAGTGATGTGGGTAGTTAGAATCTGTAGGGGTAATAAGGGGTGCAGCGTGTTTGTAACAACCCGGGTCTATAAATAGCTTGTAGCTTGTACATATCTGAATAACAAACTTAGACAATAACAGAGAATTCCATGTAACTACTTTCTCTCTCTTCTTTACAATTTCCCTTCCACCATTGTTGAACATTGAAGGTTTGTGTTCTGATTGAGTTTAAACACAAGAATCAACACCAGTAGTTGAATCTTGTGATGGTATCAGAGCGAGTGATTTCAGAAGAGTTGAAATCGAGAGGTTTCTCTTGATCGTTGCTCCACCGAACTGATTTCTCGCTTTTCCTGGTGTTCGATTTCTGGTTTTTTCTGCGATCGCTGCTGTGCGATTCGCGGTTCAGTTTTATTTCATGCTTATATTGTTGCTCTTTGTTCGATTTGGAGATCAGTGATCTTAGATCTGGTTTGCGCTTTCTTGATATGTGGTTGAGCGTTTTCGCTTTCACGATTCCGCGTTTTTTTACTTCGTCTATTTTCGCTTTGCATGTTGCTCTGTTTCTAGCGATTGTGTTCACAGATCTGGTTCTAGCGATTGTGTTCACTGATCTGTGTTTGTGTGCTGGTTTGGTGATTGAATCTTGGATTTGCTATTTTGTGAGCATCGCTGAGTTGTTGTTGGTTACAGTGAGGCTTGGATCTGTGTATATGTGTTTTTGTGACTCTGTTGTGTCTTGACTATGTCGTTTGCTTGTAGCATGTCTGAGCACACATGATCCAACATGAATGCTGATTACCGAGGAGTTGCTGCACCTGTGACGTTTACTGAGGAAGGATCTGAAGATCTTGAAAAGTGGATTAGGTGTGACTTCATGGTAATGTGCTGGGTAGTTAATTCCATGAAACCGGATATAGCTGAGCAGTTCATGTATGTTACATCTGCCAAGGAGCTGTGGGATGAAATATTGGAACGATTCTCCGAGTCGAATGCTCCTCTTGTCTATCAGTTGCAGAAGGAAATCAGTGATATCAAGCAGGATAATCTCTCTGTTTCTGCGTATTATGGCAAGAGGAAGAGAGTTTGGGATGAGCTTCAATCCTTGCAAGGGATTCCAGTGTGTATGTGTGGGGTTCTCAAAGGATGCACCTGCTTGATTCTGAAGAAGCTACTTGAGCGAGAGGCAACTACACAACTTATGCAGTTTCTCATGGGACTCAATGATCCTTTTGAGAACATCCGGAACAGTATTTTAGCCATGGATCCACTGCCCTCTGTAAACCGTGCGTTTCATATGGTGGTTCAAATAGAAAGACAGAAGGAGATTACCTCAAAGCCACCACCACCTCAACATGATGTCTTTGCTGCTGGTAGGTTCCAAAACTCAAAGTATGAGAAAGGCCAGTCGTCTGGCCAGTCGTCTGGAAAGAACATGGATTACAAGAGGGATTATAAGAAGGCCAAGATGGATCGACAGTGTTCTTACTGTAAAGAAAAAGGTCATCTCCGGGAAACTTGCTTCAAATTAGTTGGAATTCCCGACTGGTACAAAGAGCTTAAGGCTCAGGGAGGTGGTAAGTCGGGATCTGATGGAGGTAAATTTGTGGGGAATGTTGAAGACATGGCTGGCAGGAGTCAGATGGAGCATCCGTTGATGGATGCTGAGTCTCAGACAACTGGGGCTGAGAGAATGATGCCCGATGAACACATGATCAATGCCATGATCGCTGAAGCTGTGAAGAAGGTCCGTGGCAAGGGACCCGAGATCAATCATGGTTCTGTGAATTTTGCATGTAATGTCACTGCTACATCCATTAATAATCGTGGTATAGATAAGGTGCAAAGTTGGATTATCGACTCAGGGGCTACTGACCATATCACCTTTGATAAGAGTTTGTTTGTGGATCTCAAGCCCCTTGAGCAACCGATACACATCAGTTTTCCAGATGGTGTTGTGCAAACGGTTCAATTTGCAGGGACTGTGGTTCTTACAGAATCTATTACTCTCCTAGATGTGTTGTATATGCCTTCGTTTCATCATCACCTGTTATCTGTGTCTAAGCTACTGGACAATGATGGAACATCCTTTTTATTTTACAAATCTCATTGTGTGCTCCAGGACATTTCAACTAGGAGGACTATTGCAACCGGGGTTCGGAAGGCAGGTCTATATCATTTTGATGGCTTTAGGTGTTCCTCTCAGCATCAGGAGATTCACAGGGTTGCTACCTCGAATAATGCAGGCTTTTCTAATAATAGTGAGTCTTCTTTGCACTCCTTTGTTGGTGTTTCAGACTCTGTTCGTATGCAACTGATTCATGAGCGTCTGGGTCATTTGTCAGCTTCTAAAATGATTCATTTAGATGGTTGTAATCGTGATGCTTTAACTGGTTTTAGTTGTGATACTTGTGCAATCTCTAAACATCACAAACTCCCGTTTGCTAAGAGTACTTCTCGTGCATCTAATGTCTTTGACCTGTTGCATATGGATCTTTGGGGACCGTTTAAGGTGCCTTCTTTGTGTGGAGGAAAGCACTTCCTTACCATAGTGGATGACCACTCTAGATGCACTTGGACATTTCTTATCCGCAACAAAGAGCAAGTTTTCCAGTTGATTGTCAACTTCTTTACGTTTGTAGAAAATCAATTTCATGTGACTGTTAAGCAGATTCGCACAGACAATGGGTCTGAGTTTATTCAGTCCAAGTTGAAGGATATTCTCTTGAGTAAGGGAATTGTGCATCAACGTTCTGCTCTTTATGTTCCCGAGCAGAATGGGCGAGTAGAACGTAAACACCGTCATTTGATTGAGACTGCAAGGGCGTTGAGATTCCGAGCAGGGTTACCCATCAGATTTTGGGGTGAGTGTGTACTCACAGCCACTTTTCTTATCAATCTAATGCCTTCGTCTGTGTTACATTGGAAATCTCCTTATGAGTGTCTCTTTCACAAGCCTCCTGATCTTGCTAGTCTCAAAGTTATGGGTTGTCTTTGTTTTGCTTTGGTGCCAAAGTCTCATAGGACTAAGTTTGATGCTACTGCTAAACGTTGCATCTTTTTGGGGTACCCGCCTGGTCAAAAAGCCTTCAAGGTATATGATCTTGAAGATGAGTGCATCTTTATCAGTCGGCATGTTTCTTTCAAGGAGTACGTTTTTCCTTTCAAGGATGATCCCTCCTTGTCTTCTGTTCTTTTGCATCCCATTCCCCCCTTACCTTTTGTCCAGTTTGGGGATGATTTGGTGACAAGGTCTTCATCTCCTTTGGTGTCTACTGGGCACGTTTCTCCTGTTGTTTTACCATCATCTGAGGTTCGGGTGTCTGATTCTCTAGTATCCCCTGCTGACAGCCCGTTTGTAGCCACTGATCATGTTTCTCCTCAACCCTTTGTTGCTCCTCCGCCTACGAGGTCTCCTCGTCCTATTGTTAGACCGTCGAAGTTGGATGGGTTTGTTTGTGATTTGTTGCCTCATAGGACTCGTCGTCCTGCTGAGTCCTTGTCTGATGTCTTCTCTGTCATTAAGGTTGAGGATCTGAGCCATTACTCGGATGGGTTCATTCATTCGCTATATAATGTCTTGTCCATCCAAGAACCTTCTACTTTTGCTCAAGCTAGTGCTGATCCTGCTTGGGTGGAGGCCATGAACAAAGAGCTCCAAGCACTTAATGATAACCACACATGGGAACTTACTCCTCTCCCACTTGGTCACACTGCTATAGGATCAAAGTGGGTATACAAAATTAAATTTTGACCAAATGGGGAAGTAGAAAGGTTCAAACTCGGTTGGTGGCAAAGGGCTACAATCAACTCAAGGATCGTGATTATAAACACACATTTTCCCCCGTTGCGAAGTTTTCTACTGTACGAACTGTCATTGCTCTAGCTGCGTGTAGGGAGTGGCCGTCGCACCAACTAGACGTTAACAACGCCTTCCTCCATGGGTTTCTAGATGAGGAGGTGTACATGGTGCCTCCTTTGGGGTATTCTAAAGCCCAACCAGGACAGGTGTGTAGGCTTCGAAGGTCGTTGTATGGCTTAAAGCAAGCGAGCCGTCAATGGAATATTGAACTCACCAAGCATCTTGTTTCCCAGGGGTTTGCACAATCAAAACATGATTACTCCTTATTCACTTTTGTACAAGGATCTCTCATTGTTGTTGCGTTGATATATGTCGACGACATGCTTATTACTGGAAACCATGAGCGGGCGATTGCTGATCTGAAATGTTCATTGGACAAGGCTTTTACAATAAAGGACTTGGGGTTAGCACGTTATTTTTTGGGTATGGAAATTGGTCGATCACCCGATGGTATTCTCTTAAATCAACGTAAGTACATCACTGATATGCTTCTTGATTCTGGGTTTATCAATTGCAAGCCTACTGGATTTCCGATGCAGAGGAACCTTCAGCTTAGCATTGATAAAGGGGAGTTGATCGCTGATCCAGAATCGTATAGAAGGCTTGTTGGTCGGCTTCTCTTCCTCACAATGACTCGTCCCGATATTTCGTATGCTGTCCAACAACTCACCCAATTCTTAGCTTCCCCTCGAGAGCCGCATTTGAAAGCTGCTCATTTCTTGCTCCGATATCTCAAAGGAACTGTCAATTGTTCTCTGTATTATCCTCGGTTTTCTTCACTGTCGATTCGGGCTTATTCAGATGCCGACTGGGGAAATTGCCCCTTCTCAGGTCGGTCTCTGATAGGTTATTGCGTCTTCATTGGTGACTCATTGGTTTCATGGAAGACGAAGAAACAAAAGACCGTTTCTAAGTCGTCTGCCGAGAGTGAATACCGAAGTATGTCCGCCACTGGGAGTGAGTTGGTATGGTTAGCTGGCATCCTTGATGATCTTCGAGTGCCTGTGGATCGTCCGATTCCTCTATGTTGTGACAACAAGGCAGCTCAACACTTGGCCGCTAACCCGGTGTTCCACGAGCGCACTAAACACCTTAAAATCGATTGTCATTTTGTCAGGGATTTGGTCCTAGATGGGTTTGTTTCTACGGTTCATGTGCCTTCCCATTTGCAAATTGCTGATATTATGACTAAAGCATTAGGCACAGAACAACACATCTTCCTGGCTTGCAAGCTAGGCCTTGTGTTTCACCACACACGTCCACCTTGAGGGGGGGTGTAGAGTGTATGCTAAGCTCAAGTGTGACGTCAGTAGTGATGTGGGTAGTTAGAATCTGTAGGGGTAATAAGGGGTGCAGCGTGTCTGTAACAACCCGGGTCTATAAATAGCTTGTAGCTTGTACATATCTGAATAACAAACTTAGACAATAACAGAGAATTCCATGTAACTACTTTCTCTCTCTTCTTTACAATTTCCCTTCCACCATTGTTGATCATTGAAGGTTTGTGTTCTGATTGAGTTTAAACACAAGAATCAACACCAGTAGTTGAATCTTGTGACTAGGCGGCACTTAGGCGGACTCAGAACAAATTTGATTATTTTCTTATATTTTAGCGAATAATACTTGTCAATAATTCATATAATGTAATAATATCCATAATATCACTCATAAACCTAAATTTGTGGTGCTTAACTAACATTAAAGTAAATAAACACAAAAGTACGCATCTGAATAACAACTCTAAACCTCCTAAAATCCAAAATTATAGGTTTGACTCAAAAGCAAATACATCCCGACGTCTTGGGGGATAAAAAAACACTAAGTCAACTAATCACATACTTAGAAGCTAAAATTGAATAATCGTTAGATTAGGCGTGACTAGGCGGCACCTAGGCGAGGTCTAGGCGGTGTCTAGACAGGTCTAGGTGGTACCTAGGCAGGACTAGGCGAGGTCTAGGCAGCGCCTAGCTAGGCGGGACTAGGTAGTACCTAGACGGATTTTCACCTAGAGACCCGCCTAGGCTTAAAATTTCCTAGGTCCCGTCGTGCCTAGCGCCTAGGCGCGATTGTTAGAACACTGGCCTCCGACTAGGGGAATATATCGCTAATTTATTCAACGGAAAAACTAAATAGAGCTCGTTTCACAATATGTTGCAAAACAACCCTCTATATAAGTCGACCCAATAGGGCCTTACGGATGCTAGTATGGAATCCGAATTGACTCCGCAATAAATTCTGATACTTTTCGCAACAAGTTATGGAACTAACTAGAAAGCCGTCTTTGTGCACTCTACCACTTCTTACGGAGTCTGTGCACACGGCCAGTTGCAATAGGAGAGAATTGGAGACGTGCGAGAGAGATCGATCGGAGAGATTGCGGATTTAACTTCCACTCTATCAGCCCTTATTTGGTAAGAAATTACAGATATATATTCTGCAAGATATTGTGGAATCTGTTTCAGAAGATGTTGAACAAATTAGCCATATACCAAGTAAAAATTAGTAGCATATCAACCCTCCTTAATAATAGAGGTTACTATTTATATGGCGAAAATCTCATTAAATATACGGGTTGGCTACAGTTTCATAAATCATAGGCGATTAGGATTGTTACTATTTCAAAAACCCTGGAAAATTCCCATGAATTTGAAATTTCACAAAAAAAAATCTTAAGCAGACTCCCGTAATTACTGAAATTCTGACCGATAGAAACTTTTTTATTGAATTTTTTTACTGGTTTAATGTTTATGGTCTTATCATTTTGAACACAACTATTTTGGCTTAACTTTATCTCCTCTTAGGTTCTATACTCCCTTTACCATAGGGTTTCAATTAGGTGACACATGTAGACTTGTCAATTGGGTCATTCGGGTCGGGTCATTTCGGGTTCTGGGTAAAACGGGTCCCGGATATATCCGGGTTGACTCGAACCCGGGTTTGACCAGGTTTCGGGTCGATTTCGGGTTCGTCAATTTTAACTTTTTTTAATAAAATCTAAAAATATATAAAATTTTAAAATTTTAAATAATTTTTTAAAAACAATTTCATGCGATTGGTAATAAGCATAGAATTATTTTAATATTTTTTAGAATTTTTATCTTCTTAAAAAATGTGATAAAAAAATCAAAAATCAAATACTATTGATCGGAGGGAGTATTACACAATACAAATAAATATAAAAGTTGATTTGAAAATGAAAGATCAAGTGATTGTAATTATAAAATGTAATAAATTGGAATCTCCATAAAAAAAAATTAAGCATATATAATTATAAATTAATCGGGTCAATCGGGTCAAAATTACCGGGTCAACTGGGTCACCGGGTCTAAACCCAGATACCCGAAAAATTACCGGGTACTTGGGGTTCGGGTCCAAAAAAAATTTCGGGTCGAAAAAATCGGATCTTGACCCAGAATTTACCAGGCATACTGGTCGAGTTTTCCAGATCGGGTTGTACTTTGACAGGTCTGTTACATGTTTTATTTTGTTGACACTGTCAAAACTCAAAAGAATGGTGACACAGTACGTAAAGATTAAAAAAATATATGCAACATGCATGGTTCCCTTATTTGTTATATATGTGATTTTTATGCATAATTGCACATGACTTTTTTTTTTGACATTTTTTCCAGGTTGCAATGTGTTGATAGTTTGGCACAAGGTCATATATCAACAGTCTACGTATTAATGGTGAATTATTAGCAATTAAAAAATAACATATTACGTATAAGTTTCTTGTTGGGTATGTGTAAAGATTCTTATAAAATATCATTTCATATTTATAATATTACACACATTTCAAGAGCTTGTAAAAGGATTTTTCATATAATTTCACCATTTTTAAATATTTTATTTTTAAATATTCATTCAAAAAAAGTTTAAAAAAACAAAGACAAAACTATCTAACACGCTAACAAAATTTAAAATAGAAATTAAAATGGGGATCAACATGGCTCACATCATCTATATCTATATATCTATATCTATATAAATAAAATACTAAAACAGAGGCCTGAAACGGGCTCTGGTGCGATCTCGCGTCCACGGAATTTTCTGGATTAAAGCGGGATTATTTTTGCTTACGTGACATTTTCTGGATTAAAGTGGTATTATATTTCTGGTCCACATTAATTAATAAACGAATATAGTTAGCTAAAAACTTATCATTTTAGATCAATAATCTATCCAATATAACTTGAATTAATTGTTATACATATTTATTATTTTCATGCTTTTGTTAATAAACTATATTATTTATTATTTTAAAAGATGAAGAAGGAATATTTGGTGCGTTATGCTACCTTTTAGATCAAATTGAATATAATATATTTATATATAGTTTTATTTTTGTGAGCCACGTCAATTTGATTTTATTTTTTTAAGCCACGTCAATTAATTATCTAATATAATATTTTAATATAATTAATATAATAAAATATAATTTATTAACAAAACGCGCAACCGCGCGGGTAACGAATACTAGTAAAATACTAAAACAGAGGCCTGAAATGGGCTCTGGTGCGATTTAGTATACATGGAATTTTCTGGATTAAAACGGGATTATTTTTGCTTACGTGTCATATTCTGGATTAAAGTGGTATTTTTTTTGGGCCACATCCATTAATAAGCCAATATAGTTAGGTAAACAAACTTATCTTTTTAGACCAAATAATCTATCCAATATAACATTATATCTTAATTAGGTTTTTTTTTAATAAACATTCAACCTTATATCTTAATTAGGTAGAAAACTTATCTTTTTATACTTCACATCTAAAAAATATTCAATATTTATCCATCTTTTGTTTATTCCCATCACCGTATACTTATTTAAAATTTCTTTATATATCCAATATACTTATTTTTATTTATAGTTAGAAAATACGTAGAATTATTTAAAGTCAGATTCAATTTCATATATATAATAAAAATAATAGTATACTTATTTTTAATTAACATCACCTTGCCGTATACTTATTTTTAATATTTATTTATATATCCAATATAAAAAAAAACAGAAACCATCTTTGTTAACATCAACACAAAGTAGTAACACATCAAAGCAGAAAAAATAATAGTATGCTTATTTTTAATTAACATCACCGTATACTTATTTTTAATTTATTTATACATCCAATATTTATAAAAAAAATAAATATAAATATTGATAATATTTATAAAAAATATTATCATAATATAACTAAATAAGATATGATAATAACTTATTAATTGTATATTAGTTTATTAATTGATGTGGCTAAAAAAGATAACACCATATTAATCTAGAATATGACACGTATGCGAATTGCTTATAATTTGACAAATATGTTGACATTATTCTATGATTTTGTGTATTTTTTATTTTTATCTTAAAAAATTTCCAAGGTTTTGATTTATTTATTTAAGAAAAATTGAAGTATTAATTTCCATCAAACATAATTTATATATATATATAAATATATATATATATATAAATATATATATATATATGTGTGTGTGTGTTCATAGTTCAATATAATATGTTGTATATTGATATGAACTAAATGTACTCCTAATTTAGCTTATTGTTAAAGAAAATATAAATTAAACATCATTTTATTTATTAAGAAACCGCACAACGGGCGGCTATTAAGACTAGTCAAACAACTAAAGCAAGCATCATCGGATCAACCAAATTTTACCTTTTTTAATAGCTCTTTATGAGAAGATTTGTTTAGCCATATAATATAATGTGTTCATTTCTTACAAGATTTTCGTATTTTGTTTTATATATATATATATATATATATATAATCTTAAATAAAATATCATATCGTTTTTCATAAAAATAACATATTATTTCATTTATCAAATTAAACGTTCACACACTTTAATTATAATAAAACAAATATATAAGCTCAAATTTATTTGAATGTTTATCGAAGGGAGTTTTTTTTTTCAACTTTGGTTGGTTTAAAACCAGATGAATTTGAATTTGTCTAAAAAATAAGTTTTTTCTCAGATCAAGGGCGGGTCTCATATGGTTGTTTAGAGGATGCTTCAAAGCCATGTGTAGAAGTTAAGGTTGTATGAATTATATGTTGTTACTTATTTATTTTCATTAATAATATTTTTAGGATACGATTATATGAATAATATTTTTTAAAAAAAAATATTCTAATAATGTAATGTTATATAATTTTTTATATGTAATAAAAAATATATAAAATTATTAAATAAAGATAATTGTTGAAACTGTCTATAATAAATTATAATTAGTGAAACTTTACGAAATTTCCATTCATACATGTGCTCGGCTCCAATGAACTACCGCGTAGTTCTAGTCAAGTTGATCCATTTCGAAGTTGGAATTGAAAAAAGACTCGTCCTAAGTTAACCTAATAATTTGATTTTTTTTATCGAATTATTTTTCAAATTTTAATTATTTTGATTTTTCTTTTAATTAGATTCTTAGGGTTAATAATTTTTTATTAGAAAATCTTTTTCAATTTAGATTATTATACTATGTTTTAAGAGTATATGATAGAAAGACCGATCGTTTATTTACATTCGTTAAAGTTAAATTGGATTTTTGGCGAGATAACCTATGATATAGTCTAATTTGAGTGATAAACAAGGATTTTAACATTTTTGCTTGGTAATCCAAAAGTTTCAAATTTTTTTATCTCGCGTCCAAAAGTTTAGTTTTGATTGAAAATTGAGTTTCAAATTGACACCATAATAAGTTGTAGGTACTTACATTTCGCAACAAGTTGTGGAACCAACTAGCCTTATTCATGTGCTCTGACACTTACGATCAGTTGCAAATCGAAGACACGCAAGAGAGATTGATCGGAGATCGAAATTGCGAAATTAACATTTCCGCAATTTGTGATGTGGCAATCGGTACAAATTAGTAGATTGCGCTCAAAAGTGTAAATAATATAAATTAATAGATTGCGCTTAAAAGTGTAAATAATATAAATTAAAGGTAAGTTTAGAAATAACCCCTCTCCACTGTATAGTCTATATCATCTTCTTCCTCTTCCTCATGACCTTAACTTTAGTGGCGCTTTCGGCATCCCCATCAAACCTCAACCCCACCAATTCATAACCACACATATCACACTCAACCCATCTCCCCTCCTTATTGTCATTGACAACCTCACATACCATCATTTTATTCATTTGAACATATATTCCTCCAACTCAAGGAACAACGTATTCGAACAATGAATTGGTAGGGGTGAGGTTCAATTGTCACTATCGACACACAAGGTCGAACCACCAAAGGGGTTTAGACACACCGACACCGACGAATCTCCCCTGGTATTCAATTTTTTCAAACCTCGTCAAAAAATTTGAACAATAAACCACACAAACTAACTATTTTTTTTGGTTAATCCATACAAACTAACTCAATACGAGTACATTTTATATAGATAATACTAGCTCCCTCTATTTAGTTATAATTGACTTTTTAAGGATTTTTAAGTTTGGCTATTTAATTGACGAAAAATCCATCGGTCCCACCATACTTTGTGTATGCTCTCCTCTCTTTAGTCCCAAAGAGATTAAAAAGTACAATTAACGATGAAAATGTACCGTCTATGGCAGTCCTTAATTAATTCTTATGCCTTCACCCAAAAAGTCAGTTAATTCAAACGGATGGAATATAAACCAATCCAAACTCATGCTCAATTGAAATTTGAAAACGAAAATTCTAGGAGGTTAGTGCAAGTGAGAAATTTGATTCGGAAGAGGATGTTGTTGGAGGGGAGAGGAGATGTGTTTAATTCCAGGCAGTCTAGTGAGAAGCTAATAACATAATACTCCCTCCGTTGCGGTAAACGTGTCAAATAGTAAAGGGACTTATATTTTGTAACGGACTTATATTTTGCAACGGAGGTAGTAGTAGATATGAGATGTAGAAGGAGCCGGACTGGTTGAGATGTCGAAAAGTCGAAAACACCACAACCTACATTGAGGAAGAAGACGATACATAGATTTGTAGGTGTTACTTAAAAATTGATAGAATATACCTTTAATTTATTTTATTTACACTTTTGAGCCCAAACTATTTGCACTAATTGCCACATCACCATATTTGCCGGATTTGAATAAAAAATGTTAACCGTACAAAATTGGTTGATCGGAGTATAGCTCATATTATTATTCTTAGTAATTTTTAAAGTACGTATTTTTTTTTGTTCACGAGTGATAATTTGTATTATTTTTGGTCATTTTCCTTTTAGTTATTACTTTACGAAAATATCATTCTAATAATTAATACTCCCTCTGTTAATTAAAACTTGTCGTTTACTATTCATGCACGCTTTTTTAGAATGATAAAAACTATATGAAATATTAACTTTTTTTAAAATTTGTTTTTATAAATTCATACTTAATAGTAACAAGTATGAAATTATTAAAAAATATATTAAAAAAGTTAATATTTTATATATTTTTTAACACATCAAAAAGTGTGCTTGAATAGTAAAACGTTAAGTTTTAATTAACGGATGGAGTAGGTTATTAGTTATAGTTTTAAAAAAATAAATAAAAGTTTAATAAATGAGAATATAATAATATATTTATCGATTTTCTTAAAATTTATGAAAGAAACTACAATGACATATTTTGGTGAAACAAAAAGTGTAAAATTGGGAAGAAGGTGTAAAATGATGATTATAGGACACTTACCTAATGTTGACATAAAAATGGATATTTATTTAAATAAAAATTTCTAAAAGGATATGTACCATATTAAACCAATATGTTATAGATCTCCATTATATTAAATAAATAGTTAGTTGTTAAATTTTATAAAAGAGTTTAACTAAAATATAGATATGTTAACAATTTAAACTTAGATGGATATAAATAGGATAACATGTGAATAAAATATGTAGGTTCATTATATTGTATGATTAATTATCGTGTTAAAAAAATGAGTTCATATTGCACCAATAAACTACCCATATATATAAATTCATATATATGTTTGTATATTACGGAGTATATAGCTAGATAGATACTAGGTAGATTCTCCAATATATATAAAATTCTCTAAATGTGGAGTTGTTAGAGTCCTTAATAAAAAAAAGGATTAAAAATATGACTTTTAATTTTTTTTTCTTTGTTCTAGACAAAAATTTAATACTCCGTAGTACGTAACAAGAACGGTTTCCGGAGGTTTACGCAATTTCAACATCCATTTCAATGGCTGCTCAAAATGAACGTCGTCCTCAGGACCTCAGCTATTACTATAAATCCATATCCCTGCATCTTCTCTTCCTCGCATTTCTCAAACTCAATCAAACAATGTCTACTCCTCTCCATTTCACCTTCTTCCTCCTCCTGTCTCTCCATTGCCTCCCACATTCAACCTCAAAACCCCTAACGTACCTCTCCCGAGGCTCCCACCTCTCCGTGGAGCGCGCCGCAGAGGATTACCTCACCTCCCCCGACAACACCTTCACCTTCGGCTTCTACGGCGGAGCCAACTACTCCTCCAATGCCTACTGGCTCGCCATCTGGTTCACCTCATCCCCCCACCCAAACGCCGTCGTTTGGACTGCCAACCGCGACAAGCCCGTCAACGGCCACGGCTCCCGCCTCACCCTCGATAAAGTCGGCGCCTTGGTGCTAACCGACATTGACGGCTCCGTCACCTGGCAGAGCAACACCACCAACGCAGATGTTGACAAGCTCGAGCTTCTCGACACCGGCAATCTTGTAATTCGTTCCCCCACCGGTAAGATCCTCTGGCAAAGCTTCGATCTTCCCACTGATACTTTGCTTCCAGGTCAGCCGTTAGCGAAGAGATCGATGCTGATTTCTAAGCTAGGAGAGGGGGATTTCGGGTCTGGTTACTTCAATTTGTTCTTCGATGGCAACAATGTGTTGTCATTGACATACTATGGACCTCTGATCACCAGTCTATATTGGCCTTATCCCCTCGGCCAGTCTCCACTTAGACTCGGTAGAACTACTTACAACAGTAGCAGAACCGCTGTTCTTGATGATCAGGGTAAGTTTTCCTCTACCGATCAGTTCCAAATCACTACTTCTGATTTCGGAACTCCGGGAATCAAGCGAATGCTTAAGATGGATTATGATGGGAATTTGAGGATCTATAGCTTAAACAATTCAACTGGTTCGTTGGATGTAACATATGCAGCAATGGGCGCTCCGTGTTCGATTCATGGTCTTTGCGGTGTGAATGGGATCTGTGTTTACAGGCCTGAACTTGGCTGTTCTTGCCCACCGGGTTACGAGCAGACGAATTCGACTGATTGGAGTCAAGGCTGCAAGCCTAAGTTCCAGAAGAGCTGCTCTGATTCTTTGTTTGTGGAGATGAAGCACACGGATTACTATGGCTATGATCTTAACTTCAGTAATGGAATTCCAATTACAAACTTTGAGGAGTGCAAGCAGTATTGCTTGAATGATTGCAGGTGTCTTGCCTTCAGTTACAGGCCAACCGGTGAAGCATTTTGTTTCACAAAGGGTGCCTTGTATAATGGCTATAGCTCTCCTGATTTTCCAGGTAGCATTTATCTCAGGCTTCCTACGAACTCAACATTCGGTTCGTCGCTTCAACCAGATGTCCTCAATTTCACTGGTTTAATGTGCAATCAAAGTGCAGATAATGTTGTGATGTGGGCAACTTCTTTTCCCATTGCTAGTCAGCACATCAGATGGGTTTATCTTTACTCGTTTGCTTTGGCTTTGGGAGTAATTGAGATTCTAATGTTAGCTTGTGGATGGTTCCTTTTCTTTGGGAAACATGGGATACCGGCTTCATTGGAGGTTGGGTATCGTGCCATTGCGAGCCAGTTTAAGAGCTTCAACTATGGAGAGCTCAAGAGGGCAACGAATGAATTCAAGGTGGTTCTTGGAAAAGGAGGTTTTGGGATTGCTTACAAGGGCTGCTTGGAAGATGGGAGGGAAGTGGCTGTGAAGAGATTGGGAGATGTTCTCGGAGAGGATGAGTTTTGGGCGGAAGTGAGTACTATCGGAAAGATCAACCACATGAATCTAGTGAGAATGTGGGGGTTCTGTTCCGAAAAGAAACACAGGCTGTTGGTCTATGAGTACGTCGAAAAGGGGTCCTTAGACAAGCACTTGTTCTCCCCTGATTGCCTTCTCGGTTGGAATGAAAGGTTCAAGGTTGCAACTGGTACTGCAAGAGGATTAGCATACCTTCACCATGAGTGCCTTGAATGGATCTTCCACTGTGATGTCAAGCCCGAAAACATACTCCTAGACACAGATTTTGAACCAAAGATCTCCGACTTTGGCCTAGCCAAGCTGTCACAACGAGGCAGTGCTGTAGGTTTCCATGTCACCCGAGTCCAAGGCACGAAAGGGTACATGGCTCCGGAGTGGGCATTCAACCTTCCCATCACAGCAAAGGTTGATGTGTACAGCTACGGAGTCGTGATCTTAGAGCTGGTGAAGGGGATTAGGCTCTCCAATTTGGTGGAGGATGGTGGCAATGCAGGCGACGAAGAGAAGGAAACCGAACTTACAAGGCTTCTTGAGAGGCTGGCGAGCATACAAGTGGATGGAGACGAAGACTCGACATGGGTAGAGGAAATAGTAGATCCAAGATTGGAGGGGAAATTCAGCAGGAAACAAGCTGCTACAATGATCAAAATAGGGATGTCTTGCTTGGAGGAAGATAGGAACAAGAGGCCCACAATGGAATCAGTGACACAACTCCTGTTGGAGTTGGAATGTGAGGACTATGAAGCCGGAAGCAGTACACCACCACCTCTCTTGATCAGCTAAAAACTTGTTTGTTTTTTCCTTTTTTCATCCATGTTGTGATCATGCAAGCTAGTGATGCTTATGAAATCTTTAGAATGAAATATATACATGTATTGAACAATAACTGCAACAAAGCTAATAAAATTCTCAATAGATATTCCTTTGTTGATGAGATGATCATTGTAGGTTATTGGAATATTAAGGTCAAGAACCGGATCTTGATGTCTTCTTCCAGGTCAATGGGTTTCCCAAAAAGAGCAAGCTCATCGGTGATCCTCTTAACACCGTGTAAAAAAAATAAGCTTATCAATATTCAATTGATCTAATAACCTTAAATGAGTATGTATATAGGCTACAAAATTAAACAACAAAATACGAGTTTGGCTCAAGTTTAAATCTTAACAAAATTTGGATTCCTAAACAAGTAGAGTTCAAATCTCTTTAGTTGCATATTTGTATGTTTTTATAGAAAGGCCCTATATCCATTAAATTTATCATTTTTTATATTTTTATAGAGGGGCCTATATCCATTTAATTTAGACACAATTCTTCGTACTTTTACCTTTTCAACACAATATTAGACAATTTTTTATGCGACAAATAAAGCTCTATTGTTTACATATATAACTCTTTCTAGTGAGAAAAATGTATTGTTTTTATTTCTTTATATATGCTCGATGTATCTAATTTACCCTTTTATTTTTGTTTAAAAAATCCCTTTTTTTTAGTTTATATATAGGTGATGTTATAACAAAAACTATATTTAATATTGTTAGATGATTTTTTAATATTCCTCTACATAACTTACGTACTTGTGGACATATTATACTGGATACCAAGCAAAAATAACTAGTTTTCACTACAATTATATTTTTGAATTTTTTTAATGTATATTATTTTTTATTCATTGACCTACTTTTATTTTCTTAAATT
This sequence comes from Persicaria maculosa, assembly GCA_963922045.1. Lineage (NCBI taxonomy): Eukaryota > Viridiplantae > Streptophyta > Magnoliopsida > Caryophyllales > Polygonaceae > Persicaria > Persicaria maculosa. Next base: position 53,901,247 of record OY998268.1, read on the forward strand.
TGAAAAATAATTCAAATATAAAAATAATATGAAATTTTTATGAAGTTATACACAATTTTTATTTGTTAATGCTTATCAGACCCTTTAGATTTTAGTTCACCCCAAGCCTATAAAATGATAGGACCGGTCCTGCCTACCACCAAACCCACAATATAATCGCCTAGGATCTAGATCAACAAGTGTTTACCAATGTTTGTTAGACACTGACATTTCAAGATTAGAAACACATATTTGATCGAGTCGGCAACTGGTTAGATCCTTGAAAATCGTCAAACTGGACACCAGTGATCATCTCACACTGTTAGAAAGGAGGAAGAGTACTGTGTGCTTAGATAGATGGAAGACGTAACAACTTACTGGAATCTTACATAATGTGGAATATGGGTGTTTCTTTTACTTAATTTATTAAATTGCTAGTTTTCTTGCAGAGTATAATATATATATGTAATTGAAGAACTTAGATATATAGGTAGCATGGGAGATAATATAATGGATTTTCTTGCAAAGTATAGTGTAATCACATCGCCTACGATTTCCTTATGATCACCAGTCACCACCATCGATCCCTCTTCTATATACATATATATAGTTAGATCATAATTTTAACCATATATTCTATTTGCTACGTACTGAATTAAGACGATGTTCAAGCGGTGGAGAGATTAATCTCTTCTAGAAAACAAATACTTAGATCTTTCAAATCATAAAGAAACTACGATCCTGGAAACAATTCAAGAAACTGAAGCACAATCGACAGAGCTCGCGAGAGAGATCGATAATGGATCCAAGATCAGTAAACGATCGAATCAACAGGGAAACATCGAAATCAAACCTTTCTAGAAAGAAAGCGAGCGAGCGAAGTATCTTGATTTAAAAAAAACAATATATTTGTTATATAATCAAAACTAAATTTTAAGTTAATTAACCACACTGGAGAAGTGCGTTTTTGCTAACTGAATTAAGACGATGTTGAAGCCGTTGAGAGATCGATTAATCTCTTCCGGAAAACAAAATTAACCGGCCGTACAATCGACAAAGCTCGCGATCGCGCGACAGAGATAATGGATCGAAGATGAGTAAACGAATCAACAGAGAAAGATTGAAATCAAACCTTTCTAGAAAGAAAGCGAACAGCGAAACGAATTAACGAAATCGGCCGCAAAGATTGATCTGTAGGCGATAAGGATCATCAAATTCATTCCGTCCGCTGGCTCTAGGTAGAGCTCCCTTCACATCCAAACACTGAGATCCTGAGAGCTTGTGAGATTTGAAGCTCGATTGTCCTTCGGTTCTATCCTTGGTGACTGGTTCCTAGTTGAGGCTATCGTTTTCTTCACTTCTTTATTTTGATTTGATTGTAAACTGTTTTGATCGATCAATACAAGTTCTGTCTTCGTGTTTTGTGTTTGAATCTCTCTATTTCATTCCGCATTTCATACATAATTAGACAATTAGTGTATAATTATGTATCCGCTGCCTCCGCCCCAGGGCCTTAATATTTAAAAGTGGTCCAACCTAATTCCAGTTCCTTTTTTTGTGTCTTTTAATGGCGATTGCTGCAGCCTTCAACACGATTCTCCAATTATGCTCGAGAGCGCAAGGGAATGGAAACCCTAGCTGAGCTCAGGAGACAAGGGAGGAAACCATAAGCTGCTCTCAGCTTTCTCTCTCTACTTGTCGGCAATTAGGGTTTAGAAACCCTTATAAAGCCGAGCACCACATGAAACGTCGTCGCTTAACCTCCAACGGTCAGAAGTCCGAGTCCATGGACTGAGATAGCAGCTTGGGCCGGACTGAGATCAGATTGGGCTCAAGCCCAATCCAATTCCATCAGATCCTGTGTACATATTATACATACATACACATTTCTCCCTAAGTACCAAAACATAAGAATTACATAAGAGGCTTAGAGTGAGATGAGCCTAACAATTGCCCTCCTAATTCTATGTTTACACATATCGTAAAACTGCCTTGTTGAAATGTGAACTGGATTTATTCCTTTTCTATCATCGGCCAGACATACTCCTTCTCAGCATCAGTTGGGTTGGATCAAGTGCAGGAACTCCCTGCAAAAGATAAACTTATCAGTAGTCACAATTTTAGTGCCAAAATCTGCAGGGTTGATCTTTCCATCAATCTTTTTGACAAGGAGAAGATTTTTAGCTACCAAGACACGAATGAAATGGTATCTAACGTCTATGTGCTTAGTCCTCTCATGATAGACAGGATCTTTGCACAGGTAGAGTGCACTCTGACTGTCCATGTGCAACACAGCCTTACAAGGTTTTCTTTCCACCTCCTTAAGTATATTTTGGAGCCAAATTGCTTCCTTGGAAGCTTCAGTTGCAGCAATGTACTCTGCCTCTGTTGAGGACAGAGCCACAATTGGCTACAACTGTGCCTTCCAAGATATGCAATTTCCACACCATGTATACATAAAGGAGGTGGTAGATTTCCTGTTGTCTTTGTTACCTGCATAGTCAGAATCCACAAAACCAAATAGCTCAGAGGGAGAGGTATGCAAACCATAGACCAGACACAGGTCCAATGTTCCTGCAATATATCTCAGAAGAAACTTCATGGCTGTCCAGTGTTTCTCTGAAGGATTGGACATGTACCTGCTGAGTACACTCACTGCAAATGCAAGGTCAGGTCTAGTACAAATCATTGCATACATGACAGATCCCACTGCAGCATCATAAGGAACATTTCTCATATAGTCTTCCTCCTCCTTCCTTAGTGGCACCTCAGACCTGGTAAGGTCAAGGTGCCCTCCTAAGGGTATAGGAGCAGGCTTGACTTCTGAGAAATTGAACCTCTACAGGACCTTGATCAGATAGTCCTTTTGTGACAGAAATATTTGATGTTTTGCTCTATCTCTGGTAATCTTTATGCCAAGAATTTTCTGAGCAATGCCCAGATCCTTCATGTCAAAGGATTTCCTAAGAGAGGCCTTAACATCAAATATTTTTGCCTTAGACTTGCATATAATGAGGATATCATCAACATAAAGCAAGACATACAAGGGAGACACAGATTTAGCACCCAGCAAGTATAAACATGGATCATAGCTACTGATTTTAAAGCCAAGTTTGATCATGCAGTTATCAAATTTCTTGTTCCACTGCCTAGGGGACTGTTTCAGACCATACAAAGATTTCTTAAGCAAGCAAACATGATCAGGTTTAGAGTTGTCCTCAAATCCTTTAGGTTGTCTCATATAGATTTGTTCATCTAAATCACCATGAAGGAAGGCAGTTTTAACATCCATTTGCTCAATCTCATAATCATAAACAGCAGCAACAGCAAGCAATAATCTCAAGGTTTTATACTTAACAACAGGAGCAAAGATATCATTGTAGTCAATCCCAGGTTTCTGTGTGAAGCCCTTGGCTACCAACCTTGCCTTGTAGCTAGGTTGGCCACCAGGCTCCACACTATTTTTGAGCTTATAAACCCATTTACAACCAATAAGCCTTGCCTTGTTTGGTTTAGGAACAAGTATCCAGGTCTTATTGGTCATCATGGAGTTTATTTCCTCTTTCATAGCAAGCAACCATTTATCAGAATTTGCACATTTCATAGCATGCTCAAACAATTCAGGAGTATAAGCATCAACAGCCTCAGCAACAACAAAAGCTAAATTAACCTCATTATCAAAATATTTCCTGTTAGGTATTCTAACCCTAGGTGATCTATCTCTTGTTAACTGATAGTTGGTCAAGTCAGCAACTTCATCAAAATTATCATGCACATGATCAGTTTCAACAGAAGCATCAGACAAGGCATCATCAACATCAGCAAGAGGATCAACAAATTCATCATCATCAGAGGAAGAAGAATGGGTAGAAGAAGAGGAGTTTTGAAAATTTTGAATAGAGGTAGAGGTAGATGAGCTTACCCCCCCACCTGATTGGTGAGGCACATCTTCAGTACTTGAGTTTGAGCCATGATGCTCAAAATTCTGATCATTGCTATCACTGGAAGTGGAGTCAGAGGACTCATGTGGGACACCAGTGTCAAATTCATTGTCAGAAGCCCCACCTTGAGAGATGGAGACATAAAACTGAGCTGCAGGGGTTAGTTCATGATCAACAGAAGAAAGCACATTCTTAAAATGGAACTCAGTTTCAATGAATTTAACATCTCTGCTTACAATTACCTTGTAACCTCCAGGTTGGATTACAAGTAATTTATAACCCTTCACACCCTCAGGATACCCCAACATTACACACTTTAGAGACCTTGGTTGCAGCTTTCCTATGCTCTGATGAGCATAGGCAGTGCATCCAAAAGGTCTTAAGTGTGAAATGTTTGGCTTGGTTCCTGACCACATTTCATATGGGGTCTTGAAGCCAATGGCAGCTGAGGGTGATCTGTTGATCAAATAAGCAGCAGTGGTTACAGCTTCCCCCCACAGAGATGGTTTCATACCAGAACTAATGAGCATACACCTGGCTTTTTCAAGCAGTGTCCTGTTCATTCTTTCTGCAGTACCATTCTGTTGGGGGGTGCCTGGAACAGTAAGATGCCTTATAATACCATGATCATTGCAGAAATCATCAAATAACTTGTTACAGAACTCAAGTCCATTATCTGTTCTAAGGCATCTCAATTTGAAAGCAGTTTGACCCTCAGTTTTTGTTTTCCAAACCTTGAAAGTGTCAAAAGTGTCACTTTTAGCCTTAAGAAGGTGCACCCAGACCTTCCTGGAATGGTGATCTATTAGTGAGAGGAAGTACTTCCTTCTACCAATAGTATCAACCTGGGCAGGTCCCCATAGGTCTGCGTGCACATAATCTAAAGGCCTCTTAGCAACAAAATCTGACCTTTTAAAACATTCTTTAGCATGTTTACCAAAAATGCAGCTTTCACAGTTTTTTAAATCAGAGGGTTTGCTTTCAAAGAGTCCCTGTTTGAACAGGTAATGTAAACCTTTGTTCCCTATATGACCAAGTCTAGCATGCCAAATCAGAGTATCATTCATGTTCATGGATGCAACAGAAGATTCAGCAGATAAAGACATACCATGCAGCACAGGATTTCCAATGATATGATAAAGACCATGCCTCTTAACACTTTTAATGAGAATCTTACCATTCTTAGAAACAGTTCTAATTCCCTTTTTAATGTTAATTTCATAATCAAGGTCATCAAACATAGATTCAGACAACAAGTTTCTCTTCATCCGGTACCCACCTTACCTGTTGAAGGACCCTAACCACGCCATCATGCATTTTAAAAGGAATGTTGCCTATGCCTTTAATAGCAAGTTCAGAATGATCACCAAGTCTAACTAAACCACCAACAGATTCATCCAGATAATCAAAGACATGCTTATGAGGTGTAACATGCATAGTACATCCAGAATCAAGCAACCAAGCATCAGATGAATCATCACAAGCAACCATAAGCAACTCATCAGAATAAAACAAGCCAGAATCAAGAACAGCAGAAGTACCATTTTGCAATTTCTTTTGATCATCATCTCTTTTCTTATAACAATCAGCAATAACATGATTATTTTTCTTGCAATAGGTACAATGCTTTTTTCCAGTTTCACCAGTTTTTTCTTTATCCTTTTTCTTGTTTCTCTTTCTGTTTTTGTTGCCTCCTTTTGTAAATAGCACATCAGGTTTGGAGTTAGGTTTTTCAGATTTGTCACCTTTAACCTTAAACACTTTCACAACCTCATTTTTCTGTGTAATAGCTTCAACTATTCTTTTCTTAGTCAAAGACTCATTACTAAACTGAATAACATCTTTAAACGTATCAAATTGCGAAGGCAAAGCATTTAGCAGAATAACAGCTTGGTGAGTGTCATCAATTTTATCATCACATCTTTCAAGTTCTTGTGTCATACGAAGAAATCTATCCAAATTATCATCAAGAGACACAGAGACATCCCTTTTAAACGTAAAAATACGACACAGCAGAGATATGCGACTAGATAAAGTTTTAACCTGATAAAGATCCTGCAGTTTCTTCCATAGATCTATGGAAGAAACACAGTCAACTACCTGTCTTGCTACCTCGTCAGAGATTCTGATCATGATCTCGCCTTGAGCAATGAGATCTAGATCTGTTTTAGCATCTGGAGGCATCTCCGCTGGATAGTCATTGACGACAGCTTTCCAGCATTTTTCTTTTATCAGAATCGCCTTCATTTTGACTTGCCACATAGCAAAGTATGTTGTCCCATCAAAGGGCTTGATACGGTATGAGTTATCACTTATCAGACATGGGTTTGAATCAAGTACCTGAGGAAAACAGTGAACAAATCAGTAGATATCCAAACACAAGTGAGCACTCAAACCCTACGGCTTGTAAGCTAAGGGTTTGAATCTCTAATCAGATATCAAGCAGACAGTGAGTACTCAAATCCTACAGCACGTAGGCTAAGGATTTGAATCTCAACAGTATACAGATAGTCCCAGGCTAAAACAAACTCAGAGTTGCAAGCTTAGATCTATCAAAATCACATGCAGGATCTAAAGTAACCGGTAGGGGAGTTGTATGAAGGTGAAAACCTTCAATAACTTCTTTCTTTGTCTCTGGCTTGTTCGGATCTAAGTCACAAAGGCTCAGATCCAAGCAAACAAACTCGAGACTTTTGAGATTCTCGAAACCCTAGATCCGGAGTCCTCAAAACACTCAAGATCTGTAGATCTGAGTAATAGGAGAACAGAGCTCCTGAAAACTTCGACGGATCTAAAAGATTTTTGAGAAAAAAACTCAAGACCTCTGCAGATCTGGAGTCGCCGAGGATGAAGATCCTCGAAAACTTCAACAGATGCAAAGGGTTTTCGGAATCGGAGCCTAAGGAGATCGAAACTCCAAAAACTTCAACGAATCCGAAAAACTTGCAAAACCCTAACTTGGCTCTGATACCAGTTTGAAATGCGGAATGAAATAGAGAGATTCAAACACAAAACACGAAGACAGAACTTGTATTGATCGATCAAAACAGTTTACAATCAAATCAAAATAAAGAAGTGAAGAAAACGATAGCCTCAACTAGGAACCAGTCACCAAGGATAGAACCGAAGGGCAATCGAGCTTCAAATCTCACAAGCTCTCAGGATCTCAGTGTTTGGATGTGAAGGGAGCTCTACCTATGCTCGAGAGCGCAAGGGAATGGAAACCCTAGCTGAGCTCAGGAGACAAGGGAGGAAACCATAAGCTGCTCTCAGCTTTCTCTCTCTACTTGTCGGCAATTAGGGTTTAGAAACCCTTATAAAGCCGAGCACCACATGAAACGTCGTCGCTTAACCTCCAACGGTCAGAAGTCCGAGTCCATGGACTGAGATAGCAGCTTGGGCCGGACTGAGATCAGATTGGGCTCAAGCCCAATCCAATTCCATCAGATCCTGTGTACATATTATACATACATACACATTTCTCCCTAAGTACCAAAACATAAGAATTACATAAGAGGCTTAGAGTGAGATGAGCCTAACAATGTATTTGTATATGTAGCAGTGACGTCCTATAGCAAAACATGACCCGGATATGAGTTCATATCCATAAATCGACTGTCAGGACCTTGGTAGAGTTAGAGCCATGGAAGCTCTCGATTAGGACAAGAAAGTAGAGAGGGAGATAGAAGAAGAGTTAAGAGAAGGAAGAGAGATTGAAGAAGAGGAAGAAGATAGGAGTTCTTGATTGATATTTTGCATACACGTACCCTACACTCCATAGGTATTTATATACCAAATACCCACATCCTACTAATTACATTTATTTTCCCTATTATACGAATTCCTAACATCGATCGATATCGTCAACAAAAATACGCAACATCATCAATCTATATATATGCAACAACGCAACGAATCGAAACTTCAAATCTTGTTACTTCTGTTGACGCGTTTCTTATGCAACAACTCGTGATCTATTGTTTCATGATCACTTGGAGGAGCTTCCATTGCATTTCCATCATCCTTGCCTTTCGATTCCGGGTTGTCGAGGCTTATAGAAGTTGTACTCGTAATCTCGACTACTTTGTGATCGTTAGGGCTCCTAGGTGACACCATTTTGTTGATCGTCTTTATCTCCTTTATCTTGCCTCATAGCACAATATAGAGTCCAAGAATGATAAGCACACCGTGGAAACAACCATCGATCGAGTCTAATTAGCCACAAATGAACCATCGCTCGTCTCACCTACAGTATCCCTACTGACGTCAGTTTAGAAGATGATCCAGAACTTCGAGTTCTCATCCGCAAAGATGCGCTAGGAAGGATGGCCGCTTCGGAACGTACTTTCTAATCTTTATATTGCTTCCAAAAACAAAAATCACATCAATTAAATTGAGAAATGATTTTCCTTTTTTTTTTCAAATTTAACAAACGCTGTTCAACGGTAGCGACTAGCTGTTCAAACTTCAAACTCTTCTAAACGTTCCAAAACGTATATGCCAAACACAGCCTGCGAAATTTCTTATCTGAAAAGTGAAAACCCCAATTTTGGCAATTTGGCGGAATTTCTTCCCGCTTAGTTTCTTAAAACGGTTATTTTTTAGCCGCCGTAGAATAAATAGTCGTTACTATCCCCCTCCAGGCGTCATTCGAAAAAGGACGGGTTTGGAAGTGATATACATTTTCTGCATCGGTTAATTGTGCGTCGCCATACAATAAGTAGTCGTAAGTCATTGCTTCACTTCATCTCCCATCGCAATTCTGAAACCAATCATGTCTGATCTTCGAGATTTCACCTTCTTCCTCCTCCTCCAACTGTCTCTCTCCATTGCGCGTTCAACCACCGAGACTCTCACAAAACTCTCCAGAGGCTCGCACCTTTCCGTTGGGGATTACCTCACCTCCCCTGACAGGACCTTCACCGCCGGCTTCTACGGCGGCTCCAATGCCTTCTGGCTCGCCGTTTGGTTCACCCGAACCCCCAGCCCAAACGCCGTCGTTTGGATGGCCAACCGTGACCACATCGTCATCGGCCAAGGCTCCCGCCTTGTACTCCAGAGAGAGGGCACTCTTTTGTTGACCGACAGTGGCGGCTCCGTCGCCTGGCAGAGCAGCACACCCTCTTCCGTGGTTGACAGGCTGGAGCTTCTCGATACTGGAAACCTTGTAATCCGATCTCTTCGCGATGAGATTCTCTGGCAGAGCTTCGATTACCCCACCGACACTTTGCTGCCCGGACAACCCTTGCGTATGAACACGAGGTTAGTTTCCGGGTTAAGAGAGGGTAATTTCGGCTCTGGTTACTTCAGTTTGTTCTTCGATAATGATAATGTGTTGAGATTGATATACAACGGGCCTCAGATCACTAGTATATATTGGCCTTATCCACTCTATCTGACTCCATTTGAACTCGGTAGGGATACTGACAATAGTAGCAGAATCGCTGTTCTTGATGATCAGGGTATGGTTTCCTCCACCGATTTGTTCCAAATCAGTGCTTCTGATTACGGAACTCCTGGAATCAAGCGAATGCTTAAGATGGATTACGATGGGAATTTGAGGCTCTATAGCTTAAACAATTCAACGGGCTCTTGGGAGGTGACCTATGAGGCAGTTGGCTCTCAATGTCTGATTCACGGTCTTTGTGGTGTGAATGGGATCTGCGTTTACAGGCCTGATCACGGCTGTGCTTGCCCGCCAGGTTATGAGCTGACGAGTTTGTCTGATTGGAGCCAAGGTTGCAAGCCTATGTTCCAGAAGAGCTGTTCTGATTCTTTGTTTGTGGAGATGGAGCACACAAATTACTATGCCTTTGATCTTGACTTTACCGGTGGAAGTATAAGTACCAATTTTGAGGAGTGTAAGCAGTTTTGCTTAGAGGATTGCAGGTGCCTTGCCTTCAGTTACAGACCAACTGGGGAAGCAGTTTGTTTCAGAAAGACTACCTTGTTTAATGGATACAGCTCTCCAGATGTCCTAGGTAGCATTTATATCAGGCTTCCAACGAATTCTAGCTTCGGTTCATCACTTGAACCAGCTGTCCTCAATCTCACTGGTGTGATGTGCAATCAAAGTACAGATAACGTTTTGATGTTGGCAGCTTCTTTTGCCACTACCAGATGGGTTTTTCTTTACTCCTTTGCTTCGGCTTTAGGAGTAATTGAGCTTCTAATGTTAGCATGTGGGTGGTTCCTTTTCTTTGGGAAACATGGGATACCGGCTTCATTGGAGGATGGATACCGTGCAGTTTCAAGCCAGTTTAGGAGTTTCAACTATGGAGAGCTAAAGAGGGCAACAAATCAATTCAAGGTGGTTCTTGGAAGAGGAGGCTTTGGGATTGTTTACAAGGGATGCTTGGAAGATGGAAGGGATGTTGCCGTGAAGAGATTGGGAGATATGCTCGGAGAAAATGAATTCTGGGCAGAAGTGAGTACTATCGGAAGGATAAACCACATGAATCTAGTGAGGATGTGGGGGTTCTGTTCAGAAAAGAAGCACCGGCTATTGGTCTACGAATACATTGAAAATGGGTCCTTGGACAAGCAGTTGTTCTCCTCTGATAGTCTTCTCGGTTGGAAGGAAAGGTTCAAGGTTGCAATTGGGACTGCAAGGGGATTAGCATACCTTCACGACGAGTGCCTTGAATGGATCTTCCACTGTGATGTCAAGCCCGAAAACATACTCTTAGACACGGATTTCGAACCAAAGATCTCTGACTTTGGCCTAGCCAAGCTGTCACAGCGAGGTGCTGGTGTTGGATTCCGTGTCACCCGAGTCCAAGGCACGAAAGGGTATATGGCTCCGGAGTGGGCATTCAACCTTCCCATCACAGCAAAGGTTGATGTGTACAGCTATGGAGTCGTGATCTTAGAGCTGGTGAAGGGGATTAGGCTCTCCAATTTGGTGGAGGATAGTGGCAATGAAGGTGATGAAGAGAAAGAAACCGAGCTTAGAAGGCTTCTTGAGAGACTGATTAAGGCGAGTATACAAGTAGCTAGCGGCGACGACTTGTCTTGGGTGGAGGACTTTGTGGATCCAAGGCTGGAGGGGAAATTCAGCAGGACACAAGCTGCTACAATGATCAAAATAGGGATTTCTTGCTTGAATGAAGATAGGAACAAGAGACCCACAATGGAATCAGTGGCACAACTCTTGCAGGAATGTGAGGAATATGAAGCTGGAAACAGTACATGAGCACCAGGCAACACTCAAGAGCAGATAAACTTGTTTGTTATATGCACAGTGAAATCGAATAATCTACTTTATTCACCTTAGGCTACCTTAAATTGTACAAGGCCAACAATTGATAATGCTTTGCCTCAGTTGTGATCACATAAACCTTGATCCAATCTATTGGTTGCTAATAAAGAAAATCCCATTTACTTTTCAACTGAAATCTTTCAAGCACAAAACTGTGAAATGATAGGGTAGTAACTGATTATAAAACAGCAACCTGCATCACCACTGCGCAATGAATACATCTAGAACTTTATACCCATCTTTTGATATCTATCTTGTGATAGGGAAAGAAAAAAAATATTCAAAACTTTTCGAATCGTCATGGAGATCAAACATCATGTAGGTTCTTACAAGGATTTTGATCGATGACAAGAAGCATATATAAAATCGATTCGGGGTGCATATATAGAAGTTAAGTAGTCAGTTGGAAAGATACATGATTAGAAAAGAATAAAGTGACTAAACCTTTGCATTAAAGCATCTAAGCTCCATTTTTATACTGCCAATGCCAGTGACAGCTCAAGATGACTCTTTTTGATTCAGATTGCTCATTTGCAATGCATATTGTTAAGATAAGCTGTCTGTATACAGATCAAAGATAAGGTTCTAATCAAAAAAAGGTTCACGAATTGATTGTCACATCGGTATTGTAATATAACAGTAATGCGAAAGGAATCCGATTGCCATATTTTGAAGGTTCTAGTCGAGTTCTGCCTGATCAATTGAGGAAAGGCTGATTAAACAAAAGATCATTTTTAGCATATTTTTGAAGTTATTTAGCATTAGTTTTCTCTATCATATATTTCTAGAACCATATTCTATTCTTTCGGTCTAAAAAGGCACCCTAACCTTCGCGAAAAATCCGAAAAAGGAAAAAGTTAAAACTATTATTTACCATCCGAATTACTCTATACCTCAAGGTTACTTCGCAAAAAATCCGAAAAAAAAAAAGAATGAGGGTTTTCATCCAATGCAGATCGAGGAAGACTACAATGGATCAAAATGGTTCACACTTCACAGCAAAGGAATCGTGAAGAGAAGTGCTCCAATGATGACTACGGAGAAGAAGACAATTATGGAGATTCAAAAGTGTTCCATAAATTGAAGATGTATATGAGAAAGACTTGGAATTTTGACTGTAGGAATATTGATTCAGTCAAAATTAATTAATTCACAAATCTCCCTAGAACTTAAAGTTCTATCCTTTAGAGATCAACCAGGCTATCCACGTGGCGAACTGATGAATTTTTTTTCTTTCCAATTTTACCCTCTTCTTCTTTGTAAAACCGATTATAGATAGAAACCGCTTGTAGTCTACTCTTCTCTCCAATCTCATCCTAAAAGGATAAAACCCCTCTCTCTCCTACCGCTCCACTCCTTCACGTAGGGTTGTTATATGAACTGAACAGCTCGATCTCGGCTCGGGATCGACTCGAAAAAGCTCGACTCGAGCTCGCTCACTTATTTAAACAAGCCGAGCTTGAACAAAATTTTAAGCTCGGTTGAAAGCTCTGCTCGTTCGAATAAAGCTCGAATAGCTCGAATTCTATGAAAGTTCTAAAATTTCCTGTAAGTTAACATGTTATAATCAGGTAAAACTACTTAAAGCTCGAAAAAAACTCGGCTCGTGCTCGTTCTTTTTCTAAACAAGCCAAGCTTGAACAAAATAAAAAGCTCGTTTAAAAATTAGGCTCGGCTCGGCTCGAGCTCGTTTAATAAACGAACCAAGCTTGAACATGCCAAGCTCGGCTCGTTCGGCTCGAATAACACCCCTACCTTCACGTTCGTTCAAAGATTAGAAATTAATGCCAGGAACCACTCTTTCAAAGAACCTTGGAAGCAGACGCGCTACCACCATCTTCATCTGTGAATTTCTAGGTTTTTTTTTCCTGCTACACAATTTGTAATTCGGGTGAACGTTCAGAGCCTTCTCCGATGCTGGTTCAGTTTTCTTCCGACGAGTACGAGCTCTTCTCCCTCCTCCCCCCTTTCAAAGACCGCCAACGCTCCCCCGCGCTTCATGGTACATAACTGCCCTAAATCGCCCAAATCACCAGAACCCTAGCCTCTACCACGGTTGCACTCGGCGATCGAAGCTCAGGACCTCCAAACCAATCCATTAGCGTCTACAATTTCACGCCTTGCACCTTGGCCTTGGTTGAATCGTCGCACCGAAGCTTGCTTCTATATGTGGCTGGAATCTCATCTCTCTCCACGTTATTTGAAGGTCAGTTTGTTCCCCATTTCTCTATTTTTCCCTTTCCTTGTGAGATGCACAACCACAAAATCAGTTAATTTCTAGGTTTTTTTGTGGGTTTCCCTGCATTCTTTGTCTTTCAGTCTTTCTACATTGTTTTTGTATATGGAAAACCGCTTCTCAAAGCAGCCATCAAGACTTGGTAGATCTCAATTTCGAACTGCTAAGGTATGCCAAAAATATGTGTTCTCCCAATTCCCTCCTTTTATAGTTAGTTACTTCTTCCTCCTTCAATAAATCGGTGACCTTGACCCAAAATTTCTATCAAGTTCATGTTTGTTTCAGGCTTCATCTTTGCAAAGCTTTCTTTATGGTTTCGCTCACTTCCTTGGTATCAGCTAGCTCCCGGCTTTGATTCTGCCATCACTATCGTTGGTAGCGTATGTGATTGAACTCTGACGATGTGAGAGATGATTTGGTAAAGCGACCAAGGGTTTCCAATAGTAGTTTTTGAAGGCTCGAGACAAAGGAGCTCCAAGATTAGGTGATCGCCTCTCTCGAATTGGTGAGTTTTTTACTCTTTCAATTTTGTTATTGTATAAATTTAGTGGCCAATTTGTTGAATTCATGGTTTGTGTACCATTAATTTAATCGAACATTGATGGCAGCGTCCAGATTTCTTAAAAACTCTTTTGAAGGCCCAAATTGACACTGAAATCAAACCAACCACAAATATCGTCACATTGACCTCCACTGAATTGATACAGACAACACCTAAAGTTTAAGGTTTTAATGGCGAGATAGGTGGGTGAAGGGAGAGAATTTCAATTGAAGTAACTCTCTTTGCTAGCTGATAATATGTGATTATTCATTAAGATATCTGGTGATTTAGTTTTAATGGTTTACATAAATCCTTGTGAGGGAGCAACTTTATATCTCCATTTGAAATTATTTTATTAGTAGATATGTCTCTGTTACTAGGATTATCCATACGAGTGAGCAAATTTAGAGTTTAGGGAAAAGAGAAAGGTCGTCCGATATCCTGATGGATAGTATTTATTTGTCTTGGTATGTATTTAGAGGGAAATATAAAGAGAAAGCTTGCCTAATATACTATACTGCTGAAGTATAGGATTTGTTTGTCATGGTGTGTATTCATTGCAATTTGCAACAATATATCTGCACCAGGTCATGTTTATGTTGGCTCATTTTATAATTTGACATTCTTTGCTTGTGATTTGATGAGGTATATTCTTGCTACAGGGTTGCACGTGGTGTTAAAACGTAGCTGCACTCATGAAGAATATTGGTTAGTGATGTTATTTATTTCTCCTCATTTAAATTCTTTATTTGTGTCTTATCTACTCTACCTATCTACCTAATTCTGTCGGAGAATCTATCTGCCAGCAGCAGTGATAACTGATATGGATGGCAATGACATCTTCTGTTAACTAAATGGTTATTAAGTTCGAGGAAAATAATTACTACCTCCGTTTCCTTTTAATTGACTTTTTACTATTCATGCACGTTTTTTAAGGTGTGAAAAACTATATGAAATAATAATTTTTTAAAATATTTTTTTCAATAATCTCATACTTATTGGTGATAAGTATAATATTATTAAAAAAATATTATTAAAATATTAATAATTAATATAGTTTTGATCGTTCTAAAACTACGTGCATGACTTGAAAAAGTCACTTAAAAAGAAACGGAGGGAGTAATTGTATGTGTATCTTTTGATCTCATGCTTGATTACTGCTGACCATCTTTCACTCTGTTTATTTCCTTCTGCACTGTTGGATGTAGGGCTTTATGTGTATTTTTCTTAAAACATTTTTTACAAAGAATGTTTGGGAGTTACAAACACATTAGTCATTAACTATGATGGAAGGGAGGTTAGACTCATCTATGTTCACTCTCATTGATTTAAGTCACTGTATTTGTTTTTGGATTTGGTCCCATTTAGTACAACTATACAAGTTGCAGGCATTTGAAATAGATACCTGAATAGTTTGCTAGCTTTTGATGCCCTGTACACCACTGTTAAAAGGTGGTCATATCTTTCTTTCACTGCATTTAACATATATCCATATTAAAAAAAGCTTCATAAAGTCTTGGGGATCAACTCTCAAGACAGGGTATTACTTGATGCTCCTTGCAGTGGAACTGGGGTAAGAGCGTAAGACTACAGAGCAAAATTTGGTATTTCTGGCTTTACTTTTTTTAAAAAAGTACTGAAATTTCTTTACTTCAAAATTTCACAGATGGCATGACATTTTTACACTTTATCCTCAGGTTATTTCTAAAGATGAATCAGTGAAAACATCAAAAAGTCTTGAAGAAATACAGAACTGTGCTCAATTGCAGAAGGTGTTTTCCTGATTTGGACCTCAGCAATCACTTTTATCCTTTATATCATGTTGTTCTATTTGCACTTCCTTTACATGATCATTTTTTTATTTGTTCCTTTATAGATCTTTTCTGTTTGCTTTTCAGCAACTAATACTAGCTGCAATTGATTTGGTGGATGCTAATTCAAAATCTGGAGGGTATATTGTATACGCAACATTCTCCATCATTGTTGTTGAGGTATGTTGGCATGATATTACTTTGTTCTTTTATGTGTGCTTTGACTTCTAATCCTTGAAAACTATAAATCTTTCAAAATGAAGCAATTATTGATTATACCCTCAAGAGGAGGAATGTGAGAGTGGTTCCGTGTGGACTCGACTTTGGCCGTCCCGGGTAATTAGAAGTTTCATGTGTTCTCCCCTTTTCCGTGAGCTTAAACTGATTACATGTAATTTTCATGTTTTAGGTTCATTCGATTTGGGGAACACCGATTAGGTTAAACTGATTGAAGGTTATCATGTATTTGTTACTCGTGTGTTTGTTCGTTTTGTTAATAAATTATAATTAATTATATTAAAATTATTTTTTATTAAATTTTGTGAAAATTAAAATAGTTTATAAATATATAATAACGTGAATTTGATTAGGTTAATTAAGATATGATTTTTGTAGGTAAAATATTTATAAAATAAATCAATGTAAAATGATAGATATTTATATTCAAATTAATGTAAATTTTTTATAAAAATAATTAAGCTAATCAAATCCACAATATTATTTTGTTCATATTGATAAGTTAAATAGCTCAAATGATAATATAAATATTTTGATGATGAGATTTTATTGTTCAATAGATAATTAATTAATAATGAAATCTTATCATTAGATATAATGAACTAAAATAATCAATCTTAATGACTAAAGATAAAATAATTCAGGGCAAAATATTTATTAAATAACTCGTGGTAAAATGATAGATTTTGTAACCAGTTAAGATCTGACATGAACACATAGAATATCGGATGATACGTGGATAAATCTCGTATGTGTCCGACGGATACCATGCTAGGGGAATGATACACCATATAAAACACATAGATTAATACGGGTATATCAACCGAATTTATGATTGCATAATAAAATTTAAAAATCTCGTGCGTGACGCACGGGGTATAGGCTAGTTGTTTTTAATTATACATAATATGTCAGTTTGTTACCAGTAGTTGATAAGATTTCGTGGGATTGTGGGTGGCCCTTGATGGGTCAGAGTGAGTTGGATTAATGGGAGGTTTCATATTCGATTTTTATAAAATTTACTGACAACATTGCTTTTATCTAGATCTGGGCAAACGCGGGTCGGCCTGGCCGGCTCGCCCCGTCCGCCCGCTAACATGAGCAAGCATGGACAGAGGAAAAAGCCAATGCGGGCTGCTAAGTCCGGCCCGCACCCGTAGTGGGTACGGGATTGGGAAGACCAATGTACCCGTTGCGGGCCGCTAGGCCCGTAACGGGTACCCGCTTTTTTTATTAAAATTATAAAATATATATTATATATTATATATATACTTTTTTTGAAATTACAATGTGTTTTTATTAATATATATACACATATTACAGTTGTAAAACATACGGAGTATATACTTATAACTCTATTACAATGTATATATAGATATATTACTTACTGTGTATAATATATATATAGAATAGTGTATACACTGTGTATATTACAGTGTATATAGCTAGCATTAACCAAAAAAAAGTGTATACTATGTAGGCACATATATATTATTGTGCATACAAATACATATACTTATAAATATATTAGTGTATATATACATATATTAATGCGGGTACCCGCGGGTAGCCCGCACCCGTCATCCCGGACGGGCTTGGACACGACATCCAACCCGTTAAGCGGGTTTAGCCCGACCCGCACCCGCGACACCGGGAACAAAATATCGGGTAAAACTCGTCCCAAGTCCGGCCCGCGCCCGCATTTGCCCAAGTCTACTTTTATCTATTATGAACAATATATATTTGAAATAATTGCATTCAATTGCATTTTTTATAAAATAATTATATTTTGGTCCGATAGCTAGAAAACTCTTTCTTCGGACGATTCTAGAACCCTGGACAGAAACCCCAAACGGGTCCTTCTCCGGCACCTCTCCATCCCGTCCTCCGACTACCGGAGATTGTCGTCGGTGTGAAAGGTTAGTAGAGTCGGTTTCCCATCAACGAGGACACGGTTGGAGAAAGTAGAATACATGTGGGTTGGCGGTTTCATCCATATCGCCACGGTATGGGAGCCTTGCTACTTAATTTGGCCTGTAATTGGGAAAAGAGACTCAATTAAGGGGTTTTATGATTTGGTAAAGTGATGTGCACACACTGATTCATTGTCATCACCGACCTTGCAACTGCTAGTTCGCCACTCGACTGTAACATAGGTCAAGCTACTCGATGTCGCATCCCTTACCTACTAATTCCACCATCCACGAGGCCGTCGAGGAAGCCGTCGAGAATTTGTGCCGGTGCCATCAACACGTCTACTGCATTTGAAAACCTAGGAAGAAGATGATATATTTAGGTTAATTATGAAAATTAGCCCATAGTTTTTAGAAATCTTGGATTGGCCCAAATTTTTTTTAAAATGAAAAGGACTAGAGTTGTAATATGTTGTCATATATCTTGCTTATAGATAAATAGCATCTTGCCAATAGACCTTCCTGTTCGATTATTGTCGTCGTCCTTTTTCTTAAGTGAAAAATTAAAGTTCACATTGTTTATTACCATTGGGTCTAATTGATCGATACAAGCCGGTTTACCTGGTGCATAGTTCTTGCCGATTGTATCACGGGGTTTACCACAATACCACCAAAAAGATGGGTTAGAGAGTAATATCAACAATGGCTTCTCCAAAATAGAAAAAAAAATACATATTTTTTAAATTATTTTTACTTCAATTTCAATCGTTTTCCCATTTCTATAAGAAAAAAGTAGATCAAATATCCGTTTAGAAAATCTAATTAGGTAAACGTTCATATTTAAACGGATATTAAGCAAATGTCCACATATTTTTATGTAATACCAACTCTGCCCTTGCTATAAAAATTAAACCCTTTTTTCTTTCATTTGTGTTTGACGTCTTTCTACCCGTCTCTAACATCGCCCTCTCTCTGTCCTTCTCCTCGCTTCATCACTGTTGGTCGCTCGCCCTCGCTCAACCATCGTTGGCCACACCTAAGGTAAGCTTCACTCTCTTGCCGCTTCTCATCCTTTTCAATCTCTTCGTCTCACTCGAGCCCTCGCTTCGACTGCACTTGCCCATTTGATTTGCCATAAATTTGATTTTGCCCTAAATTCGGTTTTGCGAAAATCCTTGTAAAATATATTGTGTGATCATTTTATGCAGAAAGCTATTTGGGTTGTTTGTTCACCATGGATTGAGTTTGATTGATTTGGTCTTTCGTTTTTGGAGGATGGGCTGGTATATTTAGCATTGTGCTCTTGGGTGTGAGTTTGGGAAGTTTTGGTATCACTGATGACACTTTATTTTCGTTTTTTAGGGTTTGTTTGTTCCTAGCTACTTCAAATGGATCATCCAAATGGTTAGTGTTCTTCTTTATGAATCTAATTTCATTCTTACTTTATATGTTATTCAATTTTAGGGGTTTAGCATTGTTTGTTTGTTTGGTGACAATTGTTTGTTTAGTGACAACTAGTATTTAGCTTGAGTCTATATCATCAACTTAAACGGGACTATCAGGGGTTTAGCATTGTTTGTTTGTTTGTTGACAATTGTTATGTACCTTGAGTCTATATCAACAACTGAACAGAGTCTACCTGAGATTTATCATTGTTTGTTTGTTTGGTGACAAATGGTATGTATTTTGAGTCTATATCATCAATTGAATTGAGACTATGTTTTTGGTGGTTTTTAAGTCGAATTTATGTTGTTGTTTTGTTGTTTTTTTTAGATTGGTGACAATTGGTAGAGTTATATATTATGTTTGGTGACAGTTTCTTTATTTATTGTTTCCAGATACTAATTTCGTACTCGTTGTTCGTGGTGACCCATTAGCTCAATCAGGATATGAGGCTCTTCAATCTTCAATCCGAAGTCCGGCAAAGTAGCGGTGGAAGCAACAACGGCGTTGGAGTAGTTGCGGGAGACAGGGAATGAGTGGTTGTGGTCGTAGAAGTAAGTGACAAGGAGGAGGGTGGGATCGGAGCAGCTCCTCTCTACTTGCTTCCAAGGTGCGCACCCCTTGGAGCTGCTGCACTTATAGTACTCTTTGTTTTATTACAATTTAAAATCAAATTTAGTACTTAATTAGTTGATGAAAGTGTAAGTGCGTGGTTTATAAACTAGCTACATCAAGTCTAATGGTATACCTATGGCTCTCTGTTTTTTTTATTGGTGACACTATCTTGGTGATATTTAGTATGGTGATGACAATGTTTTTGTGATTACATGGTCTTGGTAACAAATATTTGTTGAAACAATATTTTGATGACAATAGGTTGATGACACTATTTTATTGTTGGTGACAACAGGTTACTAAAGTAGGTTGGTGACAATAGAGGTGGTGATAATGTTCTCTGTTTAGGGATAATAGATTGGTGGCAATGTTTTTTAGTTGGTGACAATTGGTTTGCGACAATGTTTGGTGAGTGTTCACTTGTTGGTGAAAATAATTTGATGACAGTGCTTCATAGTTGTTGACAATAGTTTGGTAACAATATTTTGTAGTTGGTGATAGTATGCAATTAGTAAAAATTTGTGGTGACAATATTTTATAGTAGGTGACAATGTTCTGTAGTTGATGACAATCTTCTGTAATTGATGACAATAGGTTGGTGACAGTGTTCACTAGTACCAGAAAAAATTCTGTTAAATTTAACTATAAAAAAAATAAAATGTCACCAAAAAGTCAATTGTCACCAAAATAATTATCACAAATAACTGTCACCAGAAAAATATACACAATTGTCACAAAAAAACTGTCACCAAATGCAGACGTTGACCGAAATGGTCAATGTTGACTAGTCAATGTTAAAATTAAAAATGGTCAAAGGGGGGAGGAGGAAGGGTTAGGGATGGGGAAGGAGAGGTATTTTTGGAAAAATTGGACATTTACTTAATTATGTAAAAAAATGGACATTTACTTAATTTTCACATCTAAAATGAATATTCACCAAATTTAACCTTTAATTTAGTGGATGTCCAAAAAATTTATCATAATTAAGTAAATGTCTATTTTTTAAATAAATTAAGTAAATGTCCATTTTTCACATTTTTACCTTCCTTCCCTATCTCTACCCCTCCCTCCTTTCCCTTTGACGTTTTTAGTTTTGACATTGACTAGTCAACATTGACCATTTCGGTCACTGCCTACATTTGGTGACGGTTCTTCTGGTGGCAATTGATTAGATTTTTTTGGTGACAGTTGTTTCGGTGACAATTGTCTTTTTTGGTGACATTTTATTTTTTCTAGTGACATTTGGGGAATTTTTTTCTAGAGACAATTGATTTTTTTCCCTTATGATATTGATTTTTTTGCGGTTGATTTTCTTTTGGTGACATATGTCACTATCACTTTTTTCCGGTGACAAATGATTTTTTTTTTGCTATTAGATAATTTTCCTCGTGACAGTTATTGATGACAATTGTTAGTAATGAGGTTGATGACAATATATTTTCACCACAATATTGTAACCTTAAAAAATTATCACCATAACATTATATAACATCAAGGCATTGTTATCAACCCATATTTTAAAACATTGAAACATTAATGCTAACAAAAATATGTCAACATAACAATAAATGTCACCACCACATTATATATCATCAAAATATTGTCACCGAATAAAATTTTAAAAGTTTGACTAGTTTCTCTCACCTGAAAACTTGATTAATGTTAATTGGTGGTAAAAAATATTGATTAATGCTAACAAAAATATTGTCACTGCGATATTGTAACCTTTTGATGACTGTCATCATTGAAAACTTGATTAATGTGTAATTGGTGACATGTGTTAATGTAAATTTTCCATGTATATTAGGTAACATTGACGACTGTATAAATACAAGTGTGATAGTTAATTGGTGACAATATTGTTGAATAGCCTGAATACAACTTAGAACTTGGTATGAAATTGGTGACAGTACAATCTCATCAATTATTGTCACCATCTACAACACAATCTCACCAACATAATGTCACTAACTATATAACAATGTTACCAATTGCAGAAAATTGTTGTCAATTGGAACAATGTCACCAAATATGGAAAAATAATCAACTATTTATCACCAAAAATAAAAAAGTGTCACCAATTGGAATAATGTGACCAAACCAATTGTCTCCACCAATTGTCACAAATACAAAACACTATAACCAATTCTTGCCAATGAAAATAGAACACTGTCATCAATTGTCACCAAACAAAAATCTTTCTTAACCTCGGAACTCATTTATAGATAACATGAACATGAAAAAATATGAATCCATTCACAACTGTTAATGTATCTCATGCAATCAATACCTACCAAATTTAGTCAGAAATTTTCAATTTCATTCTTTAATTTCTTGAAGTACAAATAAAAAATTGAGAAATAATCGAAAAGGAGATGAATGGATGAACCGAAAGTCTCGAGGCGGCGCTTGAGGAAATGGAGAGTGAGAGCGGCCCGGAGGAGCAAGAATCTGGCGTCCTGGTAAATAAGGAAGAGGAAGGAGGTGGCGCCGAAGACGAACGCCGGCAGATAGAAGGTGGTCATTCCAAGCTTGCTGGGGAGTTTGGGGCCGGAATTGGCGGATACAAGCTTGGAGTACTGCATGTGCTTCCCTTTGAACTTGTTGACGTCGGCGTTAACCATCATCAAGGAGCTCACCGACGTCATCACCGTCACGAACACCGAAGGTAGTGGTGGTAATAGCAGGCTTTGTAGCATCACCATTGATGCCATCGCCTTCGGATTTGGTTGCTCAGTGAGAGGATACGTCGAGGGATTTGAAGAAGAGAAACGGAGAGCGGCTCTCCAGATAAGTGAGATAGATGTGAGAGATAGGTTAAATTAAAAGAGGGGTAGTTTAGGTATTAAGATAAAATTATGGACATTTACTTAATTTCAAAATAAAAATGGATATTTACTCAATTACAAATCCTAAAGGATATTCTACCAAATTTTTCCTAAATTAAATCAGAAGATAATAATTAACTTTAGAGAAGGCTCTATTTTATTTACGCTGCTTTCGCATTTTAGAGTAAGAGAAGGGAAATTTATTGAATCAAAAATTTTCCTAAAATTATCCAAAAGCTTCCAAATAAGAAACACTCCGTATGTCAGAAATCCTCTTATGAGTTATGCCATTTAGGTTTATCACATCAATTGAATTGAGAAATGATTTTCCTTTCTTTTTCAAATTTAACAAGCGCTGTTCAACGGTAGCAACTAGCAACTACTCCGTAGCAACTAGCTGTTCAAACGCATCTGCTCAATGCATATATATATCTGGCGTATTTGGCGGATTTTGGCAATTTGGCGGATTTTCTGCATCTGTTAATTGTGTGTTGCCATCATAAATATAAGTAGTCGTTACTATCCTTCACTTCTTCTCCTATCGCAATTCTGAAACCAACCATTATGTCTGACCTTCGAGATTTCACCTTCTACTCCTTCCTCCTCCTTCTCCTCCTCCAACTGTCTCTCTCCATTGCGCGTTCAACCACCCCGCCCCTCACCAAACTCTCCAGAGGATCGCACCTTTCCGTTGGAGATTACCTCACCTCCCCTGACAGCACCTTCACCGCCGGCTTCTACGGCGGCTCCAATGCCTTCTGGCTCGCCATTTGGTTCACCCGAACCCCTAGCCCAAACGCCGTCGTTTGGACTGCCAACCGTGACCACTTCGTCATCGGCCAAGGCTCCCGCCTTGTACTCCAGAGAGACGGCACCCTTTTGTTGACCGACAGTGGCGGCTCCGTCGCCTGGCAGAGCAGCACACCCTCTTCGGTGGTTGACAGGCTGGAGCTTCTCGACACCGGCAATCTTGTAATCCGATCTCTTCGCGATGAGATTCTCTGGCAGAGCTTCGATTACCCCACCGACACTTTGCTGCCTGGACAACCCTTACGTATGAACACGAGGTTAGTTTCCGGGTTAAGAGAGGGTAATTTCGGCTCTGGTTACTTCAGTTTGTTCTTTGATCAAGATAATGTATTGAAATTGATATACAACGGACCTCAGATTACCAGTATATATTGGCCTTATCCCCTCAATGAGAATCCATTTCAACTTAGAGGAACAACTTACAATAGCAGCAGAATTGTTGTTCTTGATGATCAGGGTATGTTGTCCCCTACCGATCAATTCCAAATTATCCAAATTAGTGCTTCTGATGCAGACACTCTTGGAGTCAAGAGGATGCTTAAGATGGATTATGATGGGAATTTGAGAATCTATAGCTTAAACAATTCAACCGGTTCGTTGGATGTAACATACGCGGCAATGGCCACTCCGTGTTTGATTCATGGTCTTTGCGGTGTGAATGGGATCTGTGTTTACAGGCCTGCTGCTGTTTGTTCGTGCCCTCCAGGTTACGAGCCGACGAATTCGACTGACTGGAGCCAAGGTTGCAAGCCTAAGTTTCAGAAGAGCTGCTCCGATTCTTTGTTTGTGGAGATGAAGCACACAGATTACTATGGATTTGATCTCAACTCTAACAATGAAAGTAGTAACTTTGAGGAGTGCAAGCTGTTTTGCTTGATTGATTGCAGGTGTATGGCCTTCAGTTACAGGCCAGATGGGAAAGGAGTTTGTTTCATAAAGAGTGTCTTGTTTAGGGGCTATAGCTCTCCAGATTTCAATGGTAGCATTTATATTAGGCTTCCTACGAATTCTAGCTTCGGTTCATCGCTTGAACCAGTTGTCCTCAATCTCACTGGTGTGATGTGCAATCAAAGTACAGAAAACGTTTTGATGTTGGCAGCTTCTTTTGCCACTACCAGATGGGTTTTTCTTTACTCCTTTGCTTCGGCTTTGGGGGTAATTGAGATTCTAATGTTAGCCTGTGGATGGTTCCTTTTCTTTGGGAAACATGGCATACCGGCTTCACTGGAGGATGGATACCGTGCAGTTTCAAGCCAGTTTAGGAGTTTCAACTATGGAGAGCTAAAGAGGGCAACAAATCAATTCAAGGTGGTTCTTGGAAGAGGAGGCTTTGGGATTGTTTACAAGGGATGCTTGGAAGATGGAAGGGATGTTGCCGTGAAGAGATTGGGAGATATGCTCGGAGAAAATGAATTCTGGGCAGAAGTGAGTACTATCGGAAGGATAAACCACATGAATCTAGTGAGGATGTGGGGGTTCTGTTCAAAAAAGAAGCACCGGCTATTGGTCTACGAATACATTGAAAATGGGTCCTTGGACAAGCAGTTGTTCTCCTCTGATAGTCTTCTCGGTTGGAAGGAAAGGTTCAAGGTTGCAATTGGGACTGCAAGGGGATTAGCATACCTTCACGACGAGTGCCTTGAATGGATCTTCCACTGTGATGTCAAGCCCGAAAACATACTCTTAGACACGGATTTCGAACCAAAGATCTCCGACTTTGGCCTAGCCAAGCTGTCACAGCGAGGTGCTGGTGTTGGATTCCGTGTCACCCGAGTCCAAGGCACGAAAGGGTATATGGCTCCGGAGTGGGCATTCAACCTTCCCATCACAGCAAAGGTTGATGTGTACAGCTACGGAATCGTGATCTTAGAGCTGGTGAAGGGGATTAGGCTCTCCAATTTGGTGGAGGATGGTGGCAATGAAGGTGATGAAGAGAAAGCAACCGAGCTTACAAGGCTTCTTGAGAGACTGACGAAAGCAGGTATACAAGTGGCTAGCGACGACAACTTGTCTTGGGTACAGGACTTTGTGGATCCAAGGCTGGAGGGGAAATTCAGCAGGACACAAGCTGCTACAATGATCAAAATAGGGATTTCTTGCTTGAATGAAGATAGGAACAAGAGACCCACAATGGAATCAGTGGCACAACTCTTGCAAGAATGTGAGGAATCCGAAGCTGGAAACAGTACATGAGCACCAGGCAAGACTCAAGAGCAGATAAACTTGTTTGTTATATGCACAATGAAATCGAATAATCTACTTTATTCGCCTTAGGCTACCTTAAATTGTACAAGGCCAACAGTTGATAATGCTTTGCCTCAGTTGTGATCACATAAACCTTGATCCACTCTATTGGTTGCTAATAAAGCAAATCCCATTTACTTTTCAACTGAAATCTTTCAAGCACAAAACTGTGAAATGATAGGGTACTAACTGATTATAAAACAGCAACCTGCATCATCACTGCGCAATGAATACAACTAGAACTTTACACCCATCATATGATATCCATCTTGTGATGGGGAAAGGAAAAAAAAAATCAAACCTTTTCGAATAGTCATGGAGATCAAACATCATGTAGGGTTCTTACAAGGATTTTTATCAATGACAAGAAGCATAAAATCGATTCAGCATGCATAGAAGCATAAAATCGATTAGAAAAGAATAAAGTGACTAAACCTTTACATTAAAGCATCTAAGCTCCATTTTAATTTTTTACTGCCATTGCCAGTGGCAGCTCAAGATGCCTCTTTTTGATTCAGATTGCTCATTTGCAATGCAATTTGTTAACATAAGTTGTCCGTATGCAGATCTGATCCAAGATAAGGTTCTAATCAAAATAAGGATCACGAATTGATTGTCACATCGGCATTGTAATATACAGTAATGCAAAAGGAATCCGATTGCCATATTTTGAAAGTTCTAGTCGAGTTCTGCCTGATCAATTGAGGAAAGGTTGATTAAACAAGATCATTTTTAGCATATTTTTGAAGTTATTTAGCATTAGTTTTCTCTATCATATATTTCTAGAACCATATTCTATTCTCTCGGTCTAAAAAGGCACCCTAACCTTCGCGAAAAATCCGAAAAAAAAAAAAAAAAGTTAAAACTATTATTTACCATCTGAATTACTCTATACCTCAAGGTTACTTCGCGAAAAATCTGAAAAAAGAAAAAAAATGAGGGTTTTCATTCAATGCAGAGGAAGAGTACAATGGATCAAAATGGTTCACACTTCACAGCAAAGGAATCGTGAAGAGAAGTGCTCCAATGATGACTACGGAGAAGAAGACAATTATGGAGATTCAAAAGTGTTCCATAAATTGAAGATGTATATGAGAAAGACTTGGAATTTTGACTGTAGAAATATTGATTCAGTCAAAAATTAATTAATTCACAAATTGTTTTTAATTATAAATGATATTTTAGTTTGTTAGAGCAAGCCCAAGAGATTCTCCATATTGATATTTTTTGGAGAATATTGGGATGGTTTTTTGTCCAAGAGATTCTCCATTATATTCTCCAAAATAGAGAATGGAGAGAAAATATGAAGATCATTCCCTAAATTTGGAGAAAACTCTTTATATTATGGATAAACTCTATAATGGGAAATCTGTTGGAATTAGGTCAAAAAATATTTAGAATATTTTACTTATAATTTTTTATTTTAGAAATTGTTTTAGAGAAGATGTTGAACATGCTCTTAATTGATAAGTAGGGGTGTGCATCGGTCTAAAACCTAACCGAACCGGGCCGAACCGAACCGAACCGAAACCGAAAATCTCAAAATTTTCAAACCGAAAGCCGAACCGAAAGTATTAGGTTCGGTTCGGTTATTTGCCGGTTCGGTTTGTGTTCGGTTCGGTTTTAACATAATTGAACCGAATTTCCATAAAAAAATTAAGTATACAAATATATATATAAAATACAGTATATATACACATATATACACATATTCCAATATAAAGTATACAAAAATAGTTACAAATATATATATATATATATATATATATATATATATACACGGTTACAAATATAGTGTATATATATACATTGTAGTTGTATGCTTTATAAAGTATACAAGATTAAAATATATATATATATATATATAATTGCAAATACAATGTATATATATGTGTATATATACACTATATATATATATGTATATACAGTAAGTATGTGTGTATATATAAAATATACAAATATATATACAATGTATTTATGTAGTGTATAAAAAAATTCGGTTTAACACAAACCGAACCTAAACCGAACACAAACCGAACCGAAACCGAAAAATGAAAATTCTCGAACCGAAAGCCGAACCGAAAAATTTCGGTTAGGTTCGGTTTGTGTTCGGTTTGTGTTGGTTCGGCCCGAAAATTCGGTTTGGACCGAATCATGCACACCCCTATTGATAAGATTTCGTGGGATTGTGGGTGGCCCCTTGATGGGTCAAAGTGAGTTGGGTTAATGGGAGGTTTTGTATTCTATTTTCATAGAATTACAACATTGCTTTTATCATTTTAGCTTCTTTTACAAGTTTTAAGGCAATTAACAAATGTACTAATTTACCCTCAATTATTACCCTCCTTTTTTACTTTATCGAAAACTACAACTAACAAACCATCAATCATATCAAGGGCATTTTTGTAAAGTGAAGAGAAAAATACCTACAATGACAAGTTTTTTTGAACAAAAATAACACCACAAAATGACAAGTTTTGTCGAACGGAGAGAGTAGTAGTATTATTGACAATATATATTTTAAATAATTGTATTCAACTCATTTGCATTTTTTACAAAATAATTATATTTTGTTCCGGTAGCTAGAAAACTCTTTCTCCGGACGATTGTAGAACCCTGGACAGAAACCTCAAACTGGTCCTTCTCCAGCACCAGGCACCTCTCCATGCCGTCCGCCGCCTACCGGAGATTGTCGTCGGTGTGAAAGGTTAGTAGAGTTGGTTTTCCATCGACGAGGACACGGTTGAAGAAAGTAGAATATATGTGGGTTGGCGGTTTCATCCATATCGCCGACGCCGGAGAGGAAGATTAATTATATGTATGTATGAGTTTCAGGATTAAGATGCTTGACGTATGGATTTTAACGGTATGGGAGCCTTGCTACTTAATTTGGCCTGTAATTTGGGGAAAGAGGCTCATTGTGATTTGGTAAAGTGACGTTCACGCGCTGATTCATCGTTATCACCGACCTTGCAACTGCCAGTTCGCCACTCGACTGTAACATAGGTCAAGCTACTCGATGTCGCATCCCTTACCTACTAATTCCACCATCCACGAGGCCGTCGAGGAAGCCGTCGAGGATTTGCGCCGCTGCTGTCAACACGTCTATTGCAATTGAAAACCTAGGAAGAAGATGATATATTTAGGTTAATTACGAACATTAACCCATAGTTTTTAGAAATCTTAGATTGGCCCAAATTTTTTTAAAAATGAAAAGGACTGGAGTTATAATATGTTGTCATATATCTTGCTAATAGATAAATAGCATCTTGCCAATCCACCTTCCCGTTCAATTATTGTCTCCGTCCTTTTTCTTTTTTCTTGAGTGAAAAATTAAAGTTCATATTGTTTTTTACCATTGGGTCTAATCGATTGGCAAGTTCACATTGTTTCTTACCATTGAGTCTAATCGATTGGCGCAAGCCGGTTTATACCGGGTGCATAACTCTTGTCAGTTGTATCACGGGGTTTACCACCAAAAAGATGGGTTAGAGAATAATATCAATGGCTTGTTCAAAATAGAAAAAAAATATATATTATTTTTTAAATTATCTATATAAACTCTTAATTTAGAAGAGTTTAGGATGATGTGTCAATCTTAGAGGCATTTTAGGAGTTTTAACCAATCATATTTTTTTGCCATTTTTCTTTGATTTTCTTTAATTCTCTTTTTTTTTTCTTCTTTATTCCTTTAATTCTCTTTTTTCTTTAATTTTAATAACTATCTATATAAACTCTTAATTTAGAAGAGTTTAGGATGATGTGTCAATCTTAGAGGCATTTTAGGAGTTTTAACCAATCATATTTTTTTGCCATTTTTCTTTGATTTTCTTTAATTCTCTTTTTTTTTCTTCTTTATTCCTTTAATTCTCTTTTTTCTTTAATTTTAATAACTATTGGGCTTAATTCAAAACATTGAATTCAATCTAATATAACCATTGGACTTAATTCAAATTTATTTACTAACTGTTGAGTTTAATTCAAAACATTGAATATAACTATTGATTATGACACAACACATTTAAACAATGTTATAATAATATTGATATTATTATTCATGAGTAATTTAAAATATCTATATTTATGTATTATACTTTACATAAGATTTTTAAAAAATAATTTTCCGAGATAATTGTAAGATACATTTGTTGTAAAGTTTTTTTTATGATTTTTATCTTAACATTTATTAATATTTTTTATATAATATTTTAGTTTAAAAAAAACGCGCTATGGCGCGGGAATCATACTAGTTTTTACTTATTTCTATAATTTAGAGAATAATTAACTAATTGACCAAAAAAAGAATAATTAACTTCAGAATGTTACAAATTTTTTTTAAAAAAAAAGGCTCTATTTTATTTATGCCATTTAGGTTTCTCACATCAGTTGAATTGAGAAATGATTTTCCTTTTTTTTTTCAAATATAACAAGCGCTGTTCAACGGTAGCAACTAGCAACTACTCCGTATAGCAGCTAGCTGTTCAAACGCATCTGTTCAATGTATACGCGCCAAACGCAGCTGCGAAATTTCTTATCTGAAAACCCCGAATTTGGCAATTTGGCGGATTTTCTTCATGCGTCGTCATTCGAAAAAGAACGGGTTTGGAAGAGATACAGATTTTCTGCATCGGTTAATTTTGTGTTGCCATCCAATATAAATATAAGTAGTCGTTAGTCGTTACTATCCTTCACTTCTTCTCCTATCGCAATTCTGAAACCAACCATTATGTCTGACCTTCGAGATTTCACCTTCTACTCCTTCCTCCTCCTTCTCCTCCTCCAACTGTCTCTCTCCATTGCGCGTTCAACCACCCCGCCCCTCACCAAACTCTCCATAGGCTCGCACCTTTCCGTTGGGGATTACCTCACCTCCCCTGACAGCACCTTCACCGCCGGCTTCTACGGCGGCTCCAATGCCTTCTGGCTCGCCGTTTGGTTCACCCGAATCCCCAGCCCAAACGCCGTCGTTTGGACGGCCAACCGTGACCACTTCGTCATCGGCCAAGGCTCCCACCTTATACTCCAGAGAGACGGCACTCTTTTGTTGACCGACAGTGGCGGCTCTGTCGCCTGGCAGAGCAGCACACCCTCTTCGGTGGTTGACAGGCTGGAGCTTCTCGACACCGGCAACCTTGTCATCCGATCTCTTCGCGATGAGATTCTCTGGCAGAGCTTCGATTACCCCACCGACACTTTGCTGCCCGGACAACCCTTACGTATGAATACGAGGTTAGTTTCCGGGTTAAGAGAGGGTAATTTCGGCTCTGGTTACTTCAGTGTGTTCTTTGATCAAGATAATGTGTTGAAACTGATATACAACGGACCTCAGATTACCAGTATATATTGGCCTTATCCCCTCATTAAATCTGCGTTTGAACTTAGCGGAACACCTTACAATAGCAGCAAAATTGTTGTTCTTGATGATCAGGGTATGTTGTCCCCTACCGATCAATTCCAAATTAGTGCTTCTGATGCAGGCACTCTTGGAGTCAAGAGGATGCTTAAGATGGATTATGATGGGAATTTGAGAATCTATAGCTTAAACAATTCAACCGGTTCGTTGGATGTAACATACGCGGCAATGGTAACTCCGTGTTTGATTCATGGTCTTTGCGGTGTGAATGGGATCTGTGTTTACAGGCCTGCTGTTGGTTGTTCATGCCCGCTAGGTTACGAGCCGACGAATTCGACTGACTGGAGCCAAGGTTGCAAGCCTAAGTTCCAGAAGAGCTGCTCCGATTCTTTGTTTGTGGAGATGAAGCACACAGATTACAATGGATTTGATCTCAACTTTACCAGTGAAAGTAGCAACTTTGAGGAGTGCAAGCAGCTTTGCTTGGGGGATTGCAGTTGTACGGCCTTCAGTTACAGGCCAACTGGGGAAGGACTTTGTTTCACAAAGAGTGTCTTGTTTAGTGGCTACAGCTCTTCAGATTTCCCTGGTAGCATTTATATTAGGCTTCCTACGAATTCTAGCTACGGTTCATCGCTTGAACCAGTTGTCCTCAATCTCACTGGTGTGATGTGCAATCAAAGCACAGATAACGTTTTGATGTTGGCAGCTTCTTTTGCCACTACTACCAGATGGGTTTTTCTCTACTCCTTTGCTTCGGCTTTGGGGGTAATTGAGATTCTAATGTTAGCCTGTGGATGGTTCCTTTTCTTTGGGAAACATGGCATACCGGCTTCACTAGAGGATGGGTACCGTGTCGTTGCAAGCCAGTTTAGGAGCTTCAACTATGGAGAGCTCAAGAGGGCAACAAATCAATTCAAGATGATTCTAGGAAAAGGAGGCTTTGGGATTGTATACAAGGGCTGCTTGGAAGATGGAAGGGATGTCGCAGTGAAGAGATTGGGAGATATGCTCGGAGAAAATGAGTTCTGGGCAGAAGTGAGTACTATCGGAAGGATCAACCACATGAATCTAGTGAGGATGTGGGGGTTCTGTTCAGAAAAGAAGCACCGGCTATTGGTCTACGAGTACATCACAAACGGGTCCTTAGACAAGTGCTTGTTCTCCCCTGATTGCCTTCTCGGTTGGAAGGAAAGGTTCAAGGTTGCAATTGGGACTGCAAGGGGATTAGCATACCTTCACGACGAGTGCCTTGAATGGATCTTCCACTGTGATGTCAAGCCCGAAAACATACTCTTAGACACGGATTTCGAACCAAAGATCTCCGACTTTGGCCTAGCCAAGCTGTCACAGAGAGGTGCTGGTGTCGGATTCCGTGTCACCCGAGTCCAAGGCACAAAAGGGTATATGGCTCCGGAGTGGGCATTCAACCTTCCCATCACAGCAAAGGTTGATGTGTACAGCTACGGAGTCGTGATCTTAGAGCTGGTGAAGGGGATTAGGCTCTCCAATTTGGTAGAGGATGGTGGCAATGAAGGTGATGAAGAGAAAGAAAGTGAGCTTACAAGGCTTCTTGAGAGACTGACGAAAGCGAATATACAAGTGGCTAGCGACGACAGCTTGTCTTGGGTAGAGGACTTTGTGGATCCAAGGCTGGAGGGGAAATTCAGCAGGACACAAGCTGCTACAATGATCAAAATAGGGATTTCTTGCTTGAATGAAGACAGGAACAAGAGACCCACAATGGAATCAGTGGCACAACTCTTGCAGGAATGTGAGGAATCTGAAGCTGGAAACAGTACATGAGGCATGAGCACCAGGCAAGACTCAAGGAGCAGATAAACTTGTTTGTTATATGCACAATGAAATCGAATAATCTACTTTATTCGCCTTAGGCTACCTTAAATTGTACAAGGCCAACAATCGATAATGCTTTGCCTAAGTTGTGATCACATAAACCTTGATCCAATCTATTGGTTGCTAATAAAGCAAATCCCATTTACTTTTCAACTGAAATCTTTCAAGCACAAAACTGTGAAATGATAGGGTACTAACTGATTATAAAACAGCTACCTGCATCACCACCGCACAATGAATACAACTAGAACTTTACACCCATCATATAATATCCATCTTGTGATGGGGAAAGAAAAAAAAAAATCAAACCTTTTCGAATAGTCATGGAGATCAAACATCATGTAGGGTTCTTACAAGGATTTTGATCAATGACAAGAAGCATAAAATCGATTCAGCGTGCATAGAAGTTAACTAGTCAGTTGGAAAGGTACATGATTAGAAAAGAATAAAGTGACTAAACCTTTGCATTAAAGCATCTAAGCTCCATTTTTTAACTGCCAATGCCAGTGGCAGCTCAAGATGCCTCTTTTGATTCAGATTGCTCATTTGCAATGCATTTTGTTAAGATAAGTTGTTTGTATGCAGATGCAGCAGATCTGATCCAAGATAAGGTTCTAATGAAAAAAAAGGATCACGAATTGATCATCATATCGGTATTGTAATACAACAGTAATGCGAAAGGAATCCGATTGCCATATTTTGAAGGTTCTAGTTGAGTTCTGCTGATTAATTGAGGAAACGCTGATTAAACAAAGGAAGATGAAGGACACAAGATCATTTTTAGCATATTTTTTAAGTTATTTAGTATTAGTTTGCTCTATCATATATTTCTAGAACCATATTCTATTCTTTTGGTCTAAAAAGGCACCCTATGTATCCCGTTGTTTACAGTCGAGTTTTATGGGTTTCAGCGCCTTGTTTGCGCATGAAACTTGATCAAATTTAAACCTTTCAGGTACAATCATGTCTGTGTATCGACTGCACGTTTGAAAGAAAGATGCTTTCACTTGGAAGAGAACATGATTTGAATACTTTTGTCTTCTTGTATTCTTCAATCATTCAGACATGGAAGAACACTCATGATTTCTAGTAACTTGGAAGTTAAAAGAGTCATTGATGCTTCATAACTCCTTACCAAGCCAATACGAAGCTTATACTCACCGTGTCTGGGGAAGCATAGCTCACCTGTAGTTAGCATTTATATTCAAAACAAGAAGTATATAATATTTTTCAGCATTTTTTCTTGCATTTGTACACAATTTCTTAATGTATTGAGCAGATCTTGAGTTGAGCAGGTGCAGGAGAAACTTCAGCCTCATCAATTCATGTGCAGGTGCAGCCGTGCAGGAGCAGATTTTCAGAAAGCGAGTTCTTCAGCATTGGCACGGTCCACATCTACACGTTTCACCGGCTAGCCAATGAAGCCACAAGCAACTCAAACTATGTTAGGCAGCTAATGAATAGATAGTGTAAACAGCTAGGATGATTACCTTTCAGTTGCGAAAAAAATGTTGCATCGCCTGCCTTGAAAGCGGATATAGCATAAGTGTTGGAAAGGAACGGGTAACCTGCATCCGTGAGGCTCAGAAGTACAACTGTATGCACTCAACTGAGCCTCAGGATGCAGATTAACCATTTCTAACCAACATAAAATCAGTTGATCATTTGGATTGAAGAGCAAGTGTTACTGAGTTTCTAAGACTCAGTCACTTGTTGCTAAGTTGCTTGATCAAAGCATGGCAAGATGCGCGATTTATACTACTCCATACAGTGTCGGGAAGGCCCACAAGCGCGTAAAGCAAAAGATAAGATCACTCATAGAGTCGATTTTGTTCCCCTTGTCCAATCATGTAAGTTAGGGACTTTGGAGTTATCTTTTTTTTTCTGAGATAGGGAAACTCATTGATGCTTGAGTTCTCTCTAGGGACTCTAAGACGTTTGAACTATTCAAACAATGAGAGAAGAAAAGCACAAGAGGGCACAAACTCGTCGCCACAGAAATGGTTTCCTTACAAATTGCACTTCAGGGAATCTTATGCAAAAATATGCTCAAGCAATCCAAGTCTTTGTCACCTTTGTCTTGCAAATATTATATACCAAAGGGAATCCGAGGTGTATTCTTTAGTATGCCTCGCTATGTTGTCGATGTATGTCTCT
The DNA here is from genome assembly GCA_963922045.1 of Persicaria maculosa. Lineage (NCBI taxonomy): Eukaryota > Viridiplantae > Streptophyta > Magnoliopsida > Caryophyllales > Polygonaceae > Persicaria > Persicaria maculosa. The sequence goes on from OY998268.1 coordinate 53,936,473, forward strand.
TACCTTGCTTCAATCATAAGATTGGAACAAGAAATCGACGTTATTCGTGGTAAAACCTTTCAAGTATGTTTTAACCAGTTTAAGATTGTTATGAAGATGGCGTTGGAGGTGAAAAGAGACCAAAACCGACCCTCGAGAGGCTCAAGAGACCGAGTGGGTGTTGTCGCTAACTAGAGAGCTCAGGGTCATCAAAAAAATCTGCAGAAGGAAACAAAAACTTGCATTAGAATGATGCTGGAATGATTCATACAAAAAAAAAAAAAGCAAACAGTGGGCAAAAGAAAGAGATGGATGCTTTTAGGAAAAGGATTAATGCTAGTAGAATCTGCACTTGGCATATCCTCCTCATGGCATTTGGTATATATGATCAAAATGCTTAAAAGGCATATGCAGCCAAGGAGAACATGCCACTCTTTGTAGGCTCTTGACCAACCCATGACACTGACTTCCAGACCGAATCCGAGGCGTAAAATGGGGCATCAAACTGGGCAAAGGACGCTTCTCTTCACACTGTTTCATTTGGAGTTCAGCTTCAGGTATCTGCCAAGTTGATAACAATAGGCCCCAATGCCCCCACCTGTGTTCTTAACTCTTCAACAACCACCACAAACAATTGAAGTTCATCATGATCAGTAGTGTGTTCATGATGGTGAAATTGAAAGATGGTCATCTGATTTTTCTCATCTCAGACGTTTGGCTTGACGCAACGTCATTATACATTATAAGCTGTTTATCGACCCATATCATACATTACAAGCAATCACCAACCATGAATACAAGAACCACTTTCTAGGGGCAAAATGAGTTTAAGAGCTCATACTAACAAACTGGCTGAAGATTTGGGATTCAGGAGACAACCAAGCGTTGCAAGGTCCAGCATGTTATACTCTACAATCCAGATGTTCAAAGATTCCTTGAAAAGTTACAGATGAAAGGGTTGCAAAGCAAGGATAAATTACATTTTACAGCACCAGTCCATTAACTAGTAATGCGATGAGAGTGCAAAAATGGATAGAGTACACAAAAACCCTTGAACCCTAGATTGCAACAACTAAAAATAACACGAACACAAAACTTCTTTGACGATTACTATCATCAGTGGATCTGTAACTCTTCCTAGGCTAACTAACTTACTAGCTTTAGCCGGATGTACATCCAACTCTTGTAAAATTGCTCTATACGCATGGTCAGATCCCCCAGGGTAAGCGAGAGAAATTACAGGCAACCAAAACACTGCTCTATACATGCATGGTCAAATCGCACCTTCTATGTAGAAGATCGTGGTGATAAAAGCGTCTTCAGAGTTTCGTATGTCATGAATGCGATGCCCACACCAGGGACAACCTTGTAGTATTCTGGAAGGATTCCCCTATATAACCCGCGCAGGCCTTCTGATCTGAATATGTGTCCAAGTGTGCCAGCAATGCCAGTTTTATAAACACGGGCTTGACCAGCAGCCCCCTCCAATTGCATTCTTCGTCTCACGAGATCTAGAGGAAATGTCACTGCAAGAATCAAGGAAATCGAAAACAGTCAAATAACTAGCAAATGAGCCATGTGAGGTGCTAATGAGAGAAAATAGTAACAAAAAGCATGAAAACAGATGGCAACTTATCACTAAAAACATAATAGCAAATGAGCCTCATGGGGATCGACAGTTCTTGATGAAATCAAAGAGAAGTCTATCATGCCAATGATTGCCCCCCAAAAAAAAGGAACTAGGTTTTGCTCACATGCCAACAAAAAGATGAGAAAAGCACTAGACAAGAAAACTCAGATGCTGGGTAAATAAGTTTGTATCCAACTCACCCGTAGAAGATGCAATGCCTGATAGACTGCCACAAGCAAGACTGGTAATGAGTTTGGAATCATCAGGCCTGATATTGAGACAGAGACCAACAGTGAAAAAAAGAAGACGCAAAGGAGCATTAAAATATTCACATAACTATCCTGAAAGAAATCATGATTAAGACTCTTTTCATACCTTTGGGATTGCCAATAGGATCTCAAAGTTTCATAAACTGAGAAACTTATTGCAATAGTTGGTCCAACACCCTGCATCACAGGAACACCAGAAAGAAATTAGAGAGAGGTGAAAAAGGTTTATTTACAAACTACTGAATTTGAGGATACTAGGGCTTGTAAGCATACCAATAATGTAGCTCCTAGTCCTTTGTACAAGCCCACAGATCCTTCCTCTTTGAATATAGTACAAAGCGCATGAGAAAGACCTCTATAATATACAGTACTTCGCTGCAAAGACACCATCATACAACATTGTTAAGCGATGTATAAGAAAACTTGAAAAGCTGAGTAAAATTGGATTGAATTGCTTCAAATATGAGGAGAAAATATGTTTCAAAGCGACGCCTTTAGTCAAAAGCAACATTACTACCTACATTTCTACCTTGTTACAAATGCCTTCAAATATGAGGATACAGCATTGCCACAAATATGAAGATACATGCAGACAATGTAAGGTTTCAAGTTTTCACTGCCAGCAGTAAAATAAGATCTTTGTCAATCCTGAACCTAATGGATGTGACTTTTTCAGGTAGATCACTTAATTATCAGCTACTCACCCTTATATTAACAAAACACAACTACCATGAAACAGTCTGAATCATAAAAGCTCGTGTTATGGCACTCAACATAACATGCAGCCAAGAATATCTGTTCATATAATAAGTCATTCTACTTACTACAAATATATGATCAACAAAATCTTATGAGTTATGAGGAATCACTTTTAAATTCTTAAATATAATCCACATTGTAAAAATATTCTTGAAAATTACTATGCCCATAAATATTTGCCCAAATTTAAGTGACTGAAGAAAATTCCAGGAAATAAACCAATAAAAGTATATGCTAAGGTCAAAAATCATATGGCATGACTTGTCACTCATTGACAAATTTTCTAAGAAATTAGCGGATTGTTAAAATCCTGCAACTTCGTTGTCACAACAATGTATGGCATGACATGTGGATCTAATATGTTTTTTGATAATGCCTGATCACATAACTAACAGGAGTACCTGGTAATGATAAAGGAACTTATATGTATTCATGATAAGGATTAAGTAGGCCTAATAATGTAAACTTTATCATGCCAGCCACGCCCTAAATGCCTCAAATCGCCTACAAAGCATGACTGAATGACATAATAGGAGCTTTAATACCCATTACGGTGGCATTACCTGTGCTGCAAGACGTGTCCTCACAAGGTCTAATGGATAAGTAGCTGATGCAGCTGTTATCCCCGACAATCCTCCACTGACAAAATGGACTGCAACATCTTTTCCCACACTAGAACTACCACCTTGCTCATCAACAAATGATTGTAAAAACTGTACAAAATAATTCACAAACTCCAGTTAGACTGTTAGACAGTGAGGTTCATGAAATCACGTATTACAAGTTACAACAATAGCAACAAAAACAGCTAACCGTCTTATAACGCTCATAAGAATAGAAGTTGACGGCAGAGTAAGGGAGGCGATGCACAATCGTGACCATATTCCCTTTCCAGAAAGCTCTCAGACCTTCCTCGTTAACAATGCGTGAAGCCTCTTGCCATAAGCTGGGTTTGCTCAATGCTGTAACATCACCATGCATCCCTTGCACCTACAGGAATGTTTAAAAGAGGACAAAAAAAGGTGTTAAATTGCTGACACAGTACCTCTCCCTCCCCCTTTAATATAGCAAGGCAGTTACAACTTACAACTACGTGAATCTTTAAACAGAAGAAGAAGGAAACCACATTCTTAATTCCCTCTTAACCAAGCAATGAGGATAATCACTCTTGCTTGTACAAGTACATTCACAGTTTCACCAATTCCATCACGATTAAAGAACCCTAAAAGCTTCAACCTTTTCATCATAATCCAACTCCAACTCTGTTTCTAGATATTGAATTAGAAATTGAACTTAATGAAGCACCGTATTTCAAACAAATTCACATGTAAAAGAGGAACTGAAACTGAATCAAGGACACAATACCCAAATCTAACAATTCAATTGCCCATTATAAATAAAATCAAGGAAGGAACGGAGAGAGCGAACCTGAAAGAGAATAGTAAGACGAGCGAGTGGGGCGGTACAAGTTTTGGCAACAGCGCCGGCTACACCACCGGCAAGGAGCTGGGGCCCCGTCCCCAACTGCGTGTGAGTCGGCTGAAGGAGATTCCGGGACGAAGCACTTTCGGCGCCGCTGAGGGGCGAATTCGAAGACATAACCATTGTTCCTCTCTCCACCGCCAGCCCGGCTCTGGCTTCCATCGCGAGTTATCTCTGTGTTAATCCTAATGGCGGTGGAAGCCGCAACACGAAGAAGTGTAGTTTAGGGGTGGAGTGAGAGGGAAGCCATTAGAGGTTTAGGAAGATTCGAATTGCTAAAATTGTGAGGGGAACGAGAGAAGAAGAAAAAAACCCTAGCTAAACCCCTTCACCCTCGTCGCTGTATCGCACCGCACCACTTGACTACTTGCTTGGTTGTTGCCTTTTTTTTTCCTTTTTTTTTTTTTTTTTTTTGCTTGGGTGTTGGCGTGTTGCCTTGTTGAGTTGTTGCCCTTGTTGGTAATATTTGTATTTCTTCTTCCCAAAAATATATTTTTTAAAGTGTCTTGGGCAGCAAACAACGACCAAAATACGTATATATCTTTTTTTTTTTGAGCAAATAAATACGTATATATCTATTTCATATTGTAATTAAAGTTATATTTTTATATCTATTCGCATCTATATTTTTATACTAGAAATAATCTTGTTAAGGTTAATCTTAGCCCGATATTGATAAATAGCGGGTCTCACATAAATTTTAATTTTAGTAATCTATAGTTTATTTTTATTTAAGCAAAAATAATTTATAAATTTTCATAATGCATGTGTCAAATAACTCAAGAAAAAAATTTAAAAATACATGTTAAATATTCTAGAGTATATATTTATATATATCGGATATAAATAAGTTTGAAAACTTTTGTCACTTTGTGAAAGTTTACAAATTTTATTTTTAAGAGAGCGTTAATGAAATTTTCTTTAATTCTTTTAGAAGAAAACCTTGAGAGTATTTATTTCATATCTCCAGCAGAGCTGACAGATAAGGTTGCACACATTAGCCGCTCTATTAAGAGCTTTGACATCTATCTATCTATATATCAATCTATCTATATACATATACTAAAATCGATGCATAGCGTCCTATGTGGCGCGTTATAATACGTTGATTCTAGGAAAAAAATAATAAAATAATATTTTGTCATAGTTTATAGAAAGTTATATAAGTCACAATCCATCTTTATATAATTTGGTTAAGTGAAAAAATATAAATAAATAATATTTCATAGTCATACACGCATACTTACCAAAAATATTAATAGATAAAAATATCAATAGATAAATATTTTAGGTGCTATTTTATTTATATCCATATTGTTTGGTGCAAAATATTATTTATGTCAAAATTAATTATTTAATTATTATTATTTTATTTATATCTATATTATTTCTTGAGGTCAAAATAGATTATTAAAATATTATATAGTAATAATTTATAGCCACAAATACAAGCATAGATATTTTAGTAAATTAACATAATACCTTGGATCGCATGGAGTTTTTAATCGTCCATCACCACACTCACCTAGGCGTGGCCACGGGTTACGGGTCAACCCGTGACCCGCCGGGTCCGGGTTGACGGGTGCCGCCGGGTAGCGGGTCCGGGTTAGGGTCGTGGGTATTCAAACCCACCGACCCGCCGGGTCGAACCATTTTAAAAAGCCGACCGTTGCATTGTGGGGCCCACTGTTTGATGAAATTTAAAAAAAAAAAATTTAGCCGTTGTAACGGCTAGTTGAGGCTCAACTAGGCTCGGGGCTATAAATACCCGGCTCTTTCAAGTCACAAATCACACATCCCATATTATATTCCCATCCAATCCATCAATTTCATTTTCGTAAGCTCGTAAATCGTAATCATGTCCGACGCAGCTACATCCGGTGACAACTTTCGCGCGGCGTTGTTCCGGGATCATTACGACAATTTTCCCCCTCATACATAAATTGAAAAATGGTACATAAACGGCAAACACGAAAGGCGGAATATTGCAAACCCGTTTGAACCCGGACCCTATCCGCCGGGTCGACCCTTGGACCCGCCGAGTGACCCGAAACTGTGGACCCGTGGAATTCCCGGGTTAGGGTTCGGGTCACCCTTCCACGACCCTTGACCTGACGGGTCGAACCCGTGGCCACGCCTACACTCACCTCTTAATTTCTCATCATCTTTTAATTATTTTAACTCGGCCCAACTATAACGGCCCAATTTGGGCCTAACTAGACAGCGAAAATATGAAATCCAAAGCCCTATACATACATGGAATTGGCATGGGAGCAAAATAATAAATGGATCATTAAGGTAGCTTCATTCCTCGAATTTATGTATAAGAACATGATAGTTGTCGCTCTGGAATTGTAAAATGTAATTGTAGACTAACTATCATGTTCTTATACATATTTTGTTAGGTATTGGTAAATGTTCAGCTGATATTTTTGAGTTGCTAGATGATATTACAAAACTATAAAGTTATAGTGTTGACCTACGACCAAAGTAGGGGCGGAGTTACAATTTTTTTTTTTTATGGGGGGACAATTATATGTGCGCAAAATTATCCAGTGCAGTATTGTTTTGGACTAAAAAGTCACAAATTCATTAGTTTAAATAGGAAAAAATATATATGTAACACAAAAATATATGATGCCCTTAACGTTAAAAAAATATTTGTTTAGAATAAAAAATCTTCGTTTTATGATTAAATATTGTATTTTTGTTGTTATAGGAAAGAAAAATAGATAAATAAATTAAATAGTCGAGCAAAAACCTAATGAAGTAAGGATAATAAAAATAATATATATATATATATATATATATATATAACAAACATTGAATCTATATACATATACTAAAACCGACGCATTGTTGCATACGTGGCGGCGCGTGAGTACATCTGCATACGTGGCGGTGCGTGAGTGCATCTCGCAAAACTTTCTCCCGTAAAAAAGGAAATCTCATAAAAATAATTATTTTATTTTACCATTAACTCATATAATTGGAAAGATGAAATATCTTATAAAAGAGTAAATATTATATAAGGAGAAACAATATTAGTTGTAGATATATACTATATATTTAACAAAAAATAATATTAAAATATTTTTAAAAAACAGTTATCTATTAATTACATGAGATTCAATTAATTGTAGATTAGAAGAAAAAAAATTACCTTATAAATGCGAATTCTATATATATTTTGAGAGAATCTAAATAAAAAAATATTTAGATTTTTTATAATTTATCAAATTAATTTTATTTATATCTATATTAATTGTATTAATGTATTCTCCGTACACATCTATATTAATTATATTAATGTATTCTCCGTACACGGGACGGGACCTACACTAGTTAGTATATAAATTGTTTGTACTCTTAATACGTGACAAGATATGTGTAAGCATATTTAAAACTTTAAATCTGCGTAACTTTTTTTTTTCTAATTGTCGAAATGAGTAATACGGAGTATAAAATATACTATCATTTCAAATCTCGATCTCAAGTTGCATTATAGTATGGGAATGTCAAGCTAAATGAAATATGAAAGCATTTTAGTTTATTAAAACATAATTAAAGTGACTAATGTGCATCAATTTAATGTTGTATTAGATTGAGACATAGTATAATATACCAAAATGAAGCTATTAACGGAAAAAAAAACATGTTCAAGTGATTGAGCACTTCCTTGACCCCCACATCCGCCCTTGAATGGAAGTATACTCGAAGGGGGTATAATTTTGTAGCTCACAAACTGATATAGTCTTGTAAGGGTTCAAAGTTCAAACCCTCTCTTTTCAATCATGTCTCTTCTCAACAAAAATAACTTTTTTTAATTGATACTTGTAAGTTGTAAGAGAACGGAGTTATCAAATAATACGGAGTAAAAAGGAAGGACATATTTGGAGACACCTCATTTTTTTTGTATGACGTGGAGGTTCCGAGGTTATCGACTAATCCTCCACGGGCCGAACGGCAAGCCGCAAGACAGACTCATCCATGCCAAGGTAAATCAAGGCATGAGGGTGAAGTTGCTTCTAGTGGGATTTGAACCCTTGACCTCATGGTAGGGAGGAATAAGGAAGCACCTCACTCTTACCACTAGGGCAAAAGATCATTGGTACACCTCATTTAATTCCGTCTTGTACCGCTGGGGAGGATTGTGATTGAAATTACATATATTATGATTTTTTTTGGTGGAATAATAGTTACATTTTGAATTATCTAAATGGAGATTTTTTTTTGAGAAACTAAATGGAGATTAATGCAGTGTTTTGGCACTATTTGCTGTTAAAATAAAACACGTGCAACATGTGCATTATCAGCCAATATAGGTTTTGTTTGTCGAAACCCCTAAGAAAATACTAAAAATTCAATAGTAAATGCTCCATTTATTCAATTTAAATTCTCACATTTAGGGCTTCGATTTATTTTTTCCCTGGAAAATTAAATTTATTGTTAAATATGAGTATACAGTACAATTTGGCTTGGTCATCATTCATCTTGGCTTAAGCCATTGTGTAGGACTTCCTCTCCCCTTATATTTTGATTTACTATACTACCCACAATCAATGTGGGATGATTATCTTTTTATCCCAACATTTATTAGATTTGTGATAAATTAATTTGTAGTGAAAATTGCTAACCTAATTAACGTACGTACATCCTTTGGCCAAGATGAATGATGACCAAGCAGCTCGCCCTGCCAACTGACCATTCCACATGCGATGGGCCCCACGCCGTAATAGATCGAACCAAAAAAACGTTACTCCGTGGTCCGTACTACATATGATTTGGTCAAAATTTTACAAAGCTTATATAAAAAGACAAAGATCAAAGTACGTACACACAGCCACGTACGTACATGTTCAAAAGTACAGTATATATAACTGATTGTATACACTCGTCAACCCATGAAATCATGCGAGAGCTGCCCACCCATTACGCCCCTGGCCCCGAACCCCGCGTCGTCGTGGCCCGAAAGCTCGTATCGATGAGCCAGCGCTAGGGTTGGGTACGGATCCAGCAACCCGTTCATCCCGTGGTGGCTGTTCTGGTGGAGGGCGAGCGTCAGAGACACCCCGTTGCTCCCACCGACCCCGAACTGATGTCCATACTGCAAGTTCAGCTGGGGCTCGTCTTGATGATGAACTGCCATGGGCAGATCCATCAGCTCGTTCCTCACCCGTTTTTCGGGGGGGTTATTCGAACTGGAAGACGGGTTAGCACGGGCGTGATTTGGCGCTTGGTGATCCTCGCTGGCTGACGCGGGTTGGCGTGTATGTGAGGACGAAGCGGCTGCCCTCGTTTGGTGAGCTTGTTGGCGTGTTTCCAGGGAGTGTATCTCTTCCACCATCGGCTTCCATAGTCTCACCCTCGCGTTTATGAACCAGTTCGACACCTGCAAAAGTTTCATTCGTGTTTGCTTCGGTCAATTGTGTTCCATATATAGATAGTTTTTTTAGCAGTTGAATGCCAATGCCAACCTGGTTCCGCGAAAGGCCTGTCTGCTTAGCCAGCATCATCTTGTCGGTGTCCGTAGGATATCTGAAACGAATAATAGACAAATGATATGATATCCATTTGTAAGCCATAGTTCAGCAATCCAAATTGAGTCATGGATGAATCTCTTACGGGTGTAGAAAGTGCTCAAACAACCATGACCGTAGCACGGAGACAGCTCGCTCAGGGAGGCCCCTTTGGGGCCTCCAAACAGGTTGATTGTCCACAATCCTTGCACTATTGTGAATCGGTCTTTGGCTATATAGCGCAAAGTTGTCATTTTCATCGGGCTGCCCGTGTTTCCTTCCAACCGAGCTGCCTGATGCTTTGCGCATGAACTGAAGCTGGTCAGTGATGGCAGTTTTCAGGCGCTTGAAGTGCTTGGACAAGGATTTCAAGGCGAAGCTTGCAAAAGGGGCAGCATTGTTGAGCCCCGGGATGGATTCAAATGACGCCACCACAGCTTGCAAATGTTGGCAGTATTGCCTGTACCTCCTGTAAACCTAATAACAAACAGATGGTTTTTAAAAATAAGTTTGGAAAGTGTACACAAATGCAAGCTACGGTGAATTTGTTTGTCATCTACGATAAACAATTTATTTGCAACATATGATGATGAATGAATGTGAACATAACTGATCTCTTGCATAAACACGCATATCCTTGTGTTGCTACATGTACAATTTTCGTGAAACCGAGCACCATACACATTTGAAAGAATCAATCACGTTGAAAGAAGAACCTATAGATAAACCGAGAGACATTAACTAGAGATAACCAATTTCGCAAAAACAAATTGATCACAATGATCTTGTAGACATTCATATAAGATCTTATAAAATCGTAAATTCAAAGACCCGAGAGCTTTATTGCTGTGGAAGTAGCTAGGAGGAGCTGAGGAACAAAGTTGCGTAAATCCAACTTAATACTCCGTTTCCATATAGTGACTTTTTACTATTCATGTACGTATTTTAAGGTGATAAAAACAATATAAAATATTAAATTTTTAATAATTTTTTTTGATAAACTCATACTTATTAATAATAAATACTGTATAATATTATTTAAAAAATTAATTATAATTGTAATATTTAGTTTTTACCCTCTTAGAAATACGTGTTGACTTGAAAAAGTCACTTATTTGGAAACGGAAGGAGTAATGTATTATTGTATCGGAAACTACTTAGATTAAATTAATCTCTATGAGCGTATGTGAGTCCAACATACAGCTCAAAACAGTGTACACTTCCAATTGACAATAAGCAACATAATCTCGCTGGTTAATAAGTTCCTAACTGACTTTGTACTTCAAGTCTTGTAAGTGTCTGATTCCATTAGAGGCTTTTATGAAGATTAAGATAGCAAGGAAAAGGAGATTATTCACTCACTAAGACGCCCATCTGTATAATTGTTCATGCGAAGGTTTAGAGGCATAATAGCTCAAACCCTTCTATTCAAATAGTACCGTAGTCAATTAGGATAAGTTGGATTACATTCTTATTAAAGGCTCATTTTGGCACAATTTAGGAAAAAACAGCACTAGACACTTACGTCATTACAATAGGAGAGGGGGATTTGAACTTATGCATCACCTATGGGTCACTAAGTGTCATCCTTACCGACTAAGCTACTAAGGCTTGACTCAAAACACCAATAAGATAATAAAAAGTTCACGAGGGCGTGTTCAGATAGTGCGAATAGACAATGAACAACTTTTCTAGCCATAAGTATCAAAAGCATTACATCATAAAGACATGATTATGTTATAATTAATCCCATGTGGATCTTTCATTAAACTAAAATTTATATCACTAGGAGCTAAGATTCTGATAAGCCTAAACAACCAAAGATAAATGTATAAGATAACTAGACAAGTGTATAATCCTTTTTCCATGGATTCCTTACTTTAAACAAAACGTACTGCAAAACTTAGCTTCAATGAGATACATCTACAGCTCTACTACTGTTAGGTTCTTTAAAAGCACAATCTTTTTGCATATATTCCCCCCAACACCCTCACCTTTACCAAAAGGACAATTAATTTATGACCTCTAAACTTCACTGTACGTTACCTCACATGAAATCAATGGGGGCATCTACCTGTCCTGTACATAAAATATGAGTATGACTAGCCAATGCAGTAACTGTTGGAACAATCTCAAAAGAGGCCAGTTAACTCTGACCACAAAAAATCTGGCCTTGGATATGATATGAATAGATACTATCAATTTGGGGTTCTTCAATCAACAACCTTTGTCAATTTGAAATATCAAGAAAAAAGAAACTCATCTAAATGCAGTAATTAATCATTCAGCAAGAAACAGTTACTTCAATAATTAGGGAGGGTTTGGGGTTTGAGTTTTCACCTCATCAAGCATGGAAATCAGCCTGGGCATGGTAGAGCCATCATCACTGTGATCCAAACACGAATAGCTCTCATCAGTCGGAGGTTCCAGCAAGCTCGGATCCGGCTCCATTTTCTCACCGGAACAGCACCCGCCGAGCTCGCAGATCTCCTGCAAGAGCTGCTGCGCGGGCCTCATAAAGATCGAACCTTTCAAGATGGAGGTGTAACCGGTGAAGGGCCCGGGAGGTGCCGGGAACTGGAAATTGACTTCCATGGGGGGGTGACTGGTTGAAGAGAGGGAGAGAGAGAGCCCTTGCTGCCTTGATAACACAGGATCGGGCCGGTAAAGCTCGAGCACAAACGGGGGGTCGTTAGGGTTTAGGGAGGAAAGGGATCCATCAATCAAGGCGGTGGAAGGAGGGGTGTCGGTTGGGGTTTGGGTGTTGTTCGGTTGAAACCCCATGAAATTAGCGTTTTCGCCTTTGATGTTAGGCTCAGAAGAGGCTAAAAGTGGGAAGCCATGGCCGGCGCAGGTTAGCAGGCCATGGTGGAGAGGTGGTTCGTAGCTTGGGAGGAGTCCAACGCAACCGCTGTTTGGGGGAAGGGGATCAGTGACTCTGAGCTTATCTCTTCTGGTTTGCTGGGGGACATGGTAGAGTTCAAAGCCCTCAGCCATGTCAAAGATGGAGGACAGCTTAGTTTTTATTTTTATTTTTTCAAAAAAAAAGTTTGAATCTTTCTTTCTTTTTGATGGTTTAAAGAGTGGAAAAGGGGAGATGAGTGGGATTTGCAGGTGGGTGTGATGAAAAAGAATAGAGTGATTGGAAACCGGTGGGTGGAAGGAGGAGATGGGGAGATTAAAAGTGGGGAGAACAGTGAAAGAGATTGTGTTTTGTAAAGGGAAAGGGTTGTTTGTTGATGGTGATGATGATGATGATTGATGAGCTTTGGGTCTGAGTTTCTTTTGCAGATTATGTGGCAAAGAGAAAGAGAGGAATCAGAAAGCAAGCTGGAAAACCCAGTTTGAGAGAGAGGGAGATAGAGAGAGGGGTGTTGCAGTGGTGGCTATGGAGGGTTTTCTTCTTCCTACCCAACTTCATGAACAGCTCAGTCTCACCTCACCCTCACAGGAACAAAAATGTTTTTTTTTTCCTCTCCACCCACCTTTTGGATAAATGGTACTAGTATTATGGTAAATTTAGTTTCCTACAGTTTTTTTTTCAATATTTTTTTTAATGGTATTATGGTAAATTTAGTTTCCTAAAGTTTTTTTCCAATATTTTTTTTTAAATGTGATATGATAGGTGTGAAATTGAGATAATCATCCTGCATCTACTCCAATATTTTTGAGTGGTCAACTTGCAAATATGGGTTCGTATGGGACGTAGATAATAAACAGACTAAAATTATAAATAGATTAAAATTTATAAACTGTTGGTAAAAGTAGTTAAAAATTTATGAAAAAATATAAACTCCGTATGGGACGAAAAAGTGTTTATTTGTAAAAAAGTGGTGTTTATTTGGTTATTATTAGGAGTATTATGGTACTTTCAAACCAAATAAACAAATAAACACCAAATAAGTAGCTTGATGTAGCTTTTTTTTTTAACACTGTTTTTAAACAACAAAATCTGTTTTTTAAGCATCCAAACACTGTTTTTTTTTAACACCCACATTTTAACACTTTTTTAACTGTTTTTTTTGCTCATACACACCCTATGTCTTTCACGAATTTAACTAAGTGGTAAACAAGGTAGCTCAACTATGATATACTCCGAGTTCATTTCGTTTGTTCGGAATGACGTTATTGGGTGGTGGGTCAGGAAAAGTGGACAACTCCCCAAATTTTCCTTGTACAGTATAAAAAAAATGAGGAAGAAGATGTTGAACGAAATAAAAATCACGAGGGAAATTAAAATTACACGGCCAAAAAGTGACAAATAAAACGGTAACGTGAGATGAAAGTGAGAACACAACACAAGAGAAAATCGGCATTCTAAATATACCACACGTTGAATGAATTGTTACACACAAAAAAGAACACAACACAACCAGAAAAAAATAAAGAAAAACAACAAATAAAATGGTAATGCATGGTGAATGTAAGAGCATTACACTAGAGAAAATCAAAATTATTGGAGCAAAGACATAATTATGGAGTTCTTTTTAGGTAGCCGAGAAAAAATGTATCAGGAAATTCAATTAAAAAAATGATAAGAAACCTCATATTTTGACTCAAAGTACAATATTACATACCCATAATCCCTCAAAGTACATGAAAATAAGTGCACGAACACACTAGATTTATTAGACAAAACAATATTGTTTGCTAAACACCAAAAGTCAATCTGTAAGGATGAATACAAGATTTTGAAGTACTACAAGTTCGAGTTGCTAATATTCGCTCTCTAAAACTTGTTTGAAACCACAATTTGATTTGAAAATATAATAAAAGCATGTATCATTTTGCACAATATATGTGGTTGTGAAAGACGAATGTGAGACATATCTATTTTATAAAACGCACCAAATTTTATTATTAGGTCTGTGGTGCGACTATATGTGCAGGCAAACCAGACATTTGCTTTCAATGTGCAAATTTGGGCTCTATTTTGATCACCGTTGAAGTACGTAAGAAAAACAAATCATCTAAAACACATACACTTTCAAGTTCATTGAACATGCATAACATGACAAATGTACGTGTCAGCCAATACGTTTTACGTGCCACCATTGTGCATACGTGTGGCGTGGCGTACTGGTGTCAAAATAGATTCCCGTGCCAAAAACTAATTGGGGCTCCCCATAAATGCACCTAAGTCCAACCAGAAAAACACACATCAAATTGATGACAGGTAAGATATGTTACGTGCCAACAACGACTAAACACGTCACATTAAAATAAATTCTCATGCCAATGATATTTTGACGCCTACGAATTGCTAAAAATCTATAAAGTCCACAATTAAAGCAAAAAAAGGTATGAGTACTAAAATCAACAAAAGTTGTAAGGTCGAGTCCTAAAACCAACAAAAAAGTGCAGTCTTAAAAACAACAAAAGCGAGCAAAGTCCACGATGAAATACAACAAAGTTCATGGTAACAAAGTGTCAAGATATCCAATAACAAGTAGATAGTTTGCCCTTCAGAAGAAGACATGTGGGGTTGGGGGTTTTGATGCAATTGGCGGGTTGCTGCTGAATGCATCATCGACGTTGGTGAACTCTATGACGCCCTCGCATCATTGTTGGATGGCTCGTATGGGCAGAGTCCACCCCAAAACTGCATGGCTTTATGGTAATTTTGCCCCTTGAACACCCATTTACCTCGTCCATGTTCTCACCGCCCATCGGATACAAGAGTGACAAAGACCAATCCTCTTTCCCCTACTAATGAAAGAGAAGAAGATGGTCTTATTACTTTCGGTTGGGTATATAAAGAGGATGGACAATACTTAGGGGCGTCAAACTAAAACTGCAAGCAAATTTACCCATATTCGTTACTTCCTCCGTTCGGCAAAACTTGTCATTTTAGGGTGTTATTTTTGTTCAAAAAAACTTGTCATTATAGGTATTTTGTCATTCACTTTACAAAAATGCCCTTGATATGATTGGTGGTTTGTTAGTTGTAGTTTTCGATAAAGTAAAAAAGGAGGGTAATAATTGAGGGTAAATTAGTACATTTGTTAATTGCCTTAAAACTTGTGAAAAAAAGCTAAAATGACAAGTTTTGCTGAACGGAGGGAGTATTATATACTGTTTGATGATGTCACGAATCAACTTTCGGTCATCACACAATATTGATTTGCTGATATGTATTGGGTATTGGGTGGCATGTAATTGATCACGAGTCGTCTGTAATTGCGGAACCACCTTCAATGGCACCCTGTCCTCGTATGCCCCCTGCAAAAGTTGTTGTTAATGCTCCCCTCTAAAAGCTACCGGCTTCCTTTTGCAGTTAATGCTCCCCTCTCTCACCCTCCTTCTCTCCTCTTCGAAAATCTGCTCCATCATTATAGTTTAATTAGGGCTGACAGTTAAGGCTACCTGTTACTTTTGCTCTCTTGTGGACTCAATGGTTACTTCTGCAAATTTTGTAGGGGGTACAATTGCAAGTGACTTTTTTTTGGTATATTTATCATTTTCTGTAATTTTTTTTATCGAGAGTTGCAGTAATAACTTGTATCGATTTGTGTGTTGTTGAGTTTCTTAAAAATTTTGATTGGTTAAAAATTATAGTGGATATTAAAAAAAATTATGAAAAAATTAGTGGAATGATGATATTGATTGAGAGGTGAGTGTTTTATTAAAACTAGTGCAAAATCCTAAACGACTTAAATTTTGAGACGAATGGGAGTAATAGATAAATAGATATAGATTGTCTATAAAGTATAGCTGAGCTAAAAAAATTAAAATATTACAGTATTTTTTACATAAGTTAATGAGATAAAAATTATATAAAATATTATTTTTTAATCAATTGTTTTTTACAACTCAATATTTATTAATAATAAGTATTAAATTATAAAAAAATATTTTACAATGTACAATTGGTATCCATTCTTGGGAATCAAAACTGGAAATCTTAATGGATGATTCTCGATTTGAGTTTTTGATATGATTAAAACTTGGAATCGTAATGATTCTTGGGAATCATCCATTTTCAATTTTGTACACTATTTCATTCTCATTAAAATACTAGGTAATCATCTATTCCCAATTTTGTAGCTTATTATTATTATTAATTATATTATATTATATCTATACTTATATTATTATTTTATCAGTATTTTATTATATTTATACTTATATTATTAATATTATAAATATTTTATTATTTAATACATATTATATTATATTTTATTTTTAATAATAATAATAATAATATATTTCTATTAATATTAATATTTTTATCACTATTTTATTATATTTATACTTATATTATTATTATCAATACTTTATTATTTAATATATATATTATACTAGTATTCGTTACCCGCGCGGTTGCGCGTTTTGTTAATAAATTATATTTTATTGTATTAATTATATTAAAATATTATATTAGATAATTAATTGATGTGGCTTAAAAAAATAAAATCAAATTGACACGGATCACAAAAATAAAAATATATATAAATATATTATATTCAATTTGATCTAAAAGGTAGAATAACGCACCAAATATTCCTTCTTCATCTTTTAAAATAATAAATAATATAGTTTATTAACAAAAGCATGAAAATAATAAATATGTATAACAACTAATTCAAGTTATATTGGATAGATTATTGATCTAAAAAGATAAGTTTTTAGCTAACTATATTCATTTATTAATTGATGTGGGCCAGAAATATAATATCACTTTAATCCAGAAAATGTCACGTAAGCAAAAATAATCCCGCTTTAATCCAGAAAATTCCGTGGACGCGAGATCGCACCAGAGCCCGTTTCAGGCATCTGTTTTAGTATTTTATATAGATTACGGAGTATATTTTTATTTTTAATAATAATAATAATATATTTCTATTAATAATATTATTTTTTTATCAATATTTTATTATTTTATATATTAGTTCTATATTATTATTATTATTAATTATATTATATTATATTTATACTTATATTATTATTATCAATATTTATTTATTTAATATATAATATTATATATATTTATAATAATAATAATATATTTCTATTAATATTATTACTTTTATCACTATTTTAATTTTGTTATTATTATTATTATTATTATTTCAGGAATGGTTTATTCCGACAGTATACCAAACAACTAGCTCAAGTAATGAGTCATTACCATTTTCTGATTCTATTCCGATTCCAACACTAATACCAAATGGGGCCTGAGTAAATTTTTGCTCATTGGGTAAAAAAAATTCAATCGTATGTTCAAATGAATTAGAGTATAGGATTGGGACTTGATTTTCAGTCCATTTTTAACGGAATTGAACCTCGTCAATTTAAAGACTTAGTTCTATCAAACCAATTGAACGGTCCAATCAAACATACACAACGCAGATTGGATCGATGAGAAGTACATCATATAGTCCTAGTTCAGACAAACTATATGATGGAGGAGGCCGGTACTGTAGTCATTATAAAGATTTGAGTGAAAACGAACGTAAAAAGGCGGTTGAGTTAAGATGAAAATTTACAATTGTGTATAAATGTAGGATACCTACTTTAAAGACTTTTAATTAATCAATTCTGGGATTTGCTTGTACAGTAACAGCTGCTGACTAGTAGCAGTGACTACTGTGAAAGACTACTGTAGATGGAAAGGAAAAGAATCTGGACTCTGCAGATTTGCAGTGGGGGTACAATCACCTTCATCCTCCGTCATCCACCCTATACTTGGGGTTTTTTTTTTTGGATACTCCGTATAGACTAAAGATTTGGTCCATTTGGATACAATCACATACTCGAATGAGATCAGCTCTCCTAATGGCCCATTTCTTCGTTCCGCCTTTTGCTTACAAACCGTGTTCTGCCTTTTGGAAGATCTTTCATTTCTGTGTCATGTGTTGCTGCTGTCTACTGGAGGTTTGCTTATAGTTGTGTTTGTTCTGCTGCCTACTGGAGGCTGCCATGTGTTGCTGCTGTCTAAATTGTTCTTATGCTGATTAATGAAGACCCCGAATTGAAGAATTTGTTTCTGTTTATTTTCTGGTAGATTCTCATATCCTCACTGTCTCTTGAACTGGTTTAGTAAGTAGTGTTGGACCTTAGACTAATTGGGAACTACTTAAGTTGTTATGTAATGCATCACTGTCTTCCGACCTTTAAGAGTGTTTTGATCATGGAAGTTGTAATGCAGCACTGTCTTCAGACCTGTAATGCGACACTGTCTTCAGCTTTGTGTGTGTTTTTTACCATATGCAGCATTGTCTACAAATTTGTCTGTTCAATGGACTTCCGACAGCGAGCTGGTTTAATTAAATTCTAAGGATTTAAATTTTTAAAATTTGAAAGACTGTTTTTTTAAATCTAACAAAATAATGGTGTATATTAATTATTTTCTGGTAGATGAATGTAAATCTGATTAAATTAATAATTAATTAAATTAAATTGGTTTTTGTAAGTGGAGTCAATCAAATAAAAACCGTCACAAGCCTCGGTGATTAACAATGTAGAAACTAGAAAGGTTACTGTTCAAGTACTCTTTTAATTGATTATGAATTGATGCTTGTGTTATCAAACTCAAACTCACCCAATTGAGGAAAACAATTATCAATTAATTGAAGAATTGTATTGAAATTAACAATTAATTGGTATCCAATTAATTGGTCTTTTCAATTCAATTATGGTATTGAAAGTTTGGTAATTGATATATCAATTAATTGCTTTTCAATTAATTGAATGAGCAATTAATTGGAAATGTCCACCCCTGCTAATGGGGCACCCTTATGTATTGGGCTCCCTTCACCTCTAAAATCTAAAAAAAAAAATTGAAAAAAATAGTAAAGGGTGAGATTTTGTGAGAAGGGATAGAGAGATAGAGAGAGTTTTGTGACCTTAGATCTGCGCTGTCACATACTCGGTCACTAATTAAGGGTATTGTTTTAGACAGAGTGTTAAGTTCTCTGTTAGAATGTAAAGCCGGTGAATCATCTGCAGATGCAAAACATGATTGGTAGAAGTGCCGATTTCTCGAAAAACATGCGAGAGCATCACAACTTCGAGTTGCTGGAAGATGATGTTCGTGATCAGGATCTCAATTTTCTATGGACATGACCAATGTCCCATAAGAGTATAAGTATTAAACACCGAAATGTTGTCACCCTACTAGCGCATTTACACACGTGCATATGATCCCCAGTTACTGGTCCAAATCAGACTTTGATATGGTATCAAAGCAGTTAGTCTAACAGTTCATCTTTCGATCTTAGTCTAGGACTCTAGGTTATCAATTGTCTAAGTGTCAACTAAATGAGTCAATCATAATTACACGACTGCACGTGTAAGGGCGTGTTGAGAGATGAGAATGAAACCATAAAATCTCACATTAAAAATTAAACATAATAAGCCTTAATATACAAGTCCCTTCTATTGCTTAGATACTAGCGCATATGTTAGACTTGTCAACCTCACTCGGCTTCCCAACATCAAAAGTGGAAGCTTTTCTTAATTATAACTTGTTGGCAGGTGGGCTCGCTATACAAAAAAGCCCATGAGAATGCAGAAGCCCACATATTTGAGCATGAACATTCATATCCGGTCTTGTGCGGATGTTTAATCAAATATATGACTTGTATAAAAGATTTAGCTCGTGTTTGGATTGGTTTTTTTTCCAGGGGTTGGGTATTTTTTAGGAGTTGGAGTTTATTTCGTATATTATGAAGGTGTAAGAGGTGGATTTTTTTTTAAATAACCATGTAAAAAAGATGATTGATATTTGGTGGGTATAAGGTTTGTAAGTGAGTATTGTGGATGAAAAGTCAAAAATACCCTTCAGAGCCGAAAGGGGGGAAAAGGAGCAGGGGCAAAAGTGAACAAATTTCCATAACCTGATAAAATAACCTCCCGAAGCTCACCCCCAGCTTCCAAAATCAGTGAAAATAAGCTTCACCTCCAACTCCGTAACCTACTGCCGAAGACGCTTTCAAACATGGAGGCTCAGAGCTTATTTTTTTTTTAAACTCCATAACCTATTCTAATACACTATCAAACACGGCCTTACTTAAAACTAGTGAAGTACCTGTGCGTTACGTACGGGATTGGTGAAATATTTTTTATGCCAATATTTACCATTATGTATACACCGTTAGTTTACTAAAATATCTCATGTAATTTAATAGCTAGATACCTGATTTTTAAAAATATTTTAATATTCTTTTTTAATTAAATATTCTTTTTTTATTAAATATGTAGATGGATTATATATTTATTAGGCTAGTTTACTAAAATATCTATGTATAGATGGATTGTGGCTACATATTATGACTACATAATATTTTAACAATTTATTTTGATATAAAAAAATAATATAGATATAAATAAAATAACAATTATTAAATAATTAATCTTGATATAAATAATTATGTTCATCAAAAAATAATCTAGATGTAAATAAAATAGCACATATCAAATAATACATATTTATCTATTACTGTAATATTTTTGGTATGTATGACTATGAAATATTTTTTATTTATATTTTATCAGTTAACTAAAAAATATATATATATAGACTGGGACTTGTATAACTTTCTATAAACTATGTCAACATATTATTTCAAAATTCGACGAGTTACCTATTCCTATTATACTAATTGATAGTTTCATTTTGATACATTATAATCATTATTATGACATCTTAGTAAAAAGTTATAAATATTTAAAAATTAAATACAATTAATTATTTAAAATATATTGTCATAAACCACAATATTTTTATATTTTACTGACTGTTTAATTTGACATCTATATATCTATATACATATACTAAAACTAAAACCAGCTCCACGGTCCCGAATGGGATCAGCTGTCCCAAAGGCGACGTCCCCTATATTGGGCTCCCCTCACCCCAAAATAAAAAAAATGATTAAAATTTGGAAAAAAAATTAGTAAAGGGTAAAATTTGGTGAGAAGGTATAGGGAGACAGAGAGGGTTTTGTGACAGTGGATTCGCTCGGCCACAGTCCACCTATAGTTACAAGCCCACTTACCACATGTCCAATTACTAAACTACCCCTGCTATCAATGCCTAACTGAACTAATGTGCATATATAGTCCTACTACAGAAACAGAACATGTGACTTTGTGATTTTGTGACGTTGTGACTGCGACATTTGTCATTTTGCAAATGCATTCAAGTTTGTCATTTCATCCTAAACTACGTAAGTAGATCCCACTTTAACTTTTCCATTTTATCTCTGGTAAAATACAAAACAATGATATCAGTTTCATATGGGCCGGTCCGCCGGTGACCATCAACTATTATAAAGATTTCAACAACCAACGACGAAATGTAACATATTTCAAGAGAATTTTGGGAAATTTTATACTTCATTTATATACATATTTGAATTGTACTAAAACTGATTGGCTATCTAGTTTCAGGTTGATGAAGACATATTCTGTTACTCCCTTTGTTCAAACAAAATGTTTTAATAATATATAAAGCTAGTTAATATTTTATATAGTTTTGATCGTATTAAAAGAACATATGTAAATAATAAATGATTTTTTTTTCTGTCAAAAGGAAGAAAGTATATATATATACATTTTTTTTTATTACATACACAAGCTAGCTGTTTTTTTATTCACAATTACGAAAATTATAATAGTGAGTATAATTTATTGGGAGTAGTGGTTAGAGCATCTCAGATAATATGGTTACCTTAGCTAGAATTAGGTAATAAAATGGAGAAAAAAAATAAACTTTGTATAAAAAATGAAGGATTGACTGAATGAGAGTAATAGTTAGAATATTGATCAATGATTTTAACCTAAATAGACTACATATACGAGGTTAATCAATATCTTTTTATGCTTATAACATCTATCTATATATACATATACTAAAACCGATGCATAGCGTCCTATGTGGCGCGTTGTGGTTGATTCTGGGGATAAAAGTCCTATGTGGCGCGTTGTAGTTGATTCTAGGAAAAAAATAATAAAATAATATGTTATCATAGTTTATAGAAAGTTATATAAGCCACAATCTATCTATATATATTTATATTTTAGTTAATTGACATAAATATAAATAAAAAATACTTCATAGTCATACTTACCAAAATATTAATAGATAAATATGTAATATTTGATAAGTGCTATTTTATTTATATATAGATTGTTTTTTGGTGAAAAACAATTATTTGTGGATAGATAGATATTTAGTAAACTAACTTAATAATAAATCTATACTATATATTTAATAAAAAAAACAATATTAAAATCTTTTTAAAAAACAGTTATCTATTAAATTACATGAGATTCAATTAATGATAGGTTAGAAAAAAAAATTTACCTTATAAATGAGAATTTTATTTATATTTTGAGAGAATCTAAATAAAAGATATTTAAATTTTTTTATAATATGCCGAACTAATTTTATTTATATCTATATTATTTTTTTGTGGCAAAATAATTTATATTTAGATTATTATTTATTTATTTATTGGAAACTACCTAAATTATTTATAATATTGTATTAATGTATTCTCCGTATACGGGACGGGACTTACACTAGTATGGCAATATTATTGAAAAGGGTGAATTTATTAATGATATTTTTTTATAAAATTATTAATGGTATTCCTTTGGGGGAAAAGCATCATATGGAGATAGTTTTGATTTTGTTTTTTAATCGGAAAGTAGAGACAGTACTCTCTATAAATTTATTTAAAAAGAAAAACTTTCTAGACTCATAATATCATAAGAAAAAAAACTAATAATATTCCCCCGGAATTTATTATATACTCTAGTAATCTAGTTAATGAGCATACGCAACCGTGAACCCAATGATTCAGGACACAAAAACAAAAAATAAAAAAAATCATGAACTCTTCACTCAGGCAGATGAATCCCAAAAAAGGTGGGTTTATTGTGCCAAGTGTCGCATGAGGAGAGAAAGAAGAGAAAAAGCTCAGTGGGGGTATATATATATTTTTTAAATTGATTTTTTGGTACTTTTTGAAATTGGAAAAAATAAAAATTATTTTTAAATGTAATTTAACTTTATCTATTCATAAACGGCCATATTACATATATTTTATATTTTTTTTAGAATAAATAAAAATGTAAATAGCAAAAAATAAGTTAAGAGTATGAAAAATAAAATAAAAATGTTAAAATAGGGCTTTTAAGCTGACGTTGGACTCATGAAGGGTGTGGGCCGGCCACGCATGTTTTGCAAATGGCAATCGCATAATTTAGTAGGTGTCGCTTTTTAGCGCCCAAATTATTGTGTAAAAGACAACGAATTAATTATTATCCTAATTATTTCACATACCCACCGGCCACCACATATTATAGTTCCCCCTTATTCTTATCCATTAGCTGCACTCAGATTACAAATTTACAAGCATCTCTTCTTTTCTTTTTTGGCCAATAGATTACATAGAATAAAATAAGTTTTGTCTATAAGTTGATAAATTATTTCTTCTATTGTTAGATTTTAAGATAAAATATCATCCTTATTATTTGTTAGGCTATTAGTTTATGTGCATTTATGTACATAATCCTCAATCATCAGTTCGAGTCGAAATTTGATAGGATACTAGAGTAATTTGCCTAACGGTTCATCTTTTGATCTGCTCTGAGTTATCAATTGTCCAAATGTCAATTAGATGAGTCATTCTTAGTTACACTTACGGAGGCGTGTTGAGATGTGAAAAGACAATTGTCCCACATTTAAAGTATAAATTAAACAAGTCTTGCATATAAATCGATGGGTTAATCCTCTCATTGTCAAATTGATTCTAGGATGGAATCTCACTCAACTTATATACAAGACTTGTGTTACTCAATTTGTGATTAGTTAATATATACATTTTTCCGTAAAGTATTAAACTGAGATGCTAATGAGTCAGATGATCCTCAAAATCAACCAAAACAATTAAAAAAAATCATTGCAATGACGCTTTAACGAGTAAACAACTAGCAACATAAAATCATATCAAATAAACAAGATGATATATATATGTGTATCTATATACATATATATGACTATAGAATATGACCGGCGAGAAATACTTTCATCCGTATTCGACCCAATCAATCACCCACTCACCCATTGGATATTTGATGACCAATTACCTATTATGATATATTTTTGGATAGAGAATCTCTTCAAGAACAAAACTCAATGCTTTATCGTGACATATGTGCTTTTAAGGCCATTTAGCTAATTTGAGAGCTGAAATTAGGGTTTTCGTTTTTTTTTTTTGACTTTTTTTTGGGCCATATAAAGATTTTTTTAGGACTTCCTTCGTTTTCTTTTAAGTGACATTTTACTATTTATACACGTTTTTTAAGGTGTGAAAAACTATATAAAATAATAATTTTTAATAATCTCATACTTATTGGTGATAAGTACAATATTATTAAAAAAATTATTAAAATATTAATATTTAATATAGTTTTTACTGTTTTAAAACTACGTGCTTAACTTAAAAAAGTTACTCTGGGTATCTAATGTGTGTTCCAAGTTCCACCACATTAAAAGAGATTTTAAAAAATTGTGTAAAAGGAGTGTTATAAGCTTAGTGTCATTTTATGCACCAAAATCAACCACATACATTATACATACTATTAAAGTCCGACTCGGACCGATGACTGGGGGTCGTGTGCACGGGCGCACATGCGCTAGTAACCTAGCACACAAACCGAGTGAGGTTCCATTCTAAAACCAATTGACAATAGAAAGAGTAGCCCACCGACTCATATACTAGGAATTGTTATGTTCAACTTTCAATGTTGAACACTTTTTGGTCTCATTCACTGTCTCTCAACACATACCAACAAATCAACAATTGTGTTACTCTTACTACATTACCATTTACCACCGTATGATTACTTTGAACCTTAAAATCTTTACTGACTCATCTCATCGACCCACCGGGTACCTACTAAATGCTTCCTACCTCATTCAACTCAACTCTCAAGTACTTGAGTTGAAATCTGTTTGCAGCAATCGATCCACTAGTAGCCGGGTAGCCCTACTAAATGCTTCCTCCTTTACATGATCACTCTCCTAGCAAGATTACTGTTATGATAATTTTGACAATGTCGGTATTCATTATTAGAATAGCAATCGATCGAAAACTTTATTACTAATTCTGTAACGGCAACGATAAAGGAGTGGGTTACAGAGTGTATAAATGCAAACCAGTTAACAGTCATGGAAGCTGGACCATGGACCCTCCACAATCCGGCCCCCACCACAACGGACAACTTTTTATCTCGACGAATCTCACGATTGATTGATGAATTGAATTTGATTCATCGCCCCTCTCTCTCTACTGCTTCACCACCGCACGTAATCTCTAGTTAGCAATGGCGTTTTCCCTCTCTCTCTTGTTTCTACTCCTCTCAGTCGCGCGTGCGCAGCTCCCCGGCACGTGGGAGCTCCTCGTTCCCGACGCCGGCATAGCCTCGATGCACACGGCGGTGACCCACAAGGGCACCGTCGTCCTCCTCGACCGCGCCAACATCGGCCCCACCCGCAAGCGCCTCCCCAATGGCCGGTGCCGGATCGACCCCAAAGATCGCGTCTTTAAGAAGGACTGCTACGCCCACTCCGTCCTCTTCGACCCGCAGACCAACCAAATCCGGCCGCTGATGATCCTCACCGACACGTGGTGCTCGTCCGGCCAGTTCCTCCCCGACGGCACCCTCCTGCAGACCGGCGGCGATCTCGATGGGTTCAGGAAGATCCGGAAATTCGCCCCCTGTGATTCGATTGGGGTCTGCGATTGGGAGGAGCTAAACGACGTCGAATTGGCGGAAGGACGGTGGTACGCGAGCAACCAGATTTTACCCGACGGTTCGGTGATCATCGTCGGAGGGAGGGCGACGAGCACGGTCGAATTTTACCCGCCGAGGCGAAACGGCGCCGTTCCGTTCCCTTTCTTGGCCGAATCTGCGGACCGCCAAGGGGATAACCTCTACCCGTACGTCCACCTCCTCCCCAACGGCCACCTGTTCGTGTTCGCGAATAATCGCGCCGTATTATACGACTACTCGAAGAATCTAATCCTGAGAAATTACCCGGAGTTGGAGGGTGGGCCCCGCAACTACCCCTCGGCCGGGTCTTCGGCGATGCTGCCGTTGCAGGGAGACTATTCCACGGCCGTGATAGTCGTCTGCGGCGGGGCCGAGTACGGCGCCTTCATTAAGATGGACACGTCATCGCCGGCGCACGGTAGCTGCGGGCGCATTGTAGCCACCGATCCGAACCCGGTTTGGGAGATGGAGGACATGCCGTTCACCCGGATCATGGGGGATATGGTGATGCTCCCGACCGGCGAGGTTTTGATCATCAACGGCGCGCAAACCGGGAGTCAAGGGTTCGAGTTAGCATCAAACCCGTGCTTGAACCCGGTTCTGTACAGACCGGAT
This sequence comes from Persicaria maculosa, assembly GCA_963922045.1. Classification (NCBI taxonomy): domain Eukaryota; kingdom Viridiplantae; phylum Streptophyta; class Magnoliopsida; order Caryophyllales; family Polygonaceae; genus Persicaria; species Persicaria maculosa. The sequence continues at coordinate 53,963,517 of OY998268.1, forward strand.
CAGCCAACCGGGTTAAGGTTCATGGTACTGAACCCGGGCACGGTGCCCCGGATGTACCACGCCACGGCAAACCTCTTGCCGGACGGGCGGGTCTTGTTGGCGGGCAGCAACCCGCATTACTTCTACAAATTTCGGGCCGAGTTTCCGACCGAGCTGAGGCTCGAAGCGTTCTCGCCAGAGTATCTGGGCCCGGACCGGGCCAACCTCCGGCCCGTGATAGTGGACTGCCCCGAAACGCTGCGTTACGGGGAGAGGTTTGAGCTGAGAGTAACGGTCGAGTTGTCGGTAGTGGGGCCCGTGGAGGTTAACTTGGGGAGCGCGCCCTTTGCCACACACTCGTTCTCTCAAGGGCAGCGGCTTGTGAAGCTCGGCGCCACGCCGGCCGTACCAGACGCCGGGGGCTACAAGGTGAGCTCCGTGGCGCCACCGAATGGGATGGTGGCGCCGCCGGGGTATTATATGTTGTTTGCCGTTAACCAAGGCGTTCCTAGCGTGGCGCGTTGGGTTCAAGTGGTGGTTTAGCTGAAAAAAATTCGTTAATATTATTATAATTGTTTTTGTTTTTTTATTTCGAATACTTGCTAATTGTCCATTGTCGTTTTAGTAAAGTGTAAAGATATCAGTCCTTTTTCTTGTCACCTTTATTTTTCCCTTTTAAATTTGTTTATTATTATTATTATCGGGAATAATTTGTAGGATGGAATTTTTTTCAAGGTTTGAAATGTGAATAATGTAATGCCTCGAATTTGATTTGTTTTAGTCGGCATCAACCTTGAATGATATGCATGAGACCGAGACCCACCAATGAGATAAAGAAATTCTTTTCCCTAAAAAAAGAGTACTTTTTATCTATTTAAGTAAAGGAATTCGAATTATTGAATAAGAGGTTGAAAAATAAATAGCAAGCTAAATGATAAAAATATTAGTAACTCTCTTTGCACTAAATATTATCAAGCAAGTGGCATACTCTTATTTTTGCTACATTGCAGAAAACCACTCTCTAGACGTCTTTTGATAACCTGTTCAATATTCATCATATATGTTCTCCTAATTAACATGCTCCACTCTTGTTTATAACTCTAGATTGCCCCTCTCCCCATCCTTCCACTAATAGAGATCTGCCCTCTTACCACCATGGCCAAGCCTAACTGTTCATATCATAACCTTCGCCAGGCATACTCCCAATTTTACACACGAATTATTCCAATTTTGCATAATCATAACTTATTTTTTTAAAAAATCCATCTAATGGAGTTTGAGGGAAGATTGAAGTTCGACCGATTTAAGTGCGAAAGATTGAAATTAAATGTTGAAGAGACATTAAAGATGTCAAACACCTTACATCTACATATTGGTTGAATATATTATATATTTTTAGTATGATCATATGAATATATGATTCATATCGGGTGAAGAGTAAAAAAAATGGATTGATGTATTGAATGACAAAGAATGCAAAATTTGAGCTTTCATTAAGGGTATTTTGGTCTTTTGTATATTTTTAACTTAAAATTTAGCATGTTTAAAGGGTAGGTGGTGTTTTGCAGACATTTTTTTTGGTTTAAAAAGTGGTTTTATGAAATTATGCTTTTAACGGGTAGTTTAATATAAATGAGGTTCTTTAAAAGGCGGTTTCCTGAATTATTTTTAAAGGGAAGCTCACCTTGTGGTTGGGCTCTAACTCTCTTAAGCATTTTCAATTGAAAATGACCCTAAAAAGTAAAGAAGAAAATACCACCAAAATCAATTAAAGTTAGCAAGGGTGATAAGGTGATGCACTGATGCTGCCATTGTCATGTAATAACATATCATAAACCGAATGGGATCAGCTGTCTCGGGACAATCTTCTATATTGGACTCCCCTCACCCAAAATAAAAAAAGAAAAGAAAAATAATTAAAATTTGAAAAAAAAATAATAAATGGTGAGATTTTGTGAGAATGGATAGAGAGACGGAGAGAGTTTTGTGACAGTGGATTCGTACTGATCATAAACAATGTGGGACTTGTCTGATCTAATGCGAAAATCTCATGTTTGAACTCAATTTTCAACTAGCCATCGGTCTTGGACGAGGCAAAAGAAAAGTGATGTGTGTAAAGCTTAATTTCTCCATCTTCATCCATGATTTGGTACATAACAAAAGCTATTTTACAAATAAGCCTATATCTCAACAATCTCTATTTTTTTTTGGCAGCTCCTATTGGTAACCATTTCTTCAAACAGACCACAACATTTATTCATCCAAACCAATTTAAGTCATAAACCTTTAAGCCATAGTTTCGACAGCTTGATGGCGATCATAGCAATCAGCCACAGTCACGGCTTCTCGTCTCTGGACACTCTTGTAAGAGTATCTCCTTGCCAAGAAGACATAGACGCAGAGGTTGATCGCAGCGAGGATAGCCAATAGCCAGTAAAATTTGTCCACTCTACTGCTATTCAAATCCTTACCAAACCAACTCTTCCCACTCTTGCTAGTCACATGATCGATCAAAGTGATCAATAGACTACTCAAGAAGCTCGCCGCTCCTATCACACTAAGGTAGAACGCAATCCCAAGGCTTCTCATCGAGTCAGGAACTTGCTCGTAGAAGTACTCTTGCAAGCCCACCAGCGCGAACCCATCTCCAATGCCTATGATCAGATTCTGCGGTACTAGCCAGGCCACGCTCATTGAGAGGGACCCGAAAGATGGGTCCCTCTCTACGAGATTTAGCCGCTTCCTCTCCACCAGAGCAGCAGTGACCATCGACAAAATGGAGAAGATCATGCCTATCCCTATCCTTTGGAGGAGAGTTATCCCTCTCTCGCTCCCTGTTGTCCTTCTTAGGATCGGAACAAGGACTTTCTCGTATATTGTGACAGTGACGATCACTCCTATGGCAGTGAGGCCATACATTGAGGCTGGAGGGAGGCTGAAGCTGTCTGTAATCCGACGGTCAAGTGTGGTTCCTTGTTTGATGAAGAAGGTTGTTCCCTGTGCCACACAGATTCCAAAGGGAAGGGCCGATAGCCATATGGGAATCATGTTGATGATTAGCTTGACCTCCTCGACCTTGGTCACTGTCGCGAGCCTCCAAGGGCTCTGCTTTTCAGCTGGGACTTCTTGGTCTGAGATAACTGCAGCCTTGTCCAAGAACCTAAAATGCAATAGAGATCAAGAAGCTGTTATAACTTATAAGATCAAGATTCACCTCCTAACACAAAAGTTTAAGCCAATGTTTACGAGTTTCACCTGAGCTTTTGGGTGTGGCAAAGGAGCCTTCCACGCGTCTTCTGGGACTTGGGAGCCTCGTACAGCTCAGCCGTGCTGGAAGGGTAAGGAAGACGTCTTTTGGTCAAGGCAGCTACGAAAACATGAAGCATCGGTGTGAAGGGGCTCCCGGTTGGCTTCCTGTACCGATAGAAGGGTCTTCCAAGCAGAAATATGACTAGACTGGCGACCATAACTGCAGTCAGGATAATGTCTGCAGCACCCCAGCTCACATAGTCTTGAACGTAAACAACGCCTGTCACACCAAGGAGAAGCCCCGAGCAAAGACCGAAGCTCCACCAGTTGAAAAAAGACATCTTCTTCCTCCTCTCTTCATCATGATCGTCGTCAAATTGATCAGCGCCAAAGCTCTCCAATGAAGGCTTGTGCCCTCCAGTTCCAACAGAGAGCAAGTAGATTGCAAGGTAGAAAGCTATCTCATGGGTTCTTGTTTTTTCTCGGCATGGACCGACTTTGCAGGGTGTCAAGGCTGGGACCACTCTGGACATTGTAAGCAGAACTAAACCCTGTTTCACAGTACACCAAATCCAGCATTTTCTTGGATGTATACGCAACTGTTTTAAGGTAAAAAGGAACAACATTTAAACCAAGACATCATACCAAAAGGTAGAAGATGCAGGAAAGTATAACTGTGGAGAATCGGCCAAGGTAGGCATCGGCTAAGAACCCTCCGAGTAGTGGCATCATCGTGGTGACTCCAGCCCAACAATTGACGTTCTTGGCTGCTGTCACAATGTCTTGATGGATCACCTTTGTCAGGTAAATGATCAAACTCGTCGCAATGCCATAATAGCAAAGCCTCTCACTGAACTCCATTGCTGCATAAATTGCATCATAAATCAGAAGAGAAGCTCTATGCTTATCAGAGACAAGACGATCATAGTTCGTTGCAGGAAGGAATTAAACAAATCCCCTCCTCAATGATCAATATTTTAGTGAGTGCTAAAACCACCAAAGATTAGTAAACATAATTTAACAGATTATTTTCTTTTGGTCTGAACAAGTGGGTTGGCTTCATTAATAAGGGCTAAAGTACTCCCTCATAGATTTTAAAAATGCAATATCAACATCAAAAATCCCACATAGGCTTCTTCATTCTTATTTCTTAGGGTTTAAACTCGAATCTCTGGTTAAGAGAAAGAGTCCCAAATAATTATTGGGAGTATCTTGGAACAGCTTATCCACTAAGTCAGTGCTTTTATTTTAGGCAAAAAGCAACCATATAAAAGAGACAGATCCCACTTTGTTTGATATATGCTTTCAGAGAAAAGTAATTCATCTGATGATCACTAATGATTGTTCACATATGATCAATGGATTGCAGGTACTCTCTGCAAATTGAACCCTTGGTTTTACAGAAATACCACAAAAAGAATGTTGCCACTACCTGAAGTTGTGGCACATGAGAACAATAGCTAGGGAGGAGATGATACTGTTAAGGAATTATCCGGTTGTTATTAGTTGTTTCTAATATCTTGGCTAATAGCTGTAAATGATTTATTTAAATTGGTGGGTTATTCTCATATCTGCAATTCTATTTATACTGATCAGATTGAGGGCTCTTTTGGTATAAGATTGTGTAAGATAAACCGAACGGAAACAAATTTTGTATGAGAAAAGATATTGTATATAAGTTTTGTGAGTCTAGATGAGAGAAGAATGTTATTTTTTGTACATAGTTACCCCTTGTTCAAATAGGTGATTGAAAGGAGGGAAATAAAACCAATTTTGTATGAAAAGTTCGGAGAATAGGGTAATGATTAATTTTTTTTAACAATGTATCTTGAATTATAAGTGGACTACATTCATTTCGTTTACCTTTGCCTTTTCAAAATTTAAACCAAACGAGCCTTGAATATATAACAGATAACATAATTAAACCAATTCTCTATTACTTATAAATACATGAAACCTCCAATTTTATTTATGGTGCTCATAATGGTAATTTGGTTGAAATTGCAAAACCTTATCAAAGGAATTAGGAATATAGATAACACATAAAGAACTTTCCTTAACAAATTAACAACAGTAGTACAATACTATGTGCCATGATCAATTGATCATGTATAATGAATCTCTATAGTTCTTCATGGAGAAGCACAATTTAAGGTATGTGTCGTTGGTGATAATCAAGAACGGCAAAAACTGCACTTAGTTCTATGTGGATGGTGCACTTATGTTCGTAGTTCCAGCAAGGAGTGAGGTGCATATTAATTATTAGACTCTGAAGAGAGCAATCTTCTGTGCTTATGAATTGATCTCTTGTAAAAGATAAATTACTCCACTGATTAGCATCTACAGCTTTCATGTAGTAAGAAGACAAAACAAGGATATGGTTGACGATGAGTAGTATGCAAAGAAAACATATAAAAGGACAGAAGAATTTATTACTTACCGATGATGAAGAGCGAAGCTTTCCAGACGCCAGTGGAAGATCTTAGAGGAACATTTCCCTTGTGATCAACGGAAGAATCAAACACCCACTTATTGTTATCGGCATCTCCTGCCTGTTTCCCTTCTCTACTGTCCATCTTTTTTGCTTATGAATCAATATCTTGTAAAAGAGAAGCTTGGGAATATGTGGCAACTGCTGGCAAGTTTTGTGTGTGAGGCTGCTATCAGCATGTTGTACTTATATAGGCGAAATTCCTAGTTGGAGGATGTGCTTATACAGTCTCTCCACTTACACCACACAACAAAAATAGCCCTTTAAGAGTAACACATCTGTCATTTGCAAAATAGGGCCCCAGGTGACGAGCAAGTACCAACAGCCAACAGCACCTTTCGGGCCCATTGTCCTTGTACAAAAAAAGGAAGCACCTCTTGCTGGTGTTGGCAGAAGTATCCCGCCTCCATATTTTTTCAACTTGCACATGATCCATGTAAGAAACATTTCTGAATTTGTAAGTGTCGACATTAAACACGAGGCTCAACTTTAAAGTAGAAAAATGTAATCTCAACTTTACCCTGCCTTTAAAGCAAAAATCATTGACCACGAAAAATGATTTTTCCATCCACAAAAGTATCATCGATGATCCTATTCCTACACGGGAACAGAGAATATGGCCTACTGTAAAATGACCCAACGTTCTGCATAGTATATCATCCACTAACACATAACCAATTGACCCAAAATTGGCAATAAGCTCTTATTCTAGTAATACTGAATCAAGGACTAAAATCATTCCCTGTCGCGTAGGCAGCACACGGATACTTGACAAGCTTTTATTCCACAGGTAAGCATCTGTTATTTACACCAGATAACGAAGAACTCTAGCACGCCTAGGTAACAATCCCTGTGGCCCTGCCTTCATATACATTTAACCGATCTCTTACCTCACCGACAGGTTTCTTCCATCACGCCATCATTATCTGTTGGCTTAATTGAATGAAACAGATAAGCAGCACTATCAACAGAAATAATGACAGCAAAATTTTCCTTCCAATTAGTTTATGGTTTATGGCCGGCAAGTGATATGAGCTCCACTGCCTGGCTCTGGAACCTTGCTGAAGTGTGGCGAAAGTTGAAAACAAGGCCATGATTCCCTATAGGCTGGACCTCCCAAACGTCCGCTGGCCGACACACATCAACGTCATCAAGCAAACGAATTCCCAATTGTCTAAAGAGAGATGATAGCACACCAAAGAAGATAAACATGACAGCAACACCAAGTTTTTGTTAAAGGAGTCCACGACCATTGCAGTGGAGGAAATAAAGCAATTTGGTTCCACATGATGACACAATTTACACTACCAAAAGCAGAAACAGTCATGGCAATGGCACTAATCACTAATGGGGCATTGACAATCCTAATTAGCTACATATAATTATATAAACACGTGATTCAGGAAGTCAAGTCATCAAATCGTGTAGTTTGATTGGCGATTGGGGATTTAGCGAGGGAAATGATCATTGAAAGTTTGCGTATTTCAAACGACTACATTCATCGATCGTCTTTTTTATCCCTCAAAACATTTGAAAAATACGAACCTGCCCTCCTGATTCCTTCTTATCTTCCTTTTTCGCTTACCAAGCTCCAGTTTGCTTCTCCTCTGCGTAGACACGGATCTTCGGCATTCCTCCTGCGAAAAACACGTAACTTCAGTCAGTCCCACTCTTGTGGTTGATTTCGACAAATCAAGGTCAATTTCGATTTTTCATCTACCTGTTTAATTTGAGCTGTTATGTGGATTGGTGAAGTTAGGGTTATTGAATTGAATTTTGAATCCTGATAAATCCATGTTCAATTGGCTATTAGATTATTAAATTGAGTGGTAGATTGGTACAGGTATACGCGTGTTGCTTGAATTTATGCCCGACTGAAAGGAATTTGGTGATTTTGGCCGTTTATTTCCTAAAACGGTAAATATAATATATTAGATGAGTGATTAATCCAAAATTATAAGAGTGAGGCCAAATCACGGGTCTCACTTAAAAGGGAATTATTATACCACAAGTCCAACTCCCTGACTACTATCAAAAGCACTCAAAGACTCTTAGTCAACAGAATGAAAATGCGTCCCCATACACTCATCAAGTACCCTTTGATCATGAGTTTCCACGAGTGATTTGCACTTCCACTTTGTGGCAACTGGGATCGACAACTAGCTATAATTTATGATGCACATATAAACACATTGAAAAATTCATTAGTAAACATATGTTTGTTCCTAGCAAGCCATGTAAAATAAATTAGAGGTTGGAACACCTGTAGCTTCGCTTGGAACATTTGGGACTTCTGAGTAGCCTTGGTCGCACGAGCAAACCAAAGCAACCACCAATCAATTGTCTCAAACCTGCAGTCGAGAATCACATTCTGCACTTCCTGGATTGCTGAACAGCTGAACTAAAGGTGGTCTTCACTTTCCACCCCGTTTCTGCACAGCACACACTCAACTGTTTCTTCTCCCCGCTAATGTTTCACCTTATTTTCCGTGTACCGCCTTTTTCGCAGAACCAACCAAACGACAAAATGCCCACCGTTTGCACTGCAGTCAACCCCAAAGGAGCCCTCCTCAATCGACCTTATGCCCTCTACTCCTGAAAAGGTGGTATAACTTTGCACACGAGAGATCCCCTTTTTTCAATCAGCAGCGGTCCCATATCAAGACTCAAACCATTCCCATCCTCCATTATGGCTTTCAAGTCTTCCATAACATTAAGGATATTTCGCCAGACCCAAGTATCATCCACTTTCCGGGTTATATTCCATAAATCTTCAGCCCAAATATGGTTATGATTGCACCATCGCGGCCATATTGAAGGTTTATGTAGTAGAAAGATCGCCCAATAGCTTAGTAAAAATACTTTTATTCCAAGCTCCTAGCTCACGGATGCCCAGGCCTCCTTCTGAAAATGGTTTTGTCACCACATCCCAAGCGACTAGATGTCTCTTGCCTTCATTATTTCTATTCCACAAAAATCGTTTCATCATCCCTTCAATATTGTCCAGCACACCCTTAGGAAGCAGAATAGTTTGGCTTCAGAAAGAATGACTGCCAGAACACACAACTTTCAGAAGTTGCAGCCTTCCAGCATATGAGAGTTTACGAGCTGCCCGTGATTGAATAAGTTGGCCAATCTTCTCGTAGAGAGCCCCATACTCCAGAATGTTTATTCTCCTCGAGTGTTTGGCCGTTCTTTTCATTTGAACTGCATATGCTAAATTGGGAAAGATACCCTACTAAAAATAAACAACTCTAGGAATCTAATTTAAAATTCGGTTAATACATTTTAATTGAGGATATTTAAAAAAAAAATGAGGATCTTATCCTACGCTCAAGGCCATAGGATAGAAAAACCGTATCAATATCAAATGGGACTATTATTTTCAATGAAAGATCATAAAATGATTGGGTTTTATTACACATGTTGGTAGTATCATTCCATGGATTTTAAGATCCTTCATCCAGAAGTGACAATGTCGGTTGACAGAACGTTAAGGTGTGGCCTGATCAAGACTCGTTGCTCGTTTGGGCTCGTGAGGTGGGTCGTAGGAGAAATATGGCGCTTATTATTGGAAAATCATGTGGAAGTAAAGAATCACGGCATGACAAGGTGCTTTTAACATGTGAGAACTACGAAAATCATTGATGCAGGAAAAGGATGCAAGATCGTAAAGAAGAAGAGGGTGAGAAGACGAAGAAGAATAGAGTGGCGAAGTCAAAGACAAGTGGTTGTAAATTTGCTTTGCACGATCGTGAAGTAGAGAAAAAGAGTGGCAGTTGCAGATGGATTGCGGAATCCATAACCATGATCTACCACTGAGCTTAGAAGGGCACACATTTGTTGGGCGATTGACTGAGCAAGAGCTATTATCAGTGAAGGACTTATCTGCTTCTGGATCAAAGCCAAAGACAATATTCATCGAGCTGAAAGTGAAAAAGTACGACGAATGTAACATCTAGACAACAGATATACAATGCGCGGTGGAAAGTGAGGAAGGAATCGAAGAACAAACAATCATCCAATAGCTAATTTGTCGAGCCTAACCACCCAGTCACGCTTGATTGTTTGTTCGTTCCAAGTAGCTATTTTAATGGAATAACGAAAGCCAACCTGTTGTAAGTGTTGTTCTACCAGAAACCATTTCGAAAATTACTTGTGGGTGACCGATACAATCCCCACCTCTTCTACCCCTCCACCCCAAACCGAACACACTCAAAATATGATATGATGCTTTGCTATGTCAACTATGGATATGATTGCTTCAGGCGATGGATTGTTAGATTGAAACACTGAATCTGATCTGAAATTAGTTGGATCGGGTTTTAGTCGTTGTAGGGTATAGTTGGTTTAGGGCATTACCGCATTGGTTGGTAGTGGGTCCAAAATAGAATAGTTTTTAAAGTTTTGATGGAGATAGTTATTTAAATTTTTTTAGGCATGAAATAGTCTTTTCCCACCCAGGCAAAAAAAGGTTGATTTCAGATCGTTGTTATTGTCCAGAGAATTTAAATTTCTTGGTAGCCATCCATGGAGGGTTAATTTTTTTCTTAAACTAATCCTCCACAAATCCTCTCAAATGGCAAAAAGAATATGACAATTGAGTGCTTGACAGATAATGCAAACCAACAGAAACCCTATTTTTTTACTCCTTCAAAATCCACTATGAAATAACAAGAGCTGTTTGTAACACTGCAAACAGTTCAACTCATCATCTTAAATCTTTTCACTTGCTACCAATGAAATGGGTAAATTACAAATGTCAGCAGTGAAAAAAAGCAATTTTACAAACTTAACTATCAACCAACAAGTTCCAAGTAAACTCTGCACTATCAAAAATTCTAGTAGACCTACTGAACCAGCCATGGAAATTACATGAATTTCTGATCTCAGATGTTACTACAGTGGATAAGTGCAGTTTCCATGGCCACCAATACACCATGTTATAAACAAGTCTGACGAAGTTTTAACAGGATAAACAAGCACATTATCCGTCCAAGAAAGGATCATCTAAGGTTATGTTCTCTATGCCCATCCCAACACCTTTATAGGATAATGGATATGCAACTCACCTCTGAGAAGGAAATATGCAACTTTTCCTTTTTCACAAAGATGTCATCTTTCATGAACCAGATATAAAGTCGAGCAACAATACTAGTACGAAAGATAGAAAATCACATGCCAGAAAGAAGTGAGACACACCCTGATTGTGATAGAAAAGAGAATCGTTGATAGCAAAAGGTAAAGCGAATTTCTTATAACCTCGTTTCTGCATATGTACTCCACCTGATGTGTAAGAAAAATGAAAAAGATAATCTTACTTGTTAATTACCCTTTCTGTACTTTTCTTGGCAGGGTTGAGGTAGCTGAGTTCCTAGGTTTTATCACGCTGTGTAGAGGCTTGATCCAAGGCAGTAAGAATGCACAGGCGAACAATTCACCTGGACAAAGATCCTATGTAAGAGTGTAAGACAGCTTGAAGTTGGTTAAGCTTCATCACATTTGATATATATATTTGTTAAGGATATTATGTTTATAGGCGTTTCAAAGAGCACAAAACACAAATCCGAGGTGCAGGTAACAACTCAAAACTACACACACAAAAAGATGCATAGGTGAACAAGATTTCAAGAAATGAAATGGAAGCCATGAACCAACAGCACTGTGAAAATGTGACAGGAACATGAATATAGGCCAAGAAAACACGGATAAAAGAATGATACAAGGCTCTTAAAAAGTTTGCATGATCTCTCCGCTGAAAGCACCAGCTGCATTAACCCACAGTAAACTAGGTCAACCACTGTCCTGTATAAAATCAAGTTGCAGCAACCTATAGACGAAAGCTCGTCACTTCCTAATATATAAAAAGATTTTTTAAAAAAGTCTCTAGAGTAATCTTGTCCTTCTACCAAGTGCAAGAAATACTACTTGGAAAGAACCACTGATGCCATGGCAGACCAACTGCTACTTCTTCCTCTGCTTTCCAACTCTGGCATAAGTTGCGGCAACTGCTACTTATTCATAGGTTTAAGTTAGACAAAAGTCAATCAATCACAATGAAGAGATACGAAGGAATAAGAAACCAGCAACAGAAAAAGATAAGACCAAATTAAGGCTTGCAACCACAAGGATAATTACATACAGATCCTTTCTTGCAACGGGAAGAAAACAACTTAAATGGACTATTCATCAACTGATGATCATTTCTTGCAAAACGGCAAAGATAACCCCTTGCAAGAAAGATCAGCAATACATCATACCTTATAAGTTATAACTTATACGTCATAACCAATAGCGAAGACTCGAAGAGAAGTGTGGCATATACTTAAGGTTCAAATAAGATATCATAAATAGTCAGATTAAACAGTCATTTACTTGCAATGTCACATATTCATTCATCTACTCAAAAAATATTTAGTGGCTAAATTTTGGACTGGAGCTTTGTTTGACACAGTTTATATATTAAAGGCTCCTTATTAGGATAACTTGATTCCTTATAAGTTAACGAACAAACACATTGTGCCAAATGAACCCTAAGCCGAGAAACGAAGATAGAAATGCTAGAGAGAACACCAAGGATGATGGTTTACCTTACTTTAGCCATTTTTTATAGACTAACTAGCAATCAAATGGGTATTTACATCCATGATATGATTTTAAAAGTAACGGTCAAGGATGATGAAAACAGCCATAATGACAGCAGTGAAAAACAATACAGAGTAGTATGTATAACAGTAAATGCAGAGAAAAAAATTACAAATGGAACTATCACCCAAGTGAACCAACAATTTCCAAGTAAACCCTCCAGTCCTCCACTACCAAAAAAAAAAAAAAAATCTGGTAGACCTGCTTAAAAATCAACTAGCATCATCAAAAGCATAGGAGCTACCTCCTTAAATCAACAATGAAATTACATGATTTTCTTATCTCCAGTTGTGACTACAAGTGGCCAAGTGCAGCTTCTACAACCACAGTGCACAGAGATATAGACAGGTCAAAATAAATTTAACAATATAAACAAAAAGACATTATCTAAAAAAAGCTTTCCGTCCTATAGAGAATTATATAGGGTTAAACAAAAAGACATTATCAAAAGGATGTATACCTTCCTTTTCATTTACTTGCAATGTCACATATTCATTCATCTACTAAAAATTATTAAGTAGTGGCTGCATTTTGAACTGAAGCTTTGTTTGACGCAAAGAGTTTATATATTATAGGCTCCTTATTAGGATAACTTGATTCCTTGTAAGTTAACGAACAAACACATTGTGCTAAATGAACCCTAAGCCGAGAAAAATAGATAGAAATGCTAGAGAAAAGACCAAGGATGATGATTTACCTTGCTTTCGCCGTTTTTAATAGACTAACTAGCAATCAAATGGGTATTTACATCCATGATATGATTTTAACAGTAACAGTCAAGGATGATGAAAACAGCCATAATGTCAACGGTGAAAAACAATACGTAGTATGTATAACAGTAAATGTGGAGGAAAAAATTACAAATGGAACTATCAACCAAGTGAACCAAAGTAAACCCTCCAGTCCTCCACTACAAAAAAAAATAAAAATAAAATCTAGTAGACCTGCTTAAAAATCAACTAGCATCATCAAAAGCATAGGAGCTACCTCCTTGAATCAACAATGAAATTACATGATTTTCTTATCTCCAGTTGTGACTACAAGTGGCCAAGTGCAGCTTCTACAACCACAGTGCACAGAGATATAGATAAGTCAAAATATATTTAACAATATAAACAAGAAGACATTATCTAAAACATGCTTTCCATCCTATAGAGGATTATATAGGGTTAACCAAAAAGACATTATCAAAAGGATGTATACTTTCCCTTTCCATGAAGATATCATGAACTATATATACAGTCGAACCACAATAATATTACGATAGATAGAAACTCACATGCTAGAAATTAAGTGAAAGATTCCCATTTAAAAGGCGAATTATTGATATCAATAAGAAAAAGATACCTGACTTGATCTATAGGTGCATCATTGCATTACCTTTTTTTGTACTTGGTAAGGGCAGAGTTAGATGGGTGGGTTTCCTTCTGTTTAGAGCTTCGATCCAAGGCAGTAGAATGCTGAGGGAACAATATTATGGCCTGAACCAAGATCCTATGTAAGACAGGCTGAAGTTGGTTAAGCTTCATGATGATTCTAAAATCATCGTCTCCTGAAGGGTGTTATGACATTTATCTTATAAAGTAAACAACGGGCACAAACTTCATAAGATTTCAATAATTGAAATGGAAGCCATGATACCAACAAAGTGAAAAGGTAATAGGAATATGAATGTCGGCAAGAGAACATGGAGATAAGATAAGAATGATAAAAGGTTCTTACAAAGTCTGCATGGAAGCTGGCCATAACATAAGTAAACCAAAAGATAGAAATATAACATCTCTATAGCTATCTTGTTCGTCCAACCATGTAGAACCACAAATACCATGATAGAGCAACTACTTTCTCCTTTACTTTCAAAATTCAAACTTAAATTTTGAAGCATCATCAACTCCTGTGCCTTAAAGTATTTCAAGTTAATATTATGCAGTTCTTTTCAATTTCAAGTTAATATTATGCAGTTGTTTTCAATTTTTTCATAGGAAAGAGTTGGAAAAGCTCCTGTCAATCACAATGGACAGAAATTACGGAACAAGAACCCAGGAAAAGAAAAAGGTAGGAACAAATCAAAACGCCTACAATCACAATCAAATTTAGATACTGATCCAGAAACAACTTAAAAGAAAAGATCGGGAACACATCCCTTATAAGTTATAACCAAATGGTGAAGAGGTGGGGATACTTAAGGTTCAAATGGATAATAAGATATGATAAATAGGTATCGATTAAGCCTTTTAAACAATCTTCACTTACAATGTCACAAAGTCATTCATCACACTTCAAAAGACATCAAGTAGTACCTTTCCAAGAGAAAACCATTCCTCATAACATAGAGGAGCGATGAATTTAGCCTCAGATAACAGTCTTTTAGTTGCATGTACCCTGACTTAGATGTTGTACTCACCAACTACCAAGGGTTTTAATGAAGATTCAAGAACAGTTGTAACCATAGCTAGAGATAACAGTCAATAGCTCTTATTCATATAATGTCTTATGTAAAAGAAAAATGACAACAACAAAGCTACAGTGAAAGAAAGGCAAACTGGAACTATCATAGAATGTACAGAGCATGTATACAATTGAATACTTACACAGAACAAGACTCGAAAACTGAGGTATACTCCAACAATCATCAATGGAGGATCAATCAACTTTGACACATTCATTTAACCAAACTACGTGTTCTTAGCTTGAAGCCCTCGAACCAAAGCTGTAGCTCCCATCTGTTTGTAAGCTCATGTCATAAACTTCTTCAGGGACGGAAGAATTCCTCCTTTTCTTCAGTTTACTGTCTCGCCTAGACTGATTATAACCACCAATTTGCGCTTTGGAATTGTTCCTCTGCTCTCTAGGACTTGAAGCTGATTGCCTTGAATCTGAGACTTTGATCACCCCATGGACGTCCCCTGATCCAACACTCCTACTTCCAAACTTCCGTAAATCACCATCCCGGCAACTACCACTCCCTTTCCCATGAATGTTCCTTTGACCACTCTGACGAAGATCTTGGTGTTCACTAAACCTCCCACTAAGATTCTGATCACCATCATGTCGACTACTATTCCCTTTTCGACCAATGTTCTTTTGACCACTTTGACGACCATTTAAACCACTGGAAACCCTATAATTTGAGGAATGTGAACTCTTCTCATTGCTATCTTCAGGTTCACCAAACTTTCCATTAGGATTCCGATCACTAAACCTCCTATTCTTATCACCATCACGTCGAATACCATTCCCCTTTTGATTAGTAAGCCTTTGACCACTTTGATAACGACTAACACCGCTGAAAACCCTAGAGTTAGAGGAATATGAACTATTTTCATCACTATCTTCTGTTTCACTAAACCTCTGACTACGATTCCGATCACCACCAGGTCGACTCCTACTCCCTATTCGACCAATGTTCCTCTGACCACTAACCCTGGAATTCAAAAAATGTGGACTCTCGTCATCGCTATCTTCAGATTCACTAAACCTCCCACTAAGATTCCGATCAGGTCGCCCTTGTTTCATTGATTTCCCCGATAGATTCAACCACTCACCACTTCCTTGATCACTATCGAACCTCGAATTCAACCCTCCTTTCAATCTTCCCTCGCTCTTCATCCTAAGATCGTCAATCTCATCTTCAATTCCCTCCGTATCGTCATCGAAATGCACCCTAGCGTACGGCTTAATGCTGTGGACAACCCCCTTGGGAAAAAACCTAGCCGTAGGCAAGCCATCGGGGGTCTCAAAGAGCTGCGGCCCGTCGTTTTCGGTCCAGAGGTCGAAACCGCCGGGCTTCTGGAAGCGGTCGGCGAGGACCTTAACCTGTTCGTCGGCGCCGACGGAGAATAAATTGGGAGCGGCTTGTTCAACGACCTCCCAGGGGCGCTCGAGCTCCGAAACGGCGGCTTTGAGTTCAGCGCGCTTGCGCATTTCGTAGATTTGGCGCTCGCGCATGAGGCGGGCCTTGAGAAGCTGGCTTGCCTTTTTCTTCTGCATCCGCTTCCACTGCCACTTGCTGACGCCGCCGGGGAAGGTTCTGGGGCCGCCGCCCATCCGAACAGTGAAGGACTTGGCGGTTCGCGCATTGGGGAGGTTGCAGAGAGAGAGCGATGAGAGAGAACGGGAGAGATCTTCGGAGGTAAAGGAGAAGGAGGAGAGGCAGTTGTAGGAGACAGTGGAGAGGGAGAGCTTCGAAGGCAGAGCGAGCGACACCGGGAGAATCGCCATTGATTCCTTCCAGTGGAAGCTGCGGCGGAAGAAGATAAGACCCCCAGGCCCCAACCCAACTCTGAAATCGAAAATTTAGCTACTGTTTACTTTATACTTATGAATTATGTTTTAAACGGAAGTTATCCAACAAAGCACCAGTGGTCTAGTGGTAGAATAGTACCCTGCCACGGTACAGACCCGGGTTCGATTCCCGGCTGGTGCACTCTTTTGCTTTTACTTTTACTTTTTTTTTTAAGTGAAAGGATTTGATGAATGATGATCCATATAAACGTTGCGAGATAAATATGGAATGGAAGAAAACTTTGTACTACGAATGAAAAATTATATAAAATATCTAATGAGTACAAAATATCTAATGGAATGGAAGAAAACTTTAAGGCGTTTTTGCCATTGCTTGGTGAGTGATGAAGAGGCTAGGATTGATTAAGATATCTAATGAGTTACTCATGCTTATATAACGATGGAATTTTGAACTGGACAATGATGAGTTATCGCAGAAGTTGATATTGACACTGATTAATATCACTGGTAGTAGCAACTTCTAACATCCGACATCCTTTGTCTCATACTTCATTCGTAGTATAAAATATGTCGTTACTATCCATACATGATTTTTTATGCTGATATAAATTATATATATATATATATAATATTAGTTCGACGGGTTATATATATAATATTATTTACTATCCATACACTAATTAATGTCCCGTGTACGGAGAATATATATATATAATATTAGTTCAACGGGTTATAAAAAAATCTAAATATTTTTTATTTAGATTCTCTCAAAATATATATAAAATTCACATTTATCTATTAATAATCTATATATAAATAAAATAGCACTTATCAAATATTACATATTTCTCTATTAATATTTTTGGTAAGTATGACTATGAAATATTTTTTATTTATATTTTTGTCAATTAACTAAAAATATATATAGAAAGATAGATTGATTGACTTATATAACTTTCTATAAACAATGATAACATGTTATTATTTTATTAATTTTTTTTCTATAATCAACCACAACACGCCACATAAGATTTTTTACCCTATGATCAACCACAGCGCGCCACATAGGACGCTATGCATCGATTTTAGTATATGTATATAGATAGATAGATTTTAACTTTTTATTTATATCATCCTACAAAAATGACAAAATGTACATAGTAAACGACATAACTTTTCAAACAGAAGTAACACTGATTTGTTTGGGCTTCAAAGCTAGGGGTCTACCGGTTCACCTTATCACAACTTCTATATGGATCCTTAATTTGATATTTTTCAGAATGTGCCTTATGTCTTTTTGCACACTCAAAGCAAGCTTTGCGCGGAGCATGTGAATGTGACAAGATGAGTCCACGCCTGTTCAGTTACAACAAGCGATGAGGGAAGCCAACTGATCGAAGTCTTAAATAAAAACAGATCACACTCTAGTTGATTCTTTCCATACGTTCTCCCACTTCATCTCATCTCCATGTCTTCAATTACAAACGACGTCATCTAGACATAGAACCAGAATATTACAATATTGGATAGGCTGGATTTGCATATAATTTTTTCCTCCTTGTTTGTCACTATATATATTGAGTTAAAAATTAGAGAACGATGTTTTTATTATCTATACTTAAATTAGCGTTAATAGAGTTTTGCATTTAAAAAGGATAAATACCCATCAAATGATGGAAACTAGGACAATTCAATACATGAATAAGATTGTTGAATATCAAAAAGAACCGATCTTTGTGTTCTGGTGTATATTTTACCAGCATGCACAAGATTCGACCCTAGGCTTATATTGCTCTCCTCATCACACTCTTAGTCTTAACCAAATGGGG
Organism: Persicaria maculosa; assembly: GCA_963922045.1. Classification (NCBI taxonomy): domain Eukaryota; kingdom Viridiplantae; phylum Streptophyta; class Magnoliopsida; order Caryophyllales; family Polygonaceae; genus Persicaria; species Persicaria maculosa. The sequence continues at coordinate 53,981,955 of OY998268.1, forward strand.
CAGCCAAGTAATATAATAAATGTGCACCTGTATTATATATATTACCGGTAAAATGGGGTGAGCTAGCACACTGCACACACCAGCCCATCCATAGTTCCGTCCCCGACGTCATCTCATTTGGTATCGCTTTGAAATGCAAGAAACCATTCAGAGCTAGGCTTCTAATGTGAAGAGAACACCAATAGCATCTCAGCTTGATGAGCCTCTAGGCTTTGATTATGCCATTATATGTATTGCTGAGAGAAATTCTCTACTGAAGAATGTATTAGTTACATGACCATGCCAACAGCTATCTATATAATCTGTCATTATCTACCCTTAATCATATAGTAGGTTGGTGTAAGTCATCTACTCTTATTTGTCTTCTTCTTATACATGGAAAATCATTACCTCTCTCACCTCGAATCAGTAGCAGCACACGTGCAAACTGCACGAATCACAATTCAACCGGCCAGCTGGTGAACCTAATAGCCCGGCAACCGGGATCAGACAGCAAGCCAGCAAGGCTTTACTAGATCATAAATCATATAATTATTAATGTATCTAACCCTGTTTTTGCAAGTTAATTAATTCAGCAACCAATGCATCATTAACCTTGGGTCCAACAACATATAAGTCCGATGAGGTTCCAACTCAAAATCACCTGACAATGAGATGAATAGCTCGTCAACCTCATATAGCCGACGTGGGATAACAATCTTAACAAAGCCTACAGAATGGATCCAAATAACTTGCAGACCTGCAACAATCTTTTTTTTAAAAGAAAAAAAACAGAAGACTGATCATATGGAAACTTCTCAATGTTTCCTGGAACTAGATCATTCTCCTCTGTGTATTGACCGCCTAATTTATTCATCTTTTCTACATTCCTCCAGCTGCTCGCATTCCATGTCAACGGCATGAACAAATACAAGTTTAAAGCTTCATTTAGAATGAATCTTATTAAACATTAGTTTTCCCTGTATGATGATGAATCTATCAAACAAACATTGATCGATCTTCGATCAGCTCTTTTTACAAGATATAGGTCATCATCATGTCTACTTTTTGATTGAACATATATGTGGCATTGGTATTAAGAGATCCATGTGAGTTTAATTACCTTACTAGGAGAATAAAACATGGAAGTAACAATTAATCAAAGATATTTAAGTGCTAATTCCTTGATTTAATTTGCAGCCCTATGAACCTAGCTGTTTTCTGGTTGATCCCATTACTCCATTGCACGTGCATTGCTGTTGATTCTCCCCCTTGTACAGACACAAAAAATTTAATTAATCAGGCACCATTATCAATCCATCATTAAGCTAATCACATTCATTGTAATTTAAAACCCCTGAAAACCCCCCACTAGGTGAAACTTTCAACTTAATCAACCGAGCTAATCCGCTATATAGGGTCTAAATCCCCCTATAGATCTATCTGTATCCTCCCACAAATTAAACCACATAACATAAACTCTCATTTTTCTAACCAACCGATGGGTGGATTTCGTTTTCTTGGCTTGGTTTTGGTGTATTCAGTGTTCATAGTGCTAGCGATCTTGTCGAATGTGGCGTTTTGCTTTTCAGACCTCCAAGGTCCAAGTCCGAGTCCAACAGATTCTCCATCCTCATTACCTTCGTATTCAAATGAATCGGTGGAAGAGACGAGCGATCGTCATGCGAATCCTGTTGTGATTCACATGGCGAGGAACAGACACCGAGCTTTCGACAAGTCGGTGGCGGGTGCAGGCATCATCTTGGCCGGGTTGGTGGCCTCCTTTCTAGTGGCGATCGTCTGCTACATCCGGGCTACTGGCCGGAAACATAAGCACGTTGATGTCCTTGATTCGGCTTAGAGGGGCTTTTGTAATTGTTTGTTTTTTGTCATCACAAGTAACTATAAACAAAAAGTGTAAAGGAGTTCATTTTAGTAGGCAATTGTTGTACTATTAGTGGGTTGATGTGGTGGTTGTGATAAATCAAATTTGAATCTCTATATATTAGAGTGTTCGAGTCGAATCGAATTGAATTAAAAAAAATATATATTCAATTAAATATTTTCGATTCAATTAATATCTTTTTTCCAGCCGTAGATGGTTCAATTTGAGTATTTGACTATGGACAATTAAAAGTGGTCGAATCATAGTGCACGTTAAGAATTAATATCTTCCAGTGCATGCAATTAACGTTATTTTTTTCATAATAATCCAGTGCTGATATGGTCACAATAATGTACAAAGATAAATAACAGAAAAAACAAATATTAAATATATATTGTGGAAACTTGAATTTGGGAAATAGTTGGGCCCAACGATCTGCATAGCTAGCTAATGGAGAAATAGTTGGGCCCAATTAAACTATGGAGAAAAAGTTTGGCCCAACTTCTGGCCCAAGTTGTTAAGTTGATTCCAGCGGCTACGGAGTATACAAGGCCCTGTTTGGTATGAATGTTGAAATCGGAATGGTAATAGGAATGCGAACGAAATCAGAAAATTATAATGACTCATTACTAGAGCTGATTGTTTGGTATGCTGTCGGCATAAACCATTCCTGAAATAATAATAATAATAATAAATAAATCAATAAATAAAATAGTGATAAATATTATTATTGTTATTAAAAATTAAAATAATATATATATTAGATAACAAAATAGTGACAAAATAATACTAGTAATAGCAATATATAATAATAATAATATAAAAATAATATATATGAAATAATAAAATATTGATAAAAATAATAATATTAATAGAAATATATTATTATTATTAAAAATAAAAATATAATATAATATAATTAATAATAATAATATAAAATAATAAAAATATTGATAAAATAATAATATTAATAGAAATATATTATTATTCAAAATAAAAATATAATATAATATATATTAAATAATAAAGTATTGATAATAATAATAATAATAATAATATAAATAATGAGCTACAAAATTGGGAATGGAGGATTGCCTAATATTTTGATACGAATGAAATGGGCTACACAATTGAGAATGGATGATTCTAGGGAATCATTACGATTCCAAATTCTATCATACCAAACACTTAAATCAAGAATCGTCTATTGCGATTCCCAATTTTGATTCCCGGTAATGGATACCAAACCAGCCCTAAGTAATCCCGTGTCCTCTCGGGCAAGAAAGAAGATCAACCTTACTCTCGAAAACCAGAAGAGGAAGAAGAAGACGATCTCACCTCTCTTTCTAGTAATCCAATTCGCTTAAAGATGGCGTCAGAGAAATCGGTGATGGCGGTGATCAGAGCATCACGTCCTTCCTTCCGTAACAATGCCGACAAGGTAGCCTTCGCCGTCCACTCCTCTTTCTCCGCTGCCGGCTTCGTCCTTACCGCCACCGGCCCTCCCGCCTTCGCTGAAGACGCACTTTCTTCCTCTTCCACTGGTACATGCTCACGCCGTTTCAATTTTGTTGCTTTTCTGCTTTCAATCGAAATTTCTAGGGTTTAGGGTTTTTGATCTTGGTTCTGTTTGGTTTCCGGTTTCAGATGAGGTTGGGATTGACCACTGGAACCAGGTTGACGACGAGTATGCTTTTGTATACGTTAATCCTGACAAGAACAATAAGAAGGTCTTGGTCAAGTGTCTGGCTGTGGGCGATAGCCTCCTTGTTGATGCCCTGGCTGATGGCGCTCCTGAACCTCTTCATGTCGATATCAAGTTCGTCCTGTTCTTCTCAATTTCTCTTTATCAATGTCACTGATTTTGGGGTTTCTAGGGTATCAACATATATTATAAATGTTTAATTTTTACTCTGTGCCCAATTTGTGGCATAACGGATTAGACAAAATTTATGTGCTTTTATTTTTTTTTTGGCTGAAAATTTATGATGCCAATGATAAGATGTAAGGGTTTTTATGGTCTAGATGAACTTTCTTTTGTTGCTTCTAATTTGTTCTCTTGGAATATGGCAGTGTTAATGATTATGTGAAGGAGGATGCCAGCGGAAACTATAATGCACAATACAGCAATTTGGGGAAGCTGGTTAACATTTTGGATTCTGGTATCTTGTCCAAATTTAATGGCCTGGCAAAAAAGGATGCTTCTCGGTAAATCTATGCTATGTACAATGTTTTCAACTAGAGAATATTTCTGTTTTATGAAGGGGTTGTTGATTGGAATCTGCACTCAGTGTTTATGTTGTTTTGAGGTGCTGGCTTTGGTAGTTGGTACTGCCCACAGGAACTTTTTGGGCTGTTAATTTTTTTTGTTTTATGGAAAGGTTTGACGTTATTGTGAGTCTCAACATTCCTTCTCCTACTAATTGTTTTTGTTGGTTATTTACAGCTCACAACCAAGACCGAGTGAAAGAAGTGATGATCAGGAGGTTGTAGACAACGAGGGCTTAACTCCGCCAAGCATTACTCCAGGGTATTGTACTATTGTTTATTTTCTTTAACTTTTACAAGAGTTTTGGTGCATGCTTTGTATCATCTTATGCTGTTTTCAGAGAAGAAAATTTTATGCTAAAAGAGGCACACCGAAATGAATAGATTTATAGAATTTCAGTCATTCAGCCTTCTCAATAGGGATTTTTTTCTGTTTTTCGTTATTTCTCATCAGTCATCACACACAAACAAATATACCAATTTTTCATTACTTATTTCTAGGGATGAATGCACTAGTAAGGCTTAGAGAATGCACTGTTATCTTCTGCTCTTTAATGAATAATGTCTCTATGTGCTTAAGCACTTGGCTAAAGACAACCTATGAAGGGAATAACTTCAATTTACGACTATTCTCATCTGTGGCCAATTTATAGCTGCGAAAAACTGTTTAAATGTGATAATTTATCTGGTATTCCTGAGAGATTGAACTTTTGAATTGCTACAGATTTTCACTAGTTGAAGTAATATCTGCATCTGCTAGAGAATATGTGGATCATTAGTTATTTGCAACCTATTTAATGTTGTGGTCAACAAAGGATTGTAGAGTCTTGTGGCTAACTATGCTGTCTGCTTGTTTCTTTTTTCTGTGCAGTATAAGATATCCTCCGATCAATCCGGGTGGAGGCAGTGACCTTCTTCCAGGAGGTGGTGCGGGAATATACCCTACAAGGTTTGTATATTGCTGCACCTTGTTTCTGTACCTGAAAGCCTGGATTATTTTGGCAATGATTGAATTTTCCTTCCGCTCATATAACATTTTTGTTACATGCTTTTACTTAAACCCTTGGGTTTGTTTGGGTTGATTTTTGGCAGGGATGATTTTGGTGGTGGGAGCATGTTGATAGGTATATGATGTGCTTCGGCTCTCAGCTTCATTATGGTTTCCAGCCATAGTTTAATATTGTATTTGAACTTTGCCATGTTCTTCCTTGTAACAGGAATGGATGATCCTAGATGGTCTGGGAGGGGTGTGGGAGGTCAACCAGGTTTTCCTGGAGTACCGTGAGTATTAAATTTGATGGTTTTGCTTTGTTAGGTTAATGTGGTGCTCATATTAATTATATCCTCGTTAACTTGAACAGGACCCCCCCGCCTGGTGTATCACCTGGTGCCCGTTTTGATCCCTTTGGACCTCCTAGTATTCCTGGCTTTGAGCCTGACCGTTTTACCAGGTATTTTACCACTTCTCTTTTCCAAGTTCAAACAAAAGAAACTCTTCACGTATGGCTGGAAAACATCGACTGTTTGTCAAAGGAATTATTTTAAAAAAAATGTCTTAATATGGCACATGATTGCAGTGGTATTGGATCAAATGAGTTTAAGAAGAGATTTTAAGTTGTTAGCTAGACCATATATTTGTAACTTCTAAATTTGAAGGACGGGCGATTGCTGTTTCTTTTGGCCTGGCCAACACCAATACACCATATTGTAATTGAATGGTTCAGTTTTCCTTGTTCTTGGCTCGGTTATTGACTAAAATCTGGCTTTCGCTTTCCTGTGTTGTTCCTAAAGGCTGCCAAGAAGACCTGGAGGTTGGGCTCATCCAGACCTGGAGCAGCCTGGAAGTGGTGATTTTGATTACATATAAGAGCCTATGAGCTGAGTTTTGTCCAATGATCCTACCCTTGGTGTGGGTATTAGCAAGTAGAACATGCTATTTCCTATTTACCTCTTTGGTTTTGGGCTACATATCAAACTTAAAAGTGTAATTTTGTAAATGCAAAAGATATAGTTTTTTCATCTAACAAGCCTCTTTGATGCTTTTATAGTTTATATTTCAATAAAGCAGTTGTGTTCAGTGTTCACTTAGTCATGTATACATCTTTTTTCTTGTATTTTGACCGTCTGGCGTCTACGAAGCTCTTGATTGATCTTACCTAGCCCTGCATATAACTGACTCACTTGATCAAGATATACTCTGTGTTTGTTGGTGCTGAACCGAGTGTTTGACAATCTTTGTCCTGGAATGTATGTGTTGTTCATTCTTTAAGTGTGCAAGGATTTTGATGCTGACTGCATTGAAACTGATTTGGGTTTGTCGGATACTTATGTCACCTACACTGTATCGCATCTGGGAATGGTCTTAAGCGTGTATTTTTGGAATTAGATCTTGTTCGCCATCGGCGAACCCGATTCTCATGGTCCCAACCCAATGCATTCTAGGACAAGATTTCTAACTCTTGAGGAACGAAACAAATGCGTTTGTTGAATTGTTTGTTTACATCTTTTGTGTGTACAAATATATAGCTTGAATGTCTTCCTAGGGCTTGAAACTTGATTGATTTTGTATCCACCAACAATTGAGGGTGGTCTGAATAAAGTCATAAAGAGCTTGTTAGATAACACGCCTTAAATAAGACAAAGTGTAACGTAATTAATAAATTAGTATGATGTTTGATAAACCTAACTATTAGGGTAGTTGATGAAAACTTGTGAATAGAAAATCAAAGCTTTGAAAAACTTGGGTGAGTAGCTGTTGAAAAATTTTGATTTCAAAAGTTAATTAAACTAAAATCTTATATTTATTTCATTTAAAATTATATAATATCGAAACCAAAAACTCGAAAAAATTAGTTGATAGTGCGCTTCGATGTCAATCAGAGCCATATATCAGATGGTGTATCAAGAAGTACCAAAACATATTTGATAACTCACTTTAATAACTCAGTTCAAACGATGATTTCCCAATATCTTAATTTTGAGGGTTTTCTTCCTTGAAATATATTAAAATAAAATGTTTCCCACTTTCAATATTAAAATACAAGTAGTTCATTGGAGGGGAAGAAAATATTAGGGGTTTTATCCAGAGTGTTTGCTTAATATTTCAAAGCTGTCATTAAGATCTGCAGTCGGTAGAAGAAAACTATGTACATCTCTAGAGATCATAGGTGGGCAAAGAGGGCATATCGATTTCGTTTCCTTAATCGCTAACAATCCTTACAATTTCACATTAGCACATCGCCATCCTATAGAGAACTTCTAGATCCACACATTCAACTGTGAAAATATAAATGCACACGCTTTAAATTCAAACTAAATTAACTAATCAAGCTCCTAAAAATTCAATGATTTAATTAAATTAATTAACTGCTCCTTACTTACATGATTTTAAAAAGGGTCTTGTTATTCACACGGCGATTTTATCGCCATCTGCACGGTCTCCATACCGAGTTTTCGAATCGGCATTCAAAATGTCATTGCCGAGTTTTCAGATCGGCATCTTGATGAGGTGGTGAATTTAACTCATGTCTATGTCGACTCTTCAAATCGGCATCTCTGAAAAAACCTACAAGATTCTTTCTAGCTAGGTCGTCCCATCGTTGTAGCTGTGCAGTAGGCCTGTGCCAACTTGGTGAACCGGCATCGGCATGTCCCATCCATCTGCAGCACAGTCTTGGGCAGGGAATCCAACAGCTTTATGTCACGTCGAGAACTGCCTATACCGAATCTCCAAGTCGGTATTGCCAATCCCCATATGCTCTGCCTATTTGGGAACTAGGCATAGGGAGACTGCTTGCCGACTTCGGAACTAGGCATAGGCACCATGCCGATGGCCCGACGATATGGGGCCGTGTGAATAGCATAACTATTTTAAAAATGCAATTTTAAATTTGAACTAGCCTTATTATGCATTAAAATTGAAGTTCAACCGTGAATTTCCATTGTTTTTAGTGCGAAGGTCGGAGGAGGATATTAACCTCATTTTTTACACTATTTGAAATTGCACTAAGCCACTTAATATAATCAAGTCTTATTAGCTTAATTGATAAAGATGACACGTTAAATCATCATATCTCATATTATAATTGACTTAGTGCATAGAAACAAAAAAAAAAGACCACTTAATATAAGTATTGAATAGTTTTTGAGAAAAAGTATTGAATAGTTGAGTATTCACATTAATTAGTTTTTTTTTTGTTGAAAATAATGTCATTAATTACAATATACGGAGTAGCAATTAGCAATAGAGTATCAAATACGGAGTATATGTATATGATAATTAGTGATAAGTGAGAGTGATGGCTTGCTTACGCGCGCAATGCAACTACATTTTGTGTTTTATATTTTGAATTTTGTCAATTTTTCCCCTTTTCTTGTAGATGACATATACAAAGACAAAAATGCAAATAAAAAAAGAGTTCTAATTATTTTAGTTTTAACGATATAATTATCATTATATTATTATTTCTACCACGCCTTTCGTAATCGAGATCATGTATTGGGGAAAAAAGGATCGTGCATGTAACCATATCCAAAATCCATAAAGAAAAATGGGTAAATAACTAAATATATCTGAATAACTCGAATAAATAATTTGTTGACATGCTTCGAATTATTTTTATTTGGACATCTAAATAACTCGATAGTCGAAACTGTCTTAAGCCCAAATTGATCGAAATTGAATCGACCGAAACTCCATTACATTTGAATATATAATTATTGACTTGATACAAATCATTTTGATTTGACATTTGAATAATTCGACGACTTAAAACCCAAATTAAACGAAATTGAATCAATGGAAACTCAATGAGACCTAAGTCCGCTATAATAAAAACCGGAAAAAAAAAAAACAAACAAACGGTTGAGATTGTAACTCTAGTTTATTAGGAATTGGGCCTTTAAGCCCAAGTCCATGCCTCTCCAACGTTCTAATTTTCGACCGTTGCTCCAAAATAGGTTTTATAAGCCTTTCTTCAACAAACCCTAACTCTGAGCTCGACACTGTAGACGACGCTCCAAAGGGAGCCTGGGAACTCCTCTCCCATGGATGAAATCAGGAGACTTTGGGCTAGGGTTTTCGGTTGTACAGAAGAGAGAAAGGCTGAGAGAAGAAGATAGAGAGGGGCTCGAGTTCGGGTTCATCAGTGTGAGAGAGGCTCGTTGAGCAATCTCCATGTGAACCGAGCTTGAACAGCGATACTCAAGCTTGAGCAACGATATTAGAGAGATCCATACGGACTGACGGGAGGACTGAAATGGAGGAGGAAAATCAGCAAGGGCATTCAAGAAGGATTGGATCTTCGAGGACCACCGGTGCTCACCAACGACATTGGTGCTGCCGAATCGACAAGCTTCTCTGGGCGTCTCAAATCAAGTGGTTCCCGTTCCTTTTTCCTTGTTATTGCTTAGTGTGCTAAGCTTCCTTTTCCTTCTGTTTTATTTCAGTCTAGTATTTGCCCTCATAGGATATTTATATCGTTTGTTCTCATTTTGCCTATTAGAGCATAATGGATGACATCTAGAGCCGAGGACGTAGGAACTAACCCGAACCTCGTTAACATATCGTGTGTCCTTGTTATCTTTCCTTTCGGATTCTTTTTTTAGGATCGATCTAGATCCTTCGTGTTTAAACCGGTCTAAATGACCACTTCGACCCTAATTAGACCTTGAACGAGTGCAACATTAATCTTAACACAAACTAAAGATGTATTCTAGTAAAATCTTAAATATAAATGTTGAAAAATCAAAATCCAAAATAATAGTCGAAATCCAAAATGAGTTAATAACCCATTCCAACCCGTACGACTAAATTATTCAAAAGTACCCGACACTCGAATATTCCACAACTCGAATAACCCAACTTAATTCTAAAGTGAACCATTTGATTACAACCTCTCGACACCTATATTTCAAATAATAAACCATTTTAATATTTTATAAAATAACTATCTATAAACTCGGATAAAAACATTAGAAATATAAATAACACCTTTAATAATGTTTGTATTTATTTAATCCGAATATGAACCATTGAGTACCAAATACGGAGTAATATATATGGAGTATTTTTTAAATCAACATGTAAATAATTAAATACCGTGATATATATGATATGATGTGACATGATTGCCGCGTTCCTGTTAGAGGTCTGTAGAAAAAGATCTAATTACACAAAAAGTACCAATATAAATGAAAATAACACAAGTTTACCCAACTTAAAAAAAAAACTCACCCTCGGTGGTCAACCTCGAGCACATGATCTGGTCGACAAGAGTCGCGTACCAGGTAAACCGATTTGCACCGACCATTTCGACCCACTGGTATAAAGCAAGGTAAATCTCGGAGTTTCACCCAATGAAAGAACCTTTGATTTCCACCCAATCATTCTTTAGTTTGAATAAACCGCCTAAACAATTACTTACAGAGTACATAAAAACCACCCTTTAAATATGGGTGTTTTCACTTAACCACCCCTTAAATTCAAAATTACAGAAAACCACCCTTTAAATGGTATTTGTTTACAACTCACCACCCATTCAACTATTTTCTTTAATTTATCATTAAATATATTATATTTTAATATTTTTAAACTCAAATTTGATTGTAAATATATTCATATTTTGAATTTAAGGGCTCGATCATATTCTAGGGATTATTTTATTTATTTTAAAAAAATAATAATAAATATAGCCTAGAATTGTTATCTTAATTTATGTTTGAAAATGTTTATAAATTTTTAAAACATTATGTAAATTACTCTTATTTAATTATAAGAGTAATTTACATAATGTTTTAAAAATTTATAAACATTTTCAAACATAAATTAAGATAATACTAATTCTAGGCTTTATTGATTATTATTTTTAAAAATAAATACAATGATCCCTAAAATATAATTGGGTCCTTAAATTCAAAATTTGAATATATTTACAATCAAATTTGAGTTTAAAAATATTAAAATATAATATATTTAATGATAAAGTAACGAAAATAGTTGAATGGGTGGTGAGTTGTAAACAAATACCATTTAAAGGGTGGTTTTCTATAATTTTGAATTTAAGGGGTGATTAAGTGAAAACACCCATATTTAAAGGGTGGTTTTCTGTAATTTTCCCTAGATTATCTTAAATAGCGAAAATTAATGGGGGTGCAGTGGTGCACTGGTAAAATTCTTAATTAGGTATCTAGAGGGGGATTTTGTATAATATACCCAAATAATGGGTGTTTCTTTATGATTTTGCACTCGAAGAAGCTTCGCCACTGCCAGCTCCACTGAAAACGAAACACGATAAAAAAAGAAAGACGTATTGGAAAATCCAACCGTTGGTTACGCTAAGTCGCTTACACACTTCGTTTTTTCTTCTTTTTTTCTTCATCACTTTATCTGTTCATGATTTCGATCTTCAATCCATCTACCTATAAATTAACAACCTTGATTAATTTCTAGAATCCCACTCAATACAAGCAAACTCTCAGTTGCTTGTTTCCCCTCGATCTCCTTCAATTCAATAATCAATTCAATATTATTGGGGGTAATTCAAGATATATTAAATACATCTAGATACGACCATTTCTGATTCATTTATTTGGTAAACCCCTATTTACATATATAATATATATAAATATATATATAAAATACACCTTAGCAAGTTGCAGTTCACTTAATATTATCACATATAATATATATATATTGTACAATTGATCGATCGATCTTATAGCTAATTTCGATCGAAATCAATGGCTTCTTCGCGGAGGTGTTTTCTATTGTATCTTCTTCTGTGGGCGGTTGTTGCGTCCGCCGCTCTCTCCGGCGATGGCGGTGTGGTACTTGCGAGGCCAGCTCCTCCCCCTTCCCAATTTGGTAAGCACTTTGCTTCAATTCAACTACTCCTCATTTTTTCGATTAATTTATGTAGGTCTCTTGATTTAATTTGGATGGATTTATATGTAAACGTACAGGGAAGTATACGAAGGTGTTGGCGACACTAGGAATTGAGTGCAAGTGTTGCGACGGCGCATCGTCGGAGGGAGGGTGCCGGAGTTCGTGGACGGGGACCTGTGCTAAGCTGCAGTGTCTCCCCTGGAAGTTTCATTGACACTTTCTTGTTATCAAATAATTATTAATAATGTAGCCTCTTGTTTTGTACATATCTATAGAGTCTATGTATGAATGATTAGTATGTACTATATCTATCTTATTAGTTAAGAGCAAAAAAATATCTATCTTATTAGTTATTACTGCCTCCGTTTACTTATTATTTGACTTTTTCAAATTATATACGTATTTTTAAAAGGTAAAAATTATATAAAATATCAATTTTTATTCAATCTTTTTTCATAATATTATACTTATTATTAATAAGTATGTGATTATTAAAAAAATAAATATTTTATATAGTTTTTATCATTTAAAAAATGTATATAAATAGTAAAAAGACAAATTAACACATGTTAAACCGCGTTTCTCTGACATATCTGCAAATTTTGAATATTTGTGTAAAAAGTTTCAAGCTGTGAATTTATCCGTAAATTTTTATTTTTTAATGAATATTTAAAAAAAAATTCTCTTCTATATGCCACCCACCAAAAAAATGTAAAAAACTGATATTATGAATTTTCTAATCCATCTACTAGGAATATTCTAATGGAACCAAGAAAAAAAAGAGTAAATTTGAGATACTTATCTTCTGTATCTATGAAGATTTTGAAGTCTTAGTCTATGTTATCCTAGTTTATTTGGATTAGGTTCGTTTGTTCGATTGAATTTGTGTGCTTTACCGTGTGTATTGCACCTTCTTTTTGTTCGACTTTCTCTCTGATGGTCTCCTTTGTTGAGTTCTTTTGTATTCGGGTGTTTTTTTCTTATGTTTTTTGTTCTTCTTGGTTGTATCACGACGGTTAGTCCGTCTGCCGTTCCCTCGGCCTCTCGTTTTCCCAGATTTCTGCTGTCATCTGGGATTTCGAATTATTTCCTTTTAAAAAAAAAGAAAAAAAAAAGTAAAATTTGAGATACTTATCTTCTGTATCCATGAAGATTTTGAAGTCTTAGTCTATGTTGTCCTAGTTTATTTGGATTAGGTTCGTTTGTTCGATTGAATTTGTCTGCTTTACCGTGTGTACTGCACCTTCTTTTTATTTATTATGTTGTATGTTTAGACGGTTCACCATCTGCAAACTTTGTCGGCCTCTCGAAGTGTCGGATCTGTCCGACTCTCGAATTATTTTCTAATAAAAAAATAAAGATTTTGAAGTTTACCCATATAGTGTGAACTAATCTAATTATCCCCTATCTAACTATCTTTTACAAGAATGACATAACATTTTGGGTAAATTGTAGGAAACTACCCCTTAAATATAGCATATTGCACACAACCACCCCTTATACACAAAATTGCAGCAAACCACCCCTTACAACTTACACTGTCTCCGTTAGCAAAGAGCCACCCACCGTGTTTATTCAGTTAATTAAATGTTCTGTCAAAAACAAGGGAAATTACAATTTTACCCTTAAATGTTTGCAATTTCAATTTACAATTTCTCCCCCTTGTTGCACTGTTCATCATCTTCCAAACTCGTTCCTAGTCCTATCAACCACCCGCTGTCATGTTCAGAGGTAACATTTGGACAGAACATTTAACGGAATAAGCATAGTGGGTGACACTTTGCTAACATAGACAGTGTAAGGGGTGGTTTACTGCAATTTTGTATATAAGGGGTGGTTGTGTGCAATATGTTATATTTAAAGGGTGGTTTCCTGCCGTTTACTTTTACCCCAACATTTTTGTCACTTGGGTAAAAAAAGAATGCTAAATGGAATATATTGTAAAATTCATTAGGTTAAAGGTGAAACCAATTTAGAAAATAAAATACAATCTTAATTTATAATTTATATCTAATGAGATATTTAATAAATTGGTCTTTCTATCCTACGTCCTAAAGACAAAAGATTAGATCCTAATTGGGAAAAATACCCTATAAAAAAAATAAGCGATCAAAGGAATCTAATTTAAAATTTGATTAATGTATTTTAATTCAGGATATATTTTTTTTCTAAAATAGGAATTTTATCTATGCCCAAGGAAATAAGATCGAAAACAGGTTAATAAATTAGAGTAAGAACGATTCTCGAAGTTAAATTAACGAATAAATCCTAAAAATATCTTTCTAAAAATTTGCTAAATAATTAAAATTTGGAAGCCTTTTCTAAATCTAATCTTTGAACATATATCCCCGGTACATCAACCTGAAAAGCATATTGAAGATTAAATCAGTTACGCGTAAGTGACTTTTTCGAATTTTTTTCGAAATATTCACAAAAAAATATATTTATTTACGAAAATATTTACAAGTTCAAAATATTTACACAAATATTCATTTTTTGCAGAATCATCAGAGAAACGTGAGTTGAAACCGCGTTTCTAATATAAATAAACAATTTAATTCTAAAATCGAAGGGGAACTTACATTTTACTATAGAAACGCGGTTTGAACCCGCATTTTATTTATACTTGTAAATAAAACGCGAGTTTAAACCGCGTTTCTATATATTTTAGAATTAAAAAAAATACATAAAACGTGGGTGAGAGCCGCGTTTTATACTTAAACTAAAAAAAAAGAGAACAATTAATTAAAAAAATATTATTTTATATAATATTATTTTAAATAAATCTCATCTAATGATCTTCTCAATTGATTATCCCAGTTTACATGGCAAAAAAAATATTTAATTTGATCCACTAAATATTTGACATTTTATATTCAATATTCAATTCAAATCAATTGATTCTACCCGGTTTACATGGTAAAAAATATATTTAATTTGATCCACTAAATATTTGACATTTTATACTCAATATTCAATTCAAATTAAATCTATATCTATATATTAATTAAAACCAAAGCACCTACGCCACATGTCGTCCCTTCACGCTAAGTTATTTTTGGCAACATTTATATTGAATATATTTTGAAATAGCTTTTTTTGCAATATATATTTGATATATTCTCTTTACATTTTTATTTAAATAATATATTTATAGATATATTCATATATTCTATATTTAACAAATATTAATTACACATTATCATTTCATACTATATTTTTTTAACCATTATATATTAATTAAAACTAAAGCACATACGCCACGTGTCCTCCCCCGCGCAAAGTTATTTTTGGCAACATGCATTTATATTGAATATATTTTGAAATAGTTTTTTTTGGCAATATCTATTTGATATATTCTCTTTACATTTTTATTTAAATAATATATTTATAGATATATTCATATATCCTGTACTTATCTAATATTAATTACACGTTATCATTTCATACTACACTTTTTTAACCAATGGGATTAATTCAAAACTTATTTTTTTAAATAAAGTTAAGATTAACTACACAATATTGTTCCATTTTATATTAATTACGCAATATCATTTCATACTATGTTTTTTAACCAATGAGATTAATTAAAAATTTTTTTTAATAAAGTTAATATAGACTATATAATATTATTTCATACTAAATATTTATTTAATATAATTGAATTTTAATTGAATTATTTTATTTTGTTTAATTGAATTTTATTTATATTTATTTTATTTAATTTACTTGAATTTTATTTTAATTTATTTAATTTATTTTTTTGTGATGATGGGGAGAATTCGCGTGGGGTATGTGACACCCATATGCACACCCTAGATGCACACAATGGTGTAGCACACCTCGCGTACGTTTGCGGGTGTCCCTCAACGACCCGAAAAAATATCCAACTTTTAAAATTTAGACAAGTTTCTTTAATTAATCTATTTATATCTAACTAATAAACCATAGGGGGATTTGCAAAAATAACCCACTTTTGGGAAATCTTTGCAGGGTTAACCCAATCCGAAAAAAATTGCACAATACCGGATATCCGGGTGAAGGTTGCAACCGGTAGCCGGTAACTGAGGGGAGCCAGGAAAGAGGGAAGAAAAAAAAAGGAAAGAGGGGAAAGGGGAAACAGAGGAGGAAGAAGACGCCTCATTCGGCGAGCTCGGGTGCCATGGTTAGGCAACCACAAGAAGGGAGAAGGAAGGGGGTCGGGGGCGGCGGCTAGGGGATCGGAGGAGGGCGAGAAAGGAGGGAGAAGGAAGGGGATCGAGGCGAGGCGCAGGCGGAGGCATCTCCCTCGACGGTGGATTGCTCGAGGCGAGGCGCAGGTGGAGGCATCTCCCTCGAGGTGAGGCGCAGGCGACTAGAGGGGGATTGGAGGCAGGCGAGAAAGGAGGGAGAAGCGGCGAGTATTTGAAAGCAATGGGGTTCGTTCCTTCTGTTGTTGGCTATTATCGTCGGAGATTCGTGGCTTGGAGGTGCCGATCGGCACTGTGCTCCTTGGAGCATCTAGAAGTGGCGAGTATTTGAAAGCTGCTATCTTGGGACTTGGGAGCATCTGGATCCCCATCGCTCACCCTCGCAGCCCTCAAGCTTGCCCCAATTTCTGCTGGTAAGGTCTCCGACCTTTGCTTTCACGAATTTGATTTATCTTTGTGATTTGAGCAGTTTGAATTGCAATGTAAATTATGTCATAGCCTTTAGAGTAAGCCCATCAGTACTTGAGTCTCTCTGGTGTCTCAAATTGTGGAAAACGTTGACTCTAATACCAATTGTTAGGAGACTTGTACGTAGAAGTTGGGACAACCTTTCCTACTATGTGGATGGAACCGGAATGTGAGCTAGTGATACTCACAGTTTAAAGCTTTATGCTCACTGACTTAGGTGGCCTGTGATAGCTTTCTAGTTTCCATGTATTATGATAATAATGTGAATGCTGATGCCTATAAGTATCAGCTTGCAATAGAAGAATCCCAAAGATAGGCAAAAATCAGTAGAGTTGTATTTGATGGCAGTAGAGCTGTGTTTGATGGCAAAAATCTCGTCAAAAAATGTTGCACAAAGGAAGTATGACAGCAAATATAAAAAATGAGCAGGGACCTGACCTTGGGTTGTCTAAACTGCAATTAGGAGGGAGTGCTTATGTTCAAGGCTTACTTTTAGCCTTGAACACGTAATTTTTAGCCTTATTTCTTATAAATCATGCTTGTTGAAACTTGAAACCATTTTTCTTTTCTTCTTAGACGTTCAAGGCTTACTGACATGATGTTAACGAGCTCATGAATGAATACATCTATTTGAAGTACTTTCGTGTATGTTTTCACTTGAAGTTGTCGAGAATGATGATGTCTTGTTTTAATCATTTAGGATGATGCATACTGGAGCAGGACAGAATTGAGTGGCCTAGGAATGAGGCGGAGAGGCGGATTGGTAGAAGAGAGAATTGAGTGTCCTAGGAATAAGGCTATGCAAGCATTGCTTTTTATTCTTTGGTATCTAGGACTGGTGCAAAGTATTCACAATTGCTCAAAACATTCAAGAGAAGTGTAGAATTTTATTTATTTGGTAAATACCTTATGATGGCCTCATGCCCTTGCATTTCTGTAGTTAAATAATGAGAGAAGGCATAATTGAGATGCTATAAATCTCTTTTGTAATATAATGTACAACCTTCCACTGAAACGATTCAGTTGAATAGGTTTATTAACTGTGTAATTAGCTGATTTTACTATATTTAAGTTTTTCTTTCTTCCAAGTTTAATTTGTATAAAATGGTAAATTATTGTAAGAAAGTTTCTTGCTTCCAAGTGTAATCATCACTACAAGATAATTGAAGCGCTTGTCATTAAAAGGCGATGTACATGACATGAACTACTATTAACATGTCATTTAAATACGACGTGCATGACAAGAGTTCCCAAGCGCTTTAAGTATGCGCTTTTCTCGTGTCATGTACATCGTATTTGAATGACATGTTAATAGCAATTCATGTCATGTACATCGTCTTTGAATGACATGTTAATAGCAGTTCATGTCATGTACATCGTCTTTGAATGACATGTTAATAGCAGTTCATGTCATGTATGTAGGATTTCCTTTGATTGATCTGATGTACTAATTGGGGAGAATTATGAAGATTTAGCAGCTGCTGGTTCTTTTTCCACATCAGTGCAAGCAGCCACATCAGGGCAACAAGCTAAACATTCCAAAAAGATCAGAATACCAGGATTAAGATAACTAGAAGGCGAATCTTGTAGTTGCACACATCTCTTCATCAAGAGGCTCACAAGCTCAAAAGCTGCAGTAGCTGCGTTCTGAACTAGAATTGTGTGCTGCAAGCATTCTACATAGGTCTGGCCCTCAGTCTTCCTGTTCACATTATTAACTGCGAATATTACCAAATACAACACTACTAAATTTTATTAGCAAGTACCTGGTGCGAGTGAAAAGAATGTCATTCAGACGACCAAACTGAACACAAAGCTCTCTGTATTTGTCTTTCTTTATGAATGTTCCTTTGCTGTCAGAATCAGAATTGCCCAGTTCAGTTCCTTTGTTCCCACTTCCCTTAGCAACCGTCTGCTTATCTGACTCCTTCGTCTAAGATGCTTTAATCTTTGCAAGCATATGAGAGTAGCTCTGTCGATTATATCATACAGAAGAAACAATAGTGAAAAATGGAAATGGCTAAATATGAAATACAGATGTCACGAGTTGAAGCATAACATACTGCTATACCATATTCAAGGAATGAATACTGAGATGTTCAAAATAAGTAATTCAATGACAGCTATGTTTCCAGTTCAATACAAAACTAAAGTAAGTGTCATGTAAAACTAAAGTAAGTGTCATGTAAATATCAGTTCATGTCATGTACATCGTCTTTGGGAGAGGAGCGCTCGGACTTCATCACCACTTGGTAGCACCTGCCTTTGAAATGGTGCTCCTTGGCTATGGTGTAAATTGCCAGAAAGTAAATTAAGATCAAATTGAAACAATGTATGAAAAAATACTAGAAAGTAAATTAAGATCAAATTGAAACAATATATATTATGTTCGTTAACTGATTTTTTAGTTACTTCTTTGAGGCTGAAATGATGAAATAGACAGATAAATCTATTAATGATGAAGTCGCCAACCTTAATTCCATGGCGTTTAAGGGTGTTGAGCCAGATGCACCGACCCAGAAAACTGCTGGGGTAAGTTCGTTCACTCCGATTGTCATGTCAAGTGACATAGGTGACATGTCAAACCTATTACATGTCATGTATAATGGATGACACAATTTGGTTTTTTCTAGTCTATAGTCCGATCGCGTAATAAAAGAAGGTTCATCGTGATGCTACGATTGGGACAAAGAGCGTGCAATGTCTTATGTGACCTCTAGATTGACAACGAGGAATCTGTGACCGACATCCATCCGATAAGTGTACAATGTCATGGCTAAGATAGAGAGCAAAAGTAACTTACAAATACAAAAAACCAAAAAATATCCAAAATAAATGAAAACTATTCTCTTACACATGTAGTGTACACATTATAGTTGATACTTTTGACATGACAATGCTCTATGTACGTTGGTCGACTGATCGATGCATTTTTGTGTCACTTATGATGCACTTGGAAACGTTTATGCTACATAATGAGTAATTGAGTATGTGGTTCACACATTTTATAATTATGAGAAATTCGAACTTGTCATTCATAGACGATGTACATGACATGAACTGCTATTAACATGTCATTCAAATACGATGTACATGACACGAGAAAAGCGCATACTTATGCGTTTGGCAGAGGAGCCCTCGGTGGTGGCGGAGGAAGTTGTTTGCTACACCCAATCTCGATGAAGACGAAGAGCCGCTGAGGGGGAGGATGAGCGGAAGGAAGTGGTGCTCGTAGAACGGGCTGAATTTGGCGGAAAAATCTCACTAGTCACCGTCATCACAACAAATTCAATACTCATCTCAAAGGTTTGTTACTGCAAATTTGAAGATGTGAAAAATTCAAGAATAAAAAGGATAAAGTGGGGAACAATCATTGCTTGAACTTGTACATGTGAAGCCAAATCCATCAATTGTGTGTTAGAACATTATTAAGATACATCGCCAGTCACCGTCACCACCGCCTGACCCGAACGATGTCGAATTTGAGCAGCAACTGCCTTCAACTCTTAGCCACCTCTATCGACCTTAGAAATTTCCCTCAATTGCGTCGGAATCGTGTACCCCGGCCTCGAAATCAGCCTTCAATTTTGGCGAAAGCTTGGGGCCGCATCAATGGCGAAGGTTTGGGGCCGCCATTGGAGACGAATGGGAGGAAGAAGGACCAAGATGAATGGGATGGAGCAACCGAGCAACATACCATGGTCCTCGTCGTTGCATTCCGATCCACCGACCTCCGACAAGGCTCCGCGCCGCACGCCGGAACTGAACCCGAATCGGAACCTCTCCCATCTTCAATTTCCAGATCTGAAAATTCTCTCTCTCACTGTTGCTTTTCTCTCTCCAACCGGCTGCAACCTGTGAGAAATCGGGTACAGGGTTAATGTTTTGCAAATTTTTTATTTTGGGGGCAAGCAGTGCAAACCATCCGGATATTTGGGTTAGTTACTACACTTCCCTCTCAACCATAAGCATTTTTTTTTATTACGTGTTATAACTTATAAGCACTTTTATTTAAGGATTTTCACTCAACCAACATATACTACTTAAATCTTAAACTCATGTAATATTTACTCATTTTTCATAAATATTAATTTTTTACTTACTTTATCAAATCTATTTTTTCTATTTTATGTTAACATATGATAATAGTTTATTTTATTTTATAGCAGTAATTTTTTGTACTTATAAAATTTTATTTTTATTTTTTTAAAAAGAAAAATACACGCTATGCCGCAGAGACTATATCATATTATTATATATTGACATGTTGAGTAAATTCTATATTTAAACATATACGTTGAGATTAGTCTTTTAATCTATCAAACATTAATGCATAATTGTTAAACTTTCTTTTTAGCATGACCTTATTTTTCCTATGTTAAAACCAACCTATATTTAACAACATATGTCTATTAATATTTTTTAAATTTTTATCCAACTTAGGGAAAAAAAAGACATTGATATATTAAAACATAAATAATCCAATTTTCTTTTTATACTATCAACTTTTAATAATAAAAAGGCTCCTGCAAGTTTAACTATATATCATGACAAATATTTTACTTTTTTTTTTTGGTGCTTATCTACATGAATACATCGTCTAATCTATCTATGTTTTCATATTTTCCATCAATTCATATTCACAAAAACATACATAAGTAAACAATATTATATCAATAAATTAAATTATTTGATTATTTTTTACTGAGTAGTGATTTGATTTATTTTCTAACAAACTAATAAATCTATGATTTGATTTGCACATGAGTAGTGATTTGATTTATTTTCTAACAAACTAATAAATCTTTTTGTTTTGTTTTTTTTTTTTCGGTTTTGGATGCTCGCCTAATATATATCATATGTAGAGAGAGACGGTTTCCTTTGTGAATTGAAAGATGTAATTTAGGATAATCTTGATTTAACATCTATAAAAACAATCAAATCGATTAATTGAGAGACGGTTTCCTTGACGGCTGTATTTCAAAACCCTAGGTATATAGTTCGATGGTTGAATTGGCAAATTAAGATTGAGCAGCAACAGTAGGGACCGGAAGTATGTCTTTGGATGAGACAGAAAAACTTCTGAATGACAAGTCCGAGAGGGAGAGGGATCGAAAAAGTGCCTCTCTCTATGCAGGTGCTGGGTTTCTTAGTATCTTGTCATTCTCTTGGATAAGCCCTTTGATTTGTACCGGCTACAACAAGATATTGGATCCGGAGGATGTTCCTGAGCTCGATGAGAGAGATAGTGTCAATGGGTTCTTCCCCGTTTTCAAGACCAATCTTGATTATGTTTGTGGTGGGAATAGGGATACCAATCAGCAGCTGATCACATCTCTACAGCTTGTGAAATCTCTAGTCTATACAACATGGGTAGAGATAGTGATCACGGGTTTCATTGCACTCGTATACACCTTAGCGACCTATGTCGGTCCCTACCTTATTGATGACTTTGTTCAATACCTGAATGGGAGGAGGCGATTTGATCATGAAGGCTCTGTCTTAGTTTCAGCCTTCTTGGCTGCAAAATTGGTTGAGTGTTTTGCACAGAGGCACTTGTTCTTTAGGCTGCGGAGAGTTGCGATATGGCTTAGGGCAGCACTTACTACCGAAATCTACAACAAGGGCTTGACCCTCTCTGGCCACTCGAAACAAGGCCATACCAGTGGAGAGATGATCAATTTCATTGCGGTTGATGCCGAGAGGATTAGCCTCTTTTGTTGGCATATGCATGATCCTTGGCTCACCTTCGTTCAAGTCACCTTGGCATTGTTGATTTTGTATAGGAATCTTGGGCTTGCTTCGGTTTCCACCGTACTTGCCATCATCCTAGTGATGCTGATAAACCATCCGTTGTCTAAACATCTAAAGCGGTTTCAGCAGAAGTTGATGGATTCGAAAGACAATAGGATGAAGGCGACTTCTCAAGTGTTAAACAATATGAGAATCCTCAAGCTTCAGGCTTGGGAGATGAAGTTTTTGTCCAAGATTTCTCGGCTCAGGGAATCCGAAGCTGGTTGGTTAAAGAAATTTCTCTACACAAAGGCTGGGACTTCCTTCGTCCTTTGGGGTGCCCCGACATTTTTGTCCGTCGTCACCTTTGTTGCTTGCCTGCTTATGGGGATTCCCCTTGAAGCGGGCAAAGTTCTATCCGCGCTTGCAACCTTCAAGATGCTATCCGATCCAATTTACACTCTACCCGACACATTGTCTACGTTTATCCAGTCTAAAGTTTCGCTTGAACGTGTTGTGTCATTTCTTCGCCTTGGCGACATGGACCCTAATGTTGTTGAGAGGCTTCCCAGAGCGGCCTCTGAGGTTGCGCTTGAGATAACCCAAGGAGCCTTCACTTGGGATAGCTCAACTACGGATCCTACATTGAAAGATATCAATGTGAAAATTCCTCATGGGATGAGGGTAGCTATTTGTGGCGCTGTTGGATCGGGAAAATCAAGCTTGCTTTCTTGCATATTGGGAGAAATGCCGAAGCTTTCGGGTTCTGTTAAGGTGAGTGGATCAAAGGCATATGTTGCTCAGTCGGCTTGGATACAGAGTGGGAAAATAGTCGATAATATTCTGTTTGGCAGCGAAATGGACCAAGAGAGGTATGAACGAGTACTTGAGGCGTGCTCGCTGAAAAAGGATCTTCAAGCTCTCGCCTTTGGTGACCAAACAATCATAGGTGAGAGGGGAATCAATTTGAGCGGTGGCCAGAAGCAGCGAATTCAGATTGCTCGCGCTCTCTACCAAGACGCTGATATTTACCTTTTCGACGATCCTTTTAGCGCAGTTGATGCTCACACCGGGACTCATCTCTTCAAGGTACGTACGTATGTATATTATCACATGATATATTATTCCTTTAATTTTGTGATTTTTCATCCTATATATATGTTACAGACTTACAGTACTATGTTTTTATCTCTATCTATATATGTTTGTATATTTACCTTGATAAATTAAACTTTGCTATATATATATATATATGATAGGAGTGCTTACTTGGGATTCTGAAATCGAAGACGGTAGTGTTTGTCACTCATCAAGTGGACTTCCTACCAGCTGCAGATCTTATCTTGGTGATGAAAGACGGTCGAATTTCACAAGCGGGCAAGTATGATGAGATTCTTGCTTCCGGATCAGACTTGATGGAGCTCGTAGAGGCACATGAAAAGGCCTTGACTGCACTCGACTCCGTTCAGACCACCAAGACTTGGAATCCAACAACCATAGCCATGGAGGAGGAGAATGGAGATGATTTTTCCATCACTATCGAGCCTGAAGATATAAAGGCACAACTTGTCCAAGAGGAGGAGAGAGCGAAGGGAAGAGTCGGGTTCAAAGTCTACTATAAGTACATCACAACAGCATTCGGAGGAGCTCTCGTGCCCCTTATATTGCTTGCGCATTTATCGTTCCAAATTCTCGAAGTTGGAAGTAACTACTGGATGGCATGGGCAACTCCTGTCTCCCCGGATGATCAACTCGCTGTCAAACCAACCACCCTCATCAACGTCTTCATCGCCTTTGCCGTTGGAACTGCACTCTGCAACCTCTTCCGACAGCTTCTTGTTTCGACTGTTGCATATAAGACGGCTACCATACTTTTCAATAAAATGCATTTTTGCATTTTCCGCGCTCCAATGGCATTCTTCGACGCCACCCCAAGTGGACGAATTCTCAATAGGGTACATATATCTATATGTATATTTATACATCTCAACTTCTATATATAGTTATTTTGATGCATAAATATATGCTAAATTGATTGAATTTCAACTTAATTTGTAACGTACAGGCTTCTGCTGACCAGAGCGATGTGGACATGGACATCCCATTCCAAATCGCGAATGTTGCTTTCACAATTATCCAACTCCTAGCGACTGTTGCTATAATGTCGCGGGTTGCTTGGCAGGTTTTCGTGACATTTATCCCAATCGCTTGTATCTGTTTCTATTATCAGGTAAGTTGAATGAATGCGATTTTTGTCATTGTTGCTCTTGTTACATGTATATATCTTCAACTAAGATAGATAGTAATCTTATTAATTCGTGGGTTTTCAGCAATATTATTTGCCAGCAGCACGGGAGTTAACTAGACTAGTTGGAGTATCCAAGGCTCCGGTGATGCAACATTTCGCAGAGACGGTTGCAGGGGCGACGACCATCAGGGGCTTCGACAAACAATCTATATTCCAGGATAAATGCGCGGAATTGATTGATGGGTTTAGCCGGCCAAAGTTTTATCTTTCCGGTGCACAAGAATGGCTATGTTTTCGTCTTGACTTGTTGTCATCTCTTACATTTGCTTGCTCATTGATCTTCTTGATCTCCATTCCTGCCGGATTCATTGACTCTGGTAAGTCCTCCCCTGTTGATTTCGTAACTAACTAACTAAGTTAATTCTGATCGATCACACGTACGTTGAACTAGCTAATTTAAGCAGTTAGTTTAATGTTTGTTTATAGGAATCGTAGGGTTGGTGGTGACATACGGACTTAGTCTGAATAGGTTACAAATGTCAGTGACATGGTACATTTGCCAACTCGAAAACCAGATCATCGCGGTAGAGAGGATTCTTCAGTATACCGACATTCCTAGTGAGCCCTCGCTATCGGTGGAAGAAAACAAGCCGGATCATTCATGGCCATCACACGGTGAAGTCGACATTCATCATCTCCAGGTGACTAATTTATTACTCAATAATATGAATGAATGAATGAATTCTTGTCGACAGACAGTACTGCAGGGGTAATGCGGTGATCGATTGATTTCGTAACTTGAACGAACAGGTTCGCTATGCACCGCACTTGCCACTCGTGCTGCGAGGAATCAGTTGCACCTTTCGTGGTGGGAAAAAGAATGGAATAGTTGGGAGAACAGGAAGTGGTAAATCAACCCTCATACTCGCACTCTTTCGGATTGTAGACCCTGTGTCGTCGGGGAGCATTGTCATCGACGGGGTTGACATCTCCATGATCGGCTTACACGATCTTCGATCCAGGCTCAGTATCATCCCTCAGGAGCCCGTCATGTTCGAGGGAACCATAAGAAACAACCTCGATCCTCTCGAAGAGTTCACTGATGAACAAATATGGGATGTAAGTGCCTCGCCTCACCTTTCCTCTCCTCTGATTGACTACTTTTCACCTTGTAACAAGAAATTAAAACTTTTTAGTATAATTTTCAGGCCCTTGACAAATGCCAACTCGGAGACCAAGTTCTGAGCAAAGAAGACCAGCTGGACTCTATAGGTTGGCCTAGCCTTGAATTAATAAACATTTGTTTTCGATGATCGATAATATTATATCGATCTTGATTTCGGTTTAGTTGATAATGATGAGAAATCGATGGTTATTAATTTGAAGTTGCGGAGAACGGGGAGAACTGGAGCATGGGGCAGAGGCAGCTGGTGTGTCTTGGTCGCGTGCTCCTCAAGAGGAGCAAGATCCTGGTTCTTGACGAAGCAACAGCTTCTGTCGACACAGCAACCGACAATTTGATCCAGCAAACTCTAAGGCAGCACTTCTCAGAGTCGACGTTGTTGATCATTGCTCACCGGATCACATCTGTTCTCGATAGTGAAACGGTGCTCGTTCTTAGCCAAGGTAATTAATTTGTACATTCGTATGATCGATCGATGAAATTAATGCATATATTTCATTTCAAATCAAGATCTCGAATATATATATATTGTATATGTATAATTAAGTATATGAGCCCCGTTTCTCGATCAATTTGTGTACGTAGGTGTAGTTGAAGAATGTGATTCGCCGGCGAGGCTGCTGGAAGACGAATCCTCGTCGTTTGCCAAGCTTGTTGCAGAATACTCGTCAAGATCGAAATCCAGCCAGCACTAACAATAGCTATAGCTAGTTAAAAGTGGATGAAGCTGCTTCGTCCACAACTCCGAACCTTTTGATTGGATTGAGACTTGAGAGAGAGGATACCATATATAAGTTTTGCTGTTTCTAGTGGAAGCTAGGCGACTTCATAGGGTTGTGTTTGGTAGATAGAGTAGTTGAAGTCTTGAACATACAATACAGTCTTAATTTATAACTTATATCCAATGACATATTAAATAAATTAGAGTAAGAAAGATTCTCCAAGTTAATTAAATTAATGGATAAATCCTAAAAATATCTTTTTAAAAAATTGCTAAATAATTCAAATTTGGAAGCCTTTTCTAAATCTAATCTTTGAACATATATCCCCAGTACATCAACCTGAAAAGAATATTGAAGATTAAATCAGTTATGACATATGGATACTCCTTGATAAAAAATTATATAATATATTATTTTTTATTAAAAAATTTATAATAATATCATAATTATTAATAATAAGTGTGAAATTATTTTTAAAAACCCTAAACTTCCATCTCTCGATCTCGTCTTCCTCTTCACCGCCTTCCACATAGCCACCAACAAGAAACTGACCTTCCACCTCGCTCTTAATCTCAAATAATAAGAACAATATAACCCGGTTCGTGGTCAGCCCATTATCGAGTCACCACAAAGGCGCACAAGGTTCGCGATCTCATCGTTCAATCAGTTCCCGACCTGCCAATATTGATGATGATTTTCAATTTTCAAAATAATATTATTTTAAATATAGATTAAAATGATTTTCAATTTTTCATTCCGAAAATTGGCCGCCAATCACGGTGAAAGACTGTATAGGATCCTATGTTTGTGCGACATGCCCACGTGCGATCTCAATTGAGCCCTTCTAGCATGATTGAGGTATTCCTTGAGGCCAGATGTTCTAATGGAAACTAAGATTATTTTCATAATCACTTGTTTCAAACAAAAGAAAAAACATAGTTGGAATCATATTAGACCCCGTTTGATATTGATATCTTGATATCTCGATATCAAGTGATATCCCCTTAAAATCAGTTATTAAAGAGGCTCAAATCTAATATCTAAATATCAAGTGATATCGATATCGGTTAATACGAAACACTAGATATCAAATATCATATTAAGTGACATCAATATCTATATACTAAACTCTTGATATCAGATATCGGGACTCATATTCAATATCCAATATCTAGATATCAATACTAAATGTCGCTTACTAATACGAAATTACTTATAAATAGTAGGTGAATTTTATCTCTTAATAGGTCCATGTAATATCCAATGTGATTCTAACCGACCAATCGAACCTAACTAAACCGAGAGATTATTTCTAGGCCAGATTGGTAGAAAAGGGAAGCCCAATAACCTATATGATTGGGCCCAATCAGGGGGAAGAAAAACAACCGGCCCAACACAAGTTAAATAACTAAGAGGAGGCCCAAACATGAATACGCGTAGGGACATTTCAACGGACACACGTAGAGCATGCGGCCAACCACGTAGGCAAATTACGGGGCTTTTTACACGTTCCGTCCAACGGCTGCCACGTGGCGGCCCTTTGTTCTCGTTTGCGACTCCACTTCCTCCTCCATCAACCTCCATCAAATTCACAAACACATCGAACATTTGCATAACAACTTGGATTTTATTATGCCAATACGTATGTAGGCGTGTTAAAATATGATAGGATTCGAAAATCCGATCCTGACTTATAAATACTTCAGTTTTATACTTATAAAATTTAAATTGTCGTTGTAAAGATTTCCTATACTCCGTATTATTTACTATTTATATACACTATTTTATAATAATAAAAATTATAAAAAAATATTAATTTTTAAATTTTTTTCTTTATAAATTCATACTTAATAGTTATAATATAAAACTATTAAAAAACATGGGTGATGAGATAGGGAAAATCCCGTCATCATAGCACAATGGCGTTCTGGTCTTTTACCAAGTAAGTCGATTATTTTTGTCATACGAAATCATCTTAAACAATAGTTAAAATGATGTCTATTATTTATGCGGTATCGAATATTCAATACGACATTGACCAACATTAATGCGGTTACCGTTTCGCCTATTGAATACGGTAATGGTTTCATGCATTAAAGAGCCTTGACCGAATTAAATATGCTAGCGGTTTCTCTTATTAAATGTCGTAACCGTTTCTTTTATTTAATACTCAACCAATATAAATAAGAGGAGATAGATTCATATGGAAGGGGGATAAGGACTAACTTGAGCGTCGGAGGGTCCGACGGGGGAGACAAGCCCCGCCCCGACCTCGTTTGTTCTTGAATTGCAGGATTTCGATGGGATTCGGATCTTCATCAACCCACAATCTCCTTCAAGAATTATGGTGCAGATTTTACGCATCACATTTGGCGCCGTCTGTGGGTATTCGATTAAAAGGCTACTAGATCGGATCTTTCAAAAAAAAAAATTGACTAGTGAGGGGACGAGGAGGCGTTGGATGCTCGGCCTTGGCCCAAAAACCCTAGGAGCGCCGCCGGCATCGGACCACAAGGCAAGGGTGCCACGGCTCACCAGACCGATGGGACTCGCCCCCTCTCGTCTTCCCCCGCTATGTCTCCCCCTGCGTCTCCCATCGCAAATCTGACACCGCCGACGCCTCCGACGACCACCGCCACCACCAATTCTTCGTCAGCACTCCTCAAGCGAGCCCTTTCGCTACTGCCGCCAAGAAAAAGAGGAGCAAGTTCCACTTCCTCTCCAACCTCTTCAGATCCGGATCATCCAGGTCCCTCCACGTGTCTCATCCATCTGTTTCCAGATCCAATCACGGCCAATTCGATCACGCCTCTACCTCCTTCTCTTCATGGACCTCCGGCGAGTCAGGCGCGGGTGAAGGCGAGTTCGGCCAAGGCAAAGCGGCCGAGCATTTTTCCCCCACCCCAGCGCCGGGGTCGCATCTTTGGCCGCCTGTCGCGAGGCCTTCTTAGAATGTCGTTGTCGACTTCGCAGCCCTCCGAGGAGATCGATTTGAATGATGTTGTTGAGCAGCTCAAGGAGAGGATCGTTACCAAAATTGAAGTGATCAATCAACCTCAGGCTTCTCAATTTCGCAGCCCCGAACCTCGATTCCAGTCTTGTTCAGGTAAGCGCAGGTTCGTGCCCTTTCATTATTAAGATTGGCGATGAACTATGCTGATTTCTTTTAATTCTTGTATGGTTCATGCTCCCTGAGGTCAAATGTATTCATTGATTTTTACTGATGTTTATGATTGAGCGAGATTGCAAGAGTTAGAAATGATTTTACTCGTGCTTATGAGGCTAGATACTTGCTGATGATTTACAAAACATGAATGATTTCGAATCGTATGAGTTTGAATTGTATGAGTTTGAATTGAATGAGTTTGAATTGAGTTGATCATGATCTTATTCTTGTTGTTTTGATAGTCGAATGTGCCTTTTGCTTTGTTTTTGTTTGCTTCGCTTGTGTTGTACTCCTGAATAGGTGTTTATAGAGGGAGTATGAGCAACAAGTATCGAGTGTACTCCCCGAGGGAGGCATGAATTCAAGTCTCACAATCGAATCGGAGCAAGATTCAATACTACAAAGTACGCTGGGGCAACCAAAGTGATTTGGGGCATCAAGAGCTATAAAGAGACAAAAAGCAAGTTAGAGATTCGGTATTTTACCCAAAGCGAGCTCCTAGCCAGGTCAAGAGTGACTCTACAACAAAATTGGGAATAATGGAGGCCACCGAGAATCCTATTACTCAAAGCAAGGAATTCGTGAGATAAGTTTTCTACAAGGGAACATTTCTTAGTCAAGACATGGTTACTTATTAATATTCTCCTTTAAAATGTTTATTGAAAGATGAATGTGTAGCTCTTGCAAGCTAAGATTTTTAGCATACTACTTCTCCGCAAAAATATATAAATTGTGTGCAGGGGCATATAACATGCTAGGGGCACTACACATTACAAGACCACTCTTCAAATGGCTTGATTGATATAAATTATGTAGAAGTACAACGTTTTTTACCAGGTCAACGCCTATAGATGTCATGGAACGACGTCTTCAAAGTTACAACAACTATTCAAGAAATTGAAGAATCGTCACTTAAGGCCAATGAAATCGCCACTTACGGCCACTCCGAATCGCCACTTAAGGCCAACGAAATCGCCACTTACGGCCACCGGAGATCGCCACTTATGGCCACCCGGAATCGCCACATACGGCCAACGAAATCGCCACTTACGGCCACTCCGAATCGCCACTTAAGGCCATTGAAATCGCCACCTACGGCCACTCAAATCGCCACTTACGGCCAACGAAATCGCCACTTATGGCCACCGGAGATCGCCACTTATGGCCACCCAGAATCTACACTTACGGCCATTGAAAATCGTCACTTACGACCAACGAAATCGCCACTTACGGCCACTTAGAATCGCCACTTAAGGTTAACGAAATCGCCACTTACGGCCACTCAGAATCGCCACTTAAGGCTAACAAAATCGCCACTTACGACCACTCAGAATCGCCACTTAAGGCCAACGAAATCGCCACTTACGGCCACTCAGAATCGCCATTTAAGGCCAATGAAATCGCCACTTATGGACACTCAGAATCGCCACTTAAGGCCAACAAAATCGCCACTTACGGCCACTCAGAATCGCCACTTATGGCCACCGGAAATCGCCACTTATAGCCACCCGGAATCGCCACTTACGACCACAGAAAATCGCCACTTACGTCCAATAGCCACTTACGGCCAACGATAGCCACTTATGGCCAATAGCCAACTACGGGTCAAGCGACTAACATCTACGGCAAAATCATCGCTCACTTGACAAACCTCGCCATGTACTTTTTCGGCTTCCTCCATCATCGAGACATGAAGAAGAAACCCGAGGGGCAATTGAGAGAGGGAAAATCCCGTCATCATAGCACAATGGCGTTCTGGTCTTTTACCAACATTAATGCGGTTACCGTTTCACCTATTGAATACGGTAATGGTTTCATACATTAAAGAGCCTTGACCAAATTAAATATGCTAGCGGTTTCTCTTATTAAATGTCGTAACCGTTTCTTATTAAATGTCGTGTTTTAATTAATGGACGGAGTATTACATTAAAACCCCCAAAAACTATTCATAAAATAGAATATTTTCTTGTGAGAAAAAATTTTAAGCCTATTTTTAATTTCAACCTATCACAACATGTGTATGGTGATATATTATAAAAAATAAAAGAAGACTCTAATTTTAATATATTGCTCGTAGAAGTTAATGTATTATTAAAAAATCATGGATACACATTTAAAAATCCAAATAATTTTTATTTTCTTTTGAGTTAATTCTTAAATTTGATAATTGGAATATTGTAATAATTATTAACTTTTTCATGTATATTATTTAAATGACAAATAATTTGGGATAAATAGATGACTCTAAAATACAACTTACTTGGTCAAAATTAGTGATTTATTGCATCTCGTGCCGGAGAGGTATAATAAGGGAATTACAATCTCCTTCATAAAAAGATACTTATGAAGATTCGAACTTGAATATCTAGTTGAAGATAGATAGTTTTTAACAAATATGTGTATTAAATAATACCTATTTTAGAACGAAGTGAATATTGAATAGATTATTTTGTGCTTGGTTGTAAAGGTTGATCTAGGGTAAGTTTGGTAGATAGAATAGTTGAAGATGATAGAGTAATTGAAACTTATTGCTATAATTAATGTAGGTTAAATATATGTTAAATTAAATTGTTCATAAACTAGTATATGGCGTTTGATCACTTTAACTTAAAGGTAACCGATACAACCTAGTTGTTAAAAAATGAGAATTAAAAAAAGTTATGAAAAACTTGAAGAAGGTAGATAGTGGTTGAAAATCTAATTTTAAAAGCCAATTAAATTAAAATATTAATTTTTTTTATCTCATTTAAAACTATATAATATTAAAAATTAAAAATTTTAAAATACTACTTGCATGTCTCTCTTGCAAATTGACCTATACGATAGGAGGCAACAAAAAGACGTATCACATCCAGAATAAGCATTCAACATGATGAATGCATTGCATATGGTTCCATATATATATACCCCTACTTTGCATTTCTACCACCCATTTCCAAAACCTCTATTGTTACCTTACTATCTTCTCCTCTTTAAAAAAAAAATCGATGTCTATCCCGATTAATACTCCGATTACATAATTTTCAAGAAAGCAAAAAAATATACAATTATCTAAAATATGTCTTAATTATATTATACACCAAATATGTATCTATTGGGTAACAATAAACCAAAGTGGTGACACATATTTGGTCAAGGCCAAACCCAAACAGGCCAAAGCAGTGTCAGAGCAACATCATATAATGGAATACTTAGTCACCTATCCGCATCTCATGTAAAGTGTGTTGCCTTTTTAAAGAACCTTACATGATTATGCATTATCAACTTGACATTTCCCCACTTTTAAATCAAGAAGATATATTGAGCTTATTATCTGACATTATAAAAGTAAATTCCCTTATTTTTTTTTTAGGAAAAAAAAAAGAAGGGAAGTGCCTTACATATGAAGGATCGGTGTAAGTTTATATCAACCACGACCAACCAATGTTGAATACACCCTACATAGCCCTAAAAAGAGTGCAACCTTTTTTAAAGATACGTGTGTGCATCTCATTTGCCGTGACATGATCATTCACCGGTCGTGGTAAATTGTTGAGAGGTTTGGTATGAGAGTGTCCCTCCCAAATTGATTATAAAACACTAAAAATGATGGGATATAAAGAAGGGTGAAACTCTATACAATAGCTTAAGCTTTTGTGTTAAGTTGGTGTATCTCAACCTTATAATTGTAAAAGTAATAATAATAAATCAATATAACCCAAAACGTACGTGTTTGCCCTCCGTTAACGGCCCGACAGATATTTCACATAAATTAATTTACTTATTATTCAATAAACACGAATGGTTTATAATATTATGCATCTCCTTCAATTTTTTTTTTAAAAGAGTAAAACTTTCTTATAGGAAAACCAAAGGAGAACTTAATCAATTTTAACTTTGATAGAGCAAAACTTTCGACTAGTCCTGCTAATTAATGTACGCAGGTTTTGTTCTCTGCGATAGTAACAACAAGGTCATTGGTTGCAGTGTTCGAAGATGTAAGGTTGTGTATGCACTTTAGACAAAAGTTTTGGCACTTCAGTTTGGTTTGCTAGAGGTTAAAAGGTTGGGGCTCAAAAGAATTGAAGTCAAAGGGGACATTTTCACAATTCTCAACGTGATTAAAAAAAGAGTTTGAAGATGCCTTTGGGAAGTCAAGTTGTTGACGTCGGACTCCTCCTTTTGCTCCGGAGTTTTGAGGCATTCTTTTTTACGAAACCCATTTTGATAATCTCATGACCGTGGATTCCGGGATCGAGTATGAGAGGCACATCATTTTTTTTAATTGAGGTTTGGGGAGGGGAAAGAGTTGGGAGATAGGAGAGACACATCATTATATAACCTATCTAACCCTACTTTATACAAATTATCATTAAACTCTCGGTAAGAAATTACAAATATATAATAACCACGTATGATCAAAATTACCAATATAGATCTCGATCTATATTATTAATTGAGATTCAAACTTATTTTAAGTTAGTATAGTCATGTAAAATGGCTCACTTCTTTCTTGATAAGGAATCGATGGCCGTTACCCGTAATATTTAATTTGGAGAGTTATGTTATGTAAAATGTTTGATTCTCCAAATCTTCGAAATAAGAAAGTTATTGGAAGTAGAATAAAAATAATATATATATATTTCCACTTTGAATAATTTTTTTAAAAAAAGTTATCTCAGATGATCCTACCATCCCATACTTTGATTCTCCAACCCTAGCTACCTAGATATCATTCTTGCAAGATTTTCAAATTCCTTTTACATCCATCTAGTCTAGACCTGTCAAAGTACAACCCGACTCGGAAAATCCGACCCGTACGCCTGGTAAATTCAGGGTCAAGACCCGGTTTTTTCGACCCGGAATTTTTTTTGGACCCGAACCCGAAGTACCCGGTGATTTTCCGGGTCATCTGGGTTTAGACCCGGTAACCCGGTTGACCCGGTAATTTTGACCCGATTGACCCGATTGACCCGGTGACCCGATTGACCCGATTGATTTATAATTATATATGCTTAAATTTTTCTATGGAGATTCCAATTTATTACATTTTATAATTACAATCACTTGATCTTTCATTTTCAAATCAACTTTTATATTTATTTGTATTGTGTAATACTCCCTCCGATCAATAGTATTTGATTTTGATTTTTTATCACATTTTTTAAGAAGATAAAAATTCTAAAAAATATTAAAACAGTTCTATACTTATTACCAATCGCATGATATTGTTTTTAAAAAATTGTTGAAAATTTTAAAATTTTATGTATTTTAAATTTTATTAAAAAAGTTAAAATTGACGAACCCGAAATGACCGAAAATCCGGTCAAATCCGGGTTCGAGTCAACCCGGATATACCCGGGACCAGTTTTACCCGGAACCCGAAATGACTCGACTCGAACCCGACCCGAATGACCCGATTGACAGGTCTAATCTAGTCTAATGCAATTATGCAAACCGGCCTATTCAATAGTAAATGAACGGATCAAAGAATCTAGACACTAAATCAAGTTGGAAGAAGATCAGTTGCAATTTCCACCTCCATTAATTGCAGATAAGTATAATACTCCAATGATTAATGAGGAGAACAAGAAAGATTAAACCCGATATTTTTTTTAATCTTACTCCAGTTCGACTCATATCCTATATATATATATATATATTTAAGGGGTTGACTCTCCCACTCATAAGCGACTCCATATTTCCAAATAGATTCGAAATAGTTTAGTACCCGCACTATTGTGCGGTTTTTTTTTAAATTAATATATTTAATATTTCATATTAAAAAATCGATAATTTTTTTTGTTTGTACTCTAAACTCTAGTACGGCTCACCTCGAAAACTATAACGTTATATATTGAGTGGAGGCAGAAGAACACAAATTGAACTAAATCAAGTCGATTCTCAAAGTTTTACTTTTACACTATCCTATAAACAAACAATTGCACATACTAATTACGGTTAATTGGAATAAATTATAAACAAACAAAATAGAAAGATAAAATGCTAAAAATTAGATCGGTGACAAGATTGCAAGCAATTAAAATGATCAATAAAAAAACTTACAACAGTGAGGAAGACACCATTGATGAAGAGATGGTAGAATTTATACAATTGAAGACACAAGAGGTATTTTTGTATAAGAATCTTATTGAAGAGATCCAATATAGATTTTGTTAGTTATTTGAGTTTATCCGAAATTTTATTCAAATTCAAAATTGCAATCATATTCAATTCAAAATAATTTTAATGAAATTAATAAAGAGAAATTTAAAAATAAAATCAATTGGTTAAGATTTAGGGGAAAAAATAATTAATTAATTATTATGTATTTAAATAAGTAATTTGATTTATAATAAATAATAATTGAAGAGATCCGATATAGATTTTGTTATTTATTTAAGTTTATCCGAATTGTTATTCAAATTCAAAATTGCAACCATATCCAATTCAAAATAATAATTGATTTTTCTAATATTTTAATTAGTTAAATAATAATAATTAATTAAGTAGATTTGTTTGCTTAATTAGATAAGGTAGAATCTTTACTTAATTAGATTTTCTAACTAACAAATCTTAACAATTAATAACAAATCCTATAATAAAAAATAGTCCTACTTTAAAGGAGAAGCCGCCACATGGGTTAGGCGACTTCTCTTTTAGTATTATAATATTGATTTTGAAACTCTCGACGTGAATATCGCCCTACAACAGCTACATCAACATGTGATTGGTTATACCCGATATCTTATCTGATAAGAACATTTTACACCACTTCTTTAAAAAAAATTAAAAATAGAGAAACAAAGTATATATTCTCCAATTTTTTATCCAAACTCTAACAACTATTTGATTCCAAAAATTTAGATAATTATTTAGTTTTGAATAATTATTTAGATAATTTAGAAAAGCTTTTTTATTTTAAAGAATAAGATAAAAAAAAAAATACATGGATAACAAAAATGTTTGAAATTCTCAAAACACTCTAAAATGATTAAACTAGGGATGTTGTTAAAGATCTCTAAATAGACTAATTATATTATAGCGGTTAATTTGCTGCAATTTTAAGTGGGCAAGGGCTGTTTGGGAGATTGTTCCGGAACACCGATGGGCGGAGGAGCTATGCACGGTGGTTCGGAACGTTACCCGGACACGGCAAGAAACCATTGTATCCCGTATCCGATACGGTCGGATACGCGTATCCGAGTATCCAACATCAAGGTCAACTGTGATGCGGCCTCTTTACGGAGTCGGAGCCATTGTCAGGGATTCTAATGGAGCTGTGGTATGGGCTGCGGCTAAGCGCATTCAGCAGGGGATGGAACCCTACTGCGTTACAGCAGTCAGCAGCTGCAGGGGAGAGTCTCCTTCGAGGGGCTGCTGGAAACGTAGCTTCAGACCCGTATCTAAACATGTTCAGGTGTCTCAATCGAACAGGAACCTAAAAATTACAAAGGTCAAATATAATACGGAGTAGAAGATAGATATATGTAAGTGTTGTTTTTAATAAACTTTATAAATGTTTACTTGTTCTGCTGGAAAATGTGCTTCTCACTTTTAATTTTGCCCACGTTCGATTCTCAAATTTGGTAGTTCTCTTTTCTTTGAATTTCTTACAATATTTGTTAACTAAATATATATACACACATTCCACTATTAATGTATTCTTTTTGTCAATTTTAGAAAAGTAATACTGTAATATATATATATATATATATATATATATATATATATTTATAATTATAAAATTTTCTGTTAAGATGATTAAATAAAAAAAACGTCGTTGTGTACATGTCTCCTTTTGTTATATAGGTGTAGTTTTGTGTGATTTTTCATTTTCTATTTTTTTAAAAAATATTTTTATTATTTTAATTTCACTAAGATTAGCAAATAGACTGGATTTTTTAATTTAATTTCACTAATATAATATTTTTATTTGTAGAGTACCCTAAAATTTTCTGCGAGGCATAGCCCATCACCTAGCACAAATACGCCCGGAGACCAGTAGATTTTGGTTTTCTGAATTTGATTTTTCAACAAACGTGTTTGATGAATAGATGATGATGTTTTCAATAAAAAAAAAAAAAAAAGAAAGAAAGAATGGGACCACTTTGTGGTGGCAGCGGCGGTGATTTGCGAGGCAAAACATAGATATCCAGCCAGATCAAGGTTTTGGGGTTAATTAAAATTTATCCAAATCCGACTAAGATGGCGTAGAAAAAATCTGTATCGTGGCAGCAACTGGTTGGGGAAACGACGAACTGGGTCACAGAAATGGCCCAACTGGCAACCTGATCATCTCCACGTGGCGGTCATCTGTTCGGAAATGCCGACAGGTATGCACCATATCCAAACAGACCCCCGGGCCCCTCCCCTACTTTAACTGAAAACTGAAGAAACACAGAGTCTGTGGGAATAAACGAGGAAGACGAGGGCAAAGACTGTAAATTTATTCAATTTGGGTGGTGAATGGTTGTGATTTTCCTTGCCTATAAATTCAAAGTTAATCTCTTCCCTGTTTCCTCCCCAAATTCCTTGCTTACCTTCTCTTTGCCATCTTCACGTGTTTTCCCCCTCTCTCTCCCTGCAACTTGCTGAATTGCTTCAGTACTCAAGTCTTATCCTCTTTCCTGCAAATTCCCCCAATCTAGAATTGAGATAATGGAGAGCGGTGGTAAGAAGTCAATCGGTTCATCGCCTTCTTCTTCTTCGTCGATCGCCACTGAATTATTTGGTTTAAGTGATTCATCTCCTTCATCCGGGGTTTTCGGTTCCATTTTCGGTTCTCCTTCCAAGGTGATCGCCCCTCAGATTCTTCAATTGCTCTTCCTCGTTCTAAAGATTCAATCTTTTTCCCTCTCACAATTTAATTTCTGATTCTAATCGACTTTACCTAATTCATGTCATTTGGGGGTTTTCAGGTCACTGGGCGAGATTTTCATGCCCCGGATGGGACTGGGAAGAAGAGGCAAGAACCCAATGGTATGCCCTTGCTTTCTCGTTTTGCAGTTATCTTCAATTTTGAATACGCTTTTTTCCTCCTAGTCTGATTTAATGAAATTTCTATCTGGATTTGGTATTTTATCAGATAACTCTTCCAAGGGGAGGGAGAGTGAGGGCCAGAGCTACAGAAACAAGGTCTTAGACTCCATCTTTGAGGGGGAAAGAGGGAGAGTTCAACACCCATGTAATTACAGCTCTTCTATCTACTATGGTGGACAAGACATGTATTGTACTCCACCAGGCAGCCAAACCTCTACCTCCGTTGGCTCTGTAAGTATACACTTAAAATTAGGATTTTTCTTTTGCAAAATGAAAAAAGCTAATTTTTTTTTTTTAAAAAAAATGAAATCTGATCAGCACAAGAAGGGTGTGGAGGAAGATGACCCTCATACAGCCTCTAGAGGTGACTGGTGGCAAGGTATCATAACATTCCTGTTTATTTGTATGTCTTTTTCCATCAAGTTCAAGTCTTGATTATTCACTTCTGTTGATATCATCATTTATGGAGTGCCTATAGCCTTCACCCTTTATAGAATGGTTTTTTGTTGTGTTTGGATTTTGGGTCCTACCTGATTCAACTATGTTGTAGTCTTGTAGATCAGAAATTCATTTTTCTTGTAGTGTCTACCTACCCATTTTTTGTCAATTTAACACAAATTTATGTACTCATAAATGGGTCTTGTACTCTTGTGCCTTTTGTTTTTCCAACAGGTTCATTCTACTACTGAGAGTAATCACCCCAAGACAGTGGTGAGAAATACTGTCCTATGTGGTTAACTTGAATCTTAAAATAAATTATTGGGGTTTTTTTTGTATAATAATATGTACTCATGTTCATTTTGCAGGTAGTATTTATATATATAATTATATGGTAGTCTAGAACAAGGCATCTTCATCTACATATGGAAGATAGCTGATGAAGAGTTTTTTTTTATGTCAGCAGCAAAAGAGGATGGTGTGTTTAGTTTTCACATCCTCAGCCAGTGATCAATAGAGATCACCTTATAGGCTTATACAACAGTAGTATATATTTTACCCATATGCCTTTTCTTTATTGTAAAAGTAGCCACCATGTCTGGCTTTTATAAAACTATAGACTCTATGAGATATATATTTTAGTATGATGGAAGATATCTATTATTTTTCTTTGGTTACTTGTTGTCCAGGAGATGACCAATTCTCTTGGAAAATGCCTTTGAACTTCTTTAGCTCTTGTGAATCAAAAACCTTATCTCAATGAGTGATTCAAGAATTAGGAGATGCAAAAAGCATTGTAGGTGAGCATAAAAAATGTTGTATGATGCAGAAAAAAAGGTATAAAAAGTGGTCTTAGTAAGAACCAACAACAAGAATCTCATTCTGCCTGTTCTTCAACTGTTGGTAACTACCAAAATAGATAATTTCATTTGTGGCCCATTGAAAGGACCATTTATTGTGCTGTCAAAGCTATCACTTTCTATCCTCTGATCTCAACATAGGGTGACCCACACATCTCCAAGTGCCTATCAGTAAATTAGGACCATCCTTTATTATTCTTGGTCCCTTTCTTGATTTTTAACAGTATGTATCCTCTTGTTTTTATTCTGCCTGGTTCAAAATCTTGGAGTCATGAACTTGATTCTTATGTGTGGATTGTGAAATACTGAAACTTGAATCTTTGGATTGACATAAAAGCTTCTGATATATTATGAAACTATATAGTCTTACACTGAATTATCACATACATGTAACAGCAGCACACATAAATCTCCACAGCTTTTCTTATTTTTCGACGCAGCATCAGCTTATAAGTTATAACATCGCGTGTTCATTACCTTCAAGGTAGTGTGTAAGCTGCACAGACACGAAAAAAAAAAGAGCAAAAATTACCAATGTTAGAAGCTTAAGAGAATCTATAAAACAGGCGAAAATGAGGGGGTTAAATGGAAGTGCTTACGGCCACACTTGTAGCCCACAGGGCGGTTAGCGAAGTTGCAGCGCTTGGGGATGGAGATGGCTGTCCCAGGCTTGACCCCTGAGCTCTTGGCGGTGTTGGAGAGCAGGACTGCACAAAGGCAAGCCGGGTTCTGTCCGATCCTCTTCACCTGAGCACAGCAGCTGTCTGAGACGGAAGCTGACTCATCCTGAGCAGCCATTGCGCATGGGGCGAGCCTGAAGGCCTCCTGGTCGGGGCTCGTCTTACCACATTCCCCAGCTCCTTCCACAGCGGTTCCGACACCAAGAAGAGCAATCATTCCTAGAATGCACAAGGCCTTCACTTTCAAAGATTCCATTTTTTTAAATTCAATTTTGTATGATTTCAAGTGCTCTTAGCTTTGATCTTCTGGTGGTTGGATTGGATGATTTGAGCTTCAAAGAAATTGGGGTTTTATAGGGGAAGATATGTGATTCAAAGGTGTTGTTTTGAATCGGAAATCCACTAACCAATGTGGTTAATGGGAATGGCACTTGAGATCAATGGAGCTTCCATTTCCAAAGCACTAAAGTTTCACTTTAATCATTTTAATCCATTGCTCCTTGATGTAGCATTCCAGATGTAAACATCTTATGAAATTCATCTTGTTTTATGAACTGCTAGATTGACACATTGCCCTTCATGATTTTCTTATATACTCTCAACTACTTCAAGCAATCATGTCAGTACAAATATAATTGTTGATCAGAAAACAAATTTGAAAAATAATCGATCATTTAATGTGTATTGGATTGGATATTAATCAAGGTCAAGGTCGTTTGAGATTCAAATTGGGAAAAAAATTTCAATCTGTGTATCCAAGATTGGGAAATTAAGCATCCGAGTTCCCAACAACCACACTGAAAGCATCAATTGGTTTCTGGTACCCGCTTTAGCTCGTCAAAGACTCACATTTAGGAATCACTTTAATTCCACCAATCACAAGTTGGTGTAGTGCTTGTGGGGCTACATCTCATATCAAGAGGTTCGAAGTTCGAATCCCCTTGGAAACATGGAGTCGCTTGTGAGGTTGAGGCTCAACCCGATGTAGAGCGACTGAGTCGATCGAACTGAACTAAAATAAAAAAAAACATCACTTTCATTCCACAAACATTCTTTAATTTCAAATTAAGATCCATTTTGAAAGTCCATTATGGACCACACCTTCGGCATAAACTAGGATTTGTTATATATTTTATAAAATTGAAATCATTATTGCTCTATATAGTGTTGTGCCTGCATTATATAATATTTGACACTTACCAATATATTGAAAATTTTATATGTAACCTACAGATATATATTACAGGTGTAACACAACGTAAATAAATACCCACAAAAAAACGCTTGCAAAATTAAATTGCTTATTACAGTCGAATGTTAATACTGATCACTCCGATCAGGAAGTCTTATATTTTAGATTGAATGGAGTAGTGGATTATTCCATATCGAAAGACTTTAAGAATATATAAGATAATTAAGATTGATGTGCTAAATATATAACTTTTTATCAATTATTGAAATCCATTAAAATTAATGATTGGGTTAGTATGCATAACCTTACCACACTTTGTCTAACTTGTAAAAACATTTGGCTAAACAAACCGTTTGTGTTTGAGGAGATCGTTGTAAGCTTAATGATTCCCTCCTCAACTCTAAAGAAAAACGTTCACCGACTGCGGAAATTAAGGTGGAGAGTACGTTGAACAGTTCCACATTCCAGTGATAGATCCATATAATAAGGGAATTGGTTGTCATGAAACAAATGGATGGTTATGAACGCCACTTGTCATTCTTTTAGTGGAACCCCACTATATACAGCATACCAAGTATTCATGAAATACTATACTTTATCTTAGCCAAAAAGGCCGAGAAAGGTCCTGAAATACTATACGATTATATAGGATAACATTCTATTTGTGGTAATGGGCATCTCGCCAACAAAACATTTCCATCTATTATATATATATAGATGATTTTAGTGTAAACACCTCTTGCGAGGTAAATTGTGAGCAAATTGATTATTAGTAGGTAACAACATAATTATTCGTTTGCCATAATGTAATTATTCGTATGAATTAACAGTATTTTCATATAAAAATTATTCATAATGTTGCAACATGATTATTAT
Source organism: Persicaria maculosa (assembly GCA_963922045.1). Taxonomy (NCBI): domain Eukaryota; kingdom Viridiplantae; phylum Streptophyta; class Magnoliopsida; order Caryophyllales; family Polygonaceae; genus Persicaria; species Persicaria maculosa. The sequence continues at coordinate 54,024,749 of OY998268.1, forward strand.
TCGTATGAGTTGTGTATGAATAATCATGTTATTTCAAACGAATAATTTTGCTATTTAAATTTTTCTTTAAATCTCAGTCGTTGATCTTTCCAATGCAATGCTCTAGATTTGTTCACAAATTACACCGTAATAGGTGTTCACAAATGATCTATTGTCTATATATATTATATGTATTTTCTAGCCTATATATCCTTGAGATAATTTTTTTTAACTCTAATATTTATTTATGATTTTACAAATCTCTTTTGTAAATGATTTTTTCTTTTCCCTTGCCGAAATAATTTCATATCGATCATTTTCTAATTTCCAAAGAGAAATTTATTTTCAAGACTCAAATCACATTATATATATATATATGCATATATAGTAGGTTTAATCTATCTATCTATCTATTAATATTAGTAATTCTGTTAGCATTTGACTGACGTGTAACTCCCTCAATTAAAGTTGATTTTTTTAATCACAAATCCCTTTTCTTATTGGTCGATAGTATTTTTTAAAGGTTTCAATATATGTTTCCTATATTAAATTTATCACAATCATCTCAAAAATGTCTGCATACATTGAATATAATAGATACAGGTTTACTATGATTTTATGTATATGAAAATAATCATATAACTTCATATTCTCATTCAATGCTTTTGGCCAATTTGAATTTTTTTTTTCAGTTGATATATGTCTTCCGAATGTGGATGTATCTTATATATATAATAACACTAAAGAAGGAGTAGATTGTATATATGTGACGCCTTCTCTATAATTTTCGATCTTATATGACATTATCTTATTTCACCATGCTTACGTGTCATTTTATGGTTTTTTATTTTCTTTTAATTAACTTTACATTAATCTATGATTTCTTTCCCCGGTCAACTCTACCAATTATATCCTAAGGTTTTTTTACCTACTTGTGATTTTTTTATTTGAATTTAGATTATTAAATTATCATAATATTATTCATACTTAATAGTAAATTTTATTTATTACTACTTTGAATAATTATATTATCTAATAGTCGTTAACAAATGTAAAATACTTTGTAAAAAAAAAAACCACGACCGGCACAATGTGCGGGTTATTAAACTAGTTTTAAACCAAAAACTATATTTATCATCTAAATGGACTAATTGTATTTTTTGTGATCGGGGACATAAATTCGTGGAAACTCATGAGATCATGAAAACGTACATTTTCAATTATTTCTAGAATCAATGTTAGACTACGTACATATTTAATTAGGAACGAAGCAAAATTGTGGATAAGTTACAAGAAATTCACCAACCGCCGGCCACTGGTCAGCCATGAAGGCTACCATGTCGAAGAACTGACCAGCACACATTATAAAAAAAAATAAGGGTAAATTATATAATTAAAATCAACAATAAAATAGAAAAGTTTCCAAAAAACCACGCATAAATCAATAATTTATAGTAAATCCCCCAGCATTTTGATTTTCATTCCTTAAACCTCCGATCCACAACCATTACGATCCGTAAAAAATGTAAAATAAAATAAAATAAATTTATTACTTTATTCTTAAAATAAATATTTTTAATTGATTTTATTTCATGATAAATCAAGTGATAACTTAACTAAAATCTTATATAATTCCTTACACACAAAAAAAAATGCATGGGGATCTTTAAAAGAAAGCAAATATATGGATACCTTTGTCCAATTTCTTAGTTTAAGGGTGATTTTATGTAATTTACCCAAAAAAACAAAATGAGATCACCCGTGGCATCAGCACGCCCAAACGCTCCACACCGAAACCCGTCGTTTATCGAAACGTACAGCTGAAACCCGTCGTTTAGCGTGTCGAAATGTTCAAGTTCAAGCCAAAAGGAGACTTTGATTCGGCTCGGTTAATTAAACAAATGGTACCATAGACACGTGTACGACCGAACCGGCTCAGTCACACTAAAATAATAATACGAACCCGATTGACTAATTCGGTACTCAATTAACAAACTCATTATTTAATTTCCTTAATTAATTACACACTAGCATCGAATCGAATCAACATATAAGAGAGGCCCCGGAGGAGGCCTCTCAATCTATCAATCATCAAGATTAAGATTCTCAAGATTACAATTATCTTAGATATCTAGCTCGAAAGTACGAAATTAATAGTAAAAATTTGGATGAGATAAAAAGAAAAAGAAAGTAATTAGTAGTGTAATGGGGGAGGAATTAGGAGGCGATCAGGTGAAGCTGTTGGGGATGTGGGCGAGCCCTTTCAGTAGGAGGGTGGAGACTGCCCTACAAATGAAGGGCGTCGAGTTCGATTACATCGAAGAGGACTTGAGGTTCAAGTCCCCGGAGCTCCTCAAATCCAACCCCGTCCACAACAAGGTCCCTGTCCTCCTCGTCGACGGTGAGCCCATCCCCGAGTCACAGGTCATCCTCGAGTTCATCGACGAGACTTGGAAGGGCGGCGACCAGTATGCCCTCATGCCTAGAGATCCTAGGAAGCGGGCCATGGCCCGCTTCTGGGCTCGATTCATCGATGAAAAGGTATCCTACGTTCGTTCTTTGATATAGTTTTTGATCGATGTCATTGGGTTTGCATCATCTAGCTTGTTCGCGCTTTATTCAATTCAAATTTATGTTATTTTTATAAATATCAAGTTACATATCAACGAGAGTTAGAAAAAAGTTTAGCCTCAATTAGAACAACAATCACTAAAACAATCACCGAATCTTTATTTCAATACAAATTATTTGAATTTGTTAAAATGTGAAATGATAAAGTACGTCACATCTAAAATTGAACACAACAAGTCTTAATATATATCAAATCACTTAAAATTATACACTAAGATAAATAAACGAATGTTAAATTTACAGTTTGAAAGGGTTTGAAACTAGATTATTTGGACTTTTTAAGTATGTTGCATCGTCGTCCTCGTCATTATATATCTAGCTTTTTACATAAATGGGTTCTATTTCTCTATTTTTTTTAACGAAATTGAGTCTATTGACTATATAGAAAACATCTTTTTTAATCCACTATTTTTTGGGTGTGTGAAGCACGTACGTTTTACATTGGTGCATCAACCTTGACCAAGTGTAACTGAAAAAATTAAAATATGTTTCCCATCCAAATTTCCTACTATTCAATTCCTTTTTTTTTATCTTACTCCAGTTCGATCGACTTAGTCGCTCTATATTTAGATCGGGTACTGTGTGACCCATTTAAGGGGTTGACCCTCCCACAGTTCGATCGACTCAGTCGCTCTACATCTGGATCGGGTACTGTGTGACCCATTTAAGGGGTTGACCGTGACCCATTTAAGGGGTTGACCCTCCCACTCACAAGCGACTCCATGTTTCCAAGGGGATTCGAACTTCGAGCCTCTTGACATGAGATGTAACCCCACAACCACTACACCAACTTGTGATTGGTTAGGTGGTGTCAAAAGTAGGGTTACATAGCCATTAAATTCAAAATCCACGACTCCTGTTTCATACGACTCAAATAGGGATCGAATTCCAATTAGTTTAATTCAGAGTACATTGATACTTAACATATTTACGAGACGATATATATGTGCGTGCAGTGCTTGCCTTCACTATACAAATCATTTTGGGGGGCGGAGGAGGAGCGAGTTTCGGCGGAAGAAGAAGCAATTGAGAACCTGAAAACACTAGAGAGGGAGCTCCAAGGCAAGAAGTTCTTCGGAGGGGAGAGGATCGGATTAGTAGACATCGCCGCAAACTTCATTGGCTACTGGCTCGAAGCTATCGAAGAAGCCGCTGACAAGCAGCTCCTCACCCCGGAGGCCTTCCCCTCCCTATGTAGGTGGAAGCAAGACTACCTCAACTGCAGCATCATCAAGGATAATGTTCCTCCCAGAGACCGCCTCGTCGCCTTCTTCAAGATTCGCATTGAAGCTGCCAAGTCCCTCCATTGATCCCTCCTGCTTTTGGTTCAATTCAAAATGACCGGTTTTTGCTTGGAGGAAAGACGAAAAAGAAGTGGGTGAATTGGTCCTTTGTTTTTAAACCATTTTGTGCTTACATAAGTCATATGGATATTCAATTGATGTCCATTTTTTGAGTTTCTTTAATAAGATGAAAAGATTCGATTTATCAGATAAGATAAGCTTATTACTTATAGATTGTTATATTGACAGATGAACAAGACCGTTATGAAGCAAATTTATAACCAATGATCAAAACAAGAAAACCCACCAATGAACTAGGACAAATAAAGTAATCTTGAAAACAATCAAGAAGAAAACATCTTAATTTTTATTTTTATGGTATAGTATTAAAACCCTGGTTTGACATAGGTTAAGAAGCTACATACATAAAGATTTTTCAAATTTAAATGATTTTAACCATTTTTAATAATGCTTTTCTAGGGTTCAATGATTCAAATATAAGGAATCTTTTCTGATATGATTTGTGTATCCTATGTCAGAGCATAGATAAAAAGACGGTTAAAACAGTATTTCATACCTAGGTAATAAATAGAAGTAATCTTTTATTTTTATGTTGTCCCATGTTAATTTTATTGGTTTATTTTGATATGGAAGTGTTTTAGGTTCCCTCATTTGATGTTATGTGACATTCCTTATATATGGTATATGGGATTTTGAGGTTATTAGGCTAGACAATAGGTTACAACTATAAAAAGACAATGTTGCCTTTTTCAAAATTATTTAAAACGGAGATATAAAACACATATTTTCTGAAGTATTTTTATTACGATTTTTCTATCCTATGCCCCAAGGGCATAGGATAAGACCCTAAATTGGGAAATATTTTTTAAATTTTAATTATTTTAGTTTTTTTTTAAATTAGATTTCTAGGGTCGCTTGCCTTTTTGGTAGGGAATCTTTCCCAATTTAGTGTCTTATTAGGGCATAGGATAGAAAAACCGTTTTTATTATAACTCCAACTACTTCTCTATTTCCGTTTGACCTCGTAATCTTCTAGTAGTGCTCTATTTGTGTGTGTTCTTGATAGTTCTAATTCAGTTATTCACAATTTTTACTAAGGTTTTGATCAATGGGCTTCAACAATACTTTTGTATACACTAATGGCCCAAATTCATAGAATTTTGAATTGGTCTTGGTCCATTTGGATGATCTGTGAAAAATACTCTCAAGATTGTACATTTGTACACTGATGGGGTTTATTAGTAAGAGTCTCGGCAAAAACCTATCCAGAGCTCCAAAATAACAATAGTTGAACAATATTTGAAGTTTTCAAGTTTCTAAATCAACCAAATTTATACCTATTTGCCTCCTCTACTATATATAAAATTAGCTCAAACCTAACATTTGTTTGTTCATGCATCTTGTATGGGTACAACAACAACAACAACAACAACAAAGGTCTGTTTACGCCCCGCTTATAGCAGAGGTTTGGGGTCGAAATGTATGCACTATTCACGCTTCAAATTGGTGTAGTTCTTCTGAAAATAAAGTGCAGAATTTAGAGCAAGCAAGAGTTTTTCTGACTATAAATAAGACGCAATGTAACACATGATACAAACGCACAAGTGAGCGAAGGAGACCAAATAGATTAAGCAGAAGTTGACTGACTCGTCGAAGCTCGACAACATTGCATACGAGCACAGTTTATTGGAACCTAAAAGACGCGGTTAAGAGCTTGGAATTGCACATACATAACTCTGCAAATGTATCTTCAAGCCTTAACGACGGTAACTGGGCAAGCCGCGTTGTTCAGCACAAAGTTTGTAACACTGCCCAGTAGTATCCTGCAGCAACCCACCATCAAAACTCAAATCATTTAGCTTCCATAATTGAATCTAATTCATCTTGAATTTGTGCAGAACAAAAGGGTAAAAAAGAAGGTTACTTTTTTATTCCACTAAGTCCTCTGCTACCCATCACCAAAGAATTGAGTCTGAGATCTGCAGTGGCTTCCAACACCTTCTCCCTTGCATCTCCCCAATATATCTTTGCTACTACTTTCACCTGTGGTTTTTTTTTTATCACCACAAATAAGATAAGTAAATCACCAAGAAATCAAGAAAACCATCTCAATGGAGCAAGTGCTCAGTATATAAGGTTGATGGGCTACGCTGATAGAAATGACCAAGAACAATAGGAAAACCACTCATGCGAGAATCTCGCAAGAGGAAATTGGTGGAGAATCTCCAAATTTGTACTCCCTCCGTCCCACAATGTTTGTCCTTAACTATTCATGCACGTTTTCTTAAAAAGCTAAAAACTATATAAAATATCAACATTTTATTAAATATTTTTAAATAATATCATACATATTACTAATAAGTATAGAATTATTTTTAAAAAGTAATTAAAAAATGGATATTTTATATAATTTTTAGCTCTTTAAAAAGCGTGCATGAATAGTCCAAAGACAATCATTATGGGACGGAGGGAGTATTCAATTAAAAGATTCCAATTACAAGTTGTAGCTGATTCTCCATTAATAAAGGAAAAGTAGTAACTAACCCCTAATTAATAATAATAATAAAATTTAAATCTTAAACCAAGTTAACTAACTAAGTTATGCAAGAAAGTAATAATAAAATTATAAAGGGGCTGATATCAATTGATTGTCAATTGGTTTCATCCATTTCCTTGTTAAGTTGCAATGTTCTATAAAATAAAATAAAATGAACTGATACACCAAAATCAAGATATCGCATCGGTTGATATCTTGATATCAATCAAGATAAGTATAGTGATATCTCACTCAAATCAGTATATCAAATAAGCTCAAATCTGATATCTAAATATCAAGATGGCGATACAAACCCAGATACCAGATATCATTGGGATATCAAAAACTCGATGTCGCTGATATCTGATATAGATATCAATACCAAATGGGTTAGTGTATTTAGAGATCGAAAATTAACAGCCAGACAATGCTAAAAAAAAAAGGAAAATCAAAGAAAAAGAGAACCATCCCGATCGAAGAAGAAGGAAATACCTCTTTTGTTCTAGCAGCAGTGTCGAGCATATCAAGGACCTCTGCATCAATGGGAACATCATACTTCTTCATCACTTCCGGGTTCCGAAACTCAACCAGTGGAATCAGAGCTGCAAATCAACACAACAAAGCCCCAAAATCCCAGCACAAATTGAAACCAAAACCCTAGATCAGATCCAACTGAAAACCCAATCAATCAACACAACCAAGAACAAAAACTGACTTACGAGAACCAGAGGAAGCCCAGAGAGCGTTCCGGGACTCGTCTCCTGATTTGGGGTGAACATGGATGATGTAAAGAGTATCGCCCCTATCAGCGAGATTATCGATTGTCCATTGAAGAGCACACTTGCTGCTCTTGGAGAAGTCCATGGCCACCCCAACTGATCTGTCCTTCACCATCTTCGATCTGGTTCCTTGTCGATGATGAGTTGCCCTTACAAGTTAGATCTTGACCTTGTGGTTGTTTGTTACAGTGTTTAGACGTTGCCCTTGTTTTGGTTTTTAAGGACAAGGGGAATAAAGGGGGAAAAGTGGAAATCAATTTCTCAACCGAACATGTTCTCGATGAATGGACTGGTGGTAATGCTTGGCGTGCCATTTACACACAAAAAAGTCATAACACAGCAACACAAGTGTCTACAAAGATGCCTTCACATTGCAAATAATCAAAAGATCGACAAGTCAGAAATTAGAATATCACCACTTGGTCTTGGCCTACCTCATCAATGATGACCAAGCTATCGGGTCGTTCGGCTGGGTGTCAATTTAATAAGGGTTGTTAAATATACTGATAATTTTTACGGGATACACCGTCGATCTGCTTTACTTGTTGCGGAATTGAGTCCGTAAGAGGTTGCAGAGTGCTTCAACCGTTGTGCCAAACAGCCGTGCTTCGACTGCTCTGTGCCAAACAACGTGATTGGAGAAAGGTGGTCCGCATCAAGTTGCGGATTTGGTTGGACGATGTGTCAAACAGTCTTCTTTGGAAAAATAGTCCGCATCAGGTGGCGGACTGTATGGGAGATTTTTTTTTAAAAAAAAAAGTATGCAACCTTGTCCGGAGTTAGTAAGAAAATTTGGCTCCAATTTAGCTTCTAAAATACCCTCGAACTTGCCCTTGAAACTCATTTTGAGGGCTAGAGGAGTAAGATTAAATGTGGCATCGAAAATACCCTCGAAATGTGGCAACAGAAAATATTCTGAGGACAACAACGAGGGTATTTGTCTCGACAAATTTGAGGCTAAATTCGAAAATTTGAGGCTAAATTCGAAGCTTTAGCCTCAAATGTGCCCTCGAAGATTTTTTGAGGTGATACTCGAGGTAGATTTTTCGAGGCTAAATAGAATCGATATTTGGTTTCCAAAATAGTTCATAAGTAAATTCAAGAGTAAAATAACATTAAAAGTACCATCAAATTATTTGTAACTAAATTCAAGGGTAAATTTAATAACCTCGTATCCCTTATACTCCTCTAATCACTCCTTCTTCTATCTTATTTTTTATTTAAAAATAAATATTTTACTCCTGTCTAGACTCACAAAACTTCTCTATAACATATACTTGTACAAAATTTATTTTTATTTCAAGTCTTATATGAAACGAGTTCTTAGTTTGGGTTGTTTTTTTTTTATTATTTCAAGCTGTCAATCTTGTTGTCTCGAGTACAAATGGGCTTTAAATAATTTCGAGTTATTTTGGGCTGTCGGGCAAAATAGGTTTGGGCTGTGACATAGTCAGATGATTTCAGTTGGGTTCTAATTGTTTAAAAATCGGAGATGTCAGTTTAGATTTTTCGGATCATCCTGTTTACTGCATTTCCATCCAATCCTGAGCTAAAGATGAAGTGGGCTAAAGCCCGTTTATAAGTAAACCATATTGGAAGAAATAGATCCAAGGCCCAAATGGTGTCCATCTCACATTCTCATCTCTTTAAAAAAAAAAATTATTTGAAGGAGCTCTCAGTCTCAGTATCATCAAATCTCTCAACTATGCACTTGTTTGCTAATATGAATGTTTGGGTTTGCTGACATTGACAGGATAAGTAAAGTTTGATACTAGTATAGTTGAAGATGATAGGAGGTGGAATAACCATAATAAGTATGAAAATTAGGGATGACAGATGAACAAGAAAGGGTGGATATTTGTAACAAGAAAAAGAAAATGCTTTGGGTCGGGTGTATTTTGTTTTTTTTGTTATAATGTCGGTTTAAACCAACGTGTAGGGCTTTTTTCTTTCTTATATTTTGGTTTAGTTTTCACCTTATTTTTCAATGTGGGACTCTATCCACAATCCCAACATGCTTGATATGAGTAGATTATAAAATTACATTATTTATCCATGCTGATGAGATGTTAATAGAATAAAAAAGTTTCACAACAAAAGTATGAACTAAACAAGTCTGATATATTGTGATTAAAAAAAAGCATGGTATATATATATAATTCATCAGATTACTCGTCTTCTTGGGCTATTAATGCATGTGTAGACGACCTCCGATCACAAGTTTCAAATTGACTTCAATATGGTATCAGAGCGGTAAGCCAAATGACCATACTCTTGATCTTAGACTAGCTAAAAAGAGAACGAGATACTAGACCTGCTGTCTAAATATAAATTAGAGTAGATAGCTAGCCTTAGTTGCACACACGAACAAGTAGAATATATAAGTATGTGGAGTGTGGACTACTTCTCCTATCGCCAATTGATTTTAATAAGTAACCTCACCAAGTTTATCCCTACTCGCACACGCGCACTTGTGCATATTATAACCTTCAGTCACAAGTCCCAACTAACTTCAATAATCAGCTTTGAAATGCTTCAATATCATTTCAACTCCTCCCTGAATAATCATTTATCAAACCATCATATAGTAATCATTTACCAAACCCAACCTATGTGTTTTGGGTTCGCAAATACGTGGGGGCGTTTTCAGGTAGGTGTGAACCGTGAAGGGCATGGTTGGCGGTTTCGGGTAGGTGTGAATGGTGAGGAATTGAACCCTCAACTTTTTTGGTCTTTCCTTTCTAGTCTCCATCCCCATTTGTATATTGATAGACAAGGTTGATAAGTTTATGTTGATATATAACTAATACACTTGCAAAAATAAGATTCAGAGGGAAATACACAATCATGTCATATTCACACTAGCAAGCAAAATTGCACTAAATTTATGGCAAGTACATGATCAGGAAGTGAGGATATATGCCATTGACCACATCAAACAAGTTAAAATGCAACCTGATTTTGTAGGAGGTGGACTGGTCAACATCCTCCCACCCCCACCCAAAAACAACATCCAAAGTGGCTTTGGCTGAGTTTGCACACACTCCATAGTTCACATATGCATGTCTTATATATTAATATAGCATAACATATACCCAAATTTGATGCAGTTTTCAACCCACTAAAAAAGTTAAGAGATTTAATTAGATTAAACAGTTTTTTTTTTGTTGTTATACAGGCTAGACTCTATGTGTATGTCATTTTTATAAAAACATATTTAAAATCTGAGGTTAGGTCTAAACAAATTACCATTTTTAAATTTGCCACATGCAGTAGATAGTGGGATTACTCATTTTTGTCAATCTTTTCACACACCCATTCCTGAATGATTATATATATATATACATATATATGTTGTGCTGTTGTTGCTTTGTTTGACCTGGGTTTTGTGCCTTTTTGCCAACTTATATTGCAAAAGAGGGTGATGGTGAGTATAAACAACTAGGTTGTAATATGTCTCTAGTGCTGTTTTTCCCGTTTGTAGGGTCGCTTTTGGAACTTCTTCAATCTTCACCCAACTGGGTTGTCTCTCACTACTTAATTAGACTGTTTTTTTAGCTTATACGTAGTATGTGTTTGCCAGCTCATGTACAACTGTTTCTCCTTCTTTATGAGATTTCATCTTCCTACTTTTTTTTTTTTACTATCTTACTATTAGCACGGTTTCGTTTCGCCAAACACACAGTTAGTTCACCGACTTTCGATGTCGGCAAACGTTTTTTGTTTAAAAAATGCTTGCTGACACAAAACGCCGATGTAACTAGGCAAAATGACTGTCAATTTTGCTGACACCGACTTCCCATGTTGATCAATTTTTTTGGGACAAAAAACGCTTGTCGATATTTGAAGTTGATAAATGACCGTGCATTTGGCGAAATTTTGGCAGTGGGTATAGCAATGACCTTTTTTCAACCATAATTGTGGTAGAGCTAGAATTTTTCACAAAGAGGGATTAAATTTCGGATGATGATATGAAATATCAAATGTCATATACGTTTTTTTACCTAATTATTGAAGGGAATAATATAATCTCTCTAAAGCTTTTCGATTGAAATATAGTATTATGTAAAGCTTAAGTTAAATCAAATATAAAATATTGATATCTTATTTAAGGAAGTCGACTCACTAAAAAAAGTTTTCACTCGAATATATATTGAAAAGTAAATACTCGGTATATAATAGGTGGAGATATTTCCGTCCCTCTGAGAGTGGGACAACGTAAGCTCACTATCCATGTCCTCTCGTCAGGTCTTTCACTCTCGTTGAGCCGGACTACTGTTTGATTCATAGTTTGAGGGTTGTTTTCTTCATCTTGCTTTAATTGATTGGTTTATAAATTGTGGATTTATTTTATTTTTTCTGTTGTATCATGACGTCATGACGGTGAATCCGTCCGACATTTTTTATGCTCTCTCACTTTATATGTTATTTGTATGTTATTTTGAATTATTACTCGTTAACAAAGAATAAAGGTGGAGATAGTACTGTATTAGCTAGTTTGCCCCTGCATAGCTCCACATCTGACGACCGTGGGGAAATTAGTTTGACCACAATTAATGCAAGTATGTAACTCTGGTCCATTATATCTTACTATCATTTTAAAAAATTGTATTATATCTCTTTTCAACTAATTTATAAATTAAAAAATAATAATTTATTTTAAACAAGTATATATTAATATAATATTATATAGATATATAGAATGGTACGTGTTCACATTAAAATGTATTAAAATCCCATGTCGAAGAGACGGGTATTACACTAGTATAATTACTAATCGCAAATTCAACTTTTATGAGGAAAACACATATTGATGGATTTAAAAGGTAATTTTGTCCCTCCTAATAAAGATTACCTTGGATCTCCAAGGGGAATTCGACATTTACAGTAGGAGCACGTGACTACGAGAGATGAGGGACCCGTATGATAATTACTGTAACATATATGACCGGAAAGGAAAATATTTAAATCACATGATTAATCTCAACTAATGACCATGATAAATTAGATGACAACCAATATTACTTTCCCCACTAATACCGTTATATGCTTCCAATAAACCCCACATCTGGCCGGATTCGGATTAATTAATTCTAGTCACTCTTATAAAAAACGCTTTTGGCGTCCGTCTAGACATCGCCAAGACGCTTGGCGTAGGCTAGCCGCCAAGACACCACCAAGGTGCTTGGCGTATCCTTGGCGTTTGACACCGCCAAGGTGCTCACATCGTTATCAATTCATCTAATTATATCCGAAATTATTAATTTTACTAGTTTAGTTAATAAAGATATATAGTGATTAATAAATTATGAGTTCAATCTAACCAACTATAATGGATCTAAGTATCCACAAGTTATGAAAAACAAGTTATGAAAAAAAAAAGTTGTGATACTTGATTCCAAAATATCTCTTATCGATTATTACTATAATAATCGAAGCATGTCCATCCATGCAGCGTCATCAAAAGCCTCTGTTCCAGAAGATGGAGATCTAGAATATGTCATATCAGTCACTTACTTCCCCGTAATTAAATGAACCAATAAAAAACATACATGTTGTAAGTTAATCGATTTCATATCGCCACTAACCATCTCATTGGTGTAACCGATACTTTATTATTGTAACTACCTTACCTCGACTAAACACCCTACTAACTCCACTACTTTAGCATAAAACATATAGATTTTAATCACCCCACTAACCACATTTTATTTATATTCACCTCTTTATTTTATTATTTTTATTTTTTAAAATTATTTTTATATCCACATATAATCTATTATATGTAGTTAAAATTACAACTGATAAATCTATATTATTGAATTGAAATTGATAAATTTTAATCAACCCGAGTCTAAGGCGCATACCTAATGCTAGTATATAACTAGTGTATGTCTCCTCACATGAATGAGAATATGTTAACATTATATTATAAATTATAATAATTATATGAAAATCTATTAACAATATAACAATGAATGCAAAAATTTTGAATTAAAATTTGGTTAATTTTTTTCAAAATATTTATTTTTTTAGCAAATTGAACAATACTACCTCTGTCTCAAAGTATATGTTGCATTAGTTTTTAGCACGTTTTTAAGGATCTAAAAAATCTAAAAAATATTTAATTAGTTAAAATATATTGAACAATACTACCTTCGTCTCATTTTTTTTTGTTCTGCAAATCATTTTTTATTTAAAAATGTTAACAAAAACTATTCTAATTAATAGAGTTGTAAGGTAATATCAATTAGAACACAATAAAATCAATTTATGGGTATATATATATATCAATAAAAAAATAATTTAAATAAACCTTTTTACTAATAAAAATAAATAAATAAATAAATAAAATAATAGCTATTAAATATTTATTTATTAATATTTTTGGTAATTCTTGGTATGAAATAGTTTTGATTTATACTTTTGTTAATCAACTAAAATATATATAGATAGATTGCAACTTGTCATGGCTTTTTGATATATATATGACTTACAATATATTATTAATTTTAATAATTTTTTTTATGAATTTTTTTATATAATTTTTACTAATTTTAGGGATAAAGAAGTGTAAAATGGGTAATGAATCACAAATACAACTTAGTTTAGTTGGAAAGGAGGAGATTTTATTATCTTGTGGTCATGAGTTCAAACCATGTTAGCTTTATTTTTTCATAATTTTTTATTTCTCTTAGTTTTTTCTACTACAAATATCATACATGCATGCAAAAAAAAAATCTTCAAAAAATTTTAGCCCCCCTGATAAAATTTCTGGGTCCGTCACTAGATAGATAGATAACCTATCTACAAACAAGGGCAAATCCAGAAATTTTTACGAGGTGAACACAATTTTTTAAAGATAATTTTTATAAGAAATATTTTGTAAAAAATATATGAAAAAAATACCTTACATTTGTAAGAAAAAATATTATTATTTAATTATAAAATACCAAATAAGTTATAAGAATTTTAAAATAATGGGAAATGAATCGAAAAAAAATAAAAATATGTGTCTAGTAGGATTTGAAGAAGGATTGATTTCTATTTAAAATGGGGTGAGCTCAACAATTAAGTCATTAAAAATCCTTATATTTTACTTTTTAATTTATATATATAATATATATATTCTTATATTTTTTTTCGGGCCGTTCACCGTCGTATCCGCCCCCGTCTACAAATATATATGAATATGGGTTTGCTGTATAGGTAGATGCAACTAAAAGATTTATGGATCAATAGGTTGAGGGTGATAATATTTTCACAAAGCAGCACACAAGTGCCTCTTGAGTCTTGAGTCACACCCCTACCCCTCTTGAGTTACGGACGTGTGACTCAAAAGGCGCATGATATTTTATGTAAAATACTATGCGCCTCTTGAGTGACACGTCTGTTTTTTATATAAGGCGATAATTTGGGGGGAATTAACCGCGGTTAACCCACCACCCAAGAGTGTCCAGACGGACGGCGTCGGCGCACTCAGCAGGAACACAACCGTCGACGAACTACAAGGAGAGGCCAACGTGAGCCAGCGAATCAGCCACCCGGTTCCCCTAGCGGAAAATGTGAGAGAAGGAGACACGATCAAATGTTCGACAGAGGTCGAGAGCATCAGAGACCACTACCTCGATTTCCCAAGGACATTGCCAAATCCCCTTTAAGGCGTTGATCACCTTTAGGGAGTCGCCCTCCACCTCCAGGCAGGAGAAACCTCGTTTCGCCGCTTCCTGGAGACCAGTTAGAAGACCGAAGCACTCCGCACGGTCGACAGAGACCTTCCCATGAGCACGAGCCCCGCACAACAAGACTACACTACGGTCATCTTGGATGACAAAACCGGACACAGCCTCACCTGAAACGATCTTTGCACCATCGAAATTGAGTTTGACAACACCACTATGAGGTTTTTCCATTTAACCATTTTCGGATTTTTCGTTTTTGTTTGACGAGAGTTTGGTCTTATGTTGTCCACGTCCTCTTCTTGTTCCTTTGATTGTACTTTCTTCCATGTCGTTCTGTACTATTTGATATATTTTAACCAATCTTCCATTTTGCCTATGTCATTGTTGTCGAAGAGTATCCTGTTTCTCATTGTGCAAACTCCCTATGTGGAGAAAGCTAGAATCGATTTTTGCTCCGATGAAAAAAAAAAATAGAATACGTAATGTATATAGTAAAATTTTATGGTGTAAAAATCACACTGGATAGGTTGAAGACAAAGTCGATATTCCGACCGACACATAAAAAAGGAGGCCGGTAGTCGCCCCACCAATTTCAACCTCCACTTCGAAGCCAGAAATCGGTTGTAATGTCTCCTTCCTAACTTTACAGAGTGGGGGCACTAGCAGTTGCAGTAGTACCCTCCGTCGCACACTCGCACCGGAATTAAGAAATTGGATAGAAGTAATAACAATCAGTTTAACAATTAAGGCTGCGTTTGATAGTTATGAAATTTTGGAGTTGAAAATTATTCAAATAATAGTGGAAATTATTTTTATGTGTTAGGAGGGTGCAGAATATAGAAATTATTTTTGAATCTCAATTGTATTTTGCGAAATAAAATTACTTTTTTTTTGTGAAAAATGAAATGACGGAAATACAACATATTAATAAACCCCAATCTTCTCTTTACCTTGAACTAGTATTCGTTACCCGCGCGGTTACGCGTTTTGTTAATAAATTATATTTTATTATATTAATTATATTAAAATATTATATTAGGTAATTAATTGAAGTGGCTTAAAAAAATATAATCAAATTGACGTGGCTTACAAAAATAAAACCATATATAAATATATTATATTCAATTTGATCTAAAAGGTAGAATAACGCACCTAATATTTCCAGAAAATTTCGTGGACGCGAGATCGCACCAGAGCCCGTTTCAGGCCTCTGTTTTAGTATTTTATATAGATTTGTAAATAAAGAGCGGCCATATCCGGGGTTCGAACTGGGGACCTTTGGGTACTGCCCGCAAGTCCTTTTCAGTGAGCCATTCCGGAATGGTTCCAATCTTCTCTTTACCTCTCCCTCTATTAAGAGCACCTTTAAAGAATAAGGACATCTCTCGTGGTAAGACAAAAAATAGGTTTTGGCCTAATTTTACTCCCATTTTAGGCCAAAATCAATTTTAACATTTTTGTTTTTGGCCTATTTCTATAAGAAATGTCAAATTTGGCTTTCACTTTTGGAAGACCAATTGCTATTTATTTATTTATTTATAAATGTTAAAAAATCAAATAACTTGTATTTTGATACATCTAGTATAAAGGTAGATTTGTGATGTGGACAACCAAATATTAACACGATAATGAAAAATCGGGAGCCAACAACTTCTCACGTGAATTGCAAACGAATAGCGACGCATATTTATTATCACAACTTCATTCATTTTGCAAGGGAAAAAAAAAACAAATCGAATTTTCGATCGAAAAAGAAAGGTAAACTAATCGTATTGAATCTGTAGACGACGATAAACATTTGGTCGTACGTACAAGCGACTTTAGGAACATGCAATGAGACCCACTCGTGCCTTTGGATTGCAAAAGTTAAAGCCAAAGTTTTTGCATCCACAAGTTACATATCCACAAATGGTGGGTTCATCATTCAATTTATGAATCCTTCTATTAAAGGCACTTGTATTTATAGATTCTTCAATCTTCATCTATCCAATCACGCCCCTCATTACGAGCTCGTACACAGGCTTCTAGAGCTACTCGATTCGTTGCAGTGCCCGGCGCATTTCCAAACGGGTGGCCTAAAGTTCTGCCACCGAACTCTAGTACAGAATCATCCCCAAAGATCTCGGTTAGATTGTAGTTTTTTCTTCTGCAGTACCTTGACGTGACATGAGCAATGCCAAGAGCTCCTCTAACCTGTTGTTCATCGATAGACGAAGCTCTCTATCATCTTGTGCCAGATGCAAGAAATGACTCATCTTTTTTCCTTCTCGCGAACCACGAGAGCACCTAGCGCTCAAAAGAGCAAAGCTCATTTTCCTTTCAGGGTAAAGCGACGCGTAAAAAAAAAGCCGGCCCGTCAAAATTTTGTTTCCTACGCGAACCACAAGAGCGCCTAGCGCTCAAAAGAGCAAAGCTCATTTTCCTTTCAGGGTAAAGCAGCGCGTAAAAAAGAGCTGGTCCGTCAAAAGTTTGTTTCCTAGGCGAACAAAGTTCAGAATCAAGAAGAGTTCGTAGAGTGAAAAGAGTGTACAACTGGGGTTCGTGAATAACTCCACTTTTTTGTTCGTAACGCTTAAGAGATAGAATGAGGTTATTCACGAATTGAAGTTCAAGACGAAGCCTGTGATACATTGTTGAATCGAGTAGCATAGTGAAACTTAAAACCTATAAAAGTAACAAACTTTTTCTCTAAATCGTTATTCTGGATGTGGGTTGAACTAGTTTCTCTAGAGGTTATGGATCACGGTGACATGTAGGGATGACAATCTCACTCGCTCCCGACGGGTATCCACTTCACCCGACCCAAAAAGGGTGAAAATCAGACCCAAAACGGATGTTAAATGGGTGACGGGTGAACGGGGATGGGACGGGTCAGATTCGGGTGACAGTAGCTTCACCCGTCACCCGAACCATATATCACACTAACCCTTTCTGACTTTCTCTCTCACATCTTGCTGCGGCGCCGCTCTCTCCTTGCCTAATTCTCTGAGTCGTCGTTCAACCTGTACACATCGAGCCAACTTTTCCAATCTGCCACCCTTCTCCAGCCGTTATCAGGGACACCTTGGCCGAGCCGTCGGTACCCCTCTCTTTCTCTTTGTATCTCTATTTCTCGCTCGCTCTTGCTTTGTCGAGCCCGATCTGCTGGTGATCTCTCTCTCTCTCTATCTCTCTATCTCTCTCTCTCGGGCACACGCTCACTCTCGCTCAGGCACTCGCTCGCTCCCGAGCTCTCTCTTTTGAAATCTCTTTGTGAAATCTGTAGTGTCGAAGCTCTCTCGCTTTGTTAAGCAAGTTACTGAATATTAATTGTATAGTTGTTGAATGTTAGTCCTTGTAAGTTGTTGAATCCATCTCTAAAATTTGTATAGTACGTCGTTGAATCTCTCTCTGAAATTCAGTCCATATGCTCGAGCATTTGGTAGATAAGTACAACAATATTACATTTCTTTTGTACCGCTTCATCATAGTCTTATTTGTTGTCGAGCATCACTCAATCTAAAAATTCAAGCATACATTTAGAAGATAATTAACTTGTTTGTACATCCCGTCTAAGATATCTTCATGTACTAAATTTTCAGGAGAGGAGAACTTCTTGTTGTTTCAAGACACGAACATGGTCGATATACTTGTGAATGTTACTCCCATTTTCTTATGTTATTGTTTGGGGTGCGGTTGTATAGCTATTAAATCCGTATAGTTGTTTTTTTTTTGTCAAATCTATATAGTTGTTGAATGTTCCTAATTGCATATGTTAGATTATTTAATTACCTTTTGAGGTTTATTAGCTTAAATTTGATAGTGTTTTTCACCCGATTACCCGATGGGTGACAAGTAAAACGAGGTAGGTGATAGGGTAGGCTGGTAGTGGGTCGGGTCGGGTGGTGGTTTATGGATGGTGGGTTGGGTGAAAATTTGGATCATCCACCCACCACCTGACCCATTTGTCATCCTTAGTGACGTGGTGTGAAGGTTATTGATTGATAAACGTTTTTGCCCTTGCTAGATGTGCATATCGCATGCAAGACAATGTCACCCAAGTGTTTCACCGCAACGTCCCCCAAGGGTTTTACTGTTTTCTCTTACAGGTGCACTCGAGAGAAGTTGGAATTGAAACAAACACTTAGAATTGGAAAACATGAGAGGTGGAGAGACGAAAATGTTTTGAGTGTGTTAACACCCTTGCCCTCGGCCTCCTTATATAGTGGTGGAATTGGGTCTGCTTAACTCGTAAGGAAGAGATCTGATGGATAGACATCGCAAATAAGGATTGGAAACTTATCCGTAATATTATCAGCGTTAAATAAATTCTTTTTTTCACATAAGATAAACTCCAATTTTGGAGCCCAAGTAAGATGGACGGCGACAGTAAGCGTATAAGGGAGCCTCACTGCCTCATCTCCTTTTCTAGCACTCAAGATAGGTAGATGAAAAAACTTCTTAAAAACAGTTTTTAAACGTAAAAATGACCAAAAATAATACCAACTATCAACATTGAACCAAAATTAATATGAACTTTCAAAATGACAATTACATATACAACCTATGCTCATATTAACAAAAAATAATATGGTTTCTATTTCTAACCAAATTTCCAACCAAATGGTTATTTTTTGTAATTAAACAACAAAGTGAAGGGTCAATATTGTGAGCATGATTAAAAATAAGAGGCAATTTTTTAATTATGTGGAAATTGGAATGGGCGTTCATCTTCTTCCTGCATTTGCATCTTCTTCCCCTGCCTGATTTCCATGGAACTTTGTGAATCATCATTCACACCTTCATCTTTCGTAGTCCTTACTAGTAAGAAACTTATCATCAAGACAAGGCGGTGTCATACTGGTTGCTGGCGCAACAGGACAACGATCACTAGAGAGTGACGAAAAGGGGCGGCACTATGGTGGATCTGTAGTGGTGGTGCGCGGCGTAGCCGTTGTTGGTGACGAGGCAAATAATACGAATTCAATGACGAAAACCACCAATTGGTTGTGTTTGTGAGTTTGAGAACTCGAATTTGTGTTACAGATGCGCACGAAGAGAAAGATTGAAATTGGGAATTTTATAATTTACGGATGATTCAAAATTGAAATCACCAATTGATTATGTATTTATCCTTGTAGTGATTGTGTAAACGCTTTCCAATTCGGCATAATAAGAACATCAATTTGCTTCATCAAATCTCCATTGAACCCAAGCGGTTACGGTAAGGAAATTTGATGGGATATTTTACAACTTGGCATGGGTTAGGAGATTAGGACAAATCTTGAAATTGAATGTTGTCAATGAATTGAGAGTTAAAAATGTCAAAATTCGAAGAGAATAGTTGATTCGATCTCAAACCACCATGAAAACTTGTTGGGGGAGATCTGGGAAGAAGCTACTGCACGGATGAAGAACATAAAGGATTACATAAATCACACATTCTCCCGTCATTTTAATTATATTCACAATATTGACCCTCTATTTTGTTTAATCATAAAAAATGTTCATTTGATCAAAATTTCAGTAAAAAATGGAAACCATATTATTTTTGGTTAATATGAGTATAGTTTGTATATGTAATTGTCATTTTAAAAGTTTATATTATTTTTGGTTTAAGGTTGATAGTGGTATTATTTTTGGTCATTTTTCTTTTTAAAATGCATTGAATTTTAAATGTAGGATAAAGAGTCCAAGAGTTTTCCAAAAACTCACTCATTACATTCTTAATTCCAACATACTCCAATGTATGTGGAAATGGAATGGATCGAACACCTTACGGAGTAAGTTAATTTGATAATCTTAATTGCTTTATGGAATGTACTCCGTATTAATTAGATTGCTTGGATTTTAGTGGATCCACCATTTGATTTAGGTGTTGGAAATGACATAGTTTGCATGAATTACGTATATATGTTCGATTTGGTGGATTAATTGGTTGACCAATTACTTTGATAGTTTGATACTACCTTGTAGTGATTGGTTGACCAATTACTTTGATCTTTTTTTTAGAAGAGTTAAAAATAAAAATAAGAAAAGCTAAAATTAGTAAATAAATAATATGGAAAAAAATGGATGAATGAAAAAAAATAGTAGAGGAAGCTGGAGTATTAATAGAATATCTTGAAAATCAAGTACAATTAATGAGATGAAGTGACAAAATTAGAAATTTTTAAGATTAATACGTAGTATTGTTCAAAGGGACAAATATTTTGTTACATAAAAAAAAAGTCAAAATGCTAATTATATTGATACGGAGGTAGTTTTATTTAGTAAACAATTAATTTAATTGCGTAGTGTTGTTTTGGATAGAGATGGAAACTAGGAATTTTTTTTCAAAATATTCATTAAAAAATAAAAAATCACGGATAAATTCACACATTGAAACTATTTACACAAATATTCAAAATTTGCAGATACATCAGAGAAACGCGGTCTCAGACCGCGTTTCATGTGTTAATTGGGTATTTATCCTCGGAGTTGGGAAAAAAAATTAAATTTCTTAAAAAAACACGGTTTCAATCCGCGTTTCTTACCTAAAATGCGGTTTGAAACCGCGTTTCTTTACCAAGTGTATTTCTTAATTTTAAAACACAAAAAAATATGTATTATAGTAAAACGCGGCTCGAGGCCGCATTTTACTTAGAATTTTTTTTTTAAAAAAAAAGAAGGAGGGAAGAAAAAGAAGGTACGGGCAACGCCTTCTTCTCCACCCGTCCATGGCCGAAGCCTGGGTTGCAGGGGAAGCCGGGAAGGGATGGGCTACAGGGGACTGCAGTTGGGAGGGGAAGAATGATGCCGGAGGGTGAGGCCGGAGCGCTGATGGGGGTTGCGGAGGGGAAAGCCGGAGGAGTCTGGATCTGATGGGGGTTGCGAAGGGGGAAGCCGGAGGAGTCTGGATCTCATGGGGGTTGCGGAGGAGGAAGCCGGGGCTCGCATAGGGGAATAAGGGCAGCGGCAAGGGGGAAGAAGGACATCAGATGGTGGCCACGGAGGAGGAGGCCGAATCTGATTGGTGTGGCCACGGAGGGACCACCTTCAATTCATAGCTGAGGCACTCGAGGAGGAGCCAATGGCGGCAGACGAGGATGGGCGTCCCTTCCCGGCTTCCCCTGCAACCCAGGCTTCGGCCATGGCCGGGCGGAGAAGAAGCATGTTGCTTGTGGCTTCTTCGTCTTCCTTTTTTTAATTCTTCTAAGTAAAACGCGGCTTCGAGCCGCGTTTTACTATAATATATATTTTTTTGTGTTTTAAAATTAAGAAATACCAATAAACGCGGCTTCAAACTGCGTTTTAGGTAAGAAACGCGGTTTGAAACCGTGTTTTTTTAAGAAATTTAAATTTTTCCCAACTTCGAGGATAAATACCCAATTAACACATGAAACGCGGTCTGAGATCGCGTTTCTCTGACGTATCTGCAAATTTTGAATATTTGTGTAAATAGTTTCAATGTGTGAATTTATCCGTAAATTTTTATTTTTTAATGAATATTTCGAAAAAAAATTCGAAAACTAGTGTATATTCCATCTCTCCACCGATGTATCTCGAAAATATATATGAATGAAAAAATAAATGGATAAATACATGGGTTACATTAGATATTTATGAAGAGTACGTGTCTAATTCATCATTACTTGATTCACTAAACTTGTTTATTACATGTAACTTAATTTGAGTTTTACAGATTTATTTATTATAAATTACCTCTGTTCTAAAATATATGTTCTTTGACTCTGTGACATACGGAGTATTTTTTAAGGAGCTATAAACCATATAAAATATTAACTTTTTTATTAAAATTTTAAAATAATATTATACTTATTAATACTAAGTATAATATTATTTTAAAATTTAATAAAAAAGTTAATATTTTATATAGAGGACCGGTTGAGCGAGGATAAAAGACTCGACATGAGAATGTGGATAGTGAGTGCATGAGAAAGTTGATGCTGACACGATGTCTTATCGTCGAGAAGACAAAAAAGTGAGAAAACATAAATCCACGATGGGCAATGGATGACTCTGAGAAACTGAGAAAATAGGGTGAGAGTGTTTTTAATTTTGCAAGATTAGTTCAAGATTATTATACGATAAAAAACCAATAGGGTAGGAGTATATATATATATATATATATATATATATATATATATATATATATATATATATATATATATATATATAGAGAGAGAGAGAGAGAGAGAGAGAGACCCCGATGTATGTGTTCAAAATAAAATTTCATGTAATTGATGTTTCCTCTTTTTTTTTTCCTCACTAACCACTTTAAGGAGTTAGAATATCAATATCAGATATGTGTGGTCTGGTAGCCTTGTGGATGATTTTTTAAATTGGGATCAAATCCCATACGAGATTGTGTTAGTTTTGCTGGAGAACGACACACAATGAGATCGAAACAACCTAAAGTAATAAAAAAAATCTCATTAGTAAGTTCCTGACCTGAAGCAAAAACATGATACCGTCAAAACCCCACGAGGTGGTTCATATCCTGCGAAGAAGGGGTGATTATGTAAATATGATTTTCTTTATATGTTCGAACAACATTATGTGCATGATCATTGCAGAGAGCCTACGAACCTGATAAGTGCATTTCAAATCGCAAACCTATTACCCTGATGAATGGATTTCAATCACAAACCATAAGATATAGAGCAGTTGTGGGTGCTTGGGAAAAATTAGGGGTGCATTCTCTGGGATTTAAGACTCTCGAAAGGAGGGATGTAAGTATTAGTGATTTTGACTTCTAGATGGAGGATTTTTGGCTTCTAGAAAGAGGAGTTTCGACCCCCTTTTTGGGAGCGTTTTTTGCTATCCATCCCTCTTTGAGGTGGGATTTCGCTCCCATAGGAAGGGTTTTCGACACTCTAAGAAAGGGGTAGGTAATTAGTGTTTTTGAGTCCCGTAAGAAAGGGTGTTGATATTAGTGGTTTTGACTCTAGAAAGAAGGAGTTACGACTTCCAAATGGTGGGATTTCGGCAACCAGAGGAAGGGGTTGTAGGAGATGTTTGTCTCCTCTCTCTAAAAAGACTAAAGAGAGACAGTGAAGTTTGGATGGAGAGAAGGAGACCAACTATAAGGTGATGTCTGATTAGCAAGAATGTACATGTTATAATGTACTACATAGTAGTTTATATAAAAGAAAAAAAAGGCAATGCATCATGTTTATTTATTTAGGGGTTCACCCCTAGTGCAAAAATTTCTTTATCTGGTAGTTCCTTTAGTTTGTAGTTTGTTACATATTGTTATACTTGGGTTTGTAATATTTTATACATTTTATAATTAACCTTATTATTTTGAATCTTGTTGAATTGATTTTTTTGGAAAAATAATAAAAGACACGATTAGATGAAACACAATTTTATTACACAACAATTCCGACTTCGAAACTTACAACAACTTAAAAACACAAAATCCATCTTACAAGTTCTAACTAAGTAAAAACATAAAAACAACTTCCTTTCTATGAATCTACAATACAACCTAATTACTCATTGTTCGAATCTTCTCAGGGTGTTTACTCCTAAGGTACTTCTTCAAATTCCCACAACCCAAATTGTTATTCAGCTTGTACCTATGACCACAATACCTTCAAACCACTTTGAAGTAGTCAGACGCGATCTTATCATTTTCGAAATGTCTCGTGAACATATCTTCATAGAGAAAATCATCTCAATTGAGATCGATATGCCATGTTGAAATTAACAAATTGTAATTTAAAATTTTTGATTTTGAATGAGAAAAATGGAAGTTTTATAAGCGAAAAAATAACCTACATTTGCTATTTTTTTGAAAAACAACACGGGTTTGGGCTCCACAGTCCAATATTGATTTTTTTTTTGGGTTGACGGGTCAGCCATACTTAGGAGGTTTAACTTTAACTCGAATCCGCCTACCCGGCCATCCCGTCGAACCGTCAATTCGAATATGACAGGTCGACGACCCAAGACGATCCAATGAATCCGGATCGACCAGCTAAGATTTCGACCTTTCTGGGGAAAAATGTAATCCCCCTACACACAAAAAAAGTACTAGCATTAAATAGGTTCACGTAACATTCGAAGGGTTAAATAAATTCAAAAGTTCAAAATGTAAATTAAATGCATAGAGAGTGAAATTGAAAAAAAAAAAGCGCGGCGGAAATAAAATTAATAATTTAATTTGTAGTGTAATAATTTGGGGGCAAATGGAGAAAGTGGAGAGAGAGGTGGGCACACGCTGTCGCCGAATCCCCGATTTAGGGTTTCCCATTTTCTCACTTCCATCGGTCCGCTTTCTGTAGAAATAGAATTTCAGCCTCCAAACACATCACTACCGCGCGTACTTCCCACGCTCTCTGATTGTCAGTTACTCCCCTTTCTCCCCCCTCTACAAATACCTCCCTCTCCCCCTTTTTCTCTCTCCCTCCCAAACCCCCCCCCCCCCCCAACTCTCTCTACTTCGTGCTTAAGGAATAGCGGCCCCTCCCCCCACCTCCTCCCTCTTTCTTTTGAAGGAGACCCCAATTGCTACTAGGTTGAATCATTAATTCTTCAAGAACCAGCAAAATCCGCCATTAAAATCCCCCTTTTCGGAGTGCTCTGTTTTCTGCAACTGAAGCATCCATGGCTGAGGATTTAGATGACGGAGAGTTCTGGCTGCCTTCCCAGTTTCTTTCTGATACGGATGATGATACTGTCGCCGACTTCGACGCCTCCACCCCTTCCACTGACAGCACGAACGGGTTCAACTCGGATATCGGCTCCCCTCTCGACTCTGTCACTGAAACCGAGAGCGACGAGGATGAGTTCCTTGCCGAGTTGACTCACCGGATGGCTCGTTACTCTCTCCTCCAGGACTCCGGCGCCCCTCCTCCCAAGGTGAGCTTCGAAACATCGATTGTTTTCAATTTCACGACTTTTGAGATTTTTTCCCCTTCAATTTTATATCTTTCTTCCTTTTCTTTTTTTGAAGGTGTGGGTCTCGTCTGGTTCTCCTCAATCCACTCTCTCTCCCGTCGGCGGCGTTCAAACTAATGGCGGTGGTTCAAGCCCGACGGGCCCGGTGTCTCCTCTGCCGGCCCCGGCGAAAGGGGCTGGTGATGCCGCCTCTTATGATTTGGTCCACGCGGCGGCCGCCGAGGTGGTTAAGATGAGATTGAGAATCGAACAACCACAAAAAGGGACTGGATACTTTGACAGTAAAAGGGGGCTGCTGTGCCCGCCAAGAAAGCACACAAACCCTAATTTCCATGGCTTCTTCTCCCACCAATCCGAACTGTCTCAGCAGCAATTACAGGCCTCCCAAGTGAGTAATCGCTTTTAAAAGCACAAACCGTTCAAAATTATCGAGGTTTATCTGTTCGTTTCTAACCGACTCTGTTTCAATTTGGTTGCAGTTCCAGCAGTTGTGGAGCCAGGAGATGATGATGATGAAGCAACAAAGCACCAAAGAGAGTGGTGGGGATTGGAGCCAACAGAAACCAACAGCACAAGCCATCCCGAGAACTAACGCCGATCAGGAGTACTTCCGTGGCGGAAACGGGAGATGCCACATTCAAACCCCAAATCGACCTCTGGGGTTGTCGCCGGCAGCTTGGCCGCCTCTTCAACACCCTCACCAACAATCAAACCGCCACATGCCCCCGCCGCCGGCGCCCGCTGTCTCCGGAATGAGAGCCGTGTTTCTCGGAACACCTGTCTCCAAGAGGGAGAGCACTGGAACGGGCGTGTTCTTGCCTCGAAGGGTTACCCCAACTGAGCCCCCTCGCAAGAACAGTAGCAAATCTGGTAAGTTAAACTTAAAATCCGGCCTATCATTTGAATTTCAGGGATTCCGATGAGTTTTATTTTTGCCAATTTGGGATTAATTTTTGTGCTGTTTACCGAAATCAGGCTGTTCAACTCGTGTTCTGGTACCGGAGAAAGTAGTCCAAGCTCTGAACAACATCAAATCCCAACCCCGGCAAGGTAAATCAGTCTCAAAGACTCAATCTTTATGCTCTGGTTAACTTTTAGTTAATCAATTGAGCTCTTGGGTTAATTGTATTCCGTGTTTTGTACAGATTCAAATGGGAGATTCAGAGGTCACAACAATGGGGTCCATGGCCCAAGGCACAAGAGTGAAAGCGCAAATACACAGTCAGGGTCTGCACACCCTGAGATCCAGCTGCCATCTGAGTGGAGTTACTGACTCGACCATTGTATCTGGTGTCGTTTTTTAGGCTCCGGGTCAAAGCACCAAAGAAAAAAGAAAAAAGGAAAAAAAAAATCTTACCAAGTAGGGATGGTGAAGAAACAGGGGAAAGGTTTTGGTTATAGATTACTGGTTCTTTAATTTTTGGCATCGATCGATACGGGTTTGTAGCAAAGGAAGCATAAATGTTAGTGTTAGGCTGTTTTTATTTTTATTTATTTATAATGTTTTGTTAGTTTTAGATCGAGAGGAGAAATAAAAGGTTTTGGATAAATGGAAGATGCACAAGTGATATGAAGCAACAAAACTTGTGTAATAAGATTTGTGTTCGTTCTTGGGAAACCCTAGAAATTGGGGGTTAGTTTGGTCCTTTTGAATGTAATTTTTGAAGGTGTAAGTGGTAACCCTAGGAATTGGTTACGATTGCACACTCCCAGTGGAATCTGGGGGTTGTACAACGGTTTTGAATGAATGAAGGAAAGAAATTATATTTTTATTTCATTTTGAGTCGTTTTATTTTTTGGGTTTTTACAATTTTTGCCTTTTGTGTATATTTGAGGCGGTTTAGTGGCGAACCACCTCGGAGACGTGCGGTGGTGTTTGTATTGTTCCGATGGGCTTTTTGAAATTGGCGTCAAGATATTAAATTATTAAGGTAAAACTAATTCAAATAACTCAAACTTTGGTGGGGTGAGCAGGTAGTACCACGAACTTTATAAAGTGACAAAAATAACCCAAACTTTTACTACTATGTGCTTATATCACCTCTAGGTACCAATATTTTTTTTAAAACAAAAAATAACACCTAACTTTTATAGTTTTGAAATAAAATCTAAAACAATACTTAAACTAGGTTTTTTTAATCGAAATTACACAAAAGGTAAAAAAAATTTAAAAGAAAAATAAATTTTCGACTTAAGATAATTGAAAAAAATATCGCTAATTTATGTCATATTTTAAAAACCCAAAATTTGGTTTGAAAAAATGATATACGTTAGAAATATTTTTTAAAAATATTTCTCAAATGAATTTTTTAATAAAAATTACACAAAATATAACTTTTTCTATATATTACCTTGAAATATTTCTCAAACGATATAACTTTTTATATTTTTCAAATAGGACCTAAAAATATTAAACTAAGTTTTTAATCAAAATAAAAAAAAATATACATTATTTTAAATAAAAAATAAAATTTTCCGCTTAAGATAATTGAAAAAAAATCGCTAATTTATTTCTTTTTTCAAAAACCCATAATTTGGTTAGAACAAACTATATAACTTAGAAATATTCTCAACTGAAATACTCCGTATATTTTTAATTTATTGTATTTTTGTTAATTTATTCTTATTTTCAATTAAAAAATAAATTAAAATAATTCATTTGAGAAATATTTTACAAATATAATTCTAACTTATATCATTTGTTCAAACCAAATTTTGGGTTTTAAAAATATGACGTAAATTAGCGATATTTTTTTCAACTATCTTAAGTCAAAAAATTTATTTTTCATTTAAAAAAATTTACCTTTTGTGTAATTTTGATTAAAAACCTAGTTTAATATTGTTTGAGGTTCTATTTCAAAATTATAAAAGTTAGGTGTTATTTTTTATTTTAAAAAAGACATTGGTGGTGATATAAGCACATAGTAGTAAGAGTTTGGGTTATTTTTGTCACTTTATAAAGTTCATGGTGCTACATGCACACCCAACCAAAGTTTGGGTTATTTGAATTAGTTTTACCAATTATTAATAATTAATGTTTTTGCCGCCTAAAAGAATTGGATTAATTAGGTAATTAAGGAGATAAAGTAAGATTTGGTGGAGTAATCTAAACTAGACCGGGTTCGGAGACGCATCGGTAGTTGTCCGATCTGGTCGTCGTTGAACTCTGATCGTTTCTGAGGCGTGACGGTGAACCGCTTTTTTAGAAATTTAAAGAGAAAAAAAAAAGAAAAAGGAAAAAAAAAACGGAAGCGGAAAAAGCAGAAAAAAGCGGCAAAGGATGGTGGAGAGGGGGTTGGCCTTGAGGAATTTCAAGGGAGAAAAAAAAGGGGTGGCAATGAGCTGGCCATTTCAGTCGGTGCGTTGGATATGGTTTTTGGACACGTGTCATCATCTGAGACCCACTGCCATGTGTAACCCTACCCTACCATACACTCTCTTTATTTTAAAGAAATCGATGTAACACCTAAATATCTGTATTTTTTTTGTATAAATAAAATAATTCGGGTATATATCTGGATAACCTTCGGTTCCACCCGATAACATTCTTTTAAACGAGATCTCAAATACCATAATAATTGAAATATCTTTAAATTAAAAATAATCTATCAATGTAACACCAAAATATCTTTAAATGGCTAATTTTGTTAAGAAAAAAAAATTGATCTCTAATTTACACAATTCGTCATTTTTAAAAGTATATACTCCCTCTATTAATTAAAACTTGTCGTTTACTATTTATACACGCTTTTTTATAATGATAAAAACTGTATAAAATATTAAAAAAATTTTACATTTGTTTTTATTAATTCATATTTAATATTAACGAGTATGAAATTATTAATAAAATATATTAAAAAATAAATATTTTATATAATTTTTAACACCTCAAAAAACGTACATGAATATATTAAAAAGTAAAGTTTTAATTAACGGTGGGAGTATAAATTAGTATGGCCAATCGACCCGGACTCTTAATTTTGGATTAGCTAAAAAGAGAACAAGATGTTAAATCCATTTGTCAAGTGTTAATTATTTATATTTACAAGGACGTGTTGAGAGATTTAAAGAGATTAAAAGAGTCTCAAGTATTATAAATAAATGGGTAGACTACTCATCTATTGTCAACTAATCAATTAGAAGTACTAATAGACTTTAATACTTTAAAAAAAAAAAGAATTGGAACTTGACCAAAGCAACACCATGAGGAGGGGAAGGCAATCGACCAATATGCAAGTTGGAAGCCTAATTAGCATTATATATGTACGGATCCACCTCAAAAGAGGATGACCGACCGTCCATTTAACAAGTAGAAGTGGGCATATACTCTTAGTCGAGGATTCCCCATTTCCCCTTCCTTTTTCTTTACACTTCGGTAAATTAATTGCCTCTTATTATGTTTCATTCCATGATTCCGTTTTATTTGACCCCATACAAAATTATTTAAACGGCCCATCGAGTATCACACAGTACACAGTGTTTTAGTGGGGTGCGACAACATTGATTTAAACCTTGTTTCTCTCATCAACAACCCCTCGACGGTAGAAAAATGTTTTTTTTTTTAAATCCTAGAGCATAGCTTAAAATTAAATCAGATTTAAAAAAAAAAAATTCAAACATTTTTGCAAATTTTTTTTTTAATTTTTTTTGTCTGATTTATAAATTTAAATCTACAAAGTATTTTCAATTTGTTTTTTGTTTTTAAATTTATTTCCTTAGAATCTAGATTAGAAAAGTACTAGTACCAATCTCCAACAGTTTTCCTAAAATTTTCCCAAAATAGGTAAACAAAATATATATTTTTCAAATTATTTTTGTTTTAACTCCAAAAGTTTTCCCATTTCAAATATTTGGAGAATCATTTAGTTTGGACTGCATAGATCAGAAAAGCCCAGTAAAAAATAAAGTGATCCATTTTTTCATCCTAAGGTTGGACAAGAGTTAGGGATAAAAAAGAGTCGGGTGGTGTGTGGATGGTCCAAATTTTCACCTAATTCATCACCCAGAAACTAACACCCGACCTGCCTCACCACCCGTCAACCCTATTATCCGCCCCGTTTCACCCGTCACCCATCGGGTGGATAGGGTGAAAAGTATCTCGTCCGATTTAATAAATAAAAAAAAACAGCTCCTATTTAACAATTTTTTTTTAAAAAAATACCGTTTTAACAAATTAAAAAAACAACGTGCCTTTGTTAATTAACATGAAATTCAGCATGTTTAACTTAATACTAGATTAGTACCCGCACAGTTGTGCGTATGCTTTTTATATAATAGTTTCATACATATGTAAAACATTTATATAAGTTAAAATACAATTATCAAGGATTCTTATCACTTTATCTAAATTCCTTTTAAAATCTAAATAAATTTCATATTAACACTCGTTCAACTAATGATTTTTCTTTACTATAGTTTCATTAATTCAACAATATATTATAAATTCGAAAATATATTATCTTTCACAACTAAACTAAAATGAACTAATATTCATAAATGTAATAAAGTAATTTATTACCTGACTTATTATTACCTATAGATTATACTACACACACATATATAACTTTCATTGTTATAATTTAAATGAGAATAATTGATTAAAGTAAATATATAATAAAAAAAGTAAATATATAATTAAATTATAACAAAGTAATTTATTAAATGGATCTAATCGTTATTTATATATTATCCCATGAATCAAAACTACAAAAGATGAAAAGATTATATGTTTTTATAGAAAAAAGTAATTTAAAAAAAAATTAATCGGTTAAGATTTAGAAAAAGAAAATAATTAATTACTCGTGGCGCGTCTTGATCTCCATCGACTTCTGTGTTGGCTGACGTCTTGTATGGGCTACTTGGGTCTTTCTTTCTTCTTTGTTGATTTGTTTTATCGTGTTTACTTGTATTGACGGCTTCCGTCTGCCGACTTGTTCGGCCATTGAGTTTCATGTATACCTGAACTCGAATTCTTACCTAATCAAAAAATAATAATAATAATAATTTATTTAAATATTAAAAAATATTTAATCGGTTAACCAACAATCCTATATTAAATGAGAAGTCGCCACATGTCATAGACGACTTCTCCTTTAGTATTATATACTATTGATTAAGATAAATCAATTTTATTTAGATTTTATTTAGATTTGCAAATCCTAGTCTCGATCATCTGAGTGAATTGAAGATAAGCTTGTTTAAAACAAATCCTATTTTAAGATAAATCAATTAAAATTTAAAAAATAAGTTTGTTTAGATTTTAACCATGATAAATCAATTTTAAGATAAATCAATTAAAATCATTTTAAAAAAAAGCTACATTAAAGGAGAAGCCGCCACATGTCGTAGGCGACTTCTCCTTTAGTATTATAATATTGATTCAGCCCTTGTTTAACAACTTAAAAAAAATTGTATACTCCATCCGATCCAAAATAAGTGTCGTTTTAGACTTTTGAATGAGCCAAAATAAGTGTCGTTTTATATTTTCTATGCAATTTAATAAATTGATTAATGAGAATTGTTATTGAGAATTGTATTTGTTGACTATTTTTTTTTTCAAACTATCACCCGAATCGAATCCGACCCGTCCTGTCATCCGTTCGCCCATCACCCGTTTAATACCAGTCTTGCATTTGATTTTCACCCCTTTTTTGAATCGCGTGAAGCGGGTACTCATCGGGTGCATGATATTAAGCGGGTGAAATTGCCACAAGTGAAAACAGAGGATGGGAATTGGTGTGGAGGTGGGGGAGCATGATATTAATTGGAGGTAATCGTGATTAGGAGTTAATTAGCGTAAGACATGGAGGATGTGCAGGCAATGCCTTTGACCAGATAGATACAAATCTCACTCTCCAGTCTCCCCTTAATTTATTCCTCATTCTCTCTCCAATGTTTTTTATTCTCTTTATTTTTGTATCTTCTTCTCTGTGTTCTTTTCTTCTTCAAAATTGTATATTTGTTGGCTTCAATTTGTCCCTGTACTTCTTCGGTTTTACAATCATCATTCATATTATTGTCTTTAAAATCAAAATAAACCCAAAGTTTATAATAATTATTCCCTATGATAGAGATGATAAAAAATAGTTAATTCTTTTATATTATTCATTTAGTGGATTATTATTATTGATTTGTGTTGTTGATCGTTTTTTTAAAATATTTTGATTTAATGTGAAGGCCTAAATTATTATGATTGATTTTTGTGTTGTTGATCTTTTAAAATATTATGATTTAATGTGAAGGGTAATAAAAATAAATTAAAAGTTTTGAAAAATTCAGTAGAATGATTATATTTTTAGATAAGTAAATATTTTCTTAAAAATCATACCATTTGTTAAAAATAATCATCTATTTAAGATTGGAGGAGTATATGTTATCCAACTTATAAAAACCGCTACAACATTTTTTTCTAAGAATATTTCGGCAAGACTAATGGTGTATCATCACAAAAGGTGGAAAATAAATTTAGTAAATATGTTCCTATCAATAACTTGAATTTGATATATAATAAGCTCTAATATAATATCTAAGAAAAAAAATATATAAATGTTTGAAAATTTTAATAGATATAAATCAGGTTAGATGTCATTTAATGCTTCTAAATTCCTATTATAACTTGGTATATAACAAGTTATAATAGGAAGATATATCTTCCTATTATAACTAAAATTAAGATCTTCGAATGAGTATGTTCAACTAAAATATTTGACAACTATGTAATAAATTATTTATTATAGTTCTACATTTATAACCTTTATAATTTTGAGGGTTTCTTCGAATTTATTTAGTTTGTGTTTGATATTTTTTTTTAACTTTGAATGTTTTAGAAATTTCACTTGATTGATGGGCCTGGCTAAAAACAATTCATTAAGTAATGTACATTTGAGCTTATCTCTTTACATGTAGGTGGGCATGACATATTGACATACCACAAATTCAGAATCTCCACGCATAAGATTTTAACTAGTTACATGTTAACCTCTTGTCCCTGGGAGTATGAAATTTTCATTTCTAACTGTCTCCACCTTTTACGAGGTTTTCATTCTGCGTTTACTATGCATATATTTAGAAAGGCTAATCGAGCTGAGAATCTGCTATCCTATCACTGGTCCCCCTTCTCCAGTTTGACCCCGCCCTCCGATCAGTCCTTTCTTGATCCCATCTGTCTGGATACTCTTGGTTAATTGCTTTGCTAGTGACCAAATTCTTCTCAGTTAAAAAAAAAAAACTAGTTACATGTTAACAATTTCATCGGAATTCTAACTCCAATTTTTAGTTGTATGATTTTTTTATACATATTGTGATCGTTTTTCTCACAAATATGAAAGTTGAAATAATTTTGGATTGTTTTAAATAATTTTTCCTCCTAAGTTAACAGTTTTGGATAATTCTCTAAATTAGTAATTACTAATATTATGTGATAGATCTATATAAAATGGGATTTTTTTATTAGGTAAGAATTCAGGAGAGCAAACTCTACCCGATAGTATCTTTTCGAATGAGGTTTAAAAGATCTAAATTATTGGAAATGTTGGACTCCCTAACCGATAAAATAGGAGTTGTATGACAGTATAACACGTTTTTTTTAAGTGAAACTTGAATATTTTTTTTGTTTGGTTTTTTTCTTTAATGGATTTTTCGTCTCATTCTCTTTTAGTGAATTTTCAGTCGGAAAATGGCCCGAAGTGATTAGATCTCGGGAAATCCAAGGTCAAACATTATAAATTGTAACAAATTTATTTTATTTTTGAATTATAAGATTAGGATCTCCTTCCAATTTATATAAAAGTTCAAATCATTATATAAAGGTTTCATACTTTGTGATTTTTTTACCCTTTTCACCGATGAGTGATATTCCAACGATATGTTTGTAGCTTGTGAATCTTGTGATGGTTTGAATTTTTGTTCACGAGTCATACACGCTTATATGATATGACAATAAAATTATCTTAAATAATTAAAGTTATCAAATTAATGGGAATATATATCACACTATCATTTAAAACATGTGAGCAATTTAACCCACTTGTAAAGTTGTAATTAGGCCCATCGCACACAAAATGTACAACCATAATTTTGTAGTGAATTTAATTAATTAGTCTTTTATCTATATACAATTATATACAAATTGAAAAGTCCCCCTTCCCTTGAATACATACATACACACACACATATATATATATATATATATATATAAAAGAATTCGAAAGTTAGACAGACCTGAAGTGTTCGACAAAGTCGGCAGACGACGGGCCGTCAAACACACAACTTAACATAGAGCGGCGTAATTATATAAACAGTTTCAGACGAACAATCGAACCTAATCCTAAAATACTAGAGACAACATAGGCTACAACCCGACATATATCCAGCGCCACCAAACGGCACCGTTGACAAGCGGTACAACATAATACTAATTGGGTTACCATATCTTTGCTGATTGGGGTTCCATGTTCTTAATTAGTTACTAAATTAACATTAAAATATACTAATTTTTTCCCAAAGAGAGTAATGTGGTTGGTATATTATACGTTGCGTGCACGTATGTGTACATTAATCAATCGATATTCGAATCTTTATATTGAATTTGATTATTCAATTGATCATATGAGTTGACTTAATTAATGATGTTTTACCTCCCCATCTCCCAATCATGAGGGTCAAACGACTGTATTTAGTATATGTCGTCGGATGGTCGACAAGCAAAGTCAAAACTCAAGGATTTTTGGGATGTCAATTAATTTATTTGGAATCATACGATTTTCGTTTATAATCGTGCTAATTGAGGGATTAAATTTGAATTCTTTCGAAATGTAGAAATTTTATTTACTTGGAGAACTAAGTAAATTAAACTTCTATTCTTTTGTATATAAGCGAATTCTTAAAAAGTAATTTATGGAGTACTCCATCCATTTAATTTTAAATATTATTTATAAATTATTTATATTTTTAAAAGTTAATAAAACTACATAAAATATCATTTTATTGATTTTTTATAATTTCATACTCCCTCCGATTTTTAATATAAGACATTTGACTTTTGTGTACGTGGTTTAAGGAGCTAAAAACTATATGTAATATTAATTTTTTTAATTAATTTTTTTTATATTATAATACTTATTAATAGTAAGTATTATAATGTAAAAAAAATTAATTAAAAAATTAATATTTTATATATTTTTTAGCTTCTTAAACTACGTGTACAAAAGTCAAATGTCTTATATTAAAAATCGGAGAGAGTATTTATTAATGAAATTATTCAAAAAAAATATTTTATATAATCTTTATTATTATTAAAAAAATGTAAATATTTTAATTACCAATATTCTTTATTATTCTTTATTATACGTTAATTTGGTAAGTGTCTCCATCTCAATGGTACCATATCCCCATCTTGTGGTTTTGTCATACTAATTGAAATATATTGCAAGTGCCAATTTCAACGGGTTGATAAATCTAAACTCACAACAGATCGATCGAGACTCCATATATATCCCTACTACATATGTATCTATCATCATCATCATCATCGTCATCGTCGTCGTACAATGACTATATAAAAACTATATAAGTTGGTATCAAGGGTAGGTTAACTAGCTTGTAATTAACAACATGCTTTAAACACACGTTACCACACACACATATATATTAATATATTCGATCCCTTGGTTTTGAGTTTAACTTATGTTAGTGTATGTGAGCACTTGGGGTTGGGTAAGTGCAAACTTGCTTTTAGGATACTGGATATATACCGCTTCTTTTCCATATTGGAAATATAGTTGCCTTTGAACCACCTTATAAGGTGGAATTCTTCCTTTGTTTTATTTAAGAGATAAGTGGGAGAATGACTACATACGTGCGCACCATCATCGTTGGTCTATGTTCGAGGCCAGGAAGCTAGTCATTGTATTCGTTTAAGATGTCAAATGACAAGTATTTCATAAATCTGGTATATAAGTCGGTAGATTATTTTTTTTATTGTCAACTGGTTTTAGCATAAAACCTCACTCAACTTGTATAATAATTAGACAACTAGTGCATGTGTGTTCGTGCATATGAGCTACAATTAATTATCGGTTTACGTCAAACTTTGATATGGTATTAGAGTGATTAACCTAACTAATTGTCTTTTGTTCCTGTTTTTGGCTAACTATGACATAGCACATGTGCACTCGTACACCGAATCTCTAGTCGTCGAATCGAACTTTGATATTGTATTAGAACGGTTAGCCTAACAATTCATCTTTTGATCATGATCGATTTGAGCTAGTTATAAAGAGAATGAGATGTTAAACCCATTTGTTCAAGTCATGTACATTTATATACACGGTCTCCAATCGTCGATTTGAGTCAAACTTTGATATGGTATCAGAGTGGCCGTTAGCCTAACAATTCGTCTTTTTATCCTAGTTTGGACCAGATATGAAGAGAATCAAATACTAGATTCATTTGTTCTAGTGTAAACTAGGTGTGCTTCCCTTGCATTTGCTGGTGTGTATTGAGATGTAAAAAGACAAGTATCTCACATAGAAAGTATAAACTTAAACAAGTCTTCTATCTAACTTGGTGGGCTACTTATCTTATTATTGATTTTTACCACCCAAGTCATTGATCCGATTCCAACTTTAACAATTAGCCTCAACTTTTTCAACCCAAAAGTGTACAAATCGAGGGGTGTTACACTAGCTAATTCCGAAATCATTACAATTTTATTTTTAAGGCATTGATCCGTTACCACACCTTAATATATATTACACTTGATTTCATACAAATACGTTTTCTTCATTCATGGGTCTTCATTATCTCTTGCTCTTTCCCTTGCTAGTGTTCCACTTTTGCCTCAACTATACAATTAGGTAAGTAAATCTCAATTCCAGTCCGAAATACGAGAACACAGAGATTATACACACCGCAAATTAACATTTAATACTACGTCAATCAAATTGAATCCGACGTGAAGAAACATCTAATTAGACGTGGACTAATGACTTTTTAATTATCTATAGAAATAATTAAAAGAATGATTAATAAGAGATTATTTCATGTCTAAATGAGCGTGGTTTACGTTGGATTAAACATGGTCCATGTCAAATATGATTGAACGGGGATTATCGAGACATGGATTTGCTATGTATGTAACAACACCTCTGACCCCTAAAGTAATTAATTTGATGCATGTATTACTTTGGAGAGAACACACTACAAATATATCACTTAATATGTGAAAATCATAATAGGTACGTAGTCAATCTATATCTATATCTATATCTATATAATTAATATTTTAAATAAGAACAATTTTTGATGATTTGTCATTACTATATTAATTGTATGATTTTCAATCAGTCAAATTATAAGAGGAATTTTTTATTTTCTTCGAATATTTTATATTTTCTAATGAATGGGTTTAATACAAAACATTGAATTAAAATTAAATTTAATATATTAATATATGTATATATATACATATATATTTAATTTAAGTTTTTAAACAATGTTACAATGATAGAATTAATTTTTTTTATATGACTAAACAATAGATGCGATATAAAATATTTATATCTATATACATACTACTACGTTAAATAATAATAAATTTTTTAAAATAATTTTCAAAAAGATTTCTAAGATACTTTCATGTAAATTTTTTTACGATGTTTTACTTTATTAAACCTACCCTTTTTATTCTATGATAAGTTTTATTAGTATTTATTTAATTGTATAATATTAATTCATTTTGTTGTTAAGATTTTATTTTAGAAAAATCAACCATGATGCGGGAATTATGTTAGTTTTACTTATTGACGTATATAGACTTTGATATGCTTTGTTACATCCCATTCCATATAAATTGTAAGCCAAACTCCACCTATTTATGTAAGTAACCTTTATGTTCCCAACTTATAAGTCAAACTCCACTTAGGAACAATTTTTGTTTTGCATGATGAAGTTATTCATAAATAAATGAAATACTTATTTCTCCTGCAAAAAAAAAAGATTTTTTTTCAGGAGAAATAAATGAAGTACTTGTGAATGTTTTCAATCGTTTTGGTTTGTTTTCAACCTAATGACAAATATTATTAAGTATTACCCGGATGGAGTATTACGAATTTCTTGATTGAAACTATAAAATTGTTTTTTTGTTTAAATTCAAATTGAATGAATTATAAACTATCCGTAATTATTCTATAACACTCTTTTAAATGACAATTTATAGTTTTTTTAGAAAGATAATTTATAGTTTTAATTCTATAATAGTGTAAGATTCAAAACAGTCCATTGCATTGTTAGTTTTCAACTTGAAAATGGATTTTTTTTTTTGTTGCGGATCACCTTATTAGCGTAGCTTTTCTTTATGACATTGGTTTGGTTATATTGTTTGACCCGTCTGGGGATATTCTATATTTTCTGTAAAGTGATGTTAGGGGTCGGGCTATTCCCCGTGTGATGACTACTTAACCTTTTTATTTATTTAATAAAAGTGTGTCTAGATGCGCGAAGAGCCCCATCTATTCTTTTGACAAAAAAAAAAGGATTCAATACACTAGACAATTATATCTAATGTATTGAGAGACCGAACAATTCGGTAGATGGTCAAACCATTATGAGATGCAACCGTACAACTATGGGAAGGCAAACAATCACCGCAAAGCACAATCAAAAACCTGAAGAGGAAATGTAAAAATATAGGAAGTGGTCGCCGACGGGAGAAACAACACAGGAAATTGAAGATAATGGTACATTGGTTGAATCAAACTATAGATAAAATAAAATAAAATTTAAATGGTAATGTTCACGTTAACTAGTTGGAACCTTGGCAGGCACCATGCTAGTAAAGAGAGCAAACTAAAGGAAGACCTGCAATATTGCAATGGAAGCTTGAATTTGCTTTTCGGATTTAGCTTTACAGCCTTTGCTCTTCCAGATGTTTTTTTTTTAAATAAACATAAATAATTAAATACACCAAATAAACACATACTTTTTCAGAAAACATGAATTGGGCCAATAAAGGGCCCAATTTTAGAAACATCAACGCTCAATGGCAAAGCAAAGCCCACTCCGGAAAACGGAGTAGCCCA
This sequence comes from Persicaria maculosa, assembly GCA_963922045.1. Taxonomy (NCBI): domain Eukaryota; kingdom Viridiplantae; phylum Streptophyta; class Magnoliopsida; order Caryophyllales; family Polygonaceae; genus Persicaria; species Persicaria maculosa. Next base: position 54,064,628 of record OY998268.1, read on the forward strand.
AAGCGTGGCCCAAAAGCGCGGCCAAGAAGACCCCGCCGTTGAAAGAGGTGAGAGCGAGCACAACGAAGTAAGCGAACCCGGTCCGGACAGCGTGCAGGCCTGCCTGGAACATGCACGAGGCGGCCCGGTTCGAACCGGGTTTGAAGAGCTTGGCGAGATGGGAGAGGAACTCAACGAGCACGGCCAGCGCGAAGACGAAGAGCAGCGCTAGAACGTACATCCTGGTGCTGGTGCCGGGCCAGCCGCGGAAGAGGATTTGGGTGTCCTTGCCCCAGTAGAAGGCCGTGTGGAAAAGCCGCGCCTTGTGCCCCCCGCCCGGCGGCTGCCGCGGCGGCGCCGATGGGCTGCTCATGTTGTGTTGCCACCCGCTGGTTGGGTGTTGCATTCAGTGTTCAAATTGGCTGTTTGTCTATATGTGTGGGTTTTTGGATGAGTTGATTCATGGGTGGGTTTTATATGGAACTTGATGAGGGAAAATAATATTAAAGGCTAAATTACGGGAATGGACCCTAAAAGTTCTAACATTTCGCTTCTGCCCCAAATAGTTCTATAGCTTCTTTTTTTTCCCTTTTACGAAGAAGAACCAATTTCCAGTGGTAACTAGTAAACCCCGAGCACATGACCCAGCCGACAAGAGCCACGTATAGGTAAACCGGTTTGCGCCGACCGACTCGACTCACTAATAGAGAGCAAGGCGAACCTTAAATTTTCTCCACAAGAAAATGGACGGAGGCAGGTATCGAACCTGGAACCTCCTTATTTTCATTGTCTAAAAGATTTGTAATTATTACTTATTATTTTTATCCAATTTTATTCATCCCATACCCCTATTTCTGTCTCTAGTTTTACTCAGTGTTGGTGCTTTGTCCTAATTTGGTTTTTAAACTATTGAATGAGCTATTAAAGTGTCCAACTTTAAGATAATGATTTATAAATGGTTCTCAACCTTATTAAAGCTGGATTTCATGACCCACTATAGAGAAAACCATTTATAAAACACTGAATACTTCATTCACTTAAAACATCACTCTATTAAACTGAATAGATAGTTTAATAGAGTGGTGTTTATGTGGGATAAAGAATAAATGTTGATGATTTTAATAACTAAATTAAAATGTTCGAGACTTACTCGCAATAAAGACGAAAGTAAGGGGCCATTTAGTTAATAACCTAAAATAATAATAACAATATGCTTTTCTTTGTTGTTTGAGTTACTTTTTCTCTTTTTCTGCGGCGAGGAAGAATAAAAATCCTGCAGAGGGAAGAGGAGGAGATATGTGGCTTTGAATAACAGGAATGATGGAATTGTGTGGGATATCTTTTTTGCTTTTTTTTTTTGGTGTGTAAAGCTATATGTGGAAGATGCATATGTATATCATGTATGTTTCAAGAATGTATGGTCCACACAAAATGCTTGCTTTGTTGCTTGATTTTGATGTCTAATTAATCATATAAAATTAACCTCTTTTCTCGGGCAGTTATTGTGACTGTATGGTTCTCTACCTATTTGATCCATACCCACAAAAAGGCTAAGAAACAAGATCCTTCTTTACTCTGATCAGGTTTAATCTTTAGTGTAAACTTGATCTCCACACATACGAAAAATATATTCCAAAAAGGGCATATTTTTGATAACTATGGTTATTTTCTCCAGTTGATATTTGAAGTTGTACACGACCAGCACACAAGTGCAGCCAGTTTAATCATAAAACCAAGTAATAATATGAAGAGTAGGTCATCGGCTTATAGTTCATATATTCGATACATGTGAGACTCTTTTGTTCTCTTCAGGTCTCAGTTAAAAACTAAGCGTATGAATGTATTCAAATCTATGTGACACGATAGAAGTGCGCTAGCTAGTACATATGGTCCTGATCTTTGGAAGGTTAGTGCTCGCTTCTTGATCTTCGATTGAACTACTTCCCTTGTCTTAACAAGCTTCTCAAATTCAGTCGAGTCTCCTTATGGTTCCTTTAACACCTAAACATACATATCAAAGGCTTTGTTTATATGTATTGAAACTTATTAGGAGATATGTATTAACCTCTTTTCTGATTTCTTCAATAACAGTTCTTCATGATTCTACATCTCCTTCATCTTTGATTGTTGTATCAGAGCTACAAGGGTGATTTCTGGTTCGTTTTTTCTCTTCCGTGATTACTCTGTTTTCTGGTTGATTCGATCTTGGTTACAGAGGTCGAATTGCTTGCGTTTTGAGCAAGTTCTTGAAGTTTAATTTTGTTGATCATGTCTGAAAACGTTGATTCTGGTGTTCATTTTTGAGAGTTCAGGGTCGATGAATCTAAACGATCCTCTGAATTTGTCAAACTCGGATAATCCGGGTGCACAATTGATTTCGATTCAATTTGGTGGATCAAATTTTCTTGGTTGGAGTCGCGGGATTAGACTCGTGCTTGGGGCCAAGAACAAGTTGGGCTTCATTGACGGGAGTTGTTCAAAGCCAATGGTGAATTCGCCGAATCTTCACCAATGAAGCATGAGTCTAATGAGTTGCAAAAAAAAAAACCACTAATACTCAAATAAACCTAGGAAAACGATAAAACCTTACTCAAAATAGATTTTGACATTTTGTACAAGTTATAAGCACAAGACTTGTAGTGCAAAATGAGCTTAATCCAGCTTCGTCGGCCCTTTACACAAAAACTTCACTTCTCCGAAGCTGAAAAATCCTGTCGAAAATCTTCGCCAAGCTTTAACCAAAGGGGCTTCATTTCACATAAGTGGAAAGATCGAATCGGCCCAATGGGCTTTGACTTCTCCTTACGGCCCATCTTAGAGTTGCCGGAAGCAGTGAGAAATTTGCGGTCAAGAACGTACCAGTACACTTCAGTAAGTTTGATCTCAACAAATCTCTCAAAAGTCACAAACATATATTTATGGTGAATGATATCCAAAATATTTTTTTTTAAAAAAAAACACTAGTCAGTGTCATCGTTTTCGAAAGTAACGACGACTGTCTCTTCTGTTTTTCAACAAGGGGCATGGCCTGTGTTTATAATGTGACACTATGAGCCAAAACCCACTGCAAAAAAACATACCCTACTTCAATCACCTCATGTAAAATCCCTGAATTTTCGATTCATTCGTGCGAAACCATGGGTCGAGATTAATCAGATAATGTCCTTTTGGATCTGATCAGAAATCTCAATTGTGATTTATATATCTGATCAGATAATATGAAGGGATTCATCTCTCCTTATATTTTGTTATTTTTTATCTACCATCGATATGAGACTTTTTCATCACAACATTTTCAACATTAAAAAAAAAGGTTCAATTATTGAAGGTAGATTGAGGAGAAGAGGCCGAAAGAGTACACCTAGTGCCTACTTGGATTGATCTCAGCTTGTAGTTTGGACTTATTTGCCATACAAACTCATAGTCATATCATTCTCAAAATTGGTCATCGTTCATGATAATAGCTCAGCCACCCTAAAAGTGCAACCACTGTTTTGTTTTCGGTTCATTTACAAAATGAAACATAAAAGGGGCCAAAATCACTTAATTCCTTCATTGTTTGTTTCTTTGATTTATCTTCTTTCCGAAAAGTTAGATTCGTGTAAGTGCATCGGAGCGTTAGAGGGTCCTAACCTAATAAAGCATAGACAACTCCCCAAATCTAGCCTCTTAATTCCTGCCAATGTTTGTCCAATATATGACCATATATGCAAACGAATTCGAGTTGTATTCCAATAGAGTTTTAAAAAAACTACTCCGTATATGGCTAGATTTGATAAGATTTTAACCGTTAAAATAAAAATTAATGGACAATATATTGACCCCTCCTTTTCCCAACCCTACCAATCCGGGCCCCACCAATTTAAATTTCTTTTTCAATTATTTTTTATGAGTGAAAAATTAACTCTACATGTAGAGTTTATCCACAACTTCACCGAATCGCAGCGATTAAATCATACGAATATGTTATGTGCATTGTAAATCATATCAATTCTTAATTCACTTGTTATGCATACTTGCATATCTTTATTTATTAAAAAAAACTAGTTTAAAGAGATGTATTTAATTAATTTAGTTAGCAGATTGATTATTGGATTTTCTAACCTGCTTTCCTTTAAAATTTCCAATTTTGATAAAGATTCTCCTAAATTGATTGATTAAGCCAATTTTTAAAAATATTATTAAGGCTTATATATTTATATTTAAGAAAATGGTTTTTCAATTTAGATTTTTAACATATATCTCTAGAGTTTATGTTAATTTTCCTAAAACTAATGTAAAAATCTAGATTAGGGAGTCTTTTTTATCTATAAAAAAATGATAAAATATAGCACTATCTCATTGTCATGATAATAATTGTCTTTATGTTTATATAATTAATAATATCTCTTTCTACTTAGTTGAGGTTATATTAAGGAGAGTTGCGTGTATAATTAAGTCTAGTGTGCATAATTTTTTGTCCTGTTGGTTTCGTAGGTGGAATAAAATAATAATACCATCAATTAAAGTTGTTGCTTTCCGGCGAAGTATGTGTTTTTAGTGTATCATAGTATATACATAACTTTTGATTTAATAAACGTTAATACTATGATTATTAATGCAGATTGGGCCCATTCGTCATGGCCCACCAGTACTGATTGGGCCCATCCGACTTTTATTTTGATACACGTTAATATTATGATTATCAAATTGAATTAATGGACATATTAATCCGGGTTCAAAAATCACATGAGTTCAATCTATGAAATTTAATTTGATGTTAAAAAAAATGTTAATTGGAGTTGCCGATGAGGACGCCAATGGCCCAAACAACATCACATTCTCCAAAGTGAAAAATCATCAGGAAAAAAAATAGAGAGGATTTTCTAAATCTGCAGCAATTTTCAAATTAAATAATGATTTAAATATTAAAAATGGGGAAACTGTTAGAGTTAAAGCAAAAATAATTTGAAAAATATGTATTTTGTTTTTCTATTTTGGGAAATTTAGGAAAACTGTTGGAGATGGTCTAATGAGGACGCAAATACGACAACCTAGTACCGGACCTGTGTACGTTGGTGCACATTCTGGTGACCAAAGAGAAGTAGTGGTGTTTTGCAAGGGAAACTTGGCAGAAGTCTTGGACAATGTCGTTGATTTGGCTTGAATCTAAGTTTTGTTTGACAAAAGCTTGAATTTATTTTGCCCAAATGTGAGTTTGTATAGTCGAAGCCAAAGTAGGTTGTCCAAAACTGGCTTTGTGTTGGTCTAAATCAGTTTTTGGATTGCTCAGAAGTGATTTTCTTAGCGTGTGTGCGTGTGGAGGAGTTAAGCCAAAGATTGGACGAGCGTAGGCAAATTTGAGTTGTCCGAAGGTGCTTAAGGTTTAGGCAACATAGGTAGCTCTTCAGAGTTTGTAATTTTGATATTATATAGTTTTAAATGAAATAAATATAATATTTTAGTTTAATTAGCTTTTGAATCTAAACTTTTCGGAGCTTTTGGATTTTTATTTACAAATTTTCATCAACTACCCTAACTGTTAGATTTACCAAATACAATACTGGTTTATAAACTTATTTAACATAAATAATCTATCAGCTTCAGCTACCCCATTAACTGCATTTCTACCAAACGTGGTCTAATTTGTGTTGGACACAACCAAAGATGAATTGTGCTATTTTGTGTTGGGTTGAAATCAGAGTTTTTGGATGCCAGAAGGCTGAAATTTCCAAATCAAATCACTTATTTTTTTTTTTATACCATAATAACAATACAGTAATAAATTATATGATAAACAATACGTTGTATTCATCTTATTAACTCTCTATTTATAAATTTTTTTTATTAGGTAAAAATTCGATATACCTGAAATTTGAGGGCCGACCAAGTTGGCAGTCGGACAACCGTCTATACAAACATAAAATATAAAAAATGGTGCAAACTCAAGTAAAAACATCCTATAAAAACGAAACCAAACCGATCAAAACCTAACGTGATAAGGACAAACCGACGGACGAAGCCAAGATAGACTCAAATTGTAGAAAACATGATAAACTAATATTCGAATATATTTTACTTAAGAAAAGATAATCTTAACCATATTTACCCGAATAGTTTTCTTGTCAAACTCTATATCTCGATACTATTACAGCCGCTCCAACTACTTTTGCATTTGAGCGATTTTAGATTTTAATTTGGGAGACTTTTAAGTATTTTTTTCAGCATATTCTTCATCTAATTCTTTCAAATAGGAAAAAAAATATAGAGAGCGTTTTCCAAAATTTATAGCATTTTCCAAAATTAAATATTTTCCAAAATCTTAAAAATTTAAAAGATTTAAAGTTAAAAAGAAAAAATAATTTTCATAATTTTATTTCGTCATTTGGCCTAATCCCAATTAAATGATCACTTTTTGCTAATAATGTGTGCATGTGTATGTGTATGTGTTTTTCACTCCTTTTTCCCAAAAACAATTATTAAGGTTCGTTTGATATTACTTTTATATAATTATAATTGTTTTTACTTATTCAACTTTTATTATAAAGTAGAAACAAAAATAACTATGTTTTAAAAGTTCATTTAAAAAAAACTCAAAATAGACTTAATTTGTTTTTAACCAGAAATTGTCTCATGCAGAGCAGGGCAACAAAAAAAAAGGGTGAGAATTTCATGATAATTTCAATATAGATAATTGGGCTCGTTTGGTTCGATGTGAGAATTGAATTTTCATAGTTTACTTCATAAGAATTGAATTCCTAATTCTGTTGAACATTCGTTTTCTAGTCAATAATATGGCTTAAGTCCTCCTTTGGATAATTTTTTTTTTAAATATCAACCAAATGCATATATTTCTCCTATTTCTTAAGATTTTCTACTTTCTGTATTTTTTGGGTTTTTCAGTTGTAAACCTTACTTTTTGTAATAAATTAACTATCATTATTGTAATAAATTAACTATCATTACAATATGATATGCTATCGCCAGTACTAATAATACATGTTGTCGGTAAATTGATAATACCATAACATTTGGAAGAAATTCACCCATCTAATTAACATTATGATAAGATCATATCCCGAATTTTGCAGAGTAAGTTACTAGGAAAACTTACCAGATATGATGTTTATACTTATTCATGTAATCATGTCCATATTAAATCAATGAAAGTGATACGGAGTATCAATTAATATATTTGGTTATACTTACCACCTACAAGTAAGTTAAGCTACCTTAATTATACAAGAAAGTTAAAAGCGAAAATTACGTCAAACTACTTAGATTAGATATTGTTCTTTTCATTTGCTTGTTTTGTCAAATTCAAAATTGAGAAATCATCTATATCTATATATCTATATATCTACGGTTTTTTCTGTCCTATGCCCTAAGAACATAGGATAAGACACTAAATTGGGAAAGATTCTCTACTAAAAATACAAACGGCCCTAGGAATCTAATTTTTTTTTAAAAAAGCTAAATTAATTAAAATTTAAAAAACATTTAGAAACTCTTAATTTAGAAGAGTTTAGGATGATGTGTCAATCTTAGAGGCATTTTAGGAGTTTTGGCCAATCATTTTTTTTTTGCCATTTTTCTTAGATTTTCTTTAATTCTCCTTTTTTCTTCTTTTTCATTTAATCAATTCTCTTTTTTTCTTTAATTTTACTAACTATTGGGTTTAATTCAAAACATTGAATTCAATCTAATATAACTATTGGGCTTAATTTAAAACATTGGATATAACTATATATTGATTATGTCACATCACATTTAAACAATGTTATAATGTTATAATGTTATAATGATATTGATATTATTATTATTATTGAGTAGTTTAAAATATCTATATTTATGTATTGTACTTTACATAAGACATAATTATAAGATACATTTATTGTAAAGTTTTTTTTTGTGATTTTTATCTTAACATTTATTAATATTTTATAATATTTATATATATATACAATATTTTAGTTTTAAAAAAACGCGTCATGGCGCGGGAATCGTACTAGTATCTATATCTATATAAACTCTTAATTTAGAAGAATTTAGGATGATGTATCAATATTAGAGGCATTTTAGGAGTCTTGACCAATCATTTTTTTTTCGCCATTTTTCTTTGATTTTCTTTAATTCTCCTTTTTTCTTCTTTTTCATGTAATTCTCTTTTTTTTTTCTCTTTAATTTTACTAACTTCTATATCTATATCTATATAAACTCTTAATTTAGAAGAGTTTAGGATGATGTGTCAATATTAGAGGCATTTTAGGAGTCTTGACCAATCATTTTTTTCGCCATTTTTCTTTGATTTTCTTTAATTCTCATTTTTTCTCTTTAATTTTACTAACTATCTATATCTATATATATAAACTCTTAATTTAGAAGAGTTTAGGATGATGTGTCAATATTAGAGGCATTTTAGGAGTCTTGACCAATCATTTTTTTTCGCCATTTTCCTTTGATTTTCTTTAATTCTCCTTTTTTCTTCTTTTTCATGTAATTCTTTTTTTTTCTCTTTAATTTTACTAACTTCTATATAAACTCTTAATTTAGAAGAGTTTAGGATGATGAGTCAATATTAGAGGCATTTTAGGAGTCTTGACCAATCATTTTTTTTAGCCATTTTTCTTTGATTTTCTTTAATTCTCCTTTTTTCTTCTTTTTCATGTAATTCTCTTTTTTTTTTCTCTTTAATTTTACTAACTATTGGGTTTAATACAAAACATTGAATTCAATCTAATATAACTATCTATATTCTATATATCTATATAAACTCTTAATTTAGAAGAGTTTAGGATGATGTGTCAATATTAGAGGCATTTTAGGAGTCTTGACCAATAATTTTTTTTCGCAATTTTTCTTTGATTTTCTTATTCTCCTTTTTTCTTCTTTTTCATGTAATTCTCTTTTTTTTTTCTCTTTAATTTTACTAACTATTGGGTTTAATACAAAACATTGAATTCAATCTAATATAACTATTGGGCTTAACTCAAATTTATTTACTAACTATTGGACTTAATTCAAAACATTGAATATAACTATTGATTATGACACATCACATTTAAACAATGTTATAATGATATTGATATTATTATTATTGAGTAGTTTAAAATATCAATATTTATGTATTATACTTTACATAAGATTTAAAAAAAAAAATTTCTGATATAATTATAAGATACATTTATTATAAAGTTTTTTTTATGATTTTTATCTTAACATTTATTAATATTTTATAGTTTATATATATATATATATATATATATATATATATATATATATAATATTTTAGTTTTAAAAAAACGCGTCATGACGCGAGAATCGTCCTAGTATTTAATTAATTTACACATATTTCTGACTCAACACTTGCGCATTCACGAAATTTAAGTTACAAGCTAGAGCACCAAAGATCTATATGCAATTTGCAAAACATATATTTTTTCGTCCGAAATTTTTTTGAATAGGTTCAATTTTTCAATCCCACTATTAGGATTAGAGCATGTCTTAGACTAACTATCGTTCACAAAGATATTTATAGATCGTTCACCAACACCGTTTTTATCGACTAAACCAATAAGTATTGGTATATATATACCAATATAGATAGATAGATAGAGAGGGACTTCTATTGGTTAATTTTTTTACAATGGCATTTTATATATATACAAATTGGAAACTTTAACAAAAAAAAATAATAATAATAAGGAGACGTGATTAGGGATGATTTTCAAGGTAGGATTCCTAGCTATATACTTACTTGCATGATGCCCTACTGACAACGGGACATAAGGTAATATGATGGATACTTGTTAATTAATTATGAAGAAAATAATTAAGTATTATATAAGATAAGATAAGACCGAATTAGGTATTGGAAAGAAGTGTGTTAACCCAATCTCGAACAACCACACACACATACATCACATACCAACCTCTTAACCCTGTGATTTAAGTTATACTCCCTCCGTTCGACAAAATATGTCATTTTACTATTCACGCACGTTTTTAGGGGATAAAAATTATATAAAATATCTAGTTTTTTAATAATTTTTTTTTAACAATTTTGTAGTTATTATTAATAAGTATAAACTTGTTAAAAAATTTATAAAAAATTTATAAAAAAATAAATATTTTATATAGTTTTTATCATTCTAAAAAAGCGTACGTGAATAGTAAACGACATGTTTTGCCGAACGGAGGGAGTATAATTCTACCTTTTCAGGTTTAGGGCTTGTTTGACATAAGTTTATTGGAACTTTTCAAAGAGTTGTGCCAAATTTTTTTGCGATTTAAATTTTTTTTATAAAATTCTATGTAATTTGTTATGTCAAACAATAATTAACTCTTTTAATTTATACACAAAGGCTAAACTTTTATTAGAAATTTATTGTAGATTTAATCTTAAACTGGATTATAATTTTAAGTTATATTACTCTTTGACGCGACAAACAGGTCCTAGTACAACGTACTTACTATTTACTACCATCATTTATTTTGGGTGTTGTTAGATACACCGCAAATCTTTCATCAGAAATGCACGTTCTTTTCAACGTGCAACCTTTTCCCACTAATTAGCACTTTTAAAAAATTAATTAACCCACTTTATTTGACGTGCAGGGTTTGAGATGTATATAGCTGAACCGTTTATTTTTAGTCCAGAAACCTTTACTAAATATTTGATATACATTGATTTAAATGTTTATAAAATGCACGTACGTAGCATCACTTGTGGCAGTATATTAAGTAATTACATGAAATTAATCTAGAAAGCGAGAGTGCTGAGATGTGGGAGGCAAATGTAATTAACTACTGTTGGGAAAATAATTATTTATTTATTATTTTTTCACAAACAATTTGGCAGGTGCATGACTGCATGCATATCATCTCAGCTCAGGTTTATAATTTAATTTAATTGAAGTTCAAAAAGTGAATTAAAGTAATTTTTATACTATTTAACTTGTTTTTTTCTTTGGAAAGGCAAGTTTATTTGCCCCATACACACAAGTACATTCTTTTTTCATGAGCGAACCAAAGTTTTCGGTTTAGCAAAATGCACTACATCCATAATAATAAGTTTACCATTTTAATTCATTTTCTGATATCATATTTACATATATATTCCATATAAAAAGATGGATTCAATACAAATACTTTTTATGAGATAACCTATATCACAAATTTTTTTTTTTTAATAAAACGTGTCATTTTAGAATGTTAATTTTGTTCAAAAAATATGTCATTGTAAGTATTTTGGTTTATACTTTACAAAAATGTCTTTGTAATGATTAGTAAATTGTTAATTATAATTTTTAAAAAATTAAAAAGGTATTGTAATAAATGAGGGTATAATAATGTATTTATTGATTTCTTCAAATTTATGAAGTAAATTAAAATGACATGTTTTGACATACGAGAGAAGTGTATTATCATCCGAGACATTTTCGTTAGACTTTTGCTATATGCACCGAGCACAAATGCTATATGTACTCAACACCGTACCGGATCCTACATCTGTGCGAACCACAATCTGACAGACTGACACTTGTCCAGTATTAAATGCGTATAACGTTAAAAAAGCTACAAACGGATTTTTCATCCGTTCTTGTTAAAATTTTGGAAAAAAAATACTAAGTTCAAAATATTTGGAAAAATAGCCTTGCTGATCAAGGATACGCAATTGTGTTTTTTTTTTGTTTTAAAAAAATCAACTTTATTTTTTTTTACAAAATTTTAATACGAACGGATCAAGGATTCGTTACACATGAAACGAATCCTTAATCCGTTTATAATTTTTTAATATCAAACATATTTAATATTGAGCACGTGTTAGACTGTGGTTTAAACATATCTATAATTCGTTCATGTTGAGTGTATATAACACCTGTGTTTGGTGTATATAGTCTGGTCGTTTCTTTAACACTCGCCTCTCAGATCCAAGTGTTTATAACTCCCCTCTCTACACATAAGTTATACTTTCATAATGAGTAAATTAATAATTGTTGGTGGTATTAAATTGGGATGGTGGCCTTACATTTATTACATATTGAATCAGATTGTCTTTTCTGTTGATCTTCAACCTCCAACATCCCTGCACGTTCTCCTTCTTCTACCCAGGCCACCGTCATTTTTTCAGGTTTTAATTACAGTATATATTACTGTAATGCACTGCATCAAATATTGGATTTAACTATTAAAGAGGACTGTGGGTGATATTATTCAAACAAAATTAGTTGATTACTAAAAGCCATTTGGCATTATATGGAGGCAAAATGAACTGTCTACCTTATCCGTACAGAAGATAATATTACTGTATTTTGTTTTAGATCGAATATCAAGCCGAAAATCAATATCAAATTAAATTAAAAATAGATGTAATTTGTCTCCCAATGATTCAATTTATTTTCACTTTTTTGACAAAGACGACACCGTTCAGCTTATTCAACACATTTTTCTTCCTCTTTCCCCGGGCGGCTCCTCTTTAGACTTTCCTTCTCTTAACGGATATATAGCTTCATTTCCTTTCTCCCTTTTATAGTTCTAATTAGAAAAAGAAAAAGTTTAGAAACTAAAAAGAAAGTATAATAAAGTAGTTATCACATCGAGATGATTTTAACGAGTTGTTTATAATTTTTGTTTACAGGCAACCATTAGCGTATGCCCTGGCAGAGCTAGAAATTCGTTAAAAAAATTTCGTCAAATAATTTTTTTTTGGTATATATAAAACACTAAATTTATTTATTTATTTATGATATTTTTTTTATTTAAATAGTTGAGAGAACCCAAAAATATAGAAAAAAAATCAAGAAGAATTATCTTTATAACAATATTGAAAGAAAATGTTAAATATATAATTTAAATATAATATTTTTTAAAAAATTAATTGTGATGAATAATGATATAATATAAAAAATAAATATATAATTTAAATATAATATTTTCAATGGAAATAATTGTGAGGAATAATGATATAATAAAAATAAATAAAAGGTGAAAGGGTAGGGATTCTCTTTCATTTCTTTACCATTTGAGCTTATATTACTTTAAAATACTAAATGTATGAAAAAAATTTATTTTTTTTGTATTTTTTTTTCGACCAAGGGGTGCTCTAACACTCCCGAACACCCCAGCTTCGCCCCTGAGCGTAAGTGAGATAATAAACAATTTATAGATTGATTCTAGTTTTTTTAATTATTATTGGTGTCTTATTATTTATGTATTTTTAAATATAATAAAAATAATACATTTTAATAAATTATTTTTTTTTATGATTTTATGCTTATTAATAATAAATTAAATATGTAATTTTAAAAGAATTAATATTTAATATAGTTTTTTTTTTTGTAATTTGGGGGTTCGAAATTGTCGATTAATCATTCACGTGTTCGAGCCCTAACTTACAAACGATTTGCAAACCGATAAGTCTTGACCTCTTGTAAGAGATACCTCGTTTTTACCACTAGAGTGTTTTTACCACTAGAGTGGGGTGATTGGTAATATTTAATATAGCTTTGATTATTGTTTAAAAAACGTAAGTAACGAGTGAAAAAAACAGAGCGATAAGTAAAATAAATAAATAAAAATATTACCACGCCCCACCATATGGGCCCAGTCCCCACTGACGCAATAATATTAAATGGGCCCATGTGGGCCCAGTTATTCCCACGGGGATCCGTGATAAATAAAAGAGCCCATTAATTTAATATCGAGTACTCCGTAAAATAAATAGAAGCTTGCTTCTTTTTTTTTTTTTGGGTGAGGATAAATAGAAGGTTGCTGGTAAAAGGGAAAAATTGCTACCCGCGTATATTATCCCCTCCTCACTGTGTAGCGGCGGGTCCCACCCCCCGCCTCCTCTTGATTTATCTCTCCTTCTGTTTCGCTTTCTTTCAACCGTCGGATGGAATCGAAAGCGATGCGCTGATGCCCAAATAAGTACTCCCTCCCTCTCTCTCTCTGTGGACGCATTGGAAGAGTAGTATATGCGCTCTGCATACAGTATATCTCCCTCCTTCTCTCTTTGCGAGTGACGCGAACTTCGAAGGGCTGAAATCCAGAAATGGCGGTCGCTTGCGCCAGGTGAAAGCGGATTTGAAGGTGTGAATTGCAGATGAGCAAACTTCAAGGTTTCTTTTTCCTTGGATTTCTTTCTGCTTGCCTGAATTACAAAACTGTTAATTCACTCTGAAAATAATATTCCTTGCTTTTGCTTTGGATGTACGATTTTTCTGTTCCGAGATTTTTCGCGGGAAAGCAAGGCCTTCTCTCTCTCTTTTCTCTGTTATTCGATTGATTACACTTGACCAAAAAGAAAACCAAACATCTGATTGATTTCTGGCCATTTTAATCCGATTTCTAAATTCAATTTCTCCTGGATTTCGGTACTGCGCTTCTTCAGGTTTACGACCTGATTTCCCTCTCTCCATCACTCTGTGTGTGCTTTATTTGGTTGGATTCATACATCATTACATTTTACGCTTTTGTAAATGCAATCGGACTTGTGTTGCTGTTGATGACTCTATTCGTAGATCTGCATCTCATGTGCTGTGTTTCTGTGGTTTCTTGTGAATCTGGTAATATTTCTTTTCGTAAATTCACCGCTTGGGAATTGATGGCTTCAGCCACCGACTTGATTTCTCTTTGCTCCAATTGTGGATATTCTATATATTTGATCCTCCATATTAAGTAAAAAATGATAAAACTGGAAAATAAATGTCCGACGAGTTGTCATTCAAGATCCTTTAGAATTTCCGTAACGCTGGTCAAATTTGGGTGCAATTGTCTCTCATTTCATTGAAAGCAAAACAAATGTAGTATTAAATTACACAATATGACCTTCATCTACTGTGTTGCCTTCCTATTTTCTCTGAATATCCATTAAGTGAAGAAAAATGTTCGATTTGGATGGATTTGTCCCCTCTTGATTTGTGTTTTATATTGATTTGTTTTCTGTGGCTCAGTAATATCTGTGATATTTTCAGAATGAGGCTGAAAAGGAGTGACCAGAAACTTAATTAGTGGATGACCTTCTTAGAGATTGAACATCATGCCATCAAGATCGCAATCAAGAGATGCTTGTGCCATGTCTTCTGGTGATATTGGGATGGGTTTGGAGCTTAGAAGGAATTCAAGACAGCATTCCACATCCAAGGCCGTGAAAGAGAAGGCTCTATCGCCCCACGAAAGCCTACGAACTCGAGACAAAACCAAGACTGATATTCCTATCCGTCCTCCTCATGCTGATCTGCCTTTCGAATTCGTGAAGAGTGGTGGCCGTGGAGTCTCTATCCAGACTAAAATGGCCGGGGATCATCATCGGCAGCAAGCAGCAAAGAATGCGAATAAAGAAGGGGAACTGGTCAAGCACATGTCTAGTTTGCCTGGTTTTCTGCAACGGGGAGAAAAGCCCCAGGACAAAATCTTGAATTTCGGAGTTCTTGATTGGGAGCGTCTAGAAAAATGGAAGCACGAGCAAAAGCCAAGTTCGCGACGGAGTAGAGCAAGTGCATCATGTGCTGCCAGCAGCTCTTCTGCAACTACTAAAGTTTCATCTATTGCTTCAAATGGAGTGAAAACGGAGGTGCTGCCTTCCCGGCAGCACCATGCCTCGCGTTCTGAGATCTTTGCCTCTGAGAAATTGGAGCCATTTCCTGGATTTTCTCCTCATAGCTCCGTTGAGCAGCGGAGGAAATCTAGAAAAGATAAGTCCTGTGTTGGAGCTATGTCAGAGAAGAGATCTCATAAAAGCTCTAAACAGAAAGAGAGCTTGGAAATGGGAATGTCATTGTCAAAGGTACGCGATCATAGCGTTCCTACTTCAAAGGAGAATATCAGTGATGGTATGCAAAGGAAGACGACGGAGAAGAAGAGCAATTGGCTAGAATCTGATCCCGCGATCAAGGATCATCATAAAAAACAAGACAGCATTGTTCTCCTTCTGCCGAAAGACTTCTCCAGATCAGGCTGTCTGGACGAATCTGAAGAAATATTTTTTGATGGTAATTCAGCGGAATTGAATTGGAGTAGTTTTTCGGATGTCTTTTCAATTGGGGAGCTTCATTTTGAAGAATCGACATCTGACGTGCCCCATTCTTGTCCCCTGCCTTCTATGCCAGACACTGAGTTGGACATAAATCTTGACAGGATCATTCATGACCAGAGAATGCAGCTTCCCTCTCAAGCAAGTCTGTCTGCTCGCTTGGATCACAAGCTTTTCCCGTCCCGTGATGTTAATCATGAAGAGAGTAAGAAAAATGAGTTGAGAAAATCAACTACATCTGAGGCTTCCAAGGGATTGGATCCTAAAACATCACACGCAAAACCATCAGACACCGAGGATCCACCACCCACTCGGCAGTTTAGCTTTGGCATAGGAAGATTGAGTAGAAGTCTAAGCTTTAAGGAGGGTTCAAGTCTTCCTCAGTTAAAACATGCCTCCATCAGGTCTGGTCCTGCCCAAGCATCGAACTTTGATGATAGTTCAACTGATAAGGCAGGCAATGCTACTGGTAGGGGCAGGATTAGCCCATTCAGAAGATTGCTGAATCCGATACTAAAGACCAAGGCTGCCACTCCTATCAATCTTGTTGATAGTTATCTGAAATGCACGGAAAATGTTCAGAATCTCAGCACGAAGGAGATCGGCAATGTGCAAGCGATGCGCATTGGGAAATCTGGGTCAGCAGTAAAAAATGCAGTCCTCCAACTTACAGTTAAGAGTGGGTTGCCTTTGTTCAAATTTCTAGTGGAAAACAACAATGAGATTCTTGCATCCAATGTGAAAAGCTTGAGCACTTTCGGAAGTGATGACCCCAGTTGGCTCTACTCTTTCTATTCCGTTCAGGAAGTTAAGAGGAAGAGTATTAGCTGGATATACCAAGGAAACAAAGGCAAAAGCCCTGACTTCTCCTATAATGTTATCGGCCAAATGAAGGTTTCAAAGCCTTCACCGTACGAGGACACAGATGAATTGGAGGAGAAAATCATGAGGGAATCAGTCTTATATGGCGTTGATTTAAGCAAGGTGGATGAAGCAGCTTCAGAATCAGCGGTCAGCAGGGAGCTCGGAGCCATTGTCATGAAAGTGCCTAAAGAGGTCTCTGGAGATGATCAGAAGAAGTATGGCGTAAATGACTCGGAAGAGATTATCATCCCAGGGAGCATTGTGGTCATTCTTCCAGGCGCTGTTCATAGCCTGCCAAGCAAAGGAGTGCCTGCAACGTTGATCAACCGCTGGAGAACTGGAGGACAATGTGATTGTGGAGGCTGGGATGTTGGCTGCAAACTGCAAATTCTTGCAAGCCAGGATCAAGACGGCAAGCCTCTAAGATCCTTTAGTGCTTACGCTTTGCAACAACACTGCAATCTGTTTCTCCAGGTGCGATTTTGAGCTTTTTAACCTCAAATTAATGTCATCAACACTGCCATTTATAAGCCATATATCTTTCTGTATGCAGGGTCCTGGCAACCAAAACAAGCCAGTCTTCCGACTGCTGGCATGTGGAGAAGGTTTGTACACAGTTGAATATGATCCTGCCATTTCTTCATTGCAAGCCTTTGCCATTTCTGTTGCAGTCCTAAGCGACCAAAAACAGGCGAATCTCACTGAAGCGAACAGCTTTTCCGAAGAAATAAGAGGTCATTACAGGTCAAAGTCATCGATAGTTCAAGGTGAAGGAACTCGATACGCAACTTACCCACCCCATTCTCCTGTTGCTAGGGCCTAAACCGCCTTCTTCCTCTTTTTTATCCCGGAAGCTGATAGCTCAAAATCACCCCCTTTGCACACACGTAGAGAAACTTGTATAGAGTTTGTCTTTAGTAGTATCACAAAAGCAAGTGTCTCCTAAAGAAGATGTCCTGCATAAACGTGATTTTCCGTAGCCTTGCCTTCCCTTCCCTTTGTACGTAGTAGCAACACAGCTCAGTATTGTAGAGATGGAAAAAGACGTCGAACTTCAGAATAAGGTTAAACGTAAATGTTCAGAGAGTATCAGTGATAGCCCTCTAGTATTGTTAGCTTCAGAAGATGACTTTTTTTGCTATATGCACTTGTTTGATTTTGGCTACATTTGCAAGTAACATAACCAACATTATCCGTTGTGTGCACTTACACATTGATCCAGGCATACTCCCAGCTGTGTATATAACAAGATCATTAGCCTGAGATTTTACTTGCACCAGTGCAGCATGCGTTTTCACCTCATGATCGGAGTTTTTCCGTTAACTTAGGCATGTGCAGTGAGTATAGATGCTTTACCGTCCTCCTGAAGAACTTGGAGGCTGTCCCTAATCATAATCAGCCTCTGTATAAATCCCCACAACTCCGCCACAGGAGCCGTTGCAATACCCATTGCTAAGTAGAGAAACGAGCATGGTATCTTAGGATCAGATTGATCACTATGGGGCCAAATCTGGGTAGCAATTTCTCACAATCACGAAGAAGGTGGAAGATCGCGGAGTTCATCTGAACAGTGTTTGTCTAGTGCTCACTCGTTCAATAGTGTATGCAGTTAAGATGGTTAGTTACTTAACATATTCCTACATATCCGTCCTCTAGTACCGCATCTAATAGTTGCCTTGGGAAACAGTTGAGATGCTTGTAACTCGTAAAATCACTCGGATATTCGAGCACCAAACAATCGTTCGTGGCCTACAAAAAGTGCTGTCGTAGTAGTAGAGTAGTACACTTTGTGTAGCAGTTTTAGGATACTGGCACTTTGAAGTGAAAGAGCCAAGATATGATAAATGCAAACACCATACAAGCAAGCAACAAGTTGAGGAATCTTTGGCCATGCCAGAATCTCTGCGGCTCCGAAGTCGCGCCAATCGGTGTCGGCTCCGTTGCTGAGTCGGCGTTTTCGTCGGAGTTTTGTGTTGCATCCGTGTTCTCATTCGCGCCTACTACGTTACCGGCCGTGCAATTGCATATCTCACAAATCCTGGGAGGTAAAAATAAAATAAAATGTTGTTTACTTGTACTGAAAACATAGTAAATGAATGTCTAAATTCATTAATGCAAATCAGTCTGCATTACAATTACCGTATCTGTATACCGATATACGGAACCAATTCAATGCATAAACTGTCATGTGTGTCAAATCCAATATGGTCAATATATGCGATATTACTACTGTACCAATATATAGTACGTCCCATCGAAATAAAAAGAGGACATGAACAGGCCATCTCTTTGGATCCAAAATCAGAGGCACCATGCCCTCTATCCCAGCTCCCTGTCCCACTATGCCGCTCCCCATGATTGTTTGTTTGTTTTTTTTTTTCATTCAAATGATTGGTGAGTTTTTTGTCATTGGAAAAAAAATTTTTGGTGGGGTGTCATTGGAAAAATTAAGAGAATGGGTTGGATTCCTATTCATTTTAATTATAATATAATTATAATTATAAATTTGATAGAGATCATCTATGGAGACTATGAAGGCTATCTATTTTATGAGACGGTTGATCGAGATGCACAGAGTAGGAAGATGAATTTGTATATGATCTCCATTAATATAGAAAAGGTGTGTGAGATGGTGTCGAGAAAGCTGTTATGGAGTTGCTTAGTGGAGAAGGGAATACTGAGGACGCATATCAGATTTATCAAAGATATGTACGAGAGTACTCTCACAAGCGTCAGAATATATATCTCATGAGGATCCGGAATACTTCTAGGTTTGAGTGGGGCTACATCAGGGATCGACTCTTAGTTCGCTTCTGTTCACTCTTGTTATGGATGCACTATTAGCTTTACTCCAAGAAGAGGTTCCTTGATGCATGTTGTTTGCTGATGACATAGTGCTAGTGGACAACTTAAGATCAGGTTTGGTTCGCAAGTTAGAAAACTGGAGGGAGGTGCTTGAGTTCAAAGGGTTTTCGTATATGAGTAGGACAAAGACCGAGTATGTACAGTTCCGTTTCGAATATTCAAAGACTTCAATTTTGTTGGGGGAGCTTGTCCCTAGGAAAGAGTATTTCAAACACCTAAGCTCGTTTGTTCAAAGCGATGGGGGAATTGATAGGGATATCGATCATCGGATTTAGGTAGGGTCGATGCAATGGAAAAGAGCGTTAGGTGTGCTTTGTTATAAGAAAGTTTTGGAAAAAATGAAATAGAAATCTTACAAGGTGGTTTTTTAATCAACGTTATTGTATGACTCTGAGTATTGGCCTATTACAAAAGTTCAAGAACAGAAGATGTATGTGGATGAGATAAGGATGTTGCTCTGGAAGAGTGGGCACACGAGACTGGACAGAATCAGTAATGTCGACATTAGGAGTGAGGTTGGAGTTACGAGTATCGTGGATAACCTGCGGGAGACCAGGCTGTGCTGGTTTGGGCACGTTCGGAGGAGACTTCCTTCGACACCAGTTCGTAAGAGCTAGAGTTTGGATCTAGGAGTTCCGGCCCGTAGGGGGAGAGGTAGACCGAAGAAGAGTCGGACGGAGGTCATTAGACATGACCTCAATCTTCTGAAGCTTTTGGAAGATATGACCTTGTATAGAGACCACTGGCAGAGGTGCATCCGGACGACAGATGTTTAGTGTCCTGGGTTGTTGTGTGGTGTCTATTATATCTATGCATTTATGATTCTTTTCTTGCTTTTAATTTCCTTTTTGATCTACTTGCTACCATTCTGTTAATTTGTTCTATTATTTTTTGGTCTATCAGAAACACTCTATCGACTAATTCAGGGAAAGAGTGAGTGCATCCTGATCCCCAGACCCCGCTTTTTCACGGGATATACAATGTTGTTGATGTTGATGTTGTTGTTGTATTTGAATAGTGTTTGGTTAAAAAACTTAATTCTAAATAAAATACATCGATCAATTATATTAAATTTATAATATAATTATAAACATTGGATGTTTGATATCTTGAGATGATTTACAATATATTTCATTTTAAATTTATATTACATTGATATCTTGAGATGATTTACAATATATTTCATTTTAAATTTATATTATTTTAAATATATTGTAAAAAGTGTTAACCAAACATTTTTCAAGTGTTTGTAGTTATAATTGTATTATAATTAAAATGCATTGGAATCCAAACACACCCTAAATTGAAAGAATTTTCAATTTTAATCACTTTACCCATTTTTAAAATGATTTTCTTATTTATAGATTGAAATCTAGTAAAATTATTTCTGATTTGGTTTTCTATCCTATACTCTAAGGGGGCTTGTGTAGTTTAATGTGAGAATTTAAATTATTAAAAAGTTAGTTTATTAGAATTTCTAACAAAGACTAATTTATGAAAATTGTAAAAATATGTTAATTGATTTTTTATTTGAGAGTACTAAATGAAAGAATTGAAAATTTCGGAAAGGATGAAAGTTAAATTTATCTAAGAGGATTAGATAAGTGTAAACCAAATGGATATATTTCTCTTTTTTTTTTTAGATTTTCTATTTCTTGAGTTTTTAAATTACCAACGAAACGAGGTCAAATGTATAGATATTAGAAAAACTTTTGATCTTTGCACAAAATGGCAAAAGTGGTGTAGAATATTAATTAAATTTCGTCCCTTAATTAGTGCACATGGAGACTAACTCCAGATTTGAGAATATTAATAATGAATCTTACCAAAAGAAGAAATTAACAAATTAAGGTATCCCAAATCCCAATTGAGATCATTTGCTCCGCAATAGTAATTAGAGTAATCCAATAAATTGAGTTTTTAGAAAATATTAAATAGAGTATGAGGAATAAAAATAAAGACTATTTTCTAAATTTAGATAAAAATATATCTTTTGAGGTAAATTGTATAACGTAGAAGTTGTTGAAATTTAGAAAAAAAAAATTAAAATATATGATTTACTATTCTCTGTTTTGGATAATTTTTTAGAAAAGCAGCATGCTTTTAGTAATTGACCGATATACTAGTTAATATTTAAAAAAATTGTTAACTTCTTCTAATTAATCACTCCAAACATTGCAGTAAAATGGATAGGATTAGTGCAACAAGAGATTTGGACCACCAAATTCCTCACCAAAACAGGAAAATTCATTAGGACAAAAAAAGAAGCTATAGTAGTACTCGGTACTAATTAAACCGGCAAAATTAGCAACAAATGAGTACGTAGTTAGTACAACTCACTTGTTTCCTTTGATACTGAACCAAGTTTCAGCACAGTTGCTATGTGCAGCCCCCAATTCATCCTTACAGCAACAACCCAACTCCATTGGATCCCCATCCCCTTCCTCCGCCAAGCTCAAATGGCATATCCTACACACCCCCTCCACGGTGCCGCTCTCGAGGTCGGTAGCCATATATACGTACGCCACTAACACCGTAACCACCACTAGCTAGTGCCTCTTTTTCGGTGTCTTGATGATGGCTCAGAAGAGGCGAAAAAAGATGGCTCCTTTATTAATTGCAGAAGGATACAAGATGGGAGGAGAGGTCGGAGAGGAGAAGGAGGTGGTTGGGTTGGAACTTTGGATGTCAGTTGGGACTGTTCATGTGGAGACCGTAACAGTGCTTTGACAACAACTGAGGGGGTCTTTCTGGGGTCATGCTCTGTGGGGTCACTTTGTGTATATCATTTGAGAGTGACGACAAATGGGTGTATCATATCGGATTTAAGTGTGTAATGTATCCATCGCAAGTTCGCAACTCCCAAATTTGGGGATCTTTTGAGGGCTTATTGATGTTAATCGTGGTGGATTAGTGATCCTCTAAAAAGTTTCTTACGATTTCATAGCCCACCCCAACCCGCTAGGTTGAATCAGATCCACGCCATGGGGAAGAGTGTGGGCTAGCGTCGTTAAGGCGAAAGAGCTTGGTCTTTTCAACATGGGTGACAATCGAACTAATCGTCATTGACTGATTGCGAAGACTGTTGAACTGCCCGTGTGAGATTGAGATGTGCTAATCTCTGACTCGATGTTTCATTGTTTCTCCTCCGACATTTTGATAGAGTACAATTTGATCAGGTTTTCTGGGAGATCAACTCAACAACTGATAGGATTACGAGTCTTCTCCATACGACATCTTGTGACCTTCTCGCCGATTTGACTATGCAAGTCCTGATTCAAGGATATATATCCTTTGGTGGTGGTATAAGGCTGACCCTGCCAAAATCATTACATTATTAATTAAAATAGAAGAAGAAGAGAGAGATCCACACCATAGCAAAGGAATAGATCCGTTGTTGTTGACCGAATTTTAACAAAGGTCTTTCTATCCTATTAGGGCATAGAATAATATGTTAATTAGAAAATAATATTGTATGTAGAATGAAATAATATTGTATAGTTAATATTAACTTTATTAAAAAAAAGGTTTTCTTTTATGTTTTCATACTACTTTTTTTACACAATGGGATTAATTCAAAACCTTTTTTTAATAAAGTTAATATTAACTATACAATATTATTTCATTTTAGATTAATTATACAATATCATTTTAAGCTATTTTCTTCTATGATTTTCACTCAACCAACCTATTCTACTTAAATCTTAACCCAATGTAATTTTTACACATTTTTCATAAATATTATTTTTTTTACTTACTTTATCAAATCTATTTTTTTCTATTTTATGTTAATGTACAGTAATAAATTATATCATTTTATAGTGATAATTTTTTATACTTACAAAATTTTATTTTTATATTTATAACAAATAAGCTACAACAACTTTTTGGTTTCTTAAGCTAATATTAAATATATATATATATATTAGATTTATTTATAAGTATTTAATATATATTAGATTTCTTAAGCTAATATTGAATTTTTTTTATATAAGGAAAGGAATTCGATTCTCTAGACAAGCCTAGAGAAACCGAGAGTCCGAACAAGTCAGGAGATGGACTAACCATCATATACAACAAGAATCAAATAACAGAATCAAAATGGAAATAATAAGAAGCAAATGACGGAAAGTAAAATGCAGAAATAAAGTACATGCCATCTTACACTGTAAATTACAAGCTAGCAGAACTAATGAAACGATCCGGCAAAAGGAAGACGCACATAGAGAACTCTGGGGATCACTAGCGAACACCTCAAATTAGACTCTAAACAGAATCAACAAGTGTCGGTCGCATTTCTACGACGTCTCTTAGCTTGAAAAATCAGACATCGTTCCCATGAAACCTGTACCACAGCAAGAAAAGCAAAGTACACCAACCCGTAGACCGAAACTCTAACCAAACCATTGCTGAAACAAATCTCAAAACCCCAACTCACACCCTCAAAGATGACAATAAAGTCGTAATAGGCTTCCACAAGGGTAAACCAAAATAGAGGAAACGTATAAATCGTGGTGTAAGCTAATATTGAATGGAAGCTAAACACATGCCTATATTTTTTTTAAAAAAAAAAAGAAAAAAGAAAAAATAAATTTAGGGTGTATATAATGAAAAATCGTGGTGTAAAATTTAGAGGCATGTTCCCGTATGACAATTAGAGGCTAAAAGCTCAAAACTGAAATGGGCCGATATGGGCCGACGTTTATCTGATGGATAATTCATCTTCGGCCTATTTGTGAATGTTTTCCACGTTGGGTTGCAAAATCCTAAATGACAAGCCGATCTAACACTTAACAATGGAACCAATTAAATTGATAATTAATTTAATTAGTTACCAATAATTAAATTCAGTATACCGAACCACCTTCTCAAAATTGGCTCAGGAATGGTAATCTAGACGGTAATATTAATATCTATACTAATGACTAGTGAGCATGCCCTTATTTTAATATATATTTTTAATTAATATATTATTATTTTAATTTTATTTCTAATAATTTTTATCTCTAAAAGTTTTAATATGCTTATTTATCTTTGAAATTCAATAAATATATTAACTAGTATTAAGTTAATTACACGACAAACAACTTCTTATGTATCCATAATTGAGACAAGGGTGCAATTTATACTCGGACAAGTACCTTTCCTTGTATATCTTTGTTCTTTGTCCATGACTCATGAGTGAGTTCCAGCCGACATCACACAAAAATCAAGAACCATGAGGATGCAAGGGAACAACAACTTTTTTGTTCTATGAAAAAAGGTAATCTAGAATTGTGCTTATTTCTAGATATCACAAACTTAAAGAAAATTTTCTCTTTCTAAATCAAGATACAAGGGTTAGATCACAAAGATTTAATCCATACCCCAATCACAAAGGGAGAGACAAGTAAGAGAACAATAGAAAGTCTTCATCAAAATTATAATTGAGGCTTATCACTTTTTTTTTCCATAGTTAGACACACAACTTTACAAGTGTATCACATCTGACAATCAAAATCCGCATATCAGGGTTATAAAAAAACTACAGCCAAAAGCATAAGTTCAAGATCAATTGGCAAAATTTGGAAATCAAATATTGTAGTTGTGGCAAATAGCATACAAAAGTACATGTTCAAAGCCAGAAGCACAAGGAGAAAATTAATATGAGTGTAGATGGTAATAATATTCATAGACTCATAATTTTTTCATGTTAAAGGACATAATTATAGGTTGTTCATGGATAACAATCAAAATTACAAAGACAAAATAAGTACCAAGACTACACATCTTAATTCCAATCCAAAGCCTCAACACTTATTATCTGGGTGCAATTGATGTTAAAATACATATCTTCATAAAAGAGCATATCGAACACCACTATATGGAAGGACTCCACCTACGAAATCGAATACGGGAGGAGAGACAGGAAAAAAGCCAACAATGAGAGGGGCAACCAGACACCTCGAGCCCCCATCGAGCCCATCCGCCCACCAATAAAGCCACCAAGCCCAACAACTCTTTGTAAAAAAATAACGTTTCCATGGATTTAGAGTGTGTTTGGTAAGAGATTTTTTGGGAGGGGTTGGAGGTTAAAAAAAAACCTGCAACTCTATGTGTTTGGCAAGAGGTTTGTGTTTTAAGATGGAGTTTAAGGTGGAGGTTTTGAGGGGTTAAATTTGCAAAAAAAAAAAAAAAGCTTGAGGGGGCAAGCTTTGGGAGGTTATTTTGTTGTGTTATTTTTTTTCCCTTGGAACTCAATTGTATAAGAAAGGGAAAGGGGTAGGGGTAGGGGTATTTTAGACATTTTCATCTCAAAACCCATTTACAAACCTTACAATCACCAAACACCGAATCAGGTTTTAAAAAAAAAATAAACTCCACCTTCAACACCTCCAACTCCACAACCTCCAACTCCATAATCTCCAACCCCATAACCTAGCTCCACCTACTACCAAACACGGCCTTAGTATGTACTTGTTATCAATCTTAATCATCTTTTGTGATTCTTTATAGATTTTTTGGCCTTGAAAAACTTGGCTTCCATTAGTTTTTTAATCTTCTCTTGATCTCCATTGTTGACCTTTCGATCGATGCAATAAGAATCCTTCTTTCTTTTTCATACATGGATAAAATACAAATAGTTGTCATGATCAAGGAGAAGAAGTTCAAGACATCACCACTCATAAATCTAGGCCGATTTTGCATTGAATCTTGAACTTTAACATATGGTTTGTGAGAATCTTTCTTGTTAGATCGAATCGGCTCGGATCGGCTGTAATTGATTGTGATGTTTGGGGTCGCATATCAAAGACGATAGTGGAGGTGAGTTGCGATTTTATGGTTTTCTTTTTTTGAGTGTTTCTCTCCGCTAAGCCCTATTATTGTTGTTATAGTATATTCCCTTTTATTTTTCTTCTTTTTTTTACTGCAATTTAAATTGTACGCCCAAGCTAATATAATATAATTATTTTTATTATCAATTGATGATGCAATGATAAAAAAATATTATCAAACAAGGGAGATATTAATGACGAAAATAAAGCAACTTTATTATACATTCATCTTTTTTCTTTTGGATGAATTACTCAATATCATGATAATTAATCACAACAACAATATTGGAAGAGTGGTGGGTAACAATGGCCACCCGTATAACCTGCGATTTTACAAAATCCATTGCAATCGGCTATGTCCTCGCACTTTCCTTGGCATGTCACCGCTTCACCTACATCACCACCACCACAAGTTCTCATAAATCATCGAATCAATTGCAATAGCAAATTGGAAAGTATATTTATCGATACAAAAAATTATATTAAAAGATAAATCATAGTTTAGTTTTACATACCAATGGAAGAAAAAAGTAGAATCAACATAACTAGTAGAGTCATCTTCATCACAAGAAAACCCAAGAACTTGGAAGACATTACGATGAATTTGATTGAGTACGTACTATGTGTGTGCGATAAAAGAGAGAAGATGATAAAAGAGATGAGAGAGATCAAATATATAAAGAAGTGAGTTAATCTTAATGAAGAAAAAAAAGATACACATATTAAAAAATCAACATATGTGTACAAATTTAATTCTTTGTATCTTATAATTTTGTTAAAATTCTTTGTATCATATTTAATGCAAGGCTAGCATACATGGAATCACATTAACATGTATAAAAGGAAAAAATGTTTATTTTAATTCTTTCGACAAATATACTAACTTGGCTCTATTTATCCTCTTACTCATTTTTACATGCAATTCAACTATAAGAAGAAAGAAATGATAATTGCTTTAGAAATGCACAGAGACTTATTTTAAATATATATTTTTAATTAATAAATTAACATTGTAATTTTATTACTAATAATTTTTTCGCTAGAAGTTTTAATATGTGGATTTATCTTTGAAATTCAACAAATATATTAACTTGGCTCTATTTATCCTCTTACTCATTTTTACATGCAATTCAACTATAAGAAAAAAAGAAATAATAATTGCTTTAGAAGTGCATGTGTTTAGGTTTAAAACAAGTAAAAATATATTATAAACTTGAAAAATGATGTAGTTATAGAGATTTGATCCATTGACATGATGGATTGGAACTATCCCTATAACGTACAAATAAGCTACAACAACTTTTTGATTTCTTAAGCTAATATTAAATATATATATATATAGAGAGAGGTTGGGTCATGTGTTAACAACTCTTACAGTGTTAAATGTTAACAAATCAATATTTGACAAAATTTATCAAATACTCCCTCTGTTAATTAAAACTTGTCGTTTACTATTCATATACACTTTTTTAGAATGATAAAAACTATATGAAATATTAACATTTTTTAAATTTGTTTTTATAAATTCATAATTAATAGTAACAAGTACGAAATTATTTAAAAAATTTGTTTAAAAAGTTAATATTTTATATAGTTTTTAACACCTCAAAAAGCGTGCGTGAATAGTAAAACGTCAAGTTTTAATTAACGGAGGGAGTATTCATCACAGTCACTCAATTATTCATCAAAGCTTTTGTTAAAATTAATCAAATATTCATCACAGTCACTCAAATATTCATCACAGTCACTCAATTATTCACAATTTTCCAAATATTCATCAATATTCGGCAACATTTAAGAAATATTCATGACAGTAACACAATTACGAGATTGGGGGTGGATACACGCGCAAGGGTTTGAGTTTTTTGGGTGATAATTTTTTTTAATTGGCAATAATTATTAATTGAAATGAATCTCTTAAATGTTGTCGAAAAGTTTTGATGAATAATAATACTTGATAAATTTTGCCGAATATTGATTTGTTAACATTTAACACCGTAAGAGTTGTTAACATTTGATCCGTATTCTATATATATATATATATATATATATATGGATGGATTGCACTTATATAAGAAACCGTTTAAAATTAAAATGGGACAAAAGAAGTAGATAAAAAGACATCAAAAATAATAAAAGTTAAAATTGTGTGGTGAGGAGGATTTGAACCATGGATCTAAAGAATAGGAAATACACCACAAACCAATAAGGTACAATAACTTTTTGATTTTTTAAGCTAATGTTAAATATATATTAGATAGATTTATAATCATTTAATATGTGTAATTAATTGGGCTTCACCCAACTTTATATAGATAGAAAATAGATTTATATTTGGATTGTTTTGGGGTTTTGAAGTTAAAACGGGCTGAATTTAAACTTTGATAGATTAATCAGTTATTCTTGTTGGGGTTTTGGGCCAAGTCGAGTATGAAAAAATTAATCTAATGACAACAACAACAACAATCAACAAGCCTAGTATAGCGGGGTTTGGGGGCGCATTGTATATATTCTTTTTCTTCCTGACCAAGTCGAGAGAGAGTTTTCGTATGATCCGTACCTGTGAAAGAGTCCAAACCAGACAAAGTCTGGACAGGAAGGGTAGGCATGTAAGCACACGTATAGACACACAAGTAGAAGAAATTGAGAAGTAGAGCTTGTAAAAAAAGAAATTGTCTCGGTTAGCCCAGTCTAACCCTCGTTCACCTTGATAACCTCTTTCCACTATTTGTGATCCCTCATTAAACCTTATATATGCGTAACAAAGTAAGATGCTACCTAATGACCTCCTTCCAGGACTTTTTGGGTCAATCTCTGCTATGCCATAAATGCTCGATCAAAAGAAGATCACATCGATCTGCATATCTGTGAAAAATGAATCTAATGAGATGCTTTAAATTCATAAATATATAGGAGTTCATAAAGTATAAAGTATAGATTAGATTAGAATCGATCCATAGTTTTTAAAAAAATCTATAAAAATAAAGTATGCCAACTTATTTCCTTCAATCGGCGAAGCATTCTACAATTGTATTAATGGTTTAGCCTTTTGCTTCGCCTAATTATTTTATGTTTTATGTTTTAGCGTTTTTTCGGTTAGATTATATCATGACGATCAGTCTGCCTACTGATTCGATTTTAGGTAATATCTTGCCTGATCTCTCAAATTTTTTCCTATAAAAAAATATAAATATAAAATACAGACAGTTAGCTTTTATATATAATCTAGAATGCTCTAATTCTCACACTCATATTGTGACACATGGCATTTCAGGATTGTATATAGACATCGTCATCGTTATAAATGTTGAATGAGAGCAATGAGAATGGAATCATACATGAAAGTTGTTAAAGAGTAAACAAAGAAGCTGTCATTTTTTATACATCAAAGGTGACAAGTACGTTTGTCCGAATTAATTAAGCATATATATATTTTTGTATTACGGGTTTAGGTGAATATATATCCAAATTTGTCAATGTTTGAATGTAATAATTACTAGTAGTATTAATTAGTAGGGATTGGATGGTTATAAATTTGGAAGTTTTGGATGAAAGAGATATATGTAATGTTAAATTTAGGTGCCTTCAAGGCAAAGGAAGGAGGGAACGTCACGTGTTTTATAATAAAAAAAAAAAAAACCAAAGTCAGCCACCATTTCAAAACTAACACGTCCTTTTTGAAAACCCGTATTTATTAATTTCAGCCCAAACGAAATAATAAATAATTCAATTCAATTTATCGATGTATAAGTTGAAACTTACATATATATACTGATGTACAAGTTTGAACAATCACCAAAAATAAAAAAAAAAAATTAATGAGAAGTGAAGTTTTTTGCGTTTATCATGCACTTTATTAAAAGAGAAAAAAATAAGAGCTAAAAACTATATAAAATATTATTTATTTTAATTAATTTTTTTCATAGTTTAATATCTATTGTATTAAATTGTGAAAAAAATTAATTAAAATAAATAATATTTTATATAGTTTTTAGCTCCTAAAACTACGTGCACAAAAGTCAAATATCATTTATTTCCAAACGGAGGGAGTATGATTTTAAATTATCTAACAAAAGGTTTTTATTTGCGGTGGGTTATCCAATAAATGCAAATTAGTATTCAAAGGGAACGCAAAGTTAGCAAGTGATCGAGTTTGCCACTGTATTGACTTCTCGAAAAATATGGCTAAATCTGTATTGCCTTCTCCAAAAACATGGCTAAATCGATCTAACAATACAAGAAACCTTGGCAATGTAGGACCATATTATATAAAGGGCGCATAGAATCAAGGTCGAGGTCGCAAAACCTAAGTTCACTGTTGCCATCAACAACTCTTATGGACTCCCTTGCCACAACCAAACCAAGGTTCCCTTTAAGCTCCATCTATGTTCAGCTTGACCCAACTAGCTTGACCCAACTAGGAACAATTGAAGCCACCAAACAAGTACCTCATATTCATAGCCTCGCACAATTTACTACATATATAGCAATTGTAAGCATTTTTTGGTATCTTATTTATGCAGGGGTGGATCTTATTTGGGATCAGGGATGACAGTTGCTAGGGGTGATATTCGAGCAGAACGAACCGAGCTTGGCATGTTCAAGCTTGGCTCAAACGGGAGACGATCCGAGCCGAGCTCGAGCCCAAAAATAATACGGAGCTTTTTTTTGGCGCTCAAACTCGGCTCGCGAGCCCACCTTAAACTCGAGCTCGGCTTGTTAGGCTCGATCAAGCCAAATGAACAAGCCTAAGCTCGTTCGAGCTCATCAGTTGGGCTCGTTCGGCTCGATTAATGCCCCTGATTCACAGTCGAAAACCCCTGTTTGTTTCACAACTTCCTCAAATCTTGTAGAAGCTTTGAAAATCATATTGACAACCCCTGATTTGAAATCCGTGAAATAAATCATGCATGATTTATGTTTTTTTTCTAGTTACACATTCATAATATTTATGGTTTTTTCGAAAAAAAAAAGTAAGGTTCAATTTTCCACCCTCAACTAATCGTTCGCAACTTTTTACATCCACATCAGTTTACCCTTGAAAAATATGTTCATTCTTCCATTTCCAACCACCACAACATAATAGGAAAGAGAATATTCCAACATGTATACATTAGGTTCCTCTCTCCTTTTCAATCTAACAATCACAAAGAACCATTCATAGATCATACATAATCCATATATATAGTTGCTTATATGGATTCCCTTACGGTTTGTCTATTATGTGTTTCAAGGTATAAGATAAAAATATTTTATTGAGAAAGAAAATCCTTAAAAAAAATGGATAAATCTCATAATCTAATTAGAAATTGCTAAATCGGGTATATCTCGTGAAAATATTTTTCAATTTGACATTTTATCCTATACCCCAAATACATATGATAATAGAAAACCCATTTAAACTTATATTTACACCCTTAGCGCGCCAAAGATATACGATTGACTTAATGATTTTTATTTGTAAAAAAAAACCATATAAAATATATTCATTATTTATTCAAATGCGAGCGACGAGATGATCGAATTACGTCATAAAAAGAACTTCATCGATCCAAAAATGCACGTTGATTAACATTGCAATTTGCAACCACAAAACTTTTTCCAATGCTTAATTAAAGTATTCAAACAATACATATCACCTTAATTAAAAAAAATAATAATCAACCTCACCTACCACCTTCTTCATCTCCATATATCCTTTATATCGTTTTCGCTTACGCCCTCTCTTTTACTTTGCAACTAATTAATTTCAAACACAACTTTCAAATGTACATCATAAGTCTTTATATATTCAAGCTTATATAATTTAGATGTATTTTATGAATAAATGGATAATCACTCAATCAAGTCGACCCCAAAAAACTGAACTTGGAACTATATATTAGTCAGCTACCTCCTTGATTAAAACTCCATTAATTTATTCAACAAAACATGTCATAAAAACTACTCCGTATATAAAATAAAAATCTTTTGAAAAATAAAAACTGTATAAAATAAAAACTATACATTAGTCAGTTAGCTCCTTGGTTAATACCATTCATGCACATTTGATAAAAACTATATATAGCATAAAATAAAAACTTTTTTAAATATAATTTCATACTTAATAATAATAATAATAATAATAATAATAATGATAATGATGAAACTATATAAAAAATTAGTAAAAAGTGATATTATAAATATTTTTTTATTAATATAAAAAAACGTGAATAAATAATACTCCGTAAACAAGGTGAACGGAGGCATATATATCTTGATCTTCTTCTTGGCCAGTTGGCATCAACATCCATCATATCGCTAAGAAATGATTATTAAAAAAAATATTTTTTGTGTGTGTTTTGAGTGGGTTTCAACTGGTCGGGATCGTAGTTGTGTTTTCACGATAGCTCCATTGTCCGGGAGGCGCTTATCTGGAACTGTCTTTACACCATCAGGGGATGATCCCCATGTTATACTTGCTTTTCCAACGATGCTATTCTGATAGTGTTTAGCTCGCCTTCCACTAGAATCTTCGGCTGAAATGCTGATATTTGACTCCGCATGGTTTCATTGACGAGTTCTATTCCTCCGTTTTTAGTCGACTACGAATCGTCAAAATGGTGGTTTATGGTTTGTTTGATTGTCTTTGCTTGTGAGGATGTTTTTGTTTTTTGGTTTACCGACCACTCAAAAATTAGAACTATCAAATCTCCAATTATTCCCTTATTAAAAAAAAACTACTAATCAAGAAATTGACATCTTCTACCTAGCTACCTAGTTTTTACCTAAAACACGGAATAATGAAGATTCATATAATTTGACCAACATTCCTGCATATTACTGTAACTTAATTTTTGGCGATTAATATCAGAGCATCCACAAATAATTAGTCAATAATTAGTCATTATTAAGTAGATGACTAAAACAATAAAGGGTTTTAAAGCTAGATAAATCATCAAAACTCTTGCTTGTTCAACTCTAACTCCCTTTTTTTAAAATGGAATATATTATTGTCAATTCAAAATCTATGGTTTATACAAATACAACCTCCCTTTAGAAGTTACTATTGACTTCAACAAAATCAAATTGTACAATTAAACAATGAGTTTCTAATATGTCTTTTCTCAATCATTTCTTGATGCAAATATATATTAACACTATAAATACCTCAAAGGACTCATTTAACTTCTCATATCATCCATCCTCGATCAACATATATCGTCATCTATCTCATCGATCGTTCCTACAATGGCGCGACTATTTGTCCTCGTAGCTTCGGCTTTGATTCTCCTCGCTTCGTCTTTGGCTTCTGCTAGAGTTGTAAAACACACATTCCATGTAACTAAACCAAACTCTCCATCACATTTCATATATGTTATTAAATTGCATTTTTTCATCATCTAACCCGTTTGTATTCGGACTTGATCGAGAAGGTTCAAAACTTGACAGTGACTAAACTCTGCGAAGAGCGAGTAATCACCGCGGTGAACGGGGCGAGTCCAGGCCCTCTCCTTAAAGTCCGAGAGGGCGACAATCTTGTCATTCACGTCGTTAACGAGTCCCCGTACAACATCACCATCCACTGGTAAAATTAGTGTACTCGATCATGTCTCGTTTTATACCAATTGCGTTTATGGGATTTAATCGAATGTCTTATATATGTTGTTACTGTAGGCATGGAGTGTTTCAGAGACTAAGTCCATGGGCAGATGGACCCGAATACACGACACAATGTCCGATTCAGACCGGGAATTCTTACACCTATAGGTTTAACGTCACCGGCCAAGTCGGCACCCTATGGTGGCACGCCCATGCCGACTGGCTCCGTGCCACCGTCTATGGTGGCCTCATCATTTATCCGAGGGAGGGTGATTCTTACCCTTTCCCCAAACCTCACAAAGACTTTCCTATCATCTCAGGTACTTATAATATGACCTTTTACCTTCCTGTTTTCACTTAATTAGGGGTGTTATTTGAGCCGAGTAGTTCGAATTTGGTTCAAGCTTGACTCGGTAAAAGTTCGGCTCAACTGGTTAATTTTCTATACAAGCCAAGTATGAGCACAATAAGTTCGGTTCAAAACTCAGCTCCCTTAATTTAAACTCGAATAACTCGAATTTTATGAAATTTCTAAATTTTTTGTAAATTACTATGTTGTGACTAAATAGGGTTACTTATTACTCGAAAAAAAGCTCGGATTGAGCTCGTTCATTTTATAAACGAGTCGAGTATGAGCAAATTTTTAATCTCGAGTCCAAATTTAGGCTTGGGTTCAAGCTCAACTCGGCTCGAATAACAGCCTACACTTAATCTCATAGGTAGGACTTTCTTTAGTCTCTCTACATCTATCTTTATGTTAAACTTTATTATACGCAGGTGAGTGGTGGAATGCAAACGTGATGGATGTGTTACACGAAGCTCTCGCCAGTGGAGGTGGCCCTAATATCTCCGACTCCTACTTGATCAATGGCCAACCGGGTTACCCTAACCCATGCTCTAGCAATTGTATGTTTTACCGACCCTCTCGATTTAATCGACATTAATTAATTAAAAATAATTTAAAAAATATTACTTAGAAAAAATGTGGGAAGATATATATATTTTTTAATGTTTTTTTTTTTTCAGCTACTCACAAAATTGAGGTGATCCAAGGAAAGACCTATATGCTCCGCATCGTCAACGCTGCACTCAACAACCAACTCTTCTTCAAAATAGCTAACCACACCATGAAGGTCGTCGCCATCGATGCCACCTACACCAAGCCTTACCCCACCGATGTGGTCCTCGTCGCTCCGGGCCAGACTACCGACGTCCTCGTGACGGCCAACCAGCCCATTGGGTCCTACTACATGGCTGCACGGGCGTATGCGAGTGCAGCCAACGTCTCCTTCGACGTCACCACCACCACCGCGATACTAGTCTACCGAGGCTCCACGTCATCCTCCCAGCCCCAGATGCCTGCCCTGCCCGACTACGGTGACACCGCGACGGCGTTTGCGTTCAGCAGCAACCTCACCGCGCTCGTAAACGCGCCGTTTTGGCAGCCCGTGCCGCGTCACGTGGACGAGCACATGCTCATGACTGTTGGGCTGGGCCTGGTTTCGTGTGGGCCTAACTCCAATTGCACGGGCCCATTTAACCAGCGGCTGGCGGCCAGCATCAGCAATTTCTCCCTGCAGTTTCCGACTCAGATGTCGATGCTGGAGGCCCACTTTAACGGCGTCAGCGGCGTCTATAATGCGACTTTTCCCGATTTGCCCCTGGTCAAATATAATTATACCGATCCGGCCAACACGGTGAACCAGAGCCTCTTGACGACGGCGAAATCGACGACGGTGAAGAGGCTCAAGTACAATTCGACGGTGGAGATCGTGTTCCAGGACACCGCGCTCCTCGGAATCGAGAACCATCCGATGCACATCCATGGGTTGAATTTCCATGTAGTAGCTCAGGGATTCGGCAACTTCGATCCCTCCAAGGACCGGAAGAGGTTCAATCTCGTTGATCCGCAGTTTAGGAACACGATCGGCGTTCCGGTCGGCGGTTGGGTGGCGATCAGATTCCGGGCGGATAATCCAGGCGTGTGGCTGCTGCACTGTCATCTGGATGTGCACTTGGCGTGGGGTCTGGGGACGGCGCTTGTGATCGAGAACGGAGGCACTCCGTCGTCTACTGTGCCGCCACCGCCGGCGGATTTACCCAAGTGTTAAAGAAGGCCAGGCGCTGCGTCGGGAAGAAACTGGATCGGTTGAACTTATTAATCGGTCATATTCTTTCAAATGTTAATTAGTTGTGAGATTGTGTTTTGAAAGTTTGTGGATTGTTTATTTAATATGTTGGTCATAAAAAAAAAAGGTTTGTGGATTGTTTAATTTGGTATATAGAGGATTTGTTGTAGACTTATAGTCTTATGATAATTTGCATATCAATCAATCCATTAATTGTATGGTATTAAAGTCGTTATTTGTAACTTTGTAATGTGTAACCATTACAACATAGACATAAAGTCTCTAAATCAAAGTTTAATCTATATCTATTTATGTGTTATCTTCACATTAATTCTCTTATTTTAAACTAATCACTCTTTTTCTTTTTCTTTTTTTTTTCTACTTTTTTTCTTATTTACTAGTTCAATACCATTTTTATAAAATAATTTTATATTTTAACTTTTTTTGAGCAGCAAGCAAGCAAAAGTTTATTTAGCCTTGATCCTTACAAAATAATGAAATCCAATCCCACAGGAAAATCATCAACTAGATTAGAAATAATTGGAGTCACAAGCCTTATGCGGGCCGACAACGGAGATGGCAAACAAAAAAAATTATTTTAGAAATAATCTCTATAAAACATCAATTTTTTAATTAAATTTTAAAAATAATATTATACTTTGAATAAGTATAACATTATTTTTAAAAATTAGTTAAAAAGTTAATATTTTATAAGATTTTTAATTTCATAAAAAAACTTATTAAAAAAAAGTAAAGGATAAATATATATAATGCATGACACACACTCATAAATATATATATATATATATATATAGGGTACAATAATTTCACACATATATATCTAACCAGCGCCGCCGCCGCAGGCACAACCACCACATCCCCCTCCATGATCGCCTCCGCAACCGCCATGTCCATCACCACAAGCAGTGGCACCGCCAAGAGCAGCAACAATATTGCGGGTAGGCCAGTTGTTCCGTTTGGGGCGTCGTGACTTTCTTCTATGATCATCATCAGCACAGGAGAGCACAACCATGGAGACTACAGCTAGGGATAATACAACGACACAGAGCAAGAACCAGGGCTGCCATGCGTAATCCTGCAGTTGGCCAGCTCCAACTCCAAGAGTACTATAAACTACAAGGTGCCTTGCCATCGTATATACTATGGAGGGGCAGGAGGGCTCTCGTCAATATATCGATCAAATAGTCAATTTGGGAATTTGGAGCATACTAATTACCTTGATAGTTCTCAAGGAATTAATTACTTGCATGTGTAGCTAGGCAGGTGAAGAGTATAATTAGACCGAAACGGTTTCATGTTGCTTTCATTCTTAATTATAAGAGATATATTCCAAGGCACCCCAAAAATGCATGAATCATAGGGTGAAATTGATACATCAGTTTATTTTTCTGTTTATCATGTACCAATCAATTTAAATTGATAATCGTAAGTGGTACATGTTGGTAATGATAATTAATTTACCAATTTTTTAGTGTTGAGGAAAAAACATACAAATATAATACAACTTAATTAAAATATACTCCGTATAAGTTATTCCAAGTTCCAACGTCTAGATTTTCGTCTGAACCGATAATATTTAAGTACAAGGTTGTAAAGACAAGGCTTTGGAGTGTAGATACTGCCAACTAAAATGAAGATATCGATATGGACACAAGGTTGTGAAGGCGTACTAAAGGAGATGAGGTTGTGAGATGACGAGCAAATATTACAAAGGAATGAGACGATGTTGTGGAGGAAGGATAGACACTTACCCTCTACGAACAAAGGAGATGTAGATGAACTCGTTGCCACCACCATTGAAGCAGCTAAAGCCGAATAAATTGAAAAAAATTTAGATATGAATGAGAGTTCAGAGGCACAACTAACTACTATGGCAGAGCAACACTTTTTTTTTTCTTCATTAACATAAAAACTTAAAAACATTATAAAATAAATTAAAAAATAAAAATAAAATTGAATATAATTAGTTCGGTAGGAATTGATTGGCATTACCGTACCAATCAATTTCAAATAGTTTAGTAATGGTAATGTCAACTTTATTTTTATTACTGTTACCGTTACCGTACCAAGTTTCAAAATTTAATCAGCCTAAATTTTAATTTCTGATTCTTCGTAAGGAAGAGACCCTCAAAGTATAAATCATGGATAATTGTCACCACCACCGGGGTTAAAGAAGGAGGCCAGTCGCTGTGTCGGGAAGAAACTGGATCGGTTGAACTTAATCGGTCATATTCTTTCAAATGTTAATTAATTAGTCGTGTACGTGATTGTAGTCTTATGATAATTTGTATATCAATCAATCCATTATTGTATTGTAACTTTGTAATGTGTAAACATAGAAATAAAGCCGTTCAATCAAAGAGAACAATTTTTAAAATAAAACAATTTTTGCTTATAGGTCATTTTCACTTTAACTTTCTCATTTTGAACTAATCATTATAAATATAGTTAAAAAAGTAATAAAACCCCAATAGATTTGAAGGAGGGATAAATATAGTTAAAGAGGGATAAAATATTAGAGAAGGATAAAATATCACTCTAATGTTGCTATTTGTCATATTTTCAGGGAATTGAATGCTGTGGCTGACTATCTCGCTCGCAATGCGCATGCTTCCCCTGCCAACGACAGCTACGATGATGATCCATAACTCCATGTTCTCATCCGCAAATATGCTCTAGAAAGGGTTCCGGCTGCGCCCGACCCAACCTAATCTTTATTCTGCGTCAAAAAAAAAAAAGAGGGATAAAATATCGATAAATTAAAATATCATTATATATATATATAGTTTATATTAAAATATCGTTATATATATATATGTATGCATAATTATATGTATAATATTATAATATTAATATATATCGGGCTGGGCCTACCGGCCCGCTTGGGCCTCATACTCGGCCCAAGCCCAGCCCAGTGGGTCTACCGAGCCGGGTCTACTGGCCCGCTTGGGCCGATTGTTCTACCCAGGCTTGCCTTTTTCCGGGCGGGTTAGCCCCGGTCTAGGAAGTATATGGAGGGCTCTCGTGAACTGGGACAATCTATAGACTCTAGAGATCAAATAAGTCAATCTTTGAATTTGGAGCATATCACCGACTCACCGTCCATGAAAGTTCTCAAGGATTTATATTGTTGTATGTGTAGGCAGTTGAAGAGTATAACTAGACAGAATCGATTTCATGTTTATAAGAGATTCGAAGGATATAACCCTAGTATTCAATTCAAATGTAAAATGGTTGAGTGATCCATGGGTGAATACAAGGTTGGGCGACCGGAAAAAAAATACATTCGCTATTCTATATTTCTATATGTGACACACGTTCCTTTTTGTTTATTTGGAAATTCTAGCTGGGTCCAAATAAATTGTTATTCTCATCACCTGGGCTTGGGTTCCTATAATTAACAACGATCGGATATTTGTAGAATTTTTTGTACATGACCACCTAATTTACATAAAAGGAAATCCACTGAGTTGAGCTGAGTTGATATAATGGCAACAAAACGAAGCAGTTTAATACAAATAGATCGATCGAACAGTTGCACTCTCTTATTTATGTATATATATGAAGAAACCATATGCAGGCAGGCCTGGGCAGGAGCCAGGGGGGTAGTTAGGCTAGGCAACGGAATCATAATCAAGTATCAAGGGGTGGGATCAGAGTTTGGGACGGAGGAGGCTGACGTCAGTGACGTTGCAGAAGAAGCGAGTAGGAGGAATGGAGAGATGAGACTCGAGGAGAGACGCCATTGTAGAAATGAGCTTCCTCTTCACCGCCTTGTCAATCCCTCCCATGGAGTACAACTCTGCAAACGCTGCTGCGTCTTTGCTGCCCCCAAACGACATTTCCACGGATCCATTCACAACTATCATCACCAACTGCCCCAACAAAACACACACACACAGTTGTAACAAGGTTAAGTATGCAATACATAGCGCCAGCAACAACTTAAAAGCTCTTGGCATGTGATAGAATGTGAATCCAAAATTTGACAGTATGAATTACAATCACAAGAGCAAAATCACCTAAATTGGTTGAATGATCTCATCTGAAACCAAACCAAAATGATCGACCTAACACCGTGGATAATCCACTTGAACTTGACACAGCTAATTAATGTTGGTAAAAAATAAAAAGCAATACATCCACTTGAATTTGGATATCAACCAAATCTAGAATTAAAATGGGAGATCCAAATTGGCATAAATCCCGGGCAATTAATAAAGAAATCTTCATTTGACCAAACAATGACTATTAAGTATGAGCCGACAAATGTTTTAAATTTGGGAAAGCAATATTAATTAGCCGACAAATGAAGAGAAGAAGTTGTGTGTGAGTGAGAATGGAGATGGATCATGAAATTAAGAAAGCAAGCAATAAATAAGATACATATACAGATATACATATACATATTATAAGCTCGTTTGGTTGGAAACCCAAAAACCCAGGAAGTAGAACTTCTCAGGAAATAGGAAAAATTCACGTGTTTAGTTGATATTTTTGAAATTATAAAACGCAAGGAGGTTGAATTTCCAAAATGGAGGAAGTTCACTTACATTCTTCCCCCATTTTATATTTGAAAATTTCCAATTTCCCTTTTAATCCTCTAAACTAAAATAAAAAAAATCAATCAAACACATTTTTACAATTCCTATCAATTCCCATAAAGTAAGTTGAACCAAACGAACCCTAGATAGATTATAGATAGATGATTTCTGAAAAACAAAAGCCATATAATTAATAAATAAAGATGGGAGGGAGGGAGGGAGAGACGCACCTCAGGGGAGCGGCCGAGGATGGAGGAAAGGGAGAGAGTGGCAGCTTTGAAGAGAGGATCCAGATCCAATCCTTCCACCTTCACATTCGTTGATATGTAAATCGCGGGCATCCTCCCACTCCTCAATTAAATACTCGATCTACTAGATCCAGTTGAGAGATAGAGAGAGAGGTGTTAATTTCAGATCTGAATTGCTGCTCCCAAAACCTATCACTCTTATGATATTGATTATTGATGATGCTGCTGTGCTGCCTGTAGAGGTATAAGGTAAGGTAATAAGGTATGCACTCATTTTAATAAATAGTCATAATTTTATTGGTCCGTGTGGGGCCATTTGAGAATAATCGTCTTTGCATTTGCATTTGCAGCAGACCAAGTTGGACCATCCTTTAGATCTTTAAATAAATAATTGCAGGGAATTATCCTTTAAGACCTAATTATTTACAAAGATCCTCCTCGCCCATGATTTGGACAAGAGCACTAACACACCAGAAAATAGATTTGTCGATCTATTGTCGAAACAACCAAAATCTTAAACTTGATTCGTAGGTCGATCTCAAGAAGAAATCATAGGGTGTTGAGCAAGATTCATAAATAATTTGTCGCCCAATTAAACGAAAGCAACCAGTAAAGATGGGTTCAAATTGAACGAAAGAGACGAGTAAAGGAGTCACCTGGGTTCGGTGGCGACGG
Source organism: Persicaria maculosa (assembly GCA_963922045.1). Classification (NCBI taxonomy): domain Eukaryota; kingdom Viridiplantae; phylum Streptophyta; class Magnoliopsida; order Caryophyllales; family Polygonaceae; genus Persicaria; species Persicaria maculosa. Next base: position 54,106,364 of record OY998268.1, read on the forward strand.
ATGTTGGAAGCAGCAAGCCCCAATATGGCTTGGGCTTATAGAGCACTCAAGTGAAAAGGGTTCAAAGTGAATAGTTGAGTGAGGGGATCTGATGGCCAGCGAAACCAAAGGTTGAAGAGGACTGAGAGAAGGGATATAGCGAGGAGAGGAGGGCTGAGGAAAAACTCACCCAGAGATTTTGTAAGCACCACGAAGGAGTAACAAAGCGGCGGAGTGTAGAGTGTGCATACTAACTTATGTGAGGGTGCACACATCTGATTGTAATCTTGACAGTAACAAATAAAGAGAGTTAGGTAGAAAGGACTTGGAGTAGTATAAATAAAGGGGAACCATCAACAGATTGTAACTAACTCATTCTTGGTGATAAGCTTGTAACAATGAAAGCTGTATCATATTCCCTACCTCCATGAATAAAGGTTTCTATCTTTCTCTCCATTTCTGTCTTGGTTGCAGTAGCTTTACATGGTATCAGAGCACGCTAAAGCTTACTGCAATTGATTGAAGGTTTTCTGTTTTGCGTTCGTTTCGAATCGAGGTTTCGATTGTTTTTTTTGTTTTCCGGAAATCGTTACTCTGGAGTCTAGTTTTTTTTTGAAGATCTACTGTGATCTAGTTCTTTGTTTGCTGTGTTGGTTTGTTTGCTGGTTGTTTTCTTGAATTCGATCTACAATTGAGGATGAACGGAGATAGGAGTTCGAATTCTGATCATCGTGGTGAGTCCGGCGAAGTTAACAGCCGCGTATTCAATGATCCCTTGGCCTTATCCAACTCCGATCATCCCGGAGCGCAGTTAGTTTCGAATCCTTTCAATGGATCGAACTATCTCAGCTGGAGTCGCAGTGTCAGAATGGCTTTGGGAGCGAAATTCAAGCTCGGATTCATTGATGGAAGCGTGCCGCTTCCAGATCTTGGCACGCCGGAGTATATGCAGTGGATCAGATGCGATTACATGGTGCGATGTTGGATTATTAACTCCATAGTTGGATCCATTGCTGAAGGATTCATGTACACCAATTCCGCTAAGCAGCTTTGGGAGGAAATCGCTGAGAGATTTGGACAGACGAATGGACCTTTGGTATTTCAATTGAGACGAGAGCTTAGCAGTCAGGTCCAGGAGAATCAATCGGTGGCTGAGTATTATGGGAAACGGAAGAGGATTTGGGATGAGATTGATAATCTGGAAGGTATTCCTGAGTGTACATGTGGTGCTGTTGAGAAGCATTGTTCATGTAGTTTGCTGAAGCGTATGCTTGAGTTACAGAGCAAGAATAGGTTGATGGAGTTCCTTCTCGGACTCAATGATGGCTTTGAGGCGGTTAGAAACCAGATCTTGTCTATGGAGCCTCTTCCGTCCGTAAACAGAGCCTATTATCTTGCTCAGCAGATTGAACGTCAGAAGATTGTTACTAGCTTGATCCCACAGGGAGAGTCTAGTGCGATGAATGCTGGTCGTAGCTTTAAAAGTAACACAGAAAGCAAGAACTATGACAGGAATGATGCAGGCCCGTCGAAGAAAGGACGTACTGATAAAGGGGACAGAAAATGCTCTCATTGTAGCATGAAAGGTCACACTGTGGATCAATGCTTCAAGCTGATCGGATATCCCGATTGGTATATGGAGATCAAGGCTAAAGAAGGAGGAAAAGATGTCAAGAAATCTGCTAACACAGCTGCATCTGAGCTGGTCTTTGACACTCCCTTGGGAGGTCAGATCCTTGATGAATCATCTATCTAGAATGCACATCTCAATCCTGCCTTTGTCAATACAGTTTGCCAGGAGCTCATTAGGATAATGAAAGGGAAAGGCAAGATGGAAGAGACTGAGATGAGTCACTTCTCAGGTACAACCACTATCTTTTCCCTTAATGCTTCTGCTCTGCAAACTCATGCTGCTACTGATTGGATAATAGATTCTGGTGCATCTGACCATATGACATGTCATCTTGATTGGCTTAAGAATGTTAGAAATCTTGATCGGTCTATATACATATGTTTGCCTGATAAAACTATTAAGCCAGTTCATTTGGTTGGAAGCTTAAGATTGACAAGTGATATCATGCTGCATAATGTCTTATATGTGCCTGAATTCAACAAGAATTTGTTGTCAGTGGGGAAAATATGTGATACAACAGATCTGTGTGCAGTCTTCACTAAGCAGATGTGTCATTTTCAGGACCCTAGAAGTGGTCGTGTTAGCTTTGCTGGAAAGAGATGTGCAGGGCTTTACAGAAATATGGCTGCTGATGGAAGTTTATCTTTGTCAAAATTGAGTTCTTGTGTAAATAAAGTCCCAAATAATACCAGTTGTAATCAATTGGGATCTTCATCTAGTCATGAGTTGTTTCATGCTAGAATGGGACATGTTTCAGTGTCTAAGATGCATAGGATTCCCGAATATAAGGGCTTAGTTTCTCCTTCTTCAATTTGTGATGTATGTGCTAAAGCTAAACAGCACAAGACCAGTTTCAGTAAAAGTGTTTCAGTTGCGACTTGTTTGTTTGAATTACTTCACATAGATCTATGGGGTCCCTACCGAGTTCCAAGTAGGGATGGGGCTCGATTCTTTCTTACTATTCTTGATGACAAGAGTAGAGCTACATGGACTCACTTGCTTCAGAATAAGCAGCAGATAAATCGAGTAATTGGTGATTTCTTGAACTTGGTTGAGAACCAGTTCAACTGCAGAGTCAAGAAGATTCGAACTGATAATGGATCTGAATTCTTAAATAAGATGTGCTTGGATCTTTTTGCTTCTAAGGGCATAATTCATCAAAAGTCAGTCCCATATACCCCTCAACAAAATGGTCGGGTTGAGCGTAAACATCGTCATCTAATTGAAACTGCAAGGGCTATTCGTTTTCATGCCAATTTACCATTGTTGTTTTGGGGTGACTGTGTGTTAGGGGCTACACACATCATCAATCGTTTGCCATCTTCAGTGTTGAACTGGAAGACCCCATTTGAGTTGTTATTTGGTACTGTTCCTACTTATTCAGAACTTCGGGTTATTGGATGTTTGTGCCATGTATTGGTCAGTAGTGGATCTATTGATAAGTTTGCAGCTAAAAGTCGACGATGCTTGTTTCTTGGGTATCCTTTAGGACAGAAGGCCTATAAGGTATACGACCTGGATACCAAGAAAGTTTTCAGCAGCAGGGAGGTGGTATTTTCTGAAGATGTCTTCCCATTTGCTAGTAATTCCACTGTCTCCAGTCCTTTGGTACCTTCTTTACCATTGGTCAACCCCGTGGTTCCTCCAATTAGCAGTACCCCAGTGCCTCAATCAATGTCTACTGATTTGCCTTCTGCAAATGAGTCACCGAGTGATTATGCTCCTGATTCAATCAGTGATCATACTCCTGCGAGCGAATTTGTTCCTGTACCTGAACATATGGAGTCGTCTCCTTCAATTGAGTCCAGGGAGGTAGCTGCTGATTCCCCTGCTACCACTCAGGTTTTGGTTGATGGTCTAGCTCGAAGATCATCTAGGCAGGTTACTCGTCCTTCATATCTTCGTGATTATGTTTGCCCATCTTTGCCATCTCAAAGTGAGTCTTCACAGACTTTCTTTGCTACTTCTTTGGATGATACATGCTTATATTCTCCAGAGTTTGTCACATCCTTGAATAATGTGTTGTCTGTCTATGAGCCCACAACTTATTCTCAGGCTTCAAAAGATCAAAATTGGGTTGCTGCAATGCAGAAAGAAATGTCTGCTCTTGATGATAACAAAACTTGGGTACTCACTCAATTGCCACAAGGGAAGAAGGCAATTGGGTGTAAATGGGTGTTTAAGGTGAAATTTCGTCCTGATGGGACAGTTGAACGTTATAAAGCACGATTGGTTGCGAAGGGATACAACCAAATTAAGGGCAAAGATTACAAGGATACGTTCTCTCCGGTGGCCAAGTTCACCACAGTACGGTTGTTTCTAGCTGTTGCAGCTGCTCGGGCATGGCCTGTATATCAGTTGGACGTGAACAACGCTTTCCTCCATGGATCATTGGACGAGGAAGTGTATATGGTGCCTCCCGAAGGCTATTCTAAGGCTGCAAATGGTCAAGTATGTCTTCTAAAGCGTTCTTTGTATGGCCTTAAACAGGCGTCGAGGCAATGGAATCTGGAATTGTCAAGGTTTCTTCAAAATCAGGGGTTTGTTCAGTCGAAATATGATCATTCCCTGTTCGTCATGACACTTCCTAACAATGGACTCATTGCAGCTCTCGTGTATGTTGATGATTTAATCATCACAGGCACAGATTCTGAGTTGATTACTCGTGTGAAATCCTCTCTGCATTCGGCTTTTACGATCAAAGACCTGGGGTTAATACGATATTTTTTGGGCTTAGAGGTTTCTAGATGTTCAGCTGGTATGCTTCTTAACCAAAGGAAATATGTGATTGACATTATTAAGGATCTGGGTATGGAAGAGTGTAAACCTGCAGTTTTTCCTCTTCCCAGAGGTCTCAAGCTGTCAACTGATAATGGTGAATTGCTTCCAGACCCAGAAACATATCGCAGACTCATTGGTCGTCTACTTTACCTTAATCTGACTCGTCCTGATATTTCCTTTGCTGTGCAACATCTCAGCCAATTTCTGACCTCTCCCCGGGTGCCTCACCTTCAGGCTGCCAGACATGTCGTTAGGTACCTCAAAGGGTCTGTTGATCTAGGCTTGTGCTATCCAGTAAATCCCGAGTTCAGCATCTCTGCCTATTGCGATGCTGACTGGGGTACTTGTGTTTTCTCTGGCCGATCAGTCTCTGGTTACTGCGTGTTTCTGGGTTCCTCTTTAGTCTCTTGGAAAACCAAGAAACAAAAGACAGTTGCTAAGTCTTCCGCTGAAGCTGAATATCGCAGCATGTCTTACACGGCTAGTGAAGTGGTTTGGCTGCACAGCCTGCTTGAGAATTTGCAGATTCAAATTCCCCTACCTATTCCTTTGTTTTGTGATAATAAGGCAGCGATTCATATCACGGCTAATCCCGTTTTTCATGAGCGGACTAAGCATCTCAAATTGGACTGTCATTATGTCCGAGATCGATATCTGGAAGGCTTCTTGTCTCCCACCTTTGTCCGCTCTAGCTTGCAGCTGGCTGATGTCCTCACAAAACCTTTAGGTGAGCAACAGCATAAGTTTCTATCTTCCAAGTTAGGACTTGTGCTTACTCACCCAAGTCCTACTTGAGGGGGGGATGTAGAGTGTGCATACTAACTTATGTGAGGGTGCACACATCTGATTGTAATCTTGACAGTAACAAATAAAGAGAGTTAGGTAGAAAGGACTTGGAGTAGTATAAATAAAGGGGAACCATCAACAGATTGTAACTAACTCATTCTTGGTGATAAGCTTGTAACAATGAAAGCTGTATCATATTCCCTACCTCCATGAATAAAGGTTTCTATCTTTCTCTCCATTTCTGTCTTGGTTGCAGTAGCTTTACACGGAGGAGACGACGATGTGAAGCAGAACCCGGGAGGGAGGCGGTCTTGTACTCTGTATGTAGGCTGTAGCCACAAAAGAAGAGAGAAGAGATTGGATGACCAAAAGAAAAGGACACCGAAATAAATAAATAAAAATTAAATAATTTCAAATTCAATTAGGGTGTTGTTTTTTACACCCACAAAATTTACTATTTACACCCAAAATTTAAGTTTTTCTTTCTTTTTTTAAATAAACCCTACGCCTCCTGAGTCATAGACGTGTGACTCAAGAGGGGCAGGGTATGTATATAGAAAGAAATAGCTGCGCCTCTTGAGTCACACACCTATGACTCAAGAGGCGTAGGATTTATTTAAAAAAAAAAACAAAAACTTGGATTTTGGATGTAAATAGTAAAATTTTCGGGTGTAACTAACAACCCCTTTCAATTAACACAGGGTATATCCTGGTCATATTTTCTACAGTATTTCTAAATGAAGAATTAGGTGGTTCGTTTTGGTCTATCTGTGGGCCAATCTCTTTTTGGTGAACATCTGTGGGCCAATCTTGTAATGGGGTTAGCAATCAAGATCTCCTACATCACTATATACTCCACTCCCTACAACACAAAAATATTTTTAGATTTATTTAATCTTAAAAATAATTATAAAAATTATATTTACATTACTAAAATTTATTCTTATATATTCATAAAATTTTATTTTCAAAAATCATATTTTTAAATTTTTAATAATTATAATTTGTCGAATATTGCCTTTTTAATTTTTAAAAATTTAAAAATATGATTTTTCAAAATAAAATTTTATGCATATATAAGAATAAATGTTAGTGATGTAAATATAATTTTTATAATTATTTTTAAAATTAAATAAATCTAAAAATATTTTTGTGTTGTAGGGAGTGGAGTATATAGTGATGTAGGAGATCTTGATTGTGGGCTTAGAGTCTCTTCTTCCAAACAAGATCTTCTACAACACCTTTCATACTCCACTCCCTACTCCACCAATTTATTTTAACATTTATTTAATCTTAAAAAAATTAAAAATCTATATTTATATTCCTAATATTTGGTTTTATATATTTATAAAATTTTGTTTAAAAATCATGTTTTAAAATTTTTAAAAATTAAAAAGGCAATATTTTACAAAACATAATTATTATAAATTTTAAAACATGATTTTTCAAAATAAATTTTCATAAATATATAAAAATAGATGTTAGGAATATAAATATAAATTTTTTATTTAAAAAAAATTAAATAAATGATAAAATAAATGGGTGGAGTAGGGAGTGGAGCATGGAGGGTTGTAGAGGATCCCTACTGCTCTTCAAAACCTACCTTTAGTATTAAATCCTGGACACATAATCCTAGGGGTGGGCACAAATCCCGCAAATACCGTCCCGTCCCGCATCCCGTCCCGATCCCGTCCCGATCCCGGTGGGATTTTGAAAAAAAATATTCAATCCCGTCTCGTAAACAATACGAGGGAGGGGACGCGGGACGGAAAGTTCTCATCCCGCAAATCCCGTCCCGTCCCGCATATATATAAAACTATATATATTTTATATAAAAAATATACATAATGTCGGTTTTAATAATTAACTTTCACCCATTATACGTATATATATATTGGATTTATGAATAAAACCTACTTAATTGGATATATGTATACACACATACTCAGTAACCTATATAAATACATACATACTCAGTAACATATTTTTTTTACCAACTACTCAGTAGCTATATATACACATACAATGGTATATTAATAGTATATATACATACCCTCAGTAGCATATATGTATATACTTAATTAGTAGAGATTTACTTATTTAATAAATTTGATTTCTATCAAAAATAAAAGCCTTTTTTATTGGATTATTTTAGATTTTTTTGACGAGGGACAAGTCCCGTCCCGTCCTGCGAGGGATAAAACCCGGTGGGATTCAAAAAAAAAAATTTCAATCCCGTCCCGTAAAAAATATGCGGGACGGGACGCGGGATTACCCCAATCCCATCCCGTCCCATGCCCACCCCTACATAATCCAGTCGGTTAGTAAAAGAATTTCTAGATCAATTAGAAGAAGATAAAACTAGAATAATCTAGGAGGTAATGTCTTAAAGTTAGTAAAGGTCGGTTGTAGTGTGTTAACTGTTAACCGACATTAGGATTTAGGAGCCATCAGCCATGTATAGGCTTTAGGTTGTAATTTGTTGAGTGAGTATGTGGGTGTGTGTGAGTTCAATTCCTCAAAAATTAGGTGTGGAGATTAATCTAATAGATTTTTTGATGAAATTTTAAAGATGTATTAAAAAAAATTAGCTTTTATAGATAGATTAAAAGATAAAAAAAATTTAGGGATAACAAATTATATGGTGTTTTATAAATCTATTTTTTTTAACGATTTTTCTAGGCATAGGATAATTAATAACACTAATTTGAAAATATTTTTATAAATTTTAATTAGTTTAGTTTTTTTTTAAATAGATTCTTATGGTCGCTTATTTTTCTTGATTGAGAATCTTTTCCAATTTAGGATGTTATCATATGCTTTTAGGGTATAGATTAAAAAGACCGTTTTTCTAAATCGCGAAAAGCTTTATCACACCACTTTAAAATGCTCTATTAAACCGCTTACTTGATTGATTATGGAAATGTCTCAATCACATATTAGAGTGTGAGTGTTATTTTTATAATTGGGGTTAAATTCATTCATCTTAGTTATACGCAATCAATGAGTTGTAATGAAGTCAAAGGTTGGGTGAACGGGTGCACATGCGCTAATAGTTTAACATATAAATTGATCAGTGAGGTTTTATTTTAAAACCAATGTACTTTCAATATGTGATTATTTTTTTTTATCTCTTTACGTCTCTCAACATGCCCTTGTAAGTACAATACAACTAGAGTTTTTCTCTCTAGTTGATACTCGGACAACAGGACTATCATCCCATTTTCTTTTTAGCCTCCTCCATTACCGTCTGTTGTAACTCGTGACTGAGGGTTATGTGCACGGACACTAGATTATACGCTAGTAGCCCACCACATAAGCTGAATAAGATTCCATTTTAAATCCAATTAATAATAGAAGAAGTAGTTCACCAAACGTATACATACTAACCTTGCTTTTGCTTAATTTTGAATGTGTCTCTTTTTTATCTCTTTACGTCTCTCAACAAACTGTCCGATTTTCCCAAAAACTATAGAGGTACGTATATATTGAACCAAATCACTATGTAATTAATTCTTTATTCCGCATTGTCCAAAACAAGGTAGCAATGTTGCATTACAGGCACCTTTACTCCTATTAGTACGGGCTCCCAACCATATATATGAATATGCAGTATTAATATGCATGTATATATAGGATTCTAATTGTATAACCAAATCCTCACAGTTTGAAGTATACATATAGACTATATTTGATTATTCATCTATCAGGCATTTCATCTCCTCCTTCAGCCGCGCGTTCTGCTTAACATTAGAAGGAGAACCCGACAAAAGGACGACCTGGTGCTGCAGCCGGAGAAGCGCTCGGTGCTCCAACGACCTCCGAGAATTTGGCTGAAACCGGGCCCTGTGCTGCCCCGGAGCTCTTCAACTCCACCATCAAACGTCGCGGCTCTCTCCTCTGCTTCTCACACAATAGTGGCAAGTATCCTCCTGCATCCATCCCAAAGAGACAAGACAAGCCCAACATATAAGCACAATGAAGTTCATCTCGAATTTTAAATAGCAGTAAGAAAAGTAGTCCGCTTTCCAATATGTCCTTTCTTTTCGAAAGAACATATATATACATACAAAAAAAATTCTTACCCTCTCCGGAAGCCAAGTTGGAGTAGAGATCGACGATGTTGGGGCAGTTGTGGGAGCAGGCGGGGGAGCAAAGGCTAGCCATGAAGCCTGGCTCGAGGAGGGAGTCGGAGGAGATGCCTACCGTCTTCCTATTGACACCGCACGCTCTGACGCATTCTTCGGACTCAATGTACGCCGGCGTCAGCTTGTCCACCACCACTTCCGATGTCTTGCACTCGAACTCCTTCTTGCCTTCCCTGTCCACGTACTGCTCCAAAACGCAGCGTTTCGCTGACGTTGAGATTGAGAACGCGCAATAGTCCACCGGTATGTCCTCGCACACCAACTCACCTGGTCCATTTTCGTACATGATCAGATCATATATGAGAGTAATTAACAGGAAAAGAAAAGGGAAATTGTGTGTGTGTGTGAAACCGGTATATTATGTATGAAAGAGCATTTACCGAAGGATCCCGGGATTTGGAAGAGGGAGACGACGAGGAGGAGAAGCCATGGGAGAGCTGTGGCTGATCTGAAGGAGTTCACCATCTTAATTAGCTGATGTGAGAATCTCCCTTCTTGTTTGTTAGGTTCTGAGAGGTTTGGGCTTTTATGAAATTGATGCGAATGAAAGGAAGGGAGATTGCAATATATATATATATACACTCATAGGGTCTGTACGTGTCTGGATGGACGGAGTTGAAAAAGTGATTTAAAGTAAAAACAGATTGAAATTGAAAAATTGTGTAAAATAAATATTGAAAGATTATGGAATAATATAAACTTCTAATTGTCGAAAAAAGAGTTTATTTGTAAAAAGTGGAGTTTATTTGGTTGTTATTATGTGTATTGTGATAATTTCAAATCAAATAAACAAAATAAATCGGTGAAAAGCTACAACAAATATTTTTTTTAACTTCAAATTTCAACCAAAAATTCCAAATAATACTCAGTTTAAAATAAAAACTCTCCCATACACTAACCGAGTTTATATATTGATTAAATTTAGGTAACGTTTTGTTTAAATTTTATAATTCTTATTTTCGCAGCTTATGTTCATAATATGTATCATTAATTAACTAAGAGTACGTTTTGCGATATTATTTTAAAAAATACTTTAAATAATATAAATTATCAATTTTTGACTAAAAATAATATGCACTTTGGAAATTATGAAATTTTATATAAAATATTCTCATACTCCGTATTAACTAAAACGAATTAGTTTCTTCTATAAAAAAACGAATTCTCTTATTGTTACAAGTTCCAAAACATATCTTTTCATATGATCATGGATGTTTGTAGCACATCCAACTCTTTGCATACTGTAAAAAAAATAATAAAAAAAACGAATTAGTTTCAAAATTCGATTCAAATGCAGGAGTGTCAATCAGAAAATTATTTTTGGATCAAATTTGACCGCAATCTATATATATTTAATATATCGATGTAAAAGAGCATTTGCAATAGTTTTCTCATTTTTGGGATTTTGGAGTTTTTGAAGAATTTTTAGATATTTTTTTGTCTAACAAATTTTGCATCACATTCTCCAAAATGAACAAGCATCAGAATAAATAGAGATGATTCCCTAAATCTGCAACATTCTCCAAACCAAACGATTCTTTAAATCTTTGAAATGGGGAAGTTGTTGGAGTTAAAACAAAAATAATTTGAATAATATCTATTTTGTTTACCCATTTTGGGAAAATTTTAGGAAAGCGGTTGGAGATGATCTAACGTACTATATATGGTATGTTGTGGTTGATTCTAAAAAAATATTAAATAATATGTTGTCATAATTTTAGAAAGTCATCATAAAACATAGTTTATCTATACATATTTTAGCTCATGGATAAAAATATAAATCAAAACTATTTTATAACCATAATTACCAAAAATATTAATAGATATAGTAAATATTTTATAGGTGTTATTTTATTTATATATAGATTATTTTTTGTGGAAAGAATTGTTTATATCAAAACTAATTATTTCATAGTTGTTATTTTATTTATATTTATATTATTTTTTGGTAGAATGAATTATTTATATCTAGATATAGTAATTTTATATGTTATATTTTCAGATACTTATATTATTAGTTTAATTCTCACATTGTAATTTATATTTATTTATTTTTGATTTTTTTTATGGATGATCAATGTAATTTTAAAATATTAATGTAATTTTAAAATATTGTGTTAATAATAGAATAATCAATCAAGGATATACAAATAACAAGCAAATCCAAGCCTCATCGATTTAAGGGGAAATCTTGCCTGGACTTAATTGGGAATTTGGGAATATATATCGGATTTGTAACCTATTAAAAACATCTCTAACAATTTTTCCAAAAAAAATAAAATACATATTTTTAAAAATTATTTTTCTTTAATATGTTTAATAATTTTTAAAAATGTTGTATATTTGGAAAAACTTTTTAATTTTTTCTGCTACTTGTTAATTTTGAATAATGAGATGAAAATTATGTTGGATTAAAAAAAAATCTTAAAATTATTCCGTAGCAATTAGTAGATCAAAATTTACGTACGAAACAAACTAAAAATGGCAGTTAGCTAAAAGTCATGGGGTCATCGTAACTGAATTGCTTGCGATTTCTGTAACTAGCTATTTCAAGTTCCATTTTAGAGTGGGTTAATAATTGGAGTTATATGCATACATATATAATTTGGCTAATTGGGAAAGATACTAGACAACCTATGAATCTAATTTAAAATTTGGCTAATATATTTTAATTAAAAATATATTTTTTCTAAAATAAAAATCTTATCTTATGCCTTTGGGAATAGGATAGAAAAACCGTACTTATATTACATCATACTCCCTCCGTTCGGCAAAACTTGTCATTTTAGGGTGTTATTTTTGTTAAAAAAACTTGTCATTGTAGGTAATTTGTCATTTACTTTACAAAAATGCCCTTGATATGATTGATGGTTTGTTAGTTGTAGTTTTCGATAAAGTAAAAAAGGAGGGTAATAATTGAGGGTAAATTAGTACATTTGTTAATTGCCTTAAAACTTGTGAAATAAGCTAAAATGACAAGTTTTACCGAACGGAGGGAGTATTTAAATAGAAAAATATTTCAAATAGTTTTTAAAAATGTATAGCTCTACGTGTTTTCTTATGGAAAAATAGAATGATACTAGACCGAATATTTATTACTCCCTCTTGTAATGAATAAAATGGATTGGGTTCACATTATATATTTGGATATTAATTAAATAAATTGAAATTAAAAAAGGTCTCATTTTAATCCTAACAAAATGCTATATATAGGATTCACGAATAGTGTTACATTTCGACAGTATATGAATTATCATCATGTTCTTTGAATCCTTTTCCCTACATTAGCGGAAGGTTTGGAGGTGTGATGGTTACCTAAATTCCACCCAAAAAAAAATTAAAATCCCCTAATTAGACAAAAGCTCCTGCCTAACCCTTCAACGAGTCCTTAATTAATTAATTAGTTTTTCAGTCAGTTAGAACTTAGAAGTTTGAAAGTGCAAATTAATGTTGACATTTCTATTGCCGTGGTAGGAACGACCATCGTCTTTTTTTTTTTTTAGAATATAGAATGGATTCATCCTCTAATTAACACAAAAGCTTAAATTAATACCGAGTATATTGTGATGATTTATATTACATTAGTGCTAATTTAGAGTATCAATACTAAAATTATTCAAAATATATATCTTCTTCTTTTCTTCTATTGAAGTCCAATGAAACTCGTGATTAGAGATCATCTGCTGATGTGCACAGACGCTAGTAGCGTCAGTCTCTACTTTCATACATTTTATGCTCTCTTGGAAATCGAGCCATGATGAGTATGGACTCAATCTAACACAAGCCAAGTTAGATTCTATCTTAACATCTCTCACCAATTCCTCTCCTCGTCTAAACGTTACCTCTCAATCTCCTCCACTTCATCCCTCTTAAATCTTACAATTACTTTCTTTTTTTTTTATTAGGTAAAAATTTGAGTTCAGGCAAACCTGAAACTCGATGGCCGAACAAGTCGACAGACGGAAAACCGTCAATACAATCAGAACATAGTAACACAAAACATCAGAGAGGAAAGAAAAAACCCAACCAACCCATACAAGACGCCAACTAGCAAAGAAGTCGAATGCGAACCAAGACGCGCCACGAGTACCAAGAGTGTGGGAGAGTGCAAAGACTCACGGCAGTACCCCAGCCGGAAAGGGCAACTCCTGAGGAAGTGTGGATCGCCGACGTTGCCTCCACCTAAATGAAGGATCTTTGAAGACCACGAACACCACCACGATCCGTTGTCGATCAAACAGGACATCCGATACTGCAACCCAACACAAAGCAGACGCAGACACACCAAAGGACCAACCAATCGCCAGCAAACGAGGCAAATATGGGCTAAAAAGGGAAGATCGATCCACCGTCAGAAATGTGAACGGAACTCCCCAAACCAAACAGGATAATTCGGAGAGCAATATTATTTTATAAAAATAAAATATTTTTCAACCTTATACGGGATTTAGTATACGCCCTTTCGAGCGGAGTTTGGAGCTTTTACAGGATTTTATAAATTTAATTTCAGCAAATTATATATATATAAATATATATATATATATATATATAGATAAATTGGTATTTCGGGTTACTTTGGGCCCAAGAAAAAACCTTGGGCCCAAAGCACCACAATAGACCCACTCCACGGGCCGACCAACAGCGTGCACACACAAGGGCGGCAAGGAGGGGCAAAACAAATCCGAGTTCAACAAGGACCAAAAAGTCGATTTCCACAGGGAGCAACCCCTAGATCCCAAATTAAAGGCGAAAACATCGAAATTGTTGAAAATAGAGAAGGAAAAGAGATCAACAACCATGAATCTACAAAAACCCCATAAAAATAGAGGATTTTGAAAAAAGGGTTTCAAACTCCTACAGGGAGGTTTAATCCACCCACACTAAATTTGAGATTTTTAGTGCACTATCCAAGAGATGGCCAACACCATCTATTAATTTATTTTTTATTTAATTTTATTTTTTCCAATTGAAACCCCTAAGGGTTGGATGGATCCCGAAGGAAGAGTAAGAACAAGCCAAAGCCTGGGTTTAATAAATACTAAACCCCCTTCGAGAGATTGAACAAAGGGAATTTAATAAAAACTACGTAGTATTTATTTATAGAAAAATATATAGCCCTTCTTTTTTTAATTAAATTACGGGCTGACCCGGGCCCAAGGCTAAGCCTTGGGCCCAAAGCATGAGCCCGCAATGGAGAAGTGACCTCCCAGGCAGAACAACGAAATCCAAATGGATGTCGGGAAGAAAACATCGCCGCAGCCAGGCCACTGGTGGCAAGGAGCCTCGCCACACGCCAACGCTAGCGCCGCAGATGTCAACCGAAGGAGGACCGACCAAGGGCGGAACCTGACCGGACATCCGCAGCCCCGATCATTATTACATTTTAAATTTAGCATGCAGAGAAGTGTTAGGTATAGGGTATTAGATTAGTAGTATAAATACCTAGTATTAGTGATAATGAGGATTTATCAAAAGAAATAATCAAAATCATACTTTCTCTCTCTTTCTAATCTCTCTTCCTTCTCTTTCCCTCACCTCCCCTCTCAATCTCCATGGGAGAACACCTCGGGTCCTAATAAAGTGGTATCAGAGCTCGGCGTTCGTCGGCTATGGCGGAGGGTACACGACTCAAGATCACCGAGAAGGTGGATGTGCAACTTCAATAGCTCCAACAGTTCACGGCGAGCACGCGTGAGAAGCTGAACGAGGCAGTTCAGAGGCAAGAAGTCCACCAGAAGGCCTTTCAAGAACAGCAACAGGCCATTGAGGAGTTACAGAAGGCGACGACGGAATTCCAAGCACGGGTTGAGCAGATCCAGTTGGGGACGGACCAAAATATGGCTCAAATCGCAGAGTCAATCTTGGTGCAGGAAGCGCCAATTTCGGTCGGTAAATTCCAACGACGAGGCTCACAAGATGGAATTGGGGGTTTTCTCTTGGCCAATTTCGGGGGGAACAGACCTGCGAATGTCAATTTCCCTCAGTTTGATGGGAAGAAACCTTGGAGCTGGGTGCGAAAATGTGAAAAGTTCTTTTCCATTTTCAACATCCAAGAAACTCAGAAGGTAGAGCTTGCGGCAAGGCATATGGTTGATCGAGCTAGGATTTGGGTGCAAGAATACCTGTTGCAAACCAAAGGGGTTCGCTGGACAGAATTAAGTGAATCGATATGTTTTCTTTTTAGCGAGAAACAAGGGATGGAAATTGTCGATGGATTCTACAAACTAAGTAAAGTGGATAGCCTTGAGGAGTACAACGAGCAGTTTGAGGAGCTCCGATCAGGGATGTTGTTCTTCGATCCATATTTGCCAGAGTCATATGCCACCTCATGCTACATCAACGGATTGAAGTCGGAAATCCAATCCCTAGTGAAATTGGGCAGACCAGAAGAATTGATGAACGCCATGGAATTGGCGATGTTCTACAACAAATTCGTTCAAGAAATGCAGAAAGTATCCTACGGGACTGAAGTTTGGGCATCAACGGAAAGTGTTTTTGATGAGGCGAAAGCTGAATTGATCGATAGGGATGAAACAGAGCATATGCAAGTTGAAGTAATCGCAAATCCAATTGAAGAAACAAAGCAAGAAATCAATGTATTTCTAGCAGATGATCAGTCGTCTAAGGCTTCGGTGGCCGAGGAGTTGAAGAAGACGTCAAACCTAGAGAAATACGGCGACATCGAAAAACACCAGACCCAAACCGGCTGTTTTAAGGTAAACATCAATCCCTGTGACGTTAAGATCTATGAAGGGGTATCCAAACAATTAAGTGATTTGGTTGTGCTCCTTGTTGAGTTGTTGGAACTTAGAGTGGCCCAGTCGAGGAAGGATAGCAAGGCTGACTTTCGTTTGAATCAATTTTGTGGTTTACTTAGTGCACCCAAGGTGTTTGTTGAAATGTCTTGGCAAATTGAGTCATCTTTTGGGGTTGCTGCATCGATAGTCGAGTGTAGGGTGCAAGAGGGAAATTTAGTTTTCGACCCTGGAATGGCTGAAATGTGTATTGTGTTGTGTGAGTTCTTGAAATCTCATGCTTCTGTGGAATTGGAGAAAAGTAGGGCTCCACAAAGACTCGAGGTGTATGGGTCAGGAACAAGCAATGATTCCGGGTTTATTTTTGATCCAGGGGGTAGGGATAGGAACTAGTTGTAAGTTGTTTGTAATTTGCTGCTTGGTGCTCCTGTGTGTTTGAAATTTGCTGCTTATAGCTGCTGCAGAAGTGGGGTGCAGATGAATTTTGTTCTTGTGGGCAATGGTGAGCTACTGCAGAAGGTGGGCAATGCCAGCTGCTGCATATGGGTTTTGTTCTTGTGAGTTGTTGCATATGTGAGTATAGTTCTGTTCACTTCAAGTGCATTCAAGTTACCATCCATTCATTTGGCCACATCATCCACATGGAGACTTAAAATGGAGTGACAAAGTCGGACAACAAGGGAAGGAGTTGAGAATGAGCCCAAGTTCATAGGAGGCTACTGCAAGTTCATGGAGACCAAAGGAGATCATCATTCTGCATTCATGTGGCTGCATCAACAACATGGAGGCAATGACTACACTACACATTACCATGATGTCATTAAAGACATTTACTACAGCAACAACATGAAAGTTTTTAGCTGAGTGGAAGACTTTTCTTTTATAGGTACTTGTTGTCATGTATAGGCAATATGATTTTTTTGTATTTTTGAGGATAGTGTTGCTCTTAGTTTCGTCAAGCTTTGAGGACAAAGCTTAAAAAAAGGGGAAGGTAATGTTAGGTATAGGGTATTAGATTAGTAGTATAAATACCTAGTATTAGTGATAATGAGGATTTATCAAAAGAAATAATCAAAATCATACTTTCTCTCTCTTTCTAATCTCTCTTCCTTCTCTTTCCCTCACCTCCCCTCTCAATCTCCATGGGAGAACACCTCGGATCCTAACAAGAAGAATCTCTGTAATTTCACCCATGAAAGGAATTTGTGATGGCCTTTAATGGCGTTTTTATGTGGAATCAATTTACATAGGATTAACTTCGTCCTTCCTTCATCCCATTGAAGTTAGTTAGCTCAATGAGAAATCGAACAGAGGACCGCCGATAATGAACGATCGGAGGACGATTGTTCGAAATCGGAGGACAAAAGTTCGAAATAAGATTAGATCGATCAAGGAAAGGAGAACCCAAGCCTGAAATCTACAAAAGCCCCAAGGAAATAGAGCTCTTTGGCCAGAAATTGGTTGCGAAAAAACAAGGGTTGTCGAGCCCCAAGGAGGAGGACAGTCTCCAGCGACCAAGAAAGGCTTATGTGAACCCAATACCAAACAAGGGTTGTGAGCAAGGAGAAGAGACCCGAGGCCCCGAATCGCAAGAAGATTCGAGGAGGTAGGGAAGAGGATGATCGAAGGCAGCGATCGAGAACCGAAAGCCGCCAGGAAATCAAGCCGAAGCCGGAAGTCGACGATCACCTCAAGAGGTAACCGAGTTAGAGGCGGCCAGAACCGAGTTTGAAATGGCCGGAGCCAAGTTTACATCAGCCGAGGCTGAGATTTGGTGTCCCTCTCTCTCTAGTTTCTAGAGAGAGGAGGGAGTGTTTTCTTTTTTTTTTTTACCTCCAAATTTACAATTACTTTAATGACATAACTTAGCATATAAGTTCACCTTTCACCTTAATTTCTCTTAATGACATAAACAGCACTATGTTGTGGCGAGTGAAGTACCTTCCATCAAAAATCAAAATATAACTTTCATTTATTCGACACCTTAAGAGCATCTTTAATGGTGGTACTTGGAGTACCATAACCCTATTTTTAAATAAAAAATAAAAATAAATGTAAGAGTTGGGGTGAGAATCAAGGCAATCATTACAAATGAGTACCATTAAGATGATACTCACTCTTACACAATATCTTAGTTTTATCCAATTAACAATAACATGTGGGGACCATTTTTTTTCTACACCCACAAAGATTTAAAAATAAAATGAAATATATGTTAAGATACTTTTATGAGTATCATGGTTGTGCATTCAAGTATCTTAAAATGATGTGGCAAAAAAAATGTAAGATATAATACTTGAATTGGGTATCATGGATAAAGATGCTCTAACACTTTATGGAAAATATAGTTACACAAAACATCAATTAAATATCTATATTAATACAAAGATTTATGTCGTCATCATCAACCAATATGATTACATAAGCAAATTAATTGTCTAGATTCTAGAAGTTCCTAAGGTCCAATTAATCACTCCTTAGTTCGAAAAAATATGTCATTTTAGAGTTTTGATTTTGTTTAAAAAATCATGTCACTTTAGTATTTTATCCATATATTTCTCAATTTATCCTCATTTATTTAAAATTTGAATTACTTGAAAAAAGTGACATATTTTCGCAAATGGATGGAGTAATCTTATAACCTATGGTTTCAAAACTCTCAAGATGAATTCTCAAAATAAGTCATATAACATATGGTTTCGAAACTCTCGAGATGAATTATAATATGTGAATGTCAATTTAAGTAAAATATAAAAGTATTATAGTATATTGAAATAAAATTAAAGTGATTAACACACCTATAATTTTCAAACATTCATAATTTTTTACTCAAATGTCGGATTAAGGCGTATTATATATCAAAACGAAGTTATCGACGAGACGACGAGGAGAATACACCTAAGTAATTTTTCGGATGAGGGGAGATCACATGACCCCCTATGACCCTCCTAGCTCCGTTTCTGACTCGGGGGTAATATATTACTCCCTCCGTTCGGCAAAACTTGTCATTTTAGCTTATTTTACAAGTTTTAAAGCAAACAACAAATGTACTAATTTACCCTCAATTATTACCCTTCTTTTTTACTTTATCGAAAACTACAACTAACAAACCATCAATCATATCAAGGGCATTTTTGTAAAGTGAAGGGCAAAATACCTACAATGACAAGTTTTTTTGAACAAAAATAACACACTAAAATGATAAGTTTTGTCGAACGGATGGAGAATTTGATTTGTATCTTTTTTGATCGAATTATTTGAATTGTATCCGGGAGGTAGCAACAGGGCTCAATAATTAATTCCGTGTTGGTCAAACAAACCCCAAATATGCTTAAAAGGAAAGCCACGTGAAATTTCAGTCCTCTTTTCCACACTTGTATTTATTTGATTGCGTTTCATAAAAATCTTTCAACTCTATGTATTAGTATGAAACTATGAAAGGACAAACAAATTCAACCACATGTAACATTAACGGTCAAGTACATGGGCCATTTTAGAAATTCAACTAGCTTGAAACTCTTTTACAGTTAAATCCACTACTTTCCTTTTCAATATCAGTAACACAAATAAAATTAATGTAAACTGGATCTATAAACTTAACGTCCCTCCAAATATAAAAAATTTTATTTGGAAGATTATCTTCGATATCTTACCTACCACTGCCCGTTTAAATAAATATATAAATAGAGTTCTCAACACTTGCTCTCTCTGCAACTCTGACATAGAAGACACAAACCATCTCTTATTTAATTGTCAGATCACCAAATCTCTTATAGCAAACTTTGGCATCAAATTAAAAAAATTATTTATTATACCGGACCTAACAGACAACGCCTCTGAAAACATCATTAACACCAAAACACTCAATAAAGACTTCTCTGACCTTTATTTGTTACTTATGGCATAGCATATGGGAACTCAGAAACAATATAATCTTCCAAAATAACAAAAACAAAAACATCATCAACACGCTATACCAAACAATTAACAACATATCCTCCTGAAATAAAGAAAATAATAATTATATAAAACCTAAAATCAGTAGACCTCAACATAAATTATTTTGGAAACACCCACCTCCTAACACGATCAAAATTAATGTAGATGCCTCAGTTAAAGTTAATCATAAAACTCAAATTGGTTGCATTCTGAGAAACAACTACGATCAGGTAATTCATATATACAAAAGCAACATTAGAAAATGCTCTATTATTTTAGCAGAAGCTATGACTATATATGCAAGTATAAGACAGGCAAACGACTTGAGGATCAGAAGAATCATTATTGAAAGCGACAACGCAACCATCATCAATGCCATCAATCACATAATCAAAACCCCATGGGAGATAGCACAATTAATTGAAGAAATTAAGTCTCTAAAAGAAGACTTCGAATCGATCAATTTTCAGCATTGCTACAGAGAGGCAAATCAGGCAGCCGATTTCCTTGCAAAATCTCCTTTAAATTGTAATATTATCCTAGGATCTTACTGTTACAAGTTCCAAAACATCATCTTTTCATATGATCATGGATGTCTGTAGTACATCCAACTCTTTGCCTACTGAAAAAAAATAGCTTGAAACTCTAAAAATTCAAATAATCTCCGTGTTTTTTTATAAATTGTTTATTACTGTATTACTAAATACACCACTAATTTTACTAGATACACTATTAAAAAAATTCAGATCGTGCCCAAAATTCATATATTTCTCTTTTTTAATAAATAAAACCACCATTTTTTTCCATTAAAAAACCCTTTACTTTTAACATTGAACAAAACTATGTATTATTTAACTAAATACAACACAAATGTGACAAAACCACCTTTATTTCTAAAAATTAACAAAATCACAAATTATTTCCAAAATTTTAGCAAAAAATCACTCATTGTTTACAAATTTTTTTGAAGAAAATCAACCATTATTTTTAACTTTACACAAAATTTCTGACTCAGTTTGGTTGACTCGATTTGGTCCAAAATTTCTGTTTGAACCGAATAAAAAAGTGTGAGACACTAATTGAAATTGTCAAAAACTCAGGAACACCCAATAGAATTTTTCTTTATTTAAAGCTCTCGTTAGATTAGAAATGTTAGCTTGTGAGATTTTGTGTTTGGTCCAGTTGCACTTTATAGTTTATATTGGACTTTTGTGGTTCAGTTTATTCTTATTTACCACCTAAAACACTACCCGATTAACCACCTGATCCACTGATATGTGAAATTTTAGGTTGGAGGATGATAATTCGAATGTATTTTTATCTGGCACGGATATTTTCACCTCTAATTTTTACTATCTCCATCACTACCGCATCATGTTACGGTGAGTTAACTCTCCCTAATCATGTACACTGCAGTATACAGCGGTGGATATGATCCGATATGTTAACCGTTTCAAATACACCGTAAAAAGATGCGGTGGATCGCAAGTGCAACTTATTATGGTGGATTATCATTAACATTTATTAAATATTTAAAATTAATTGTGTGTAATTAATACAGATGCGGTGGGGCAACTGTTTTTTTTTTTTTTTTTTTTTTTTTTTTGGAGCAAGTGAAGGCCTTTCTCAGCACTGCCTCACACAGACAAGGCCCTAACCATGGTCTCCATCTTGCCCTCCACCACCCCCACGAGCGCCTCCACCTCGTCCCTTAGCCTCAGCCACCACATCCCTCCGGAGCCCGCAGTCATCACCGCCCTCTCCACCCACCTCTCTGGCCTGGGTGGCCCCACACGGTGTCATCCACCACCGGCTTAACCACACTCAGCCCTCATCCTGCAGCCTGAGAGGTTGATCATCTTCTTCTGCCATGGCTTCAACCCATTTATAATAGGTTTAATAGAAATATTACATTTCTATAAATGTCCGTATATACACAATTACACAACATGCATCAGCCCCTCCAACCCATTTGTTGAATGATGAGTTGCATTTGCTTGAAGTACTCAGTACTCACCACAGCTAATTGCGGTGGGTGGTAATTTGGCACAATTACTTTTATATATTAATTAATGTTAACAATAATTCACCGCATCATCTAATAACATCTTTCGGTCGGGTCCAGTCCATGGCTACTTGATCTACCGCACCATACAGCGGTGGACGATTATCCGTAGTTAACTCATCGCAATAGGGTGCGGTGATTAGCGATAAAAATAGTAAAAATTAGCGGAGAAAATACGGGCTTCACTTATCAATCATCCGACCTATTTCCAATAGGTTTGACCTAGGGAATGATTATAGGCCTGACCAGGCACATTATTCAAGCCCAAAACATAACAGCTCAAATAGCCCAGCCACCGGCCCAACTCAGTTTGTGTACTGACCGTGACAATGGAGGATAAGTGGGTCCCACCGTGCAACTGAAATCGTTAATGGCCTTACAATTCCTGAATTTACCATTTTACCCCCCTCCATCACCTCAAAATCTCTCCCATTCCATCTTAATTCTGTGCGCCAAAACAGCCCGAGAGCCAATCACAGCAAAACAGAATTCCACAGCTGATCGCCATGGCTGCAACCGCGGTGGCTCCCACCCTCCAGCTTCTGGACTCTCGCCTCCGCTCTCGCTCTCCCTCTCTCCTCCCCCTCCACATCTGCCTCTCATCCTCCACCGCCGCGTCCACCTCCCCCGCCAGATCCGCCGCCTTGAGGAGGAGAAACGGCTCCGCCGGAGTTCGGTGTATGGCGGTTGCGTCGGAGGCGACTGCCAAGAAGAGCCCTAGCAAGTTCGATATCCAGACTCTCACCGGCTGGCTGCTCAAGCAGGAGAGCTCCGGAGCCATCGACGCTGAGCTCACCATCGTGATTTCCAGCATCTCCATGGCCTGCAAGCAGATCGCCTCCCTCGTTCAGAGAGCTCCCATCTCGAACCTTACCGGAGTTCAGGGCGCCGTCAATGTCCAGGGCGAGGACCAGAAGAAGCTCGATGTCGTCTCCAATGAGGTCTCAATTCAATTCCATCCCCAAATTTCGTACTTGTTTGACCTAGTATATTGACAATTGAAATCCCCGGCGATGAATTAAGATGTAATTTCGTAATTGAATGAATTGAGATGACTGATTGGTCTGGTTAGGTTTTCTCAAGCTGCTTGAGATCGAGTGGGAGGACAGGAATCATAGCATCCGAGGAAGAAGATGTGCCAGTTGCTGTTGAGGAGAGCTACTCCGGCAACTACATTGTGGTGTTTGATCCGCTCGACGGATCTTCAAACATCGATGCTGCCGTCTCCACAGGCTCCATCTTCGGGATATACAGCCCCAATGATGAGTGCCTTGCAGAATACGACGACAATGCCAATGTAAGATTTCGAATTTGGACTGGATGCTTAAGTTGAGTGCACATGAATCGAGTTCAAACTTCATCAAAGGACTAGAATCTGTCTTGTAATGCAGCTGACCACCCAAGAGCAGCGGTGCGTGGTCAATGTGTGCCAGCCCGGAAGCAACCTACTCGCAGCAGGATACTGTATGTACTCGAGCTCTATCATATTTGTGCTCACCCTGGGAAACGGCGTCTTTGCGTTCACCTTGGACCCTATGTATGGCGAGTTTGTCCTAACACAAGAAAACATCAAGATACCGAAAGCTGGGAAGATCTACTCGTTCAACGAAGGGAACTACCAGCTTTGGGATGACAAGTTGAAGAAGTACATTGATGATCTTAAGGACCCTGGCCCGAGTGGGAAGCCCTACTCTGCAAGGTACATCGGGAGCCTTGTGGGTGACTTCCACCGAACAATGTTATATGGAGGCATTTATGGGTATCCTAGGGACAAGAAGAGCAAGAACGGGAAGCTCAGACTCTTGTACGAGTGCGCACCCATGAGCTTCATTGTCGAACAAGCTGGTGGCAAAGGATCCGATGGTGCAAAGAGAGTCCTTGATATTGAGCCCACTGAGGTATGATTCTTTTGTTCTATGTACTTATCAAATAGAAAATGGCTTTCAACAAAAGGAATTATTGACAAGTTGTGGTCTTTTGTTCCTCCGATATGTGCAGATTCATCAGCGTGTACCACTCTACATCGGAAGCGTAGAAGAGGTGGAAAAATTGGAGAAGTATCTGGCTTAACCAGTTGGTAGATCAACAGGCAAGGCATGATTTTGTCAGTGAATTGTTCAGCCAACAAGACTCAGTTGTGTATTTTTAATGTAAAAAGCACTTTACTAAACATTTTTATTTGCAACTAGAAAGCAACACCTTGCTACTTAATGAGTAATGCCTGTGTTTTTTCGTGATCTAGCAGGATATGCAAAAGACAAATATGTCAAGAACTCGCGTAAAATGTGTGCTTGGCAATTCTCCATTGATTCCTTGTACTCACCAACTTCGAATTGCAAAGTAATTGAATCTTTCAATCTTTCAAGTTAAGTTGATAATTGACAAAATTCCTGCTTCCTACAGTCATGAAAGACAAGTGTAAAAGAAAATATGGAAAAAGAGGTTTGCAATTAACAAGAATCATGTACTGATGCCATGTGATGTGGTGGTTACTTTGGCTACGAGAAACCAATGAGCCTATTTAATGACATTTGTTAGTTGCATTTCAAACCACATGTAGCTCTAAGACATGCAAGAGCGATATTAGTAACATTCTACTGGTAAGTACTGTACGAGCAACATGGCATCTTACAAGTCAGGTTTGGCCATGCTGTCATGGTTTCCACAACTTCCATAAGCTTCCAATGGATTCTTTATCTTAATTATCATTAGAAAGTGTTGTCTTCTTTGCTGCAGGTCATCAATGAGAAATTCATATTAGTTAACAAAGCATTGAACCATTGCAGATGAGGAAAAAGGATCAGAACAATGGCAAAATGAAAGACGAGGCAAGCATAGGAACTTACCAGGACTTGAGATTTGTATGCACTGTGTTATAGACCTCACTGAAGTAACGGAATCTGGACATATCATGAAATAGAGTATTTAGTACCATTAAGGAACTTGCCAATACAGAATTATAATATGTGCACTGCTGACTAATCTTATTACCTTTTCCTGTTAAGCCTTGCTCAATCAACTCTTGGCTGACGCGGAAATTACCTTCATTAGGCTGATTTAGTGACCTGTGTAAAAATCAAGCAGAATTCCACATATAAGGAGGAAGATCAATAGGCATTCAAGAATAACCACAAACTAAGCAAGCAAAAAAAAAAAAAAAAAAAGCATACCGAGCAAGAGGACCAGGAGAAGCACCTATAGCTTCCGGGCAAGAATAATCAACTCCTCCACAATCCATATCAAAATCATTCAAGAGCTCAGAAAGTGAAAAGTCTGGACCCAGGGAATCTAAATCAAAGTCAAATATATCTCCATCCCTGTCAGACTCGGATGTTGTACAAACATCAAGATTTGCATTCTCCGATATTGCTGGTAAATCAGTAGTATCAAAATCCAGCCTTCCTTTGACATGATCCCGCTTACTCTGAGTCATCCGGTTAGACTTGCTTGGGGAGTAAATTGTACAAAGCTTTCTCTCGACAGAAAAGTTCTTAGCAGGACTGCTAAGAATAATTGTCTTGGAAGAGATGATGGTGCAGTTAGTGGGGGTAGTCTCCAAAGAGGTGCCAGGTTGGTTGGACTTAGCAGTAGAAGAAATCTCTTCAGGAGGGGTAGTGGATTTGTCAGTGTGAGAAGATACTGATCTTTGAGGTGTCTTCGGACCAGTTGAGTTTGAGTGAGGGGACTGAGAAGAAGATTGATTGAACAAGTTCTTTGCCACGGTCGACCCTTGAACTGGTGATCCATCAGGTGTTACTGATTGAAAGGCTGAAGATTTCCCAATGTTATCATGGGGAGTTGCATTATCCTGTGGCTGTCTTGTAATGGTGCCTGGTAGATCAACAAATATTAGCAATATTTTTTTCAAAGAACAACATAAAATTGCAAAGAGTTTTGAATAAGTTGTAGTATACCTGGGGTTGTTGATTGATTGATATCCGTTAATCCACATAATCTCTTGTTAGGTTCAGGGACTGCCTTGTAACTCTTCCTTTTTCTTGAAACATTATAATTAAGAACCGGGGTTGAGAAGTTAGCAGGAACTGTTCTTTTGCTGGCTTCAGGTACAGACACTGATGATACAAGGGTAGTATTGAAGGCAGTATAATCTGATCAGCAGGGAAATTGTCAACAAAGAGAAAAATATTTGGACTCTAAAATTGATATGCTAGGCTAATCAAGTACCAGATAGACTTGCAAATCTTAGCTACTTACCTACTTAGCAACTTAAGTGCACAATGGTTAATATTGTTACATAGATTTTAATTACTATTCTCTTCTGAAATAATGCACTACCTGATGCAGCATTTCAAGATGATACACAAACATCTTTACAGGAAAGCAAGAGGTTTGTGTATTATCTTCAACTGTTGTATTAGGTAGAAGATAACTCACCAAGACATCACTGGTGACTTGGTAAGAGTCACAATATACCAGTTTCTTGACTATTTTTCATCACATTTTGCCAGTTAAGGTCCAACATTCATTAAACATCCTATATGATGCAGTTGAACACATTCTGGGCTTGTTTCTAAAGCCAACTTATGCCCTAATCCTATTCAACTAATTCATCTACCATACAAAAATTAACCAGTTTCATTTCATTCCAATTCACAAGGCCAAATTCACTGTCAATATATCATGACCTGGAATCAATTATGATTATAAAAACAACTTTGGATCTCAGAAAGAGCCTTACCCGCAGGAGAAGAGGCCACGGAATTGTATGCATTAGAAGGAACGACGGGAGTAACAGAGGACGAATGCGGTGGTGGTGGCGGTGTTACATAGCTGAGAGACGCAGACGAATTGTATGCGATCAAGAGATCTTGCATACCGTGCAAAAGGGATTGAACCCTAGCATTCTCCTGCTCAAGCTGGCATTTGGCCTGATCCACAACCACCTTCTGCTCCTTCAAAGAGATGTAGTCGTCCAACATTTCCTTCAAGCTCAACAGGCTCTTGGGGGCCTAATTTACAAACAAACCCCGAAATCAGAAACAAGGAACACAAAAACCTTATCGGCGGGTGGAAGAGACAGCAAGCGATTAGCGATTTAAATACCTCTTGAGCGCTGGATCTAGCGAGAAGAGAGGAAGCCTCGGATCGGAAAAGGGAGCGAGTGCCGGTGAAATTGTTGTCGGCGAGGTACTGGTCGACGATGAAAGCGACCTGGACTGGAGTGACTTTGCCCTTTCCCAGCACATTGCTGCCCGGTTTACGGGGCTTAGTTTGCCTCACCATTGATTGTGTTACTGGCACGACTGTAGAAGAGAGAGCAAAGCGAGATCGACAGCGAGGAGAGGAGAAAGGGAGGAATGGCTGCCGATCTGAAATGAAATCTGAGGATTCAGAGAACAAGAGAGAGGGGGAAAGGGGGATTTTAGAATTAGGGATTTGGAGGTAAGACAGGAAACCGCGGGGAGTTTGAAATTGGGGGCGGAGGGAATGCGGTTTATCAAATGTTTTCCCTCCCCGTGCCGTTTGGGCGGGTAACTAATAAGTTTTCAACATTTCACATTTTAGGTAGTTCGGGGTAAAAATAAATTTTTGTTTGTTTTTTGGGCTCTTTTAAACAGCAATCCAGATAACAATAAGGGTGAGGATTATTCTTATGTGAATATCTCCCCTTTCCTCAACTCTAACAGTTCACCATCTGGGAAGCCTCATGGCGACACCCACATAAACCAAAACCCGAATGGGAAGCCCTCGGGCAACACCCAATCAACCCCTATACCTCCTAAGTCGTCTGTGCGCGGCAAAGGAAAGGGGAAATATACAATAAGTGAGAACAAAATTATGTTTACTCCACGGACAATGAAACTAATCTTTAGCTGAGTCTTAAGTACCCGAGCTAGCCACTCTCATGTTGTGTTGTATTTGCTTGCAGCTTATACCACTACTCCCCTCCACTTACTTCATCATGACTTTGTTGATTGGAATGCATCACGTTGCCCACGTTGTACCTCCGGTCTACTCTACTTTGTAAGCTATACTCACTGTTGGAATCGCCTTTACCCTTATGATATAATTAGCTCTGGTTGTTTTATCATCTGTACAAGGCCATTACAAGAATTTGTTTTAAATAATATAATCTCTCGTACAATTATCTCATTGTATAACAATCTTCTACTAGCTTGCTTAAAATTTTCAAGCTTCCACTGTGACTATACCTTGCTTAGGTCCTTGAGATTTGTATATATGACACTATATCCTACTTATTACCTTTGGTCTAGTGACCACCACCCACCTCAAATGGCTGTTGTTACCCTTTTTCTTTGGATTTGCAACTTATTTCCTTTGGCCTCTTCTAACTCTATTCCCCTCCTGCATATATCTTTTATTTATTTTCTCTGCTCTACTGCTATAACTACTTGTTCTCATTATTATTGGTTATCAATGAACAATCAAAAGGGAAATTCCTCCGGGAATGACACCCATAACCACAACCCACAATCTATACCTCCTGGGAAGCCACAGTGCGAACCCCAAATCACCCCCTCACCAACTGGGAAGCCTTCTGGCTCTCCCCTTATCTATCATTACCCTTCAAAAATACCTTATGCTCCGATCAAATCAAACTCCACCAATGAATTTAAGCCCTTGAGATTTCGTGATGTGTTGCACAAGTTGAGTAAATTGTTTAGCCACTATCGAATTCCACTTCATCACAAAATAACTCTATTACATACTGCTATTTACCTGTATAAATCTTATATTAGCCTACCCATAAACCATTATACTAATTCATGTAGTACTCTATGTGTGCTTATAATCACCTTTATCTCCTGGCTACTATTTTACCTTAAACAAAGAAATTATTTTACTATGCACTTCTTGCCTACCTACTCTAATATGTTGAATAACAACCTCACAGTTCTCATATCATGCTTTCTGATTTACTTACCAAACTTTACACCATTGACTGATAATAATACTCTGAATATTTCTTTGATATGCAATAATCTACTTTCGATTTCCACTCGTGGTTTTTCGGGTTGGCTACTTCCTCTGGTTTGGAAATCACCATTAATTTCCTTTGATAAACTCCTCTGTGAGTTTTTTCATGCCAGTTACACCTATAACCTTCAAATAGATCAACCTACAGCTAAATCCTACGATCTCAGGCCAATATTAATTCACATACTACTCATCATGCTCAATCATGAACTGCTTATAACACCTACTAACCCAATTTTTGTACAGGTATTTAACTTTCTCTTGATGTTCCTTGAACTTAGTGTTCAAGTTCCTCATTTGGGCCAGCTACAAGACACATCTACACA
The DNA here is from genome assembly GCA_963922045.1 of Persicaria maculosa. Lineage (NCBI taxonomy): Eukaryota > Viridiplantae > Streptophyta > Magnoliopsida > Caryophyllales > Polygonaceae > Persicaria > Persicaria maculosa. The sequence goes on from OY998268.1 coordinate 54,135,736, forward strand.
GGATGCCATCCATACTACAGATCTCCAGATGGCCGGTTTCAGAACACCACATCCAATTCAACATGAGCTTCATCATACTCCTTACCGGACCAGCGCTCTCTCAACAGACAATGGCATAATTAATCACACTTTAACAATATTTATTAGCATATTCCATAGGCTTACAAAGTACTGGTTCTCACATCTGCTTGTTGGTTATCTTACCTATGTGTTATCTTGTAACAAAAGTATTTCTCCTATTAGCAACCAAAAATTCCCCATCGATGTTTCTATATGTTTTTTTGAAGTACTAAATGCTTATCTTTCCATTCTAAAAACTAAAAAATCTCCTATACAAATCAACACACCACATTATTTTACTCAACATGTAGACCAAACAAACTGCAAAATACAGTGGCTCGTCAGAGCCACCTACCTGATACTTCATCACCGGGGAATAAAATTCAAATATGGCTTAACCACCAAAATAACCCTCGAGACTCTCTTCTGTTTGAAGAGTATAACTCATTTACCAATTCCCTAATAATGGTTAATTATGAAGATTAGTTTTTGGAATGTCCGGGGTCTTGCCAAAAAGAATATTTGGACCCAAATCGATTCTACGTGCAAATCGAAACACATAGTAATTCTTGCATTGGCAGAAACAAAACTACAACAACCGCCAAAAGAAAAACTTTGGCGCAAAACTGGATTTGACCACTCTTGCTTTTGTAGCTCCACTGGCCTTTCCGGGGGCCTCTGCCTTTTCTGGAAATCGTCCCACCTACACAATGAAACATTTGAAATAATACAATCAGGTCAACGTTATATCCTAGCAAAATATCATAACATACCAAATAACCTGCAAATAATAATAGCTTTTATTTACGCACCACCACATCAACAAGATAAATCTGCCTTTTGGGATGACATATCTGCCATCATACAGTGTAACCCTCTCCCCTGTATGATTATTGGCGATCTAAATGATCTCCTTACCAATGAAGACAAAATGGGTGGATCCCAACTCGCTCCACATCGACTTAACAGACTAACCAACTTCATTCTCAATCATGATCTCATCGACATCCCTACTTATGGTAACCAGTTTACCTGGAGAAAAAAGATTTCAGGACCAGATAACACATACGAAAAACTAGATCGAGTTCTAGTTCATAAAGATATATTCTATAAACTACCACACCTAAAAACCAAAAACCACGCCTTCACCACATCTGACCACTGCCAAATCACACTTGAAATTTTGCCAACCATCCGCCCACCAATGCAACCTTTCCGTTATGAATTGGCCTGGGGGAAACAAAAAGATTATGAACTCCTTGTCCGTCAGGCTTGGCGCATTAATCCAGATGGCTCTGCCATGTTCAAACATACCAAAAAACTACAGAACCTCAAAAAAAAGAGTAAAATATGGTGCAAAAATACTATAGGCAACATCTTCTTGCAAGTCACAAAAACAGAAAAAGAATTACAACAACTCCAACAGCAACTAATGCAAAACTACGACCCTGCAACTGACAACAAACACAAACGCTTATTAATCAAACACTCTAAGATGATAAATTTCCACACAACCTATTGGGCACAAAGAGCGAAACGAATACACCTAAAAGCAGGAGATACAAATAGCAGATACTTCCATCGAGTGGCCACTGGTAGGAGAAATCGTAACATTGTTAGATCACTTACCTCCTCAAATGGTATTCCCCTTACTCTTGAGGCAGACATCCGTAATGAATTTAAATCAGAATTTACTAAACGCTTTGCAGCTTCAACCATCGACCCAACCCATTGCTCGCTTCTTGACCACATCAAAACTGAAATTACTCCTAGCCAAAATGACATGTTAACACGTCCCATAACCAATAATGAGGTCAAAACAGCAGTCTTCAGTCTTGCAAATCATAAATCCCCGGGTCCTGATGGCTTCCCGGCGGGTTTCTTTAAAAAATTCTGGCACATTGTGGGTCCTTCAGTCATTAAGGTCATTAAAGGATTCTTCCTTAGTGGTAAAATTCTAAGACAGATAAACCACACCTTCATAGCGCTGATCCCGAAATGCGATGCACCTACATCTGCTACCAACTTCAGACTGATTAGCCTATGCACTACTCTCTATAAAATCATATCAAAAATTATTGCAACAAGACTAAAGGAAACGCTACCCAAAATCATACACCCATTCCAAAGCGCCTTTATCACAAAACGATCAATTCAGGACAACATTCTAATTGCAAATGAACTATTCCACTCCTTCCAACAAAAGAAGGGTCATTCGGGCTGGATGGCCGTAAAACTGGATATGGAAAAAGCATTTGATATGGTCCGTTGGGACTTCCTCTTTAATGTCATGAAGCGATTTGGTTACTGTGACCTCTTCATTTCATGGATTAAAGAATGTATTACAACTGTCTCCTACTCTGTTCTTGTCAATAATGAACCGACGGAGATTTTTACAGCTTGCAAAGGACTCTGACAAGGCGACCCATTATCTCCCTATCTCTTCCTTCTAGTATCAGAAGTACTTGCCCGTGGTCTTCAATTTGAATCCGAACAACCTAGGAGTCACATTGGAATCTCTCCCACCCGTACCTGTCAAAGAATCCCTTTTCTCGCTTTTGCAGATGATATCATTATCTTTGCTAAAGCGACTAAAACAGCATGCGATCAGATAAATAAACTCACACAATTTTACAGCACAACATCTGGGCAAAAAGTTAACCGCCATAAATCATCTTTCCAAACTACAACCAACACAGGTAATCACACAATAACCACAATAAAAAATGAAATCCAAATCTCACATACTACCAACCTGGGAAGTTATCTTGGATGCCCAATTATTTCTAAAAAAGTTACTAATTCTACATTTGATTTCTTACTTTCCACAAGCAAACAACAACTTACAAGATGGACTGCTAGTAACCTCTCCCAGGCTGGCAGGCTTACCCTAATAAAATCAAATTTATCAGCTAAACCTCTCCACGTCATGCAGTGCTTTATGCTACCCACATCAATCCACAAAGAACTTGACAAGATAAACCGAAACTTCCTCTGGAACAAAGGGGCAAAACACCGCCCTCTCATCAGTTGGTTTGAAGTCTGTAAATCTCGACGCAATGGGGGACTTGGCCTCCGATCCTCAGAAGATATGAATAAGGCCCTTCAACTTAAACTTCTTTGGAAAATCCTAGTTGAACCTACTAACCCCTGGGTTCGACTAATCACCGACAAATACCTCAAATCTGACCATATCTTAAACTACAACCGTAAAGGAAATACTTCATGGCAATGGGCTAAGCTTTGCAACCTCCTACCCCTTTTCAAAAAGGGTCTTCGTTGGGGGGTGGCTGATGGCTCCTCTATAAACTTCTGGCAGGACAACTGGTTCGATTCTTCCCCTCTTTGGACCCTAGCTACAAACTATTCCCTTGCAAACACAAATTTGCTTGTAAGTGAGTTCATTACCCCTACAAAAGATTGGGACATCCCAAAGCTTCACTCTGACCTACAAGCACATCTTCCCCACAACATCATTGACAATATTGCCCAGATACCAATGCCAAAATACGTTACACAAGATAGACTTTATTGGAAATGGAGTCGCAATGGTTGGTTCTCCACCTCATCGGCAATAAAAATGATTCAAAACAACAAGCAACATTCTAAATCGGACTTCCACTGGATCTGGAAATTGGACTGCCTACCAAAAGTTAAAGACTTCATCTGGCGGATCACCAAAGACGGTATACCTACTACAGTCAAACTAGCTCATCGGGGATTGGGGGTCCCTACGAACTGCCCTCTTTGTGATATGAACTATGAGGATTTAGAGCATCTTCTATTTATCTGCCCCATAACCAAAACTACACTACAACTACTCTCCCCTAACATCTTCGATAAGGTAGATAATGCATACAATACCACAACCACTATAGCTGAAACCTTAATGAAGCTAAGAAACGACCTAGAAATCCAGGACTTTTCCACCCTTGCTGTAGCCTGGTCGAGCCTCTGGTTCTTCAGAAACAAAAAAGCCTTTGAAAACATCGACCCTAACCCAAAGGCAATACAATCTTTCATTTCTGAGCATATTTTCAACTGGAACAAGTCTAGAGAAATTGAACATGACCTTGAGGTAAATATGCACCCGACAAAAGGTCGATACCAAAAGAAGAGCATCCGAAAATGTTGTCGATGGACGAAACCAAGACATGGGTGGTTCAAACTTAACTTCGATGGAGCATTTTCCTCTACAAATTCTTCTTCCTACGGATACATCATCCGCAATGTAGATGGGTCGGTGGTATTCTCTGAGGCTGGCCTGTCTCCTATCCCCTCCGCTCTTGGGGCTGAGTGCTTCGGCCTGTGGAAAGGGATTCTTAAGGCAATTGATCTTAACATATACAATATCATTATAGAAGGTGATAATCTTAGCATCATTAATAGTCTCAAGACTGGATGCTCCTGCTCTGGAGAGATTAAGATGATTCTATCTGACTGTCTCTTCTCTCTCCACCGATTCTCGGATATTGAGATTAATCATATCTTTAGGGAAGGTAATTGTGCCGCTGATCGACTTTCTCATCTTCCATATCCTTTCTCCGGTACTTCTTTACCTCCTGACGCTGCCCTGCGCAATATCATCCTCCGGGATGCCCTTGGCTAGTTGCTTCTTGCAACTACCAAATTCTTTTCTGTTCAAAAAAAAAAATATACACCGTAAATTCACGTCGCTAATTAATGTTGAAAAGAACGTTATACAAAACGTTGTATTGGATGTTGTTGTAGAGAAGTTGTCGACGTTGGTCAATGTGAAGTGAAGGATCAGTCGGGTCAAACCGGGCTAACAACGTCGGATCAAATGTTGTTCGGAAAAATATTATATAATCTCTCTCTCACACAAAAAAAGCAAAACAATGTCCAAAAGGACGTTGTTATTATGCTGCTTTAGTTTTTTTACAATCTCACACACACGCACAAACGTTGTTAATGGTATTTAGTTTTTTTTAATATTTTATGTTAGATTCAATATGGACCGTATTAGCAACATTCAATCCGACGTTGTTGTCCTGTCCGTATTAGTAACGTTCAATCACAATTTCGTCCACATCATATGATTTGACGTTGTAAAACGTCGGATTCGACGTCGCTATAACGTTCAATTAAACATTAATTTGTGGTGTATTTAGGGTACGTGCTACTAAAATTGTGAAATAAATCTCTTAACCATTACTAAAATTGTGAAATAAATCTGATCTTAACCACTACTAAAATTGTACTATAGTTGTAATAAGTGTTTCGTGTTGCTTATAACATGGGATATTGCTCGATCAACAATAAAATCATCAATTCCTGAGTATTTCATTTTACATATTTGTATACACCTGAAACTCGAACATACAATATAAATCGAAAATAAAAGAAAAAGGGTGCAAGTGTATGAAAATGGGTTTTTAAAATATAACAAAAACAACTCATGGTTCAATCACCAATAAATAAGATGCCTTGCATGCATGAGTGTTGTATCACTATTTGTGTGCACTATTTTAAAAACAATAACCATCTCTCATGTACATACAATTTCATATCGCTTTATTTCATTGCCTAAATTCTCATAAATCAATATATATATAGTATAAACTCAGTTTTGACAAATGAATTAATATGGAAAAACAATTATAGGAAGAGGGACTCCTCCATCTCTCTAGTAATTAGGTCCCAAAATTCGGATTGATCTTTGATGTTGGGTGCCCCTCCGATCCTTATTTGATCGATTCTCGCTCCTTTCGGCCTCTCTCCCACCTTCGGATTTATTTACTCGGTGTTCGTTGAACGTGCTCTCGTCACCTCCGTGTTGTTGCCACCCACCATTCCCGCCGCTGGCCCATAATCACCTCCACCGGTGGCTTCGTTTGGCTTGGTTCCGGCTAAGCCTCGGGTCTTCTTCTAATCTTCTTCCTACCTCCCCGATTCCTCCGTCGATTTGGGGTTTTAGAAGACCTCTTGGTCTCTGTGGTGGGTTACGGGGTTTGGGGCTTTTGGTTTTCGTCCTCCCGTTTCCCCTGTTCATCATCATCTTCAATTCCTTAATTTTGTCTGCAATTTCTTATTTCCGATGGATCTATATAAAATCAGAGCCGCTACAAGAGTGTGCCCCGACTCTTTCTCCCCCTATTTTTTCTCAGATTCTACTTCATCTGTCTGCTTGCTTTGAATCTCTGGTTCTCGGTCGCCGTCCTTGCCCGTATCTGGTCGTCGTCGGCCGCCGATGTACCTGCTATCGGTGCTCCTTCCTGGCGTGCTTGGGTTGGTGTTTGAACTCTTTGGCGTGCAAGGATCAGTTTGATCCTTGTACGCCAAGTTCCAACTATTAAAAAAAGACATACGGTGTTAAATGTTAACAAATTCTGAACATTGATTAGAGATGAATCAAGGGTGGAGATTAAACGAATTTAGTGATTTTTTTAAATTAAGGTGATGTGGGGCCCATATCAAATCAACACCCACGTTATATACGAGCGCGTGCAGCATATGTTTTGAACAAAACCCTAACCCATCTCTCACTGCGGAACAGAGAAAGAAGAGATCGAGAGAAGATACTGCGGAACAATCGCGCATCGTCGGAAACCGCCGCCGCTGTAACCATCTTCCTCGGAAATCGTCGTAGATGTGTGCTGTTTCGTGGCGATTAATTGTACAATGCTCGCGTTTCGGAAGATCGCAGGAGATTGACTTCGCGAGCCTGTGACAGTGACGATGACGATGAAACAACGCAGCCGCCGCTGTAATCTTCTTGTCTTGGATCGACTTCGCGGACATGTGACAGTGACGATGAAAATCAGGTTACAACACTCTTTCTTTCCCTTTGCTTTCAGTTTCAATTGGACGGATTTCAATTTTGTATATTGCATTGTCTTGTTCGATTGAATTCTTCTGCCAGTTCTTTTTATTTGAAAGAAATTCTGGTTGTTTTGGCATTGAAGGAAATAAGCAAGCTTTCTGGCGATTTGCAGAGGGTACGTGTGGTGGGGAGGATCAGGGTGTCGTGAAGCACCGGGACTGTAGGTGGTGATTGGCGTTCAGGTTGTGATGCCAATGTAGATTCTCGTGGAAATTGTGTGCAAACAAAAAGAGGGCCCCTTCTAGATGATTTGAATTAGGATTGTATTTGGCAAATTCATTGATATTTAGATTGGAGGTTTGGTAAATTCATGGGATGTTTGTGTTCGGCAAACTCATGTTTAGATTGGAGGTTTGGCAAACCCATTCGAAACACTTCTAGATGATCTAAATATATTACTAATTGATATTTATAGTTTTGTAATAGAGTATTCATTGGTATGCAATAGATATTCGATGGAATGTGATAGATTATTCGTTACTATTTAGTTATTATTTCATGTTTAGAGTCACTATTCGGCAAGTTCATAGTTTCTATTCGTTGATAATACAGAATTATTCATATGAAATTGGTTAATTAGATGTGGGAAATCAAGAATTACATTTACATACTCTTTCAACCCAGCGAATAATTACTATCAACTTAGCGAATAATTACTATCAACATTGCGAATAGTTTCAAAATTGACCAACCCTTTTGCTATTATCTAAATGATAACTCCTCTTTACAGATGAATAATAACGATCAATTTAGCGAATACTTACTATTCACCTAGCGAATAATTGCAAAATTGACCAACCCTTTGCTATTATCTAAATGATAACTCCTCTTTACAAACGAATAATAACGATCAATTTAGCGAATATTTACTATATATTAACCTAGCGAATAGTTGCAAAATTTACCAACTCTTTTGTTATTATCTAAACAATAATTCCTCTTTACACAAGAATAATAAGTATAAGTTAGCGAATAATTAATATCACCTTATCGAATATTTCAAACAGTGCATCACACAAAAAAAAATAACATTACCCCACCAAAAAACGTAACGCCACAAAAAAAAAAAGAGACGCACGCGCACGTTCAGCAAGTACGGAAGGAAAGAGGTGGGTCCCATTAATTTTTAATTAAAGAAAAAGGCAAAATTACCAAATAATCTCAACCACTCATTTGATTCAATCAATGGTCCAGATTTGTTAACACTTAACACCATAAGGGATACAAACACATGACCCAACCTCTATATATATATACATATATATTATATATAAAAATTAATTTATTTTCCGAAAGGGCCTAAATCTCGAAAGGGCGTGACTAACCATCCGAAAAGGTTTGAACTATTCTCGAAAGGGTTTTGAGTCTTTTGACAAACTCTCGAAATAGTTAATCAATCTTGTTGTAAGAGCTTGAATAATGCTTACTTTAATCCTAAAAGCCATTAGGGCTTGAATAATTTTTACTTGATTAATACTCCCTCCGTTCGGCAAAATATGTCGTTTATTATTCACGCACGCTTTTTTATAATGATAAAAACTATATAAAATATTTATTTTTTATGAATTTTTTTAACAAATTTGTACTTATTAATAATAATTACGAAATTGTTAAAAAAAATTATTAAAAAACTAGATATTTTATATAGTTTTTATCCCATAAAAAAAGCATGCGTAAATAGTAAAGTGACATGTTTTGCCGAACGAAGGGAGTAATAATGTTCGGGTGCGTTTTATTCGGGCTTTGTTCGACTTTGTTTGGTGAGACGTAGTGGCATATTGCTTTGGTGGGGTTCTGACAGTAGGAGTCGGGATTGGTCGGGATCGTGGTAGTGTGTACGGGACGACTCCGTGTACGGATAGATTACTTGGAGGTTCGTCTTTACTACCCACAGGGATGCCTGATGTATCGCTGGCCAACTGTGTTTTTTCGCGAGGATGTTTTACTTCGTCCGTAGTCTACGTTCCCATTCTGCCAGCTTTATCTTTGTTGTGTTTTCATCTTTTGTTGTTTGTAGTGTCCCACCTTTTTTGAAGTTGTTAAATGTTAGACGGGTCACCGTCTACCGACTTATCGATCTCTCTAGGATCAAACTTATTTGAGCTCAAATTTTTACTTAATCTATATATATATCTCTCTATATATATATATATATATCTCTATATATATATATAGTATAGTATAAACTCATCAAATATCTACCACGAATTCGTCTTACGTACCGAGGTTTCAATTACCATGAGATTCTTCCTCAAAAAAAAAATTACAATGAGATTTAAAAAAAATCAATTACAAAATAGAATTCATTACTCACTTTTTCGCTCCCTTGTGCTTCTTTCTCTTTTGTTTTTCTTTATTCCTACTTTTAACCGTGGTATCTCACTTGTCAACATTTGTCATACTACAAAACAAGAAACACAAAAAATCACCTTAATAATGTCGGTAGTTAAGAACTTGAGAAAGTTAACAAATGGTTGGGAATAAACAATTAAAAATAAGGTGGAAATTATACTAAAATACAAGGAAGGGGAATCATGTAATGCTTTAAGTTTTTATGTTTGAAAAAAAATTATGACCTCATAATCAGTGTTCTAAAAAGCGTTAGACAGATCTTAGGCGGTGAGGGGTCGCCTAGGCGCTAGGCGGCATCTAGGCGGTCAAGGCGGACGCCTAAACGTGCATAGGCGACCGTTTAGCTCTAAGCGGAGGGGGGTCGCCTAGCGCCTAGGCGGTGCCCAGGCGACGCCTAGGCGCGATTTTTAGAACCGTGCTCATAACTAAAAACAAAATAAATTTAACACGACTCTTCTTATATGGTATAATCCAACCTAATACGACTCTCATTATTACACGGTTAGATTGAAGTTTATCAGAATCTCACATTAAGGCTCCATTTCATAGCAAGTAGTTTTTCAGAATTATTCATTTTAATATATTTTATAAAGTTTTAAATGAGATAAATATAAGATTATAATTTAATTAGCTTCTGGATTTGGATTTTCAACAATGATTCACCACAATTTTTTCATAATTTTTATTCTTCTATTCATAAATTTCTTTATTTTCTTATTTTTCATCAATTAATTTGTATCAGCTACCTCGTCAATTAAAGTTATCAGTTACATCTTACTAGCTTGTAAACAATCGAATTTAATATATATTTAAAACATAATCCATCGGTTTCAACTATCTCATTAACTTCATTTCATGATACCAAACTCACCCAAGTAATTAGCATTTAACCCCAATCACATTGTTTAGATTCGAAGCCCCTCTTGTTTAAAAACAGTTTGGATGGGTTTCAAAAGTCGGGAACAAGACGGGACCATCTGAATTTATCTAAATGGTACTACTTACGTCTCAAAAATTCAAAATATAAATTTTTTGACCTGATATGTTTTTTAAAAAGTTAAAAACTATTAAAATATTAATTTTTTAAATTAATTTTTTACATAGTTTTAGCTCATAAAAAACGTGCAAAAAAATCAAGCGATCTATATTTTGAGACGGAGTAAGTCTTTAGAGCCTATTTGTTTGTAGGGTAAAAAATAAAAGAAAAATAAATTAAATTTTATATATAAAATTTATATAATTTTTTTATGAGTTACACTTACAGGAGAGTGGGAAATAGTTTAGAGCATTTTAGATAATATGGTTATCCAAACTAGAATTAGGTAATCAAATAGGAGGAAAAAAATAATTTTATATGAAAAATGAGAAAATGGACATAATAGTTAAAATATTGATAAATAAATCTTAATTTAAATATGAAATAAATACATGAAATTAACTATTACCTCTAGAAACAAATAAGGGGTTTAAGTATGTGTTTGGTAAATAAAAGGTTTTAGATGTGTATAGATGGGTGTGTATATTTTGTATGAGGTTGAGGTTTAAAAATAGGTGTTTATATTTAAAAAAACTATATGAAAACTATATTAAAAATAGGTGTTTATATAGAAACAAATAAGGGGTTAAGCATGTGTTTGGTAAATAAAAGGTTTTAGATGTGTGTATATTTTGTATGAGGTGGATGATTAAAAATAGATTAAATAGGTGTTTATATTTTTTTAAATATATATATATATATATATATATATATATATATATATATATATATATATTTGATACAAGGAAAGAATTTGGGCGGTGTCAGACTCTGTTGATCCACCACCCAAAAGCGTTCTTTTGGACGAGAGCTTGGAGCTCAGAATGATCCAAGGGCGAGTCAAGATCGAGTTGATGCCAAAGACGAGTCATCTTATCCGCGACCTGATTGAGCTCTCTGAAGACATGCGAACATGAGGAGCATTGGAAATTTTGGAGAAGTCGCTATGAGTCGGCAATAATCATTTCGATCTCCCATGAACAGCTCCAGACATCATTGATAGTGTTGATTACCACGAGGCAAGGTTGTAATTAAAAATAGAAGAAGTGGAAATGAAGGAGGCTAAAAGGTTGTAATTAAAAATAGAAGAATCGGGTATAAAATACTTATTTTGAAGGTTCTTGCTATATGTACCAAGATCACGTGCTACATGTACTCAGAGATAATGGATTCTAGATCTGTATGATTTTGAAAAATAATACAACCGGATCCATGATACGTTCGTGTTGTGATTTTAAACAAAAAGTTTAAAACATAAAAAACAAGAATTGATCAAAGATCTGTTTGTATATATATTTTTTTATTTTTCAAAATTTTTTAAAATAAGATTGGATCTAAGGTCCGTTCTATTTTTTTTTTTCAAATTGATTGAATTGATCCTAAACCCGTTTGTTACTTTTTTCACTTTGAATGTAATTATTATAGACACGTATCAAGTTAAGAATGAAATGAATCTATGAGCCGCTATACTGAGTGTGTTTAGAACCTGTCACGAGTGCATAAGCCTTGCAGATTTTTAACTCCTCGTTTTAAAATCTATCAAACAGTACGTTCCCCATCATCTTTCATTTTTTGATTTAAAAGCATGAATTCGAGACGTTTCAAACCCTCACATTTGTATAAACTTTCACATGTCAAATACAACTACAAGTCTACAATTATGTGACATAATTTTAAAATCTTCAAAACGTACTTCTATAAAAAAAAATTGTTACAATTAAATGTTGACTATATTAATTAAACCAACATAAGGTCCATATATAACATCTTCGTGAAATTCTACCTATATATATGGAAATGAAAATATATCATAAAGATCCATAAATTGGACCATTTATCCCGTGACAAGTATATTGAAGTATAACATTAATAAGTTCTTAAATCACGAGAAGAAATCGTTTCAAATAGGGTTAATTGCACAAAAGGTCCCATTTTTAGAGGGTTGTGGTCAGTAGTCATAACTATTGAAAATATTAAAAAATAGGTATTAAAAATAGCCCCAAATCTTTTTTATTAAAAGAAAAAAAAGAGAGTTTTTATGATTACGTACGAGAGGAGAACAAGGTCGAAGAGAGGAGTTGAACCCTACAAAACATAGATTCAGTTCAAATCTTTATTAGCCCGCATGAGCTTAGCTCAACTGATAAAAAGGTGATATTTGGGCAAAAAAATTAAGGATCGAGTCTCATCGACGACAGTTTGGGAGCAACTTCTCAAATGAAGAGGGCTTCTTATGCGTAGTGAGCACTGATTCCGACCTCTATTATCGGTCAAGTTACCATTATTTACCTCATCTCATAATCACGTTAGGCCGGATGGTGAGGGCGCCGGGGTGCGCGATTTTACCATTTGGGCAAGCTCAAAATCTTTCTTAAATTTGTTTGATGATCATTAATGAAATATTGTGATAAGTCATACTAGCTCCGTCCGTTCACTTTTATTTGTCTTTTACCATTTATGCACGTTTTTCAATGTGATAAAAACTATATAATTTTTTTATAAATATTTTTTAATAATATTATACTTATTGGTAAAAAGTATGAGATTATTAAAAAAAAAAATTTAAAATTAGTAATATTTTATATAGTTTTTATCATCTTAATTAAAGAACGTGTATGGATAGTAAACGAAAAATAAAAGTGAATGAAGTGAGTAATTAATAACCATCTAAACAAACCTTAATATATACTCCGTATATTCATCAACCTAATGTCCAACTAAAGCCATTAGTGTTAGTTATAAAATTTGAATGTGGTAGGGTAGTTTTTATAATTAATTGAACCATGACTTTAGTTTTTTGGATAGTTTTCATAATTAATTACTACATCCGTTGCAAAATATAAGAACTTTTACTATTTGACATATTTTTTAATGAACTAAAAACTCTATGAAATATTAATTTTTTTTATATAGTATTATACATATTAACAATATGTACAAGACTATGTAAAAAAATATTTCATAGAGTTTTTAACTCATTAAAAAACTTGCCAAATAGCAAAGAGACTTATATTTTGTAATTGAGGTAGTATAATTTAGGCTAAATTACATAAAACCATCCATTAAATATTGTTTTTTTTTCCACTTAAACACCCACTAAATTTGCAATTACACAAAACCACCCGTTAGATACGATTTGTTTACAAATCACCACCCAAGTAAAAACATTCATCAAAACATCAATAAAAATTACTAATTTACCCCCAAAATTTAACCAATTTTTCTTGTCATAGTCATTGTAACACCTCAGACTTGTAATTAACCGAAAATAAAAAGTATTTATTTATCCCACTGTCATAATTCATACACCAATAAGATCTTAAATTTGCAAAAATTTAGTAAATATGCATCTAATATATACAAATGAAGATGTTCAATCCCTAAAAAAGGTATAATAGTTATTTACAATATTTTTTTCAAAAAATCTTAACAAAATTTTACCATGGGTAGTGATTTGTTAACAAATTGTATTTAATGAATAGTTTTGTATTATTTTTTACATTTTCAATAGTTAGAGCTACCGACTGAACCACCCCTAAAGATGGGGCTTTTTTATGCAATTAACCAGGAAAGAAAACTTACTACAGTAATTTACAAGGAGGGACCATTTTCTTTCTTTATTTAAATAATGTTTAAAAAGAAAGAAAGAAAGAACAGAGGGGCGTTAAAGCTGAAGGATCTGAGCCCCTACAGTAATAATATATTCGACAATTCATTGGGCACCAACCACTGAACCAAAGTGAGCTCTCTCTCATGGAGGGAAGACACAAAACCCAGTAAACAGCATTCAATTTTCACTCTCTTCGAGCTATCAAACCCCTTTTTTTTCTTTCTTTACCTCTCCCTCGACACACTTTACCAAGTGCCCACCCCCACCCCACACCCATGTCTGCTTCCAACACGCATTAAACTACATGCCCACCACTCCCCACCCAAAAGAAAAGCCATCTAAAAGCAGAGGTGAAAGTGTAAAAAGGCGCAAGGAGACCACACAGTCGATGGAGTAGTGAGAGAGCGAGAGAGAAACACTTTACTCTTTGAAGTTTGAAGGTTGGATCAACAACAGCGAGAGCTGATTACTTCTAATTCGCCACTGGTAGATAGGAATCTGAGGAATTCAATTTAGCCATAAAGATGGCAACTTGTTCCACTTCGATGTGGGTTTGCAGCCTCTGGCTTCTCCTGTTGAGCGCTGCTTTTGCTGTTCAGGAGTTTCCCTCATTCGGGTTTCAAAGATTCGACAAAGGCTCCAACTTTCAGTCCCGAATTTCCCTTCTTGGCGATGCTAGGGTTGATAATGGCGGGGCCGTTTTGCAGCTCACTGAATCTCGGAATTCGAGTGCTGGGAGGGCCATGTACAAAGAGCCGATTAAGCTAGCGAGGAGGAATCGCATCGGGACGGCGTCGTTTGGTACGTATTTCACATTCTCACTGTCCCCGGAATCTGGGGATGGCCTTGCTTTCTTGATGGTGCCTGGTGGTTTTGCTTTAAAGGCCCAAAATTTAGGGCTTTCTTATGAGCTTTCTGCGAGGAAATTTAGGGCTTTTGCTATTGAATTTGACACAAAATTGGATGTGGAATATGGTGATTTGAATGACAACCATGTAGGAGTTGATGTTAACAGCTTTGTATCTGTCAAAGTAGCCAATGCCTCAAATGCCAAATTGGTGTTGAATAGTGGCGAGAGGTTCCATTGTTGGATTGATTACGAGGCAACCTCGAAGCATATAGAAGTTAGGTTGAGCAAATTTGGGGAAATGAGGCCCATCAATCCACTGCTTTCTTGCAGGATTGACTTGGCTGAGTACTTTAAGAATGAGGAAATCTGGTTTGGGTTGACCTCTTCCAACTCGAATTCGTCCCAAGTCTGCAAAGTTTACTCTTGGAGTTTCAGTCTTAGGCCTGTCCCTTATTGGATGCATTCACAGCCACTGAACCCTAGGGCCTTCAGTAAGGATGAGCAGCCCGTGTCGATGCACAAAAAGAGCGATTGCATCCTGCGAGTGCTCACCGCGATCATTGTTGGAACAGGGTGTGGAGCGATGGGTGCTTTCGTCGTGCTTCTTCTCTGGACCTTCTTCACCACCTCTAGGATGCAAGTTATGCCAGAGGAGTTAGTCTCGTCTAGAGTTGAGTATGACTGCGACAAGGTGAAGGTGATTGTAGTGGATCAGCCTCTCAAAGAGAGTAGGAAGCAGTAGATGTTTGTTAGGAAGCTGTATTTGGTTAGTTGGTTTGCTGTGATGTAAATGTGTTTTCTTCTTCTCTTGCAATGTTTTGTTTCTCTACATTTTGTGGTTTAATTGCAGTGTTGATTGATGGAAAAATGTATGCAAACATTGAGGTTTATCTGTATGGTTTCCAATGTGGATCAGAGATGATTATTAAACTTTCATTGAGTTCTCACTTGTGTGGAAATGAGTTATAATGGAATCATTGTACTGTTGTATAAGCTATCAGTGTATTGAATGAAATTAATTCACAATCAGGCATTTTGAATGAATAAATTGATTCCCTTTTCTACTTGCCCCATTTTGTAGGTCAATGAATTTTTATTTTCACTTTCAATTGTATTACAGATACACCAGCTGAGCTTCACACTCATCATCTTGCATTAATTTGTTCTAGCAAACAATCCACAGGAGTCCATTGTGTTTTACTGGTTTACATTCAAAAGATCAGTGTGACTGGTGTTACAGCCAGTGCATCACCAACCCCATTAAAACATCTAGAGATACAGACAACTGGGATAATGACTTAACAGAAGCTAACAAGCCATTGTCAAAGTGCTAGTTGAGGTCCACTGCACTGTCTTACCCATCTGTCATTTTGTGTGCCTCTCTTTGACAGAGGACCTAAAATTGGGATGATTGGTTTTCTTTTTGGGAATTTTCTCCACCTTAGCAACAACATCATCTCTGGGTACTTTGAACCATATAAATTCGAAGTTTTTTGTTTGATCTTGCTGCAAAACAAAATTGCCTTCAATTCCAAGACAAATCTGAGAAAGGAACCTCTCAAGGGCTTTATAGCTTTGGCCCCATACTTATTGTCATAATGCCGACACGCAACCATGAACATGTAGAAATATCAAATTGAGACATCCAAGCAAGAAACAATCTTATTGGGAGGATTGAAACTGGGCTACAAAAATCAAAATATGTAAGTGGATCTGTCAATTTTAGGCCCATGAAATTGTTGGGAACACATCTTATTGGGTTTTTGAGCTATCAATTTTGGAAGGAGTTGTTCATTTATCTTATTGGGTTTTTGTGCCCTTGCTTCAGATCTTGTTCCTTGATGATTGTGGATTTATTTTAGGCAGATCGGTTTGATTTGGCATCAAGGATAAGGGATGATACCATTCGATTGTTCGTATAATGGATTGATTGAGTCTTTCCTCGCGAGTGTCCTCGGACTGGACCAATCGACAGTTAACCAAACCGAGAGTCAAGTGCAAAAGAAGAAAACTAAAGAGTTCCAAGGATCAAATGAGGATTGATCTCGCCACTGATGTGATCGAGAAGCTCAAAGGAATCAAAGTATCTGATTCTGTGTCCATACGTGTCTTTTAACCATATACGTGGTGACTAGTTCAGTAACCCGCACCTCGGTGTTTTTTAAAAATAACTCCAATATTGAAGATTTATTTTTATCTTCTTGTTTAGTTGTTTTCTTTTTTTGAAAAAAAAATTACTTGTGTATATCATGTATTCACGTAATTGAAAAGTTCATTTTGTAGATTGACTCTCACCAAATGATGAGTTCATAGATTCTCATTTTCTATTTAACTACTTCAATATATAGCCTTAGCAATAAAATGAGAATAGTCATTATATAACTCTTGCATTACATGATTTTTTTTATAAAATAATTTTATTCGTACGTAACACATTGTTGATGTCATGATTTTTTAGAGTATTAATAATTATGGTTTTTCTAATCTATACCCTTATTTACAAAGAAGCAAAAAATGCAAACATTTTAAAATAGAAGCAATAGGCTAAACATCAAAGCAATATATATCATTTAAAAAAAAGAGGTGCCCAATCTTAAATGTTGATTCAGAATCTTTTAATGGCTTGAATGATGACCCGCAATTAGAAATAAATTTTAGTGACAATAATATTAAATACCTTTAAAGCAAAGAATGAAATTAAAGATGATATGAATATAACGAAAAATTACAAATCTACATAGGTGAGCCATTAGACCAATTATATATATATACACAACGTTGTCCGAAGATGAGATGAAACGATATTTATAATGAAAATAAATAGGATTAAAGATATTATAAATCTTTTTAAAAAGTTAAAGAAAAATAAGTAAATTATCATATCTTAACTAATTTGCATTTGATAAGATTTGGTCAAAATATTACTATAAACAATAGAAAAAATCAATACTTAATTAGGATAAGATTTTGTTATTAATAAATAAATTAAATGAATGAAGTGGTTAATGAGATTTTTATAATAACTTAATTAATTACTAATTTAAAATGCTTACATTAAAGGAGAAGTCGCCACATGACGTAAGCGACTTCTCCTTTAGTATTATACTATTGATTAAGAAAATCTATAAGCTAGTTAATTGGTTAAAAAAATGAGAGTCAATTCAATTGATTATAAGTGAAAAATTAAGACTAATGATAAACCAGTTAGGAAGTTAAGTATAATAATTAACGCTACAAAGACGTATTATTGACAAAATCATATGAGCTAAAAAAACATATATTGACGGACGGAGAGAGTATTATCTATAAGACTATAACTATCTATATCTCTATTTTGTGACAACGCTTCCTCCTCTATAATTTTTTTTATTAGGAAAGAATTCGGGTGAGAGAGACTCTACCCGAGAATCCTCCTCTATAATCTACTTGATCTTGAAGCTGCCCAATGTTTTCATTTTTTTTTTTGTCAATTTTTATTATTAATGTGGTTCAGCCTTTTAAACTATCATATTTATTTATTATCTATAACTAGGGGTGTTATTTGAGTCGAACCAATTGACTATTATTAAGTGTTCCTGTTTGCTCGTATTTTTTTTTATCGAGTCGAGCCTGATTTTTGTTTCGAGCTAAGAATTATGCTCATACTCGGCTCGCGAATATTTAACCAAGCTCGAGATTGAGCACGTTTGGTTAATTTTTTACGAGCCGAGCTCAAGCTTCTGTACTCGTTTTTCATAAGCTCATTTTTAGTAAACTGGTTTAAACCTGAGTAAACTCATTTCGAACTCGTTTTGTGTAAACATACTAATACAAACTAAGCTCACATATGTAAAACGAGCTTTGTACGATAAAGCTCGAACTCGACTTGAGCTTATTACGAAGTGAGTCAATTCCTATTTCATGTTACAAAAACAAATACAAATAAGGAAGTGATACCTTTTTGACCGATTCACTACGTATAAGATTCAAACCGGGGACGTGGAAGGACGAGGGACCTCAAATTCCACCTTCAATTTCATCCGCAAATGTTCCCTATAAAACACTCTGCAATTCCCTCCCTAAACCCATTCATCAATTCAATTCAACCCTCCAATATTAATCGATTCAAAAAACAAAAACAAAAACAAAAATGACCATATGGGGCATGTTCACCATGATCTTCGGGAGGACCCCACTGGAGACACCCAAGTACGAGACGATCAAATCCGCCGACGGCTACGACATCAGAAACTACCCGCCTTGCGTGGCGGCGCAGGTCACCACCGACCCCTCTCAGGTCAAGGACGCCAACGACTACAACTTCAACCTCCTGGCGGACTACATCGGGGTATTCGGGAAACCCAAGAACGCCGCCCCGGAGCCGATTGCCATGACGGCGCCGGTGATCACAAAGGAGAGCGAGAAGATCGCGATGACGGTGCCGGTGATCACCAAGGAGAGCGAGAAGATCGCCATGACGGCGCCGGTGATCACAGAGGAGAGCGAGAAGATCGCCATGACGGTGCCGGTGGTGACGGCGGAGGGGGGAGCGTCGGAGGCGTTGACGATGCAGTTCCTGCTGCCGGGGAAGTATAAGAGGTTGGAGGAGGCGCCGAGGCCGCTCGACGAGAGGGTGGAGCTAAAGGAGGTCGGGGAGAGGAAGTATGGGGTGGTGAGACACCGAGGGGTTATGAACTCGTTGAAGGAGAAGGTGGCGGTGGAGAAGGCGGAGGAGCTGAGGCGGCGGTTGGAGAGGGATGGGTATAGGGTGGTTGGGGAGGCTGTGCTGGCTAGGTATGATCCTCCATGGACTCTCCCTTTCCTTAGGACCAATGACATCATGGTTCCAATTCAGTAACGTTAATATGATACCCTAGTTTACTACTTTACTAGTCATGATGTTGTTGTTGGATGTGTGGTGATCGATGTTGTTGTATCTTTAAGTATTTCATTTTGAGATCGTTGGGCTCATTGGGTGGAAAGTGTACGTGAAGCTACTTATCAATAAATAAATAAAAGTTGATACTTAAAATTCAAATTTGTATATAAGTCACTGAATTGATTTTAGAATGGAACTCATCAGTCTTAATTACGTGCTAGAACATTTGAATCCCACATTATATGACCCAGTATGCACTAACAATGTCCATTGATTGTTAAAAGCAATTTCATCGAGTTACATTCTTGACTCTTATGAAGGATGAGATTATGTACGTTTACTATATATATATATAAATAAATTATGTATGGAGGATGATATATGAGATTTTTGATGTTATTACTCCTTGAAGATGGCCTCCTTTAGCCAAATCAAAACCCTATACGTCTTCCATTCCACATCATAGGGGCACCACATTGACTGACTTGTGCTATAGATCGAGGTAGTTGTTAAAGACTTCTAGCGAGTGATAACTCCTGATGCAATATATATTATGTAGATATATTATGGTTTTACATTGAATGATGGAAGACAAAGAAGAAGACAAGGTATCATTTATTTTATACAAATATCTATTATTCAGTTTTGGTTTTATCTATTATTCGGATATATTTATCTTTACATTTATCTGAAATCAAATTTGGTTTAAAAAAGATTTATTTGTTTAAATCTGCTTTTGGGTGTATATATATATAGGTTAGTTCCGGTGTATACAACCCTTATCGCGTATCATGCACTCAAAAATTATTCGTCTATTTGTTCATGATTATTCGTCTGTTTGCACATAATTATTCATCTGTAAAAAGAGTGTAAAAATTGTAAATTTTATTCTAATGAATAATCGCCCAATACCACCGAATAATTTCATTCCACCGAATAATCTCTCAATACAATCGAATAATCAGAAGTTACTTTTAATCTCATCCGCTGATCTTCTTAATTCAATGGCCCAAATTTGTTAATATGATACACAATAAGAGTTGTTTACATTTGATCTATTGCCTATATATATTAGATATAGTTTGTTGAAGATCTTTTGCAGGATCTTTGTGATATATGGAAGGAGAATTCAAATTCAAACGGTTGTTTAAGTTTGAAGATTTGTTGCAACCAAAAATCAGATTTTGTGGAAGTTCAAGTGGCTAATGTTCAAGCTTTCAAACGTTCATAAAATCAGCCCCCTGCACTTATAAAAGGGACCGAATACAGCAGTGAAGAACAACGAATAGCATTGATCGACATCAAAGCCATACTTCATAGCAATCATCCGCCATTGTTTCTCTCGTCTTTCTCCATTATTGTTCTCGCTTTATTTTTTGGATCCCACATTATATGACCCAGTATGCACTAACAATGTCCATTGATTGTTAAAAGCAATTTCAGCGAGTTACATTCTTGACTCTTATGAAGGATGAGATTATGTACGTTTAATATATATATATATATATATATATATAGGATAGATCCTGTGTAAGCAAGTGTTACTGTGTAATTTATGAACAAATCTAGAGCGTCGGATTAAGAAGATCAAACGGATGAGATTAAAAGTAACTTGTGAACAGTAACATTATTCATAAGTACGATGTGATTATTCGTATGTACATACATATGAATAATCTTTTGTTACTTACAAATAATTACATTTGTTCATACATACGAATAATTACATTATTATACACGAATAATCGCTTGGTACCTGGGAATAATTTCTCTGCTCACAAATTACACCGTAAGGGTTGCTTACACGGGATCCAACCTATATATATATATATATATTATGTATGGAGGATGATATATGAGATTTTTGATGTTATTACTCCTTGAAGATGGCCTCCTTTAGCCAAATCAAAACCCTATACGTCTTCCATTCCACATCATAGGGGTACCACATTGACTGACTTGTGCTATAGAGGTAGTTGTTAAAGACTTCTAGCGAGTGATAACTCCACCATGATGCAATATATATATATATATTATGTAGGTATATTATGGTTTTACGTTGAATGATGGAAGACAAAAAAGAAGACAAAGTATCATTTATTTTATACAAATATCAATTGGATAAGATAAGTTTTATTCGGTTTTGGTTTTATCTATTATTCAGATATATTTATCTTTACATTTATCTAAAATCAGATTTGATTTAAAAAAGATTTATTTGTTTAAATCTGTTTTTGGGTGTATATATATGTATATATATATATGGATTTTTTAGATATAGTTTGTTGAAGATCTTTTGCAGGATCTTTGTGAGATATGGAAGGAGAATTCAAATTCAAACGGTTGTTTAAGTTTGAAGATTTGTTGCAACTAAAAATCAGATTTTGTGGAAGTTTAAGCGGCTGATGTTCAAGCTTTCAAACGTTCATAAAATCAGCCCCTGCACTTATAAAAGGGATCGAATGCAGCCGTGAAGAACAACGAATAGCATTGATCGACATCAAAGCCATACTTCATTGCAATCATCCGCCATTGTTTCTCTCGTCTTTCTCCATTGTTGTTCTCGCTTTATCTTTTGAGAGTTTCTAGAGCTTCATTGTACAAATCTAAAAGTGTTATTATACTAAGAGTATGCATCTACTCAAACGTATTCACTAGGCTATTATTTCACGAGCGTTTTGAGTTGACTAGATAGTAGCGGGTGATGCTACGAGTTGAGAGGAGAAGGGTTGTTCTTCTAAGTTGTATCTAGGATTCTAAGGGATCTGAGTTGATTGGATAGAAGCGGATGAGGCTTTGAGTGTTTAGAAGAAGGAGAGATCTTCTCGGTTGTATCTAGGATCCATAAGAAGTGAAATAATAGTGCTTTTGAATCCTACGGGTTGGATAACCCTCGGCGGGGACGTAGGCCAAGTTGTGCTGAACCTCGTTAACAATTCGTGTGTTTATTTAGTTTTACTTCCAGTTTCATTTTCCGCATATTACTTTGATAAGTTTGTTTTCGTTCACATGATTTTGAAGAACTGTCAAGATCTTGAGATCCATTTCAAGGCATTGACTCTACATTGTGAAAATTGTCCATACTATATTCAACCCTCCCTTCTAGAGTATTTCTTTCATACTTTTATTCCTGCTGTGTTCTTCAGCAAGTTCTCTAGTATGAGATCAGGATGCAACCTATTTATCTTGGTCAACGGTCAAGGAAGGAGGAGGAGGACAATAAAATTCCACAAAACTAATCATTCTGAAATATTTATTTATAAATGTACGGAAAAAATCCACACAAAGATTACGGAAGGAAACCGATGTCCAATGCCAATATCCAAACCCTAAGGGGTGAGAGCTTGGCTCCAAATGAGCGGGCTGAAAAAGTACGTGACTAAAATTTATAAACCAATTGAAGTTGAAAAATTATGTGAAATAAAGGTTGAAAAATTATGAAATAATATAAACTCTATATGAGATGTAAAAGAGTTTATTTATAAAAAAAAATAAAGTTTGTTTGGTTATTATTTTTTTTTTTGAGTAAGTAAGAATTCGGTTGGCAGGCCTAACCGATAGCATCCTTGCGGATGAGATCAAGAAGATCGATGTTAGTCTCAAGTGCAACCCTGCTAACAAAGCGATCAAGATGTGCAATCTTGTCTGCCGCTTTGTTACCCTCACGGGGCACATGAGAGAAAGTCACAGTTTGGAAGGCCTGAATTAGCCGTTTGATGTCGCCCATAAGCAACTCGATTTCCCATGGGCATTTACCATTCGATTTGAGATGGTTAATGATGACAAGTGAGTCTCCTTCAATAATAATTTTATCATGATTGGAGTTTCTTGCATTAATAACACCTTCTCTAAGCGCCAGAGCTTCTGCGAGAATGGGAGAAAGCCGACCTAACTGCTTGCAACCCAAATTCATGACTCTTCCTTCACTATTCCGAATCAAGAAGCCAACAACAGCAATTCCCCCTTCAGTTATTGCTCCATCAAAATTTATTTTAACAAATTCCTTATCAGGTTTTCGCCATCGGACATTTTTTCTACTTAATTTTTGTTTCCTAGCAATATTATTAGAATTGTTGTAATGGATTGTTTCTTCCAAATCCTGCTTGGCTCCAATCTTCCAATTTTTCTGTATACTATCAATGAACATCTGAACTTCCATTCTAGTTGGTTTTAATTTGTTTCCAAAGGAAACCTGATTCCTATAGAACCATATTGCCCACCATTTAATTGTTGTTTCCTCTATTTTTTCCATTTTTAGCTGTGTACCCAACCACTCTATTAAGGTGTGACCACTCCACATTGTTGCTGGGGCATTTTGACAAATGAGGGATAGAGCTGGGGAGTGTAACCCAATATTTTGAACAAAGGGGCAGTCTACAAATAAATGGATCTCGTCTTCCACTAAGTTGTTACAGAAAACACATTCATTGTGAATAGCATAACCACGTCTACTTAATCTGTCTTTTGTTGGTAGGCCGTTTTGAGCGATTTTCCACAGGAAATGCTTGATTTTGGGGAGGGTATTCACCTTCCAAATCCAGCTACAACTATCGTTTGTAAAAGAATCCCCGTTAGTTATGAATTTGATAGCACTAGAAGTGGAGAACCACCCATGCTTATCTGGCCACCAATAAAGCCTGTCCTCCGTAGGATTTGATGGTAGCGGGGTCGTCATTATTTTGTCCACCCAATTTTGGTTTAGGATTTCTGTAAGCTTTTGTCGGTTCCATTTACCGTTGCAAATAAATTCAGACACTTTAGTGTTCTCGTCGAGATGTGTAGGAAGGAGAGGAAGAGGAATCTGTTGACATAAAGGGGTCTGAGAGACCCAGTTATCATACCAGAATTTTACCGTTTGTCCGTTACCTATTGACCAACATAGCCCTTCCTTAACTTTTCCTATCAGATTAGATGCATTCCTCCATTGCCATGATGTATTATTTCTTTTCTTATAACATAATATGTCTCCATCCTTAAGGTATTTATGTTTAATAATTTGTACCCAACAATTCTCAGGCTCCGCCAGAGTTTTCCAAAGAAGTTTCATTTGGAGTGCTTCATTCATCGATTTAGATTTTCTGATCCCCATTCCCCCTTTACATTTAGGTTTGCATACCCTATCCCAGCTGATTAGTGGTTTGTGTTGCAAGTCTTTATTCCAAAAGAAAGTTCTATTTAACTGGTCCAATTGTGTGTGGATTTTAGGCGGAAGCATGAAGCTTTGCATAACATACAATGGTTTAGCGGCCAAATTTGAATTGATTAGGATAGATCTGCCCTGCTGCGATAAAGAATTGGCCCTCCATTTGGATATTTGCTCTTTAGTTTTACAGATGATTTCTTCGAAGGTTTCCTGGTTAACTCTTCCATTAATAATGGGACATCCCAAATTTTTCCATTGTCCTTGTAAGTGGGATTTGAAGTGAGTTTTGCAACCCTTGAATTCTAGCAGCCGGAACCCCCATTGTTGTTTGGAAGGAAGATTTGTGGAAATTTACTTTTTGCCCCGAAAGGAAGCAATATTCATCCAATATTTCTTTTATTTTGACACTAGCTGTTAGACTGGCTTTTGCAAAAATGATTATATCATCTGCGAAAGCAAGGAATGGTACACGCGGGCCTCCAAAGCCAAACCTAAATCCTAGGCAACTGTTATACAAATTAGATGCATTCTGAAGTTTTCTCGCTAAGAGTTCAGCGCCAAGGATGAAGATAAAAGGGGAAAGAGGGTCACCCTGACGAATTCCTCTGGAGGGAGAAAAGATATGTGTTGGGGAATTATTGACAAGTACCGAAAATGACACCGAAGATATACATTCCTTGATCCAGCCGATGAATTTAGGGTGAAATCCAAATCTATTCAGTATTTCGAAAATGAAATCCCAGTTTAATCGGTCGTAAGCTTTTTCCATATCCAACTTTATTGCCATCCAACCCTCATTTCCCTTGCGGGTTTTGAACGAGTGAAAAATTTCATGCGCTATGAGAACGTTGTCCTGGATTGCTCTATCTGCAACAAAAGCACCTTGCAGCGGGTGTATTAGCTTGCCTAGGACATTTTTTAGTCTGTCAGTGAGAATTTTAGAAATAATTTTATATAAAGTTGAGCACAAACTAATAGGCCTGTATTGACTTGTAGTACTCGGATTATCAATTTTTGGAAGGAGGGTAATGAAAGTATGATTTATCTGTCGAAGCATTTTCCCAGAGATGAAGTAGCTTTTCACTGCCCTGATTACCGAGGGGCCCACAATGTCCCAATAAGTTTTGTAAAATTCAGCTGTAAAGCCATCAGGTCCGGGGGACTTATTCCTACCTAAACTGAAAACTGCATTCTTTATTTCACTATTAGATATAGGCCTGATTAGATAGCTATTTTCCGCCTCTGATATCTCATTAGTAATTAAGTTAAGATGATCTCCCCACTGCACATTAGCATGCCTATCATTTCTAAATCTTTTCTCGAAATCATGCTGTATTTCTCTTCTGACGTTTTCCTCCCCGAGGATCTGGGTTCCTTCCATAGTCGTAATAGATCTAATGATTTTCCTATTTCTACGACCCGTAGCGATTCTATGGAAATATGACGAGTTAGTGTCATTAAACTTAATATGTTTTGTTTTTGCCCGTTGGTTCCAGAATGTTTTGTGAAATTTGATAAGCGCCTCTTTCTTTTTAATCAGATTGTCTTGTTTCTTATGGAGAACCGGATCAAGCTGCAGGGCAGAGGACCCTTGGAGCATCACGAGTTCGTTCTCAACTTCCTTTAGCTGGCGGAAGATATTTCCGAAGGTCCTATGATTCCACTCTTTGATCCTAACCTTAAGTACTTTCATTTTGAAGATCAATTGATAAAGGGCAGATCCGCCACAGTTTATTCTCCAAGCTTGCTTTATTATGTTTCGTAAATCTCTTTTGACAAGCCACATATTTTCGAATCTGAAAGGAGCTGGCTTGGGGGTATCTCCCAAGCAAAGCTCAATTGTTATTGGGCAATGATCCGAGGAGGAAAAAGCGTGGTGATAGACTTGGATATCCGGGATCGCTTCTAAAATGCCATTTTGTACTAGAACTCTATCTAATCTTTCCATTATATTGTCAGATCCTGCTCTCTTTTTCCTCCAAGTAAATCTATTACCAGCAAAAGGAAGATCTATCAATTCACACTCATTGGTAATGTCCGTTAGGCGTTGTATCCTGGCAAGGGACACATCTAGCCCACCCACCTTATCCTTGCTAGACAGAATATCATTTAGATCACCAATCACCATACATGGAACCTCAGATTCCTTAATCAAAAGTTTGACCTCATTCCAGAAATTTGGTTTATCCTTCTCCTGAGCCGGAGCATACACAAGGAAAATTCTACATCGGAAAGCTCTCCCATTATTGATATAATCTATACAGACATATCTTTGACCGCTTCTTACAAAGGAGATCGACTCATGGATGAGGAGATTAGATTTCCATAGTACACCTATACCTCCCGATTTCCCAATAGCTGGCACCCAATACGCTTCATCGAAGCCTATTGATTTCCATAATTTCTCGTCAGGTATTTTTTCCGACTTAGTTTCCGAGATCGCTAAAAGCTGGATGTGTTGGATTTTGCAGAAAACATTTATTTCGGTCCAGAAATTTGGCCTTCCAATACCTCTAATATTCCATGCTCCTATCCTCATAAGCAAACTATTTCAGCCCTTTCCTTACAGAGTTTACACATCAGAAGAAACTTCTTCCTACTCGTTCCTTGTTGTACATCACGAATGCAGTTACTTATAAGAAAAAACCTCCTAGAACTGGTCTCGGCTAAGGAACCTATAGGAGGCCTTGTTAGCCAAAAACCAATATCTTCCCGAGAAAAGCTGAGCATATACATCAAACTACACGAACATTCAAAAAATACCTCTTCAGATGCACTAAACTTGGAAGCTATTGTTATCACTAAAAAGATATGTTTTTCAACCCGTTTATCGCTGGAATGACTAATTTTGTATCTAGAAGTGGTTATTAAACATACTACCCGAAAGTACTGAGACCAAAAGGAGGTCCTATAGTTGCAGCCTCCAAGCACCAAGTAAGGACTTGATGAAAAGAAGAGGATTAGTATCGAATGAAAGTACTCAAGGACTTGCCAAAGCCACCACAAGAGCCAAGGTACATCAAAGAAGTTAGACCAAGACTCTACTAAACAATGTTTTAGCCAAAAGCACCCACCGCAAACTCTCCATCTCAGATAAATGCAGACAAGGCCAACCCAGTTTGCACAATGAATATAGGTTGCAACAGATTTATAAAACCATACATTAACCATAATGTTTAAACAAGGGAACCACCACTTACAGTACAAGTTACATAATGGATAAGCCCAACTACCAAATTTTATATAGTTCATAGATGATACCATGATAGACTCTAGAGAAATATATAACAGACACTCACAACACTTAAGCACTCCTAGACAAACAATCCTTGACACTACAATTATTATTCCAAATCGAGGAAGGATCCACCCCGATTGGTTAGCATAGATAAACAGCAAGCCTTGTTTAAAACAGGGAGTATTGTGAATCAAAGCACAAACAGCATCCCACTCCCAGGAGAGGCTGCAATGCCCAACAATTTGCAGATTAACACTCATTCTTACCCCTCTTGCTGCCTCCTCCCATCAGTTTGGAGCAGGCAGAATCACCTTCCTCGACCCCGAGTTTCCGCTTGCCGGACTCAGATTTGACAGCTCCCTCAACCCCAAGCTGCTCAAACCTCAGAATCGCCGAAGGGGAGTCCGAGGGAGCAACTAGAGGGTTGAGAGATGAAGGTGGTATGGCAGCAGGCTTGCATAAATTAGGAAGGATAAACTCAGCAGAGGCAGGAATATTACCGAGCATACGGTCAAAGTCTTCTTGAGTAAAATCTGCAGGGATGCCATAGCCTCCTTCACTTCCATATCCACCTTCGTAGTCATCCATCTCCTCATCGTCAGCTTCGTAGTACTCAGGGTCTTGGAAGTCAGCCTCAATTGCCACCATATTAGCATCATCTGGGATCACAGCGAGAGGGTTTTGAAGAGCGCCAACAGTGGTGACAGATATAGGGTCAGGGGCAGTAGGAATAACCTCAGAGACAGCCAGATTCCCATCCTCCTCTTCAACCAAAACAGTGGCTGCAGTAGCAGACACCTCAGCAGAAGAAGGAGAGGAGGTGACAAGGGAGGATGAATCAGAATCAACATCCACATTGGAGCCAAAGCATTTCCATAATTCAGTTTTTGAATGCCCAAACGAAGGGGGAGGAAAGGCCAAGGACTTTTTGCTAGCCACCTTCACCCATTCCCCACCTTCGTTAGCAGGAGCCTCGTCCTCCGTGGCCTGAGCAGGTGCTCCAGGACCAGCACCCATAACACCTCCACCTCCAAAGCTGCACTCCCTTCTCTTGGGACAGTTCTCAAAAGCATGATCAGCAAGACCACAACAGCCACATCCTTCAGGAAAATCTTCAAACCAAATTGGATAGGCCTCCAATTCTCCCAACTCATTTGGTACCATGACACTTTTGCTAGGAATCCTTGTGATATCAGTGCTAACACAAACCCTGGGGTACCTAAGTCTTGCTCCATTCGGATTAAAGGCAGACACCCTAATCACTTCTCCAATCTTGTTCTTTTCCACAATAGATTTCAAGAGGGATTCACTTACAAATTTTGTCGGGAGTCCAGGAAAGCGGACCCAAAGATCCATTGTGGACACAGACTCAGTCCAGGGGTCGAAATCAATGCGCCAAGGCCGAACCAACATTAGTTGGCCAGCAACATAGAAAGGACGACCAGCCCAGACTTTGTCCCTATCCCCTTCCAGATCGAAGCGCAATTCGAACCAGTGGTTTGCTAGAGGAACCAATTGGAACCCCGCTTCCAAAAATTTCCAGTCCACCTTGATCTTCCTTCTAACCTCCTTGGCCTCAATTGGGTTCCCCACAATTGTTGCAAAGAGAGAGGTACTGTTGAGTGTGGAGATGTTAAGTTGAACCTCCGGTTGAATTTCTTTGAGCGCCTGGGCATCGATCTTTGCTTTCTTGAGCATTTTCTGCAAAAATTTTTGGTTGGCAGGTGGCAAACCAACAGACGGAACCGAAGTTCTTTCTGTGGGAAAACCAGCCGCCATGAATTTTGGGCCCTTTCGGGAGTTTTTCTCAGGAGGAATGAATGACTCATTCTCCATGGGTTTTTTGCCTTTGTCCACGATGGACTCAGCCATGAAAGCAGACACAGGAAATTGGTTAGTAGATAGCAGAGGAAGAAGATTTTCAGAAGAAAAGAAGTTACTGATAGTGTGAAGAACATCAACACACTTAGGTTTCCTTAAAAAGATTTGAAGAGAAAGGGAAGAGAAGCAAGTCCCGCTGACCTTCGAAAAGCCGTACCATTCCGATGCCGTGCTCAGCAAACGAACACGAACACACTGCACTCCGAAAAGACAGCAAACAAACAGGCTTATCTTCAACGACGAGCACCGTACGGCCATAGAATGTGGATTAGGCCACGGGGGAGGCCGATTACACATAGCCCCATCAAACCAAGCCAGAAGGACGCCTAGCCTCTCAACAATAGCTTGATCTTCAGACGCCAAACCGTATTTCCTATCCCTCCACCCCATATGAGTTCTACGAGTCTTTCTGAGGAGGATATCCAACCCAGCAAGGCAGTGCCTCCACCAAATTCTTGCAGGAGGAAGATTGCTCCCAAAGAAATCATCATTATTACTTGTTTGAACAAGGATTACAGAAGAGATTTGACTTGAGATGGGATTTGGGCGAAGAGGTTTTGAGAGGCTAGGTTTTCCCACAATCTGAATTGGGGATTTCTGGGTTTCGTACAAAGGGGATTTTAATCGCAGCGCGTGCCGCGCGTACTTCCAACTTGGGTACTCCATGTACTTTTCGACTTGTTTGGTTATTATTAATGATATTATGATAATTTCAAATCAAATAAACTACAAAAAAAAACTCATAAAAAGCTATAAAAGTTAGCTTTTTTTAAACCACTAATTTAAGTCACCCGGCCCATGGTAACTGCCCTATACACAGTTCATTTTAAAATCCATCTCTCGGATGACCCATCCGACATTCAAGTTAGATTATACTTTTAGAGAACGAACGATAGTGGAAAATAGGGTTTAGAGGGTAAGCATAAAGCATACTCCACAAGGAGTCTGAAGGGTCTTCTTATAATATTAGGTTAACATGGATAAGATAGTTTTAATAACTTTTATTCATACTCCCTCCGTTCGGCAAAACTTATCATTTTAGAGTGTTATTTTTGTTCAAAAAAACTTGTCATTGTAGGTATTTTGCCCTTCACTTTATAAAAATGTCCTTGATATGATTGATGGTTTGTTAGTTGTAGTTTTCGATAAAGTAAAAAAGGAGGGTAATAATTGAGGGTAAATTAGTACATTTGTTAATTGTCTTAAAACTTGTGTAATAGGCTAAAATGACAAGTTTTGTTGAATGGAGGGAGTGAAATGCTTTGAAGTTTGGAATCTTTGGATGTTGTTTTATAACAAACCTTTAAAAACTAGTTAAAGATTTGAGTTCGAATTAACATATAAAGAGTGAAAGAGCTCACTCAATGTAATATATATGTAATGTCGGATGCAAGTATACAAAGAAGGGATTGTTATATATATATTTATTAAGTAAAAATTTGGATAGTCGGAACTATCCAAGAGCATCCTTTCGGATGAGATCCTGGAGATCTTTGTCGATTGTAAGGTTTACCCCAATAGGCGAATGGTCAAGGTGTGCAACCTTGTCAGCCACTCTATTGCCAGTGCGGGGAACATGGGAGAAAGACACCTTTCCCATGTGTAACAGCAGTGATTGGGTATCCGATATGATCAATTCAATTTCCCAGGGGCACCTGCCCTTTCCTTGGAGATAGTCAATGATGATTTTCGAGTCCCCTTCAATAATCCAGTTTTGATTATTTAGGCATTTTGCTTCCATAACTCCCAATTTGAGGGCGAGTGCCTCCGCCATAATTGGGGAGCATCGCCCCAGCTTTCTGCAAGCTAATGAGATTGATTTTCCGTTCCAGTCACGGATGATGATTCCAGCACTACCCTCCCGCGATTGAAGTGTTGAACCATCAAAATTCAGTTTATAGACCCCCCTGGGTGGCTTTGTCCACCTACGAAGGGAGTTTGTAATTTTTCTTTGATGGTTCCGGTTTCCCCCATCTCGTGGTATGTGTTGTTCTTCTCGGTCAATTTGGTCCGTAAACTGCCTAGCTTTGAGCCACGCCTCCGTCTGTTTAGAACTGAAGTTCTCAATGGTGCTTACTCCCGGGATATTATGATTCCTGAAGGCCACCGCATTCCTGAAATACCATTTCGCCCACCATGCCGTTACAATCTTTTGTGCTTTGTCTTTATGTAACGACCGCAGCCATGTCAGAATTCCGCTGATGTCTCTGCTCTGCATACATATCTGGTTCAATACTAAGATTTCATTTGGGGTTAGATGTTTCGTTGTTAGCGATGGAAAACATTCGACGAGAATATGTAAGTCATCCTCTCTGATGTCATTACAGAAGCTACAGGTTGTAGGGATTGAGAGGCCACAGTTAGCCAATTTGTCTTTAGTTGGTAGTCCATGTAGACTAGTTTTCCATAGAAAGTTCTTGATTTTCGGTTGCAGGTCTAGTTTCCATATCCACTCTAAATCATCACGCCCGCCTAACTCATCTTTGGTGACGAGCCTGTAGGCGGAAGACGTGGTAAACCATCCATTCTTGTCCGGCCACCAGTACATCCTATCTTCTAGAGCAGAGGTAGGAAGGGGAATAGATGTAATTTCTTCAACGATAGGTCGAGGCAAGTTATCGTTCAATTTCTCCGTCCACCATTGTCCACCAATTATATAATCACTCACTAGTTCATTTTCATTAAACAGGGTCAGGCTATCCACCCGCTTAATGATGGGGAGTTCAGAGATCCAGTTATCAGTCCAAAACTTCACAGATCTTCCATTTCCAATAGACCAAACGAGGCCTTCTTTAAATTTGTCTAGGAGAGCGGATAGTTTCGACCATTGCCATGACGCAGGGCTCGCCTTTTTATAGTTCAGCAAATGGTTAGTTCTGAGGTATTTATGGGAAATAACTCTAACCCATGTGTTATTTGGTTCCGCCATTATCTTCCAAAGAAGTTTCAGCTGTAAAGCCTCATTCATCTGTTTTGTTTTTCTAATCCCCAGACCCCCGGATTTTTTGGGTCTGCAGATTTTATTCCAACCGATTAGTGGTTTATGTTGTGCATCTTTGTTCCAGAAAAAAAAACTCTATTGATCCTATCCAGTTCCTTATGCATTGAAGCCGGTAACATGAAGTTTTGCATAGTGTATAACGGTTTCGCAGTCAGGTTCGCCTATGAGGACAGCTCTCCCTTGTTGGGATAATGCATCGGCTCTCCATTTGCTTAGATTTGTGGATGATATCTTTGAACGTCTCCCTATTGACCCTGCCATTGATAATCGGACAACCTAAGTATTTTTCAATGGAGGTTGTATGAGCGATGCCAAGAACCCCACCCAAATCCGGAATGCGGGAGCGCGCCACGCTAGAAGTGACTTGGAAGGAAGATTTGTGGTAGTTGACTTGTTGGCCAGAAATTTGGCAGTACTCTTCAAGAATTGCCCTTAATTTCTGACAAGCGGTAGTGCTTCCTTTGGAGAAGATTAGTATGTCATCCGCAAAAGCTAGGAATGGGATCACAGGTCCTCGGGATTGTTATATATATCAAACCTTTTAGAATGAGTTACGATTTAAGTTTTTGAATCATCTTATAAAAAAAGGCGGTAAGGTCAACATTATAAAGTGTTTGATTAATACGTTTTATAACGGGTTTGAAACAACGTAAAATTTAAAATATATTATAAATTGTGTCAATTAATCATATTAAATTTATAATGTAATAATAAATTTTTAAAAATAATGAGTGTCTAATTAACACAATTTATAAGATATTTTATTTAAAATTTATATTATTTTAAATGCATTTTAAAATGGGTGAAACAAACACTCTTTAAGTTCTTCTATCCATTCTCTTCTCTCTCCATCTTCTTACCAGAAATCGAATTCCAGCCTGAGGAGTTCTAATTATAATGCATTAGAATCCAAATTCAAGCACACAATGTAACACGTACATGAGAACATTTACAGTGTGTTTGGTTAGAGGGAAATCATGTAATTTTAATTAGTGAGAAATAGAAGGAATCAATTTTCTTTATTTGGATAAATAAATTAGAAAGATTGGATTAGAAACCATAAGAAAATAGACATAGAGAAATGGAAGGAAAATCAATTCCACTAAAATGGTGGAATTTGATGGAAAAATCTATTTTAAAGTGTTAACCATGAACAACGATACACTCTCCAAAAAAATTTCCTCTCATTTTACACTTAAAAACCAAATATAATTTTTTTTCATTTTTTTAGATTCTCATCTCCCCTTCTCATCATTTTCTTCATTTTTCATCTTTTCTCTTCCTTTCTTTTCTACTCATTACTAATTTGTCAAACACGTCATTATAATACACAAGCTTTCTCCTCTTACTTGCATTCCTATGACTGTAATTGGATCACTCAAAGGGGTGACTTGTCAAAAGCAATTCATCTCACTCGATCATTTTTCCTTTGTGCATGTCTTTTTTTTTTTGTTATGACGTTGAGGTTCCGAGATTATCGACTAATTCTCCACGGGCCGAGCATTAGCCTGCAAAGCACTCGAGCCGAGTAAGTCAAGCGGCAAGCCGCAAGACAGGCTCACCCATGCCAAGGTAAACCAAGGCATGAGTACCCACTATAGCACAAATTGCTCCTAATGGGATTTGAACTCTTGACCTCATAGTGAGGCACAAGGAAGCACCTCACTCTTACCACTAGGACAAGAGGTCATTGGTTCCTTTGTGCATGGTTTGTTCTCTTTTATTTATATCGCTCTTCGTTGTTTTTTAGAGTTTATCTTTTTTTTTTTATCAGGTAAAAAACCGAGGTCAGATTGTTTTTTAGTGTTTGTTTGGTGTTTAGTGTATTGAGCCTCAATCCTATATCTACCCCACGGTTTCCATTTTGTATTTTATTTTGTAGATTCTATTTGATTAATAAAACTCACTAATTTGTATTGCCTAAATTAATGGCTTTTTTTAGCTTAAGATGTTTGACTGAATGCCTCCTATTTGTTATAAGAAATAATTAAAAGTAATAACCAATGACCGTGTGATATTTTTTTTAATATATAAGAGTAAGTCCAACAGTTTTGCTAAAATTGAAAAAAATGGAGATTTTAGAGAAAAAACCACTTTTTTACCTTAACAGCTTCTCCAAACTCATCTCTAAAATAGAGAAATGGATGGAGAGAGGGAAAAAATCTCTAATTTAATGTTCACTTGTCCCTATATAGAATTTAATGCCACAACCCCACATTTTCACCCATAATATAAAAAATATATAATTTCATACTTATTAGTAATAAAAATATAATTATTTTTAAAAATTAATGAAAAAATTAATATGATTTGATATTATATATAAATTAATTATATTAAATCAATGTAAATAGATAAACAAACATCATAATTCTATGTTAACTTTTATAAATAAAATAGCATAATTAATTTCATCTAATTTAATGCTATAAAATTCACATTAAAAAAATTAGTCCATAAAATTTTGACTTTAAAAAATATTCACTTAGTATAACTCATATTGAAATGATTTTATTTTTATAAATTATAAAGTAAGCCTTATTAATTAATTAATTTAATTTAATATGTCATGTAATATTATTGGCAACATATACTAGTTCACCAACAAATGTGATACTAAATGTTAGAATTAAGTTTAAATGAAGGTTATAGAAATGTATAATTAAATATCTTTAATAAATGCATTTATTTATTATAATCTTTAATAAATGTAAAAATCTATAAAATAGAGAAATTATTGGAGTGAATTTTTTTAGAAATTTTGATATTTTAATCGCTATTTTAGAGATTTTTTATCTAAATTGTTGAGCTTGCTCTAGTGAGGATAATCCACCACTTTTGTGCCAATGGACTCGACTCAATAGTTAAAACTCCAAAGAAGGATAAACCTTGAATTCTTACCAATGAAATATGGAGCTAATCTATCTAAAGGAAGACTCTGGAATAATTTACAAAGAAAACTGGGTTAAGAAAGTGGACGTGGAGGAACAATGGCCATAGACTCGGCCCTTCATCACATCCGCAAAAACCAAAACCATCAAATTGAATAATCGATAGTTTCTTGTTCCTGAATCAAACCTCTCCAGCAACCAATCGGCTCCCCAAACCCTATAAAAACGCTGCAAATCCAACCCTTAACCCAATCACTCGAAACACTTGAAAAGCTTCTGCAACCAATCTTCAAATTCCCAAATCCAGGTTGTGATATTGCAAGCAAAAATGGCCATATTCGACATGTTCGGAATGATATTCGGAAGAATCTCGGTGGAGACGCCCAATTACGAGACGATCAAAACGACGGACGACTACGAGATCAGAAAGTACCCGCCTTGCTTGGCGGCACAGGTCACCTACGACCCGTCTCAGGTCAAGGACGGCGACGGCCACGGCTTCAGGATCCTGGCAGAGTACATCGGGGCGTTCGGAAAGCCTAAGAACGCCAAACCAGAACCGATCGCCATGACAGCGCCGGTGATCACCAAAGAGGACGAGAAAATTGATATGACAGCACCTGTTGTGACGACGGGAGAAGGAGAGGCGATGGCAATGCAGTTTTTGCTGCCGGCGAAGTACAGGTCGGTTGAAGAGGCTCCGAAGCCATTGGATGAGAGAGTGGAGCTCAAGGAACAAGGCGAGAGGAATTATGGGGTGATCAGATTCAGTGGGAGTGTGAAGACATTGAAGGATAAAGTTGCAGTGGAGAAGATAGTGAAGATGAGGGAATGTTTGGAGAGAGATGGATATAAGGTGATTGGGCATCCGATTCTAGCAAGGTATAATCCTCCATGGACGTTGCCTGTTTTCAGAACCAACGAGATTTTGATTCCAGTTGAATAAAATTGTACCTCATAGGATCAGTTTGGGTGTTTACAGTGCGATTATATGAGCAATTTCGGAGTTTAACAGTGCAATCGTATGAGCAATTTCGGTGTTTACAGTGTAATTGTATGAGTTTTTTTTGTATGTAAGATAAAGTGCCGGTTGTTTAGTCTTTGGATATATTGAATCTGAATCTAAGAAACGCAAGATTGTTAGCTGGAATATGGTTGGAATTGGATCTCAGTGTACTTTTTGCTTTCTTCAACTCCATTGAATGGAATTTTCAGATAGATAACGCAGTATATATGACATCATTGATCCAAATCTACAGAGAAAAGGAAGAAATTGGGAGACAAAATATCTGACAATTAACAATAAAAGAATCAAATTTCGGTGTCGAAGTTTCAAAAATCCCCAGCCACCGCCTTAAAGTTAAGGCCTTTCTTCTCAAAACACAAATTCAATAAGCTGTGGTGAAAACTGAAAGAAGAGAGCATCTCAGGTAAGAAAATTCCCCCTGGAGTTTCATCACTAGCAATCAATGTGCAAGGATAACATTTACAAGGTAGTCATCATCGATGCTCAATCAGCCAAAAGTTTGAATTTGCATCCAACACAGAATACACAGAACGAAAGCAAAAATCAAAACTTCGCAAAGGAAATCTAACGAAATTCATCAGACGACATCGACTTTCCAATCAACAAAACCGAGGAAGGGATTGAAGAAATCGCCGAAAATGAATTGACGATAACAGGAACGGAGAACAAAGACAGAGGCAGGTGATTAGGGTTTCGACAACTCGAGATTTTATAAGAGGGTGGCTTTAGAAGCAGAGCGTTTGAAAAGTGTTCTAGGTCTTAAATTTGGGCCTAATAAAGCCCAATTGAGTTGGCCCAATAATAAAAGACGGGCTTAATTGGGCTTCATATCAAAAGGGCGAATTCATCACTCTCTGTTCGGAAAAACATTCTCTCTCTCTCTCATTCTTTACATATGTTTTTTTAAATACTAAAATCTATATAAAATATATTATTTTTTTTTAAAATCATATTATTTTTTATTAAATATGCAATTATTTAATAGTCTAAAAAATATTAAATTATTAAAAAAAGACGTACGTATGTAGATAAAACCTTAACTATCTATGAAATACACGTGCATATTATGTATGTATTTTTATTATAAAATAAACGAAATATTTTGACAAATATAAAAAATAAACTTTGTTTCACTCAACATGTCTTCATTTGAGGTAACGTAAAAATTAATGTAAATATCTATGAAATGTATAGTCAGTGTTAAATTTTCAATAATATCCATGACAGGATAAAACCTTTCATTTCACTCAACATGTTAATAAATTTTCATGTGAAAAAAAAATCATGTAACTATATACAAAATGTATAGTCACTCTTAAATTTTCGATAATGTCCATCACACAATAAAAAAATATATTATTGGGCAATTCCTCTGAATGGGGCTATTTTTGCAAAGTGAGATCCAAAATGGGTGAGTTTTGCAAATTGCCCAAATTGTGGGAGTCGATGACTTGATTGATGGGCACTGAGTCACTGACGTAATGTATGAATTTCGATCTATTGGTGATTAAGAGTTTTTAGTTTCTTGAGAAAATGACAGCAGCTGAACCTTTGAAGCTCATCAAGAAAAATACAGAAGCTAATGTATTGATAATGATAATCACCTTCCTCACACAGAAACGTATCCTACCTACATGTGTGATGTGTGCATCAGCTATATAAAAGCTTGTGAAAATCATTGCTTTTTTTTTTTTCCTGATGAAGAAATAAGTTATAAACCAACCCATCAAACTATGAAAATAAAAACAACTTCCATCTTGTAACTAACCTATCTCTTTGTCCTATCAACCTATTTCCCCCTGTAAAATGCCTGGAGGTGTCACCTTGAGATCATGGCTTCTAATTACCAGGACACCCAACTTGTATCTATACCAATGTCTTTATCAGAGCTTCATTTGTGTACCATCAACTGCTCTTCCTGTCTCGTAAGCTCCTCCTTGACTCCAAGCTGCTCTCCACGGCGCTGTGAAACTGCTTCGTCACCTTCTTCTTGCATATGCAACCAGGGTATGGGTTCGCGTAGAAGTTCTCTTCCACTTTCGGGGTCTCCCCTGCCTCTCTTAGTGTCGGGGCTCCTAGCCTGTTTCCGTGCAAGCTTTTCACCGCGTCTTGGAATGTTTCCCATGGTATCTTGCCTTCGTCGAACTGATCAATGAGCCTAACAAAATTTTGCCTGTCAAAAACAGCACGCAGACATTATTAGCACTGGTGATCTAACAAAATTACTCTTAGGACTTCAAGAATGGGATTTCATACCTATCCGGATTGATTGTCTTTCGGAATCCTTCGAACATTCTATGACCCTGCACCGCCTTGGCCATGTTCCCGTCGTATGTGTACACGAATACGTCACTTTCGAGTGCCACCAGGTAATCCAAGGCGGCTAGCCGGTTCTGGTAGGCCTTAAAGGGCTCCAATTCATCTCTTGTTGCCAGGATGGAATGAGTGAACACATTGGGGTACTCTTCACGAAACGCGTCCATGCTGTTCTTACCATAAATTTCCCCGGCTACTATGTAAACGGGCGTGGAACGCGGGTAGCCCATCGCCTTTAGCAACAGGGCTGCTTCCCTTGGGGACATTGGGCATCCCCCTTGGAGCCTTTTCTCTGCACTGTCGATTTCTTTCTCCTTCCAGTGTTTGACGTTGTACCTCATGTCCCGAAGCTCCTCTGCCTCGTCGACTGTAAGGTTGTGGCTGCAGCCGGTGAACGCAAGCATGTCTTTCTCGTATCTGTACGACAATGTAGGTTTTGAGAATACTGATTTCATGCGTAGCTTACAAGAATCTAAAATAACTATTGCTTTGCAAAGACTTTACCTCAAGTGGAGAGCAATGTAAGGCTCACTATTGTTGCTCAGGCGACTCACCAATGCCTTCCCCAACTCCTCGATTTCTTGGGTGTATTTGAGAGCCTTGTAGCAAGCACGACAACGAAGCTTCTGGATGGAAGAGGACACCTCGTTATTAGCCAGTCGTGAATCACTGTGGGTGTACTGAATCACTTTGTGTCTTTTTAGCAGCGCGATCTCTCCTTTGTAGTAGCTAGGCTGCATTAAATAAACAAGCATTCATATCATCATCATCAACAACAATTGCCTTTACATTGCATTGTTTTCGTTTTCGTTACCTTGGACCAAGAAATAG
The DNA here is from genome assembly GCA_963922045.1 of Persicaria maculosa. Lineage (NCBI taxonomy): Eukaryota > Viridiplantae > Streptophyta > Magnoliopsida > Caryophyllales > Polygonaceae > Persicaria > Persicaria maculosa. The sequence goes on from OY998268.1 coordinate 54,175,674, forward strand.
GTGCTTTTACTAAGGGCTGTATGGATGCATACTTCGGTGGCAGGGCTTCAACTATTCTAACATCGCCCTTAAGGAGTTGTACAAAGTGTCGCCAATCAAAAATGTCCTTGAAGTCACTATAAACACATAAAAAGGCACATCATTGGAACTGCAACTAGTGATTTTTTTTCCGATATGATGAGAATTAAAACTCTTTTTTATATTACCTTGGATCAGTCCAGAAGGACTCATGATCAAGAGAAGGAAGAACCAGAGTTGCATTCATGATGTTTGCAACAGCCACCATATCACATATCTGAGTTTTTTTTTTTAATAAAAAAAATTGAGCAAGATCAGTTCATAACTTCATAATCAGATGTTGTCGAAGATGATAGAGATAGAAAGCTTAGAGTGCTCACTCCAGTTCTCATCTGGTTCAATCCGCCATTGGCGTAAACTAAAAGGTACCCATTGGTTGATCCTGTGGAAACAGTCAGTAAACACGAAGATCAGACTCGATTCCTCTAAAAATTGGTTATGAAATAGGATCACATGAACTCACTGGAACGATTCTTGGGGCGACCAACACATTTGTATAAGTTATCACTCTCTGGCTTTCTCCAAATCTCAGAGTTCTGTACAGAAAATGCAAAATTCCAAGCTCATCAGAAAAATGAACTCAAAAGTAACCTTATAGCGTGATTTTGTGTATGAATCTGATAGTTTCTACCTTTCAGTGTTATCTAATGCAAGTCATTTACAAAAACAGATGCACTCTTTATGTCATCTTTAACTTAAATCATGTCTAAAGTAACAAATGAACTAGCACTGATGTTGACCTATTCTAGTATATGTACCAAGACTGCAAAATCAGCAAAGGGGAAAGTTGGGATTCAAGTCATTCAAATTGTGGGGTAGGTTTTGATTCCAAAGGGCCTAACAAACCCCACTCATGTCATTAACTAATGAATGCATTAATTTGTGATTAATTTTGTATTATATTGAAAAAAAGTATATGAATATTGGAAAGTTACCAAAAAAGTATAGGACTATAGAAAAGGAATTGGTATATTGTGTTGCTGTCAACCAGCAAGCAAAAACACATACACACCATGATTCATGGCATTAATTCATATGTTAGCTCCAATTAACCAATTAAGCAATAGATTATACGGAGTATTGTCTATGAAATAAATAATAATTTCACAATTGCTTAGAAACTGCAAACGATGAAAAATAACACTATGCTATATTGATTTTTCAAGGTCAACTTCAATCTAACAAAGCTATGATTCCTATGAATCAATTTGCTAGTATTTGATGAATTAGAGATTAAAAAAAAAGTGTTTTTTTAATAAATTGTAAGTTTTAATTTTAAAAGTTAGAAATAAAAAAGGAAAAAAAAAAGCGGTGGAAAAAGACTTACACCGATTACGCGCTTACGGCTGGCATCATCCAGAGTCTCGTTGCCGCCGGAGATCGAGTCGTGGTGGATGTGGCGGCGGCGAACGCGGTGGCCGTCTTCCTCTTCGGCAGAAACGACATTCTGAGCCAATCGGTCGCTGACGCCGCTCAGCTGCGTCCGTACCAAATTCCATTGTTCTCCCTCTCCTCCCCTAAACCTAACATCGCCGCCGTCCTCTTCGATCTCCACAACGAATCGTCCGCCGAATTCTTCGTCATCGCCGTAATTACCGTATCCGTGGTGCCGGTGCCGGTAATCTACAACCGAAACCTTCACGAAAAGCGAAAACGCGGCCATTACAATCAGCGCAGCGAGGAGGCGGCGTCTGAGGTTCTTCCCGGACATAAAACACCCCGCGATCGCCACCGTCCACCACGCCATATCCTCCGCCTTCGACACCCAGCTCTTCGGCAGCCAATGCATCTTCTTCCGCTGGTACCTCGTCACCGGAAGGTGGTGGTCAGCGGCAGAGGTCGCAGCAGCCGTCTCCTCCTCCCCACTGTCGTCCTCCTCCTCCTCCTCCTTGTTTCGCTGGAACTCGGCGTCTGCCTCCGCCTCCGCTGCCGCGAGTTCCCCCACCCTCCGCCTCGTCGCGGTGGGCGCTGCGATCGAAAACCTGGGGCTCCCGCCGGCAGAGGCTGGAACTCCGCCGCCCGTCATCGTCTCTCCTAAGCGTTCCCCCAAAATTGCAGGAAGATGATGAATCGGAGAAATTGGGGGAACTAGTTGGTGAGGATCGATCAATGGATAATGATTCCGGGAGGAGGAATTAGAGATTTAATCCGAAATCGGTTGCCGAATTGCCGGACATTGGTTGAGGGAGGAATCAAAATTGAAGAAGATGGTTTTTTTTTTTTGGCAAAATTGAAAAATGAAAAAGACAAATTTGGGTGCAAATTTCCTTATAAACACAAGGAAGAGATTCTTTGAACAAGAAAGCTGTTAGCCTTTATTTTTATTTTTATTTATTTACCGCGGTATATTTATATTTCCTTCCCCTTTTCGATTTATTTACTCTTTACTATATGGAAACCTAATTAAAAGAATATATATTCTGATCAAAAAATGAATTTTATATATACACTCCCTCCGTCCCACAATAATTGTCTTTAAATATTCATATACGTTTTCTTTAAATATTTTTAAATAATATTATACATATTACTAATAAGTATAAAATTATTTTAAAAATTAATTAAAATCGAATATTTTATATAGTTTTTAACTCCTTAAAAAATTTATATAAAAATCCAAAGACAATTATTGTGGGATGGATAGAGTACAAAAATAGGATTTGAAATTAAATACTGTATCTATGTATCTAAAATTAGGCTGGAAAAATATAATTTCTGAGAATAGGCAGTGTTTGTGACGACAAAATCTTTAAAGTGAAATTCAGGCTTTGTTCAGCAAAGAGATTGGTACATTTCTTGGCTTTTCTTCTCTTTTTATTTCTCCTTGTTTTTATTGGATTTGGTGAACAGTTTTTTTTTAAATAAAAATAAATAAAATAAAATAAAAATCCCAATGGTTTTGCTAAACATTGGCTTCATATGAATGAAAAATAAATGCAAAATTCAAAATTGATGTTGTGTACAGTACGTGGATAGTGAAAGAACAAGGAGGCATTTTTTGGATGAAACCAAGGCTCTTTTCAACATAGTTTTTAAGCTAATTTTTTAATTGGCTTGTGGATAAGTTTATATGGAAAAAAAATAAAGCTCCCAATGATTTTTAATCGGTTCCTTGTTGATTAAAAGCTTGGTGTATAATTTTATACTCCCTTCGATTTTGAATATAAAGCATTTGACTTTTGTATACGTGGTTTAAGAAGCTAAAAACTATATACAATATTAATTATTTTTTTTACATTATAATACTTATTAATAATAAGTATTATAATGTAAAAAAATTAATTAAAAAAATTAATATTTTATATAGTTTTTACCTCATTAAACTATTTGCACGAAAGTCAAATGTCTTATATTAAACATTTGCACGAAAGTCAAATATCTTATAATCCCTCTTTTAATTAAAACTTGTCGTTTACTATTTATGTACGCTTTTTTAGAATGATAAAAACTATATGAAATATTAAAAAATTTTAATTTTTTTTTTATAAATTCATAATTAATAGTAATAAGTATGAAATTATTTAAAAAATATGTTAAAAAAGTTAATATTTTATATAGTTTTTAACACCTCAAAAAACGTGCGTGAATAGTAAAACGTCAAGTTTTAATTAACAGAGGGAGTATTAAAAACCGGAGGGAGTATAAATCAAAGGGCTTGTTCGATTAATATAGTCAATGGTTCATCCAAGGGTGATTAGTCAATGGTTCCCCAAGGGTTTCATCGGTTTCTTCTTCTTCTTCATTTGACAAGTCCAATCAATTAAGGAGGAAATGATAGGATATGCCTTAGATGATCCATCTTGGATGGTTTGATAACTATCTTTTTTTATATATATCATGTAAGAATTCAAGAGGAATAACTCAATATCATCCAGATTTGACTAGATATAGATATATCTTAAATAGAGCGGTAAATGTGTTCAATCTTATTAACCATTATGTTGTTATTATGAGGTATGTAAGAGGAAAACACTTCTTTGATTCTAGCTCTCACTCTAGAATCTCGATAGCGGGTTTTGATATTAGACATAATCAATTAAATGTATTTGATTTTCTTTTTTTCAAATGGTTTATGATAATGAGATAATCAACTACAGTGTTTGGTTATTTGATAAATATTCTTTTACTTATTCGGCGAAATATATTATTTTATTATTTATTTTGTAAATTTTAAGAAAATTAATAAATATGCTATTATAAAGATATCTTATAAAGTAGATATCAAAATATCTAGAATGACTTATTTTTTCTAAACAAAAATAACAATATAAAATAACATATTTTAGTAATTTTACTGAGTGGGGAGAGTATTATTTATTGCTGATATGGGTTTGAGAGTTAACGTCCCACATCATAAAAAAATAAATAAAACTTTTTTAAGTGGATGAGATCCGAAACTTATACCCTTTTAAGTTTTTATATTAGAAAATGGATCCTAACTATTTATAACTATGAAAAATTATAGATAATTAGATCTGATACTTGCAACTCAAATTAATGACATATGTGATATGTGTTGTGCTTCAATGTATCTATCCATCTATCTATCTATAGTCTATATATATACTAACACTGATGCATGACAATATGACATTATATATGGCATATTATGGTTGATTCTAGGAAAACCGATGCATGACATTATATACAAGCCACCATCTATCTATGTATATATATTTTAGTTAATTGACAAAAATATTTCATAGTCATACTTACCAAAAATATTAATAGATAAATATATATTATTTGATAGGTTTTGTTTATAGTAGGCAAATAATAGAATGCCCTGGCAGCGCTGGGTTCATTCTTGATTATCCTTTAGGATGATGTTAATAAGGTCCCCATGCAAGGGGAGAGTTGACAAATTACAGAGTTCCCTAGTCTTAGCAATATAATCAACTGTATTGATTCTCTGTAACAATGTCGGAACTCAATTTTTTCAAAACTTTCTTTTAGCAAATTGATCTTCTCAATGGTTCCACAGATTTCCCAATCGACCTTAGAGCGATCATTTATCGCATCCACAACTTTCAGATCGTCACCTTCGATGATCACTTTTGTTAGTCCTCTGTCTATGGCTCGCTGGACTCCTAAGCAGAATGCATTCGCTTATGTCTGGAGAATAGATCCGTTTCGTCCTTCCTAGTGAAATATGTCGATCACCTGGCCCACACTATCCCTAATGATGTCCCCGACGTGACAGTCATTAGGGGCTCTGACTGAGTCATCTACATTTACTTTGTAGACGACATTAGGTGGTTTAGTACTTTAGTCTACTTGGAGTTTTTTCGTTTATCTTTGTTATCTGTTTTAACATCTTTTTGACTGGTTTGCTTCCATTCCTTTATGTTCAGTTGTATACGGTGAGCAATAGAATTATATGAGTCCATATTCTGGTTATTGAAGATAATTTTGTTTCTCAGTTCCTAAATAGAGTGCCATATGAAATACAAGTCTTCAAAGTGAGAATTGTTATGCAGAAGTGAGGTCTTCTTGAATTGATAGTTCAACTTTTATATTAATAACGTATTCGCCCTTTACGTATTCATAGTTTGAAATAATGGCATTAGAGATAGGACAATCCATAAAGATATGGTGTAAATCTTCATCGACACCTTCACACAGCACACACTGAGCTAGTACCCTATTAAAGTGCTTGTTCAATCTCAACTTAGTTGGTAAACTTTCCGCCATCATTTTCCAGATGAAATTTTGTATTTTGGGAGGTAAGTTGAGCTTCCAAATCCAAGTAAGATTTATAGGGTTTTGTACAGTATGATTTTGGATTTTGTGCGTTGATTTGGTTGTGAATTCACCATTCTTTGTTAGTTTCCAAACTAACCTATTCGCAGTGTTCCAATTTGGGATTAGAATATCTAAAATTGTATTCACTACCTGGGAGGGAAACAAACTCCTTAAAAGAGAAACATTCCAATGTTTTTTAGTAGCAAATAAGTCAGCCACCTTCATCTTAGGGTCATTGGTTCCTAGATAATCTTGAAGCTGGACATTGTTTATCCAGGGGTCAGACCATATATTAATGGTATTCCCATCCCCCAAGATCCAAAAGATCCCTTTGTTGAACGTATCCCTTAGGCGAATGAGTCTTCCAAATTGCCAAGAGGTGTTGTGTTTGTTAAACTCGAAAATCATGTTATTTTGAAGGTAGTTCTCTCGGATGACCTTGACCCAAATGTTGAGTGGGTTGGTGAGGATTTTCCATAAAAGCTTTAGTTGAAGGCTTATATTTGTTTCTTCTGCTGTTTTTAGACCAAGGCCACCATCTTCTTTGGATTTACATATTTTTTCCAACTAACTAGCGGATTGTACTGTTCTGAATTGTACTGTTCTGAATTGAGTTTATTCCAGCAAAATTTTTTGTTAATCTGATCAATTTGGTGGAGTACACCTTTTGGGAGGAGGAAGTTTTGCATTAAATAGTTGACTTTTGAGCCGAGGTTTGCACGGATTAGAACAACCCTCCCTGCTTGTGATAAGTTTGAGGTTTTCCACTTTGAAATTTGTTTTTTCAAACTTTGCACTACTTCTTCAAAAACACAATTCTCGACTCTTCCATTTATGACGGGTATGCCTAGATATTTTTCTATTCCGGTAGAAATCGATATATTAATATCTTGAGAAAGAGAACGTGCCAGAGTGGAATTCACATTCCTCGAAAGAATTATTTATATCTAGGTGTTATTTTATTAATATCTAGATTATTTTTTGGTGGAAAGAAGTATTTATATTGAAATTAATTATTTAATAGTTGTTATTTTATTTATATCTGAATTTTTTTAAGGCCAAAATAAACGATTAAAAAATTATCTAGCCATAATATGTAGCCACAATTCACCAATGTATAAATATTTTAGTAAACTAAGGTAATAAATATATATTACATATTTAATAAAAAAAATATTAAAATATTTTTAAAAATCGGTAACCTAAATTACACGAGATTTAATTAATGATAAATTAGAAAAAAACCTTTTACCTTATAAATGTGAATTTTATTATATTTTGAGAGAATATAAATAAAATATATTTATATTATATATAATTTGTCAAACTAATTTTATTTATATCTAGTGATATTATTTTTTGGTGGAACTATTATTTATATTTATTGGAATTTGTCTAGATTATTTATAATATTGTATTAGCATATTCTCCGTGCATGATACGTGACCTACACTAGTTTTAATTATATATGACACAGGAGAAGTCGTTTGTGACATGTGTCAGCTTATCTTTAATTATAGTATTTTTAATTAACCAATTTCCTTTTTCCTATTAATTAATACAATATATTAACATATACACTCAAGATAATATTTTACCCAATTTAGTTAGATATCAATATATTTTTAGAAGGTTAATATATCAATATATGGTTAAGATAATATTTTACCAAATTTCGTTAGATATCAATATATCTCTTTTATTGGCAGTCAATTAAACATATTGACATAAATTAATTAGTTAAACGAGTGTTAATATAAATTTATTTAAAATAAAATAATATATATAGTATAATGGTAGTTAGAGTTAATGTTTAATTGCAAGTTATTTTATATGTTTTCTAATATCAAACAAATTAGTATTAAGCAAATCGCACAAAAGTGCGTGTACTTAACTAATTATGTGTATATAGTAGTTGTCATCGGTCTTTCTAACTTATATTCAAGGGTATAAAATAAAATAAAAAAGGAATGATTCTCTATATAAATAAAGAAGAATAAATTCTAAAAATCTAAATAAAAATATGATTAAAGCTTTTTAATTAAAAATTAATTTCTAAAATAAGAGAGACAGGAATCAAATTTGATTTAAACTTGTTTGGAGTTGGGCCGTACCCACATCTTCGGTTCACATGGATGGCTGACAATAGGTTCGAGGGAGGTCAATTTATTGTCCATATATGTTGATACTTGATTGTGAACCGATACAAAACACCTTAAATTCGTTACATACTTACATCTAGTATAAATGATTTACCATCGGACTGTACCACTTACCATTAGTTTATACAGAATCACTCATTATCTTAGCCTCCCTATAAGAAAAATTACCTCTTTCTTTCCACTTTAAAAAAAGTCAATTTTTATTTTTTTCGTCTAATTTTTCAACTGAAATGGTCTTTGTTTTTGTATGAAATCCACTTGCAGTGTTTAACTTATCGTTGTGTTTTTATTTTTTGTTTTGTTTTTTTCGTATTGTATCATAACGGTTAATTTGTTTATTGATCCGTCGACTGTCGACCTCTATATGGATCAGGTACAAGAAAAAAATCAATTTTTATTTCCAAAAATACACTTTAACTCAGGTCATTGTCATAAACAGCCCACTATTTTCATTTTTACACAAATCGCCACATATCGTAGCATGTTTGTAGAAAATCTACCCTCGCTTTCACTTTTGAGAAACACTCTTAAATTATTCGGTGGTTTTTCATTGTTCAATCCACAACGCATGCCCCATTTAGCCCTTGTTTGGTATTGATATCAAGATATCGGGTATGGGTATGGATCGGATGGATATCACTCATATCCATACCCGTGTTTGGTATATAGGTATATAAGTATCAATTCAAGTTGATATACCCATCACTTTTGTAATTTTACCCAATCTCATATACCCCAAAAAATTGGAATATGAAGATCTTCCATCTATGCACTTCTTCTACAGACAGGGGCTTCAAGCATCTTTTTCTTCACCTCTTCTCCTGCTTTTCTCTTCACCCTTCTTCTTCATATGTACACCGATGCATGAAATCGCCCTTGTTCTTCATCTTCGCCCTTCTTGTCGGTATGCCGGAGTCGAAATCATATGAGATTTTCAACGGGGAGAAGAAGGCGGTGGGGTTGCAGATTCAAACGGTGTCGTCGGGAGGCAGAGGGGATACGATGAGTGGCAGTGGAGGGCAATTCCTGGCCCCATCTTCGAGGTTGTCGTTCTTCAACTTGTCGCTTAACGGACAGGATATGCCCATCGATGGGGCATGTCCGGAGTTAGGAGATCGACGCCGTTCAGATATTTGAGGTGGGAGTTGAATTTAATGATTACGATTAGGTGCACAAAGATGGAGATGTGAATAATTGAAGGCGAATGGGAGGTCATTCTTCAAACGTAGGGGTGTTATGTGAACACGAGTAGCTCGAATTCGACTCGTACTCGCTCGATAAAAACTCGGCTTGAGTTCATTCATTTTCTAAATGAACCAAGTATACGAGCACATTTTTAAGCCCGGTCCAAAGCTCGGCTCGTTCGAGTTAAGCTCGGATAGCTCGAATTTTATGGAATTTCTAAAATTTCCTTTAAGTTATTGTATAATGAGCAAGTAGAAATGTTTAAAGCTCGGAAAAAGCTCGTCTTGAACTCATTCATTTCCTAAACGAGCCGAGTATGAGCACATTTTTAAGCTCGAGTTAAAATTTAGGCTCGGCTCGAGCTCGTTCATATCCTAAATGAACTGAGTATGAACTAGCAATACTCGGCTCGTTCGGCTCGAATAACAACCATATTCAAATGTCATGGGAGGGGCTAGGATTTGATAGTTTGATACCCATATCTTGTAATACCAAACACGGATATTAGATATCGGATATCATATTTGATATCCATATCTTAATATCAATACCAAACAGGGGCTTAGTTAACTTGTATTGTTAAGAAAATGATGCTTTTAATGACAGTCCAATGTGACAGTTTTGAAAACGAAAAGCCAAATAGGAGTATTATTATTATTATTATTATTATTATTATTATTATTATTATTATTATCCAATTACTATTTACAAGAAATTAGTGGGTAGTCGAGATACTATCTGGGCACCCACTCCCTTAGCGATAATAAAACTGAGTCTAGTAAAAATATAAGCGGCAGCACGAGCCCCGGCATCCTGAGATATGGAGAATTTCTGAATCCGCTTCAGCAAGGCAACCGCATCCGTATCTAACTCCCCCAACGAAGAGAAGGAGAAGGCTATGAAACCATAACCAGCCGTCGTGCACAAATCTTGATACTTGGCACACTTACGCCGAGCAGCATCAACAACAGCACGACCGGGCACAAAGTCAGATATCCTAGACTGAGTCAAAGGGGAGGATCCCGTCAGATCGACACAAACATCCTGCCCTCTGTCCCAGGAATAAAGTAGCAAATCCGCCGGACGAAGAGGATTATCATGCCCATCAATCAAACCGATATCAACCTCCTTACCGGCGGAAATCCCAGACCTATAGCAGATATCCAATAAGGTGTCGCGAACGAGGTTATGTCGATGTTTAATGCCCACGGAACCAGCACAAGACACATCATGGTCACCGTAGATATCACCATCAAAGACCCGAGAACAAGCGGAACATGGTCTAGACACCGCGAACAATGGAACTCCCAATCGATAGCTAAGCACACTACGATAGGTCCTTCCATTCATAGTCTGCCCCAACCCAGAAATAGGAAATGCACGCAACCAATCAGATGAGTGAGCACCCTGCTGAGACTTCCATAATGCCACCTGTCGCGGAGTCAATGAGAAAACAGAGTCTGATGTAGCAGCAACCTTCGCGAAATATATATCTGCCAGTTTCTTCATAAGTTTGGGGGCAACGATTTCACTAGGATCGCGTAGAAGATCAGAACCCGTGACCTCATTAAAAGAGCGACAAGCATCATCAAAAGTAGGCCCAGCAGCAATGATACCAGAAGAACGTAAGATCTTAGTCTGCAACTCAGCAGACTGCAAACGGGACGCCAAAAAAGCATAATGTATGACATCACCAGCAGCATACACTCCAAGCCTACCAAAATGAAAGGGGAAGGTGGCGAGCCTCCACTGCCAACCTTCAAACCCAGGCCCAGACGCAGTGACAATACGTTCCAAACTAGACCGGAGTGCCTCGTCAAAGGAAAGTTGGGCCGACCCAAAGACACGTGGGGAACAAGTACGCAAAGCAAAGTAAAGGGCGAATAGGAGTATTATTTGGTAATGGCAAATAGGAGTATTCTTGTGAGAGATGGAAAAATAAAGGGCGATTGGTGAAAATATGATAAAGCAAGTGTTTTTTGACATAAATGAAAATAAGGGTTTGGAGTACTCTTGTGACCGAAAAAGTAAGTGTTTTTTCTTCCTTTAATGGGGTGGTTCGGTGGTGTGGAATAAGGGGGTTAAGAGGTTTGTGTTCGATTCTTGCTTCTACACTTTTATTTGAGTGGAAATTCAAGGTTTGTCATGGTCAATGGCGGATTTAAGGGTGGGCGACACCGGGCCATCGCCCACCCCGATCCGGAAAAAAATACCAGAATATATGTGTTATGAAAAAAAATTAATAGGTAAAATACAAGTATCTTTAGTGGCTTAGTGGTTAAGCCCACCCCATTTTAGATATAATTCAATCGACCCTTGTACAAATCCCATTAGACACATTTTTTCATTTATTTTTTCCTTAATCCATTTTCCATTATTTTAAAATTCTTACAATTTATTTGGTATTTTACAGTTAAATAATTATAATTTTTCTTACAAATTTAAGATATTCTCTCCATATATTTTTTGAAAAAAATATTTCTAATAAAAATATATAAAAATTATCCATAAAAAATTGTGCCCACCCCGAAAAAATTTCTGGATCCGCCCCTGATCATGCTTCCTGAATCGAGCCGATCAGTGTTAGCTGGTTTACCCAATGAACAAATAGTGGGTTTCCTCGTCATCACGGAAAAAAAAATAAGGGTTGATTTTCTGAAAAAGGCTAAGATGTGGGTGCTTATGTGTAAACTTGTACGATCATCATCGTAGATGGGCCTTATTGGTGCAATGGGTTTCTTCATACTTAGAAATTGGAATACTCGTCTGCGAATTTCCACTTTATACTCCATCAAATCATTTTCAAACCTTTTCTGTTTGGTGTGTAATTTTTTTTCTCTCAATATTTTGGAACAACTAAAACTTCATGGAAGATAAAAAATATAAATATAGATATGAGATTGAGCAATAACTACTCATATAGATTTATTAATATTTGAAAGAAAAGCATTTTATACATCTACATACAAATAGTCGTGTTATTCAAGTCGAAATAGACTAATCTCTAATATTCTTACATAAGAAATTTAAACTATTTTTCAAAGGTTCGGATAATACATTAAAAATTAACAACACTAAATAATACTCCAAATGTTAGTTAAAATATGTTACATTGTTACTTGTACACGTTTTTAAAAAACTAAAAATTATATACGATTATAATTTTTTATTAATTTTTTTATACATTTTATATTTATTATTATCCTAATAAAATGTATAGAATAATACAAATAGTAAACATGCATGTTTTTGTTAACGGTATAGGAGTATTTTTAATTTTTTATATTTTTATATTTGGTCGAAACGGTATAGGAGTATATCTTACATGGTAGCACGTTAGAACTAAGAAAGTAAGAAGTACGTGTACTCGATCCGTATCAGGTAGGCATGGTGGAACGTTTGAGCACATATCACTTGTCGACTTGTCGGGAATAAATAGGTTACATTTGTCAACAAGATAATCTTGTGTACCTAGTTTTTAAGGCAGAAATTGTTATATGCACCGAGAACAGATGTTATATACACTCTTATGAACATATTTTAAATTCGTTTAAACCTCGGTTTGCTATTAAAAATGTAATAATCGAATTTGTCTAACATTAAAAAAGTAACGATCGAATATGTGATTCATTCAATATAAATAACAGATCATAGTTTCGTTCATGCTTTTAAAAAAAACAATATTAAAATATATATATATATACACTAATTAATACACATATGATCCGTCCGTTATTAAAAAAAATTAAGTTTTGACTTTAAAAAAAGTTAACATGAATGGATCATGGAAAAATTTGTGTTATTTTTCAAAATCGAACGGATTTATGATCTGTTTGTGTTATTTTTTTAAATTTTGTAATGATTATTGACCACGTATCAAATTGTAAGGCAAACGGATTTACAATCCATTATGTGTGAATAATATAGCACATGATCTTGGTGCATGTAGCCACAAGCCCACAACCTAATACTTAGATGTATAAATACAACACCCAAATCCAATTTTATTTATTTTTAACCACCCAAGTCCAATTATTATTATTATTATTATTTATATAACAAGGTAACCCATTTTTTATGATAAACCTCAAACACATGAGTTAACCAACAAACACATAAGTTAACCGACAAGAGTTATGTTGGAATATTAGAAAATTGCAATAGTATATTAACGCGCGTAGTCATAGAGTGTAAAGATATACGTGGGGCTTTTCATCATAGAAAAAGATAAGATAAACCCATGGATAAATATAGTTGTTTTGCGTCTCCCCCTCATACAAATTGGGTAAAATTGAGTACGAACGGTTCGGTATAGGTCAATTAGCATTAGCTTCGGCTCAAGGTGTCATACGTTCCAATGAAGGACAGTGGCTTCTTGGATTTGGTTGTAATCTTGTTATCTGTTCAGTACCTAAAACAAAGCTTTTGGGTTTATTTTATGGACTACAACTATAGCATGGCATGCTGGTTATGGACTTATCGAGGTTGATGTAGATTCAGAGAGCTTGTGGTTTCTCTTCTTCATCGACAATTGACACCTACCCATCCTCTCCGCAGCTGGGTAAACTCTAGCCAAAACCTTTTGAGTAAAAGTTGGAACGTCCAACTTCGACATGTTTATCGGAAAATTAACTGAGTCGCCGACTCATTGGCATCGTTAGCTTCATTTCTTAGTCTTTAGTCCACCTTCAATATGGTATGCATATGTTGCATGCATGATGATCAAATGAGTTAAGTTTCTCCGTACATGTGTAATATTCCTTTATATTAGTTTTATAAATAGGGGTATACCGGAAAAAAAATAGTTGTTTTGCTTATTTTTAATAGGGAAATTTCGTCTGGTAGCCACAAAGTTTGACTCTTTTCGTATGGTGTCCAAACTTTTCAAAAATTTCGCATGGTAACCACGAGGTTTCGACCAATTTTGTGTGGTAGCCACGAGGTTTGGGCAAATTTCTTATGTTAATCAAATTGGTTAAAAATCTTTTAGAATATAGGTAAAATCATAAAATAATCATAAAATATATTTTTTCACACAACAACCCAATTTTGGTTTTTTATTTTTTAAAAAGTTAACTAAAACCATTTAAAAATTTTATAGTGCTACACATTAATTGCATGATAAATGAATAAATTATACAAAAAAATAATGGTAGTTTTTTTTTTAAAAAAAACTTTTAAATTTGAAAAAGTATACATAATTACCCAATGTAGTTGATTATTTTCAAAGAGTCATTAATAACATTTCTAATGTTTAAAAAAGATTACATATTAGATATATAATACAAAGTTTATTTTATCCAAAATATGTTATTTAGTTTAAACAAATATGAATGAATGGTAATTTAAAATATGTACTTAATTTATGGATTTGAAAATAAATTAAGTACATATTTTAAATAATTTACTCATTTTTTATGTAATTATTTTTTTAATTTTAGGTGATTTTTTTTATAATTTACTCATTATTTGGGTAAATAATTTAATCTCCTTAAATATTAAAAGGGTTGTTGACGATTTTTTAAAAGTAAAACACCAAAAATGAGTGATTAAGTCAGTGAATTATAATATATTTATCATTTTATATAATTTCTATATGATTTTTAATAAGTTTGGTTATCACACGAAATTTATCAAAACCTCATGGTTACCATGCGAAATTCTTGAAATGTTTGGGTACCATGTGAAAAAGACCAAACCTCGTGGCTACCAAGCGAAATTTCCCTTTTTAATATTAATCTTACTTTGAGAGAAAGTTTGTATAGATTGAACTCCAATAAACTATAAGAGATGGAATGTGTCTTTGTGTAGATTGAACCTGCCAAACAGGCAAATACACTCTTATTAACTTCTACATGTTACCTGAATTAAGTAATGATGCAACAACTTGAACTTGAGGACTATACGTGTACCAGGGGATCGCCAGAACCCAACTGGAATTGGCGAGATTTAGTAAGATCACGGTTTCATTTTGGCATCATCAACCACTTTACGTGTTTCATAAACACTTGGGTTTTATTTTCCAACAAGCATATACATTATACATAGATGGTAACAAAATGAGTATATTACATGATTCATGAGGTGTTTACACAAACGATCCACTCATATTACAAAACTGGCAAATTTGCCCAAACAAACCCATAGCTTATTGAATCTCTCGAGAAACCAGCATGTAGAGGAACTCGCGGGTTACTTACAGCCTCAGCCACTCGAAGCATGGGCAGAGGCCCCAGCAAAAGCGGGAAGGGTAGTAGTCCTTGAGGTACACTTCCTTGGTCAGACCGACGATGTAGAAGCTGAAGGACCTGCCGCGGTGGTGGGACATGGTTACCCGTGTCACGGGGACAACGTATATGGTGTGTCGCTCGCAGATTACTCGTGCAGTTGGAGGTACATTGGCCCTGCTTGCGATGACCTCGGAGGAGAAGTTGTTGAGGAAGTAGGAGTCTGCAAAGAAGGCCGGGGTGCATTGGTAGGCCTGAGTGTTGCATAGTTGGACTCCACTCGCTCGGTGGAACACCTCGTCTGGTACTGAGGCTGCTCCGCTTGTGGCGCGCACTTTTCGGGTTGATAGTGTTTTCCTGCAAATGAAACGAATCTAGCTATTGATCATGTGTGTTGTTTATACACATAGGAGCGAAAAGGAAAGAGGAAAATATACTTGAAACTATTCCTAATTCCTACCTTGTCAAAAGATAAAATATTTCATCCAAGTGATTCACTTGTGATATACTGATATAGTCAATCGAGTTCAATCGGTAAATCAGCTAATTCATGGTTTATATAGGGCTAAACACACATATATAGATAAACTATGCTTTATTCATCAAAGGATTTCTAGTCATACCATTTGACAATAGCAACACTGCGTGCCAGAAGGGACCCATTTCCACGACACATCTCACATTTTATCAGTCCACGCGATCCACAGGTTGCACAAGGAATTTTTCCCTTCCCACTGCATTTTGTACATCTGCATATGCACGTTGTAAATGTCCATTAGTTGCCGTGAAGCTTGATCTTGGGTAAGAAAAAAAAAAAAAAAATTCAAACCATGAAACCCTTACATGGTGTCAGATCCATCCCTGTGAGCAATTAGCCCTCTTCCGTGACAAGCAGGGCATGGAGACATCTGATTCTCTTTATAATAGCCAGGTTCTTGATTTGCATTGCAGGTGGAACAAAGAACATCTCCTCGTCCTTCGCAACCTATAATTTTGTTTCCAGATATACATCATGACAGAAATCAACAATTCAACATCTAAATGAACAAGAGAGAAAAGAAAAAAGAAGGCTTCATAGGTGAAATCCTGCAATGAGATGTTCAATTCCATACAGAGCAATGGACTCAGAATAACAACTCAGTAGATAAGTACCTGAGCACTTTTCAAGCACTTCTGAGTGAGGAACCTTCATCCTTGTTTCCTTCTGTGGTACAAATAGGACAGGAAATTGATCCCTGAGATCCAATTCCCAGACTCCGAGTTCAGGTCCACTATCCTTTCCATCTATACTGCCTCCTGTGTGAGGTGCTCTCTCCGTTATGGTTTCCCTCTCCTCTATAAAAGTATCCAAAGTACCCACATAAACATTGCAATCCTCCACGGAATGTATCCTCCACGTGCGGGCTGGACGACTACCCCAACAGCAGCGGTGACCAACATGATCAATAAGCAACTCACGAATTTCCACCTCATCCAATACTTGCCTGCATAGACGGATCATGAAATTAGATAATCAATATTTATGTACATTCATATTTCATACCAATTAAGTAGTAGAAATCAATGAAAGGATTGCAGTTATCAAAGTATTGCAAAGCTGAAGTAGTTAACGTGCAATTGTGCATGGTCATCAGCCAACTTACCAAAAGCCATCAACCCACATTCTAGACAGGGGAGACACTTGTAGATCAATACTGTATTCTAACCATAAATCTTATTCTGAGAAAGCATTTCAATTAATGCAACATTATTCGTAGAGATGACAGCTTAAATTAAGTACACTAAATGTATCAGCATGACGGTTGAGAGAAAGACAGGAAGGCCAAAGTATAAAAAATCAACTATAGACGTTTACTCCTTGATGTTACCTCTGAGTCTGATTCACATTGGCTCCGTAATCAACTCCATATGGGCCTTGGTATGAAATGGCTAGCTCTGCAGTTGAAAATTAACGAGGAGATTAGAACAATACAGGAAGGCGCTAGCATAGGAAGTAATTGTCACGTCAACCAAAAAATGACGCCTCCGGAGATTCCAGACTCATGCAAAGTTTAACTTCTTATACGCCTACTAATGTCTAATGCCTACCCGATCAGCTTTTCGTGTGTTTATATCAAGGAATTAAAACTACATATAAGATCAATCATGGAATGACAAAACTCATAGTCAAGCAATTCTCCCAAGTCTCAAAACTTAGCATAATCTTTAAGAGAATCCTACATAACAAAGCTCATACTGAACTTTAACAATAAGGGAAGATGGGGATTGGTCCAAGAAGCCAATTACAAACCTGAAGTCCTGGTCTTGGCACAATAAATTAACACAATTCAAGGTGAGATCAAATGCAAATCCAACAACGTTTCCTCCCTTTTCAAATATGTTTTAAAGCAAAAGAACACACAAGTTGGTTGCAATTACATGAATGAATATGGCACAAACAATTTGTTCAATCTCTCATAACCAAAGAGGCCACTAACAAATGACACAAAAAAATTTACTAATAAAAAACGCGAAAATAAAAATTCAAATTTGAAGCAAACTTTAATATATTGCTTTCTCTCGGCTATGGAGGCCAGTTGATACTTGAAGTCACACATATAAGTTCAATTCATGTATCTGGCTAAAGGGACTAGCAATTTCACTACACGAGTCTAATGTAGTTGGTATATAGGTTACCAGAGTCATCCAGTAACACAAAAAGGCTAAACTCAAAAGATCCTATGAAAACCACTACAAAATTGACCATCAAATCCAGTGCTTCCAAAAGGTCAGATCAACTCAAAAAGGTTAAAAAATCAAAACCTAAAAGCAACAGATTCTGAATAGCCATTGATCCCTTAAAATGGAATATACCACGACACGAATTCCCCCTTTTCCTTATGTAGTTGTGTGCGAAAGCGATAATCAAAGAAATCAATGGAAACCGACATCGAAACAGTAAGCAATATGAACAATTTCACCGTAGAAAAATGGAAATTGAGCATTACGATTTGGATCGGGTACAGGTTCGGGCTCAGGCGAGCTGACCAAAGGAGCGTGAAGAGATGACGGATAAAGGTCGGAATGAGCCGCGGCGGAGCGAATCTCGTCGACGCTGACCTCCGTTCCTGCTAGCGAAGCAGTCGGAATTACCGAGCCAGTCCTAGTCATGTACTGGTAAGAGCTCAGTCTCCCGCTCTCTCCATCGCCAGCTTCG
Source organism: Persicaria maculosa (assembly GCA_963922045.1). Classification (NCBI taxonomy): domain Eukaryota; kingdom Viridiplantae; phylum Streptophyta; class Magnoliopsida; order Caryophyllales; family Polygonaceae; genus Persicaria; species Persicaria maculosa. The sequence goes on from OY998268.1 coordinate 54,194,267, forward strand.
CTTTTCGCTTCAAGACACCGAAGCGACGCCGTTGATCAAACCGATGAAAGCTCCATAAGAGTTAGAAATTAAGCAAAAAAGGAAAAGTGAGGAGTACCTGATAGCAGTGGCTCCTCCATCGTTTGCTGCTCCATTGCCGGTGAAGAAAATGCAGGAAAATCGATATGGATTTTGGAGGTATTTATGTTTGTACTGAAAATTTTCTTAGCAAAGAAGGAAAATTTGGGAGTCACGATGGGAATGGATTTGGTGATTAGGAAATAGGAAGAAGACTGGAAGGTGTGAACTTGTGTATAGGTCCCACTTGCATCAACAGCACAGCTGGCTTTCGCTTGGATTATTGCAGATTTCATAATTAAGATTATTTGTTGATAATTAGTTCAAAGTTTTTGCTAATGGGTAGGTCTATTGTCAAGATGGTTTCGTCTGTCTCCTCTCTCTAGTTTTTTAGAGAGAGAGTGTGTCGGAATCCACTCTCAAGGAACCTCCGTTGACGACCGTTCCGTCGAAGACTATCCGATCTCCGGCCTAGTTTGAGAAGCTTGATTAGAAACCCCTCTTCGGAGGAAAACACCTCTCTAGAGATTAAAAATCATCCCGGCCGACTAGTTTAACTTGGGGTCTTGTACCCCCGGCTCCGGCCACCTAGCACAGGGCTCAGCCTCCCCATCTCGGCGTTGGCCATCTAAATTCGTTTCGGCCACCACCCCGCCTCCTCGCCTGGCGTCGTCTTCCTTATTCAGTTAAACCCTAGATCCGAAATTCCTCTTTCGATTTTCGATTGAGTCCAAATTGATTTGGGGTTTCTGGTCTCTCTTGGTTCCTTTCCCCATCTCTTCAATCTCCGTGGAAAACTGAGTAAGAAAACCTAAGATTTCAAACCAGTTTCGTTAGCCTGTGTTTTGCCGACGAACGTGCAGACCACCTTCGACTTCGGTCGTTTCTTCGGAAGATTCCCCACCCGCTTTGGTCGCTCCCTTCCCTCTCCGGTCGTCTTCTTGATCGTGGTTGGGCGGTGACTCGAGACCGACAACCTGTCGTTCCCCATTCGCGGGGCTGCTCCACCATCTCTTCTCCTCCCTTTCGAAGTCCGCTCGGACCACCTCTGGTGTCGTACATCTCGTCTCCCTATCCTTACACCCTGTTTGAAAGATGGGATTTGGTGGAATTTTTAAGGAAGGGAAATGAGGGGAAAATAAAATTGGTGTTTGGTGGACAATCAGGAGGAATGGAAGGGATTACAAAGGTAGGTAACTGTTCAATTTGGTGGGATTTCACACCCAATCAAAACGGTGGAATTTAATGAGAAAGTGAAATTCCTCCCCTTCCTTTCTCTTTTTCAATTTCCCACCCCTAAAAAAACTCAGGTGCCAAACACTGCATTAGTGTTCCTGCGGTCTTGGGCCGGTTTTTCATCATCGTTCTCCCAAGTCCGGTTCGTTGTTGTTCCTTCTCCAATGGCTTGTGTTATTGTGTATTGTTTGTATTGACGGTTTACCGTCAGCCAACCTGGTCAGGCATCGAGCTTCAGATTTGCTTGAACTCGAATTTTTACCTAATAAAAAAAGATGGTTTTCGTCTATCGACAAGATGACTAATAACATATTACAATATAATCCTTTTCATTCTCAGTCCCAAAAATTTCAAAAGAGATTTGTTGTCCCAAAGGAAACACCCCTTGAATTGGCCTCCCCATCCCTAAAATTTAAAAAAAAAAAAAATTGAAAAAAAATGATAACGGGTGGATTTTTTTTTCGTAAAAAGGGATAGGGAGACAAATGAGAGAAATGTAACAGTGGATCCTCACTTCAAAAATTTGGCAAAAATTTTTCCTCAAAAGTGATGTATCGACAATCTCACAAACTTTCAATTCCTCTCAATCTCTGAACAATTTTTTAAAAAATGCAAATTTTCATTGGGTTAATTAAGTATACAATTCAAGATGGAAATCTTTCTAAAAATAAATTCTTCTCAAAAGTGATTCATCTCAAGATTTCAAAAGATAGGGTTTGAGCCATTGTACATGGCTTTGTGCACAACCATCGGAGATGTCGCTTCTCAACCCCTGTCCATTTGTCTAACTCCTTGTCACACGACTTCTCTGTCTTGCCTCCTTATAGATCATGACTTTGTATTTTTATTGGAAGTCGTTCGAGTCCTTTGATGGGAAGGAGAAAAAAAAATCCGCAATGGCTGAGAATAAAAATGGCCTCCATAGGACGTGGAGAATAAAAATGGCCTCCGTGGTGACGAATAATAAAAATAGCCTCCACAAAACGTAGAGAATAAAACGATCCTCTACATAAAAATAAAGCAATCCTCCACGAGGGTGGAGAATAAAATAAACCTCCGATGGACACTTAGAGAATCTTGAACCAACTAAATTAAATATGGCCAACTTCGAACCAACTAAATCAATGATGAAACACCTATGAATTACCAAAAGATAAAAAAAATTAATGATAAAGGAGAAAAATAATAATTTTGTACATAACATTAAAATTAACAAAAAAAGGTGGGATGAGTGGTCCTTTGCAAACGTCAAACTTTTAAAGGGTGGTTTCTTGAATTTTTCAATTTGAGAGATGATTTTATATAAAATGGTGTATTTAAAGGGTAGTTTCCTGAAATTTGACCTATAAAGTTTGAGTCGGAAATGGGCTGGGTGAGCTGAAACTTTAAATCAGTCAACTATTGGGCCTTTGAATACGGCCCAAGTTGATTCTTCCCTGCATTCCTACTTATAAAGTGCTCCGTCTAGGGTTTTATGAATTTCTCTGCCATTCGCTCAGCTTCATCTCCGCCGAACTCCGGAAGCCACACGAAGCAACAATGGTGAAGGGTCGCCAGGGAGAGCGTGTCAGGTGCGCTCTATCTCTCTCTGCATTACGATTTTCCTCTTCTCATAGGTTTTTGTATCGAATTTAATCAATCTTTGTGGTTCAGGCTCTATGTGAGGGGTTCGATCTTGGGGTACAAGAGGTCGAAGTCGAACCAGTACCCGAACACGTCGTTGATCCAGATCGAAGGAGTGAACACGAAGGAAGAGGTCGCATGGTACCAGGGCAAGCGATTGGCCTACATTTACAAGGCCAAGATCAAGAGGAACGGCTCCCACTACAGGTGCATTTGGGGCAAGGTCACCAGGCCCCATGGAAACACCGGCATCGTCCGTGCTAAGTTCAAGTCTAACTTGCCTCCTAAATCCATGGTAATTTCCACTCCTAAAGCCCTTTCCTTTCTTTAATTGATGAGATTTGTGCTAATTGATGCCTATCTTGTTTTATCTGATCACCAGGGTGACAAGGTTAGGGTTTTCATGTACCCCAGCAACATCTAAGGTGAATTTCTTTCCGTGTCTCTTTGCCATTTCAATCATTTTATATTTCTAGAACCAAATGTTGCACTGTTCAATTGTTTGCTGTTGGCTTTTACATGTTCAGCAATCCTGCACTGTGTCATGTTCTGATGCTGAGCTGAATTTTAACTTATTGTAATAATTTTGCTGTTAAGAGCTTAGTGAAATGTCCCTAGAGATTTGAATTAGATTTGGTTACCATATACTATCTCCTTATTCCTGGGTTTGGTTTGCTTGCTTTGATTTCGTGCTCTTATATTTTTATCCCTTCGGACCCCTTTTTTCAGCCAGATAACAATGAACACTAATTGATTATCAACATCTAGTTACTTGAACGTGTTGTATTTTACGGAGTATATTGTTTGTGTGGTTACTGTGTGCCTATGTTAGTTCGGAATCAGTGACTTTACATGGTGTATGTTAGTTCGGAATCAGTGACTTTACATGGTGTATTTTACTCAAAGCCCTTTTTGTGTCATCTTGCAGTGCACTTCTGAGTAGCATCTTAGAGCCTGGGAGGCATCAGAGAAAGGAAATGAAGTTTGATTATCATTTTAGAGTTATTGTTAATTTTAGAATGTTTTCAGAATTCCCATCTCATATGTACTTCCTTTTATTAGAACAAAGACCTATCAATTTTGATTACTTGAATTCAGTCTCATGTCATTTTGTTTCTTTGGGTTTCAAAATTCTGTTTTGATGTTGAAGTTGCTTGAACTTTGTGCTTCTTCCATTATTTTTCTGCTAACCCTTTAGTTTACAACAGTGTCCTGATGTGGTTGTTCAGCTACTACTGTGTTCAATTTATGGCTTGCAACCAAAGATCTTTCATCCTAGAACTCTTAACATAACTTGTTCTTGTGCAATTGTGCATCTAATCCATCTATAAGACACAAACCAATCAATTTTAGAATTGTGATCTCTGGTGAATCAAAAGTTCCAAACTTGATCATCAAGTGATGAGAATCATGAGATCGATTTAAAGCTATAACAGATTAAGTGCACCAGATGTATCAAATATGAACTGGGGCTACCAATCTCTACACCACTGCATAGTTATGCTCACCTTTGTCCTGTGATGAACTTGCCTAATATCGTCTGCTGAACGAGACTTGATAGTCAATATGAGTGTGCCTAATAGTAAGAACCCCAGTCAATTATTGATCTGTTTGTTGTATTGGGTTTGAAATATAGATTAGATGTGAGTTTTTTCAATTAATATCCATTTCTTTACATATAAAACACAAGGACAAAAAAACTTATTGTCACAGATTCATCTTATCTGCATTGTCTCTTCTTATGATGCTGATTTGTCTAGATAAGATTATACAGATTATATAATAAGGTAATGTAACCTTATGAACCCATCCAAGCATCTTCCTAAACAGACTCAAACTTGCGTATCCATGGCTTCCCTTCCTGTGAAACAGTTGCGTTTTCTCTGTCTCGTATTAGTTTTCTTTCGGCAAATCCAAGTGTTTGCAGGAAGAAACTATCCACAAAATAGCAGCTCCTTAGCCGTCGACCTTCAAACCTTCCTAAATGCTTCTTCTAGTAGCAAGGAGAAAAGCATCGATCATATCCAGAGATCCTCCCAGTTGCTGCAACTCGATGATGATTACCATTTTATACCTTGCCCTCCCTCTTGCCGCAAGAAGAAGACAGCGTTGCTCTCCAAGCAACAACGCACCACGCGTCCTTGATCATTACGATCAATGTTGGATTTGTTGGAAGGTCTTTGGAGAGGGCGTAACTGGTGGTGCAATTTATGAGTTTTTTCATATGGATGTATTCAATTGATATGTGCAATCCTATATCCACGCTTATGTAATCCTGCTTTCCTATCTATGCTAAGATGAAGATTATATAATAAGATGATTTTTTTTTGGTCAGAAAAAACTAAGAGAAACTTGTGGTATAAGAGTGTTAAAAAGTTGTGGTATAATAAGATGCATCTGATGCCATTATCAAAGGTGTGTGTGACGACTGACGATCCAGTAGCTATAATGGAAGTACAAATCGATTTCTCACTTCAAATTTTGATGTGATCAAAAGCATTGATTTATCTTCCTCGTAAGGATGTAATTGACATGTTGTTATAGAAGAAATAGGACAAAGAAGAAGAAGAAATTTTGAGGTAATCAATTAGAAACTCTACCAAAATCTGCACCATAGTTCTCTAAATAATACAGTAATAATGATGATGATGATGATAATAATAAAAATAATAGAAAACTGAAAATTTGAATTGGATAAAATAATACAACATATCTTTACAAATAAAATGTTAATGAATTATTCACTGTTAAACAATTGAAATGTCTTCCCATATAAACGATTAAAAGTGCACAAAGTATCAAAAATAAAAATTAAGCCCTTCTAAATATAGTCTTACATTGCACATGTAAAATGTAGGGTTGATCTTTGAGTCGAACAAGACGAATAGTGATTATTTATATTTAATTTTGAGTCGAACAAGACGAATAGTGATTATTTATATTTAATTTATTTAGAAATGAGTTAAGCTTGAGTTGAGCCTAAATATGAATTTGAGCTTTAAAATGTACCAACACTCGACTAGTTTAGTAAATGAACAACCTCGACCCGAGCTTTATTTGGGTATAGAATAATTCTTCTTGCTCATAATAGAGTAACTAAGGGAATTTTTTTTAAAATTCCACAATATTTGAAATTGGGTCCAACCAAATCTGAATTTAAATCAAGCTTAAAATTGTGTCTATACTCAACTCGTTTAATGAATGAACAAGTTCGAGTCAAAGTTTTTTTGAGTTGGCTCGAACTACTTGGCTCATATATAACGACCTCGGTAAAGTAGTTGTTAGATTTATTACTTTGATTTAGATCCTCTTATTCCGGTGGGAATTACTCCCTTTCCTTTATTACCAAATACTGTATTAGTCTACACAACAAAATTTTATTTTTTGGGGGTGGTTTTGCGGCCTGGTGTGCTGAGTTGTTCTTGTTGTGATGCATGCCTTATGTGAACGGTGTTTGATTTGCTGTATTCGAAGACGTCGTGGATTTGTGATCAATATGTGCTGACTTTTCGGAGTCCATAATCTGAGATATCCGCTAATGTCCCGAGAGCTCTCTGTGTGCGTCCTCCGTTGACTGATTGATTTGTTTGTCGTGTTGGTTTTGTTTTACAATGTAGGATAGCTTGCATGTTTGTTTTATTTTTCATTTCAATCATTTGCTTCGTGTTATTTCCTTTCTGTCAATTGCTTCTGTTATTTGATTTAGGCATCGTTTGGTTAGCTATCTACTTCACAGGAAGTACAAAAACCCAGGAAGTGATTGACAATACATGTGTTTGGTACAAAAAATTAAAACTAAAAAACCCAGGAATTGGAATTCCCGGGAATTGAAATTCCTCCAAAATGGTGGAATTCAACTTACCATGAGGGGGGTGGGTAAGATCTACTTCCCCATTCTTTTTCCAAATTACTTCTTTTTTTTTTATCCAAAGCTCATTTTTATTTTAATTTTGATTAAGAAAATTTCCAATTTATCCCTATAATAAAAAAGGGTGTGTTAATAAATAAAGGTTATAAGAGTAATTTTAAATAAATTGCTATGAGATTTCCCTGTTCATCCAAACAAATTATAGGAATTGAGTTCATATGAATTTAGTTTCAACCAAACATATTTTTATACTTCCCGGAAAGTAAAATTCATGGAAAGTTTATTTCACATGAAGTAACTTCCTAGGAAGTGAAATTACTACGTTTAACCAAACGAGGCCTTAGTTGTACATGATGATTAGTCTATCTACCGGTTTGTCCGATCTCTCGGTTTCTCTAGGCTTGACTACAAAACTGGCTTACTATCTTGCTTCAAAAAAAAAATATTTTTGACAAATATAAAATTATGATTTAGTTTTTTTGTCACAAATTTAATCTTACAATAGTTTTAAAAATTAGTTTTGCAATGGAAGAGTTGATGAGTTAACCAATCACGAAAACGGAAAGGTGGATCCGTGCTGACGCTGAGAGCATCATTTTCTCATTCCGTCGTCTTCCTCCTGTGTGATCAACCCCTCCTGCACTTGCAGTTTTACAGCAATACACAAGTGCGATTCCCAGCTTTCCGCATCCCATTTTCTCTCCCTTTTTTTTTATTTTGGTTTTGGATTTTTATTCCCTAATTGCAGATCTTCTTCTTATTCGCCTCTTCCTCTTTATAAACCCTAGCTCATTTTCGTTTCATCACTTTCATTTCCGTTATCAGTCTGTAGATACAGAGGACGGGGTTAGGTTTCTCACAATGTCTCCGCCGTCCGGTCCATCCAACATCTCCCTCCCCGGCACCATCGCTGCCAGCGCCTTTGCCGCTTCCTTCGCCGAGGTGAGAAAACCGCGATCCTTTTCTGTTCTGTGAGGCTGATTCATTGTTTCCTCGTTTTTGCATAGCGGTGATCAGCTCTGAATCTGATTATTCTTATAATTCTGATTTGTTTTTGCTTGGTGTTTTACGAATCTGTTTGCATTCCTGGATCTGGTTTTGGAGTGTTTACTTTGATTTCGGCCTGAATTTAGATGTTAGAAAGGATTGATTTGTTATTGTTCTTGAATTGTGGGGACGGAGGCTTGTAAACATTTTGTATTGATGATACCTAATCATGATGGCTGATGAGTCATGATCCAGTCTCTGGGGCAGTGTTTTGAGGAATGAGGATCATTTGATCTGGAAGGTGGCTCTTGTATTTTGTGATGAAATCTTTGTTGATTCGGTTCTTTTTTTAGATTCCCGATTCTCAATCTTTATGCCTCTTTTAAGTTACCACGAAATTGTAAAGCACAGATTACTGTTAGGATTAGAAGGAGTGTTTTGGACAGAACTACTTGGAAATCATAAAGAATGAAAAATAGCAATTACAAGCTACGATTGAATTTTGGATTCTGGGCTTACACTGTCATCAACTCATCATTGTATTTCAAGGTCATTTATGCTGCATATACCATCGTCGCTAGCAGGTTATGCATCATTATTATCTGTACCTAAGATGATTGAATATAATGCAGATTTGCACCATCCCACTGGATACGGCAAAAGTCAGGCTTCAGCTCCAAAAGAAAGCAGTTGCAGGGGATACACTTTCATTACCAAAGTATAGGGGTTTGTTGGGAACTGTTGGCACCATTGCCAGGGAGGAAGGCGCAGCAGCTCTCTGGAAAGGAATTATACCGGGGTTGCATCGCCAATGCCTATTTGGTGGTTTGAGGATTGGACTGTATGAACCGGTAAGTTTAAGTACCCGATATAGTCAGTAAATGAATGTGCTTATGAGGTAATTAATATCTTGTTTTGCATAACCTTCTTTTAAACAGGTGAGGAACTTGTATGTGGGTACGGATTTTGTTGGAGATGTTCCTTTGTCTAAGAAGATTCTTGCAGGCCTTACTACTGGTAACATTCTAACTCTATGTTCTCCTGCACACGCCTTCTCTTAATGCAATCTATATATCATCAATATATGAGTCTAAATCAAAAGCAGTACATTGTTCGTTATTTCTACATAGTCTGGAAATATTCTCTCATCATTGTTGTCTTCTGTTGGCTTTGGGCAGGTGCTCTTGGTATTGCTATTGCTAACCCTACTGATCTGGTCAAAGTTCGGCTTCAATCTGAGGGTAAACTGGCACCTGGTGCCCCGAGGCGTTATTCTGGAGCACTGAATGCTTATTCGACAATAGTGAAACAGGTTGCCTTCTATTCAGAAAAAAATAGAACATCTGTTGTGCTTTTTTCATCTCTCTTTTCTTTATATAATGCAATTCAAGTTACCGAACTGTGTTTACATATAGGAAGGATTTGCTGCTCTTTGGACTGGTGTTGGGCCTAACATTGCGCGCAATGCTATTATCAATGCTGCTGAATTGGCCAGTTACGACCAAGTGAAGGAGGTAAATGGGAAAGCTCATCTACCAATCAGCATTAATGTTTCTATAGTTTTCCCTCGACACTGGTTTCAACGGTATTTCTCACTTGATTTTCCCCCCTCGTACAGGCTCTACTGAAGATTCCAGGATTCACAGATAATGTTGTAACTCATCTGTTTGCTGGTCTCGGAGCAGGTTTCTTTGCTGTATGCATTGGATCCCCAGTTGATGTGGTGTGTATTCCAATTTTGAACTTTTGTCTTCATGTATTTGTGCTTTCAACAACCTATTCAATGGTCAGCAGTGACTATGTGTGCATTATTAAATATGGGGATGCCTTTAGTGTGGCTCGACATTAGCCATTTGTCTTCTTTTGTTCATTGATGAGATTTGTGCAGTCAACAAACAGTTACATTATTATCTGCTGATATTTCTATTAAGAAATGATACGAGATTCCCTCTTTGTGTTTCAATTTGCGAAAGATAACTGTATCTGATCAAGATAATGAGACATGCATGTTTGGAGATTTAATTGTGTGCTTGGTTGCAGGTTAAATCAAGAATGATGGGAGATTCTTCTGCATACAAAAGTACAATCGACTGTTTTGTTAAAACCCTCAAGAATGACGTACGTCACTCTTTTCCTTTATAATCCTTTGAAACCAGAGGAATGAGAATTAAATAATACGTGAGTTATTATTTAACAAATTCACTTGAGCTAATGAGCCTGAGTAGATTCTTGTTCATGGATAGTACTCTGCCTGCCCTGGATATTTTTTTTTTGTCTATTTCTTAACCATAAATACCATTTCTCCTTTCCCTAAGGGATACCTTTCTTCATAGCTGGAAAATTTCATTTATAGAGTTCTTACATAAGGGAATGGAAATTGTAAAAAAAAAGGGAGTGCCAGTGAAAAATGGATTTTCTTCATCTGATTGACAGTAACTCTATATGCAGGGTCCATTGGCATTTTATAAGGGCTTCATCCCGAACTTTGGACGGCTTGGATCATGGAATGTCATTATGTTTTTAACCTTGGAACAGGTATGAGTTACAATTGCATTTCTACTTCTTTTCAGGTGCTTTGGGCATTTTCCTTTAGATACCTTAATACCTTAATCTGCGAAGTTGTGAATTGTCTGTAGGATTAGATTGAAAATTTGTGCTTAGCAATGGGTTCCTTCGGCCAGTTATTTTCCCTTTATAATCTGAAATCCTCTAATACGTTTTTTTTTATAAAAAATAGCAGTGATGTTTACCCATTATTAGGTAACAATATCATGCCTATATCCTCTAATACTACTCTATGAACATCTTATCAACAGCTCGATGACATAAGAAATCAAACCACTGAATATTTAAAATTTGATGTTTTTTTGCAATGATGAAATAAAATGAAATATGTGTGAATATTTTTTTTTGTTTGCAATGTCTCTGCCCTTTCTTCCTCGTGCTAAAATTCCTACGTTTGTTTACAGGCAAAGAAGGTTGTGAAAAATCTCGAATCTTGAGTTCAACTAGTCCCCTGCAAAACCGGACAGAACAGTTACTCTGGATACAATGCCGTCTCTTCTTCGGTGTGCTCCAATCGGATGTGGAGTTTCTCCCCTTCTGAAAATAATAAAGCTCCTAACCTCTGATCATTTTTAAGTGTTTCAACCCAGTCAACAAATTCGGGTGTTTCAAAGGATCAAAGGGATTTTGCAAACTGTTGAGCTAATAGAGTTTCTTAATAAATTTAGACAGGAGAACTACAGATACTTTGACTGCATCTTATATTTAGCTGATTGTATGCAGTTGCAATGTTTTCATATACTATTCAACATCACATTTGAGGGTGGGATTTAGTTCTCAAGTAGCTGAAAATTGAACACCTTTTCTGATCACGATTCATGTTATTATAAGTAAAATTTGACAGGACTTTAAAGCTTCTTGGGTTATTACACTTTGCAAGGTGAACCCTTTTTCTGTGTACAATAAATAGCAGAAAAATGAAGCAATCTATTGTTCTTTCTATATACACCTCCGGAAAGCCACTCGTATGATTCTGATACCAGGTTTAACAAAAATGGAAGCCAAAGGAAGACAGATTTACACGACAACACGCAAAAGCTCAGCATACCGATAAATATTTCCGAGAATAAGAAAATAGAAGGGGAGAATGAACCAAGGGAAGACTGAAGATCATGGCTCATATGATCGAAAAAATCAATCGAGTTTTAACTTCTCAAGATCCCATTTTCGTATGACAGCAATCTGCTCATCCAACTTGATGTATAATCTGCACATGCTTCTGTGTATGGAGATCACACAATGATCAACTCGATCTTCGTATTTCTCATACAGGGCCGGAAGTGTGAGGACGACGACGATGCCTGCATAGGAAAATGGACAGCCAATTCATCATTATCTGATCAAACGAGAAGGTAAATTGAAGAATTTGGAATCTGAAATGGTATGATACGATGAAAGGCATTGAACATTACAAGCATAGCCCAAGGTGACAAGATCAGCCCAGGCGCTAACGACAGAAATCAAGAGTAACCAAGCTGCAGATTTGAAGTACAATCTTGAATCTTTTCCAAGAGCAATGGCCTGAGAAGTAGATAGCAAGGCGTTTACGCGGTCGCGGACAAGAGCTGCCACCTCATTCACCTGCTCTTCTGATAGCCACAGCTCTGGCAATGGCGGAGCTGGTCTACAACAAGTAAGCAAAATTCATCAGAACTAACTACATTAGCTATTGAAATTCATAATCAAGATGTGAATGAATGAATGATCTTGCGCCAAACAAAGGTCGGAGCTTTTACCTGTTGAGAAGAGCTGCAGCTTTGGCCCAGACAAAGAGGATGGAGAGGAGGAGGAGGAGGACACTGGAGCAAAAGGAGAGTAGAGTATATCCAGATCTCTCAAACACAACCCAAACTGAAATCACAAGTGAAAGCACTCCAACAGTCAAATTCGTTTGCCTCCAGAGGATCACATCTGCAACTGCTCGAGAGAAATTGAGGATCAAGTTAATTCATTCAGCAACTTGTGATTGTTCCAAATTCAATCAATTGAACTCTGAGTTACCTACCGATTCCTCCTCCAAGAAGCTGATGAACACTTGCTTCCCTGTTAAACAATCGATCCGCTGAGAAACCCATCTGAGCTGATTTCAGAAACAACAAGTCCTGGAGCTTTCCCCTTTTTCCTGATCCCACCTCATGAATATTGGAAGGGAGAGAGAGAGCGTGGGCTGAGTTGGACTGTCCAAGATTGTCTTTTTCTTTTTTTTTTGTACAGCCTAAAAGCCTTAACAACCGCCCTTCCTTTTTCATCCAGTGGAAAAACCATGGTGACCTCCAGCTAAGCGTTGGCGCTCTCTGTCCCGCTATCTGATTGGGTTTCAATGTGCCACCCCAAGACACCAATGATGACGAAGCATTCTCCTTTTATTTTATTCAATTGGGTGGAAATTTGCTTTCTTTTCTCTCGCTGCAGATTGAAACCAGTTTTGAGGGGTTTTAGCGGTAAAATTGCCACTTTCGCTCCCTTTGACAGACGACATTGTGGACCTTCGTGGTGGGGGGTGGGTCCCCCTTTCAAGTTCTCTCTCTCCCACAGTCCCACCTCCGCTGTGCTGATCCGTGTCCGTTTCGAACGATTTACCCCCCCGCCGTCGCGCCACCGCCGCCGTAGAATCGTTAGCCGTGCGCCTCCTCTCAAAGAGGGCTCTCGAGGTCGTCAGCAGAGGCGAGCTTCGAAGGGTATAAACTATAAACAATTTTGAGTCTTCTCTCTAAAGCTCTCTGGAGAAAATATTTTCGTTGTTGATCGGAGGGAGGTATGAATTCGTTCGTTTTTCTGCTGCTGAAATTCGTAAAATTGGATTGATATTGCTTGCACATTCATGCGAAATTCGGAATTGGAAAGTGTTCTGCCTGTGGAAGCTAGTGTGGGCTTGAAGTTTTTAGGGTTTGCCATTTGCCTGTTGGCAAGCTCACTCGTCTTAGTCTCTAAATGGATATGAACACCTGTTTTTCTTAGGAAGATGATGAGATCACTAGCTCCTTCTTGATAAACAGATCATGGCAAATATTGTTGCAATGAAGGTTTCAAAGAGTAGTGTTGTATCTGCTATGGTTTTCATGGTGGATCATAGACAAAGAATTTTCTTACTGCCAATCAATTGCTCAGTTCGTTATGTGTGTTCCAATTATCATTGAATGAGCGTGAATTCGAAGGGGTTTTGATGAGCTTTTCACATGCTTTTGCTGAAATTTGTGGGTATCTCAGATAGAGATTTTCTCAGGGGTGTGGTGCTGGTGAGAAGCTGCTGAAATACCTGTCTAACTCTTCATTCCTGTTTCGATGCAGCAATTATGTGGATAAGCTTCAACTCTGTGCTTTTATATCCAGCAATTTTACTCATACTTTTGACTGTTTATGGAGAATGGTAAGATGCATATATGGAGGTTAGGTACACAGAAACTGACTACCATGTTTTCTCTGATGCTGCTACTTTGATGTTTTATGGGAAATCTCCTTACATGAGGACTACATAATACCACTATTCTCCTTTGCTTGCATTTATACTGATACCAAATGCATAACTTCACCGTGCATGGGGAAAATGTCGTCTCTCTGCTTCAGGTATGCTGGGTTATCTTACCTTTGATACAATCTCATTTTCTTCCTGCACAGATATGTTCTTCATTGTGATTTGACTCAGTTCATTCCACATTTCCATTGTAACAACATTGTAGGAACAAAGAGAAATCGTTCAATAAAAGTAGTATTGTTCATACAAGTGTCTCTTTCACTCACACTTTTGTCTACATCGCAGATGTTTCATCAGCATTATCTTGAAGCTCCGTGGAGTCCCTGAGAGTCTGTGAGCCTACTGTTTGTGCTGTGATGTTGTGTTGTGGGTCATTATTTGTATAATGAAGGGTATATTCTGACTTCCATTGAGCTTTAAACTTCCAAATGATGACACAAGTTCTCTATTTCCTTTAATCATTTCTTTTCATTTGTCATTGCCTGTGGCAGGCAAGGTGTATGAGTGTATCAAGCTGCATTTGGGTACGGCCTGACTGTGCATTTCAGGATATATCCTCTATGCACTGCCTATTTTGCTGGTTCTAAACACGCGTCGTCTTCAACCTATTTCAGAGCCCGCCCTAGTAGTTTGGCAGCCAAACAAAGGGACTTTGACTCGAAGCGCAAATGATACTATCTCTTATGTATACTACTCTGGATTGGATCCCAAACTCAGCATCGCATTCTCAAGGGCAAAAACGTGTTTCTACAGCTCTGTGTCGCGAGTATACATTTGTGCTCATAAGGATTATTCGCCATCATCACTACTCTCCTATGTTCCTGTGCTTGAATTCTCTTTCTGCAGTGGATGGGAAAAAGCTATCTTAACCATTGCACTTCTCTTAGGTGCTGTATTACTCGATCCCTGTCGAGAATTCCCAATATAGGAACAAGGATGGAAAAATTAAACGGGGACGAGAATGGAAAAAATTAAAATGATTTTTCATCCCCAAATGGAGGCATGGCCCAAGCCCAAGTCATGTCGGCCCAGCCCAACGACATCGATGCCTTGGGAGAACAAAAGACCTGTATGATGATTGATGTAATATTGATTCTTTCATTATTGAAGAAGACAAATATGGAAGCTAGCACAACCACAAATGCAAAAACTACACTCTCAATCTCTTCATTACTTGTCTATCACACACACTTACACACACCTAAAAACAACCAGCCGACGACGACGACGATGGCGAAACCCAACCATATGTGCCAAACTTTAGTCCATGCTATAGAAAGCTAGCTACCTTAACTACCCATCACAAACCCCCCATTGATTAGTGACATTGCATCAATGGAATTAAATAACATGGGCAATGTGTTATCCCCATCAACCGCAAAAAAAAAAAAAAAAACATGAGGCTCTCATTGTCCGAAACAAG
The DNA here is from genome assembly GCA_963922045.1 of Persicaria maculosa. Taxonomy (NCBI): domain Eukaryota; kingdom Viridiplantae; phylum Streptophyta; class Magnoliopsida; order Caryophyllales; family Polygonaceae; genus Persicaria; species Persicaria maculosa. The sequence goes on from OY998268.1 coordinate 54,209,498, forward strand.
ATAGCATGGCTTCGAATTCGATAGCATAATCCGTGATTCGAAACCAGGAGATCGATGTGGAAGAAGAATGACGCACGTGTCATTGCAACACAACACAAAGTGGATGTCGAGATCTTCAAGGCGGTGGCGCAAGCCTGGCTTAGCCATCACAACGCCAACCCCTCCACCTTGGCCCCTAGCGAGTTCGATGCTCGTAAGCTCAACTTCCGGGGGCAGCCTTCTCGGTTCGGAATCGAGGCATCGAGCAAGAGCAAGGCCCCGGGCGCTGAGGTGAGTTGGGATTTCAATCAGTCCCTTTTGGATCCTTACGAACTCGTGGCGCTGTCGAAGAGGCTGGAGGAAGGGCTGGTGTTAGAGCAAGGGATTTATGGGGTGCTGTTGGAGGATGAGAGAGGAGTTTTTGGCGGGAGGAGGAAGAGGAAAGAGAGCAAGAACAGCCTCAGGAACCTCTTCAACATGGTCTCTGGAAGGTCTAAATTTGCTTTAATTTGATGCAGTTGTAGTTGTTGTATTGTATTTGTAAGTGGTTACTTGGTTAGTGTTTATTTTCTTCTCTTCAACATGGTTTTTGGAAGGTCTAAAATTGCTTGATTTGATCCCCATTTGCTCATAGTTGTAGTTTTACTTGTAATTGCGTACCTTTACTTGCAAAGTTGCAAGCGGTTAGTGTTTATTTTACTGTTGTTTAATAATTTTGATTTTTTTTTGTATTGTAATTTACCCAATTTGATTCCCCAATTAATTAATAATTACCGTAATTAATTAATAATCATCGTGGAAGGAGACTGCTTGGAAGTCACAAAGGCCATCAATGATAGCAAGTCTCTCAGCACTAGCTTTGAAAGTATTGAGTTCAAGCACTGTTACCGGGAAGCAAACAAGGCTGCTGATTTTATTGCTAAGTCTAGAGACACTTTGACGTCTTATAATCTCCCTACATGTAGGGATCTTTGTAACATCATCCTCCGTGATGATCATGGTAATGCCCTACTTTTGTAGGTCCTACCTAATTTTTACCTGTAAAAAAAAAATTAATAATTACCGTAAAATTTCGCATGGAATTTGCAAGTTTGTGTAAATTTTTAATGTTGCTTAAGGTCTTTGAATCTGTCGCATAATTGCTTTCAACTTTGATTTTTTCTCCCCCAAATCTCCCACTCTCTCCTCTTTTGCCTCCGCCAGCTACAAAATGTATGGTTGGGTACTAGTTGGGCCGGGTTCGGTCAAACATAATTTTAGATTGCCTGGATTTTGGGTTAAATTGGGTCAAGTCCATTCAGGTTCGGGTGGAAGTAGGTCGCACTCATTTGGGTTTCGGGTGAAGACACGGGACGGTCTCGTTCGAATTTTGAATAAAAGTGGATATAATTTTTTTGGGTTTGGGGTCGAATCATATTAGACCCGTTTGAATAATTATAGATCGATTTGATTCGGTTGAATACTTGAATATGTAATTTACGTAAAATAAATAATTCAGATAATTTGTTTTTAATTTAGGTAATTAAAATACTTGAATTATTAAATATGTAGAAATAAAATAAATAATTCAGACCATTCGGTAATTTGGGTTAAATACTTTAATACTTAAAAATTGAAATCTCTTAATCTGTTAATCATATATATACATATACTGGCCGTATATTGAAATTGAAATTTTGTGGTCATAAAATTTCAATTTCAAGTGATAAGTATACGGCAGCTCATTTTGAATTTTGTAAATCATACTCCCTCCGTTCGACAAAACATGTCATTTTAGCTTCTTTCACAAGTTTTAAGACAATTAACAAATGTACTAATTTACCCTCAATTATTACCCTTCTTTTTTACTTTATCGAGAACTACAACTAACAAACCATCAATCATGTCAAGGGCATTTTTGTAAAGTGAAGTGTAAAATACCTACAATGACAAATTTTTTTAACAAAAATAACACTCTAAAATGACTTGTTTTGCCGAACGGATGGAGTATTAATTTTTAACAAGGCCAATGGGTTGTGGCCCATATATGATTACTAGGGGTTGTGGCCCTGCGTTGCAGGGCGCCATGCAGCAGCTACTTTTGTAAATTTCTTATAAATCATACAACAAATTTCATATATAACATGTACCAAGGAACAAAAGAAGGAAGAATTCGTTTGGTCTGTTTACTTACATGACAGTTGGTGTGCAAACCTTTTAGAAAACAAAACAAGTTGCCATCTCAATCAGCTCAGGTAGATACACAGTGACTATGTTGCCACTTGTCTCTGACATCAATAACCTAAAGTGTTTCGAATCCAGCGTTCGATAGTGAGGCCGAACGACCTATATCGCTTCCCATCTTACATCATTAGCCTGACGAGACTTATAAACGACATTGTTGAACCTATTTGCGTTGCTGTCATTGCTTAGACCACTACCCAAGTAGAAATCTTCACCATTCTCCCAGGACTTTTCAATACTGCTAGCACAGTCACTGAGTTCTGTGAACCTTTGCTTGGGTTTTGAATATTGTGGGATGAGAAGATGTAGTTAGCAGGACTTGAGCAGAGAGGTACATACTGAGCCCACCCAGTAACCGAACAACTCCTTTACGCTGCTCTGAATGGGGATCTACAAACTCCATCAAGCCAGTTGGATTGCAAATATTATAACTGTCACCGAGAGGGGGTTTGATGATTGATTCCAATTCACATTTTGGAGCTAGTATGCTTCTTGGTAGTGAAGGTTCCAACATCTAACTTGCGCTGGCCAAATCAGATGATTAACATTATGTAGGGAAAATGGAAAATGCAACAGATCAGATCAAGCAAAAATGCAAGAGTCGTCTTGAAAAAACAATCAATCAGCGAAGAAGCACACATCCTATCTCAATTAACATGGAACCTAGGCAGGAATTAGGGTAACTAAAGTCAATTAACTATCCTAAGTTTGTTATTTGTTAATGGTTGGATAATCTATTTGAAGAAAACATGTAGCAAACATTTCATGGGGAAATGCTTCATGAACTTAAAAAACATGCAAGGCATAATAACCAATAAGACAAATACTTTATCATCATTTTCAGATCAATTGGGATTGTGAATCCCATGACTTGGTAGTTGATGTTAATTGCATGGCATGATTACAAGATAATATGTATTCTGCCTTTAGCCTGATGTAAAGATGACCAAGTACTCTAATAGATCAAATAAATGCTTGAACACAAAGTTTGAATGGAGAAAACACAATACCAGATGGCAAATTCCATTTCCCATCTCACCTTGTTTTTTATGATAGTCAGACAGATAATAGAAATTCATTTAGCACTTGGTAACTTCATGCAATTTGAATAAAAATTCTAGATTGGGTTTTTATTTTTTTAAAGTATAAATAATTCATGGTTATAGCATAAAATAAGGGAGAAATGCAAATGACTTAGCGTGTGTTTGGCACTAGCTGTAAGGAGATGGGAGGAGCTGGAAAAAAAAAAACATCTCTTTGGAATGGTGTTTGGCAGTAGCTGGAGGGAGATGCCGACAGGAGGTGGGAGGAGATGGCGGAGATGAAATTCAGCCAAAAAAAGATCTACCCGTGGGAAGATCTTTGGAGATGGGAGGAGATTACCCATATATGATGCCCACTTTCGCCCTTTTTGTGCAAGGACATTTTCAGATCTTGAGAGCACCACAAGCCGAAGAGCTCCACCCACCATTGAAGGTAAGCTTTCCCCTCCTCTCCTCTCCGATTCTGTCAAATCCTCTCCTCTTCTCTCATCGACGCTTCATTCCTCCATTGCTAAGCATCGAATCGACATTTCAAAGATTATATCCTCCATTATATAAAAAAACCTCATTTCGGCCTTCCCGTCGTCGGTGGTAGCTCGGATCTGCAGCTGCGTTTACGGCGAGGCCACGGCGGGTTGATGAAGAGATGGTTGCTGTAGCGACTGTGACGAAGGCGGCCACCTTCAATCCGAGATGGAGATTTTGTACAGCAGCCGGAGGGATTTTTGAGCTTCTTCTGTCGCCCGTGGAGAGCACTAGTGACGGCAATTGGGAGGCCCTGCCGTATACACCGACAGATATGGGAAAGAAAGGGGTAAATACCCAGGGGCAGTATGGTCATTTTCCGTATACACAATCTATTACCATCTTCTAAACACCAAACACCAAAACAGATTTTTTACAAAAAAAATCTCCATCTACAATAATCTCATTAATCTACCAAATTAATCTCCATCTCATAACATCTACCAACATCTCAAATAATCTCCAAAACAACATCTAGCGTCAAACACGGCCTTAACCGCCAAAAAGAGAATTGCATTTTCTTAAAAAGTTGGCTTTGATGTCTATACTAAATTAGATTTAGGGATTTACCTCTCTTTGCACTTTTAAGAAAACGATCCACTAATGCTTTCTTGAACTGCACAACAACTGCATGAAAAGAGTACATGTAATGAAAACAGATGCACCGAAAGAAAAACTTTTAAATTGTCTCAAGAAGAAGGAACATCAAAAAACAGTTGTGAGTATTTGCAATTTATACTGATCCTTGGATCCAACAACAAATGGAACTAACTCGTACCCTCCACGAATAAAACAAATTATACTGCATATAAAAACATTACCAGCAAACTGTGTACAAGATCTTAAGACACAGGAATGAGTCATCTAGAATCAATCACCCTTTGAGGTTCTAGTTTGCTAACAGGAGAGTGGAATGGAAGGTAATCTCTATAGCTGGACCCAAGCAGCTTACTGGAGGTGGATGATATTTGTCTCATTTCATGCGCAAATTAGATTTATGGGTTAGAAAAGAATGATGTTAGACGAAAGAACAACCATAGAAAAATGGCTATACTCTGCATCTCCGGATCCAAATAAGAAAGAAGCTTATTTGAGGAGGGTTAAGTACTTAAGTGAAATCCTATAACAAGAAAGAAGTTAAACCCTGGAGTAAAGAAAGTGGTTGAAATGTTATTAAATTAAACGAAAATTTAGTACGGAATTGAATTGAACTGAATTGTAGTTACAAAAGGGTTACCTAGATGAAAATTGCAATCCTCTAGCATCTCCTCTGTCGCTTTATCTGAATGGTAGCACTCACTGTGACATGTAGGACATGTGTAAGGGAGATTAGAATCTACTTGAAACATTGCTACAAAATGTTACCACAATCAGGAAGATTAAATGTCAAAGCATGGTTTTAAGGAAAAAAACGAATTTACAATGTGAACACTGGGATGAGTTATTTGATAAGATCAATAATATAACATGGGGAAAATGTAACAGAATCAACAGCTTAAAACGATAGTTATAAATTTCAGCCAAGTAAAATTATGTATATTTTTGCACCTGTTATGAAAATAAAAATAAAAACATGTGTGGAAGGATTGATAACAGCAGTATAAAATGCTAATTTGTTTAGGTAGCTACCCACTTTCATCTGCAATAAGTTCATTTAATGTCTAAATTGAATGAAAACAACGAAGCAAGTTTCCCCTGCATTGAACAGACTTCTTAATTGAATGAGTTGATTTGTTAATTGTTTCTCCTCCTCTCAGGCTATTAGATCCCAATGGATTAGATCCCACTGGAGATGAAAAATTAAGAGATTTGATTATTGAGGGAAAAAGGTGTCCTTTTCTATCCAGTCTATAAGCTCTTTGATCTGGTTTTAGGTATTGTAGAAATCTAAATGAAATACTGTAATTCTCTTAACCCAATCTGTTCCATACATAATGTCAAGATTTAAACATGTAAATGAATGTTTTGCTTGAAGACGTGAATAACTAAAAACCAAGCATTGTATAGATAACACTAAGGCTTAATTTCATGACCTATGCCAATCAACAACCTTGGAGAGTAATGAATAAGATATGCCCTTGAACAGTGAACCAGTAGACGTGGACGAAAGAAGAAGACAGCACCGGAGGCAAGCAGAAATGAATATAATGCCTGCTTTAATATGTGTCAGAATGCAGTATTTGCTTATCACCAGTCATGGCCCTCTTGGGGAAATTAACATTGATCAATAATACTGACTTGGATTAGTAATAATGCAGGAACAAGCATTTGAAATCAGTGGTATCAAGTCTTAGACCTGGTGCCTAGTGGCCGTAAATCTAACCATCGACCTTCTAGCTGCAGCTTTGCACCATCTAACCCTCTATTGTAAACAAAAATATTTAAGCTTCACGCAGATAAGCTATAGGGATGTAAATGACATAAGATGGGTTTTTAAAAGACAGTATTGTGAAAGACATTTAAATGAGTTGTAATGTAATGATGAGAGGGAGACTAATAGATTTAGATTATTCTAGTATATTTGGAAACTTACCGGGCTACAACATGTCGGCCACCTCGACATGTGACCTTAGTCTAGCTGTAGGTGAGTATCCCAATTAATGATCTTTTTGGAGTCATTAACAACCTTGAGGAGATCTAAGAGGGCTAAAACTATAGATTGAATACAAAAATATTTTACTTTCTTGCCAAAGTGTTGCATAAGTATGGTTCTTCTAACCAGAATATAGAATAATTTTTTAAATTAAAGACTGTCAAGGATAATAAATAAATAGCATGAACATATTCATAATACTAACTTATATGAACGTATTGGTTGAAAGACAATAAAGAGCAGTTTTGGCAGAAATCGTGAAGGAGTAAGGCGGCCTGAAAGAGCAAAAGGTGGCATGGATTGTATTGAAGAGAAATAAAGGAAACTGGTTGCCTAAACAAAAGCTGAAAGCATGAGAAAATGAGGAATCGCAATGAAGGAAACTAAGGGGTAGTTGTACGCAGGAACATGAAGATATACAAAGAACAACCCATATATATAGGAGACAGACGATTACAGCAGAATATGGAACCCTAAATTCCATATTTCCTGACAGAAGAATAATTCAATTCAAATTAATATGAGAAACTAAAAAGTTCAGAGAACACAAAACAACCAACAAATAAAACCGACCCAACAACCGACAAGAAAACTAAATAACAGCAACTCCAAAAAAGGGTCAATAGGTAACCAAGAAAACAAATAAAACCCCCAAAATTAATCAAAGTGAAGAAGCAAGGAATAAGCACATCCGATTGTCCATCGATCACAAAGAAAATAAACAAATCGAAGCAATATATACTACCCTGATGCTAGCTTTACAGAAAGCTCATGGGCTATACTATCAGCCTTCAAGTGTATTGGTCTAAGATGCTTGATTTCTCGTGATTACATGTCCAATGGAAGTTAAAAATTGATGATTTGTCTCTTACAACTGAACCAATTTTCAAACCTTTGAAACATCTAATAAAACAAACCCAGACCCTGGTCAAACTCCCCTAAAATCAGTTGAAGAAACCACAAATTTCTTCAGACAGAGATGGTTTGGGGAATTAGATCTTTTTTCAGTCCCCAATCAATGTCTAAAGTGAGGAGATTATTCACTGTAACCAAAACCATCAAATTTCCTTTCTTTCAATCTCAACAATCATCCAGGCAGTAAATCTCAGCAGCGAAAACAATGACTACCAATATAATATTTGCGTCAATGGACAACATTTATTAAGTAAAAGAAATCCATAAATCAACAATTAAACGAAGAAAAACCGAGAGATGGGCGATCTTACATGAATCAAGGGGGAAGCAAGCCGTTGATATTCTCTCAATCAGAATCCAGTATCAGAAATTGAAAGTCCGAAATTCGTAACAGTAAGAGCAAATCAGCAACAGAAACACAAAATCACGAATGAAACGGAAAGGAGAAATTACCAGACGAGAGGAGAAGAGGAAAGTGGGGAGTCTGAATTTGGAATCTGAAAGAAGGCCACAACAGCAGATGTGGAATGGAGATGGATGAAGAAAAATAAAATAATTTCATATATATGAATCACGCTTGAGGTGAAGGATAGCATGCCTTCATCGACACTGCCTCTAGAAGCCGGAGATCGCTTCTTACTGTTACTATTCTTGTTGTTGTATTCCGGTGGAAAATTCAAATTCAATCCATTTCCATTGACGAAAGAACTCCTTATCTCCCCAAAGTTCAGGATCTCGCCTGATTTCGATTTCATCCCATGTTCGGAGAAATTCAACTCTTTGGTGAAAAAGCCTTGTTGATGTTGTTATAACTGCCAATTGAACTCTCCATCAATCCGATCGAGCTATGGACATCAATCCGATAAGAAAACAACTACAGACGTCCTGATCAGTACAAGACCCGAATCTGAATTGAGTAACCTAATCTGAACCCAACTCCAATTGCAAGAATTACTAGAGCCCTAAACCCATGCCCGAACCAGAACCAAAAATGCCAAGTCATCCGAGCCATATTCGAATCTATCCATCCTGATTCGATTGGCAGGTGCATTGGTATAGAATTGTACAGAAATTGATATGATGATAGTAATGACAATAGGATCTTCCATTCATAATGTTTCTTTCAAATGTAGAATAGCATCAATATGAACATTGTAGTCCTAAAAAAGTAAAAAAACACAAGACAGAGAAAAAGCTAGGAAATTAATTCTAAACTCATATTTTGGAATCCAAAACAATATTATCAATTAAAGTATGTGATCAAATTTCACATCAAATATATCATTAATTTAAGATTTTAATAAACTTAATTTAACCCTAATCTTTTTTATTTTAATTTAACCCTAATCTAGATGGTCTAAAATCTAAATTAGAAGAAAAAAATACAAAGAAAGTGAATTATTTTATCTATATGAAAAGAGACGAGTGTCTAAAGTATCATACAAGTGACGTATCATAACTCGGATGTAAGACCGGTAATTTCCGTTCAGATATACAAATAAATAATCAAAATTCAAGATATACAAAAGCAACAAAATTCAAGGTATACAGCACTTTAATGGCGGAGAAATCTCTCGAAGCACCGAAACCCTAACTTCTCAGCGCAGAACCTCTCCAATTCATCGCCACCTCTTTCTCTACACAATTCGACCTCGATCTGCTCCAATGCCTCATCCCAGTCAATCCATCCACTCTCCCAGTCGTTGTGGTTGTGATTGCATATGCCGTCCACTATCTCCTGCAACCCGACGATTCGACGGCTGAGATTCCTCCGGGCCTCTCTCACGGCCGGATCGGTGCCGGAGACTGAATCTAGCGCCAGAAGCTGCCTCATGAGCTCCTCGTCGATCCTCAAACGCTCGCGCTGGTCGGTCTGGAGAGCGTCGACCGTGTCCTGCCGCTGGATCAATCGCTGGAGCCGGTCGGTCTCCGATTGGACCGATGAGATCTTCTTCACTAGGCAGCGGATCGCGTGAGAGCGATAGGCAGCCTGTATCTTAGCTGCTGCTACGGCGGCAGAAGAGGAAGGAGTGGATTCCATGGCGGAGCGGTGCTGCGAGAGAAGGGGTGAGGAGAGATACAGTAGCGGAAAAATGAAGTCGGTGCTGAGCTCGAGTAACGGATGGTTGTAAACTTGTACTGCAATAAACTAGAACATAATTCCTTCACCTGGAGAAAACATACTAAAGGTGTTGAGCAATACAAAGGGAAAAGACAAAAGAAGGTGACGCGCCAAGAACACAACAGAGAGAAATTGAGGACGAAGATAAGACGACGGAGAGCGAAGACAGAGCGAGGTAAGAGAGCACTGGTGAGCGGTGGAAAGCAGAAGCGGTGGAACACAAGGGCAAAGACAAAGCGGTGAATTGAAAACTGTCCTCGGCCGTTAGATCTCAGATTTTAACAATTGGTTGTCAACGGCTAGATAGTGTCCTCTTCCGGCTCTTTTAAACATACAATTTGAAGTGAATCATATACACAAAGAAAACAATATATTTGAAACTACAATATTTACAATCGACATAATAGAGAGAGTTAGCGGCAAGAAATACACAGAAAAAACTAAATCTTGAAACTAAAATATTTACGGTCGACAAAAAGAGATGAGATCGAGCAGCAAGAAATTGAAGGAGGCTACATGGTTGACAAAGGAGGCAAAACTGGAGAGCGGAACCCAGATGGGTGGCCCAGAATAGGGGCAACCCGAAGCTTATTTGTTTAATCTATCATGTAAAAGCAAAACCCCCCAAAAATCATAAATAACCTACCTAGTTCTGAATTGAATTGAAGGAACAAAAGGCTACCTCGATTGCTGGATCCATTGGCGATAAAACAAACCAAAGAGCAAGGCACATATGATAGACCTTGCAAATCGGAGGAATTCAAATAGAAAAAGGAGATAATCAGTAACCAGTTGAATGGAACCGGATAGTGAAGGGGCTACTTGGGCTTCATAAGTTATTTTAGCCGGAATCAGATCCTCAAAAGCAGAAAGAGAAAACCAAAATAAGAGAATGGGAAAGCCAGTGACAAGGAGCAATACAAAGCGACGAGAATTAAGGTAGTGACGTCAATCTTGAAGCAGACAGAAGAACAAGGTAAGAGGAAGGGAAAGATGAAGATAAAGCAAGCTGCACAAAGAATCATTCCATGAAAACCGACTATTTAACCTTCTAATTGCTCAAATTTGAAGAGTATTCAGTTAATTTCCATATCAATACATCAATCAAGGTCAACCTAAACCTAGAACACCAAAACACAAGGACCAAACAAACAAATTAGAAGAAGGTGATGAACTAATGATACCTGGATAACAGTTGCATCGTCTTAACCAGCAGTGACAATTTAACGATCAAACCTAATATACAAATTCATAATGGTAAACGAGTGACAAAAGGATGAAAAGGAGAAGGAATTGGATATATTTTCATGAAAACCTAATTCATTTACTTGGATTCAGTGGATTCGTATCTCTAAATCATTTTGTACTCAAATTGAAACAACAATGAAAAAATAAATTTTACTTGAATTGAGCAAAAGATCAGCAGACACAACAGATATCCCTAAACAAGCAAACAAGAGAAGTGGAATGAAGGGGCAGGCAGCCAGAGGTCGGCAAAATCCCAAAAAGTCTATTCACAAACAGAAGAAGAAGATGATAAGCAAAGAAGGAGGCGAACAGGAGGAAAGGAAGTACAAGGCAAATAAAGTTATACCACAACTAAGAAATAACGAAGTATGAGGATGAATTACCTTTAAAGTACCAAAGTGCCTGTGAACTCGTAAAAGACAATTAAGAAAGAGGGAAAATAAATATGATGGACAGACAAATAGGGAGATGACGATGAGGAAACGAAGGAGGAACAGTTCAAATTACCTGCAAGAAATGAAGAAGGGTTCCCCTTTGGCTTCTTTAAATTTGCCACCCCAATTGGGTCACTCAAATTACAATAAAGCAACAAAATCTGATTAAACACTGGACAAATTCAGAACAAACAAAGAAGCACAGGTTGGTAATGGCGAAATCCAGAAATACAAAAAGCTTTGAGGGAGAGGCTTGAACAAACAAAGAAGCATAGGTCGGCGAGGGCAAAAGTGTTAGCCTCGAATCGAAAGGACAGGGGAGGTGAAGTTGAAACGAAACATACCTGGCTGATCAATTTGTAGTGGTGTCAGAAAAGTGCAGTAATTGCTCCTATCAGCCTGAGTTTATCAGGTTAAGGAGACAAGGGTTGATCAATTTATAGTGGCGTCAGAGAAGGGATAAAAATAAATGGCTATAAAGCAAAAGTCAAAGACACCAACAGTTTTTTATGGTGTAAAACGTAGCACCCAAGCCAAAAAAATTCTTTTATAGGAGCAACATGCAGAAGATTCAAAATCATATACTAAACATTTTATGATGCTTTATGAACCTGTAAATGTGCGGGAGTGTAGATTTTCCCCACACATTAGCGACATTCTATTAAACAACACATAAGGGTATTTAATCATAAAAGTGGGTAACAAAACAAGAATGTAAATTACAAGGTCGGAACTTTAAATTTCATGGCACTGTCCTAAATTTGAAGGCCTCCATCCTCAAATTCAAAGGCGGAAACCTGAATGTCAAGATCCCGATCCAGTTACAATGTTGTGGCCTTAAATTGGATGATCCCAATCATAATTTTAAGGGACCTCAATTTGAAGGCTCCCAAACAAACAAACAAATCAGGAAACAACTATACCTAAATCAAAGTACGAAGCATAAATAAGGGGTGAAATCAAACAAACCATCTCTAAATTCAAGCACAAAATAATAGAATTGTAAGCAGGTTACCTAGGTCACGGTGGGGAACATAACTTTAATTTGAAAGTTATGTTAATTCATCGTGCTAGAAAAATCATTTCGACAAGTCGATTAAAAGCTTGCAATTATAATGTTATGTCATTAATCAATTAACTTAAATAAGAAAACAAACAAACAAAAACATGAAGATTATATTAGGAGAAAAAAAGGGAGTTGTTGTGCAAGTTTTACCATGAAAATGCAGCTAGTACATGAACAGCTGAGAAGTTTTGGCCAACTGGGTCCTCACCTTATAATCCACGTTGAAGGAAAGCAGTAAAAAAAAAAAGAAATTCTAGCGTTGATTATGGGTATATGCTATATTTTGAGTTATTGACAAAGGCAAGTGAGATAAATCAATTGGTTAAAGCTTGCATAAATTTTCTTAAATTATATAAGCCTTGCTTAGTTATTGACAAGCCAAATTCAAATAAATAAAGGAAAGACCAAAAAAAAATCACATATCAAGGCAAGTGCATACTGAATCAAATAACATCCAGAATTTCGTTCAATTGAAGGGAACAAATCGCTACCTAGATGGATCTAAAGATGACAAGAGGAACCAAATAAGAGACCACCTGCACAACCAATATCAACCGACAGGCAGTTAGAATTGAATCAAGAAGATTGAAATCAATGGAATTGAGCAAGAGCACAACGACGAAGATTTGACCTAATTACCATGGGAATCTCAAACTATACCATTTGGATGACAAATTAATGGCAATGTCCAAAGGAATAATTAGGAACAGGAAAATAAACTAACAGAGTACCAAAATAGATTGTTGATAGAAGATTGCAATGGATAAAACAGAGACGAGAGCATGCGGAGAGAAATCGAAGGAGTTTACCTGGTTTTGAAGTGGAATTAAACGCTGAGAGCTAGACAAATTGAGAGAAAACAACAACCAAAGCAGAGAGATCAAGAGAAAAAGGTTCAAGAACGAGAAGATTCAAGGGTCACGAAAATTGGAGCCCTAAAATAGAGGTAAGTTTCGGTTGGGGTTCGTACTTTGAACATTACTTTCAGCCGTAGATAATGACTACTGTCAGTGGCCAGGATCAACAACAAGAATCAGGACAACAATACTCAACAAGAATCCCAAAATTGAAAGGATTACAAGAAGAATTAAACTCCTAATTCAAAAGCAAACCTGAGTGAAGGAAGATCCAGAAATAAGGCAAAGAACAGCACCGGAGACGACGGAAAGGGAAAGGGATTCGGGCGGCGAACAGTGAACTTCAGGCAGCAGAAGCGGCTAGATCCGGGAACAAATGGGCTCCGGCTGTTGCGGCAATCTTGAAGCAGACAGAGAAGAAAATAGATAAGAGGAGAGCACCTCCTGGCTCCTGATGATGACTACGAGGACGAAGCAGAAGGGCAGGAGTGACCACGAGGAAATGGAGGAGGTGGTGGAACCGTGGAAGGGAGACGTCAGGAGATGGTGACACGAGGAACTTTGGGCCCTTTTGGGCCGTAGATAACTCTAACAATCAACGCAACGGCTGATATAACAAGTTACTGCCACTTTTATATAACAAGTTACTGCCACTTTTATAGTAGTATAGATAGATAGTATAGATAGATATAATTTTCGATTAAAAAGAAAAGTTATTATTTAAATAATTATTTATTTTTCAGTGAAAAAAATTAATATAGATATAAATAATTTATTCTACGAAAATATAATATAGATATAATTATATAAATAAAATAACAACTATAAAATTATTGATTTGAATACAAATAATTTTTTCCACCAAAAAATATCATAGACTCATAGTATGTATCGATGTCTTAATGTAATGGTGGTTGACTCGTTACCTTATCTATTTATTTCACTTGGTTCTTATTAATATGATAAGAATTAACCAGAATAGTTAGTGTTTTATATGTTAAAACTTAAAAGTAAAATCATAATCTTGTGTTAAAATAAAAAACATTCAACATAAGTTGTGTTAAAATAAAAATATTCAACATTTAAACATTAAAATATTGGGTCAGATTGAGTCTAATCGAGTTGAGTGTCGGGTCAGATTGAGTCTAATCGAGTTGAGTGTCGGGTCAGATTGAGTCTAATCGAGTTGAGTGTCGGGTCAAGTTGGGAGTTAGATCGAGTTTAGAGTCTGGTCGAGTTTGGATCGAGTCAGTTTTATCTGTTCGGGTCTATTTTAAGAGAGGTCAGGTTCGGGTCTGACTTTAAATTTTCGAGTTTCGGTCGAATTTGAGTTCGGGTGAGTCAGTTGGGTTGCTCGAATTTGGATTTTGGTAGCTCTATAGCCTATGATGGGAGAGGTCCCAAGTCCGATTCGACGAGCATTTGACATGGCTGCCTTTATCAACTAAGATACTCGTATTAGCTAGATATGTAACGTTAATGCAACATATGTCAATTACGATTCAATGGATCGAAGCCGGGGAGGGTAACACGCGAATATATATTTGAACACATTTGAAAAGATACACATTAAACACATTCAGTTCATAGTAAATTTAAGCGCGATTTACATTAAAAACCAAGAAAATTTAAACACTTGATGAAAAAACATCGATGGTCCTCTCCATTTCAATCCCTCCATTTATTCAACTCGGTCCACCGACCCGATCGATCCATGCATTGCGAAGAATGCAAAACCAACCAACCAAGCTAAGCAGCCTGATGGGCGCCGATGGTCTGTCCGTGAGCTCCGAACTGCATGTCGGCGCGTTCCCTCCAGTCCCTAGCCTTGCCGGTGATCTTCATCCTGGCCTGGTCGAGCTGGTCGGCCCCAACCGGGTGCCTTCCGGTGACGTACCTGTACATCCAGGCCATGATCCCGAGCGCCGCCACCCCGAACCCGCCGGACGCCAGGAAACCCGCCACTATGAGGAACGTGGTGATGGCCGCGGGGACTATCACCGGGCTGAAGATCACCAGCAGCGGCGTGATCACCGTCAGCCCTATCACCGTCCCCGTCAGGGTGAGCGCCGAGAGGACGAGGAGCGAGCCCCCGATCCCCACCGCCGTCACCGCCTTCGCCAGCTGGTGGGCCACGGGCTGGTCCTGGTGCTGCTGCCAGCCTGATCCTCCGTAGTACCCCGGCTGAGGCTGCTGCTGATGCTGGTGGAAGTCTGTCATTCTTTCAAGGTTTGATGATTGTCAATATCCAGAGTGATTTAGAAGTGGAAATGGGAGACTGAATAGCCTTTTGATTGTGATAAATAGAAGATTGGAGGGGGTGAGGTGGCAAGGTGCAGATGGGGGAGATGTCACGTGTTCGCTCAAACCTTGTGCATGAAGGACACGTGATCTTTGATTGCAACACGTACGTAGTACGTACTGTTGATTTAAATTTGGGCTCTACATTGAGGTATCATGATATCATTTCTTTGATTTGTGATTTGGGATTTGGGATTTGGGAATGCGTACCCACGGCCACGAAGAAACAGAGGAGATAGATGAAGGTATATATACAAATTGATTGATTAACATACACAGAAGTTTTTTTCTTAAAACAAAAAATTTACAGTTGGATTAGTTATTTTGAATGATCTATGGTTACTTGAAATCCCTTTATAAAGGGCAATACTTAATTCAATCATTTGTAACAGGTAGCGCTAATAGATCGGTTATTGACCCTTCCAACACAATTACATTGTAAGTTTTAGAAAAATATGTTATTTAACTACTATCTATACACATTTTTTTTATAAAATATCTATTTTAAAAAAAATTAACAAGTATTATTGATATTAACTGTGAAATTGTTAAAAAAAAATTATAGTAAATATTTTATATAGTTTTTTATCATTAAAAAAGTGTGTGTAAATAATAAGTGGCATATTTTTATCAACAAGATGAATTACTTTTCATATAGATCAATAGATTAAAAATTTTAACTATTACCCCCTTATCATAACAATAAAGGGTATCGATTCCAGTTCGATAATAATACTCCTTCCGTCCCACAATAATTGTCTTTAATTATTCATGCACGTTTTCTTAAGAAACTAAAAACTATATAAAATATCAACATTTATTAAATATTTTTAAATAATATCATACATATTAATAATAAGTAAAAAAATTAATTAAAAAATGGATATTTTATATAGCTTTTACCTCCTTAAAAAACGTACATAAATAGTATAAAGATCAATTATTGTGGGACGAAGGGAGTACAACTTTATCAAGATAAAAAGTCAATAAAATTAAGGCTAAAAGATGACATAAAGCGTCATTACATGTCAAATCTCTTGATCCCTCACCTTAACGGCAAATATTGAAGTCTTTACTTCATATCATTGTATTTTAGGTGTTATAGTTTATAATCAGTTTTAAGTCTTTTTTATATATTTTGTATATCTTTTATATAGTTTCTGGTTTCGTTTTTAGAATAGATGTTTACACTCGTATTTTATGTGTTTTTAGATAATTTGGAGCTTCTTTGATGTCATTTTAGAATCACAATGGAATAAGATTCATTTAAGCCAAGTTTGAGATGTTCAAGGACGCTGGAAGAGCCTTGCATAGCTGTCTCAAGTGCTAAAAATCAAGCTAAGAGGAGCTTATTGTCGAGTCGACGTTTTTCGGACAGTTGCTGCTTGGGGGCATCTAGGTAAAATGAGTCATTTGAGCTCCAAAAAATTCGGATCGAGTCGTTCTATAACTTGTTGGAAAGCTGATCGATTCAAAGATATACAACTTTCTTGTTGAGCATTTTGGCAATTTCGGCCTGCAACATAGAGAAATCGAGCTAAGATTCCAAGAAGTTGATGTCGACACACAATTTCAAATCGATATCCATATATTCCAACCCAAAAATTTCAAAATTATGATGTTCTGGATCAGTATCATGAAGTTCCAAGTCGGAATATGTCTAAGTGGAATGTCGTAGCCAAGTTTCGGGTTGATACCCCGGGGCCCAGACCCTTTGTGAGGTTGGAATGTGCTATCTGATGATTACGAGCTAGTCGGAATCCTATAGTTCCAACTCGGAACCTTGAGGGATATTTTCTTTTTTGATCCGGATGTGTGTTTTATCTTTTGGAATCTATCTATATTGTTTATTTTAGGCAAATCTTTTTTTATCTTGTTAGCCTTATAAATACCTTAGATTAGTTAAGTTTTAGGGGAACTTAGTGAAGTTTTAGGGGAACTAGTTGGATCGAAGTACATACATTTTTTTTTATAGTTTCAGACATTCATAGTTTTTAGGCTTTTCGGAAATTTCGGCTTAGAGTTTATTTTGATGGATTCAAGATAAGTTCTTTTAATCTAGTTTTATATTTTTCCATGATGATTTCTTTGATTATGTTTGAATTTATGCTTTTCTTGTTCTGGGATTAGGGTGATCCCAACAATGCTAAGATAGATATGTGCTTATGATTGCATGAATAAATTCTATTATTTGTTTAGTTTAATCCATGTGTGCTTAATCTGATTGATTTTATGTTGATTGGAACCCTTTTGATGTTCAACATGCGACAACTACGAATTGAGATTGGATAAATAGATAAAGTTTGTATATTTATTGGAAAACATTTATTAAACTTGAGAATTGTTTATGAGAAATCTGTCTAATTCTCTTGATGATAAATAAACTGGAGAAAATTAATTCAACAGTCCATTTAGAAGGTCAATTTTAATTAAATGTCCATCGTAATGTTCTAATTAGTTAAAAGTTCATCCTATTATTTTTTTTGCAAAAATACCTACCTATGGAAACCCAACCTTCCCCGTTTCTCAGTCCTCCCACACAGTAGATCTGGCTCCTCTCCCTCTATCGTCTGTTCACCTTCATCAACCTCGGAGCATAGATTTAGCTCCCTTCGATCCCTCAAGCTTTCTATTTAACTCACAATCAGTTTCGTAGAGAAGCCACCTCATGGTTGCTCTAAGGTCGCTAGCAACTGGCCGGGAAGGGAGAGGGCGATGATTGCGATTGCTCCCCATCCCGTGAGATGCCAGGATAAAGAGTAGATGTCGATGATGGATGGAGGAAGGTTGACCAGGGTGAACAAAGGAGGAAGCGGCTAATCCGACTGTCAATGGTGGCGATCTATTCCCCGTCGATCTGTTGGATCCATTGTCGATCTATGTGATCCATTATCGATCTGTTCCCTACTTGTAGTCCCTGACCTGTTCGATCCATTGTCATGTAGTGTGAAGGAGTTGGCAGCAACGATGACAACGACTCAGCGGGATTGAGGAGTTCGCCATGGGACGTTCAAAGCCGAAATTGACTATGAACTTGCACATATGGTTTGTTGTCACCAAATTGTGTGTGTGTGTGTGTGTGAATTAGAAAGCAGCAGAGGACACTCGAGTTTTTGCCATCGCCGATTGCCGAAGCTCTACTCTATCGCCTCTTGCACCGTCGTCAACTTTAGCCTTCGCTGCTCGAGTATATATGTTTCGAACCTCTCTCTCCCTTTCTCTCTCTCTAGCAATTATTTCATTTCAAATATGAATTTATCTAGTGAAACGTTGGTGGATTTTCTATAGAATTGACGATTGTTTTTGTTTTAGATTTGAGGAGTTTGCTTGCCTATTTGGATCAAAATTGTGTATTGTCTTATTGCACTTTAGAAAATTGACTTTATATGAGAAGATCTCTGGTAGGAAGAATCTCGTGAAGCTTTGGTTGAATCTCACGAAGCTTTTGTTTTTGGTTCATTAATTCATTTATTTGTTGACATCAGTTTTAATTAATTTGTTAATGCAATAGATTGTGGTGTTCATATTTATGGTACTTTAAACCTGAATGCAAATTTCTCGTCAATATTTTTTTATGTCCACAAATTATTTGGTAATATTAATTAAAAATTAATTTGATGTCACCAAATTAATTTTATTAAAACATGGTAAGTCATTACCAAAAAAAATAATTTTATTATAGCCCCGTTAGCAATTTTTTATTATTAGAAAGCAAATTCTAATGTATTATATGAACCCACATTACACAAATCATAATTTAATACCTTTGGTGACACCCCTGGTAACTAACAAATGAATGAATTTCCTGTCAACAAATTTTTCGTCGGCGTCAACAACGTTAAAAAACTTGCTCTTGCTATTTTTCTTATTTACTTATTTTAGAAATTCTTATAAAAATCGCATCTTTTATTTGACTTAGTAAATACTAAATACAATTGATATTTATACAATCCCTCTTAATTCGACACTCGATATACTACAGCTGACACTGTACGCTTGTGGTGTTGGTTATAGGCCTCGAGGGTACGCTCTACTGCGTATTATTGTATCATATCATTATAGGTCTTAAGACATTATTTCCAATTATGACGAACATATTAAGAATTTACGAGACCAGGCAGTAATTATGTGCACTTGAGAGAAAAATTAAAACTTGACCTAACATGCTCACTCCACCGACTTTTTTTTGTTATCCAATATGAAAACACATGCTCTTAAGAATTAGTACAAATCAAGGAGACAACAACAAGATGGGGAGTAGCCCTTCTAGTAATATCCTCCATGATGATCAAAATAGTTTATGTAGGAGGTTCTATGAGAGCATGAAAACTCAACGGGAAAGAAAATGCTAGCTTAGCAAGGGGTCGGCCAGTGGCAACCATGGGGGCGCGGGGTTGCGACCGCCTCCCCTCCGGCAGCGGAAATTCTTAGTATTTTTTAAAAAAAATTAAAAAATAAGGTAAAAAAATGTAAAAAAAAAAACATAAAAATTGTCTAGCTTAGTTGGTACAAGGAGAAAAGGAAGTATGAGTAATGCAAAAGGTCATGGGTTAAAACCTCATTCCTTACTTTTTCAACTACTTTTTATTCTTACTAAATTTTCTCTATTATAAATGTCATATTTAAATCAAAATTTATATTTTTCTTTTAATATTTTCATAAGATTGTTCATTATGTTACACATATATTTTAAAAAAATGTTAATTTTTATTCCTATGAAAATTTTTTTACTATCAATTTCATATTTAAACCACAATTTATGAGTTTTTTTGGTCATATTTTCAATCATACCAATTTTTTTTCATTTACCAATGACAAATTCTTTAAAAAAATAATAATTTTCATTTAATATTTTTTTTAAAAAAGTCTTAATCGTGCTACACATATATATAATTATTAAATTATTGTATGAATTTTTGTAATAAAACATCATATTTGTACCACAATTTATGGTTTTCATTCAATATATTTTTAAAAAAATTCTTTATTATATATACCAAGAAAAAAAATCCAACAAAAAATCCCCCCCCCCAACCTCTATGCGCCTTTAGCAATTCATGCGGTCGCCACTGGGGTCGGCGATAAAATTCGCTTTCTTAAAGACGCGCTGAAATTAAATCTCCCCGTTCTTAACTATAAAGTCTTGGCATTGGTTAACTAAGCTAGAGTGTGGGTGATGTTCATTAACTCCTCTTTGATCCAATGCAAGGCCAAGCTCAAATCAGTCTCGACTATTACTCTCTGATACCCAGATCGTAGGCCAAAAGAAGGCTACCAAGGATACCCAAAAGCTTCACCATGGCTACCGAACAAACTCCAACCATGTGGACGAAGCCCCTAATCCAGTTGTCTCAGCTGAGTATCTGCCAGTCGTTGCATTTCTTGTATCATCGACCGCACCATCTGCATTAGCCTTGACAACCCTCTAGTGGCTTATTCCACACCGCTAGTTGTTGTATTTTCGTTGCTTGCTCCACCGACTTAATGCCACATCATTCTTATTTTCTACCCTTTGTCGATCATATTTACCATAAAATGGAAAAATGTGCTAAGAGTGAAAAGACGATTCTCCCCAAATGATAAAAAGATACAAATTCCATTGGGTCGAGACTAATAAGTCATTAGTTCTCATATTTTACCATAAAAACTATTTTTCTTTCCCCACAAAAAATCCTACCTATTGTCCGAGTTTTAAGAGGAGGGTATTGTTATCATACCTTGCTATCATTATGTTAATACTTGGACTTCGTATGGTTAATCGATAACCCTAGTAGTGGTGGAACCTAAAACTGTTAGTTAAAAAGACGAAAAGTCATCATAAAAAAATTTGGTTATAAAATTAAACTCTAATTTTTTTTTGAAAAAAAATCATTAATATTATGAACACATAACTATAGTAAAAATATAAATGGTGCATAATTTATTTCATGATTTTCAAATAGTTTAATATAATCTACTAATTTAAAGTTCTCGAATATAATTATATTATTAAGAAATGAAGTTTAAAACCTATAATTACGATAAAAATATCTTAGTTTGGTAAATAATATAAGAAATAATAATTTATATATATTCAGTCTTGAAACATTTATAATTTTTCCGTCATACGAGAGGGACATGTATATTAAATTTTATTTTCGATTAGGGGGCAACTACGTACCACCCCTAACTCTAAAGAGGATCCGCCTTTAACCCTTTTATCCTAAAGTAAAAACCTCTATTTTTGTCGCTTGTCTCCCCAGATAAATTTAAAGAAAATCAACCTTATTTCCATGATATTATATACAAAACCACCCCTAAATGAAAACAACCGTACAAAAATACCTTATACATATAAATTAGTTTTTTTTGAAGCAAGATAAGAATTCGGTTATCTAGACAAACCTAGAGAAACCGAGAGACTGGACAAGCCGGTAGATGGATTAACTATCATGTACAACTGGAAGCAAATTACAAAATCAAATAACAGAAGCAAATGTCATACTTAAAAAAAAACACAAAAACGTACAAGCCATTCTACACAGAAAATCACAAGCCAAAAGACGAACGAAACGATCGGTCAAAGGAACAACGCACACAGAAAACTATGGGGAACTTTAGCGGACACCTCAGATTGTGGACTCAAACGAGCCATCATATGTCGATTGCACATCCACGACGCCATCGAACATGACAAATCAACCACCGCTCACAATTAAGAAGCCTGCAATACAACAAGAATGGCATAGTACACCAATCTGCAAACTCAAACTCAAGCCACACCATTGCACATTCAAACTCCCACGCACTCATCTCAACCCTCAAGAACGATAAATAAATCGTGAACAGGCTACTGCAAGGATAAACCCAAATAGAGACGATAAAAAAAATGAGACAAGGAAGCAAAAAAGAGCAATAATGAACAGGAAAGTGAAAGAAAGAGCGGACGAAAAAACAACCCCATATTGTATTGTATTTAGTTTTTCATCAAAAAAAGAAAGAAGCGTTATTTAGTTTTTCTAAACAACCACTCACAAGACTATTTGTGTCCAAAAAATATTTGGAAATGATAAACCAACACGATATTTAAAATAAGTAAAATAACCTTAATTAAAATTATTTTAACAAATTTTAACTACAATTGGACTTTTGGGTGATGTTTTAAAAGAAAGCTAATTTATACGCGCATGTGGCTTTTGCTATGTGCCCCAAGGCCCCAACTTCATCTTGAAGATGCCAATCGACACTCTCCTCTCTAGTGCGGCCAAGTTTGCCCCTTACCACCCCAAATTGCCTCTTCTTGGTTGCAACAGGTCGATCTCGGATTGATATTGGGTACCCTTCTTCCTATTATGCGTTGTCGAACTTCCAATTGGGGTTCTCTACGTAGCTTTGTTTTTCCCTTCTCCTACCTTGCTCTGCACTAGATCCCCCAAAAATTTCCTCGATTTGTGTAGCCTCCGACCCCATCCTTGTCGGTTTGGTCTCGTGGTTCCCAATTTGTGTATCATGCCATAGTTGGAACCCTAAGCTCGAACCATTGCTATATCTTCCCCTCCCAATTTCTCGGGCCTGAGATCGCACCCCGCTGTTGTTCTACAAAAAGTCCGACCTGGTTGGTCTCCTCGCATTGTCGTCTTCCTCCTCACAATCTCGTGTTAAGTCGTGCCCCTACAAACCCCCAATTGGGAATCTTCTCATTTGTATCCTAGACTGATCCTTTTTGCTGATGCGTGGCTTCGAATTTGGTCCCGAACAGTCGTACCCTCCTCGGTCGCCGGTGCTTCTGTCCTGCCGGCGGTCCTTGCTATGCAAGACTTGCCATACATATCATCTCCCTTATCCTTGCATGACAAGCGCTCTACTCTGGCGTGTTGGTGTTAGGCTGTTTCTTGGCGTGCAAGACTAAAAATTAGCCTTGCATGCCAAGTTCGAATAACAATTTTTTATATATATAAAAAAACCGCCTAAATGAGTTTAAATTAGATCCCAAAAGGGCTTGATATCCCGCTCGAAAGATTTTGATTTAAATCCCGAAAGAGTTTGAATAAAGCTCGTGTCCATTTTGACCAAAATGTTTAGATGTTTTTTTTTGTTAGGGTTCTGGCATTCGGAGTCGGGACTGACTGGGGTTGAGGTGGTGTGTACAAGGCGACTCCGTGTTCGGGAAGGAGTTTCCTTGGAAGTTCGTCTTCACTGCTTACATGGATTCCTAATGTATCGCTGGTCAGCGTTACTATCTCATTATGGTGTTTAACTTCGTACGTAATTTATATCCCTAACTTGCTAGATTCAGGTTTGCATATATTCATCTTTTGTTTGTTGTGCTCATCCTGTTTTACTACACTTTTTCCTATATTATGTTGTATGTTTCGACGGTCGGTAGACTTATCAGCATATTGATATTCAAATATACTAATTTTACTTTACCCGCCTGTTGTGCGATTTCTTAATAAAAAAATGATGTTTAATTTATATTTTCTTTATGAAATTTGAAGGTTATAATAGTTTGGTTGAAATGTTTGGAGCTAAAAAAAAATCTTTGGATATTAATTTTAATACACTCTAGTATAAAAATATTATATAAAATAACTTAAGATAAATTATTCTATCGATAATAGGTTTTGTAACAATTTAAGATATGAGATTTTATATTTATACGAAGATGTGAATCTTCACGTTCTTGATGAACTTCCATTCGGAGTTCCAGCAAACCACCTAAATCCATAAGCTTGCAAAAGAGATCGAAAGTTCCAATATAAGTTTTCTAATTAATTCAAGTAAAACCTATAAGATTATTTGATCTAAAAGTCTTAATTGATAAAATATTAGATATATTATTTAATCTAAAAAGATAAGTTTTCTAATTAATTAAGATATAAGATTGATTTTTTTTTTAAAAAAAAGTGGGATCATTAATTAAGATGACAAAATTATATTGACTTATTAATTGATGACCCAAAAATATAATACTCCCTCCGTTAAGAAAAACATGTCGTTTTAGGAGTAAAATCTTGTTAAGAAAAACATGTCGTTTTAGGTATTTTGGTATTCACTTTCCAAAATTACCCTTGTAATGATTAAGGATTTGTTAGTTGTAGTTTTCAATAAAGTGGAAAAGTAAAGTAATAATTAGGGGTATAAGTGTATTTTTGTTTGCTTTTATTTGCTTTCTTAACAATTGTGCAAATGTCTAAAACGACATGTTTTAATTAACGGAGGGAGTACCATTTTATTTCAGAAAATGACAAGTAAGCAAAAATAATCCCGTTTTAATTCAGAAAATTCCACGTAAGCGAATTGCACCAGATGTCGTTTCAGACCTCTGTTTTAGTATTAGTATATTATATAGATAGATAGATATAGATAGATATGCTCTCTAATTATTACTTTATTAAAAAAAAAGCTAATTTATGAGTAATTTTATGCAATTTCTTGATTTAGGGATGTTTTTCTTCTTCTAAAGTATCCAAACTCAAGGATAGCTTTCTATACACTACCCAAAATCAAACACATTTTTGGCCTCCTAAACCAGGTGCTTTTAAGCTCAATTTCGACGGAGCTATCTCAAACACTAACTCAGGATCATACGGCTTCATTATACGGGATTGTAGGGGATTCCCGGTTTTCTTAGGCTCCGGGACTTGCCATGCCTCTTCGGCTGCTTTCTCTGAAAGTTTGGGCCTTTGGCATGGAATTTCTGCAGCACAAGAATTGAACCTCACACACATCGAAATCGAAGGTGAGAACCTCACCATAATAAATAGTCTTAAAGGTATTGGGAAACCTACTGGAGACTCTGAAATGATTGTCTCTGACAGTCTAGTCTCGCTAGGTTTCTTTGTTTCTGTCGAGATTCGTCATGTCTATAGGAAAGCAAACCAGGTTGCTGATCGACTGTCGCACCTGAACTACGCTCTCAGCACATCGATCATTCCGGACGACTCTCTGCTTCTCAGTCTCATCCGCAAGGATGCTCTTGGTTTCCAAGGCTAATCCCCTTGGCCAAATTTCTTCCTTTTCAAAAAAAAAAAAAAAACCATTTTTGGCAAGAGAGAGAGTGTAGGGGAAATTTCCCATGCCAGATAATATTACCAGAAAATGCACATATTTTTGTTTTGTTTTGTTTTGAAGCCATCAGAAATTGCAAAACTTTTTAATGGCAACTTTTCCAGTACTTATCACTTTTCAGTTTTCACCTCTCTCTCTCTCCCATCCTCCGTCGCCATTGATTCAATCAACCTCCTTCGTCGCTATTACTAGTAGTACAGTAGTACTAGTCTACAAGACTCCAACCACTACCAACCTCTCTCATTGTTATTGCA
The DNA here is from genome assembly GCA_963922045.1 of Persicaria maculosa. NCBI lineage: Eukaryota > Viridiplantae > Streptophyta > Magnoliopsida > Caryophyllales > Polygonaceae > Persicaria > Persicaria maculosa. Next base: position 54,235,108 of record OY998268.1, read on the forward strand.
CCCAATTTCTCCCCTTTCACCTCAACCACTCTCTCTCCCTCTCCACGAAACCCCTTTTCAGTCGAAATTAACCCTAATTTTATCCCTCTTTCTCTAATCCGCTAGCTGCTTTGCCCAAAGCTCGCAACTTTTAACCGCGTCCTATTCGGAGGTCCAGCAATCAGAGTCTACCTTTCTCTGCTCTGAATATAATGCGAAAATGAGCACAAGGGTCGAGGAAATCCCGTTGCTGCGATGATTGAATTGGTTACGAGTACGTTCTTCTCTCTCTCCTGATTATCTTCCTCCTCTCGCTTATTTCTCGCGCCCTTTTGGTTTTGCTTCTTGTGAATTTCATCTAGTGGTGCAATTTGGACGTTAGTTTTGTTGAGTACTTTGGCTTTGCGCCTCAAACGGGCTTGAAAATTTAATTTGTTCGTTGGGATTGACATTATGCTGGATTGTGAAACAGTTCAGCAAGGAAATTAGTGAGTGTAAGGGTTTACCAGATTGGGAACGAAAAACCCTAGAAACGCATAAGCTGGGTTCTTTACGGTCAATTCCATTGTTTCCTGGTTAGAACGTGTTTGTCCCAGCTTTCTTAACTGCAATTGTCTCTGTTTTCCCTCCCGACAGCGGGTTTGTAGGGTGATTTTTACTGTTCAGTACTCGATGTCTCGCGGCAACTCTGAAAACGATTCTTCAAGTTCCAATTTTTAATAAAATTTAGCTGTCATTACTCTAGCTTTTGAGTTCTTCCAAACGCTCATAAAGCTGTTAGGATTTCTGCTCCCTCCATCTTATATGCTGTGGGATAGAGGTAGAGTTATTTTCCGGATGAGGGACTTATTAAGCACTGAACCTTAGGTGGCGGAGTTAATTCCTTAGGTTGCAGCTCATCAGAAATAGTTCTTTTTATGTCGTGTATTTTTGATAACATGCTTTTCTGGCAATTTGAAACTACCCAACTGTGTATTTTTGTCATCAGAAATAGTTCTTGAGTTTACATTTATTGATAAATACTTTATTTTATGACTGTTGTTGTTCTATACAAGCAAGTAATTATGTAATATAATTGACTTGGGAATTTCTTGAGGAATTTACACAGTTTTTGTTGTCTTAGTTTCTTGTGGGATTTTGTGATTTGTTTGGCCAAAAAACATTCTTGTTGGATTCTAGAACTTCATGTTATGTGAATTTCATGATGCTGATTAAGTCAGTTTGGTAGTTTCAGAACTTGTAGGTCTCAGCTGAATTACTTTCATAACTACTGAACAAAGCATGATTGCTGAAAAAAATTTGTTTCCCTTTTGTCAAGCCCAAGGCCAAGGTATTTAGAAGTAGTTTGGCGATTGCTGTAACCAGGTTATTCTATTGTGGTCTCTCATGGATAATTCTAGGGGGCCCACTGAATAAACTTCTGATAAGAAATCTAGTATTTTTGACGATCCACCTTTGTAATTAAACTACTGAATTTCTGATCGAATTTTATACTTCTCTTTGGATGAATTCTTCTAGTTGTATATTGTATATTTATTTTTCACCTTGTTGGTGGTGCTGAGTTGGCAGAGGGCAGTTTCATGAGAATGCATTATTCAGGGGCTAGTGTGGGCTACTGTGTATCTGCACTTTGAATGTTGGACGCCTTTAATTATTGCAATGGATATCATGGACTTAAATGCCTCTCCTCTGCCCGAAGAGGATGAGGAGACTTTTGACCCACATTTTGAAGAAGCTACACCTCAAGAACATATAGAGACAGGTTTGGAAACTATTCGACAGGTATGTCTCTTGTACCCTAAATTCTTAGGATAGTACTCCACTCTTATACTGAGAATTTCGGGTCTTTAAGAGAAGTTGATATTTTAGATACCAATCTGGATTGAAATATCTGTTCTGCTGCCACCGAGTAAGCATCCTAATGGAATTCAGACAACGCTAAGATCAGAATCAGATTGGGTTCTCTGATTTTTATTTTGTGTGTGCTGTTTTCTAATTAGATTCTAGTGGCCTGTGCCTTGTGGTATAGGCTTTTGTAATTTGTTACTTTTTAATGTTTTTGTCCATCGCTTGGCCCTATAAGGCCTTCTCCTGGTATATCCTAGGACTTTATTTATTTATTTGTTTATCCGAGCCCTGTTGTTGACAGTGGGGGTCTAATCTATCTTAGTTGCTTTTCGTAGATGAGTAGTTTCTTTCTCTCTTTATTTTCTGTTGCTTTCCAACAGGGGTGTCTTTTTTCATTTGCACACAATAGTATTGTTCACTTCAAGCCTTCAGTTGCTCCTGAATGTTATATGCAGGCACTGCTTTCTGCGTATATTATTCTCTTTGAATCTTTCATCTAGTTGTATACCTTTTGTATTTATGCATTTAAAACTTCAACCTGACTGTAAAATAGTATGAATTGTTTTTCTTAAATCCTTTAGGAACGTGAAGACAGACGGGAACGTTTGAAAAGAGATAGGATTGATGACAGACCAATTCATGTATCTCGACATATGGGGCATGATGAGGGTCCCCAGTGGAAGAAGCTCAAGTATGATAAGAGTAGGCTTCCGCCAGGTAAATTTTGTGAGACTCCTTTTGAGTTTACGAGGTGATACCTCCTTTTTATAATAAAAAACTAAACTCAGTATTCAAGTCTCCCTTACAAGGATTCATGTACCTCCTTTTAATAATAAAAAAACTAAATAATTACTCCTAAAACTTAATCATTGAACTGCAGGAAAAGGAAAACATAGAAGTGGGTAAGTAGGAGATGTGCCTAAAAGCTAGGAACGTGGGATGGGGCATTACAGAAACTAATTAACCAATGCAGAGAAAATTGAAAGTTAACAATTAAAACTAATAATGAGAAGTTGGGTTTGTATCACCAACCACATGCATTATGTGATTCAATTGACCGTTCTCTTTGTTTTTATTATATGTTCTAAGAAGCATATTTACTCTATATGTTTACGCTTTACACGTCCTTTGAGTTTGTTGCTATTTCAACTTCTTAAAACTGGATATCATGTGTCATTGTGGAGTATATAAAGAACTGTGCAGAAACGCCTCATCACTTCTACTAGTTAGGTCATTTGGCTGTTCTTCACTCTGCTGTGCAAGTAATTAAATATCCTGAAGGAACTTGAAGAAATCAATGATCCACTTTATTCTATATACAAGAACTGATTTACGTTCTGAATCATTATGTTATAAACATGAGTGTGAAATGCCCGGTTCTGTAGTTGTTGTGATTTAGATGGAATTTAGGCACATATTCTATTGGGGCAGGTACAATATTGGTTATTTATCTTATATATCCTTTTTGTGACCTTATTCATTGATCTTACAGGTTGGCTGGACTGCCCTGAGATGGGTGATGAACTGTTTTATGTGATTCCATCCAAAGTTCCACTGGGGGAAGCTTATAATGATTGTATTCCTCCTGGTAAAAGATACTCATATCAGCAAGTCTTTAAGAAGCTCAGGGTGCGAGGAAAACGGGTAATAACGAGTTACTTTGTATAATTATCTATATATTTTTTTTCCTTGTGATGCTAGCGGGTTATAGGTAATGTGGAGCTTATACATAGAATGATCTGTTTTGTCTTTTGTGATTTGAAAGTTGAAACCGTGTCTGTGATGTGTAGTGATAACTGCCTTGTCAGGACTGTTCTATCTTTGCTCTTTCTAATGTAAACCTTCAATGCATAGGTTAAGAAGATGAATTTGGAATTTGGTTCCCTAATTTCAAATGGATAAATCCCATAATCATATTTAAAAAATGCGAAACAACTAAATCTAGAATAACCTTTCCCGATTTGGAATTCTTAAACTATGTTAGAAAAAATGTCCTTTCTTTATGTACCAGTCCGTGTCAAATGAATTACAGTTAACTTGCTTGTTTGGGCTTTATTTGTCAGTGAAAAATTCCAAGGAAATGGGATTTATACTCGGTGTTATAAAAGACAACCTAGACGACCTCCTAGGCAACTAGGTGGTCAGCTGCCCATCAGCTTGGAGATTAGTGGTCTGGGCAGGTAGCTAGGCGGGATTTTTGCTTAGGTTGTCTAGACGGGCTAGGCAAGTTTAATTGCTTTTGAGTTGGACGGATGCTTCTGAGTTCATTTTCTTTATAGTTGGTCAAGGACTATGATTTTGAGTTTGTGGACGATAATAATGATTAGTCTGTATGGGTTATGGACATGGGTAAGAGGTTGAAATACAAGGAAAGAATCAATATCGTTTTAATCCTGCGTAGCCGCCTTAGTGCTAGGCCCCCACCCACTGCCCAGAGCATGTCTATTGTCCTCTAGAACACTGTTTATACTCTTGCTGTCACATATCACTGGCAACGCACACACAACAACACACAACGTCCACATGTCTTCAATTTTCAGATGGTTCATTTGGTTTATAGAAGCTTCAAATGGGAGGGGGTATTTTCACTCAATTCATTTGATGGATATCCTTCACTCAATCTGCCTTTCATTGTCCTTATACAGATGGTCTCTTCAGTTGAGTTAATAATAGATTGAATAGAACAATTCATTAAATTCCCCTCTGATTTTCATGCATAAGTTCTGGGGCAGACCATCTTTGTGACCGGAAGGTTGTTCAGCTTATTTGCAACTGTGTTGCTGTAGTATTGCATATGACTTCTCTTCCATAGCCCTGATGGCGAAGGAGCATTACTGGTAGCGTAGTTTCTGTTGTTCTCATGCTTATTTTTTGTATTGGTGATTATGTTTTGTTGCTCCGTTGATATAGCTTTTTGTTACTTTCTATAGCGAATTATTTCTTCGACCGTTGATGTAAGCATATTAGTTGATCGTGTATGCTAATTCGTTTTCAGATTGGCATGGTGGTTGATCTAACAAACACGGATCGATATTACAACGTTAATGAGTTTAAGAAGGAAGGTGTGAAGTATTTGAAGGTAAAACTCTCACTTGATGATATCCATCTGACGTGGTACATTTTTTGGGGTAGTAATGACTCTTGCATGCAACGTCTTCTGTAGATTCGGTGCCAAGGGCGAGATTCAGTACCAGATAATGAGTCTGTAAATAATTTTGTGTTTGAGGTATGTATAATCATTGATTTCAGTCTATGGATTCTCTGCATGTAATGACATTATTGCAACCCGTATTAATGTTTTTTGTATTTTGTATTTTGGAGTCTGGCTCTCCCTTGAGAGTGGAAAGTACTTTATAAATTCAATTGTCTAGTAGCTCTGTTGTGTTACTTTTGTACATGTTCTGCATTTTTATCACCCTCCGATTGCCTTTTGCATTTTGTGGATTCATCCTGGTTCTACATATTTTCAAATTTGTTCTTATTTCCATCATTTGTCTCTTAAGAAAGTCTTCATTCTATTAATAACACTTCCTAGTGATTTTTTTTAATGTTTTTAGTAACCCTCCATTTCTGTTCTGTATTGTATTATTTATTATTTGTTCTTTCAATTTAATCTTACATTTTGGCTGGCTCAGGTCACACAATTTTTGGCTCAGCAAAGTGGTCCAAAAGATTCAAAAAGATGCGTTTTTGTCCACTGTACACATGGGCACAACCGTACTGGTTACATGGTTGCTCATTATCTTATCCGAATACATTCAATGTCTGTCACCGAGGTTCTTATCTCTCCTTGTTTTCAATTAATTGATTTTCTCAAAGTCATTAGTGCTTCTTGCTTACTTTAACTTTGTGCCTTTTTCTCCTCTAGGCAATACAAAGGTTTACAGAAGCTCGACCCCCTGGCATATATAAGCCTGATTATATTGACTCATTATATGCCTTCTACCATGAGCCTAAGCCTGAGTTATATTTGTGCCCATCTACTCCTGAATGGAAGAGATCTTCTGACTTTGATCTGAATGGTGAAGCTTTACCAGATGATGATGACGGGATCCAAGATTTTTCCATTCATGTAATCTCTCTTGCTGGAAATTGTAATTGTTCATCTTTACATCATTTTTTCCCTTGATGCGGTTTCCTTTCTAGTCTGAAGTTTCATGTGCCATCTACATTATAGATTCATAGGTATGGACCAACAGATGAAATTGGTTGTTTTTCCTTCTAATTTATAGGGGCTACAGGTTTAATAAATCACTGTGTGTCTTGAGAGTTTTGTGTCTGAAGGTCTAATTGACTTGGAGTTCCTTTTGTTTTAATATAGATAGTAAACAATTTACATTATCTTTTCTCATTTTTCTTCAGTTGGCCTGTAATCATATGTCATGGGGCCTTTAATGCTTTCTTCTCTTTGAACGAGATACATTTTCCACAAATTGTTGTTCATTTAGAGCAATGTTGGTTGCTGTAGCGGAATTGGTTTCAAATGAAGTAGTCATTTGTTCTTGTTCGTCCTTTTCAAATTGGATGGTGAAAACTTCTACTTTTGTGTCCTTTCCTAAGCATTTTATCTATCCTCATTATAGATCTAATTCCATATTGCCTCTTATATATATATATATATACACAAATGAAACCTGAATAACCATCCATTTGGGGATAATGGGTCTAAATTCAATTTGGATTTTATTATGGCGAAAATATATGAAAGAGTCTTTGGGATATTATGATATTACAAATTAATTTCCGTGGGAAATTCCACTTGGGGAATTTATTCTGAGGGTTACAGAAATTGAGCTTTCTTAACCACTGCTTTTCTCACTACTTTTTCTGGTTGTAACATGCTCTCTTTCTTTTCTTCAGCATAACAAAGAGAACTCTGCAATAATGACCAATGATGATGTCTTAGGAGACAGTATACCCCGAGCACAGGAAGAACTCTTGCAGAGAATCTGCTACCAAATGCTTGCATCTAAATTGGTTGGCGGAGTAATGCATCTTTGCTCCAAAGATATATCTTAATGTTGGATTCCAAAATTTATTCTTTTTCCTATTATGCCTTCCTTCCCTGTTTTTCCTCTTCATCAATATTCTACCATGCATCTGATTTCTTACCATTTAAACTATTGTATCTAAGATAAGAACAGATACTAAAGAAATGGGACAAACTGTAGAGGATGTTGTATCCTTTATCAAATAGGAAAGTTGACATTCTTCCGAATAGTAAAATTCCAAGTAACACTATTATCTGCCCCCATCCCTCGTAAAAAAAAATTGTATCAGTCCAAACTTTTACCATTTTCTTTCTCTTTGGGGAAGTTGTTGCCTTGGAATATCTAAATTCTGGAGCTTCTTGATCCTAGCAGTTATTCTGATCAATTTTGATCTGCCTCGCTCGTTGTTTCTCTTTATCTCTATTAGAATTTGCCTTCATCATTTTCTTTTACTTACGTGGTACATCCAAAGTTGCAACTTTTTTTTCAGTTAACGAATGTTATTGCTTGTGATGATATATGGGTATGGGTTGTCATTTATTCATGTGACATTGTAAGTAGATATGCCTGTTTGTTTGCAGCTGAGAGGATCATCGTTTCCAGGTTCGCACCCTGTTTCTCTTAACAGGTAGCAATATATTCGTTCTTTGTGTATGGCTCTTTTTTGTCCTTGCTAATAATTTCTTGCCCGCTGTATTTTTTTTGTTTTTTTAGAAAAACATAGTTCTTTCTTTTGGATGTCCCCCCTTTGATCCTGCCGCATTTTTGGTCCATGCATAATATTAAAATTTTGTTCATAGTTTCAGAAGTGCAATTTGGACTTACTTTGGATCGAATGAATGCAAGTTGTGCAACCGTTGGTATACTGAATTGAAGAATCTTAATATGAAACAAAATAGTATAGAGGAACATGTGGGCCTGTAAAGAGTTGCATCACTCTCTCTGTGTTGTGGTCAGTGTTCACAGGATAAATTTTTGTACAAGCTTCAGGATCAGTAGCTCTGTGATCATTGGGTTGATTGCCGAGCCTTCAATTTGGTGACTTTGTTTTCTACTTTGTTCAGGATGTGGTCTCTATTTTGCTGCTTCTGAATCACTAGGCATAGGTTCTTTCCTGTTTGTCAGCAATCTTTAGAGCTCATTTTCTGTTTGTGCTTTTCGGTTTAATTTTGTTTTAACTTTTTTGTTATCACTATGTTGATTTTATGTCAGTCTGAAATTCTTGTGAATTTACGTAGATAAACTGCATCAGTAAAGGACTGTTTCAGATGCTTTATTTTTCTTATTTATTACTTGATACTTGATTGGCGTGGGCTTTCTCATTAGCATTCCCTCCATAATTTTTTTTGGCTTATATTCTTTGCTGAAGATAAATGGCTGTAGATCATATTTATGGTGGGATTTTTCTTGTTCGCAGGGACAATTTGCAGCTCTTGAGGCAGCGTTACTATTATGCTACCTGGAAAGCTGATGGAACACGATACATGCTCATGATAACTTATGACGGATGTTACCTAATTGATAGAAGTTTCAAATTTCGCAGGGTCCAGATGAGGTTTCCCTGCAAAAGCTCACCTGACGTATGATTGCTTTTTATGAATATGTATAATCTGAGCACTCATCTAATCCTATTTATCTAGATACATTCTGACATGCTTGTGCTTTTTGCCAGAGTGGTTGTATGTTTCACAACTATACATTACTGGATGGGGAGATGATAATTGATAGGGTGAACACTCAGAAACAGGAGAGAAGATATCTTATCTATGATCTTATTTCAGTTAATAATGTCTCCTTCATAGAGGTAGGCTATCTGATTTTTTTTGTTTGTTTTTTTTTTTGGGAAATTTACAGAAAACCACCCTTTAAATATGGGTGTTTTCACTTAACCACCCCTTAAATTCAAAATTACAGAAAACCACCCTTTAAATGATATTTGTTTACAACTCACCACCCCTCTATCTATTTTTGTTAATTTATCATTAAATATATTATATTTTAATACTTTTAAGCTCAAATTTGATTATAAATATATGGTAAAACTAATTCAAATAACCCAAACTTTGGTTGGGTGAGCAAGTAGCACCACGAACTTTATAAAGTGACAAAAATAACCCAAACTTTTACTACTATGTGCTTATATCACCTCTAGGCACCAATATCTTTTTTAAAACAAAAAATAACACTTAACTTTTATAGTTTTGAAATAAAATCTAAAACAATACTTAAACTAGGTTTTTTTAATCGAAATTACACAAAAGGTAAAAAAATTTTAAAAGAAAAATAAATTTTCGACTTGAGATAATTGAAAAAAATATCGCTAATTTATGTCATATTTTCAAAACCCAAAATTTAGTTTGAACAAATGATATACATTATAAATATTTTTTAAAAATATTTCTCAAATGAATTTTTTAATAAAAATTACACAAAATATAACTTTTTCTATATATTACCTTGAAATATTTCTCAAACGATATAACTTTTTATATTTTTCAAATAGGACCTAAAAATATTAAACTAAGTTTTTAATCAAAATTAAAAAAATATACATTATTTTAAATAAAAAATAAAATTTTATGCTTAAGATAATTGAAAAAAATCGCTAATTTATTTCTTTTTTCAAAAACCCATAATTTGGTTAGAACAAACTATATAACTTAGAAATATTCTCAACTGAAATACTCCGTATATTTTTAATTTATTGTATTTTTGTTAATTTATTCTTATTTTCAATTAAAAAATAAATTAAAATAATTCATTTGAGAAATATTTTACAAATATAATTCTAACTTATATCATTTGTTCAAACCAAATTTTGGGTTTTAAAAATATGACGTAAATTAGCGATATTTTTTTCAACTATCTTAAGTGAAAAATTTTATTTTTCATTAAAAAAAATTTACCTTTTGTGTAATTTTGATTAAAAAACCTAGTTTAATATTGTTTGAGGTTCTATTTCAAAATTATAAAAGTTAGGTGTTATTTTTTATTTTAAAAAAGACATTGGTGGTGATATAAGCACATAGTAGTAAGAGTTTGGGTTATTTTTGTCACTTTATAAAGTTCATGGTGCTACATGCACACCCAACCAAAGTTTGGGTTAGTTGAATTAGTTTTACCTAAATATATTCAAAATTTGAAAAGAGCTCGATTATATTTTAGGGATTATTTTATTTATTGTAAAAAATAATAATAAATATAGCCTAGATTATTATCTTAATTTATGTTTGAAAATGTTTATAATTTTTTTCAATACGGAGTATTATGTAAATTACTCTTATTTATTTATATTTTAATTGTATAAGTTAAATATAACTATAGACCTTTTTGAATATTTAACAAATTTTAATTATTAAACAAAAATATTTAAACTACAAATAAATAATAATTTTAAGGTTATTTTTAACTTTATAAATAGAAATTTTGATTCCTAATCATATTATAAACAAAATAGTAATTTATATAATTCTTTAAAAATTTATAAATATTTTCAAACATAAATTAAGATAATAATTCTAGGCTTTATTTATTATTATTATTTAATATTAAATAAAATGATCCGTAAAATATAATCGAGCTCTTAAATTCAAATTTTGAATAAATTTACAATCAAATTTGAGTTTAAAAATATTAAAATATAATATATTTAATGATAATTAAAGAAAATAAATGAATGGGTGGTGAGTTGTAAACAAAGACCATTTAAAGGGTGGTTTTCTGTAATTTTAAATTTAAGGGGTGGTTATGTGAAAACACCCATATTTAAAGGGTGGTTTTCTGTAAATTTCCCTTTTTTTTTGTTGTTGTTGTTTTTTTTTTTTTTTGAGAATGGATTCCTCTAAAGATGACATGAAACTACCCAAAATTTTTGTAGGTTACCTACCTAGTTTGTCTATGATTTGTGTAGTTGGGATGTTTGTGTCTGATTAACATGTGGACCTAAACCTTATCTTTTGATTATTCGTACGTCTAAACTGGCATTTTTTAGGTTACCCGGTATCTATCCAAGGAAGAGATTTTTTAAAGTAAATTATGGTACCTGCTTTGATTGTGTTTATATTGCTCCTTTCGAGAATCTAGATGGGCATTGTTGCTAGTAGACAAGTGTGTGAGGTGCAGAGTAGGACTAAATAGAAAAAAATGGTTGCTGTGGGTAATTTTACTGTGAACCGATGAGCTAGACAATCCTAAAAAACATTGTTGATGGTTGAGGGGTGTGGCTTGGTTGGTCTAGACTTTTAGAATACAAGGTCCTGTTCATAACTATTTGCATCTATCTTTAACGTGTTAAAGTTGTATCTAACTATTCTATTATCGTCACTCTCTCCAACAGGAGCAAATCCCTCTTGAAACGTTAATTTGTCTATCATCTCTTCTAGTTCTTTCAAATCTTCAATATGCAAGATATCATGGCTATTTTTTTTCCTTCCACATCTGCCTGCTTTTCTTCTAGTTCTTACTAGATTTTAACCTGGCAGCGACCCTTTTATGAACGTTGGAAAATGATTGAAAAGGAAATTGTTGAACCGCGGAATGCAGAGCGCAGGATGATAGAATCTACTCAGAAGTTCTATTACAGATACGACTGGGAACCATTCAGGGTATCTTATCTCCTTCTCTGTTGAATTGTTTATTTTAGTAATTTATTAAGATTTTTTTGAGAAAAAAAATCCAGCCATAACATTACAAAAAATCAATATCCTTTTCTTCTGTTATTTTTGTAACATTTAAGTAATTTTATTTGGCACGCACAAAGATGCAAATAAGTATCTTAAAATACCTCTTGAACACGAGTTGGTATTTTAAAAATGCCGGGTGAGTGGTGAGTGACATTACTACATTAATGTACATAAAAAAACTCAAAATAGACTTTTGAATCCATCGTCCCTCAGAGGTCTGGTTTACAAACTAACAGTGTTTGTGGTGAGATGTGCCAGAAATGAGTTCGGATGCACTTTGTCTCCTTGTTTGGTTTGGATTTTATGTATTAATAGAAATTAGGTTTACGTAATGGGTTTGTGATTGGCTGACATGCATCGGTTTGCTCGGAAGAGAATAAAGAAGTGGTTCAGAAGTGGGATGACTTCAAACCTGGCTGGGGTTCAAGAACGGGGTTTTTAAGTTGATAAATGAGACAATCATGACAAAATGGGCGTAACCGTGTAAGAGTGTGTTGGTGTTTTGTATACTATTACCATAATATCACCGGACTTTTTTAAAAAATATCAGTGTCATGATGGCCGTCTATTTTCTGTTTACTTTCTTTCTATTTTGCTTATGGACCGATTTTTCAGGTTAGGAGAAAGGACTTTTGGTTGTTGTCTACTGTTACCAAGCTTCTGAAGGAATTCATCCCCAATCTGTCACATGAATCCGATGGTCTTATTTTTCAGGTGCTCAAAACACTCTAACTCTAGTCTCTGCAGTTCTGTGCCATTATAGAATAGTTATGTTACTGCTGTCTATAAATCTATGGATGCCTCACTCTCTGACCATGTACATGTGGGTCTGGCATTGAATATAGAAATTTTATTATATCTCCAATTGTAAAATTTACATAATATGAGCAGTGGAAGTGAATATTGCTGGAATATATCTTATTTGTTTCATTGTGTTCAGCATTATCGTCAGCTTTGGTGCCTTTGTTTCTTGCATTTGTGGAATGTAATAACTGACAAGTCCGAACCTGTGATATGTATCTTGTATATGTGCAAATATCTGAAACATAATTACACGACATGCCGTCATTCTTAATCATCATCTACCCCGAATTTATTTTCTTGGATAATTTGACCAATTGCTGTTTTATTATATAGATTTTTGTATCCTTTCTTCCAGGGTTGGGATGATCCTTACGTTCCTCGTACTCATGAAGGGCTTCTGAAGTGGAAATATCCTGGGCTGAATTCTGTTGACTTTCTTTTTGAGGTTGCTTCCTCCCTCTCACCCAAAAAAGGGTGTGATTAAAAGCTTTTCGTAGTAGTTGATATTTGGAATTGTTTGATTACAGGTAGAATCTGATGGCAGTGAATTCCTCTATTTATACGAGCGGGGGAAGAAAAAGTGCCTGGACGGAAATAGTGTGGTTTTCCAAGGTTAAATTCATACTCAGATTCTCCTCCCATGATGTCTTCATTCTACTTTGAGCTAATATCTCCATTACCATGGCTTCTTTGACTTGCTGTTGGCATACTTTTTTCTTTTTCGATCTTTAGGAATTAGACTGGCGTAGGATACCTATATAAAATCATATCCATGATAAGCTAGCAGTCTTATTGTCTTGCTAGTGTATTTTTTTTGAAAGCTATTGTCTTGCTAGTGTTAGAGTTGTGTGTGTTTGGGCTTGTATATTCTTGAAATCAATATATCCTGAATTTTTAATGATGCAGTGGTCATAAACCATTCGTGAAATAAAATCATTTGTGAAATAAACCATTTGTGAAAAAAATCTTTAGTTTAGTCTTTTCTTACATAATTCTATGTGTATGCTCATTGTGCCTTGATTGAGAATTATGACATCATAAATTGATTACTCTGCAGATGGTTCTGATCCTTCGCAGTATTCAGGGAAGATCATAGAGTGTTCTTGGAATGCTGAAGAAAATGCGTGGGTCTATCTGCGTGAGAGAACTGACAAGAACACCCCCAACGAATTCAACACTTACAGGAAGGTGCGCCACTTCAGCTCCTTTTCTTGATATTGGTTATCGCAAGTGCTTCTGAATGGCACTAGCCACTGGTGATCAATGGTTACTCTGATGCAGGTTTTAAGAAGCATAAAAGACAACATAACCGAGGACGTCCTGCTGGATGAGATAAGTGAGATTATTAGCCTTCCGATGTATGCTGATCGTATAAAGCAAGACAGCAAAGCAGCGCATGCAGCTATGCGTCGCAGGTAAGATGAAGTGACCGATTAGTCATGACATGGGAAATCCAAATTGCAGGCATTGGTGATTCGCAATGCTTTATGTCATTTAGGTGGTGGGTTTGCTAGAGAGGAAGAGATCTAATGAAGAAAGGGTTGGGTGACTTGTGTGATTTGTTTTACTGCATGCTATGCCGCGGAATGACTCGTCTAGTTAGACTACCATGTAATAGATGATTAGCAGGTTTTAGTGATAGGGTTCACCTCACCATGTATATTAGCATTATAATATCTTTTTTTATATGTTCTTCTAAGCATCTGGATCTGATGTAGTAGATAACTAGATATCAAATTTTTAGTTTTTTGGTTTGCTTTCAACAGGAATGCAAATACCTAGGTAGTTAGTAGTTACCCTCCTTGTATTTTGCCTGTTTGTATCCATTCTCGTCTTTGTGCCTTTTTTAAGGGTGTCAGTTTTCATTGTTTGGTAATCAAAAGCTGGTTCTGCTTAGGTCGTTTTGTTGTAGAGTTTGTTTTTACTTGTTTCATTACGCCTGTTTTCTGTATTTACTATTTACTGAATGTTTAGGCAGTTTTCGTCTGTCGACTTGTGGGCCTTAAAAGTCGGTTCTTTTTCTGGTTTATTTGTATTTTAATTATATGTCATCTCCAGCATTATGGCCTTGTTGCTACCATTTTGGATGATCAAGCTTATGATTAGACTCAATCTTAAGCCAACCAATTTCGCATTATCCGAGTGCTCAATGCATAAAACCTAAAGAAAATCTTTGAACTTAGAAAGAACTTTTGCCCTCAATATGTTAGGGTTGTTTCAAATGGATTTCAAACAATTTAGCTGTTTTATTCAGTTGTTTATGAACTCTTAATTTTAAAATTGTTCTATTCTAATCACTAAACTTTTTAAATTATTTCAAATAAGCCCCTAATTTGCGCAAAATATTGAACTTGCCCGATTTTTTTTTCAACATTTATTGCAAATCATTTGCAAACTTGCTCCCTTAATTTTGAAAGTGTCAAGTCATTGGATCCAACAAACTCTAAAAGGTTATATACTAGATCCTCTTCTGATAATCGGTGTTTTAGGTCTAAATTGAGGACTAAACAAGGTCTAAAAAAATGTAAAGGCTTAAAAAGTCCATTAAGACTTACTCAAATAGTATACTGCAAATACTTAAAAATGCGCGATACAAATTTTCCTTTTATTTTTAAGTGTTCGAAATATGCACAATTACACACAAAGTGCTCAAATATAAGGATATCGGACGTCCACAATGGTTTTGGTTAAAATGTAAACAATTGAACAAAATATGTAAAAATACACATATCTTTTTAGTAATTTGCTCTATTGGTGAAATGTGCATGTTTTACACACAATTCAAATACAATTCATTTAAAACAAAAAAGAAAATAAAATCATAAATAAATATACCAATGAGATTGTCTTGTTTTTTCTATAAAGGTTTGTACACGGAAGTGAAGTGCTCAAATTTGCACATCACATGTTCAAATGTGTACATTTGCTCACACCCAAAACAACCAATGAAGCTAAAAAATAACTAAAAATGGTCTCACATCTCTCATGTACAATTTTTTTTTATCACTTTTTAATAAAGTATGGATCAATTCTATTAGTTGTTTTATTTTTTTTAATTTAATCATATTTATGTAATAAATATTTAACCAATAAGTAAAATAACCAAAAAAAATAATGCGTATTTTTTAACACACTGTGCAAATACATACATTTATGCTAATGAGACTGATTGAACTGAAACTATAAATTCGACATTGATAAAACTGTTTGTAAAGAAAGAACCAATCTTTGAATCACAAATTACAAAGTAATCCACAGCTAATCAAAGTAGAAGAAGCCAATGGATCACCAAAAAGAAAACAACACAAAGTAAACACAGACAAATCAGATTCAGGAATCAGAATCCCTGCAAGATAGGCCTTTTACCAAGTCTCTTGATCTCTCTATCCATCTGGCCGGTGAGCATCAGCCCACACATCTTCCAATCGCACACGAATGACCAAATCGGGTGCCCGAAGCTCACCGGCACGTTCCCTTCGACCAACAAGTGGCTGCACCACGCCACTCCGTACCCGACCAATGGCGCCAAGATCATCAGCCTCCAGTTGACCACCAGCGAGAAGATGAAGATTAGGGTTGCTGTGAGCGTCGCCGCCAAGTGCCACCACCTCGTTGCCGCCTTCGAGTGCTGCGTCATGTAGTATGCCCAGAATTCGTCCAAGCTCCTGAAATTCATCTTGCCCCTTTCACAGTCTAGGTTTTTGCTGCAGGCAGAGGCAGGTGATTTGGGCGATTGGGGGATGGAAGCTTGAATCCAGAAATCCCTTTTTCTTGATGGGTGATTAATTTGGCTGTAAGAGATTGGGTGGGATTTATTTTCTCATCAACCCAGTTTGCGAATTTGGGGAAAAAGGTGAGGGGATTTGCTTACTTCAGCTACCCGTAGAATTGAAAGCTCTCTCTTCCTCGTCCACACTGAGACAGATTGATTGAACGACCTTCGACTTTGCCTATCCGGCGTCGTTTTGCGTGAGTTTGAGCAATTGGGCTTTTTGGCCTGTCGACATTTCCATTTTTATGGTTTTATTTGTTCAAACAAAATAGTTACTTTCCCCCTCGTTTGTTTTTTTATACATTTTTAAAAAATATTAAAAATTTCATAAAATATTATTATTATTTTTTAATAATTTTAAAACTTTTTATTCACTTATTGTCTCATAATTTAAGTACTTTGTATTTTAATATTCTTTTTAAAAGGTTGTAAATTCTATAAAATAATCAATTTTATATTTTGACAAATGTATTCACTTGTTGTCCCGTATATATATTTTTGAACTAAAAAGAATTTGAAAAGCCTAGGTTCTAGACGTAGACACGGAGTTGATCCAAAAGTATCCTTATAGATATATACTTTATGGATTAAGAACTTACAATTTTAAATCAAATGAAAAATCAAAGTAAAAATAAAATAACTCAAATAAGTTAATCAATTTCCCTAAAAACATGTTAAATCAAATGTCAATACTTTTAAATGAGAGTATGTGATAATCATCTCTATCTCTCATGGACAACTACACCCATTATGAATATTATGCTTATTTACATATGACCACACTTTTTTATTTTCTTTAAAAAAATACCAAAATACATATTCTATGTCATCAAGTGTGCTAAAAAATGCCCGACGTAGGTGTCTTCATTTACGTTCATTCTTTAAGTAAATTATACGGCTTGATCAAACATTAAAATAAAACTTACATCTTAGCTAATATCATGATATTTATTCTTTGTTTAAAATAAATTCCACGTAATACAGTATATAATATTATAATACCCCGTAAGTATCTTGATAAAGTATTTTATATATAAATAAAACAGTTATTTAAGTTTATCAAAATATTAATACGGACTGCAAAAGCAACATTAAATGCAAAAAAGGTGAAAGAAACTGTCGAAAATTGAATGGTGAGTCGGTTTCACAAATTTGATTTTATTTAATTTTTTGGCCTACAGATTTCACAAACTTCGTATTCAACGTACTTCCCGCCTTGTCTGCCCCTTTTCCTTTTTCTGGATTTCTCCTCCAAAGCTCAAAATCATCTCCGGCGGAGAAGTGGTTCGACGCTCGACCTTTGGATTGATCCGGAAATGAAGGCTTCGAACAAGCCTCGAAGAAGCAATAAGATTACAAATGTAAGCAAATCTTTCTTCCTGCATTCAATATCGTTTTCTAGAACCCTAAACCCTAAACATTACTCAAAATCTTTGATGGATAAGGTTTAATTAAGGATGTATTTCCCGAAATGCGGCTTTCAAATTGAGAAATTAGTTGAAATTTTGCTCGTGTTTGGCTTTGGATGGGGACAGTTGGTGCTGGAAGAGATCATTGGGCTGACAACGAAGAATTCCAACGGATTGGCCTCGAATTCGAGCACCTCTTATTGCGTTTACCCAGCCGGGACCGTCGCTGTGGTCTACGATGTTGTATCACGCACACAGTCGCATCTCGTTGTGAAGCACAGAGCACCGAAGCCTCTTAGCTGTGTTACGGTTTCACTTGATGGAAATTTTGTCGGCGCTGGAGAGGTAAGGATTTAGGTCTGAATTTGGACAGGACGAACAACTAGAAAAAAAATGCTGCGTTTAAAACACTAGTTCAAAAACAAAGACCTCAATCTGGCTTACTATGTGTTGACACTTGACAGTGTTGTTTTTTTATTGCACAACTGAATGACAGCCCACAGCGGCTCGTTTTTGGTTTGAGCAATCTGGTTACTTTTGACCATGCTAACTTTTTGGTAAAATCCTAGAATTGCCTATTTAGCATCCTCCTTTTTTATCCTATATAGAAAGATTTGAAGTGAAGATTGCCTGCTTTTGTGCAAGTTTTATGTTGAGGAGGCATCTAACATACTTTTACAGTCAGGAACTCAACCTGCAGTTTTAGTATGGGATTATGCATCCAGGACTTGCATAGCTGAACTGAAAAGTCATCATTTTGGAGTTGCATCTGTTGCTTTCTCACCAGATGGTATGCCAGACTTGTTGTATAGGCATATTTTTTTTTTCAACTTTAAACTAGCATCATAGGATGCCATTATTGCAATGTAAGTAATGTTGGCATTTTCTTATTTGCAACTTTCACTTATTACAGGGCAGCTGTTGGCATCTGTTGGATTCCCTCGTGATGATTCTATATGCCTTTGGCATTGGCGTAGCAAGATGTTGCAGACCAGGATCAAAGCATGCTCTCCTTCCTCTCCTATTTCATCAATAAGCTTCTCTTCCAATGGAAAATTCATCGTGACAGCTGGAAACAAACACCTAAATGTGTGGGACATAAAAGGTTCAACGCGGGCTCATTCGAAAACTAAGGCAGTAACCTTTGCACTCCATAGGAAACCAATCAACCTTGTTGGTAAAAAGGGACTTTCTTTTGTGTCAACAATAAGCATTCATGGCAGCACTTATGCATTAACTGACACAGGTGACTCGTATTTCATATTTTTTGGTCCAATATATCAATACTTAACTATCCAAATATTGGTTCCTTTTCATTCTCCTAATTTGTTAATTATCTTGTTGACAGGTTCTTTATGCCTTCTACAGCCCGATTTTTCAGCTATGGAGGTGGTTAATCTCATGGTATGTAGAATAGATAGTTCCTCATCAAGGAACTTACCTTTTGGTGCATCCATATGGTGTTATTGTTAAATGTCAATTGGTGATTGGTTGCAGTGTCCTTAGATTTTAATCGAGATGAATTAAATTTGTGTTTATTCTTCTTAAATGTTAAGATTATTTGTCTACAAATTACAACCACTGATGTGATAGAATAGAACTCTTGAGGCTATATCATGTTTTAGCCACTTTTTTTGTTTCCATGGATGCCGAAACTTGACAATACTATATACTTTTGTGGACTTAGCTTGGTATTTCTCACTCTCAAAGTGTCTCACTTTGGTAATATTCAGGTTGAGAAAGGTTTTGCACTGGCCGCATCCTCAAAGTTGATAGCCTGTGCATGTAGTGGAGGAATCATCAAGCTCTTTGATGTTATTGATCTTAGTCATGCTGGAAACTTATACTATTCTGAGACAACAAACTGCCAAGATGAAAGAAACTCGGTCAGCTCTGGACAGATGGTTGACAAGAACTATCAGCCTAAACATATTCAACCTGATGCACTTGCCTGTCAGTTCTTAAATTTACAAAATCTCGGTAGGTAGTTAGTGTTAGAAAGTGTCCCTAGTTCAACTGCGAGTTTTATTTCCATAAGCATGTCATTTTTAAATTTGTTTCTATACTAAGAGCTGTTTTTCCATTTTTCTTCATCAGTGGTTGTTTACAGTGATCACAGCCTCTATGTATGGGACATTGATGACAAATACAAGGTGATACCTTCAAACTTCTAAATTTTTTTCCCCTTAATGATGCAGTTGCATCTCCCTTCCAATATATTGCTGCTCAGTTTTCTTCCTTTGTTTTTATACGTCAAGTTACTTCTGTTCATGAGCCATAACTCCTGTTTAATGTGGCATCAATGACCTTTACTACAGTCATCTGACCTGATGAACACTGTCTTCTTTAATCTAGGCTACCCGTTGTTGTGTGCTAGTTTCACATGTTGATTGCATAATGGATATTAAAGCTCTACCATGTGAGTACAAGCATGATCCTTCTACTGCATGTGTTGCCAGAGGTTGCTCTGGTGGAGTTTCTTTCACAACCTGCTCAGCTGATGGTATCATTAGGCTTTGGGATGTTGTATTCCAACCTGTTCAACTGGATAATTCAAAAGAAACACATGTTGAAAACCATCTAACAAAAATCAATTCTGTTGGCTCAACCTGTTTAGGTAATTTCATTGCTTCCGATAATCCAACAAGGCCTACAATTTTTTTCCTCAGTGTATAAAAAAGTTACTGTATCTTTATATGTAGTGAGCACCGGAACATTTGAAAGAGATATTATCGAGCTAGGTAATTCCACTCAAGGGTTTCGATCTATGGCAGTTAGTTCAGATGGTAATCAACTTGCAGTTGGTGATTGCCAGGGGAGCCTTTGTATTTATCACCTCAACACACACGAGTATTTGTGTCTTCAGGTGACCACTTGGCCCCTTTAATCCTTCAAATCCTCTTGTTCAGCATAAAGAAATGCCTTATTCCACCAAAAATATTGCCAACAGGATGCGCATGATGCAGAAATTCTTGCTTTAAGCTTCAGTTCACCTTGCAAAACGGCCCTCTTATCTGAAGAGACTCCTAGAAATCATTACTTCCTTGCTTCAGGCGGCAGAGATGGAATGATCCATGTCTTTGATGCAGACAGGTTTTAAACTGAGTCACATACATTTACATCTATTTTCGTGTAACTTATTTAACTGTGATTAACCATCTGATCCTCTGAAACCAGGAATTTCATTCTTGTTGCGAGTATTGATGACCACTCAGCTGCTGTGACATCTGTCAAACTATCATCCAGTGGCTGTAAGATAATCAGCTGTAGTGCTGATGGGTAAGCATTATCAGCTGCAGTTCTGATGGCTCAAGTATTTATTTCTTTAATAATAGCAAAATACATGAAATATACCTATTTGTATTTCATAGGGAATTTATTTTAACTACTCAATTTGGGTTCTGTTGTTCCATTCCCAAAAACACATTTTTTCTTGAATTCTTGTTTGTAACCTTTTTTCCTGTTGAAGTTGAATCCATGAGAGATTTTTCTTGTTCTTATTCTTATTAGCTATCAATCAAAAGGCTTGATGATTCCAACCTGATCATGACTGACAAAAAAATGATTTCCTCGCAGGTCCGTGATTCTGCGAGATATAGTAGTAAGGGGCAGTACTTTCCAAATCACATGTTGTCAACATCTAACTGCGTCTCAGGGGATTATTTATGACATGGCTACTGATCCCAGTTTGGAGTTTGCTATTTATGTAGGCAAGGTATTGAACATTTGAGTAGTAACCAGCTAACAGCATATATAAACAAGAACTTTACTCCCTCTGATCATTGATATACGATGTTTTAAGGGTTAAATTTTGATCAATTTTGTAAGAGGTTTTGAAGTACCATTAACAATCAGTCTGCAAACTCTCTTAATTAGCCCACTCCCCCAGGGCCCCCCAGGCGTACTATATATAGACAAGAATTTTATTTTATTTTTTTTCCTAAAAAAAAACTTTCACTACGTGGGATTTGTGTTCCTGCCTAATTCATAATTTCTACACAGTACATAGTACTTCATACGAGAGGGGGGATTCAGTATGCAAGATTAGCAAATGGCTTTCATTAATTATCGTGCCCAATCTCAAAACCTCTTACAATATTGATCGGAGGGAGTATCTTTCTGGATGATGATCAAACCTTCATAACCTCTTAATATTTTCTATTCACAGGACAAGAAGATAAAAACCTTTGATCTTGTGGCTGGGAAGCTTTTAAGAACTTGCAAGCAATACGGAGAATTTGGAGACCCAATAAAGGTGCAGTATGTTGCGTATTGTGTACTCATCTGGTATTACAATACGAGCTAACCACATGAATTTCTTACAGATAAGCATGGATCAAAGCTACAGCTATCTGCTCTGCTCCTACACTAATAAGTCCATATGTGTGTATGAATCAAGAAGCGGAGAAATGGTTGCTCAAGCAGTTGGGCATGGTCAACTTATAACTGCAGCTATCTTTTTACCTGACGGCAAACGCATCATATCTGTAAGTTTAACTTTGCCTTTGTTTGTTTGTGGGCTTACTTGTAGCCTTGTAGGGATTTAGAGAAGACTGATTCTTTTACTAGGCTATCACTTTCATAAATTAATATTTTCCTGGTTTCTGGTTTCTGCGACCGTTTTTTTTGAGCTGTAAATATTTTGTTTTTTCTCATTATATTTGTGAAATAGTTAATCTGTTACAATTAAGAAAATCTCATAGTACTAACCCCATATCGTCAGGCAACCAGAGAACCTACCTGTATTTGTTTTAATACCTCAGTAACGGGTGACGCCTCGGCATCACCTTTTCTGAAAGTGCTCAACATGCAATTGTTGAAGTGTAAGGAAACCCAAAGAAACAACAATTTCAACCAGAATAATGCAGCTGGTTCTTGTTCATTGTTTTAAATCCCTATTAGGTTGCAGAACATTTAGAAAATATGCCAATTAACCGAATGTGTTGAATCATTCAGGCAGATGGTGATGGTTGTCTTTTTATCTGGAAGATACCTCCAACACTTTGTTCTAGGATGCTACAGAAGAGCAGAGAAATTTTTGGACTTGTATCTCCTAGAAAAACAATCGAGATTGCAGCATTAAGCCAATTCAAGTTTTCAGAAGAAGATAACACAGAGCCTGTCACCGATTGCAAAAAGAAAATAATTCCAGGAATTGAGAGTCCAGTTGGACAGGGATTGCTTAATCAAGATCGGAATTCTCATTTTGGATCAACCTTTAAGTTCAGCATTTCGCGATTACCTACGTGGGCAAGATCCAAAATAACAAGCTTAGATACTTTCCCGGTGGAGAATGTTTCTTCTTCATCGCAGGTATATATGCTTTCTGTCTTTAGTTACCCTTCAATATTCGGTTATCGTTTTTTCTAACCTAAACCCCAAGGGCATAGGTTAAGCATTCATATTGGGAAATATTTTTCAAATATTAATTGTTTTTAGCCATTTTAAATATATTTCTTAGGGTCAATGTATTGAGATTTAGGGAATCATTCCCAGTGTACAAGTCCTATTGAAATAGTTAATGCTTAATTAAGATGGTTCAGATAAGTATCTGATTCACTTGGCACATTGATCGTATGGTAACATGTGTTCAGCGTTGAGTATATTCACCTTTCTCCATGTAGCAACCAATTTTTTCTTACTGTATAAATTTTCAAAATAAACGGGTTCAGAATTGAGCACTAAATTGTTTTTGGATAGCAAATAAAAGCAAATTAAGTCACCATACGCTATTTAGCCTCTTCGTGATTCTGTCCATGGATGGAGGTTTAGAAGGTCATTGTTAAATCTTAGATGACAAAGAGTCATGGAAAATACTCCCAAGTCGCCTATGTTTTACTTTCAAAATGTATAGCGTTAATGTATTGTGCTACAAATCTACAATGCATTTTGTTGTTTAGAGAATTAGAGGCCAAATCTTCCTCTTTTAATTCCCTCACATATTGAACTTTCAGTATAACAGTAATTCATACTTGATAAACAAGTTTATAACATAATCATACTTGTGCATTTCTCATGTTTGTTTCTGAAATTTCTAGTTAGTTGCACATCTTTCAATTGTATTCACGATATTTTTCCATTTTACTATCATTTGTTACCGCAGACAGAGCCCGAAGAAATGCCCCCTCTTGTCATCAACGAGGCATCGTGTGACACTGATAATTCAATTCAACATGGCGGTGAACCCTCCACATCAGAAAATGCATCCGATTCTGAAGATGGAAAAGGCTCACCTGTTACTGACGAAACCCACACGTGAGCTGCTAAAACTGTTATTCCTTTATGGTTTGACAAATAGGCTTCTTCTCATGGCTTTGAGTTCATTCTCTGCAGATTTTCCACAGGCAAGGGGAAGCAGTGGCACACTATCTATAATGTGTGCCTAGATCATCTAAGCTCCCCAGATATTTGGGGATCAATTGATAAGAAAATTCCCGTTAAGAGATTTAACAGTAAGTTCAAATGCTACTTCACTGGTTATTGCAAGACAGTGAATGTTGCAGAGAAGGCAATGTCAATCTTGGGTATTTCTGAGGATAGTAGTATAGTACTGTCAAAGCATGAAACAACAGAGAGCTCAAAATGGAGCAATAATTTTCGGGGAAAAAAATGGAGCAGTAATCCTGTCTCAATTAGCCTGGGTTTGGCCTAACCTAAGCTCAAAATGCAAATTTATTTACCTAATTTTTTCTCCATTTAATCTGAAAAGTTTAAATGCCCAAGAATTTCCTATTAATCCATATAGAGCATATGTTGCAGCAAAGAATAACCTAAGTTTCTTCCCATCGAGCATCATAAATCCAGCTTGTATCGAGCATTCATTTTATCTCATAATAAGCTGAAATTGTATCAAGAAAAACCTCAAAAGTGAGTGAGTCTAGTAGAAAAATGCTGGCAAAAACACTTGATATTCAGCATAATTTGCATTGAGAATTTCATAGCATGCAGATTGCAGGACTTTAGATCCTTAAGCTCTACTTGTCAGATATAGAATGTAAATGTCCATAATTATTCCTATCATATTTTACAATCTGATATGTTTTGGATCTTACAGTAGGAAATCCCACCATGAAGACGCCCAATGATCGAGAGAAGCAGATTCTAGGCAGCAATATTGCTCTATCTCACCCCTGCCAGTCTTCTGTTCAGCCTGAAATAAATGTTATTCATGCTGGTGAACATGTTGATCCAAGTGATAAAAACAATTCAGTTAATAAATGCATTTTGCACAAGGACTCTGCTGAGCTGCATCATATTGATCAAAGAATGTGCTGTGATTCAACTAAAACATTAGAAGAGCAGCGTCTGGATTATGTGGGTGCATCTATGGACATTGACGATCCTCACGTGGTTCCTTGTGATGACGATGTATTCAACCAGCATTTTGGTAACTTGTCATCAAATTTCAAGGTGAGTGTTGCTATCAGTGTAAAGCCTGGAACGACTGATATACTAGTTTTAGCATTCAATTATGACGTTTCTCTTTGAATGGTCTGTTTTTTCGTTTTTTATTCTACTCTTGAAAGCTGTACATGATTCGTGGTATCTGCTTCACGTACATCAGTTTATGGCTAATTTTTTTGCTGCTGCATCTCTCATCTCCAGTTGGAAGGAAAACAATCATCGGCCAAGAGAAGTTATTCAGCTCGGTTTGTAGTGAAGCGGAACCATACCCAAGGATTCATGAACCTTACTGATGATTTTAGATTTGAAACATATAACAGTGGAGAAAGAACATCTTCAAAAGTCGTTCCTTTGAATTTGGAGGTAATGAAATCACCAGAGTTTATATGATGCCTCCAATCATCATGCATCACATATAAGATCTATCATTTTGTAAGTTGTAATTCAAGGTCATTCGTTTTACTCCCTTGGTGGTGAAAAAACAAAACATTTAGGGAAAAAAAAGAACTTACAAAGATCCCTGAGCCCAACTGAATCAAATTACGATGGAAAATTGCGCAAGAAATCACCAACTTTACAGGTGATTGCACTTAGTGTCACTAACTTACATAAGTATCATCAACTTTTCACTTGGTTGTGTTTTGCATCACAAGAGCTTCCGATCACAATTTTTCGGCGAAAGATATGATGTGACTGCAATTTTTCGGTGAAAGATATAATGTACCACATAATAACTCCTTAAGCCATCTCATATATTTCGCCAAAAAATTGTGACTTTGGAAAATCTTATAAGGCGCAACCAAGTTAAAAGTTGGTGATATTTTCTGCAATGGTGAAACTTCATGACATCAAGAGCTACTGCCAATAAAGTTTATGATTTTATCGCAATTTTCCCAAGGACAATTCATTTGGCTTTTCAAGATCCTTATTGTTTGGTTATGATCAGAATAACCTTCACAAATTTCCATTAATCTATATTGAACTTGGATTCATTTAGCTGAACTACTTTTTATCTAATCTGTTCATCACTGGTTCCCTCTACAGGGTAATGAAGCCTTGTAATGCAGTCTTTTGCATACAAAGAAGAACCCTCAATCGCTTAAAAAATGGCATGCTGATTCGTCATGTCAAGCATTGAACTCTCATCTTCACAGGACGAGTCTTTTACCAAGCTGGACCGGGCTGTGTGGTGAAGCGGTAACACCGCTTCCACCCAGCAAAGAGCATATTAGCTGCCTTGACAGAATTTGTACAAGCTGGCAGTTGCAGCCAGATGCGTCTGACAAACTGAAATAAAGCAGATATCTGATGCATTGCCCTTTATCTCGGAGCAAATTATCAGTAATCTGGGGATACTATACACTTGTACCACAAAAGTAGTTTTTATTCGCTTGGATTCAACTTCATGGAGATGATTTAGTTAAGATGTCAATTCGAATGCTCGTTAAATAAATAAATAAGTTCTCTCAAGAACTCAGCCATTGAACGAGCTCGTTGTCGTTGATCTGTTACAGCTACTTCTCTTACTTGAAACCTTTCCAAGGAACATATTCTTGGTCAATTTTTTTTAGCAATTCTAAAGCAGCTTTGTGACATATCCTGTTGCTTTTGCAGTGTGTTTAACAAAAAAAAAATTTCACAAGAAAAGGGGGGAAAATTCTTGAATTTGCCAGCTTTTCCCATACGCTTTAACAGGTAAAACAGGTCTTCCTCCTAGACATGATTGGTCTGTTAAGGGAATAAAATCATTCAAACCCTATGACAAAATTGGCCCCATCACTGAAAATTGTCAATCTCTTTGCTCTCAATTGGTGTTCAATTTGTTCTTCACAAGCCCTTGTCTGTAACAAAGTGTTACCACTAAACCATGAATTTGGTCTTTAGAACAAGAGTTGTAAACTGTTTAGTTGTGATTTGGATAATCTGAACAGTGAAATGAATCTTCCTGCCCTATTTTCTATAATAGTTTAGGGTCATTTTTAATTAGAATAAAATGACAGTTATAGGACCAAATAATTTAGGGTTCCTACTTCCTAGTGAAAGTTGATTGCAACAGGAAGAATGTTTTGCTGATGGGTCCATGAGAAAAAGCCTTTCAATTTCACACCACAACATAAGATAAGAGAGATGGGCCATCTATCCATCAAAGAATCAGACACCTATAGTTTTGCAGGCACTGAATACAAACAGATCTTGGGCTCCATCTCTCTATTACAGTACATTAAAGCCTTCCTCAAAGGAAGAGAACCACTTGGATCTTTCCCACTAATGCTAGTAAATTCAAAATTTCAAGTGGGTCTATCTGAGTCACATAGAATTGACATAAAATCAGCTTGATTTTATTTAACCTAGCCCTTTTAGGCTGACCCAGAACTTGAAATAATAAAAAGGAAATTTTTTTTACATAAAAAAAAAAAAGATCCTTATTTGGGCCAATTTTGATCCAATATGTGCACCTCCCTTTCAACTTTTAAGCCCCATTTCAGAATTTGATGATTTTTATGCAAAATGAACATAGAAAAACTCTAGGGGAGGTCCCTTTTACTGGGTAGATTACAAGTATTGTTACAGTGAAATTATAATATACTCATAAAGCAGTTGTAAAAGAATAGGAAAAAAAATAAAAAAGAATTTGCCCCCACTTGAAAGATCTGTTTGGAATATTTTTTTTTTTTTTGCAAATCCCTAAGGTGTGTGTTACTATATAGCCCTAGAGATCACATATGACATATATATTCTTATGGTGTGCTTCTATGTTACTTTGTCTTGCTTTAGTAACATGCCAAACACTTGCCCACATTCACCCACAATATATTCCTTTCATCTTTCTTGGGATTCCTTCACTCTCCTTTGCAATCATCATACATCTTTGATCATGTTCTGTAAGAGCTCATATGGCTGATCCTGCATCTTGGACTCATCTAGCTTCTCTTAAATACACTAATTGATGAATGATTAAACCACACAATCTCCCCTAAAATAAAAAAAAATTGTCAGTGCAAAGGGTTTCAAGCTAGCATATAAGTTGATAGACTACTCCACTGAGTGTAGTTTCTCCTAAACAATATGAACATGAAACCCAAATAAAGTGAACTTATCTTATCTACTGCATGACCCATTGAAAACACCAATGCTTTATCTTTGCTAATTGCCATTAATTTTTAATTGTGCTCTTTTAGCAGTGTGTGTAGACAGCTAACATGAGTTTGTTTCCCATGTTGGGATCAAACCCCTTTGCCCTTTTCCCTCTTTCTCCACCTTCCCAACTTCTTAATTCACATTGAGACTCTCTGATCCTCTCACCATTACACAGATTAAATATACAGTACTAACTATTAACTATTTAAGTATGTAGACTACAACTGTAGACTCTTACTCTTATATAGGGTGCTCTCTTAGTTTCAGTATCTCCACCTGCTATAAAGAAAGCATGCTGGTGGCTGGGGTCCAATTTGGAGGGCCCATTTTCTTTTACCCTTCTTTTTTTTTGTAATGGAAAAATCATGCAAGTACTTTTAAATTGTATTTTTTTTTCCTATTTAGAAGTATAAACTTTAGAACTATAACAATAGTTCAAGTAATTCCAACTTCCAACTCATTAACTGTAACAATTTTGGAGATCATCAAATGGTCTAGTCTTTTACCCATTGAAGGCTTGAAGCTCCACCCGAATAGTGTACAACAAACCGAAGTTTTAAATGGGGATCGAAACAAGGTGGCTGACATAAATTTCTACGATGATTTTGATAAGGGAACAATTCGAGAGTCAGACATACCTGACACCTCGAGAAGACCAACAAAGTGACAAGCACACAGATCCAGGATAAGAAGCGAACCTAACTCTAAAATTTAGAACCCCACTGTAGGGTCATTTTATTTCAAAAAAAAAATCCTAAAATATATTTTTTCACATAAATATTAAGGTGAAAAAGGAATTATAATAGATGAATATATATATTTTTTGTTGCAAAAATGAGTATGGAGCATATAATTTTAAGGGTGATGAAATGGAAAGTGGGGGGTAAACTGTAAAGTAGTAAAGCATGAAGCATTGAAGCATCCACTGAGTTGTCCTCTTCCGCATTCATATTTCCTTTTCTGCTGTTTTGTTTCCCCAACCGTCATGTTGTTTTCCTCTCTCCCTCGTTCTTTGCTTGTTTTTGATGAGTTGTTCTCACTCACTACTACCAAAATTAGAGGTGATAATTATATATATATATATATATATATATATGGGAAGGGTTCTAGTGAAACGAATAATACGGTGTAACGGTGAAACGAATGAATATTACGTCATATTCATATGAATATTATTTTATATGAATATGAAAATATGAAAATTATGTTGTGTGATTATGAATATGATGTAAATATGGGTATATGAATATGATATTATTTATATTCAAATAACATAAAATGAATAACACCATATTCATATTGATACACTATAATATTCACATATTCATATTCACATTATGTCATATTCATATGAATATGACATAATATTCATTCGTTTCACCGTTACACCGTATTATTCGTTTCACTAGAACTCTCTCTCTCTCTATATATATATATATATTAATCGGGTGTATTGAGTCGAGTTCGGATCAGATTAATTGAATTAATCGGGTGTATCGAGTAACGTACATGTGTTAGGGATTTAGCATATAGGTCGAGTGCTGTTCCATCCTTAAAGCAAATTGACAACGAGAGAATGAGCTCACTAATTTATATATTAATGTTTGTTTATTCATAATTTCAATGTGGGACTTAGTCTCTTCGGTCATCAGAATTTGATTATTTTTTTAGATATGTTTTGAGTCTATATAAATTTTGAATAAATTTCTATAATTTTTATTTTAAAATAAAGTAAATTAATTAGGTCGCAGTAGTTGAAGCATATCATATGCCCCATGTTCACGTCCCAAGATCCCGTCCTACAAAAATATTACCCCTTCGGTTAATATTTAAAAAAAAATCAATAAATATTTGATTTCTACTGAAAAAAATCTCAAAAAAATCAACTTGTAAAAATTTTGAAAAATTATGTACGTAGTCAAATAACATACCTTTATAACTTTTAAAAATCTTTCTATCTCTTTTTAATTATTATAATTTTGGTAACTTGATTTCTTGAGATTTTTCTTCAAACATCTTATAATAATTATGTAAAAGATAAATATATATTTAAAAAAAAATTAATATTAATTTAAGGGTATATTATTTTCATTAGACGAGATTGTAGGCGTGAAAGTGGGGCGGAAGATTTGGAGGTTCATAAATTCATGGATGTAGATACGTGTATCGTGTGTTGTCATCAATAAAAGCTTAAAGCATTACTCGATCTAAAAAGTACAGGGTAAGGGTAAGGATATTTAGAACTTTGTGAAATTAACAAGATTGTCCGAATAGGATTTTGATTTGGTGTACTCTAAGAGTATAACATAAAAATGAGGAAAAAAAACTTTAAAAAAAAATATGAACTTCATAATCTAATTTAAAAATGTCTAAATCGAATGTATCTAAAAAAATATTTCTCAATTTGATCTCTTATCCTATGATCTTGAACATGAGATAGAAAATCCAATAAGAATTGGGGAAATTGTGTTATAAGTCATAATTAGGGCATTTATTAGGAAAATATCCACCCTTCCCTTCCAAATTGGCAAAATGTCCACCTTCCTTCCCTTGCCCCTTTGCCCCCCACGCGCGCCCCCTGTGCCCCCTCCTGTTTCAGCCCATTTGGTTTCAGCAACCCCTATTTTAGCGGGTTTTTTTTCGCGTTGCTGAAACCGAAGTTGCTGAAATTGTTGAAATTAATTTTTTTTTCTTTTTTTTTCGCGCGTTGCTGAAACCTAAGTTACTGAAATCGGAGTTGCTGAAACCAGGGTTGCTGAAATCGGAGTTGCTTAAATTGCTGTTGCAATTGCTGAAATTAGTTTTTTTATTTTTTTTTCGCGTCACCACTTCGACACCGGGTTTGCTGAAATCGGAGTTGCTGAAACCGTGTTGCGGGATATAAAATTTAGCCTATGCGGGATTCGAACCCACGTATTTGCACATAAGCACATTGCTCTACCATTGAGCTAAGAGGCTTTTAAATGTGATTTAAAGTAAGCAACATCAAAATTCATTGCAGTCCGCATTTCAGCAATTGCTGAAACTACAATCCGCATTTTAGCAATTGCTGAAATTGTCAATATCATGCTGAAATTGCCAATATCCAAACCCAAACCATGTAAAAATCAAGATAATCCATTAATTTTGTGCAATTTGATAACAATTCAAAAATAAAAAATTATAAGATGCTGAAATAAGCAATTAGCATGGAATTAATAAGCAATTATGAATTAATTAGCACAATTTGATAACAATTATGACTTACAGTAGCATACATATATTTATATGAATCAATTAGCATACATATATGAATCAATAAGCAATTAACATGGAAAAATGTAAATAAGCAAGGATATGTAAATCATGTACACACCTCCTCCTCGCGATTCAAAACAACGCCGCAAACTTCACCTCCCTCCTCCTCGCGATCCTCCCCGCCTTAATCCACCTCCTCCTCCTCCTTCCAGAGCCTTCTCCTCATGATTCTCGATAGCAATTACAACGCCGCGCCGGAGATCGTTCGGTAGGGATTTCGTTCGGATTCAGTGGCGACATAGACAAGACTAGAGGCGAACAGAGAACAACACCGTTTTCGTTGGGATCCAGATCTGAGATCCGGCTCGAGGACATGGAGTCGGTGTCTGCGTCGGCCTTGGGTCACCGGAGGCGACGCGAAGGAACCCGAGGAGGAGTGGCGTTCTAGGAGGGAGCTGAGGAGCGAGAACTGTTCGAATTTGGAGAGGAGAGAGAGGTGGCCTCAGATCTGGCGTCGAGGGGTCGATTCAACGAACGGGGCAGCTTTGGCCTCCTTCTACACTCCGGTGCGCGGGCTGAAGGGGGAGCCATGGGAGGACGACGGGTGCCATGGGTGCTTGGAGGGAGCTCGAGAGAGCCAGCAATGGCTGCGCGAGAGAGGCGAGAGGGTGAGGGTTTGAAGAATGGTCTGAAGGCTCCCAGATGGCCAGATCTGAGCAAGGATCTAGGTTGAAGGAGGGGGGCACTGATTTAGATTAAAAAAGGATGGACTTTTAGCTAATTTGGAAGGGGTGGTGGACACTCTCTTAATTAGATCCTAAAAAGTGGCCGGTTTCGCAAATTTTATCTAAGAATTAATCAACTCTAAGAAAAATTAAATAATAATTCTGTTTACTTTGTGATTTTGTATGCACGTACACTAAATCACCACATGATTTTATTTTTTTGGTTTTTAATGTGTGTCTAATGACCCTCTTTGATTAAATAAATAAGATTATATGAAAAAGAATAAGAAAAAAACTTATAACAACCAATATCAATAGCCTTATTTTATTAAAAGGTGATTTAAAAAAAAAGATATGGGGGAGGGGTAATACTTACTCCCTCTGTTAATTAAAACTTGTCGTTTACTATTCATGTACGCTTTTTTAGAATGATAAAAACTATATGAAATATTAATATTTTTTTAAATTTGTTTTTATAAATTCATAATTAATAGTAACAAGTATGAAATTATTTAAAAAATATGTTAAAAAAGTTAATATTTTATATAGTTTTTAACACCTCAAAAAGCGTGCGTGAATAGTAAAACGTCAAGTTTTAATTAACGGAGGGAGTATATCGTAGCACTTTATGTATAAATATACACATTTTATACGCTCGATCAAATGTAACAATGGAATATAATTTGTATATATAAAAATGTACACATAATATATACTACTCGTATTAGAGTTACTTTAGTGTCTTTATACTAATTGCTTTCTTAATTCAACTCCTCAAAATTAGTACTCGATCATTACCTAAAAAAAATATATGTACTCGATCCACATAAAGATTAGTTGACCTACTTAGTTAACTTTGATACCATGTATTGCCAAAGAAAAAAAACACCTTTTCATTTGAAAATATAAGTCTATATATTGACTTTTTGACACGTTTTTAATGAGGTTAAAACTATATGAAATATCAAAATTTTTATTAATTTTTTAAATATAATTTTCATACATATTAGTTTAGTTCTTTTAAAAATGTGTAAAAAAATCAATAGACTCATATTTTTAACAAATAAATATATTATATTATTAAATGCATATATTGGGGCATGTTAATAAAGGGGCATGTTAATAAAAGAACGAACGTTAGAAAGAGAGCTGATAAATAAGAACGAAGCTCGATAGTCCGGTTTCATTAAATATTGTTTCTATTAGATATGTAAAAGTAAAATTGCTCGATTTTATTTTATATAAAAAATGAATGTCGACAAGAGTAGATGAGGAAGATGAGAGGAGGTCGGATGCTCGATTGGAGGAGGGCTGATGGTGAGACCGAAGAGCCGAAGATGGTGAGAAACCGCCGGTGGAGGAGGCGTGTTGATCGGTCTGAGAGGAGAGCTTCAACGCCGGTGGAGGAGAGCTTGCAAAGGGTCGGATTTTTGGTTGCCCTCCGATCGGTCTGGTGGGGTTCTTCTTTCCTTTTTTTTTTCTAATCTTTTTTTCTTTTTTCTGTTTTTTATTCACTTTTTATTTTCTTTTTTATGTGTTTTATTTTATCTTCCATTTTCAGTTTTTTTTCTTATTTTTTCTGTTTTTCTTATTTTTTCTTATTTTTTTCGTTTTTCTTTTTTTTTGTTTAATTATTTCACGTTATTTTTTCCTTGTGGGTAGTTTTGCAATTTTATTAGGTAGATTTGCAATAAAATTAGGCATTTTTGCAAAAAAAAATAAAAAAAACAAGGCATATTTGCAAATCTCTTATAGATTTTGGGTATTTTTTGCTATTCTTCCTAACTAGAATATATTTTTGTAACAAATAACATGAATTTTCTCTTATTAAAACTCACTTTTAACAAAGTGAGAAATAAGATTTAAACACCATAGAAACTAATTACTAATTAAAACTAATTTTCCAACACATAATTTTCAGCCATTAATTTGGCCTTCATTTTTAGACATATATATATAGGATTGAGGGTCTACATAGGAAACCTTTTGGTGATCAATATATACTCATGAAAGTTATTACAAATATAAATAGTAACCCACTAACCACTACAGTAGCTATGTAGCTCTGCAAGTTCACCACGTGCAAAATTGCATTAACTACACAGCTATGAATTTATGTATGCAAAGATAACATAACCCCATAGCTAGCTCATTTTATTCATCTAATTCACATTAACAAACAAAAACAAACAGCTACTACTGGAGTATAAATTAATAAATTTATCCTATAAATAAACATATAGCTGTAATAATTAAATTATTTAATTATCAGATTATATAAACTAATGAAAAGATAGGCGGTTCTAGTTCTGGGTGCTGGTTGAGGACAGGATATCACTTTACGCTTAATTCCATGCACCTCACAACTGTCTACATGCATCATTCACACATTTGTACAAGATGTGTAATACACATTACTTTTTAACAATTTGTTCCATTGGTGAAATGTGCATTTATTACACACCATTCAAATACAATTCATTTAAAACAAAAAAGAAGAATAAAATCATAAAAAAATCAACCAATGAAATTGTTTTGCTTTTTGTAAAAGTTTTTGCACATATAGGAGGTGATGTGCTCAAGTTTGCACCTTTCATGCTCAAATGTGTACATTTGCACACACCCAAAACAATCAATATAGTTAAAAAAATGTCTAAAAATATACATTTGTACACAACCATTGTGGATGGTCTTACCTTCCGTGTGCTTCGCACACGGGAATACGAGAACGGTTACCACCAATATGTGTTTGTGTTGTGATTTTGTGATTTTTAATTTCTAGGGTCAATTCTATCAAACATTACAATTTACTATTACATATAATCGATCTTATACTTAATATAGTAGTTATTAGTGAAGATTGTTACACAAGTTTACGCCTTTATTTTTCCTAAATTTACAAAATTCTATCTCTATCTTAAAGTGGATCTTCCACGATCGATGTCTTAAACAAACGTGTTAGACGAATAAAGTCAATTCTATATTTTAATGCAAATGTATAGACAAGCCACAAGAAATTTTTTTTTTATTGATGGTCTTAATGAAAACCAATTGGAGTCTATTCAACTTTTGGAGGGCTATAAATTCCTGAACCTATGATTTTTTTTATAATTTAAATAAAGTAGTGATGATTTTTCTAATTATTGAAAATTAAGGGGTAGAAAATTAAAAAAAATGAAGGTTGGGCTTACCCGCTAAGAACACAAGAAAACAAACATATAAAAAGGAATTGATTTTTATAGTGTATAATGTATAATGGCATTATTGTAATTAAGTGAAATAGCATGGATACTTTTTAGAATCACTATTCATGAGGCAACTCTCTTTTATACTCCCTCCGTTCGGCAAAACTTGTCATTTTAGGGTGTTATTTTTGTTCAAAAAAACTTGTCATTGTAGTTATTTTGCCCTTCACTTTACAAAAATGCCCTTGATATGATTGATGGTTTGTTAGTTGTAGTTTTCGATAAAGTTAAAAAGGAGGGTAAGAATTGAGGGTAAATTAGTACATTTGTTGTTTGCCTTAAAACTTGTGAAATAAGCTAAAATGACAAGTTTTGTCGAACGGAGGGAGTATATCTAAAGAAGTTTAAGAACTATTTAAAATATTAAATTTTTATAAATAATTACATATTTGTTGCTAATACTTAGGAAATTATTGAAAAGAATTTAATAAAAAAATTGTATTTTATATAGTTTTAACCTTTTAAATAAGCGTGTGAATAGTAAATAACTTAATGAAAGGAGTATTAAATAAGCGTGTGTGAATTGTAATTTATCTAGTCTTTCCTCTTATAGTAAACTTTGTATAATCATCCGTCGTGATGATTTAGACCGATATCCTTCATTTTAAACATTGTTAAAAAAAAAAAGGATTCCCTCGTCAATTGGAAAACATGCATGGTTGATTGGGATATCTTATGCCCTAAGAATTGAATAGGATAATAATGAAGCTATTTAACTTGGATAAATGATCAAATCACAACAAGGTTGTCCAATCATATTTGGAGGCCATGCGCTAAAGTATCTATAATCAATTCTTTTTTTTTCTAACAATTTCTCTTTATATTAGTTTTTTTTAAAAAAAAACTAAAATTGATAGCTATGTTTGGTACGATGATTGATGATATATGTGGTGGCTAAATTTGATGGATTATTTGTGTTAAATATAGGTAAATAAGCTATTATAATGTTTAGTAAACCTAACTGTTAGGATACGTAGCTGATGAAAACTTATGAATAAAAAAACAAAAGCTCTTAAAAACTTGGGTGAGTAATTGTTGAAAAACTTAAATTTCGAAATCTAATTAAGCTAAAATCTTATATTTATTTCATTTAAAACTATATAATATCAAAACCATAAACTCCGGAAAGCTACTTACCATTGTCATACAGAGACGTGATATGGTTCTCTTTTATTTTTTAAATAAATAGTATTCGTGCTATATATATATATATATTTTTTTTTCTCCTATCAACTTTTTAATTATATCCAAAAAAAATATTTTTGTAAAAAAATAAATTTCTTTATAATATATATGTAAAAATAATTCTTGAAATATCAACTTTCGACGGCCCTCCTTATACCAGCGTCAAATGCTCCCAACGAGCTTAATAAGTACTCCCTTTGTTCGGCAAAATATGTCGTTTACTATTTACGCACGCTTTTTTATAATGATAAAACTATATAAAACATTTATTTTTTTATAAATTTTTTAACAAGTTTTTACTTATTAATAATAACTACGAAATTGTTAAAAAAATTATTATAAAATTAGATATTTTATATAGTTTTTATCCCCTAAAAAAATGTGTGTGAATAATAAAGTGACATGTTTTGTCAAACGGATGGAGTACAGATTGCAAGGAAAAGTGGCAAGGATAAACGAATAATTGGAATGATCGTCATTCCTCGAATCACCTATGTTACGTACGTGTGAAGACGATATTCCTATCATCAGGGGCGGCCCTAGGGTGGGGCGGGCGTAGGCGGCCGCCCCACCCTTCGACCCACGCGTCCTCGGATTTTGGAAAAAAAAATAAAAAATTATTTATATACATGACAGTGTTGTAATAAGTAAAACTAGGATGAATATAGAATCAACTAATTTACTTTGTTTAGTTGGTTGGTGGGAAGGAAGGAAAGTAAAATGAGACCAAAGTTGGGGGTTCAATTCCTACTAGGCTCCTTTTTAAAAAAAATTTCACCTCCTCCAAAAAAGCTTTTTTATTCTTTGTTCAACTTGCACCCCACCCTCTATGTTCAACTTGCACCCCACCTCCCTATTAGATACAAATTATCTAGCTATAACTAATTAAGCCCCATAAAATTGGTGAAATTAGCCTCTTTTTTTTCAAAAAAAAATTTCACCTCCCTCAAAAAAGTTTTTTTATTCTTTGTTCAACTTGCACCCGCTCTCTATGTTTCTACCCCTTATTTAATTATATTCCCACTTCCCGAGCTCCCTATTATATACAAATTATCTAGCTATAAACTAATTAAACCCCATAAAATTGGTGAAATTAGGATTTGATTATGAGAATAAATTTTGTGAAATTTTCATTAGAGTTTGTGATTTTGAGAATAAATTTTGTGTTTTAATTATTGTAGAATTTGTGATTTTGAGAATAAATTTTGTGTTTTAATTATTGTGTATATGTGATTTTGAGAATGAAATTTATTAATTGAATTTGTGAAGCTTTATGCAATATTTATATTTTCGTACCCTACATGTCTTTGGGAACCAAAAGATATTATAAAGTTGATGAGTTTACAATCCTAGATAATATGCAAAAGCCTTGAATTTAGCATGATTGAATTTCGATAAGTTTACACTCTTAAATATGACAAATGCCTGAATATCCAATGAATGACGAGAAACCACTACCATAGCAATCAAGCAAATGTAAGTACTTTTCTACAATCCATTGCTAAGTTGAAAGTCGTAGCTTAGGTAAAGGAGTTTATTCAAGGCCAATATCTCAGTGCACACTAGAAATTTCGCGCCTGCCCCACCTTCGGAGGATTCTGCGGCCGCCACTGCCTATCATGTTCATATCACATTCTATATATTATTCACCAACAACTATGAAGATTAAATTGAATACTTCATTTGTAGTATATCAAGTGGCGGAGCCAGAACCCGAAGAGGGTGGGGGCACACTGATGATAAACGACAATGAATAACACGAACTCGTACTATACATAACGTCTTTAACACTATAAAATAGAGATAAAAAATAAAAAAGTTCACTAGTACAAAAAATTCGACATTGGTAATTAGAGTTTTATAATGAAATATTTCAACTCGACAAGGGTAAATCCATTTTATGGATTTTTCATAC
This sequence comes from Persicaria maculosa, assembly GCA_963922045.1. Lineage (NCBI taxonomy): Eukaryota > Viridiplantae > Streptophyta > Magnoliopsida > Caryophyllales > Polygonaceae > Persicaria > Persicaria maculosa. The sequence goes on from OY998268.1 coordinate 54,273,442, forward strand.
CCTAAAAATGTTAAATGATAACCTCATTAATTATCATTGCGTTTGAAAATATCTTTTTCAACTTAGCAGACAAAACTCTTAAAGAGAAAATCTTCTCTTATCTTGTTGTGCAAATATGGCTTGATAATACCCATAGCAAAGAAAACTCTTTCATGTATAGTTTTTGCAACCGGTAACACGATGATACGACATACCAAATCAAAAGCTTTGTGAATTCCTACATCGATCATCTTTTTAGAAACATCACTATATATCTTGCAAAGTAGAAAACCTGATATTTTCCCTCATTTAAACTTCAGTAATTTCTTACATAATAGTCGAATGAGTAATATAATCTCTCATTTCAAGATTTGTCAATCTAAATAAAATATAAAAAAATTGTAGGTTATTTAAATAAGATTTAAAGTGATTAATATACTTTCAATTTTCAAACACTCATAACTTTTTACTTAGATATCGGATTAATGCGTATTATATATCAAAACGAAGCTATCGACTAGGAGAATACAAATAAGGGGTTCGTCGGATGAGGGTGGGGGCACGTGCCCCCACATGCCCCCGTTTGGATCCGCCCCTGACTATATCCATTTACCCAATGATCGATTATATATCAAGTAGATCGAGGTCATATAGATCACTTTGCTAGCTATGCAGTTTCCTCGTTGCTTTGTCCCCCAAAAGCAATTTAGTATGAGCAAAAAAAAAAGCATTAATTTAGAGGAAAGTCACTCGCGCATTAATCATGTTTAAGCATGATAAACTAACTCCAATGGTATGATACAAATGTTTATTTATGTATATTTTGATATAAATTAATTGTGCTCCAATGGTTATTTTTTAGTGTTCAAAGTGCACATTTGCACACAAAATGCTCAAATATAAGCACATCACTTCCACCGTATGCAAAACTTTTATATTTTCCATAAAGTAAGGGTCATTTCTATTGTTTGTTTCAAAGTTTTTCTTTTTCTTTTTTAATTTAATCATATTTATTTAGAGATAAGTGTGTATAAAATATACATTTAATCAATGGAGTAAAGTATATCAAAAAGTGATGTGCATTTTTTAACAAATATATACATTTACACGCTTAACCATTCGAGTTAGTCTTAATTGTATTTAGTTTTGATGTTTGAATGCATTGTAAAATGAACTAAAATAGGATAGAGAAATTAATAATCTATTTGTTCGACAAAATATATTATTTATTATTCGTGTAAAATTTTGTAGAATGATGAAATATTAAATATTTTTATTTTTTTAAATGTGTGTAAATAATAAATGGTATGTTTTGTCGAACGAAGAGAATAGTAGAAATATTATGGTACATATGACTGAATTCGATGTGAAGAAAAGAAACAAATATTTCTTACAGAAACCAAAAGGAATTTTTCACCGGCTACAAATTTGATTTTTTTTTTTAAAAAAAAGTTAAGGTTTTTGGTAGTGTCAGGCCTTTGTTGGTCCACCACCCAATGGCCTTCCTGAGGACGAGTGTCTGGATCTCTAAATGAGAAGTCAAAGAGTCACGACTCAAATGCAAACAGAGGCGTGCTACTTTATCCGCAACCTGGTTGACCTCACCGAAGATATGAGAACAACAAGATAACTAGCTCAAAAGTCCGGAGGAGAAGAAGGGAGTCGAAAATCACCATATTGATCTCTCAAGATCATTTCCAAAGGTCGTTGACCGCGTTGATGAATGCCAGACTATCACCCTCCACCTCGATGCGACGAATCCCTAGATTTTTTGCATCTACAAGTCACAAGTGAAGGCCAAGTGCCTCTACTAACAATGCTGAAAAATGACCGCAGTGTGAAGCATATCACATGCCATCAACAAACCTGCATGGTCACGAATCAATCACAATTCCCGTTGTGGCTTCTCCCGAAGGGAGCTTGGAACCATCAAAGTTAATTTTGAAATTCCCCGCAGGGGGTGGTACGTGGTTTCCAATCTTTCCATCTTATGTTCTTTTTATTTCTTTGTTGTGGATGGTCATGTTCTTGGTACCTTCTGTCTCTTCCCAGAATATGGTCGTGGTGGTTTCCCAGTTACATAGTTGTTGCCTTAGATATCCTTCCCACCCAAGTTTGTTTAACGTGATGTCGTTGTTAAATATGATTTTGTTTCTAATTGTCCAAATTCCCCACCATATAGTTGATAGTACCGTCTTTTGCTTTATATCAAGTTTTGTGAAACTATCAATTAGTCTTTGTTTCATGTTTAGTCGGGCTTTGTTAGATTGTCGTATTTTGTCATGTACTTGTCGTTCGAGTTTTTGAATAAGGTTTAGCGTGGTAGGACATTCAGTAAAAAGGTGTTATGTGTGTTCATCAAAATAGTTACAAAAAAGATAGGTCATAGGCACGTACTGCAACTCCTTTTTGTGCGAGTCGAGTTTTTGTATGGAGTCCATTCATTGCTAGCTCCATAAAAAGTTCTTAACTCTGGGAAATAGTTGATGTCCCAAATCCAAGCGGTTTCACTAGATTGGAGGCTGTTTAATTATTCCGATAATAAATTCTAATATACTTGACGTTGAGAACCACCTGTCTTTACTTGATTTCCAGTATAAGTTATCCTTAATTTCATTCATGGGTAATATATATACATATACATATACACACATATAGAGAGAGAAGTTAGGTATTTTAATTTTTTATACAATTTGGTAATGGACAACCCCTATTAGACCATCAACCAATAGCATCCTGACGAATGTAGATACTCACCTCTCTATCATGGAGTGGCAATAGCGTCACAATTGTCTGGAAGATTCTGGCAACACGATCAAGCGATCAGCGCACCTATTCACTTCCCTGAAGTTGTGGCGAAACTCCACCTCCTCAAACTGTTGTAGTATGAAGATAATATATGTAATCAGGATCTAAATCTTCCAATGACAAGACCAGAAACCTTTGAGGACATTGATGATGATAAGTTTATCGCTCTCAATCTGCATCGGTAGAAGACTAAGTCTCTTGTCTTAAGAAGTCCCATCTAGAGTCTCAATGCTTCCGAGAAGAGCGTACTCTTCTTGCCAATTTGTGCCCCTCCAATAGCTATTTGCTCCTCTTGATGGTCGTGAACGATGTACCCAACCGAGGCATTTCCAGTGTTTCTATTGCGATAGTTGAAATTTAATTTATGTGTTCCTAATGGTGGCTTGTTCCATCGCAAGTTTCTTTTCTTTCTCGTTGTAGTCGGGGAGGTTAGATAATTATAAACTTTATTCAATAGTGGTTATTTAGATGACACAATTTACTATATATTATTTTAGAAAATTTATAGTATTTTAAATACATTATAATTGTATTAACCAAGCAGTTTCAAAGTAATTATAATTATACAATATCAACTTCTTAAAATAATTTGTTAAAATAATGTTATACTTACTTTATAATAGTTATAAACAACCGCATAACTAATATTTATAAATCTATTTAGCGTTACCTTTTAAAATTGTTAGAAAGAAAACATATTTACAAAATATGAAAAAACAATTTGTTTGCAAATTAAAATTACTTTATGTACAACTCACTTTTATCTTTAGCTTTTTTTAGGCATATATCTTATACATTATATTGCGTTGTGTATTTAGTATTTACACGAACACAAAGACCTTCTTTGCCTTAAAAAAGACAAGCCCAAAGCAATCAACACAAAAGCAAATGACACCCAAATACAACCCCTAAAATTCTTTATTTTTTCACAAAAGAAAAAAGAGTTATGCTATCCTTTAACCTTTAAATCATATTCCATTTTTTCCTTTTTATCAAACTAAAGAAACCTTAATTTATTTTTAATGGATGAAAATAATGTTATTAGGAAAAACGATTTCAAATAATATAAAGTATCAATGATCTTGTTTGATTAACCACTAAAAAATTCAAAAAGTTTAAAAACCTAATAGTATAATAAATATATGTGTTTAATTGTATTTCTATATTAAAAAAAAATTAGAAATTGAATTCCAAATTCCTATAAAATGGAAAATTTCACTTACCCAGGGAACTAGATAAGTTCTAATTCCACAATTTCTTCTTACGAAATTAATAATTCAACTTCCTCCATTTAAATTCTATACAACTTATAACTTAATCAAACCTATTCTTCAGTTCACACCGCAACAGATGTTCACAACAGATCCATCCTATATATATTTATACTATTTCACATACAAAAAATAGTTAAAAAAAATCGATGAAATTGAAAAAGCATGGCAATCAGAAAATTGATTTGAATTTAATATATAATATAAATCAACCAATTTCACTTAATTTACATTTTTACCTTTCTTATTTATTATATTTTGAGTGTAAAATAAATTTATTGTTGCACATCCGTATTTTAGGAAATACAGTTTTTTCCTGACATATATTTACGGAGAAACTAAATACACCACAAATCTTCACTTCGGAATGGACGTGCAGGTTTACAGTGGACTAATTAATTGAAAAAGCGTGCTAATTAATTAAAAATGGCTACACGTTGGAATTGACGTGCTCTTAAGAAAGAGGACAACACCCTATATTTATTTATTTATTTATTATTATTATTCCAACAGCATTATTTAAAGTTTTTTGGAAAATATATGGTGAGTAGGGACAGAAAGTATCCAAACAATCCCTTAAAAACAAGGAGGCAAAAACGACGCCGTAGGGGAAGGGGGAGGGTGTGCCCCCAGCTCCCCACCTGGCAAAATGAGTACGGCGTGTGTGCCTAGCGGTGAGGGACTGAGGGATTTCCAATTCCCACTCCATTCAAACTTAAAAAAGAAAAAGAAATGAAACACAAAACCTTAATCCAAACACCTGGAATGGAAACAACTTGGCATGCAAACTGGATTTACGCTAATGCATAATACGTAGTGAAAGGGAAAAAGGGAAAGGGGGTGTGAATGTGAATGTGAATGTGAATGAATGGAGTTGGGGTTTGTTTGGATGGGGGGAGGAAAAGGGCAACTGGCTGAGGCATATGAACAAAAAGAAACAACCAAACAGGGCAAAAAAAAAGGAGAGATTGGAAAAGAAAGAAAGCGAGGTGTGAGTAACATAAATGTACACACATCACTTCACTTCAGTACTTTCACTCTTCACTTTGGTTGTTTCCCTTCCTTGCCCCTTTGATTTGCTTTTCGCCTTTTCCCTCCTCGCCTACTACGGAGTATTTTTTTTTATACTCCCTCCGTTCGGCAAAACTTGTCATTTTAGCTTATTTTACAAGTTTTAAGGCAAACAACAAATGTACTAATTTACCCTCAATTATTACCCTCCTTTTTTAATTTATCGAAAACTACAACTAATAAACCATCAATCATATCAAGAGCATTTTTGTAAAATGAAGGGCAAAATACCTAAAATGACAAGTTTTTTTGAACAAAAATAACACTCTAAAATGACAAGTTTTGCCGAACGGAGGGAGTATATAAAAAAAAATTGGTTCTCTACGTAAGTCTAGAGAAATTGAGAGACCGAATAAGTCGGTGGATAGACTAAATATCATGTAAAACCCGAAACAAGTTACAGAAGGAAATGATATAAAAAAAATATACAAAGCAAATGACATAAAGAATTAAATTGTAAAAGGAGATGTACAAGTACAAGTCATCGTACACTGAAAACTACAAACTAACAGAACAAACGAAACGACTGACCTAAAGGAATATGCATACAAAAAGGTCTGTAGATCACTACTCACTAGCGAACACCTCAGATTATGGATTCGAGCAGAACCATCATATGTCGATCGTATTTCCACAATGTCTACAAACATGACAAATCAACCACCAATCTTTCCTTCTCCACATTCCTCTATATATATTTCCTTTCCCGGCCAATTACACACATTATTGATTATTTCTTTCTTTCTTTTTTCAAAATAAAAAAAAGTCCTTTTTCCCACTTACTCCATCAACTTTAAATGTCATTTTATGTTAATCAATTTTTCCTTGAAACTTGTTTTTATTGCCTACTTTTTTCTCAAATTATTTATTGATTTAGTTGAAAAAAGAATATGCATTTAATAAAGTGCTAAGATACATGTACTAATTACAAAAAAAAAATAAGTGAATTGATACTTTCATTAAAACTCCTGCTTAAATAAAAAATGATAATTATTGTTGATCGAAATGTGATATTATTGCATGTTAACTTCATCTTTATACTGTTTCAGGTCTTGTGTATGGAGAAAAACGGAATAGACTAATTTTATGGTTTCATTGAGATATAATAATAATAATAATAATAATAATAATAATAATAATAATAATAATAATAATAACTTTACCTGTTTCTGGGCTGGGGCAGACTATGAATGGAAGGACCTATCATAGTGTGCTTAGCTATCGATTGGGTGTTTCGTTGTTCGCGGTAACTAGGCCCTGTCCGGCTTGTTCTCGAGTCTTTGATGGGGATGTCTATGGAGATCATCCTGTGTCAAGCGCTGGTACTATGGGCATTACACATCGATATAACCTCGTGCACGACATCTTATTGGATATCTGTTATAGGGCTGAGATTTCTGCTAGTAAGGAAGTTGATATTGGTTTAGTTGAAGGGCATGGTAAGCCTCTTCGTCCGGCAAATTTGCTTCTTTATTCATGGGACATGGGGCGAGATGTTTGTGTTGATCTAACAGGATCCTCCCCTTTGACTCAGTCGGGGGTGTCTGACTTTGTCCCTGTCCGTGTTGTTTTTGATGCTGTTCAACGTAAGTGTGTCAAGTATAGAGATTTGTGCACGACGGCTGGCTATGGTTTCCTACCCTTCTCCTTCTCTTCGTTGGGGGAGCTGGATACGGATGCGGTGGCCTTGCTAAAGCGGATTCAAAAATTTTCCGTATCTCAGGATGCCGGAGCTCGTGCTGCAGCTTATATTTTTACTAGACTTAGCTTCGTTATCGCTAATGAGTGGGTGCCCAGATAGTATCTCGGCTACCCACTAATTATTTGTAATCTATATTTATGCAATGATAGTAGTAATAATAATAATAATAATAATAAATAACAATAACAACAATAATAATAACAACAACAACAATAACTAGTACAATTCCCGCGCCATGACGCGATTTTTAATAACATAACAAATTAATATTGTAAAATATAGTATTAAAGTTAAGATAAAATAATGAAAGTAGACTTAAAATTTCTAAGAAAATCGTAAAAAATTTTACCGTAAAGTTAGGTTTCATCAAAAAGGTTTTAAAATTAAGATATTATATGGATATAGATTATTGTTATTATAATATATAAATATATATATATATATATATTAATACTTCGTAGTAAACATTAGATTTAATTAAATATTTTGAATTAAACGCAATGGTTAGTAAATGGGTAAAAAATAAAAGAAAAAAATGTAAATGTATGAAAGAGATGAAAAGAAAAAAAAGAAATAATAAGAGAAAATTGTGATTAGTTGAAAAACCTAAAATTAAAGAGGTGTTGACACATCATCAAAAATTCTTATAAATTAAGATATTATATAGATAGATATGTAGATATAGATGGTTAGTAAATGGGTAAAAAATAAAAGAAAAAAATGTAAATGTATGAAAGAGATGAAGAGAAAAAGAAAAAGAAATAATAAGAGAAAATTGTGATTAGTTGAAAAACCTAAAATTAAGGAGGTGTTGACACACACATCATCAAAAAGTCTAATAATAATAATAATAATAATAATAATAATAATAATAATAATAATAATAATAATACAATAAGATTTCAAAGATAAACTAGTTGTCTAACGTAAAAATTTTAAAAATACTCTCTCTGTTAAAAAATATAAGTCCTTTTAAGCTTAGATTTTTGTTTGAAAATGTAAGTACTTTTAAGTTTTTTAGGTATTGAGATATGAAAATTGTTACTTTTTGACTTTTTGTTTAAATTTTATTGGTTGATAAGGGTTGTGAATAATTAATGAGGGGTATAAATATAATAAGTTTATGATTTCTTTAATTTGATCACCAGTTCACCACAATAAGGTAATGTAATGGAGACACAGAGAACGGCCGTTACTCAGAGGGATAAAACGGTAATTAAACGGCATCCGTACTGCCCGCCCCCGTAAAGAATTAAAAGCCCCCCACCACCCCCCTTTACCCCCCTCTGTTCGAGATCAACAAAATACAGACGAAAGAGACCCACCCTGAAATTTAATTAACCCAACCCAACCCCCAAAATAAAATTAAAAAATTTAATAATAAAAAAAATTAAAAAATATTTTATTTTATTTTTAGATTTTCCATCTCCGCTCTCCTTCGTCTCGATTCGGATCACCTATAACCCCCGGTGTAACCTTCCCCGCTACATGATTTCTATTGGTCCACCTATTAATTATTTTTCTAATTAAACATATTAAAATTATTAGGTAAAATCATAATTCAAATATAAAACTTATTAATTTCCTAAATTATTAAAAAAAAAAACTGCCTAATTTTTACCTCATCCCCTTCCCACCTTAGCCTGTCGTCGCTCTGACTCGACCAATTTCACAAGGGCAATCAAATCCAAACCCTAACCGCACTGGAATCACAATTGCAATCTCATTCAGATCCAAGTTTGCCATAGATTCGAAACCTTTCTCCATCCCATTCTCGATTGTAATGGGGCATCGATGGAGTAGAAGGCTCAACCTCGATCGATCTTGCTCGACATCAGCAAAGCGTTTTCTTTCCTCCTCTCGGGTTCGGCGAAAAACAACGAATAAGGTAAATGATTTAGGCTACGGATTTGCGGTGAGTTTTTTAACATGAAATTGGATTAAGAAGTTGATCTGAATAGATGTACTCTAAGGATAGCTTGATCCGAAAATAAGTTATGGGCATGAAATTGCTGATTTTTTTCCTGTACTTTGAATCTGTGAGGTTTTGTGACGTGTGGGAAAAATTAAGCTAATTAGCACTTAGTATATATATATATCTAACCTCCTTTCTCCCCTGAATTGTACATTTTGGTCTTTACTGTCATACTTTCATAGTTTCACACTTTCACAGCTTTGTGATGTGTGGGACAAATAAGCTAATTAGCACTTATGAGAGTTCCAACCTTTTATTTTTGCATTTACTTACTGTCATACTTTCATATTTTGATAGCTTCACTTAAGATGATTCACTTGTGAGAGGCAATCAATTTGATAGGTTAAGATGATTCACTTGTGAGAGGCAATCAAGTGATGCAGGATTCACCTAAGGCTAAGTATTGCCATTTTGATAGCTTAAGATGATTCACTTGTGAGAGGCAATCAAGTGATGCAGGATTCACCTAAGGCTAAGTATTTCCATTTTGATAGCTTAAAATGATTCACTTGTGAGAGGCAATCAATTTGCAGAAACATATTTACAATCCCAAAGAAACAAACTCTCAAATAGTCATCCATCTCTTGTTGGATTGTTGGGGTAAGTTTTCAGAACAAAGTGCTGATTTTTTTTATTATTCCCTGGAGTGTTCTGCTGAATTGTTTGAGTAATACTCATCCATCCACCTTTTGTGTGGTTACATTTTTTTTTTACTCAGAATATAGTGCTAAATTATGTTTAATGGTGCTGATGATATTAGAGCTAAATTCTTTCGATGCTGAACTTGAACAATATGAACTATACAACTATTATTGAACCTTCAAAACACTTGAGATGTTTTAGTGTAATGTCGTTACTGATTAGCTAGTTAGCATTTTTATAAAGCCTATTAGCTCAAGCGGTAGAGCAATGTGCTAAGGCATAAAGATGTGGGTTCGACTCCCACATAGGCTAATCAACATTTTCAATTTTCTATGAAAATCAGGGTGCATATACAAATGAGACTAGCTATCAACCACTCGTAATTGAGATTAAAACTAATTGTTTATGTTGAAACCTCGTCAAAACAGTAACTCTATAAGAATATGACTTTAAAACAATGGAAGTTGAGGATTGGTTAATACTTGAACTAGGTGTAGTCAACCAAATGCAATAGCTTTCTTATGCCTTTCATTTAGCTGCAGGTAATTCAGCTAAAGACACGCAGCTCAACACATACCAACAAGTGGGAAAAATACGAACAGAATCAAGTAAGCTTAAGGCAACATAACTAAATCAAAATGATATTTTAGTTGATGAAACTGATGGTGAATAAAATCCTCCAATCGTACCGTAGCTGACAGAAAAGAAAATTTTATGACTATAAGCTGAAAATGAAGAGATAAATGGGAAATGACAGTCTCAACAAATGAAAAATGCAAATAGGCATGGCTGGCAATGTCTTCAAATCGAACTCCTTAAAGTCCTCTTTCTCTCACAGGGATTGATACTTCTCTGGCTCTGCACATAGTAAAATTACAATTAGAGGACACATACGTAGTGATTGCCACATGAAAAACACTTTATGATTACCAACCTTTTTTTGTTATAATAAGCATCTCTCAGTGTCCATCTAATTCTCCAAAATATCATCTAAGTGAGCCTGAAAAAATCATTTTTGTTTTCATTTGCTATGTAGTTAACATAAATACAAAAAGATCATACTCAAATACAATGAAATTAGTATAGAACTGAAACATGTAGGTTGTTTTTCATTTTCACCTGAGGCACACCGATGCTTGTCAATAATGTTGTATAACTGAATTGAGAATGCTGATTTGACTGAGTTGGTATTGGATTAATAGATATATCACTTTGTGCATACTCTAAAGATGTAGAATAACTCCTGAACGCAGATGGATCCCATGGATGAATACCTTCGAAAGTCGTTTGTTGTGGACCATTTTCATCTACTTGAACATATTGGTTCCCCTACATTGAAAAAAAAAATAAGTATACAGAAAAAAGGGTTGGTTGATGCCACAAAATGATGAGTACTGTATTCATACCTGTGTCACATGTGAAGGAATTGGATTTTTTTCTATATTCTTCGGCTTCCTTTTTCTCTTGTGTGCTGTTTCAAGGGCACTTTTTGGCCTTTTACTTGACTGACCCTTGGATTTTGGCTTCATTTTGATGCCTCTGATTGTCTTCGTTGTATCACTGGCCTCCGCATTCATATCAAGACTTGGATCACTTCTCGATATATGACAATCCTGCAAGCTCGACTCAATAGGCCTTTCGGTTGATTTTAACTCAAGTTTCCCCAACAAATTAGTAAGATCTTCCATCACAATGTTATACTCATCATCAAAATCCGATGCCCTTGTGACCACGCGAGTAGATAGACGACACATATTTCTATAGCGCCTCCCCTTTGCTATTGCAGGCTGTTCATCAAAATTTGATCTCTCGGCAGTCATTCTGTTGGTCCCCTTTTTGGCATCTTTTCTCCATCTTTTCAGAACATATCTGCTAGGCACTTTAGTAATGCCTCTGAAAGAGAACAACTTCAATATATGACTACATAATATGCCCGCAAACTCAAACTTCCTACAATTACAACATACGATTCCTTCTACTTCATCATAGGAAACAACAAAGCTATAATCCTTAACATGAGGCTTGACCATATACTTCATAAATTCACCCATCTCACCACAAGGTTCAATTTGACAATCATAAGATTTACCCACTTCCGCCTGAAATAACTTAAAGACAGCGGGAGTATATACATTTGCAGCATCCTTTAAAATCTCTACAGGAACAGGCAATACTACTTTGCTGTGGCTTGTCTTAAAGTCTGCAACCATCTCATCATAGCGACGATCACTAAGTAACCGTTGAAAGTGCTCAAAAAATCTCCTCAAATCATGCTTATAACTTATATAGTGCTTGATCACCTTATTCATGCTTTCACTACGTTGTGTAGTTATCATGTCTGCACAAAATGTATCTCTCCCATAAACCAATGCCCACTTCTCCTTGATAGTAAACATTCTCTTCAACCACTCATTATTTTGTAATTTATACTTATCGAGCATTCTACTCCAACCCTCCAGAAAATCATCTTCATGCTCATAGTCATAAATACACTTGCTAAAATCTCTTGCAAAGTCTGGGTACATAGAAAAAACACTACTCAAATGAGTTGCCGCATTTTGAAAGATATGCCAAATACAAAGTCGATGGCAAGTTGCTGGCCACTGAATTTTAAGTGCTTTTGACATTGCAATATCTTGATCAGTCAGCATGGTCTTCGGCAGCTTTCCACCCATAGCCTTTGCAAACGTGTCAAACAACCACACAAAAGAATCTGAGGTCTCGTCATACAATAATGCAACACCAAAGATAATTGTTTGTCTGTGATGGTTTAATCCAACAAATAAGGCAATCGGTCGGCCATCTTTATGCTTTCTATATGTAGTATCAAAACAAACAATATCACCAAAATCCTCATAATCATCCATCATTATCGCATCAGCCCAAAAGATATTTGTGATCAGATCATCTTCATCCACTTGAAGAGCATAAAAGAAACCAGGGTCTGCTACTTTCATACTTTGCAAGTATTCTAGAACTCCACCAGTTTCACCCGCCTTTATTTCTAAACTACGCTTGGAGCGTAAATAATTTTTATAATCCACTTGAGCAAAGCCAAGACAGTCACGACCTCCTGCTTGCCTAGCCATAAACTCGAAGGCATTTTTTGGAGCAATACCTGAAATATCAGCCAAATCAACTTCGGTTGCTTGAGAGCTCGACACCTTTCGATGTGATCTGAATAGATGTGCTTTGCTCGGACTTGCCAAAACGTGGTTATGCTTAGCGTTGAAGGCGACTACACGGAATTTTCCAGTTTGGCGACAACTTACTTTTAACATAGCCAAACAATTAAATCTTGTCTCTGCCCGATGTGACTTGTAAAAAACTTCTCTCTTATCGATTCCTCGTGTACCTTGACACGCGCACACAAATATCCTATCAACCAATATTCCCTTGATTTTATGAGATGCACTTCTTCGAATAGAAAAACCAACTCTCAATGCATAACCATTGTAGAATTCGTAAGCCGCATCCTCAGATTCAAACTCCATACCAATTCTTGGAACAATCTCGCTCGATAAATTAGAATGAAGTGGCTCAACGATTTCATCCTCGGATGCAACCTCCGTACAGATTGTTGGAATAGACTGGTTCAACACCTTAGACTGAATTGGTTGTGGCATTTCATCATCTCGACAAGAATTTGTCATATGCTCATCTTGCTCAAACTCTAATCGACGACACGATTGTGTTTGTGGTGCAATACTTTCTGGTGTAGTCTGGAATTAAATAAAGAGTTCAATCACAACTTTGAGAAATTTCAACTAATATATACAGTATATAATGGCAAAATAAAGTACCAAAAGCATCAATTATAATTACCTCTTGAAGATCAAGATGCAAACTTACATCAGACATATTGCACCTCTGTTTTACCGCATCCAAGGAAGAATGAACGGCAATTGAATTGAAAAAAAAATCTACATGGAAGAATTTGACCTAACGTGGGAAGAGGATGAGGTAAAAATTAGGCATTTTTTTTTTAATAATTTAGGAAATTAATAAGTTTTATATTTGAATTATGATTTTACCTAATAATTTTAATATGTTTAATTAGAAAAATAATTAATAGGTGGACCAATAGAAATCATGTAGCGGGGAAGGTTACACCGGGGGTTATAGGTGATCCGAATCGCCTTCGTCTTCTTCCCCGTTAAATTTCACTCTCCTCCTCCATAACCCCGCTCTCTATTTCTTTCTCTCTCTCCTATTCTGGGCGTAGGAGGAATCAAAGCGAAAAAGCAGAAAGCAAAAGCGGAGCAGCAATGTCGTTGCAGAGATTAATGGTGGCATGAGAAGCAGGAGCCTTGGTTGGCTACTCCGCATTCTCCCACACGCTCTCAGCATTTCCCAGCGCCGGTGATGAATCCAGTGGAAGAGCAGCTTCCGCCGCCGCCTCAGCCACCCCAGCCTCACCGCATCTCCACCAGCTGCGACCGCCATCCCGATGAGCACTTCACCGGCTTCTGCCCTTCCTGCCTCTTCGAGCGCCTCTCCCTGCTCGATCAAACCTCTTCTTCCTCCTCCGCCGCTCCCACTGCCGGCCGCAAATCCGCCTCCTATGCTTTAAAATCCATCTTCCGAGGCTCCGCTGCTGCAAATGGAAACGCTCCCGGCGAGAGGCCGACGTTTCGGACTCGGCCGGGGTCGTTTCTGCCGGAGCTTCGGCGTACTAAGTCCTTCTCCGGTGGGAAGAACGACGTTGCGCTCGGATTCCCCGGCATTTTCGAGCCGCAGCGGAAATCGTGCGACGTTAGGGTTCGTAGCACGCTCTCGTCGCTCATCAACCAGGGCGACGGGAAGCGTACGGCCGCCGCGAATTCTACCATTGAGGCTGCTCCTTCCTCTTCTAGGTTTGGACCTGGACATGGAATTGGAGCTGATCAGGTAGAAGTGCAATTCAACACCTCTGATGGTATCGTGATCGAATTGAAAGAGGAAAAGGAGTGCGAGCAAGAAATTGTATTGGAAGAAGAAGAAGAAGAAGAACGAGAGCTTGTGGAGGGAGTCGAAAGTTTGCAAAGTGAGCAGGCGCTTAGGGGTGAAATTGAAGAGATTGAAGAACCAATTGCTTTCAACAACAGCTCCAGTAACCCTAATTTGCATTCGGAGGAGCAATTGGGGGAGAAACTGGAGGCTCAGAAGGCGGATTTGAAGACAATGAAGGACCACATAGATCTAGATTCCCAGAACAAGAAGGCCAGTAGCAAGGATTTGAAGGATCTCGCTGGCAGCTTCTGGTCTGCCGCTTCAGTTTTCAGCAAAAAGCTGAGGTCCTGGACGAGGAAGAACAACAAGCTCAAGAAGCACAGTGGTGGGAGGACTGTGCAGGTGAGCAAGAAGAGCAATGCAGCGAGGAGTTGCAGGGAAACTCAGTCCGAGATTGCTGATTACGGTTATGGCAGGAGATCTTGTGACACTGATCCCAGGTTCTCCATTGATGCTGGGAGGATGTCCCTGGACTATGGGAGGATGTCCCTTGACTATGGCAGGATGTCTGTAGATGCAGGGAGGATGTCGTTGGATGCCGGTAGGTTCTCAGTAGATGACCCTAGGTACTCCTTCGACGAGCCAAGGGCTTCGTGGGACGGGTATCTCATTGGCGGTGGGAGACCCGCCAATTTTCCTAGGATGCATCCAATGGTTTCAGTGGTGGAGGATCCAGCTCCTGCTCATCCGCCTTCGTCGACGGTTGTGAGGAAAGACAATCAAATTCCGTTGGAGGAGCCGAGAAAATCAATCAATGAGGAGGAAGGCATGCCAGGCGGGGTTGCACAGACGAAGGAGTACTACTCGGACTCTTCCTCGAGGAGGAAGAGCCTTGACAGGTCAAGCTCGATCAGGAGGACTGCAGCTGCAGTTGTTGCTGAGGTGGATGAGATGAAGTCTGTTGGTTGCAATGCTAAGGTGACCCCTGCAGTTGTGGACTATTTGCACAGTGGTAGCACTAAGGGGGGCATAGTAGGAGGTGATAGAGAATTGAGGGACTCGAACCCCAGTTCACTTCGAGATGATTTCTCGGAGAGTTTTGACATGGGTTTCAGGGATTCTGCTTCTGTGATTGGTTGTAATGGTGATAGGAAGGGTGCAAAGAAGTCGAAGAGCTGGAGGTCATGGAACATTTGGGGTTTGATCATACGGCGTGGTAGTAATAAAGATTACGATGATGATAGGGATTGTAGGCCAAATGGGGTGGAAAGGTCATTTTCTGAATCTTGGCAAGAACTAGGTAGGGATGGCTACGGCGGGGATCCTAGAAGTGCTTTCAGCAGAAATGGTTTACGCAGTAATAGCAGTGTTAGCTGGAGAAGTTCCTACGGTGTGGGTGGACCTCTTGGTGGTAGCTTGAGGAAGAACATTGTCGAGACGAATGGACATTCCAAGAAGAAGAGCAATGAGTTTGTTCTTGAGAGAAACAGAAGTGCGAGATTTTCACCAAACCATGCTGACAATGGCATGGTTAGGTTCTATTTGACACCCATGAGAGGCAGCCGGAGGGGGACGACAGCGAAAGCTAAGCCAGCTGCCTACTCTCATACCATTGCAAGGAGCATGCTGCGATTGTACTGAATTAAAATACTCATAAGCTGTTCCTAGGCCTCTTGAATTGTTTCTAGTTTCCCTTGGATTTGTCATGTCATAAAAAAATGGTCATTCTTTGTATCCTTTGTGGTTGATCATGTTAAAAAGCGCCCTGGGCTATGGTATATCTGCATTCTGTAAGCTTATCTGGTTCATCAAACAAAAATGACAAGTTTCACTTTCCTCGTCTCAGATTCTTGTTGTTCTTGATGCGCTATCTGATTCTTTTTCCATGATGGTGGTTTGTCATTTTGTTTGAAAGTAGCTCATGACTTGCTTGTAATCTTTGTTGTAGCTGTGCTTGCACTAGAGGATGTTGTTTGATATCCAGAATGATCTTATTGATTAATCTGTTCATATGCATTATTCCACCATTTCCGAGCTCAACGTCAACAATACTCTAATTTTGTCCATGCTCATCACTTTGAATCCTAGTCTCATTTACTGACAGAAACTTCACCTTTTGATGTAGAATCAGAGAACTTCTTCAGATTCAATTGTACTTTTGGGTTCAATGCTGCAAATTTGAAGGATTATTATATATTTACATCCTGCAAGGAGGAGAGTGGAAAAACTAGACAGTCCATAACAAGGTAAGTCCTATGAAGGTTTGCTTGCTGTTTCATGTTGGTGAAAATTGATTTCTGTCTACTTTCTGCCAGTATTTTTCTTCTGCAAAATTTCCTTCCATTGGCATCATGTTTACTGAAATTACTAAAATTGTATTGCATTCATCAAAGTCAGCTATGTGGTGCTAGATTTGAGATTTTTCGGGGCCATTGATGATGATCCTGAAAAAGGAAGTGAAATCACTGCCCATCAATGGGGAAAATATTTTCCCATGTTTTATACCATGATGGGTTTCTGGTTTAACCTTTTTTTCATCATATTCATGGGTAAATGAAGGTGTAATAATATAAAGGGCACAAAATCTAAGCAGCAACATGAAAACACTATTGAAACAAATCAAAACCCACTTATTAATTACGACACGAAAATCAGCCCGAAAAAAAAAGGAGAGTCGGGCAACAGGTTGTTTAAAATCCTCAATAACAATCTATCCGCCAAAAGAAGGATTCAAATTATGTTATGGTCAATTATTTAAATCCTAATAGAAAAGGGGAAACTCATTTATGTTTGTTAAACATTTGATCAAACCCAAACCGACTTGAACACTTGTACAGTTAAAATTCAATTCCAATTTCCAACCTCATGAACTAAAATTGAACTGACCCGATCCAACCCGTTGCAATTGCAGCATGTAGTTGTTAGTGTTCTTAAAAGAATCAATTAAAGAGGGAAAATTAAAGAAGAACAAAAGGCAGCTTTTAGAGTAATGGGGAAATCACAAGGAATCAAAATTTGATAAAATCAATTATACTTTTGGCTTTAAAATGTGTTTTGAGGTGATGAATTGATCTCTTTTCTCTTGGGTGTTGCAAAAATTCCTAATAAAAAGGGCTGCGTAATCAACAAATTTGCCACTAAAGTCAAAAAGTGAGGAACCAAAATAAGCCCACCCTAACATGCTCTCCCTTTATCAGAAGGTAAAAGAGGAAGTGAAGTTGCAAATACTAAAAAAGGAAAAGGGAAAATAGAAAATAGAAAAGGAGGCTCTTAACTCAACGTATTGCATCTTTGTTACTCTTCCAAGTTTATGAATGTGTTATATTACTATTCACTAAAATGAGAAAAACTATCAGATTGATCCAAGTTTATGTTTTTTTACATAAATATAAATGTGTTTCGGTCAATATCAAGTTACAAGCTTTCATGGGAGTGTGAATTGTGAAAGCCCTTTTATCTGTAGTATGAAATTATAGTTCATCAAGTTCATAAAAAAAGAACAATTACTGAACTCATCTACACATCTATTATCTATATATAGATACTCATCTAATTTATTATATGATGTAGGGCTTGTAGGCTATTATATTATATGAGATTTAAGATTTAGCCCAACAAAAAAAAAGATTTAGCCAATCTTATAGGAGAAAAAAAATTAATCTTCAATTGAGTAGTGCCAAACAACAATACTTTGTCAACGGTTGTATATTTTGGACTTGGCATGTTTGCTTGTTACCTTTTCCACATTCTAAATTAACCTTTACATATACATGATCATTTCTGCCAAGTATATAACCAAAACAGTTGAATATTTTCATGGGATACCATTTCTTTCTTCTTTCCTTGTCTTGTTTGCATGTGCAAACCCACAATTTATGTGAGATTTGTCTGCTGATAAAAATAGCTTTTTGATCATGTCAACATGTATATCCCACGGGTGCAAATGAAACCGAAAACAGTGCTTATTTAACACATGTAGACATGCATTTGCTGTACAAAGGATAATGACTAGTTTCACTTGATGACAGCAAGGTTGTTACAGTAAAATGTAGTTATGTTTCTTCCAAAATAGATTGAGCTAGGCCCAACAGATAATTATCCTCATGATAAATTAATTTTGATCCATCAATTAAGCTTGGATTCAATCCATGAGCTGACTTGTACTAGTCCACGGATTGGGGGATGCTTTTGATTGAAGTAGAAAAAGCCTATTGCTGATGGGAAAAGATTTCGGTTAGATTTAAGCTCATACCACTGTCCTATGGAGGTCACTGCTCCGTTGGTTGGTTTGGTTATGATTCAGAAATTGTAGTGCAAGAAAGGTTAGTTTGATGGGGCATAGAGGCTTTGATTAATTTATTTGTGAAATTGTGAAGCATTAGTTGCCATGGTGATGCTCAAAGCAACACTGAGAGAGGTTTTATTTGGCATGATGTGATTTTTCACAATGGTCCTCAACTCTTCATTGATGATTATTTTACTATTAATAGATTAAATGGGCTGAATTCTTGATAAAGCTAACAAATTTAGGATAAGCGAGTGAAAGGCCATTCATTAGTTTACTGGATTTGTGTATTCAATTTGCACTGGTCTTTACATCTATCACTGCCTCACTGGGTTGGTTTATCCCAGTGCCATTGACTTACTGGATTTCTCATTAAGTGTTTGGTACATCTGTACAGGCTATACAGGGCATGTTCATAACTTCATATCAAATTATCAATTTTTGTGTTACAGCACAGTGATGCACTGATGCTTGAATGTTAGATTCACTGTCCATAATATACCTCTATCAGATGCCTTAACGCCTTTAAATTCTGATGCCTATACCAGCATATGTTGATCCTTGCTTCGTCCTTGCCACATTTATCATGATTAAACCAACATCATACACATTATTTCATGCCATAACTAATCTACTTGTGTATATTAGAAGCTTCTTTCTAGTTTCTATGATGCTTAATTCTCTCTGTCACAAAGCACTGAATTGTGCCTTGGTTAAATCTTGCTGGTCACCATGGTCTTAGAGTTAGAAGCATCATCAAGATATGTACCAAATGATGCAGAACTATATCAAACCCAAAATCCAAAGATGCAATAATACTTTTGAGTCTAGTCTATGATGCTATATTCATTCAGACGAGTTTCGTTTTCGTCAATTCATATATACTAAAGAGAAGATAGTCATATCAGTCCTCATCCTTCTCTGAAGATTGTTTTTTTTCAATCTCTGAAAACATCGTCTGCTCATATATGAACTGCGAAAGTAGACCTACTAAAATCACACTCAGCACCGCGATTTTCTTCCAGTCCTGTTCAGAAGTACCGAACACTGAATCAGAAATCCCGATGGTAACCATACCTATGAGTGCCACATAAATGTTCTTTCTGGTCTTAGATGCCGCGCTTTGCTTGGTAAGCTCACTGATCTTCGCAGCTTCCTCCTTGGCCTTTTCCTTGACCTCTTCATCTGTAGGCGCGCTTTTGCTAAGGCTCTTGAAGAACATGCCTTCGTTCCGGCTTTTCTCCACCTCTCCTTCGAAATCCGCCAGCTCCTTGTCACTCATCTCGATCTCCAGCTTGCTCTGCCTCATCGATTCCTCAAAGTCCTGCATCTGGCTCTCTATATTCTCCATGATCTGCTTACAATTATAACTATTAGCATCATGACAAAGCAGTTAAAATTTTGTTTATATCTGTAATCTGTATTGCAGATTGGAGCAGTTTGAACAGACCGACCCGGGAAGTGGCTTGATCAAGGTCCTTGAGAGCTGATTCTCCAATGGCATCAAACTCGGCGTTGGCGTCCTCAGCGAATTGGGTGAGGTAAGCGGATCTTTCGTCCAAGAAATCGGTGAGGCGCACCTTTTCTGCCTGAAGCATGGCTATCTTAGCCAATAGTTCTTGCTTTTTCGGGTCCCCTTGTGTCGGGGGAGGATCCGACTCGGATCCATCATCAGCCTTAGATCTTGGCGGGTGGGAGAGGAAGCAATGTCTCCTGGAGCTTCTGATCATGTCAACCATGGTGATCTGGGTGGTGGTTGTGGCGAAGGGTGTATGGATGATCTTCAGTGAGATCATGTTTATGTGTTTTTTTCTGTTCTATTTTTATGGGTTTTTCCTTTGTTTACTTTTTGTGGCCAAATTCAGGAGGAAGGAGAAAAATGGAGGAAGTTTTTGAGTATGAGTTTTGAAGTTCTCTTCTGTATTTGAAATTGCTTATGGACCTCTCATTTGATTTTGAATTATCCTTTCATAAATGAATATTTTTTTCCTTGAAGAAAGGGACTGGTATGAATGTGATGGTTTTCGTCTATGAAGGGGGCACTTTGATAAATTGCTTTCAAATTTCAACCTTCTTCAAATGTATCTTATCATTTTCGAAGGTTACTGTTTGTGAAAAGTGAATCAGTATGAATGAACACGATTTTATATGATTGCCTTTAAACTCACGCACCCTCGATTTAGAGCTCGTTTGATTGACATTTCAAAAACACAGGAAGTACAAATTCCCAGGAATTGGAGATAATACTCGCGTTTGGTTGATTTTTTTGTTACAGAAAAACCCAGGAAGTTGAATTCCCAGGAATTTAAATTCCCCCATTTTGGAGGAGGTGCACTTACCTAGTCCCCTTAGGTATGTTCCAATTCCACCATTTTTAATAGGAAAATTCTATTTTCTTATTTCAATTCCTATAATCCAAAATTCAAAACCAAATACAATTTCTCAATTCCCGTGATTTTCAATTTACGGGAATTGAATTCCTAGGAAGTTAACTTTCCGGGAACTATACTTCCCATGTTTAACCAAACGAGCCCTTATTGTATGTTTTAAGGATTAGTTGATTATCTCGGAATTTCTTTGTCGTTAAAAAAAAGTTTCAATGTATCTTGCTATTTCCAAATTTTATCGCTTGTGAAAAACTATTGGGTATAAACTATGTCGAAATGAGTATGACCGCATTCTAGATTATAAGTGTTAGGATTAAGATAGCACTCGTTCATGGTCCGATTAGGGTCGGAGTGGTCAATTAGTCCAGTTTAAACACGAAGGATCTAGATCGATCCTAAACAAAAAAAAACAAAAGGAAAGATAACAAGACACATGATATGTTTACGAGGTTCGGGCTAATCCCTACGTCCACCGACTCTAGATGTCATCCAATATGCTCTAAAGGCCAAACAAGAGAACAGTACAAGGATCCTAAGAGGGCAACTCAGTGATATCAAATGAAGATATTGAGAAGCATAAGCATGATATGAAAAAGGCACAAATTAGTCACAATAAGGTAGGAACGAGAAGATCCCCTTTAATCTGCGAAGACGAACTCAGAAATCTATTCAATCCAACCAAGCTCCCTAATAAACCTTATACATGAAATACAATTCTCCACAATAAGCATTGGCGGAACCTTTTTGAGGGCGGAGGTGGCCATGGCCCCTGCAGACGAAAAAAATAATAATAATTTGATATGTGATATGTTTTTTTTTAATTTAAAAAATTGATTTCGCTAGCTTAGATGGTAAAAGATTAATATTTTAACCTAGAAATTAAGGATTCAAATCCCTATATCTTCATTTTAGAACAATATTCTTTGAAATTATTGTAAATTTGACATAACTCCCAAAAAGGTTGCCTGCTAAGTGGACAGTACATGAATCACAATAATAGAAAGATAATTAAATGGAAAAAACCACCTATAGGCACCTTCAAGCTAAACTTCGATCGTTCTACAACCGTTAATCAAGACAGTTCCTATGGTTACATACATCATTAGAGATTGGGAAGGTCACCCATTAATTACGGGTTGTCAAAATGTGGGAAGACAGAATCCTATCAAGACAGAAGCTCTTGCGTTAATGCAAGGCGTACATAAAGTTAAGAAGCTAGGCATTTCAAATCTCCAGATTGAAGGAGATTCCTCGATTATAATCACAAACATGCGGGATAACTCTCGCTGCTTGTGGGAGATCGAACTTCTCATGTCAGATATTAAATTGCTCTTCCAATGAGTTGAATAAATTTCTTTCTCTTATGTGCCCCGTGATGGCAACAAAGTAGTTGATAAGGTTGCACACCTTAGCAACATTGCCAAGATGCGAGAGGTTTTCAATGACCCCAATCTTCAGGGCCTCTCATCCGTAAGGATGCTATCGGATAGACTCGTCCTACCCGAATTCTTACCTAATAAAAATAATGTAAATTTGACATAAAATAACTAAAAATGGATCCTAAATGAGTAAATTCCTAACCTTATAACTAAAAATAAAATAAATCTGACACGACTCTCATTTTGTTAAGACCTGAACGAAATTTCTCGGAATTTCACATGGATCCGACCGGAGTTTCTCGGAATTTCACAGTACCAATAAATCTGAGACATCTACTTGGATGTGTATTGCATTAACACGCACAGGAAAAAAAAAGATTTTGAATATTTGGATTTTGAATATCTATATATCTATATAAACTCTTAATTTAGAAAAGTTTAGGATGATGTGTCAATTTTAGAGGCATTTTAGGAGTTTTAACCAATCATATTTTTTTGCCATTTTTCTTTGATTTTCTTTAATTCTCTTTTTTTCTTTAATTTTAATAATCTATATATCTATATCTATATAAACTCTTAATTTAGAAGAGTTTAGGATGATGTGTCAATCTTAGAGACATTTTAGGAGTTTTAACCAATCATATATTTTTGCCATTTTTCTTTGATTTTCTTTAATTCTTTTTTTTTTCTTCTTTATTCCTTTAATTCTCTTTTTTTCTTTAATTTTAATAATCTATATATCTATATCTATATAAACTCTTAATTTAGAAGAGTTTAGGATGATGTGTCAATCTTAGAGGCATTTTAGGAGTTTTAACCAATCATATTTTTTTGCCAATTTTCTTTGATTTTCTTTAATTCTCTTTTTTTTTCTTCTTTATTCCTTTAATTCTCTTTTTTTCTTTAATTTTATTAACTATTGGGCTTAATTCAAAACATTGAATTCAATCTAATATAACCATTGGGCTCAATTCAAATTTATTTACTAAATGTTGAGCTTAATTCAAAACATTGAATATAACTATTGATTATGACACATCACATTTAAACAATGTTATAATAATATTGATATTATTATTCCTGAGTAATTTAAAATATCTATATTTATGTATTATACTTTACATAAGATTTTAAAAAAATAATTTTATGAGATAATTGTAAGATACATTTGTTGTAAAGTTTTTTTTTTATGATTTTTATCTTAGCATTTATTAATATTTTTATATATAATATTTTAGTTTAAAAAACGCGCCATGGCGCGGGAATCATACTAGTTTGGATTTAAAAATGAGTAATACTCCAGGTGTTTTTTTTTTAAAAAAAAAAACGCGTGGTGGTTTTGTGAAAATTTTGAGGTGTTTTCACTACAGAAATTAAAAATGTGGGCGGATGTACTAAAATAAATTAAAAGTGATGGGCTTTTTTATAAGAAATCAGACCGGGTTGAGGTTGGACCCGAGTCGATAATTTTGGTATACTTATCCAAATCGACATCTCCCACAACCTTCACTGGACCGTGCCGGGAGGAGCCCTATCTTCTCTGTTGCTCTCCTCACTTCCCTTATCTGCGAAATCCGGCAACCGCTATTTCCGTTCCATTCTCCGAAATCCGGTAAGTTTCTGTTTCGATTTGGTTGTCTGCGCATGCGTTCCTTTGATTCCCTCATCTTATTTTGCAAATTACGAGCTTGTTTTGTTCGACGAAATGACTGTATTGGATTCCCTTGGATTTCTGCGTTTAATCTCTTAGGTTTTCTTGCATTTGTGCTTGGATTCAAGACCTTGCCCCAATTTCCTCGTCCATTTGCCTTCTATGATGAGCTCGGAATGAAAAATTCAAAACTTTACTTTCCTGTTCTTACATTGCTAGTTTATGAGGTATCTGCGGAATTTGAGCTGCTAGTTTATGATGATTTGTAATGTTATGCTCCAGTAATCTGTTTGATTGTATTTTTGGATGCAACCTGCAATCATCCATTGCTTATTGGGTTTGTGAATTATTGTAGGAGGGGTGATTTGCTGTTGAAATGGCATATGCTGGTACTGCATCCGCTTCGACATCCACATGGAGTATGGCACAGCTAAGATCAGCTCTGCCATCGATCCCTTCTGCTTATGTTCCGTCTGTTTCGGCACCTCAGAGGACTCCGGTGGTTGCTCTTTCGAGCTCCTTCCCGTCGCTGCTGCCTCGGCTGAGACTTACTCGGTCCGGTTTTCAGCCATCTCTTCCACAGGACAATGGTGTTGCTTCCCTTTGTTCCCTCTTCACACCACTTGGTATCCTCTCACATCTGTTGTGTTAATAGTTTGGCTATAACTGTGTCTATGCTTGTCCATTTTCATGAGAAATGTGTCAATTTTATTGTATTAAGACAATTTAGAGACTTTTCAGAGAAAATAGGTTGATTATATATTAGAACTTCTCCTTGCTCATTCCTAATTGTAAACTTTCACATTTCTGAGATCTTTCCTTTAATGTGAACATGCCTATGAAGATACATGCAGTTCTTGGTTTCTCATGATACTTGGCTAAATCAGATGGTAGATTTATGTTGGGGCTTGCAGTTTATATTTTGACTGCTGTCTAACACAGTGACTGCATAAGCCTTTCTTGTTGAACTAGTTTGAACAGAAGCTAAATTTAACTACTTATTCGGTCTATATAATATCTGTGTGGCATTTGAGATGAGAGAGGTGTGTCCTCTCCTGCATGAGAGACCTCAGTACTTTACTTCCAAGTGTTTTACTTTTGCAAAGAGGGTATGATATTTTTGCAGTGTGAGGAATTAGTGTATAATTTACATGCTGGAGAATTAGCAACTCTAAGTACCTTTGTGGATCTTTTTTCAAAATTAATTAGGGTTTAAAATATATTTTTAGGTTTCAAGATTTATATTTGGTTATAGAATTTAGTATGTTCTCTCAAGTATAGAAGTTAGAGCCTTTTTATTCTCACCCATGTGGAGATATCCTAATAAACTACACTGTGCTGTGGATATGAAGCTAGGCACTTTCTACGCTGGTTGATGGCGATTCAATTGTTTCCTATTTGTTCTTCGTGATTGCAGGGTTCAACAGGTTCGAGAACAACTTCATCGATGTCAGCAACGGGAGCAAGTTCTTTGCCATGAGACACGGTAGGAAAGTGCCAAAGCTCAACAGGCCCCCAGACCAGCGTAAAGCTCTACTCCGAGGGCTGACAACTCAGCTCCTCAAATACGGCCGGATCAAGACCACAAGAGCCAGGGCTAGTGCTTTGAGGAAGTACATTGACAAGATGATAACCCTAGCCAAGGACGGGTCCCTTCACAAGAGGAGGCAGGCCCTTGGCTTCATATATGAGAAGCAGATTGTGCACGCGTTGTTTGCTGAGGTGCAGGACAGGTACGGGGGCAGAGAAGGAGGTTACACGAGAGTCATTAGGACGCTGCCAAGACGAGGTGACAATGCTCCCATGGCCTACATTGAACTCGTCTAATGAGGTAGCGAAATCTAAATTCAGTGTTCATAGACTGGTCTGAGCTTTTCTTCCGGTTGCTGTAATTTTTTTGTAACAGAGCATTCACAAACTTATCTTATCCTTCAGTTCACAGATTATCCATCGTAAATCTGGTTTTCGTTACAAATCACCTTGTCCATTTACTGGTTCGTGTAGTTGATGATGTTATTTTGCGTTTATGGACGGATAAATGTACGCTCCGAAGATGATCCTTTCATGGTTGGTCTTTCTACTATCTAGTGCAACTATATACATTTCAATCTCAATACACTGATACAGTGGATATGAAACACATCAACCCCAAATCCTTGATGGCTAGGGTTCTAAGATCTCAAATCAAATGTACTTGCATTGATATGTGTTTGGTGTTAAAATCATAATTATAGATTTATGATGATTATTGCTCTTTGTCTTTGAACCAAAAACGGAAAAGGGTAAACAAAAGGGAACTAAAAGGCAAAGGATTGAAAGGACTTAACCTATTTTCATGCATAAATAAGAAATCATGAAGGTTGAGAAATCAATCAGGGAAGATGTGATTCATGAGTTTACTTTTTAAAAAAAAAATAAAAAAAAAATCTGAAATGGTGGATATATGAACTTACTTTGATAGCTTCGTCCCACCCAAATCAACCCATGCAATCCCTAACAAGTCAACCCTATTAGTTTGACCCTAAACCATCAATTTGAGATTACATGTCAAGATTGCTAGGTTGATGGGATATGGCCGAGCTTACCTGAATTTGGAGGCATGCCCTTTACCCGAGATTATATTTTTTCTTTCAAAATGGGCACTACAAATAAAAATTTACAAATTAGGGTCGGATATAAAGTTTCGGGTTGAAATAGACACAAACCCAAGTTTGGTCATAGAGTTACAGTTTAAGATAAGCAAATATACCTGAATTTATAACAACAACCTATCATAAGGATTGTCCGTCCAACCCTGAGGAAAAAGTAAGGCTCAGGAGAATTTAAATAATGGTCACCCATAAGATTTGAACCATAGACTTTAAAGGGAGCTATTAGCCTTTATTTGATAGAAATCGATTGACCAATCATAATATATGGCATAAACTTCCAAAGTTAGTGAAAAATAATAGTATCAATTAGGGGTCACTATATTAACGACCAAAATATCACCAAATATAAGGTTATAACATCGGCTTTTAAAGTTGGATATTTTTGTCTCAAAAATATTCTAATAACACCAACTTTCCAAGCCGACAGAATATCTATAGTGTCAACAAACTCTTTTTAGATAAAAATATTTACCAACTCCGAAAGCCGATGTCATGACCATACACTTTGCAAAACAATCACCGTGCAAATATCCAGTATCAATTATGTGATAAATAAGTTGTGAATAGTAGCACAAGCTTTATTCGCGTCGAATTTCTTGATTATTAAAAACTCATGTATTCCTCCATTCATGACTTCTAAAAGATCACTTATTGGTAACACCAATGTTAACAACGTAAAGGGAGGATAACTTGCCATCAGAGGTGCCTTGACTCCCACCATACTTTATGCTATTTTTTCATAAATTTGAAAGTTCAGTCTATTTTCTGCAATCACCCAGAAGTTGAAGCTGTTCTGCTGTTCATCGCAATTTGCCGAAAAATCGATCCCCAATACTCAATTACCCACCCCACTCTCCACCGCCACGGTTTTAGTGAGTGTCTTTCCTTATAAACAAGAAAAAAATGGGTGGGTTTTTTTTTTAAAAAAAAAAAAAATTGTTACGTGGATGAGAATCTGAAAGCTATTTCCCACCCTTTCTTTGCCTTTTTGCCAAATAATTAGTTGCTATCACTTAGTTTTTTGTGTTTCTTTGTGAACAATTTTTACGAACTTTTTTTTGGTGGAGTGGTGCTTGGCTGGTGGTCTTAGTCTCCTGGATGTCAATTGTAATAAGGGATCGCCGTAGTTTGGTGTATGATCTTGACAAAGATTTGAGGTCATTTTTCATCATTTTTCATACGCGGAACACGGATTCGAAATCACATAGAACCATCCATTTAAATTAAGGGCTCGTTTGATATAAGGTCGTGTGATGAAAACGGAATGAAAACAAATTTTGTATGAGAAAATATATTGTATATAAGTTTTGTTAGTCCAGATGAGAGAAAATGTTATTTTTTTGTATGAAAAATAAGATAGAAGGGGTAACGATTAGAGGGGTATAGGAGATAGATATTGTTACTTTTTATTCAAATGAGTAATTGAAATGGGAAAAATAAAACAAATTTCGAATGAAAAAGTTGGGAGATGAGATCAATTTCGTAAGTATCTTGAACTATAAATAAACTACATTAATTTTGTTTTCTTTTTTGTCGTTCCAAAATTTAAACCAAACGAACTCTAAATGGGTTTATTAGATGTTAAATATGGGTTTCGAACATAATGTTAGATTTAAGTAATGAGAATAGGAGTCTTGCAAAAACAGTCTCTTCCGCAGCAATCACTTAGATGTAAAGGATGCTATATATACTCAGCTATGTTTTACTAATTCGAGCCGAGTCTAACCTTTTTTTAACTTAGGCTCTGTTTGGTAAAATGATAGCTGATGAATTATTTGTATTAAATATATGTTAATAAGCTAATATGGTGTTTGTAGACTTAACTGTTAAGGTAGTTCCGAATTGAGGGAGTAGCGCACGCTATTGAAAATATATTATTCCAAAAGTTGGTTAAACTAAAATATTATATTCATTGCATTTAAAACTATATAATATACAATCCATAAGCTCTAAAAAGCTAGCTTACGTGCCAA
Organism: Persicaria maculosa; assembly: GCA_963922045.1. Classification (NCBI taxonomy): domain Eukaryota; kingdom Viridiplantae; phylum Streptophyta; class Magnoliopsida; order Caryophyllales; family Polygonaceae; genus Persicaria; species Persicaria maculosa. The sequence continues at coordinate 54,302,148 of OY998268.1, forward strand.
ATGGAGCCTTAATTAATTAGTTGGTAAAAAATGATAGATTATAGCCAAATGCCAAAAGGTGTTGTAAGGGAAAACTAATTAAAATACCCCACCGTTGAGGATATGGTAAAAATATATCCTCAATTTTCAAATGTAATAAAAATATTTCGACCTTTGAGGGTAGTGGTAATATATTACCACAGGTTTCCTCACGGATCAAAAATGCTGACAACGTAGCCTACGTGGATTTATTTTTTTGATAAGGCAGTCTGCGTGGAAGCCTTTTTACAAACTAGCACTAAAATTGAGTTTTCGTGAATGGTTTCCTTAGGAAAAAAATAAACCGACAATAAAATTAAACCCGAAAAATGAAATTGATTCAACTAAGCAACTAATCCGGTCAAAATTGCCTCAATTTTTTTTCCCTAAGAAACCGTTCAAGAAAAACCCAATTTACGTGCTAATTTGTCAATGGATTCCATGCAGGCTGCCTTGTCAAAAAAAATTCACGTAGGCAGTCTTGTCAGCATTTTTGACCCATGAGAAAACTCGTGGTAATATATTACCACTACTCTCAAAGGTCGGGATATTTATTACATTTGAAAGTTAATGATATATTTTTATCATACCCACAAAGGTGGGGTATATGAATTAGTTTTTCCTGTAGTTAATGACCTATTTTATAATGTAATTATTTTATCTTTGTTCTTACGAGGGTTTGGTTGAACAAACAAAAACACTAAAAACCAATGTAAGATAGCCATGCAACAAAACATATCATGAAAGCCGAGGTAAAATAGTTGTATTTAATTGAATGCATATATATGCGCAATTAAGAGTTCTAAACATGTCCGTATAGGGCTGTTATATGAACTGAACATCTCAAATTTGGCTTGGGATCAACTTGAAAAAAGCTCGACTCGAGATTGTTCACTTACCTAAAAAAGATGAGTCTAAACAAGATTTTAAGCTCGGCTCGTTCGATTTAAGCTCGAATAGCTTGAGTTTTATGAAATTTCTAAAATTTCCTTTAATTTAATATGTTATGACAAAGTAGAACGACTTAAAACTCGAAAAAAAGCTCGGTTCGAGCTCGTTCATTTTCTAAACAAGCCAAGTTTGATCAAAAAAATAAGATCGTTTAAAAATTAGACTCGACTTAGATCGAGCTCATTTAATAAATGAACCAAATTTGAACATGTCAAGCTCGGCTCATTTAGCTCGAATAACACCCTTATGCCCATATATTAGTCCAGCTAGTATCAACAAAGATCACCAAATGGCACAACATCACAAATTGTGTTTTAATTTGCTCACAAGAAAAACCTCATCAACTTCTGTTCTGGTTGGATCCGTACATATATATGATCAAGCCTTCCAAAATTGTCTAGTTAATAAATTAGCCACTTTTAGTAATTTTCAAATTACACAAAAAAAATTAGTACTAGTAATTATTAGGTTAACAATCAGTATATTCTTGACTTCCAACACTTGATGGGTGATAGGTCCAAAAACAAACATTTGTTTTATATGTATATATAAAGATTAAAATTATGTGACACAAGGAAATTACAACCAGGAAATAATTAATTTTATGCAAATAATAATATTAATTTTAAAAAAAAATCTCATTTTACAAAATCTCTTTGTTGCTGTTTGCTGTCATGCTTTTGGGTGTTAAAAACCTTGTTAGTAAAGACTTGCAATGACTAAGCTCCTACCACTTTCATTCACCTAACCAAGTAAAACGACATCGTAGCAACAGAGCCGTTTGTTATCAGTCATCTAGCGTCCACGCTCCCCCACCCCTCTCCACTTTTCATATCCTTCAAATCTCTTTCTTTATATAAATGAAGGGTTTTGTGCAATCATCTTACTACATCCATCAACTTGATCACACAACCAACAAACCATTAAGCGAATTAGCCGAAACATATAAACATACATCAACTAGGAAGCTCAAGGGGAGAGGCAAGTATGGTGCTTCCCGGGGCTCGGTTTCTCGTCTTTCTCGCCTTCTTCCTGCTCCCGGCCTTGTTGGTCGAATGTCGGGTTCGCCACTACAAGTTCAATGTAAGTAACTCCACAATGCAAACTATATATATATTGGTGTGTTTGGTCCAAATTGACTTAGTTCTTAGGCATCTATGAAAAAATGTTTCCATATATATATGTGTCTCCCTTGCCCTTGTGGGCATAGATTTTTGTTTCCAAATATATTGGATTTCTTAAAGAATAGATTGATAGCAATCTACTTTTAGTAATACTATCAAATTTTGTTTTATCTCATTCCACCATGATTAAAATTTTGTTTCTATTCATTAAAAATATAATCTCTCATTCAAAAATATAAATTCTTTAATTTTTCATCAAATTTTTAAAAAAAGATAAAAATTATACGTATAAAATATCAATTTTTTAATTATTTTTTATATAATTTCATACATATTATAATAAGTATAAAATTATGTAAAAAAATTAATATTTTATATAATTTTTTATATTTTTAAACCGGGGGGTTAATTACTTAAAAATTAATTTGCAGAAAATAAAATATTGATTGATGACACCAGGAATAAAATAATTTGTCAATATCACAAACCCATCAAATTCTTAACTAATAACAGCTCAAGGAAGGTACACCGTACATAGAATAAATAATCAAAATACTTAGCCAAATTTGTAACTACTTAATTAAAAATGGCAATTATCAAACAATCAAACATAGATATATTTAGCATATTAGCATATCTATATATCATTGGACATAGCATAGCTTAAGTATTTACCCTATTTAACCGTTTTAAAATGAAATGAAATTTAATTGAAGCAAGCCAATTTAACTTGTGGGAACTATATATCTAACACCCAAAAAGAATATTAAATTAAAAATATATATATTTAAATAATATGGGCAGGTGGTGATGAGGAACTACACCAAGTTGTGCTCCAGCAAGCCAATCGTCACCGTCAATGGCCGGTTTCCCGGGCCCACCCTCTACGCTAGGGAGGACGACAACGTCCTCGTCAAGGTCACAAACCATGTCAATTACAACGTCTCCATTCACTGGTAAGTGACACCAATAACCCATTAATGCAACGCTTTTTTTTTCCGTTACTTGATTATCACGCAAGAAATTAAAAGGGTATATTGAGTGTGAATAACGGTTTGATTTTTTTATTTATTTAATCATCTTGGTAGGCATGGGATTCGGCAGCTGAGGACGGGCTGGGCCGACGGGCCTGCGTACATCACGCAATGCCCGATCCAGCCCGGTCAGAGCTATGTGTACAACTTCACCCTAACCGGGCAGCGCGGCACCCTTTGGTGGCACGCCCACATCCTCTGGCTCAGGTCTACCGTACATGGTGCTATTGTCATTCTTCCGAAACGCGGCGTTCCATACCCGTTCCCCAAGCCCAATAAGGAAGTTGTGGTTGTGTTGGGTGAGCCCGCAAAAGCCCGTTATTTTTTTCCGTTACTATATGATGCGTGACAATCTTGTAGTATTGCATTTGTAACGGTTTTGTGATCGCGGTGTAGGAGAGTGGTGGAAGTCGGATACGGAGGCAGTGATCAACCAGGCTTTGAAGGCCGGGAATGCGCCAAACGTGTCGGACTCCCACACCATAAACGGGCATCCGGGGCCTGTATCGAACTGCTCGACGCAAGGCGGGTTCAACTTGGAAGTGGAGAGGAATAAGACCTACATGCTCCGCCTTGTCAATGCTGCACTCAATGAAGAGCTCTTCTTCAAGATTGCGGGCCACAAGCTCACCGTGGTGGAGGTCGACGCGACGTACGTAAAGCCCTTCGAAACCGACACCGTCATCATCACTCCGGGCCAGACGACAAATGTCCTCCTCAAGGCCGATCAAGTGGTCGGCGCCAAGTACATGGTGGCTGCCTCTCCCTTCATGGATGCCCCTATAGCCGTCGACAATGTCACGGCCATAGCCACCGTGCACTACGCGGGCCTCCGAGGGAACGGGCCGAGCCCGACGTTCCTCACGAGCCCGACGCCCCAAAACGCCACCTCCGTGGCTACCAAGTTCACCACCTCACTCCGAGCCCTCAACTCGAAGAAGTACCCGGCCTTGGTCCCAAAGAAGGTCGACCACGACCTCCTTTTCACCGTGGGGCTCGGGATCAACCCGTGCCCCACGTGCAAAGCCTCCAACGGAAGTCGCGTGGTGGCGTCCATAAACAACGTGACGTTCGTGATGCCTAAGACGGCCCTCTTGCAGGCGCACATCTTCAACACGAGTGGGGTTTTCACGACCGATTTCCCGGGCCAACCGCCCCACAAGTTCAACTACACCGGGTCCGGGCCTGCTAACTTGGGGACCACAATAGGAACCAAACTCTATAAGCTGCCCTACAACGCAACCGTCCAGCTTGTGCTTCAGGACACCGGGATCATAGCACCCGAAAGCCATCCAGTCCACCTTCATGGGTTCAACTTCTTCGTAGTCGGTAGGGGGCTGGGGAATTACAACTCAAAGACGGACCCTAAGAGCTTCAATCTGGTTGATCCGGTGGAGAGGAACACCATCGGAGTCCCATCCGGCGGGTGGGTAGCTATCAGATGGAAGGCTGATAACCCAGGTAGCTAAATCTATCAGAAACTTCTGTTCAGCTTGATTCTCAGGTTCATCTTTAGGGTTTAAATCATGTGTTGATACATTGAAATGAATGCTTGGCAGGGGTGTGGTTCATGCATTGTCATCTGGAGGTGCACACGACGTGGGGATTGAAAATGGCGTTTTTAGTCGAGAACGGAAAGGGTCCTAATGAGTCCGTTCTTCCACCACCAGCTGATCTGCCCAAATGCTAAATTGAGAGGGCCATCATCCATTTGGGAGCAGCAAAAACTGTTCCCTGATTTATGCATCAAAGGTTCGATTTTCGAATCATTCTTTTTATCGGAACAATGAAGAAGAAGATGATGAAGCCTAAAGGCAAACAAGCAAAAGAGACAGTAGGAAAGTGAACAGATGGAAACAAAGTGTTTTTTTTTTTTTTTTTTTTTTGCCTTTTTTCTCATTAGGTAACCAAATAAAAAAGATGGTATATGAGTTGGAAGTCTTTGTTTGTTGCTTAAGAAAGAAGGGAAAAAGCTTTCTTAGGTACATATTTGATCAATAAGGTTGAGTGAATATTTATGATTTCTTTTTGTACTTTGCATTTTTTTATCCTGTATTTTGTGGTTTGATAGCCTCTGTGAACTGGCAAAGATAAATGGTTTGTACACTGTTGTTGGCTTTCTCCATATGATTTCATTCTTTATCCATTGGACTAATCTTGAACATACAACGTTGATTGCTTATAAGGAGCTTATATTATACAATTTCCTCGCGGAAACCACGCCGAAATAGTTTCTGAAATTCCTAAAACTGAAAAGAAAACAAGTACTGCTAGCAAAAAAAACCCAATTTAAACATATTTTGACAAAAACTATGACAGTCCAGTGAAATGGAGGTTGTGTTTCCACCATGAAAGTTTTAATTTTTTTTTTGCTTTGTATATGCTGAATTGCTGATCAATACCTCTAAATCTTATCACTGGATTATTCTAATTCCATCCTATAAGTGCAACATTACATCTTATAACTCTTTTCTACCTACTTTCTGTTGCTTGTTCTTTTTTCATCAGTACATGAGTATATATTATCATGTATCATTTGCTTTGGCCTCTAACAAGATTGTTTTTGGATCTCTTTGGGTCCACCCGAAAGCAAATCAGGATTCACCATTGTTTAGAGAAGGTAGGGCCAAAGAACCTATATTAGCCACTAGTAAGAAGTAAGACATAATCTAATACAAAAACAAACATGCATGATTTGGTGGTATTTTATAACAAAGCATTATAGGTTGCATTGCCTTTATTTTGTATAGCAACTCTTTTTTTTTTTTTAACACTATAAAGCACAGACCAACCTTACAAGTAACTTAATTAATGGTATATAATCCGCGTCTCCTTCAGCCACGTGTAGTTCATGTGCAATAGTGTCGCGATGCCAAAGGATCGCGGTTATCTGTCTAACATTCTCCTATGTTGTGCAACACCTCAAGATACTCTATTCAAGCAATGAAGCAGACACAGAAAGCAGAAAGCATGCCTCAAGAGGGTGTAGAAAGGCAAACAGGCTTGGAATATTCATCAGTTTAACATTGTTCATTGAGTCAGTGTTAGGCGTATGGACCAAAATGGCGCTGTTTTTTCCGCAAATCTTTTCATTTCAAAGAGAAAATGTAAACAGATTGAAGAAACAACAGCATTAAGAATGCCAAAATAATAGCTAGACACAGCACAAAATCCACATACAAGCACAATACAAAGCACTAAGCAAGATATCTAATAAGCTCCAAACTATCCCTAAGAAAAGATGAAGGTGGCCCTAAAATTTGATCATTCAAAGTATATTTTGAATGCACACTATGAGCCCACCTTCTGAATAAAACATGCCAGAAAATACCACAGCTTAGTAAGCATATTCACACTAAAATACAGCTAAGCGATGCACATTGTAGACCACCTTGTAAAGCAAAAGTTGGGCATTTTGATACCTGAGGACGCGCTAAGAGGCTCCCGAGAGAGACTTTATGTTCTCACTGCCTTTTCTGGGATTGAAGCTGAAACATTGAATAGCACGGTTCACACTGAGATCCTCCACATCTATGAAAACTTTGATCATGTAGCTGAAGCCCAGATGAGAACATATCACATGGAGGTTTCACCGATGAATTTTCACTCGATTCGTTAAAGATCATGTCTCCTCCACTCTGAGGTTTCCATTCAAATGGTCCATTTGCCATTTCTAAAATAGGGTGATCAGATGATTGAGATGTACTGCTGCTTATTGAAGGAACTGCATCATCAGAAGAGTTGACAGTGGTGATATCATGGATGCTGGATCTCCGCTTATCTTTGGATCCGGTCGTCTGCCTTAGGAAGAACTTCTGAGCATGGCTAGCAACTTGGGTTGGAGTTCTTGTAGTCACAAAATAGTGAGAGATGTTCCTCCAATCTCCCTTACCATACTTTTTAAGACCCAATAGAAACTGCCTGAAAACCCATCATTTTAAACAACAATGTTACTCAATTAGGCACACAATTCATTTCAAGCTCTTCTAACACTATCCATGAATGTTGATCATAATCTATCTATTACTTAACCTATAATGCCCTCCATTACTACCGATTTTCGATAAGCTTTAAAAGTTAGCATTGATTGAAGTAGCGTTTTACCTGTGCTCTTCTTCAGTCCAAGGGACACCTTTCTTCCTCCCTTGATCAAACCCTCTAGCTGATAAGCTTCTCTTATCACCTAGAGTGTACAAATCTGGAAACCCATCATTGCTGAGCTGGTTACTGTCATCCCACTCTAAGGTGAAAGCACTGCTGGTGTAGCCAGGAATGGGGATCAACCCGGCTTCGATATCGCTGATATCGTCTTCCAATTCCCTGTAGTGTTCTTTCACATCGGCAACGGTCTTCCCAGGCAACATGGCAGCCACCTTGATCCAACGGTCAGGGGTGTCCTTATCGTGCAATGCTAAAGCGTCCTCAAACATCTTGTTCTCCTCCGGACTCCATTTTGAGCTCTTGCTCTCATCAAACAGCCACCCGGTTGAATCGCTGCAAGGAGGTGGAACTTTGTGTCTCCTGCTCATTTCATCAAACAGCTGGTGGGCGTGGTGCGGGTCAAAACAGAGTTATCAATCCACTGATTAGTGATTACCCACAACAGCTTTTCAAAGAGCGATAAAGATTCCGCCTTTTTTTTCCCCAAAAAAATTTAAAAAAAAAAACAAAACCAGCTGAACAACTCTCAATAACGCACGATAATGTAATGGATGAAAAGCAGAACACTCCACTGAATGATGAACCCTAGAGAGGGAGTGGAATCAGATCCAAGAAAACACCCAAACCAATCATTCAAAAAAAAAAAAAAAAGAAGAAGCAAAATCTGAAACACGAGATTCTAAATTAGCTTAAAGGAATCACAGAGAAAGATAAACAGAGAGAATCGGATACCAAAATCAGTCAAAATTGAAAGAAAAAAAAAACCGGAATCCGGGTATAATAGGTGGTGGAGGAAGAAAGAATCAAGAGTGGAATGTAGTAGGGAGTGTGTGTAGTTGTAGGTACAAACTTAAAAGGAGGAACAACGAACAAGGAAGAGGAAGGAGCTAAAAAGGAAAGGACAGAGAGGTGGGATGCTCTGTTTTCAAGCTGCGATTGGAGGAGGCGGTGTTTGTGGGCACCTGCTGCTTGTAACTTGTACTTTACTTGTGTGGTCAATCCAACACTTAACTATGACAGATACTTTCTCCTAATCCAATTCCAATCCAACCATTTTTTTTTTACAAATCCAAATTTCTGAATCCACAAAACTACCCTCTTCGCCTTTGTGATTTCTGATGGTAACTTCAAAACAGGGGGTGGATTCATTCAACTGGCTTTTCCTCTTCTTCTTCTTCTTTTTTTTATTGGGTGATTTTACGTAGTGATAGCAATCAGGTCAGTATTTGGTCGGATTAAACAAGAATAATTTAGAGTTAAATAAAGTAGTGTAAATATAATCTTTTTTTTTTTAAAACAAGTGTAAATATAATCAAATTTTAGTTAGAGTTGGGTTAATTTGTTGGTATTGGTAAAAAGTAGGGTATATTATATAGGTAATGAGAGGAAGGGTAGATCCATGCAAACATTATTGATGTCCCTCCGTTCAATTTTATTTATCGTTTATTATTCACGCACATTTTATTATAATGATAAAAACTATATAAAATATGAATTTTTTTCGTACGAAAAAATATTAGTACATATGAATAATTATATTTTTTACGTATAAATCATACAAATAATCAAATATTTTTACATTTTACATGGTAAAGAGTATTCACATTTCTTATTCATTTTATGATATGGCTAATATATATTATATTTATATTTATCCAACATAATATTCATATAAATATAACATTATATACATTCATTTTATCATTGCACCATCACTTATTAAATTTCATACTTAACAATGTCAGAGTAGTTTGGTATAGGAGTCTCCCTCCTACATCTACTATCAAAAAACTAAAATGATGGATTATAAGAAAGGATAAATTTTACACAATAGCTTAAATTTTTGTGTCGAATTGGTGGATCTTAACCTTATAATAATATTAATAAAATAAAATTTTGTGGGTCGTTATAACCAAATAATAATAATTAATATAACTTGACACGTGTTTATCCTTTATTAACGACTGCCAGATACTTCAGAAATACCACTATTTAGTCATTAGGAAAGAAAAATAATAATAAAATAATTTAGCAAATACAATTTGCAAAAAAGTAGAGGTTAAGAAAGGATTTGTTTTTCTTCCCACAAAGCACAAAAAAATCTTGTTCGAAAGTATTTCATCTCTCAATCCGATAAAGAGGTAAATCGTAAAATATGTCAAGTTTTACAACTCAAAGAATATAAATTGTTTGCGGGTACGCATATATACGTGGGTCAATTAATCAAAACTCGCTCCTTAGTAGGAGTAGTAAGCATATACATATGAGAGTTTGACATCAATTTAACCGGATTGGATCGAATCGAAATGGATGATTCCCGTGGTCTGTGGAGTAGATGACAAAGGCACATGAGGGGGCAGTTAAAGTTTCGATTCAAGAAAGGGAGAAAGAACCAGTGGAGGAAGAGACGTTTGATGTGGTTTCTACTTTCAACTGTTGCAAAATCTATGGGGAAAAAACATGCTTTCATTTTCAAGGGAAAGGCCATGCTCGCCCTTTCTTTGTTTTTTACACCTTTATATTATATATATATATTGTAATTATAAATTTCAGTTTGGGATGTTGATTTCACTTTATTACAGGTAAGGCCATTATAATTTACCAAATGGGCGTATAAAGGGAACCTAATTCAGCACGTTAACCGCTACCTAAGTTTGTGTTTGGAATATTCATGGGTCAATTTTCTGAATTATTTCGGAGATTAATATATTATATATATATATAATTTTATTATTATATTATATAAAGATAGATCTTTTAGGAGGGAGAGAGGGAAAGTTGCGTTTGAGCACGAATAAGTTGAATGGGTTGGAGTTGACCTGTTAAATGTTAGCTAGCAAGCTTCTTGTTGGGGAGGCATGGTGGTATGGGCACCCTCATGAATCATGCTGCCCTATATATTTCAATCTATTCCTGTTTTAAGGGTTAGGGTTACAAGGGTCAATTCATCTGTTAAATTTTCATATATGTATTGTAATGTTTTTTATTGGATTAATTAGTTCACGAGACTAGCTTTTTCAAATGTTTGTATTAACAGGTTGTTTTTAGACAAAAATATCTACTAAGCTAGTATTATGATCGTGCTTTTAACACAAAATTAATTGTGTGCATATCAAATCGGATTATTCTATACCTATTTTTTGTTCACAAACATATACTTTTTGGATATAAAATTTGGTTCATTTACTTTCTTACTCGTCTAATGTATGGGCCTTAAATGTTGATTGCAAACATATATCTAACCCTAAAAAAATGAATAAATAGGTATAAATTTAGTTAAAAAATTATTAAAAAAATAATATAAAAATACGTAAAAACGTCAAGTTTTATTTAAGAATAATTCTGGAATATAATCAAAGTGTTTATATGTGTACGTTGGGTTTATACACATGGACTTCTCGTTATGCAGAGGGTCCACAACGTTTCCTACCAAAAAGAAAATTTCCACTTCTCATCAAATAATTCTAATATACGTACATAAAATAACATAAATGGTAAAAGTAGAACTGAAACAATCTGTGTATATTGCATGCAGAGTGCACTCTTAAGATTTTGAAGGATGATACATGTTTACAAAAAGTCAGTTTTATAATTCACTCCTAATCTTTCAATATTAATTTGGTTATATATTTTAGGAAATTGTATTGGTTAATCTATATATTGCTAATATAATAAGGGTTTTGTTAGATACACCGCAAATCCTCCTTCTTAAGCGCACGTCCATTTCAACGTGCACCCATTTTTAATTAATTAGCACGCTTTTTCAATTAATTAGTCTATTCCGATCGACGTGTAGATTTGTGGGGTATTTAGTTTCTCCGTATAATTTTGCAAGGAATATATAAATATATTGTTTTAATACTAAAGTTTTAAAAGAATACCAATTATTAATTAATTGTTTTTTCAACATAAAATAACAAACCCAAAAAGTGTAAAAAAGAACAAATAATACACTTTCCGGGCAAAGGCATATATTGCTTACTATATGCTGTGCTGGATTTTTATAATGGAATCTGAAACTTAATTTGGTCTCTTGTGAATTGTGATGAAAAAGTTCAATCACCCATTTCTAGTTTTTCATAATGTTATGCTTTTTAGTGGTTGTTCTTTCAATAATTTGATGTTGGAAATTAAAACAGTTGCTCATTTATATGGCTCGTGGTCGGCCAATAATTAATGAGGGGGTTCTGCATTAATGACATATATATGTGCAACATATTCCTTCATTTCAATTTTTTTTTTCCACCAAAAGGTGAAATCGCTATCTCGGACGCCCTTCACTCCGATCCGAAGGGGATTGTGATTGGACTGGTGCTCACTGCGCATAAGAAGTCCCCTCATTTGAGAGGTTGTTTTCACATTATCGTTGGTGAGACTCGATTCTTGGCTTTTTACTCTAAATATCACCCCTTTGACCAGTTGAACTAAGAGCAAACGTTTTTTTTTTCTAATTAGACACATAATAAGGGGAAAATATCTAAAACTAGAAAAAATACTTTTAAAAAATAAATCTTTTTATTTTGAGGTTGTTTGATGTGTTTACCTAAAAAATCATTTCAAAATTAATATTAATGTAATCCATATTGCCTAAAAAAGAAGAAGAAGTTCATCAATAATCTTATATGATTATATAGATGTTTCAATTTATACTAACCATTGTAAATTAATTAATATACATACCTAGAAAAAATATACCCTGAGTATATATAACTGACCAAACTTAATTTTACCTTTAAAAAGACTCATAAAGTCGGATTAGATAACAAGTATTATAATTAACTTACTAGTATATAATCTCATTTTATAATAAAATATTATAATTATAAAACATACATACATAATCATCCAAACAAACCCTTCTTTAATTATTTCTTCATCTGAATTCGAATTTTATGAGTGAAAAATACCTTTAAAATCCATGAAGAATTAAGTACTTATAAGCAGATTCATGCATCTACCGATAACTTCACGTCAAAAAAAACATTCTATTAATTGTACCCTTAACGATTAAAATTCAATAGAAAACTTTGTTGAATAATAATAATAATAATAATAATAATAATAATAATAATAATAATAATAATAATAATAATGATAATAATAATAATCGATGCAGTCGGTCAAATTTACTGTGGATAAAACAGTAGTCCAATGATACATATAGGAAGTTCATTGAACTTGTCTTAGTGTGGTAATTACAACTTGAAAAGCCAATGGAGGTTAATTATAAAAAAATATTTAATATATGGCTGTTGTATTTATATATGGAAAAAGTGAGCTTTTATATATAGATTACTTCTTATATATATGTAACATGACAATAAAAAAATGAACATGCGGTACTTTTGGCATTATTAAAAATTCACAATTGCACTATTCAATTAATTGAATTTAGATAAAGTCGGAATTACAAAATTGCAACTTGCCACGAATGAACAGTAATTGAGTTAGGTATATAGAATATGCCACTCCAATATGTATAGAACATCATTGAATTATATTTATAATATTAGTATATTTTAATGTTGGGAGATGTGAATAATGGAGTATAAGTTAGTGAACTATTTCTTCTATCGTCAATTGGTTTTTGAATGAACCTCATTTGACTTGTGTACTAGATTACTAACGCATGTGCACCCATGCACACGACTCTCAGTATTAATGATATGGGATTTAAAGCGGGTTCTTTACAGAACGTCAGAACCTGACTTAAAAATCCTTTAATTTTTTTTTAAAAAAGAAAAGAAAATTAATTAAAGAGATATAATACGTAGTATCTTCTTCTCCGCTCATGGTGGATTTTTTGTTAACTATTTGGTTCCATCTTTGGCAAGATTAAACAAATTTTAACCTTTCCAATTTAATAGCGACATCAATTAAGAGTTTAAAAAGGGGAAAAAAAACCGCCAACTCTTAATGGTTTAAAACAAGAAGATGAACCACTTGCTCTAATTGTTGTTTTGGATGAGATTATTAAGATTTTAGGGTTAAAATCAACTAACTTGTTCTAAATAAACCTAAAAAAAACTTACAACAGGGTATAAATTAACATAATGGGAAAAAAAGCCGTACATGAATTGATTCAAATTTTCCATTATGATAGATGGTTTAGTTGTCACTTGCAAGTTGCAGCTTGTATATAGCCAATCCTTTAAAAAAAGTAAACAGCAGCTTTTAAAGTCGGTTATGGTGTTGTGCTGTTTTATATATACAGGAGCTATAAAAATATTAAACATATGTATGTTTGGATTTAATGCATTATAATTATCATACATTTATAAGTATAAATACTTAAATAATATTTGGGTAATACACGTTTGTTGTATGAGATATTATTCATCCTAGGTAGATAAGTAGACTGGATTGAGGTCTGCCCAACTCAATTTATCTATAAATTGTAAAATGTTTATCTATATCTAAGTTTATCTACAAGAGATTCTGCCTATAAAGTTTTCTCTGTTAAAAATAGAGGGTGTAGAATTATTGTGATAGTGTATCAATTACATTAAGGGTCTTACATTAAGGGTCTGATTGGTATAAAATTTGGAAAGGTAAATGAAAACGAGATGAATGTATTGTTAGAAATTTTAATCATTTCCCCATCTTTCAATTTTTCATACAAACTTTATTTTGTTTTCCTCATTTCAATCATCCATTTGAACCAATGATGACCATATCTCATATATTCCCCTAATAATTACCTCTCTTATCTTATTTTTATATAAAAAAGAGCATTTTCTCTTATTTAGACTCACAAATGAAACTTCTCTATAATATATTTTTGGGAAATTTCGCTTGGTAGCCACGAGGTTTGTTCTTTTTCGCATGGTACCCAAACATTTTAAGAATTTTGCATGGTAACCATGAGGTTTTGATAAATTTCGTGTGATAACCAAACTTATTAAAAATCATATAGAAATTATATAAAATGATAAATATATTATAATTCACTCACTTAATCACTCATTTTGGTGTTTTACTTTTAAAAAACCGTCAACAACCCTTTTAATATTTAAGGAGATTAAATTATTTACCCAAAGAATTAGTAAATTATAAAAAAATCACCTAAAATTAAAAAAAATAAGTACATAAAAAATGAGTAAATTATTTAAAATAGGTACTTAATTTATTTTCAAATCCATAAATTAAGTACATATTTTAAATTACCATTCATTCATATTTGTTTAAACTAAATAAAATATTTTGGATAAAATAAACTTTGTATTATATATCTAATATGTAATCTTTTTAAAACATTAGAAAGGTTATTGATGACTCCTTGAAAACAACCAACTACATTGGGTAATTATGTATACTTTTTCAAATTTAATTTTTTTTTAAAAAAAAACTACCATTATTTTTTTTTTGTATAATTTATTCATTTATCGTGCATTTAATGGGTAGCACTATAAAATTTTTAAATGGTTTTGGTTAACTTTTTAAAAATAAAAAACCAAAATTGGGTTGTTGTGTGAAAAAAATATATTTTATGATTATTTTGTGATTTTACCTATACTCTAAAAGATTTTTAACCAATTTGATTATCATAAGAAATTTGCCCAAACCTCGTGGCTACCACACAAAATTGGTCGAAACCTCGTGGTTACCATACGAAATTTTTGAAAAGTTTGGGCATCATGCGAAAAGAGTCAAACCTTGTGGCTACCAGACGAAATTTCCCTATATTTTTTCATACAAAATTTGTTTTTATTCCTTTTACCTTATATAATCCTATACCAAATGAGACATAAGTATGTAATGTCAATCAATTAATTAAGTTTACAATGGAATTATAAACTTTCATAATAGTGAGAGCATGTTTGATTTACATAATTTTCAATGAATTTGTAAATTTTAAATTATTTTAAAAACATTGCAAAATATGTATTAAGGTCTAATGTCTATACTTACTTTTTAATCCCTTATAAGATTCAATAATAGGGTTCTGACCGTGTGGTTTCACCTTCTTTGGTATGGAGTTTTCTCCATCAATTTACAATAGTTTTATTCATCTTTAAATTATTTAAAATTGAGTGGTTGACATATATAAACTTATTTTTCTAATTTTATTGAATCCCATTCCGCTTAGTTACAAGACCATAGATGATGATGTGAAAGTGGTTTACAGCAAATATTTACATCAATATAATCTTTACATCAATAACCAAAATCTGACATATATGTATAGTATTCATCCTTACCAATTGAGCCTAACTTGCATTTTTTTTTAAATATACAACGAGGGTAATTAATCTTTGTGGTAAACTCTTGCATGTGACTCAGTTAGAAAGAGTCACGAATCAGGTAAATCGATCTGCGTCGATCGGTTAGATCCAATGTTAAAAAATAATATAAATCTTAATTTTTTCACTCTGAGTCACAAATCAGGTAAATCGATCTGCGTCGATCGGTTAGATCCAATGTTAAAAAATAATATAAATCTTAATTTTTTCACCTAGTAAAAAAAGAGACAAAATTCGAACCCAAAACCTCTGATTAACTCCTCTCACTTTTTACTATTGAACCACCCCATCGGGTGCAACACCATTGATTCAACAAATGAGTCAATACCAACAAGAAGAATTAATGTGACAAGTTGTGTACTTTGGATCTTTTTGTTAAAGCTACGGAGTAGTTCTTAAAATTAATAATTGGAGTGTTTAACAAAATCAACCGTAGTTGACAATTTTAAATAGGCAAAATGGCATGAAATCACCCTTTAGACAGGGCGATTTGTATTAAATCACCCCTTGAATGTGAAATTGTAGTAAACCACTCACTAAAGCCCAAATGTTTGCAAAACACCACCCGTCCTTCGATTATGTTAGGGTTTCATTCATCTTTTACTTAAAAGACTAAAACACCCTTATTTGTTTATCAAATTTTCACAAGGATGCCCTAAGCTTCTAATAAAAAACAGTGGTAGATAATTCACACCAAATCTATATCACTCAGCATTCAAGGGTTCAATAGCATAAATTGAGAAAATCATTCGGGGTTAAAAGTTTGGAACATCCAAGCACTTTTCAGCTGCTAGAATCCCTAGACATCATTGAGCTCCACCACCATCCAAGCACTGTTCAAATCGTTGCTCTTGTGTATGAACTTTTCAAAGTGAATTCCCAAATTTCCCCCAAATTCTCCAATCAAAATCTAATGAAACTCTAGGGTTATAAGGGTAATTTTTCACATGTAACAACATCTAAACGGAAAAGTTGATGGTAAAATGAGATAAGTGGCGATTTGCAGTCATTTAGGCTTTAGTGGGTGGTTTTCTTCAATTGTGAATTTAAAGGACGGTTTAATGCAAATTGATTTATTTAAAGGGTCGTTTCTTGCAATTTGGCCTTTAAAATAAGTGTGGTTCAACTAGCTTTGGCTGCTTTGGGGCCTTTGGCACTCTTTTTTATAGCGATCTTTAACGACAGTAGTTTGGTTTTGAAAAGATATTAATTTTTGTATGGAATCTTGGTGTGTTTGGATTCCCTAATACATTAATTATAATTTAATAATTTTATTTTAATTTAATACTGTAAGTGTTTAATTGTATAATTAAAAAATTCGTAAACCTTAGATGATGATAATGATAATAATAATAATAATAATAATAATAATAATAATAATAATAATAATAATAATAATAATAATAATAATAATAATAATAATGTAACTAAATATAGACACAAATCAAAATAAAATCATTATATTATAATTATCTTTCGGTTTTTCTAATCTATGCCTCAAATATATACCGGTTAAGAAGTTCAATTGAGAAAATTCATCAAATTAAAATTATTTGTTTTTTCTTAATATTATTTTCCTATAATCGTTTTTTATTTAATAAGTAATCTTTTCTGATTAAGCTTTTTAACACTCTCAGGGAACAACATGTTAAAAAATTGATTAACTTTTTTGTTTTTTGGTCTAAACGTTATAATTAACTAATGCATCTGAGATTCGAACCATATACCCCAAGTTGATATAGGGTGATCGTACGGACGCTAGTATAACCAATCGATTATTAATTAAGTTAATCATAGTTAATGGGAATAATAAATAATTATATTGATCAATCAACGCTGCTAAACGCTCAACACGTGTTATGCATTCTCCCTTAATCTACAACAGTAGGGCTCCCTCAAAGTCTAATTGGGAATAATTAACTACTCCAATACTACTATTTCTGAATTAGCATTATTTTTCTCTCAAAAAAGTAATACTCCCTCAGTTCGACAAAACTTGTCATTTTAGCTTATTTTACAAATTTTAAGACAATTAACAAATGTACTGGTTTACCCTCAATTACTACCATTTTTTTTACTTTATCGAAAACTACAACTAACAAACCATTATTCGTATCAAGGGTATTTTTGTAAAGTGAAGGACAAAATACCTACAATGACAAGTTTTTTTGAACAAAAATAACACCCTAAAATGACAAGTTTTGCCGAACGGAGGGAGTAGTAATGTATTTTTTAAAAAGTAAAATTTTAAATATGGTCATATTAATTGTTCATATGGCGAGGAGTCGGGATATGCTACACCCCAGGGTGCACCACTAAATTATTTCGAGTATAATTTTAAATTAAAAAAATCATTTTAAAAAAGTAAAAAAGTTGTAAACTTAAAAGATCAATTAGATTAGAAAATAAATTTTATGTTTTTTTTAAAACATCATTTTTTTCAATAAAAGTTTATAAATGCGTAAATATAAGTATGTGGAATACAGATATTTATTTATTTTTTTAAAAAAATAAAATTATATCAAAAATAATTTAGTGATGCATAGTGGAGGACCCATGGGGTGCAGCAGGTCCAGACTCACGGCGTCATTGGCCAAAAAACACTTTTGTAATTACTTAAGACTACATCGCAAGCGGCTGAATTGGTTTGATTATAAAACCAACTAGTTCAGAACCTGCACTATGAGCCGATTTTGTTTAATTTAAATAAGTTTGATATTAATACTTGTTTAATCACTTAATTAATTTCTTTTAATATTTCTAAATTGTTACATAATTAACATATAATTTAAAAAATCATTATAATATATACATATATATTCTTTATTTTTTTGAATTTAAATAAATTTAGTATTAATATTCATTCCCCTAATTCTGTGATTCTATATTTTTTTTTCTAAATATTCAATCAAAGATAAATAATTAAATAAATATTTACACTTTCAAAATATTTACGAAAATATTCATTTTTGTCAGATATGGCAGAAAAACACGGTCTCATGTAGCGTTTTATTAACAATACAGAATATTTGAAATTGGAGGGAAATCGGGAATAAAATGTCAATAATTTTATTTCCAGTATCTAATGTTTATATATTCAATATTTTTTTTAATGAGAAACGCGGTATCGTACCGCGTCTCTCCCTTTTTTTGTTTGTTGTTACAGGTCGGTTGAACGTAAATGGGAAGAGGAAGACGGGGCTGGACTAGGGCGGCGGAGCGCGGAGGCGTCGGAGGCAAGGGCGGAAGCGGAGGCGGAAGTGGTGAGCAGGAGGTGGTGGGTTGGAGGAGGATGGAGGCGGTACGGTGGTATGGGCTGGAAGAGGGCGTAGGTGGTGGCTGGAGGAGGGCGGACAGGGGCGGCCCTAGGGTGGGGCGGGCGTAGGCGGGCGTAGGCGGCCGCCCCACCCTTCGACCCACGCGTCCCCGACTTTTGAAAAAAAAAATAAAAAATTATTTATATATATATGGGAGTGTTGTAATTAGTAAAACTAGGATGGATATAGAATCAACTAATCTACTTTGTTTAGTTGGTTGGTGGGAAGAAAGGAAAATAAATTGAGACCAAAGGTTGGGGGTTCAATTCCTACTAGCCTCCTTTTTAAAAAAAAATTTCACCTTTACCTTCTACCCACTTATTTAATTATATTCTCACTTCCCGACCTCCCTATTAGATACAAATTATCTAGCTATAACTAATTAAGCCTCATAAAATTGGTGAAATTAGCTCTCTTTTTTTTAAAAAAAAAAATTCCACCTCCCTCAAAAAAGTTTTTTTTATTCTTTGTTCAACTTGCACCCGCTCTCTATATATGTTTCTACCCCTCAGGGGCGGATCCTTTTGAGGGCCAGAGGTGGCAGTCGCCCCCCCAATCAAAAATAAAATTTAATATACATATTCCTCTCGCCGATAGCTTCGATTTGATATATTATAAGCTCAAATCCAATACCTGAGTAAAAAGTTATAAACGTTTCAAAATTGAAGCGATATAAATGATTTTTTCACATCATTTACCAATTAATATACTTCTATCATACTTATCATTTGTTAAACTTCACAACTTAATACTATAATTAAACTCGAAAACTTCGAATATTGATGACTTTTTCGAAAAAAATAGAGGTCAATTTTCCGCCCCCTCAACTTAGTGCTTCAGGATCCGCCACTGCTATCCCTTATTTAATTATATTCTCACTTCCCGAGCTCCCTATTATATATAAATTATCTAGCTATAAACTAACTAAACCCCATAAAATTGATGAAATTAGGATTTGATTATGAGAATAAATTTTGTGAAATTTTCATTAGAGTTTGTGATTTTGAGAATAAATTTTGTGTTTTAATTATTGTGTATATGTGATTTTGAGAATGAAATTTATTAATTGAATTTGTGAAGCTTTATGCAATATTTATATTTTCGTACCCTACATGTCTTTGGGAACCAAAAGATATTATAAAGTTGATGAGTTTACAATTCTAGATAATATGCAAAAGCCTTGAATTTAACATGATTGAATTTCGATAAGTTTACACGTACTCCTAAATATGACAAATGCCTGAATTTCCAATGAATGATGAGAAACCACTACCATAGCAATTAAGCAAATGTAAGTCTACTTTTCTACAATCCATTGCTAAGTTGAAAGTCGTAGCTTAGGTAAAGGAGTTTATTCAAGACCAATATCTCAGTACACACTAGAAATTTCGCGTCCGCCCCACCTTTCGGAGGATCCTGCGGCCGCCACTGAGGGCGGAGGCTGTGGGCCGGAGTCCGGAGGTGGTGGGCTGGAAGAGGGCGGAGGCGGTGGGCCGGAGGAGGGCGGAGGAGGTCGGAGGTGGTGAACAGGAGGTGCCCATGGTGCTGGACATGGGAGAAGAGGTTGTTCAGCTTTTGACCCCCTTTTTAAAGTAAAAACGTGTTCTCAGACCGCGCTTTTAGTTTAGTTTAGTTTTTTTTAATTTAAAAATATAACACGCGATTTTAACCCGCGTTTTATACGAAACTGACCATAAAACGCGGTTTTAAACCGTATTTTTTATTTATTTTTTCTTCACTTTTTATTCAGTTTTAAATTTTAGGATTTTCAAAAGAAACGCGGTCTCCATCAAATCTGCAAAAAAATGAATATTTTTGTAAATAATTTGAATGTGTAAATATTATGGTAAATAATTGTTTTTAAGTGAATATTTTGAAAAAAAATTCGTGACTGTAAACTAAACCAAAAGGTATGCTTGGGGGTTCCAATACAGTACATTATATTGATGACTTTGAAGTAGGGTGGTGTCAGTGTTCTAAAAATCGCGCCTAGGCGGTGCCTAGGCGCTAGGCGGGAGGGGACCTAGGAATTTTTAAGCCTAGGGGGCCCTCTAGACGGAAATCTGCCTAAGCAGCGCCTAGAGCTGACGATTATTTAATTTTAGCTTTTTGGCACGTGATTAGTCAACTTAGGGTTTTTTTACCCCTATGGTTCTGAATTTTATATATTTGCTTTTGAGTCAAACCTATGGTTCTGAATTTTAGGAGTTTTAGAGTCTTTAGTTGGACGCATATTTTTGCGTTTATTTACTTAAATGTTAGTTATGCATCGCAAATTTGAGTTTATGAGTGATATTATGGATTATTTTACTTTATATGAATCATTGACATGTGTTATACGTTAAAAGATGAGGAAATAATCAAGTTTGTTCTAAGTCCGCCTAGGTGCTAGGCGGTCACCCGCCGCCTAACGGCCACCTAACGCATTTTAGAACATTGGGTGGTGTACAACGGTTGCGCATAGGAGGTGGTCCATAAGGTGATGGCGTTGGACGGTGGCGATGTCACTCGGGACTAGCCGGAGATGGAAACGGACCCTTGTAATTTATTTTGTACACAAAATGATATGGACCAGTTCATATGACTTGTCCATCGTAGATATCTTTTTTCCTAAAGCTTCCTTGCGGACAAGAACTTGTAGTTTAAAATCAGGGTGAAAGATAGTAAGATAAGTAAGCTGGCTGTTGCGATCCGAGCTGTTGAAGGATGTCCTCGGCGCTGAGGAACAGCAGTCATCGCCCCTTAGACGTCGAGGGGCAATGTCTGCTGGCTGCTTTCACCTCACTTTGAATCCATTCACAGGAATCAGAGCTTCTTTTAGAGTTTAAACCAAACAGTAATAATACAAAATGCAGCCCTGAATTACGCTAGAGAGTACAAACTATCCACACGGAATATACAAATCAATGGATCCAATTCACAAAAACACCACAACAATCCCAATTCACAAGCACCAAATTTATGGATCCCTTTCCCCATTTCTTGTTTTCCGTCGTGTCGTTGCTGGAGGAGAGCGGCTGTGGTTCGCTAATTCGCATTACCTGTAGCTTACCTCCGGTGACTTGAAGAAGAGCCTAACCAACCACTGGATAGGTCCGAGCACCTGAGCTCTCTTCTTCCTCCAGAACCATATTGCTGCGTTGTACTGCTCGTTTCTTATCGTCCTTGTAGCTGCCCTCCAGTCGTACTTCTCCACCTCAACCCTCGCTGCCTGGCCGATCCTCTGCCGAAGCTCTGTGTCCTGCAACAGCGGCTTCAGCTTCGACAGGCAATCGTCGAGGTCCCCTGGGGTGTAGCAGAAGCCCGTCTTTCCCTCCTGATCCTCCGGGATTATGTCGATGATTCCGCCTGCCCTTGTGGCTACCACTGGGATCCCGGATGACATGGCCTCAAGCACGACCAATCCGAGAGTTTCCGACTCCGAAGGCATGACGAATACGTCGCCACTTGCGTATGCTTGAGAGAGCTCCTCGCCCTGGAGCATCCCTGTGAAGACAGCTGGCATGCCGGTGAACATCTTCTCGAGCTCCTCCCTATGAGCATATCAAAATCATTAGCTTTTCATTTTATGAAAACAACCACCTCAAATGTAGATTTTTCATCCAAGACGTTATCCTATAAAACATTGATTCAGATATCCAAAGGTTGCATTTCGGTTAGTCCAGTTCATTCACTGCCAGCGAGAACTAGGTGTATCGATCATCCATGCTTTACAGCGGTTAATAGAACAAAATGGATAAATGAACTCACCGGTATGGACCATCTCCAACAAAAGCAATCCTAGCTTCTGGGATAGCGTCCATAACCCTGTCAAATCAACGCAAAGAATCAGCAAGAATAATTTTAAGCGTGAAACACACAGATGGTAAGTTCAAGAATGCAGTTGTACCTCTTGAGGAAATCCAAACTTTTCTCTACACCCAACCGGCCAACGTGAATTATAAGTGGTTTATCGGGTTCTCCATTGCTGAGTCTCATTCTCATTTCATGAGAGCGGAAGCACGGATTAAAGCTCTCGGAGTCCACTCCTTTATTCCAAAGACGGATCTTGTTGCCTTGAAATAAGCAACCATAAAATAGGAGAAAATCAGGGATAAGCAAGCTTAAGGTAATGTGTTTCAATTTGGCACAAATTGTAACCCAAGTCGGGAAAATGTTGTTTAGATTTCTTTTAGGGTACCTGCTGCTACTTTGTATGCCTCAAGATCCTTCGCAATGGCAGCTGATGGAACCAAAGTGAGATCAGCGGCTTGGTGAAGAAATTCTGGAGGTAAAAGGGGGGAAAACATTTAGTTATCATGTAAGACAAACTGGATACATATAGGCAAGATTCAAGAAGGAACACGAATGCGTACTTATAACCATCCACATTGGTTTCACCAGCCAGCTAAAAGTATACCTTGGAATATATCTACACAGTCGAAATCAAGATCAGCTCTGCACATGGGAATCAAAAACTGGAAAAACTAACACCAAAAATTGCATAAAGTTGCAAACTTACACAGGTACATGAGTGTGATAGGACATCACTATGGGAACAGACAGCATTTTCGCAATAGCAAGCGCGCCAAATACCTGAAATAGACAATATTGGTTGTAAATTTATATCTCATTAGTGAGCTCTTCTTGAGGTGGCAAGGAAAATCTTCAGAAGTAACTGAGGGTGATTTTTTTATGCATACCATTATACCAGGTGAAGATGCATGTATAATATCAGGTTTGAATGCAGCAACTTCTGAAATTATTCTTGGGCTTAGAGCAAGAGAGAGCGGCACTTTCTGGTACCACGGGCAAGGAAAGCTGCAATAGAGATCGATGCACCATGAGACGAGATCAAACATGTAGAGACATAATCGATTTATGGAGGGATCACCTAATTCTATTAAGTCATTAGTCATTCTCTTCAGCAAATCGATAATAAAAGCAGTCAATATCCAGACTAATGCATCAGAACTTTTCCATTAAGCCGTTCCATACTAGAAATCTTATTACTACTTCAAAAAATAGATGTATGAAAAGGTAAAGCATTCAAGTTCAATGCATCAGATTACTTTCCGAAAGTAACAAACAAACGATCAATTTAGTAATCCGATTCGGTTAAAAAGGAAGCCCTTTATTATAAAGCAGAAACACCAAACATTTACAGAACACTAGTGCAGAAAAAGAAGTAAACAACAGAAATTAGTCTTTAACTACCTGCGCGAACCAATCAATTTAGCTCCATAAAACTCCTCGGGAACTCCTTCATGCGTTGTTACAACCATAACCTGAGCCAAGAATACAAGTTATGAAAATTCCAAGAGTATTCCCCTCAAACCAATGTAGCAATAGTAGTCATACATGGAATGTATAGGACCAAAGCAGCTACACAAATTCTACATGAAAGGGAGACAAAGCACAAATTTTTTTTTTTGGGTAGTGACAAAGCACAAAAATTCTAGGATCCTATGCAATTTATGACAGAATTTTTCGGCTAAAAAGGGACGAGTTCTCTCCACATGACAACCGTGCAAGTGGCTCTAACATGGACAGAAGATACTGATTCAAAGGAGAGCATCATACAAATGTGAACAGCTAACGAACAAAATCAGTATAGGAAAATACCTCATCCCCCATTTCACGGAGGTATTTGATAAAATTCTGGAACCTATTTTTATATCCAGACACATATCTGCAAAGAAAAGGGGGAAACCATGATCAGAGTCTCCATATTTACTACAGCAAATAGACTAGAATGGATCAAACTATGCAACTGTGCCTGCAGTTCGAAATCGATAGCATCGTTACAGCAACTCATTAGCACTAGCACCCTCAGTGTTAAAGCCCTTCAGTAACAATCTGATCGTGGTTATTCCTTAGCAAAACACCATCACCTCTTACAGTTATCAGCTCAGTAGATGCTAATGCTTTTGACAGACCGTTAAAACAGTTAAATCCCCACCCAATCCCATTGGAAATTTTAACAGTTCAACATCAGAAACGTTCAATCAGCAAGACAACACAGCAAACACCGCTGGCAAGAACTTTTAACAGACTGTCATGTCATCAATGACAGCAGAAAATATATTTTTAATATATGTATGGAGACCACTAAACCTTAGTTTAAGAATTAGTGTAATAAAATATCAACAAGAACTTGCAATTACAATTTATTTTTGACCAAAAAGATAATCCAAATTCCAAAAAAAGTCATTAAGTACCTAAATTGTGCATGATCTATTTGTTGAAATGGTCCTAAAATTAGAAAAAAAAAAAAAGCGAAATCCAGAACAACCAAATGCACGAATCAGAACCTCACAGTCAACCATCAAAATCACAGACTATAAAGTACTGTAATAATTAACGCTGAAATCAAGGTTAATAGTAGTTTTCAGATACGCACGCGAAAGGAGAAGGCTCAACAAAGAGGGCGATTCGACGAGGGCGGGAAGAAGTTTCAGCTTCGGCCTCCTCTAAGAGAGGCTCCTCCTGTTTATCTTCGTCATTCTCCGTCAAATTGGTGAGCGTAACCGCCATGTCGTCCTTGCTGGAAGCTGATAGGGCGCGAGATCCAAGGCGGCGAACTCGTAAACTGTCAGAGCGAACGACCTGGGGTCTGCGGCGGCGGGGAAAGCAAAGGGAGGAGGAGGAGGGAGAGGAAGAGGAGCAGGTGGGAGAGAGGGAAGGGGGTGGGAGAGAGAGATTTATAGAGAGAGAAGATGAAGAAGAGGTCATGATTGATTGATTGTTAAATACGAATTCGATTACAGAGAGGTTTTTGATAGACACTCTGGGGAGGGAGGGAAGGAATCCGATGGAGGGAGAGAGAGAGTGAAGAAATGGATATTCTTTACGAGATAATTGGAATTTGGGGAATAATTTACAGGTCCCTTTGGTATATGCTTCCATTTTTTTTCTGACAATTACATTTTACTTATTGCTCGCACTTCATATTTGTATTTATTCAATTCGATTTTAAAAAAATGTGTTTAAAATCTGTTTATTTATAAAAAGTAAATGAGTCTAAATCGAGTTAAGTTTGGACTGAGATCGAATTATTCGAATTATAAAACAGTTTTAGTTGTTTATGATATAATATTCGAGTATTTTAAGGAGATAAAAATCCTATAAAATAATATTTTTTTAATGATTTTTGTATAACGTCATACTTAATACTTAATTATTAAAAAATAATATTTTATATAGTTTTTATATCCTTACAAAATATGCACAAAATGAAAAACGACGTTTAATTTGAAACGAATGGAGTATAGTTGAATCGAGCATTCGAGATTAAAAATTGGTACATGTTCGATTTATTTAGGAAAATAAATAGGTCTATTCTAAGTGTTTTAAAAATTAAAAACAAACCGAGTTCCAACAACTCGAATGGTGGTGCTCTGATTCATAAATAGGATAAAATATTGGGTGATACTGATCAAAATTTTTTCTTATCTTTATATTTTTTTTTCTAAAAAGCAAGGTCAAAAGAGACTAGATTGATCTGGTGAAATCTAGGGTCCGTGATAGCTGGGGTGTTCTTCGCAGTGAGCATGGTAAGTGACTTAAGGATTTATGGCTAATCATCACGGCTCTGATGGATGAACTTTGGGGAGTTATACATGGTCTTGAGTTAGTGTGAAAGTACAGATACATATGTGTGCATGTGGAAGTTGACTCTCATATTGTCCTCTAACTCAATTGGAAGGGTGTTGATGTTATACACTAGGTATTTACCTTGGTTTTGTAGTGCCAAGGTTTTCGTGAGAGAGACTACATCTTGAGATTTAGTCGTATTTTCGAGAAGACAATAAGATCGTAGTAGACTCACTTGCTAATTTTGCTACAGTGCACGTGTTAAATGATCCACCTCTTACTATTAGGAATATGTACGTTGTTATATATTTTAATTGATATTAATTGTCCCCGTACGACTCATTTATAATTTTTCATTTCCATTAATAAGAGAATAGATTGATCCGAAAAAATAAATACAATAATAAAAACACAAATTCGGACACAAGTTTTTCACGTGTTTTAGCTACTAAAAAGGACACAAAAACACACAATTTACAACTTCATTTCCCGACAGATAAAAAATAATTGTCTTGCAATGTATTTTGAAATCCAAACACAAAAGTTGTAAATTTGACTCCGAATTTGAGCTACATTTGTTGTGGACAAATCCTCACGAGTCACGACTCGAATATGAGTCGAACCCCCGACCAGAAGTTGTAGTCGGCACACAGTCGATGCCATGCCACAATAAAATATCTAAAATGGTTTTGTGGCTCGCATTTATAAGTACTACTCCCCACGTCACGTGCTTCATAATTAATTTCATGTTGTCCTCATGTCCTCTGCAGTCGGGATCCACTGGTCCAAATTACCTATCTCCCTACTGTCTCTTCTTTTCTATTGGTCCACATGTCATTTCTTTTTATTTTTCATTAGCTTAACTCCAAAAAATTAATTTTGTACGGGTATTAACCATTAACCCATTACTCTATTCCCGCCCACTTTCCCGCTTCAATCTTCCCCCTTTCTAGTTCCAGTTCCAATCTCCCCAAAATTCCTTGTCCATTAAAAAAATTTGAACTTTCAACCCACATTAAATGCAACCATGGACATCAGTAATTTCCAACAGCAGTCGACAATCAATAGTGAAAACTTAGATTCGGTAAATCTGTGTTTTTTTTGGTGATTTAGGCCTATTTTGAATATTGTCTTTGTGAATAAAATCATTAGAATAATTCTTTATACAATTCATTAGTAGGTGTAATCAATTGTTTTTTTAATATATATATATAAATTTCAAGGTTATGGATGGACTTGATGTCGCTAGCCAAAAAACACAATCCCGACGTCGATTGGAATTTGAGCAAGATGATGGCCTTACCGTTGATGAAGAGAGCAAGGATGAGATGGATGCTAAGATATCTGAAGCATTGGTGCCAAGGGTCGGAATGGAGTTTCAAACAGAAGAAGCAGCCTATGAATTTTACAACACTTATGCTTTAGAGTTTGGTTTTTCTGTTCGGAAAAGCAAGTCACATAGCTACAAGGGGAAGGTGATTGACAGGATTTTTGTGTGTTCGTGTGAAGGTAAACGTGGTCCGGATAAGCGAGATGCTTTCTATAAATCACATCGACCGGAGACAAGATGTGGATGCTTGGCTATGCTAAAAATCTGTTGTCGTAAAACCGATAGGTATTGTGTCGTCAAGTTCATTGCAGAGCATAATCACAACTTGGCAAGTCCAAGTAAAGCTCATTTATTCAGATCACATCGAAGGATATCAATTTCTCAAGCATCTGAAGTAGATATGGCTGAGATTTCGGGGATTGCTCCAAAAAATGCATTTGAGTTCATGGCTAACCAAGCTGGAGGTCGCGAAAATCTTGGATTTGCTCATGTGGATTACAAGAATTACTTGCGAACAAAGCGCACATTGCATATGCAATCAGGAGATACAGGTGGTGTTTTAGAGTACTTGCAAATGATGCAAATAGATGATCCTAGCTTCTTTTATGCTATTCAAGTGGATGAAGATGATTTAATTACTAATATATTTTGGGCTGATGCAAAAATGATGGCTGATTATGATGATTTTGGTGACGTAGTTTGCTTTGATACTACATATCGGAAGCATAAAGATGGTCGCCCCATTGCCTTGTTTGTTGGTGTGAATCATCACAAGCAAAGTGTTATTTTTGGTTGCGCATTATTATACGATGAAACAACGTGTTCATTTATATGGTTGTTTGACACATTTAAGAGGGCTATGGGGGAGAAATTACCAAAGACAATCCTTACTGATCAAGATGCTGCAATGTCAAGTGCACTTGCTTCCCAATGGCCAGAGAGCTACCATCGACTTTGCTTATGGCACATATTTCAGAATGCAGCCATTCATTTGAGTCATGTGTTTAATGGCTTTAAAGAGTTTGCAACAGATTTTAGTTCTTGTGTTTATGATCATGACCATGAAGAAGGTTTTTTGAATGCTTGGAATGAGATGCTTCGTAAGTATGACTTGCAGAACAATGCTTGGCTAAAGAGGATGTTTAACATCAAAGAAAAATGGGCATTAGTATATGGGAGAGATACCTTTTGCGCAGACATGATCACTACCCAGCGGAGTGAAAGCATGAACAAGCTCATCAAAAGCTATGTAAGTTACAAGCATGACATGAGGAGATTTTTTGAGAACTTTCAGCGATTACTGTATAATCGGCGATATGATGAAATGGTTGCAGATTTCAAGGCTAGCCAAAGTAAGGAGGTAGTGTCTTTTCCGGTTGAAATTTTAAAGCAGGTTGCGATTGTGTATACACCAAAAGTCTTGAAATTGTTTCAGGCAGAATTGTGTAAATCTTATGACTGCCACATTGAACTTTGTGGTGAGGTAGATGGATTTGTAAAATATTTTATCACCCCCCATAGAAAGCACTACAAGCATGTTGTGTCTTATGATCCTTCACATGAAGAAGTCTTCTGCAGCTGTAGAAAATTTGAGTTTGCTGGTATATTATGCAGTCATATATTGAAGATGTTCTCCATCAAAGGAATAGAAAAAGTGTCTGAAAAGTACATTTTGAAGAGATGGACAAAAGATGCCAACAAACGAAGTAGTAGAGTTAATGGAGAGAGCTCAACCGCAGATACTAAAGTGGTGATGGGAAGGCGTTACAGAAACTTGTGCCGTTTATCTATTCGGCTGGCCACAAAAGCAGCAGAGTTTGATGATGTTTATGCCACTGTGCAAGAGGGCCTAACGAATTTGCTAAAAGAAGCCAATTTGAAATTAGCAGAAAAGGTTTCCCAATCCCTCTCTAGGAGTGTTCAGGTGGTAGAAAGCGATCTTACTCAGAGTGATATGATGCATCAAGTGAAGGGAGTAAAGTTGAAGCCAAAACCTGGAAATCGGTCAAGTAAAAGGATCATAAGCTCTCTTGAAAAGAAAAGGAAATATCAAAGAGGGAAAAAGAAACCATTGCCTCCTGATGATGGACAAAGTTCTATGGATTATCATACTGAGCAAGCCACCATGCATGGTCACCCTACAAATTTGGTACAGGTAAAGTTTAAACTCCATATTTCTGCTCTAGAGCAAGTTCAATTCCATTTTGCTAATCCAAAATGATTTAATTCGTGAAATAATTTAATTTGTTCCTTTTTTTAAGTGTATTTCATCTGCTCCAGAGCAAGTTCAAATTCATTTTGCTTCCCATGTTGACAATTTGAATGCCCCCTCTCATCAGCTAGCATTGCTTCCTTGGTTGCCACATCCACAGGTATTGAAGTTTTATAATCTTTCTATTATTATATGGTTTTCAATTTTAAATGTATTTCTTACATTAAGTCTCTTGTTGATTCTAGTGTAATGACATATATGCTTATGCTAAACTCCTTCAAAGTAAGGACACCTGAGATTTCAAGTGGTGAGATGTTGGTCTTGAAGACTCTTGCTAGCTGATGTGCTGTATTTTGTGGTACTTTATTATGCTACTGTACAACTTGGTGATATGGTGACCTGCTGATTTTGTGAATTCAACTACAACTGATTTTGTGAATGGGTGAATTCAACTGCAACTGATTCTGTAAATTGATGAATTCAATTAAAGTTGATTGTCTGAAGCCACATATTTTGGATTAGCAAGTGATCTACTGAATTTGATTTTGGCCTTGCTGTTGCATTTTACTTATGAATTTCAATTTACTATTTTACATTATTTGATGTAAGCCCATGTGGGATTCGAACCCACGTCTTTGTACTTTAGCACAATGCTCTACCAATTGAGCTAATAGGCTAGAAGTTTAAGAAAAAAAAGCTAAAATGATTCTTGACAAAATTTACCTCTTAGTCAGATTTCACAGTTTGATAAATATCAGCAGAGAGGGAAACTAAATACATAATTGATCAGAGATCAACCCATACAAATTTCAGTGTTTCTCATGTCCTTTACTCGAATACCAATCTCTTTTATCTATCATTAGTGAAACCGATCTAACTAAAATCATCCACTTAAAAAACCATGAACAAATTTCTCAGTTTAACAAATCTCAGCAGAGGGAATCACTTCTATCAATGAGCAAAGATCACCTATAAACTGAGAGCATCAACACCATCAAGCTTTGGCAGACACTATATTTCCAGCCAACAAGTAATCCATGTGGAGCTATACACTGGAAGTTATCAGCACACTAGGAGTTCATATTGGTTCAAAACAGTAGGAAAACAATCAGGAAAGAAATTTGATCCAAGGACAATAAAAATTTACATTACACAGGTTTGAAGGGCAACTAAAAGAAAGCAAGATGGAACATGAATCAAACCTCAACACCATCATTTTCAGTGTCTGCAAAGTCCTCCGCTTCTAATTCTAACTCACTGTTTGCAAATCGCAAGCCTATCAAACTAAGGAATGAATCTTTCAAAAAAATCATGTGACAAGAGATACAAGGCTTCAATTTGAGAAAACCATGTGAATTCGATCATATAGTAGGTAGCCTCTTATCAATTTTGAGAAAACCCCAAATCTTAAATAAAACCCCAAATCCTAAATAAAACCCTAGAAAAATCATATAGCAGTACCCCTCTTTGAATTATTATAAAATACAATGGGAAAGGAAAATTAATTAGAAAGTCTAACCTTTGTTCTTGTTGACCAAAGTTTTGCTATTGGTCACCATCTTCCATGGAGGTTGGAGCTCTGGAAGATGCCGGCATTGGACGGGGAAGAGGAAAAGAATTGAGGCCTGAGGGAAATAAAATATTGTACAGTAATTTTAAAGGTTAAAAAATTAACGAAAGAAAAAAAAAAGATGACAGGTGGCCCAATTAAAATGAGTGGTATAGTGTGGAGATAGTATATTTGGGCCAGTGGATCCGAACCGTGTCCTCTGTGGCATAAATATAGTGGTGAATACTAAATAGCTTGATGGAATTTTAGGGTTTTTTTTTGTTTTGTTTGTACTTTTGTATATCAAATTTATAAAATTTTCAATATTTATTAAAATATACTAGTGTAAGTCTTATACGATGTAAGTCGATTTTCTACAATTAAATTATTTATATATAAAGATCTGTTAAAAATATGACATTAAACGCAATAAATCCGAATTATAAAGTACAGATGGATTTTCAAATATTATAAGTTATAACTATAGTATTATTTTAATAAGAGAAATTTTCCACAAGCAATCACATGGCGCCACACTTGTTTATATGCATTGATTTTAGTGTGTGTATATATAGAGAGATTCATAAATTGTGGTTTAATTTAACATATCATTTTCTATTATAAAATTTGTCAAGATTTTTTTTTTCCCAAAAAGAACGGAAACAAAAACCTAAAGTTGTGTTTGATAACGGGATGGAAGGGGTGGGAGAAGTGGGTGTTCATTTTCGGGATGCGCACTCCAGTGTTTGGGAGGGGGGTGGAATAGATGGAAAGGGTGGTGAATCTGGGGTAGATGGGTTGGGAATCCCCGAATTTCTCCACCTGGCCAGATGAGGATGGGCGGGATGGAGAGTTGAAACACCCTTTTTTGCCCTAGAGTTCTCAACTCTTTAAATCCCAGAGCACCTCTTCTCCTTCTTCAGATTTGTCCTCGACAAGCTTGAGATCGAAGAAGTGAAGGAACAAAGTTGACAACCCTTCTTGCAACCGATCAACGACCTCCACCTTTGACCCCCGACCACTTCTCCTTCCTCAGATTTGTCCTCAACCGGCCAACAAAGTCGCCAGATTCATCCTCTTCTCCTTCCTCAGATTCGAACTCCATCGTCGATGTTGAGATCCATTTCTCCCGAAATTCGCAAACCATAATCCTGCAGAATCACAGCTGTTTTCCAAAGGGAAATAGGAAAATTCGATGATTGGAAGGAAATTGAGGAAACATGATCAAATAGCAGTGCGATTCATCGAGGATTTACGTGAAAAAAGCTTGTGATGAATTTAGATTTTTGGAGGATGAATTCGGATTTCCATGAAGGCTGAAAAATGAGGAAAGGGGGAACACAGAGCAAAAAGGAAGACGATGATGACAGATGAGGAGATATGAGTGGGGCATTTTCGACATTTTAGGGGTATGGGTCGATAGATTTCCGACTTTTCACATTTCTTCATCCTCCAAATAATCAATATCTAACCAAATACAAACGGGATTAATTTTATAAATAATCTTCATCTCGTCCACCCCTAAAAATAATTTTCATTTCTTCTACCTCTAAAAATAATCCTTGAGTTTAGTAAATAAAGAGCAGTCATCCGGGGTTTCTCTGAAAAATAAAAATAATCCCGTCCACCAAAAAGCATCCCGTTACCAAACACAACCTAAGTATATTGAAATTCTAATACTCTATCAAATAAATTAGATAAATTCCTTATTTCAATATTATTTTCCAACTAAACGTCATAAAAATTTGCTAAATATCAGTATTAAAAAAATTGATTGCGGGGGTAGATTGAGCTCCCCTCTTGTCACCATCACCTCATCTCTACAAATTAATAAAAATTATTTAACACCCTGATCGGATAGCTCAATTGTAAGAAGTGAGGTTGATTAATAAGAGGTCTCGCATTCTATCTCTACCTCTGCCCTTTCTCTTGGGTAAAAAAAATCAAGGTATAGTCGGTCGATGCAAGCTAGTTTACCAAGTACGTGACTCTTGTCATCTGAATCACGTACTCGGAATTTACCACCAAAAGTAATCTTATTTAAAAAAATACAAATTAGTTAATACTGGAGTATGATACCAAATTTCATAATTCAAACACTAACCATCCATTTGTTAAAGAAATTGTATTTAATAAATGGATTTTTCTAAACAAATATTTATTTTTAGATTATCTAATGTGTATCTTTTTTTTTGGGTGCTTATCTAATGTGTATCTAATGTGTGCTTATAGCCACATACACATTAGATCATCTCCAACAGATTCCCTAAAATTTTTCCAAAATGGGGAACAAAATACACATTTTTCAAGTTATTTTTGCTTTAACTCCAAGAGCTTTCCCATTTCAAAGATTTGGAGAATCGTTTAGTTTGAAGAATACTGCAGATATAGGAAATCCTCTCTATTTTTTCTGCTGCTTCTCTGTGATGGGAAATATATTAGATAAAAAAATATCTTAAAATTCTCCAAAATCCCCAAAAATGAAAAATATGTTGATATATTAGATACCCAAAAAAACTATGTATTTCTTTAGAAACTCGATCCGTATTTCTTTAGAAAAATATTTTTATTTCTATTTTCTGTGCATTAATATATATTTTTAGCATCATGGCAATGAAATTAAAGTTCATTTCTTTTTAGGGTTTATAATTTGAATTTATAGGCACACATTAAGCGCGTGTTTGGCAATTGAGGGTTTTTTTTAGGGATTGGGTATCCCCTCCCAGCTTTCAAAATCAGACAAAATAAGTTTCACCTCCAACTCTATAACCTCAAGCCAAAGATGCTTCCAAACATGGAGCTTCAGAACTTAAAATTTTAATTAACCTCCAAAAGCTCTTCAAAGCTGCTTTAAAGCTGCTTTCTAACACAGCCTATTTCAAACACAACCTAATTAGAAAGATCATTTAGGACAACTAATGATTAAGGAAGTGAATAGTATAGTACATCGTTTTCACCCAAATTGGATCAATAACCATTACCTAAAACTAAAACTGAATTTTGGCCTTTGAAAACATAGTAAGGTGTAGAGATCATATAATCTATAAAAGGGTATATTCGTAGTGGCTAGCTAGCATATCCCCATTCCCCGCCCCTAACTTAATCATAACTGCTTGCTTCCACTTTCGTTTCAAACAGGTATTCCCTATTAATTAATTAATTAAACACCTCATAATTTAATTAATTAGTGATTGATTTATTTGTTTTTATTGGCAATTAAATCCAGCTAATTACAGTTCTATTGCTTCTTTTTTAAATTTAGATCCTTTAAGGCTTGCTTGCCTTTGTGGTTTTTTTCAGTTGGCAACTACGGAGGGAGGGCTTTTTATATGGCTTTTCCTGTTTGTAAACCTTGCAATCATTTGCGTTACGCATTCATTATCTCCATGTATATGAAAAATGTAAGTATTTTTTATGAATAGAGCTTAAATCAAATTTGAGATTATGTATCCCATAAGTAACTAAAGAAGTTAAGAACCAAAGTCGATCCATAACATTTTTTTTTAATGTGCAAATATTTGGAGTTTTTTATGAAGACCGTAAAACACCTCCATGAAGATCCATAACATGAATTGATTTATGCTTTTGACGACAAACATAGCTCAATCGAGACAGCGAAAACCCACCAACCAATCTCTTTAGAGATCACCAAGAATATCGGAAAGATGGAAATTGCATTGAAGGATTTGAAGCCCCCTAGCTATGAACAATAGCAAAAAATTCCACCTCTATGATCACGACATTGATCGGACTAAGGACCATTAATTTGATAACATATGTCTGATGAGATAGTTGAAGCTGATGAATTATGTGTGTTAGATGTATGTTAAATTAAACTGTTCAATAATAAGTTAGTGAAGTTTTTAATAGCTCTAAACTTTAATTCTAAAAACTAATTAAACAAAAATCTTATTTTTACCTCATTTAAACTACATAAGATTTATATAAGATTGAAATCAAGAGTTAAGAGAAACTACTTTCATTTTCAAGTGGAGTCTAAATACATTTTCAAAATGATAATATAGCATTGTTATTTATAATAATGGGGTGAACATTAAAAGGATTTATATTTTGTCACATGCACTTATATAAATGATCATTTGTACATTTGTAAATTTGTAATATTTATAATTTATTATATATATTATTTGAATTTTAGTGGATGAAAATTTTTCAATTTATACAATTAACATGGGGCTATGAGCCCCACAGGTTTTTTCTTGTCCCTCCAAAAATCACAATACATTCTCCACGAGTTAAGTCCATTATTTTGTAACCCTATCAATTTTCGATATTTTTGTATGATAACATCAAAGGCTAGAATTAATCAGTTTTCCTAATTTTTGGTCATTTCCAATTCGAGAAAAAAAAAATCTTATATTACGGGGAAAAATTGCAAAAAGCCTTGATCAACCAATGGATTTTTTCATAAAAAACAAATTGTGAATTTTGCTGATAAAGTGAGTTCAAATTGAACTTGTTAAAGTAGATTAACACTAGATAGGGTTCTTATATGAACCGAGCAGCTCGAACTAGACTCGATAAAAGTTCGGCTCGAACTCGTTTATTTACTAACCGAGCCAAGTATGAACACACTTTTAAACTTGATTCAAAACTCGACTTCAATTAGCTCAAATTTTGTAAAATTAAAAAAAAAAATCTTCAAGTTATTATGTCATGAACAAGTAAGGTTGTTTATTACTCAAAACAAGTCCGGCTCGAGCTTGTTCATTTACTAAACAAGCTGAGCTTGAACGCAATTTCAAACTCGGTTCCAAATTTAGGCTCGAATCGAACTCAACTCATTTCTAAATGAGCCGAATATAAACAAACAATATTTGGCTCATTCGACTCGAATAACAGCCCTAACACTTGAGTTGATAAATTTTGTTTATGCCTTTATGGGTTATATATTAAATGTAAATTAACCCATAATTACCACATGAAATTTCTTTTTATAAATTACTTTAGGTTTTGTTCATCATATTAATAAATCCGGCGTAATCTCAACAAATTCGGGTCTGCCGTAATTTTTTTTTATCAGTACCATCGGCCCATTATTTATCTGGGCCAGAGATTCACTGATGGGCCGACCCAATACATGGGTGGTAAGAGTAATTCTCTTAGGTCATCCCCACGGCTTCTTCAACAAAATGGAAAACAAAAAGTATCAAAGTATTTTTTTTTCCCAATTCTAACAGATTTACCATTTAATTATCTAAAAAAGTATTTAGGTTTTAAATAATATTATAAATCTGAAAGCCTCTCTATTTTTTCTTACGTAATTTTTAAAAAAATTTGGAGAATGAGAGAGAAATTGTTAGATTAAAAAATAGCTCAAACTTCTCCAAAAATTTAAAATTTTCTGAAATGGAAATGAGAAAGTTGTTGGAGTAAAGATCGTCTATTACACTTGGTGTGAAATTCGGTATTATATAATATTATTACTAATAATATTTATATATATATATATATATATATATAAAATAATAATAATGCATTTCATGATTTATACACATCTATAAAATAATATTTTAAAAAAATCATGAAGATATTTTACTCAAATTTTCTTTTGTAAGTATATCTTTTGAAAATATTTTTTTAAGCGTATGAATAATCAATTAAAACATTATTAAAAATTTTATAAAAAAAATTTATTAATAATTTTTATAACACTTATTGTTATATCAAGTGTAATAAATGATTTTCATTGTCTGAACATTAGAATCTCCGATTCACCTTAAAGTAAAGAGTGAAATTTGGCGGGTTAGCAAGTGTAATAACTAATTAAATGATTTTCATTGGCTCAACTTTTTTTTTTAAAAAAAATTATTAATAATTATTTGGGTTTTTTATCTAGTAAAAAAAACCCCCAAAAAAATTAATACATAAATGTATCATAGTTGATAGAAAGATGTAGAGCGGTTAGCAAATTTTTACTCACATATCAAATTAGGGTAAATAATATACTGTAGAACATATTTTAGTTGAGTGACCGTCCCAAGCTTTGTAAATTGTAATTATGCGAGCCCGTGAGTACATAGTATGCGATACTGATATGTAGCTATCATAGTGAGGTTGAGAGAGGAAACAACATTTGTTTGAATGAATGTGTGTTTGTCGATGATCTGTTTTTATGGTGTTTATATGATGTAGATGGTACTACTACTTACTAGGCCCTGTGAGAGGCATTGGTTCAGATGAAGAGGGCCTGCCCCTGTTTCTTCAGTTTTCACCCCTTTTCTTATGCTTTTAATTTGCATAAATTTTAATAAAAACACTTTGATTTAAAAAAAATATTATCATTTCACTAATTTTTTTTATAAATTTTTTTGTATTTTTTAATATTCATTACATATTTTACCCAACTAAAATCTTTTAAAAAATCAACAGCATAAAAATTAATACAAGTCATTAGTTTAAAACATACGGAGTACTGTAATAAAAGACTATCTATTTTTTACAATAAAACTTAGGGAGTATGATCTAAAAAAGCATTACCCATTACAGTGAGAGGAACGAAGGGAGAGAAATTGACAGTCCAAAAAGGCCAAAGTTGAATAACACACACAATAACAGAAGAAGTAGAAGAAGACTGGATTTCATTTGACCTGATATCTGATGTGATCTCAAGTCATGATGAGTGCAAATTACAGGCTTTGGGAGCAGCACCTCTAATTCAATCCTCCCAAGAGATTCAATTCAATTTTCCAAGATGGGTCCTATTAATAATAGTAGGGCCCACTCACTATGACAGCAATTCTGATTTCTGAAAAAGAAGAAGGAAAAAAAAAGGTTATATAATAAGACTAGTAGTAGTAAAAAACAGAGAAAAGACACAGAGGGTATCACTCTTTTGTTCCTTCTTTAGGCTGAGTGGAGGGAGACCACTCCCACCCCCACACAATTCTTGGTTCCATATTCTAACCCACTCAACACTCCTCTCCCTTCCTTTATTTGTACCTTCTTTTGACCAAACCAATCATCCATACTTCCAATTGGCCAAGTTTCAGTCTAACACCTTGTATGCACCGATTACAGATGTTACATATGGCTTAAAGCGATATTCAAATTGATTCCGAATCCGTTAGTCGGTAAGCAGATCTAAAATACGTTCATGTGATTTTTGAATTTTCAAACCAAAGAAAAATAATTTGTGTTACATAAATAAAAGTATAATAAATTTGTTCAGAATGATAGATCCTATATCTGTTAGTATTCAAAAAAAGTGAAGAACGGATTAAAAAATCGTCACATTTGAGCTCATTTAACCCTTGCTGCTACTATCGGTTTTCATCAACCTCCTTTCCAATCCATCCACCTCTTCAGACAAGTCTAATTTCTACTCCATTGCCCTTCAAGAAACTCCTACTAAACACCTCAAAGATTTGAGTTAAAGTTACTACAACTAATCTTGTAAATTGGAGCCCTGTACAGTGTCACATTAAGACATAGTTAGAGCATCTTTAATGGTGGTATTCCAAATACCATAACAATAAAAGAAAAAAGAAATGTAAGAAAAAATCATATTTTTGAAAGAACCCAAAAGAAAAAGTGAGCTCAAGTATCATACATATGATACTCAATATGAGACAATACCATAGAATATTACCCAATCAAATATTAATAGTGGGTCCTATTTGATTTTTACTTACAAAAAACAATTTTGATGCAAAAGGTGAAATAAGATACTCATACCAAGTACCATGGTTGTGGAGTATCAAATATTAAAATGAGGTGAATGATAGAGAAATGACAAAAAGTAAGTTATGATACTCAATATGGGTATTATGGTTAAAGATGCTCTTATAATAATATGTCTGTAATCATCTTTGATTTAGTGATGTAACTAATGACCTTAGAGTAAAAGATTGGTCATTACTCATCGCCTTCATTGGTTTTTGGATGAAAGGATCCATCTTTTAAATAGGCAAATAAATTACTCATGTTCAATTTCTCGTAAGGTACACGATAACTGTTACGGCTTCTGAAAACATAGAAGATTTGAGTGATCACAGCTTCTACTCTCTAAAACCATACAGATCTCCCATAACTACAAATATCCGATTTTACTAGGGAAAGGGTTATTGAAAATATAAAAAATTCAAATATTTTATATGAACCGATATAGTATTTTTTTTATCAATCGATTTTAGAATGGAAATTCAGACGCTTTTATAAGTCACAACTGCCTATTATTTCCACACTTCCACACGCCTTTTCCATCTTTCCACTCCCCTGCTTTCTTTCCTCCTTCCCTCCCACCAAATCAAACTCCAAAAATATAAAGCGCAACCCCTTCTTAAATGTCAAGCAAATCAGCCTCAGAAACAACCCTGAGCTCCTCCGATAACCACACCATCAAACACCTCGCAATCCCACCGACTCCGCCACCGCCGCCGCCCATGACCGGAGCCAGTCACAGGAGCGCCGGAGTCTACGCTTTCCGGCTGCCGACAAGGTCGTCCAAGTTCCAGGCAGTGAAGTTCCTCAGAAGGCTCGGGGCCAAGCTCGCGAGGGCCATGAGATTGATGTCGATGAGAAAGCAGAGATCTTCCTGTAAGGTGTCTTCATCTTCGTCGGCGGCTCTGGTTCGGTCAAGGTCTTGCGCTGACCCCATCACGGATAACTCGCACAGAGCGGAGGCCATTGGAGACTGCATTGAGTTCCTCAACTCTTCCTCCTTGCAGAGATCCAATTCCGTCTCCTCTTCTCGTTCTTGATTTGTAATCTGCCTTGATTTTTTTTTTTTGTGTAATTAATGTGAAAGGCTTTAGCTTTAGTTAGAAAGGGGGAAAAACAGAGCAAGGGGTCTAGTTCGTGATGTCAGTGTCTCTGTATTGCTCTGTTTGTGCCCTGGGTTTTTTAGTGTTTGATTCAACGAATGTGTTTACGGATACAGCTACGATTTTAGGGTTGTAGATCCAATCAATTATGAATCCTGGATCGCGGAAATTATTGATTTTGACCATTTTTACCAGCCACTCTCAAGTTTGTCGTTAGTTTCAATTAGGTGACGAATTGGAAGGCAGCGAATGGTAAACTGGTAAATGGTAACAGTTACGGAGTATTTTACTCCACTTTCACCACAAGGGTAACCAACGACCGATCCTTTGTTGTTGTTTATGTTAGGCTCCCTTTTGATAAAAGGAGAGGTGGAAGTTGATAAATTATTTGTGTTAAATATATGTTAATAAATTAAATATTAGATTGCTAAATTTTAAAATGGATTAGTAAATTAAATATTAGATTAATAAATTAAATATATTTTAAAATGGATAAAGGATGGATATAGGCCTTGTTAATTAGTGGCTTATCCTTGTGTATAATTGTAACTATGAAAATGTCTTGCAATATATTGTATAGATTTAGTAAATTTGATGAGAAAATGATGTAATTAAATGAAGATGAGAACCAAAGGCTTATTTGGATTTGTTCACACGTATGAGTTCTAAGGTGTGGTGTTATTATTCAACCAAAAAGGAAAGAGTAAATGAGGAGAAAACGATGTAATTAAATGAAGATGAACACCAATGGTGGAGATTTACCCAAGAGCTTCTGTGTATAATTTGTCAAAAAGGAGGATAACGACTGCTTGACGCATCACTCTATGAGTAAGACTGTAGCTAAGTTATCGGGCCGGGTTATTTATTGTCGTATTTTAGGCCCATTTAAACAGCCCATCACCCTTCACACAGGTGGAGGACCGAGGACATAAATATTAAATTATTTACCCATTATTTTTTTTTGGTACTAATAATTTACCCATTATTTATTAATGAAAGTAAAAACAAAAGGAAGCCGACATTCAGTTGATTGGGTTAATTTTTTTTACCCCATAATATTATTTCGCCCTTTTGCATCAGGGGATGTATCAGCATTTAAATCAAATTATGGTTTCAATCATTAAAACAATCAACTTGTCAACTTGTTTCTACAAACATTCCCATAATACATAGAAGAGTTTCCCATAATACATAGAAGAGTTTCGGATGTGTCGGATCTTACTAATTTACTACCTAATGACATCACTTTAGATAGAATGTGAGAGTCTCATAGTCCATGAAATACCTATATTAATTAGTGGTAGGAACATCCACGACCAAAACCTTCTATTGAGAATTTCTTTTCTAGTAAAAAAAATTAAATTACAAATGTTAGTCAATGGTATTTCTTCTATCTTATAAAAAAATTAAGGAGTTTTATAGACGCTTTATCTCAAAATAATAAAAAAAATTGGTTTGCAAATGATTAATATATATTCCTTCGTTCGACAAAACATACTGTATCATTTTAGCTCATTTTTCAATTTTTAATGAAATCAACAAATATAATATTATAGTCTTATTTATTACCGTACCTTTTTATTATCTAAAAATTATAATTATTAATTCATTAATCATTATAAAGGGCGTTTCTATAAAGTAAATATCAAAATGCAAATAATTATCAATATGAAATGAACTAAATATTGGTTCAATCGTAAAGGTATATTATAGGCTTCCTGAGGTGAGTTGAATTGATAAGATATCATCATTTTTTAGTAAAAGATTTCAAATTTTAAAAATAACCCCTTTTAAATCATACAAAACATAATTATATTATTTATTGGACATATCCCAAATTAAATGAACTTGTTCTCGATCAAATAATATTTCCAATGCCACCTAATTCGTTTTTAAGATAAATTGCTAGGTGATAATTTGATGAACACATATATCGACAAGATTAAATGGTTTATTATTCTTGTAATGATTATTAGCACTCTCATCATAGCAAAAAAATAATAATATTCCTTCCACCCTTTTATTTCCCACTTATAAATAACCTAATTACAATCATATACATTGTACCATATCTTATAAAAAAAATAACAAGTTGATTTAGTAATTGAGGTCATGTTATATATCAATTGCCAATAAATTATAAATACCACTAATTTAGCAAATTTGTTTCATAACAATGTTACTAAGCAACAAGTTGTCTAACAAGCTGCTACTCAACTTGTGACATAGCTACTACTTAATTTATTGTGTAACACTAACTATTTCTCAACTTGTTGCATAGGTTAATTTACAGTGTATTTATCAATTTTGGAAAAAAAAATCAATTTACAGTGTATTTATAAAATCAGAACAAGAAATTTAATTTAGAAATATAAAGTCGTATGTGAATAAACGAGTTTACTATTTAATGGATCACAAAATAGAAGGACAATATATAGAAATGCTTTGACCAATCCAACCGAATTAAGACCTACTAAATGTTATCAATACTTACTACTTTAACGTGGCTTTATTTTATGTGGCTATTATGTGACACTACTCTTGTCAACAATTAAAGACGATGGCTGCAGTTCAATGGCGAACGTTGTATTATAATCTTGCACTTACTCCTACTCTCATTTGTGATCATTATTATTGATTCTAGATGGCTCAATGACTCCTTATCTATTTTTTTAAAGTAATAATTCGAGGGTTAGATAGACATGACACTTTGAGTGGCTGACAAGTCAACAGACGACGAACTGTTGAATACAACAAACTAAATAACACAAATTAACATAGATGAAAGAAAAACTCAAACAACCCATAAAAATCGTCAACAACGATGGAGTCGAGGAAGGTCCAAGGGCAAGCCACGAATGCCGATGACTCCTTATCTTATGATACGATAAGGAATATGCAGCCCTTACAAAAGATTAGGGTTTAAATCCTAATTTTCATAACCAGTAAGAAGTGGCTGTTCAATTTCTCACTGACTTAGGTGAGTCTGTATGACGGTTTGTCGCTTTTCTAGCTCGAATGCTTTATAGATGAGTAATCTGATTGGTGTAGATAAATCGATAACGTGGAAATCCGAAATTATAAAAATAAAAAATTCTAGATGGGTCCCCAATCCAACGCAACTACCAAAAACGATTGGGCCCCACATCCAACCAATTCAACCCCACCTCCACCATTTCTGTCCGTCTTGTTTTCGTCTCATTCATTTACCTACTCAGAACGAGTACTAACTACTAAATCAACGATTTAAATAAATACATAGCGGATTCTTTAATGGGCTTTGCAGAACTCACATTCATTTTATGGGCCCAGGCCCAATTTAATACGCACCTTCCTTACAGTCACATGGATCTTTTTTTCAAGTATCACAGGCCCATTTCATCGTATTAAATTCAAATAAATGGGTATAATTATTTTATTTTATTTATTCTTTTTTTTTGGGGTATCATTTGCGCTTGACTAATCCTTGAGAAAACGATTAAACGACCCCAACAACTTGAGTCAAAACCTCATATAAACCGCAATAACCACAATTGGCTCTCAAGCCTCAAGTTCTCAAATAGCCTCAACCTCATATAGCCTCCACACTATCACTTTGTAGTTCTCGATATTTAATTATTATATCAATGTGCTCCAAAAGGCTCGAACTCTTAACCTCTCGGCTCTCACAAATGAGCTAGAGAACAAGTACACCTCCTTATTTCGGTAAACAGAGAGCGGCCATATCTGAGAGTCGAATTGGAGATCTTCGAGTACTACCTAGAGTTCATTCTGGCTCGATCACCCCGACATGGTTAGAACAAGTACACCTCACTCTTACCATTCGAACAAATGATTATTGGTAGGTTAAATATTAATTTTTAGTAGTGGCAAATTTGAGGATAAGAGGGTATCACTTTATCTATTTGAATCACATATGATAAAATCGTTTTCTACTTGTAATATAATTTGAGAATCTGATCAAAAAATTTCATCTAAAGTCGAACTTGAATTTATAAGCAATTGCTGGTTTCATAGACCTGTCTTGATACTTGCACTCTGTTTGACAAC
This sequence comes from Persicaria maculosa, assembly GCA_963922045.1. NCBI lineage: Eukaryota > Viridiplantae > Streptophyta > Magnoliopsida > Caryophyllales > Polygonaceae > Persicaria > Persicaria maculosa. The sequence continues at coordinate 54,346,498 of OY998268.1, forward strand.
TGAGTATTTATTTTAGGGAAAGGAAGAAGTGGAGAATTGAGAAAGAGAAAATGATGAAAAGAAGAGAAAAAATTTCACTTTTCTATCAAATTCCACCTTTTTGATGGGTTGTGAAATCTCATCAAATTGAGCAGTTATTTAAGTTTAAAATTTATTTCCTTCCTCTTAATAGTCCACCCAAATACTAAATCTATTTTCTCTTCTATTCCCTTCCTAAAAATCCCTTCAAATCTCATTATCCAAACAAGGTGTTACAGTGTGACCGAAACTTTTTCCAACAAAAAAAAATCTAATTTATAATAAAACAAAACCGATGCTTTGAATGACAGGGGTGTGCAAAAAACTCCGACACGATTGATCCGACACGATCCGGGTTACCCGTGTCGGATACCCGACACGACTATATTCTTACCTATTCGTATCCGGATCAGCTATTTGGGGTAATTTCTTACCGGATACCCGACACGATTAACCGTGTCATATCGGGTATCCGGTTATGAACACCCCTATTGAATGAGCGCGCTTTAAGAGTTGTATGAGAAACCATACATGTTCTTGAGAATAATAAGAAGAGCATACATATAAAGATGGGAGGGGCTCACAGACATTAAAACCTCTAACGAATTCCTTAGCTGTTGTATGCAATTGAAGCTCATAAATCATAATGTGTAGAACATGCATTCACATAAATGTTTGCTGGTGCGTGCAAAACTGTAGATTAAATTAAATGTACTGTCCGGGTTCGTGAAAAAATAATGGTTTATACAGATTACATATATGGTACCCACATGTTCTTTTTTTTTTCCTCCCCTTTAATTTTCTTGATGCAAAATATTAAAAGCTGTGGCTGCTGCTATAGCAATGTAGGAATTATTGGTGTCTATGAAACTTCAACTTGATACAAAGCCATTGGTTGGAGATGAATGGAGAGTTGCTCGATCGAGCTGTCAGATATCGATCCGACATCTCGAATTTTTGAACATATGATCTTCTTCTCCATCTCCTTCTAATTCAGAATTATATATATTTTTTTGTAAGAATTATTCGAATTAGATTTTTTAAGGAAAACCCCGAATTTGGTATTCGGGGCGGTTTAGGTGTTTTTTTTTTTTTTTTTTTTTTTTTTATGTACGGTAAAGGGGATGGAAATCACATGGCTATAAATATGAATATTGTGAATTCTTGTTGTGTACATTAACTGGGATCTGTTTTCGGTCCCACTTACAGCTCATATATATGTTGAGCTATAGAGTATTGCCCAATTTTGGAAACTCAAAGGAGAATAATTGTTTACACAAAAAAAAACTTTGCTAATCTTAGATTTTGAGGTGCTTCACTTCGTCCGCATATATTTTTTGAGATCAACAATGTCGCTAATAGGATTGTTATTTTTTTTTAAAAAAAGTTTTTTGGCTAGCCCACGATTCTTCTTCTCTAACAACAATATACAGTTCTCAAGACTCAAAGTTGGTATGCACCATTTTCCTGACTTATGTCAATAGAATGTTTTCGAGACTCAAAGTTGGTAAAGAGTAGGAGTGGGCATGGGACGGGACGGGACTTGGGTAATCCCGCGTCCCGTATGGGACGGGATTGAATATTTTTTTTCCAAATCCCACCGGGATCGGGACGGGACGGAATTTGCGGGATTTGTGCCCACCCCTAGTAAAGAGCATAGGACAATAATGAATAGAAATAAACAAACGCCAAAAAGAAAACAAGAGATACAATGTAGCATGACATGCCGGGCAGAAAGTATAGAAAAATAGAGCAAAAAGAAAACGGAAATGGAGCTAGGAACGATAACGATAGGAACGCCCTAAGTATGCTTAGATGACCCTCTCTGTCCAAAGTCTAAATTAGCAACAAAACCTCCACTTATGCATCTTATCCTCTCTAACATCAATTAAAAAGAAAAAGATCGATTTTGATCCAATTTTTTCACTAGTGTAAAACTTAGCTCAAATTAATTTTTATTTTCTTACCTTATACATATATGAGATACATGTCACATATGAATTAAAAACAATGAACATACAAATCAATAATGGTTACAATCTTAGGGTTTCGAGATCGATTTTTCGGTTTAAATCCCGTCCACTCGATCTCGGTCTCTCGAGTACTACTTCTCCTTGCCATTGTCTTTCTTTGACGGGACTCGTCCATCGGTCCCTGCGAGCATTGCGTACTTGTCCTTCCTAGTCAAGCTCGTGCACTCGAACCCTAAAGTGCCGCCTATGACTCTTTGCACGTAATTCGCAACCTCAATCGGAGACTTACCGCCCTTGCAAGTCAATTCAACGGGCAGTTGATCCAAGAACGTGATCTCGTACGCAGGCATCGGGTTCATGTACACGAAATACGGGTCCAAGAGCTTATGGCCCCTAACCGTGGTCCCGAAGAACACGCCTTGCTTCGTGTTGATCGCGACGGGGACAATCCTATCGGTGAGCTCCGCGAAGAGGGCGCTAAACCTCAACAAGAAGGGCTCCCTACAGGTGGTCCCCTCGGGGCAGACCACCAAGTCGCCTTCCTCGAGCAACTGCTTGATGTGGGCGGCGTCCTTGTCCCTCTCCCTCGACAAGGCCACCGCCTTGATGGGGGAGATGAGCTCCGAGAACTTGCTGATGCTATAGGTGACGCAACTCACCTTGCGCCCTAGGGCCACCGCGGTCACCACTGGGTCTATGATTGTCCGGTGGTTGCACACGAATAGGACCCCCGGCTGCCCCTTCTTCGGAGGGGGCGGTGGGGTTCCCTTGACGACGAGGTTGATCCCCATGACCTTGTAGCTGTGCCTCACGTACCACTCCGGGAAGGGGATGTTGCCGTAGATCCTTATGACGGAGAGGAGGAAGCCTATCGGTAGCCATAGGAATGTCAAGAGAGCAATCAATGGAGTTGGCCTTTGAGCAAACCTCCCATCATGGAAGATCACTGGACTTAGGAGCTTGTTCTTTGGGAGAGGCTCTACCTTTGTTCTTGGCACCATGTATCCTTCCTGCATCATCATTTACCATTGTTAATTATCATACATTTTTTGCATATCAAATTCAAGTATTTTGATTGGTTATTTTTGGGTCTTCTCGATCGCTATTGTACTCAATTCGAGTACTGTATCTCAGTCATAAGCGACTTTATAGAGTATTGCACTTAATTGAAAAAAAAAACATTTTTTCAATTCACTGAACTAAAAGTTAATGGATTAAAGCTAGAAAAATATTTTTTTTAATAAAATAATCTTTATTTTTTGAGTTGCTTATTGTATGCCCTTAGCCAAACATTATAACCCCCCCAAAAAAAAATTATTACTAGATCGATCAAGTCTTTTTTTTTAAAAAAAAAAAAACTATGTTGATCAAGTCTAAAGTCATGTAATTTGCGCCTTCCAAATTTTCAGGGTAGGTTTGTAAAATCAACAATTTACTGTAGAGTATATTATTTATTTACTTTTTAAAAATATTGCCCTTTTGAAAGGGACCGTTGGGAGAGTTGGGAGAGAATTTAAACCTAGCTATCAAGTCCACATGGGCAAAATTGAGTGCAGTTATGGCAAATACTGTCCATTATGGATCGATTGTATGTTGGGAGAACTCATTTAAATAAAGTACTTTAGTGGAGTGATGAGAGATTGCTAAAAAAAATAGATTGATAAAAGGATATCTGTAGCTGAAATTGATCGAGTGCGTATAATGTTTGGTAAAGTTAATTGTTAGTATGGTTGATGAAAACTTGTGAATAAAAAGTCAAAAACTCTAAAAAAATTGTTTCAACAAAACCTAGATTTTAAAAACTAATTAAATTAAAATCTTATATTTATTTCATTTGAAACTATATAATATCAAAACTATAACCTCCGAAAAACTACTTATTGTTACCAAACGGAGCCTACTCTTTTTAAAAGTTTTATTTTATTATTATTATTAGTTTTTTGGGGGTGATTTTGTTAAAGTCTGAGTTATTTAAATTATTTTTCCAAATGTAATCATTTTAACAAAAAATTAATTTTGATACCAAACGAAGCTCATCTTAAATTGTTCAAATTAGTCAAATTAAATTACAACTGTCTTAATCAGCGAGTGATTTTAATGTCAATATTAAGTTATCTACTAAGATGGACAATTAGCATAATTAAAGATACTATTTATTGTGTATAAATATATTGATTAAATTAAATAACTACCTTACAAATAGCCATAAACGGATGATCACACCTCTGATCCCCTAGGGCAACGTCGGGCAAGTCAAGCCCGAATGCCTCCTTGAGCGCGGCCCGCTTGTGCCTCCCGAGGAGCAACCCGGGCCGCTTGAGAAGCCCGGTGGCCCGACCCGACCGAGAAACCTCAAGCTCCGAACCGATCACCTTATCCGCGCCCAAATATTCCTTGGCGAAGTGCTCCACCATGACCCTAGGATTGGCGGTGACAACGCACCGCCTCCCGCACGCGCTGAACACGCGCCACCCCTCTGGGTGCACGTCCTCCGCGTAGAACCGCGGGAGCACCGAGCGGGCCGTGAGCTCGACGTCCCGAATCCGAAGCCCCGCGAAAGTAATGAACACGACCGCACGGTACGCGAGGGCCCGAGAGACAAGGAGGTACACCAAGTAAAGCAACGGGGACGCGACGAGGAGGAGGAGCGCCCGCGGGAGGCTGCCGGCCTCCAGGGCCATGAGGAGGTAGTATGGGAAGGGGCTCCTCGAAACGAGGAGCGTCCCATCGAGGTCGGAGGCGACAGTCTGAGTCGATCGGCCATCGGCCTTGCACTTGGAGATGGGTGGGAAGAGAGGGCGAGCACCACCCATTGATATTGCTCTTGTTCTTGTTCTTGTTTTGGGGAGTTGAGAGTTGTTGTAATGAGAGGGCATGGGGAGAGTGTGAGGGGATTGGTTAATTATAGGTGTGTGTGGATATTGTGCAAATGGTGTGTTGTGTTGTGTTTATATAACATGACATCGTGGATTTTTATTTATTTATTTATTTAAATAATATTATGCAAATGATAAATTTAAGTGGATTAATATATATACGGTTTTTCTATCCTATGCCCTAAGATTTTAAATGGGAAAGATACCCTATAAAAAATAAGCGACCCTAAAAATCTAATTTAAAATTTAACTAATTAAATTTAATTAAGAATGTATTTTTTTTCAAAATGGTCATCTTATTCAAGGGTATAGGATAGAAAAATCGATATATATATATATAACATCATATTTAATTTTGAGATTGAAATTATTTTGTGATTAGGACTTGTATGAATTTTGATTTGGGTGTCCTAGCTACTATTTCGGTCGATCATGGGGTGGCCTAATATCATTATATGTTTGATTACTATAAATCTACCAAACATAAATAGTTGTCATATTGGATTTGATAGGAACATTAATCAATTAGTTTGGTAATGGTATTTGCGCTTTACTAAGAACTTAAAGAAGCCATGCTGACAGATGGGTCAATGGCTCATCCTGCGTCGGACAACGCCACAAGTAGGATATTGACTTTGCGACCGATTACTATTATTATTTTAGTGTTTTTATAAGAAGCGACGAGGTCAGAATTTTTAGAGTGCTTAAAAAATTTATTTATTTTTATGTACTTTAGCCTCCACAAAATATATTATTTACTATTTATACAGTTTTTTTATGATAATAAAAAATATATAAAAAGTCAATTTTTTTAAATTAAGTTTTAAAAATAGTTCCATACTAGCTTAATTATTAATTGACATAATTGATAGACATAAAAAAAATATACCAAAAAAATCAAGTTTTTTTTTTGGTATAGAAACAATATTGGAAGAAAAGATTACATTATAAATATGTCATTTTTAATTAAAATGATGGAAAGAAATAAGAATATAGCAAAAATAAACCTAAAAAACCTTATAGCTATAATTTAAATATATTATATTTAATTAAAATAATGGACTTTATGAATCTGGTTGGACAAGCTAGTCGATCAGAAATACCCAACTTAAACCGTCTTAATAATTTAAGAGTGGTTTTTTTTTAACTCAAGTTGGGTTACATTTTTATTACCCTTGATTATATATATTTTCTTAACTAGTCCTTAATGCAAATTGAAAAAAGTGGGTTAGAAATTAGAAAGAAAATGTGGAAAATAGATAGGATCACATGTAGTGATCCTATACATCGGTGAGGTTGATTGGATGAACAAATTTTGGTTGTCATGTGTGAGGAGTTGTGTGGGGATGATTCAGTGGTTGGATGGTGAGACAAGGTGTTGAGAGTTAAAAAGAGTAGTTGAGACTATATATATATTATACAAGGCCATTTATGGGCCTACATTTTTAGTTTATAAGAAACCGATTTCGCCGTGTTATTATTTAATTTATATATTATAAAGTTTATTGTATTCTTAACTCAAATTGTAAGCCCCTTTCCATCATAAAGTTCTAATGAAACGGATAATACGCCATAATGTTCTAATGAAACGGATAATACGGTGTAATGGTGAAACGAATGAATATTGAGTCATATTCATATAAATATTATGTTATATGAATATATAAATATGAATATTATGTTGTGTGAATATGAATATGATTTAAATATGGGTATATGAATATGTTATTATTTATATTCAAATAATATAAAGTGAATAACACCATATTCATATCCACACACCACAATATTCACATATTCATATCCACATAATGTCATATTCATATTAATATAACGCAATATTCATTCGTTTCACCGTTTCACAGTATTTTTGTTTCACTAGAACTCTTGCTTATATATATATATAGGTTGGATCCCGTGTAAGCAACCCTTACGGTGTAATTTGTGAGTAGAGAAATTATTCGTAGGTACCAAGCGTTTATTCGTGTATAATAATGTAATTATTCGTATGTATGAACAAATGTAATTATTTGTATGCAACAAAGGATTATTCATATGTATGTACATACGAATAATCATTTGGTACCTACGAATAATGTCACTGTTCACAAGTTACTTTTAATCTCATCCGTTTGATCTTCTTAATCCGACGCTCCAGATTTGCTCACAAATTACACAGTAAGACTTGCTTACACATGATCTATCCTATCTATATATATATATATATATATATATATTTGCCCGCTAGCAATCGGCCTCGGTTTTAATTAGTCGCATTAATTTCTAGCTCTACTGCACAACGCCTTCGACTGCTACCTCTAAACTCGTCGTTTCGGTTCCATTTAATTTTTCCTACTTTTCTGTGTTGTAATCGTCTACACTATTAATGAATAAATAAAATGTTATGTGTGGATGATATCGCTCTACAAACTTGAATACAAGGTTAGATAGTTATTCTATTTGAGGGTCGATTTCATTTCAACGTTGCCCTTACTCAAAGACAATTAATTATTGCCTATTTTTGTTGGGTTATGTTTGTAAACAAAATTAGAGTATTTTTATAGATTAAAACTTAAATTTCTAAATCTTTCTCAAAATTATCAACGACATGGATACTATGCGCTATTTTGCCAACTCTATTAGCAATGATATTAAATTTTATGAATATATGTCAAAAGCTGAACATTTGAGAACTATATAAGTTCAATAATTCATATATGGGTATTAGAATATATGTGTATTATATATATTGTGTAAATTAGATAGCTTATTATGCAAGTCAAGATGTAAACTATATATTGATAGAATCAATAGAAAGGAGACAAGGGAGAATTATCTCAATATCACATGGTATTGAGTCTTCCTAGGGTTTCTTTTTTTTTTTCCCCCCTCACCGCCAGCCCTTCTCCTCTACGCATCTCCTCCCCTGCCAATCTCCCTCGACACTCTTCACGCCATGGCTGACAACCCAAACCCTAACTCTAAAGCTCCCTTCCACAGCCCTTATTGTGTCTAACATAAAAAACGTCATTCCTCTCATCCTCGATGTCGACTCTGACAAGTACAACTCTTGGGTCGTGCTCTTTCGCGTCGCTGCCAGGGCTCATAAGGTACTCTGTCACATCGACTCTACGGTCCCTTGCCCCACCAATGTTGATGACGAACTCTGGGATCAACTCGATGCTACAATTCTTCAATGGATCTATGAAACCATATCGCAGGATCTCCTGTTAACCATTCTGAACCTACCTCCACTGCTCAGCAGGCCTGGAATGCTCTTGAAAACATCTTTCAAGACAACAAAAGCACTCATGTTGTTCTTCTTGAGCATGAGTTCACCAACTGCCAACTTGAGGCTTTTCCATATGTTACGACCTATTGTCGCAAGATGAAGAGCATACGTGATCAACTGGAGAGCGTCGGTTCCGCAGTCTCTGAGAATCGTATGGTCCTCCAACTTGTTGCAGGCCTCTCGCCGAAGTTCAAGCAAGTCGGCAGCCATATCCAACATGCCGACACTTTACCCTCGTTCTCCAAGGTGAGGTCGCAACTTCTTCTCGAGGAAGCCTTCCTCGCTGCACCCAAGACTCCACCGTCGGCTTCGGGTCTCTCAACCACCATCGACAAGCCAGCGGAGGAGAAGCAGACCGCCCCTCCTTCTCCCGAGTCCTCCACCGGCCGTGGGAAAGGAAAATGCCGTGGGCGCGGCGGCCGTGGTCACGGTGATCTTACTCTCCAGCGCACCCCTACAGGTTGGATTCCGGTGCAAGAGAACTTTCTGCCTATCTGGAACCAGTCACCTTGGCCTCCGACACAATGGACACCTCCTCCGTGTCCGTATCCCACAACCCCTCAGGCCGGAATACTCGGTGCTGGCCCTCGCCCACAGCATCCCCGGGCGCAATATGCTTACTCTGATCAGCAGCTTGGCATCGCAACAGACATTGCACAACAGTGGCGGATCTGTGGGGGGGGGGGGGGGGCTCGGGGTGGCTGAAGCCCCCCCATATCGTAAAAAAAAGGGTATATATATTTTATACATTGTATATTTTTGTAATATATATTATTGAGGGGGATATGAATCAAGAAGATTTATAGCTTAGTGGTAAGGGGGACAGGAAGAGTGTGAATGAGTGTGTGCATAAACTCAAGTTCTAATCTCATCTTTCCCCTTTTATCTGTTTTTTTTTCAACATCAAAATTTTTTTTTACACATCATAGGACAGAAGCTTCCCCTTCCCTTTACACACACAGCAAACGCAATAGAATTACATAGCCAAGTCGCCTTCGAGCCGGCCTCCGTCGCAAGCTCCACCTCCGGCCGAGCCGCCAACCTCCACCCAGCCCTCGGCAGTCGGCGAATCCCCGCCCAGGTCGCACTCCACTCCCGTCTCCTACACTGTCCTCACAGCTCTAGAAGTCCTTCTTCAATCTTTTAGTTAGTTTTGACCCTCCCTCTTCTTTTAATTTGATTGTTTTAAGTTCAATCGATTGAGATGAGAATCAATTTAGATTAAAATTTGTGGATTTGATAATTAATTTGGGGAAATTTCGATTAGGGTTTGCGAATTTGATAATACATTTTGAGAAATTGTGATTAGAATTTGTGGTTTTGAGAAATAAATTTGTGGTTTGTGAATTGAAATTGTGGTTTTGAGAATCAATTTAGATTAGAAGTTGTAGGATTTAAATGAAAAGTTGTAGAATTTAAATTGTGGTTTTGCGAATTTGAGAAATTGTAGGATTTAAATTGTGGTTTTGCGAATTTGATAATACAAATTGTAGGATTTAAACGAACTTGAGTTTTGTTTGTTGGCAGGAACAAGGATTGCAGACTTTTGGAACTGCAAGCAAGAATGTTTAACATTCATCAAACTCATTCAAACACAACAAGAAGTAGCAAAAGATCGCAACTTCTCCACTAAGACGGATGTGTACAACTTCAGGATACTACTTCTGAAGATTGTGTGCGGTAAACTCTGAAAATGTTAGAAGTCTGGTAAGTAAAATATGTCCAAGGGACCTTTTTTCATGTTCATTATCATAAATCTGTCCAAACCTAATTTTCAGCCCCCTCAACTAAAATCCTGGATCCGCCACTGTTGTACAATCATTCTCCACCATGACACTCCACCCTTTGGATCATTCATGGGGATAATTATCTCAATATCACAATGGGCAATTCAATAGTAAGAAGCAACACCAATACTAATATTCTAGCTTTATATAATTCATTCAAAATTTATGTTTAATGTGCTTTTGTGTATAATTTGGACTCTTGGTCATTTTTAACGTGGTTCATTTTTTTCACATTAAACGTTCTTTTATTTTTTTAACTCTCATTAGTTCACTACATATTAAGGAGTTATTTTAATTGAGCATGTTAATACATTTTCGGGGAAAAACGGCTTTCACTTTATTAAATATCAATATTTGAATTTACTTATATAATTTAAAGCTTAAGATAACCAAAAAAAAAAAATCGAGTGACCCAAAATCTATAAACCGGAATCCAATTGTACACTAGGACTCGTTTGGTTGACAACTAAAAAACTCAGAAAGTAGAACAACTAGATAAAATATATATGTTTAGTTAGATTTTTTTTATCAAAGAAAACCCCATAAAGTTAAATTCCTCGGAATTTAAATTCCTCAATTTTAAAGGAATTTAACTTACTACTTCCCCTTAAATAAGTTGTAATTCCACCTTTTACAGTTAGAAATTTCCAATTCTCTTATTTTAATTCCTACCATCTAAAATTCAACAAAACATATTTTTTCAATTATCGAGAAGTGTAATTCGTGGGAATTCAATTCCCGAGAAGTAAATTTCCAAGAATTATTTTTCCCGTGTTAAACCAAACGAGCCCTAGGGTGTGTTTGGATTCCAAATGCATTATGTTTATAATGCAAAATGATAAGGTGGTGTTTGGTTAACACAATTTTTAAGGTGTTTAAAATATGGTATTTTTGGATTCCACGATGTACTGTATTAATTAACAAGTTTGTACTTATTAATAATCGACATGGTTTCCAAATGCGATCGAAGTAGCACTTTGAGAATCGACATGGGTAAGTTCTATTTTTGCTTGGTGTGTATTGAAAATATTCAATGTGTTGGGTTAGGGTTGAATGAGGTTTTTGAGTAAAGGGAAGGTCGAAAGGGATTTTGACATGAATATATATTTGTGGGATTTTGATGAATAGTTGTGGGATTTTGATGAAAATTGATTAATAATTGGAATATTGTGATGAATCTTTGATGAAAATGCCTACAATTGATGAGAATGAGTTAAAGTTAGGTCGAAAATTGGGGATTGATAGTTGGATGCTCAACTGTATTCAATTGAGTAAAAAGAATTATTCATGTGTATGGGGGATTTTTGGTAAAATGTAAACTTGCAAAAACTCACATTCAGAAATATTCTAGATGAAAGAATATATTGTATATAAGTTTTGTGAGTCTAGATGGAAGAAGAGTTGTTATTTTTTGTATAAAAAATAAGATAGGATGGGTAATGATTAGAGGAACATAAAGGATATGGTTACCCCTTATTTAAATAGGTGATTAAAATTAATCAATGTATAATACTAAAAGAAAAGTCGCTTAAGCCATGTGGCGGCTTCTCCTTTAATGTAGGTATTTTAAATTTAAATTAATTATTAATTTAAAATTTAAATCCTACGTGTCATTTTCTCAATTTTTTGCATTTTCTTTTAGTTCCCTAAATACAAATTTAGTTAAGATATTCTTGATACTTTTGTTGGTTGGTTTAGATATTCACTAGATAAAATAAAACTAAATCATTTTTATTTTAACAAATCTTTGATTTTCACACATATCTTAAAATTTTTTTTATCTTCTCTGTTGATTAAAATTAAATATTTTCTTAATTACTATGATTTGTCAACCTATAAGTAGATCGACTCTATTTTATTTCATATCTCCTGTCATGCATTGCATTTTCCATCTAATTTTAATTTTTATAATTTTTGTTCTTTATCTTTCTAATTATACCATCAATATCAATATCTAATATATATAATCAAGGAAAATTCGTTTGTGTCAAATGTCGATTTCTCCTTAATCTTAGTATTTTCAACCAATTGAAAAAATTGTTAATTAAGAAAATATAGTAATATATATATAGGGCGTGGTTACCCCTTAGGATGTGCATTGTGCACAAATATTATTCGGTAAAATGTGAAACATTATTCGGTGAAATTTGAAGCATTATTCGGTGAAATGTGAAACATTCTACCGAATACTGTTATGTTTTTTTGTTCGTTCAGTTCAAAGGAAAACTTCCCAATTCCACTGAATAATTTGTAACATTCTACCGAATAATGTTTAGTTTTTTTATTCATCCATTTCAAATAAAAGAAACCTCAATTCCCTAAACAATACTTACAATTTATACGAAATGTTTCAAATTTCACCAAATAATGTTTCATATTCCCCTAAACAATACTCACATTTCACCGAATAATGCTTCAAATTTAACCGAATAATATTTGTGCACAGTGCACATCCTAATGCTTGTGCACAAATGATCCGGCCATGCACTATATATATATATATGTGTGTGTGTGTGTGTGTTTGTGTTAAAGATAAGAATATATCAAATTTTTATCCAACACCACTTAATCAATAGAGCATGATATACTTAAGATAAGATTTTACCCAATTCATTTAGATGTCATCGATATATTTTTATAAGATTTTACCCAATGTCATTGTATATGGCTATATTACATTCTACCTCTTTTATTTGTAGCCAATTAAAAAAAATTCTACTGTGATATATTGATGAATTAAATAATTCATCGTAACGAAATTGATCAATTTAATGTTTTCCTTTTCATCATTTAATTAAGTCATAGACAAGGATAAAAACTTGATCAAATATTATTATAATAATAATAGTAGTAGTAATAAGTTTATTTTAAAAATTGATTAAAAATATATCGAATATTTTGAGGCAATCAGGTAATAAATTACTTTATTAGATTTATAAATAAAAATAATAATATTTTTTAGTTTTAAAAGATAATAGATTTTGAAATTTATAATATATTATTGAATTAATGCAACTATATCAAAGGAAAATTATTGAATTAAATTCAAAAAAAGAATTTAGATAAAGTGATATCTTCTTCTTTTATTATCATATTTAGTTTTAATTAGTTTGAACCAAATCCTAAGTTAATTAGGTTTGAACGATATTATAAAAATCTTTGATAATTTTATTTTATCTTATTTAAAGATTTTACATATATATAAAATTATTTTATAAAAAGCATCCGCATGTTTGTGCGGGTACTAAACTAGTGGGGAGATAAAATCAATTTTGTATGAAAAGTTAGAAGATAAGAGTAATGATTAAAATTTAAAAAAAAAATATCTTAAACTATAAATATAGTACATTTATTTTGTTTTCCTCCAATTCAAAATTTAAACAAAACTAGCACTAAATTTAGAGTAGCAAACAGATTAGCTCTGATGATGAAGATTGAATATTAGTAGTAATTTCGAACAACCCCCTTCAGTGTGTCGGTGACCAAATTATGTTGGCAAATTAAGCAGAGACTTCAATTAACTTACTTTATGCCGTGAAAGTTCCTCTATTAGGACTTGTCAATCAGTTCAATTACATCATACTTAATTCACTTGATAACCACAGCCAGTTCAATTACATCATACTCCATCCCTTAAACCCCCCCCCCCCCCCCCACCAAAAAAAAACATCATACTCCATCATCAGTAGTTAATTAATTCACTATACAGTACTCCGTATTTTTTTTTAATTAAGTGAAAATTTGAAACAAAACAATGTCTAATAAACGCTGGATGAACAGACCGTTATAAATCAATGAAAGTATACAAAACGTAGAAAAAACAAACCCTAAGCATGTGAAACACGCAGATGTCAGGACAATCGAAGTGAAGGACAGTTCGTGGATAGTGAATCCATGAGATAGTTGGGGCTAACACGACGATTTACCATTGGAAGACGGAAAACAGAAATCCACACAGGGCACATGAAAACTCTTGGGGATGTGTGGATATATCATAATTAAGACTCTCGGAGACCCCAAACATTGCCGCGATCAACCCGATCAACAACGTTGTTTAACTGCCCCTCACCCTGTCACCCAGAACTAACCATGAACCAGCAAATCAAAACACCACAAAAACCAAAACATGCCTATCCAGAGGCCAACATGAAACAATGGGTGAGAAAGTTACCAATTTTAACAAGAATAGTTCCAAAATTTTTCATTTAAATTTATTTATTCAGTCAGAACGGCTTAATAACGGTGTCTTTCCCCCAATTTTCGAAGCCCTCAAACCTTTATTTCGTTTCAAAAAATCAGTTTATATTTTTATTTGTTCTCCTTCAAACCATAGGGATCAGGAAGGTCTGAATAACAAGGCGGAGGCACTAGGGGGCATGTCGCTGATCATGGGACAAGAGGTGGAGGTAGGTCTACAACTTCTCAACAAAACGAGTCGACAAGTAGAATGCCGGAGGTGGTGCAAGGTTGGTGAAACTCGATTGTTTGTTGAGTGGTAAGGTTATTGTCGAACATGTGTTTGGGCTCGCGAGCCAAGCTTGAACATTAATAAAAACTCGTATGAAATTTAGGCTCGAGCTCGGCTCGGCTCGTTTCCTATTCGAGCCAAGCTTGAACATACCGAGCTCGGCTCGAATATCACCCCTAGATAGAATCATCTTCTTTTGATTGACCATTTACAACGCCTTTTTTTTCTTACTCACGCTTCACTTTTTTTTTTACAGTGGGCAAGAAGTAGATCGACAAAACGATTTTGAAGCCATCAATGTTTGAATAACCCTACGCAGAGGGTCGCTGGTCAAAAAAGAAATTTTTTTCTAAGATTACAATTACATAAATTTGAAATTAAAAAAGTCTAAAAAATTAAAACTATCATTTCTTCATATCTAAACTGGGGGCTTAGACAGCTTGCAATCAAGCTACTCTATTAACTTGTTTGTTTTATTGATGGTTTTTGTTAATTCCCTACCCTCTAGATTTTCCAAACAATAAGTTACCTATAACTTTGAATTTTTTTTATCATATATAGAGAGAAAAATAAAAAAAAAAACAAAAACAAAAGAACAAGCTAACTAGGTAACCTAGGTATTAATTAAATTGATGGGAAGCTAGCTAAATTTGACCAATGATCAGTTCCAATATCGATCCTTGTTTGGATGATGGATTCATAAGATAGTATGTTTCATAGAGTAGTATTAAAGTTGAATTAGGTGAGAAAATTACCCAAACTGTTTGGGGTTCCATTTGAATATATCTAAATCAACATGCACGTACCAATTCAACAACTTCTTTCAATTCACCTAATAACTATCATATATAGATTTTATATGTTTGTAGCGAGGATCGAACGCTCACAGTGAGGCACAGGATTAATTAAGATAATTGTATCGCAGTTTTGCTAGGGAGACTCTTATATATTATATATATAATGTTATTAATATTCAATGTGAATTTGATAGGACAAACAATAGTGACAACACAAATATGAAATATATGATCAAATGGGCCTAAAAATCGTACCCAACTAATATTTATTCGTTGCCATTTAGGTCACCCTCCAAATACTTAATGCTAGCTTGGAAACCTTTGTTGTCACTAAAACACAATAGTGCGTTTTAGGAGAGAAATTAAAGAGATAGGAAAATGAATTTTGTGCATTAATTGAAGATTTTTTTTTTTTAATTGAAGAAATTTCACAACTCATCAAAGGGGTAAATTTTGAAGGAAATTAAAAGTACAGTTCTTCCTCTTCTCTTCGCTCTCTTTCACTTTGCTAATTCATCTCTGCTTCTTTTCCTTAATCTTTCTTGCTGATGAAATTTATTTATTGGAAAAGTCGTTTAAGCGAAAGCACCCAACGACAATCATTCTGATATATAAAATCTTTATCTTTTAATTTATACCGAAACCATTCTGATATGTAAAATCTTTACTTTCATTATACTAATATATAGAAGTAATTTGTTTCTATTAGCCATTTTTCTTCAGGATCAAAAAACCCACCTTCTACCCTATCAGAGCACCAAATTTATTAATCACCAAATCAATACAAGTGTTTAGCAATGAAGTCTCATACCAAAACATACAAAAATGAAGATCTCAAACACCAATCTAGCTAAACACTTATATCTACACATGGTCACGGGTTGGGATATTCCAAACCGAATCCTAACCCGCCAAAGCCACGGTCGACGGTTTCATATGACCCAGCGGGTTTCAGATTGACCCGTTGACTTGGTGGGTTGTCTTATTAATTTTTTTTAATTATTTTTTTTTAAATTGACTATTTAATAAAAAAAATGATATGAGAAGATTTTATATTTTCATATCACTTTATTTATCACTTCATTTAGATGTGAGAGAAAAACGTTAGAAGATTATATGTCTTCATATCATTTCCCATGATCAATTGTGTTTCAATGTGATAGAAAAACGTGGGAAGATTTTATTCACTGCAATTTCAATGTGGGATGTATGAGAGAAAAATATGAGAAGATAAATATATACCTTCATACCACTTCATTCTCAAACTTAATAATTATAAATTTATTTTTAAAAAAAAAACAAAATTTTCAAAATGAAAATTGGTATGGGTTGACCTGTCGGATCATTGGGTCAACCTATTCTCAATCTGAACCCGAACCCGTAACCCACCCCCACCCAACAAACCTTGAACTCGTAACCCGTCGGGCCACCGCTCCGTTCCATCACGTCGGGTCACGATAACCCATGACCCATGGTCATGAATACTTATATCATTGAGATTAGATTTCTAACAAGAGAAAATATTCCCTCCGTTCAGCAAAACATGTCATTTACTATTCACGCACGCTTTTTTAAAATGATAAAAACTATATAAAATCTCTCCTATTTCTTTCTTTTCTCGTCCTTGCTTTCTTTCTCTCTCTTCTTCCTTGGTCGGTTGGTCCCTTCGGCTGCTCACTGCTGCTAGCCTTCTCGTATTTCATAAGTCAAAGGCAATGATTTGCAAAGAAGCCAGCAGAGCTTCCAATTGGACTGGACCCAAATGGGCTATAGCCCATAGGCCCAACACTTCGTTCATTTTTCATTGCTGTACATCAAAGTTAGCAATAGATTCTCGTTTGGTTACTCGGTTAAAAACCCAGGAAGTTTAAAAACCCAGGAATTAGAATGTATTACTGTGTTTGGTTGACAGAAAGACACATGAATTCAACTTCCCAGGAATTTCAATTCCTCCAAATCGTAAGAAGTTCACTTACCTAGGGGGACTAGGTAAGTTCAACTTTCACCATTTTTAATGTAATTTTCTTTATTTTCCTATTTATATTTCTAAAAAACAAAATTCAACCAAACGACTTTTTTCGATTCATGGGAAATACATTTCACGGAAATTTAATTCATGGGAAGTAAGTTCCCGGGAATTGTACTTCCCGCTTTCAACCAAACGAGCCTATATATACTCAAGAGGTACAAGAAGACAAAAGTGAGGAAGCAAAGGCCTAAAATCATGGGCCGCAGTGTGTGCATCAGTTGTGCATGTCATTTGGGTCACTTGATCCACTAATCGGTATATAATTACCGTATTATTTTCATTCAAATATTTTTATTTTCCAACTTAAAATATGGGTTTGATTTTTTATTTGTTAGGGATAATCTTTTTTAAATAATTTTTTTTATATAGATATAGTAAGGAGAGGAGGGGAATTCGTATATCTTTTATCACAAAATGTTTGTAATTAAAAAAAAACACTGGTTTATAGATTAATTATTTAAATAAAATATAACTATAGATCTTTTTTAATTTTGATAAAAAGATTAATTATTGAAATATAATTTTTAAGATGTAAATAAATACTTTTGAGATTATTTTTCACTTTGTAAATAGAATTTTTTATTTATAATCATATTACAATTAAAATGGTAATTTACATAATCTTTTCAAAAATCATAAACATTTTTAGACACAATATGGGAGATAATTTTGGGCTATACTCATTAGCTTTTTTTTTCTCAAAAGTAAAAAAATTAAACGTTCCCTCAAAAATATTTCTACCCCTTAAATTACAAATTTAAATATATGTATAGTCAAATGTTTATTTTAAAAATGTTATAATATAATATATTCAATTGTAACTTAATATAAATAGTTAAAGGATGGTAATTTGTTATTGGATACCGTTTAAGGGTAGTTTTATGTAATTTTGAATTTAAAGGATGGTTAAGTGAAAACCATATATATTAAGGTGGTTTTATGTCTTACAAATACTAAACACGTCTTCGGTGATCACCATTCTTGAAGCGAATCTCGAACCAACCCTCAGTTTTCATTGTAAAACTGATGATGGAAGTTTATTAATAATACGAGTGGAACTAAGCATACATTCTCCCAAAAACTCAATAGGTAAAAGCCTGTAATCTAATGACCTTGGCAGTTTCAATAAGATGCTTATGTTTTCTTTCAACCCTACCATTCCGTTGGGGAACACCAGGAGTTTATTAATAATATGAGTGCAAGTACGTGGTCGATCCCACATAGAAACGAGTATCTCTTTATATTTGTGTATTTATCTATCGAAAGGAAAATGATGAGATTTTTGTAAAAGAAAAGAAAACAAAACGATGTAAACAAAAGCAAGTAATATATGGATAGAAGAGAAGTGTTTCCACCCACAAGTTCTCAACTTTGGTTGGCGTTATTGGTCATCGAATCCAATTAAAGTTGTTTTCTACGAATTTCTCATATCTTGGTTAATTTGAATAGATTAAAGTACCCCTTTACACCTCTAAGTAACCATAACACAGTTAAGACTTAACCTAGAGATAGCACAAAGTCCCAAGAAACCGGGCGCATAAGTAACACATATTTCAATGTTTAAGACCTTTGTCAAACTTTTTACTTAGTCTTATTTCAAACTCAGAATCCACAATCCTAAATATGCTATTACGAATTTTACGCATATTCGATAAAATAAAACTCTAACAAGATATTATCATATATGGTAGCTAAACGCAACGATTTTAGAAATATCTATTTAACAAATTCATTTAAAGAATATATGTATTATATAAAAAAAATAGATTATAAAATATCAATATATACAAATTGCAAAGTAAGACCGAAAATGATATATACCGTCGACATGATAAAATACAAATTGCAAAGTCTAGTAAGACCATGTTCTCAAGTTGAAATGGTTTAAGA
The DNA here is from genome assembly GCA_963922045.1 of Persicaria maculosa. Taxonomy (NCBI): domain Eukaryota; kingdom Viridiplantae; phylum Streptophyta; class Magnoliopsida; order Caryophyllales; family Polygonaceae; genus Persicaria; species Persicaria maculosa. The sequence goes on from OY998268.1 coordinate 54,365,628, forward strand.
CCATAATAATATATAACTAGTACAGTACCTGGGCCATGGCGCGATTTTGTAAAAAATATAAAAAAATTAATATTATAAAATATTAATAAAAGTTAGGATAAAAATCATAAAAATAATTAACATAAAAGTATCACGTAAATAATTTTATATATTTTAAAAAAAAAACTCATTTAAATTAGCACATATAAAAATTTATAGAAATTTTAAATCACTCTTATTGGTTAGAAAAATAATAAAAACATTGTAACTTTTAAAAAAAAAATAATATCATTGTAAATTTGGTATTAAGAATATATATGGATAGTTAGTAAATATGTTAAAAATAAAAGAAAAAAATTAATTTAAAGAGATAAATGAAAGAAGAAGAAATAATTAAAGGAAAAAATATTTGATTGGTTTAAATAGCTAATTAAAAAAAGGCAAGGATAACATAGGCTAAAACTATTATGTTTTAAGAATAAATATATAGATATAGGTATAGATATAAAGATTTACATATAGATTAATAGTAGGCATTAGATTGCATTCAAAAAAAATATTAGATATTTTAATTACTATAATATATATCATGTAATTAATATATAATGAAATAATACTATATAGTTCATATAGTTAATATTACCTTTACTAAAAAAAAGTTTTGAATTAATCTCATTGGTTAAAAATATATTATGAGATGATATTATGTTAATAATGTGTAAATAATATTAGATAGCTTAATTACCATAATTAAATGATATTTTGTATATAATACCTTACAAAAATAACTTTGCGTGAGGGGACGACACGTGACATAGGTGCTTTGGTTTTAATTAATATATAGATGGGCCCTATCCCTACTTTCTGACTTAAAAAAAATTCCATAAAAACAAAACAATAAAGGGAGGCTCAGATATGTACGTCGAGTGAGCTTGCCTAGTGTAAGTTTGCATGTAATTTGCTTTGGAATCCATAATGAGCAAGTCAATGGTCAAACATTGACTTATAAAATGAATGATTGCAGTAAATTACCTAATTAAATTTATTTTGACTCAATATCGAAGTGGTTAGTTACTAAATTCGCCCATTAAAAATGCTTGAATGAATTTGTATCACATTATTTGACCGAACCTTATTTTAGTTAAAACTAGATGGTACTGTGGTAGAATTTTAATAAAATTTGATACTATATATATTTCATATAAATAATAATTTATATTACTCGTATTAATTTATATAGTTTTAATCTTGTAATTGTAACAGTTTATTTTATCAGTAACTTTATATAACATAAAGTACTTATTATGGGACGCAAGTTTGAAAAAATATATTTTATTTTATAATTTTTGTTTTTTCTTAGATATATAAATATAATTGTGTTATATTTTTATCCAATGCTATCATATTTTCTCAAATAAATTAAATTAATCTACATTTATCCATTTGTCATATACCTGAATAATATTTACTCCAATTATTATATTTGTATAAAATATAAATAATATTATTTTATTCTTTTATTAACATTAATCAATTAATTAATCAAATAAGTTTCTTCAAATTTTATTTCTAGCTAATTTTTTTTATATGGTTTACTTGTTATTTCATTCTTGTAATTTTTTATTTACATTACTCAATTGATTATACAGATAACTTACTTAAAATTTCATTAAAAGTTAATATTTTTAAATAATAGTTTTAAAGTTATTATTTTATGCTCATTAATTAGATTTTTTTATCTCCTTTTATAATTTGTGATGAATTAAAACTTTATGTATATAATACTAAAATATTATTTTAGAAATAGTGCATTAATATTTTCTCATTTTCATCAATTAGACTTTTTTTACTCTAAAAAAATTATACTAAAACATTTTTAGACATAGTATTAACCTTTTATTTTTTTTATTAGACTTTTTGTCTTCTAAATGTGTATTAATATTCCAAAAAAGCTAACTTTACTAAAGAGAGAAAGATTTTAAGATTTGAATAGTTTCAAAACATCTATTCATCTCCACTCCGTACTTTTCACCCTTTCAACTGGGACCATGTTTAGGATACCACCATGGTGGTCCACCTCCTTCCATTTTTAGTTTACAGTATTAATTAATTACTGCATTTAATTTGTGTGAGAAAAATAAAAAGGATTTTATTATTCCAATATGGCTAAATATAACTTCCAACGAAAGAAGTAAAAAAAAGATTTTATTATTCTAGCATTATACAAGACATGCATATAATTGAGTATTTTTTATTTTTATTATTATTATTATTATTATTATTATTATTATTATTATTATTATTATTATATACAGTATACTTTGTGTGTATATATAGAGTGTATAACAGTGTGTGTCTATATATATGCATACAATATTTTTTTTATTGTGTGTATTTATATGTATAATATGTATGTGTGTATATATGAGGAAAATCATAAAATATAAAAATATTATAAATCTATATATGTTATGCATTTGAAAATCATAAAATATACAAGAATTTTAAATTTTTTTTATAATATTTTTTTATTTGAGGGACAGGACTCATTCCGTCCCGTTCCACGAGTGATAAGACCCACACGGCATGGAAAAAAATGGTGAATTCCGTCTCAGTCCCTCCCGTCCCATAAAAATATAATTGAGTGTTTGTCTATTGTTTTTTCTTCTTCTACAAAGATCATGCAAGGTAAGAAAGAAGCCTAAGGTGATTATTGCTACCCAAAGATTATTTTCAACTCTTATCACGTAATTGATTTGCTTCAAATTGAAAGAAAATTCATAAAAAAGATCATAGGTTATTATTAAAACAATGAATTTATTTTATATGATGGTTTATAAATTTTACTGGATGTTAATTTGGGATAGATTACTGAACATTGAGATTTGGGAACCATGGTGGTGAAGTAGGGTTGTATTTAAAAAAAAACTGAACCGTTCAGGTTGACCCGGACTGGATCCGGTTTACCCAAAAATTTATCAGATAGTTTGGATTTGGGTCAAAAAAAATTCGGGTTAAAATTTTTGGGTCTTAACTTAAAATTTATCGGATATTCAGGTCGAATTTTCAGATCGAATTACTTTTTGATAAGTCTATTTAAAATGCATCACCATTTATACTTTTTGAACCTTTTTTCTGTCCAATAATTTTTTAGTCTAACCGTCTTTTTTTTCACCAACCAGATTCTCCATTTTATTTTATTTATACTACAATTAATCGATTTGGATTTTTTGTATTATGTTTGACCGATTTGCAATTGCAAACTTATCGTTTGAAATTTGGGAATATTTTATCAAAATAGTTAATTACTACTGCGTACATCAATATCAATCATTTATGCTACTACTAAAACTCGTCTCTTTTTAAAAGAGGCTTCAATTTTTGTAAGGGTATATTAATCTTGTAGATCAGTACTCACTCCGTTCGTAAATAAATGATGTTTTACTATTTTACACGTAGTTTTAAGAGCTAAAAACTATATAAAATCTTATTTATTTTAATTAATTTTTTTCATAGTTTAATAGTTATCTAACTATTAAACTATGAAAAAAATTAATTAAAATAAATAAGATTTTATATAGTTTTTAGCTCCTAAAACTACGTGTAAAATAGTCAAATATCATTTATTTCCGAATGGAGGGAGTATATTTTATCGAGATTTAACTTAAATAATAGACCGAGTGATATAACAAATAAAATAGGTATATTGATTTTATGTATCTTTTTTAATTAATTAGGTGAAATCTTTAAACCAACTCATATAAAAGACAAGTTACATTAACTACGTTTTAGAAGAATAAACACATCTCCCACACACAAAAAAAAAGAATAATAAACACCTTTTTACTTTTCCCATACAAAATAAATACCGGAGTACGTAGTAGTTAATTAATAGTAAGACTAAAAATAGAAGGAGGTGGACCACCAAGGAGGTATACTAAACATTTTCCTTTCAACTGCCATGTTATTTATAACACTAGTTTCTCACTTAACTCGAAGAAAAAGGGACAAATGAACAAGACGGTGGAGGCATAAGAATTGGGGGAGTTTACTAGAATATCCATATTTTCCGTCTTTATTGGCATTTTGTCTACCAACCTATCCATATTATCTAATTGCCCATCGTGTTGCTGACACCGAAGTTGCTGACGCCGACGTTGTTGATACCGAAATTGCTGACGCTAATGTCGATGTCATTAATTGCTGATGAGGCTTTAATAAAACTAATTTGCTGACAACGAGACCTACTAACGCTAGTTAACTTCGACACTCACTAACGCTCAAAATACCGTTAACGTTCAAAAAATTTGCGGATACCACTATTTTTTTTTAAATAGATATTGACACGATTAAAAGTTAGTTTGTTCACATTTATGGACACAAAGAACCTTACAAAAACAAATAGCTGAAATGAATAACAATATCGATCTCAGAGGTGAAAGTTCAATCTATTTTAAATGCAATTGAATTTGCTGTTACTAATAATAAATTAAATATTATCATTATTGATAATAGGGGTTGTTTATTGGAGAAGACAACAGGGGCTTTCACCTTGAGATCAAAAGCAGAGATATATGACGATGCTTCTTGTAGATTATTCCAGCCAAAACCACCACACCGACACCAATCATCACTCCCACTGCAATAGCACTTAATTGTAAGCAGCTGGAACAACCATCACAAGTGCGGATATGGAGTTTAGAAACAACAATAGTGCGCAGCAGCAACAACCTACTCCTCCGCCCTTCCCTTGAGTTCAGAAAAGTGCAGACATAGAGCTCGTTCAAGCAGCGGAAAAGTGCGGACACCATCGATTTAGTTGCTGACATCGAGCTCGATTGCTCAATCGCGTTCTCGATTGAGCGATCTCGATCTCAACTTTGCCATGGACTCAATCTCGATCTAGATCGAAGTTCTCCTTCGCCATGGCCACCAAGAGCAGGCATCAGAACACAGTTGTCAGAACCGCATCGCATTTACACCAATGAAACGACGCCGTTTGACCTTCCCTCTTCGCGCTGCTGCACACCTCGCACACCATGGCCGCCCTCTCCGCTGAACCATATGACGACGCCCCGTCCTCACTCGTTATCTCGCTCCCCGACACTCAGTAACTCCGATTGCTCAGACCATCCAAATCCGAATAAATATTCGAGTTCAAATTCAGAGACATCATGGAGTTAAAAAAACTTTTTTCCATCAAATTGTAATCTGGACAAATTAGAGATTTTTTCCAAATAGTAGTCCACGAAAAACCTTAAGATCTTAAAAAATTCAAATCTAAATTCATTTGCTCTAAGATAATGTGTAATGATATTAAGGCTAGACGTCCAAAAAACATCCACCTAGGATTTCAAAAAAGGCCCAAAAGAGGTTATATTCCTTATAATAGGACTTACAGACACATGTTCGATATTTTTATCAAAAAAAGAGATGCGTTGGTCAGATCATGGAGTTCGAGCACTTGTTGGAAAGTTTACTTCAAGAGCTACGACTTTAATGGGGATAACTTTTGCAAAATCCTCCTCGACGATGCTTAAAAAAATCATTTTTCCATCAGTTTGTAATCTGGACAAATTAGAGTCTATTTTCAAAGGAATAATCCACGAAAAATCTCAAAATCTTAAAAAAATAACAATCCAAAATCCTTTGCTTAGGCACTGTGTCATACTGTTAAAGATAGATTTCCAAAAAACACCCACCTAGGATGTCAAAAAAGCCGCCAAAAGAATGTTATATTCCTTAAAATAAGTCTTACAGACACATGCTCGATATTTTTATCAAAACAAGAGATGCGTTGTTCCGATCGGGGAGTTTGAGCACGTGTTGGAAATCTAACTTCAAAAGCTACGACTTTAATGAGAAGACTTTTGCAAAATCGTCCTCAACGATGCAAAAAAAAATCATTTTTCTATCAGTTTCTATCAGTTTACGAAAAATCTCAAAAAATCTTAAAAAAATGAAAATCCAAAATCTTTTGCACTAGGCAAGGTGTGATTCTATTAAGGCTAGAGGTCCAAAAAAACACACCCGGGATGTAAAAAAAAGTCTCGAAAAGAATGTTATATTTCTTACAATATTCCTTACAGACACATGCTTGGTATTTTTGTTGAAACAAGAGATGCGTTGGACTGATCGGGAAGTTCGAGCACTTGTTGGAATGCTAATTTTAAGACCTACTACTTTAATGATGATGCCTTTGATGAAATCGTCCTCAACAATACCCAAAAAAATCATTTTTCCATTTGTTTGTAATTTGGACAAATTATTGACTTTTTTCCAAAGGGGGTCCACGAAAAATATCAAAATCTTTTAAAAAAATGAAAATCCAAAATCTTTTGCCCTAGGAAAGGTGTGATGCTATTAAGGCTAGAGGTCCAAAAAACACACACTCGGGATGTTAAAAAAGCCCCGAAAAGAAGGTTATATTTCTTACAATATTACTGACAGACATATGCTCGATATTTTTGTCGAAACAAGAGATGTGTTGGTCCGATCGGGGAGTTCAAGCACTTCTTGAAATGCAAACTTCAAGAGCTATGACTTTAATGAGGATGCCTTTTGCGAAATTGTCCTCAACGATGCCTAAAAAAATCATTTTTCCATCAATTTGTAATCTGGACAAATTATTGACTTTTTCCAAAGGGGGCAGTCCACGAAAAATATTAAAATTCAAAATCCTTTGTCCTATGCAAGATGTGGTACTATTAAGGTTAGAGGTCAAAAAAACTCACACCCGGGATGTCAAAAAAAGCCCCGAAAAGAAGGTTATATTTCTTACAATATTACTTACAGACACATGCTTGGTATATTTGTCGAAACAAGAGATGTGTTGGCCAAATTGGGGAGTTCGAGCACATGTTGTAAAGTTAACTTCAAGAGCTAAGACTTTAATGGAGATGACTTTTGCAAAATTCTCCTCGACGATGCCCCAAAAAATTATTTTTCCTATCAAATTGTAATCTGGACAAATTAGAGTCTATTTCCAAATGGGGTAGTCCATTAAAAATCTCAAAATCTAAAAAAAATAAAAATCTAAAAATCCTTTGCTCTAGGCAATGTGTGATGCTATTAAGGCTAGATTTCTAAAAAACACCCACCCGAAATGTCAAAAAAGCCCCGAAAAGAAGGTTATATTCCTTACAATAGGACTTACAAACACAAGCTCAGTATTTTTGTCAAAACAAGAGATGCATTGGTCCGATCGGGGGGTTTGAGCACATGTTGGAAAGCTAACTTCAAGAGCTACGACTTTAATGGGGATGACTTTTGCAAAATCGTCATCAACGATGTCCAAAAAAATCATTTTCCATCAGGTTTTAATTTGGACAAATTAGAGACTTTTTCCAAGGGGGTAGTCCATTAAAAATCTCAAAATCTGAAAAAATGAAAAATTCAAAATCCTTTGCTCTAGGCAAGGTGTGATGCTATTAAGGCTAGACATCCAAAAAACAGCCACTCGAGATGTAAAAAAAGGCCCGAAAAGAAGTTTATATTCCTTACAATGAGACTTACAGACACATGCTCGATATTTTTTGTCGAAACAAGAGATGCGTTGGTCTGATTAGGGAGTTCGAACACTTGTTGGAAAGCTAACTTCAAGATCTACGACTTTAATACGGATGACTTTTGTGAAATCCTCAACGATGCCAAAAAAAATCATTTTTTCATCAGTTTGTAATTTGGAAAATTAGAGTCTTTTTCAAAAGTGGTTAGTCCACGAAAAATCTCAAAATCTTAAAAAAATAAAAAAACCAAAATCCTTTGCTCTAGTCAATGTATGATGCTATTAAGGCTAGACGTCCGAAAAACACTCATCCAGAATGTAAAAAAACCCAAAAAGAAAGTTATATTCCTTACAATAGGACTTACATATACATGCTCGATATTTTTGTCAAAATATGAGATGCGTTGGTCTGATTGGGGAGTTCGATCATGTTGAAGAGCTAACTTCTTCTTTGGTATAATCGACGTGGAATCATGGGCATGTTGATGAGATCAATTCTCATTTGTTAATGGATGGTAGTACTTTTGGGTCTGGACCTATAGAGATGGGCCTATATGCAGAGTCTTGTGGGGAAAATCCAAATAAGACCATAAACTACCAAACCATATTGTATGAGACAAATGTATGCATTTCGATAGGAAGCTGCTACTGTCTTGTGTAGGTTGGAGCGATGCAACCAGCTCTGGAGGACAACCCAAAAAAAAAAAAAGCGAAAACTAAATACACCGCAAATTAGGGTTTAAGGTACCACATCGATTCCAATGTCTATCTCTACGTCGATTCGGACGTGTACTAACATAATCCGGATTTGCGGTGTATAACGTATATGTAACAACACCCACAAAAAAAAATGACTGCAGCAAAAAATACAAGTCCATTTGTTTAAAAAATAATCATCTTCCTATTCAATTCCCTCTTATAAGACCACCAAAAATAACACTTTTGTGGCGAGTCCATTTGTTGTCTGCCACTCTCTCTCTCGTATGCTTGAAAATCGACATACTTTAAAACAAAACATCACTATGAATATGTAAGTTAAGGTTGAGAAACTTTTGGGATTTTTTTTTTTGATAAAGATATTACGGTGGACATATGTTATCAATTAATCTGCTCACAAATTTGTGTAGAATCCATATTATCTTATCTTTTCCCTATTTTATCATTAGAAAAATTATGTGCCTAATTATTAGAAACAATTTAAACTAATCACAAGTAAGTGCACTGATTGTGATGCCACATCTTGTGCCTAATTATGAGTTCGTATCATTTTTTTTAGATCTAATTGTATTTGGGGTTGATTTTGATATCTCCGTGTTTGTCTTTGGGGAGAGACTTGTGATTTTGAACACTTGTATCAGTTCGGTAATTAGTAGATTTGATGCTCTCATTAGATGAATAAAGGTTTTTTTTTTAATCTCGAGTTTTTTCCACTTATATTTTTTGTGTTTTGCTAGCTTGTTTTGTTGTTTGCATTAGGGCTGGGCAAAATTTGGATCGGACCGGGATCGGACCGGAAATTACGGTCTTTGGATCGGACCGGAATATTACGGTCCGGTCCACGGTCCAAGAAATTCTTATTTCTGGTTTTCGGTCCAAACCCGGGATTGGACCGGGATTTCCGGTCCGGACCGGAATTGGACCGGATTTCTTATCATTAAAAAAGAAGAAGAGGTGAATGTGTGCCTCTCTCTCCGTTTCACTTTTAGATCCAGGTTTTTTGTGTATATTTTGACAAATTAATGTCTATTTTAATATAGATTTGGAGAAATCATAAATATTTTAGACTAAGATTGAAGAATCTCATCCCGATTTTAAATCTAGGGTTAAGAAATTTCAATATAAGGTAAAGTTCTGGTCCAACCGGTCTTTACGGTCCGCGGACCGGAAAGACCGAGACCATAAGTTCCGGTCCCGGTCCGATCCGCGGTCCAAGTTCTTGGAGATTACGGTCCACCGGTTTTGGACCGGACCGGAATCTTCGGCCTGGTCCAGTCCAATCCAGACCGGAAGCCCAGCCCTAGTTTGCATTAATTGCTTGGTTTACTTGTGTTTTGGTTATGTGATTCGTGTAGTATGGTGTTGGTGTTACTTTCTAGTATAGTCGAATTGCTAATCGATTGTCGTTAGATTCCTCGACTACCCGGACAAGTTTTCATGTCCAACACATCTAATTTAGATGTAGAACGACTAGGTTCATTACAAAAAAAAAAACCAAAAATAATATTGTAACAAAAACGGATAGGATGTAACAAAAAAACAAAAATAATTTATCAGTGAAAAGGTCAATTCTTAAATTAGATCGAGTAAAATGGTTGAGCTCAATTAAAATAAACTAATTAAGATTAATAAAAAAAATGAAATAGTGGATCGATGAGGTGAAGTAAATGCGCACTTTCCCTCATCTAATTTTGTTGTCGCATATTCATCAACAAATGTTGATCGAAAAATATACATCGATGGATCGATGAACAACAACTCTCATCATTATCTCTTTCTCCTCCCTTTATAGGTGGTCATCATTCAACACCAAACATGACAATAACACAAGTACATCATCAAATGAATGTAATGGTTTCCTTTACTTTTTTCTCGTGCTCATACAATTTACCCATATATGTCATATGTGCAAACATACTAATTATTTTCAAATTTCCCAATCGAACTTTAATTTCAAGCATACAAAATTTGTAGGATCATATCACTTCTTTTGCATTGTCTTCTTGTCTCAATATATCTCTTTTTCATTTAGCATTTACTTTTTTTTTTTACACTTGTCTTTAGCTTTAAGTTTTTCAATTAGCATAGCTTAAGATTCATCAAGATTTCCGATTCCATAAATCAAATAAAGAGAGAATATATAACACTCCTTTCGTTGATCGAGATATGTTCTTTTTTTTTTGTTGCATTTTGCAAATACATATTAAGAAAATACTAAAAATACAATAATTTTATTCAATTGTTTTTTGCGGGGAACTGATAAATGTATATAAATCTCTAAAATGTATAAAACTAGTACAGTTCCTGCGCCATGACGCGATTTAAAAAAATTAAATTTTAATTATAAAATAAATTAATGTTATACAATCAAATAAACTATTATTTTTATATTTTGAATTAAACTCATAACTCATAAGAGAAAGATATAATAAGCTCAATCAAGACGGGCTCTATTGTGATAGTATATATATGAAGGTTTACAAATAGATATAGGTTTATATTAATTTAATATTTTGAATTAAACCCATTGTTATTTCAAAGATGAAAATCAATTGCAAAAAAATAGAAAAAAAAATTAGTTGAAAATGAGAAGATTAAGGGGATGTGACAGATAGGCCGAAAGTTCTTCTATTTTAATATAGATATAGATAGATATAGTTACTAAAAAAAATTATTTTCAAATGCACTATTTATTAATGGCCATTCCCCTTTACACACCCAATAAAAATGAAGTAAAAAAAGTAATAACCAAAATTCACTTGACTCCATATGTCTAGAAAATTTTAAGGAAATCTATTTTCGTTTAAAAACACATGTTCCTTTACTATTTGATTAATTTAAAAATAACTAAAAAATATAAAATAATATTTTTTATACAATTTCATACTTAGTATTACTTATAATATGAAATTATATAAAAAAATTAATATAAAATTAATATTTTACATGGTTTTTAAACTCCTTACAAAAATATACGTATCAAATAGTAAAAAAAAAAAAGCATACTCCATTTTTTAACATATGTAATATACTACAGCTATGTATGGATGCAAAATAAACAACTAAAAAAATAGAATTAGCCTGTTTAAATTTTTAACCATTTTTATCTGTGTATGGACAACCAAAATAATCTAATTGTTGTTAAAATTTTGAGTTAAAAAAAAACTAAACCAACAAGCTTTTTTGGCGTTTATTTGGTTTGAAATTACCATAATATCCCTAATAACAACCAAATAAACTCCACTTTTTACAAATAAATTCTTTTTTCGTCTCATGCGGTGTTTATACTATTCCATAATCTTTTAACCTCTATTTTACACAATTTTTTAATTTCAACTGTTTTTAAATTTTAGTCACTTTTTAAATCCACCCCAGACGGACGTATATTATAATTGACCCATGATTTGAGTAGGGTTGTTGTCATGAATGTCCACTATAACAGGTGTGGTGAGTTGATAATTAGAATTCCTTGCAATTAACTAGATCCTGTTTTCAATCATTTTTACTCCTTTCATTTCAAAATTTAAGTTATTTATTATTCAGCACGCATTTTGTTAACACTTTTTTTGAATGATTGATAATTATTATTAATAAATTTAGTATTAAATTATATTAATAAAAAAATTATTTTAAAAATTATATTTAAAAAAAATTATATATAAAAATAAAAAAGGACTTAATTAAATTATAAGACGGAGGAAGGTGGCAAGGTGCTCTTCCGGTTTTTTGTGTCGACTTTCACCGTATAATATGCGGAGTTGACTATACATAATGTATTGTAAATTTGTAATGGATCGAACTGTACGGCCATAAAATCAGATCAAATGCCAACAATTGAAGTCAACTCGATCGAGCTGCAAAATCCAATCCAATCCACTAGAACCAGAAATCGATTGTCTCGAATATCCGATAATTTAATAAAGTACATCCCTCAAAAAACAATCCAATTAATCTAACCATTTTTTACCCGATATCTGAATAACCGATAATCAAAACTGATCTCAATCCAGATGAATCGAACCCGATTTAACCGAAATAATACATTATAGTAAAGTATAAAATTGAACGTTGAAATAATAAAAATTTGAGACAACAAAAACCCGAAATAACCGAAACCCGAGACAACCGAAACCCAAAATAACTTAAACCTGATATAACCGAAAACCGAAATAATCAAAACATGAGACAATCGAACTCGGATAACCAAAACTGAGACAATCGAAACCTGAACTCAAGCCAATCGAATGACCAAATTATTAGACATTACCAACATTCGAATAACCAAACTCAAACCTGAATAGACTCGTTTGATTGTCACCTCTAAATTATAGAGTCAACCTAACTGGTTGAGTTTTGGAATCAGTTTAATTGACCACTTAATTAACAAAATTCACTTGTTAATTTGGAGTTGTTCACTTGTTAATTTGGACTTGTGGTGGAATAGTGAAACGAATGATTAATATTGTGTTATACTAGTATGAATATTATGTACGTGAATATGAGTTTTAATTAACACTAATATGAATATAATACAATATATGATATAAATCTTTTTAACTAAGTATTTGAATACGAGAATTGTTACTTAACATTCAAAAGATAATCATCTTAATACACGTTGTCCACACAACTCTACTAAAACACTTATTATCATCAGCCAATATAGATCTAGGATTGCACCGTTGGATTTGATTTATTTTCTACAAAACTGTAGAAATAAATACATGTACGTACAGGTAAATTAATATTATGATGATATAGTTGCGTCGTGTATCCTGGCATGTGGCAACTGGAAGGATATATCCCATAACCCAAGCAATGGACAAATGATCGAGTAAATCCATTTATAAAAATATAAAGGTCAAAATTGTAAGCTAATTAAATCTTACTATTTTTAAATCATATTCCTCTCGAGATCAGAATCATGTATATGCTTCATAATTACAGAGCAAAGCGTTCACATACTGAAAGATAAATTCCACAACGTAGCTACCAAGGTTGTAGCCTAAATAATAATAATAATAATAATAATAATAATAATAATAATAATAATAATAATAATAATAATAATAATAATAATAATAATAATAATAATAGTAATATGAGATTATTGAAATTGAAAAATAAGTATGAGATTATTTTTTGAAAATAATATTTTTTATTATTAAAAAACAAACATACAATAAGTATCAATTAAAAGAAAATGGTAGAAGTAATAATAATAACTAGTTTTATTACTCGTCTGTTGCGCAGTTTGTTATTTTTATATATTTTTATTATTAAAAAACAAACATACAATAAGTATCAATTAATATAATTATTACTCCATATATTTTTAATTGTGTTATTTTAAAAAAAAATGTAAACACATGTTTGAGTCTAAATTAATCATGTTTCTTCTCTTATTAAAAAATGGTTAAAATATATTATTTTCTTGATTCTAGATTTTATACATTTAATAAAAATATTAAAGGATAAAAATGTTTACGTATTAAATCCAAAAGAAAGAAGGATAACATAAATTTCATTTGTAAATTCAATCCATTTTTATTATTATTTATAAAAAATAAATATAAACATTCATAATATTTATAACAAAATATTATCAAAATATAACTAAGTAAGATATGATAGTAACTTATTAATTGTGTAATATTGGATAGTTTATTTGATCTAAAAAGAAAAGTTTTCTAACTAATTAAGATATAAGGTTGAATATTTATAAGAACAAGTGGGACCATTAATTGAGATGACAAAATTATATTGGTTTATTAATTGATGTGGCTAAAAAATATAACACCATATTAATCCAGAATATGACACATATTTGTAAGAACAAGTGGGACCATTTTGTGAATTCAACTACAACTGATTTTGTGAATGGGTGAATTCAACTGCAACTGATTCTGTAAATTGATGAATTCAATTAAAGTTGATTGTCTGAAGCCACATATTTTGGATTAGCAAGTGATCTACTGAATTTGATTTTGGCCTTGCTGTTGCATTTTACTTATGAATTTCAATTTACTATTTTACATTATTTGATGTAAGCCCATGTGGGATTCGAACCCACGTCTTTGTACTTTAGCACAATGCTCTACCAATTGAGCTAATAGGCTAGAAGTTTAAGAAAAAAAAGCTAAAATGATTCTTGACAAAATTTACCTCTTAGTCAGATTTCACAGTTTGATAAATATCAGCAGAGAGGGAAACTAAATACATAATTGATCAGAGATCAACCCATACAAATTTCAGTGTTTCTCATGTCCTTTACTCGAATACCAATCTCTTTTATCTATCATTAGTGAAACCGATCTAACTAAAATCATCCACTTAAAAAACCATGAACAAATTTCTCAGTTTAACAAATCTCAGCAGAGGGAATCACTTCTATCAATGAGCAAAGATCACCTATAAACTGAGAGCATCAACACCATCAAGCTTTGGCAGACACTATATTTCCAGCCAACAAGTAATCCATGTGGAGCTATACACTGGAAGTTATCAGCACACTAGGAGTTCATATTGGTTCAAAACAGTAGGAAAACAATCAGGAAAGAAATTTGATCCAAGGACAATAAAAATTTACATTACACAGGTTTGAAGGGCAACTAAAAGAAAGCAAGATGGAACATGAATCAAACCTCAACACCATCATTTTCAGTGTCTGCAAAGTCCTCCGCTTCTAATTCTAACTCACTGTTTGCAAATCGCAAGCCTATCAAACTAAGGAATGAATCTTTCAAAAAAATCATGTGACAAGAGATACAAGGCTTCAATTTGAGAAAACCATGTGAATTCGATCATATAGTAGGTAGCCTCTTATCAATTTTGAGAAAACCCCAAATCTTAAATAAAACCCCAAATCCTAAATAAAACCCTAGAAAAATCATATAGCAGTACCCCTCTTTGAATTATTATAAAATACAATGGGAAAGGAAAATTAATTAGAAAGTCTAACCTTTGTTCTTGTTGACCAAAGTTTTGCTATTGGTCACCATCTTCCATGGAGGTTGGAGCTCTGGAAGATGCCGGCATTGGACGGGGAAGAGGAAAAGAATTGAGGCCTGAGGGAAATAAAATATTGTACAGTAATTTTAAAGGTTAAAAAATTAACGAAAGAAAAAAAAAAGATGACAGGTGGCCCAATTAAAATGAGTGGTATAGTGTGGAGATAGTATATTTGGGCCAGTGGATCCGAACCGTGTCCTCTGTGGCATAAATATAGTGGTGAATACTAAATAGCTTGATGGAATTTTAGGGTTTTTTTTTGTTTTGTTTGTACTTTTGTATATCAAATTTATAAAATTTTCAATATTTATTAAAATATACTAGTGTAAGTCTTATACGATGTAAGTCGATTTTCTACAATTAAATTATTTATATATAAAGATCTGTTAAAAATATGACATTAAACGCAATAAATCCGAATTATAAAGTACAGATGGATTTTCAAATATTATAAGTTATAACTATAGTATTATTTTAATAAGAGAAATTTTCCACAAGCAATCACATGGCGCCACACTTGTTTATATGCATTGATTTTAGTGTGTGTATATATAGAGAGATTCATAAATTGTGGTTTAATTTAACATATCATTTTCTATTATAAAATTTGTCAAGATTTTTTTTTTCCCAAAAAGAACGGAAACAAAAACCTAAAGTTGTGTTTGATAACGGGATGGAAGGGGTGGGAGAAGTGGGTGTTCATTTTCGGGATGCGCACTCCAGTGTTTGGGAGGGGGGTGGAATAGATGGAAAGGGTGGTGAATCTGGGGTAGATGGGTTGGGAATCCCCGAATTTCTCCACCTGGCCAGATGAGGATGGGCGGGATGGAGAGTTGAAACACCCTTTTTTGCCCTAGAGTTCTCAACTCTTTAAATCCCAGAGCACCTCTTCTCCTTCTTCAGATTTGTCCTCGACAAGCTTGAGATCGAAGAAGTGAAGGAACAAAGTTGACAACCCTTCTTGCAACCGATCAACGACCTCCACCTTTGACCCCCGACCACTTCTCCTTCCTCAGATTTGTCCTCAACCGGCCAACAAAGTCGCCAGATTCATCCTCTTCTCCTTCCTCAGATTCGAACTCCATCGTCGATGTTGAGATCCATTTCTCCCGAAATTCGCAAACCATAATCCTGCAGAATCACAGCTGTTTTCCAAAGGGAAATAGGAAAATTCGATGATTGGAAGGAAATTGAGGAAACATGATCAAATAGCAGTGCGATTCATCGAGGATTTACGTGAAAAAAGCTTGTGATGAATTTAGATTTTTGGAGGATGAATTCGGATTTCCATGAAGGCTGAAAAATGAGGAAAGGGGGAACACAGAGCAAAAAGGAAGACGATGATGACAGATGAGGAGATATGAGTGGGGCATTTTCGACATTTTAGGGGTATGGGTCGATAGATTTCCGACTTTTCACATTTCTTCATCCTCCAAATAATCAATATCTAACCAAATACAAACGGGATTAATTTTATAAATAATCTTCATCTCGTCCACCCCTAAAAATAATTTTCATTTCTTCTACCTCTAAAAATAATCCTTGAGTTTAGTAAATAAAGAGCAGTCATCCGGGGTTTCTCTGAAAAATAAAAATAATCCCGTCCACCAAAAAGCATCCCGTTACCAAACACAACCTAAGTATATTGAAATTCTAATACTCTATCAAATAAATTAGATAAATTCCTTATTTCAATATTATTTTCCAACTAAACGTCATAAAAATTTGCTAAATATCAGTATTAAAAAAATTGATTGCGGGGGTAGATTGAGCTCCCCTCTTGTCACCATCACCTCATCTCTACAAATTAATAAAAATTATTTAACACCCTGATCGGATAGCTCAATTGTAAGAAGTGAGGTTGATTAATAAGAGGTCTCGCATTCTATCTCTACCTCTGCCCTTTCTCTTGGGTAAAAAAAATCAAGGTATAGTCGGTCGATGCAAGCTAGTTTACCAAGTACGTGACTCTTGTCATCTGAATCACGTACTCGGAATTTACCACCAAAAGTAATCTTATTTAAAAAAATACAAATTAGTTAATACTGGAGTATGATACCAAATTTCATAATTCAAACACTAACCATCCATTTGTTAAAGAAATTGTATTTAATAAATGGATTTTTCTAAACAAATATTTATTTTTAGATTATCTAATGTGTATCTTTTTTTTTGGGTGCTTATCTAATGTGTATCTAATGTGTGCTTATAGCCACATACACATTAGATCATCTCCAACAGATTCCCTAAAATTTTTCCAAAATGGGGAACAAAATACACATTTTTCAAGTTATTTTTGCTTTAACTCCAAGAGCTTTCCCATTTCAAAGATTTGGAGAATCGTTTAGTTTGAAGAATACTGCAGATATAGGAAATCCTCTCTATTTTTTCTGCTGCTTCTCTGTGATGGGAAATATATTAGATAAAAAAATATCTTAAAATTCTCCAAAATCCCCAAAAATGAAAAATATGTTGATATATTAGATACCCAAAAAAACTATGTATTTCTTTAGAAACTCGATCCGTATTTCTTTAGAAAAATATTTTTATTTCTATTTTCTGTGCATTAATATATATTTTTAGCATCATGGCAATGAAATTAAAGTTCATTTCTTTTTAGGGTTTATAATTTGAATTTATAGGCACACATTAAGCGCGTGTTTGGCAATTGAGGGTTTTTTTTAGGGATTGGGTATCCCCTCCCAGCTTTCAAAATCAGACAAAATAAGTTTCACCTCCAACTCTATAACCTCAAGCCAAAGATGCTTCCAAACATGGAGCTTCAGAACTTAAAATTTTAATTAACCTCCAAAAGCTCTTCAAAGCTGCTTTAAAGCTGCTTTCTAACACAGCCTATTTCAAACACAACCTAATTAGAAAGATCATTTAGGACAACTAATGATTAAGGAAGTGAATAGTATAGTACATCGTTTTCACCCAAATTGGATCAATAACCATTACCTAAAACTAAAACTGAATTTTGGCCTTTGAAAACATAGTAAGGTGTAGAGATCATATAATCTATAAAAGGGTATATTCGTAGTGGCTAGCTAGCATATCCCCATTCCCCGCCCCTAACTTAATCATAACTGCTTGCTTCCACTTTCGTTTCAAACAGGTATTCCCTATTAATTAATTAATTAAACACCTCATAATTTAATTAATTAGTGATTGATTTATTTGTTTTTATTGGCAATTAAATCCAGCTAATTACAGTTCTATTGCTTCTTTTTTAAATTTAGATCCTTTAAGGCTTGCTTGCCTTTGTGGTTTTTTTCAGTTGGCAACTACGGAGGGAGGGCTTTTTATATGGCTTTTCCTGTTTGTAAACCTTGCAATCATTTGCGTTACGCATTCATTATCTCCATGTATATGAAAAATGTAAGTATTTTTTATGAATAGAGCTTAAATCAAATTTGAGATTATGTATCCCATAAGTAACTAAAGAAGTTAAGAACCAAAGTCGATCCATAACATTTTTTTTTAATGTGCAAATATTTGGAGTTTTTTATGAAGACCGTAAAACACCTCCATGAAGATCCATAACATGAATTGATTTATGCTTTTGACGACAAACATAGCTCAATCGAGACAGCGAAAACCCACCAACCAATCTCTTTAGAGATCACCAAGAATATCGGAAAGATGGAAATTGCATTGAAGGATTTGAAGCCCCCTAGCTATGAACAATAGCAAAAAATTCCACCTCTATGATCACGACATTGATCGGACTAAGGACCATTAATTTGATAACATATGTCTGATGAGATAGTTGAAGCTGATGAATTATGTGTGTTAGATGTATGTTAAATTAAACTGTTCAATAATAAGTTAGTGAAGTTTTTAATAGCTCTAAACTTTAATTCTAAAAACTAATTAAACAAAAATCTTATTTTTACCTCATTTAAACTACATAAGATTTATATAAGATTGAAATCAAGAGTTAAGAGAAACTACTTTCATTTTCAAGTGGAGTCTAAATACATTTTCAAAATGATAATATAGCATTGTTATTTATAATAATGGGGTGAACATTAAAAGGATTTATATTTTGTCACATGCACTTATATAAATGATCATTTGTACATTTGTAAATTTGTAATATTTATAATTTATTATATATATTATTTGAATTTTAGTGGATGAAAATTTTTCAATTTATACAATTAACATGGGGCTATGAGCCCCACAGGTTTTTTCTTGTCCCTCCAAAAATCACAATACATTCTCCACGAGTTAAGTCCATTATTTTGTAACCCTATCAATTTTCGATATTTTTGTATGATAACATCAAAGGCTAGAATTAATCAGTTTTCCTAATTTTTGGTCATTTCCAATTCGAGAAAAAAAAAATCTTATATTACGGGGAAAAATTGCAAAAAGCCTTGATCAACCAATGGATTTTTTCATAAAAAACAAATTGTGAATTTTGCTGATAAAGTGAGTTCAAATTGAACTTGTTAAAGTAGATTAACACTAGATAGGGTTCTTATATGAACCGAGCAGCTCGAACTAGACTCGATAAAAGTTCGGCTCGAACTCGTTTATTTACTAACCGAGCCAAGTATGAACACACTTTTAAACTTGATTCAAAACTCGACTTCAATTAGCTCAAATTTTGTAAAATTAAAAAAAAAAATCTTCAAGTTATTATGTCATGAACAAGTAAGGTTGTTTATTACTCAAAACAAGTCCGGCTCGAGCTTGTTCATTTACTAAACAAGCTGAGCTTGAACGCAATTTCAAACTCGGTTCCAAATTTAGGCTCGAATCGAACTCAACTCATTTCTAAATGAGCCGAATATAAACAAACAATATTTGGCTCATTCGACTCGAATAACAGCCCTAACACTTGAGTTGATAAATTTTGTTTATGCCTTTATGGGTTATATATTAAATGTAAATTAACCCATAATTACCACATGAAATTTCTTTTTATAAATTACTTTAGGTTTTGTTCATCATATTAATAAATCCGGCGTAATCTCAACAAATTCGGGTCTGCCGTAATTTTTTTTTATCAGTACCATCGGCCCATTATTTATCTGGGCCAGAGATTCACTGATGGGCCGACCCAATACATGGGTGGTAAGAGTAATTCTCTTAGGTCATCCCCACGGCTTCTTCAACAAAATGGAAAACAAAAAGTATCAAAGTATTTTTTTTTCCCAATTCTAACAGATTTACCATTTAATTATCTAAAAAAGTATTTAGGTTTTAAATAATATTATAAATCTGAAAGCCTCTCTATTTTTTCTTACGTAATTTTTAAAAAAATTTGGAGAATGAGAGAGAAATTGTTAGATTAAAAAATAGCTCAAACTTCTCCAAAAATTTAAAATTTTCTGAAATGGAAATGAGAAAGTTGTTGGAGTAAAGATCGTCTATTACACTTGGTGTGAAATTCGGTATTATATAATATTATTACTAATAATATTTATATATATATATATATATATATATAAAATAATAATAATGCATTTCATGATTTATACACATCTATAAAATAATATTTTAAAAAAATCATGAAGATATTTTACTCAAATTTTCTTTTGTAAGTATATCTTTTGAAAATATTTTTTTAAGCGTATGAATAATCAATTAAAACATTATTAAAAATTTTATAAAAAAAATTTATTAATAATTTTTATAACACTTATTGTTATATCAAGTGTAATAAATGATTTTCATTGTCTGAACATTAGAATCTCCGATTCACCTTAAAGTAAAGAGTGAAATTTGGCGGGTTAGCAAGTGTAATAACTAATTAAATGATTTTCATTGGCTCAACTTTTTTTTTTAAAAAAAATTATTAATAATTATTTGGGTTTTTTATCTAGTAAAAAAAACCCCCAAAAAAATTAATACATAAATGTATCATAGTTGATAGAAAGATGTAGAGCGGTTAGCAAATTTTTACTCACATATCAAATTAGGGTAAATAATATACTGTAGAACATATTTTAGTTGAGTGACCGTCCCAAGCTTTGTAAATTGTAATTATGCGAGCCCGTGAGTACATAGTATGCGATACTGATATGTAGCTATCATAGTGAGGTTGAGAGAGGAAACAACATTTGTTTGAATGAATGTGTGTTTGTCGATGATCTGTTTTTATGGTGTTTATATGATGTAGATGGTACTACTACTTACTAGGCCCTGTGAGAGGCATTGGTTCAGATGAAGAGGGCCTGCCCCTGTTTCTTCAGTTTTCACCCCTTTTCTTATGCTTTTAATTTGCATAAATTTTAATAAAAACACTTTGATTTAAAAAAAATATTATCATTTCACTAATTTTTTTTATAAATTTTTTTGTATTTTTTAATATTCATTACATATTTTACCCAACTAAAATCTTTTAAAAAATCAACAGCATAAAAATTAATACAAGTCATTAGTTTAAAACATACGGAGTACTGTAATAAAAGACTATCTATTTTTTACAATAAAACTTAGGGAGTATGATCTAAAAAAGCATTACCCATTACAGTGAGAGGAACGAAGGGAGAGAAATTGACAGTCCAAAAAGGCCAAAGTTGAATAACACACACAATAACAGAAGAAGTAGAAGAAGACTGGATTTCATTTGACCTGATATCTGATGTGATCTCAAGTCATGATGAGTGCAAATTACAGGCTTTGGGAGCAGCACCTCTAATTCAATCCTCCCAAGAGATTCAATTCAATTTTCCAAGATGGGTCCTATTAATAATAGTAGGGCCCACTCACTATGACAGCAATTCTGATTTCTGAAAAAGAAGAAGGAAAAAAAAAGGTTATATAATAAGACTAGTAGTAGTAAAAAACAGAGAAAAGACACAGAGGGTATCACTCTTTTGTTCCTTCTTTAGGCTGAGTGGAGGGAGACCACTCCCACCCCCACACAATTCTTGGTTCCATATTCTAACCCACTCAACACTCCTCTCCCTTCCTTTATTTGTACCTTCTTTTGACCAAACCAATCATCCATACTTCCAATTGGCCAAGTTTCAGTCTAACACCTTGTATGCACCGATTACAGATGTTACATATGGCTTAAAGCGATATTCAAATTGATTCCGAATCCGTTAGTCGGTAAGCAGATCTAAAATACGTTCATGTGATTTTTGAATTTTCAAACCAAAGAAAAATAATTTGTGTTACATAAATAAAAGTATAATAAATTTGTTCAGAATGATAGATCCTATATCTGTTAGTATTCAAAAAAAGTGAAGAACGGATTAAAAAATCGTCACATTTGAGCTCATTTAACCCTTGCTGCTACTATCGGTTTTCATCAACCTCCTTTCCAATCCATCCACCTCTTCAGACAAGTCTAATTTCTACTCCATTGCCCTTCAAGAAACTCCTACTAAACACCTCAAAGATTTGAGTTAAAGTTACTACAACTAATCTTGTAAATTGGAGCCCTGTACAGTGTCACATTAAGACATAGTTAGAGCATCTTTAATGGTGGTATTCCAAATACCATAACAATAAAAGAAAAAAGAAATGTAAGAAAAAATCATATTTTTGAAAGAACCCAAAAGAAAAAGTGAGCTCAAGTATCATACATATGATACTCAATATGAGACAATACCATAGAATATTACCCAATCAAATATTAATAGTGGGTCCTATTTGATTTTTACTTACAAAAAACAATTTTGATGCAAAAGGTGAAATAAGATACTCATACCAAGTACCATGGTTGTGGAGTATCAAATATTAAAATGAGGTGAATGATAGAGAAATGACAAAAAGTAAGTTATGATACTCAATATGGGTATTATGGTTAAAGATGCTCTTATAATAATATGTCTGTAATCATCTTTGATTTAGTGATGTAACTAATGACCTTAGAGTAAAAGATTGGTCATTACTCATCGCCTTCATTGGTTTTTGGATGAAAGGATCCATCTTTTAAATAGGCAAATAAATTACTCATGTTCAATTTCTCGTAAGGTACACGATAACTGTTACGGCTTCTGAAAACATAGAAGATTTGAGTGATCACAGCTTCTACTCTCTAAAACCATACAGATCTCCCATAACTACAAATATCCGATTTTACTAGGGAAAGGGTTATTGAAAATATAAAAAATTCAAATATTTTATATGAACCGATATAGTATTTTTTTTATCAATCGATTTTAGAATGGAAATTCAGACGCTTTTATAAGTCACAACTGCCTATTATTTCCACACTTCCACACGCCTTTTCCATCTTTCCACTCCCCTGCTTTCTTTCCTCCTTCCCTCCCACCAAATCAAACTCCAAAAATATAAAGCGCAACCCCTTCTTAAATGTCAAGCAAATCAGCCTCAGAAACAACCCTGAGCTCCTCCGATAACCACACCATCAAACACCTCGCAATCCCACCGACTCCGCCACCGCCGCCGCCCATGACCGGAGCCAGTCACAGGAGCGCCGGAGTCTACGCTTTCCGGCTGCCGACAAGGTCGTCCAAGTTCCAGGCAGTGAAGTTCCTCAGAAGGCTCGGGGCCAAGCTCGCGAGGGCCATGAGATTGATGTCGATGAGAAAGCAGAGATCTTCCTGTAAGGTGTCTTCATCTTCGTCGGCGGCTCTGGTTCGGTCAAGGTCTTGCGCTGACCCCATCACGGATAACTCGCACAGAGCGGAGGCCATTGGAGACTGCATTGAGTTCCTCAACTCTTCCTCCTTGCAGAGATCCAATTCCGTCTCCTCTTCTCGTTCTTGATTTGTAATCTGCCTTGATTTTTTTTTTTTGTGTAATTAATGTGAAAGGCTTTAGCTTTAGTTAGAAAGGGGGAAAAACAGAGCAAGGGGTCTAGTTCGTGATGTCAGTGTCTCTGTATTGCTCTGTTTGTGCCCTGGGTTTTTTAGTGTTTGATTCAACGAATGTGTTTACGGATACAGCTACGATTTTAGGGTTGTAGATCCAATCAATTATGAATCCTGGATCGCGGAAATTATTGATTTTGACCATTTTTACCAGCCACTCTCAAGTTTGTCGTTAGTTTCAATTAGGTGACGAATTGGAAGGCAGCGAATGGTAAACTGGTAAATGGTAACAGTTACGGAGTATTTTACTCCACTTTCACCACAAGGGTAACCAACGACCGATCCTTTGTTGTTGTTTATGTTAGGCTCCCTTTTGATAAAAGGAGAGGTGGAAGTTGATAAATTATTTGTGTTAAATATATGTTAATAAATTAAATATTAGATTGCTAAATTTTAAAATGGATTAGTAAATTAAATATTAGATTAATAAATTAAATATATTTTAAAATGGATAAAGGATGGATATAGGCCTTGTTAATTAGTGGCTTATCCTTGTGTATAATTGTAACTATGAAAATGTCTTGCAATATATTGTATAGATTTAGTAAATTTGATGAGAAAATGATGTAATTAAATGAAGATGAGAACCAAAGGCTTATTTGGATTTGTTCACACGTATGAGTTCTAAGGTGTGGTGTTATTATTCAACCAAAAAGGAAAGAGTAAATGAGGAGAAAACGATGTAATTAAATGAAGATGAACACCAATGGTGGAGATTTACCCAAGAGCTTCTGTGTATAATTTGTCAAAAAGGAGGATAACGACTGCTTGACGCATCACTCTATGAGTAAGACTGTAGCTAAGTTATCGGGCCGGGTTATTTATTGTCGTATTTTAGGCCCATTTAAACAGCCCATCACCCTTCACACAGGTGGAGGACCGAGGACATAAATATTAAATTATTTACCCATTATTTTTTTTTGGTACTAATAATTTACCCATTATTTATTAATGAAAGTAAAAACAAAAGGAAGCCGACATTCAGTTGATTGGGTTAATTTTTTTTACCCCATAATATTATTTCGCCCTTTTGCATCAGGGGATGTATCAGCATTTAAATCAAATTATGGTTTCAATCATTAAAACAATCAACTTGTCAACTTGTTTCTACAAACATTCCCATAATACATAGAAGAGTTTCCCATAATACATAGAAGAGTTTCGGATGTGTCGGATCTTACTAATTTACTACCTAATGACATCACTTTAGATAGAATGTGAGAGTCTCATAGTCCATGAAATACCTATATTAATTAGTGGTAGGAACATCCACGACCAAAACCTTCTATTGAGAATTTCTTTTCTAGTAAAAAAAATTAAATTACAAATGTTAGTCAATGGTATTTCTTCTATCTTATAAAAAAATTAAGGAGTTTTATAGACGCTTTATCTCAAAATAATAAAAAAAATTGGTTTGCAAATGATTAATATATATTCCTTCGTTCGACAAAACATACTGTATCATTTTAGCTCATTTTTCAATTTTTAATGAAATCAACAAATATAATATTATAGTCTTATTTATTACCGTACCTTTTTATTATCTAAAAATTATAATTATTAATTCATTAATCATTATAAAGGGCGTTTCTATAAAGTAAATATCAAAATGCAAATAATTATCAATATGAAATGAACTAAATATTGGTTCAATCGTAAAGGTATATTATAGGCTTCCTGAGGTGAGTTGAATTGATAAGATATCATCATTTTTTAGTAAAAGATTTCAAATTTTAAAAATAACCCCTTTTAAATCATACAAAACATAATTATATTATTTATTGGACATATCCCAAATTAAATGAACTTGTTCTCGATCAAATAATATTTCCAATGCCACCTAATTCGTTTTTAAGATAAATTGCTAGGTGATAATTTGATGAACACATATATCGACAAGATTAAATGGTTTATTATTCTTGTAATGATTATTAGCACTCTCATCATAGCAAAAAAATAATAATATTCCTTCCACCCTTTTATTTCCCACTTATAAATAACCTAATTACAATCATATACATTGTACCATATCTTATAAAAAAAATAACAAGTTGATTTAGTAATTGAGGTCATGTTATATATCAATTGCCAATAAATTATAAATACCACTAATTTAGCAAATTTGTTTCATAACAATGTTACTAAGCAACAAGTTGTCTAACAAGCTGCTACTCAACTTGTGACATAGCTACTACTTAATTTATTGTGTAACACTAACTATTTCTCAACTTGTTGCATAGGTTAATTTACAGTGTATTTATCAATTTTGGAAAAAAAAATCAATTTACAGTGTATTTATAAAATCAGAACAAGAAATTTAATTTAGAAATATAAAGTCGTATGTGAATAAACGAGTTTACTATTTAATGGATCACAAAATAGAAGGACAATATATAGAAATGCTTTGACCAATCCAACCGAATTAAGACCTACTAAATGTTATCAATACTTACTACTTTAACGTGGCTTTATTTTATGTGGCTATTATGTGACACTACTCTTGTCAACAATTAAAGACGATGGCTGCAGTTCAATGGCGAACGTTGTATTATAATCTTGCACTTACTCCTACTCTCATTTGTGATCATTATTATTGATTCTAGATGGCTCAATGACTCCTTATCTATTTTTTTAAAGTAATAATTCGAGGGTTAGATAGACATGACACTTTGAGTGGCTGACAAGTCAACAGACGACGAACTGTTGAATACAACAAACTAAATAACACAAATTAACATAGATGAAAGAAAAACTCAAACAACCCATAAAAATCGTCAACAACGATGGAGTCGAGGAAGGTCCAAGGGCAAGCCACGAATGCCGATGACTCCTTATCTTATGATACGATAAGGAATATGCAGCCCTTACAAAAGATTAGGGTTTAAATCCTAATTTTCATAACCAGTAAGAAGTGGCTGTTCAATTTCTCACTGACTTAGGTGAGTCTGTATGACGGTTTGTCGCTTTTCTAGCTCGAATGCTTTATAGATGAGTAATCTGATTGGTGTAGATAAATCGATAACGTGGAAATCCGAAATTATAAAAATAAAAAATTCTAGATGGGTCCCCAATCCAACGCAACTACCAAAAACGATTGGGCCCCACATCCAACCAATTCAACCCCACCTCCACCATTTCTGTCCGTCTTGTTTTCGTCTCATTCATTTACCTACTCAGAACGAGTACTAACTACTAAATCAACGATTTAAATAAATACATAGCGGATTCTTTAATGGGCTTTGCAGAACTCACATTCATTTTATGGGCCCAGGCCCAATTTAATACGCACCTTCCTTACAGTCACATGGATCTTTTTTTCAAGTATCACAGGCCCATTTCATCGTATTAAATTCAAATAAATGGGTATAATTATTTTATTTTATTTATTCTTTTTTTTTGGGGTATCATTTGCGCTTGACTAATCCTTGAGAAAACGATTAAACGACCCCAACAACTTGAGTCAAAACCTCATATAAACCGCAATAACCACAATTGGCTCTCAAGCCTCAAGTTCTCAAATAGCCTCAACCTCATATAGCCTCCACACTATCACTTTGTAGTTCTCGATATTTAATTATTATATCAATGTGCTCCAAAAGGCTCGAACTCTTAACCTCTCGGCTCTCACAAATGAGCTAGAGAACAAGTACACCTCCTTATTTCGGTAAACAGAGAGCGGCCATATCTGAGAGTCGAATTGGAGATCTTCGAGTACTACCTAGAGTTCATTCTGGCTCGATCACCCCGACATGGTTAGAACAAGTACACCTCACTCTTACCATTCGAACAAATGATTATTGGTAGGTTAAATATTAATTTTTAGTAGTGGCAAATTTGAGGATAAGAGGGTATCACTTTATCTATTTGAATCACATATGATAAAATCGTTTTCTACTTGTAATATAATTTGAGAATCTGATCAAAAAATTTCATCTAAAGTCGAACTTGAATTTATAAGCAATTGCTGGTTTCATAGACCTGTCTTGATACTTGCACTCTGTTTGACAACTGAGTATTTATTTTAGGGAAAGGAAGAAGTGGAGAATTGAGAAAGAGAAAATGATGAAAAGAAGAGAAAAAATTTCACTTTTCTATCAAATTCCACCTTTTTGATGGGTTGTGAAATCTCATCAAATTGAGCAGTTATTTAAGTTTAAAATTTATTTCCTTCCTCTTAATAGTCCACCCAAATACTAAATCTATTTTCTCTTCTATTCCCTTCCTAAAAATCCCTTCAAATCTCATTATCCAAACAAGGTGTTACAGTGTGACCGAAACTTTTTCCAACAAAAAAAAATCTAATTTATAATAAAACAAAACCGATGCTTTGAATGACAGGGGTGTGCAAAAAACTCCGACACGATTGATCCGACACGATCCGGGTTACCCGTGTCGGATACCCGACACGACTATATTCTTACCTATTCGTATCCGGATCAGCTATTTGGGGTAATTTCTTACCGGATACCCGACACGATTAACCGTGTCATATCGGGTATCCGGTTATGAACACCCCTATTGAATGAGCGCGCTTTAAGAGTTGTATGAGAAACCATACATGTTCTTGAGAATAATAAGAAGAGCATACATATAAAGATGGGAGGGGCTCACAGACATTAAAACCTCTAACGAATTCCTTAGCTGTTGTATGCAATTGAAGCTCATAAATCATAATGTGTAGAACATGCATTCACATAAATGTTTGCTGGTGCGTGCAAAACTGTAGATTAAATTAAATGTACTGTCCGGGTTCGTGAAAAAATAATGGTTTATACAGATTACATATATGGTACCCACATGTTCTTTTTTTTTTCCTCCCCTTTAATTTTCTTGATGCAAAATATTAAAAGCTGTGGCTGCTGCTATAGCAATGTAGGAATTATTGGTGTCTATGAAACTTCAACTTGATACAAAGCCATTGGTTGGAGATGAATGGAGAGTTGCTCGATCGAGCTGTCAGATATCGATCCGACATCTCGAATTTTTGAACATATGATCTTCTTCTCCATCTCCTTCTAATTCAGAATTATATATATTTTTTTGTAAGAATTATTCGAATTAGATTTTTTAAGGAAAACCCCGAATTTGGTATTCGGGGCGGTTTAGGTGTTTTTTTTTTTTTTTTTTTTTTTTTTATGTACGGTAAAGGGGATGGAAATCACATGGCTATAAATATGAATATTGTGAATTCTTGTTGTGTACATTAACTGGGATCTGTTTTCGGTCCCACTTACAGCTCATATATATGTTGAGCTATAGAGTATTGCCCAATTTTGGAAACTCAAAGGAGAATAATTGTTTACACAAAAAAAAACTTTGCTAATCTTAGATTTTGAGGTGCTTCACTTCGTCCGCATATATTTTTTGAGATCAACAATGTCGCTAATAGGATTGTTATTTTTTTTTAAAAAAAGTTTTTTGGCTAGCCCACGATTCTTCTTCTCTAACAACAATATACAGTTCTCAAGACTCAAAGTTGGTATGCACCATTTTCCTGACTTATGTCAATAGAATGTTTTCGAGACTCAAAGTTGGTAAAGAGTAGGAGTGGGCATGGGACGGGACGGGACTTGGGTAATCCCGCGTCCCGTATGGGACGGGATTGAATATTTTTTTTCCAAATCCCACCGGGATCGGGACGGGACGGAATTTGCGGGATTTGTGCCCACCCCTAGTAAAGAGCATAGGACAATAATGAATAGAAATAAACAAACGCCAAAAAGAAAACAAGAGATACAATGTAGCATGACATGCCGGGCAGAAAGTATAGAAAAATAGAGCAAAAAGAAAACGGAAATGGAGCTAGGAACGATAACGATAGGAACGCCCTAAGTATGCTTAGATGACCCTCTCTGTCCAAAGTCTAAATTAGCAACAAAACCTCCACTTATGCATCTTATCCTCTCTAACATCAATTAAAAAGAAAAAGATCGATTTTGATCCAATTTTTTCACTAGTGTAAAACTTAGCTCAAATTAATTTTTATTTTCTTACCTTATACATATATGAGATACATGTCACATATGAATTAAAAACAATGAACATACAAATCAATAATGGTTACAATCTTAGGGTTTCGAGATCGATTTTTCGGTTTAAATCCCGTCCACTCGATCTCGGTCTCTCGAGTACTACTTCTCCTTGCCATTGTCTTTCTTTGACGGGACTCGTCCATCGGTCCCTGCGAGCATTGCGTACTTGTCCTTCCTAGTCAAGCTCGTGCACTCGAACCCTAAAGTGCCGCCTATGACTCTTTGCACGTAATTCGCAACCTCAATCGGAGACTTACCGCCCTTGCAAGTCAATTCAACGGGCAGTTGATCCAAGAACGTGATCTCGTACGCAGGCATCGGGTTCATGTACACGAAATACGGGTCCAAGAGCTTATGGCCCCTAACCGTGGTCCCGAAGAACACGCCTTGCTTCGTGTTGATCGCGACGGGGACAATCCTATCGGTGAGCTCCGCGAAGAGGGCGCTAAACCTCAACAAGAAGGGCTCCCTACAGGTGGTCCCCTCGGGGCAGACCACCAAGTCGCCTTCCTCGAGCAACTGCTTGATGTGGGCGGCGTCCTTGTCCCTCTCCCTCGACAAGGCCACCGCCTTGATGGGGGAGATGAGCTCCGAGAACTTGCTGATGCTATAGGTGACGCAACTCACCTTGCGCCCTAGGGCCACCGCGGTCACCACTGGGTCTATGATTGTCCGGTGGTTGCACACGAATAGGACCCCCGGCTGCCCCTTCTTCGGAGGGGGCGGTGGGGTTCCCTTGACGACGAGGTTGATCCCCATGACCTTGTAGCTGTGCCTCACGTACCACTCCGGGAAGGGGATGTTGCCGTAGATCCTTATGACGGAGAGGAGGAAGCCTATCGGTAGCCATAGGAATGTCAAGAGAGCAATCAATGGAGTTGGCCTTTGAGCAAACCTCCCATCATGGAAGATCACTGGACTTAGGAGCTTGTTCTTTGGGAGAGGCTCTACCTTTGTTCTTGGCACCATGTATCCTTCCTGCATCATCATTTACCATTGTTAATTATCATACATTTTTTGCATATCAAATTCAAGTATTTTGATTGGTTATTTTTGGGTCTTCTCGATCGCTATTGTACTCAATTCGAGTACTGTATCTCAGTCATAAGCGACTTTATAGAGTATTGCACTTAATTGAAAAAAAAAACATTTTTTCAATTCACTGAACTAAAAGTTAATGGATTAAAGCTAGAAAAATATTTTTTTTAATAAAATAATCTTTATTTTTTGAGTTGCTTATTGTATGCCCTTAGCCAAACATTATAACCCCCCCAAAAAAAAATTATTACTAGATCGATCAAGTCTTTTTTTTTAAAAAAAAAAAAACTATGTTGATCAAGTCTAAAGTCATGTAATTTGCGCCTTCCAAATTTTCAGGGTAGGTTTGTAAAATCAACAATTTACTGTAGAGTATATTATTTATTTACTTTTTAAAAATATTGCCCTTTTGAAAGGGACCGTTGGGAGAGTTGGGAGAGAATTTAAACCTAGCTATCAAGTCCACATGGGCAAAATTGAGTGCAGTTATGGCAAATACTGTCCATTATGGATCGATTGTATGTTGGGAGAACTCATTTAAATAAAGTACTTTAGTGGAGTGATGAGAGATTGCTAAAAAAAATAGATTGATAAAAGGATATCTGTAGCTGAAATTGATCGAGTGCGTATAATGTTTGGTAAAGTTAATTGTTAGTATGGTTGATGAAAACTTGTGAATAAAAAGTCAAAAACTCTAAAAAAATTGTTTCAACAAAACCTAGATTTTAAAAACTAATTAAATTAAAATCTTATATTTATTTCATTTGAAACTATATAATATCAAAACTATAACCTCCGAAAAACTACTTATTGTTACCAAACGGAGCCTACTCTTTTTAAAAGTTTTATTTTATTATTATTATTAGTTTTTTGGGGGTGATTTTGTTAAAGTCTGAGTTATTTAAATTATTTTTCCAAATGTAATCATTTTAACAAAAAATTAATTTTGATACCAAACGAAGCTCATCTTAAATTGTTCAAATTAGTCAAATTAAATTACAACTGTCTTAATCAGCGAGTGATTTTAATGTCAATATTAAGTTATCTACTAAGATGGACAATTAGCATAATTAAAGATACTATTTATTGTGTATAAATATATTGATTAAATTAAATAACTACCTTACAAATAGCCATAAACGGATGATCACACCTCTGATCCCCTAGGGCAACGTCGGGCAAGTCAAGCCCGAATGCCTCCTTGAGCGCGGCCCGCTTGTGCCTCCCGAGGAGCAACCCGGGCCGCTTGAGAAGCCCGGTGGCCCGACCCGACCGAGAAACCTCAAGCTCCGAACCGATCACCTTATCCGCGCCCAAATATTCCTTGGCGAAGTGCTCCACCATGACCCTAGGATTGGCGGTGACAACGCACCGCCTCCCGCACGCGCTGAACACGCGCCACCCCTCTGGGTGCACGTCCTCCGCGTAGAACCGCGGGAGCACCGAGCGGGCCGTGAGCTCGACGTCCCGAATCCGAAGCCCCGCGAAAGTAATGAACACGACCGCACGGTACGCGAGGGCCCGAGAGACAAGGAGGTACACCAAGTAAAGCAACGGGGACGCGACGAGGAGGAGGAGCGCCCGCGGGAGGCTGCCGGCCTCCAGGGCCATGAGGAGGTAGTATGGGAAGGGGCTCCTCGAAACGAGGAGCGTCCCATCGAGGTCGGAGGCGACAGTCTGAGTCGATCGGCCATCGGCCTTGCACTTGGAGATGGGTGGGAAGAGAGGGCGAGCACCACCCATTGATATTGCTCTTGTTCTTGTTCTTGTTTTGGGGAGTTGAGAGTTGTTGTAATGAGAGGGCATGGGGAGAGTGTGAGGGGATTGGTTAATTATAGGTGTGTGTGGATATTGTGCAAATGGTGTGTTGTGTTGTGTTTATATAACATGACATCGTGGATTTTTATTTATTTATTTATTTAAATAATATTATGCAAATGATAAATTTAAGTGGATTAATATATATACGGTTTTTCTATCCTATGCCCTAAGATTTTAAATGGGAAAGATACCCTATAAAAAATAAGCGACCCTAAAAATCTAATTTAAAATTTAACTAATTAAATTTAATTAAGAATGTATTTTTTTTCAAAATGGTCATCTTATTCAAGGGTATAGGATAGAAAAATCGATATATATATATATAACATCATATTTAATTTTGAGATTGAAATTATTTTGTGATTAGGACTTGTATGAATTTTGATTTGGGTGTCCTAGCTACTATTTCGGTCGATCATGGGGTGGCCTAATATCATTATATGTTTGATTACTATAAATCTACCAAACATAAATAGTTGTCATATTGGATTTGATAGGAACATTAATCAATTAGTTTGGTAATGGTATTTGCGCTTTACTAAGAACTTAAAGAAGCCATGCTGACAGATGGGTCAATGGCTCATCCTGCGTCGGACAACGCCACAAGTAGGATATTGACTTTGCGACCGATTACTATTATTATTTTAGTGTTTTTATAAGAAGCGACGAGGTCAGAATTTTTAGAGTGCTTAAAAAATTTATTTATTTTTATGTACTTTAGCCTCCACAAAATATATTATTTACTATTTATACAGTTTTTTTATGATAATAAAAAATATATAAAAAGTCAATTTTTTTAAATTAAGTTTTAAAAATAGTTCCATACTAGCTTAATTATTAATTGACATAATTGATAGACATAAAAAAAATATACCAAAAAAATCAAGTTTTTTTTTTGGTATAGAAACAATATTGGAAGAAAAGATTACATTATAAATATGTCATTTTTAATTAAAATGATGGAAAGAAATAAGAATATAGCAAAAATAAACCTAAAAAACCTTATAGCTATAATTTAAATATATTATATTTAATTAAAATAATGGACTTTATGAATCTGGTTGGACAAGCTAGTCGATCAGAAATACCCAACTTAAACCGTCTTAATAATTTAAGAGTGGTTTTTTTTTAACTCAAGTTGGGTTACATTTTTATTACCCTTGATTATATATATTTTCTTAACTAGTCCTTAATGCAAATTGAAAAAAGTGGGTTAGAAATTAGAAAGAAAATGTGGAAAATAGATAGGATCACATGTAGTGATCCTATACATCGGTGAGGTTGATTGGATGAACAAATTTTGGTTGTCATGTGTGAGGAGTTGTGTGGGGATGATTCAGTGGTTGGATGGTGAGACAAGGTGTTGAGAGTTAAAAAGAGTAGTTGAGACTATATATATATTATACAAGGCCATTTATGGGCCTACATTTTTAGTTTATAAGAAACCGATTTCGCCGTGTTATTATTTAATTTATATATTATAAAGTTTATTGTATTCTTAACTCAAATTGTAAGCCCCTTTCCATCATAAAGTTCTAATGAAACGGATAATACGCCATAATGTTCTAATGAAACGGATAATACGGTGTAATGGTGAAACGAATGAATATTGAGTCATATTCATATAAATATTATGTTATATGAATATATAAATATGAATATTATGTTGTGTGAATATGAATATGATTTAAATATGGGTATATGAATATGTTATTATTTATATTCAAATAATATAAAGTGAATAACACCATATTCATATCCACACACCACAATATTCACATATTCATATCCACATAATGTCATATTCATATTAATATAACGCAATATTCATTCGTTTCACCGTTTCACAGTATTTTTGTTTCACTAGAACTCTTGCTTATATATATATATAGGTTGGATCCCGTGTAAGCAACCCTTACGGTGTAATTTGTGAGTAGAGAAATTATTCGTAGGTACCAAGCGTTTATTCGTGTATAATAATGTAATTATTCGTATGTATGAACAAATGTAATTATTTGTATGCAACAAAGGATTATTCATATGTATGTACATACGAATAATCATTTGGTACCTACGAATAATGTCACTGTTCACAAGTTACTTTTAATCTCATCCGTTTGATCTTCTTAATCCGACGCTCCAGATTTGCTCACAAATTACACAGTAAGACTTGCTTACACATGATCTATCCTATCTATATATATATATATATATATATATATTTGCCCGCTAGCAATCGGCCTCGGTTTTAATTAGTCGCATTAATTTCTAGCTCTACTGCACAACGCCTTCGACTGCTACCTCTAAACTCGTCGTTTCGGTTCCATTTAATTTTTCCTACTTTTCTGTGTTGTAATCGTCTACACTATTAATGAATAAATAAAATGTTATGTGTGGATGATATCGCTCTACAAACTTGAATACAAGGTTAGATAGTTATTCTATTTGAGGGTCGATTTCATTTCAACGTTGCCCTTACTCAAAGACAATTAATTATTGCCTATTTTTGTTGGGTTATGTTTGTAAACAAAATTAGAGTATTTTTATAGATTAAAACTTAAATTTCTAAATCTTTCTCAAAATTATCAACGACATGGATACTATGCGCTATTTTGCCAACTCTATTAGCAATGATATTAAATTTTATGAATATATGTCAAAAGCTGAACATTTGAGAACTATATAAGTTCAATAATTCATATATGGGTATTAGAATATATGTGTATTATATATATTGTGTAAATTAGATAGCTTATTATGCAAGTCAAGATGTAAACTATATATTGATAGAATCAATAGAAAGGAGACAAGGGAGAATTATCTCAATATCACATGGTATTGAGTCTTCCTAGGGTTTCTTTTTTTTTTTCCCCCCTCACCGCCAGCCCTTCTCCTCTACGCATCTCCTCCCCTGCCAATCTCCCTCGACACTCTTCACGCCATGGCTGACAACCCAAACCCTAACTCTAAAGCTCCCTTCCACAGCCCTTATTGTGTCTAACATAAAAAACGTCATTCCTCTCATCCTCGATGTCGACTCTGACAAGTACAACTCTTGGGTCGTGCTCTTTCGCGTCGCTGCCAGGGCTCATAAGGTACTCTGTCACATCGACTCTACGGTCCCTTGCCCCACCAATGTTGATGACGAACTCTGGGATCAACTCGATGCTACAATTCTTCAATGGATCTATGAAACCATATCGCAGGATCTCCTGTTAACCATTCTGAACCTACCTCCACTGCTCAGCAGGCCTGGAATGCTCTTGAAAACATCTTTCAAGACAACAAAAGCACTCATGTTGTTCTTCTTGAGCATGAGTTCACCAACTGCCAACTTGAGGCTTTTCCATATGTTACGACCTATTGTCGCAAGATGAAGAGCATACGTGATCAACTGGAGAGCGTCGGTTCCGCAGTCTCTGAGAATCGTATGGTCCTCCAACTTGTTGCAGGCCTCTCGCCGAAGTTCAAGCAAGTCGGCAGCCATATCCAACATGCCGACACTTTACCCTCGTTCTCCAAGGTGAGGTCGCAACTTCTTCTCGAGGAAGCCTTCCTCGCTGCACCCAAGACTCCACCGTCGGCTTCGGGTCTCTCAACCACCATCGACAAGCCAGCGGAGGAGAAGCAGACCGCCCCTCCTTCTCCCGAGTCCTCCACCGGCCGTGGGAAAGGAAAATGCCGTGGGCGCGGCGGCCGTGGTCACGGTGATCTTACTCTCCAGCGCACCCCTACAGGTTGGATTCCGGTGCAAGAGAACTTTCTGCCTATCTGGAACCAGTCACCTTGGCCTCCGACACAATGGACACCTCCTCCGTGTCCGTATCCCACAACCCCTCAGGCCGGAATACTCGGTGCTGGCCCTCGCCCACAGCATCCCCGGGCGCAATATGCTTACTCTGATCAGCAGCTTGGCATCGCAACAGACATTGCACAACAGTGGCGGATCTGTGGGGGGGGGGGGGGGGCTCGGGGTGGCTGAAGCCCCCCCATATCGTAAAAAAAAGGGTATATATATTTTATACATTGTATATTTTTGTAATATATATTATTGAGGGGGATATGAATCAAGAAGATTTATAGCTTAGTGGTAAGGGGGACAGGAAGAGTGTGAATGAGTGTGTGCATAAACTCAAGTTCTAATCTCATCTTTCCCCTTTTATCTGTTTTTTTTTCAACATCAAAATTTTTTTTTACACATCATAGGACAGAAGCTTCCCCTTCCCTTTACACACACAGCAAACGCAATAGAATTACATAGCCAAGTCGCCTTCGAGCCGGCCTCCGTCGCAAGCTCCACCTCCGGCCGAGCCGCCAACCTCCACCCAGCCCTCGGCAGTCGGCGAATCCCCGCCCAGGTCGCACTCCACTCCCGTCTCCTACACTGTCCTCACAGCTCTAGAAGTCCTTCTTCAATCTTTTAGTTAGTTTTGACCCTCCCTCTTCTTTTAATTTGATTGTTTTAAGTTCAATCGATTGAGATGAGAATCAATTTAGATTAAAATTTGTGGATTTGATAATTAATTTGGGGAAATTTCGATTAGGGTTTGCGAATTTGATAATACATTTTGAGAAATTGTGATTAGAATTTGTGGTTTTGAGAAATAAATTTGTGGTTTGTGAATTGAAATTGTGGTTTTGAGAATCAATTTAGATTAGAAGTTGTAGGATTTAAATGAAAAGTTGTAGAATTTAAATTGTGGTTTTGCGAATTTGAGAAATTGTAGGATTTAAATTGTGGTTTTGCGAATTTGATAATACAAATTGTAGGATTTAAACGAACTTGAGTTTTGTTTGTTGGCAGGAACAAGGATTGCAGACTTTTGGAACTGCAAGCAAGAATGTTTAACATTCATCAAACTCATTCAAACACAACAAGAAGTAGCAAAAGATCGCAACTTCTCCACTAAGACGGATGTGTACAACTTCAGGATACTACTTCTGAAGATTGTGTGCGGTAAACTCTGAAAATGTTAGAAGTCTGGTAAGTAAAATATGTCCAAGGGACCTTTTTTCATGTTCATTATCATAAATCTGTCCAAACCTAATTTTCAGCCCCCTCAACTAAAATCCTGGATCCGCCACTGTTGTACAATCATTCTCCACCATGACACTCCACCCTTTGGATCATTCATGGGGATAATTATCTCAATATCACAATGGGCAATTCAATAGTAAGAAGCAACACCAATACTAATATTCTAGCTTTATATAATTCATTCAAAATTTATGTTTAATGTGCTTTTGTGTATAATTTGGACTCTTGGTCATTTTTAACGTGGTTCATTTTTTTCACATTAAACGTTCTTTTATTTTTTTAACTCTCATTAGTTCACTACATATTAAGGAGTTATTTTAATTGAGCATGTTAATACATTTTCGGGGAAAAACGGCTTTCACTTTATTAAATATCAATATTTGAATTTACTTATATAATTTAAAGCTTAAGATAACCAAAAAAAAAAAATCGAGTGACCCAAAATCTATAAACCGGAATCCAATTGTACACTAGGACTCGTTTGGTTGACAACTAAAAAACTCAGAAAGTAGAACAACTAGATAAAATATATATGTTTAGTTAGATTTTTTTTATCAAAGAAAACCCCATAAAGTTAAATTCCTCGGAATTTAAATTCCTCAATTTTAAAGGAATTTAACTTACTACTTCCCCTTAAATAAGTTGTAATTCCACCTTTTACAGTTAGAAATTTCCAATTCTCTTATTTTAATTCCTACCATCTAAAATTCAACAAAACATATTTTTTCAATTATCGAGAAGTGTAATTCGTGGGAATTCAATTCCCGAGAAGTAAATTTCCAAGAATTATTTTTCCCGTGTTAAACCAAACGAGCCCTAGGGTGTGTTTGGATTCCAAATGCATTATGTTTATAATGCAAAATGATAAGGTGGTGTTTGGTTAACACAATTTTTAAGGTGTTTAAAATATGGTATTTTTGGATTCCACGATGTACTGTATTAATTAACAAGTTTGTACTTATTAATAATCGACATGGTTTCCAAATGCGATCGAAGTAGCACTTTGAGAATCGACATGGGTAAGTTCTATTTTTGCTTGGTGTGTATTGAAAATATTCAATGTGTTGGGT
Organism: Persicaria maculosa; assembly: GCA_963922045.1. Lineage (NCBI taxonomy): Eukaryota > Viridiplantae > Streptophyta > Magnoliopsida > Caryophyllales > Polygonaceae > Persicaria > Persicaria maculosa. The sequence goes on from OY998268.1 coordinate 54,404,648, forward strand.
TAGGGTTGAATGAGGTTTTTGAGTAAAGGGAAGGTCGAAAGGGATTTTGACATGAATATATATTTGTGGGATTTTGATGAATAGTTGTGGGATTTTGATGAAAATTGATTAATAATTGGAATATTGTGATGAATCTTTGATGAAAATGCCTACAATTGATGAGAATGAGTTAAAGTTAGGTCGAAAATTGGGGATTGATAGTTGGATGCTCAACTGTATTCAATTGAGTAAAAAGAATTATTCATGTGTATGGGGGATTTTTGGTAAAATGTAAACTTGCAAAAACTCACATTCAGAAATATTCTAGATGAAAGAATATATTGTATATAAGTTTTGTGAGTCTAGATGGAAGAAGAGTTGTTATTTTTTGTATAAAAAATAAGATAGGATGGGTAATGATTAGAGGAACATAAAGGATATGGTTACCCCTTATTTAAATAGGTGATTAAAATTAATCAATGTATAATACTAAAAGAAAAGTCGCTTAAGCCATGTGGCGGCTTCTCCTTTAATGTAGGTATTTTAAATTTAAATTAATTATTAATTTAAAATTTAAATCCTACGTGTCATTTTCTCAATTTTTTGCATTTTCTTTTAGTTCCCTAAATACAAATTTAGTTAAGATATTCTTGATACTTTTGTTGGTTGGTTTAGATATTCACTAGATAAAATAAAACTAAATCATTTTTATTTTAACAAATCTTTGATTTTCACACATATCTTAAAATTTTTTTTATCTTCTCTGTTGATTAAAATTAAATATTTTCTTAATTACTATGATTTGTCAACCTATAAGTAGATCGACTCTATTTTATTTCATATCTCCTGTCATGCATTGCATTTTCCATCTAATTTTAATTTTTATAATTTTTGTTCTTTATCTTTCTAATTATACCATCAATATCAATATCTAATATATATAATCAAGGAAAATTCGTTTGTGTCAAATGTCGATTTCTCCTTAATCTTAGTATTTTCAACCAATTGAAAAAATTGTTAATTAAGAAAATATAGTAATATATATATAGGGCGTGGTTACCCCTTAGGATGTGCATTGTGCACAAATATTATTCGGTAAAATGTGAAACATTATTCGGTGAAATTTGAAGCATTATTCGGTGAAATGTGAAACATTCTACCGAATACTGTTATGTTTTTTTGTTCGTTCAGTTCAAAGGAAAACTTCCCAATTCCACTGAATAATTTGTAACATTCTACCGAATAATGTTTAGTTTTTTTATTCATCCATTTCAAATAAAAGAAACCTCAATTCCCTAAACAATACTTACAATTTATACGAAATGTTTCAAATTTCACCAAATAATGTTTCATATTCCCCTAAACAATACTCACATTTCACCGAATAATGCTTCAAATTTAACCGAATAATATTTGTGCACAGTGCACATCCTAATGCTTGTGCACAAATGATCCGGCCATGCACTATATATATATATATGTGTGTGTGTGTGTGTGTTTGTGTTAAAGATAAGAATATATCAAATTTTTATCCAACACCACTTAATCAATAGAGCATGATATACTTAAGATAAGATTTTACCCAATTCATTTAGATGTCATCGATATATTTTTATAAGATTTTACCCAATGTCATTGTATATGGCTATATTACATTCTACCTCTTTTATTTGTAGCCAATTAAAAAAAATTCTACTGTGATATATTGATGAATTAAATAATTCATCGTAACGAAATTGATCAATTTAATGTTTTCCTTTTCATCATTTAATTAAGTCATAGACAAGGATAAAAACTTGATCAAATATTATTATAATAATAATAGTAGTAGTAATAAGTTTATTTTAAAAATTGATTAAAAATATATCGAATATTTTGAGGCAATCAGGTAATAAATTACTTTATTAGATTTATAAATAAAAATAATAATATTTTTTAGTTTTAAAAGATAATAGATTTTGAAATTTATAATATATTATTGAATTAATGCAACTATATCAAAGGAAAATTATTGAATTAAATTCAAAAAAAGAATTTAGATAAAGTGATATCTTCTTCTTTTATTATCATATTTAGTTTTAATTAGTTTGAACCAAATCCTAAGTTAATTAGGTTTGAACGATATTATAAAAATCTTTGATAATTTTATTTTATCTTATTTAAAGATTTTACATATATATAAAATTATTTTATAAAAAGCATCCGCATGTTTGTGCGGGTACTAAACTAGTGGGGAGATAAAATCAATTTTGTATGAAAAGTTAGAAGATAAGAGTAATGATTAAAATTTAAAAAAAAAATATCTTAAACTATAAATATAGTACATTTATTTTGTTTTCCTCCAATTCAAAATTTAAACAAAACTAGCACTAAATTTAGAGTAGCAAACAGATTAGCTCTGATGATGAAGATTGAATATTAGTAGTAATTTCGAACAACCCCCTTCAGTGTGTCGGTGACCAAATTATGTTGGCAAATTAAGCAGAGACTTCAATTAACTTACTTTATGCCGTGAAAGTTCCTCTATTAGGACTTGTCAATCAGTTCAATTACATCATACTTAATTCACTTGATAACCACAGCCAGTTCAATTACATCATACTCCATCCCTTAAACCCCCCCCCCCCCCCCCACCAAAAAAAAACATCATACTCCATCATCAGTAGTTAATTAATTCACTATACAGTACTCCGTATTTTTTTTTAATTAAGTGAAAATTTGAAACAAAACAATGTCTAATAAACGCTGGATGAACAGACCGTTATAAATCAATGAAAGTATACAAAACGTAGAAAAAACAAACCCTAAGCATGTGAAACACGCAGATGTCAGGACAATCGAAGTGAAGGACAGTTCGTGGATAGTGAATCCATGAGATAGTTGGGGCTAACACGACGATTTACCATTGGAAGACGGAAAACAGAAATCCACACAGGGCACATGAAAACTCTTGGGGATGTGTGGATATATCATAATTAAGACTCTCGGAGACCCCAAACATTGCCGCGATCAACCCGATCAACAACGTTGTTTAACTGCCCCTCACCCTGTCACCCAGAACTAACCATGAACCAGCAAATCAAAACACCACAAAAACCAAAACATGCCTATCCAGAGGCCAACATGAAACAATGGGTGAGAAAGTTACCAATTTTAACAAGAATAGTTCCAAAATTTTTCATTTAAATTTATTTATTCAGTCAGAACGGCTTAATAACGGTGTCTTTCCCCCAATTTTCGAAGCCCTCAAACCTTTATTTCGTTTCAAAAAATCAGTTTATATTTTTATTTGTTCTCCTTCAAACCATAGGGATCAGGAAGGTCTGAATAACAAGGCGGAGGCACTAGGGGGCATGTCGCTGATCATGGGACAAGAGGTGGAGGTAGGTCTACAACTTCTCAACAAAACGAGTCGACAAGTAGAATGCCGGAGGTGGTGCAAGGTTGGTGAAACTCGATTGTTTGTTGAGTGGTAAGGTTATTGTCGAACATGTGTTTGGGCTCGCGAGCCAAGCTTGAACATTAATAAAAACTCGTATGAAATTTAGGCTCGAGCTCGGCTCGGCTCGTTTCCTATTCGAGCCAAGCTTGAACATACCGAGCTCGGCTCGAATATCACCCCTAGATAGAATCATCTTCTTTTGATTGACCATTTACAACGCCTTTTTTTTCTTACTCACGCTTCACTTTTTTTTTTACAGTGGGCAAGAAGTAGATCGACAAAACGATTTTGAAGCCATCAATGTTTGAATAACCCTACGCAGAGGGTCGCTGGTCAAAAAAGAAATTTTTTTCTAAGATTACAATTACATAAATTTGAAATTAAAAAAGTCTAAAAAATTAAAACTATCATTTCTTCATATCTAAACTGGGGGCTTAGACAGCTTGCAATCAAGCTACTCTATTAACTTGTTTGTTTTATTGATGGTTTTTGTTAATTCCCTACCCTCTAGATTTTCCAAACAATAAGTTACCTATAACTTTGAATTTTTTTTATCATATATAGAGAGAAAAATAAAAAAAAAAACAAAAACAAAAGAACAAGCTAACTAGGTAACCTAGGTATTAATTAAATTGATGGGAAGCTAGCTAAATTTGACCAATGATCAGTTCCAATATCGATCCTTGTTTGGATGATGGATTCATAAGATAGTATGTTTCATAGAGTAGTATTAAAGTTGAATTAGGTGAGAAAATTACCCAAACTGTTTGGGGTTCCATTTGAATATATCTAAATCAACATGCACGTACCAATTCAACAACTTCTTTCAATTCACCTAATAACTATCATATATAGATTTTATATGTTTGTAGCGAGGATCGAACGCTCACAGTGAGGCACAGGATTAATTAAGATAATTGTATCGCAGTTTTGCTAGGGAGACTCTTATATATTATATATATAATGTTATTAATATTCAATGTGAATTTGATAGGACAAACAATAGTGACAACACAAATATGAAATATATGATCAAATGGGCCTAAAAATCGTACCCAACTAATATTTATTCGTTGCCATTTAGGTCACCCTCCAAATACTTAATGCTAGCTTGGAAACCTTTGTTGTCACTAAAACACAATAGTGCGTTTTAGGAGAGAAATTAAAGAGATAGGAAAATGAATTTTGTGCATTAATTGAAGATTTTTTTTTTTTAATTGAAGAAATTTCACAACTCATCAAAGGGGTAAATTTTGAAGGAAATTAAAAGTACAGTTCTTCCTCTTCTCTTCGCTCTCTTTCACTTTGCTAATTCATCTCTGCTTCTTTTCCTTAATCTTTCTTGCTGATGAAATTTATTTATTGGAAAAGTCGTTTAAGCGAAAGCACCCAACGACAATCATTCTGATATATAAAATCTTTATCTTTTAATTTATACCGAAACCATTCTGATATGTAAAATCTTTACTTTCATTATACTAATATATAGAAGTAATTTGTTTCTATTAGCCATTTTTCTTCAGGATCAAAAAACCCACCTTCTACCCTATCAGAGCACCAAATTTATTAATCACCAAATCAATACAAGTGTTTAGCAATGAAGTCTCATACCAAAACATACAAAAATGAAGATCTCAAACACCAATCTAGCTAAACACTTATATCTACACATGGTCACGGGTTGGGATATTCCAAACCGAATCCTAACCCGCCAAAGCCACGGTCGACGGTTTCATATGACCCAGCGGGTTTCAGATTGACCCGTTGACTTGGTGGGTTGTCTTATTAATTTTTTTTAATTATTTTTTTTTAAATTGACTATTTAATAAAAAAAATGATATGAGAAGATTTTATATTTTCATATCACTTTATTTATCACTTCATTTAGATGTGAGAGAAAAACGTTAGAAGATTATATGTCTTCATATCATTTCCCATGATCAATTGTGTTTCAATGTGATAGAAAAACGTGGGAAGATTTTATTCACTGCAATTTCAATGTGGGATGTATGAGAGAAAAATATGAGAAGATAAATATATACCTTCATACCACTTCATTCTCAAACTTAATAATTATAAATTTATTTTTAAAAAAAAAACAAAATTTTCAAAATGAAAATTGGTATGGGTTGACCTGTCGGATCATTGGGTCAACCTATTCTCAATCTGAACCCGAACCCGTAACCCACCCCCACCCAACAAACCTTGAACTCGTAACCCGTCGGGCCACCGCTCCGTTCCATCACGTCGGGTCACGATAACCCATGACCCATGGTCATGAATACTTATATCATTGAGATTAGATTTCTAACAAGAGAAAATATTCCCTCCGTTCAGCAAAACATGTCATTTACTATTCACGCACGCTTTTTTAAAATGATAAAAACTATATAAAATCTCTCCTATTTCTTTCTTTTCTCGTCCTTGCTTTCTTTCTCTCTCTTCTTCCTTGGTCGGTTGGTCCCTTCGGCTGCTCACTGCTGCTAGCCTTCTCGTATTTCATAAGTCAAAGGCAATGATTTGCAAAGAAGCCAGCAGAGCTTCCAATTGGACTGGACCCAAATGGGCTATAGCCCATAGGCCCAACACTTCGTTCATTTTTCATTGCTGTACATCAAAGTTAGCAATAGATTCTCGTTTGGTTACTCGGTTAAAAACCCAGGAAGTTTAAAAACCCAGGAATTAGAATGTATTACTGTGTTTGGTTGACAGAAAGACACATGAATTCAACTTCCCAGGAATTTCAATTCCTCCAAATCGTAAGAAGTTCACTTACCTAGGGGGACTAGGTAAGTTCAACTTTCACCATTTTTAATGTAATTTTCTTTATTTTCCTATTTATATTTCTAAAAAACAAAATTCAACCAAACGACTTTTTTCGATTCATGGGAAATACATTTCACGGAAATTTAATTCATGGGAAGTAAGTTCCCGGGAATTGTACTTCCCGCTTTCAACCAAACGAGCCTATATATACTCAAGAGGTACAAGAAGACAAAAGTGAGGAAGCAAAGGCCTAAAATCATGGGCCGCAGTGTGTGCATCAGTTGTGCATGTCATTTGGGTCACTTGATCCACTAATCGGTATATAATTACCGTATTATTTTCATTCAAATATTTTTATTTTCCAACTTAAAATATGGGTTTGATTTTTTATTTGTTAGGGATAATCTTTTTTAAATAATTTTTTTTATATAGATATAGTAAGGAGAGGAGGGGAATTCGTATATCTTTTATCACAAAATGTTTGTAATTAAAAAAAAACACTGGTTTATAGATTAATTATTTAAATAAAATATAACTATAGATCTTTTTTAATTTTGATAAAAAGATTAATTATTGAAATATAATTTTTAAGATGTAAATAAATACTTTTGAGATTATTTTTCACTTTGTAAATAGAATTTTTTATTTATAATCATATTACAATTAAAATGGTAATTTACATAATCTTTTCAAAAATCATAAACATTTTTAGACACAATATGGGAGATAATTTTGGGCTATACTCATTAGCTTTTTTTTTCTCAAAAGTAAAAAAATTAAACGTTCCCTCAAAAATATTTCTACCCCTTAAATTACAAATTTAAATATATGTATAGTCAAATGTTTATTTTAAAAATGTTATAATATAATATATTCAATTGTAACTTAATATAAATAGTTAAAGGATGGTAATTTGTTATTGGATACCGTTTAAGGGTAGTTTTATGTAATTTTGAATTTAAAGGATGGTTAAGTGAAAACCATATATATTAAGGTGGTTTTATGTCTTACAAATACTAAACACGTCTTCGGTGATCACCATTCTTGAAGCGAATCTCGAACCAACCCTCAGTTTTCATTGTAAAACTGATGATGGAAGTTTATTAATAATACGAGTGGAACTAAGCATACATTCTCCCAAAAACTCAATAGGTAAAAGCCTGTAATCTAATGACCTTGGCAGTTTCAATAAGATGCTTATGTTTTCTTTCAACCCTACCATTCCGTTGGGGAACACCAGGAGTTTATTAATAATATGAGTGCAAGTACGTGGTCGATCCCACATAGAAACGAGTATCTCTTTATATTTGTGTATTTATCTATCGAAAGGAAAATGATGAGATTTTTGTAAAAGAAAAGAAAACAAAACGATGTAAACAAAAGCAAGTAATATATGGATAGAAGAGAAGTGTTTCCACCCACAAGTTCTCAACTTTGGTTGGCGTTATTGGTCATCGAATCCAATTAAAGTTGTTTTCTACGAATTTCTCATATCTTGGTTAATTTGAATAGATTAAAGTACCCCTTTACACCTCTAAGTAACCATAACACAGTTAAGACTTAACCTAGAGATAGCACAAAGTCCCAAGAAACCGGGCGCATAAGTAACACATATTTCAATGTTTAAGACCTTTGTCAAACTTTTTACTTAGTCTTATTTCAAACTCAGAATCCACAATCCTAAATATGCTATTACGAATTTTACGCATATTCGATAAAATAAAACTCTAACAAGATATTATCATATATGGTAGCTAAACGCAACGATTTTAGAAATATCTATTTAACAAATTCATTTAAAGAATATATGTATTATATAAAAAAAATAGATTATAAAATATCAATATATACAAATTGCAAAGTAAGACCGAAAATGATATATACCGTCGACATGATAAAATACAAATTGCAAAGTCTAGTAAGACCATGTTCTCAAGTTGAAATGGTTTAAGACCATAATAATATATAACTAGTACAGTACCTGGGCCATGGCGCGATTTTGTAAAAAATATAAAAAAATTAATATTATAAAATATTAATAAAAGTTAGGATAAAAATCATAAAAATAATTAACATAAAAGTATCACGTAAATAATTTTATATATTTTAAAAAAAAAACTCATTTAAATTAGCACATATAAAAATTTATAGAAATTTTAAATCACTCTTATTGGTTAGAAAAATAATAAAAACATTGTAACTTTTAAAAAAAAAATAATATCATTGTAAATTTGGTATTAAGAATATATATGGATAGTTAGTAAATATGTTAAAAATAAAAGAAAAAAATTAATTTAAAGAGATAAATGAAAGAAGAAGAAATAATTAAAGGAAAAAATATTTGATTGGTTTAAATAGCTAATTAAAAAAAGGCAAGGATAACATAGGCTAAAACTATTATGTTTTAAGAATAAATATATAGATATAGGTATAGATATAAAGATTTACATATAGATTAATAGTAGGCATTAGATTGCATTCAAAAAAAATATTAGATATTTTAATTACTATAATATATATCATGTAATTAATATATAATGAAATAATACTATATAGTTCATATAGTTAATATTACCTTTACTAAAAAAAAGTTTTGAATTAATCTCATTGGTTAAAAATATATTATGAGATGATATTATGTTAATAATGTGTAAATAATATTAGATAGCTTAATTACCATAATTAAATGATATTTTGTATATAATACCTTACAAAAATAACTTTGCGTGAGGGGACGACACGTGACATAGGTGCTTTGGTTTTAATTAATATATAGATGGGCCCTATCCCTACTTTCTGACTTAAAAAAAATTCCATAAAAACAAAACAATAAAGGGAGGCTCAGATATGTACGTCGAGTGAGCTTGCCTAGTGTAAGTTTGCATGTAATTTGCTTTGGAATCCATAATGAGCAAGTCAATGGTCAAACATTGACTTATAAAATGAATGATTGCAGTAAATTACCTAATTAAATTTATTTTGACTCAATATCGAAGTGGTTAGTTACTAAATTCGCCCATTAAAAATGCTTGAATGAATTTGTATCACATTATTTGACCGAACCTTATTTTAGTTAAAACTAGATGGTACTGTGGTAGAATTTTAATAAAATTTGATACTATATATATTTCATATAAATAATAATTTATATTACTCGTATTAATTTATATAGTTTTAATCTTGTAATTGTAACAGTTTATTTTATCAGTAACTTTATATAACATAAAGTACTTATTATGGGACGCAAGTTTGAAAAAATATATTTTATTTTATAATTTTTGTTTTTTCTTAGATATATAAATATAATTGTGTTATATTTTTATCCAATGCTATCATATTTTCTCAAATAAATTAAATTAATCTACATTTATCCATTTGTCATATACCTGAATAATATTTACTCCAATTATTATATTTGTATAAAATATAAATAATATTATTTTATTCTTTTATTAACATTAATCAATTAATTAATCAAATAAGTTTCTTCAAATTTTATTTCTAGCTAATTTTTTTTATATGGTTTACTTGTTATTTCATTCTTGTAATTTTTTATTTACATTACTCAATTGATTATACAGATAACTTACTTAAAATTTCATTAAAAGTTAATATTTTTAAATAATAGTTTTAAAGTTATTATTTTATGCTCATTAATTAGATTTTTTTATCTCCTTTTATAATTTGTGATGAATTAAAACTTTATGTATATAATACTAAAATATTATTTTAGAAATAGTGCATTAATATTTTCTCATTTTCATCAATTAGACTTTTTTTACTCTAAAAAAATTATACTAAAACATTTTTAGACATAGTATTAACCTTTTATTTTTTTTATTAGACTTTTTGTCTTCTAAATGTGTATTAATATTCCAAAAAAGCTAACTTTACTAAAGAGAGAAAGATTTTAAGATTTGAATAGTTTCAAAACATCTATTCATCTCCACTCCGTACTTTTCACCCTTTCAACTGGGACCATGTTTAGGATACCACCATGGTGGTCCACCTCCTTCCATTTTTAGTTTACAGTATTAATTAATTACTGCATTTAATTTGTGTGAGAAAAATAAAAAGGATTTTATTATTCCAATATGGCTAAATATAACTTCCAACGAAAGAAGTAAAAAAAAGATTTTATTATTCTAGCATTATACAAGACATGCATATAATTGAGTATTTTTTATTTTTATTATTATTATTATTATTATTATTATTATTATTATTATTATTATTATTATATACAGTATACTTTGTGTGTATATATAGAGTGTATAACAGTGTGTGTCTATATATATGCATACAATATTTTTTTTATTGTGTGTATTTATATGTATAATATGTATGTGTGTATATATGAGGAAAATCATAAAATATAAAAATATTATAAATCTATATATGTTATGCATTTGAAAATCATAAAATATACAAGAATTTTAAATTTTTTTTATAATATTTTTTTATTTGAGGGACAGGACTCATTCCGTCCCGTTCCACGAGTGATAAGACCCACACGGCATGGAAAAAAATGGTGAATTCCGTCTCAGTCCCTCCCGTCCCATAAAAATATAATTGAGTGTTTGTCTATTGTTTTTTCTTCTTCTACAAAGATCATGCAAGGTAAGAAAGAAGCCTAAGGTGATTATTGCTACCCAAAGATTATTTTCAACTCTTATCACGTAATTGATTTGCTTCAAATTGAAAGAAAATTCATAAAAAAGATCATAGGTTATTATTAAAACAATGAATTTATTTTATATGATGGTTTATAAATTTTACTGGATGTTAATTTGGGATAGATTACTGAACATTGAGATTTGGGAACCATGGTGGTGAAGTAGGGTTGTATTTAAAAAAAAACTGAACCGTTCAGGTTGACCCGGACTGGATCCGGTTTACCCAAAAATTTATCAGATAGTTTGGATTTGGGTCAAAAAAAATTCGGGTTAAAATTTTTGGGTCTTAACTTAAAATTTATCGGATATTCAGGTCGAATTTTCAGATCGAATTACTTTTTGATAAGTCTATTTAAAATGCATCACCATTTATACTTTTTGAACCTTTTTTCTGTCCAATAATTTTTTAGTCTAACCGTCTTTTTTTTCACCAACCAGATTCTCCATTTTATTTTATTTATACTACAATTAATCGATTTGGATTTTTTGTATTATGTTTGACCGATTTGCAATTGCAAACTTATCGTTTGAAATTTGGGAATATTTTATCAAAATAGTTAATTACTACTGCGTACATCAATATCAATCATTTATGCTACTACTAAAACTCGTCTCTTTTTAAAAGAGGCTTCAATTTTTGTAAGGGTATATTAATCTTGTAGATCAGTACTCACTCCGTTCGTAAATAAATGATGTTTTACTATTTTACACGTAGTTTTAAGAGCTAAAAACTATATAAAATCTTATTTATTTTAATTAATTTTTTTCATAGTTTAATAGTTATCTAACTATTAAACTATGAAAAAAATTAATTAAAATAAATAAGATTTTATATAGTTTTTAGCTCCTAAAACTACGTGTAAAATAGTCAAATATCATTTATTTCCGAATGGAGGGAGTATATTTTATCGAGATTTAACTTAAATAATAGACCGAGTGATATAACAAATAAAATAGGTATATTGATTTTATGTATCTTTTTTAATTAATTAGGTGAAATCTTTAAACCAACTCATATAAAAGACAAGTTACATTAACTACGTTTTAGAAGAATAAACACATCTCCCACACACAAAAAAAAAGAATAATAAACACCTTTTTACTTTTCCCATACAAAATAAATACCGGAGTACGTAGTAGTTAATTAATAGTAAGACTAAAAATAGAAGGAGGTGGACCACCAAGGAGGTATACTAAACATTTTCCTTTCAACTGCCATGTTATTTATAACACTAGTTTCTCACTTAACTCGAAGAAAAAGGGACAAATGAACAAGACGGTGGAGGCATAAGAATTGGGGGAGTTTACTAGAATATCCATATTTTCCGTCTTTATTGGCATTTTGTCTACCAACCTATCCATATTATCTAATTGCCCATCGTGTTGCTGACACCGAAGTTGCTGACGCCGACGTTGTTGATACCGAAATTGCTGACGCTAATGTCGATGTCATTAATTGCTGATGAGGCTTTAATAAAACTAATTTGCTGACAACGAGACCTACTAACGCTAGTTAACTTCGACACTCACTAACGCTCAAAATACCGTTAACGTTCAAAAAATTTGCGGATACCACTATTTTTTTTTAAATAGATATTGACACGATTAAAAGTTAGTTTGTTCACATTTATGGACACAAAGAACCTTACAAAAACAAATAGCTGAAATGAATAACAATATCGATCTCAGAGGTGAAAGTTCAATCTATTTTAAATGCAATTGAATTTGCTGTTACTAATAATAAATTAAATATTATCATTATTGATAATAGGGGTTGTTTATTGGAGAAGACAACAGGGGCTTTCACCTTGAGATCAAAAGCAGAGATATATGACGATGCTTCTTGTAGATTATTCCAGCCAAAACCACCACACCGACACCAATCATCACTCCCACTGCAATAGCACTTAATTGTAAGCAGCTGGAACAACCATCACAAGTGCGGATATGGAGTTTAGAAACAACAATAGTGCGCAGCAGCAACAACCTACTCCTCCGCCCTTCCCTTGAGTTCAGAAAAGTGCAGACATAGAGCTCGTTCAAGCAGCGGAAAAGTGCGGACACCATCGATTTAGTTGCTGACATCGAGCTCGATTGCTCAATCGCGTTCTCGATTGAGCGATCTCGATCTCAACTTTGCCATGGACTCAATCTCGATCTAGATCGAAGTTCTCCTTCGCCATGGCCACCAAGAGCAGGCATCAGAACACAGTTGTCAGAACCGCATCGCATTTACACCAATGAAACGACGCCGTTTGACCTTCCCTCTTCGCGCTGCTGCACACCTCGCACACCATGGCCGCCCTCTCCGCTGAACCATATGACGACGCCCCGTCCTCACTCGTTATCTCGCTCCCCGACACTCAGTAACTCCGATTGCTCAGACCATCCAAATCCGAATAAATATTCGAGTTCAAATTCAGAGACATCATGGAGTTAAAAAAACTTTTTTCCATCAAATTGTAATCTGGACAAATTAGAGATTTTTTCCAAATAGTAGTCCACGAAAAACCTTAAGATCTTAAAAAATTCAAATCTAAATTCATTTGCTCTAAGATAATGTGTAATGATATTAAGGCTAGACGTCCAAAAAACATCCACCTAGGATTTCAAAAAAGGCCCAAAAGAGGTTATATTCCTTATAATAGGACTTACAGACACATGTTCGATATTTTTATCAAAAAAAGAGATGCGTTGGTCAGATCATGGAGTTCGAGCACTTGTTGGAAAGTTTACTTCAAGAGCTACGACTTTAATGGGGATAACTTTTGCAAAATCCTCCTCGACGATGCTTAAAAAAATCATTTTTCCATCAGTTTGTAATCTGGACAAATTAGAGTCTATTTTCAAAGGAATAATCCACGAAAAATCTCAAAATCTTAAAAAAATAACAATCCAAAATCCTTTGCTTAGGCACTGTGTCATACTGTTAAAGATAGATTTCCAAAAAACACCCACCTAGGATGTCAAAAAAGCCGCCAAAAGAATGTTATATTCCTTAAAATAAGTCTTACAGACACATGCTCGATATTTTTATCAAAACAAGAGATGCGTTGTTCCGATCGGGGAGTTTGAGCACGTGTTGGAAATCTAACTTCAAAAGCTACGACTTTAATGAGAAGACTTTTGCAAAATCGTCCTCAACGATGCAAAAAAAAATCATTTTTCTATCAGTTTCTATCAGTTTACGAAAAATCTCAAAAAATCTTAAAAAAATGAAAATCCAAAATCTTTTGCACTAGGCAAGGTGTGATTCTATTAAGGCTAGAGGTCCAAAAAAACACACCCGGGATGTAAAAAAAAGTCTCGAAAAGAATGTTATATTTCTTACAATATTCCTTACAGACACATGCTTGGTATTTTTGTTGAAACAAGAGATGCGTTGGACTGATCGGGAAGTTCGAGCACTTGTTGGAATGCTAATTTTAAGACCTACTACTTTAATGATGATGCCTTTGATGAAATCGTCCTCAACAATACCCAAAAAAATCATTTTTCCATTTGTTTGTAATTTGGACAAATTATTGACTTTTTTCCAAAGGGGGTCCACGAAAAATATCAAAATCTTTTAAAAAAATGAAAATCCAAAATCTTTTGCCCTAGGAAAGGTGTGATGCTATTAAGGCTAGAGGTCCAAAAAACACACACTCGGGATGTTAAAAAAGCCCCGAAAAGAAGGTTATATTTCTTACAATATTACTGACAGACATATGCTCGATATTTTTGTCGAAACAAGAGATGTGTTGGTCCGATCGGGGAGTTCAAGCACTTCTTGAAATGCAAACTTCAAGAGCTATGACTTTAATGAGGATGCCTTTTGCGAAATTGTCCTCAACGATGCCTAAAAAAATCATTTTTCCATCAATTTGTAATCTGGACAAATTATTGACTTTTTCCAAAGGGGGCAGTCCACGAAAAATATTAAAATTCAAAATCCTTTGTCCTATGCAAGATGTGGTACTATTAAGGTTAGAGGTCAAAAAAACTCACACCCGGGATGTCAAAAAAAGCCCCGAAAAGAAGGTTATATTTCTTACAATATTACTTACAGACACATGCTTGGTATATTTGTCGAAACAAGAGATGTGTTGGCCAAATTGGGGAGTTCGAGCACATGTTGTAAAGTTAACTTCAAGAGCTAAGACTTTAATGGAGATGACTTTTGCAAAATTCTCCTCGACGATGCCCCAAAAAATTATTTTTCCTATCAAATTGTAATCTGGACAAATTAGAGTCTATTTCCAAATGGGGTAGTCCATTAAAAATCTCAAAATCTAAAAAAAATAAAAATCTAAAAATCCTTTGCTCTAGGCAATGTGTGATGCTATTAAGGCTAGATTTCTAAAAAACACCCACCCGAAATGTCAAAAAAGCCCCGAAAAGAAGGTTATATTCCTTACAATAGGACTTACAAACACAAGCTCAGTATTTTTGTCAAAACAAGAGATGCATTGGTCCGATCGGGGGGTTTGAGCACATGTTGGAAAGCTAACTTCAAGAGCTACGACTTTAATGGGGATGACTTTTGCAAAATCGTCATCAACGATGTCCAAAAAAATCATTTTCCATCAGGTTTTAATTTGGACAAATTAGAGACTTTTTCCAAGGGGGTAGTCCATTAAAAATCTCAAAATCTGAAAAAATGAAAAATTCAAAATCCTTTGCTCTAGGCAAGGTGTGATGCTATTAAGGCTAGACATCCAAAAAACAGCCACTCGAGATGTAAAAAAAGGCCCGAAAAGAAGTTTATATTCCTTACAATGAGACTTACAGACACATGCTCGATATTTTTTGTCGAAACAAGAGATGCGTTGGTCTGATTAGGGAGTTCGAACACTTGTTGGAAAGCTAACTTCAAGATCTACGACTTTAATACGGATGACTTTTGTGAAATCCTCAACGATGCCAAAAAAAATCATTTTTTCATCAGTTTGTAATTTGGAAAATTAGAGTCTTTTTCAAAAGTGGTTAGTCCACGAAAAATCTCAAAATCTTAAAAAAATAAAAAAACCAAAATCCTTTGCTCTAGTCAATGTATGATGCTATTAAGGCTAGACGTCCGAAAAACACTCATCCAGAATGTAAAAAAACCCAAAAAGAAAGTTATATTCCTTACAATAGGACTTACATATACATGCTCGATATTTTTGTCAAAATATGAGATGCGTTGGTCTGATTGGGGAGTTCGATCATGTTGAAGAGCTAACTTCTTCTTTGGTATAATCGACGTGGAATCATGGGCATGTTGATGAGATCAATTCTCATTTGTTAATGGATGGTAGTACTTTTGGGTCTGGACCTATAGAGATGGGCCTATATGCAGAGTCTTGTGGGGAAAATCCAAATAAGACCATAAACTACCAAACCATATTGTATGAGACAAATGTATGCATTTCGATAGGAAGCTGCTACTGTCTTGTGTAGGTTGGAGCGATGCAACCAGCTCTGGAGGACAACCCAAAAAAAAAAAAAGCGAAAACTAAATACACCGCAAATTAGGGTTTAAGGTACCACATCGATTCCAATGTCTATCTCTACGTCGATTCGGACGTGTACTAACATAATCCGGATTTGCGGTGTATAACGTATATGTAACAACACCCACAAAAAAAAATGACTGCAGCAAAAAATACAAGTCCATTTGTTTAAAAAATAATCATCTTCCTATTCAATTCCCTCTTATAAGACCACCAAAAATAACACTTTTGTGGCGAGTCCATTTGTTGTCTGCCACTCTCTCTCTCGTATGCTTGAAAATCGACATACTTTAAAACAAAACATCACTATGAATATGTAAGTTAAGGTTGAGAAACTTTTGGGATTTTTTTTTTTGATAAAGATATTACGGTGGACATATGTTATCAATTAATCTGCTCACAAATTTGTGTAGAATCCATATTATCTTATCTTTTCCCTATTTTATCATTAGAAAAATTATGTGCCTAATTATTAGAAACAATTTAAACTAATCACAAGTAAGTGCACTGATTGTGATGCCACATCTTGTGCCTAATTATGAGTTCGTATCATTTTTTTTAGATCTAATTGTATTTGGGGTTGATTTTGATATCTCCGTGTTTGTCTTTGGGGAGAGACTTGTGATTTTGAACACTTGTATCAGTTCGGTAATTAGTAGATTTGATGCTCTCATTAGATGAATAAAGGTTTTTTTTTTAATCTCGAGTTTTTTCCACTTATATTTTTTGTGTTTTGCTAGCTTGTTTTGTTGTTTGCATTAGGGCTGGGCAAAATTTGGATCGGACCGGGATCGGACCGGAAATTACGGTCTTTGGATCGGACCGGAATATTACGGTCCGGTCCACGGTCCAAGAAATTCTTATTTCTGGTTTTCGGTCCAAACCCGGGATTGGACCGGGATTTCCGGTCCGGACCGGAATTGGACCGGATTTCTTATCATTAAAAAAGAAGAAGAGGTGAATGTGTGCCTCTCTCTCCGTTTCACTTTTAGATCCAGGTTTTTTGTGTATATTTTGACAAATTAATGTCTATTTTAATATAGATTTGGAGAAATCATAAATATTTTAGACTAAGATTGAAGAATCTCATCCCGATTTTAAATCTAGGGTTAAGAAATTTCAATATAAGGTAAAGTTCTGGTCCAACCGGTCTTTACGGTCCGCGGACCGGAAAGACCGAGACCATAAGTTCCGGTCCCGGTCCGATCCGCGGTCCAAGTTCTTGGAGATTACGGTCCACCGGTTTTGGACCGGACCGGAATCTTCGGCCTGGTCCAGTCCAATCCAGACCGGAAGCCCAGCCCTAGTTTGCATTAATTGCTTGGTTTACTTGTGTTTTGGTTATGTGATTCGTGTAGTATGGTGTTGGTGTTACTTTCTAGTATAGTCGAATTGCTAATCGATTGTCGTTAGATTCCTCGACTACCCGGACAAGTTTTCATGTCCAACACATCTAATTTAGATGTAGAACGACTAGGTTCATTACAAAAAAAAAAACCAAAAATAATATTGTAACAAAAACGGATAGGATGTAACAAAAAAACAAAAATAATTTATCAGTGAAAAGGTCAATTCTTAAATTAGATCGAGTAAAATGGTTGAGCTCAATTAAAATAAACTAATTAAGATTAATAAAAAAAATGAAATAGTGGATCGATGAGGTGAAGTAAATGCGCACTTTCCCTCATCTAATTTTGTTGTCGCATATTCATCAACAAATGTTGATCGAAAAATATACATCGATGGATCGATGAACAACAACTCTCATCATTATCTCTTTCTCCTCCCTTTATAGGTGGTCATCATTCAACACCAAACATGACAATAACACAAGTACATCATCAAATGAATGTAATGGTTTCCTTTACTTTTTTCTCGTGCTCATACAATTTACCCATATATGTCATATGTGCAAACATACTAATTATTTTCAAATTTCCCAATCGAACTTTAATTTCAAGCATACAAAATTTGTAGGATCATATCACTTCTTTTGCATTGTCTTCTTGTCTCAATATATCTCTTTTTCATTTAGCATTTACTTTTTTTTTTTACACTTGTCTTTAGCTTTAAGTTTTTCAATTAGCATAGCTTAAGATTCATCAAGATTTCCGATTCCATAAATCAAATAAAGAGAGAATATATAACACTCCTTTCGTTGATCGAGATATGTTCTTTTTTTTTTGTTGCATTTTGCAAATACATATTAAGAAAATACTAAAAATACAATAATTTTATTCAATTGTTTTTTGCGGGGAACTGATAAATGTATATAAATCTCTAAAATGTATAAAACTAGTACAGTTCCTGCGCCATGACGCGATTTAAAAAAATTAAATTTTAATTATAAAATAAATTAATGTTATACAATCAAATAAACTATTATTTTTATATTTTGAATTAAACTCATAACTCATAAGAGAAAGATATAATAAGCTCAATCAAGACGGGCTCTATTGTGATAGTATATATATGAAGGTTTACAAATAGATATAGGTTTATATTAATTTAATATTTTGAATTAAACCCATTGTTATTTCAAAGATGAAAATCAATTGCAAAAAAATAGAAAAAAAAATTAGTTGAAAATGAGAAGATTAAGGGGATGTGACAGATAGGCCGAAAGTTCTTCTATTTTAATATAGATATAGATAGATATAGTTACTAAAAAAAATTATTTTCAAATGCACTATTTATTAATGGCCATTCCCCTTTACACACCCAATAAAAATGAAGTAAAAAAAGTAATAACCAAAATTCACTTGACTCCATATGTCTAGAAAATTTTAAGGAAATCTATTTTCGTTTAAAAACACATGTTCCTTTACTATTTGATTAATTTAAAAATAACTAAAAAATATAAAATAATATTTTTTATACAATTTCATACTTAGTATTACTTATAATATGAAATTATATAAAAAAATTAATATAAAATTAATATTTTACATGGTTTTTAAACTCCTTACAAAAATATACGTATCAAATAGTAAAAAAAAAAAAGCATACTCCATTTTTTAACATATGTAATATACTACAGCTATGTATGGATGCAAAATAAACAACTAAAAAAATAGAATTAGCCTGTTTAAATTTTTAACCATTTTTATCTGTGTATGGACAACCAAAATAATCTAATTGTTGTTAAAATTTTGAGTTAAAAAAAAACTAAACCAACAAGCTTTTTTGGCGTTTATTTGGTTTGAAATTACCATAATATCCCTAATAACAACCAAATAAACTCCACTTTTTACAAATAAATTCTTTTTTCGTCTCATGCGGTGTTTATACTATTCCATAATCTTTTAACCTCTATTTTACACAATTTTTTAATTTCAACTGTTTTTAAATTTTAGTCACTTTTTAAATCCACCCCAGACGGACGTATATTATAATTGACCCATGATTTGAGTAGGGTTGTTGTCATGAATGTCCACTATAACAGGTGTGGTGAGTTGATAATTAGAATTCCTTGCAATTAACTAGATCCTGTTTTCAATCATTTTTACTCCTTTCATTTCAAAATTTAAGTTATTTATTATTCAGCACGCATTTTGTTAACACTTTTTTTGAATGATTGATAATTATTATTAATAAATTTAGTATTAAATTATATTAATAAAAAAATTATTTTAAAAATTATATTTAAAAAAAATTATATATAAAAATAAAAAAGGACTTAATTAAATTATAAGACGGAGGAAGGTGGCAAGGTGCTCTTCCGGTTTTTTGTGTCGACTTTCACCGTATAATATGCGGAGTTGACTATACATAATGTATTGTAAATTTGTAATGGATCGAACTGTACGGCCATAAAATCAGATCAAATGCCAACAATTGAAGTCAACTCGATCGAGCTGCAAAATCCAATCCAATCCACTAGAACCAGAAATCGATTGTCTCGAATATCCGATAATTTAATAAAGTACATCCCTCAAAAAACAATCCAATTAATCTAACCATTTTTTACCCGATATCTGAATAACCGATAATCAAAACTGATCTCAATCCAGATGAATCGAACCCGATTTAACCGAAATAATACATTATAGTAAAGTATAAAATTGAACGTTGAAATAATAAAAATTTGAGACAACAAAAACCCGAAATAACCGAAACCCGAGACAACCGAAACCCAAAATAACTTAAACCTGATATAACCGAAAACCGAAATAATCAAAACATGAGACAATCGAACTCGGATAACCAAAACTGAGACAATCGAAACCTGAACTCAAGCCAATCGAATGACCAAATTATTAGACATTACCAACATTCGAATAACCAAACTCAAACCTGAATAGACTCGTTTGATTGTCACCTCTAAATTATAGAGTCAACCTAACTGGTTGAGTTTTGGAATCAGTTTAATTGACCACTTAATTAACAAAATTCACTTGTTAATTTGGAGTTGTTCACTTGTTAATTTGGACTTGTGGTGGAATAGTGAAACGAATGATTAATATTGTGTTATACTAGTATGAATATTATGTACGTGAATATGAGTTTTAATTAACACTAATATGAATATAATACAATATATGATATAAATCTTTTTAACTAAGTATTTGAATACGAGAATTGTTACTTAACATTCAAAAGATAATCATCTTAATACACGTTGTCCACACAACTCTACTAAAACACTTATTATCATCAGCCAATATAGATCTAGGATTGCACCGTTGGATTTGATTTATTTTCTACAAAACTGTAGAAATAAATACATGTACGTACAGGTAAATTAATATTATGATGATATAGTTGCGTCGTGTATCCTGGCATGTGGCAACTGGAAGGATATATCCCATAACCCAAGCAATGGACAAATGATCGAGTAAATCCATTTATAAAAATATAAAGGTCAAAATTGTAAGCTAATTAAATCTTACTATTTTTAAATCATATTCCTCTCGAGATCAGAATCATGTATATGCTTCATAATTACAGAGCAAAGCGTTCACATACTGAAAGATAAATTCCACAACGTAGCTACCAAGGTTGTAGCCTAAATAATAATAATAATAATAATAATAATAATAATAATAATAATAATAATAATAATAATAATAATAATAATAATAATAATAATAATAGTAATATGAGATTATTGAAATTGAAAAATAAGTATGAGATTATTTTTTGAAAATAATATTTTTTATTATTAAAAAACAAACATACAATAAGTATCAATTAAAAGAAAATGGTAGAAGTAATAATAATAACTAGTTTTATTACTCGTCTGTTGCGCAGTTTGTTATTTTTATATATTTTTATTATTAAAAAACAAACATACAATAAGTATCAATTAATATAATTATTACTCCATATATTTTTAATTGTGTTATTTTAAAAAAAAATGTAAACACATGTTTGAGTCTAAATTAATCATGTTTCTTCTCTTATTAAAAAATGGTTAAAATATATTATTTTCTTGATTCTAGATTTTATACATTTAATAAAAATATTAAAGGATAAAAATGTTTACGTATTAAATCCAAAAGAAAGAAGGATAACATAAATTTCATTTGTAAATTCAATCCATTTTTATTATTATTTATAAAAAATAAATATAAACATTCATAATATTTATAACAAAATATTATCAAAATATAACTAAGTAAGATATGATAGTAACTTATTAATTGTGTAATATTGGATAGTTTATTTGATCTAAAAAGAAAAGTTTTCTAACTAATTAAGATATAAGGTTGAATATTTATAAGAACAAGTGGGACCATTAATTGAGATGACAAAATTATATTGGTTTATTAATTGATGTGGCTAAAAAATATAACACCATATTAATCCAGAATATGACACATATTTGAATTGCTCTAGAATATGACACGTATGCGAATTGCACCAGAACCGGTTTCATGCCTTTGTTTTAGTGTGTGAATATATATATATATATATATATATATATATATATATATATATATATATATATATATATATATATATATATATATATATATATATATATATGAGCGCGCTTCGGTGAAAACTAATATTATGGTGAAAACCGTGAGGAGTGTTTTGGTTGGTTGACACTGTGGGGCTCACATATGGGGCTGGTTTAATAGCAAATTGCAAAGATACTCAAGCTTTATAGAAATTACAACTTTTTTTTCTTACTTTTATAGAAATGAAACAACGAGGACTTATAAATGACTTTTGATGGTACTAAATGCCATCTACTAACTATATTATGAATAATGAATTTTCTATGGTTTCAAGCCCACCAAACTCTGCAATTATAAACTTAAAGATAGAGAGGTTTGACCAATACCTGAACGTAGTTCCACTGGACCACCGACGTTTCTTTAACTTTCGGCTTTCTAGAGGTGGCTAACCTTCAACCAGGCCTCCCTTAGTTCAGCCATATCATAGATCTGTTTCATACTTTCATTTCCTACCTTACACCGTAGTCTCTAACTCTCAATTTTTGTTTTTGGAGGGTGAAAGGATTGAAATCAAGAAAACTAATTATTCAGAACATAGAGTTCGATTAAGTAGCTTTCCCCTTCTTAAAAAAAAACTTTTATTGAATCTGGAAAATATTACAACACACAAGCACTCTTGATTTAAAGCTCACAAACATACAAATTAACATACTATACTCTCACACCAGAAAGATCCATCGAAGGATTCTTGAATTTTTTAGTGATGGGGAACCAATCTACTAAGAGCTCAACAATGCTTCTCTTTCTCTTTCTGCATTACAAGACTTCTCTCTTCTCATATGAGTTTTTCTCTCTCTAGAATTCGATGCCTAAGAAGTCCGAGGAGAGCTCTATATATAGAGCGAATTGGAGAACATTAATTGGATGCCTTCCAACATCTCTTTTTTTACAAATGGTCGACATCTAGGCCCCTGCGTACTCAGAAAGCAATAAAAGCACATAATGCTGACTCAATAATACAACTCACATGCTGAATAGTAAAAAGAAAAAGAAAAAGCCTAAAATGGCTGACGAGATTCTATTAATGATTTAACTACACTCTTCCAAATTCATGACTCCTTCTTCTCCCATATTGGCCTCTAAGTCATCATCTTCATAAGCCAGCTCTAAATCTTGCTCGTTGTCCAAATCGAGATCATGCATTAGACCTTCAGTGTATTCTCGACCCCATGCGATTTACACATCAATCATCTTTTCATGACCTTCTTTTGGTAAGAAGTGTCCGGCTTCTATCTGTGCTAAATATAGATCAATGGATTCGGACCTGTTATTGCTTGTTGCATTAGTGGCTTGAGTTGCGGGGTTATAATGAAGGTTGTGTAGCCAACTTTGAATATTCCATAATCGGTCTGCCGATACTTGGTGATGTAGTAATAAATGTAAAAGAACCCTTTTGCTCTGGCTAATCATGGATGCCTCACTATCACTTGGCTTCCCTCTACTAGGTCTTTTACGAACCAGTATCCTTCCAAAAATAATATGAAGATCATATAATGTGGTAACCGGGTTTTCTCCTGCTCAACATCCATGCATGCACAGACAACTCGACATCCTATTATTTTATCCATGTCCTCGAACTTTATCGCCCTAAAGAAGACCTCTTTTTGAAACTTGGTGAAATACTTGAACATAATGCTCTGCTCTTTTTCTTTTGGCCACCATCGATTTATTTTATAGAGTCCATTACACATGCCATACTTCCATGATTTTAAGTAGTTTGCGTCTTCATCTGGCATGATTGGCAATGATGTTCCTCCAAATCTTGCTTGGTTGTTTATACCAAAGTTAACAAACCATTCGTTTATCACTCCTGGCATTCTTCTGAATCTCTGGGTTGCCTCCTAGTAGAAGTGTCGAAAATCTCTCATCCTCCATCTCCTACAGATATCTTCTTGAAGTTCAACTGGTAGTTGGAAAACTTTTATGATTATTTCCATGGTTAAGAATCGTTCAACCGTTCTGTGTCTCGTTTCTAAGAGTCCACGGCGGCATCTATTTTGACTTTTTGAGTAAATCTTCCAAAATCAATAGAAATGTAAAAACTTGGAGGGAAAACCCATCATTGGTATTCTCTTATGTCGCCTAAGAGCTCAAGATCCATTGGGCTGGTTGCCCATCTAGGATCTTCCCATCAAATCTGTCTTCTTTGGTCCCTCAACAAGTTTTCTAGTTAGACTGTCTGCTAGAGAATTCTTAGATCCCTACACATGTTCGACAATAAATGTGAATTGGTTTAGGGCTAATTGTCAACGTAAGAGTCTCACATGCCCTTTCATATTATCAAGATTATTATTTATAAAATCCAGTATTCCTTTACAATCTATTCTGACTGTAAAAGATTTAGGGGCTAGGAAGATTATAAACTTTTGAATTCCACGATAGATTGCAAGAATCTCCTTTATAATAATACATACTTTATAATTATCATTAATTCTCTGCTACTTTCCTCCAATTATTCTGACAATTATTCTGACACACCCAAAATCATGCAAATCAAGGATTTTTACTTTGTATAAAAGCATTTGTTCATTACGTACCTACATATGGAAAACCATAAATTAAGATAAATCGATTATATACCCTTAAATATATAGATAGTGTGTGTGAGATTTAAAAAATATTTTAAAGACTTCCTATAAAAGCATTTGTGCATTAGTACCTCCATATTAAAAACCATAAATTAAGATAAATAAAATACCTATACCCTTAAATTATAAATAAATTAGAAGACCAATTAAAAAAAAATCTAAATCATTGGGTGTGTGTGCAATGGTTAACACTTTTGTGGTTACCAGCTCAGGTTTCCCACTTAAATATGAAATTCAGCCACATTTTTGGGGTAGGTAACCGGTCAACTCATAAAATCCTCCTACACTTTAAAATAATCGGCATTATAAATGTAATAACACGTGTATTAATTGAGAAAAGTACATTATGAAGAAAGGGGCGAATTCAGAAAATGGGAACATTTTAGGGTTAATTTGCTTGGATAGTTAATTATATTACAACTTATGTAATACACAGGATGTGTATGACACCCAATATTAACAGTTAAAATTATTAGCTTTTGAGCTGTTAAAAAATTAATTTGGTTTAAATGGTGTATGGACACCAAAATAAGTCACAAATAGGTTAAAAAAATTGGTTTAAAAAAAAGCCGGAGATTGCAGCTTATTTTGGAGGTTTTTTTTCCATAATTACTATTTTACCCCTTCTCTTTTATCTTATTTGGTTTGAAAGTACCACAATACCCCTAATAAAAACCAAATAAACTCCACTTTTTACAAATAAACTGTTTTTCGCCCCATACGGAGTTTATATTTTTTTCATAAATTTTTAACTACTTTTACCAACAGTTTATAAATTTTACCTTGTTTATAATTTTAGTCAGTTTATTAACTTCGTCCCATACGAACCCATAATATTGTATAATATATAATTCATTCATATAATAATGCAATAGTATGCATATTTTATAGGCTATACATTATAATGCTTGGTTATCCAAACAAGCCCTTATTGAAAGATAATTGTAAAATGGGTTAATAAAAATGAAAACTATAAAACATCCCCCAAGAGGATATGTAGGCAATCGAGAAACCAATTCAAACCTTTCATCCCTCTTTTTTTTTTTCCAACCCAATTTGAAAATTCTCATTTATTTTATGACTTTACGACAAATATACAAACGGAACGGGTTTTTTCGCAAATCCGACATCTTTTTTTTTCTTTTAAAAAAAACTAACCCGATGGGTTGACCCGGGGATCTAGCCAATTCGGCACAAATTTTCCAACCAACCAGGTCGACTCGGTAACCCATCGACCTGTCAGGTGACCCGAACCTGTCTACCCATGTCCTCTCTGGGTTAAGGTTCGGGTCAAGCTAACCTAACCCACAGCCCGGCGGGTTGAACTTGTTAACCAGTCGGGTCGGGTCCATGACCACGTCTAAATAGAACTAGTTCAGAGTCCCTGATGCATATACAATAATGTCTATAAAGTACCCAATCCAATGAGTATCGAAGTGCCTTCTACTCCTTTACCAAGTCAATCTCGAGTTTTTTGTTCCTCTATAGGGATCCCCAGAAGAATTGGACTCGGGTACCCGTATTCAATTCGATCCACCTACAACAGGTTTCCTAACATATCACACGTAACAAATCCTTATTAAGTAAACTAGTGTAAGGCCCGTTGTACGAAATATTTTCATTATATACTACGATATAATATTATACAAATATATAAAGCATTTTCTATCCGATCTCTATTTCTCTTTTCTTGGACCATTTGAAATGAGAGGATATAATATTTATCAAAGGTCGAATATTTAAACAACATTTCTCAGTTTAGCTATTACATTCATGAGCCCGTAAGATAGAACCAGTGACATGTGGTGCTGGTGTACTATGTTCACAAGGTTATAGGATGGCTGATTTCCACATGTTTGTATGTCTTTACTCTGGAGTGAGTAGTTGTTTGAGTCCTATGTAAAATGACCTGCAATTTGTCTTTCCTGAATGCGGGTTGGCAGATGTTAGCTTTGCGAAATGGTTCAACTCTGCAACCCTTCTACATACTGGAGTAATGCAGTCTGCTCAGCAGCCTACAACGCACTTATAGTTGAGAGGCGATGAAAGTAATCGCCTAATGCAAGTAAACCTCTCACCGCTTGATGTGTTGTGAGGAGCCTTGACATCAGCAGCAAGGTTTGCTCTCGGAGGTGATCCGCCTAGCTAGTTCATGGAAATTAGATGGTTTGGTCACAAAGTGTGGAAAGTAATAATGTGCAAGTAAACTGCGAAAAGTAGTCATACCTCCCTCAAAAAGCCATCAATGCCACCTAGCTTCTCTCTCGCATTGATCATCAGGGGGTCGTACATTCCATCATCCATCAAATATCAAAATCGGACCAAATAGAAGTGACTGAGCTAAACATTGACAAGAAAGGAACATACTTGAAGATTCCGAAGCCGCACAGAAAGGTTGAATAAGATTGTTTCTACAGCTTCATTGGATGATGTCTCAAGAATCTGCCATTGAATGAAAAATTTAACATATAATACATATTCCAGATTAAATTAACTCAGCACTGACAATGCAGAAGGGTGGGAGACTCATTGTTTGCAAACATGAAACTGCAGTGAAAATGAATGCAGAAGCGATCAAAGAGCGATTCAACAACACCAAATGCCCAACAAGAAGCACAATGGCCCTAAATATCATAAGACAAGTCAAAATATCACAACCAAACTCCACTGTATTGTAGATTTGCAGTTTATTGTCAATATACTGCATAACAGAGATAAGTAAGGAAAAGGCAAAGCTGGTTACCTGATCTTTTGTTGATAATTGGATCCATAGGCAAAAATGACCAGGCAAGGAGAAGAAGTAACGCATCAGGATGAAATTAGATGAATGGGAGTGATCAAAGGAGAAAAGATCCAAAGAAGTAAACCGACTTAAAATTCTAGAAATAGTGGATTACAGAGGCCAAGCTGTTCTAGAATCAAACTCAGTTGGCAACTTGAGGGATCTAGGATGAGTTACAACATGTATGCTTTTTTTAACACTCTCAGGTGTAGTTTTAGCTCCAAGAATGTACTCGAATTGGCCAACCTTTAGTTAAAACAAAAGGAGTAAAATGAGACAACAACTTACTACAAGCGACAAATCCATCTTTTTATGAACATTATGAAAGGATAGTCAAAGGGGGTTACAATATAGTCACTGAATTTGTCGTTCTTGGCAGCCACCCATCCAGCATGAGGGTGAGTGCTTATTTCGTGGATGATCGATTCCTGGTACATAACATATTTAAGAGTATAATTAGAGCTAGAGAGATTTATAAGACTGACTTGCTTTCGTTAAGAGCATGTCCACAAGCTTTTAGCTAGAAAGTTACAAACATAACAGCAAACGGTACAATCTAAATGCTTATTTTAAACTTAATTTCTAGCTAAAAAAATAACAACATAACTTGCATAAGTTACATAACAGCAAACGGTACATGCAGAAGTAGCTAAAAGCTTATGCAATAAAAGCTTTTAGCTAGAAAGTTAGATGGGGAGAATGATTTGATAAGGAAAAGTGTCGTCCACAACATTCAGTTCAACCAAGTCTATCAGTAGAGACTCCAAGAGGATATATTCTACAACATTCTCAAATCAATGCAGTTTGACCTCTCAAATTCAAAAAAAATCATACATATAACCACTAATCAATAAATAGACAAGGAAAAATCAACAAAATGAAAACAAACCGAGTCAATATCATATTGAATCAACACTGATACATCGCCATAAATAAGTAGTTAGATTAAGGTTAGAGAGGCTCACCGGGAGGTCAAAGGCTCGATGAAGCCAACTCGTGCTATTGGGTAGAACTACAAGTGAATATCTGCGTCGAGGCTTGAAACCCATTGTCAAATTGTCTCCCATAAGAAATAATAGCATTTATTGTTAGATATTATATTCGCACTTTAGTTGCTTTAGAAAAATTAAGGGAAACACCATTTACAGAAATAAAAAAGAAAACATTACTTTTTGGAGGTGGATGCGAGTAGACTGAGTTAAAGCTAAAAAAAAAGAATAGGACTTGCCACAATTTATTCCATATCAAACATTTTTAAATGGAGAATAATCTAGAATAAATCTAAAAATTCCAACAAATGTGGGGAGGTTAAAGCTTACTTAGAAGGAAGCATCCACCATCACTCAAAGACAGTGATCCAATATATAACAACACAAAGAAATTCATGAACATAAAGAAATTCATGAACATCCCTAGCTATTCTCAAACTTTACATAAGTGTACACAACTGCAAGGAATAAACCCATAAACATTGACATAATCTTCATATGACTGCAAAACCTCAACATTCTAGAAGTATGGCACATGCGATAAACATTGAAATCAGATTCCATACCCAATTGAACCCAGAAGGAACAGATAGAAATTGGAAAAAACAAACCTATGACACGGATTTGGGCATACAAACCAGAATTTCAAGAAAATTGAAAAAAATAAACAGAGTGAAAGCAACAGATTGAAATTGATAAGGACAAATGGCTGATTTGGTCATACCAAATGCCGCTGTCAAGCCCACGAACCGAACTGTCAGCTTCATGTGCATCGAGCTTGCTATTGTGTAAAACAAACGTTGCCACATGGTTGCCACATGGTGCCAGGTATGGATGGCACCTTTAGCATTTTGGAGCTCGTTCTTCATCAATCCGCCGAATTCGATGACGCTCCTTGACAGCATTGTCGTGGTGAACACCATAGGGAAGCCGAATTTGACGTTGTCGCCGGCATCGTAGTAGCCTCCGAGCAAATCGACCGGCGAAATTGGATACAGGTGAGACCTCTTTCTTTCGATTTGAGAGATGAATTGAAAACAGAGAGAGGTCGAGGGGGTTACATGGGTGGAGGCACCATCGGAGAGGCCGAAATCTCGACGTCAGGTGAGGTAGTTGCCGGAGTGCTGGCCTTCGAAGTAGAGGATGGATTTGGAGAGGGCGTCACGGTAGTTGTGGGAGGAGTAGCGGAGGCGATGGTGGTATTTGTAGATTTGGGAGTCGGAGGAGGAGGAAGGGAAGTCGTCGGGGAGGGAGAGGACGGAGGTGGTGGTGAGTGTGAGGAGGAGGAGGTGAACAGGGGAATCCATTCGGAAACGGGGAGGGAGAGGACGGAGGTGGTGGGGGGTTACGTGGGTGGAGGCGCCGTCGGAGAGGTCGGAATCTTGCCGCCAGGTGAGGCACTGGTTGCGAGGGAGCTTGCTGGAGCGTTGGTCTTCTCCATCTCGTTGTCTCTCTCCATCTCTCAGAATTAGTTGTTGATGGAGAAAGCGGGTTAGGGTTTGTGCGGCAAATCTATTCCCAATTATGTAAAAGTAGTAGCACTCTGAATGAACGTGGGTGAGAGAGAAAGAAGTTATCAGGGAAGGTATGGGGATGATGACATGGACCATTAACCCATTTTCTCCTTGAGCAGTTTCCAGCCACGTTAGTGTAAAATTGATTTGTTGGAGGGTGACATGGATGCACTAATAACTAAAATAAGGAAGGAAAGCTTTCTCCTTTTGACATGTGGATTCTAAGCATTTGGTGAAGCCATGTTAGAGGTGTTTGCTTCTGCTTTTAGGTGTAGTATAGATGACATTTTAAGGGGCAACTTACAGGCCAAGCCTTTCTCTAACCTTATAAACCCGATAACCCAACCTTGTCATTCTTTTGAGATCGGACAGATTCTAGTAGTTGAGAAGGGCGTTAACAAAAATGGGATTGAAACACTTGATGCTACAAAACTTCAACCGTATCAGTGGGATCAAGCAGGGAATAGCTAGCTGCATAGGAGTCGAGTCGAGTCGGCGTCAACAGTCTAGATGACACGAACCACATATACGATGCGTCACACCACTACTGATCGGAGAAACAATATCTTCAAGTTCAACCAATTCAAAGATAGTCGATTTGCACAGGATTTTCATCTTTGATAAGATGGGAAATTAATGTGATTTTAATAGCTTTTTTTTTTTTATATAACTCTTGTCTATTTTTTGGGGGTCATAATATTTCTCCGTCTATTAATATAAGGGCGTATTGGTAGTAAATAAAACCTGACCAATTTTTGTGGATTGAAGATATGGAAATTAAGGGTGTGTGGAGTTAAATCTATATCGGAAAAACGTAAATAAATATATCGGAATATTTTAATGAATTATATATAATCGATATAAAATATAATTTTTAATTGTAGAATATATGATTAAAAAGAGGCAAACAAGGATGAAACAAACAATTATTACTCATCCGAAAATCCGAAGTGAATGCCAACATCTCTTTACCAAAATGGAACTTGTTGGAGACACAATTTGTCTTGTTGCTCCCTCATCGCCTACATTTTCTTTTCTTTTCCTGCATGCCTTTCCTCTTTTACCTATATATATATTGATGCTTCATGCTTTTTGGCATGCCGGCCGGCCTCTTTTTAACAATATAACCACTAAAAAAAAAGGGGGCAATATGGAGGATAAAATTCATGGATTTCGATCTAAAACCATTTGATCGATGGTATTTATATGTACTATGAAAATTTGACACAAGAAAATATGAATATAAAGTAATTACTACTATATATATATATGTGTGTATCATTGGTGGTTTTCCTCCACGTTGTACGTTGTGTTTCAATACGTTCAATATATAGTGTGTTCATATCTATAGCTTGGTAATATATTGAAGGTACGTCCATTGACGGATCCATGGGTATAATTTTGGTAAATTTTACTAAATTTTAAAATAAAACAGTTTAAAAAGAGTAATTAATCACTATGATTTATGTTACTTAGAATGAAGCAATATTTATTTGTTTGAGATCATAAGTTCAAATCTCCTTAGCCTCATGTTCTGTTCTATAATTTTTATTTCTTTTAGTTTTATTCTATTAAAAATGTTTAATTAAATAACAAATTTAAGGTCTTCTTCAATATATTTTACCAAAAACATTCTTTTCGATTTATCCATATAAAAAAATCTTATTTTTTATAATTTTTGTTTTTCTTTAATTTTTTTCTATAAAAATGTTTATTTAAATCACAAATTTAAAGTTTTTTTATAATATATTTAAACAAAAAACTATTTTTCATACATACGTACAAAAAAAATTCTCAAAATTTTTTCATCCCCCTTAAAAAAATTATACATCCGCCACCGTATGACCCACGGAGAGCAAAATGAGTTGAGTTGAGCTATGTTTGGATAGTCATGATTTATGATTTATAATACATAATATTGCATTATAACATATATTATGTAATATTATACATTATAAGTAATAAATCATGGCTATCCAAACATAGCCTTGGTCTTTCTTTCTTCATTATTTGAACTCTACCATGGATAATTATTTATGAGGGAGCACTTGGAGACTTTCTTGTGTTTAGAAGATCACAAACACAACCCCATGGTGAAACCAAATGGCATAAACCATTCCACAATCCAAGAACCAACTAATCAAGGCAAGACAAAGAAGCAACCCTCAAATTATGAACCAAGTACAAGTCCGACGGAGTAAGGTTGGAAGACTTGGAGAGAGCATGTGGATACTGGATAGTAAGCTCATAGAAAAGTTGAAGTTGATAGTCGGAGAGACAAAAAGCAGAAATTTCTACAAGGAACAAAGGACGACTCCTGAGAAAGTGTGGATTACACGACGTTTCATCCGTCTAGATGAGGGATTTTCGAATATACCTTGGACACTGTCACAATCAATCCGATATACAAGATCGCAAGACTTCTCCTCATTCAAAACTAATCACGAACTAATGAGTTAAACCCCCGGCCACAAGTATAAACGATTTTTTTTTATTTGATCATGAATATAAATTTTAAAAAATCTTTCAAAACAAATCTGATTTTTATGGGGAAGGAGAAATAAATAAAATGATGGTAGACATATATAATAGCAAGAGACAGTATCTGATATCGTTATTAACTGCCCCGCCCTTTCCTTACACATCCAAATCCACAGAATCCTCAAATCCCCATACACCACCTTCCCTTATTTTAGTGTATAATTTCTGAATAATTGCTGACAATCTACAGTATAAACTATTACTCCACTAAATGGGTAAATGCTCCATCGATACTGTGTTAATGTGTTATGTCTACCCAGCAAATTTGTTACTCCTGATTGTGTTACTCATCATCCACTGTGAGTAATTTAACATATAGTGTGATGTTGGGTTCATCAGGTTCAAATTTATACACGACATTGAGTTGTGATTTTTTTTTAAAAGGTAGAAATTTGAACAAAACACCAACTTATCTATGGCGTTTTGTATAATTCTTGCATGTACCCAACATTTTAAACAACGTTAGGTATAATTCTTCTCGTTGGATCGTGGTTGGTTTTGGATGAGGAGGTGTCTTGCAACTCTGTTTGATCGAGTTGATCATGGTAGTGTCATTGATATCTGAAGATCATTCGTCTAGGTGGAGAAAATGTCATGTGATCCACAATTTTTCAGAAGTCGTCCATTGCCTATTGAGAATTTCTGCTTTCCATATCCTCGACGGTGAGACATTGTATTAGCGTCAGCTTTTCCATGCGCTCACTATCCACATCCTCCCGTCGAGTCTTCCAACCTTGCTCCGCTGGACTTCTACTTGGTGCATAGTTTGAGATTTGTTTTCTTTGCCTTACTTTAATTGATTGGTTCTTAGATTGTGGGATGATTTGTTTCTTTCCGTTTTATCATGACGGTATATCCATCTGATGCTCTTTGTGCCCTAATGATTTACTAGATTTTTTGTTTGGTATTTCAAATTGTTGTTAAAAAAAACGTTCATACAAAATGATTTTTCTAATTTGTATGCGACTGACAGTGATGCTCTATAGTGTATCCTCTGATCTTGTCTTTCTCATTGTGCTAGTGTCAACTTTCTTAGCATCAACTTCCCCTCGTCGAGTCTTCTATCCTCGCTCGGCCAGACTTCTACTTGGATCATAGATTGTTTAGGGTATTTTCCCCATTTTTCTTTGGTCGATTAGTTCATAGATTGTGGGTTGTTGTGTTTCTTAGTTGTATCCTGATGGTTTGTCTGTCTATAACGCTCTTTGAACCTTCTCGATTTATCAAACTTACATCAACTTTTTACTTGAAAAAAAAAATTACTCGACATAACTTTTCAAAGTAATATTTTTTTATTACAGACGTAATACTGTACCAATTAAACTTTAAAAATTGAATTAAAAATTATCTTAAACAAGTATACTTTGGATTAAAGTCACATAGGGTATGTTTGACAATAGATTATAAATGGGAGATTTTTTGTAGATTATGGAGATTTGGGAGTTTGAGATTTTTTGGCGTAGAGTATGGAGATTTTGGAGTTTTGAGATATTTTTTTAAAAAATCTTGTAACAAAGTTGAATAGTGTTTGGTGTTTACAAGGTTTTGAAGGTTTTTTTAGGATGAAAATATCAAAATTGCCCTTACATTCTTAACCCTCCTCTCCTACCTCTCTCGTCTCTGCGCCGTTGTCGATAATCGCCTGTGTGTGGTAGCCCTTCAGCCCATGGTCTTCTTCATCCCTTTCCTATGTGTTAGTTAACATCTTGCATGTGAAGCTAATCACTAATCAAAATTTTGATCAATTTCTCAAATCTTCTCGTCCAATCTCATTAATAGCTACCATTTTGTTCCACTGCGAACCTGAAGAGCTCCAATTCCATGGCAATCATTCCAATTTCCTTGAGACGTGCTCGATGTGCTAGAGGAGCTCCAATTCCGTGGCAATCAGGGCACCTCTGCCTCCGCCTTCCATGGAAAATAGGGCACCTTCGCCTTCTCTATGCGATTGAAAGTGGTGGGGGAATTGATTTACCCACCCATCTTTATTAGAGTGATAAAGGGTGACGATGTCGTTTCCATTTGTTTCAATGGCGGTAGTGATGGAGCTCGATGGAGGCGACGACAAAGGAGCTCGATGGCGGTGGCGACAAAGGAGTTCGATGGCGGTGAAGGAGCTCGACGGTGACAAAGGTGGAGGACGACGTCACAAGAGATGTGAAGGGGCTTGAGATTGAAGACGAGAGTTTTGTGAGTAAAGACACGACTAGGGCCGACGACGGAGACCGAGGAGAAGGAACGAGAACTAGGCTTCTACGATTGAAGATGAGGGGCTGATTGGGCAAAATGAAATCGATTCCCCAACAAAAGCTTCAAAATCTTGGGGCCCCTAGCTTCCATTTTCATCCAAAAATAAGCTCCGAAAGCTCCTCCTTAAACTACCAAAGCTCCTCCATAAACTCTTGCCAAACATAAACATTTTTTTTTCAAACCTCCATAATCTACCACCAACACACCTATAGTTAGACTTTATTGTCAAGTAAAAGGCAAACTGATTTATTTTTCTCTTTATTTAAGAATAATCATACAAGCTTTGGAGTATAAAAAAATAAGGGCTCATTTAGTATAAGATCTTGTAAGGTAAACAGAATGAAAATATGAATGTTATTTTTTGTATAAAAAATAAGATAGGAGAGTAATGATTAGAGGAGTATAGAAAATATGATTATCGTTTGTTCAAATGAGTGATTGAAAGAGGGAAAATAAAATGTTAAATAATCAAAATAGGCATGATGAGATATTTTTATATTAAGTTCACATTATTATTTTCAATACAATGTGTTGAAATTTATATTTAGTGTAAACTTAAGTGGGTGAAATCCAAACACACCCTTACTTTAATTTCCTAATTGATAAGAACATGTAACTGATCTAGATTCATTCTTCTTATTCTTCTTTTAATTGGCCCGAATTGATCTGGATTCATTTGATTACACAGCTAGATGATGATGAATGTATAAATATGTACGTGTAAGGTTCATGCCAATCTAGATTTAATTATTTTGTTCGGAGTATATATTACATTTGTCTTTTTCTTGGACCAGCTATACACAACGCATGCACATTGATTGTGGAGAGAAAATATAAATTGTTGAGATCTCGTATTAATTGTGGCAGAGAAAATAAGTATCAAAATATAAAGGAGAGTGAAATCCTTATACAATGGTTTAATCTTTTAAGTTAAAAGTGTATATTCTGATCTTATAACCAAAAATAAATTAAACACGACTCAACTAGAATTTCTCGAAATCTCACAAAACTACTCCATCCATCATAATTTTGTTTTACTATTAAAAAAGGCGTTGAAGCCTGTTAAGAGAATGAAGAATGTGAAGAGATCAAAAGAGTCTCACATTGACAATATGAACAAACAAGTCTTAGTATATAACCTAGTGAGCTACTCCTAATGTCAATTGGTTTTAGGATGGAACTCCGCTCGACTTATGTACTAGCCTATTAGTGCACGAGACTTCCAACCAACTTTTTGTAATACTGTTTTTTACTATAATAATAATTATAATACACACTTTTTGTTAAAGACTTGAAGGATAAAGTAACATAATATCTTTTCTTTTTTTAGGTAATCCTAGTATTAATCTTGATACATTAATATTCTTCGAACCTATTCAATGTTTCATACAAGACTACAAGTAACCAAAAAAAGTCATTTATATTTTTCCTTTGACAAAATGAAATGAATACATTGCACACAAAGGAGGTAAACATTATCCGCCAAAAACTGTTTTGTCTACGGAGTATCTAATAGAATCATTTCTTGGGAAAAGTAGGTGAAATGACTTTATCCCTAGATTAAAAAAAAATGGAGGTTCGAATATTGAAAATATATTAGGTAGTATCTTCAAAATTTAAAAGAAAAGTACTCGATCCATTTTGAGCATATGCAATGATATATAGTGTTGGTTCAGCAGTTTGGATCCCTATAACGTTTTTATGTTACATTTAATTATTTCGATTGTAAATTCATATTAAAAAATTATATTTATACTTTATATTCTTATATTAAATATAACACAGTATAAATTATAAACACTTTAATAGTGTTTAATTAACCTATTTTTCTATGATGAGGAAACTCGTGATTTGATGGCAAACCCCGAACATGTGACTCAGCTGACAAGAATCACGCAACAGATAAACCGACTTTAATTAACCTATTTTACATTGTTTAAAATAACATAAATATTAAATAAAATATTTTAGAAATTATATTAATTAAACATTCACTATTGTGTCATAATTTACATTGTATTATATTTAAAATTTATGTTGTTTTCACTGGTAAAAAAAAATACTAATCAAACACTATTAAATTGCCTATATTTATAATTAAACTACATTGGAATCAAAACACACCCTTTATCACTAACCAAACGAGCTCGACCCGAACCGGGTCTGATCCGGTCCAGTCAAGATTAAAAATAAAATAAAATAGGTAACCGTTGGGGGAGAAATGGGTAAAAATCATAAATGGGGCCTATAAAAAGCAGAGGAGAGGGGCATGGTATTTTGGCTAATTAGAGTTGTCAGCAGCTCTCTCTCTCACACTCCATCTCTCTCCTCTGCAAGGAATCGAATCCCAGAGGAAATTCGGACTCTCTCTCTCTTTCTCTCTCCACTGTACTCCATAAATCCAGAGTGGGGAGTGGGAAACGGAAGATCTCCGTGAGCGGCTAAAACAGAGAGTGCAGAACCAGGGGAAAAAAGCACTTCTTTTTCCTCCCCATTTTAAAGCCTTATTTTAAGCGCTCTTGCTCCGGTTGCTGCGATTCGGCATTCAACTCCTCATTTATTGCCATCTCCACTCCACCGCATCAGAGAGGATAAAAGCTCATTTCTTTTTAACTCCTTGTTCAAGGTGAACCTCCACTGCTACGCCTCCTCTGGCTGTGCTCTGTTTTTGAGGGTCTGTTTTTTTTTTAGTCTGTTCTCCGCCGTCTCTACTCTAGGTTGTCCTGATTTAATTTTCTTACCGACTGGTTTAATTGCTTACTAGGGAGAAGGAGAAACAGAGGCTAAAGTAAAGCCTTGGTCTTTTCTATGGAAAAAAAATTGAATTTTCTGGGTGTGAATTAAATTCCTCTGTTCCTGAAGTCAATATTTAAATGTGACTACCATGTGTTGCCTGTTGATGCTTGCTTGCGGAAATTGAAAAGCTTGAATTGGTTTGTTTTATATTAAGAGGAGGGGGGGTTCTCCAATGTGTCTGGGCTTGGGGGTTTTCGTCAATCTAGCAACGTGATAGAGACCTCTCAAGCACGGTATCCCCATTCGTCTTTCAATGTTCCTCCTGATTTTGACAGCCATTTCGCATTCCGTTTTACTGAATTTTTTGGCGATCTCTGGATCTAGGTCAAATAAATAAATTATAGTTTTTGTTGTGTTTTGCGTTTTCCGGATTTGGTCAAAATTTAAAATTTTCCCTTTCGGTCGAACCAGTGATTCGCTGTATCTTCAAATCTCAGATCTTCCTTGTGTCTATCACTGCAGAAAATCAGCGAAAATCTCCCCTTCCGATTACTGAAAATGTTGGGTCACAAGCAAGCAGAGGAAGCAATCGTGTCTACCCTGAACGAAACCGCAACCGATCGAGATGTCGCCAAGGACGAAGAAGCTATCAACGACGGCAACACTCTGTTCGGCGTTAAGAGCTTCCTCTGGCACGGTGGCTCCGCCTGGGATGCCTGGTTCAGCTGCGCTTCCAACCAAGTAATCATCTTTAAAACGCAGCGTTTCATATTTTGATAGTTTGTAATCTTTGTATTGGTATTCCCCTTTAGGGACCGTTTGGTTGCAACTTTAGATATCAGATTGTAATAAGCCAAACCAAACACGCCCTCGATGAATTTGAATCTTGCTGTAAATGTAGGTTGCACAGGTGCTGTTGACACTGCCATACTCATTCTCTCAGATGGGGATGCTTTCAGGAATCATCCTCCAGATTTTCTATGGACTTGTGGGCAGTTGGACTGCTTACCTTATCAGTGTCCTCTACATTGAGTATAGGTCCAGGAAAGAGAAGGAAAATGTCAACTTCAAGAACCATGTCATCCAGGTGATTGATTGTTGACTTCTTCAAAGATACAATCTTTATCTACTTTCGATCTCGCCCGATGTGTTGATTGCTTATAACGCGCCCAAACGGACCCTAAAGTCGTAACCTTTTTATTGTTGTGTAGTGGTTTGAAGTGCTGGATGGGTTACTGGGGCCTTACTGGAAGGCTATAGGGCTTGCATTCAACTGCACCTTTCTCCTGTTTGGATCAGTTATCCAGCTGATTGGCTGTGCCAGGTCTCATTTGTCTTTGATTGAGCTGATTAGGGTTTATTGTAGATCAATTTTGGGGGTCTGAAATTGGGTATTTTTCTGAATTTGGAAACAGCAACATATACTACATCAATGACCACTTGGACAAGCGCACATGGACTTACATATTTGGGGCATGTTGTGCCACCACTGTGTTCATCCCTTCCTTCCACAACTACAGAATTTGGTCCTTTCTTGGACTTGGCATGACCACTTACACTGCTTGGTACATGACCATAGCCGCCATCGTCCACGGCCAGGTACCTTCTCTGGCAGTCTCGATCGTTTTTGTTGTGTTACTTTGCGTTTATCGACGGTATATGCTTTGGGCTGTAGAGTTAGATTAGCCTTTACGGGCATGTTTGGCATGCCAAAGATTAATCTAGATGAAATTTTATAGATAGATTGAATGAGTACATTCTTGTTTGTCATGACAAAATCCATAGCGAAGAGTTTTCCCATACTGCTTCGAAAAACTCAAATAAGCTTGTGCTAGTGACAATAAAAAGGTTTGGCCTTTCCTTTAGATGCTATTTTTGGGTCCAAAGTTTTGCTTTTTAGTTTTAATGTATGGTTTTTTGGGGGATTTATAATGTTGAAATTTGATGTTTGTCAGGTTGAAGGAGTAACACATAGTGGTCCAGCAAAGTTAGTGTTGTATTTTACAGGAGCCACCAACATTCTCTACACATTTGGTGGTCACGCTGTGACAGTGTAAGTTCTACCTTTCGTTTTCGGATGATAAGAATCGAAACCTTGTAGTATTTGTGTTATGTATACTTTAGTATTGATGGGAAATGACATATATGATCAGCGAAATCATGCATGCTATGTGGAAGCCACAGAAGTTCAAGTACATTTATCTGCTGGCCACCCTCTATGTGTTCACTCTGACACTGCCTTCATCCGCGGCTGTCTATTGGGCCTTTGGCGACCAGCTCCTTAACCACTCAAACGCCTTCTCCCTCCTCCCAAAGAACGCCTGGCGGGACGCTGCTGTTGTACTGATGCTCATCCATCAGGTCGAGTACAATTTCATCAATCCAAGTCTGCAATTTTCTCGGTCATCGCGGACATACTTGTCAGTGATTGAATGATGCTTATTATTTTCCCTCCTGATATGCAGTTCATCACATTCGGGTTTGCCTGCACGCCGCTGTACTTTGTGTGGGAGAAGGTGATCGGAATGCATGACACGAAGAGCATCTGTTTAAGGGCACTGGCTAGGCTCCCTGTGGTGATACCAATTTGGTTCTTGGCCATAATCTTCCCATTCTTCGGCCCCATCAATTCCGCTGTGGGGGCCCTTCTGGTTAGCTTCACCGTCTACATCATCCCGTCTCTTGCTCATATGCTCACCTACCGAAAGGCCTCGGCTAGACAGGTATACATACATATCTTGATTTTCTTTATACATACATTGTACATTGAACCTTTGCCGTTTGTGGTCTTGGTAAAGCCAAGATCATATTTCATTATTGAACAACTTTTCCCAAGGGATTGTGTTGTTGGGTCATCAAAGATATTGTGAAGATCTCTAGGATGAGGGAGGAATGGGATGTAGGTACCTCTCCCGTTCCCCGAGCCCGTCCTTTGCCTCCTCGTCTGGCGGTTTTTTGTTAGGATATACTCACTCTCCCCTTGCCCCCATGGCTTCAACCTCCCATGACTTGGAATTGGCAATACTTGATAAAGAGTGATGGGTTGTGGGGATCCTCAATCCAAGTTGATTGATAGGTGAGGTGGCAATGAGGTCAATCGGTTCGTCTCAATATCGGGTCAGGTCATTGTCTGGTCTAATCAATTCGAGGTGGAGTCAGGTTTGGGTTGAGTCATTATCGATTTGGATCAATTTCTTGATTTTAGAGCGGCCATCTGGGAGTCGAACTGGGTACATTCGGGTACTACCCCAAGATCCTTTCCGGCTCGACTACCCCACATTGAGCCATTATCAAGTTTGCTCATTTTGGATTTACACATTGGAATGATCAAACAATGCCACATTTTAGGCATTTACACATTTGGTTGGTGTGTAGTTTGAGCAAGAAAACATGATCTGATTAATATGTACTTTCTGGGTCTGTTTTCGTGTAGAATGCCGCGGAGAAGCCACCATTCTTCCTACCAAGCTGGGCAGCCATCTACTTGGTGAACACATTCATCGTCGTGTGGGTGCTCGTCGTGGGTTTCGGGTTTGGCGGATGGGCGAGCGTCACCAACTTTGTGAGGCAGGTTGACACCTTTGGGCTATTCGCCAAGTGCTACCAGTGCAAGCCACCAACCCTGCCAACTGCATCGCCTCCGAGCCACCACTGAGCCGGGCTCGAACCTAGTTAGACCCATGTTTAATTAGAGCGTTTGAGCCAGTGTGTAGGGGAATTGGGGCAATCTATGTGAACAGGATAAAACAATAGTGCCTTGGTATCATAATATATACATAGAAAGGGGAGATAGTAATATTTCCTTTCAAATGTAATGTGGCTTAAGATATTAAATCTTTTAAGAGCAAAAAAAGAAGAAGAAGAAGAAGATATTAAATCTTTTTTTTTTGGCTATCTACATCGATTTTACATATATGTTTCTCAGCCCAATTAAATAGATATTACAGTATTAGCTTACTTTACAATCTTCCTTTATATGAAATATTAACTTTTTTTTAAAATTTGTTTTTATAAATTCATACTTAATAGTAACAAGTATGAAATTATTAAAAAAATATATTAAAAAATTTAATATTTTATATAGTTTTTTAACACCTCAAAAAATGTGCGTGAATAGTAAAACGTCAGATTTTAATTAACGGAGGGAGTATATAATACTCCGTGTAAGTGTTAATTATTATGGCCTTGATTTTGCAATGTTATTGACACACCTACACATTACATATGTGTGTGAATATACAATTTATTTAAAATAACATGAATTTAAATACAACATGTTGTAAATTGTGTTAAACAAGCCTATTGCTGTATAAATTTTAAAATTTATTGACATAGTTTATAAGATATTTTATTTTAAATTCGCACTATTTTATAGTGGGTTAAACAAATTTTCAAATGAATTATAAACCTAATCATGTGGAATCCTAACACACTAACTAATGTAATTATGAAGAATGAAAATATGTAACTTTGCAAAGCCCTCGATTCTATTTACAAAAAATCTTCTTTCAATCATTTTTTTTGTTGTAACAGATTCGATATAAACAGATATATTTAAATGTACCAAGAGATCAGATAAAACAATTGATGAACAAATCATCGTAAAGAAACAAAATTAAAAAGTTGAAAAATCATATAAAAAAAATGAGGATCACCAAAAGAATTGCCAATAATAACAATCATGAAATCAAACGTGTAAAATGTTAACAAGAGAGAATAAATAGTCGAATCTCCTAAAAAACCGTTATTAACCCCTAAAATTTAAATTCGTTACGAATCGATCACACATCTACCACTCTATCAACCTTACATTAATATTGTAACATATAAAAACCTCAAGTGCCGTGTCAATATATTGAAGCAATCAAACACAAACAAATGATCTCTAATTACTGATGAGTGCCCGTCACTCTACTCACATGGCTTGTAGTTGTTGCAACATGGAGCTTGCACTCGGGTCATGTGCCGATCACGTGCGTCTCACATGCCAAGTGAAACTGATTAAAGATTGAACTTGGTCAATGGTAAGCTACAAGCCAATTGAAGGACCCTTCGACTACCTTGCTTATATTATTGTACAATCTTAACTTCACATGTTATTTTTAGATTTGCTTATTTCTTTTTCCTAGGAAAAAATGAGAGTCGCTTTATGTTTCCGATGGTTAAAAATGGCTAAAAATAAACGAACTTGTGCAAACTAATGTGAACTGTAAGTTTAGACCGAAAGGTGCGAATGATTGTCTCAAATTGGTAAAATAAGGGTCGTTCAAGCCTAGAAATTTCTCATTTTGATTCGATATTTGACTCGTCAAGCACCCTTTGGAGATTGATGATTCAAGCTCGGAATCTAGGATGAAAACAAAATGTAGAAACTCGAAACCCTAGCTAGATCGAGGTTTGAACCTGCGTCATACAGATTGGGCTAACCTTGTAATCCTTGTATCATTTCTGAAACCTCTTAATGTTTATAGTTAACATGTTGATTAGTTTGTGCATTTGAGGTTTTCTACAAAATCTTGAGCAAATATTATATGTAGTAAATTGTGTGATTCTCTATCTTAATGAGAATAAATCGAGGTCTTTAGTTTGTGGATTTGATAGTGATTGATAATTATCAAGAAAGATTTATAGACCCAATTATAAAGGAGAACACATTTTTTTTTCTCCAAAAAAATTATTTATTTAGCTTGCAAGATCAATGTATTGACATGTTTTTTTATTAAGTAAAAATTCGAGTTCAGACAAGAATGAGGCTTGAGAGACCGACAAGTCGGCAACATAAATACAGAAAAGGATGCAAAAGACCAGGCAATACAAACAACGAGAGATGAATCAAAGCAAACCTAAAACTAGCAGAATGGGGACGTAGACTACAAATGAAGTCAAGGGACCATCGTGAGATAGTACTGTTGACCAGCGATACTTCGGGCATCCATGTGAAAGTGAACATGAACCTCCAAGAAACTTTTCGTACATAGAGTCGCCCCGTATATACTACCAATCAATCCTGACTGCATTGACATATATGCTTATGAAAACACGTTAGAAAAACATTAAATAGAAGCATATAACTAAAAGAATGTGGAAATGTCAAATCTTACTAACTTAGTTGGTAAAGATGACACGTAGTCTAAATCCCCCTTTCTTATATTGTAATGGAACTAATGCCTACCTATGAAAAAATAACGTGGAAATGATATACGATTAATTGTTAAGTTTATGCAGATCTTACATAGTGTGATGAATTAATGCCATAATGAGGCATTTAACGGGCATCTTTGACTTGAAGAGTTTTTTTGTTAAAAAAACAAAAAAAAAACAATTATTGGGTTACTGAAGAAGAACTGATTAAGCATGTGGCCGCCTGGGTTTACAAATCTTGGTGATCGGAGTTCATCAGTATGAGCTTGCGTGGATCTTAAATCTCTATTTAATTCACTTCCATGTTTCATCTGATTGCAATAAATCATGACCCAAACCAAAATCTGAAT
Source organism: Persicaria maculosa (assembly GCA_963922045.1). NCBI lineage: Eukaryota > Viridiplantae > Streptophyta > Magnoliopsida > Caryophyllales > Polygonaceae > Persicaria > Persicaria maculosa. Next base: position 54,448,848 of record OY998268.1, read on the forward strand.
CCACTTATTTTTTAACTCCTATTTATTTATTTATTTATTTATTTATTTATAAGGTAAGAATTCGAGTTCAGACAGGCCTGAAACTCGATAGGTCGACGAATCGGCAGACGGATTAACCGTCAACATACAACATAATAGACACACAAAAAACACAGATGAAGAAACAACCCTATGAACCCATATAAGCCTTGAGCCAGCGGAGGAGTCGAGGGAGGACCAAGGCGAGCCACGAATGCCAATAACATGGGAGAGCACGTCGACTCACACGGCGTCTCGACGCCGAGAAGACGGAGAACAGTAACCCACTACCGAAAAGGGCAAAACCTGAGGAAGTGCGGATCACCGACGTTGCCCCCACCTAGATGAGGGATCTTCGAAGACCACGAACACAGCCACGATCCTCTCGATCATACAGGAAGCCCGATACTGCAACCCAACTCGGAACTAAACGCACCCACGCCAAAGCATCGACCCGACGCCAAAAGAGGGAACAAATACAGGCCAAAAAAGGGGAGAACAAACCATCCGACGAAAGATGTGTGCAAACTCCCGAACCAAACAAGAAGTCCGGGAATAAATTATTTAAACTACTAAAATCAAATTATTTCGCACACCCTTTCGGGATTTTGAAACAACCCTTTTAGGATTTAGTCAAACCCTTTCGGGATTTAAATACGGCTCTTTCGGACATAATGTGATTAAGTATGTATAAATATATATAAATATATACATGGACAAATAATAAAAGCAAAGTACTCCTATTTATTTATTAGTACTTCATCCGATCAAAAACAAATATGTCATTTACTATTCACATGCATTTTTTATGATCATAAAAACTATATAACATATCCATTATTTCATAATTTTTTTAACGATTTCATAATTATTGATATTATCTTTGAAATTGTTAAAAAAATTATTAAAAAAACGAATATTTTATATAGTTTTTATCGTCATTAAATAGCGTGGGTGAATAGTAAATGACGGTTTTTGTGATCCGTTCGGCAAAACATGTCATATACTATTCACGCATATTTTTTTATGATGATAAAAACTATATAAAATATCTATTATTTTTAACAATTTCATAGTTACTATTAATAAGAATAGTAAACGACATGTTTTTCGCTTTTCGGAGTAATAAACTAGTATACCCTTAGTTGTACCACCTCCTCACTAACTCACCCATTATATTGCTTGGAAGTTGGATCTTACCATTTAAAAAATCAAAATTCTTAATTGCTACGGAGTAACAATCATCTTTTTGCAATTATTTTTTACCCCAAAAAAAATCTTTTTGCAATTTTTAATCCTTGTAGTGAGAAGTCATTTTTTAAAAGAGCATTCATTACTCAACCATGGGTAACCGGGTAGCGGGTAACGGATAAGGTTGCACACCTTTGCTACTCAACTAGGGGGTCAGAGTTATATTTTAAAACAGGTCACCTCATCTGACAGGATGCCTTCGGATAGGATTCTCCCATCTGAATTATTACCTAATTAAAAAAAAAGCATTCATTACGTTTTTTTGGGCTAATAGTTGTAATTTATTCCTTAAAACTCATCCTATGGCTAAATCGATCAACTTATTATTGGAATTTCGTAACATTGACCAATTAAACTTTGGACAAAATTGCATAAAACCACCCGTTAAATAGGGTGTTTTGCGGAAAACCATCCCTTAAAACTAAAATTTTAGAAAACCACCCGTTAAAACAATTTCTTATACCCTTTATTTTTGTTAATTTCTTACACCCATCACCCAATTTTTGTTAATTGAATGTTAAAGTGTGTAAAAAATTCAATTATACCCTTTATTTTTATTATTAGTTTACTTCATTCAATTGGTATTAGTTGATATTTAACTTTTGATATGTTTTTCAAAAGTAAAAAACTCTATAAAATATCAAAAAATATTATTATTTTTAAAATAATTTCATACTTACAAAAAAATCTATAAAAAATTAACGTGTAATTTATATTTTATACTAGGGGTGGGCGCGGGACGGGACGGGACGGGGGTCGTCCTGCGTCCCGTCCCGCGTAATTTTTGCGGGACGGGACCGGGACGGGATTCACTCTTTTTTTTTCAATCCCGCGCGGGCCTTGTCCCTCACGGGACGGGACCGGGACGGGACGGGACCGGGACGGGACGGGACCGGGACGGGACGGGCCTTGTTCCTCAAATAAAAAACAATCTAAAAAAATCTAAAATTTCTATATATTTTGCGGTTTTAAAAGACGTAACATATATAAATTTATAATATTTTCTATGTTTTACAATTTTCCTTATATATACACGCTGAACATACATTATATTTTGTATAATTATACAAAATATATACATATAATACAAAATATAATACACTATACAGTGTGTGTATATAATTATACAAAATATATACATATAATACACTATACAGTGTTTGTATGTACATATACACTGTGCATATACATTTGTATATACACGGACACTGCATGTATACTTTAATTTGTATACAATGCTTGTATACATAAGTATACAGTGTCTACATATATATATATATATATATATATATATATATATGCGGGACGGGACGGAATTTGCGGGATAAGGAATGCTCGTCCCGCGTCTCGTCCCACATAATTTTTGCGGGACGGGACCGGGACGGGATTCACTATTTTTTTCCCAAATCCCACCGGGATCGGGACGGGCCCGGGATTTGCGGGATGTGTGCCCACCCCTATTTTATACGTTTAAAAAATGTGCATTACTACAGGGCTACTTGATGAAAATAAAAATTAAAAAAAATGTTTCATGTAGTTTTTATTATTCTAAAATGTGTGTGGAATAGTGAACATATTTTAGAATAATAAAAACTATATGAAATATCATTTTTTTAAATTTATTTTCTTCAACTAACCCTTTAGTAATATACACTTTTTAAAATATATAAAGCATCAATTATATCTACTTTTTATAGAGTGTTTTTTACTAATAAGTATGAAATTATATTTTAAAAAAAGATATTTTTATAGAGTTTTTTATTTTTGAAAAATATGTTAAAAGGGTAAAAATTAATTAATACCGATTGGATGAAGTAAAATAATAATAAAAACAATGGATATAATTGACTTTCACACACTTTAACATTCAATTAATTAACAGAAATTTGGTGATGAATGTGACTTTGCAAACAAAATGGTTTTAACAGGTGATTTTATGCAAGTATGTGTGAAAAAAATTATTTAAATATATTAGAAAAATATTAAATTTGTGATTTAAATGGTCATTTTTAGTAAAAAAAATAAAAATTATAATAAAAAAGATTTTTTTATATGTATATATAAAAAAGAATGTTTTTATTTAAATATATTGAATAAAAAAATTAAATTTGTCATTTAATTAAACATTCTTATTAATGAATAAAGAAGGGACGATTTTTGTATAAAAAAACATTCTTATTTAAAGAAAACTAAAAGAAACAATTTTTATATAAAAAAAAGTGAGGCTAATGAGGTTTGAATTTCAAGGTAATAAATATCCTTCCTTATTACTAACTAAATTAAGTTGTCTTTGTGACTTATTATTCTTTTTACACTATTTTATCGCAAAAATTAATAAAAATTGCCCAAAAAATCCATAAAATATTATTTTATACATTTTGCTTAGTGGGGCTTTAGCCACCCCAAGCCCCTCCTTAGATTCTCCATTGAGGATATCTTAACATTGCCTATGAATAAATAATCAAGAGAGGGTATGTTTTAGCCGTTATGTCCACCCTAATTCACAAACCAAATGAAAATGATTTTCTTCATACAACCACCAATTGAAATGACAGTGCATAAAAAAAACTAATTGAAATGGCAGTTTTCATATCCATCAAGAAGCAAATATTTCTTCACAAATTTATACATTTATCCAAAATCATCTTCCCATGAAACTCCCCTCTCCTCAATCCTCAACCCACTTGTTTGTTTGTGCCAAAACTGGATACCATGAGTACTTCCACTTGACAATTGGGCCAGTTTTGACTCGGCCATGTCATTTGGGCCTCTCGAAAGCCCATTTATCCTATTCCAGTCCGCCGGGTAAATAGCCTCCGGGGGCAAAACCGTAAAATTGTAAACCCCACCATCTCCCTCCATCTTCTTCGCGATTGTAAGTTGTAACCTTCATGATTACACTCGAGATCAGGTAGGGCCCATCATGTAATGAGAGTTGAAAGGATTAAAACGATGTCGTTCCGTTGTTGTCGTGTTGAATTTAGCAACACTGCACTTGAAGTTTGAACATGTTATGCATTAAATCTGCATCATACTTGTTGAAAGAGGTCGATCTTGATGATGATCTCAACTCGAACCCTAGTCTGTAAAACAAAAACAAATTAATGAGGTTAGGGCAGGGCTTGTGTCCCCCGTAAGACTCTCCGTCGCTCAAGTCAGTCCTCCCTCTATGAATACGACTTTACAACTATTTATGCTAGAAAAAACCGTTATCATATTGAATTCGGTAAAGGTTCTTAATGCATGAAACCGTTACTGTATTCAATAGGCGAAACGGTAAACACATTAATGTCGTATTGAATATTCGAATTTATCGATTATGATACCGCATACATAATGGTTGTCGTTTTTAACTGTTATTTAGGATAATTTCGTACGATAAAAATGATCAACTTACTTGGTAAAAGACCAGAATGCCCTTGTACTATGATGACGGGATTTTCCCTATCAAAGAATATACAGAGGGAGTGGAAATAAGTAAGGATCATTAAATTAATGATAATGATTCGATTATTTTTAAATGCTTGATTTGCTTGTTTGTGACAAAGGCAAATACACAAAAAGAGAGAACCAAATTGGCTAAGCGTGTGTTTGGCAAGGGGTTTCAAAAGGTTTCATTAGTTGCCTAAAAAAAAAGATCCTCCGATGGTGTTTGGCAAACAACTTTGAAGAGTTGCAGTTGGAGGTTTGAAGAGTTGAAATCCCACAAAAATGGCAGCCCTCCCAGGGTAGGTTCCAGAGGTTTTTTATCAGGTTTCATTTTCGGTATTCAGTTTTGCCCTTGAATCACCTCCTCGTCCTTCTGGCTTCCTCTTTTTCAAGAAGCACGACTCCGACGATAATTTCCCCAAATCAGTACTAGATGAGCGAAATTAAATCAAAACGCTTGAAGCCGCCGCCAACCACTGCTCTCCACACCATTGCCACCGTCCCTTGAAGCCACCGACAGAAACGCCTCCACCTTGCACAGATTTTGCAATATCTGATGGTGGTTTGTTGATGAATTACAGTCACCTTTTGGTTTCGATTCTTCTTGCGTATTTTGAGGATCTATGTAGTTTAGAGATGGAGATTTGAGATTTAAGTGGGAGTCGGTGTTGGAAAACCAGGGATATGGGGTTTATGCACTTGGCATTGGAGCTTATGGGAGGGATGTTGTGGATGCAAGTGAGCTGATGGGTAGGTGAGTCCCAATTATTAAGGGCATTTCAGTAATTTTAACTATAAATTTATCTCCCAAATCATATAACCACCAAACACCATTCATGTTTTTTATAAGGTTATTTTAAAAAATAAACTCCACCTCCCACACCTTCATAAACCCCACAAATAATATCCACCTCCTAAAAAAAACTCCAACCCCTAAAAAAACCCCTTTTGACCAAACACGCGCTAAGTCATCTATAACCCTTGGACCTCGCATTGTTGCTGCCTCCATCCCAACCCAAAAGGTTTGGTAAATGTCGATGGAGGTGGCCTCTTAAGTTATCACGGTTGAGTTTTTCTTTCATCTTTATTAATTTATATTTTATTCTGTGTTATATATTGACCGATTAGTTATAATCGGTCTCTTAAGTTATCACACTCAGACAACATTGGAAAGTTGGAACCATTATAAAAATTTAAATCCATGTAGATAATCAACGAGGATCGTCTAGTCCGCAATTGTAGTCCATACCGTAGTCCAAATTATCTCATTGGTTAAATTGAAATTTCTAATTATTTTCTTAAATAAGTGTTTGTACCTTATAATTTATTTTAATGCTTATCGGTCAATGAAATTAAAGGGAACATAAAAATGGACTACGGCGTTGGACTAGACGATTTTCACCGGTAGATAATCCGATTTCCATTCGATTATCCAAGTCATCAAACTTAAGTGAAGGCGTAAACGAGCCACGTGGACGGCACAGATCAACTCCTGCCTTACAGAGAGGTTTAGAGCCACTGCGTTTGGATATACTTACGTCACCATCGCCATTGGCATTTACCACCACCACCACCGTCCAGTAGCGGCACTCTGAAACCGATGCATCACAGAAGGAGAATCAACCGCTGAAGACAAACGAGAATTCATCATTCAAGCCCTATCCTCCTTTTGAAACGAGTACGATTTTCTTGGTACATCTCTGTTGGATCGGACAAGTTCTAGGAGTGGCAGTTTTGGGAGGAAGACGATGCGCAGTGGCTCAACTACAGCAGCTGCGACGTCGTTTCAGTTTTTTGCCGCTTCATCTCCCGCCGGAGGATGTATTGGAGGGAAAAGAGTTTCCTTTCTCCATGGAGTTGAGTTCTGGAATCACCCGCCCGAAATTCAAGTCGGGCTCTTCAGGTCTCAGATTGATTGGAATCTTCCCAATTTGGTTTTCACCAGAAGAAATCCATGCCTCCCTGTAGCTTGTTCTTCCTCTTCAGATTCTCAGGTCTCTCTATGGCTGTTGAAATGTAGGAGAAAGCTTTAATTTTTGTTTATTTAATGTGGGATGACATTTGACGGCGCAGGTGGAATTGGAGATTGCAAATGAAGATGAAACCCTAACACAGCTACCGGATCAAGGTAAGATTGTTTTTTTCCTTTTTTTTTTTGGCCTTGTTATATAATACTCAAATTAAGGTTGAATTCTCCATTTACACAATCACATCGAAGACCAAATATATCAGAGATGCAAATCTTGTACAGTAAGGTTGAAATGTTGATTCTTTGTGCTGCAGATGATTCAAGGGTAGTTCAAATCAGACTGCAACTGCGGAAAGAGTGCCAATTTGGCGAGCAGTTTCTTGTTGCTGGCGATCACCCAGAGCTAGGCTTGTGGAACCCCTTGGATGCGGCTCCAATGGTCTGGTCAGACGGCCATGTTTGGACAGCTGAGCTGGTATGAATTTGGCATGGGCGGAACCCGAACTCCCTTTTGTCCCGATAATGTTGCAGTGTGTAGCTTCTGCAAACTAATTCCTTATGTTGTGTCTGAATTTTACTTGAATAGGACCTGCCTGCTGGTGAGTTGATCCAATTCAAGTTCGTATTGAGAGAAATCTCGGGGGAGTTCTTGTGGCAGCCGGGTCCCAATAGAGTGCTCCAGACCCGGGAAACAAGTAAGATGATCGTTGTATTCGGAGATTGGGAGAAAGTGGCAGTTCGACATGTAACTAAAGAACGGAAAGTTGACAATCAGTGTGAAGAATCGAATGAACTGATGTTTCGTGAGGAGGAGCTAAATGACGCAGCTGAAAGCAATAATGCCCATATTGCCTCTTTCAATGGTGAAGCAATGGATACGGTTGCAGAAAGCATTGCGCATCATCGCCAGGACAGTGGTTATCAGACGAAGGAACGCCAATTGGAGACAAATGTAGAGATTTCCAGCAATGTCGTATTAGTAGCTCAAAGGTCCAATTCACAAGCTGTGATGGAAGAGGTTGCTGTCTCAGACAACTCTTTGAAAAGTAGCGAAGTCATTCTTGAAATTGAAGGCGAAATGCCAGTTTTGGTGCCCGGCCTGAATCCTATTTTAATCACACAAACTGAAGAACATGTGGATGCAATGGAAGACGAAATTGAGCTCAATGCCTTCGACAATGACAGGAAGTCAGATGTAGAGGAGTATGAACCGGAGGTAAATTCCTGATATGTTTAGGTTCTTATTCTATGAATTAATATTGTCTTGTTGTAACTCGCATATATGGTCCCTACATTGATGCAGTTCAATCACCTTAAAATGGGGAAATCTTGATAGGTCAAACTCATAGCTTATGTTGAAATTTGACGATGAACAGCGAATTCATTGTGTGACCGATATTGCTATCACTTCATACTTTTAACTAACAATGTTATGTTACATTATGCTGCTGAATGACCTGTTAACTATGTTTTCATTTTCTCTAGTTTCTTGACTACAATGGGCAAACTCGAATCCAGTTAGATCCAAAGCAAGGAGGATTTGAAAGCTACCGAGAGAACGAGAAGGAGGAAGAAGTGACTACTGAGTTACTAATGTATGACAAAGGACATGCTCAAATCCTGTTAGACCCAAACCAAGACGAGGTTGAAGGGTACCGAGAGAACGAGGAGGAGGAAGAAGCGACTACTGAGCTAATAATGTATGATAAAGGGCATGCTCAAATCCTGTTAGACCCAAACCAAGAAAAGGTTGAAGGGTACCGAGAGAACGAAGAGGAGGAGGAAGCGACTATTGAGTTAATAATGTATGACAAAGGTCATGCTCAAATCCTGTTAGACCCAGATCAAGAAGAGGCCAAAGGGTGCCGAGAGAACGAAACAGAGGAGGAGGAAGCAGTGATTACTGAGTTAATCTTCGACGAAGAGCATTCTCAAATGGAATATCCGAATAAGCCAGGGTTCGTCACCATCGACGAACCTAGTCAGGGACTTCAATTGAGCCACTATGTAGGCCCGGGCAGCAGAAACAACGGAATCTTGCACAATTACATCAAGCAAGGTCAGGAAACTCTTAGGAGATTTCTTAACAAACTGGGTTTTCAATGACTTCAAAAATCTAGGGCGATTGAAGAGGTTATTTTGTGTTGTTGAAGAAGCTCCTCCTCTGAGATGGGGTAAGGTGTTGTGTGTTGTACATATATAGGTTTTTATTTATGTGAGCATGTTTAGTGTGTGTGATCTGCCAGCCAGAGTGTTGTTATGATTTTCTTTTTGAATGTGCTAGTGTTGAGAGAAGAGCAATAAAAGTAAAATTTAAACGTTACCCACTTACCCTCATTATTTGGAAATGCCATTTTGGTATTAAAGATTATGGAATCGGACACGGTGATATCTCGCGAAATGCACGGTTGTGCCAGCCGACACTGATATCCCGAATCGACAGAAGGCTGCTGGGCAAGAGAAGAAAGGAGGGGCTTCAGTGGTGGAGACTCGAGAGGGTGTTGCTGGGTTTTGTTTTGTGTGTGGTATTTGCCTACCCCTACACCAAGTGTTGGTGGATGAAACTATGCGTTTGGCGAAAAAAATACCGTGCCAATAAGGACCCTTCCTTATAGAATTTGGTCACAAAAGCTTCAAGTTTAGTTTTGTTTTGTTTTGTTTGACACTAGCATATGTTCAGTTTTGTAACCCTTCCTACTCTCATTCAACCAGAATCATCACATCATGAAGTTCGAATCAAATCGGATTTGGAAATAGTTTTAAATATCCAAGTTGTATAACATTTATCAATCTAAAAATCAAATTGGTCATTTTTTTAGTCAAATGACATTTCAATAAAAGCCCCGTTGCTCTCATGTTTAGGTGTGATTAATGTTCATACATGGACGTAACAAATCTAAGGCAATTTGATGGTTGAGGATACACGTAAGTCCTTATATAAGAAATTCCTAATAGCACAAAGTGAGTTATTTACCGACAGAATATTCCAACGGTTCAAATTATAGAGTTGGTAAAATCTGACTCGATCTGAATAATTGATCCATCTCATATGATTTTATCGAAATTATCATAATATCTAAAATAATCCAAATTGGTCAGAACTTGAATAAATTCAAAAGAACTCGAAAACAAAAATGTATTATACTGAATTGACTTAACTTTTAACTTCATTCAAAAACGGAATAGCTTATCTTATGATATTGTAACTTCATGAGATCTCATTCTATATTTATTATGACTCATATCATATGGGTAGTCAATATCAGATGTGTCACAAATTTATAATTTTATAATATACTAATATATTAAAGGTAATAGGTAAGACTATAATTTTCAATTGGAAAAATTGTAAAAAATAGCATAATCTTTACGGATTGTTGCGCTCAATAGTCTGAACTATTAAAAATGAAGAAAATAGCCTCAAGTATTTACTTGGTTGCAGAAAATAGCTTTAAGCCACATTCAAATTCAAATAATTACTTTTAAATTCAAATTAATTACAAAAAACAGCCTTAGGTTGCTTTTAAATTCAAATTAATTACAAAACATCTCCAAAATAATTTTTATTTTAAAAAATCATCACTTCTAATATAAATAAAAATGTTACACTTAATTGTTATTATCTAAACTCCTAGCTGAATTCATTATAAAAACTATCTCAAACCATATAAATATAACTTAATTTTTTTTGAAATTAATTAGATTATTTACATATCATTAAATGTGAACAAATACTTATGCTTTTACTCGCAGTTGTTCTAATAAGTGATTTAGGGCGATCTTTTGAGCAAAAATAGCACAAAAAAAACAGTTAAGCATGCATTATACAAAGTATATTGTTTTAAACCTAACAATTAGGGTAGTTTGTTATCTTTTGAAGAAAAAAGTGTGCATACGTTATTCACCCAACAATGGTTTTTATTTGAGCATTGAATAGATTATGGAATGAAGATAAATTAAATTTTTATTAAGTTTTAGTAGCCCTTTTTTTTAAAAAATATTTATTTACAAAATTTACATGGTATAAGGTAGTTTTTATAATTAATTCAATGATGAATTTAGCTAATAATGATGTAATGATAAAAAAAAAATTATGAGAAGTGGTAGATTTTGAGAATAAAAATTATTTAGGCTATTTTTTATATAAGAAGTGATGACTTTTTTTAAAAATAAAATTATTTTGGAAAGGTTTTGTAATTAATTTGAATTTAAAGGCAATTTAAGGCTGTTTTTATAATTAATTTAAATTTGAAGGTAATTTTTTGAATTAAAATGTAGTTTGAGGCTATTTTCTGAAACCAAGTAAATATTTAAGACTATTTTCTACATATTTTTATAGTTCAATCTATTATCGCAACAATCCCTAAAAATTGGGGTATTTTTTACAATTTTTCATTTTCAATTGAACCTCACAAGTCACAATAGTGAACTTTCCAGGCAGACACGGTCCACATTAAGCATCCCCTGGTGGCGCCGCCTGGCATCGCCACATCACCCTAACACGTGGCGCGCTACCAGCGACCGATCATACACAACCCTCATCTTGGCCGTCGGTTATGTGCACCCATTTTTTCTATTCTGGTGCGCCAGGTCGTACTTGAACACTGCTCCTGTATATATTCATACGACGTACCTCTATCCGACGTGGAGCCTTCAAAACACTCAATCAACGCAGAGGGCATCGTTCACCGCCGGCGAGTGATGTCGATGCCCGCAAGCGCCGCTGCCACCACGGGGAGTCCCTTCCATGGCGATTCCGATTTCTCCGGTACGGTTCTGGAGTCGATGAACGAGTCTCTTCATTCCGAGAGCTTCGATGAGTCGAGTGGCCCGATTCTCCCTCCGCCGTCGACGATGGCTTCGGAGGAAGGGTTTGCGCTCAGGGAGTGGCGGAGGTTAGGGTTTTCCGCTTTTCGCAGACTAAATTTGCCGCGTTTTTGTTAATTGTTCGACTTTGTTCTGAGATTGAGAGGCTTAGCGAAAATTCCGAGCTCGATCGTTCTTGTATATCCAGTCTTCAACTTGAATTTTGAGCTTGTTTCGAGCTGATAAAGTCAATTTGTGTTCTCTTGCTATGTCTCAATTGTTCCTTGTGTTTGTTTTCAGTGATGGATTTTGACTTCCAGTTCTTTTATTTGTGTATAGCTGTTGAATTTGCGATTCTTATTTTGTGCTTGAATGTGTAGATTGAATGCAATTAGGTTGGCAGAGAAGGAGAAGGAGGAGAAAGCGATGCTGCGAGAGATCATCGATGAAGCTGATGAATTCAAAAGAGAGTTCTACAGGAAACGCCTGATTGTGATTGAGAATAGAAAGACCTCTAACAGGGAGAAGCAAGAGGTTGAACACTCTATCAAACTTAATTCAAATTCAAATTTATCTTTTCCCTGTGATGATTATTTTTCGAATTTGCATAAAATGCATCCAAGTCATATCTAACTAGTAACTACAAGATAACTTGTGTTGTTTGTTTTCACTTGTGGTACTAAGATTGATGATCATCTGTAGATTTGCTAGTATCGAGTTGGTTGACTAGCTTGTTTGGACCCCCTAATTGTCTAAATAGCCTTTGTACTTGATTGTTAGAACTTCTCTTTTGTGCTGTTTTATTCAATACATCCCTAATAAGAGCCTTAGCTGAGGACCGCTATCCCGATCCATCCTTCATCCTCGCATGCTGAAAGAACACCTGAACGTAGAAACCAAATTTCTAATGCGGTCTTTTGTCCTGTGATCAGGACATCAGGTTGATTAAATAATTGAATCACACCATTGTTTGCCAATTTGGATTAAAAAACTTAGTTGATCTTCTAGGTCCCCTTTGGAGGACTGAAGTTGGTTGCTGCGTTTGAATTATGTAGGTTAATGAGTTGGAATCGGAAGTTATACTTGCATTTTTATTTCAGATATATTGTTACCTCTGAAGAGTTTATTCCCACTTTTGTAGCTGGTAGATGAGAAGCTATATCACTTCAGTCGGATATATCCCATGTTTATTGTTGAAAGAGGACGTAACCTGTACATAATAATACCAATGGATTTTTGGTTTGTAAAGAAGTGGAGAAATCAACACAGATTATGCATTCATTCCAGCTGATAATTCAGTAGGGAAACTTCTTGGCTTTTGATGTTTATGTCTTGGAACTCATGTTATTCATTTAACCTTTAACTATGACAAAGATGGAGATTTCTTTATTGAGCATCTTCATGATCAAGTGATTTATGGATCAACTTTCCACAGCTAAGCTTGTTACTGTTAATGGCCTTCTCATTCGTCTTCCGCTCATCGTATACATTATTTTCCTGATTCTATGCACAATACTATGCCTAGATGCTTCTGGTCTCTTGTACTGAACGATGGCTGTGACATTCCATGTGCAGCAATACGTGGCTAATCAGGCTAGGTTTCATGCGGAAGCCCAAAATAGCTACTGGAAGGCGATTGCAGAGCTCATACCATATGAAGTGCCAACCATAGAGAAGAAGGGGAAGAAGAACACAGACAAGCAACCTACAATCACTGTTATCACAGGTCCTAAGCCTGGAAAGCCAACCGACATGTCTAGAATGCGGCAGGTACTTGTGAAGCTCAAGCACAATCCACCTCCCCATATGAATCCCAAATCTTCACCAGCAGAAGCCGAAAAGGATACCAAAACCGAACCTACTACTGCGGTCGCGGATGTTTCTGGGAATGCTGGGACTAATCCTGCTACTTCAGCATCACCAAAGGTGGCTATTGGAAAAGGCAGCACCTCAAAGCCTCTCTAGAAATCAATTATCCTGTAAGTTTTAGTGTTTATAAAAACTTTATTAGCATTGCATGAAGGGTGTGGTGGAAACAGAGTCGGTGTGCTTAGCAATTGAGCTTGCGGTATATCTCTGTAGAAATGTGGCTCTTCTGTGCATTATAAGACCTAGTACTGATATTGTCTTCCATCTTAGCTATCATATTGTGCTGTATTGTATATTGTTGTTCATTATTGGAGCCAATATAACTTATGGTAGCTTGAATCAAAATTTGGATTCATTCACATCTCATGTTTTCACCTGGTACTGATGCTGGCTTATTGTCAGCGTCTGTTACTAGTTAATCTCAAATGTGCACCTCTTCAGCTTCATTTCATCTGTTACATAGTAGTAATTTTTTATAGCCCACATAGCAACGTTTCTTTTTACAAAGATTGATTGATACCATTTCCTTTGCAAAAAGTAGGTCTACGATAAACCCTAGCTTTGCCATATAAATTCATACATAACGGTAACAAACTCATAGAGCATAGGATTTAAGGATCTAGGATTCACAAGTAGCACACCAGTAAGGTGATCTCCTCCTTACAGGAACCTGTCCAAAATGGTGGTGTGGAGAGGGTCACTCAAGTGGGTAGCCCAGTTGTTCAGTGGGCCCTGTCCAGTGACTGCTGCTTGGACAGCAAAGCCAAGGAACCCAACCATGGCAAGCCTTGCATGCTTGATCTCTGCCAGCTGAAGTACCGGCTTCTTCTCCGGGTCTGATGCAAGCCCGAGTGGGTCGAACGGCCCTCCCGGGTACAGCCTCTTTTCCGGGTCGAGCTCCGCGTTACGTTGGAACTCGATGTAACCGATCACCAGGACCTCGATCCAGATCAGTGTGGTCATGGTGAATGGGAGGGGTTGGCCTAGGTAGGATGATCCCTCTACTAGCTCTACCTGCATCAAGATTTATCCAAGAATTCATCAAATTATTATCTTATACAGTAACTTATAAGGCCTTATAAGTTTTACCAAACAAACAAGAAACACACCTTGCCAGCATCTTGCCATGTAATACCAGTGAGCCACTCTACAGTCAGGGCTCCAAGTGTGGCGAGCATGGCCCACCTCCCATGGATGAGCTCACACTCCCTAAACCTCTGGAGGCCGAAAACCTCGGTGTATGGCTGCAGCGCGGTGGACTTGATCTCGCCCCCCTCGAACCTGGTCCCAATGATGTCCCCAGCAAGGTTCTTGGCGAGGTTCTGGTCAAGGGAGTCCAGATCATATTGCAAGTATTCCGCGGGCTTCCCGAGCCCGAAAGGGTCGAAGCCGTAGTCTCCGACGAGGCTACCGTCGAGCCACTCGGGCGCCTTGGCCCCTGGGTACCACAGTGGGCGATCAGTGCTGGGGCCGGGTCTAGACTTGGGCTTCTTGGCGGCTTTCTTGCCACCGAAGCCAAACCGAGCCTGGACCCGGCCGGTGTTGGTCGGCACGTCGGGGAGGCGAGTCCCGAGGAAAGACGACGCGGCAGCGGTTGCCGTGGCGGAGGCCATGGTGGCGATGGAAGAGGCTGGAGTTCAAATTGGGAAAGGTTGATTGGTTTTAGGTGTGTGTTTTGTTGTTGTGACTTTGGGGTTGGGTGCATTAGGAGTTGTTATAACTGAAGTGTGGGAGCATGAGATCTTGGTGTTCTATCTGAGGTTGAGGTGGATGGTCTCATGGCCGTCGGATGGACGAAGAGGATCCATCTGACGGTTGTGAAAATGTAAAGATATAAGACCTTATCTTATCTGAATTAGGTTTGGCATTTTTGCCCTTAGAGAGGATCTCACATTCTCAGTGTCAAATAGCGTGGAGGGTTTTGTGGTCGAGAGGACTTTGAAAGTGACAGATTTTTCACATTGATATTTATGGTGAGGTACTGAGGTGTGATTGATTGTGCTTAATGTCATAAACTCTTAAAATTAAAGTAAATATTTTTTTTGGTCGAAAAATTAAAGTAAATATCGTGTTTGGATTCCAATTATATTATGTTTATAATGTAAATAAATAATGTTGAGAGAATGGACAATGTGAAGAGACCAAAAGAGTTCCACATTGATAATATTAACAAACAAGTCTTAGTATATAACCTAGTGGGCTACCCCACCTATTGCCAATTGGTTTTAGAATGGAACCCCGCTCGGTTTATGTGTTAGGCTATTAGCGCAAGGGCCAACGGACTTCAGTAAATAAGGTTACCAATATATTAATTTAAATACCTTAAACCCCGCTCGGTTTAAGGTATTTAAATTAAAGGTGTATTTGGATTCCACAATATATTAATTATAACACAATTATTTTATCTTGATTTATATGATTATTTTATTAAATTACCCCATTCATTATTGAAAACATGTCGTTTTAGAGTTTTAATTTTGTTAAAAAAAACATGTCACTTTAGATATTTTAACCATATATTTTCAAATTTACCCTCATTTATTTAAATTTTGAATTACCTTAAAAATATGATTGTACTTTATTTTGAGATAATTAAGACATAAGGAGGGGCAATTTAGGTATTTTAAATATTGTACCCGAAGCAAAAATGATATGTTTTCGTGAACGGATATATGGAGTACTATTTTACCTCGATTTTTACGAGATTTTTTATTTATACAACTAAACGCTCACATAAAACGAAGTAAAATAATTACATTATAATTAAAATGCAATAGAATCCAAATATGATACTGTATGAATTAAGGAGTTATAATATAATCCATACAATATATATGTTCTATGTTAATTTGTTGTAACGCTGAAAGTTGATGATAGTAATTTCAATAATAAAATTACTGATAT
This sequence comes from Persicaria maculosa, assembly GCA_963922045.1. Lineage (NCBI taxonomy): Eukaryota > Viridiplantae > Streptophyta > Magnoliopsida > Caryophyllales > Polygonaceae > Persicaria > Persicaria maculosa. The sequence goes on from OY998268.1 coordinate 54,465,094, forward strand.
TCGGTATAATTTTTTTTAAAATTATGTCAAATGACTCAAAATGTATTGGACATTTACCTTATGATTTTTTTGATAGACAACAAACGCTCTCTTTGAGAGCTTAAAAAAAAAAACCCTTTTTGGGCATCTTCACCCCACTCCTCCGGGAGCCAATCCTCCTTCGGGAGCCCAAATCTCCCTCGGGAGCCACCACCACGCCATTGTAATCACCGATCGCCACCAATCTAATCCATCTTTAGGGATTGTGAAACCCCCCTTGCTCCAAATCAACCTTGTTGAAGACCAAATCTCACCTTCAGACTCCCGTTTTCGGGCGTAATCTTCATCAATTTCTCCCTCCCTGGGTGTGTGGTGGCCGGATTTGCTATCTTCCGGTCGTCGTCCTCGGGAATCGATGTCTGTTTCTCAGTTCGCACTTGTCTCGGCGTTTGTTTCGCTGCCGTCGGGTTCTTTGTACCCCAGTCGTCGCCGTCCGCGGGTTTCATCCTCCCCCAACCCCGATTCCTCCTCCTTTTGGGGGGTTTCATCTTCCCCTCTGCTCCCTCCTCTACCGTTCCCCCTTGTACGCCGCCGGCTGGTACGGTTCTAGTGCCCCATCGTTCACCCGCAGCCCTCGGTTGTTGTCCTCTCCGCTCTTTTCCGAGCAGCGGTGGCTGTCGCCGGCGTTCTGGTTTCGTGGCGGCGGCGCCGACAGGTCTTCCTTGGTGCTCCGCCTGCTTTCCAGACCCTCGCCATCCCCTTCGTTCAACTCCTTGCCGGCGTTGCATCTCCGACCTCTTCGTTCATTACCCTTCTCCGGCTTCCTTAGCCCTCGGGCTTGGGAGGCCCGTAGTTGGCCCATCTGGCAGCCCTAAATTTAAAAAAAAAAATTAATCAAAATAAAATAAAATAAAAAACGAGAAGGTAGCACATTTATATTTGTAGTTTTCTAAGTAAAATAATAAATAATGCCCGAAAGGGTCGGAAAATTCCGTATGGACTTTTGTTAAAATCCCATTGGATTGTTTGGTGCATTTTTTATGAGGGCGGTTTTCGGCAGCGTTTCCGGTTCTTCTTGATTGTCCTAGTCTGTGTTGGGGCTCTGACGTCTGGTGTCGGGTCTGGCTGGGGTCGTGGCGGTGTGCATCGAGGCGACTCCGTATTCCGGAAATTTCCTTGGAGGTTCGTCTTCATCGCCCACAGGGACTCCTGATGTACCGCTGGCCAGCGGTGTCATCTCTTGATGGCGCTTGGCTCCGGGTTTAGTCTACGTTGTCCTCAGCCTTTCGGGATTAGGATCGTCTGGTCGGCTTGGGCTGTTTGTTTGCCGGTTCTTGTATTGCACCGTTTTCTTTTTATTTCGTTGTATGTTTGACGGTTCGCCGTCTGCCGACTCTGTCGGCCTCTCGAGGGTCCAGGCCTGTCTGGTCCTCGAATCATTTCCTTATCCAAAAAAAAATTTACCTTATGATTTTTAATTTGATGGGTTGCTAACTTCATCAGCTTGTGTTCCATGATCATATGTGGTTGGCCTGTCCAGTTTAATTAGGAACAAATTGATTCAAAGCTTCTTTTGCATTTCTTGTTCATTTCAACGCTGCGTTCGGGGAAGTAGCATATACTCGAATGAGAAAACGATATAAATGATAAGTACATTGCAATGCCCGTTACAATACGAGGGATTCGAACTCATGACCTGGTAGTAGGTGCAATAAGAGAGTACATTTTATTGTCAACAAATTAGTACTTCTTTCGATTCAAAATATATGTCTTTTGACTTTTTAGCACGTATTTTAAGAAGTTAAAAAATATATAAAATATTAACTTAATATTTGTTGGTAATATTATTAAATTGTAAAAAATAATATATAAAAAAATTAATATATTATATAATTTTTAGCTCCTTAAAATACGTATCGAAAAGTCAAACGACGTGTATTTCGGATGGATTAATAAAATTTTCAAGTTTTTATGCTTCAATTTCAGTCACTTGTACGTGCTATTGCCTCTATCAGTCATTGTGTTTGTAGTGTTATGGTGATTGATTTGACATTAGTGGTCCAAGTGAACACTTACTTAATACTCCGATGTACTCCGTATTGGCTTGTGAATGGTGTCATTGAGGGAGATGATCAATGGCATTGCATCTTCTTCTATGTACTTTCAGTCCATTAATTAGATCAGATCGGATCAGGGTTAAGTTTGTGTTACTTTAATTAACTAAGGTTGCACTTTGTGTTACATCTTTGATCTTCAACCAACAAGGTACGGTGTGTTACTTTAGTTTAATTAAGGATGTACGGAGTAATGAAATTTGTTGAGACTCGTGATTAGTAGGCACAACGATTTTCCATTTTAAACCAATTATTTATAGGAGGAACTAGGCTTTTGTTTAGTTCATATTTTCGACGTGAGACCGACTCTTTTAATCTTTACACATCTTAACACTTGAACAATGGATCTTATTTTCATTTTAGAGAGCCTAAATCGAGAATCAGACCATTTGACTTAACCGTTCTGATATCATAATAAAATCCATTAGGACTCATGATCGATCATATTGAAATTCATTAGAACTCATGATCAGAGGTCGTGTGTAGAGTATACATGCTCTTGATGTATAGCATATAAGCGCACCAAGGTATTATAATCTGGAGAGTATTATTGTTGTCGTCGGCCACTCTGGGTGGAAGAGAGCTCAACATCTTGTGCTGGGGACTAGTGTGGGCTCATTACAAGTTTAAAGTGTTTCAATATATTTGAAAAGAAAATTTATTTAAAAAATGGGGGTAAAGTAGTCATTTTTATTAATATTTTGATGGATGTTTTTGCTTGGATGGTGATTTGTTAACAAATCTTATTTAACAGATAGTTTTATATAATTTCAAATTTAATGAGTGATTAAGTAAAAAAATCAATATTTAGTGGGTGATTTTCTTTAATTTACCCGATTATATTTTGTGACGGAGGCACAATTTTTTCCGTGAAATCAAATGTTTTAACAAGGATCCCGAATGTACCGAATCCCGCCCACTTTCCTTTTGCACACGCCCCCACGTTCTTAAAACCGCTTCTCCCCCACACTCACTTCAAAATTTATTTCTTTCACCGGATGAGGAACTTCTTAGGTTTCACAGATTTTTAATCTTCCTGTTGAGATCGTCAGAGATGATGGAGGAGCTCTCAAATCCGCTTGTTCAGAGTGAACTGGAAGCTGCTAAGAACGACGATTTCTCTCTGATTGACGGTTCGTCGCTGGACGATCTACTCGATTCCATGTCAGGTCTCCAATTACTCCTTTCCTCTTGCTAGCATCATGTCGATTTCCATCCCCGCATTTCTTCGGATGTCTCAAGTCTCTAGGTTTTTTCCCCCCCTCCCGTTGAGCGATTTTCTCGTGCATTTGGTTGTTCATTCTGTACTTGTAACATGTCATAGCTTTTAACTTGTTGAACGTTACTTCTGTTTCCTTGAATGCTTAAAACACATCTTTTCCTTTCTCAATCTTGTACAATTGAAAATTGGCATCAAAACATTTGCGAGTGTATTATCAGATTTGGGAATTTTTACAGTTTACTAGGTTCTGGCATTGCTCAACTCGCACTATTGAGGTTCTAGCTTAGTTGCCGAGTTGCGTTTGCTCGTTTAAGGCAACACCGGTGTTTTCAATCTCTGTATAAGTGTCAAGGCTGGAAAAAATTAAAGGTGATTTATTTATTTATTTATTTATTATGGTGAATTCATGCCTTATTCTGGCTACAGAAACCAGCTTTGTGGATAATGAAGTAAACATAATAGATGAAGGAGTGAACAAAGTGGAAAAATCAGAAGCAGCGATACACAAAAAGAATCAAGCGTATAATCCACGCAAAAGTCTAGCCTGGGATAGTGCCTTCAACTGTGCAAGTGTGCTTTAGTTTGGTGTTCTCTATGTGAAATGGAGTGTGTGGATTTGTTTACCTATTTCTTTGGGTCCTTTCAGGTTTTTTGGATGCTGAGGAGTTGTCTAGAATTATTGAAGGAAGCAATAGAGGTAGACACCAAATGCAGCACTTGCTTGGAATTCAGGATGATATAAGCAAATCTACTGATTCATTATCTACTTTGGAGAGTGATAATTTGACCCTTGAGAGTCTAGAGGCTAATCTTTTTTGTGATATAAGAGCTTCAAACCAGAGGAGTGGTGAATCATCCAAGTTAAGAAAGCTAAATTCTAATAGAGGCCCTGAAGGAATGGACTCTAGAAGCCTGTCTGGTTAGTGCTCACTATTGATGTGTAAACCTCTTTAAATATTGCTCATGTATTGGTGGGTAACCTTTTTAAAGAGTATAATATGTTTGTTGATTATGCTAAAAAACTTACTTTGTTTTTTATGTTTCTCCCACAGTGCCACTCTCTATTTGAAAATCTGGTTTGTGATAATAAATGAACTCTTTCATGCTCTTAGACAAAAAAAATTCTCAGTATCTTGCAAAAATCTCCGTTAGCTCTTAATCTGTTAGTGGATTTATGATCTATTTGGTCATTATTTGTTTTGCTCATCAATGCAGGATTGATATCGTTTTTGCAAGATCTACATTTTCATGTTATTGCTAATCTGAATGTAACTTTTGTGCTATCCACTTTTCAGGGACAAAATCAACTTCTCTTCATGGAAATATGGTAACATAAGGACCGCAAGTGTTCAATTCATCTTTGATATGCTGTAAATTTTAGGTGCCTTGGACCCTTGGTCTGTCTAAAACAGCTTTCTTAAATATAGGTCAAGCATAAATCTGTATCCAGAAAGCTAAATGCCAGTATACAAGGAGATGCGAGATTGATGAAGTTCGGTGCTGTTTGTGAACAAGTAGGGAAGGCAAGTATTCTATTCATTTAGACTGGCTCTTACTTGTAAAGCCAATTTATTTTATGTTCAAAAAGGCAAAGTGATGTTTCTTCAATCTTGAGTTGTGAGGTCCAATTAGTCTTCATAAGTTTCTCATATTGAAAGGGTTCTCTATGATGGTGCTCGTAGTAAGTTTAAATGCTACATCGTGCACTATGAATTCACATAGATGTTAGCTTTTACAACGTGACTGTTTCTTTTTTTATTAAAGCCTGGGGGTAGCAAGAGGGAGCCACAAACATCCCTTTCAAAGTTGCCTGCAGCATCTGATGGAAAAATCTAAGGGCAATGGTTGCTGCAAAACTGCCAAACAAAAGGATGCCCACTGCTAATGGACGTAAAAACTCAAGTCTTAATGTTGGGAACACAATGGGTACGTAAACCTGATTACTTGAATACCATCATTTTTTTTAGCTGCAAGGGGAAAACATTCAAAAACTCCTGAAAGTCAGTTTCTATGGTGCTAACTTTGTTGACTTCGTATGCGTAGCTGCAGGGAGTGGGACTAAGGGTTCAAAAGATCCTCATCAAGGTGATTCCTACAGTGCCATTCCAAAAGTTGCACTATCTGCTAAATCCTTGTCGCAGTCATCAACTAGCAGGATAGGAACATTTAGTACTCGATCTTCTTTTGACAGCACAACCAGTTCATCTGTGAGTTCTCGAATTTCGCCACTAAATGGGATGAAAGGAAAATCTGATAGAACTGTAAGTATACCTCCTCCAAGCTTCAGAAGTAGATTGCCCGCCAGAGTTCCGCTGAAGAGTACAATTCAACCCAGGACTTCTTGCACTTCTGCCTACCAGTCCACACCAAAGGATTCTCCTAGTTCATCGCCTACTAGTTCTATAAGTGAATGGTCATCATCTTCTTCAGCTGCTACTGTTAATCAAGAGCATTATGTTTCAAAGGGTTGCTCCAATATGCTTCGAACTGCCAGTTTGGAGAGTATTTCCTCTTGTGATTTTCTAGTACATCCTACTGAACAGACTTCTAAGGACCAGGAACATGAGGTGACTGGGGTGCCCAACATATCAGCATATAAATATTTGGCAGAAAATGGGTCCAAATCTAATCCAGTTTATGCAAAACAAACTAGTCTGCGAATGCCATCCCCGAAAATCGGTTTCTTTGATGGGGTTAGTTTTCTTTCAAGAGTTTAGTTTCTGGTTTTCTTTTATATTTAGTATAACAACAACAAAATATTTTCACTGTTTCTTATTTTGAAAGAGCTAAAGATCGTTATTTTTAGGTAAAAACAGGAGGAAAAGCTCCAAAGGCAGTAGGTATGCAATCTGGTTCTGGTTTACCAACCAGTCGCTTTGTGAGATCTGCAACTGGAAGCTCTAGTCCTAATGCAGCACCGAACAGGGGCAGCATTGGACATGCTGTTAAGGCTACTGCAATAGCTGCTGGGAATTCCAATTCCAACACTCAAAGGAGTAAAGCTAGGTTGGCTCCAACCGGACGTGTGGATGACAAATCAACAGCCCTCATGAAGTCCTCAAATGGCACAATTATTGAAAATGTTTCTACAAACTCGCCAAAGATTAAGGGACATCATAATAATGCAGCTGCTAAAATATCATATGAAGGGAAGCGTTTTTCAGAATCTGGATCGAGTTCAAGAAAAAAGAGTGGGCTGATTAGTCTAAAGAAGAATGCAAGCCCAGAAGGGATGCACCACTTGAAGGCAAATCAGGTTAGTGGTGTCGCAGAAGTTGATCACCATCCGTTGGTAATATGCAATGATTCCAAAGTGCATGACATACAACTTTTGCATGGATTGATCAGTGGAGATGCGACTGACGCTGACACTGAACTTGAACTAGTTAATGCTCCTAAAGTGGTGGAAAACACTTCCATTGTTGATGAACAAAATGCAAATATAGTGGCTAAGAGTGGAGGAAATGAAGCTGGTCAAGATTGTGTTGTGATCAATGATCAGCAAAATGTGAGTGCTGAACAACAGGAGAATGGACTTAGTGGGGATGTAGAAGCTGCCAGTAATAAGACAGAGTTGTGTGTAGGTATGAAGGGGAATTTTGAACCTCAAAATACTTTTAACTTCACCAGTAGGGATACACAATTGTTGCATGGATTGAACAACGAAAGAAATGACTGACACAGAACTTGACCTAGTTAATGTGTCTAAAGAAGTGGACGGTAGGTCTAATGATGATCATGAAAATACAGTTGCAGTGGCTAAGAGTGGAGGAAATGAAGGAACTAATGAAAAGTATGATCGAGTTTGTGGTGTCATCACTGATCAGCGAAATTTCGGTGCTGAAGAGAGGGAAAACGGATTGAGTGGGCATGTGGAAGCTGTGGGTAATGAGACAGAGTTGTGTGAAGATTTGAATGGGAATTTTGAACCTTGGAGTACTGTTAACTATGCCAGTAGCGATACACAATTGCTGCATGGATTGATCAATGGAGATACAGCTGGCACAGAACTTGATCTAGTAGATTTATCTAGAGAGGCGGACAGTACTTTAAATGTTGATGATGAAAATACAGTTGCAATGGCTAAAAGTGGAGTAAATGAAGCAACGGATCTGAAGTATGATCTAGTTTGTGTTGTGATCACTGATCAGAAAAATGTAAGTGCTGAACAGATGGAAAACGGACTGAGTGGGCGTGTGGAAGCTGTGGGTAACGAGCCAGAGTTATGCGAAGATATGGACTGGAATTTTGAACCTCAAAGTATTGTTAACTTTGACCGCGAATCTCACTTACCAGCAGTATCATCATGTGCTGCTGAGCATTCGGGTTTCAACCAAGAGGAAGAGGCATCAGATATGTCTAGTAAGCACACTGAGGTTTCTACGCCGTCCAGTGCCCTAGAGTATAATCCTGGCCCTAGGACGCCATTTGCATATAAGAATTCATTATCCGACGCATACTCTATGGAAGTTCTGGTGAAGAATTTCAGTTCTCTTACTTTAAACAGTGTGCAGAGAAAATGTTGAGACAGAAGTGACTTGGCATTAGTTTCTCTAACCATCTAAGGTACATTTACTCGAAGACTCCGTTGATACTTCTACAGTATGTAGTAAGGTACTGTAACATTCTTTAATGCTGGGCTGCATATCTTATTGCCAGAATGGAGGCTGCAGCTGGGAACCGTCGCAATGTTTATAAGCACAGATTATTGTGTGTGGCCAGATTGTCGTTGCAATTTCAGTAGTCTGAATTCTCAACTTCCAGTATAGATCAAGTGAAGTCCACATGTGTTCTACATCAGCCTCTCAGCAAAATCTTCACAGAAGAGCAAGTTTCATCTTGTTTCACATTTTGTGCAGTGTGAGGGAGCTGACATTGTGCACAGTAGCAACATTATAAATTGAATAGTTAAACCACATGTCGAATTTTTGTTTCTCGTCTTCATTAACATTCCAATTTGCATGATCAACTGATGTTGATGATGTTCAGACGAATGAACTTAACCTCGCCCTGAATAGAAGAAGCTTGTTATTTATTTTATAGAACAGTGCCAAATCTCCTTCAAAAAACAGCTAACTAGCTTGTTATTCAAGTTTAAGTTATTCAGTATTTATCAAAGTAGTTACTAAACTAGTAAAAAAAAGCACATGCGAAATAAATATAGATAGAGTGTAAAGAGGACTTTTTATGCGGGATGGAATTCCTCATCTCGTAAATCTCGTCTCATCCCATTTAATATATATATATATATATATATATATATATATATATATATATATAGAATGCGGATCAAATGTTAACAGTTCTTACGGTGTTAAATGTTAACAAATCAATATTCGGCAAAATTTATCAAATATTCATCACAGTCACTCAATTATTCATCAAAGCTTTTGTTAAAATTAATCAAATATTCATCACAGTCACTCAAATATTCATCACAGTCACTCAATTATTCACAATTTCCCAAATATTCATCAATATTCGGCAACATTTAAGAAATATTCATCACAGTAACACAATTACAGGATTGGGGGTGGATACTGTTAATAATTGTGAATAATAAGTGACTGTGATGAATATTTGAGTGATTGTGATGAATATTTGGGAAATTGTGAATAATTGAGTGATTGTGATGAATATTTGATTAATTTTAACAAAAGCTTTGATGAATAATTAAGTGACTGTGATGAATATTTGATAAATTTTGCCGAATATTGATTTGTTAACATTTAACACCGTAAGAGTTGTTAACACATGACCCAACCCCTCTCTCTCTCTCTCTATATATATATATATAATTTTAACTATATTTTTTTAAAATATATATGAGGTATTGAGGTATGGTTTTTTCATTCTTAATACCAGTAATAAATTTTTTTCTACCTCTATTATTTACACTTATTAAATATGGTGTAATTTAGTGTACTCCTTTCATCTCAAAATAGTTGTTGTTTTAATTTTGATACGTTTTAAAAACGATAAAAACTATTTAAAATATCAGTGATTTTATTAATTTATAAAAATAATTTCATGATTAATACAATTATCTATGAAATTATTTTACACCCACAAAATTTACTATTTACACCCAAAATCCAAGTTTTTTTTTAAAAATAAACCCTACGCCTCCTGAGTCATAGACGTGTATGTATATAGAAAAAAATAGCTGCGGCTCTTGAGTCACACACCTATGACTCAAGAGGCGTAGGGTTTATTTAAAAAAAAAAACAAAAACTTAAATTTTGAGTGTAAATAGTAAAATTTTTGGGTGTAACTAACAACCCCTTTATTTTTCTTATCTGATGTATGTCTGATTTTTTTATTTCTCAGTTCTCATCTCATTTCTCAAACCTCAACTCAAATTAGCTAGCAGCGGTCTGAAACGAGCGGCGACGGGCGACGGCGCTCTCCGTTCTCTAAAGTCTAAACTCACTTGGCCAATCGTCAAGAATCCATAGATCCGATCGGCGAAGGCGCTCTCCAGGTTCGTCCTCTTCTCTCACCTTCTTCCCCTTTCTCCATCTGAACGTTTTCTCCTTTCTCCATCTGATCCGAGTCTTGACAACTATGAGAGTGAAAATTGAAGGCTCAATATATTAAAATATATGCATGATAACATTAATTTGGAATTAATGGACATAAGGAAGCATATGTTTCGCCATTTTCCCCCTCTCAGTCTCACTCTCAGTTTCGGACCTGCGGAAGTCCAGGTGAACTTTTGCTGACTATCATTACTGAATTGCCTATTTGATTAATCCAGAACGAGATAGGATTGGTTATCGATGATTCGAATTTCAGTTATCTCCCCCGATAATTTCACAGTTTTAGAGGTTGTACATTCTAATTACTATTTCTTTCGTGGATCGTGTTGGAAATGTGAAATCTATCAGCTTTTGTTTTGTTTATGTATATATTTATTGCATAATTTGGCTCCATCTCCCATCTTCTTTTCTTTCCTTTCGTTCGCCGAAACTACTGCATTATCAGTTTGAGTAAGCGTTGCGAAATTGATGCAATATTGTGATAGTGAGGATCTTGTAGTTAATGAATCTTTTATGCCTTTTCTCGTGCTTGCTCATCAATGTCACAATTGTGTTTTTAGCTCAGCAGTATATTATCTCGTTTGTGTGGCATTTCATCAAAATGTAGTTTAAATATTCGATTTTGTTAAGTTATTTCCAGGTCACATTTTGATGACACATGAGATGCAGAATCCGAGAAGCCTATTAAAGCATCATTCAAGGCTTCGTTTGTTTCTCGCTTCTAGCATAGGTAATATGTGTTGCATGATGAATTTTGTTCTACATTTTGACATTGTCCCGAATTCTTATTTGATCAGTTTATCTTATTCGGTTATTTTTCTTTTCCTTTTTATGTGTCCCAGTTTATCTTCTGCAGATACTTGGGGCTGCCTCAGTTGTCGTCCCAAGCTCAAGTTGTTATGTTCTTGACAATTCCAGTCATATTGTCGACTTTGTATCCTTGCATTATAAGAAGAAAGCAAATGTCATAAACTACTTCTTGAAACCCACAATGGATAATATTGAATAGGAAATGAAATTGGCACCTTCTAGTTGGAATTTTTGGTTATGGACAACAGAGTTGTGTCTTCCTTAGCTTATCAGACTGATTGGATCGGACATCCATTTGAATACGAGGGGAAGGTGAGGTTTTCATAGTTGTACTGAGATTGTGCATTAATCGACTAATATCATCATTTAATGTGTAGACTTTAGATTTTTGTATTGAGGCATGGACTTCTTTCTTTATTGTTTCTACAGGATTCTGACTTGGTTGTTCGATTTTGCAAAGATGTAGAGAGTAGATCGCAGATGGTATTTCATCATTCTTTAGACTGGTTAAGTTTATTTGAATTAGTAGTTTCATTACTATGAAATGAACTCAGAAAGTATTCATCTATTACGCTACTTGTGCAGGGATACATTGATTATGGCCGATTTGATACGTTAAATCATTTTGTTGCTGGTTCTGAACATGTCAATTTTGTCCAGGTAGTCTTCTCCAAGCATCTTGATATTATGATTTGGTTTGCATCTTTTTTTTTTGTTGTTGTTTGTAATGGTTTGTTTTATCATTTCTTGGAACTGTTCTTCACCTGTCCCACTATATGCAACAATGCAAAATTGAAGTATCTTAAGAACTCTTCACTGCTGTGAAGTCTTTCCTTCCGGCTACATGAAGCCTGTTTCCTAATGATTGGATTCTTAATATAACTTGAGAATCATGACAAAATGACTTGGATAAACCTTTACCGGTAAAGGAACACTTTCTTCTATTTGATATTTTACCTAGCTATTTTAACAAGCATTATGTGCACCAAATGAGTTCTTCATTTGTCTAGATTATTTGTTTAAAACCACATCTTTATTTTAAGTTTATATATCCTCTAAATTGATCAGGGATTTTACAATGGTGACCTTTTGAATTGTGAAAGAAGTTATGACAAAATGGGGCGCACTGCACAGGTTAGTGGTTCAAACTAATTATGTGGTTCAATGTTATCTAGCCTATTATGTTTTTTTTCCAAAAAAAGAAGAAATTTTAATGAGTGAACTTATTTGAGTGTCCCATCCTTTGTTACCGCAAACCCCCTCAATCCCCCTCGAATCCCTTCCTGAACCTTGAATAGTTGAAATAGTTGTGGACAAGGGTGTTATTTTATCAATTTATTCCCTTTTCCATGTTTCAGGTTAATATTATATGTGGCAAGTGTCCAAATTCGCAATGCAAAGGTCAGTTAGCATCCATACCAATACTTCTACTTTCTCTTGGGCTGATTTCATAATGTTGATTTTGATGTAGAAGCAAATACAGTGTGTACGTCCAGTGTTGTAGAGAGGGTGGTTATGGGAGACCTTGTGCTTCTAATCTTAACCCATATGATTTTTCTACACATGTAATATTGCATTAATTATTCTTATCCCCTTTTCTATCAATATCAGGCTCACTCGGATGCATTTGCAATGTTACATATGTGTCATCTTGTAGGTAATTTACTCCAAGAAGAACACACATCAAATCCTGATTTGTTCCATATGTTTAGAAATTGTGGCTTTGAAATGCAGCTAGGTGATGTATTAGTTCTTGTCCTTGTGTTCAAACGTTTTTGCAATTATGGTTGAATGAAGACAACCATTCTCTATAGAGTTTGATAGGCAAGAGTTACTGAAATACTTGGAAGTTACTTCTGCGCCTGGAAGTCTGTAACTGTTGATGCTGGTAGACAAGTCATGAATTGGAGTTTTTTGGGGGCAATATGAACTATTTTGCTTTGACTTTTTAAGACATGGATTGAAAATTAATAGAAGCTTATTTATTCTATTATCAATCTCCTGAGTGCTCAGTTGTTAAAATGTCTTGTTTCTCTGCCTTTATTTGCTTGTGCCTTTGGTATGTTCCGTTACTGTGTTATGTGATTTTCTAACTTGACGTCTATGCAGAGCCATTGTTGAACTTGCCATTCCATGCAAGAAACAAGGTCCAAGGGTTTTTGAGGGATTCACTGTGGGCTTTCATCCACGATCATGGGAAGTTGTAAGCTTCCACTCATTTGTATGATATTATTAATTTTCAACATAAATAAGTGGATATAACAATGATTCTGAAACTTGTAGGTTCACAATGGAATGACTCGACTGGGTTTTGAGAAATCTCATCATGATTTCAGGTACATGGTATTAAATTCCATCTTAACACTAATTTTCTGCATTATATAGAGTTGACAATTGACAAATGAGAGCAGTAGAAACATGAAATTGTATACAGTCATGAACTTGACATCTTCATTCAAGAGGCTTCGATAGCTAGTAAACTATAATATTGAAAAGCCAGTTTGGATGAAAGAGACTTTCCCATACTCGGTCGCTTATTATTAGTAGCAGTATTGCATATTATTCTTACATTTGCAATTTCAAAACAAGTATTTATCATCTGACTACCTTACATCATATCTACATCTTAATTATGACTTTAGATATTTGTATCTTGCAGTTTTAGTACTGAGCAGATGCATCTTACACTCTATTTGACCGCTGTTGCTTCCATGTCCAAATTTGTGCAAAAGCCTACTGTTAAGGTGAGTCTTTCCTTCATGTGCGTCAAGTACTCCCATCACCGTCACCTGATATATTTATCAACCTGCATTCTTTCTACAGACATTGCCTGAAAAGGGACTGAAGCTCCAGTTGTCTGGCTCAGCAGTGGCAGGCAAAGCACCCACAACATTGTCGCCCTCTACTTTGGTCATAGACTGGAAATGTATGGTATAAGACCGTTAGTAACCATTGGCCATGTAGACTCCACATAGCATCCCTCGTAACCCTCATTTTACTTATGGTTTCCTAGGTGTCGTGGCTCAAAACACGCTATATGAAGTTGAGATCACCATTCCCGTAGAGAATTATGAGCCTATTCAATTTACTCTTACAAAAATGTGTGGTATGTCATGCACTTACTTGATGCTGAGCACTGCTTTCCATCTCCAATCCATTGAGACCCTTATCTGCCTTTCTGTAATTTGCAGAGTACAGGCAGAATAAAGAAAGGGAGACTACAAAGGGGTGGGCTATTTACGGAATCATATCTCTTGCGTAGGACTGAATCTTTATCTCGGCCAAAGTTTCATATACGATTTTTGTAGCATGATGATATGGACCTCGTTTTGTTTAAATTTTTTTTTTTGGCGTGAGCAGATTCACTGTCTGTTTTGCCCTGTTCTGCTGTGGGGGTTTTCTTTACAGAACAAAGGTTCAAAACCAGGTATACTTTTCTCTCCCCTTTTTTGTGTTTCACTTCCTCTTCATTTGTTTACTTGGAATTCGATTGCTTGCAGCATGGACTAGATGCTTTGCCAGGTGTTACAATTTTATCTGCCTGCTTACAAACAGTAAGTACACAACCCTTTCAAGTTCAAACACTTGCCAACCAAACAACTTCGTGTTTAGTGTTTTCAGTTACCTTTCAATTTAGGGCCTGTTTGGTTTGAAACAGAAAGAGAAAAGGAAGCAAACCTTATTCGCTTTTGAATGCTTATTCACCAATCATTATTTTATTCTCAACTTCTTTTTGATATCATTCCATATTGGACATGGGTTACAAAATGAGGCAACCATTCCCTCACGCCCGCCTTCCATATTGACTCTTTATTCATATCATCTCAGTTCCATTCCCTTTCCATATCCATCAACCAATCGGGCAATAGACGTTTTCTAAAATCTTGCCGATAAATTGAATTGGATACATATACCACACGTGCTTTCACTTTTGTCTAGATTATTCCACTACCTGTTTTTTCCATTACAATTTTCATGCGTCTTTTTTATTTCTTCCTTGTTGAGACCAGGTTACTGGGGAACCAAATAGTTACCAGAGAGCGGAATCTGATAACAGCAATGATCCCTTCCTAAATGAAACTGCTTGGGGAAACCAGCCCACCGATTCTCAGGGACCTTCGAGACATACTGTGGCAAAATATGGTTCAATCTGAAACCTGGAAGGTACTGTCGTATCATTACTCTAGCAAAACTTCAGTGCTGAAGTAATCAATCAGTATAGAAGATGAGTGTGTTCCGGCTTAGCTGGTTCATGAGTTGGCTGCCTTTAGTTCAGACAGCTGAAACAGGATCGTAAACTGTAATCCTTCTCTGCAGGGATGGGGGATTCAGACCGATGAGGGACGTAGGAATTGCCCTTGACTGCCCGGCAGGCTGAAATAGCTTTCTTGGGAGCCATAACATTTCAGACTAGTAACGTTCGAACTGTGCTGGATATCGCAATATATTGAGGCATGTACAGGATCATACGCAATGCAGCTCTATATTCTTTTGAAGAGCTCAGGTGGCTTTGTGTTTAAACAGTTTGGACTTCGACGAGGGCAGTCTTGGATGACATTCTCATCTAAGCTTGATTGTGCTGCATTTGTAGTCTCCATTGTGTTTCTTTTGTGACATTTGACAGCATATGTTTGGACGTTGGAGAACCCTTTATTTTTATGATGTTTTAATCATTATAACAATAACAACAAAAACCCCATTGAAATCCCGCTCAGAGCAGGGTCTCAGGGTCGAGTTGTACCTATCATTTCTCCGATTGCAATGTTTCCGAGCGACTCAAAGGTGTCCCATTTTTCTCTTTTGTTTCCACTCTATTTTTCGGGTATCTCTCCATTTTGGGTACTCTTAGCAACGACAACAAGTTTGATTTATTGTAGGTACGATCAACCATTCATTCAACTATTCAAGTGATTATGGGTTAGTATTACCCGATTCTAACTCGAAGTGAATGACGTAGATATTGATGAAGGGGTTCACTTTTATTTAAGGATAAAACTTTAAGTGAAGCGTTTTGAACTAAGATCGTTGGGGATTAAAAGGCGCTCGTTTGAATTCATCTTCAAGTACACAGTCGGGACAATTGGGTGCTTACTGGTTACACATTGGGTCTTTTTAGTGTTAATTTTGATAAACAAAATAAAGAGGTAATTTTGGGATGTGGGGAAGCAAAATGAAAAAAGAGAAATGGGGTGAGAGAGGCTCGAACTCTCGACCTCAGGATCACTCAAGAAGCTATGAGACCTACGCGCTAGCCAACTGCGCCACCACCCCATTAATGGTTTTTCCGGCTGTTAATTGTTATAATGGTAAATTTAGAATATATTCAATTACAAGATTTTACCCAATTTCTCTATAGTCAACCAATTTATAATCATCCATCAATTCTATCTCTTTCCTTTTTAGGTAATTTAATAATATATATTCAATATATATAATATTATTTAATTCCACAATAAATAAAAATTACAAAATTTAAAAGAAAATATAGTATCATATTTTATTTTTTTAAAAATCCAATCCGTAGTTATCTAATCCATCTAACTAATCTCATCTATCTAATTATTAGATTTAAATAATTGTGCACAATTAGAAAAAAAATACAAGAAAATAATTATTTGAATGGGGGTTAATACTAGATTTATTGAAATTTACATGATAAGTTTTGTCTCTAAATAAAAATATTCAATTTTTTAACATTGACTATATGATAATTAGGATTTATAATCCATTTAAATAACAAAATTTAGTGGTGCATAATTGCAGGGAGGATTTAAAATTTAACTATAAATAATTTTTTATGCATTTTCTTAATGTCAAACACATGAATATAAAAAAAACCTCCTACCAAAAAAGACCTACCAAAAAAAAAAAAGATGGACCACATACAGTGTGAGTGTGAGTATTGAACTAGTTTCACTTTCATTATTATAATTCAATACTCCGTTGATTTTTAAAAATGATGCAATCAAATGAATCAAGTGATAAGTTCTAGCAGGTGGAAACCAAATAAAAAAGGAGAAAGGATGAGAAATGTGGATTTATAACGTATGGAGATAACATTTTAATTTTGTAAAACAAAAGAGAAAAATGTCTTTTTTTAACTGACACAATTTATTTCTTAATTGTCATATTTAATCTCTTAAAGTAGGGACTTATTTCTAAAATCTTGAATGTGTGATTGCCTCTTTTGGAAACTAAAGGCGAAGGTGGAGTGGATCCAAATGGGAGAGGAGACATCAGTAATCAGTTCTCTTCTTCAAGCAAGTCAAGTCACTTGTTTTGGATGGACTTATTTTGGAGGCCGATTTTTCATGGCTGGTTAGGGAAAAATTGGTGCTTGTGTTTCTTATAGTTGATGAATTTGTTAAGAGAGGTAAATTACTTGTGCAAATTAACACCACTTATCTCAACCTCGTCCAAAAGTTTAAAAAAACAACTCCTATGATTTTGGATTGGAAAAACTCATTTGTTGATGGAATGCCATTCTCAAAATCATCACTAAGATCTTAGCTCAAAGAGTGAAAACCTTTGTTCTTGATGAACTGGTTGACGTGAATCAGGGAACTTTTTATCACTGGCAGGTCAGATGGGAACTCCGCCTCGATACATTGTGAAGGTCGATCTCTGTAAGGCCTACTGTCATTTATGGGTTTTTTTCAACTGCAATCAAGCAAGTCTGATAAACAAGTTTTAAGGTGGATCCATGTTCCTAGAAGAGACTGCAAGTTTGCTTATTGACTGAACTGGTTTCCAGAAGCAAACCGTAAGAACATCACCTTGCAAACCAAGCTTCAGTGACATGGCTTTACACTGAAATAAACTTTAAGAACATCACTTTGCTGATTGACATGGCAGAACATTGAGACAATGTTACTTTTCAGAATCAGAACCTGAGTGCCTAATCCATAACTCTATATGCCAACACAAGACTGACTCCTCAGAGGAACTTCCACAATCAGAAGATGGGTGGAAACTGAAAACAGTGCTTGGAGTTATGTTAGAATCTCTTGAAATAATTTGGTTTCTTATCAATCACCCTATGCTAGGCACTGACCAACCCTCTTCAAGAAGAGGTTCCCTGGAGTATGCTGTTTGCAGATGACATTGTGCTAGTAGACAACACAAGAGCTGGAGTGGCTCGCAGGCTTGAAAGCTGGAGAAGTGTGCTGGAGTCAAAGGGTTTCAGGTTGAGCAGGACCAAGACTAAGTATGTTCGATTCAATTTCGGAGAGGGCAGAGATGCTGAGGATACTGTTCTATTGGGGGAAGATATTGTCCCTAGAAAAGAGTTCTTCAAGTACCTTGGCTCGTACGTTCAAAGCAATGGGGTATAGACAGGGATATTGATCATAGAGCCCAGGCGGGATGGTTAAGTTGGAGAAGAGCGTCGGGAGTGTTATGTGACAGAAAAGTTCCGGCAAAACTGAAAGGGAAATTCTACAAGATGGTGGTTAGACCGACAGTTCTGTATGGCTCGGAGTGTTGGCCTACAACTAAAGCTCAAGAATAGAAGTTGTCAGTGGCCGAGATGAGAATGTTGTGTTGGATGAGTGGGCACACGAGACTCGACAAAATCAGAAATGAAGACATTAGGAGCAAGGTGGGAGTTGTGAGTATAGTGGACAAACTGCGGGAGGGCAGATTGCGTTGGTTTGGGCACGTGCGTAGGAGACCGGCTTCGGCTCCAGTTCGTAGATGTGAGAGTTTGGACCTGGGAGATATCTGTCGAGGGAGAGGCAGACCGAAGAAGAGTTGGATAGAGGTCATTCGTCACGATCTCAGTCTTCTAAACCTGTCGGAAGAAATGACTGCGGATAGGGATCACTGGAGGAGGTGCATTCGGGCTGCGGATGTATAGAGTTTTGGGCCTTGATGTTTTGTGCTTTGGTCCTTGCTTCATCTATGTCTTCCCTCTGTTTCGTTTCCGATAATGCTTCACTTATTTCAGTCATTGTTGAGTCTATCTTGATGGTATATTATATATATTTGATGTTATATTATATGAATGATGGAAGACAAAGAAATGTAGTATTTATTTTATGCAAATATCAATTAGATTACTTATTGGGATTTATATTTAAATTAGTTGTTTGAGATTTTGTGCAGGATTTGATTTGGTTATTGAAGATTTGGGGTTGACTTTCTAGAAGCCTCTTTGAGGATTTTGTGGAGCAATCTTCACATTCAAAAGGTTGTTGGTTTGTTGAGATCTTCAAGAGATTTGGTTGAATCAATCTTTGGTTGCCTTCAACGTTTCAAAACAAACCATCACAGTCAAGGCCTTACTGAAAGCCAAAACCATGGTTTCCAGGTTTTGGTAAGACCTTACTAGTTTTGATAAGGCCTTACCAATACTGTGCAACAGTTTTATACGAGCCTGTTTTTTATGAGCTTATTTATTAGGCTCGTAAATCCGACTTTATTTAGAGCATTATTGGGCCTAGATTTATTTGATGGGCCAGTTTTTAACTAAGGCCGATATATATATATATTTGGTTTGATTCTTTTAAAGTCTAACTTTTACTAACCATATATATATAGATATTTCTTTGTTTGACGTGAGATTTTCCAGGGATTTGTTTGAACAAATCTTCAGCCCTTTCAACGTTTCTATTTCAACGTAGCTTCTGGAATAATCGTTCAAACGCTAAAGCTCCTCCCAGGCGGATATCTCGCAACGTATCTCAAGCAACGTCTTCAACAAACATTCAAACGTTTGAATTCTTTCAATTCGAACGAGACGACCTATTTAAGGAGAAGAGGAAGATTGCAGCAAGTAGAAGTTTCACCCCCTGCGCATACAAGTTCTCCTGTAATCCTTGGTCTCCTACACCAACCGATCTCGTTTCTCTCCTTGTTCTTCTTGTTTTATCTTTTGAGAGTTTGAGAGTTCATTGAGCTTTATCGTACAATTCATTTTGAGTTATACACAGGGTTCTTTACCCAATCATAGAGGATACTTCGGTATCCTTAGAAGCTTTATTTCACTAGTGCGTTTGGGTTGCTAGATAGGAAGTTAGTCTAGAAGTGGGTAAGTCTTCTAGAGGTTGTATCTAGGGCTCATAAGATAAAGTGAAATAAAGTTGTTGAATCCTACGGGTTGGATAACCCTAGGCGGGGACGTAGGCGGTTGTGCCGAACCTCGTTAACAAGTCTTGTGTCCTTTACTTTCTGTTCGTGCTTGCCTTTCCTTTCGTACTTATTCGTTTCATTATATTAACTTGTTTCTGTTTTACAGATAAGGTCTTACCTCTGGCTGATAAGGTCTTACAGTTTCTGCATTTTTTAAAAAGTTGTCATACTCTATTCTTCTCCCTTTGCTAGAGTATTTGTTAGCCTTTTATTTGCCTATTCCGCACTTCAATCATGCTTGCTTGCTGTTCGTGTATCCTATCGTCCTGGGTCTATCGGAAACACTCTCTCGACTTGTTCGGGGAAAGAGTGCGTACATCCTGACCCCCAGACCCCGCTTTAGCGGAATACACTGGTTGTTGTTGTTGTTGTATCAATCACCCTATGCACCAAAACCTATTCATTTCGCATACCGTTGCTTGTGCATTATCCACTTCTTGTGATGGTAATGTATTATGACACAACACAGTATTGATATAGAAAATTTTTAACCAGCTGCATTTGAAAGCAAGGGTGTGTTTTCTCAACAGAAAAATGAAAACAATGACAAAAACACCAGAGAGCATAGTTCAATACGAACTAGTTGAAACAGAAAACTAAAACTATTCAGGCAAGCAGAAAGCCATCAATGTTCTACAAAATTTAAGACCTTGGCTTCTCCTTCTTCTCCTTGAACAAGGCAAGCAGAGACACACCAGACACCTTGACAACCTTGAACCTTACCCCAGGAATATCTCCAACAGCATGTCCTTTACGTCCAAATCCGGCAATCAACACTTCATCCTGTATAATCAAAGCATAATAGACGCAGGTTAATGATCAGTCTTGGAAGAGTTGGAAAAGGAACTAATTTAGGACATTTTGTTTATCAAATCAATAAATCTACAGATCAGATAGAAAAGTATTTGCCTCCAGAATTGTTTCAAGAAAATACATGTAAATGAACCACACATATTTAACATTTTCAAGCCAGAAAGCCAAATCACTTACGTTCTCCTCAATGTAGTTCAAACAACCATCATTGGGAACAAAGGCAGCAATCTTCTTTCCATTCTTAATGAGTTGCACTCTGGCACACTTTCTAATGGCAGAGTTAGGTTGCTTAGCCTCAATACCACTGCAGAGAATAACAAAGGTTAAGCACTGTTAAACATTGAACAAAGTAAATTCAATGACAGCATCAATCAAGGGCTTACATCTTCTCAAGCACAATACCCTTGGCATGGGAAGAGCCAGAAAATGGTTTCTTCCACTCATTTCCAAGGTGAGACTTCTTGTAAGCCTTGTCGGCCCACCTCTGCGCGATGCGGTGCTTCTTGAGCTTGCGCCCAGCTCCCATACCACGTGTCTTACTGCAGGAAGACAAAGTGAAGATAACCATTAACAGTCATCATCTTGCAAACATCCAACACTATCTCCACCTCACCCAAATCAGCATATAGAATCAATTACAGTAAACACTGTTACACTACCATCACTTTTTCTCAGCTAATATCTCTAGGTCTCACACAAACTATCATGCCGGCAACCAATCTAGTCAACACCACTAACTGATACATAGTTAGAAAACCACTATTTCTCAGCTGCATAACTTCTGATTCATGAAGACTTCAATCCGATGGAAGGCCGATTTCAATTAAAGGAACGAAATTAACATTAACTGAGATTTGAGCGACACAATCACTATGATCCTCCGTCACGTTTTAAATTTCGTAACAAGGAATTTGAGGTCTAAACAGAGAATTAACAGATTAATGAGGAAATCAGAAGTTTGTAAATCAAAAGAATGAATGAAGAGCATACCCCATAGCTGTTGATGAGTTCTCTCGAAGGCTGAGAGGTTTGGGAGATGAGGAGAGCCGCTAATGAGAGACGCTGGAAACCCTAAAATTCACCCTCTTTGCTTGAAGCGGTAGTCCGTTTTTATATCTGGCACGCTGCTGTCGACCGGTTGGATACTGGGCCCGATGGGCTTCTTTGTTCTTCAGCCCATTTCCTCACGAGCCCAATATATTTTGTGTTCAGGCCCACATAAAACATAATGGAAATACAACAATTTGTTGTTTTGTAATTTTAGGGCGTGTTTGGATTCCAACGCATTATAAACATTTGAATAGTGTTTGTCTAATTATAAACTGTTTAAAATAACGTAAGTTTTAAATAAAATATATTATAAATTGTGTTAATTAAACACTCGTTTTTCCATAAAGTTTATAATTACATTGTAAACTAAATATAATTAATTGACACAATTTATAAGATATTTTATTTAAAATTTATGTTATTTTAAACATATTTTAATAACATCAACTTGGTTTAAAATGAGGCAATTTTTTTACACTGGGAAATAAATTAGAGTAAAGCTAACAACGCATGAAATAGCTTCACCTTAGAGCGTCTTTTCAGACGAGAACCTTCAGTTCTGAATCAGCAGACAACACATCGTCGGCAGGGATACTGAACGCTAGATGACAAATTCAATCGGCAACAGTATTTGATTCCCTGAAAATATGGAAAATATAAACAGAATTAAAAGCAGTTAATAATAATCAAGAATCAGTTTGTAGGAGTTCAATATTCCAACAGCAGGTCCAAATCCCTAACAGAGCCTTGATAATGGTCAAGTTACCCCCTTCAATAAGCAAGTTCTTAATCCCTACTTATGTCGCTCTTAAAACTCTATTTCGAAGTGCTAGAGCTTCAGCATAGACAATCGAAAGTGTTATTACAAGTACCAATATTTTCTATAACATTTAACGATTTTGTGTGACCCTGATTCCAAGTACTTTCTTAAAATCATTAATTAATGATTTACAATGCTCTTTCGTTAAAAAGAAAGCACGATTCTTGCCTAATGTCAAACAAATATACTTCATGTTTGCATTGGTTTGGACATGTTCAAAGGAAACCTCCTTTAAACATGTATATATATGTGTGTGTGAAAGTTTGGATTTAGGATTTAGGGGAGGGGTAGATCGAAGAAAAGTTGGATCATTCGTCATGATCTTACTCTCTTGACCAGTTGATTCTCATAGAAAAAATGACTATAGATAAAGACCACTAGGAGAGTATTCGAACAATGGATGCTTAGCCTTCCTTGATATTTGTATTTGTTTATGTCTTTGGCTATCCTTACTCTACAGCTGTGTATGACTCTTTTTACTTTCCGAACTCTTGTCTTACTTATCTTGGCTATGTGTCTCTCGAAAACACTTTTTCGACTTGTTCGGAGAATCTTTACTTATATATTTGTTTTACTGCTCTCCTTACTCTACCGTTGTGTATTAACTTTTTTAACTTTCTGAACTCTTGTCTTACTTACCTCGACTATGTTTCTTGGAAACACGCATTATAATGACCGCATTTCAGCTAGCTACGCTTGAATTGCAACACAAAAGCTTGAGGCTTTTCAGCTAGCTACGCTTTTTTATTTGTGCAGAAGAAACTCAATTGCTATCAAAACTGAAAGATGGATAAAAAGAGCTGCTTTAATTAGCACAGATTATACAATGACCGCATTCAAATGGAAATATGCAGCATTAGAATTTCAGAACAGATTCTACGGTTCAAAAATTCAAACATCTTAATTAGTTTCTACATCATTTCACAATTGGGCAACTTCAATTCCATGGACAGATTTTTGTAGCAATCTAATCAACTGCACATCCAAAATACAATGGCTTCTCGAATAGAATGAGCTCGCCTTGACTTCAACTATACCTCTCCCCAAAAACCACTAGCCAGAGAACCTGTCAACAAAATTTGAATGATACACTTGGTAGATGAAACTGTATAAAGGATTTAATGAACCATGAAAGGAGCAATACAAGTGCCAGCTTACTTCATTATTTCTGACCCTTCTTCCACAGACCGCCTATTTTCTTCAACATGTTGGCGTTTTTCTTCTTAGGAGAATCATCGTCCATGTGATCCGAGAAGGGTGAATCCATCCTCATTCCAATGGTGTGATGATAGCTACTGTCAAGAGAAATCGTTCTGTCAACCAATTTTGCGTCACTGCGTGGGGAGAGCATCGCAGCAGCGGCCTCAGCAGCCTTCCTCCACTGATCTGCTTGCACTTTCAGCCTCCTCAGTTCGGATTCCAGCTCTGAGTTTTCATTCTGTGCTGCCTGTAGTTGTTCGACGACCTTTGTTGCTCTCCGGTTGCTTTTATCTGCTTCTTCTGTTGCAGAGCAGAGTTTCATCAAAGCCTCCTTTTCAGCTGACTTTGCAGCCTGTGCTACTGCAACGGCTTCCTCGTTTAACCTGCTTCTATCCGTTTCCCTCTCACTGATCTCGGTTCTCAACGTCTCATTCTCCTCTGCTAGGGTTTGGATATGAGTTTCTCTGTCGAGCAAGGCTGATTTCAAGTGTGTGAGGTCTACCTCCAATTTCTTCAGCTCCACCCTCAGTTCAGATTCTTTTATACTCGTCTGGTTTCCCAGGATTCTGATACTTAACTCTTCGTTCTCATGTGAAATGTATTGCAGCGAGTTCTGCTTTGACGTCAATTCCGTTTTCAAGTGTTCAATTGCATCTGTTGCGTTTTTCAACTCTTCCTCCAATTCAGTCTCCTTGTGACTTGATTCTATCTTCGCACGCTCCACCGCTTCATAAGCACTTCTGATCTGCAGAGTACTCTGGATATATTCTTCCTGGTATCTAACCTCAGATGCCTCTAAAGCGGACTTCAATTGTGCGACCTCTAGTTTGAGGGAATCAATTTCCAGCTTAAGCTCGTTTGTCACCTTATCCTTGTGACCATCCCTTTTAGGCATGTCCTCGCCACCAGAACTATCTGCAGAAGTTTTAGGATCACTGCTAGCTACGTCTGCCTGAAGTTGGCTCACAAGATTCTCCAATGTGCTAACTTGTGCCTTTGATTGCTCTAGCTCGGAAGCTAAGCTGTTGTACGCTTCCATTGCTTTCAAGCGATCTGACTGAATTGCTTCTGCAGTTGCCTTGGTTGCTTCTAGCTGAGCTTGAGCTTCACTTGCCACTTCAAAAGCGCGGACCTCTGATTCCTTACTACCAGCCAACTGAGACCTCATCTCCTGGACCAGCTCTAGAGTTTCAGACAGCTCGATTCTTAAATTTTGGATCTCTGCGTGTGCAGATTCAGCATGTCTGCTCTGCGTAGCTTCGGATTCAGCCACTATTTCAAGCTGCTTCTTTAGCCTTTGGATTTCAATCATGGCAGACGCCAAATCAGCACTGTCCAGAGCATGTTGCTTCTGGAGAGCCTCAAGTTCAGATTGCCATACTTGATCCCGTTCGTGGGATATTTTACGTAGTTCTTGAAGTCTAGCTTCCTCAGAATCAGAAAGCTCTACCAATTGCTCACGGGACTCTTCCAACTTAGCTGATAAGGACGATATTTGCTTCCTAGTCTCTTCAGCCTCTTGCTGAGCTTGTCTCTTCTGTGCCTCAAATGAGCTCAGGTGCTCCTTAGCCCTCTTCAGCTCCTCCCGGAGCTGAGCAAGCTGTGACTCGAGCTCGGAAACTTTGCTGATCCGCTTCTTCTGAAAATAGAAGACAAGAATAAGGTTCAATTGCATCATTCAACAATGATGGGATTTCAGCGTGCTCCGAATTACATAAATTATGATATACATGCTAAACTTTTGGAACGCTCCTGAATGAAGAATTAGCAATTGAAGTCTGAATATTTTCAAAATTTGAATGGTTGAAGTTCGAATAAAAAGCATGAGATAGCCTTTGCGTCTTCTATTGTTCCATGTAACAATTTTGTCCATTGGCTTTGGAACAAGGGATGCTTTCGATCAAGATAGAGATAGTTTACCTCGGGTATAGGGCTTCTTGGAGATGCTCGGTCCACAGTCTTGGGACTGCAGTTCTTCAGGTTCCTATTATGATTTGGTGAAGGAACAGGGCTAGAAATCCTAGAATCTGACACTGCAGGCTTAGTCGTACGAGCAGTTCGAGGTGTAGCAGGTGATGTCTTTTGAGGCCGGTCCAAGGAGCCATTCCTGAATATAGCAGTAATGAATATAACATTATTTAAAATCGGAGAAAACTAAAAAGAACTGTAATACAAGACTCGAGTTACATTTAAGTTTTCAAGTATGGTTTGCCTCTTTCTGGATTGAAAAATCTCTAATCTATGGCTTCCTAAATATGGTAGAGAATCAATGACTTAAAGCCACATATTCTCAAAGAAAAGACTTGTCGGGTAATCTAGCAGACAGCAGTCATCCTAACAGAGACATACAGAAAAGACTAAAAACTGCGCATCTTGACCAAGAAACAATGTATTTGCTTTCAAGCACAACGAAAGCGAATATATTGTTTAATCTATGTTACATTAGATCAGAAATTCCAATTTTTCCCCCTCCAAAAACTTCTCTATGTTGGAAAATTGCCTGCCTACATTCGATCACCACGGAATCATCAGATTTACGTACAACAGTAAATTACTTCAAATATACCAACATAAGGATAAGCAAGCTCCAAGGAATTTTTAGGAATCAAATGAGAGAAAATAAATGCAGATAATAAAGAGATGGGGGCCAATTTAGACCATGGTACCCACAGGAACTACAATCATCCACTTAACACTGTCCCTACTAGACAAACAAGAGATTGCACAGGGAATCGCCGTAAACTAATATGCTAGTCAGAATCAATGCTCAACAATTATCAAGCAGTCACTTATCCCCTTACAGATGAGTATAACTATAAACAGTGCATATCAAATATGTGGTTGTCATGAACTATGAACAGGATACGAAAAATTTACCTTGATTTCGCAGTCTGCATTTTCACCTTCGCTTAGTGCCCCACTGATCCACACCCACCAAAGGCTAAGAAACAATTTTAATGGCTTTGTACCTTCAAAAGAGACAGTTAATTCACATGTAGAAATGAGCAATAAATTGCTAATCAGGTACAAGAGTCTTAAAAACCAGGTTTTCGGCTTAAACCTAAACCAACAAACAGCAAAATCCCTTCAAAGGAACTCCACGGAAGCTACCGCCATTTGCACCAACCAAACAAACCCTACACCAGCAAGAGTTTGAAAAAGGCAAAACTAAAAGCCACCCAGGAAAACAAGAACATTAAATCAAAGCTCCCACACACACACAAAAAGAAAAGACCTTTTCTTTTGATATATTTTTATAGTTCCTTTTTAGTGCTTGGCTTTCCTCCTTTTTACTCCATGACTAAAACTGTTTTTTTTTTCTGAATTGATTATTAATGGAATAAGTAATCCAGAAGCAATGGCCAAGAAAATGACCCCCAATGCAAAACAAAATGATTTGGTGGCTAACCCTTTAGTCAATTTTTGTCCTCTCTTTAAAC
The DNA here is from genome assembly GCA_963922045.1 of Persicaria maculosa. Taxonomy (NCBI): domain Eukaryota; kingdom Viridiplantae; phylum Streptophyta; class Magnoliopsida; order Caryophyllales; family Polygonaceae; genus Persicaria; species Persicaria maculosa. The sequence goes on from OY998268.1 coordinate 54,492,216, forward strand.
TTACCAATTCACAACTGATTTGGTTCCACTGTTGTCTTTAGGGCCCAAATGTGTACCCCTAAAGTGGGCAAGCAATTACAGCACTGTTGAAATGTTGCAAACACCACTTACATTCTCATCGATAAAGGAATTGCAACGGCGAAACAAATGAAGCTTAGATCTGTTATTGAAATCGCAAGACGAAGCATAGGAAGCTTAGCGACGATGTAAAAATGAAAAAAAAAATGAGGCACAAAGCTTCGAACTTTAAACATGTCTGATGATCCAAAACCTACAGTTTGCCGGCAAAATCAAAACAGAAAGCGAAAATGGAACGAAATGAGAGGGGAAGAGAAATCGTCGATCTGAGGATTGCAATCGCATTGAAACAGAGAGAGAAAAGGAGAGCAATGCGAGTACCTTAGGTGGGAGGCGGAAGGCGAGGAGGTCGGGGGAAGAAGAAAGGAACCCTAAAAGGGAGAAAGGGGCGAAACGTTTCAGGTAAAGGCGAGAGAGGGAGCAGCTAATCAGTGAGATACTACTGAGTACTGACGGGGGGATCGGTATGAGGGGGGGGAGCTCAGTTTCCCACGCCTTCACTCTCTCTCTCTCTCTCTCTCTCTCTCTCTCTCTCTCTCTCTCTCACTGTCTCACACACAAAAACAGAGGCGTTGGAGTTGGGCTGTTCTGTGAGTCTGTGACTGAGCGGGGGGACTCTACTGTAGTCTAAAAGTCTACTTTGACATGTGTTATCTGACTTACTTTTTCACATTACACGCGCCTTATTCCTATCAGGTTAGGTCATGTTTATCAAGCGATACTAGAAATACTAATATTTTATTCTTCTCTTTCCGCCACATCATCATAGCATCTCATTCTCACTTTTTCCATTTTATCAATAACATTCCTAGTATCTCAAAACTAATCATTTACTATTAATTCAAATTACAAATATACCCCTCTCCGATAATTAATTTCATTCCCGATTATATTATTATATTCATTTTTTATTATTAAAATATTAATATTAAATTAATATTTTTATAAACTAAATAAGGATAAATATATATAACCCAATAATTATTTTTTTGGTATTATTATTATACATGATTGTATTTTAAGAAAGATAATTTTTTCAAAATAAATTTGAACTTGATTTCTTGATGTAGAGAAAAATGAATCTAATATTGTGGTATTTTTTTAAATTTTTTTTCATTTTTAATACCGAAATACGTATTTTAAATATGTAAAACATACCCCCAACAAGACAAATCCTAGCCGTCCAAGGTAGGTCATGTGTCTCCAATCTGGCACTCATCTCTGCAAGCGAATCTGGAGGCGCCACCTGTCCACCATGGATCAAATTGCAGCAGGTTCCCTCCATGTCTTCACACTGCGTTTCGGCTTTTGATCCTTGGAAGCGACGTCGTTTTTGTCCCATTTCTTCCGAAAAAAATTAGTGCGCACCAGCTCACCTAACACACTCTTTATATTTACTCCTAGTATCGATACTAGTATAGTATCACACAAGTATCGCTTTGCCCACCGTAGTAATTTTTTAATATTATATTCAATAGTATCGGTGCACAGTGTTTTGCCGATAAAACTGCCCTTAGTAGTTTATTACGTTTCGCTGATACTAGTAAATAGTGTCCTCCTGATCAATTGATCATGTGTTTTGCGAAAAAATTATCGATTTAAATATGGATGTTTGTTGGTGTTTATAGGAACTCTAAAATGACGAAAAAATTATCTTATCGATTTAAATATGGATGTCGTGTGTGCGGAAAAAATTATCTTATCGATTTAAATATGGATGTCGTGTGTGCGGGCTCACATACGGGAGACTTGAACAACACATAAATCTAACAGGGTTCCATCTCAAAACCAATTGGCAATGAGAGAGTAACCCTTCAACCTTATATGTTGTTCAAACATTCTCTATATTACCGATGTGGGATAACCACATTCCAACTTAGGGCATATGGATAGGTGTGAGAGTCTGAACTTAGGTGATATTTGTCGTGACAGAGGTAGTTCGAATAAGAGTTAGATAGAAGTTAATTGTAAGAACCCGACACTCCTATCACTTTCATAAGATATATAACCATGAATCGGAACCACTGAACGAGTTGTATTTCAATCAAAGAATGTGTAGTTTTGTTTGTCCATGCCTTTTGCCCGATACGGTAAATGGGATTAATGGACTCACTAGTTTTTGCAAATTTCAAATCAATGACTCGTCTGATGTTGAATGGGCAAATTACTTTGAATGTAAAACAAAGAGATTGGTGACATACAAGTTTGGAGGATATGCCCAAAAAAAGGTAGAGAGGAGAAGTACATATATTGCTTTGGTTAGAATGAAAGTAAGTGATCAAACGTGCAAATTAAACCCTCGCATGGCTTAAGCTGGTCCCTGCTGCTGATGCTGACAATTCAACTGTTTCTCAGCCCACAAATCCCACCCCCAAAACCTTTGACTATCAGTACTCCGTACTACAGTTAAGCTGCCTAAATTCACTTCAAAATGTATTTAAAATTAAACATGCTTGTAAGTTTCATTAGGTCGTTAATAAATTTAAATGACATATTTTTTTATTAGATAAAGTTAAATGATATGCTAATATGATGGCTGATGGGACTGACAAATTAACTTAAAAACTTTTATCCTTGAGGGTTTGAGACGGTTTGAGGGTTTTTATTGAGCAATGGTTTGACTTAGGTTTGGATTTGCGGTCTGGTATGCTGTGTTGTTCTTGTTGTGATGCAGGCCTCATGTGAACGGTGTTTGATTTGTTGTATTTGAAGACGTCGTGGATTTGCGATTGATATCTGATGGCTCTTCAAAGGCCATAATCCGATATGTCCGCTTATGTACCCAGAGCTCTCTGTGTGCGTCCTCCGTTGGCTGATTGATTCGTTTGTCGTGTTGGTTTTGTTTTACAGTGTAGGATAGCTAGCACTTTTATTTTATTTTCGCATTTTCATTTCTGCTATTTTCTTCGTGTTATTTCCTTTATGTCATTTACTTCGGTTATTTGATTTGATTGTACATGATGGTTAGTCCATCTACCGGTTTGTCCGGTCTTTCGGTTTCTCTAGGCTTGTCTAGATAACTGAATTCTTATCTTACTTAAAAAAAAATTAAAAACTTTTATATTGGATAGTTTGATATTCACATGGTGAGTTTTTCATTAAACGTACGATAATGATTTCGGATACACCGGAGTCGATAGACAAAAACAACCTATTAACACCGGTTTCCAGATGAGGTAGAGTGGTAGACATTCTACCAGCTTGGGAGAAACCGGTGTCGACAAACTATTTTATTCGCCTACCAACTCCAATAGTTGGTATAGTTATTGTACGCTTTTGGATATTTTAGTCGTGCGTATAGTAGCCTTAGCATGATATCGAAATAAGGTATCGAATATATATTTGGGGGAGTTAGGTGATTAAAACGAAACACTATATTCTTCCCAAAGACATATATATGACTATTTACCAAACACAACCTTGTGTCCATAATACCAAAACCAATAAGACAATAGCCCAAACCAACTGAAATTCAGGGAGGGCAAGTTGGATAATTTACAACAATTACAAGTTTACAGCCACAACAAATCCTCTGCATTCAAACAACAATACAACCATCATTCCCTTTCATCTATATCATAAGAAAGAAGAAGAAAATTCACACAATTACATGACTATTGCAAAGGGCTTAGTCCCTAAACACAAAAGTACCGTTATTTTGCGTTTCACACATTAGTGTAACAATCAATCAGTGATGGAACAAGTAGACTTCCTTGACCTTGCAGGAGATGAAGGGCAAGACACTCTCCTCTGGGCGGAGCATACTGACACCCGATCCCCAGTCGAGCTTGGGCTTCCGAGTCTCGACTTAGCCCTGGCGGACTCTGTAGACGCCATGTAGCTTGGCACCGCGACACCGTCAGCAGGCGAGCTAGCGAGGCTCTCGTTATCCGCTTCCCCTACAATGCTTCGCCTCCTGCTCATGTCCGACTGCAGGCTCACCGTGCTCCTTGCATCCTCATGATCGTCGCGGTTCAGCCTCTTTCTTGGGCTGGCCCTTGCACTTGCAGCTGGCTTGGGCTTGGCCTTGGGTGTGGACGAGGTTGAGAGGCGCCCGGTTGAGTTTCTTTGCTTTTGAGTGGTGGTTGTGGTGGCTCTTAGGGAGGAGGAGGAGGATCGCACTGATCTTGGCGATGATGTGGCTGACTGCGGTTTCTCTGTGACGTGGTAGAGGAGTGCCTTGGCTATTTGGCTGCCGGAGGGAGTGGCATTGAGGGAGGAGCGGAGTGGAGCCAGGTCAGGGTTGCCCGGGGAGGCGTTCTCCCAGGGCCTTGCGTCGAGCCAGCGCTCTAGCCAGCTCCAGCCCCAATGTGGATTGATGGATTCCATGAAGAGTGTTTGAGCTGGCTTTGTTGTTGGTGAGTTCCTCCATGTTCTCTGTTACAAGAACTCACATCAGGTTACTTTTCCGTCTGCCACATCAGCTTATTTTTTCCGTTATCTAAAATCAAGTCTTGTCAAATATATCTTAGACAAAGATGGCGAGTGGAAGGTGCTTCTTGAGTTGTTACCTGATGGTTGAAGGAGTAGGCCAAAGCTCTCTCCCTTTTAATCGATGCTTCGTGCCTAATTTGTTGTCGCGCTTGGATTTGCTCCTTGGACTTTACGCTTGTGTTCCAATCGTCTCCATTCTTTTGAATGCTCTAGACATAATTTCATAACCAGAAATCATAATTCAGATTAAAAAAAAAAAGATACTACTTTGATTTGATCTTTGAACAAGGTATTGAATGAGGTTGTGTCATTACTTGTAACTTATCAAGCTCTTTAGCATGTTTGTCAAGAAGCTGTCTTTGGCGAGCCTGATTTTCTTCCGATGTCCTCAGCCTCCTTGCGTGTATCTCAGACTGCACTCGCACCAGCGCTTGCATACACTTGAGAGCATTGGCCGTTTGACGCTTCACAGACTGCCCTTGCATCAAAGTTTTCAGCCTTTCCAGGCCTCTTAAGACGCGCAGCGCTCTCCTTGCCTATTGTAAAAAACATGACAAGTACATGAACTTCACTTCACTTCACTTCACTTGCAACCAAAATACATTTTAGTGTGGATCATTACCAGGTATCCTCGGAAGGCTGTTTGTATCCTGATGGCAGCCACTTCCTCCTTTGATTTTCCAGGGAAGCGAGTAGCATTGGTCAGCCGCGCAAGTTCAGCAGCTGCCTGAGCTGCAGCCATCGCTGCCTCAGCGGCCTTGGCTGTCGCAATGGCAATAGAGGAAGTGTGCTGCTTCTGCATTTCTTCCATCTCCTTTAACTCCACACTCTCTTGAGGTGGAGCCGGTGGAGCTGCAGCTGGCTGCGGTGTGGTGATGGTTGCGGTTGTGGAAGCTATGGAGGTTGTCGCAGCAGTTTCTTCACCTTCTTCTGCCTCGTTGGGAATGGGATCGCTCACTTTTTTCTTCCCAAACCATTTCTTCTTAGATTTGCTTGACTTCTGCCAAGTAAAGAAAATCAATCAACATAAATATACAGTATGATGATAACTTATTGTTTGTTCTATATCAGACAAAGATGAAACAATCTTAAAGACCTGATCTTTCGGTTCCTTAGGCTCTGATCCGATAGCTTTCTTGACAGATCGAAACCAGCCCCCTTTTTTCCCCATCTCGGAATCTTCCTCTTCGACGTTATCCACTGTGATTTGCTGCAAACACAGCATAGATCAATTAGGTACCATAGATGATAAAAATGAGAACCTATCCTTTAATTTGTACTTGCAGCATATAATGAATCTTTGCGAATTCCAAAGATGAAGAAACAGATGTAGGGATTTCCTAGAAAAAGAGAAACTTAGCTTCATCATCCTAAATTCCTAATCTTAAGGTACACTTGAGCTAAAAGCCTAAATTACATGGATGAATCTGATTCATGATTGACTTTTAAAAGTTACCAAACCTGGGAAGAAGGAATTAAGTTAATTTTTTCGCAAGGAATTCATATAAAAATTGTTCCCAATCAATTCATATAAAAATTAAATTGTTCATCAATTTCTGTAATCACAACCTGATTAATTCTGGAGTAAATAAAACCCATGATCAAGCTCGAACTTTTTTTACCATGATCACCGATCAAAGCAACACAAGCAAAACAAAACCTCAACTTGATACTAATTCAAAATTTCAGTTACAAGGTAACAGCAAAAATCAAATTACAATTATGAAGAAACAAAGGAGATGTAAAGTCAGAAGTTCACCTGGGCTGAAAAAAACAGCGGCAAAGAAACAAGTGCTTCAGAGGAGGAAAAAAAAAACGAATGTTGAGAGGAGAAATTTACAGATTGCCGGCCTGAAGTCTTAAAAGTCTAAAGAGGAGGAGGAAAGAAGTTGAGACCCTCAACATGAAAAAAGCAACAGATGACAAAGAAGCTGAATTTTTCTGAAATTAAATAAAATTAATTAAGAGATGGTCGTTGATGCTTAGTGCAGTCCCACTACAGGCAGTTTAGGCCCCGCCATTTCCTGGGCCGTTAACATCATCAATTCCATCGAATTCCTATTAGGGTTCAAAATTGAACTGGTCAAATTGCAATTGAGATTAGATTGAACGGTATGTGGTGTTTGGTTGATTTCTAATCGGAGGAATATTCATAAAGACTCGACCTTGTGAGTTGTTGTGATGGTAAAGATTTCCAGGTTCGAATCCTGGCTGCAGCATAATTTTTTTTTTTGATAGGGATACAACAAATTAACCCACATTAGGAATTCAGCAAACCCTTGATTTTGTTTTCTGCAGCCCGAAAGATCTTCAATTCCCAACAATGGCGAACCCGCCTCTGAAGGCCATAACCCTAACTCACGTCCGCTACACCAAGGGCGACCGGCTCGGCGTCTTCCTCGCATGGATCTCCCTCGTACCGATCTTCATCGTCTTCGGCGGGTTCGCCTCTCACTTCCTCTTCCGCCGTGAACTCCAGGGCGTCTTCTTCGCCCTCGGCCTCTTCGTTTCCCAATTCATCAACCAACTGATCAAAACCTCCGTTCAACAGGATCGCCCCGTCACCTGCGCCCTCCTCGAGACGTGCGATTCCCATGGCTGGCCCTCCTCCCACTCGCAATTCATGTTCTTCTTCGCTACTTACTTCTCCCTCCTGTGCTCTCGCAAAGCTAGGGTTTCCCGCGGCGGACAAAGGCAGGTCTTCCTCGAGCTCGTCAATTGGATCTTGGCGATCCTCACTTTGTATTCTAGGGTTTACTTGGGGTATCATACGGTTGCGCAGGTGTTTGCCGGCGCATTTGCGGGGATCGTGATTGGGGCTTCTTGGTTTTGGGTAGTTCACAAACTGTTGATTGGTTTCTTCCCTGTAATTGAGGAGAGTCAGCTTGGAAGATGGTTATACATCAAAGATACTTCGCATATATCCAATGTGATGAAGTTTGAGTATGATAATGCCAGAGCTGCCAGGAAGGAGTTAGCTGATAAAGGGGAATAGCTGATTGCTGCATAGCTTGTTGATGATTGATTACCTCTTCGTTTTCGGGTATGCAGGATGCAATTTTCTTGCCATGTATTTTAGGTTCCGAACTTTTGGCTTGCTTGTGATACTGATTGGTGTGTCTGTATCAAGTTTTAAGATTGGTAGCTCCAGTGGAATGTGTTATTCATCAGATTCAAAACTTTGATTTGCTTTTCTGATTAGTTGTCTAATTGTTCACCACCAAAGAAGCAATATTTGTCACAGTCTAGTTGTTTCACTGATTCATCTAATGATTCCTGGTAAAGAATGTTGCTTTCCGAGTTCCGATTTGGATGTCTGAGTTTGTATCTGGATTGCTGTCAAGCTTGTTGAAATATGAATCTTTCAGGCCATTCTTCCAGTTTTACTGCCTTTTGGTTTCCAAAACGGTCTTCCATTCATCTGTAGTTTGATTGTTCTACTTAAGGTCTATTATCTGAAATTTTGGGAGATTGAAGCTAAGGAAGTTTCATGCTTTACCCTTGTTTCACATTAGAATTTGATGCAGTTCGATTCAATGCGAAGTTTCTCCATCACAGCTTGCTTTTAAGCTTCAAGGTTGAGTGGGTTACTGATGCACAACCCTAAATGGTTCACAATGTTGATCCTTGATTCCTCATCTCAGATAGCAGTATGGATAATGGAATAAAAGAGGGAAAAACCTAGATTTCAGTTTCACTCATTTCAACTATTGGTTAATGATTATCCATAATCTTCTCATGCTTGCTTTCTAACCATGAACTTAGTTGTCCATTAAACAAGGTTATCCATGTCTTTGAAGTGGACATATATATATCCATGAACATTTGCTTTCAGGTCAAAATCATGAGACTGGCTTTTAGAATTGACGAATGCGCGACTTTATAGCCAATTGTTTGCCTTGATTCCCTTGTGCAGATGGCTGCGATTGAACGAATCCAGGGCGTTAGTGAAGTGCGTGTTATGTACGAGGTGCCCCCATTTGTTTCGGCAATGCATGATCGTCTGAACTTCTATGGTTACTACATAAATAGCATTTCAAACACTGACCAAAAAAATCTGCAATTGTATTTTTATATTTTTTTAATTTCACTTTTCAATATCTGCTCTTGTCCAGCTTATGCTGCCAGCCCGCCATTGCTGCTGAACTCAAGTCCTCTTACAAAATACGTAGTATAGTTCAATAGAACTCAAGCCACCTCCGATTTCGAGACCAAACGCATATCACCTCCGATTTCGAGACCAAACGCATATCACCTCCGATTTCGAGACCAAAGGCATATCCCTGCGGAAAGCTTTGAACCACCGAGCTACACACTGACCAACTTCACTCGCCGCTGGCGCCAACATCCACGCCTTACCTTGTGCTCGAGGAATTCCGAAGAGCACAAGGTAAGACTATCAATCCATGAATCCAACACGGGAAAATTTGAAAATTTGTCAGTAAACGGGAAGCACGTGACAGTCACTGGCGGAGAGTTAAAGCGGGAAGTAAGGGTGTGTTTGGATTCCAATTTTATTAATGTTTATAATACAATTAGATAAGGCATTGTTTGATAAATACTCTATCCGATCCAAAATACATGTCGTTTGACTTTTTTACACGTATTTTAAGAAGCTAAAAACTATACTCCATAAAATATCAAATTTTTTTAAATTATTTTTTACAACTTAATATTTGTTTGTAATAAGTACTCCCTCTGTTAATTAAAACTTGTCATTTACTATTCATTCACGCTTTTTTAGAATGGATTAATATTTTTTTCATTTATTTTTATAAATTAATACTTAATTGTAATAAGTAGGAAATTATTTTAAAAAATTATTTAAAAAGTTAATATTTTATATAGTTTTTAACATCTCAAAAAACGTGCGTGAATAGTAAAACGTCAAGTTTTAATTAACGGATGGAGTATTAAATTGTAAAAAAAATTAATAAAAAAGTTAATATATTATATAGTTTTTAGCTCCTTAAAATACGTTTTGAAAAGTCAAACGACATGTATTTTGGATCGGAAGTAGTACAAACTTTACGGTGATTAAATTAAGGGTATATATTTGGATTATAGAATGTATTAATTATATTTTATTTTGATTTATGTAATTATTTTATTAAATTACTATTTTACCTCAATTTTTATAATATTTTTAATTTTATTAAATTCATATTTTTACTTTTTATAATATTTTTAATTGTGTAATAAAAAACCCGCATAAACTGAAGTAATAATAATTACATTATAATGAAAATGCAATAGAATCCAAACACACCCTAAACCCCTTTCTACAGTTTTTCTTCGTGCCCTTTTGAATTTTGATTCAGCAAGGAACTACCGCCATTGCTTCACTACCGGATCTCTCCTACCTACAGTCCTTCCTCCTCCCGCTCAATGTGGCAGGTCGCCGTCGCTGCTGCGGTGGCTGGATCCGGCCTCCTCGCTAAGCACCTCTTCATCTCCTCCCATCCCGATCCCCGACCTCCATCGCTCCTCAAGGCTAATGAAGAAGACTCTAATGCTCGCCAATTCGCTGAAGACGAAACCCTGACCTCTTCTCCTCCCTCGCCTGTAACCCCTCCCGCTCCTATTTGCTTCCCTGATGGAGCCGCCGGAGATGGGGATTGCAGCGTTTTCCGGTTCTCCAGCTCCGATTCTAGCGGTTCTCGATCGGCGTGCAAATTCGGATCCAAGAAGCCTAGGGTTTCGGCCAAGCCTTTCCGAGCGAGTAAGGCGAGAGCTGCGACTGGATTTAGCAAGGGGGATGTAGAGCACGGGAAGAGGGGCGGTGGTCGTGGCGGGAGGAAGAGGGTTCCTAGTATCCGTAGGGTTTCCCTTTTCTTCAAGAAGAGGAAAACTGGCAACAACTGTACCGGCAAGCGCGACTTCCCTTGCTCCACCGGTAATACATTTTTGTTTTTTTCCTTTGGTTTTCTATCATGCCTATGATCTAATGAGTTTATGAGGGAGTGGGAATTGGATTACAATATAGAAGATGCATAAACAATAGGGATTGTAAGATCGTGAACTGTTGGATGGTTTCATGATCTAGGTCAATCTGCAAACTCACCTCTTAGTTGTAATTTGATATAGAAACATTTTTGTCCTCGTTAATAGAATGACAGTAGCACACAGATCATCTGTATTGTGTGCATCAGTCTGTTGGATAATAGAGATAAATGAACTGAGCCAATGTGTTAGGCTTGCTATCTAGGTATTTTCAAAACAACAATATGCTTACAAGTCAATCTGTGCATTTTTCTTCTTTGTTAAGCATCAATGTTGAGATTTGATAAAGGAATTTTGAAACTGTTCAGACAGCCCATCCTTTGGTTGGGGACTAGGTATTGGGATGATGTACATGATGTCATCTGGGAAAGAAGAAATCAGTAAATTAAGTGATGCGGTGGATGAGACAGCAAAGGTGGTTCATGAGCTGAAAATCGAGCTTTATAGAAGCAGATCGCATCACAGGCCATCATCGGTCTCACCTAATGGATACGTTCAAGTGATGGGGCAGGGGGACGATGCGGTAGGGAGATTGAAGGCAGGCCCTAGTGATACACAAGCCTTGAGCACACCAGGTGTTGAGGATGGAGAGGGAGCGAGTAGTATCCTTACTGAAGAGTTGCTTCCAGAAGGCACGGAAATGGACCGGTTAGAGGCAGAATTGGAGTCTGAACTCCAAAAACTTCCTAGCTTTGTTGATCAGTCAGATGGAAGAAGAATTACTAGGGACTCTAGTAAGGTGTGCATCTTATAGGTTATTTTGATTTGCATTCACAATTTAATTGAATTTAATATTTTTCAGAGGAAACAGGTTTGCAAACAATTTCAATTTCGTATTCTTTTTATTCACCTGTCAATACATTTCACGGTATAACCTTATTCATCTTGAGGTGTTGCAGAGTAGGCCATTTTATGAACCTGAATGCCAGCCTTCAGCCTTTTTCGAGCCCCATGGAGTTTCACCAACTGTATTATGTGAGAAGCTCTCTGATGTGCTTATCCAACAGCAGGGAAATCATATATCAGAGCTGGAGTCTGAACTGAAATTGGCTTATTCCAAACTTCAACAGAAGGAATCTGAGCTCAATGCACTAAAGGATTGTGTGAAGCGTCTAACTAATTTCTCTCTCTCAACCATCTCAGGCAAGCTTCTAGCTTCCTTTTGATTTGCTAAGTACATTGTGCTGTTTTGTTTCATCTCCTACATCATGAATAGTGTCAAATGAGATCCTTCTTAATGAACCTCATTGGTATTGTTTGTTGATGTGCAATTTTAGGCCTCAACTTGTTAACCTATCGCGAATTTTCTCATTAGATTCAAACCCATGAAAAATCAACTGCCTCCCATACCATTAACAAACTATTAGTACAAGGACTAAAACTAAACATTGATGTAGAATTCAAGTTAAAATTTTGTTGAGCAAGTGCTTTCATTATGACCCTATTCTAAACAATTTCCTCTCTGGTCATCCTTCATCAGACGAAGAAGCCGACACATTCCTATAACAAAGCTTGATTATTCAGTAAACTCACGCTTCAAAGATGGGGCCTAGTTCAAGTTTGCAGGGAATCAGAAGACCAGATCGGGCAGCAATGAATATAGCCATCAATTATGCAGTAATACCATCAACTTAGGTATGTATATTAGGCAATAACAAGATCATTGTGCTGATTTGGGTCATCATTGTGAAATCTCTGCTACCGTTCAGTGCATGTTTCTTGCTCTTTAGATGTATTTGCCTAACCTCTATACATGCTTCCTGTTCTGTCTATATTGACTAATGTTAAAAGTTCAAACTTTTCATCTTTTAGCACTCTGAATGTTATATAATACGGCTCTATTTTATCTGTGCAAAACTATATGTATATCTGTGGGGCTCAATTTCTAGTGCCTTGGGCCAAAACTTTAATTATAGATTTCATACATGGTTGTTTAGTGACTTGGCCCATCTTTTTCCCTCCCCATGTCAGCTCTTTCCTCTTTCAGTGCAAAACTGAAAGCTTAAGTTAATCTTTTTTGTCTCTTGTTGTTGTACGTATATCTGAAATTTGATATTTGGTGGGGTGAGTTAGTCTTCAATTACTGTTAAGAGTTTAAAGGAGACAGATAATGGGAGGGGCCATGGAAATCTGTTTTTTGGTGGGAGATTTGCCTTTTCTTTACCTTTTTTTAACCATCCAACAAGCTTCCAGAGGCCATTCCATTATTTCCGACTTTCTAGTGTTAGCCATAGATTGATTACCTTGAAGATTTCCTTTTTAGATGCATCTTCTTGTTCCTTTTTGCTGCTGTTTGCCTCCTGCATACCAGTGGTGAAAAAAAAAAGGTGAATTTGGCCAGACAAGTGGAACTGAGTGACCTTGGTAATTAAATTCCTGTCTAGAATCTCTGGGTTCTCTTTGCTTTATTAGAACAAGCTTGTTTTGATTCACTGGGCTGGTAAAATCAAGTTTTTTATGATATAATTAATATTTTTACTTTTTACCCTTTCTATAAAGAATGTATAGTTGCTGCTTTGTACATGTGGTTCACTTGGACAGGTAATGTGCTAACTGATGTTTCGAATATTTTTCTGTATAAAAAAAATGTGCATCACTTGAACACTTGGATTGATTTTTATCTTCCAGGAAACCCCAGGGTTTCATGCAAGATAGGCATTAAGGAGTAACATACCCAACAAGCATTAGGCATTTAGCCTTGCCTCCACCCATTCGTTTACGTTTTTTGTTGCTCTTGTCGACTGGGTTATCCGCTTACGAATTACAGTATCAAAATACAAGCAAACTAAGAGTTAGGATCCGTTTGTATCACCATAAAAGCAAAACATACCTTTAAATCAGATGTTAACTACACGGAGGTTTTTTTTTGGATCTGAAAATGCAAATCAGTTCTACCTGCAAAGGAATAATGAGTAGTCCTATAATGTATGATGTGAGGGAAACGGACCAAATGTGTCAATCAAAATCGAACAGAAGACGATGCTTGGCCAGCAAGGCTTTTGCAGCTCCACACTCCAAGATCACGTCTTTCAAATCAACTGTCTTCTCTTTTTCGTAGCTCCAAGCATATACTCCTACTTTACTTGCAGTAAATAAACGGGGTGGCTATATGCACTCAGCGCAGGTGCTATATGCACTCCTTAGTACGGATTATGGATTCGCCTGTTGTAATTTTTTAAAAAATAAACGGACGGATCTAAGATCCGTCCTATGTAAAAAAAAAATAGAAAGCTGCGTTTGCAGCTTTATGTAAAGCTATGAATTTCAATAAACACAAGGGCGGATCATAGATCGGCCCTTGTACTCTTTTTCTTTTTTAAAGCTGCAAACAACTTTTTTATTTTTATTTTTTTGTTTTTTTTTTTAAAAACTACAAGGGCGGATTCGCCCTATGTAATTTTTTAATTTTTTTATAACGGACGGATCCTAAGTTTGCCCTACAATTAAACACTTGGTTTATAATCATTATGAAATTTTAAAAAAATAACACAATGAATTGGAATACGTTCGATTTTGAAACGGATTTATGATCCGTTCGTTTTATTTTTTTAAAGTTAAAACTTAAATTTTTTTTAAAAAAACAACGGACGAATCTGATCTCTCTGTGTTTTTATGTATTTTTTCCAAAAATTTTAAGCTTGCTTCTTTTAAAAAAAATACATAAAAGGATCATAGATCTGTTACTTATATTGAACGGATTTTTTATCCGTTCGTTACTTTTTTTAATGTCAAACATATTTAATGATCGACATTTAACAAGTTGAGGTTCAAACGAAATTAAGATTCGTTCGTATGAATATGTATATAGCACATGTCCTCTATACATATCGCTAGGGGTGGGCACAAATCCCGCAAATCCCGGGCCCGTCCCGATCCCGGTGGGATTTGAAAAAAAAAATATTGAATCCCGTCCCGCAAAAATTATGAGGGACAGGACGCGGGACGAGAATTTCTTATCCTGCAAATCCCGTCCCGTCCCGCATATATTATATATATATATATATATATATATATATATATATATATATATATATATATATATATATATTAATTAAGTAATATATATGTGTATATGTATGCATGCATGTATACACACCGTATACTTTATATATACAGTTTTTTGGTAGTTTGTATATATACACTGGTCGTTTGTATAAATATACAGTGTACACATACATTTTTATGTTGTGTGTGCAGTGTATATATACACTTATATACTGTATACATATACACATATTACCGTATATATACAGAATATATATATTGTGTGTAAATTATATTTATAACATGTCTAGTGTGTATATATAAGTAAAATCGTAAAATATAAAAAAAATATTATAAATCTATACATGTTACGCATTTGAAAACCGTAAAATATATAGGAATTTTAGATTTTTTTATAAAGGTTTTTATTTGAGGGACAAAGCCTGTCCCGTCCCGGTCCCGTCCCGTGAGGGACAAGGCCCGCGCGGAATTGAAAAAAAAATAGTGAATCCCGTCCCGCAAAAATTACGCGGGACGGGACGCGGGACGACCCCCATCCCGTCCCGTTCCGTCCCGCGCCCACCCCTACATATCGCCTTGTTGATAAAATATTGCACTCCGTAGATATTATCCCCCGTCTATAAATATTCGGGCCTTTTGGGTTACTATTATAATAATTGGGTGTATTTGGATTTTAGGGCTATCAGGTCTTAAATATAAAGTTTTTTGAGACATTTAGGTTCAAATTGTTTTCGTTCTCATGCCTAATGTTCAAACCCAAAATTTTTTGTGTTCAAACTAAGTTTTTGGAGTCGGATCACATTTAAACAGATTTACTATGGTTGCATTATTATTAAAAGTTTTTATTGTTTTGTATTTTTTTATTGTTTTCTAGACGACTATGTTTACTATCTAAACCCAAAAATGAACTTTTAATAATCCCCCGTTAATTAAAACTTGTCGTTTTAGTAAGTAAATCTTGTTAAGAAAAACTTGTCATTTTAAATATTTTATCATTTACTTTTTGAACTATATTTATTAGTTGTAGTTTTTTTAAGTCACATCTGTTACTCAAAGTTTATTAGAAAAAAATAATACAGTACGGCGTAATGATGATTTTGAGGGTAAATAGGAAAAAAGTTATGGATGTAAATAGTAACATGTGAGAAAGGGAGTAGATAGCAAAGTCCCAAATAGAACAGTTCATTTTGCACGTCTGATCTCTCAAATCAACCATCCGTGCAACATTTTTTTGTTTGTTTTTTATAGAGTGAAATTAAAACTCAACCCTCAAAATAAATACGGAGTACACTACTGCAAGTTTTTTAAAAAGTTAAAAAAATATAATAAAATATTTATTTTTTTATTTTTTTAATAATTTGATACTTAATAGTACTAATAAGTATTAAATTATTAAAAAAAATTGATGAAAAAGTTAATATTTTATTACTATCTCCGTTCGGCAAAACTTGTCGTTTATTATTTACGCACGCTTTTTTAGAATGATAAAAATTATATAAAATATTCATTTTATGCAAATATCAATTAGATTACTTATTGGGATTTATATTTAAATTAGTTGTTTGAGATTTTGTGCAGGATTTGATTTGGTTATTGAAGATTTGGGGTTGACTTTCTAGAAGCCTCTTTGAGGATTTTGTGGAGCAATCTTCACATTCAAAAGGTTGTTGGTTTGTTGAGATCTTCAAGAGATTTGGTTGAATCAATCTTTGGTTGCCTTCAACGTTTCAAAACAAACCATCACAGTCAAGGCCTTACTGAAAGCCAAAACCATGGTTTCCAGGTTTTGGTAAGACCTTACTAGTTTTGATAAGGCCTTACCAATACTGTGCAACAGTTTTATACGAGCCTGTTTTTTATGAGCTTATTTATTAGGCTCGTAAATCCGACTTTATTTAGAGCATTATTGGGCCTAGATTTATTTGATGGGCCAGTTTTTAACTAAGGCCGATATATATATATATTTGGTTTGATTCTTTTAAAGTCTAACTTTTACTAACCATATATATATAGATATTTCTTTGTTTGACGTGAGATTTTCCAGGGATTTGTTTGAACAAATCTTCAGCCCTTTCAACGTTTCTATTTCAACGTAGCTTCTGGAATAATCGTTCAAACGCTAAAGCTCCTCCCAGGCGGATATCTCGCAACGTATCTCAAGCAACGTCTTCAACAAACATTCAAACGTTTGAATTCTTTCAATTCGAACGAGACGACCTATTTAAGGAGAAGAGGAAGATTGCAGCAAGTAGAAGTTTCACCCCCTGCGCATACAAGTTCTCCTGTAATCCTTGGTCTCCTACACCAACCGATCTCGTTTCTCTCCTTGTTCTTCTTGTTTTATCTTTTGAGAGTTTGAGAGTTCATTGAGCTTTATCGTACAATTCATTTTGAGTTATACACAGGGTTCTTTACCCAATCATAGAGGATACTTCGGTATCCTTAGAAGCTTTATTTCACTAGTGCGTTTGGGTTGCTAGATAGGAAGTTAGTCTAGAAGTGGGTAAGTCTTCTAGAGGTTGTATCTAGGGCTCATAAGATAAAGTGAAATAAAGTTGTTGAATCCTACGGGTTGGATAACCCTAGGCGGGGACGTAGGCGGTTGTGCCGAACCTCGTTAACAAGTCTTGTGTCCTTTACTTTCTGTTCGTGCTTGCCTTTCCTTTCGTACTTATTCGTTTCATTATATTAACTTGTTTCTGTTTTACAGATAAGGTCTTACCTCTGGCTGATAAGGTCTTACAGTTTCTGCATTTTTTAAAAAGTTGTCATACTCTATTCTTCTCCCTTTGCTAGAGTATTTGTTAGCCTTTTATTTGCCTATTCCGCACTTCAATCATGCTTGCTTGCTGTTCGTGTATCCTATCGTCCTGGGTCTATCGGAAACACTCTCTCGACTTGTTCGGGGAAAGAGTGCGTACATCCTGACCCCCAGACCCCGCTTTAGCGGAATACACTGGTTGTTGTTGTTGTTGTATCAATCACCCTATGCACCAAAACCTATTCATTTCGCATACCGTTGCTTGTGCATTATCCACTTCTTGTGATGGTAATGTATTATGACACAACACAGTATTGATATAGAAAATTTTTAACCAGCTGCATTTGAAAGCAAGGGTGTGTTTTCTCAACAGAAAAATGAAAACAATGACAAAAACACCAGAGAGCATAGTTCAATACGAACTAGTTGAAACAGAAAACTAAAACTATTCAGGCAAGCAGAAAGCCATCAATGTTCTACAAAATTTAAGACCTTGGCTTCTCCTTCTTCTCCTTGAACAAGGCAAGCAGAGACACACCAGACACCTTGACAACCTTGAACCTTACCCCAGGAATATCTCCAACAGCATGTCCTTTACGTCCAAATCCGGCAATCAACACTTCATCCTGTATAATCAAAGCATAATAGACGCAGGTTAATGATCAGTCTTGGAAGAGTTGGAAAAGGAACTAATTTAGGACATTTTGTTTATCAAATCAATAAATCTACAGATCAGATAGAAAAGTATTTGCCTCCAGAATTGTTTCAAGAAAATACATGTAAATGAACCACACATATTTAACATTTTCAAGCCAGAAAGCCAAATCACTTACGTTCTCCTCAATGTAGTTCAAACAACCATCATTGGGAACAAAGGCAGCAATCTTCTTTCCATTCTTAATGAGTTGCACTCTGGCACACTTTCTAATGGCAGAGTTAGGTTGCTTAGCCTCAATACCACTGCAGAGAATAACAAAGGTTAAGCACTGTTAAACATTGAACAAAGTAAATTCAATGACAGCATCAATCAAGGGCTTACATCTTCTCAAGCACAATACCCTTGGCATGGGAAGAGCCAGAAAATGGTTTCTTCCACTCATTTCCAAGGTGAGACTTCTTGTAAGCCTTGTCGGCCCACCTCTGCGCGATGCGGTGCTTCTTGAGCTTGCGCCCAGCTCCCATACCACGTGTCTTACTGCAGGAAGACAAAGTGAAGATAACCATTAACAGTCATCATCTTGCAAACATCCAACACTATCTCCACCTCACCCAAATCAGCATATAGAATCAATTACAGTAAACACTGTTACACTACCATCACTTTTTCTCAGCTAATATCTCTAGGTCTCACACAAACTATCATGCCGGCAACCAATCTAGTCAACACCACTAACTGATACATAGTTAGAAAACCACTATTTCTCAGCTGCATAACTTCTGATTCATGAAGACTTCAATCCGATGGAAGGCCGATTTCAATTAAAGGAACGAAATTAACATTAACTGAGATTTGAGCGACACAATCACTATGATCCTCCGTCACGTTTTAAATTTCGTAACAAGGAATTTGAGGTCTAAACAGAGAATTAACAGATTAATGAGGAAATCAGAAGTTTGTAAATCAAAAGAATGAATGAAGAGCATACCCCATAGCTGTTGATGAGTTCTCTCGAAGGCTGAGAGGTTTGGGAGATGAGGAGAGCCGCTAATGAGAGACGCTGGAAACCCTAAAATTCACCCTCTTTGCTTGAAGCGGTAGTCCGTTTTTATATCTGGCACGCTGCTGTCGACCGGTTGGATACTGGGCCCGATGGGCTTCTTTGTTCTTCAGCCCATTTCCTCACGAGCCCAATATATTTTGTGTTCAGGCCCACATAAAACATAATGGAAATACAACAATTTGTTGTTTTGTAATTTTAGGGCGTGTTTGGATTCCAACGCATTATAAACATTTGAATAGTGTTTGTCTAATTATAAACTGTTTAAAATAACGTAAGTTTTAAATAAAATATATTATAAATTGTGTTAATTAAACACTCGTTTTTCCATAAAGTTTATAATTACATTGTAAACTAAATATAATTAATTGACACAATTTATAAGATATTTTATTTAAAATTTATGTTATTTTAAACATATTTTAATAACATCAACTTGGTTTAAAATGAGGCAATTTTTTTACACTGGGAAATAAATTAGAGTAAAGCTAACAACGCATGAAATAGCTTCACCTTAGAGCGTCTTTTCAGACGAGAACCTTCAGTTCTGAATCAGCAGACAACACATCGTCGGCAGGGATACTGAACGCTAGATGACAAATTCAATCGGCAACAGTATTTGATTCCCTGAAAATATGGAAAATATAAACAGAATTAAAAGCAGTTAATAATAATCAAGAATCAGTTTGTAGGAGTTCAATATTCCAACAGCAGGTCCAAATCCCTAACAGAGCCTTGATAATGGTCAAGTTACCCCCTTCAATAAGCAAGTTCTTAATCCCTACTTATGTCGCTCTTAAAACTCTATTTCGAAGTGCTAGAGCTTCAGCATAGACAATCGAAAGTGTTATTACAAGTACCAATATTTTCTATAACATTTAACGATTTTGTGTGACCCTGATTCCAAGTACTTTCTTAAAATCATTAATTAATGATTTACAATGCTCTTTCGTTAAAAAGAAAGCACGATTCTTGCCTAATGTCAAACAAATATACTTCATGTTTGCATTGGTTTGGACATGTTCAAAGGAAACCTCCTTTAAACATGTATATATATGTGTGTGTGAAAGTTTGGATTTAGGATTTAGGGGAGGGGTAGATCGAAGAAAAGTTGGATCATTCGTCATGATCTTACTCTCTTGACCAGTTGATTCTCATAGAAAAAATGACTATAGATAAAGACCACTAGGAGAGTATTCGAACAATGGATGCTTAGCCTTCCTTGATATTTGTATTTGTTTATGTCTTTGGCTATCCTTACTCTACAGCTGTGTATGACTCTTTTTACTTTCCGAACTCTTGTCTTACTTATCTTGGCTATGTGTCTCTCGAAAACACTTTTTCGACTTGTTCGGAGAATCTTTACTTATATATTTGTTTTACTGCTCTCCTTACTCTACCGTTGTGTATTAACTTTTTTAACTTTCTGAACTCTTGTCTTACTTACCTCGACTATGTTTCTTGGAAACACGCATTATAATGACCGCATTTCAGCTAGCTACGCTTGAATTGCAACACAAAAGCTTGAGGCTTTTCAGCTAGCTACGCTTTTTTATTTGTGCAGAAGAAACTCAATTGCTATCAAAACTGAAAGATGGATAAAAAGAGCTGCTTTAATTAGCACAGATTATACAATGACCGCATTCAAATGGAAATATGCAGCATTAGAATTTCAGAACAGATTCTACGGTTCAAAAATTCAAACATCTTAATTAGTTTCTACATCATTTCACAATTGGGCAACTTCAATTCCATGGACAGATTTTTGTAGCAATCTAATCAACTGCACATCCAAAATACAATGGCTTCTCGAATAGAATGAGCTCGCCTTGACTTCAACTATACCTCTCCCCAAAAACCACTAGCCAGAGAACCTGTCAACAAAATTTGAATGATACACTTGGTAGATGAAACTGTATAAAGGATTTAATGAACCATGAAAGGAGCAATACAAGTGCCAGCTTACTTCATTATTTCTGACCCTTCTTCCACAGACCGCCTATTTTCTTCAACATGTTGGCGTTTTTCTTCTTAGGAGAATCATCGTCCATGTGATCCGAGAAGGGTGAATCCATCCTCATTCCAATGGTGTGATGATAGCTACTGTCAAGAGAAATCGTTCTGTCAACCAATTTTGCGTCACTGCGTGGGGAGAGCATCGCAGCAGCGGCCTCAGCAGCCTTCCTCCACTGATCTGCTTGCACTTTCAGCCTCCTCAGTTCGGATTCCAGCTCTGAGTTTTCATTCTGTGCTGCCTGTAGTTGTTCGACGACCTTTGTTGCTCTCCGGTTGCTTTTATCTGCTTCTTCTGTTGCAGAGCAGAGTTTCATCAAAGCCTCCTTTTCAGCTGACTTTGCAGCCTGTGCTACTGCAACGGCTTCCTCGTTTAACCTGCTTCTATCCGTTTCCCTCTCACTGATCTCGGTTCTCAACGTCTCATTCTCCTCTGCTAGGGTTTGGATATGAGTTTCTCTGTCGAGCAAGGCTGATTTCAAGTGTGTGAGGTCTACCTCCAATTTCTTCAGCTCCACCCTCAGTTCAGATTCTTTTATACTCGTCTGGTTTCCCAGGATTCTGATACTTAACTCTTCGTTCTCATGTGAAATGTATTGCAGCGAGTTCTGCTTTGACGTCAATTCCGTTTTCAAGTGTTCAATTGCATCTGTTGCGTTTTTCAACTCTTCCTCCAATTCAGTCTCCTTGTGACTTGATTCTATCTTCGCACGCTCCACCGCTTCATAAGCACTTCTGATCTGCAGAGTACTCTGGATATATTCTTCCTGGTATCTAACCTCAGATGCCTCTAAAGCGGACTTCAATTGTGCGACCTCTAGTTTGAGGGAATCAATTTCCAGCTTAAGCTCGTTTGTCACCTTATCCTTGTGACCATCCCTTTTAGGCATGTCCTCGCCACCAGAACTATCTGCAGAAGTTTTAGGATCACTGCTAGCTACGTCTGCCTGAAGTTGGCTCACAAGATTCTCCAATGTGCTAACTTGTGCCTTTGATTGCTCTAGCTCGGAAGCTAAGCTGTTGTACGCTTCCATTGCTTTCAAGCGATCTGACTGAATTGCTTCTGCAGTTGCCTTGGTTGCTTCTAGCTGAGCTTGAGCTTCACTTGCCACTTCAAAAGCGCGGACCTCTGATTCCTTACTACCAGCCAACTGAGACCTCATCTCCTGGACCAGCTCTAGAGTTTCAGACAGCTCGATTCTTAAATTTTGGATCTCTGCGTGTGCAGATTCAGCATGTCTGCTCTGCGTAGCTTCGGATTCAGCCACTATTTCAAGCTGCTTCTTTAGCCTTTGGATTTCAATCATGGCAGACGCCAAATCAGCACTGTCCAGAGCATGTTGCTTCTGGAGAGCCTCAAGTTCAGATTGCCATACTTGATCCCGTTCGTGGGATATTTTACGTAGTTCTTGAAGTCTAGCTTCCTCAGAATCAGAAAGCTCTACCAATTGCTCACGGGACTCTTCCAACTTAGCTGATAAGGACGATATTTGCTTCCTAGTCTCTTCAGCCTCTTGCTGAGCTTGTCTCTTCTGTGCCTCAAATGAGCTCAGGTGCTCCTTAGCCCTCTTCAGCTCCTCCCGGAGCTGAGCAAGCTGTGACTCGAGCTCGGAAACTTTGCTGATCCGCTTCTTCTGAAAATAGAAGACAAGAATAAGGTTCAATTGCATCATTCAACAATGATGGGATTTCAGCGTGCTCCGAATTACATAAATTATGATATACATGCTAAACTTTTGGAACGCTCCTGAATGAAGAATTAGCAATTGAAGTCTGAATATTTTCAAAATTTGAATGGTTGAAGTTCGAATAAAAAGCATGAGATAGCCTTTGCGTCTTCTATTGTTCCATGTAACAATTTTGTCCATTGGCTTTGGAACAAGGGATGCTTTCGATCAAGATAGAGATAGTTTACCTCGGGTATAGGGCTTCTTGGAGATGCTCGGTCCACAGTCTTGGGACTGCAGTTCTTCAGGTTCCTATTATGATTTGGTGAAGGAACAGGGCTAGAAATCCTAGAATCTGACACTGCAGGCTTAGTCGTACGAGCAGTTCGAGGTGTAGCAGGTGATGTCTTTTGAGGCCGGTCCAAGGAGCCATTCCTGAATATAGCAGTAATGAATATAACATTATTTAAAATCGGAGAAAACTAAAAAGAACTGTAATACAAGACTCGAGTTACATTTAAGTTTTCAAGTATGGTTTGCCTCTTTCTGGATTGAAAAATCTCTAATCTATGGCTTCCTAAATATGGTAGAGAATCAATGACTTAAAGCCACATATTCTCAAAGAAAAGACTTGTCGGGTAATCTAGCAGACAGCAGTCATCCTAACAGAGACATACAGAAAAGACTAAAAACTGCGCATCTTGACCAAGAAACAATGTATTTGCTTTCAAGCACAACGAAAGCGAATATATTGTTTAATCTATGTTACATTAGATCAGAAATTCCAATTTTTCCCCCTCCAAAAACTTCTCTATGTTGGAAAATTGCCTGCCTACATTCGATCACCACGGAATCATCAGATTTACGTACAACAGTAAATTACTTCAAATATACCAACATAAGGATAAGCAAGCTCCAAGGAATTTTTAGGAATCAAATGAGAGAAAATAAATGCAGATAATAAAGAGATGGGGGCCAATTTAGACCATGGTACCCACAGGAACTACAATCATCCACTTAACACTGTCCCTACTAGACAAACAAGAGATTGCACAGGGAATCGCCGTAAACTAATATGCTAGTCAGAATCAATGCTCAACAATTATCAAGCAGTCACTTATCCCCTTACAGATGAGTATAACTATAAACAGTGCATATCAAATATGTGGTTGTCATGAACTATGAACAGGATACGAAAAATTTACCTTGATTTCGCAGTCTGCATTTTCACCTTCGCTTAGTGCCCCACTGATCCACACCCACCAAAGGCTAAGAAACAATTTTAATGGCTTTGTACCTTCAAAAGAGACAGTTAATTCACATGTAGAAATGAGCAATAAATTGCTAATCAGGTACAAGAGTCTTAAAAACCAGGTTTTCGGCTTAAACCTAAACCAACAAACAGCAAAATCCCTTCAAAGGAACTCCACGGAAGCTACCGCCATTTGCACCAACCAAACAAACCCTACACCAGCAAGAGTTTGAAAAAGGCAAAACTAAAAGCCACCCAGGAAAACAAGAACATTAAATCAAAGCTCCCACACACACACAAAAAGAAAAGACCTTTTCTTTTGATATATTTTTATAGTTCCTTTTTAGTGCTTGGCTTTCCTCCTTTTTACTCCATGACTAAAACTGTTTTTTTTTTCTGAATTGATTATTAATGGAATAAGTAATCCAGAAGCAATGGCCAAGAAAATGACCCCCAATGCAAAACAAAATGATTTGGTGGCTAACCCTTTAGTCAATTTTTGTCCTCTCTTTAAACTTACCAATTCACAACTGATTTGGTTCCACTGTTGTCTTTAGGGCCCAAATGTGTACCCCTAAAGTGGGCAAGCAATTACAGCACTGTTGAAATGTTGCAAACACCACTTACATTCTCATCGATAAAGGAATTGCAACGGCGAAACAAATGAAGCTTAGATCTGTTATTGAAATCGCAAGACGAAGCATAGGAAGCTTAGCGACGATGTAAAAATGAAAAAAAAAATGAGGCACAAAGCTTCGAACTTTAAACATGTCTGATGATCCAAAACCTACAGTTTGCCGGCAAAATCAAAACAGAAAGCGAAAATGGAACGAAATGAGAGGGGAAGAGAAATCGTCGATCTGAGGATTGCAATCGCATTGAAACAGAGAGAGAAAAGGAGAGCAATGCGAGTACCTTAGGTGGGAGGCGGAAGGCGAGGAGGTCGGGGGAAGAAGAAAGGAACCCTAAAAGGGAGAAAGGGGCGAAACGTTTCAGGTAAAGGCGAGAGAGGGAGCAGCTAATCAGTGAGATACTACTGAGTACTGACGGGGGGATCGGTATGAGGGGGGGGAGCTCAGTTTCCCACGCCTTCACTCTCTCTCTCTCTCTCTCTCTCTCTCTCTCTCTCTCTCTCTCTCACTGTCTCACACACAAAAACAGAGGCGTTGGAGTTGGGCTGTTCTGTGAGTCTGTGACTGAGCGGGGGGACTCTACTGTAGTCTAAAAGTCTACTTTGACATGTGTTATCTGACTTACTTTTTCACATTACACGCGCCTTATTCCTATCAGGTTAGGTCATGTTTATCAAGCGATACTAGAAATACTAATATTTTATTCTTCTCTTTCCGCCACATCATCATAGCATCTCATTCTCACTTTTTCCATTTTATCAATAACATTCCTAGTATCTCAAAACTAATCATTTACTATTAATTCAAATTACAAATATACCCCTCTCCGATAATTAATTTCATTCCCGATTATATTATTATATTCATTTTTTATTATTAAAATATTAATATTAAATTAATATTTTTATAAACTAAATAAGGATAAATATATATAACCCAATAATTATTTTTTTGGTATTATTATTATACATGATTGTATTTTAAGAAAGATAATTTTTTCAAAATAAATTTGAACTTGATTTCTTGATGTAGAGAAAAATGAATCTAATATTGTGGTATTTTTTTAAATTTTTTTTCATTTTTAATACCGAAATACGTATTTTAAATATGTAAAACATACCCCCAACAAGACAAATCCTAGCCGTCCAAGGTAGGTCATGTGTCTCCAATCTGGCACTCATCTCTGCAAGCGAATCTGGAGGCGCCACCTGTCCACCATGGATCAAATTGCAGCAGGTTCCCTCCATGTCTTCACACTGCGTTTCGGCTTTTGATCCTTGGAAGCGACGTCGTTTTTGTCCCATTTCTTCCGAAAAAAATTAGTGCGCACCAGCTCACCTAACACACTCTTTATATTTACTCCTAGTATCGATACTAGTATAGTATCACACAAGTATCGCTTTGCCCACCGTAGTAATTTTTTAATATTATATTCAATAGTATCGGTGCACAGTGTTTTGCCGATAAAACTGCCCTTAGTAGTTTATTACGTTTCGCTGATACTAGTAAATAGTGTCCTCCTGATCAATTGATCATGTGTTTTGCGAAAAAATTATCGATTTAAATATGGATGTTTGTTGGTGTTTATAGGAACTCTAAAATGACGAAAAAATTATCTTATCGATTTAAATATGGATGTCGTGTGTGCGGAAAAAATTATCTTATCGATTTAAATATGGATGTCGTGTGTGCGGGCTCACATACGGGAGACTTGAACAACACATAAATCTAACAGGGTTCCATCTCAAAACCAATTGGCAATGAGAGAGTAACCCTTCAACCTTATATGTTGTTCAAACATTCTCTATATTACCGATGTGGGATAACCACATTCCAACTTAGGGCATATGGATAGGTGTGAGAGTCTGAACTTAGGTGATATTTGTCGTGACAGAGGTAGTTCGAATAAGAGTTAGATAGAAGTTAATTGTAAGAACCCGACACTCCTATCACTTTCATAAGATATATAACCATGAATCGGAACCACTGAACGAGTTGTATTTCAATCAAAGAATGTGTAGTTTTGTTTGTCCATGCCTTTTGCCCGATACGGTAAATGGGATTAATGGACTCACTAGTTTTTGCAAATTTCAAATCAATGACTCGTCTGATGTTGAATGGGCAAATTACTTTGAATGTAAAACAAAGAGATTGGTGACATACAAGTTTGGAGGATATGCCCAAAAAAAGGTAGAGAGGAGAAGTACATATATTGCTTTGGTTAGAATGAAAGTAAGTGATCAAACGTGCAAATTAAACCCTCGCATGGCTTAAGCTGGTCCCTGCTGCTGATGCTGACAATTCAACTGTTTCTCAGCCCACAAATCCCACCCCCAAAACCTTTGACTATCAGTACTCCGTACTACAGTTAAGCTGCCTAAATTCACTTCAAAATGTATTTAAAATTAAACATGCTTGTAAGTTTCATTAGGTCGTTAATAAATTTAAATGACATATTTTTTTATTAGATAAAGTTAAATGATATGCTAATATGATGGCTGATGGGACTGACAAATTAACTTAAAAACTTTTATCCTTGAGGGTTTGAGACGGTTTGAGGGTTTTTATTGAGCAATGGTTTGACTTAGGTTTGGATTTGCGGTCTGGTATGCTGTGTTGTTCTTGTTG
Source organism: Persicaria maculosa (assembly GCA_963922045.1). Classification (NCBI taxonomy): domain Eukaryota; kingdom Viridiplantae; phylum Streptophyta; class Magnoliopsida; order Caryophyllales; family Polygonaceae; genus Persicaria; species Persicaria maculosa. The sequence goes on from OY998268.1 coordinate 54,519,407, forward strand.
TGATGCAGGCCTCATGTGAACGGTGTTTGATTTGTTGTATTTGAAGACGTCGTGGATTTGCGATTGATATCTGATGGCTCTTCAAAGGCCATAATCCGATATGTCCGCTTATGTACCCAGAGCTCTCTGTGTGCGTCCTCCGTTGGCTGATTGATTCGTTTGTCGTGTTGGTTTTGTTTTACAGTGTAGGATAGCTAGCACTTTTATTTTATTTTCGCATTTTCATTTCTGCTATTTTCTTCGTGTTATTTCCTTTATGTCATTTACTTCGGTTATTTGATTTGATTGTACATGATGGTTAGTCCATCTACCGGTTTGTCCGGTCTTTCGGTTTCTCTAGGCTTGTCTAGATAACTGAATTCTTATCTTACTTAAAAAAAAATTAAAAACTTTTATATTGGATAGTTTGATATTCACATGGTGAGTTTTTCATTAAACGTACGATAATGATTTCGGATACACCGGAGTCGATAGACAAAAACAACCTATTAACACCGGTTTCCAGATGAGGTAGAGTGGTAGACATTCTACCAGCTTGGGAGAAACCGGTGTCGACAAACTATTTTATTCGCCTACCAACTCCAATAGTTGGTATAGTTATTGTACGCTTTTGGATATTTTAGTCGTGCGTATAGTAGCCTTAGCATGATATCGAAATAAGGTATCGAATATATATTTGGGGGAGTTAGGTGATTAAAACGAAACACTATATTCTTCCCAAAGACATATATATGACTATTTACCAAACACAACCTTGTGTCCATAATACCAAAACCAATAAGACAATAGCCCAAACCAACTGAAATTCAGGGAGGGCAAGTTGGATAATTTACAACAATTACAAGTTTACAGCCACAACAAATCCTCTGCATTCAAACAACAATACAACCATCATTCCCTTTCATCTATATCATAAGAAAGAAGAAGAAAATTCACACAATTACATGACTATTGCAAAGGGCTTAGTCCCTAAACACAAAAGTACCGTTATTTTGCGTTTCACACATTAGTGTAACAATCAATCAGTGATGGAACAAGTAGACTTCCTTGACCTTGCAGGAGATGAAGGGCAAGACACTCTCCTCTGGGCGGAGCATACTGACACCCGATCCCCAGTCGAGCTTGGGCTTCCGAGTCTCGACTTAGCCCTGGCGGACTCTGTAGACGCCATGTAGCTTGGCACCGCGACACCGTCAGCAGGCGAGCTAGCGAGGCTCTCGTTATCCGCTTCCCCTACAATGCTTCGCCTCCTGCTCATGTCCGACTGCAGGCTCACCGTGCTCCTTGCATCCTCATGATCGTCGCGGTTCAGCCTCTTTCTTGGGCTGGCCCTTGCACTTGCAGCTGGCTTGGGCTTGGCCTTGGGTGTGGACGAGGTTGAGAGGCGCCCGGTTGAGTTTCTTTGCTTTTGAGTGGTGGTTGTGGTGGCTCTTAGGGAGGAGGAGGAGGATCGCACTGATCTTGGCGATGATGTGGCTGACTGCGGTTTCTCTGTGACGTGGTAGAGGAGTGCCTTGGCTATTTGGCTGCCGGAGGGAGTGGCATTGAGGGAGGAGCGGAGTGGAGCCAGGTCAGGGTTGCCCGGGGAGGCGTTCTCCCAGGGCCTTGCGTCGAGCCAGCGCTCTAGCCAGCTCCAGCCCCAATGTGGATTGATGGATTCCATGAAGAGTGTTTGAGCTGGCTTTGTTGTTGGTGAGTTCCTCCATGTTCTCTGTTACAAGAACTCACATCAGGTTACTTTTCCGTCTGCCACATCAGCTTATTTTTTCCGTTATCTAAAATCAAGTCTTGTCAAATATATCTTAGACAAAGATGGCGAGTGGAAGGTGCTTCTTGAGTTGTTACCTGATGGTTGAAGGAGTAGGCCAAAGCTCTCTCCCTTTTAATCGATGCTTCGTGCCTAATTTGTTGTCGCGCTTGGATTTGCTCCTTGGACTTTACGCTTGTGTTCCAATCGTCTCCATTCTTTTGAATGCTCTAGACATAATTTCATAACCAGAAATCATAATTCAGATTAAAAAAAAAAAGATACTACTTTGATTTGATCTTTGAACAAGGTATTGAATGAGGTTGTGTCATTACTTGTAACTTATCAAGCTCTTTAGCATGTTTGTCAAGAAGCTGTCTTTGGCGAGCCTGATTTTCTTCCGATGTCCTCAGCCTCCTTGCGTGTATCTCAGACTGCACTCGCACCAGCGCTTGCATACACTTGAGAGCATTGGCCGTTTGACGCTTCACAGACTGCCCTTGCATCAAAGTTTTCAGCCTTTCCAGGCCTCTTAAGACGCGCAGCGCTCTCCTTGCCTATTGTAAAAAACATGACAAGTACATGAACTTCACTTCACTTCACTTCACTTGCAACCAAAATACATTTTAGTGTGGATCATTACCAGGTATCCTCGGAAGGCTGTTTGTATCCTGATGGCAGCCACTTCCTCCTTTGATTTTCCAGGGAAGCGAGTAGCATTGGTCAGCCGCGCAAGTTCAGCAGCTGCCTGAGCTGCAGCCATCGCTGCCTCAGCGGCCTTGGCTGTCGCAATGGCAATAGAGGAAGTGTGCTGCTTCTGCATTTCTTCCATCTCCTTTAACTCCACACTCTCTTGAGGTGGAGCCGGTGGAGCTGCAGCTGGCTGCGGTGTGGTGATGGTTGCGGTTGTGGAAGCTATGGAGGTTGTCGCAGCAGTTTCTTCACCTTCTTCTGCCTCGTTGGGAATGGGATCGCTCACTTTTTTCTTCCCAAACCATTTCTTCTTAGATTTGCTTGACTTCTGCCAAGTAAAGAAAATCAATCAACATAAATATACAGTATGATGATAACTTATTGTTTGTTCTATATCAGACAAAGATGAAACAATCTTAAAGACCTGATCTTTCGGTTCCTTAGGCTCTGATCCGATAGCTTTCTTGACAGATCGAAACCAGCCCCCTTTTTTCCCCATCTCGGAATCTTCCTCTTCGACGTTATCCACTGTGATTTGCTGCAAACACAGCATAGATCAATTAGGTACCATAGATGATAAAAATGAGAACCTATCCTTTAATTTGTACTTGCAGCATATAATGAATCTTTGCGAATTCCAAAGATGAAGAAACAGATGTAGGGATTTCCTAGAAAAAGAGAAACTTAGCTTCATCATCCTAAATTCCTAATCTTAAGGTACACTTGAGCTAAAAGCCTAAATTACATGGATGAATCTGATTCATGATTGACTTTTAAAAGTTACCAAACCTGGGAAGAAGGAATTAAGTTAATTTTTTCGCAAGGAATTCATATAAAAATTGTTCCCAATCAATTCATATAAAAATTAAATTGTTCATCAATTTCTGTAATCACAACCTGATTAATTCTGGAGTAAATAAAACCCATGATCAAGCTCGAACTTTTTTTACCATGATCACCGATCAAAGCAACACAAGCAAAACAAAACCTCAACTTGATACTAATTCAAAATTTCAGTTACAAGGTAACAGCAAAAATCAAATTACAATTATGAAGAAACAAAGGAGATGTAAAGTCAGAAGTTCACCTGGGCTGAAAAAAACAGCGGCAAAGAAACAAGTGCTTCAGAGGAGGAAAAAAAAAACGAATGTTGAGAGGAGAAATTTACAGATTGCCGGCCTGAAGTCTTAAAAGTCTAAAGAGGAGGAGGAAAGAAGTTGAGACCCTCAACATGAAAAAAGCAACAGATGACAAAGAAGCTGAATTTTTCTGAAATTAAATAAAATTAATTAAGAGATGGTCGTTGATGCTTAGTGCAGTCCCACTACAGGCAGTTTAGGCCCCGCCATTTCCTGGGCCGTTAACATCATCAATTCCATCGAATTCCTATTAGGGTTCAAAATTGAACTGGTCAAATTGCAATTGAGATTAGATTGAACGGTATGTGGTGTTTGGTTGATTTCTAATCGGAGGAATATTCATAAAGACTCGACCTTGTGAGTTGTTGTGATGGTAAAGATTTCCAGGTTCGAATCCTGGCTGCAGCATAATTTTTTTTTTTGATAGGGATACAACAAATTAACCCACATTAGGAATTCAGCAAACCCTTGATTTTGTTTTCTGCAGCCCGAAAGATCTTCAATTCCCAACAATGGCGAACCCGCCTCTGAAGGCCATAACCCTAACTCACGTCCGCTACACCAAGGGCGACCGGCTCGGCGTCTTCCTCGCATGGATCTCCCTCGTACCGATCTTCATCGTCTTCGGCGGGTTCGCCTCTCACTTCCTCTTCCGCCGTGAACTCCAGGGCGTCTTCTTCGCCCTCGGCCTCTTCGTTTCCCAATTCATCAACCAACTGATCAAAACCTCCGTTCAACAGGATCGCCCCGTCACCTGCGCCCTCCTCGAGACGTGCGATTCCCATGGCTGGCCCTCCTCCCACTCGCAATTCATGTTCTTCTTCGCTACTTACTTCTCCCTCCTGTGCTCTCGCAAAGCTAGGGTTTCCCGCGGCGGACAAAGGCAGGTCTTCCTCGAGCTCGTCAATTGGATCTTGGCGATCCTCACTTTGTATTCTAGGGTTTACTTGGGGTATCATACGGTTGCGCAGGTGTTTGCCGGCGCATTTGCGGGGATCGTGATTGGGGCTTCTTGGTTTTGGGTAGTTCACAAACTGTTGATTGGTTTCTTCCCTGTAATTGAGGAGAGTCAGCTTGGAAGATGGTTATACATCAAAGATACTTCGCATATATCCAATGTGATGAAGTTTGAGTATGATAATGCCAGAGCTGCCAGGAAGGAGTTAGCTGATAAAGGGGAATAGCTGATTGCTGCATAGCTTGTTGATGATTGATTACCTCTTCGTTTTCGGGTATGCAGGATGCAATTTTCTTGCCATGTATTTTAGGTTCCGAACTTTTGGCTTGCTTGTGATACTGATTGGTGTGTCTGTATCAAGTTTTAAGATTGGTAGCTCCAGTGGAATGTGTTATTCATCAGATTCAAAACTTTGATTTGCTTTTCTGATTAGTTGTCTAATTGTTCACCACCAAAGAAGCAATATTTGTCACAGTCTAGTTGTTTCACTGATTCATCTAATGATTCCTGGTAAAGAATGTTGCTTTCCGAGTTCCGATTTGGATGTCTGAGTTTGTATCTGGATTGCTGTCAAGCTTGTTGAAATATGAATCTTTCAGGCCATTCTTCCAGTTTTACTGCCTTTTGGTTTCCAAAACGGTCTTCCATTCATCTGTAGTTTGATTGTTCTACTTAAGGTCTATTATCTGAAATTTTGGGAGATTGAAGCTAAGGAAGTTTCATGCTTTACCCTTGTTTCACATTAGAATTTGATGCAGTTCGATTCAATGCGAAGTTTCTCCATCACAGCTTGCTTTTAAGCTTCAAGGTTGAGTGGGTTACTGATGCACAACCCTAAATGGTTCACAATGTTGATCCTTGATTCCTCATCTCAGATAGCAGTATGGATAATGGAATAAAAGAGGGAAAAACCTAGATTTCAGTTTCACTCATTTCAACTATTGGTTAATGATTATCCATAATCTTCTCATGCTTGCTTTCTAACCATGAACTTAGTTGTCCATTAAACAAGGTTATCCATGTCTTTGAAGTGGACATATATATATCCATGAACATTTGCTTTCAGGTCAAAATCATGAGACTGGCTTTTAGAATTGACGAATGCGCGACTTTATAGCCAATTGTTTGCCTTGATTCCCTTGTGCAGATGGCTGCGATTGAACGAATCCAGGGCGTTAGTGAAGTGCGTGTTATGTACGAGGTGCCCCCATTTGTTTCGGCAATGCATGATCGTCTGAACTTCTATGGTTACTACATAAATAGCATTTCAAACACTGACCAAAAAAATCTGCAATTGTATTTTTATATTTTTTTAATTTCACTTTTCAATATCTGCTCTTGTCCAGCTTATGCTGCCAGCCCGCCATTGCTGCTGAACTCAAGTCCTCTTACAAAATACGTAGTATAGTTCAATAGAACTCAAGCCACCTCCGATTTCGAGACCAAACGCATATCACCTCCGATTTCGAGACCAAACGCATATCACCTCCGATTTCGAGACCAAAGGCATATCCCTGCGGAAAGCTTTGAACCACCGAGCTACACACTGACCAACTTCACTCGCCGCTGGCGCCAACATCCACGCCTTACCTTGTGCTCGAGGAATTCCGAAGAGCACAAGGTAAGACTATCAATCCATGAATCCAACACGGGAAAATTTGAAAATTTGTCAGTAAACGGGAAGCACGTGACAGTCACTGGCGGAGAGTTAAAGCGGGAAGTAAGGGTGTGTTTGGATTCCAATTTTATTAATGTTTATAATACAATTAGATAAGGCATTGTTTGATAAATACTCTATCCGATCCAAAATACATGTCGTTTGACTTTTTTACACGTATTTTAAGAAGCTAAAAACTATACTCCATAAAATATCAAATTTTTTTAAATTATTTTTTACAACTTAATATTTGTTTGTAATAAGTACTCCCTCTGTTAATTAAAACTTGTCATTTACTATTCATTCACGCTTTTTTAGAATGGATTAATATTTTTTTCATTTATTTTTATAAATTAATACTTAATTGTAATAAGTAGGAAATTATTTTAAAAAATTATTTAAAAAGTTAATATTTTATATAGTTTTTAACATCTCAAAAAACGTGCGTGAATAGTAAAACGTCAAGTTTTAATTAACGGATGGAGTATTAAATTGTAAAAAAAATTAATAAAAAAGTTAATATATTATATAGTTTTTAGCTCCTTAAAATACGTTTTGAAAAGTCAAACGACATGTATTTTGGATCGGAAGTAGTACAAACTTTACGGTGATTAAATTAAGGGTATATATTTGGATTATAGAATGTATTAATTATATTTTATTTTGATTTATGTAATTATTTTATTAAATTACTATTTTACCTCAATTTTTATAATATTTTTAATTTTATTAAATTCATATTTTTACTTTTTATAATATTTTTAATTGTGTAATAAAAAACCCGCATAAACTGAAGTAATAATAATTACATTATAATGAAAATGCAATAGAATCCAAACACACCCTAAACCCCTTTCTACAGTTTTTCTTCGTGCCCTTTTGAATTTTGATTCAGCAAGGAACTACCGCCATTGCTTCACTACCGGATCTCTCCTACCTACAGTCCTTCCTCCTCCCGCTCAATGTGGCAGGTCGCCGTCGCTGCTGCGGTGGCTGGATCCGGCCTCCTCGCTAAGCACCTCTTCATCTCCTCCCATCCCGATCCCCGACCTCCATCGCTCCTCAAGGCTAATGAAGAAGACTCTAATGCTCGCCAATTCGCTGAAGACGAAACCCTGACCTCTTCTCCTCCCTCGCCTGTAACCCCTCCCGCTCCTATTTGCTTCCCTGATGGAGCCGCCGGAGATGGGGATTGCAGCGTTTTCCGGTTCTCCAGCTCCGATTCTAGCGGTTCTCGATCGGCGTGCAAATTCGGATCCAAGAAGCCTAGGGTTTCGGCCAAGCCTTTCCGAGCGAGTAAGGCGAGAGCTGCGACTGGATTTAGCAAGGGGGATGTAGAGCACGGGAAGAGGGGCGGTGGTCGTGGCGGGAGGAAGAGGGTTCCTAGTATCCGTAGGGTTTCCCTTTTCTTCAAGAAGAGGAAAACTGGCAACAACTGTACCGGCAAGCGCGACTTCCCTTGCTCCACCGGTAATACATTTTTGTTTTTTTCCTTTGGTTTTCTATCATGCCTATGATCTAATGAGTTTATGAGGGAGTGGGAATTGGATTACAATATAGAAGATGCATAAACAATAGGGATTGTAAGATCGTGAACTGTTGGATGGTTTCATGATCTAGGTCAATCTGCAAACTCACCTCTTAGTTGTAATTTGATATAGAAACATTTTTGTCCTCGTTAATAGAATGACAGTAGCACACAGATCATCTGTATTGTGTGCATCAGTCTGTTGGATAATAGAGATAAATGAACTGAGCCAATGTGTTAGGCTTGCTATCTAGGTATTTTCAAAACAACAATATGCTTACAAGTCAATCTGTGCATTTTTCTTCTTTGTTAAGCATCAATGTTGAGATTTGATAAAGGAATTTTGAAACTGTTCAGACAGCCCATCCTTTGGTTGGGGACTAGGTATTGGGATGATGTACATGATGTCATCTGGGAAAGAAGAAATCAGTAAATTAAGTGATGCGGTGGATGAGACAGCAAAGGTGGTTCATGAGCTGAAAATCGAGCTTTATAGAAGCAGATCGCATCACAGGCCATCATCGGTCTCACCTAATGGATACGTTCAAGTGATGGGGCAGGGGGACGATGCGGTAGGGAGATTGAAGGCAGGCCCTAGTGATACACAAGCCTTGAGCACACCAGGTGTTGAGGATGGAGAGGGAGCGAGTAGTATCCTTACTGAAGAGTTGCTTCCAGAAGGCACGGAAATGGACCGGTTAGAGGCAGAATTGGAGTCTGAACTCCAAAAACTTCCTAGCTTTGTTGATCAGTCAGATGGAAGAAGAATTACTAGGGACTCTAGTAAGGTGTGCATCTTATAGGTTATTTTGATTTGCATTCACAATTTAATTGAATTTAATATTTTTCAGAGGAAACAGGTTTGCAAACAATTTCAATTTCGTATTCTTTTTATTCACCTGTCAATACATTTCACGGTATAACCTTATTCATCTTGAGGTGTTGCAGAGTAGGCCATTTTATGAACCTGAATGCCAGCCTTCAGCCTTTTTCGAGCCCCATGGAGTTTCACCAACTGTATTATGTGAGAAGCTCTCTGATGTGCTTATCCAACAGCAGGGAAATCATATATCAGAGCTGGAGTCTGAACTGAAATTGGCTTATTCCAAACTTCAACAGAAGGAATCTGAGCTCAATGCACTAAAGGATTGTGTGAAGCGTCTAACTAATTTCTCTCTCTCAACCATCTCAGGCAAGCTTCTAGCTTCCTTTTGATTTGCTAAGTACATTGTGCTGTTTTGTTTCATCTCCTACATCATGAATAGTGTCAAATGAGATCCTTCTTAATGAACCTCATTGGTATTGTTTGTTGATGTGCAATTTTAGGCCTCAACTTGTTAACCTATCGCGAATTTTCTCATTAGATTCAAACCCATGAAAAATCAACTGCCTCCCATACCATTAACAAACTATTAGTACAAGGACTAAAACTAAACATTGATGTAGAATTCAAGTTAAAATTTTGTTGAGCAAGTGCTTTCATTATGACCCTATTCTAAACAATTTCCTCTCTGGTCATCCTTCATCAGACGAAGAAGCCGACACATTCCTATAACAAAGCTTGATTATTCAGTAAACTCACGCTTCAAAGATGGGGCCTAGTTCAAGTTTGCAGGGAATCAGAAGACCAGATCGGGCAGCAATGAATATAGCCATCAATTATGCAGTAATACCATCAACTTAGGTATGTATATTAGGCAATAACAAGATCATTGTGCTGATTTGGGTCATCATTGTGAAATCTCTGCTACCGTTCAGTGCATGTTTCTTGCTCTTTAGATGTATTTGCCTAACCTCTATACATGCTTCCTGTTCTGTCTATATTGACTAATGTTAAAAGTTCAAACTTTTCATCTTTTAGCACTCTGAATGTTATATAATACGGCTCTATTTTATCTGTGCAAAACTATATGTATATCTGTGGGGCTCAATTTCTAGTGCCTTGGGCCAAAACTTTAATTATAGATTTCATACATGGTTGTTTAGTGACTTGGCCCATCTTTTTCCCTCCCCATGTCAGCTCTTTCCTCTTTCAGTGCAAAACTGAAAGCTTAAGTTAATCTTTTTTGTCTCTTGTTGTTGTACGTATATCTGAAATTTGATATTTGGTGGGGTGAGTTAGTCTTCAATTACTGTTAAGAGTTTAAAGGAGACAGATAATGGGAGGGGCCATGGAAATCTGTTTTTTGGTGGGAGATTTGCCTTTTCTTTACCTTTTTTTAACCATCCAACAAGCTTCCAGAGGCCATTCCATTATTTCCGACTTTCTAGTGTTAGCCATAGATTGATTACCTTGAAGATTTCCTTTTTAGATGCATCTTCTTGTTCCTTTTTGCTGCTGTTTGCCTCCTGCATACCAGTGGTGAAAAAAAAAAGGTGAATTTGGCCAGACAAGTGGAACTGAGTGACCTTGGTAATTAAATTCCTGTCTAGAATCTCTGGGTTCTCTTTGCTTTATTAGAACAAGCTTGTTTTGATTCACTGGGCTGGTAAAATCAAGTTTTTTATGATATAATTAATATTTTTACTTTTTACCCTTTCTATAAAGAATGTATAGTTGCTGCTTTGTACATGTGGTTCACTTGGACAGGTAATGTGCTAACTGATGTTTCGAATATTTTTCTGTATAAAAAAAATGTGCATCACTTGAACACTTGGATTGATTTTTATCTTCCAGGAAACCCCAGGGTTTCATGCAAGATAGGCATTAAGGAGTAACATACCCAACAAGCATTAGGCATTTAGCCTTGCCTCCACCCATTCGTTTACGTTTTTTGTTGCTCTTGTCGACTGGGTTATCCGCTTACGAATTACAGTATCAAAATACAAGCAAACTAAGAGTTAGGATCCGTTTGTATCACCATAAAAGCAAAACATACCTTTAAATCAGATGTTAACTACACGGAGGTTTTTTTTTGGATCTGAAAATGCAAATCAGTTCTACCTGCAAAGGAATAATGAGTAGTCCTATAATGTATGATGTGAGGGAAACGGACCAAATGTGTCAATCAAAATCGAACAGAAGACGATGCTTGGCCAGCAAGGCTTTTGCAGCTCCACACTCCAAGATCACGTCTTTCAAATCAACTGTCTTCTCTTTTTCGTAGCTCCAAGCATATACTCCTACTTTACTTGCAGTAAATAAACGGGGTGGCTATATGCACTCAGCGCAGGTGCTATATGCACTCCTTAGTACGGATTATGGATTCGCCTGTTGTAATTTTTTAAAAAATAAACGGACGGATCTAAGATCCGTCCTATGTAAAAAAAAAATAGAAAGCTGCGTTTGCAGCTTTATGTAAAGCTATGAATTTCAATAAACACAAGGGCGGATCATAGATCGGCCCTTGTACTCTTTTTCTTTTTTAAAGCTGCAAACAACTTTTTTATTTTTATTTTTTTGTTTTTTTTTTTAAAAACTACAAGGGCGGATTCGCCCTATGTAATTTTTTAATTTTTTTATAACGGACGGATCCTAAGTTTGCCCTACAATTAAACACTTGGTTTATAATCATTATGAAATTTTAAAAAAATAACACAATGAATTGGAATACGTTCGATTTTGAAACGGATTTATGATCCGTTCGTTTTATTTTTTTAAAGTTAAAACTTAAATTTTTTTTAAAAAAACAACGGACGAATCTGATCTCTCTGTGTTTTTATGTATTTTTTCCAAAAATTTTAAGCTTGCTTCTTTTAAAAAAAATACATAAAAGGATCATAGATCTGTTACTTATATTGAACGGATTTTTTATCCGTTCGTTACTTTTTTTAATGTCAAACATATTTAATGATCGACATTTAACAAGTTGAGGTTCAAACGAAATTAAGATTCGTTCGTATGAATATGTATATAGCACATGTCCTCTATACATATCGCTAGGGGTGGGCACAAATCCCGCAAATCCCGGGCCCGTCCCGATCCCGATGGGATTTGAAAAAAAAAATATTGAATCCCGTCCCGCAAAAATTATGAGGGACAGGACGCGGGACGAGAATTTCTTATCCTGCAAATCCCGTCCCGTCCCGCATATATTATATATATATATATATATATATATATATATATATATATTAATTAAGTAATATATATGTGTATATGTATGCATGCATGTATACACACCGTATACTTTATATATACAGTTTTTTGGTAGTTTGTATATATACACTGGTCGTTTGTATAAATATACAGTGTACACATACATTTTTATGTTGTGTGTGCAGTGTATATATACACTTATATACTGTATACATATACACATATTACCGTATATATACAGAATATATATATTGTGTGTAAATTATATTTATAACATGTCTAGTGTGTATATATAAGTAAAATCGTAAAATATAAAAAAAATATTATAAATCTATACATGTTACGCATTTGAAAACCGTAAAATATATAGGAATTTTAGATTTTTTTATAAAGGTTTTTATTTGAGGGACAAAGCCTGTCCCGTCCCGGTCCCGTCCCGTGAGGGACAAGGCCCGCGCGGAATTGAAAAAAAAATAGTGAATCCCGTCCCGCAAAAATTACGCGGGACGGGACGCGGGACGACCCCCATCCCGTCCCGTTCCGTCCCGCGCCCACCCCTACATATCGCCTTGTTGATAAAATATTGCACTCCGTAGATATTATCCCCCGTCTATAAATATTCGGGCCTTTTGGGTTACTATTATAATAATTGGGTGTATTTGGATTTTAGGGCTATCAGGTCTTAAATATAAAGTTTTTTGAGACATTTAGGTTCAAATTGTTTTCGTTCTCATGCCTAATGTTCAAACCCAAAATTTTTTGTGTTCAAACTAAGTTTTTGGAGTCGGATCACATTTAAACAGATTTACTATGGTTGCATTATTATTAAAAGTTTTTATTGTTTTGTATTTTTTTATTGTTTTCTAGACGACTATGTTTACTATCTAAACCCAAAAATGAACTTTTAATAATCCCCCGTTAATTAAAACTTGTCGTTTTAGTAAGTAAATCTTGTTAAGAAAAACTTGTCATTTTAAATATTTTATCATTTACTTTTTGAACTATATTTATTAGTTGTAGTTTTTTTAAGTCACATCTGTTACTCAAAGTTTATTAGAAAAAAATAATACAGTACGGCGTAATGATGATTTTGAGGGTAAATAGGAAAAAAGTTATGGATGTAAATAGTAACATGTGAGAAAGGGAGTAGATAGCAAAGTCCCAAATAGAACAGTTCATTTTGCACGTCTGATCTCTCAAATCAACCATCCGTGCAACATTTTTTTGTTTGTTTTTTATAGAGTGAAATTAAAACTCAACCCTCAAAATAAATACGGAGTACACTACTGCAAGTTTTTTAAAAAGTTAAAAAAATATAATAAAATATTTATTTTTTTATTTTTTTAATAATTTGATACTTAATAGTACTAATAAGTATTAAATTATTAAAAAAAATTGATGAAAAAGTTAATATTTTATTACTATCTCCGTTCGGCAAAACTTGTCGTTTATTATTTACGCACGCTTTTTTAGAATGATAAAAATTATATAAAATATTCATTTTTTTAAAAAAAATTTAAAAGTGTGTACTTATTTATAATAACTACGAAATTGTTAAAAAAATTATTAAAAAAACTAGATATTTTATATAGTTTTTATCTCCTAAAAAAGCGTGCGTGAATAGTAAAACGTCAAGTTTTGCCGAACGGAGGTAGTATATTTTTAGCTTATTAAAATACGTGCAAAATTTAAAATGACTTATATTGTTGAACGGAGGTAGTACTAAATAAAAATGTTTTTTTATTATCTTTTCTCCACTGGAAAATAAAAATAAAAATAAACCTTCACTACCCCCGGAAAAAAAACACAAAATTAAGGAAAAGTAAAGTTTTACTAGTTTAGTTGGTAAGAATGACACCTAATGAATAGGTCATTAATTCGAATCCCCCTCCCCCCATATTTTAATGGACCAAGTGTATACCTATGAAGAAAAAAAAAACTCTATAAATAAAACCATCCACCAGTCCCAATAGATTTAAAATTGATATTATATCTCCTTACATAGCTTCGTGAGAAAAAGTGCGGATTTATCAATTATTTAGAATTTCGTTTTGAACGCATATATCGGTGTCCATTTGGGTTCAAACCGATTGATTTTTTGTTGTTGTGGGGCTTCGACTCGCTGGTTGGTGGTTAGTTCCGGATGAGAATAGGGGTGGAAATGAGTCAAGTGATGGGTGGGTAGAACCATTTTTCCTCACCCTTCCGTCTAATGTTTCACCCATCACTCGATTCGTCGGCTGAATCGAGTGGATCGGGTGGGTAATCGGGTAAAGTACATTAAAAGAAAATGAGTCACAAGAGATATTTAGAAATCGATCATATTTGATAATTTCACAAACCACGTCAACGTGAAAATCCTATTAAATATACATAAAGGTTTATTCATACATTATATCACTATTCCCATCTTATAAAATTAACATTAAAAGTTTAATATCAAATCAAATGAAATGAATTTTAGTCCGTTGCTATACTCATAGTTAAAAAAAAAAACAATTTGGCTAAATCATGTCTTAATACACTACAAATGCTAAGTCGTCGAAACGAGCGAAATTGCTAACACTCTACTAGTGTATGCAAAACAAATAAAATATTTTTTTTAAAAGATGTGATGTGGACTTAGATAAAATAAGTTTATATTCTTTTATATTTTTTTTGCACAAAAATAATCAAAGAATAGAAAAGCTAGAATTAGAAAAAATGAAAAATATATTGTCATGTTAGGCTATATTTTTTATAAACTATGATTTTTTTAAATAATCGGGTGCTTTAATGGGTGGTTAAACGGGTCAGGTAATGGGTCGGTGATGGGTCACCCACTCATCATTCATCCATCACCCGAATTTTTTTTGGATTTTCACCCGCATAATTGGGTCGGAGGGTTGAGTGAGTCGGACACCTACGAGTGATTTCCAACCCTAGATGAGAAGCAGTCTTGTTGCCCCGTTTGATCGCCGTGTCTGTAATCTCCGACAGATCCATCGTCTAGGTGGGGAACGTCATGTGATCCACACTTCCTCAAGAGTCGTCCATTACTCATCGATGATTTTTACTTTTCGTCCATCCGACGGTGAGATATCGTTTCGGCTTCAGCTTTTTCATGCGCTCACTATCCTCGCTCAGTCAGTCTTCTACTTAATTCTTACCGGAGTAGCTTTTAAGAGTTATTTTTCCTTGTTTTTCTTTAGTGTATTAATATTTGATTTATTGTTTATATGTTGTATCATGACAGTCAATCCATGTGTCTCAATCGCAACCTCTGAATTTACTAGACACTCCGATATTTAGAATTATTAATTATTAAAAACAAAAAAAGAGTAGTCACATAAAACCCCCCCAAAAAGATTACAAACAATGAAACAAAACCGAGAGAGAGAGAGAGCCCTTTAAAGAAGTTGAAGCTCGGTAGAAGCTTTCTCTCTCTCTCTCCTTCCTATCCCGAATCGGTGAATCCTCTTCTCTCTCACACACACCGGCGAACCAAACAGAACCGCTCGGAAATGAAATCAACGGCGAGCAAACCTGTGCCGAGTCCGGGCCGGGCAGACAAGTATCCGCCGCCATTAATGAGGTTCCTGAGGGGCAACGTGGGTAGCAGAAGCAGAGGCCGTTCTGGTTCACGTGCCACCGTCCTCTTCATCCGCAGGAAGAGGACCACCTCCTCCTCCACCGCCATTGAAGCCCACCAGCAAGAGCCTTCCTCCCCCAAGGTCACCTGCATCGGCCAGGTCCGCGTCCGCCGCTCCTCCGCCCAATCGAAAAAACCCGCCCCCAAGAAGTTGGCCCACCGCCGCCGCCCCAACCCCGGAAACAGCAGCCGCTTTTGCTACTCCTTCCACTTCGACCTCTGCCCCCGGCGACGCCCTAGGTGCTTCCGACGGCATTGGCGTAAATTCGCTTCCTTCTTTCACTGCACCAAAATCCGAGTACGGACAGGTTCGTCCAAAAAGGGGTCGGTTGAAATCGAGGATGAAGACGGTGAAAGAACCAGTGCCGGAGAGAGCGTTGGTCGGATAATCGGGTCGGGCGAGCCACCCGCCCCGCCCAAGAACGCGTTTTTATTAACCCGGTGCAGCTCCGCGCCGCACAGATCCTCGTATCTGTCAAATAGATTTTTGGGATCGCCATTGAAACCAGAGGATTTTAAAACAGGGGAGCAAGAAAACAGAGGAAGCAATCCCGGGAAAGAGGAGGAGGAGGAGGGGGTGGGTCCCTTAGAAATTGAGAAAATCCCCATAGATACAGATGCAGAAACAAGAACAGATCCAGAATTGGTGGTTAATCCGGAGATTTGCAGAGACGGTTCAGAAGATGGAGAAGCCGTTGAGGAAGGGGAGGAACAGAGTGAAACAGAGAGGGAGGGTACAGTAAATGGGCCAGTAAAAGGGCCAGTGGTGCTAACAAGGAGCAAGTCAGAGCCAGCGAGTATGTGGAGAGAGAGGAGGCTGGAATCTACATTCTCATCTTCTTCTTCTACACATTCTGTTGATAACAAGTAAAATTTTTTTGGGTGTATCATATTTGTCAAGTTTAATTCAAAGTTTCAATCTTTATTAATGTCTTTTGTGATTAGCTTAAGTTGATCTTTTGTGTCTTCCACTTGTTACTATTTGGATGAGTTTTGGGTATATATGTGTGTTTGGTTGGATGAAATAAATGTGTACTCATTTTGTGTTAGCAATTGTTGCATCTGTGACTTGGCCAAATATAAAGTGATCCTAACTAACTCGCTTTAGTTTTTTAAAAAAATTAAGTAAAGATTCGACATCATATAAATCTGATTCTTGAGAGGCCGACGAATCGGCAGATGAAAACTGTCTAAACATACATGGAATATAGAAACAAGGTGTAATGAAATAGGTAGAAACAAAATCTACAACAAGACGATCTAAACAGAATTAATCCCAAAACTTGAAGACTCTGGCGAAAAACGAAGTCAGCGGTACAATACGAATCTATCTTGTATGGTAGTGCAGACGAAATCCCAAAAAACTAACTCGCTTTAGTTTGTCTATATGGAAATAGTGGGATATTAGTTGGTCCTTTCTACTTTATCTTTAACGAGGTTCCACATTTATACCCGAGTAATCCGCGAGGTTACTACCTACTGTGTATAAGTATACATTTGCTTTGCAATATCCTCAACTAAGGAGTCTACGGTTACCATAGGGTGGTTCCCAAATAAAAAATCATGGTTGATTTGTTAACGAAAATAATTAAGTGGTACACCATATCTTACTGAGAATCTTGTTTCTACTTTCTAATGGATTGCTTTATACTAGATGCATGTATAAGCTGTCTCCAATCTCTAGTGTCAATTGAGTGACTATGATTTATCTTCTCTCACAATCTTTTTGGATCAGGGTGAGGAGCGCCCGAGTGAGCGATTTCAAAAGAGAAGTACATTAGGCACTCTTTTCTGTTTAGTTGTATGCATGTGTTTCAGTGCTTACATCTTAAAACATTCAACAATCACACATTAACTTAAATAACCTTTTGGATGCTTTTGAGTTTGACAAGTAGTAGGGGGTGGGTGTTATTTAGTGGGCAGTTCATTGGCTCTCTTTGATTTGATCCTAGCCTCCTCCACATGGCTAGGAGAGGAGAGGTTCAATTGCTGACTCACATAATCTACAAAGTTTATTTCTAGATTGTAGACATTGACTTATCCCTGCATTTTATTTTGTTAATTAATTACATCAAAAATTCCCATGTCTTTCTGAATTTACACTAATTTTCTTAACACACCACATGGTGAATTGGTGATTGGTGAAGTTGAAACTCCATTTCATTTTGCCCAACAACCAAAAGAGGTAAAAAAAAAAATTGTTTTCTACTACTGTATGATTGCAGCTATGCTGCCTATGTAGGTTAAAACAGACAAAAAGAGAGGTATACAAGGTAACTACAAATGACCCATCTGCTTTTAGATAGGTTACTCTAAGAGATTTTACACAGTAATTTCACTGAATTGTTCATCTGGTTGGGTCCCACCTCTCTCACTTTGCTTAAGCTTATTCTCCTTTACCAGTCACCGGGTTCGTTTACTGCTTGTTCTCTTCTCCTTTACACTTCATAGAGTCATCAAAGTTTTTAAGTAGGTTTTGCCTTTTTGCTAATTACAACATTGCTTTACTCACGGATATCCTTCTCGATTTTCGCTCCATTGATGAGGTCGGTGTTAGGATCGTGAAGCTAGGACACACCGATCATTCCATCTCCTATCGTCTGATTACGAGCTACAGGATCTCGTCCAAAATGACAACACCTATGGAGTTTCAATTATTGTCAACTCTACCCAGGTCCTTACATTATCAAAATTGTTGATGTTGTGACATAAAATGAGTACGATGAAGCCTTTGTAAGTCTTATAACCCCAACGTTATCGAAAAAAATAAAAAGAGGTGTAAGTTGAAACAATTGTTACTTGATAGAAAAACCAGTTGGATGTTCACTCCTTGATGTTTTTGCCTCTTGTCGCAAACAACTCCCTAACATATCAGATGATATTTCGAAGGGTGTCGTGGACTCGTGGTCATGCCATACACCGTCGATGTCGAATAAGAATACGTGATGAGAATGTCAAATTGTAGATAGGTGACAAAATTATGCCCAAGAATTGGACATTGATGATATTCAATCATAGTGTTCTACTATTGTTCTAGTGTTGCATTAGTAGAACATTAACAACATAAATAAATAAAAATTTAAATTTTACTAGCTTAGCTGATAAAAAAATACATAAAAAGGGCTTCTTATTTTAGGCCCAATGGGCCTTTAACTTATCACCCCGATGGGCCCCTTTCTAAACCCAACGAGAATTCAATCAATTCATATCGCCATCTTCCTCTTCCGGAAATCAATAGTTTCAAAATTCAAAGTAACATCTTAATTTTATTAAGTGCAAGACATGAATTTTCTAGTGCATATCTATGCATTGTTTTCTAGTGCAATCCAATCCGATTTTTTGACACATTAATAAATGATGATCTCATATCTTAAGTGGTTATAAAATCTTTCAGATTATCATAAGTTATTTTGTAAAGATTATACCTTAAATTATTTTATCTTTAGTAATTAATATTGATTATTTTAGTTCATTATACGTATAATGATAAGATTTCATTATTACTTATCTATTGAACAATAAAATCTTATCATCAAAATATTTATATTAATTCTCAACCTCATATCTTAAGTCTTTACAAAATCTATTATTTTTAGCACAATTAAAATTATTTTAGTTGAAGTTACTTTGTATGATCTTTTTATATTTTAAATTAATTCATTATTGCTTGAAATTTTTTATTAAAAAATTTAAAATATACAATTTTAATGTTCACATAAAATTTAATAAAAAAATAATAATTTAAATATAATAAAATATAATTTATGAAAAAATGAAAAAAGTGCGGATAAGTGTGTAACTATAAATTGATGACATATTGAAAACACTCCATAGCATTTAGCAAGCACGTTTGCCCTAACATGAGATTTTATTTCCGATTGTTTTTATTGTTTCTGCATGTTCATGATAATTTAGTCATTTATAGCCTTTCTATTAATCCAGCCTTATGTAGGGATCATAAACTTTTTCTGGCTTAGTTATGTTTATTTGTCTGGATAGATTATATATGTATTATAATATAATATAATATTGTGTATTATAAGTCATAATTTATGATTATTAATTCAAAAATACATTAATTTGGACGGGGAAAATGCATTAAGATTATAAAACGTCCTACTAGACCCCACCTCCTAACCGTGCTATAAAATGACAAAGGATAAATGAGAGTGATGTTATGTCAATAACCAAAAGGTCTCCAGTTAAGGTCACTTCATAACAATAGTACTAAGTTGTTAATATAGGTGGTGGAGTACAAAATTTTCAAAAGGAAGACAAAAAATCATTTCTCACACCTTTCAAATCGGGCAAAAATCAAAATGCACGTGATGGCTAGCTCGCGCAAAAATCATGTGTCGCTTACTAAGTCGCCTTTATTATGAATTTGTGATATATGGTGATTGCTGCAAGTACTTTTAACACACTTTGTCCTCCGATGCCTCGTGAACCCATCTAATGTGAAGATCGATCTTCAATCACGCATTGACGACAAATCATGAACACCATGACCTTTGAGTCGTTAAAGTATCATGTTTACCGAATAAATTACCACGTCGTGTACAAAGAGATCCTACATTTACATTTTACATGGATATGATGAGCAACAAATTAAACTCTTGCTACAACTCTACAAGTGCAGTAACTATGAAATCAAATAGTTTTTTCTTCCTTAATTTATAGGACCACCCAACACATGAATTAATTCCTTGGAAAAGATGATCTGAAGGGTTTGCAAAGGACCACTCAACAAAAGAATCTAATCCCTTTCTTACTTTTAGTGTTGCAAAGTATACAAGAATAAGAATATATAGAGTTTGGAGTTTTTCTATCTATTTTTTTCAGCCTTGTATATGATTGTAAATGAAGCTATTTATTTTTTCTGTTAGCAATGATGACTGTGACAGATAATTGGAAACACTTCACTAAATTGAATGGAAGAAGTAAAAAAAATCAATAAATTGAATGGCAAAAGTAAACAATAAAACTGATTTTCTGTCATTAGGAGTAAATGTATGATGAGTCATTGTCTTCCACACCCTCCTTGGGCAGTTGGGTCCCTCCAAATATATCAAACTCCATCAAATAAAGTAAAAAAATTAATTTTTTAATACTACCTTCGATCCAAAAAGTATGTCGTTTGACTTTTTAACACGTATTTTAAGGAGCTAAAAACTATATAATATATTAATTTTTTTATTATTTTTTTTTTATAATCTAATACTTATTACCAATAAATATTAAGTTGTGAAAAAATAATTTAAAAAAAGTTAATATTTTATATAGTTTTTAGCTCCTTAAAATACGTGTTAAAAAGTCAAACGACACTCTTTTTGGATCGGAGGGAGTATAAAATATCAATTTTTTTATAATTTTTTAATATATTCATTAGTAATTTGAGTATGAAATTATTTTTAAAAAATTGATATTTTATATAAAATATTTATTGAGATGTATGGAGTGATAAATTTGGAGATAATAAGTCAAGATGAAAATGAACTAACATGGACCCTTTTATAGTTCTATTACACAACACACTAGTCTATAGATGTTTTAAGAACATGATAATTTTGGCTCTGATAAATTAAGCTATTAATTCCCAAATGGAATAATAATGCAAGCAGAAATTAGGAAGTAACTAGTTACTGTAATTACTATTACCATTTATTGTTTTTTACTGTTTTTTCTTACATAACTATTTTAGACAAGGTGTTGAAACTCTCCTATGGAGTACAGCTAATTGCTTTTCTAGAATCTCTTAAAAAGACAAAAAGGAGATCTCGATTGTGAGTAATGCAATCTATTGCCCCTTTTGTCAATAATAATTATAATAGTGGTAATTACTCTATTAATAGTAAAAATTAAATACTATTATTTGAAAAAAAAGATTTCAGAGTTATGATTAATAACTATGAAATTATTTAAAAAATGATATTTTATATAATTTTTATTTCATAAATAATAAATGATATTTTTACCAAATGAGGAAATACATAATAACTCGTACATACAGACAAGTGAATTTAAAACTTTCTTACCATAATTAGATACCTGAGTTTATAAATTCCTAAAAACAAAAAGGCATCATTAAAAACTCCTTCCTACATCTATCCATCCAATGCAAATAAAGAGGGAGATTGGTGCATATACTATCAAAGATTATTCAGATTCAAGGTTGCATTGAGTGCACCACATCCATGATACCTAAAAAGTGATTTGAGAGTACCTTCCTTTTTGGTCACTAACAAACTTTGTACTAAAGGGCCACCACAAACTAGTGAATTATGTAGAAATTGTAGACTCTTACTTGTCAAAGCAATCACCCACCCCATTTTCCTTGCAAATTAATTCATCCAATTGCAAGCACCATAAATGATAAACCCACATTAGTAATGACTCAAGATTTTTTTAATATAGAATTGAAAAAACCATTATTTCGACAAATAAGAGTTTTTCCTTTTCAGACCGATGGCGGAAAAAAACTTCGTTATTTTTTTTTTATTTGGAAAAAATTCGAGGTCAGACAACCCTGAACCTCGAAGGCTGACAAGTCGGCAGACGGAGAACCGTCAAAACAAACACGAAATACAAAGATGGTGCTAGATACAAGCAAACACACTCTACATAGGCGAAACAAAAAACAACCAGACCGAAAAGGATGAGGACGTAGACGAAAGACGAAAGCCAAGCACTCCCCGGAGGCAGCACCGCAGGCCAGCGGCACATCAGGAGAACACATGTGGGCAGTGAAGACGAACCTCCAACGAAACAACCTTCCGGAAAAATGAGACGCCTCGATACACACTGCCACGACCCCAGCCTGTCCCGACTCCGACTGCCAGAACCCCATCACGCGGAAAGAAAGTCTCGTCACGCCAAACGTAAATCCACACATCGCTTGGATCGAAACGCACCAGAAACCCTAGCGGGAGATAACTAGCCCGACCGGGAATTACTTAAATAGTTAAATTTTATAATTACCAATTATAATAATAGATATGGAAATAAAAAAGAACCGATAGATAATATTTATCAATTATAATAATACATACATTTATATTTCAATATTTGTTTTTATTATAATTTTTATCAATTATTCTAATTTGATGGGCAGCTTTGGACCAAAACAAATTGCTTGGGCCAAAACACACAAGGCTAAATCCCCCAGGCCCGGGCTACCTTCGGGCCCAAGGGAAGCCCGAAGGCAAAAGAAGGCAGGAGCCCACATGAGGAAAGAGCCAGGGTTTAGCAAGGTCTGTCGCAACCCCAACAGGAACGACGAGAACGGCTAGAGGGAGGACCAGACCGCGGAAGAGGAGGCCGGAAGCACCGAGGCGGCGCCGGAGCGGACGTATCCACCACACCCCGGGCGAATGGATGCCAAGGAGGGTGCGAGGAAGGGGAGTGAGGCGTCTGTGAGGGCGTTTGTGAGGGCGGCGCCGAGGTTATAGAAACTAAAGTCGGAGGCAGCAGAAGCGACAGTAGACGGAAAGGGCCGACCACTGTGAAACCGACCGGTAAGGGTGAGTTACTAATAGGGGATTGGGGTTGGATTTGGATGATAATGGAGCAAAGTATTGGAATTTCATAAACAACAACCCAGATCTGAAATTCGGGGTTAGTTGTTCGGATTGGTTGAGATCTAAAAAAGAGATTAGATCCAAACCCAAGAAAAAGCACAACCACAACACAAGGGCGTGTTGTTCTGCCCGAGACGACTCGCAACCGATGGCAACCCACCAGGGCAGCCGGCGATCGAAAATGGAACGACGGGAGATGTGCCACACCGAGACCGAGGTGAACAGCCATCGATGGCTACAGGGGATGAGGGAACGCCCCCGAAAAGGGGATTGAGAACTTCCGACGAGGCGAACCTCGGTCGAGAAGAAGATCCGACCTCCGAAGAGGGGTTAAGGGCCTCCGAAGAGGGGTTAGGGGCCTCCGAAGAGGGATTGATAGCCTCCGAAGAGGTGTTATGGGCTTTCGACAAGCAGACAACCGGCCATCGACGAGAAACTCCGAAGACTCCCTCTCTCTAGAAAGTTAGAGAGAGGAGAGAGCGTTTTCTATGATCGCGAAAAAAAAAAAAAAAAAAAAAACTTCGTTATCCTTAGCCTTAGCCTAGCTATCATATGGTAATATGGTATATACATGAAAAAAAAAAACTTTTCCTTCCGAGGTTTATAATAAATTACATAAATATTAGTACAACATACTCCAATTACCCCCCTTTGGAGAGGCTCATATCCATAGTTATTGTGTAGCTTTAATTTATACATGATTAAATCAATAATACCTATACACACAAACAACAAAAATAATGCCAAAAAATACTAACAAAACTTGAAAAATGTATATGATTAATTAAGCTGAAAAATCAAACAAGAGCCTCTCCAATGAGTTGTTGCTCCAAGGATGAGGATGAGGAAGTTGAAATGGTTAGCAATGCATTGCAATCAGACACACTATCCTGCAAGCTCTCCAGCAGCTGCGACGTGCTAAAGCTCATCGCCGGGGCAGCCCTCGGAACCAACGGCACCTCCGCCTCCCCGGCTAGCATTTGGATCACGCCCCGCATCGTCGGCCTCACCAACGGGTCCGGGTGCGAGCAAATCAGACCCACTAGCAACACCCTCCTCATCTCCCCCTCTTCGAACTCACCGGCCAGCCTCCCATCCGCCGCCTCCAACAGCCTCCCTTCCCTATGCAAACCCCACACCCAATCCACCAAATTGCCACAAACCCCAACCTTCCCACCCCCAAAACCATCACTCCTGTCCCTCTCAATTGGCCTCCTCCCACTAGCCACCTCTAAAACCACTGCTCCATAGCTGAACACATCCGTCTTATCCGTCGCCCTCCCGGTGAGGAGATACTCCGGAGCTAGATACCCCATTGTCCCGGCTGCGACCGTTGCATCCGGTGACTTGTCGTGCTCAATCTGCCTCGCAAGCCCGAAATCGCCTAACCTGGCATTGAACCCTTCATCCAGCATTATGTTGCTAGTCTTGATATCTCTATGGATGACCTGATTTTCGCATTCTTGGTGCAAATAGGCCAATGCCGAGGCCACGCCCATCAAGATCTTCTTCCGATTCGTCCACGACAGCACCAGCCTCGAATCGAATAGGGCCTTATCGAGGCTCCCATTGGGCATCAGGTCATATACAAGCAAAATTTCGCCTTTCTCGTAACACCATCCTTGAAGCCTAACCAAATTCCGGTGTCTTAGAGTTCCGATGATCGAGAGCTCGGATATGAACTCGGTCTTGCCCTGGGAGCTGTGGTTGCACCTCTTGACCGCCACATTGCCGCCCGTACGAGGGAAGACCCCCCTGTAGACTGTCCCGAATGCGCCATGGCCGATGATCCTCGATGAATCGAACCTCTTGGTGGCGGATTTGAGGTCCTTGTAGCTGAATTCCTTGGGCATTTTGATTATATCCGACGCTAATGACTCCGATTTCTTCGACAATTTCGATTTCTTGGAGTAGCCCCAAATCAAGGCGCCTGCCAACAAGGCGAAACAGAACGCCCCTGCCGTTGCCACTCCGGCAATGGCGCCCCGCCTCTTCCTGCACAGGCTGTTATGGCACGACGACGATGAAGAATTGCTATTCATTACGTGTGTAGGTGCCGGCGCCGGCGGTGGCGAATGGGCTGAATCGGCCGCCGGAATCACCAAATTCGCCGATGGAGACGGCGGGTTTGGGGACCCGGAAGGGGGGTTTTCATCGAACGAGGAACTGAAGCTCCACCACTCAACGTTGTGGGTCTCCGTGCTCCCCTGGGTCGACCCGGAGAACCCCACGAACATGAAATCGTTAACGTACTGTTCTAGAGCTAGATCCATGGAGAGTAGGGGCTCCTTGGGTTTGAGATTGGAGTAGGAAACGGAGACATTGAAGCTCCTTGTGGGCCCGTCGAACTCGATCCAGGCGTTGATCAAGTCGCCGCTCTTCAAATCGACTTCAATCGCACCCAAATCGGCCGATTGCGTCGAAATCATCCCGTTCAGATCCACACCGACATGGTTGCCGTTCATGTCTTTGAACTCGACGTCCATCAAGGTGTCGAATTCGACCGCCACGAACCCCGAATCCGGATTCTGTAGCCCTAGAAACCCGCCGGCGGCGCCGACGGATTGGGCGTCGGGGGAGATGAGGAAGGCGAGGCCGCCGCCGATCGAGGAGGGATTGAGATTCGTGACGGAGAAGGAGAAGAACGTGGAGAAGCTCGCCGGGGAAGATGTTCCGGGCCGCCGGAACTGCACAGGGCGAGAGTATAGCACCCGGCCCGACCCGGAGTTTGGTACAGGGAGGTCGCGCGTGAGGCACACGCTGCTATTGCGGAGGTGCGCGTCGCCGAGCAGCTTCAGGCTGGTGAGGGTTAGGGTTCCGAAGTCGAATTCAGTGGCGGACACGGCGGCGCCGGCAAGGCAGAGATGTACTAGCAGCAAGCAAATGCCGATGACGCGGCAGCGCCGCCGCCGGCCGCCGTGGTGGCGGTACGACACTGGAGCTGCCAACATTTCAAATTGGGGGAAATCGCAAACTCAGGTAGGGGCTCAATCTCAATTGCAGCAGCTCAGATTTTGAGCAATTGACATTCGAAGCCACGTTCAGTGATTCCGAGGATTATGATTGGATTTTTATTTTGTTGTAATTAAATGTGGGAAAAGCCAACAAAAACCAGAGGCAGTGCTTAGCGCGCGCGCTCTCTCTCTCTCTCTCTCTATCTCTCTCTGACTGCAAGTGAGTGTGTGTGCGCGAGGCGAGAGAATCCAAAGAGAGGGATGAAGAAGACAGGTGGACCGGTTTTGCGACACGTGTCCCCTTCAACGGTAAAATTTTACCGCTAAAGGTTACTTTCCCTCTGCTTTTTCCTGCTTTTCTCTCCCCCACCGGCCCCCCTCTTCCCTCACAGTGTCATTAGTGGCGCAAATTACTACTCGTCTTTTAAATTTATTATATAATCCCAATTTTGTACAATTAATTTACAATTATCTGAAAGCTAATTTATTTTTGGTGCGTATGACAGTTGAATTTATATTGGCCGAAACTGATTGAATCGGATTAAGGAAAAAAAATAGTAGTTGAGATTTGCAAGTGAATTTATTTATTTATGTATGTATATTTATATTGGTCTTATTAGTATTTATTTCATTTTGACTAAGAGAAAGGGATAAGAGAGAAAGCGTAGGAGAAAGCAAAGATAGAGACTTTATCCAAAAGTAATGGGCATAAAAAGGAAGGTATAGTATAGTGCCGTTGCATGTGAATGTGATGATATATAATATACAACACATAACATAGACTTTGGAACTTTTAATTTATACATTTTAAATTCATTATTATTGTTATTATTATTATTTGATTTTTAAAAATAATTTCATACTGATTACTTATAAAATTAATTTAAAAAAATGATATTTTATATAGAATTAATTAAAAAAAATATGGAAGCAAACAGTATGTTATTTTAATAGAAGAATAATTTCAAAGTTCTATCATAAATTTAATATGAGCACAGATTAATTTTTTTTCGATACAATTTTAAGTAAGCAATAATTAACATAAATATTTTATTTATTAATATTGTAAGACAATAAATGCAAGTGGGTTTCCTGAAGACGGTACAAATTTGGTATCGTATGAATGATTTTAGAGGGCAAACAAAGTAATCTATGATCTTTCTGTCATGAGAAAGTAGAATAAGTTAAGAAAGAAAATAAAAAGAGGAAAAAAAAAAGTTTAGAAAGAAACAATAAGTAGAAAGTGTAACGTGTACTACTAATCTTTAAACTTTTATTAAAAAAGAGTTGAAAAAAATAATTGTAGAAAGTGTAACATGTACTTACTTGAAATCTTTAGACTTTTAATAATTATATATAAGCAATAAATAATGAGTGTACATTTAGGAAAATAAAAAGAAAATGAAAAGGATTTTGATGCACCGGATAGACTCGGTGGATTGTAAAAGCTAACATTATCAAACATTAAAAACAAATCAGTGTGAGACGGAAGAAGATCTCCTACAAGTCTACAACATATAGTGTGACAATAGGTGTAATACAAAAATATTTAGAGTATTTTCTAGTGATAAATTTTTTTTAAAAAAATTATATTTACATTGTGCATGTCAAATAACATATATTTATATACTTTTGTAGTGTAAAATGATATTTTAAAAAAAAAAATTAAAAGAGTCATTATTTTAGAATATTAATTATAATACTCATTAAAATATCATTTTGAAAGAAAAAATATACAAATGTATATTATTGGGTATGTACAATGTAAATATAATTTTTTTAATTTTTTTTTATCACTAAAAAATACCCTAAATATTTTTGTGTTACACATAGTGTCATACAATGTGTTGTAGGAGATCTTCTAACGTGTGGGACTTTTCTTTCACTATTAATCCGGGATATGGTTTGATTATTTGAAATACTACGTACTTTTTATTTATTTTTGCCGGGAAGCACATTAATATTATCAAACCCTAATTGATGGAAATTACGGATTATAAGCAAAAGAAGATAATGATAATAGCTTAAAGATGCTAATGGCTGTCGGTAACGTGTGCATTGTCAGAAATTAGCATAAAGCCAAAAATAACGTTTTCAATACCATTTTATAAACTTAAAATAACGTTTTAAACATTAATATATACTTCCATATATCTGATAATGATATAGATCGTCATATATCCTTAAAATAAAAGTGTACTATTAATTCCTTAATTCACAAAAGGCACAGGAATCATTGAATCAACATACTATCATACTCCATCAGTTCCAAAATACATGAGATTTTTTATTTTTATTTTTCTTTTCAGCATACGGAGTATTTTTTAATTTTTTAATGAACAAAAAACTCAATAAAATATTATTTTAATTAATTTTTTATATAATTTAATATTCATTACTAAGTATCAAATTATATAAAAAGTTAATTAAAAAAAAATATTTTATAAAGTTTTTTCTCCTTAAAAAAATATCAAAAACAAAAACTATTTTAGAACGGAGGGGTATATTACACAGAAAAGGATTCAGAGTGTTTCTTAGATAATCAAATAAACAACTCACGAGGCCGGTGTAGACAGTGGCTTTGCACTTGACATAAGATAATTTATTTTAATTATTACGGAGTAACAAGTTACAAAAATAGGATTAGTTAATTAAACAATAAGGATATAAAATATTTTTCCGATATACAACTGCATTAATTAAATATGTTTTGCCACTGTCTAATTTTATGTACTGTAACAAATTAAATCATATCGGTTGGTTTCAAAATCCGATCAGAGCATTAACTAAGCTGATATATGTCTTAGTCAGTGTATTTCAGAATCACAATGATATTATATACTCCGTACTTATTATAACTCGTTAACTAAGATTTATTTATTATAAGTACAAAAAAGACGTGTCAAATAAGCAAATCATAATGTTTTTGATTTTTAGCCACTAAATCATTGAAGAAATTTCAATTTTATTTAATTTTAATTTATACACTCCTTAAAGTCTTAACACATTTCTTTCTTGGTTAATACAGTATTATTTGATTTACATACCAGTTTCAGATCAGGCCCATGAAAATGGAGGCCCAATGGGCTAGCCCTTACTATTAAAATTAGCTACCTGGGAAACCAAATGTTATATTATTTTAGACTAAAAACATAAACAAGTCCAATAAGTTTAAAACCGTCGGATATTGGATGGACAACTATTAGAATGAGGTAGTTTTTAATCTATTTTCTTTCGTACTTAAAAAAAATAAAAAATTGTACTTTTTAATGCAACTTTAGAAGTTGATTCTATATATTGCAAATTAGAATTGACCTAAACAACAATTTATGACTCCACCATTTGTATTATTTGGTCAAAAGACAACTTGGCCACATTCTTTGTTTGTTTTGCCTATCACTTATGGATCACTCGAAAACACCTTACATAAGGATAAATGAGTGCATACATCTACACCCCTCAGTCCGTGCTCTGAGCGAGATACAGTGGGTTGGTTTGATGATGTTGTTTTTCACCTTCACTACAAAAAGCAAGATTTCTTATTTGAGCCTATAGCATTGGAGCAAGAAACAGGCTTTGGTGGCTTGGGTCAGCGTCGAAGTGGGCACTGGCATATGTCGAAACATACGACAAATCCACATCAAACCGAACGAGGAACCAACTATATATTGGCAATCACAGATAATGGCATCGAAAATCTGAAACGGTCAATTTCACTGTAACAAGTGGTCAAATGAAGTCGATTCTACGATCCAACCCTCAAACCATCAGTTGTTGAGGACTCGAGATTGGGTGCACTTGTGTAATTCAAACTGTAACATATCACCAATTAAAACAAGCAAGTTGAAGACTAGTGATTGGCAAATTGGATAAATTGAAAACCCAAATGGGCAAAATTAATGAATATAAACTGAATGAACATCACACGCAAAGGAACAAATTACGAAACTTCGTGGTGGAAGGGTGGGGATGGGTACCGGCCACAACGAAACCACAAGTTAAATGTTGACAAATTCATCAAATTAGATGCTAAGCCAGTACAGATAGAGCTCCCACACGGCAATCTTATTACCGAACTAACCGAGTACCGTATTGTACCAATTAACGAGGGTAAAGTTGGTTACCCTCATTTCGATCCATCGTATTTGTAATCGATAAGAGTCGGTACGGTTGATGGTAAGACCATCCACAATGGTGGTGTGTAAATGTGCAAATGTGTATTTTTTAGACATTTTTAACTCCATTGGTTGTTTTGGGTGTGTGCAAATGTACACATTTGATCATGTAATGTGCAAATTTGAGCACACCACCTCCCCTATGTGCAAAAACTTTTACAAAAAGCAAGATAATTTCATTGGTTGATTTTTTATCATCTTACTTTCTTTTTTTGTTTTAAATGAATTGTATTTGAATGGTGTGTAAAAAATGCACATTTCATCATTGGAGCAAATTGTTAAAAAGTGATGTGTATTTTTACACATCTTGTGCAAATGTGTACATTTTACCCAAAACCATTGTGGATGGTCTAAGCGGTTTTGAAATACCAACGAATAATCAGAAGTTACTTTTAATCTTATTCATTAATCTTCTTAATTCAATGACTCAGATCTGTTAACATGATACACAATAAGAGTTGTGTACATTTGATCTATTGTCTATATCTATATATTATCATTTTTTCCCTGAGTTGTGGGTATATGTAAAGTGGTACCATGTTATACCGTAGTATACCAGTAGTATACCATGGTACCATACCATCATAGGTGTTAGTAATGATGGTTATCATCGATTACCATATTTTTCAATCAGAAATACTAAAAATGAGATGCCTTAATTGTATTTTGATAAATTTGGTATCGTACCAATGGTAACCGAAATTTCGGTTACTGACGAAGTCGGTTATCACGAGTATCGGTACAGTATATGGTATAAAAAAATTGCATACCTGGTAATTTCCAATTTCTGACGACCCGACCCTAAGTACAAATAATCCTAGATTCCTCCATACCCAACCAGGAATACCATCAAACTAAAAAGAACAACAAATAATCCCCTGTAATGTGAAAAATCCGAATGACAAACAAATACTCGGAAGCAGATAATACCGAGTTAGGCGAATAGACCAAAGCAAGGAGCAACGTTGGGGAGTGAGTTCGCCGTAAGATGAGACGACTGCCGAGGATCAGGCGACAACCACCACAGAGACGGTGGCGCATGAAATCGCAATTCCCCTGAGACCATCCACAATGGTTTTGTGTAAAATGTACACATTTGCACAAGATGTGTAAAAATACACATCACTTTTTAGTAATTTGCTTCATTGGTGAAATGTGCATTTTTTATATACCATTGAAATACAATTTATTTAAAACAAAAAGGAAAATTAAATCATAAAAAATAAGCCAATGAAATTGTCTTGGTTTTTGTAAAAGTTTTTGCAAATGGAGGAGATGGTGTGGTCAAATTCGCACATCACATGCTCAAATGTGTACATTTGCACACACCCAAAATCACCAATAGAGCTAGAAAATGTCTAAAAATAGACATTTACACATTTACATTGTGGATGGTCCGAGAGACCACTTGCATTGTACATGCCATTTTTAGCTTCAAGCTATCTTAATTTAATCACATAATTATTTACTTTATAAATTAATTAGTTTTTTCCTTTAAAAAATATCCACACTTTTTAATAACAACTAGTACAGTCCCCGCGTCATGACGCGTAATTTTCTTTTTAAAAAAATAAAAATAAAATTTTTTAAGTATAAAAATTAAATTACTGCTATAAAATGAAATAAACTATTACCATACGTTAATATAAATATAAAAAAAATTGATTTGATAAAGTAAGTAAAAAATTAATATTTGTGAAAAATGTGTAAAAATTACATTAGTTTAAGATTTAAGTAGAATAGGTTGATTGAGTGAAAATCCTAAAGTAAAGGTGCTTATAAGTTATAAAACCTAATAAAAAAATGCTTACGGTTGATTAATTAAAGAAACTTGTCCAAATTTTAATAGTTGGATTTTTTTTCTAGGTTCAGTTGATTGGGAGGAAATTGTAAAATTAAGGTTATTATGACATCTAATTAATAAAAAATATTTATCATTTAATAGTTAGAATAAATAAATCCCATTGGTCAAAAAAATATTTAAAAATTTTATCATGTGAAATTTTGTGTAGATTAGGTTGGTTAGGTAAAATTACAAAAATTAAGGTTATGATAAAAAAACAAAATTAGTTTTCAATATATATATATATATATATATATATATATATATATATATATATATATGAAGTTTTAAATTCATCTCATTGTTTAAAGAAAATAGCTTGAAATGATATTGTATAATTAATATAGAATGAAATAATATTTTATAGTTAATATTAACTTTATTAAAAAAAGTTTTGAATTAATCACATTGTTTAAAAAAAAGTTATTTCTAAATATATTCAATATAAATGTTGCCAAAAATAACTTTGCGCGAAGAAGCGACACGTGGCGTAGGTGCTTTGGTTTTAATTAATATATAGATAATGATTTGTTCATTCCTACCAAAAAAAAATGATTTGTTCATTGGCATTCTTTGTTACCTTTTGATCCACCAAACTTATCTGATGTATGCGTGTCACTCGTTGGCCTACAATACTGTACTGTATTGCAATGTGTTTGGCTTCGTCTGTAGTCTACGTCTCCACTTGGCTGGTCATGGATCTGCTTGGATTCTTCCGTGTCCGTCGTGCTTGTTTACGTTGCACTTTTTTGTCCTTTTTCTGTGATACGTTGTATTCTGACGGTCTCCCATCTACCGATTCATCGACCTATCAAGTTTCAGGTTTGTCTGAAGTCGAATATTTCCTTATTAAAAACAAACAAACAAACAAACAATTCCAAACTTAAACCTCCGAATTCGATCAAAATCTCTTAATTACAATTTCAGGCTTTCCAACCTCAATGCACAATCTCAAACCATGAAAAAACAAGAAAAACTATACACTGCTAAGCATGTTGAACAGCAGAAAAAGCAACAGTCTTGGCCCAAAGCTTAAGATGTTTCTTCATATCATTAGCAGCTGCATTCACAATTGGCATCCTCACCATCACTATTGGAGACTCCTCCCTTTCTATCTTCCATGCTTCTGACAAGTATGGCCTTCTCCTAATTTCCTCACCCTCGCCTGCTGCTGCTGCTGCTGCTTCGCCCTCTTCGTCTTGCCCCTCCAGCCTCTGCAATCCCGGGATCATACTCATCATCTTTGGGGTGATTCTCTCCTTGTCGAAGACGAACCCCAAGTCCATGAACCCTTTCACCTCCTCCTCCTCCAGCTCCGCCGAGCTCTTGCTACTCCTTGTTCTCTCCAGCCTTATCCTCGTCCTTGTTCTACGTCGGATTGGAACACTTGATTGCCTTATTTTCTTCATGCTTAGAAGAGTACTTGCCCTTGCCCTTGTGGGTCTTACAACTCCCTTCATGTTTTCCTCTCTTTTCTCCTCCTTTTTATCATCCACATCATCATCTTCATCTTCATGCTTGGAATCACTCTTTATTTTTATTTTTAAATGGAAAACGATCATGAAATTCTTGTTAATTTTGTATTAGACCTCGACAACATCTCCACCTCCTCCAATACAATTAATAAAAACTAGTACGATATACATCAACAATCAACACAGTGCGTCAAAACAGTCAGACAAACACTACTAAAGAGTTTATATATATTCCTTTCTTGAATTGGAATGTTTTTTCTACTTATATGTACATATGCTTAAAAGTAAGTTGGATCTGCAACCAACCTACCAAAGGTATGTATACTGTAAAAAGTATAAAATTAACCAACCAAGCAAGTACCAACTACCACCAAATCAACATAGATACATGAATGAATTAAGTAGTTTGACCCTTAAGCTACTAATCTGAAAGAAGCTAGCTGAAATTGAATTACCTTAGGGCTGGTAGAGGCTGTAGTGGCACCATGAGAGACATCTTCAACCACATCATCATCATCATCATCATCATCATCTGAACAATTATCTGAGTTGGGTGCAGAAGATAAACTTGATGATGACTGTGTTGTGTGTGATTTTGGTGATGAAGTTGGGCTGTTTTTTGTGATTGGGGTTTTGGTTGAACTAGATGGTTCAGAGATTAGAACAACCTTCTGAAACCAAAGCCTGTCCATGGCGCCCAACAGGCATGGGGTGTAGCTTTCTACTGAAGCCATTCCACACAGAAAGAAAGGATTGTTAGAGAGAGAGAGAGAGATGAGGTATTGCATTATACCAGCTGGATCAATTATTATATAAAGTGATTTTCACCTTTTTATTATTAAATAATAAATCATAATATTGTGGTCACTAGTCAACTCATGGGCAGTAGAGTTAGTTGAGTGCTATGATTAAGTTAGTGTAATGAAATCAAATTTAGATGATTTGCAATCATATTTAATTTATAACTTGGAGTTAAATATATTCAAATATTTTTCTACCCACTAGAAATAGGTTACACACCATTTAATATTTGATATCTGTATATCCGATATAGTAAAATGACACTTATTTATCTGATATATTGATATTGATATCTACCTAATAGGGCCTAATTTATATAAGTTTTGGTAACCATATTGTAATTAAGATTGTTTATGAATTCATAGTGTACAAGTTAACCTGGTAAATGGTACAATTGTATGATTAGAAGTGAAGGTTGTAAGGCGGTGTGGGGTGTGAGATGAGGGTCAAAAAACAAGTGAAAGAGATTGAATAGAAATAGTGGAGGGGCCCTATTGTCAATTTGCACAGTAAGGACAATTAGGAAAATGTGGTCATTTGCTTGATGAAATGACCAATTTGCCCCTGAGGATTCACACAAACAAAACCACCAATCTAAACAACTTGTTATGATGCAGAAGTTGAAGCATCCAAATCAAACACAACCTATATTGTCCCTTGATGAACTAAAACTTTGGCTTGCTTACATACTCTTGTAATACATATCATTATATGGATAAGGATAAAGTATCACATGTATTGTTTTTGGGGGCATCATTATTTTGTATATTGTAATGTTAATTTTATCTTGATTATAGTTACAAAGTTGTCACAATCTTAATTACTTTTTGTTGTTACTTTTTATGTATTATAGATTAAGTAGTTCGGTTTCGGTATGTGACAAATTACAAAAATGTTAAAATGAGCATGGCTATGTTCCAAGAACTTCTTCAATTAGTTGGTCCAATGGCATGTTTTTGTTTAAAGCCAAAATTTGTTTATTTATATTTTTGGGTCAAATGTTTTAAGACAACTTGATTTGGCTTGACATGTCTTGATTGATTATCTATATGAAAAAGTACTCCATCCGTGTAATTAAAATATGTTATTCGGGTTGTTTTTTCTATTAAATAAATTAAGTATTACTCCCTCCGTCTTAACATATAAATTGTTTATTTTTTGGCATCCGTCTCAAAATATAGGTCGTTTAATTTTTTAATATATTTTTTTTAAAAATATAAAATATTAACTTTTTTGATAAATTTTTTAAGATAATATTATAATAGTTATTAATAAGTATAGTATTATTTTAAAAAATAATTAAAAAATTAATATTTTATATAGTTTTTACCTCTTTAAAAAATATGTCCAAAAATCAAACGATTTATATTTTCAGACGGAGGTAATACTATTTTAAATAGTTTGGTATTTATCTTGAACAATTGTCCTTATAATTATCAATTGTAGTAGATTATACTAGTGATAGTTTCCAATAAAAATAGAAAAATATAATAATACATAATGATATAATAATATATTAATTAATTTGTAATGGTTCGGTGAATTGAAAAAATCTATCTATATCCATATACTAAAATCGATGCATAGCATCCTATGTAGCGCGATGTGGTTGATTCTAGGGAAAAAAAATCATATGTGGCATGTTGTGGTTGATCCTAAGAGAAAAAATAATATGTTGTCATAGTTTATAGAAAGTTATATAAGCTACAATCTATCTATATATATTTTAGTTAATTGACAAAAATATAAATAAAAAATATTTTTATAGTCACACTTTCAAAAAATATTAATAGATAAATATATAGTATTTGATAGGTGTTATTTTGTTTATATCTAGATTATTTTTTAGTGGAGAAAATTATTTATATCAAAATTAATTGTTTAATCATTGTTATTTTATTTATATCTATATTATTTTTTTAGGCCAAAATAAATTATTAAATACTATGTAGCTATAATATGTAGCCACAATTCATCTGTGCATAGATATTTTAGTAAACTAATGTAACAAGTATTACATATTTAATAAAAAAAATATTAAAATATTTTTAAAAATTAAATATTTATTATATTACATGAGATTTAATTAGCGATAGATTCGAAAAAATATTTATATATAATATATCGAACTAATTTTATTTATATCTATATTATTTTTTGGTGGGAAAAATATTTATATTTAGATTATTTTTTTATTTATTAGAATTTATCTAGATTTTATAATATTTTATTAATATATTTTATGTGTACGGGACGAGACCTACACTAGTATATGATAAACAAAAAAACAAACATGATAAACATTCCACAATTTTGTAATGGTTCGGTGAATTAAATGAATGAATTGACTATTAGTCGCTAGGGGCCATTAGAGATAATGAGCCCAAAATGAGTGATGGAGGAACTATTCAGCCCAGATAGGTGTATATGTCCACAGAACATGTGGATGGGCTGTCAAAGCGATTATGACTATAAGCAACTATCAATTTTTTATTACTTTATAGGCCTTATATGATAGAGGTAGATCAAATGTTAACACTTCTTATGGTGTTAAATGTTAACAAATCAGAATCGTTAGATAGAAATGAATACTGAAATTTTTTATACTCAAACGAATAATGATTTCCAAATTACCGAATACTAACTCTGAACTTGTCAAATAATCGATAATCCATTTACTTCTTATTTCATATGAGCAATTTATCAACGAATATTAACTCTGAACTTGTCAAATAATCGAAACTTGACAGACAAAATTTGCAACTATTCAAAACTTGCAAAAGTGTGAGTCAATTTTGCAACTATTCGATAAGTTGATAGTAATTATTCGCTAAGTTGATAGTAATTAAATGTTAAGTCGAAGACCAGCTAGGCGACCCACCAATTTGGCAAGTTCAGAGTTAGTATTCGTTGATAAACTCATAGAAATTTACCAAATTTATAGTGTTTGCTCGCCGAACCTTCCCAGGGTTACACTCAAGACTCGAAGAACTTTGTCGAGCTAGTCCTCACGCCAAAAACCAAAAAAAATATCGAATCCACCAAACTCAATGTAAAAAAACCCAAAACAAATCCAAAATACTGTTTTTTATTATGTTCAACGAGATTGACGAAATTTTCAAGACTTCGGTATTTCGGTTTTTGTCGTCTATTGGGTCAATCCGTAATTATTTTGTCAAAAATGAAAAGGACCTGAGTGTAATTACATAAACTTCGTCTTGTCAATAGACGAAACTCATCTCACCGTTAGACTTCTCCAAAGGAATAATGTGGTATTTTTATGATTTGTAAGTGTTTCATTTTCAAGGTCAAGACTCAAGATAAACAAAAGGGCAAGCTTTGTGAAATTCCGAGAAATCCCAATCGAATATAAAAACGAGAGTGGTGTCTGTCGGGTTTATTTTTGTCTTTTAGTTATAAGATTTGAATCAGGCTTCTAATACAAAAGCTTAAGCCAATATGTAAGGCTTCACAATCTTTATATTTTGGTATTTGATTTACCCCCAAACTAATGTGGGACAAGTTTTTATTCCCAATACGCTCCCTTTGTCCCTCAAGTGCAACCCACCTAGATCGGGTTGGTACTTGAACATTTTTTCTTCTTCTTTCATGTTGAGACTCTCAATCTCTTTATAGGTCGGCCGATTTTTTATTTTTGTTTTTTTATGACAAGTTTCGATATCTCAATCTCTTTTAGCCTTATCTGAAGCTAGGAAAATCGACCCGACTCAGACATACTCTGATATCATGTAAAATTTTGAGAACCCCGGTTGAATTGCATGAAAACGAGAGTCGTATCAGTTTTGTTTTTTGTTTTGATTATAAAGTCGCAATTCACTTTTTAATACAAAAATTTAAGCCAATGGGTAAAAGTTTTAACATCCATCCATGTTAATATTTCATTTGCCCTTCAAAACAATGTCAAAGTGACTTTTTTTTTTCCCCAACATCCCCTCCCTCTCCCCAAGAAAGAACAATGGCAACTTTTTTCTCAATCACTTCTCATTAGAATCAATTGTCACAAACAAAAGCAGGAGCAAACCCTAATAAGAAGCAAATCTCCACCTTTATTTCCCCACAAGATTGAAACTCTTCCAAAATTAAAAATGAAAAAATGAAAATAAAAAGCTGCAGTGCCCTCGAAGGCATTCCCTTTGTCCCTCTTACTTTCAACTTCAATAACATGAGCACTATTTATGCACTCCTCTATATATGTCACCTCATAGCCTCAAAACAACACACTCTAATCACCCTTCACATTCTTAAACCTTCTTCCAAGAAAAACCATGGCCACCGAAGCGACCAGCCCTATCGAATCAGGCACCGAAGAGAGGAAAAGGCTGGACCGGGAGATCAAGGACATGGTCTCCGGCCTCACTAACCGCCTAGCTTCCCTTCACAGAGGCCAGAAGCCAGGTGTTCCTGGCCAGTTTGGTCAAGAGGACGACAATGGAGTGAGCATCATCACCATGGCGGGGAACAACACCGGAGCCTCCATGAAGAGTGGGCCTGATGATCGGAAAGGAGTGGCCAATCATCTGGCCCCGCCACCTCCCGGTGAGCATGAGACTGTTGCTCCTCCGGAGTGGGCCACATTCGTCAACAGCAACCTCCAGGCAATCAACAACTCCATCATGCTCGAAACCAAGTACAAGAGCAACGACCCTGGTGTCCACATGGACATATCGGAAGTCATGGAACCGAAAGGTCACAAGAACAAGCATGGTGGGCGAAAGGGGAAGGCGAAAGCCGCCAGTACTTCCTCCTACGACAGTGCCCCACACTCAACTGGAGCCGACGATAATTGACAGAAGTGCGAGTTCTGTTATATACAGTATCTCTCCATACCAACCTCATTAGAATAAGGAGCCAAATCTCAGATATTCACACTGTTTTTGTACTGCACTTGTTCAGCATGATGTTTTACAATACACACAAAATAAGCCTACGAACTTTTGTAGCTTCACTTCATCTATTTGAGTATTATTTACCATCATTTCATGTAATGCAATGTAATGCTTTCGAGTTCTGAAACAAGGCTACTGATGTTTGTTTTAGCCTGGGGCTTGTCCATAAGGGTACGGCGGAACTAGTTTTGGTCGGTAATTGTCGAGTCTTGGGATAGGAACAGAAAAATATTAGAAAGGGAGCAATGTGACTCCTTAATTAAAAACAGTACAAGTCTTCTTCCTTATGTGATAACATTATGATAAAAGACTTGATCTTTCCCCCAACCTAGGCCACCCAAAAGCGAAAAAGGAAACAAGTCTGTAAATATACTTTGAAGGATCACAGGTGAGATATGTACAAAGAATGGGGTTACCCTGTTTATAGGTTCAAATGGGAGCCTTCATTTTCTTCTTCTCCTTCATATCATCAGGCAGAGCTGGTGCTTTGCAAATGGGACACAAGTTCTTCAGCGATAACCACTTCTTGATACAACCGACATGGTATACATGGCGACAACTCTTCAAGCTTCCGATCTGGTCCATGTCCTGGTACTCCTCCTGCTCAAACCACAAACAGGAGGGTAAAAATAACAACCATGTTTTCTTTGTACTCAGAAGAGAAAATAATGACCAGTTAAGAGTGAGATACCAGTCTGAGCAGATAAATTAAAATCCCAAAGCTGAGTATACAAACAGACAAAACAGTAATGAAGTATTCTAATTCCAGGTGGTATGGGATTCACTTCTTGAAAGTAATTCACAGCATTTGGGAGTTTAATTTCCTACCTCGATACATGCTCTATCCGTACATCCCCAAAATAAACTCAACCTCATCATTTGATCAGCAGCCCTGCTCCCCGCTTTCACCAAATATCAGTTTCTATCTTTTCATAGTCTTTATTTCTCACATCCTACACTCTTCTTCACTGCTCTCAGTTCCAACCCCTCCCTTTACTTCAAGAATTCATGTAATGCAAGAGACAAATTTAACCAACTTCTACTATTCACAGAATCACAGTAAGCAACATGATCAGTGGGGAAGGGAAAAAGAGGGCATCATTTTGGGGCATAAAATAGTTGAGATTGAGAAACAGAATCAATAACAAACTTTACCAAGCAGATAACGCATCTCTCCTCCTCTTTCTCCGATGTCAAGTAGATTGCCTCTTTCAAACACTTTGATAGCTGATCATCAGACAAGCCAGTGCTGACAGTGCCAATCCTTTCTCCCAAAGCAAGAAGCTCCTAATATTCACAAATAAGTTATGTGAGCAAAGAACAAAATCAACAGAAACAGCTTGATGTGTAATATGATGTGAGGCTAGTCACAAAGAACCCACCTCGTAGCTCATGTTATCTACATCAACCATCAATTCTCTATGCTGATCAAGCATGCCCCTTGGGCCGTGGAGGGAAGAACGGCCAATAGCAACAAGGCCCTGTAAAACAGATGAAACCCGTATAAAGGAAAAGATATTACAATTCTTTTTTCTTTGAAAAGATGCAAATATCATTGCTTTATGAGAGTATAGAAAAGAGTAACCAGACATACCCAAAAGTACAACAACAATCGATAACACAAATATTATGGATACCAATAGCATAACACCGTTAATGAAACATCCTGTCATTTTTATCCCAAAGAGCTTGGAGGCACAGCCTAACATGTTCAATTATCAAGAGTAAATTTATGGACAAACAGGTTGTCGTCGTGGGAAGATTGTGGGATTTTAATGGGCAAGGATTGGCCATGCAGAGACATCAGAGACTATTCCAGAAACTTATACAGCTGAATGTAGAATTGAATACGAAAGATGCTGACTCTAAAATAATCAGAATGAAGAGTTTGAGAATTCAATACTTTGAGAAGCAGCAGTCACAAATAATCAGAGAACAGTAAAATCTATGTATCTTAAGTGCATTCGCAAAGATAAACACTACAGACTAATTCAAAGATTCAAGTAAGTTGTTTCTTATTACAAATAAGTGAAATAATTACAAGTTAGTCAAAAAGGGTATTTATTTATGTCTTTAATTGAGTTCAGCACAGAAACTAAATGGCAGTAAATGGTTCTTTGCCAACATTATTAAAAAAAAGGTGTAACTTACAAAATGGAATAGTCATTCTATGTACAATAAGCTAACCAATATCCACTTAGGGTATTACTATCTTGTGTCAGCTAGATGAACAATGCAAACAAGGTTCCTTAATAAGCAACCAAGACAAACAAAAGAGAGGTTACATTACACACCTCATGGGTCATGTGATCATGACTAGCAGCGTCAACAGCGATTGAGCGGTATCTGTCGGCTAAAGACCTTGATCTATTCCTTTCATTATTACGCCATCCTGCACTTGTGAATGCCCTTGGGTACCTATTGGGAAAGCTTTCAACTGCTACAGATCTCAGTCCCTCTTCCAAAGGAGGAGCTTGTCCTAACTGGAAACTTCCTACCCCAACCCTGTTCGTTGGGATAGACCTTTGAGGATAACTGCTACGTGTTCCCCTTATTTGTGCAGAAGTGGGATTAAATCTTTGCAAACTAGCTGGATTTCTGTTGGAACTCGGATCATGATTGTATCCAGCTATCTGCCCAGCAATATTCGGGGTGTTGCTCCCAATGATAAAGTGATTTGGATCGTGATTTAAGTTACCAGAATCTGCAATGAATAGTATTTAACACTATCAGCATGATATCAGTCAATGATATGAGAATTATGTACAAAAAATAACAACTAACCTGCATTTATTGTCCTCCCATGAGAAACACCAGATACATGAACATGGTTCCTCTCCAATACGGGAAGAGTTGGGCCCTGATTAGAGTGATCGACTGGGTTACAGTGGTCAGTGAGATGTCTAGAGGAACTCGGATGATGTGGATAATTCAGGACTCTATGAGATCTGAACAGGTCTGGATCCAACTCAAATGATGGCCGACTTCGTACATTCCTCAGAGAACTTTCACTGCCAACTGGAGGGCTGTAAATGGGGGGCATGGCAATGGGTTCCCAGCGGTTATGCGGAACATCAATATTTTGTCTTTCATAAGATGCATTAGATGAACTTCCCGCACATAAATAGCCACTTGTACTCCCTGTCTCATTGATGGAAGGAATCATAGGGCTTTTCCTTTTGTATTGCCCTCTCCCATTAGTACCCATTGCAAGATCAAATGCATTGTTGTCAACTATATAGTTTGATGGAGCATGGTGCACATAGTTCTCAGGAGCACGAAGGGTATCAACTACAGCTGATGAATGCAAGGAATCTCGCAAAGACAAAACATCAGGTTGGTTGCGAGGTGCATGAACAATCTGGGTTGATGATGTGGTCTCGTTTACTCTTGCAGTAGGATTCCAGTGGGAAACATATCGTACTCCATCAGTTTGCAGATTGTCCGCTGGATGCATAAAGGAGTTGTTCTCCACAATGCCAGAACTTGCTGCATCTGAAATAACAGTCATAAGAAACAATTTCTTTTTTATGAAGAAACTTGCAGCTTAAAGATATAATACAAGAAAATCAAGCTGGGCTCAAGGGCTTAAGCTTTAGATTAAGTAAATAAATGAGAACGTAAATCAAAGTCGAAAAGCACAACCATGCCGCAGAATATGTTTTGAGGAAAGTATGGATAAGCATAGGTCGATACTTTCATCCTACAAAAGGCTCTGCCGCACAAGAACATCAAACAACAACGAAAGGTTGCTAGAAGCCCAAAGAAAACGGTGATTGATGAAGAAAAGAGGAAGGTTTTCAGCTGTACCCAAATGAACTAATGGATCTTCAGGATGCATATGATTCCAGTATTGATCATGGTTGATCTCAAACATCTCGGGTGTGTTGAATCCATGCCTATGCCCCATAATTACATAAATTGTTTGAACCAAGTACTACGTTTGTCTGTGAATGCGATCCTGGAGAAAAATAGCTGCATGCAAAGAAGTCTTTAAGATAATATACAATCCACAAATTATCATGGATGAACACAGTTTTACACCCTACACACAATTATTCATAGTAGTACAACAACTAAGACACACATCAATAAACAAACATGTATAAATTTGGATTTTAAATTTGTGCAGCAAAATTGAAGGAGGGTTCTAACTTGGTTGACAGTAGCACCACACAGGTTTAATGTATATCAAAACCATATGAAGACACAAAGAATGGGATAATTTAGGAAAGAATCAATCTTAGCCAGCATGGATCTTGAAATGAGTTTTAGTAAACCAACAAAGAGAAACAAAAAAAGAAGAGAAAATAGGGAGAGAATAGCCAGTTGTTGCCTGTGGAAAAAGAGTCAGCTGAAGTAAACAAGCAAGCATGAACTTATGTCCTGAAAAAAAAAAAAAAAAAAAAAAAACTCCATATAACAATCACTGCAACTCTGCTTAACTGCAGATAATGTTTCCTAAGGTGAACAAAGTCATTTTACTTTGACCAATAACCATTTTCATAAGCGTAAAACAATTTAAAATATCATTTGGAACTTCCAAAAATATTTCTACGAAAAGAAGCAGATAACATTAGGTTACTTGAACCCGG
This sequence comes from Persicaria maculosa, assembly GCA_963922045.1. Taxonomy (NCBI): domain Eukaryota; kingdom Viridiplantae; phylum Streptophyta; class Magnoliopsida; order Caryophyllales; family Polygonaceae; genus Persicaria; species Persicaria maculosa. The sequence continues at coordinate 54,563,126 of OY998268.1, forward strand.
CCCATAAGGAAGCCAAAAAAATAGATAGGATATAGAAGGTGAAGGATTACTTTGTACTGCTCATGTGTCCAAAGGCAAGCCTCCCCGTCATTTGAAATTGAGAAAAATGAGTGGAACAGAAGAAATATTGAAAATTTAAAGGCTGAAAGATGAAGCTAAAACCACAAGTTTCTGCAAAGAAATGGTAAAAGAAAAAAAAAAAGAAACAAATAGAAAATACTAAACCAGTTTCTGCAATACCTTTTTCCAATCCTTATGTCTATATTTGTCGTGTGGTGTTACAGGCATTCAAACAAATATAACGGGTCAATAGTAGCTTCAATAATAATAATAAAAAAAGGCATTAAATAGGACATACATGTGAGAACAAATCAATTTGATGAATACACTTGGCTACTTATAAACTAGTCAATAATTACTGGATGAGCTATTACACATTACCTCAGTGAGAAAGGAGGAATACTATCTCAATCTCTGTATTCAGCATTGCACGTGAAAGAAAGAACAATACTCTCATCTACTCATAATTGACAAATACATCTATCATCATCATGACAGTGGTGAGAGAGTGTTTCAGCTCATGAGTATAAGCAACAGGCATCTAATGCATGCATAGGAAAATACCAAAAGGGACACAGACATATTGTAGATAAGAAGAATATAAGTCCACTAGTCCAATCGTGTAAGATTTTGGAAAGGTACAAAGAGAGTTTTCAGGGAATTTGTTATTTAAAAATTAAATATGAACTGTTACAACATTCAAATGATCACAAGGATCAGAACTAAATCCAAAGAGCTATTAAACCCTTAACTGCACATGCACTACAATATATTTTTTACAGCCAAAGTAAATTGTCAGAATATTGTTATAAATTAGAATTAAAAAGAGTGAGTTCCTCAATCATAAGCACCCTTCCTGATCAGGTCTTAGCCCACATTTGTAGACTTATCTTCTTGGAGGCAACCAACTATTCTCATAGCATCAGTAATGTGAGAACAAGCATTTGCACCTAAGAGTTCCACCAACTAGAAGCCCAGGTAGTATATTCTGCTCAGTCAACAACTCACCATTAGCTAAGGGTGAATGAATATATTTTGCAGCAAGGACTGAGGGACCTGCTGGGTATGAACATGCTGACAGTGATCAGCTACAGTGAGATTCCTCCCAAGAAGTTACTTCGTCTTACTCATAACAAGATTACTAAAGAAACTACTCCAAATATGGTCAACTATCAGAGATACCTCTTGAGAAAATCCCTCTCTTTCCCACCTACACATTATGATTTGCACCTCCAACTTCAAATCATTCAACAATCTCCTTCAAGAGAGAAGGAGATGATCTCAAATGATCTTATGACAATAGAGGAAGAGGCCAAGGAGGAGATAATAGCAAAAGATGTGGCAGTTGGAATGGCTTCACTGCAATTAAGAACAGATGATTAGCATGTTAACAATACACGTTAATATTTTCTATGCTTTTTTTTTATTTCAACTGAATAGTTAATCACTCCCAAGTTTCGTGCACAGCAACTCGAATGCTTTCGAATTATGATACCACGAGAGCAGGATCCATAGTCCATGCCCCATGCTCAGAAGATCAAGCTTCCGCCTTCCAAGTGACATTCTTGAAATGGATCCATCAATCAAACAAATTCAATCATAAAATAAACCTAAGTATACCATTACTGCATCAACAAATAATAAAAATCTGAATAATACAAAAATCAGATGAGAATCCACCTAAACATAGTATTCAAGCGAGCTGAGCCTGACATAAAACCCTAATACTTAGAATTTGCAAACGACTTATGCAGAAAGATGAGGAGCTGGTGTAATTTGTAGGGAAGTTATTAAAAATCATTCACCAAAAAAAAAAAGAGAAAATCGCAGGACCTAGCAGAATCCAACCGATGATCGGCATAAACATGAAATTCCAGATTTTTTTAAAAAAAAATCACAAAACATAAGCAGAGGTCGCACAATCTAGCAGGAAGTCATCAAAGTCGTCATCATCAAAAGAAAAAACAACAATAGCAACAACAACAACAACAAAAAGACGATCGGAAGCTAGAAACAGAAAATTAGCGCACCTGGAATGATCCGATGGTCCGAATTGGCGGACGATGAAGCGAAGGAGGCAGGGAAAGAGGAAGAGGGGAAAGGGAAAGAGATCTGGAAGGTGGGATTTATGGGGGAGTAGAAGAAACGAAAGGAAACAAGGAATTGGGGGCCTCAATTGCACAATATAAAGCGGTTAAAGCCGGAAGGTTGCCTTCGGCGCCCTCGTTTTTTTTTTTGTTTTTTTTTTTTTATTTCTTTTCTTTAGACTAAGGTGATTTTTTTTAGCCAATGTTATTTACACCACAAAATTTACTATTTACACCACATATCTCACTTTTTATATTTTTTTTAAAATACACCCTGCTCCTCTTGAGTCACACACCTGCCCCTCAAGAGGCGCAGGGTATTTTACATTAAAATACATTGCGCCTCTTGAGGGGCAGGTGTGTGACTCAAGAGAAGCAGGGGTGTGATTCAAGAGGCGTAGGTGTGGTGCATATAGTAAAATTTATGGGTGTAAATATTATCACCTTTTTTTTTAAAGTCTTATATTTTTAATAAGGAAAAATATGATCAAACTAATAAAAAAAATTATGTAGCACGAAACCGACACGGACACGATATATGGATAATGGATGCCACGAGATATGGGAAACGGTAATTTTTTTTTATTAGGTAAAAATTCGAGTTCACATATACCTGAAACTCGAGGGTAGATTAGGTCGACAGACGGAGAACCGTCTAAATAAATAAAAAGTACAAGAAAACGACGCAAACTTAGGCAAAAGCACCCTACAAAAGCGAACCAAACCGACCTAAACCTAACGTGACGAGGACGAACCGATGGATGAAGCCAAGCCCCACTCTGCAGCAGAACCGCAAGACAGCGATACATCATAATCCGATCATCCTGCTGATAAAAAAAAAAATTTGATCATCCTGTGGGCAGTGAAGACGAAACCCAGGGAAGCGGTCAACCCGATAAATGGAGACGTCTTGAAACACACTACCACGATCACAGCTTGTCCCGACTCTAATAGCCAGAACCCCATCACCGGAAAAGACAACGCAGCCACGCCAAAGCAAAGCCCCATAACACTCGAGTAGAAATCACCTAGAAACCCTAACGGGATTTTGGTCAACCCTTTCGGGATTCTTAAAACACGCCCTTTCGAGCAGGGTTAGGAGCCCTGAGGGGATTTTAATTAATATATGCTCAATTAATATGTGGATATATAGAGAAATACGGATATAACTCCACTTGCACGTCGACAAAGGAGAAGAACACCGCTAGCCCTAACGCCAAACAACCACACCACAAGCAACTTGGCTCAACCCAGCCAACCCACGTACGAGATTTTTTTAAAAAAAAATAAATTATTTTTTTTAAACTCCCGACTTGCTTTGGCCCAAGGCACAAACCTTTGGCCCAAAGGACTCAATTTAAGTCCAATGCAGCAACATCGGGCCACCTTCGGGCCCAATGATTACCATCAGGCCAAAGCAGCAAGAAGGACTCTAACTAAGCAGCGCTGGGGCAAGAAGACACTATGTAGCGGGAGACGTCGGTGACGGAGGGGACTAAAACAAGCCCCCGCCCCACCGGAAACCCAACACAAACCACCACGGGCGATAGAAGGTATACACGAAATCTAGGCAAGCTTGGATCAGCATCGGGATCTGGCGAAGGTCCCCGAAATGGAGGCCGAAAGCGGATCAGCACCCAAACATAGTCGAAAACCAGACTGAGAGGGGAGGAGGAAGACGAGATTGGGGCAAGGGGTACACGGTTAGGGTTACACAAATCGCCCCAAATCGAGACCAAAATCAAACCGAAGGCAAGTCTTCTGACTACGTACCATCGGCTAAGAACGATAGCGAGAAGGGGCGAATAGATCGGATATGGCGCTTGAGGGGGAGGTTTTAAGGGACAAAGATTGAAGACGGGCCAAAATTAAGGGTACGTGGTCACGAAGGGCTGGCATGTTCTTTAAGCCTCAGGAGAAAGGTTTTGAAAGTTTGCAATTTCTGACATATACCCCAATGTGATATGATATGAGAGGAAAGAAGGGGAAAAAAAAGAAGATTTAAAAAAAAACGCAATTTGTTGAAATTCCTAAATTAAAGATAAAAACAAACATCATCATAAACTCTTCTATTTAAAAGTTTATATATAAATATAGATATAGATATAAATGCATCGGTCAATTATGGGGAGATGTTATCTGAATAGATTTGATTTATTACTATTTTATGTTTAACATATACCCCATGACATAAGTTATAAAATCCATAATTTAAATTTGGGTTTTTTTTTAATTTAAGCCAACATAGATTAAATTTTTGAATTTTGTAAAGTCACCATTTGATTCGTTAATCAATTTTCCTATCCTAGGATAAGAAGCTTGGTTGAGAAAGATTTCCCTAAATAAATTGTTTTAGCTTTTCCAAAGAGTCACTTTCATAGGGTCGATCTTATGTTTGATATGGAATCTTTCCCGATCAATTATGGTTCTTATCCTATACCCAAGGGTATAAGATAGAAAGACTGTTCATTAATTTAAATAGTTTTAAATATTTTTTGTAGGATTCACTTATTTTCATTTGGATTTTGTTTCCTAATTAAGGATGCTTTATACAAACAAACTTTTGTGAATTAGATTAAACTTATATTTCCTAATTTATGATAGTTGCTTAAAAAAACTTATTAGTTTTTTGAATAAAATTATAATAATATAACAAATTAATATTATAAAATTCAATAAAATATTAATAAAAGTTAACATAAGATTAGAAATGTATAATATGATTGGTGGAAAAAACTATAATTAATGCGGTAATAACATCTCATAAAAATGGTCCACATTTAAAGAAGTACATATAGATATAGATATTTTAAATTAATCTCATTGGAAAGAAAAAAAATAATAATATCATTGTAACAATATTTAAAAGATTTAACTAAAAATAATTTTATGAAAATCACTTAGATGAATGAGAGAAAACAATAATATCATTGTATTAACAATATCACATATTATATTTTCTCTCTTTCATCTAGGTGATTTTAAACGATCTTTCTAACATATACCCTTAGGACATATATTAAGCAATCTTCTTTTGCAACTATTAATTAATTAATTTATTTTTGTTTAAAGAGAAATGCATAGGTCAATCCCAACAAGATAATATGTGAGTGGAGTTGATTTATTATTATTTTTATATATGTTTAACATATGCCCGAGGGTATAGATTAGAAAATATGTATTTTAAATTCGATTTTTATAATCTATGCCGACATAGATTAAGTTTTTGAATTTTGTAAAGACTCCATTTGATTCATAATATTTATACAGTTTAATATTTTTGTAGGATTCGCTTATTTTCATTTAGATTTTGTTTCATAATTAAGGATGTTTTATATAGAATTAAATCATACTTATATTTCCTAACTTAATATAGTTGTTTAAAAAAAAACCGTATTCAATGCCCTTAAAACTCAAAATGTTTGTTATATATTAAATTCATCTCTGAGGAAAATATCTTTGTTTTTATTGTAAATAAATTGTTAAATCTACCTTTTTTTTTCACAATTACACCTTGTCAAGAGATTTATAATTCTAATATTTTGAAAATCTAGATTTAGATATAGGAGAGTCAACCTTTTAAATATGTTATACAATATCTTATTTAGATATAGGATGACTGACTCTGATAATCTGATTGAAATAGAATAAAACAAAAAATAAATAAATTGAGGGGCAAAAACATTTGCAAACTATTTTTTTTAGAGCTATGCAAACTACTTACTTTGTGTATTACATTTGGGAAGAAAAAAAACATTTATTACATTTAGAAGCTGGAACCTATTAAAAACATTTTTTTTTTCAAAAGAACCTACTAACTTTTACATTTGGAAGATAACTTTATTTAAATTTTATTTAATTAATTAATTTAATATAGGAATAGTTAAATTTGTGATTTCCCTTTCAAATAACTATTCATCTTTTTTTTAAGACCTATGCTTTTAGGATATATGTTAAACTGTCTATTTTTAACAAAAATTCTCTAATTATATTTGTTTAGGGATGGTTTAAAATAGATTTTTTAATCCATACCCTTAAAATATAAATTAAGTTTTATAATTTTGTAAAGACTCCATTAGATTCATTAATTTAAACAAAATTAAATATTTTTTTTTAAGATCCACCTATTTTCCAGGCCGGATCTCCTGCTCCCCTTCGGTGTTTCCTTCGGTGCAACACAAAATTATTCGGGTATAAATAAAGATTGAAAAAAAATTTAAATTTTTTTTAGATTCTATACCATTATATTAGTATGTTTATAAAATTTTATTATAAAAATTCATATTTTAAAAAATAATAAAAATTATTTTCTAAAATAATCGATATTTTAATTATCTATATTTTTAAAACATTAATTTTCATAATAAAATTTTATAAACATATCAATATAAGGGTATAGAATCTAAAAATATTTTTTAAATTTTTTTTTAATGTTTATTTATAAGCGAAATAATTTTGTGATGCACCGTGGGGTGTACCGAGTGTTGCGGAGGATCCGGACTGCCTATTTTCATTTAGATTTTATTTTCTAATTAAGGATGCTTGAGAAACCGTTTTGAATGAAATTATACTTCCACAGAGTATTTTCTAAATCAGGATAACTATTTCCAAAATAAAAGTCCTTTTCCATGTCCTTAAAAAATAAGTTAATTTTTTATTTTTTAATATTAAATTCATGTCCTTTTTCATGTTTAAGAAAATTATTTATTTAGTGGTAAATAAATGGCTAAATAAATCTACACGTTTCCCACAGTCACACCTTATCTCTCGCCCTCTGCAAGCCAGCAAATAACCACAACATAATTATAACAATGGCGGAAGCGAAACCTCCTCCACCACCACCACCTCCGTCACCGAACTCCGACTCCCCTTCCGCCAATCCGCAATCCCTGATCGTGCTGGATCGGTCCTCCTCCTTCCAGCAACAGCCGCCGCTACCGCCTCCAGCACCTTATGAGGAGAAGCGTCGATTTGGCTTCTTCCCTCCCCGAACGAGGCCGCCGATTAGGGTTACATCGGAGTTCGACAGCGACAGCTTCGTCTTCTTCAACAAGGTATCATCCAAGTTGTTCGATGGCCTCGTCAAGTTCAAGCTCAACTTCCAGAACAATACCAATGGGGAGGTCGCTGATCCACAACTCTTCATCAGTACTAAGAATTTCTCTGTTCAGTATGACGTTGAGGACAGAAATGCTTTGGTGTCGGGCTCTGTTAAGGTCGGGCCCAACTTTCAGTTCCGCGCTTTCCATGATGTTAAGGTATTTCCCCCAATTTGATTTTGAGTATATTGTGTTATCCTTTTACTCCTCATCAGCATGAATGGACTCTCATTCTCTTGTTTCTTATTAGCGATGATTTGGATATTGTTGTGAGGTTGATTGTTGGATGATTTTTTTGTTACATTCCGCGAAATTTCCGTCTTTCATCGTGTCTTTCACCACTGCAGTTGACATTTAGGTTATGTTTGAGGCAATGTACTAATCGCCAAACCTCTTGGGCACTAAATTGGTTCTGAAAATCTGACATCCCTTCTAGAATATTTGATTAGATCATTCAGTAATGCTACAGTCATGATATGCTTGAACTTGTTGCTTAAGATTATTATGGCTTGATCATCCAAACGACGTTGGCAAGTATGAGGATGCCGACTCTGCTTGCCGACAAATGTTGATAGCATTACAGAGGACGCTGCAAACTACTATAACTCTATGTTGATGATACTGGGTGTGCTAGAAGAAAGTCAAACATACCCCAAAGTTGGTTGAATCTTCCTTTTGACATTACACAATAAGACATTTCTTTTCTTTTCTTGTGATTGGTTTTATTTGACATACTTCTTAATGAATTGCTTTTTATATTGTTGAGTTTTTATCCTCATTTGAATGTTGCAGTCTTGCACTTGGAGTCGAGAGCATCCTCTGTCTATCTTTGAATGAGTGATTTGCTTTATGAAAATAGCTGTGGAATTGACTAATATTAACAACCTCAGTGGTTCATATGCTACCACCTTACCTATGCTTATTAAACCAGAAGAACAAGAAGAATGAAATCCCCATACCCAACCTAGAGTTAGCTGCAAAGCACATTTCCATCTGCTGTTGTATGAAAGAGCAAGGCACCCTACTTAAAGGTTTTATAGACTTCCCTTCCAGATTGCGGTTGAGAGGTGCTCATGATATTCAGGTCTCTCCCTCTCTGTTCTCACACTTTGCCCCTCATCCCCATCTCCACTGATTTGTCTCTCTCGCCCTCTCCAACCACATCGATGATTTGATGTTTACTAGCACAGTTTACTAACAACACCGTGATTCTAGAATCCAGATTAACAGCCACCAATGAAATATCAAATTATATGTTTTTCATTATAACTTTATGTCAAATAAATTCTTTGAGTACCTTGAGAGGAACACAGTTGCCCTTTTGGGTTTTAGAGTCCTCACTTCTGATGGAACTTTTCCAAGCCTGCATGCTGGCAAAGTGGCACATTCAACTAGTAGCTACGGACTCAAGTTATCCATTCGGAAGTACAGGATAGGATTTGGCACAAAATACATTAGCTTTGTTTAGTAAATGTGCGAGTTAGAAATGCCAAGTAGAAGCTAACCTAGAGAGTGGCTAGTGGCTTTTGATACCTGCCCCTGTTTCAGTCAATTGTTGTGAGTTAATTCCCTTGTATGAAATAAGAAAACGAAATGAAACCAAATTGTAACTACCCTGTTTTATACTATTATATTTTCCTTAACCTTGGTCTTTCACATGACCCATTAGCTTTAGTATGGACAAATATGAGGAGTATTATCCCTCGCCACCTCATCAAGCACATGCTTGAGAAATAAGTTATTTATACCATTGTCTATGGCTAATGTTAGACACCTGTATCCTTCTTCATGCATTGAATGAGTTGGGTTGAATTTTAGTTAAGTCAAGGTTCTTGAGGATAGGAGTCTCTTACTAGTAGTCTTTAGGTCACTTACATAGATGCATTATTCGCTTTGGTTTGCATTGCATAGATGTACAATTAATTATTAATGTTTTCTCACTCCGTGTTTTAGTGGAAATTCCAATATCAACGATCAGATGACCAACCTACATTACTGTTTTATTTCATTGTTTTAACAAGTTGGTATATGGAATCAACTTTTTATATGAGTGGGCAGTGGGCACTTCAGCTCTACGTACAAAAAACTTGTTAATGTTAGCTGCAAGGTTTAGTAATTTCTGACAATTTTTGTTTTGTATTGGTTACATATATAGGCACAACAAGGAGAAGTTGCCATGGTAACAAATCTTACTGATCCGTCCTACAGTATTGAATTGGCATCCGCTGTTCCTTCAATTGGTTTGGTGAGTTTTTCTCTGTTAGATTTTGATCATAGATCTGTGAGATTTTCTAGATTTCCGCCTTTTGCAAAACTAGTAATATGTGTTTTTTCTTTTCTTTTCTTTTAATTAGGAAATAGCAGAATGCAAACAACAATTTAAGTTGCTTTCGATTATTGGATTGTTGTTTTGCTGCACATATCATGCATGTTGCAAATTTCTCTTCATTGTCTCACTTGCTGCTTATATTGGTGCTACAGCCGAAGGCAACCTTAGTATTTCCTGCAGGTCAGTTATCACTTGAGGAGAAAGAGGATGAAGAAGCAAAGAGAATATTGTCCATTAGTAGCATTGTTAAAGGTCCCTTGTTGAATGGAGTTGGCATGGCTTTGTACAAGGATGATACATTGAATCTTAAATACCGTTATAAGGTTGCTTTTCTTGTCCTTTTCTCTTTCCTTTCTTTATACTACAAAATGTTCATGGCTGATGTTGTAGGCAGAAGTCCCTGTAATAAATTTATCTCAAGGAGTCAAGGGTCTAGTTTCCTGAATCTAGGAATACCTGTGCAGCTTGCTTCTGTTTTGGTTCAACTCCTTCCATGTTTTTTTTAACTCTCTAATCATGGAACTCTGCATGGCCAGGATGAGGAATTGTCTTTCGTACCCAGCATATCTTTGCCTTCAAATGCATTATCTTTTGCATTCAAGCGACGGTTTGGTCCTTCAGACAAGTTGAGGTGCATCTCTCTTTCCCCCATCAAGAAGAATGCTTGTTTTATTTTTCTTATTGTAGACACTAGATACATACAGGGTTTCCATCCCTTGTATGATCTTTTTCTGTTCTTTGTCTTTCTCCTTGCACACAAACACACATGCTCACGTAAGGGTACCACACCCTAATGCTTGTTCTAGTTTCCTCATGGTAGACATAGGGTTTTCATCCCTTGTTTGATAGGGGAGATATTATGCAATATTTGATGCTAACTTATTGGGCTTTTGTCACTACACCTGTTATAATTTATCAGATTTTTCCATCACTACAACTTCAAAAATACACGGACTTCTCCTCCGACAATCTATGTTAATTTACCAGACTACGTTATTTAACCTTTACAATTCGTTACATAAGTTAATCAGTTTTTTAACCTTGTTGAACTCAAAGTCAAGATAGGTGGTAGATAGTTGCTAATTTGGATTTTAAAGCAAAGGGTAATCTGAACTTAATACAATCCAACAGTTCAGATTGACTCTTTGAAACTATGTTGATTGAATCTGGACAGATTTTAAAATGATCCAGGTTTTTGATTGAATATGTTCAGCGTGTTTTGTGTCAAAACTGGATCAGTATATATTATATGGGTAAATTCTATTCATGGACTTTAAGGTTTACCTGATGTCATATTCGAGCCCTAACCTTTATTTTGTCCTAAAGTTGTTCACTACTGAACAACTTAACCTTACATCAAGTAGGCTGTTAAGTTGCAGTTGACTCAATCATGGATACGATCATGGCACATTAGCTTATTCTACTATGCGATGGTTTATCTGTGAAAACATTTTTGGGAAAAAACTTGGAACTTGCTAGGCTGCTGCCAATCTTAGGGGTGGTAATAAGGTGGGTTATGGGTGAAAATAACAATGCCACCACCTGTCCTGCAGGTTCATGCTCCACCTGCACCACCCATAACCCACAAACCGATCCTTCCTCATCCAAACCGCACGGGTAAGTGGGTTTGGAGCATGTGACTATTGGAGGACCTAAGTAGAAGTATTATACCATGTTTTAGTTTTTATAGGAAATACAAATAATAGAAATATTATTCCATACTAGAATACATACATTAAGCATACATTATCTTACTTGCTGATTGAAAATGAAAACCAACACTTGCAAGATTTCAAACATTAAAAACCAACATATACAAGGGATCGAGAGAATGGAGGTTGCTTCTAGCGAAATATTCCATGACAGCTTGGTAGACATCATAGCAAGCCACATTCCAGCTTGTCTTGTAGAACAAGCTTCCAAATCCATTGGGTCCTGGAGAATTTTTTTTTTAAATCTCCAATACCCCACTCAGCACCCTAACCTCCATGATTGGAATCAGCAGCAAATTTGATTGATTCTCCTCACATAAATTCCATGGGGAAAGAAGAGTCGCTGTCATCAGTTTCCTCAGCTGCAAGCAGGTTGAAATAGAAGTTGATGACGTGTTGGTTGAGCTCTTCTGGATCCTCAATTCTGTGATCCTCATTCTCAGTCATATACAAAATTGAGTTGCCTGCCCTTTTCACCTTAAGCTGTTTATAAAACATCCCTGATGTCTCCTCACCCATGGTGAGTGAGCCAATGCAATTTGGCCTGTTGTGAAGGGAGACTTGATTTTTTTTTTAAATGTATATAACCTTTTCAGCTGTACTCTGCTTAAGTTCATTAATCATGCCTTGAAAGATTAAACCGTCTCTCCAGTTGGTAAGCAAGCTGTACTTCATGCAACTTAGCAGTATCTTGCTCAGTCCTTACCCAAAGTTGTGAGAAATTCCTCATATCCCAACACTTGAGAGCATTCTTCATTAGATTCAAGTTTTGTTGCAGAATGAACTGCCTCTAATATAAGTGTGCCACACAGATTTAACAAGCTTCTCATACAATGCCTCATCACACAAAATGTTCATAAATCTGAATAGGAAGCCCTTCCCTCTATGAGTTTCTCTGATGGTAATGATAGCAGGAGAATGATATGAAAATCGGTAAGTATCAAAAAATGCCTTCGAATGTAGGTAAGCATCCCAGCACCTCTCATTGAAAAGAGCCCTATCTAGCTTCCATTCAAGTTTTTTTGTCCCAACCTGGTTGTTGTTTCAAGTAAGCCTCTGACCTGAATAGTCAAGGTCAGCCAATTCACATTCATGCATTAATTTCTATAATTCCTACAGTTCCTCCCCACATGAGAGTTGATTTGGGACTTAAGTATCACCCTTCAAAAATTACCTTCTGCTTCTTGTTGCTGCCATCTTCATCTTCAATTTCAACCTCCCTAATCTGAGCTTACTCTGCTGACACTTAAAACCATAATTCTGTAATGTGAGATTCTGATTCCACTTACTGTGCACTTATCCATGCACAGTGGAGCGCCAACTACACCTCCCACAAAGGAGTCACCCCTTCTCTCCCCTGTATTGTAATTCACCTGTTTCATAGTGCTTAGAGGCTGGAAATCTTCCACTGTCCCGTTCTCAATGGAGAGCCTTTCAGAATCATTGAAGGACTCTGTGTTACCTGATTTGGGACTTCAGTCTCTCTCTCACAGTTGTTGATACTTGCTAGTGGCATCTGCTCCGCCGACGTGATAGTTTCACTCATATCTCCCTTAGAATCCTGACCCCCTCTCAGTGAAGACCAACACGACTTGCCCAATAAAATCTGGAGTAATGTCGTGCTGACATTAATCTGGTAATACTGCAAAATAGTATCATAGTGACTTAATAAATGACACTATACTTAGTACTGTGGTTACACTATACTGGCCCAATAAAATCTGGAGTATTGCGGTGATAGTATAGTGTCATTTGCCCATGACTGAGAAAAAAGATTATAAGAAACGGGTTGGTGATAATATTGGGGACAATGGATAAATAACAACAACAACTCAGTATATCCCGCGATTAAGCAGGGTCTAGGGTCAGGATGTACGCACTCTTTCCCCGAACAAGTCGAGAGAGTGTTACCGATAGACCCAAAGCAATAGACACAGTAAATCACATGGTAACATAGGATAAATAAGTTGTATAAAAAATAGGTCGGTCGTAGTTATTATTGTCATTATACTGAAATCAATCTATATGTCAACAATAACAAAATAATACTGGCAACAATAACAAAGCCCTGATTTGTAACACTAGCAAAAGGATAGTCATCCGTTTTCTGGTAGCAAGCCTTAGCGTTATACTGTCATCAATATAATGTCAACACAGTAATTTAAAAAAAAAAGGAACAAATTTTATAATAAAGTAGTTTGGTGATATTGGATCTTCAACTTTGTGAATTCTTCCTTGGATAGATCTTGCTCTCTTTCTTCTTAGGAGATTTGAGTGATAGATCTTCTTCTAAATATTCCGTAGCTCCATTGATGATCTAGCTTGAGCCCAGTTTCACATCAGGCTATTTGTATAATTTGTTGTATTCCTAGAGATCTATGGTCTATATTCCTCTCCATGAATTCCAATTATGTCGATAATTCTTTTAATGTGACCTTGCAGCTTTTAATTTTTCATCATCTTGTGTGATTTTATGTTGTGCAGCTACTGGTACAACTTTGATTCCAACTACTGGAGTACTGCTTATAAGCATACAGTTGGCAAGGACTACAAATTCAAAGCTGGATATGACTCAGAGGTCCGACTGGGCTGGGCATCTCTTTGGGTAGGCAACTCCGTAGAATTGTTTAATCAAAATAGCTTACAGCGTGTACTTTATCTATTATCACTGTATGGAAATTTAAAGAATGTCTCTTGTTCAAAAATGAAGCCACTGGTTATTCATTCCTTTACATGGCGTTTTGGAATTCAGGTCGGAGATGAGAATGGGAAAGTGAAATCAACCCCTTTGAAGATGAAGATTCAGTTCATGCTCCAAGTTCCACAGGATGACATAAAATCTTCGGCCTTAATGTTCCGGGTAAAGAAGAGGTGGGATGTATAAATTCGGTTTCATGCCTCTTTGCTTTCGAAAGCAACCATTTTCTTGTCAGCAAGGAATTGTCAGGTACAATCTTGTAATTTTCTTCAAGGGGTTGCTTTGTCTGGTCATCTTTGTACCTGGAAACACTCCTTCTATATACCTATTTTAACCGCTTCCTTGTTCTTCTTTTTACTGAATATTTCCCACTTTTTTTTTGCGTTTCTTGCATATGAATTGTTGAACAGCAGAACAGGCGTGCATCTTGTAGTGTACCTACCTTTTATATACACTGTAAGGTACAATATTCTCTCCAGATTAGCTGGAGGAGCCCAATAAAGATCGCTCGAAAATTGTATAAATATCCTTGGGCGAGCTATTTCTACACCCTGTTGAAAGCCCATTGGCAAGAGCTAGTACAGCTCATGTTCTTTGACGTATGGCGACTCCTTTCAGTGTCTCAGAGAAGTGAATGAGGAGTTGCTCTTGATTGTCTGTCAATGCCATCTTCTGCTCATGTTGATTGCTGTGTACTGCCCAGAATTTGTGTTTAATTCTTCATCTGATGGAACTTGTTGGGTCTGCTGAAATTTTCAGTTGTTATCTGTTTCAGTGGCACGCTCATTATAAAGGCCAACGGTCAATTTGACTTTCGACGGCATTTTTGCTCAGGGCCAACGGTCAATTTGACTTTCGACGGAGTCACATTGTCGATGAAGTTGACACGAGTACACGACTGTCGATACGATTCACCGTGGGGTAGAAAATTGATGTTTTGTTCACCTAATCCTCTTATTTTTCTGATTACTATTATTCATGAAAATACCAAATATTCCAAGCGGATTTGACCCGACTTTGACTCACCAAACATATACCTATGTTTGATCGGAATGATCGAAAAAATAAAACAAAATATGAGCGATAAAATCGTATACAATGACATAATCTTTTGTGTTAGGAAAATGGATCCCGATCTTATAACTAAAAATAGTTTGGCAAAATACCCATTCAAACTTCAACCATGGTAGAAAGGGAAAGAAAAACTAGCACGGTATTGCTCTAATTAAACATTGGTTTATAATAAAAACTAAAAGTGCCCTAATGTCAAATATATCCTTAATTTTGAATCTTTCAAAACTAAAAGAACCTTTTTTCTAGTTCGTTGTTATAAGTCGGTGGTTATTATTATTAAAGTATATTTCAGCTAATGGAGAAAATGGGGAGAAAACTAGTACGGTTTCAAACTTAGAAACTTGTAATTAAAGATATAGAGCAACAATAATTTACCGATGTATGGATTTAGCATGTTGATTGTCGAGAGAGACTTTTCAACTCATCTCCACTTTATGAATATTTTTAATTGTTCTTTGAAGTCTCTCCCTTAATTTTCTAGTCACAAAAATCTAATATATATTTTTAAAGCATACATAATATAATTAATGATTTTTCTAACCTATAAGGATATGGGTTAAATCATTTATATTAAGAAAGATTTAGCAGATATATCGAGCCATACATATTTTCTATTTTATTTCAACTATATGAATTGGTCGATATTTTACTAGTTAAAAACATAAACATTTTAATCAATAACACTATCTAAACCAATGCCTTGCATCATACCAACTCTATTCATGTATAAGATTAAAAAAAACTTATAAGAAAGAACGAAGTAGATAATTAAGGAGAGGAAAATCATATAGTTTGGAGTATAGTCACTAAAAAGTTAATGGTACAAATCTTATTATTGACATTTATGTTATGTGAGTTTACATGTTTTGGTATGAGTTAAGTCTATTTTTTTACTTATCGATCATTTAAGTTATTCAGCTCAAGTGCTTTACATACTCCATCCGTGACAAAATAATTGGCCTTTTGACCATTTTTTCATGTAACAAAATATTTGTCCCTTTGAACAACATTAATGACAAAAATTTCTAATTTTATCAATTTATCTCATTAATTATATTTGATTTCCAAGATACTCTATTAATACTCCAACTTCTCATACTATTTTTTTCATTGGTCCATTTTTTTCCACATTATTTATTTGCTAAAATTTTAACTATTCGACTTTTTATTTTTAGTTTTCCTAAAAAGTGTGAAATTGGCCAAAAGGCCAATTATTCTGTTACGGAGGGAATATTAATATTCCGAGCCATAAAAATTAGTCAATAATCTTGGTTAAAAAATAAAAATAGTTTGGGGTGTAGGGAAAAAAACACTCACGTGTACAAGCTAAAAAAACTCATGTGGAGTGATTCCCCAAGCTGCTTTAATTTCTTTCATATTCACTTATTTTCTTCTGCATTTTCTCATTGTAATTCACCTATTAATTTCTTGAACCAAATTAAAATCAATTAGTTATTCTGATGTTTTTCAAAATATTCCGACACATTTTGATTTATTAATGATTTGAGAATTTCAAATTAATGTTCAGTTTTAAAACCTAAATCTTTTCACTCTTTTTTTTCCCTAGATAAATACATAAATAAAATATATGTACTATATAGGGTAGTTAAAAGCTCATCGTTTAAAATGTAGCCTTTGTGAGAATCTTTGGATTGAGCAAAACTTTTTGCAAAATGTATATTATAATTTAAAATCCGAGGGTCAAACCCAATTACATACTCTAAAAGAAATTCAGCTTTTTAAGATACAAAACTTATCTACCATTATATAATATGTAACGCTACTATAAAGTTAATTACTGTAGTAGGTTTTTTTTTTTTTTTTTTTGTAGTAGGTTTAAGTACATCACAAAAGGAACTTTTTGGTTGAGAGTATCTTGAAAAAAATATAGATAATTGAAATAGCAACAAAACACAAGCTTCCAAGCAACTTAGTCAATCAAATAATATTTTAATACGATTAATGTGGAAATTATGCATTGCAAAAACTTAGCAATGTAGGGTCCTTGAAAAAATGCAACATCCCAACGCATTTCAGGGAAGATACGTTTCAATTAATAATCAATCTAACAAAATATTAACGTTTTTTTCTTAAACCTATACCATATTAAATTTTTAATAGGCAACTGAAAATTTTGTTTTCCTAAATTAAATTATTTAATTTTTAATAATAATTTTCTTGAGTCAATGCTTAAACTTTTTAATCTATTTCCCTGTGGTATAGATTAAGAAAATCGATATATTATAATTACTTATAATACATTTATAAAAGCTGAGTATCTCTTAAATTTTAATATAAAATTATACAAGTTGAAAAATATTAAAATCACATATGCAGAATATTTTTTTCAAAATAACTTTTTGGATAATGTATTCAAACCTTTTATTTATATATATAATAAAAAAACAATGCATGAAATTAATGGAATAGTATTATACTATTCTTCAATAACTAGACCAAACAATGACATTGGAGATCGATCGCATTGATTCATAGAATGAATAAAATATTTGAGATAAATACACATATATGTATGTATGTATATTTGTGTGTATATAATAAAATATTCGAGATATCAGGCAACAACTACTTGATCCTTGAGAGATCGACGGATCGACAGACTAACCGTCATGATACAATATATGGAAAAAAAACATAATAAAAATCAAAGGCGCAACAACAGACTAAACACATCATACTAAAAAGTAAAACCCAGGCGAAATGAAGATCGTGAAGTCAAAGATGCAGAAGAACGAAGTCAAACACTATCATGGTGGTACCACTGACCAGCGGTACATCAGGATGATATCTCTTATGGGCAGTGAAGATAAAATCTAATTAATGAAGCCCTTTTCAGAAAAAGAGTCGTCCCAAAACACACCACTACGATCCCGATTAGACCCAATTCAAGATGTCGCGTCTTCAACCAATCCAAAGCTCACCTGAGTCCACCAATAAGCACAAGCACAGCACAACTCGAACAAGATACGACGCCAAATGAATCAAGCCTGGCAAGGTGAGGGGGTCAAACGACGTTTCGAGGTTATGGACTAATTGGGTCAACTCGTGTCAAATCACGAGCACCGTACTCTAATAAAAATGTCATTAGTATGATTTGAATCATTAACCTCAACAATTGAGATATACAAGAACACCTCTCTCCTATCACTAGGATAAGAGAGCTATGGTACTCAACACCCATATTTGACGGAGTGATTAAAATGGGTGGCTAAAAAGAGTCCATATATATAATCTTAACTAACTAATTAATTAAGAATTTTTCCCATAATTCAATAATGATATAATCCAACTTAAAAAGCAACTTTCATAAGATTACAAAGTGAAACAACTAAAAATAACACCATAAACAAGACAGTATTCTAGCTATAATCCAAAAATTACATGCATAATCCACATGGACTTCTCAAATAGATAGGTGTCATATGAAACAACTAATAAGCAACACCATAGTAGTCTTTTGTCCACAACTAATAAGCAACACCATAGTTAGTTAAGTACTATTTATAGTAAGATTTTTTCGATGAATAATGTATATATGCATCCATCATCGGGTTTGGATCCCATGAATTTGGCCATCAAATTCATGCGTAGAGTTGGGTTTTATACTCACAAAAAAGAAATTAAAAAACCGAAGAAAAAGGGTGGGGGTGGGGTGGGGGTGAAGGAGGGGGCCAAATCTAACCGTCGGTGATGGCCAAATTCATGGGATCCAAATCCTGACATCTGACCCATTAATTACCCGTTCTATTCTCATCAATCATTCTTTTTTTTATTTCTTTACGGTAATTTTTGTGAAGTGATTAAATCCATTTATTTTTAATCTATTTTTCTTTGGTTGATTTTTAAAATACTACTCATAGTGATTTAAATTTGGAAATTAAAAAAAAATCAATTAGATTTTAGATTAGCGTTGGTTGTGCGCGGCTAATTAAATAAATAATAACTAGTGTAGATCCCGTCCCGTGTACGGGGATGTGTTAATCTAACTATAAATTATTTTTTCCTTCAAAAAATAATATAAATATAAATAAAATTAGTTCGACAGATTATATATAATCTAAATATCTTTTAATTAGATTCTCTCAAAATATAAATAAAATTCACATTTATAAGGTACTACGTAAAAGTTTTTTTTCTAATCTATGGTTAATTAAATCTCATGTAATTTAATTAGATAGTTGATTTTTAAAAATATTTTAATATTCTTTTTTATTAAATATGTAGTATATATTTATTACATTAGTTTACTAAAATATCTATGTACAGATGAATTGTGGCTACATATATGGTTATATAATATTTTAATTATTTATTTTGTCATCAAAAAATAATATAGATAGATATAAAATAACAATTATTAAATGATTGATTTTGATATAAATAATTCTTTCCATAAAAAATAATCTAAATATAAATAAAATAGCACCTATCAAATATTACATATTTATCTATTAATATTTTTGGTAAGTGTGACTATAAAAATTAGTTTTATTAATTATCTTTATTATTACTACTATTACGTTTAATTATATTGATATAGTTTTTTCCTTATATAATATTTACTCTTTTATAAGATATTCCATCTATCCAATTATATGTGTTAATGGTAAAATAAAATAATTATTTTTATTAGATTTCCTTTTTGACGGGAGAAAGTTCTACGAGACGCCCTCACGCGCTGCCACGTAGGCAAATTCACTCACATGCCGCCACGCAGGCAGCAATGCATCGGTTTTAGTATATGTATATATATAGATAGATAGATAGATAGGCTCGCTAGCTTAATTTGATAATTACAAAGTTATTATTTTATTATATTTCGTGCAACAATGATTTAAAAGCATTAATTGGTAAATTAGATATCTGTAAAAAAAAAAAAAAACAAGATCCTTATTTAATTAATTATATTTGGTGTACGTATATAAAGTATTGGTTAAAGGGCTGAGAAATGGTATCCAATACGCAGTGATTAATTAACTTAAGATTATTGATAATGTCGTATGTGGTCGGGGGATAATTAATTAAATTAAAATAATAATAATAATAATAATAATAATAATAATAATAATAATAATAATATATAATACAGTAGTATATAGTTTAATTAAATTTTTTTTATACTGGTATGGAGTTATGATCAGAAATGGATCAGATGATCAGAGATGAGTCCGGAGAATTAGGGTTTCATGATTTAGTGTGCGTCTCATTCATCGATCACTTCCTTCACTGCAACCGGAGAACGAGGGAGGGAGAGAGAGGAAACATCTTTGGGAATGGATAGTAATTAAATAAAAAAAAAAAGAATTGATATTTGATAAGGAGGTGAAAGCATCAAAGTTGGTAACAACGTCCGGAAGCATCATGCCAAAACCATTCCAATTATTTACTCCCTACTAGTATCATATGATTTGATTCATATCATTTTATATATATATATATATATATATATATATATACACATTTGATTATTTAATTAAATTCATATGAATTAATATATATACCATGTCATTTTTTTAAACATAAAATAAACTTATAAGACCAAAACAAGGGGGACACATTTTATAAGGTAATTATTAAGACGTATCCGCCTAGTAACAAATTTACAATTTGATATATATGTTGTGTATGTTAACGTTCATCTCTCACATACTATTTTATAGTTAGTTAGTGATAACTGGTGCACTAGAGGGAGCTAAAGCGCACATGTGCAATTAACCAAGTTAAACACACAATTGTGCGCAATTAACCAAGTTAAACACACAATTCGAGTGGAGTTTCATCCTAAAATCAATTGGTGTTAGGAGGAGTAGTCCACCCAATTTATGTACAAGTTTTAGATTTACTATATTTTCCATGTGGGATACTATCTCATTTGATATTTTCAACACCTTTCAATACTCTCATACGTATTAATTAGCTAGCGAAAGATCATTGCTAAATATTGGTTTTGGGACAAGATCAACTTAAGTCTTGTTCAACTTATAAGTTAAGCTTATGTGTATATACATATATATATATATATATATATATATATATATATATATATATATATATATATATATATATATATATATATATAGAGGTCCACACGATCCCTGATCCTCTAATGTTTAATTGACCTCATTAGGTCCAATTAAAATTGTCATGCATTGTATTAAATAGAGTTGAGCTATTTTAGTTACGAGCTTCGAATTAGTGGGCTGTTGGCTTAATTGGATTAGACATGAATGTTGTGGGATGGATCCCTCTTTGAGCACAGGTTAAATAAGCACAACTTGGATATATAACGTCGATGTAGCCTCTCGACTCACCATAGGCGCCAAATGTGTCAAATCCCTTTTTTTTTTTTAATTTTGAGAAAAGAATGTTGTTATTGAAAAACGAAACTGAAATGTTAGGACTGCCCACAGATGATTCCAGGTGACTCCTGATGTACCATTGGTCTGCGATGTTGCTTCTGGGTAGTTCTTAACTTCATTCGTCGTCTACGTTTTCATCTCATTTGGTTTAGTTGTGTTTAGTTTCGCTTTGTAAAGTGCTTTTGCATGTATTTTGCACCATCTTTATATTTCTGTTTGTTCATGACGGTTATCCGTCTGCCAACTTGTCGGCTTTCGAGGTTCAGGTGTGTTTGGCCTCGAATTTTTACCTAATAAAAAAATTAAAAAAAAAAAACTAAAATGTTGATTACAACATCTTTAACAACCAAAATGGAAACAAAAGGCATATTTTCTATTAGTTTTACTTTAACAACTTTATCATTTCGAAATTTTGGAGAAACATTTACATTTGGAGAACGCTACGTACATATTTGTATAAATATCTATATTTTTTTTATTGTTTCTATATTTTAGAGAATAGAATCAATAAGAAATCTGTTGGGCTAATTATTTTTGTAAAAGATTCTTCAAAGGCCTAAAAAATTCCTAAATTTGAGAGGAATAATGTCTTTGGCGAATTGGAAAATGTAACTAACTTGATGCATTACTATTTTGATATTCCTGATCGAGTATCTATTTATATATTTATATAAACTTTTAAAACAGAAGAGTTTTAGCCTATTTGTCACCTTCATCTTATTCCTTTCTTTTTCAACCAATCATTTTTTTTCTTTTTTTTTTCAACTGATTTTCATCTTTCACATAACCAATGAGTTTAATTCAAAATGTTAAATTAATACATAACACATATCTATTTGTAAATCTTTATATACTATCATATTTGAGTTCATTTTGAATGAGCTTATGATACCATTTTCTTATAAGTTTGGTCTTATAAGTTTATTTTAAAATATTAAAATAATATTTTATTTAATTATATAATATTAATTTATTTTATTATTAAGATTTTATTTCTGAAAAATCGCACCAAGGCGGCAGAACTGTATTAATACTATCTAATTTTTAATATTATCATAATCTTTCTAGATTAAGACGGCTAATCAGTAAAAGGAGTATTAAAATTTAAAAGCAACGTATGTAGTTGTAATGTACTATTGGATTATAAATAGTTTCACTTATGATTTGAGTGACAGTCAACTAGCTACTTTGACCAGAAAAGTTTGCCTGGCAATATTTCTGATAAATATAGATGCATGCAGCGACAAAGGATGGCCCCTAATTCATGAATTTGATTTCTCTCGATCGCAAGATTGTCAACATTTTCAAATTTACCTGAATCGGATAAGGGATTGTGATTTATGACGATGTCCCTATAAAAACCTGGCTTCAAATTTTGTAAGTTTTCAAATAATATTTTCTTTTTGATGGCACATAGGTTACGAGGTTACCGTCTAATTCTTCATAGGTCAAAAACTGGTATGTAATAATTTGCATAATTATTACGAGGTTACCGTCTAATTCTTCATACACTCTTATGCATAATTTGCTCTTCAATGACTACATGGTCAGAGATAGGAATCTCTCAATTATTTTAATGACTACTGGTCGGAATGTATATAGAGTTCAAATATATCCTCGGTATCTTCTTTTTTGATTTTTTGGCACACTTTAACATCTCTCAATTATTTTAATTAAAAATGACATAATTTAGTGTGTTTTCTATAGTATTTTTTTTAAAAAAAAATTCTTTATTTTGTCAAACTCTTATTTCTTTCAATTATTTCAATTAATTTGAGTACATGTATGTATTGAGAGACCACAATAATTAATAAAAAAAATCTACCTTAGTAAAGGAATTAAATGTCTATGAGAGATTGAACTCGTCATGTCTGACATCTGTTCCCTCATCACTGGGATTAGCGAAGTTTCGTTTTCATACATTCTTCCTTCCGGTAATTGCGTGACTGATCGGGTTGCACACCTCACCCACATAACCAATAATCCCAATCTACATAGTGATCCTGGTCTCGCCGACCTCATCTGCAAGGATGCCATCGGATAGCGACTCCGTCGTATCTGAATTCTTACCCAATAAAAAAAAAATTAATAAAAAAAAAAATCGGCCAAAATCATTTGAGTAAGAGGGCTTGTGAGAATTTCGTGTAATGCTCAAGATTTTCTCATATTACACATGTAACCCTTAACTTTAATATTTTTGGTATGATAACCTCCAGCCAAATTAATTAACAAGGGAAAAAAAAACAAACCATAGTGTTTGATGCTACCGTATGAGAAATAGTAAAAGTATAGGCCTCCGTTAATTAAAACTTGACGTTTTACTATTTATGCACGCTTTTTTAGGTGTTAAAAACTATATAAAATATTTACTTTTTTAATATATTTTTTAAATAATTTCATACTTGTTACTATTGAGTATGAATTTATAGAATTAGCTCTCTCCTCTCTCTAAAATCTAGAGAGAGGGAGTCGGAATCCAAAACCTCCGTCGAGCAGCGCTCCGTCGAACACCGCCCGCTCTCCGGCCTGGCTTGAGAAGCCTGTTTAGAATCTCCTCTTCGGAGGCCGAAAAACACCTCTTCGGAGGAGAAAAACACCTCTCCGATGTAATAAATCAGTCTCGGCCGGCTATATTTGCCCGGGGACTCGTACCCCTATCTCCTCGGACTCGGGTCTTGGACCTCCTTCCGCCTCCTCCCCCGGACTCCCTTCATCCGGGTCTAACCTCGCCTAGGTCGCCTCCGGATTCCTCCTCCCCGGATAGCCCTATTTCCATGGGGCTTTTGCGATTTTGGGGTCGTTGTATTCGAATCTTGATTCAATCCTACAATTAGTCTCACCTTGACCCTGATTTCATCTCTAGGGTTATGAAATTACCGCCCGCTCTCGTCGGGCTCCCGGATCTCATCTTCGATTCATTCTTCGGGTTGGATTAATCGCCGCCCTCTACTGTTACTTTGTGGGTTCGGGGCTTGCGCCTCCGATCGCCATAGGTTAACCTTTGCCGACTCTAGTTCACTCCTGCCTTTCGGTCCCGTCCGGCCTTCGTTCGCCGCAATCGTTGGCTTCTTGGCCCGGTCGTTTCACCGTTGTCAACCATGCTCGCTGTCGCTGGCGTCCTGATGCTGGTCGGCTGCGTTTAGTGAAGCGACTCTCCTGTGTTGTGGCATCCGTTTCCTCCTTTTGGGCCTGAGTTGCCCGTGGGCCGGGTCTGGAATTGTGCTTTGGGCCCAAGGCAATTCCTTGGGCCCAAAGTAGCCCGAACTACTTAAAAAAAAAACTCTTTTAATCTATATTTTTTTTAGATTAATACGGAGCAATAAACTTTTTTATTATTATTTGTGTTGTATATTTATATATATATTTATATAAATATATAATATTAATAATAATAATAAAAACAAAATTCCCAAATGGGTATTATATTCCACTCGTTTGGGTGATTTCTAATTCCCGTTTCGGTGGAACCTTGAGCTTTGAAATGGAGGCTTCACCTCTTCTCAGCCCTTGCTCAGCTTGGTTCTACATCCTTTTGAGGTTGCTCGGTGCTCTTTTCTCAAGCGGTGTGCTGCTCTGCAGTGTCGAGGTTTGGCGTTCTTGCTCCGTGGATTTGGTTTTGGCTTTCGGAGTCGGGATAGGTTGGGATCGTGGCAGTGTGTATCGCGGCGTCTCCTATATTCGGGTCGATTGTTTACCGAGAGTTCGTCCTCACTGCCCACAGGATGATCGGGTCCTGATGCATCGCTGACATACGGTTCTACTTCGGTGTGGGGCTTGGCTTCGTCCGTCGTCTTCGACCACTTCCTGTTTGGTTTAGGTCTGCCTGGTTTCGCTATTTTTGTAGAGTGCGTCCGTGTGAGTTTGCACCTTTTTGTATTGTTGTATGGTGTTTGTTTGGTTGTTTAGACGGTGCTCCCGTCTGCCGGCTTGTCTGGCCCTCGAGTTTCAGTTTTGTCTGAACTCGAACTCTTACCTAATAAAAAAAACAAATTTTAAAAAAAGTTAATATTTCATATAGTTTTTATCATTCTAAAAAAACGTGCATGAATAATAACGACAATTTTTAATTAACAGATGGAGTATCATTTTGGGGGGAGTGGGGGTGGTTGGGATAGATACTATACGAAATTGACAGAAAAATAAAAAATAGTGGCCACTACGTGCAATTTCCTAAAAAGGTAGGGGTAGAAAGAAAGAAAAAAAAAGGCAAGTACTGGTAACTTTTTTCTGAAACGGTAAATTGATACGGAGGGGGAGGGTGCATGCAGGCGCCAATCAGAAAGCGGAAGAGCAGTACAATTGGATGTGGGTCCCCCACCCGGACCTCTCTTTCCAGGCTCGGGGACGACCACCCGACGCAGATATATCAGTAATCACGGACTGCTTTTTTTCCCGGCATATATTAAATTGATTTAAATTTTATTTCTAGGATAAATCACAAAAAAAAAAAAAAAAAAACAGCATGTGCGTTAGTTAAAATTTTTACATTTTTTTTTTATAAATTATACTCCCTCCGATTTTAAATATAAGATATTTGACTTTTGTGTATATAGTTTAAAAACTTAAAAACTATATACAATATAATTTTTTTTAACTATTTTTTTAAACGGATTTTCTATCCTATGCCCTTGGGGCATAGGATAACAACCTCAATCGGGAAAGATTCCCTAATTTTAAATTATTTTAGCTTCTTCTAATATTGCTTTCCTAAGGTCGCTTCTTTTTTTGGTAGGGAATCTTTCTCGGTTAAGATTCTTATCCTATGCCCTTGGGGCATAGGATAGAAATACCGTTTTTTAAAATTATAATACTTAATACTCCATCCGTTTCATAATAAATGTCGTTTGTCTTTTAGTGCATGTTTTTTACAGAGGTAAAAACTCTATAAAATATTGGAGTATTTTTTAATCAATTTTTTTTGTAATTTCAAACTTAATTATTAGTAATAAGTATCAATTTATAAAAAAAATTAATTAAAAATAATATTTATAGAGTTTTTACTTCATTAAAAAACGTGTATAAAAGTCAAACGATATTTATTTTAAAAAGAAGGGAGTAACTATTATAATTTTAAAAAAATAATTAAAAAATTAATATTTTTATATATTTTCTCCTTAAACTACGTGCACAAAAGTCAAATACGTTATTTATAATCGGAGGGAGTACTCCCTCCGTTCTAAAATATAAACCGTTTAATATTCATGCACGTTTTCTTAGGATGATAAAAACTATATAAAAAATTAATAAAAAAATTAATATTTTATATAGTTTTTATTATCCTAAGAAAACGTGTGTGAATAGTAAAAGACTTGTATTTTAGAACGGATGGAGTATAAAATTGTATCAGTGATTTATAATTTCTTCTGATCAATGTTTTATTTTTTAATATATTTATTTTAAAAGGTTAAATATAATACTATAAGATTTTTTAATTTTATGTATAATATATAAAATATTAAATTTTTTATTATTTTTTTATAATTTTATACTTATTACCAATAAATACTCCATTAAATTATAATTTTTTATATAAAAATATTAATATTTTCACCCCAATCAAATGTGTGATAAAATGTAAAATACCTTATATTTTAGATCAAATTAATGGAATAATTAATTTGAATCTTAGGGTGCAATTTTTTTATTTTTTTAAAAAAAGTGCAGTGTCTTGACGTTGTTGTTTGTGTGCAGTTTACCCTTTTCTTCATTTGTCACATTCACAGTTCAGAGTGGCATGTTCAATGGCAAGATCCAACTACAATAATGGCATAATCATTTCCATGCATTTCGTCTCCATATCAAATCAATTACTGTGCTAAAAGTTACTGTATAAATGCAACTTTATTTAATTTTTAAAAAATAAATAAATTAAATCAACCTTAAGTTCGCCCCTTTTTTACCCCTAGTTTCTGCTTCTTCATCTTCCAACACTTCCATTGCATTTCCGATTTGTTTAAGCTTTCTGTTTCCCCAATCTTTTTTGCTTTTAGGAGTGCATAAAGACAATGTTGTGCTTTACATGGTGCTTTTGGGTGCCACTTATATATGTGAAGGGAAAACATGAGATAATTAAGTATTACAGTAATATTAAGTATAAATTGATGTACAAAACAAAATGTTTATTGCATATAATTTTCTCATTTGAAAAAATACCAATAATAATTGCATATAAGAAAACCTCATATAACTAAATAAATTAATTAAAAGTTAACAGTTAAGATAACAAAAAATGCCATTTTTTTTAAAAGAGGTAAATGTATAAAGAATTAATTTGTCAAACAGGTCACTTTTTGGGCCCAAATTGGAAGAGTGTCCACCAAACTAATTAATTTAGGGTTTTGTCCATCTCTTCTAAAACAGTACTGCGTGTGCCCCCTTTCACGCTTAGTTTCTTCTACGTCCGTCTCTCGACAGGAGAGTACTTCCTCTGGCTCTCCAACTCCTTGTAGAGGATGATCTTCGATGGTAATCGGCAAGAAGCCGAACGCTATCTCCTTGATCGCCGCCGTCGCAGGAGGAGCAGGGGAGGAGGTCTCTCTCCACCTACGTCATCTCGCTCCGATTCCGCCTCCTCCGTTTCCGATTCCGTCAGACGAAGAGCTCTGATTCCGTCCTATTGGTCTCCGATGAGCACCGCCGAAGACATCTGGGAGCCTACCGATCTCCGAGAGGATCTAGAGCGTCGTCGATCTTCCTCGTCTATTGTTGCCGGTGAATCGGCGTAGGACGGGGACGACGATGCGGTCGTAGATCGGCTTCTTTCAGATCGAAGAGATCAGTCCTCGCGATAGCGGCAGAGATGTCGTTCCTCTGCTTAGCCCTCCTCCTGTTCTCCTCGGTGATTATTCAATTATTCTCACTTTTGATTATTCAATTAAGCTTCACAATTGGCTTCATAATCTGTAAAATTAAGCTTCACAATTGGCTTGTAATGGTGATTATTTAATTATTCTCACTTTTGATTTGCGAAGCCACTAGTCAAACTACACCATTTGAGCTTCTTTCATATTCTCCACTTGTTGTTCTCACAAATATTTTATTTTTGAATTTTTACCACATTGCACAAAATTAATGGATTATATTGATTTTAGTTGTCTAATTTCTTACATGGTTTGAGTTTGGATATTGACAATTTCAGCAATTTCAGCAATTGCTGAAATTCAAACTATAGTTTCAACAATTGCTGAAATGCGGACTGCAATGAATTTTGATGTTTCTTACTATAAATCTCCTTTAAAAGCCTCTTAGCTCAATGGTATAAATTTCAGCAAATTTTTTTTGCCTTGCTGAAACTTTTTGTAAAACACTGAAATGCTGAAATTAATTATTTATTAGCAAAATTCGTTATGCTGAAATACTGAAATTAATTATTATAAAAAAAGAAATAAAAAAGCAACCACATGCCGTTTTAATCCATGGATGAATGAATGGATCGATGAATCAAAGCGAAGTGGTGTCACATATATAAAATATAATTTCAGCAATTTTTACATTTAATTTCAGCAATTTCTTTATTTTTTCCACATTATTGCATTATATTAAAAATAAAATTTCAGCAATTTTTATAATCAATTAACAATTATATATTGGAAAAATAGAATTTGTGGTTAGTTTGCTATTGTGATTGAGGTTGCTTTGGTGAGAATTTGTGGTTAATTCTTATAAAATTGTACGAGCTACTATATCTTACACACAAGCATATATTTCAGCATTTCAGCATTTTTCAATATATATAATTATCATCAACACTGAATCTGCTGCAATCTATTTCAGCAAAAAAGAAAAGGAATCTGCAATTGTTGCACTGTTAGAATTTACACACAAGCATATATTTCAGCATTTCATTATTTCAGCATTTTTTTTTAAAAAAAAAGCAACTCCGGTTTCAGCAACTTCGGTTTCAGCAACTCCGGTGTCAAAGTGGTGACGCGAAAAAAAAAAGAAACTCCGGTTTCAGCATCCCTGGTTTCAGCAACTCCGATTTCAGCAACTTCGGTTTGAACAACGCGTGAAAAAAAAAAAGAAAAAAAGAAGAAAAAAAAAGCAATTCCAGTTTCAACAACACGGTTTCAGCAACTCCGATATCGAAGCGCTGACGCAAAAAAATAAAAAACTAATTTTAGCAATTGCAACAACAATTTAAGCAACTCCGGTTTCAACAACCCTGGTTTCAGCAACTCCGATTTCAGCAACTTAGGTTTCAGCAACGCGCGAAAAAAAAAAAAAAAAAAAAAAAAAAAAAAAAAAACTATTTTCAACAATTTCAGCAACTTCGGTTTCAGCAACGCGGAAAAAAAAAACGCTGAAATAGGAGTTGCTAAAATCAAATGTGCTGAAACAGGAGGGGGGCACAGGGGGCGCGCGTGGGGGGGCAAAGGGGGCAAGGGAAGGAAGGTGGACAATTTACCAATTTGGGGGGAAGGGTGGACATTTTACTAATAAAGGCCCTAATTATGGCCTATAGCACAATTCCCCCATGTATAAATGGGTGAGAAATAGATACGTACAAGTGAGGATAATGAATGGTTGACGAGGCCAATCACAAACTCAGAAATAAAGAATGCAGTATTTAGCTTAGCAAATGATAAATCTCCCGGCCCAGATGGATTCCCAGCTGGCTTTTACAAAAAATACTGGCACATTATTGAACCTTCTGTGATTAAGGCTGTGAAAAGTTTCTTTCTCAGCGGAAGAATCTTGAAACAAACAAACCATACCTTTATAGCACTAATACCAAAATGTGATAATCCAACAAAAACATCTCAATATAGGCCAATTAGTCTATGCTCAACAACATATAAAATCATTGCGAAAATCCTGGCAGGCAGACTAAAAAAAATTATACCCAAAATCATTAACCCTCTACAAAGCGCTTTCTCATCGGGGCGATCCATACAGGATAATATCCTTATAGCAAACGAAATTTTCCATTCCTTCTCAAAGAAAAAAGGAAAAATGGGTTGGATGGCAGTCAAATTAGACATGGAAAAAGCCTTTGACCTCGTAGATTGGGAATTTCTACTATCTATAATGACTAAATTCGGGTTTTCTGCTCGATTTGCGGGCTGGATAAAAGAGTGTATAACGACGGTTACGTACTCGGTTTTAGTTAACAATGAACCAACATACTTATTTACACCCCAGAGAGGTCTCCGACAGGGAGATCCGCTATCACCAT
Organism: Persicaria maculosa; assembly: GCA_963922045.1. Lineage (NCBI taxonomy): Eukaryota > Viridiplantae > Streptophyta > Magnoliopsida > Caryophyllales > Polygonaceae > Persicaria > Persicaria maculosa. The sequence goes on from OY998268.1 coordinate 54,593,743, forward strand.
ATCTATTCTTGATCCTGTCAGAAATTCTAGCCAGAGGGCTGCAGTCTGAATCCGCCAAACCGAAAAGTCATCTTGGAATTAAGATGACAAGAAGCGGAACCAAAATACCGTACTTAGCCTTTGCTGATGACATTGTTATTTTTGCCTCAGCCACTAAAACGGCATGTGACCAAATCAATAAGGTTATTAGGGAATTCTCTTCTCTTTCTGGGCAAAGAGTTAACAGGAACAAATCGAACTTCCAAACCTCCTCTAACACTACAACAACTCAAAAAAACACTATTCATAATGAACTAGAAATTCAGTATACTACAAATTTGGGAAGTTATCTAGGATGCCCTATTATCTGTGGCCGCACAACAAAAGATGATTTTAAAGAGTTACTAAGCACTACTAAAGCCCAACTGAATAAATGGAAGGCTAATTGTCTCTCGCAAGCGGGTCGATGTACATTGATTAAAACAACACTCTCAGCAAAACCACTACACCTTATGCAGTGTTTCCTGCTACCCAAATCAGTACATGCGGAATTGGATAGGATTAACAGGAACTTCTTATGGAACAAAGGTCCTTCGCATAAACTGATTATAAGTTGGTTTGAGATCTGTAAAACAAAAGAAAATGGGGGCTTGGGCCTTCGTAAATCGGAGGATATGAATCAAGCACTTCAGTTGAAGTTGCTTTGGAAAATACTTGCGGAGCCTCACAACCCATGGGTTTCCATAATAACTGAAAAATACCTGAAAGGGCAAAATATACTGCAATACCATAAGAGAAGTGGCACCTCTTGGCAATGGACCCAATTAACCAAATTAATTCCGCTGTTTAAGGAAGGAATCCGATGGTCGATTGGAAATGGTGAAAATATTAATTTCTGGACTGACCACTGGATCATGGACACCCCCCTCATTAACATAATATCTGACGTCCAGCAAGTTAACATTAATACCAAAATCCAACAGTTCTTGACAAATGACAAGACCTGGGACTCAGGAAAACTGCGTGACGCATTAAAAGACATTATACCCAATGATATAATAGAAGCAATCCTCACAGTCCCAGTACCCAAACAAATACACATCGACAGACTGTACTGGAAATGGAGCCGTAACGGATGGTTCTCTACTAGCTCCGCAATTGAAATGATTAATGCCAGGAAAAATCATCAAAGGTCTGACATAAGCTGGATTTGGCATATGGATGCCCCATCTAAAATAAAAACATTCATTTGGAAAATCACCAAGAACGGAGTGCCCACATCGGTAAGATTGGCATCTCGTGGATTTGGTATCCCAACCAATTGCCCCCAATGTGACTCACACTATGAAGATCTCACTCACCTACTATGGTCCTGCCCGATCTCGCGAGATGTGGTCATGTGGATGGATCCATCTCTATTTGTCACTATAAACACTAGCTTCACACAAGGAATTGACCTAAATGATACCATCCAGCAAATCAAAAATAAAATAGGGCTGGATCGTTTCACCAAGCTTGCCTTTGCTTGGTGGAGCATTTGGTACTTTCGCAACAAATCACTGTTTGAAAGTATCAAACCCGACCAAAGAAGTATCTTATCCTTTGCCAGAGAATAAATATTCATGTGGAAGTCGACAAAAAATCTTGATGACTGTACAGAGATCCAACATAAAGGGAATCAGCACCCATCAACAAGACCTGTACAAAAAAGAAGAAAGGCTAAATGGGTTCCCTCACAACCCGGAAATTGCAAATTGAATTTTGATGGTGCTATGTCATCAATAGGATATGGATCTTTCGGATACATCATTAGAAACTGTAAAGGCGAACCACTATATTATGGGGCAGGGCCTTCTCCTTTTTCCTCCGTCTCGGGCTCCGAAGGCTTGGGGCTCTGGATGGGTTTACAGGCGGCCCTTAAGCTGAACATAACAAGACTAGAGATCGAAGGAGACAACCTTACTATCATAAACAGCCTCAAAGGCGAAGGGAAGCCAACGGGTGACTCTGAAATGATTGTCTCCGACAGTCTAGTCACGCTTGGCTTCTTCAATTCCTTTATGATTCGTCATGTCTATCGGGAAGCTAACCATGTTGCGGACCGTTTATCGCACCTAGATGTTGCTTTCCATAGCCCATTGGCTCCTGACGACTCCATGCTCCGTGATTTCATCCACTCGGATGCTCTTGGCCCCTAGGACTCGTCCTAGCAGCCAAATTCTTTTCGTTTCAAAAAAAAAAAAAAAGACCATACTACTCCATTGTCTCCATATCTCTAACGACCCTTTTCTACCCAAATCCTATGGATTCTTAAGAAGTTTGGCTATATCCATGTTTTCTCTCTTCGTGCTTTGCCTTTGCACTTTAAGTCAATACGATTTTTACAAGCAATTATGATCCTACCCGCCTACTCAATAGGGGCACAAGTGTTCCCACGAAATACAACTTCATTCCTTCCTATCCATGTAAAATACACAAAAGCAAAAAATGTTAAAAGTTTCGCTTGAAATATGGCATTAGCTTGGACAATGTTCCCCTCGACCGTGAACCACTGAAGCCATAAGATTATGTCTCCAAGACATGTCGGGAGCTCCACCCACTGCCAGACTCTATCTCTAGCTACTCTCACCATTGGGCACTCGAACCACAAATGGGCTTCAGACTCTTCCACCGAGCGACACAAAGGATAAATTGCTGCAACAGCTCCTTTTCAATGTTTGACAATGCGGCCCATTTAGAGTAGCTGCTTTATCGCAACCCAGATAACAAAAGCCCACTTTTGGCATTGTGCACCCTTCCAAAGCATATCTCCCCAATAGATATGCTGCCTAAGGAGTCTCAATAAAGAATAAAGCTTGGAAGTAGCGAGACCTCCACTAGGGGAGGCAATCGGCTCCCAATTGAAGCTACCTCTGCTCGGAGTAAGTTGTTTCAGCTCATCTATGACATTGAGGACCTTCTTCCACAACCAAGAATCATAGACACGGGGAGCAACCGTCACGTAAGTCATTCGCTCTAACCCAACTGCACCAGACGTTCTGTTTCCCCATATCAAGATCCGCCACGAGCTTCGCAAATAGATTGGTAGTCCATGTGTGAAGATCCCGAACTCCAAGCCCACCTTCAACAAATGGTTTAGTGACTCTAGTCCAAGCAACTAGGCATTTTTTGCCCCTAGTTTTCCTTACCATAAGAAACTTCTGCACTTTGCCTCCAACACCTGAATGACCGCTTGAGGTAGGGGATCGTACTTCCCTATAAGGTAAACATACCACCAAGAACCGCATTGAGGAGTTGCAATCTACCAGCATAGGATAGTTTTCTGGAAGCCCAGTTATGGAGGTACATGTCAACCTTCTCAAACAAGTCCCAGTACATATCAACTTTCTCAAACAACTAATTAAACCCAAAATTCATTTTCACCAAAACGAACTCAACCTGAACGTGTAATATATTTGGTATTGTCCCGACTCAACATTAACTGAATATGCAGAATAGATATTATAACTCAACCCAACCTGCCCAATGAAAATGGTACCCTGGTTAGTAGTTACAAGCAATGGCAGATTTGGGGGCTTGGGATGGTTAATTAGACTCTATCCGTTCACTTTTAATTGTCTTTTTACTATTCATGTATGTTTTTTAAAGTGATAAAAACTATGCTCCCTCCATTCTAAAATATAAGTCAGTTGACTTTATGGTACGTTTTTTAAGGAGATAAAAACTATATAGAATATTAAAATTTTAAATTAATTTTTTAAAATAATATTATACTTAGTATTAATAAGTATAATATTATTTTAAAATTTTAATAAAAAATTTAATATTTTATATAATTTTTAGCTCCTTAAAAAATGTGTCACAAAGTCAAACGGCTTATATTTTAGAACGCACGGAGTATAAAATATTTATTTTTTAAAAATTTTTTGTAATAATATTATACTTATTACTAAAAGTATGAGATTATTAAAAAAAATATTTCTTTTTGTAGTTTTTAGACCATCCACAATGGTTGTGTGCAAATGTGTAAATGTGTATTTTTTAGACATTTTCTAGCTCCATTGGTGGTTTTGGGTGTGTGCAAATGTACACATTTGAGCATGAGATGTGCAAATTTGAGCACACCATCTCCCCCATGTGTAAAAACTTTTACAAAAAGCAAGACAATTTCATTGGTTTATTTTTTTAGGATTTTATTTTTCTTTTTGTTTAAAATAAATTGCATTTCAATGATGTGTAAAAAATGCACATTTCACCAATTGAGTAAATTACTAAAAAGTGATGTGTATTTTTACACATCTTGTGCAAATGTGTACATTTTACACAAAACCATTGTGGATGGTCTTACCATCCTAAGAAAATGTACATAAATAGTAAACAACAAATAAAAGTGAACGGATCGAGGTAGTAAGTGTTTTTTTAAAATATTTTTTTACTAATTTTATAAATAAAAGAGTTTTAAAAAAAACAAAGACGTACAAAGATATCTTAGCTTAATTGCTAAAAAAATCTTTATTACCTTGAAATCATGAGTTTAAATCTCTTTAATTATCCTCACTTTTTTATAATCTTTGTTTCTCTTAAATTCATTATATTAAAAATACTTAATTAAATAATAAATTCAATATTCTTTTCAATATATTTAAAAAATACATTTTTTCAATATATACTTATAAAAAATCTCATTTTTTTGATTTTTTTTTTAAAAAAAAACTTTCACTAAAATAGTAAAATGACTTAAATCGGAGTAGTATTTTGTAAAAAAAAAAATGAAAGGGTGAACATTGAAAAGAGGGAAACGTACGTAGGTGGCCGAGCTAGCAGACATCGAGAGAAACATACACCCCAGCCTGACCCTATCCTACTCCCCTCTTTCTGCTAAACTACTTCACTCCCCTCCCTTCTTTGAGTTTCTCCCCTCTGTGGCCCCCACTTCTTTTTTCATCCTAATATTATTCATTTCTTTAATTTTATTACCTACTATATGCTTTTTTATTTATTTATTTATTTATTTAGTTTTGCACTTGCAGTATATATTTGTTTTTTTATATGGCGGTGTTTTGGTGTTTTCTTCTCCAAACCCATCCCACATCAATTATCCTCCTCTCCGTCTTACCAGCAACAATTCACTCTCTCCCTCCCTCTCTCTCTCAAAGTTGTATACATATATATATATATATAGACACTAAATTTATATATTTATATAGTTTTGTATTTTGGGTGTTTTCTTGTTCTTTTGGAACAATCCGAGAGAGATAGAGAGAGTCTCTCTCTATACATTCCAATATACCCCCCAAGCAAACAAAATTAACAGTACTCCTCTCCTCCTCTCATCTTCCTGCTGTTTGTTTCTCAAGAACACCCCCTCTTAATTTGTTTTCTTTCCTTTATATTTTCATCAAAATATAAAAAGTAAAGAAACCTTAATTAGCTCGCCTTCAAATTCAAATTCAAATTCATTTGGAAGCTAGTTGTTCTCTGGTGTTGTCTCCTCCTCCTCCTCTCTTGCAATTTATATTTGATTTTTCACTATGAACAGTTTGTCGTCTGGAGATGGTTTCTCCTCCTTACCTGCTTCCATTGGAGGGTTCCCAACTCATCACCTTCAACACCTCCCTCAACTCCACCACCACCACCAACAAACCGCCTTCCATCTTCAAGATCCCTCCCCTCCCACTAACCCTAACCCTAATCCCAAACCCACCCCCAATCCCCCTTCCAAGAAGCGCAGAAATCAACCCGGAACACCAGGCAAGTGTTGTTCAATTCGCTCAAATCTCTATCGATCTCCCCTTTATGTTTTTTCTTTTCAATTTTTATCTCAAAAAAGCTGCAATCAGCTTACTCAACTGTACATGGAGTTGACTTTTCAGCTAATGGTTCAGAATCTTGACTGCACTTTTTTTTTTTTTTTGAAACTTTACCCTAATTAAGCCGAACTCGAATTCCAACTCGAGGTGGTTTGACATGTCATATATTCTGATTACGATACTTTTCTGTATCCAGATCCGGATGCAGATGTTATCGCGTTGTCGCCGAAGACGCTCATGGCGACGAACAGGTTCATATGTGAGATATGCAACAAGGGGTTCCAGAGGGACCAGAATCTGCAGCTGCACCGGAGGGGTCATAACCTACCATGGAAGCTGAAGCAGAGAAATACTAAGGATCCAATCAAGAAGAAGGTCTATATTTGCCCCGAGAAGACGTGCGTCCACCACGACCCGTCTCGTGCCCTCGGAGACCTCACCGGGATCAAGAAGCACTTCAGCCGCAAGCACGGCGAGAAGAAGTGGAAGTGTGAGAAATGCTCGAAGAAGTACGCGGTTCAATCGGATTGGAAGGCGCACGCTAAGACTTGTGGCACTAGAGAGTACAAATGTGACTGCGGAACCCTTTTTTCTAGGTACGTAAGTTAATTCGGTCTTTCTAATCTATGCTCTCAAGATTTAAAAAAAAAATGATGAACCCAGTACCTAAATCTTAGATATGCCATTAGACATGCATAGGGTTAGAAAAATCAAAGTTAATTTTGTGCATTAAATGAGCAATAAATATGGATCCAATGATTGGATTTGAATTGATGGTTAAATCTTGTGATGGTATTGCAGGAAAGATAGCTTTATAACTCACAGGGCTTTTTGTGATGCATTGGCTGATGAGACTGCAAGGGTTTCTCCACCACAGACTAACTCTTCAAATCTGACCTTCAAAAATGACAATAACAAGACCAATTCTCATCATATCCCTTCAAGTGGGTTTTCTCCTCATGGATTTGGCACCCTTCAAGGGTTCCAAGACCCTTCTAGCATGTCCCACTTCAACCCCATGTACCGATCCGATTTCACCGGCTTGGCTTCAGGAGGTGAGATGAGTTGACAATAAACTTTTACAGTATCGATCTATTAATAGTTGAGTTTTAAAACATGTGACGAAGCACTTTTCTCAACTTTCGCTAACAATCTTTGCAGAAGGAAGTATGTTCGGTAACTTTGGGATGATGAGCAATAGTAATCAACAATCATCAAACAATGCAAATCTCTCCCTTTCTTCATTGCATCATCAATTAGGAGGCCTGAAGGAAGAAACATCTCTTCATAGCAATAACAACAACAACAACAACAACAACAACAAGAAGCAAGAAACCCTAGGAGGGTCATTGTATACCTCCACAGATACCAACCACCAATCATCTACTCCTCCAACTCCAATGTCTGCCACCGCCCTCCTCCAGAAGGCGGCACAGATGGGCTCCACCCGAAGCAGCTCAGCTTCATCGTTGTTTGCTAACAGCTTCGGCGCCATGAATGCCTCTTCAGGGTTCCATCCACTCTCATCATCCAACAATTCAGATCATCATAACAGCATTGTTAATGGCAGGGATGATCATGACTCCTACCAATTGCAACAAGTCATGCAACAGTCGGTACTCAATCCAAATGACAACTTCGAGGCGATGCCTATGGGTAACCTTGATCAATTTGTGTCAACAATGATGCAGGAGAGCATGAGGCCGGTCCAAGGTGATCGGTTGAAGCCAGTGGAGAGCTGTCCAACTAGGGACTTTCTTGGAGTAGGCGGTGGCGGATATCAATTTTCGCCTCTCGAGTTGGCGGGCTTGGGCTCGTCCATGGGGATGAGTCATTTCAATACCACTAGCAAGGGATTGTAGAAGTAATTTCGAACCAAATTTGATAATTTTTGTTGTAAAATCTTTGATCATTTTGTTGGATCATCGTATCTTATATATTGTCATCTTTATTTGATACTCTAAAAGAAGGAAAAACGAGAGGACACAACCATGTAGTAAGCATAAAAGCGAACTATTCTTTCGCCTTTTACTAAACGAAAAAAACAAGAGGGATATTTATGTCATTTGAATACATATAGTCCGGAGGCGGTAAAAAAAAGGCAGGGGTAGCAGTAACAAAAAATAAGTAGGTGAAAGGTAAAAGGAGTGCATGAAATTGCAGGGGGTGTGTAAGCGGATCGAAGGAAGCGCCGAAAAGGGGGAAGGTGAGGGTAAAAACCAAGGCGGGAAATCATTCACATGCATTGCAACGTTGTCGTTTATCTTGTTTTTTTCTTCTTGTTGTTTTAATTATTATTTTTTTACACTTTTTTATTTGATGTTTTCCTCTTCTATTTCTTAATTATTTTTAGATGTTCATGTTCATGTGTGATAGATTTTCAAATAAGCTACCACTCTATTTACCTAGTGTTGTTTTTTCCTTTGCGAAATAATGTTTTAATTACTTGGGTGGGAATTTTATAGTTGATTAATGATTTGATAGAGAATTTTTTTTTTTAATAAAGAGAAGTTAGAGATTCTAAAAATATTACAGTTTGAGCGCATTTTTTATAAATAGTTTTAATTTCAATGAAACACGAGATTGAAAATAAATTAAACAATGAAATTGACTATCTAAAATTTTTTATATTATGAATTAATTATATATTTTTATATCATCTTTGATTTTAGATTAGGATATACTGATGTTTTATATTTACTGTATTTCATTATCCAAACCATGTCATTTTATTTTATTATAAAACTTTAATAAAACTAACAAATATATTATTAAATTATTATTTATCATGCTACTTTTTTTTAAAAAAAAATTATACTCCGTAATTAACAATCACTAATAATAATAATAAAGCTACTTGTACATCTATTTTTTCTAAAATTAAATTTAGTATAAAAAAATGGTGGGCACAGAAAACTATGAGAATAGTTGACTGTTAGTCAAAGTAGTTTGGCAATCTCGTCAACGTTTGGTTGGTTTGCTGTCTGCGATTTGTGCGAAAGAAAAATGCCATTTTTCCTGTTCAAGTTATAATCTTTTCTTCAACAATTTCACTTCTAATCAGATAATAATTTATATAATATTTTAATTCTTTATTTTTTTTTAAAAAGTCCCTTAATTAAAAAAGTAAAAATAAAAGAGATAGACCGAATGCATAAATGCAATAGGAAGTAAATATACGGAGTTTATAATATGGTGCTCACATCGGTCAATAATAGCATGGTGTTTAGTCTAGTAATTTTGACTAATGATATTTTTTGAAAAAAAAATTCTTCAATACGTACGGTGAATGATGAGAATCGTTAACTAAAATTTCTTTTTTGTTAGATAATATTTTTCTTAAAATTCTCATAAATCTCAAACCATCAACATGGTAATTGAGCTTAACAAAAGATTTTTATCTATACGTCATATCCACCTTAATCGTCTCTTTTTTAACCAATTGCTTTTTTTTTCTCTTTTTTTCCATTTTGCAATTTATTTTTATATTTGAAATAACCAATGAGTTTAATTTAAAATACTATAAATTAATATATAACCTATATCTATTTGTAATTCTTCATATACTATCACAATTTACAATAGAGTCCATCTTGAATGAGCATATTATACTCTTCTTTTATAAGTTTGTTCTCATAAGTTTATTTCAAAATATTAAACTGATGTTTTGTTTAATTAATTGTACAATATTAATGTATTTTATTATTCAAATTTTATTTTAAAACAATCGCACCATGGCATGAAAACTGTACTATAGTTCTTTCTTAATTAATAAAAAAAATTCAGTTCAAACTTAATTTTAAAATTTAAAATTTTTGAAACTCTTTCTAAATTATACTCAAAAGTCAAGACATAAGTTGAAAACCTCAATCGAGAAAGATTCTCTACATACCAAACATACAAGAGACTCTAAAAAAATATATTAAAAAAAGAAAATAATTAAAATTTGAAAAAGATTTCTCGATTAAACTTCTTTAGATTGTGCTTCCAGATCACCGTTTTACCTCTATCTAATTATTAGATAATACTCCCTCCGTCTCACAATAATTGTCTTTGGACTATTTATGCACGTTTTTTAAGGAGTTAAAAACTATATAAAATATTTATTTTTTAATTAATTTTTTAAAATAATTCTATACTTATTGGTAATATGTATGATATTATTTAAAAATATTTAATAAAATATTTATATTTTATATAATTTTTAGCTTCTTAAGAAAACGTATATGAATAGTTAAAGACAATTATTATGGGACGGAAGGAGTATATTTCAAATATCCATCATAACAATGCAAAGTCTCAATAACATATTATTGTTTTGATTGGATATATAGTATTATTTTATTTATTAATAAATTTATTATTCGATTTAATTTGAAAATCTATGGGCTAGTCACAGTAGAGTATCACATAAAATGTGACATATTAAATTATAAGTGATCTCGATTCATCTTAAAATGGCCCTTACAAAACATATTATTTGTAAGAAAAAATATATAAAATTGCACTGCAGTATTTTCATATAGCTTTTTCAAATTATTTTTATAATAACCCATACAATTGAGGACCCAAAGTTAAGGGGGGAATCGACAAACTTAATTAGGAATATCAAATTAAAGTTTTTTGGGTTAAAAAGGTAGTACCCCAAAATTTTATTTTATTTTATATAATCTCTTACATTAAATTAAATATATACCTTTAAAAACTCCTAAATATAGATGATCGATGCAACATTGGATTCCCACTTTGGTAGGAGTTGATGAAGAAACCTTTTTAGAAAAGGGAATTAATTAAGAAGTTCGATATATCATCGATACCTTGTTATATGAACCCACACGTACGGTGATCGATCATTTTCATTTTGAGTTACAACCCTAATTAAATATATATATGGTCTATACATATATGTTTATAGATATGTTTTAGAGTTTGACCTTTTTATATATTCTTATTTTAAACTTTGTCAAATGCAAACTTTTTTTTTGGTTAAATTGTCAAATGCAAACTTTTTACGAATTTTGCGAGGGCACACAAAAAGTAAACTGAGAAAAAACAAAAATTCAATGAAAAGTAATCAGTTTGAAATTCATTCATTAATTAATTAACCCTCCCGTGTACACCCATTTTCTATGATTGTTAGTATCATCAATTAATGCATTAAAAAAGATTTTAAATTGTAATATTATTTTAGGATCTTACTGTTATAAGTTCCAAAACATCATCTTTTTAGATGATCATGGATATCTGTAGTACATCCAACTCTTTGCCTACTGTAAAAAAAATAATGCATTAAAAAAGATTCTCTGATCTACACTTTGATTGTATGGTTGATGGAAGTAATTTCAAGACATTTTTACTATTTAATTCATTTTTTTGAATGATAAAACATCAATTTTCTTCTTATTATTAACCTTTTTTTTTATTAATTTTGTAAAATAATCCCCCCCCTATTCATAATAAAATTAATAAAAAATATTTTATATAATTTTTTTATTCTTAAAACCGTTTTAAAAACTATTTTGGGGTTATTTATATTTTTAAGAAAATTATTTTATATAGTTTTATTTATTTATTTTAGGGTTATTTATCTTCCTGACAAAAAAAACACATTCATAATTAATAACTTTGAAATTTGAAAAGAACATACGGAGTATATTTTAATTAAATTTTTTACGAACCCATTATGGTAGACTAGACATTCAAAGTACAGGTACCAATGAGTTTAGCCAGTAAAAAGTAAAAGTGACCAATTTACAATGTTCCATCGGCAGCTACAAATTAAAGGGAGAGATGGATGGATCCGACTTCAGAGAGACATGTATCTACTTTTAACCATTTCTTTAATTTGATGCATTGTTTGATGATTAATCACAATCGGAAATTATGGGTGTACACGGAGGGTTAATTAATTAATTAATTAATTTCAACCGGATTACCTTTTGTGTTTCGCAAAATTCGTAAAAAGGTTGCATTTGACAAAGTTTAAAATAAGAATATATATATCTTAAGAAGGTCAAACTCTAAAAGATATCTATAAAACCATATTTAGGTTTGTAACTCAAAATTATAGAATGATCGATCGCCGTACGTGTGGGTTCATATAACAAGGCATTGATTAATTTAATTATGTATATCGAACTACCAAATTGGGAATCCAATGTTTTTATTCCATTAATTAATGAGCCGGAAAATGTTATTCATAAACTAGTTTTTTAAAAACAATTACATCTCTCAAGTTATTAAATAAAATGTTCCTAAAATTAAGAGGTATAGTATCCAAAACATACAAACCAAATATCCAATGAGAAGACAAAATTGACAATTGAATGTGTTACGTTATTCCCTTCCTTAAAAATATAATTAGATTAAAAAACCTTGGCAACAAAAGCACTATGCAAAATACAACATACAGTGTATGTTTCATTAACTCCTTTATCGATAAGACTCTGGATAAGTTGCAAATTAATTTCCATATGAACACGATAGATAAATTGCTAAAGATGATTTTCATTTAATTGCATACTCCATTCGTTATTTAAAACTTGATGTTTTATTATTCATGTACGTTTTTTTTAGGTCTTAAAAACTATATAAAATATTAACTTTTTTAATAGTTTTTTAAAAATAATTTCATACTTATTACAATTAAGTATGAATTTATAAAAACAAATATTAAAAAATATTAATATTTTATATAATTTTTATCATTCTAAAAAAACGTATATGAATAATAAATAACGAGTTTTAATTAACATAGTGAGTATATAATTATTATTTTCCACATTACACGATAATTGTGAATTAGTCAACCCTCGTTTATCCAAAATCATCAACCCATACTCAACTAGTTCAAAAGAGTGGTATGATCAGTGATCTAAAAAGTGTTAGGCGGATCCTGGGCAGTGAGGGGCCACTTAGTGTCTACGAGATTTTTAGAACAGTGAATAGGGTATGATAAATGTAATAGGTTTGGAAAGTTTTCGAAATCCATTGGGCGATCTGGAGATTTGATGGGGGCTTTGGTGCTTCACAGATTTGCTAATTAGATGTGCAACTACTTCATCAATGCGGTTTGTTTTGTGGGATGCGTTCATAATGCATCTAAGTTGTTCGATGAAATGCTCAAGAGGGAAACGGTACCTTAGAAATTAGAATGTTAAATGGGATGGGCCTTGCTACTTAATGTTTTGGGCTAAACTTGCAATTTAGAAATCTCTATTTTGGCCCAAAGAGGAGACTGTTTTCCTTTTGAAATTTGTGTTGAGGGGTTGTTATAATTAGTGTTTTTTTTCCAAAATCTTGTTCTGATTTTTTATAATATTTTCGGTCGAGTTTGATTTCATAAATAAAATACTCAACCCACCAACTTTCTACTAATATACCATTTTTCTCATGCTTTTTGCCATGTTCGAGTTTTTTTTCCGTAATATTTTTGGTCGAGTTTGACACACCGTACAAAAGATTTGAAACATATCAATTTTTCACTAACATACCATTTTGCTCATTCTCCTCACTATGCCATTGTTCGAAATCTTCAGTTGTCATGAACCATAATGAAGTCTTTGATCGAGACAATAAATACTTTAAATTTGACAAATAATAGGAGATTGACCACTTCCGCACTTCTCTTGACATTCTAGTTCTTGCCCTAAGAAAACTGGGTTTAGTCCTTTATAACACTTTCTATGTTACACATCATGTTACACATCTCAAATCAATCTAATTATTTGAGAAAACAACATTGTACATTTAAAGGTATAAACTCTATGGAGCTAAAGTATTAAAATCTTGAATGAAGTTGATGGAAGATTAACCACGAGCAATATTCGAATGGGTTGTGAAGGAATAAATTGGTTAGAGGGTTTAAAGATTTGTAAGAATTAAGAATTGTGTTTGACAATCATAGCTGATGTTAAAACTCTTGTATGAAAGATTTGGTCGAAACCGCTTACATATAAGAAAAAAATTATTTTTTAATCTTTTTTTAACCCTATTGTATTTCATGGTAAACCCTAACATCATCATCATATTTTTTTCATGGCTAGCCTATGAAACAGACTGAATAATATCAATATTGTGTATTTTGAGTTGTTTTAAGACCATATTGATTTTCATTAAAGTCTAATGACAATTGATTTTTCATAACCATAATAGATTTCACACCATGCATGCACGGGAAACAGACTACAGAAAATGAATGATTTATGTTTTTACGCGTTTTAAGGTTATGTGTAATTTAATCGGAACCCAATTATTCCACTTTGAATTTAATAGACTATTAGACATACAATATTTTTAATTTTTGGTATTTGTTATTCCTATTATATTTAATATTGAAACCTGATTTTCATCGACATAATATATTTCACACCATACTTGTGAATCGGGCTGAAAAAATGAATTATTTATGTTTACTCGTTTTAAGGTTATGTGTATTTTCATGAGAATCCAATTACTTTAAATTGACCTATAATAGACGATTTATTTTAAGATATTTTCAATGATTTGGTTTGTTTTTATTATTATTATGTATTTAATATTGAAATCTGACATTCATCGTCATAATATATTTCACACTATACATGTGAACCGGGCTGAAGAAAATGATTGATATATGATACATGTTAAACAAATTTGGATGAGGAGAAAATATCGCAATTATTACGATTGTTAACCGTCACATGAAAATGATAATTGGAATAAAATGGGATGAAAATGTTGTATATTACATAATACATCATTATACATTTTAAAAAACTTCTTTATGGGTGGCTTCTCTAGAAGCCCCCATTATAGTTCGCAAATGGAGGATCTCTGTCCTACACCGAAGTAACTCTCTAACAAATGGAACAATACCTAAAATAATATATGCACCAAAATTGTGAACAAAAATTACAGGCTGCAAATATGATATCAAATAATATGTTTAGTGCAAAGGCAATTCGATTTATAATAAAACTACTTAACATGTTGAACTTACCTTTTTTTTAGGATTTCTTAGTTCATTTCAGTTTGAAAGTATCCAAGTCATCATCAATAAGAGATTGACAACAACTAGAAAGGATATTCCATCATTTGAGAATACCTCTGTAAATTTAAAAAACCACAAAGAAGATGCACATGAAAAAACGTATGTTTGGATCAGCAAAAGGAGTGTTAGTTATTATCATGGTATGCCAACAATATTATAGAAAAGCTAACAATATAATAAACAAAAGAGATGTATACTATTGTATAGTCATAATTTGGTATGGAAAACCTATGTAGTACCTTTACAAAACCAATAGCAAATACATTTCCTACAACTATGTCACGGAATTACTTTTAAGCTCGTCATTCTTGTTGTCGTATACCAGCAACACTTGAAATCATACCAATTACAGCATGGCCACCAGATCCAGTCGCACTCACAACAACCACAAAAGTGCTTCCGGGCTTGACATTCTTGGCCCCTCCTTGGCTTTCGTATCCTTTAGCTTCCACTCCGCTGTTGCAATAATTGTAATTGCATTTTTCGAATAGGGGCATCGCTCAAAAGTGTGGCGAAAGCTACTATACACAATACATATGCTCAGGAGCCACTCGTACTCAACTGTCTGCATATATTTACGTACCGTGGTTGAACCAATTCGACATTTTAAACTTGTCTGGTCAAGATGGTTTAGAATATTTAAATATCATGGTTGAATCAATTCGATATGTTATGCAAGAACTTTTCCAAAGCAAACAGTTTCGCCGGCACATCTTTCTGCTTTTTCCACCCAACACATCGAAGATTCAAACGTTTTTTGGGATATGTGGGTGGTAGCTCGAGATCCAGTTGAGGTTTTCAAAGTTTTCCACAATGCAACCCAAACTTTGAGCCATGCTTACATTCCTACGTCAAACTCAATTTGTTTTGTCGCCATGAACATCGTGTTAGTGCTTCAAGAATCAAGACGGGTTGAATGCTCCATCCATCTCCGAAGCCATTTTTGAGATGCGTTGGAAGTGGTGGGAATATTACAAAGTTATTCCCGATATTTTTCTCATAGCATGTTGTTTCGACTCTAGATATAAATTAACCGGGCTTCAAAACTTTTTATAAAGCTATTTTCCTACCTTGGAGGTCGAGGATGATCTCTACTATAATGTTTTAACTATAGTTGTTAGAATTAAGGCTTTACTTGAAGAATTATATGCTCATTATTATACAGGTGCCAGGGCGTCTAACCCTTCTCTTCCCGTGCCTTCCGGTTCGAGTGGCTCATTGCGCACTAACATTACCGCTCGAACTAAGACCCTTACCAGAGATATCTTAGGCACAAAGAGGTCGAGCACTCACTCGAAGCTCAACGAATATTTGTCTATTAACTTTGAATTTCGTAGTGTTGAAGATGGGGATTTTGATATTTTAGAATGGTGTCACGAGTGGAAAGACAACGATTTCCAACTCTGCAGATGATCGCCCGATAAATACTTTGAGCTCCTTGCTCAACCATCGCAGTGGAGTAGTTTTTTAGCCGAGGTGATCAAATTCTAAGTGAAAAGAGATTAAGACTGCTCATCGAGAATATCGAAGCCCAAGTTTGCCTCGCCGATTGGAAGAGGGTGGATATGAGAATTCAGAAGAACATCTTATCCACCGAGTCCGAGCACGACGATGGATTCGAGTTAGAGGGTACGTCGGTCAGGAGCTCTTTGGATGCCGGGTTCACTAATGACCAATCTGATTTGTAGATAAGCGGGGTTCATAATAAAGGTAAAAAAAACTACATGGATTTTGGTTCCTCTTCACCGAGAGAATACATAGGCAATTGGAAAACCGATTCAAGTCCTTTATCCTCTTCTTTTTTTTTTCAGCCCAATTTAGAAAGTTTTTTTTATTCATTTTACAACTTCCAACAAATATATAAACGGAACGTTTTTTTACACTGTCTTTTTTTTTTTAAAAACTAAATAATCAAACCAGCGTGTCAGCTAATTTGGACCAAAATGTCGCGATCTGCCCGGTTACTGAATCCGTCGACCCGTAGCCTCACCAGGTTAAGATTCGAGTCGACTAACCCCGACCCTTAACTCGGTGGGTCGAACCCGTTGACCCACCGAATCCAACCCGTGTCCACGCCACGCCTAATACAAACACACCCAATATATTTGTGAGTTTTGCTCAACCCCATTGGATCAAAGCCCCAAATATGTCGCGTGTAATACCACGTGTAACTCACCGATTGGCTTGGCGACGTGGATCGTGTCATGACTCATGGGAACTCCTCATGGATCTCTTTCTTCCTTTCCTTCCCTCTTTCTCCTCTAAACCCAGAGTGAGGACTCTTCCAGCCAAATTAGCCAATGCCCATTATCCCGAATTGCATCCTCTTTGGTTTCCCTCTGTTTCCAGAAATCAACTGATCCCTAAATATTGTATCAAACTCCACTGTCAACCGATTCGATTTGCGCTGAGTTGATTCGGCCATAGAATACAATCCACAATATTCCCAGGAGAGAGAGGATGAATTTGCTAGGTTTGGTCCCGTCGATCGACATGGTTGCTTGGAGGGGAGCTGTGTTCGCCGTCTTCATCCTCCATTTCGTTCTTCTTTGCCAGCTTCTGCTCCTTCAGCCACTTGTCTCTGCCCTAGGTGATTAAAAAAAAAAGAAATTATCTTCATTGTTTATGGTTTCGATTTCGATTTCACTTTAGACGATTTCAATTGAACCTTATGTGCTTCTCCGCCGTGTTTGATTTCCATTCTCCTAATTCATTAGCTGATAATTTGGGTCATGGAGTTCTTTTTCATTGATAAGTCATAATTTGACAAAAGTGTCCAAATTTGGATTGTTTTACTCCAATATTAAGTTGCAGATGAGGTTTTATCTTCACTGGCTCTAAAACTT
Organism: Persicaria maculosa; assembly: GCA_963922045.1. Lineage (NCBI taxonomy): Eukaryota > Viridiplantae > Streptophyta > Magnoliopsida > Caryophyllales > Polygonaceae > Persicaria > Persicaria maculosa. The sequence continues at coordinate 54,611,409 of OY998268.1, forward strand.
GAATCTTTACAGTCACGATGATGAATAACTAAGGGAGTGCAACTGGATTCTGTATATTCTCCTTGAAATCAGACTTTGAAGAAACATGGGAATTGGGATAAATTTATTTGCTATGGATTTCACTTGAAATGGAGGTTCTGGTAGTTTGTGATGCAGATTAGGGTGATTGTGTCACACTTTTACGCATATTTCCATCCCCTAGTCACGTGGCATTTTCAAATGTATCTAACTCATGTTTCCAAATGTAGATGGAAAACCTGATAATGCATCTAATCTGCTAGAAAGAGTTACAGAAAACATCAAAGTAAAGCGCTACAGTGAAGCGCTTGATGACCTTAATGCTGCCATAGAGGCAGATCCATCACTTTCAGAAGCTTATTGGCACCGTGCATCAGTTCTGCGTCAAGTGTGCAGGTTTTCTTATCATTTTTCTTTTTTGATATTAACTTATGGTTATAATATATCCTGCCCTGTGAATGTTTCACTATAAATGAGAAAGTATATTATTCTATGTTTCAAGGAAAATAAGGAAACTACTCGTATTAATTTATTGCATCATGGTGTTAAATTAGTGCAACTGTAATTCTAATCACGTCAGAGTGTATGTGACAATAATGTTAGGATGGATGATATCCTTTGAAATTTGATCTGAGAAAGGAGATAATTGTCTATCAAGTAAGAGACATTCATTTTTAAGGTTAATCACATCTTCACAATGATGATTGTAACTATAGTGGCAAAGGCAATCATGTTAGAACATGTGGTAGCACTTAGCAGTGTTCATCTGCATTAGAGCTAGGGAAATTGCTCTTGTTGTGTGGACCTTGTTTTTTTTTATCATGGGAAATAGGGTTTTTGAAATTTTAGGTTGTCAATGCATTGCCCATCTGCCTGGTTAAATGTGAAATAATATATATATTCTTTGTAACGAAGGTATGAAGACTCTGAGAGTGATTACAAGAGGTATCTTGAACTGAAACCTGGAACCGCTATAGCAGAAAAGGAGCTTTCCCAATTGCATCAGGCACAAAGAGGTTTGCAATCAGCTTCAGATCTCTTTGATGCAGGTGACCATAAAAAGGCGCTGGAGTTTATAGACAAAGTTGTGCTTGTTTTCTCCCCTGCATGTTCCAAGGTAAGAATTTTTTTTATTAATTTGATCCTCATTTAATGATTTGAAGTACTAGTTGACATATTTGTGATTCCATATTTGCAGGCCAAACTCCTTAAGGTCAAATTGTTGTTAGTGTCAAAAGACTATTCTGGAGTTATTTCTGAGACAGGTTATATTCTAAAGAAAGATGAGAACGACCTTGATGCCCTGTTGCTTCGTGGACGTGCCTACTATTATTTGGCAGATCATGATGTAGCTATGAGGTTTGTTTTGTAAATACGCTTTGTCCAGATGCATATTCGGTTCATTAGGTAAATTGAAAGTTGAATCGCAAAATGTTTTGCTGAGGGTTCCTCTGTGTTTTCGGTCAGGCATTACCAAAAAGGTCTGAGGTCAGACCCTGAGCACAGTGGATTGAAGAAAGCATATTTTGGATTAAAGAACTTGCTCAAGAAAACTAAAAGTGTGAGTCCAATATTTACCTTGTCCATCTAGTGATACACATTCTTCCATCTAGTGAGTGTTGATTACATCTTGGGTATGGTCAGGCTGAAGATAATGCAAGTAAGGGTAAACTCCGAGTTGCAGTAGAGGATTACAAAGCTGCCCTTGCATTAGATCCTGATCACACTGCATACAATGTACATCTTCATCTTGGTTTATGCAAGATTTTGGTCAAGCTTGGTAGGGGGAAAGATGCATTAAACAGTTGTGAAGATGCTTTAAAGATAGATGAAGAGCTTACAGAAGCTTTGGTTCAGGTTTTCTCTGACTTCAAATGCTTCTTTCTTATTGTTCATCTTTAATTTAATCTTGGACAATGTTTTAGGTTATAGACATGGTTCTTGGTTCAAATCACTTACCTTGTAGTGCTTAATTGCAGAGAGGTGAAGCAAAGTTGTTGATAGAAGATTGGGAGGGAGCAGTGGCAGATCTTAAAGCCGCAGCAGAAAAATCCCCTCAAGTATGTCTCCACTTTCCTTCTTACAATATTTGTCGATGCTGTTGATCTTTGTAACATTTTTGGTACATAATAGTATAATCCATTCGGGTAATTTTTCCATCTTAAAGGAAGTTGCTGGCCATTTTTAGAGTAATCCTGGCTTCATAGAGTTCTGGTTATATCCTGATTGTTGTATACCCTTCTTGAATTGTCTTACGCTATGTGTACAGGATATGGACATCCGAGAAGCATATATGAGAGCCGAGAAATCTCTGAAGATGAGCAAACGCAAGGATTGGTACAAAATCCTTGGAGTTTCAAAAACTGCATCTGTTGCAGAGATAAAGCGTGCGTACAAGAAACTTGCTTTGCAGTGGCACCCAGATAAAAATGTTGATAACAGAGAAGAGGCAGAAAACCAATTCCGAGAAATAGCTGCTGCTTATGAGGTTTGACTGTTTACTTGATGGCAATGTTTTTTCTTGGTCCTCCAACTTCAGCACAGAAGACTTAATTCTGTTATTTACGTCCTTTTAAGTTTATGCTAGTACATAGCACGTCTTTTCACCTACCATTTCTCATTTTTCTGACGGTGCTTACAGGTTTTAGGGGATGAAGACAAACGTACAAGATATGACAGAGGGGAAGACGAAGACATGGGCATGGGAATGGGTGGCGGCGGCGGCTTTAATCCTTTTGGTGCTGGTGGACAACAATTCACATTCCACTTTGAGGGTGGCTTCCCCGGTGGTGGTGGGGGATTCCATTTTTAATGCAGAAGCTGTTATCATATTCCAATCTGCCTAGCCGATTATTCGAAAGCTGCTTCTGGATAACTATTCACTCTTCAATCAGACACCAGATTTGCTGACCCAGAAGTACTCGACACCTGAATTTGCAGGTGTCCATGGCACTGCACAACTTACTTTTCCTTACAAGGGATTTTTTTTTTCAATAGACAGCACAAGTTACAGGAGAGTTCCAGATTTAATAGGGATAATTAGGTAGCTGTATAAGTATTTTTCTTAATCTGGTTTTTCCTTTGGTAACAGTTGCAGAGGTGAAGTAAGGTTTTCATTTACTTGATCAAATTTCATAAATGTATCAGATTTGATTGCACATCTTGACATTGTTTAAGAACAAATCGAAACAAATGGTTTTATTTGGGGGATGGTTGAGAAACTGGAGTATTTGACCATCTTTGGTGCTTTGATGGGATATCACAGGGTTAGTCTTTTTAAAAATTTCTTCACTGAAGGCAAATGTGGAACAAAGGTTTGCATTGCTAGCAAAATCCACAAGTGTACATTACAAGTACACAATAACAGTTACAAAACATAATCCACTCAATTGAGAAAATCCCAAAGAACAAGCAAAACAATACATAAGAATTTCAAAATCACTTGGAAATCCCGCCCCGCCAAAGAAATTAAACTCATAGCACCATGAAGAAGAATGCAGCTGCCATTGAAATTCCAAGAGACACCTTCAGAGGATGGAGCGTCGAACCTTGTGAAGCAGCAACTGTGGTGTCTCCGCCTTTATCAGCAGAAGAATCGGTAGACTTGGTGGCCTTCTGAGGCTTTGATGGCGATGGAGCAGGAGCCATTGTAGGGGCAGGGGTCCCGAAGAGCTGTAATGGAAGCAGAACCTTGTCAACTTGATAGACAAACAACTGGCCATTTGTGTAGATTGAGTTGGACACTGATGTAGTATCCACACCAGTTGTTAAGTTCACTTGGTTGCCGCTTGTGGTCACGTTCAGTGGGAACTCCCCATTGTCGCTGCTCCCAGCCTGGGTTCGAAGAGGGTTGCTAGCAGTTTGGAACTGTGTGAGGGAGAGGCCGATAGGGAGGATATGGAATTGGATGAGCTCGGCCTTTTGCTGGTCGGTTAGAGAGTTGAGGGTGCCAGATGGAAGGCTGGAGAACGCACTGTCTGTGGGCGCGAACATGGTTAGGCCTTGGTTAGAGTTGTTGAGTTGATTGTTAATCTGACTGGCCTCTTGGGTGGTCTGAAGGAGGCGGATGAAGGTGTTGAACTGACCTGCCTTTGCCAGGATTCCGGTTATGTTGACAGGGCCAGCCGGTGCTGGCCCCTGAGCTGAAATTGTTGAGAATGTGGCGAAAAGAAAGATCAGAAACATGAGCTGGTGTTCCATGTTCACTGACTAGCTCTTGCTCTCTCTTTATCCTTTGTACTTTTTTTTCACTTGTTCTTGGAATTGAGAGGAGTTGTGGAGATGGTTTCCGGATCAGAGATTTTATTGAGAGAAAAAAGTTAGGTAAAATGCTACAATCCAATACAGCAAGAGGATGATCTTGATGATCTTTAGCAGCTTAAAATTTGCTTAGAAGAGCAGGAAACATGGAGGTTAATTGTTTTGAAGGGCCACAAAATCATATGCATAAAGACAGCTACCCAAAAAGATAGCTTAAAATTCAAGGTTTGTGCATCATATTCAGGGAAAAAAGTGTCACAAATAGTGTTGTTAAAGTGTTAACTGTAACTAACCTTTTTTTTTTGTTGATGATCTAATCAATCAACTTTTGGTTTCTGCTTTCATGTCATAATAAAAAAAGGTATTACAAAATGCAAATTGTATGTTTTTTATTGCTCTTTGATCAATTCTAAGGTTGCTGGTTTGGTGATTTGGCCCTTTCTTCAGCCAACCAAGTGAGCTTTCCTGAAGTGGAGATTTGTAATTGTAAAGTGTAAACAGCTTTGAAAGGTCATTGGAACCAATTTTACAACATGCCCCTGAATTGTAGATTTGTAGGGGCAGTGGTTGTGTGCTGGCTGGTGGGAGATTCAGGGGGGCCCACTAATCCCTGAAAAAGCTTCTAAGCAAAGGGCCCACCCACCCTGCAATATGATCAAATGGGTAGGTTTTTGTGGCTCTGAAAACTTCAAACTGACAGGAAATCAACTCTTTTCAACTGGCAGTAAATCTATACAACACTTTCTATGCATTACAAACACTAAATTTCCAGCTTTAGGCTTACTTTATGGCCATGTCTCACAAATATGATATCTAACTTTACAAGATGTTAAGGATTACATACAACATAGTTGCTACTTCATAGGAGGTGCAGATCAATTTCTTCTATCAGTGTTTATGTCATTAATCTGTATTTCCTGCAGATTTGGAGCTGTTTGTGGTGATGCATTAGCTGCTTCTGGTGTGTCCACAACTTGTGTGACCTCAGTAATCCTATTCTGCTGAGTTCGGCGGATATGACACCTCCACCATCGCGTGAGCTCAACTACGAGAGTGCATCCGCACATGATCACCCCAAAACCCAGGAATGTAGCTATGAGTACCGATAAAACTGCATGCATATGTAGCTGTATAGCACCCCAAATAGAGCAGGAAGAAGGGTGATTTAGTTGGGTCATTCCATCCAAATAACAAAGGGATCAATTTTAAACCGAATAATATCATTAATGATCACAACCCAAAGTGAAGCACAAAAATGGAAAGGAAGATAAAGGAATGCAGTACCATGGAGTAGAAGAGATGAGCAAAGAGAACCACCAGTGCAAATTGGGTGAAAGCATAGATCCAGATGGATCCGCTTGGCGCTGTAGAGAAGTTTGGATTGAAAGAATAACTTAGTCCATAGAAAGATCTAAGAGTCTAAATGGATTTACGCAAATAAGAACGGAGAGCAGTACAGATGGTTGTTGATGTCATTGACGCTAAGAGGCCCAGAACGCATGATAAAGGCAGAGAGATGGCAATAGCACTAGAACCCATATGTGCTACCTGCTCAGAAACACATTTGTCAGGACCACATGATTTTGGCTGGATGAAAAGAGTCGAGAGGATGAAGAACGGTGATGTTTTCTTTTCTAGGGGATGAGTACGGGAAACAAAGATAAAAGTGAATTTCCTAAATCTTAATTGATCCGACTTACCAAAAGTTGCTCAAGGAAACAAAAATAAGCTAGCATGCTTATGATCACAAGAATTGGAACATCCTGCCAGACCCTGAATACAAAATGCATACAATAAAGTGAAATTGGTCAGATTTGAAAGCATGACATTTTTTTTATCATATTATCTTAGACTAAACTAAATTATTAAAGCACCTAAGGAAAAAATATAGTATGGTATCTTAGGTGGTACAGCGCAAGCATAATGAAGAACTTGAACTGCTAATTTATCCTTGAAAATCAAAAATGAAAAAATGAGAAATTTTTTGTTGGGAGCTATGTAACTTATGTTGGTAATGGATCTGTTAATTATCCTACAAACTTTGTACAAAGCTAAAATGATATATATGTCAGCCAATGAAATCCTAGATAAGAACAGAAGCTTTAGGATTCACATGCCTGTATCTCAGAGTTGCAGTATGCTGAGCTTGACTGCCTTGGCTGTGTGCGGTTTGAATCCGCAGCAGGGTAACAGGTAGATTCCGAACCTCCTGTTTGCATACTTCACAAATCTTGTTACCTTTGATACTGAACCATTTCACGGCACACTCTTGGTGGGCTAAAGCAAGTTCACCTTTGCAGCTGCATTCCATCTTAAGAGACTCACAGTCTTCAGTGAGTTCTTCAAAGCATATTCTACAAACAGCTTCCTCTTCAGGAATGTCCTCACCGCCATCATCGGCATCATGTTTTTCATCTAAACCATAACAACTAAGATAAGGTACAAGTTACGATTGCGTGGCACCTAGGGTCTGTTTGGATCCCACACATTGTGATTTGTAATGCACGATATTGCATTATGATATGGCAAATCTCATATTATAATGCAATATTATGTATTATAAATTATAATGCATACAGACCCCTAAACACTCATACTTCAGGGCAACAATACTATAGTTGACTTCACAAAGTTTCATGAACAAAGCAAAGCCTAAAAGGTGTAAGTTACTCTATTTGTTGCGATAAGTTGCAGCACTCGGTTGCTATCCACAGACCACAGATGTGCAAACAGTCAAATCTAACCTAGTGAAACTCAAACTCAAGTAGAACATCAACATACCATCCTAAACAAAATTAACAATTGCCCACCCCAAAACCCGTATCTACTATTCATGGGTAGGTAGTTGAAACTATAAGAACAACATACAATGTCTGTATGTATGTGTTACATGTGTACATGCATATGTATGTGGAAAGCACAGAGAGTCTGAGATTGAGAACAAATATACCTGTAGTACTAGTAACAATTGAGACTGCACATGAAGCTGGGTATTGGCCCACTTTGACTTGTGGAGTAGTTGGAATGACCCGAAACAATCCACTAAGTGAATGTATTTCCTTTATACTGTTTTCTTTGTTGAAGACGGGGACAGAACGTGAACGATGTATTGGTAACTGAACTACTCCTAAACTCTCCCCGTAAAATGATTCTGTACTTGGGGTAAAAGGCGGCGATGACCCCGCGTTTATCTTTGGTGTAAAAATCTGTGTGAGAGAAAATGCCCTCGGAATAGATGACTTTTCTCTTGCTGTTGATGCAGAAGAAGCCAGGACATCAGCCTTCTCCATGTCTGAAATAGTCCGAAATTTGAAACTGAGTTTAGAAAGTAGGTTTCTTAATGGTGATTTATCCTTTGCGAAAAAACTAGGAGAACTATTATTTCCGGCAGCAATGGGGCTGGAAATTGGTGAAAAGACGACTCGTCTTGAATTTGGACTTGGCGCTGCAGGCATGTTTATTGATACACTATTCTCCAACAAACACTCGAGGTTTCTTGTCGGTATCTCTAAAACAAGGCTTGGTAGCTTCCTGTGCTGGTTGATTGGAGGTTCTTCAGTGATTTCACTTGGTACATTCATCTGCACAAAAGGCGAGAGCATGATAAATACCACAAAACCACTCTATCTAGAAGCTGATAACACCACAAGACCATGTTCGGAAATTGTAACATAAACTGCCCACTTATTATCTATCTATCTATCACTGCAGTTAAACAAGTTTTAAAATCTTTTGATTGGGTGATAAATTATTCCTACTGGAAAATAACATTCGACATTTTGCATATCCATAATCCAAATAACCTAATAGATTCCAAATTCAACAAAACTGTACCAAGAACAAGACATGCGTTATGCAATTGTTTCGGAGCTCAATCTTAGAAGAGTATGAACACCATACATCCAATTACAGATTCACATAGGATCTAGGCGATTCAACAATGCCAGTGTCAAATTGAACACCCACAAACATCAACCCTTGCCTATTTGAACGATATCAAACTCAATCACATTAACCCTAAAGTTGCCATCTGTTAATTACTAGAGTAAGTTACAGCATCAAACATGCGTCAAGTTAGTGTCATTTCAAGAAAAGCAAGCAAATTTAGCAAATCAACCAACCCAAAATCACCTCTTGGGTATCGATTCTGTGAACCAACTGATTGACGGTGGGTTGTTGCTCAACGGCCTCTTTATCCATCAATCTGAACTCTGCAGCTACACTCCTCCGCACACTTAATTTCACAAAAAGCCCTAAATTGTAGGAAGTAGTAGCTGGAATTTCTTCCCCCGAAAACAAAAACCCAGATTTTCCCCAAGCACAGCAAAAATATCAAATGGGAAAAACAGCGAAAGGTTTGATTAAAGGTGGGATTTTTATAAGTGAAAACACGCCCCCGTCTAAGCGGGTTTGCGGGCGGCACCTTTTACTTGGGAGTCGGAATCGGATAAGATGGAACCGAAAGGCCGGACTTTCCTGGGTCGGGTTCCCCGCCTTTTCCATTCACCCGCGAAATTTTGTCGGTTCTTTATTTATTTATTTCCTCGCCCAATCCGACTTGACTCTCCTAATATTCCCTCCGTCTCAAAGTACATGTCATTTTAGAAGGGTGATAATATTTACACCCATAAATTTTACTATATGCACCACACCTACGTCTCTTGAATCACACCTCTGCTCCTCTTGAGTCACACACCTGCCCCTCAAGAGGCGCAAGGTATTTTAATGTAAAATACCATGCGCCTCTTGAGGGGCAGGTGTGTGACTCAAGAGGAGCAGGGTGTATTTTAAAAAAATATAAAAAGTGAGATATGTGGTGTAAATAGTAAATTTTGTGGTGTAAATAACATTGGTTTTTTAGAACTATGTACGGAGATTAAGAAGTAGGTTAAGGGTTAAGGGTTCAGGTTTTGTATGGAACGAGGTTAATAAACTAACTAAAATTATAAACAGGATAAAATTTATAAATTGTTGGTAAAAGTAGTTAAAAATTTAAACAACAAAATAATCTCCGTCCCATACGAACAGTTTATAAATTTTTAACTACTTTTACCAACAGTTTATAAATTTTACTCTGTTTATAATTTTAGTCAGTTTATTAACTCCGTCCCATACAAACCCGAATCTCTGTATGGGGCGAAAAATAGTTTATTTATAAAAAGTAGAGTTTATTTGGTTGTTAGTAGGGGTATTGTGGTACTTTCAAACCAAATAAGATAAATGGGGAAGGGTAAAACAGTACTTTTGTAAAATAAACACCAAAATAACCTCCGTTTTCTAGCTTATTTTTTAGCACGTTTTTTAACTAGTTTTACCTAAAAATAGGCTTTCATACACCCATAAAACCTAATTAAAAAATAAACATCTACTTTTACTTAATTTTTAACTACTTATTTCAACAAACATACATACCCTAAGTGTAATGATTAGATGTAAAAAGTAGGTTAAGTGTAATGATTAAACTTTGGTATTAGAGTAATTATTTTTTTTCAATTTGTAAGGAGGAGAGTAGGAGTAATGTAAAAATTAGAGTAATGATTAGATGTAAAAAGTAGGTTAAGTGTAATGACTAAATCTAAAAAGACATGTATTTTTGACAAAATTACATCGGCTAAAAAGACATGTATTTTGAAACGGAGGGAGTATTAATTAAAACTAAAAAAAAGATTTACTAGAGTTGATCATTATGTCTAATGATCAAAATGATTCAAAATCAAACTGATCACGACAAAAACACAAAGGGGTTTCGATCAGTCCAGGTTGGATTGAGTAATGAGCCAAGTTAATTTCACAAAAGGGAGACAATTCGCACGGCCAAAATATCTTCAATCACATGGTAGTAGGCAGTAGCTACGAAAACGAAAATCGTAGGAAATATGGTGGTTTTTAGTTTTGAAAACCGTAGGAATCAAACCGATCACAGTTTGGTAAACAAAAAAAAAACCAGAAAAAAGCCCAAAAATTTAGGTCAATTTCACCCGATCACAGTTTTGAAAATCGTGGGAGGTGTGACGCCCGGAGCGCAATTACCCGATGACCCTAGGTCTGCCTCCCCCTATCTGCGAGATTTCCACGATTTGAGCAACTGTGACAGCGACTATTGCGACGGTTTTCAGAACCGTGGCCATAGCATTTCTCACGGTTTTGAGAACTGTAGCCAGCCAAATTCTCGCGGCTTTCGAAACTGTGGCAGCCACCATGTTTTGGCGAGAAATTGACCGTGAGGTGAGCAAGTCTGTTTCACAATGGGCCATAATCGAAAGTGAAATAAATGTAAAAAATATCTCAAATTTGGCTTTGAATTTTTTGTCGTATAACCTGCTCTAAATTGTTGGTAGAATTGACCCAATGTATCTTTTCAATTGGTTTAGTCACTAACACTAAATCACTACACTAAATAACTTGACTCGTTCGAATCTAACCGAGACCCAGAAATCTCTACTTATAGTCCACTCAATATCTTTCCAATTGGTTTGATTGATCACTACACTGAAAAGGTGCTTTGTTTTGAAAGGTCGAGACACAATTAACAAATTCGGGAATCAAGGCAAACTTGTTTATTTGAACCAACATCTAATTTATACATAAAAATAGTTCGACCAAAAGAACAAATTAAATCTAAGTTGAGACAAGTGCAAGTGCGCCAGATAAACATCACCTAATAACAGCCAAAATGGTATTTTTTTTATTCGTAATGTAATGTAAGCACCCACCGGCAACCACATCACAAGTGGTATGTTTCAATATCAGATTAGAATATGTAACAGTTGAGAGCAAGTTGACAACTTTTGGCATGTTATAAAGGAGGGGAAAAATATGATGAAGTATCCCACTCGAACTTGATGTTGATTGAAACTCACTAAGTTCATGTGTATTCCATTGGCCTATGTTTAGCTTCTATGATTGATAATGACTCATGCAGTCATTCATCCTTCATCTTATGTGATTACTTTGCTGGGTTTGGATTCTAATACATTATAATTATAATGTATAGTGTATTTGGATAGTGTTTGGTTAATACATTTTATATTTTTATTTAAAATCAATTGTGTTTATAAATTATATTATATTTTTTTCTTTTCTCTATGATGTCTTATGTTGTTGTGTTTTATATGTATTGACGGTTTTCCGTCTGCCGACTTGTTCGACCATCGAGTTTCAAGTATGTCTGAACTCGAATTTTTACCTAATCAAAAAAATATATATTATATTTATTATATAATTATAAACGTTAAGCAATAATCAGTGTTTGACTGACACGATCTACAAGGTATGTTATTTAAATTTATGTTATTTAAAATAAATTGTAAAATGTAGTATTAATCAAGAAGTATTTAAATATTTGTAATTAAATAATTATGGTTCGTCGGCATAGGTTAAGAAATCAAATTGAGAAACTATTTCTCTAAATCACATGGATTAACCCTATAATTTATTTTAAAAATGGCTAAATTGAGAATATCTAGTGAGAATATTTTTCAAATCAGAATGCTTATCTTATTCCCTAAAGGTATATGATAGAAAATCCGAATTACTGTGATGCATCGAAATCCAAACACGCCCTAAGGGGATTGAACATTTCGTATCTATATATATATTAATTAAAACCAAAGCACCTATGCCACGTGTCGTCCCCTCACGCAAAGTTATTTTTGTAAGTTATTATTTACACAATATCATTTAATTATGGTAATTAAACTATCTAATATTATTTACACATTATTAACATAATATCATCTCATAATATATTTTTAACCATCTATATCTATATATATATTAATTAAAACCAAAGCACCTATGCCACGTGTTGTCCCCTCACGCAAAGTTATTTTTGTAAGGTATTATTTACACAATATCATTTAATTATGGTAATTAAACTATCTAATATTATTTACACATTATTAACATAATATCATCTCATAATATATTTTTAACCAATGGGATTAATTCAAAACTTTTTTTAGTAAAGGTAATATTAACTATATGAACTATATAGTATTATTTCATTATATATGAATTACATGATATATATTATAGTAATTAAAATATCTAATATTTTTTTTGAATGCAATCTAATGCCTACTATTAATCTATATGTAAATCTTTATATCTATACCTATATCTATATATTTATTCTTAAAACATAAGAGTTTTAGCCTATGTTATCCTTGCCGTTTTTTTTAATTAGCTATTTAAACCAATCAAATATTTTTTCCTTTAATTATTTCTTCTTCTTTCATTTATCTCTTTAAATTAATTTTTTTCTTTTATTTTTAACACATTTATTAACTATCCATATATATTCTTAATACCAAATTTACAATGATATTATTTTTTAAAAAAATTTTAAATGTTTTTATTATTTTTCTAACCAATAAGAGTGATTTAAAATTTTTATAAATTTTTATATATGCTAATTTAAATGACTTTTTTTTAAATATATAAAATTATTTCCGTGATACTTTTATGGTAATTATTTTTATGATTTTTATCCTAAATTTTATTAATATTTTATAATATTAATTTTTTTACAAAATCGCGTCATGGCGCGGGTACTGTACTAGTATAATCTTAATTTAGTATACTTGGTGCTTAGGTGTCATCCTCTCATTCACTCTCTTCCTTTCATCCAATTAGATTTTTTTTTCATTTTTTTCTTTTTTCAAACTATCTATATCTATATATCTATATATAATCTTAATTTAGTATACTTGGTGCTTAGGTGTCATCCTCTCATTAACTCTCTTCCTTTCATCCAATTAGATTTTTTTTCATTTTTTTCTTTTTCAAACTATCTATATATCTATATATAATCTTAATTTAGTATACTTGGTGCTTAGGTGTCATCCTCTCATTAACTCTCTTCCTTTCATCCAATTAGATTTTTTTTTCATTTTTTTCTTTTTCAAACTATTGGATTTAATTCAAACTATTGAATTAAACCAATCTATATCTATATATACATATACAATTTTCTATATCTATATAATACTTTAAATGAGAAGCATTTTTTATGAGGTGTCACTCTCTCCTTAGAAGTAGGGTATTCAATCAATTTTTGAAAAATAATCAGTTAATCCATTATCTTAGCCTAAATTATAATTTTAGTAATTTTTTTAAAAAAACAATGGGATTAATTCAAACCATGAAACTAATATTAGTAATCTATATCTATATATATATCTATATATACTACTTTAATTGCTTTTTCAACCAATGGGTTTAATTCAAAACATTTAATTATATGAACTTTTACTATTATTTTATAATATTGATTTAACATATTATTAAGATTTTATTTATAAAAAACCGCGTCATGGCGCGGGGATCGTACTAGTATTAATTAAAACCAAAACACCTATGCCACGTGTCGTCTCCTCACGCAAAGTTTTTTTTGTAAGGTATTATTTACACAATATCATTTAATTATGGTAATTAAACTATCTAATATTATTTACAAATTATTAACATAATATCATCTCATAATATATTTTTAACCATCTATATATTAATTAAAACCAAAGCACCTATGCCACGTGTCGTCCCCTCACGCAAAGTTATTTTTGTAAGGTATTATTTACACAATATCATTTAATTATGGTAATTAAACTATCTAATATTATTTACACATTATTAACATAATGTCATCTCATAATATATTTTTAACGAATCTATATATTAATTAAAACCAAAGGACCTATGCCACGTGTCGTCCCCTCACGCAAAGTTATTTTTGTAAGGTATTATTTACACAATATCATTTAATTATGGTAATTAAACTATCTAATATTATTTACACATTATTAACATAATATCATCTCATAATATATTTTTAACCAATGGGATTAATTCAAAACTTTTTTTAGTAAAGGTAATATTAACTATATGAACTATATAGTATTATTTCATTATATATTAATTACATGATATATATTATAGTAATTAAAATATCTAATATTTTTTTGAATGCAATCTAATGCCTACTATTAATCTATATGTAAATCTTTATATCTATACCTATATCTATATATTTTTATTCTTAAAACATAAGAGTTTTAGCCTATGTTATACTTGCCGTGTTTTTAATTAGCTATTTAAACCAATCAAATATTTTTTCCTTTAATTATTTCTTCTTCTTTCATTTATCTCTTTAAATTAATTTTTTTCTTTTATTTTTAACACATTTACTAACTATCCATATATATTCTTAATACCAAATTTACAATGATATTTTTTTTAAAAAGTTACAATGTTTTTATTATTTTTCTAACCAATAAGAGTGATTTAAAATTTCTATAAATTTTTATATATGCTAATTTAAATGAGTTTTTTTTTAAAAAATATATAAAATTATTTCCGTGATACTTTTATGGTAATTATTTTTATGATTTTTATCCTAACTTTTATTAATATTTTATATATTAATTTTTTTATATTTTTTACAAAATCGCACCATGGCGCGGGTACTGTACTAGTACTGTATTAGATACTAAATCTGGGGATCCAAATGAAGTTGGGCCGAAGTCATGGACCCATTTGGCCCACAATTTGAAGCCCAAGTCCAAGACAAGCGTAGGTGATCAAAAAGAAGTCCAAAAGCTTTGAACCTCTGCAAATGCATTTGCTATATCAGGAGCCTTTATCACTAACAATGTAATCAAGAAGTATTTAAAATGAAGTTTTTCATGAAAATAGTAAGACTAATAATAGTAAAGCAAACCTGCCACTCATTGAGTAGAAATGACATACATCATCTTAACTCGATCTTCAAGTAATGGGTTTTCCATGGTGGGGGATGGAATGGTCTGCTTCGTTCATCGTTGTATTGTACTGTACAGAGTACTTACAATTATTTTAGATTTGGACCCCCACCCACCATTATCATCATCATCATATATATATATAATATAGATCATCTGTCATTCATGTCTCAGGTCCAAAACCAAACCACGTCCTGTTTAAAACATCTTTTCTTTCAAATGGGTAAATTGTTCCAAATTATGCGTTAACTAAGAATTGTTGAAATTGAAAACCAACTACTATTATAAGAATTGGTGGATCTAGAAATTTTCTTAAGACATATATATATATATATATATATATATATATATATATATATATATATGAAAAATATTTTTTTATAAATATATTAGAAAAAATCTTAAATTTGTGATTTAAATAGTCAATTTTTATAACAAAAATTATTTAAAAAATTAATTTTTTTTTATATTTATATATATAGGACATAATATTTTTGTTTGTATTGGAGAAAAATTCAAATTTGTTACTCCCTCCGTCCCACAATGATTGTCTTTAACTATTCATGCACGTTTTCTTAAGAAGCTAAAAACTATATAAAATATCAACATTTTATTAAATATTTTTAAATAATATCATACATATTACTAATAAATAGTCCAAAGAAAATTATTGTGGGACGGAAAGAGTATTTAATTAGACATTTTTAATAGAAGAAAACTAGAAGAAACTATTTTTTTTTAAAACGAGGCTAAAGGGGTTTGAACCCATTACCTCAAGGTAATAAATACATCTCTTTATCAACTAAGCTAAATTGTCTTTGTAATTTTTTACTCATTTTACACTATTTTATCCATAAAATTAGTAAAAATTACCAAAAAAATTCAAAATAATTTTTTTTTTACATTTTTCTTCCGAGCTAGGGGGGTTTCAGCCACCCCAAGCCCCCTACAGCTCCGTCAATGTGTAAAACCATTTATTTTCAAATCCTTACCCTCATTTTCAACTTCCACTCGTGTTGGTGGTTGGTCCTGCTGTTTGTCTTGGTCCTTCGGTCCCATGGCGCTTTTCGTTTTGGGGCTCTCCTCCAGACGCCCTTGTCGTTCGAGTTCGTCTCCCCCTCCTTTCTGCTCATCCTTCTCCGACAACCTTGATTCGTTGCTCTTTGGCTCCGGATGGGGCTCCTTGTTGCCTTTCCTCAGGTTAGGGCTTTGTCGGGAGTGGGAGTTTTGGGTTTTCCTCTTTTTATTAAATTGATACGGGGCTTTCCTACTCCTTTGCTTCTCCTTTCGTGATCTCTCGTTTTCATCCTTCTCGTATGGATGAGGGGCTTTGCTTCTCCGTTGGTCCGGATTGGGGCCCCTGGCGATTGGGTTGGGTTCGGTCGGGTCTTCCTTTTTTACAAAATCATTTGGGGCTTCTGCAGGGCGTCGTTTTTCGGTGCTCCCCCTCCATTCTTGTCCTGTTCTTCCAGTGGTCTCGCCAACGATGGTGTCGGTCGCCGCCTCGTCCTCTGCTTGTTCCCCTGTTGCTTGCCCCCTTTGGGTCTCCTTGGGTCCGAAGTGATACAATCCGGAAAACGTCAAATTGGCCAACATCGAGGCAGCTGAAATTTATTCAAGGATTCGAATAAATTTTTATTTAAAAAAATCATCACTTCTAATATAAAAAAATATTACACTTAATTGTTGTTATCTAAATTCATAGCTGAATTAATTATAAAAACTATCTCAAACCACATAAATATAACTTAATTTTTTTTTAAAATTAATTAGATTATTTACATATCATTAAATGTGAATGAATACTTAAGCTTCTACTCGCAGTTGATCTAATAAGCGATTTAGGGCAATCTTATGAGCAAAACTAGTGCAAAAAAGCAACTAAGCATGCACTATATATTGTTTTAAACCTAACAATTAGGGTAGTTTGTTATATATTGAAGAAAAAAAATGTGCATACGTTATTCACCCAACAATGATTTTTATTTGAGCATTGAATAGATTGTGGAATGAAGATAAATTAATTTTTATAGAGAAAAATAAAGATCTTGTGATATTTTTTAGTAGCCCTTTATTTACAAAATTTATATGGTATAAGGTAGTTTTTATAATTAATTCAATGATGAATTTAGCTAATAATGACGTAGTGATAAAAAAAATTATGAGCAATGGTAGATTTTGAGAATAAAAATTATTTGGGCTGTTTTTTTTTATATAAGAAGTGATGATTTTTTTTAAAATAAAATTATTTTGAAGAGATGTTGTAATTAATTTGAATTTAAAGGCAACCTAAGGTTATTTTTTATAATTAATTTGAAATCGAAAGTAATTATTTGAATTGGAACGTAGCTTGAGACTAGTTTCTACAAGACTACAACCAAGTAAATATTTGAGACTATTTTATGTATTTTTTATAGTTCAAACTATTAAGCGCAACGACCCCTAAAAGTTAGTTTTTTTTTTTTTGCAATTTTTACTTTACCATTTTAAAGGGTGGAAGCCAAGCTAAATCATCTGTTAGTTACACTCACGGTTACGGCTAAGTTTAACCGGGTAAATTACTGGGGATTTGGGCACAAGAACTAGTAATCTCAGAAGGAATTCGCTCAAATAATACTCCTGGAGTTCGTATCTTGTTCCAAGAACTAGTAATTTCGTATGAAGAGTACTCAGCTAATCTAACCAGTAATTTCATAAAAACAGTAACCGATTTCATGCCTGATCGAACCAGTAAAACAGTAATCAGCTAATCGAATTTTGTTTGTTTTTTGCAGGATTTAAATTCCTTATCTTTTTCATGAAATTTCTGAAATTTTTTAGCAATCGTACAGCTGGGTGGGGTTTCGCGGAAGATCAAATCTACACGTCTTCGTCCTCGTGTCGGTGAGATTAATTGCGCTTGAGATTCCACCTTCCTCAGTTCAGCCTCTCCCCTTTGCTTAAAGCATCTCCTATTCTCTTCACACTCTCACTTTCCAGTCTCAGTTCCCGCTCTTCCCAGATCCTTTCCTCTTCCGCAAATCCCTGATTCGGAAACCCTAGGGCCTAGACTCAGCTGATTTGAACTCACATTTCGAGCTTTGAGTCCTGAATTCCTCTAAATATGTAAGCTTCCTTCGGGGGTGAATTGAAGCGGGGGCCCGATGATGGGTGGTTCTAGCTGGTACTACATTCCGATGAAGCGAAGGGTTCCGAAGAGGGCCTGGTTAGGGTCACAAGCATCAATGGGTGTCCTCGTGGGTGGAAATCACACCTCCTCCAGGTTTTGTACTCGTTAGTCCCTTCTTCCTCCTCGATTTTGGCTTTTTCTCCTCTCTTGATTTGCAAAATCTTGCAACACAATTCACGAATTTGACTTCCCCCAACCGGAAAAAAAAAAAGAGCAATTCGCTACACTCAACTCGATTTCTAGGGTTCCTATTGGGGACTCGGGATTTGAAGCTCCCGCTATGGGTAGCGGAGCGAGAAATCTGTTGGCCTACGAAAAGGCCTTGAAATGGCAGATCCTCAAGGGATCTCTGTCCAGGCGTCTGATTATCCGTGGATTCATGTTCGGTATCGCCATTGCAGTCTTACCGTTGATCCAATTCGTCTGCGATTTCGATCCACTGAAGCTCTATCCCATCGGATTCGATGATTGTGGATCCGATTCGGTGTATTTGTACCCGAATTCCTTCATGGATCGGGTTCTGAGGCCCGTTACCGCGAACGGGTTCCCCCATTTGGGCTATGCTCGGTGCAGGGAAGATGTAAACTTGACCGTTGATGTGGTCAGAGAGCTCCTGGATCACCACCTGCTGAATTACGGCTCAAGAGCTCTCTGCCTGGGCCCGGATTCCGGCTCAGCCGTTACGGCATTGCGAGAGCTCGGGTTTCCCAGCGTTGATTGGGTCTATAGGAACCCATTCTTTGCAAGGAAGGAGAAACAATCTGCGTATCATCAGCTCAATTACAAGGACAATTCTTTCGACTTTCTGATCGCGAGGGACTTGGACAAAGTCTCGATCCCTGCACTCATCGTGAGTGAGATGGAGCGCGTTCTCAGACCCGGTGGAGTCGGGGCTGTGATCTTATACAATGACGGTACTTCTGCTCCTGTTAGTTTGGTTAGATCCGCCATGCCGGTTTCCACTTACCTCAAGGGCTCTAGTGTGGTTCATGTGGCCAGCTTGAGCCCCAGGAACACGTTGGTTGCGTTCAAGAAGAATTTTGATCATATCAGCTTGCTGGTCGAGCATCAGCTCCCAGCAGACTGCGCATCGCTGAGGCGCAACAAGCCTTATGTTGATCAGATGGAGCCTATTGTTGAGGCAAAAACGATGGATCCTAATGGAACAAGATTTGCTTATCTGCCTGACTTTCTTGGTATGACTTCAGGTTCCGGAATGCAGTTTGTGTATGTTGACATGGGGAAAAGAGAAGTTGCGAACTTTAGCCACAACAACTGGTTCCTCCCGTCTTACCCTATTGACTCGCGAGCTTTCAACGTGTATATTGTCGACCACAATGCTTTAGTCTTGTCTTCCCATGTCCAGAAACCGGGTGTGAACTTTGTTTACCACCCGGGCCTGTCAGAGAACTCTTATGTGAATTCTGATTCTGTAATTGACGAAGATATGGAAGAAATCCCCGTGGATGAAGAGGAATTCGACTTCCTTGCTTGGTTCAAGGAGACTGTTACTTATTCAGACCTTGTGGTGTTGAAAATGAATGCCGGAAGAGCCCAGCTGAAGTTTCTGTCCGAGCTGTTTGAGAGCGGCACCATTTGCTCCGTGGACGAGCTGTTTCTTGAATGCTCAGACTCGGACCTTGCAGATGAGAACCGAGAAGGTAAGCTTGTTGGAACCTGCACGGATCTCTTCAAGAAACTCAGAAGCACTGGCCTGTTTGTGCACCAATGGTGGTCCAACTGAAATCCCCAATGCGCCTTTCAAGTACTCGTTAGCACGCCTTATCGTGCTAAATACTAAAAATGTATTGCCTCCATGACTCTACCCAGCATCTAGCTAGAGTTACTGCGGTTGTAATAAACACTGTTTGTGTTGGCTCAGCCTTACATGGTCAAGGACACAAACAAGATAGAGACTACTGTTGTATCAAAACAGTTCGTGTCGGCTTAGCCTTCCATGGTTAAGGACACGAACAAGGTAGACATTACTGTTGTAATAAAACCGTTTGTGTCGGCCTAGCCTTACATGGTTGAGGACATGAACAAGGTAGAGACCACTGTTGTATTAAAACCATTCGTGTCGGCTTAGCCTTGCATGGTTAAGGACATGAAGAGGGTAGTTTGCTGTGTGAAAGGTCTTAAGTTAATGTTATCATGTGTTTATGTCCGATTGATTGTTTGTTTCTATTCTGCAATGCTTTATTTTATGTCAGTTGCATTCTGCATTGATCCTTCACTTGCATTTTCGGGTTCTGCATTTCCGCGCAAGACAGTAAAACATACCATTCAGGAATTTGTGCTCTCTATAAAGATATGAGAAGCCATAAACTTGTGTACAAACACACATTACACAATGAGAGATCAAAAATCTCCATTCAGAAACAACACACAGCAACAGAGAAAACCCCAAACGGAATCTATTTTATACATAGTAAGCTGCCAAGTGTGTTAAGGCACTTGTAAAATGTATATTGAGAACGCTAGACAGATCAGTTTTGGCAACAAGAAGTCGCTTTTTTGGTGTCATGTTTTTGAGGGCTTCATTTTCAAGTCCTCCACAATCACGTTACTTTCACGAAGAGAAGAAACCATTTCATCTCAGAAAGAAAAATAGGTTGAGGTTGCAATTTTGCAGAGAGAAAACAGGGATACAAAATGAACTTTACAGGACATGAGTGATGAGGCAATGTAAAGGTAAGAGGTGGTAAGAGTTTTATACTCTAACTTGTTCAACCTTCATCCGAATCGTTGCCAACTTTTATCTCCAAAAGCCTCTCAACTGGTTGCCTACAAATGGGGCATCGGTTTGTTTGGAATCTCAAAACCTTCGCGCATCCACTGCACATACACTGCAAAACCAAAAAGATGGGCAAATTAAAGTCATCGATATATATATTGATTATGAGGGCAACGATTCAATATTCCACTTACCATATGTCGACAAGGAAGCACCGTTGTATCCCTTGGCTCGGACAAGCAGATAACGCATTCTTTCCCAGGATCATTCTCATCGGTTTCATCCTCCACCGAGTTTCCAATTCCATATATCTCCTGGAGTTCGTATCTTGTTCCATTCACCCATAGAATCTGCTTTACCACCTTCACATGGTACTCTCCTTTTTCCTTCTCAAACACAGCATGAGTGATTTGAGAATTGGTGCTTGCTGCGACAGTGTTTCCAACTGGGTCAGCCTCCTCCTGAGGTGGGTGGGTGTCCGCCTTAATGGCTAGAGGATAAACATCCATTTCCCCTTCTTTCAGTAACTCCGACTCCTCAAACATTGAAAAGTCAATCCCTGTGCCAGCAGGCTGTATGAACTTCTGCCCTAAGCCAGCCTCAAACGGAACGGTAATGGGTGGAAGTAAGCTATCCTTCAGAGGCTTCAGATCACAGTCTTCACCTTCTCTTGCAAAGAAGATTATAGTGATACTGTTCACCGAACAAAGACAGGAAAACAAAGGAAGTGGAGTTACTGTAGTAGTAGCACAAGAACCAGTGATCACTGTAACGAACTTTACGGATATCACAGGCATTTGGATTACACCATATAACATTCAAAAACAACTGCAAAAGAAGAGTTTTATGCATTGTTGTTCTCCAATCAAATACAAACCACACATCCAAGGGGATTGAAACTATGACCTTTACTTTTACTCAAAGAGATGCCAAGTCACAGCTACAGCCGATGACATCTCTTGCGATTATACGGACATCCGAAGTTCCACTAAAATGGCACTTGAAAGTTGGTCACTTTTGAACTGCAAGTCAGCAATCCACACATTCTCAAGTGGAAGTGCATCCTTTAAAAAGAAAGCATTCCACTTGCACATCAATCTGCTATGAAATGCAGTTGACCAGCACCAATAGAAAACTATAGTTCCAACATAAAGAATACCTACTATCTACCAGCAGATAAGTTTTTGATAAGTTCAGATATCCGCAGATGCGAGGTGCAATTACCAATGGCGCAATTCGACAATCTACCAGCTTGAAAACCCTCAAGGAGATCACCTCTTTGAAAATATAGTATAGTTGAGCATAAGAAAACAACTTATTTTCATTTCCACTCATCTAGTCAAAGATCTGCTGATTGCTGAGTTTAACATAACACTGAAAAATCAAAAATTGATCCAATCCACAAAATGCAGAACCAATTAATTATCAACAAAATCCCCAAAATTCAACATGATATGTACCTCCCAGGAGAAGTGGCATCAAAGCTGAAAGCGACGATATACTTCCCAGGATTTTCCTCGTCCTTCTCAACCCTAAGCGAATCTTTTTTCAAATTAACATCATTCCTGATCGTCATCGCCTTCTGGTGCTCAACGTATGGGGGCGGAGGCGGCCCGTAAGGGTACCTACCGGCGGCAGCCCAACCCGCATGGGCCGGATCAACCTGCGGTACGCGGTGGTGGTGATCATAAGGAGCCGGCATCGGCACATGGAGCGGTGGAGGCGGATGATGCGGGTAGTATCCCGGCGGCGGCGGTGGGTACTGGTGGTAGTAGCCGGGTGGGGTGTTGGGGTTAGGGTTAGGGTTAGGGTACTGGCCGTGAAAAGGGAAATTGCCGGGGTAGGGGTAACGGTTACCCAAATTATCCGGTTGAGTGATCACAGGGGGCGGAGGAGGTGGGTGGCTCCGCCTGGAACCCTGCCTCCGGCGGCCGTTTCCACCGGCGCTTCCAGCGTTACCCATAAATGATAAATTAGTCGAACAAGAAAAGGGAAACCAATAAAGGGGTCAAAATTGAATCGAAATCAGGGGAGAAAAATCCCTACTTTCGGAAATTTGTTGCAAAATCCAATCTTTCAACAAAAAAGAACTTTCCTTTTCCCCCTTCTCGCCCGCTTCCTCCCTGCTTGATCAGGGTGCACCAATTTCTGAATGGGCTGTTAGGGGGCAATCGAAACTTGAAGCAATCAAGCCATGAATGATGAAGGTGATGAAAAATCTGCGGCGAATTGGGGAGGTAGATAAGGGCAGACAGAAGAAGATGGTAACGGTGGGAGAGCGATAATTGAGAAGGAATAATCTTTGAGTGGGATAATGTGGGATTGGGATTGCGTAAAGCTCCACCCAAAAGCAGAAACTGTGATGAACGAATTGCAAAATGTATATTGCAAGAGTGATTGATAGATAAGAGAGAGAGTGGTAACATGGTTAATTATGCGTCCAAATCCACTATGATTTGCTTTTTCATTTTTATATTTGTGTATACATTTTGTTCCCATTCCCTTGTCATTTTTCTATGGGTCCTACCGATTATTTCGTCAAATACATGATCGTCATTATCGACACTGAAAGCCAAAAAATGATTAAACATCTCCTGTTATCGATTTTTTTTTCAAAATATTCACTGAAAAACGAATTCTCTCTCCCATCAAGGTCGAGTGGTTCTCATTAGATCTAATCTTTGCTATGAAACCATACCATATGATGCAAAACTTAATGCCACCGACAGAAATACATAAGGAACTAGACCAAATTAACAAATCTTTCTTTTGGAACAAAGATAGAAGTTACAAACCTCTTATTGGATGGGATAGAATATATCAACCTAAGTAGAGGTCTAGGGCTCAAGAAATCGGTACATGAACAAAGTATTACAAATGAAACTTTTGTGGAAAATCTTGGCAGAACCTGAAAACATTTGGGTGAAAGTCATTCAAGAAAAGTATTTGAAGAGGGACAAACTTTAGGAACATGAAAACCGAAAAAATGCATCATAGCAGTGGAGAAAGCTAATGGAAGTAAAATAAGAATTTTGCAATGGATTGATCTGGCAAGTTGACAATGGAAAAACAATAAAGTTCTGGAAAGATGAATGGTCGGAAGGAGAGAAACTACTTGGGAAAAACATCCTTGGTATCAAAATCCCCATGAATGAAATTGAAGATGGACTCTATTGGAAAGCAAGTCCTCATCGGTTGTTCTCCACTTCTTCCGCTTTTGGTACAGTACGAGAAAATGACAACGAATGAATATGGAAAACTGAATGCTTTCCGAATACGAAAATTTTTCTTTGAAAACTGATGGTTCACTTTGCCTACAGGTGCAGCCGCAACAGGCTTCATCATACGCGACCACAAGGAAGTATTCGTGTATGCGATCGATGCATTGTTATGTGGGTCTGGGCAAAAGTGTTGGCCCTTCACTCAGGCTTGGTTGTGGCTTTGGAGATGGGGTTTCCTAGTATTACGATTAAGGGGGGCAATTTAACGATTATCAACTCAATCAAAGGATTGTGGACTTGCTCACGGGAAATTGAGATGGTGACGACGAATGTTCTAATCCTAATTCGAGGCTTCGCTGAAGTGTCTTGCAAACATGTCTTCCGTGAAGTCAATCGGGTGGCTGACAAAAGGGCGTATCTTAGGTTTTCGATGGATGGTTCTACTCTCGTCTAGGACATTATTAAGTGGTGGGTCAGTAGGGTATCAGGTTACCCAAATCTTTTTCTTATTAAAAAAAAAAAGGTTCAGGAGCACCATATGGAAAAACAAAAAGTACAGAACACCATCCAGAATTGCATTAAGTTCAGGGTCACCAACCGAAATTTTTTTTTAAAAAAAAAAGAATGTTGAACAGAGGGAACTAGGGAAGGTTCGAGTCCGACCTACGTTTTTCGCAACGCGTCCTTAAATTCTCACCCTCTCTCTCCTTGATTCCCTTTCAAACCCTAGAAGGAGGGGAGGAGGAAGAAGACGATTGATCTGACGGCCATGGGGAAAATAATCAAGACCTGCTTTTCGTTCATATCGGGGACAGTGTTCGGAGTGTACGTGGCTCAGAACTACAGCGTTCCCAACATCAAGAGGCTCGCCGACGCCGCCTTGTTCATGGCCAAGACCGTCGAGCAGAGCTATCGCAAGCCCGACAAGCCTCGTTCCTCCGGCGACGATGGATCCGTTTAGCTATCAGGTGCCTGTAGATCCCGCGTCCCCCTCTTTCCCTTTTCTGCCGTCAAAACCCTAGAATTTGTTATAGGTTGATAGAGTTTATGAAATAAATGAATTTTGGAACAAGATCTGCTTCTGATACATCAAATTTGGGGTTGCAAATTGTTTTCGATGCGCGTCGGAGAGGTTATCCGTATAGGATTAGATGAATTGAATTTTGTGGAGGTTTGATTTGGGGAACTTTGAAGCATATATACTATATAGGCTTTTTGGTTTGATTCTAATCTAATTTGTAGAAATTACTCTCATATTTCGTTTATTATTAATTGATGCTGCTAACAGCAAAAGAAATTTCATGACTGGTTATTTGATGATTGTTTCCATTAGTATCCCCTCAACTGTGAACTGCAGTTTCTGTTAGATTGAGGCATTTGTAAGTGGTTTCAATTGGGGAATTGAAATAAGTTCTTGCATTAAATCAATCACATTTATTTATGCTTTTCGACATCGTCATCATCAGCGACATCCCTATCAGTACAAACCTTTAAGGTTTCCGTTGAGGGAGATTCAGTTGCTTAAAAACCATGCCTGGAATCCTGAAGGCTACATATTTTAAATTTGGCATGATCATTGCATTGTCAAGTTTCGATGTCATTGTGATCTCTGTTCGTTTGTGCATAAGAAATTGTGTGATTAGTTATTTGACAATTGCGTCAATTTGTTGGTGTGACTGCGAAACTTACTTGCTGTTATTAGCATGAAACATTTATAGGTGTTTTCAATTGGTGAAAGGAGACAAGTTATTTCATTCGCCCTGCAAATACTTTTGCTTGAAACCTACAAAAAACTTCAAACTTGAAAAGTTGAAACCCATTGCACAGTTTTGCACAGTTGGAGCCTATTCCTTAAAAACCATCCTTCTTTAGTGTGCCTGGAACTCTGAAGGCTTATACATAGCTGACAGTTAACATGATCATTGCATAGGCAAATTTCGATCCCATAGTGATCAAGCAAAGGTAGTTGCTCAGGGGCTCGTTCATACTTTCTGACCCACCTTGTGAATCTTGACTAGGGAGTCCTTGTTTATAAAGATGCTGAGACTTGTTAAAAGACCAGTGTTTCTTTACTGCAAGTGTCTCTGCAGAACTCAACTGACATGAATGCCATGGCGGAGGCCAGAACTCACCACATGATTCGGCGGGGTCCTACCCTTGAAGGACCCCTCTTCACATAACATTATATTTGCATCCCCACATCCAGTCAGATGAAACTGGCCGAAGTACAAGAATCGCAATGCCATTGATTGCTGCTTCCTGCCTTTAAATGGATTTGGAGGTAGGCCTGAATCTGAATGAATCAATCTCAGGATCGGAATACCCCATTTCTATCCGAAACGTTGCAGGTAACATTATATTTGTTCCTCCGATGGATTCGTTGCCCTTCCGCCTCATGTTCACATAACAATTGCAATTTGATTGACCTTTTGCTCTCTTTGAGATCCAAGAGGTCCATAACTTTTCCTTCTCTAGCAACTCAACTATGGTAAGAATCTCCCTGGTCCCAAAGTATAGACTATAGAGCGTCAGTTGAAGCTGGTCGTTATCTTTATTTGCAGTTCAACTATCATCAAACCAAACAAACATAGGTTGGGAGAGAGTCCAAATGCCATTCAGGTAAAAATGTTGGCTTGGAACTTTTTCAAAATTTTCAAGCATTTTAGTTTTCCATTATGAAATCAATGCCATCAAAAAATCCTATCTGTTTATACATTTAGCAACTGGTTTCACTGATTCGTCTACACTCTTGGGGTTGCAACTTGAAAGCCACAGTAGCTGAGAGGTCGTAGATGATTGCAGTGACAAGACTACATGACGGAGACTCTGCGATGACTCTAGCGCGCGAAAAGGCGCAAATCTCCATTCCATGACATAAATCTAGAAACCCGTCACCAAGAGAATCACGATACTATCATCTATTTAGGCCGGTTGGTTTGAGTAGAGGAGAATAGAAGAGAAAAGAATCAAATTTTACATATAAAATTTGTACGATTATCACTTTTTTGTGACTTTAGAAAATGGCAAGAGTGTTAGTGAATCTTAGTGATATGGTTACTTACTCTATGCTCAAATTAGGTAATCAAATGAGTGGAAGAATATGGGTTTTGTATAAAAAAATGAAGTAAGGAAATAGTTAGAATATTGATTCATGAATCCTAACTTAAAAATAGCTGAATTTGAAAGATTAATCATTATCTTTTCTTATCTATAAACAAAGTTTCGTACTTAAATAACTGGGTATTTTTTAGATTTTTGAAATCTTAAATTATCGAATACAAAAACACCCTGCAAAAATTGATTTATATCCTTCAATTTCTCCCGGATAAAATGGAACAGGACATGATCGACCTTAGGGACATTATTGTGCAACAATTCAGTTGGACGTTATAATTAAAAAAAGTTTGACTTCTGCGACAAAATGAAGCAGCTCTATTAAATTTTCAATAATTGATATCTTAACCAATTGCAAACTACAGTACGAGTTAATTACTCCCTCCATTCCTTAATACTCCGTATTTGTCATTTTGAAATCTGCACGTTTTTTTAGGAAGATCAAAATTATATAAAATAATAATTTTTTATTCAAATTCTTTTAATAATATTATACTTATTACTAATAAGTATGAAATTATTAAAAAAAATTATTTAAACAATTATTATTTTATATAGTTTTTAGTACATTAAAAAACGTGCATAAATAGTAGAATGTCAAATAAAAAAGAATGGAGGGAGTAATTGTTTAAATTTAGACTCGAATTTAAAAATGTGCTCATACTTGATTCGTTTTAAGAAATAAACGAGTTCAAACCGATTTTTTTTCGAGCATTAAGCAGCCATATTTACTCATAACGTAGTAATTTAAAGGAATTTTTAGAAATTTCACAAAATTCGAGCTATTCGAGTTTAAATCGAATAGCTCAAATATATAATTAACTAATCTGTTTAGCCTAGTTGATTAATGGGAAGAAAAGATAGTAAAATGAGACCAAAGGTTGGGGTTCAATCCCTACTAACCTCATTTTTTCTTACAAATTTTCAACTAAAAAAAGCTTTTTTTATTCTTTGTTCAACTTGCACTTCAAACTCTATGTTTTTACCCCATATTTACTATTTAATTATATTCTCACTTCCCGACCTCCTTATTATACACTACAAATTATCTAGATATAAACTAATTAAACCCCATAAAATTGGTGAAATTAGCCTCATTTTTTAAAAAAAATCACATAAAAAAACTTCTTTATTTTTTGTTCAACTTGCACCCCACTCTCTATGTTTTTACCCCGTATTTAATTATATTCCCACTTCCCAACCTCTCTATTATATACAAGTATAAATTATCTAGCTATAAACTAAATAAACCCCATAAAATTGGTGAAATTAGATTTTGATTATGAGAATCAATTTTGTGAAATTTTCATTAGAGTCTGTGCTATTGGGATTAAGTTTTTTGTTTTAATTATTGTATATATATTGAGAATGAAATTTATGAATTTATGAATTGAATTTGGGTTTGTTAATTGAATTTGTGACGTTTTATGCAGCATTTGTGTTTTCCTACCCTATATATTCAAATCGCAATTTCTACCATATCTTTGGGAACCAAAAGACATTATAAAGGTGATGAGTTTACAATCCTAGCTAATATGCAAAAACATTGAATTTAGCTTGATTGAGTTTTGATAAGTTTAAACTCCTAAATATGACAAATGCCTGAATTTTCAATGAATGTTGAGAAACCACTACTGCACTACATAGCAACCAAGCAAATGTAAGTCTATTTTTCTACAATCCACTGCTAAAATAAAAATCATAGCTTAGATAAAGAAGTTTATTAAAGGTCAATATCTCAGTACATACTAGAAATTTCGCCCACCTTTTAGAGGATCCTGCGGCCGCCAATGATGATAATAGATCAGCTAAGCTTGACAGATTCTAAATTTTGACTGGTTCAAATATTTGTCAAAAATACTCCGTTGCATCTATGCTTATGGTTGTTAAACTGCAAGAATCCCGTTCGGACGATATGAAGCATAAGCTATAAATATATATAGGCCAAAAAGACAAATGAGTATATTAAAAGACCCCCCAAAGACAAATTGGTATATTAAAAGACTTTAGGGACAAATAGGTATATTAAAAGTGTTCTCGTGGACAAATTGGTATATTAAAAGACTTTAGGGACAAATAGGTATATTAAAAGTGTTCTCGTGGACAAATTAGTATATTAAAATACTCTAGTGGACAAGTAACCTTATTTTACATCATCGAACTTCCTTTTCGTTTTTTTTTCAAAAATTATTTTAATATATTTTTATAATGATTAATTGGTTACATACTCATATAATCTTATCCATTTGGTTATATAATCATTAAAAAAAAATTAAATTTTGTATATATTTCTATCAAATTTTAAAACTATTGGATTTTTATCATTATTTGTCACTAATAATATATATTATATACATTTTTTAAATAAATACTTATTACAATGGTTGTTTATATAAATTGCACAAATTAAATTGTCCCGCAAAATAAGAGCTAGTATTTGTTTATAAACTACACAAAAAATGTTTAATAAAATAAAAATAAAATAGTAGAATTTTTATAAAACCATGCATGATGAAATAAGTTAAAATTATATTTCATATGCTATTATTATTATTAATTAATTACTTATTTTGTAAAAATAAGTAATAAGTGTTTTAACTTGCGATCTATAAACCAACTATTAAGTGAGTGTTTTTTTTGTAATTTATACAAAAAACCAATAAATTTTTTATGTAATAATATTTGATACAACATTATTAGTTACAAACATATGGAAAAAAATATATTTTTATAATTTGATAGAAATATATCAATTTTTTATGATTATATAGTCAAATGAATAAGTGTTAAATAAATAATTAATTATTTAAAAATATATAAAAATGTTTTTATTAAGAAAAACCAAATGACATGAAGCCAAATGAGGCAAAAGGGCTATTTGTCCCTTAGAGTTTTTTAATATACCAATTTGTCCACAAGAGCACTTTTAATATACCTATTTGTCCCTTGAGTCTTTAAATATACCAATACGTCTTAGATGGGTCATTTAATATACCTATTTGTCTTTTCGACCAATATATATATATACACTAAAAATCTTATATTTGAATGTTTTAATCACCTTCCAAACCAATGTAGGATTTAGCTATTTTTTTAATTTCCCAACATCACCACTTTAAATCGACAAGGTAACCATCTATTTTAAAAACAACCTTCCTGCATCAACAATCAATTTCACGCATGATTAACATGCACTCTATTTTCGTATGAACTTAATTTATCTATTTGCCTTTGTAGAGATGACTATGAGAAACTCAAAGCTGACCCCAAAAAATGATAGATGCATTTAATGATGGAAAATAAAATAATAATAATAAAATATTCTTGATGACTTTTTTTTATAGCTCATACAAATCCAGTTACAAGTCAGATTAGGCTTTATAGGCTTTCATTAATTTCACATCTGTCTAGTTACTGCAAGTTATTGCTATTTTTTTTGTTTTAGGAAAGAATTCGAATAGGAAGGCTACGGAGTACATCCAAGCAGATTAAGTCATTGAGACCTGGATTCTATAGATATATCAACACCCTAGATATTAGAGTGATAATGATGTACAACTTTGTTTGTTACTCTTTACCTGACCGGAGTAAATAGAAGAAAGTAACTTCTCCCACACGCGACAATAGCATCTTTATTTTTGACATAATGAGTTCGATTTCTCATGGGCACCCTTTGTTGTCTCGAAGGTGGTTAATAGTTATTTCTGAGTCGCCTTCTACCTGGATTTTTTGGAGTCTCAAGTCTATAGCAGTTTGAATAGCATGGCGTAGCGTCAACACATCTGCTTTTAAAGGCGTTTATTTTCCTAGCAGTCTCATCTATATAACAGTTGGTTTTCCTAGCAGTCTCATGTTATAGCCTCTGCTTGCTAGAATTATGTTAAGAGTATCATCATCATCATCATCATCATCATCATCATCATCATTAGTAGTAGTATTAGGAAAAAGTTTGGGTAATATATCTACTCGATAACATTCATTCGGATGAGGTCTATACCCGGGTCATTGTAAATGTCAAGGCCCCTGACAGAGCAGCAAATGTGTGGAATCTTATTCGTCAATTCGTTTCTCAGACAGGGTATGTGAGATAAAGTAGTTTATTTCACTCTTAACAGTAGTATTTTAATGTTAGTCATTACTAGTTCAATTTTTTATACACACGTGACATTTGGCCTTACGTGTTTTTTTACGATTAGGGAGTCTCCTTTTATGTATAGGTTGGGTATCCCCAAATCTACTACTTTCCAAATGGCATGTCATAGTGACAGCGCCTCTGCCTTAAAAGGAATTTGTTTACCTATGGATTTGTAACCTATATGGATGGATCGACTCTTTTAGTCTCTGATAATAAAACCGATAGTGCATGTTGTCATCGTCGGATAATGTTAAGCCATTAAAGTTTAGTTTGAATGATCCCAAGGGTGGTTTCTTTTCCCGCTGAACTCTGTTTGTACACACTTGTTGTTGTGAACCATCCCTTCTTGTCAGACCACCAATATAGTGTGTCATCGAATAGGTTGGTAGGCAGTGGGACGTCCAAGATGTCCCTGACAATGTCCGGTGAGAGTTTATTCTGAAGCTTTTCCGGCCACTATTTGCCCCCATTTATATATTCACCGACTTTCTCATTAATACTCCATCCGTTCGGAAATAAATGATGTTTGACTTTTTTACACGCAGTTTTAGGAGCTAAAAACTATATAAAATCTTATTTATTTTAATTAATTTTTTCTACAATTTAATACTTATTAGTAATAGATACTACGCATTAAACTATGAAAAAAATTAATTAAAATAAATAAGATTTTATACAGTTTTTAGCTTTCTAAAACTACGTGCACAAAAGTCAAACATCATTTATTTCCGAACGGATGGAGTATTATCTATGGCTAGGCAGATGCGTCTTTTAGACAGGGGTTGTGTTATAATCCAGTTGTCTATTCAAAATGTTATTTTTTTCGACCATTTAAACTCATTTTGAATTTTTTTTTAATAGCGAGTGTAGTTTTCTCCATTGCCACGATGCCCCCATCTGTTGTAATCAAGAATATAGGCAATTTTCAGATATTTATACGGGATGAGTTTGATCTACAAATTATCTGATTCTGCTAAAATTTTCCAAAAAAGCTTCTTCGTTCATTTCACATAATTTAGGTGCCATGTTTTCTAGCGCCGCAGACCTTGTCCCAGCCCAGCTGATATATATTTAACAAAAGTTAATAGAAATTGAGTATTTGGTACTCTTATTATACTCCCTCCGATTGAAAATATTTGTTGTTTGTCTTTTGTGTACGTTGTTAATAAGTATCAATTTATATAAAAAATTTTGATTAAAAAAATAATATTTTATAGAATTTTTAGCTCCTTAAACAACGTACACAAAAGTCAAACGGTAAATATTTTCAAAACGGAGGGACTATCACTTTCTGTTTGAATATTGAATAATTTTGGACAAAATTTGATTAAATAACGGTTTACTCCGTATTTGAATCGAATAAAATAATATTTGAGGGTGGAAGATAAAGATATTGCGTCTGATTTGATTTGGGTCCCTTCTAATTAAAATGCGTTCAAATTAAACAGGAGAAATGATTCAGCATTCATACTCCAATCGACTCAACCAACCAACCCTCTGATTTGAATTAAAGAAAAGTCAAAACGTTCCGATTTAAATCGTCTCCCTCTCCCTTTCTCCACCTTCTAGAGTCAACGCATCCTCCCTTATCCTTTACTCCTCCCGGTTTTTATCACCTGAATTGATCCCCACCCCAATTCCTGAAACGGTAAGATTCAGGAAAGATAACCACCAACAAACACCAATCACCATCATCATATTCATATCATGAATATCCTCTTTGGTTGTTTCCATTCAACTTGCAAACCAAATTCAAGTAAGTTTCACATTTCCCCCCAATCCCATCAATTCAAGCTAGATCGACTCGTATAACAAAAAAAGGTTTCGCCTTTCCAGGTGGTTCCGCGCAATTCGACATCCCCAGCTTCCGGGTTTTCTCCTACGACGAGCTTCGGATTGCGACGAATAGCTTCCGCTCCTCGAACAAGATCGGACAAGGCGGGTTCGGCTGCGTCTACAAGGTGGGGTCTTTTCGATTTGATCAATCTTGATTGATTGGATTACTTATACACATGATTGATCACTAATCACTATATGTTATATAGGGAGAACTCAAGAGTGGGGCCCAGGTGGCTATCAAGGTGCTTTCAGTTGAGCTTGAATCTTTGAGAGGGGAGAGAGAGTTCATCTCTGAGATTTCAGCCCTCTCTCACATCAAACATGAAAACCTCGTCACCTTGCGAGGATGTTGCGTCCATGGCGTCAAGAGGCTCCTCGTTTACGACTTGATGCCGAACAATAGCATTGCTCATTCGTTCCTTTGTACGAACGAACTCTTTATCAGCGCTAGTAGCCTAACACATAAGCCGAGTGAGTGAGCATTGATTCATATATTTAGGCTGATGAACTCTTTTTTGGGATGGGAATTTGGCAGGCAGCGAGGAAAGCAGGAGCAAGTTCAAATGGGCGATGAGGAGGGAAATCGCGATAGGGATAGCGACAGGGATTGCGTATCTCCACGAGGAAGTTGAGCCTCGTATCATTCACCGCGACATCAAAGCTAGCAACATACTTCTCGACAAGGACTTCACCCCAAAAGTCGCGGATTTTGGACTGGCTAAGCTGTTCACTGATAAGTCGTATATGAGTACTCGTGTGGCGGGCACATTGTAAGTGTTAAATTGTGAGTTTTAAGTCTCTTGCAGTGTGCTGTTTTTCTTTGTCTCACACCATGATTATTATGTGATGAATCTTGTTGTGTGCAATGAAGAGGCTACCTGGCTCCCGAATACGCAATGAGTGGCCATTTGAGCAGGAAGTCTGATGTTTACAGCTTCGGAGTTCTCCTGCTGCAGATCGCCACTGGCTGCTCTGTCGTCGAATTCAGTATACAACACTGGGAGAAATTTTTGGTTGATAAGGTGATTTTCACTTTCTGTTAAGAAGCATTATTTTTTTACTATTAGTCCAGTTGACCGTGTCAAAGAAATAATTTGTTTAAGAAGCATTACTTGTTGAAACCAATACAATTAAGTACAATTTGCAGGTATGGGAAGAGTACAAGGGAGGTGATCTGTTGGAACTGATAGATAAGACGCTTGACGGAGACTTTCCGACAGAAGAAGGTGTTCGGTTCTTGAAAATCGGCCTCCTATGCGTGCAAGAGACGCTGAGCCAACGCCCTACGATGTCAGCAGCGTTGAAGATGCTAAAGAATGACGCTGAGGTGCCAGATGGATCAATCGTTAGACCCGGTCGAGTATCCGATCTGATGCAGCTAAAGACGGGTCAGGAGACGAAGAATTCTCCGCAAAGCGCTGCCATGACAAGCTCCAATTCATCGTCCACCACTACCGCGAGCCTCCAACTGCATTCTCATAGTTAGGGAGAGCCAATATAGGATTGTACAACAAAACCAAAAATTACTTGATTTGTTTTACTTGTAAATGGATCCTGCAAGATATAAGTTAGTGTCATCAAACAAACGAGTATATAAAAAAAAAACAGGTTGCTGACATGCTTGACTCCTTGCACGCCATTGGCAAAGGCCGCCCAATCAGTGGGAGGAACCCGCGAATGGCATACAGGGAGCCAGGCATGTCAAGA
The DNA here is from genome assembly GCA_963922045.1 of Persicaria maculosa. Lineage (NCBI taxonomy): Eukaryota > Viridiplantae > Streptophyta > Magnoliopsida > Caryophyllales > Polygonaceae > Persicaria > Persicaria maculosa. The sequence goes on from OY998268.1 coordinate 54,646,369, forward strand.
AGCTTACCAATCAAGTGGCCTTCTTCCATTGATTGAGTGGTAAGGCAAATGAATGGTATATAAAGGGAGTAGGGGAGGGGAGGGGCCTCTGTAAGGGGCTCAATTTGCATACCTTTGAGAGGGGGGGCCAAAGCAGCTTTTGAGTTGGCAAAGGGTGGAATGGATGAATCATATGCATAGGGATGTTGGCATATCATATAATACAACCCTTCCTTGCTTGTTGCTTCCTCAATTTAAGCTGCAGCAGCTGATGCAGCAAAGTGCAAACACAGCTTTTAGCTTCTCTGTCAAACTGTTTGCATCTGAAATGGGGGGTTTCAATTTCAGGGGGGTGGGGAGGGTGGGTTGGCCCAGCCAATGTAAACAAACAGAAACTGAAATAGGGGTGCAGCTTTTTTAGGGCCAAACTTTCATGTTTTTCATCATCCTTTTTCCTGGATCATCTGCACTGCTTTATTTTCACCCTCCTTGTGAAACTCATTTGTTTTCTTGTGGGTTGGATGGATTGGGTTCTCAGAATATGAAATACCCTATCTCTAGGTCAAGTTTGGCTGACATCACCTCAGCTTTCAATTGTGTCTCAGCTATCAGATTTGACCAGTGGTTCCACAAAATCCCAATTACCAATTGTTCATTTATACTCATAATAACAAGTTTGGTTTCTATGAGGAATCACCTTCAATTCCATAACAAATTTGTGACTCTGCTATTAGATTGTTGCAAAGGGATTTGCCCGGTTTGGTTGCCCACCAAGTGCTCGAGGAAATGCCAACAAGGATGATTTGCAAGAAGGACAAGTGTTCATATGAAATCCCAAAGGAAATCAATGAGATTATTCAAGTATAAACTTTCTAGCAGATTACTTCTCCATCAATCGAGTTGTGCTACTTAATTTATTTGGGAAATGTTCGAGTTGTGAGATATGAATGTGTTGAGTTGTTATCGTTCGATCCAGGAGTTGTTATCTTTCCATTTCCTTGCTCGTATAACCTAAATCAGCCCCCAATTTCGATGCTCCCTCATCGTCGTATCATGAATTTCCTCTTTGGTTGCTTCTCGTGAAGAAAGACGAGGAAGGGTATGTTTGTATATACAAATTCGTCCATGATTCAAAGCTAATCCTTTCTTGCAAGGACCACTATGATTACATTTAAAGGTTTACATTAAATGAAAAATCACCACAGCCTACTCTCTGTTTTCATTATGAAAGGGTAAAGTGCTTTCACAAAGCTTAAAATCTTCATAATCCTTGTTGGTTAAACTCAAATTTTATTTTTTTTGATACAAGGCAATGCGTTCTAGAAATCACCACAGCCTACTATGGTCTATGGCACGAATATTGTTTTCTCGGAAGTTTGTGACATAGTTTAGCCAGTTGTCCTTCCAGAACCTTATGGTTTTCCCGTTACCAACCCGTCAGATAAGACATGAGCAAAATTCTTCATTAATCTCCATCAACTTCGCTCATAGCCATGACGAGTTCTTTTTCCTCGTATAGTCCCAGATGCTCTTGTCCTGCAAGTACTTCTCTCTAACTATTTTCACCCATTCATTTTGCAGTTCCGCAACTATTTTCCATAGTAGTTTCATTTACAAGGCCTTGTTCATGTCTTTTGTCTTCTGAATTCCTAATCCTCCTTCATTCTTCGGTCTGCATACTTTATCCCACCCGATAAGTGGTTTGAATTCATAATCCTCCTTCATTCTTCGGTCTGCATACTTTATCCCACCCGACAAGTGGTTTGTATCGTGGGTCTTTGTTCCAAATGAAGCTTCTATTAAATTTATCAAGGTCGTTAGGTATACCAGCAGGGAGCATGAAGTTCTGCATGACATAACTTGGTTACCAGCAGGGAGCATGAAGTTCTACATGACATAACTTGGTTTGACAGCTAAATTAGTTTTAACTAGAATCGCCCGTCCTTGTTGGGTTAGTTCGTTTGTTCTCCATTTTGTTAATTGTTTCTTTGATTTTCCTATAAAATCTTCAATTGTGTTCTCTACTTGATAAAAAAAATCAAAGCTTTTTTTATTGGTTGATCAACTCCAATTGATTCTCTATTTTTTTTTTAAAATTGAAAGCCCTTTTTATTTAACAAGTTCATCATCTCATTTTCAAAAATAGGAAGCAACAAAAACACCGGTTGCATTCTCAAACTAAATAATTATCCAAATCTTCGAAATAGAAAAATAGTTGGAATTGAAACAATTTATATTTTGTGTCTCCATTTTGGAGGTGATCTTACCAACATCGATCACTTTTTGAATTTATGTTAATAGGAAAAAGGCCAGCCTATTAGTGGGAGGAACCAGAGAATGGCACAGGGAGCCTGTGAGCTTCAGCATTGCAATGTAGGTTTACCAATGCCACATACCATTTCATTCGACGAACCAACGCATAGTTGCAGATCAAATGGAACGAGAATCTGTAGGCGTCAAAGCTAAGACCATCAAAGCTTGTGACCTTAGCAGGAAGGATCAATGTTGTCCATGTCATTCCATTTGATCGACAACGAAGACCACCGATCCAATCCCATATTGTAGCCACAAAGTACAATCAATGCATTTAAGCTCCTGGTAATGTTATCTGTTGGCATCAGAACGAAGGCCATCAAAGCTTGTGAGCTTAGCAGTACAATGTGGGTTAACCAATGTCATTCCAATTGCTCAACACCGGCATTTAAGCTCCTAATCACCACCAAACTTGATTCAAACTAAAAGGAACAAAGATCAATTCCAATCAAAACTAAACCATTCAAGTATCAAATCCACATTAAAAAAAAAAACAGAATATAAAACTCAAATGAAATGAGTATGAAAGATTCCAAAAAACACTATCATATCACTGATCAAAATCTTGTTTCTATGTCCTCAGATATGAGAATCAAACATTCAGATGTGAAAATATAAATGAAAGTAAATAAACACTTGAAGAACCACCAAACCATCGATCCAAAAGTATCCAACAGGGCCACCTACCCGGTTACCCATTCCCTCAACCCATTCAAAAATCCAAATATCCTAATAAGCATTGAACTGACTAAAATTCAAAAGCAAACAAACATAGAAACTATAGATCTCATCAGTTCTCCGGGATCTCCACATCTCCCTCGGCAATCTCATCCTGCAAATCCTTCGGATCCTTTCCGTCAACAGTACATCCAACGGAAACGCAGGTACCGAGGATTTCCTTGACGGAGCCGGACAATTCCTTGGCCATGGAACGGGGCCTCATAACCCTAGCGATCTCAATTACATCATCTAATGAAATGTTACCGTTGTGCTTGATGTTCTTAGTCTTCTTCCTGTCTCTCTCCGGCTCCTTGAGCGCCTTGATCACCAGCGCCGCCGCCGACGGCACGACCGTCACCTTCGCCTGACGGTTCTGCACGGTCAGCTTGACGGTGACGCGGAGCCCCTTCCAGTCCTTGGCTGTCTCCTTGGCGATGTCCTCTCCGATCTTCTTAGGGGAGAGTCCAAGGGGCCCGATCTTCGGCGCGAGGGAACTCGCCGCCCCGACCTCGCCTCCGGTGACACGGACGAACACGTCGACTACCTGCGACGGGTCGAACTTCGGCGGCATGGCTGCGTATGTGGACGAGGATGGAGGTAGCGAGGGAGGAGAGAGCGGCTTTGTAGAAGTGGAAAATTAGGGTTTTCTGGATATATAGAAAGTTTAGGGTTTCCATTCGGGAATAGAGATGATGAAGTTACTTCGGTGATCTCCGTGGGCCACCTTTTGGGCTTTGATGTATGGTTTGGCCCATATCTAGATTGAGCCCATTTGGGCATCGATTGAATACAAGTTCTTTGAGACTATTGGCTGGCCAAGATACCGGAATTATAATTGACAAGATGACAAAGACAAGTCATTTTCTATTTCATATAATTAAACGATGCTTCTGGAATAAAGATATGCAACACAAACCTCTTATTAGATGGAGCAAAATTTGTAAACCCATTAAGACAGGTCTTGGGATTAGGAAGGCATGGTAAATGAAAGAAGCACTATCATTTTTTTTTAAATTTATTTTCTTTAAGTATCCCTTTAATAATATACACTTTTTAAAATATATAAAACATCAATTATATCTACTTTTTATAGTGTTTTTACTAATAAGTATGAAATTATATATATATATAATTTTATAGAGTTTTTTATTTTCGAAAAACATGTTAAAAAGGTAAAAATTAATTATACCAATTGGATGAAGTAAAATAACAATAAAAACAAGGAACATAATTGACTTTTCACGCACTATAACATTCAACTAACGGAAATTTGGTGATGGATATGACTTTACAAAGAAAATGATTTTAACGGGTGATTTTCTACAATTTTAGTTTTAAAGGGTGATTTCTCACAAAATACCCTATTTAAAGGGTGGTTTTCTGCAATTTTGCCTTTTATATACGTGTCAGCAAACATGAGCGTTTGGTCCAATTATTTGGCCAATCGTTTATATGTTGGTATAGTTTTACATGATGATCGAACAAGGACAAACGATCAATTCGATTGCAGTGTAAAACTTAAATTAATTTAATGCTTCAAACTTTTACAACTTCTCCACTCATTTTTTATGAGGGACACCACGGTGATAAGTTTATTATATGTAAGGTATTGAATATGATTTCAAAAGGAGTCAGAATTTTAATTGATTATTGTTTTTAAAATCGTAAAAATGCTAGCAATTACGGTTTTGAAAATCATAGAATACTAAATGGTTATGATTTTTAAAACCTTGAAAAATTTAGTTCATTACAATACAATAGACTTGTTGATCGATACCTTATTCTATCGACTCAACACATCAGCCGATCACGGTTTTGAAAACCATAGGAGCAGATTTTCTCATAGCTTTTAAAACTATAACAGTCATCGTGTGTTTGTTGAGATTTTTACTATAATCAAACTATTTCTTACGATTTTAAAAATCGTGATAACAGATAATCTCACGGTTTTTAAAATTGTAATAACCACTTTATGTTTGACAAGATTTTCACCATTCGGATACAATTTTTTTTAATAAGTTAAGGATGTCTACATTTTTTTACTCCGATGAGGACGAGTTTGTTTTCTATTGATTTCGATTTTTGTCAAAAAAGGAGAGACCACACCTTAGTAAAAAACGAATAATGTTATTTATATCAAAGGAGAGACCACACCTTAGTAAAACATATCGATTTATTTTGTAGATTTCACTAATCCATGGATCTACACAATCTAAGTACTTGTTTTCTTTCTCTTTTTTTTTTCAAAAAAAAAATAAAAAAAAAATGAGCCCATTGGAAGTTTGGAACTGGTTGTTTAAACAATTCCAATTGTACAAACGTCATCTCCTTCAATTTCAGTGCCCCTTTTCCATCTATTGATGCACATTTCCTCCCCTCTCCAATGACAATCAAGTCTCGTGAATTTACCTATCTATCTGGAGACAAATAATTAATAATTTGACGAGAGAAAATATATAAATTACTCCATTATCTTTTGAATTCCAAGAATATGATGTGAGAATATATATATATATATATATATATATATATATATATATATATATATATATGTATATTACAAAGATAATTTATATATTTTCTTCTCGAGCGAGTATATTTTTTTACCCATTTCATTCGTCAAAACAAGTCATTTTAATTTTGTGCACAACTTTTAAAAAAATAAAAAAATATAATATTTTACCTTTATTTATTATACTATTCCCCCTATCAAAAAACTTGTTATTTTACTTTTTTGACACGTTTTTTAAGAAATTACAAACTCTATAAAATATCATTTTTTAAAATAAATTTTTAGATAATTTCATAGATAATTATATTAAGCATGTAATTATTTTTTAAAATTAATAAAATTATTGATATTTTATATGGTTTTTACCGTTCTTAAAAAATGTGTCAAAACTAAAACAACTGTTTTGAAATGGAGGTAGTATTTTTTTTTACTTTATCGAAAATTATAACTAACGATCCATTAATTTTACTTTATTGAAAACTACAACTAAAAATCCAAAAATCATTATAGTGGTATTTTTGTAAAGCAAATGTCAAAATATCTATGACGTATTTTTATTAAAAAAAAAATAATAATCCATATTTTAAAATGAAAAATAATGATTAGTGGAAGTTAATAAATGAAACTTTTTTTACTTCGAAATTAAAGTCCAAGTACACTTAATTTTTGGAATTCAAATATTATTTATATATATTTTTTCTCTTATCACATTCTTATTTTTTTCTTACTTGTGTGTGTATATGTGTGTTAATTGATCATAATTTATACTTATGAATTTACCTATTAATTAAGTGTGTGTTATACATGACCTATAAAGATTTTTGAAAAAGGGAATAAATAATAATGAATGTTGATGAAAGTTTGGTGGATTTTAGGGTTGAATGGCAATTAACTAACTGTAGATAAAGTGGGTACGAATGACCCATTTTCTAGTGGTAAGGGAGAGATACCTCTTACAAAAGGTCAATAATTCAAATCTCATTCTTTGCACAATTTGTACGTGTAATTAGTGGGTGCATAAGCTTTCATTGGTTTGGGTGAACCAGCTGTCTGGTGGCCTGCAGACTAGGACTCGGACTCGTGGGAGATTAGTCGACAACCTTAGAACCCCACGTAAAAAAAAACTATATATAAAGTGGGAAAAAAAATAATGGAGTAAGTGGGGTGTGCATGAAATTGACATTCATATGCACAAGCATATGCATGCGCATGGCGATGGACTGATCACTGATGTGTGCAAGCTTCCCTACTCCATATATTATTTTGTGTCTTCTTGTTTCAATGTTGACAAAACTTGTATGTACGACAATCTTCATTTATGGGATTTCACCCCCAATCTTTACTCAAATGTCCGTCTATATGTTTTTTCCCTATGATTGAGCTTACGTGCAAAATTATCCCACATCGAAAGCCAATAATAGAATCATACAAATTGTCAAAGAGGCGCTTGCAAGCAAGCAAACTCAACACTCGATGCTCTTCTAGACAAGGTACATGTTCTATAGAATCGAGTTTATACTGGTCTTTTGTGAGAATAAGTGGCATCGCAATGTAGTCGCCCATTTCCTTTGTCCAACTTTGATCATCGATCTATTTCTGTGTCAACTAGTTTTAATATCGAAGGATTCGATCACTTTACATCTGAATCATTATCAGCTCAATGTTTTTCAAAATTATTTAAACTTTAAATCTCTTATGTAATACCACAATAATTAAACTACACCAACCAACTTGAAACTGATTTTCACAATAATTACACCCCAAATTGTAACTGGTTTCTCACACTTGTGTAAAATGCATGATTGTGTGGCTTTGATTATTTGAACTTGGGAGCAATAGTGGGTCCCAAGACCACGAGAGGAGGACCAGGCCCAATTTTTGAGAAAAATGAAGGCCCAGCTCCGGAGTAGACAAATGATGTGCGAGTGAGATTACTACTTACCACATCATGTCTACATTATTTAAACTTCTGCAGTCATCTCAAACTATACAATATATTTATCTTCCAAATAAAATATACATGTACTATTAAAGTATATTGGGGTAGTAGAAAATTACCCTATGATTTATCTGCCTAATAATGTTTGTCACGTTTATTAATTACTAGTATGTTGAAAGATGGGCATTACCCTATGATGTAGCGACGTGTGGAAAGATGTGAAATAACATCTCATATTGATAAAATGACAAATTTAAGCCTTGCATATAAGCCGGTAGGTTATCCCACATAATACTAATTGGTTTTATGATAGAAACTCACTCGACTTGTGTACTCGGCTTGGTTAGCGCATGGTGTGCTCGAACGTGTGGACCCTACTTCATATGGCCCGCCGAAATTTAACATGGTCTGGGATACTGGTCTAATGGGCTAGCCGGTCTTAAGGCATTAAGTCGTCAAGTGCAACTGTTAGTTGCACTTGAGGGGTGTGTGAAAAGATGTGAAATGACATTTAAGCCTTGCATATAAACCGATGGACTACCCCAACTAATACCGACAGTTGCACTTAAGAGGGTGTGTGGAAAGATGTGAAATGACATCTCACATTGATAAATTGATAAATCCAAATCTTTTATATAAGTCGATGAGCTATCCCATCAAATACCAATTGGTTTTAGGATTGAGCTTCACTCAGCTTGTGTTAGCGCGATCTTTTGAATTCGACAATATTAGACCTTTGCAAATATATATATGGTTGAAGCCATTGTTCATACTTCCCTACATATCAACCTGTAATTGTATGTATGTTGTACTGTCTCGATTTCTACATGAATTGAGCGATGCATGTCAAGTAGGGGTAAAAAAAAATAAAACGTCTCAATGTGAAATTGAAATCCAAATTTGCTGACGAAATTTGTCACGACGCGGAAAAAATTAAAGGTAACGAAATTTTTTTTTTTTTAGGTAGCGGATGGATATATGACTGAAACCGAGGGCTAGTTTTAATTTGTGGGTACTCTGCGGTGTCGTGTGGGCGTTCGTTGAGATTTGTTGAACGTCTTGTTTTCTTAGTTGCATATGTATGCGTGTCACCGTCTCATTGGCTATCTTATTGCAATTACAAGTTTTGCCCATCCTCCAAAATCCACCCACAAGTTGACCTATTGATGGGGCCACGTATTTACAATCAGTCTCATTTGTTACCTTAATCGATTTATCTCATGATCGAGTTAATTAGTTTCTTAATGTTATTATTAATTTCAGACTAATTCGTGCTTCTGGATTGGATTGTTAGTAGCACTAAAAAGGGTGGATACGGGATGGGATGGAATGGGCCCGTGTTTGTTTAATTTTTGTGAAACGGGATCGAGATGCGATTTTTTTTTGAAAGAATGTATATAAATTGATTTTTTTCTCATTTGATTGTTATTTTTAAGTTGGTATAAAAATACAAAATATTTTTTTTAAAAAAGTTAATTAGTTGAATTGATGTTAATAGAAAATTTATATTAATTCAAAAAAAAGAAAGAGTAGTAGAGTTTAAGGGATAATTATAAGTTTTTTATGCGTTTTTCTTAATATCAAATATAATAATATTTAGGTTAAAAACCACACAATTCAAGGTGCAGGTACTGAATTAGTATAGTCTATAGATTTATCGAAAAAAGGAAGTAAGATCAAAATAAGGTAGAACCAAATATTTTGGATTAACTTGTATTTTAAAAGATAGATAATTGCATTGTAACAATTATAACTAGCTAGTTATACTACTTGTATTTTTTTCATGGATTCTTAATAACTTTTTATATTAATTATTATTAAAAATGTGAAGTAAAATTGAATAAACCTATAATTTTAATAATACCAATTTTTTTTATAGGAATATAAGTCTATTTTTATTTATAACTATTGAAATAACATATATAAATAATATTTATGGATTATGTTAAAACCTCGTGAAATTATAAAATAAATTATTATGTTCATAAAGATAATGTATTATAAACTGTTAAAATGTAGACGAATTCTATGTAACCTCTTCTATGTCACAGGTTAAAGATCATATTGATAGCCATTTATACGTTATTGAAATTGAAATAGTTTCCACAACACGACCATTTACTACAGTATAATTTATTATTTAGAATTTTTATATGTATATTTAATTTATACTGTACTATACTGTTCATTAATTGACCTTGATCATAGACAAATATTATTTTCGAATTTTTCACACACACCTACACACATATAGATAGATAGATAGATAGATTATTTGAGTTATTCAACGCATATTTCGAAATTATTTTGATTATATACTATTATACTGAGAATATTGGATTTATTTCGAATATAGGATTGGGAAATTCTCGTTATAAATAAATGTTTTGAAATGGTGCATCTTATAGTGTGTGTTGGCGTTTGGTGGGCCGATGTACCAATAATAGTATACTATATTTAGCTTAATGGTACTTTGGTTCATCCTACCATACTTAAAAGCTAAATTAAGTCTTACATGATAATTAAGACTTAACCTTATCTACACTCGATCAGTCACTAAACATCACAGCATGACACATACATATATCTATATCTAGATCATTTTCTTTGAAACTTTAGCCTTTAAAAACATACTTATGTTAATTAAAATATATTATTTATTATTTGTATACGTTTTTAAAATATATTATTAAAATTTTAATATTTTTCTTATAAATTCATATTTAATAGTATGAAATTATTAAAATCTTAATATAGTTTTTTAATGCGTAAAAAAGTGTGTGTGAATAATAAAAAGTCATTTTTTAATTAACAAAGAGAGTATATAACTTGTCTCATTATATTAAATATTATAGAGTATATATATTGATATCATACTAAAATCGGGCGGATTTGCAAAAAAAATCCAACACATGAAATTTATTTATAGTTCCCCCAATTATGATGAAAATTGTAAATTATTGTAAATATATCCTTGTTTATATTTTAAGAGATGTGAATGAGACCCAATAGTGTCCCACATCGACAATTGAACATAATAATCCCTAGTATATGAGTCGGTGGACTACTCATTCTAATGCCAATTGGTTTTAGAATGGAACTTCACTTGGCTTGTGTGCTAAGCTACTAGTGCATGTGCGCCCGTGCACACGACCCCCAGTCATCGGTCCAAGTCGGAGTCGGACTTTGATATTATATAAATACACTACTTACTGGTAACGATCCCGTAGAGTTGGTAAGATTACCCTATAAAAATTTATCGACCCTAGAAAATAAATTAAAAAATGGCTAAACTAATTTAAATATAAACCTCTTATATAAAATTAAATGGTTAAGATTTAACCAACTTCATATAGAGTTATTTTAGCAATTCCATGGGATCTAAAGTCACTACTTATACATCCACGTTTGATGTGAGATTTACTGAAGAGTCGTAATAGGTGATGTAAATAGAATAGAAAGACTTAGACAATTTTTGCAAACTTTCTGCAGAGTCGATTTTAAGGACTTGAAATGAATCCCAAAGTTTTGAACCAGAACTCAAGGTCTTGAAATGATTCCAGAAACTTGTTCCGCAGAACCTGTACGAAAATAAAACTTATCAAAGTATAATGCGGAAATTAAATACGAAAGTAAAACTCAAAGAACACAAGAATTGTTAACGAGGTTCATCACAACTTGACCTACATCCCCGCCTAGGGTTCTCCAACTCGTATGATTCAAAAGCACTATTATTTCACTTCTTATGGATCCTAGATACAACCAAGAAGATCTTTCATTCTTCTAAACACTCGAAGCCTTACCCACTTCTATCTAGTCAACTTAGATCCCTTAGAGTCCTAGATACAATTTAGAAGAACAACCATTCTCTCAACTTGTAGCCTCACCCGCTACTATCTAGTCAACCCAAAACACTCGTGAAATAATAGCCTAGTGAATACGTTTGAGTAGATGTGTACTCTTAGTATAACACTTTAGACTTGTTCAATAAAGCTCTAGAAAGTCTCAAACTCTCAAAAGATAAAGCAAGAACAGCAATTGAGAAAGAGAGAATCAATGGATGATCGAATGCAATGGAGAACGCTTTGCTTATAGATTGAATGCTCGAGTCGTGTGTTTCTTTTCCGCTTGCACCGTCTCTTTTATAGGCTGCAGGGGCTGAAGTTTTTGAACGTTTGAATCCCTTTATTCTTGCTTGATTTACAACCATGAAAATCAGGAAATAACCCCACAAAATGAGATCTTTTGATTGCGCAGAATCTTCACCATATCTTCAATTCGAATTAAAAAATTCAGCATTTTATAGAAGATTTTACAGCCACAAAATCTTCTAGAATCTGCATAGAAAATCTCAGCAACCTTTTCAAATATATGTTATATAAAATATGCACATAAAAATCTTTAACAAATAAATATATAAAATATTCGACGTATCCAATTCGTCTAATTTGCTCTTGTTGTCAAGACCTTGAAACCAGAGTCTTATTTTGTCTTTCATCAACCTTTCTCATAGACTTGTAGGTTAGCTCTCAAGATCTTACCATCAATGTGAAGTCTTCATTTACTATATATTCTCAAGTTACATTTTATCCATAGTAACATACTATATATATATATATTTTAGAATATAAAATTATATAAAATATTATTTTGTATATAATTTTATAGTTATTAATAATAAGTATGAAATTATATATATTTTTTAAAATTTTATATAATTTTGATCATTTTAAGAAAACATGTATAAATGATAAAAAAAAACTTATAAAAAGGAATAAAGAGAAAACATGTATAAATGATAAAAAAAACTTATAAAAAGGAATAAAGAGAGTATTATATATCATTTGAATAACACTTGTTAGCTCAGTTTGTATATACAATTAATTGAATTTGCACTAGTGTAGCAATTTTCACTAAAATAAAACATTAATCCAGGTGAAAGAAGAAGCATTAATAATAAAATGTTAATGCTATATTGCATAACACAAAGGAAAATAAATACTCCATCCGTTTCCAAGTAAGTGACTTTTTACTATTCAAACACGTATTTTAAAGTAATAAAAATAATATAAAATATTAATTTTTTTTGATAAACTCATACTTATTAATAATAAGTCTAATATCATTAAATAAATTAATTAAAATTTTAATACTTTATATAGTTTTTACCTTTCTACTTATTTAAAAATGGAGGGAGTAGTATATCAACAATCGACCTACGTCACTTTTGTTATTTTAATAGTACTCGATCTCGAGAAAAAGAAGCTAATTAACCAATTGCGATTAATGTTTTCTATATTATGTGAAAAAACTTGCTAGAGCTTAATTTGATGGGGACATTTACGTCAACATTTCTCCAAACGATTTTTTCCCCAAACTGAACCAAGTTAAATAATAAAACTTATTACTCATGAAACGTACTACTATATATATATCTATGGAGATGACAAAATTGATATAGGATGTATCCGATGTGAATACTTTTGATGGTGTGAACTGTGAACAAATTGATTAGTTATAAGTAACACCATAATTATTCGTTTGACATAATATCATTATTAATATTTGTAAATAATTTTTTAATATGAAACTATTGCAACATGAGTATTTGTATTTATTTATATGAACTATGTCTAAATAATCATATTGTTTAAAATGAATAATTTTACTTTTAAAATTTTTTTTTAAATCCAGTTGTTGATATTTTTAATACAGCGCTCCATGTTTATTTACAAATTATACTGTAAAAAGTGTTCACATTTAATCTATTATATAAACATATATTCAATTATTATTTTTTAATAAAGTATAATTTGTATCGAATTTGGGAAGAAAATAACACTTTTCATCACTACACAAAATTATGTTGGGCGTAATTCATGATTCACGTAAATGTTGGATCACGTGAGGACACGCCTTTTGCTTTTGCGTAGCCAGTAGCCACTCTCCTTTTTCCCTCCCATTACCCGATTCCTCTAATCAAACCCCTTTTTTCTATTCCACCTTTCAAAATTAAAAAAAATAATAATATTATTAATTTAATTTAATTTAATTATCCCAGTAATAATAAATTTAAATCATTACAGGTGAAGCACCAATTATTTTTCGATGAAAGTTTAACAACCAATTATGAATGAAAAATGTAAATAAATAAACACCTAAAAGGAATTTAATTATTTAATTTTCTTTAAAAAAACAAGAGAAAAAACAAGGGAAATAAAAGTGTCGTGCTTATCCGGTTCGATTACGCATTACACTCCACACCTTACTTATAAATGCCCCCTCCCAAATCCTCCCTCCCACCTTAACCCCAAGTAAGCGAACCACCTTCAAATTCAATGGCTTCCCGGAGAAACTACTTCCCCTCCCAAATCCAATCCTCCAACACCGTCGATCACCGATTCGAATTCCAGGAATCCGACCTCTGGAACTCCGACGACGATCTCGGATCCACCGAGCCTCGCCAGAGCCTCCCCATCCGCCCCGCCTCCCGCTCCTGGAAACGCTCCTCCGCCCGCAAAACGCCGTCAGTTTCCGGCAATTCGGCCTACTCTTCGGCGCCATCGTCGCTTCCGGTCAACATACCGGACTGGTCCAAGATCCTCGGGGCCGGCGGCGGCCAGTGGAGGCGAGACGGCGGCGAGGATCAGGACGGCGACGTGGACGGCGAGGACGACGACGACGACGAGGAGCGGGTCCCGCCGCACGAGCACGCGGCGAGACAGGTGGCGCGGAGGAGTGGGATGATGGTGGCGTTCTCCGTACACGAAGGAGTTGGGAGGACCTTGAAAGGAAGGGATCTCAGGCGGGTCCGTAACGCAATCTGGAAACAAACCGGGTTCGAGGATTAATTAAAATTTTTATTATTTATTTGATTTTCATTATATGTACTACCCGGTGCAGTGATGATTTTTACTAACATAAAAAAAAAGATCCACATTTTTTGGGGTGGGTTTGTTGTTGTTACCTATCAATTGCTATAACTTATAATCAAATCAAATTGGTTTTGTGCCACGGATCATTTGTTTTTGTTGTTACCTATTCAATATTCATGTTGTAATATCTATATAAACTCTTAATTTAGAAGAGTTTAGGATGATGTGTCAATCTTAGAGGCATTTTAGGAGTCTTGACCAATCATATTTTTTTTTGCCATTTTTCTTTGATTTTCTTTAATTCTCATTTTTTCTCTTCTTTTTCCTTTAATTCTCTTTTTTATTTAATTTTACTAACTATCTATATCTATATAAACTCTTAATTTAGAAGAGTTTAGGATGATGTGTCAATCTTAGAGGCATTTTAGGAGTTTTGACCAATCATATTTTTTTTTTGCCATTTTTCTTTGATTTTCTTTAATTCTCATTTTTTCTCTTCTTTTTCCTTTAATTCTCTTTTTTATTTAATTTTACTAACTATTGGGCTTAATTCAAAACATTGAATTCAATCTAATATAACTATTGGGCTTAATTCAAATTTATTTACTAACTATTGCGCTTAATTCAAAATATTGAATATAACTATTGATTATGACACATCACATTTAAACAATGTTATAATTAGTATTATTATTACTGAATAATTTAAAATATCTATATTTATGTATTATACTTTACATAAGATTTTAAAAAAATAATTTTCTGAGATAATTATAAGATACATTTATTGGAAAGTTTTTTATGATTTTATCTTAACATTTATTAATATTTTATATTATTTTTATATATAATATTTTAGTTTAAAAAAAAACGGGAATCGTACTAGTTTTGTTAATAATTAAATAGAGTAGGATTTAATTTTGCTTTTTTTTTTTAATTTGTGGAGTTTTGGTGTAAAATGGAAGGGAGGAGGGTTGGGTAGGTGAGGAAAGGTGCACGCCAACAATCAACCAACCGGGCCTTTAAGTTAAATTCACCTTTTAACTAACGTTTGTGATCGACCATTTAGGTGCATCATAAGTTAGTACCTACTTGCTTAATTTTATTTATCCATTTCGACGGAAAATGTAGTTATTTACTTATTTTGGTATTTTGCTTGAGCGACAATTATATTTGGGTAAAGCGATCAAATCGTAAGAGATAGAAGAGGATCTCTTCATTCGATCATACTTACGAATAGAGAGACGGGACGATCACAATGCAACCATTAAACCATTTACTTCACGGAAGAACGAAACAAGACAAAGGATAAACCAATGTGCGCCAAAACAAGAACAAATACAAAAAGAGTGAAAACTGCAATAATTTGTGTAGCTGTAGGAAAAAATAAGCACAGTGCCAAGATTTAATTATAGATGGAACAATCTATCTATCTATCTATATAAAAAAATATCTTTCCATGGAAAAAAAATGTATGGATAGAAGAAATAAAGAAATGGAGCGCTCATTTATGTTTCAATTCACATCTAACTTTATTTCAACTTGGATATGCTATTGGCCCGTATTGTTTGAATTGAGCTCAACCTCATATTTTCTTTTTATCAATAACATGTGAAAAAACTAATCATGAATCGGTGCAAAAACTGTGGTATTATATCTAGTGGAGAAGTCGGTGACTCGAGTCACTCAATCCCTCACTGACTCAGAGGAAAAAATAAATAAATACTCCCTCCGTTCGACAAAACTTGTCATTTTAGCTTCTTTCACAAGTTTTAAGACAATTAACAAATGTACTAATTTACCCTCAATTATTACCCTCCTTTTTTACTTTATCGAAAACTACAACTAACAAACCATCAATCATATCAAGGGCATTTTTGTAAAGTGAAGGGCAAAATACCTACAATGACAAGTTTTTTTGAACAAAAATAACACTCTAAAATAACAAGTTTTGCCGAACGGAGGGAGTATTACTTAGTATGTTTTTTTAACTAATTTTAGGTTAAAATAATTTGAAAAGAATAATAAACCATAATGTGTAATTAGCTTAATTAGTATAGAGTGAGAATTTAAATTATAAGTTTTTAAGTTCAAATTCTTTGGTTTATTTTTGGGGATTTTTTTCATCTTAATTTTTTAAACTTAAAATAACTATCTAAATCACACGTTCAATATTTTTTCCAAATATATTTGCTATTTAAAAGGTTTAAAACACGGTTTTTTTTTTTAAATTATGGAGTTGTTTATAAGTGAGGGACCAATAACTATAATATAATGACTTAACCCATAAAATTGGCCTATTAAGGAAAAAAAACTTGAAAATAACAGGTACATAACACAGAGATGTTACAAAACTCCGATCCCCTGCCTATACAGCATATTCCACAAGAATATAAATTGTTTACTTTTGTATGCACCAACTTTTAAAAATATCAATTGTTTTATTTATTGGATTTATCTTGCGTTCAATTTCACAATAATAAATCTGTTTGCCTCTTGTAAACGCAAAGGAACACAACTAATAACGCATTATTAACAATGTAATTAAGATACTATATATATATATATCGGGTATTGTATTTGTATAGCTTATTTTTACGGATGATTATGGTTGGGATGGCTGTCATGGCCATGGAAGGAAGGAAGGAAGCTACTAAGAACAGTGAGGGCCCACTTACGTATTATCGAGAAACGGGCCCAATTAATGATGGTTTAATACTTTAATGCAAAATAGTAAGGGCCCGTTAATGATTCATCAAGGTCGAATTGGGCCGCTCAGTGGGCCCATTGGACAATTCCCGGGAGAAATGGGGAAGTGAATGAACGTGGGGTTTTTGAGGTGACGGAGGGAACACCGATGTTCACGGCGGTGGCCGAATGAGTGTCGTACAGGGCGGAGGAGTAGCGACGCTACGCTCGTCACTACTCAGTGAGTTGAGTAGTGAGTAAGAAAGAGAGTTCGGTCGTTTTCGGATGAAGCTCGATGTGTCGCATTTTTAAAGTTCCTGACTCTTGAGAGCCTGAAAGGGCAAATCTCCCCACAAAAAATTAAAATAAATATCTTGAAGAGTTTGTGATAATTTTGGAATTTGGAATTTTGTATTGTTTTTTATTACTAATTGATAACCTATTGTCAAAATCAGTGTTCTAAAAGACGTTAGGGGTCCTAGGCCCATATGTTTGATTTTTAGAACAGTGGAAAGAATAAATTCAGAATTCACCTATACTTAAACTAACTTATCCAAATATCCGACATGTTTTTTTTGTGAGGCTAACAGTGTTGCGAATTATTTTGTTAACTTGGTTTTTTCTTATAACATTGTTTGACTACATTGTATGAGCCGTCTAAGTGTGCTTGAAAGTTCCTGCAAAATGATGTTAGCTCCGTCTCTCCTTTGACACAGAAAAAACCCACTTATCCAAATAAAATAAGATAAGATGGTATACACAGTGGATATGGATGGGTTGATTTTTTTTTTTTTGTGTGTGTGATTCTCTTCTCTTGCTACAGTGCTACACATACTTGTGTTGGTTAATGTTGACAATGATGTTATACTCTATCCGTTCGGCAAAACTTATCATTTTAGAGTGTTATTTTTGTTCAAAAAAACTTGTCATTGTAGGTATTTTGCCCTTCACTTTACAAAAATGTCCTTGATATGATTGATGGTTTGTTAGTTGTAGTTTTCGATAAAGTAAAAAAGGGTAATAATTGAGAGTAAATTAGTACATTTGTTAATTGCCTTAAAACTTGTGAAATAAGCTAAAATGACAAGTTTTGCCGAACGGAGATAATATTAAGAATGAAGATGAAGCCAACCTGATTCATCCGAACCTAGTTTTTGAATCGAACTAGAGAGCCTTAATTGCAACCCATTCCTTGAAGACCCACTCAAAGTTTCAAACTTAGTTTACCTAACAAAAAAGAAAACTGAAAACGTACCCAAAATTGAAATAAAATTGTGGATTATTTGCCCACATTTGGCTTTAAATAATGATGTTTTTACCGGATTGGATTATATATAGAACATGAACGATGAACCCAAACTAATCCCCACCCAAAATGATCCAACAACAACAATCAAATCCAAATGACACGATTGCATGTACGGGATGGAATAGGAATTAACCTTTTGAGATAAGTGTGATCAACCGGTGATGGAATAGGAATTAACCTTTGAAGTTTCCATATTTTATTTTAAATTTTGTAGAGTGCTTGATTTCGATTGAGATATATGTTTAGAAAGGTAATACTCCGTAATACTTAAATTTGTTATGATTCCTGATCGAGAGTTCGTGTGTACGGACGCATTAGCTTATATACTAAGAATTGTTTATTCATATTTTCAATGTTTGACTTTCTTTGTTCTCTTTACATATCTCAACAAATGCATAGTAAAAGAGAACATGATGTCGAATATGATGTGTATATATGTATAGGAAAATGGACTAAAAAACAGAGAGATTTTTGCCCTTTACTAGCCAACCATACAAGCCCCAAGATCACTACAAACCGGAAAGAACCTAATCAACATATGGGATGGGCCTAATTTGTGTATATATGTTAGATCAATGCATCGTATTTATAGTTTATACTACTGTAAATGGGATGGGCCTAATTTGTGAAGTTGAATTGTATTCGGGTAATCCAGATGATCCGTATACCCTTGTAATAAGATTATTATCTAAATGAGATAATAACTTATAGGCTTTCAATCAGAGTGTTTGCAATCTGTTACAAGAAAATCAAAATAAAAAAAAACGATTACAGTCGTAATTAAATTCTCCCTAGCCATTTTGGGTTGAGAGTTGATTGATATTTTTGTGTTCCGCTGAAGGAGGAGGAGAATGAATCAGTTGACGATTTCGATTCCAGTTAACTGACTTCCATTATGTAGTTGAAGGGCAACATCACCAACGATCTGCAAATGTTTAAATATTTAGGCGTCAAAATGTAACACCGATCTAAGAAAACCAGAGTCATGATATAGAAAAAAAAAAGTAGTGTTCCTATAAACAACAAAACTCAAGAGTCGAGAATCAAGATAATCTGCCCTGAATTAAGCTGAAATCAAGATGCATGAATTGGTTTCAGAACACAATAAAACTCAACCTGAAGATCTCATGAGTCATATATGTTTAGGAATTCAAGTTTTAAATGCAAGAAATCTTATGAGTTGATGAGTACCTTGGCCGTGGATCTAAAAGAATGCTCAGTTATGGCAGCAACATGAGGTGTGAGGAGAACATTCGGAAATTTCAGAATCGCATCATCGGGATCGAATGGTTCAGTCCAAGCCACATCTAAACCCAAGCCACCCAAGTGACCTGACTTAAGGTTGCTCAAAACAGCGTCGTATTCCAGCAGACCCGCGCGTGCAATATTTATTATATATGCACCCTAAACACACAAAAATTGTCGAATATTTAATAATCACACAGCTTGAAAGGAGACTTTGTCGAGAGCAATTCAACTACCTTCTTCATCGACGAGATGAAAGATCCATTCACTATCTCAGCCTGCAGCATTTATATATATATATGTGTGAAACAGACTGTCAATCAAGTCGAGCATATATTGTCGAATAACCGAAAAGAGTTGCGTTCTTGGTTCAAACATACCGTTTCTTGGTTCAAATACATACAACATACAACTATATCGGCAACACTTGCAAATTTGTATGTATCAGAATGGCAGCCCTTTTCGTCCACAAGATCATCTGTACCACCAAGTTTTGCAGATGAACCTGAAATATATACGTCACTGGAATCAAGATTAATTTGCAGATGATCGAACAAAAAGATTGATTTTTTTTTTTTTAATTTCCATCCTACCATTGATTTGGGATGAATCTTGAGCATTCGGCGCCCAAATTCGTTTTGTTGCAATGATTTTGACACCAAATGGTTTCAAGCGCTTAGCCAATTCTACCCCAATACTTCCATATCCCATAATGAACACCTGCATCAAAAACAAATTGCGCACTTGTAGGCTTAGCATATAACTCGGGTGGGGTTATCCTAAAACCAATTTTAGCAATAGGAAAATAGTTCACTACTCGTTCTTTCATATTTTCAATGTACGTGGAACTCTTTGAACTCTTCCACATCTCTCATGTGCATTTGGTACGTAACTCACCGTCTTACCGAACAAGGTTTCACCAAGGGGCTCTCCAAGTTTCCTTGACCTGACTGCATTCTGCATCGCAGTCTATCAACAAACACAATGGAATTTTAATTAATTTATGGTAAAAATAGAGCAAAAGTCTTATAATTAATTCAACCATGATTATATTATATATATATAAAGACTCGAAAACACATACTTGTTTAATACTACCTCCGATCCAAAAAGGATATCGTTTGACTTTTTAACACGTATTTTAAGGAGCTAAAAACTATATAATATATTAATTTTTTTTATTATTATTTTTTTATAATCTAATACTTATTACCAATAAATATTAAGTTGTGAAAAAATAATTTTAAAAAAGTTAATATTTTATATAGTTTTTAGCTCCTTAAAATACGTGTTAAAAAGTCAAATGACATTCTTTTTGGATCGGAGGGAGTATTAATTTAGAAGTAAGATATTATTGTAGGACGGGGTTGTACGGTGGGAACTTGGGGCAGAGGATTTGCTCCGATACTGTAGTCATCGTCCAAAGATTACAACGTACCCGGTCAAGCTAATCAATCAGAATCAAAATCAAAATAAAAAGTTAAAAACTTTTCATTTACTATTTTTAGAATAATAAAAAACTATGTAAAATATTAACTTTTTTACCAAATAAATTCATACTTAACAATAATCGGTATGAAATTATTAAAAAAATTAATATTTTATATAGTTTTTAATACCTAGAAAACATACGTGAATAGAAAACGACAAGTTTTGTGGAATTAATAGTTACGATGGTGAGTTTTCGAATTGATTCCCAACTTTATTTTGTTTTAGGCCTTTGATTCTAGTAGATCAAATTTGTCCTTATGTTACAGGATCATGATTCACAAATGTAATTGTTAAGTAATAAACGGAAATTAAAGAGGGGGATGGAGAGAATTGAGGATACCCTTGGACGCTCTTGAAATCACACGGAGGAAGGGAAGCGGAGCACCGAACAGGACGAGAATGGCGGACGATCGGCGGAGAAAGACGGCAGCGACAGTGGAAGGAGTGGCATGGTGTCGGCGGAGGCGTCGGACGACGGTCACGGTGGAGGGAGGAGCTGAGCGTGAAGCGGAGATAGGCACGTGACACGGGAAGGGTCACGTGAGGATCCATGACAACGAGTGATTGCCACATGGTGTGTTGTGGGAGATTTCAAAATTTCAACAACAACAACAATTTATTTCACACACTCACAAGTCACAATATCGTTAATAAAACGCCTACATTGATTGACCTTATATAATAATACTATAATAATATATATGATATTATATTCTTATCTCGATGGCCTCGTACTTATGTGGACACATATTATACTACGTTAGTTGGTTGTTGTCACACACCTTTGTCCTTTTTCTCGTTTCATTTCAAAAGGCAAAAAAAAAAAAAGACACTTGAAATAGGAAATGCTAGGTTAATTTACCATGCAACGGACAGTACCTAGTATAGAATTAAATTTATAAAAATTATCAAGAAAAAAATAACATTATTATATGAAATTATTGTATTATAAACTAAAACTGTCGATCATTTGAATATTTAAAAAGTGATATCATTTAATATAATCAATTTTCATAATATTCAAATCAATTATTACTATTATTCTTTAATCATTTTTAATATAATTAGTTTTTATCATCATTCAATAAAATATAATGTTATATCTATTTTTAAATTGCATAGTTTAATTTTAAGCAATATATATATATATATATATATATATATATATATATATATATATATATATATATATATATATAGGCGAGAGTTCTAGTGAAACGAATAATACGGTGAAATGGGAAAACGAATGAATATTATGTCATATTCATATGAATATGACATTAGGTGAATATGAATATGTGAATATTATGGTGTATATTGTATGAAAAACGGATTTTAAACATGGTTGAAAAATTAACACACCTCCACAACATTTATTAATATTTTATTCTTCTCTTTCCGTCTTATCATTCTAATATCTTATTCCCACTTTAGACTATCTCCAACAGTTTCTCTAAAATTTTTCTAAAATGGGGAAATAAAATACATATTCTTCAAATTATTTTTGTTTTAACTCCAACATCTTCCTCATTTATAAGATTTGGAGAATACTACAAATTTAGAGAAGTCTCTCTATTTTTTCGGTTGTTTTCCCATTTTGGAGAAGGAAATAGAGAATTTTTTTTTTGACACAAGATAATGATTTGGAATGTGTCAGACCCTGCTGACCCACCATCCAATAACATTTTTCCATACAAGAGAAGTGAACTCTGGGTGCACTAAGAGAGCATCATGGTCCATCGTGTGGCGCATGCAGTTGAGCCACCGTGTTAGCTACCTAGTTGACTTCACGAGAGACATGAAAGTACGTCAACCACTTGAACAACTTGAGGAGTCGCAAGATGTCCGAAATAATAATCTTTATCTCCCAAGGGCATTTTCACTTGTCGTTGATGAAATTGGTGATTGTAAGCTATCTCGCTCCTTCAATCTTGATGCGACGAAGACCAATGTCTTTAATTTGTTGCCATTAGGCCAGAATGAAGGCAACGTTTCAATAACCAAGAAGGAGACAAAGTCACACCGAGAACTTCCATAAGAGATAATCGACCCATTGGAATCCCGAATCATGAACCCTGCAGTTGCTTGACCTGTTTGGAGCTTTAAATCGTCGAAATTAATTTTAAAGTGTTCCTCTTGAGTTTTTTTCCATTTAATGTTTTTCTTTTTTCCTAGGTGGACTCATTGGCTCGGTGCTTGGCTTGCTTTCGTCTTCTTAAAAGGTGGTTTTGGAGTCACTGAGTTGTTTGAGAAGTACGTTGTATTAGATACGCTTCTTGTCTTCTATTATCTGTAAAGTCATCTTCATTGAAGCTCACTTTGTTCCTAATAGTTCATAAATCCCACCATAAAGTTGCTAGAATCATATTTTTTTTTGTTTTGTTTAATCGAGCATATATGTCATTTGTGATTTGTTTGATTGTTTAGTTTGTTGTGTTTGTAGCTCTTATGATGTTTTCTATCTTGTTGTCCAACTTAGAAAGTAGACCTAGTGAGTGAGTTCCAGTTTGTGAAAAGGTGTGTGGCATATATCTTCTTCGGATTGGTTATAAAAGGTACAAGGTAGATCGAGGAAGTGTGACTCCTTTATATGCTAGTCTCACTTTTGTGGGGGTTCTGTTCATCACAAGTTTCCATAGCAAATTATTAACCTTTAGAAGGCACTCGATGTCCCAGATCCAAGCGATGTCACTTTTTTTATTGCATTGCTTTCCTATGATTTTGTCAAGGGTTGTTGGCTTGTTGTTGTAGTGAACCATCTATGTTGGCTAGCTTGCCAATATATTCGGTCCTCAATATTAGTCACTGATATCCTTGTGTTTTTTATCCTTTGATCGATACTAGAAGGTAGTCTTTGGATTAGTTTATCAATTTTTCATTGTTTTTTCTGGCCTATATACATATTAACTTTTTTATTCCCATCAATTGTGATATTCGGTAGTAGTTGATCAATGAGCTTCCCTCCTTATAGCCATACATCTTTCCAAAATCGTATTTTCTTTCCATTTCCAAATTGCCTTATTAGTCCTTCAAGGAATTCATCTTTGATTTCCATGAGTTTTGTACACTGTCATGACATTTGGGGTTTCTTTTTGTATTCCCAAAGAGGTTGATCTTTCATATATTTTTCTCAAATGATTTTCACCCAAAAGTTGTCTAGTTCCACCAAGATTTTCCATAGTAATTTTATTTGAAGTGCTTCGTTAATGTCCTTTGATTTGTGTAGACCTAAGCCTCCATGATTCTTTGTTTTGCATATTTTGTCTCATCCAATCAGGAGTTTGTACGAGTTACCTTTGTTCTACAAAAAGGATCTATTAATTTTTTCTAACTCATTGTGAGTATTTGTTGGAAGCATAAAACTTTGCATCACAAAGTTTGGTATGTGTGTGTGACGGGTTGGGTAGGCCGCAAAAATTTATGGACGGAAATTGACTCAATCTTCAAAATAGAAAAAACACAATTAATCGCATTCATTGAAACTAAAAGAGAAAGACAGCCGAGTAAACTACACATGGAAGAAAGCGAGGTTTGACCATATGATTTGGGCACCGTACTGACAATAGAAAGAGCAGAAGGTAATTCATTCGTAATGCGAGATTCATGTCTTTTATTTGTGTATGCCCAATCCTCCTTTGGATTTTGGTTTGCATATTTTATCTCATCCAATCAGGGGTGTGTGGTTTCATATCTTTGTTCTAGAAAAATGATCTATTTATTTGATCCAATTATTTGTAAATTCTTAATTCAATATACTCCTTGCTTACGTGTCACATTCTCCTTCATCCACTCCCTTCCCAACAATCAAATCTTTTCTTTTCTTTTTGCAATTTTCCTTTTTTTTTGTCCATTTTTCAAACAATACAAAAAAGTAATCAAGTTTTTTCGCCCTTATTTGATTATTTATTTCCTTTAATTTTTTGTGAATTCTTGTTTGTGAATTCAGACGAAGATGAATCAGATGTTGCAGCAGCTGCAGTGTGAGATTGATTCCCTCGAGTTTGTTGTGAAGGATACCCGTGCAACTTCCAATAACGATCAATGGTATGATTCATCTACTTACAGTGCTCACGGAAGAAGTTGTTGTGTTTTCCATTAGAACCTTTGCCATCCAAAGAAGAAGACAATGTGGACGATCCTTTGCTTTGCTACCTGATGAGTTCCTGCCTCCAGATTTGAAATTCAATTGCGAGGCAAGAGCTGTGGAATCAGGATCTACTGGAGCATCAGGGACCTAAAGCGATCGTTGCTCTTCTTCCCGAAGGAGCGTCTAATAGACATCATTAAGATACGACGGTGGATGAATCAAGAGAATATTGCTTTTGATCATGGAATACGACTCATTGAGCCCCATTAAGAGCTGAACAACCTACTGATCACGAAGAACCTCAAGAATCACAACTTTTGAGCCACAAGCGCAAACTTTATCATCGAACGTTTGTTGAAACGCCATGAACGTGGAAGCAAGAATCGAATCTAGAGAAACCTAAATGATACCGTGTTAAACTGAGATTCTGTGAACTAGAGAATTTCATTCATTGGGAAAAATTGCAATACAACATGAACGGATCGAGTATCTGTATTTATACACACTAAGTAACCGACTAACAACCTCAACCTTCTATGTCTGGTTCTTCTATCTTGTTGACCGGCTGAGCAGGTGTGGACAACAGAGTATTTGTAATAAATTGGATAAGATCTAACTAGATAAACCCGACTCCATTAATCTGAATCAACTCGCAATGGAAATTTAATCGAATCATCTACACTCATTTAAACTCACCAAAGGGGTCTTGGGCAAAAGAGGCCCACTGGGACGACCAATTAGTTAAGCTTGATAGTTGGTTCTACTTGTTCCTTTCATCTGAAGTGAAGCACTTGAAACACATCAGGTATCAAATTCATTGCAGCAGTAGCTTTTGATTGTGATGTATCCAACTAGTTGTACAAGTTTTCCCAACCGATTTGATCGCAAAAACCGCCAAGGAACTCTCGCCTTCCTAAAATACACGTCGCTCAAAAAGGATAAATTAGCTTAAGAGAACAAAAAAAAGGGTGGCTTCTATGCTTGCAATGCAATAGCTTTAGTCTCCATCTTGGCAGACTTCTTAAACTTCTTACTAGAAGCTGCAAGCTTGGTAGAATCTTTTGGCTTTCGCTTTTTGGAAGCCTTTTCACTGACTGGCTCTTCGAGAAGCCTGCTTTCCTCTGGTTCACTTCAAGGCTCCATCACAGACATGCCTATTATTAGAGCATAACCGAGCAAGAATGCGCTTCTTTCTAGCCTGTCTATCCGACTGAAATGCCTCTATCCAGCCGATGGGCACCACAATGGCAGCAACAACACCAGGGGTCTTTCCCCAACAAAAACTTTGGTCCTGGGATCCTCGGCCCTTCAAACCAAGAACGAGATCTAATGGTGTGATAGCCATGGTAATCTCTACCACTTCGTAGCCGCAAGCATCCCACTTTCATCTCCAGTGGCCTTTTCAGCAAGTCATGTATCAAGTCCTGCCTTATGGTATCGAAGACCCGGTCACCCCGGTGCTCAAGTTTTCAATAGTCTAGTGTCCTTTATGTCTCTAACCCTTGTGAAGCTTGTCAATTAGGAATGCATATTTGTGTTTCCTTTAGTCTATCTACGAGTCACACTCGGGCTCCTTTTGAGGTTGTTCATTGTGATTTATGGAGCTCTCCAATAGCAAGTATTACCGTGTTCAAGTATTATCTTGTTGTTTTGGATGATTTCTCCCATTATTTATGGACTTTTCCTTTGAAATTCAAATCTGAGGACTGAGGTGTTTGAAAAAATCATACAGTTTCACACCTATGTCAAAACACAATTATCTACAACCATTAAAAACTTACAATGTGATCATGGTAGAGAATTTGACAATAAGGAATTACATTCCTTCTTTAGCTCACATGACATTATATTTCGCTTCTCCTGCCCTCACACATCACCTCAAATGGCAAGGTCGAACGCATTATTAGAACAATCAATGACATGGTTCAAACCATGTTGTTTCAAGCCTGTCTTCCACCGCAATATCGGGTTGAGTCTCTCCATGCTGCCACCCATCTCTTTAATCTTCTACACACTAAAACAGTTCACATGGCAACACCTCATGAAACCTTATATCAGACGTCCCTACCTACCATCACCTAACCTTCGTGTCTTCGGGTGTTTGTGCTATCCCAACCTCTCATCTACAGTGCCTCACAAATTAGCACCGTGGTCTAAACCCTGCATCTTCCTCGGCTATGCTCGCAATCACCGTGGTTATCGATGCCTCAATCTCAAAACAAATAAGGTTATCATATCGCGTCATGTAATTTTTTATGAAAATAATTTCCCTTTCAACCCATCCAAAACAAGGCCATGAGTATGACTTTCTTCAATCATCAATGGAAGAAATGTTGCCCATGTTGAATAGCTCCACAAATTGTCAGGGTCCACCAATTCCGGCTTTGTTACCTCTCACCGAACCTAACTCGTCTAAAATTCCTCCATTGTCTCCATCACCTTTCCATCGGAGTCCTATCCAGCCAAGCCCTGTAATTAAATCCCCACCAAATCAGGCCTCACCATAGGCAAAAATCAGCCTCCCAATTTCCCATAGGAACACCCATTCAATACAAACTCGAGCAAAATCTAGCATCTCCAAACCTAATCCTATCTACTCCCTTAGTGCCTCCATGTCTGTTATTCCCTCAACCCACAAAAGGCTATCCAAGACCCACATTAGTTTCAAGCTATGAAGAAGAATACAATGCTTTGATTAATAATAGGATTTGGGATCTTGTACCAAGACCGAAAAATGCTAACGTGGTCTAGGAAAAATGGATATTTCGTCACAGATTCAGGGCCGACGGAAAGTTATCAAGGTACAAGGCCCGATGGGTTCCTCAAGGGTACTCGCAACACCAAAGGATCGACTTTGACAAGACCTTCTACCCTGTTGTTAAACCAACTATGGTCCGAACTGTACTCACCCTTGCCCTTGCTCGATCATGGCCAATTCACCAACTTGACGTCAAAAACGCTTTTCTGCACGGCCACATAAACGAGCTTGTTTACTGCCACCAGCCCCCCCGGGTTCGTCAATTCCCACTTCCCGAACCATGTATGTTGGTTGCACAAGGCCTTGTATGGGATCAAGGAGGCCCCGAGAGCCTGGTTCCAACGGTTTGCAGTCCACCTTGTAAAATTTGGTTTTCATGCTTGTAAATCTAATCCATCATTGTTTGTCTACAAGTCAGGTTCTAAGGAAGCACATCTCTTGGTCTATGTGGATGATATTATCCTTACGGCATCAACAAGTCAGTTTCGGTTCAAAAACATTCAAGCTCTCGGTCGGGAATTCTCAATGGCAGATTTGGGAGAATTGCACTATTTTTTGGGAATGCAGATACCAAAACCTCAACATGTCTTCATTTGTCGCAACACAAGTATTGTCAAGAGATAGTTCAAAAGGCGAGAATGACCGACTGCAACCCTTGTCGAACTCCAGTCGATACCAATGCTAAATTGGGCCAGGATGTCGGCTCTCCTATCTCTGACTCGACGTTGTATCGGTCCTTAGCTGGAGCACTCCAATATCTAACATTCATCCGACCTTATATAAGCTACGCAGTCCAGCAATGTTGCTTATATTTGCATGATCCAAGGGAACAACATTTACAAGCCCATAAACAGATTATTCGGTATGTCAAAGGAACCTGTAATCTCGGGCTTCACTTGACAGTTGGCAAGATTGATCACCTAATGGCTTATTCTGATGTGGACTGGCCTGGTTGTCTGGATCTTGAAAATCCACCTCTGGTTACTGCCTATTTCTTGGTGAGAACTTGTTATCGTGGTCCTCCAAGCACCAAAACACCATAGCTCGTTCAAGTGCTGAAGCAGAATATCGGTCGGTAGCTAATGCAACCGTTGAGTCATGTTGGATTCGCAATCTTCTTCGAGAACTCAATGCTCCTGTTTCAAAAGCCATCTTTGTCTTCGAGAACTCGGTTCAGTCCGTGTTCTCCATGCTCCATCATCCCATCAGTTTGCAGATGTTCTTACTAAGGGATTGCCATACCATATCCTCTATTTGTTGAATTTCGTACCAGCCTATGCGTCCGTCAACCCGGCGATAGGTCTATGGGGATGTTAGGATATCTACAGTTCAGGATATAATCTTTATTGTTGAGAGATTCTCTAGTTGGTTATGATATGTAATCTGGTACTATATATACCCATCAATACAATGACGTCGGGTGTGGCTTATCTCACTCACAATTTTTATGACAGAAAGATAAAGAAAACAGGGGAATGGAAGTGAAGGGAAGGAGAGGGTGATTACTGCTTGTGCTGGTTGTTGTGGTCCGTGAGTGCTAATCGAAAGAGCAAAGAGCAGGAGACTACTCCCTGCTTGTTTATTTAAATGAAGGATAAATATGTCTTTTTCGCTTATACCACCAAAAATAATCTCCATCACCCAAACAACTACGTCGAAAATAATCACCAATCACCATCCCCTCTACCCCAATAATCCCTAAAAAATAATCTTCATCACCTCAACCAAAAAATAATCTTCATATCCTAAAATTTCATCCATGTCAATAAGGTAGGTCAATCTGCAACAAGAAAATCAAAGGGTTTAGGAAATCAAACCGCAAATTACATTTTGAAAATTAAGGTAGGTCAATCTGTGACAAGAAAATCAAAATGGCAAGACGATTACAGTTGTAAACGTTTGAAGCATGAATTATGACAACCAAATTCTCCCAAGCCATTTCGAGTTTGGGTTTTGAAGACCTCACTACTGAAGGAGGTGAATGAATCAGTTGACGATTTCAATTCCAGTTAACTGACTTCCATTATGTAGTTGAAGGGCAACATCACCAACAACCTGCAAATGTTTAAATATTTAGGCGTCAAAATGTAACACCGACCTAAGAAATTCAGATTCGTGATATAGAAAAAAAGTGTTCCTATAAATAACAAAACTCAAAGAATCAAGATAATCTGCCCTGAATCAAGCTGAAATCAAGATGACTTGGTTTCAGAACAACAAAACTCAACCTGAAGATCTCATGAGTCAGGATTAGGAATTTAAGATTGAGTATTTTTATTCAGTAAACCAGTAAACCCAAACTAATCAATCTATAAATGATCAAAACCTAGTTGCTCTACCAAGTTTCCGCTACTCATTAGTAATGCAAGAACACACACACAAAAAATCATTAGGCTAGTGTAGAAAACCAGCAAGTTTTAAATGCAAGAAATCTTATGAGCTGATTACCTTGGCCATGGATCTATAAGAATGCTCAGTTACACCAGCAACATGAGGTGTGATCAGAACATTTGGAAATTTCAGAATCACGTCATCGGGATCAAATGGTTCAGTCCAAGCAACGTCAATACCCAAGCCACCCAAGTGGCCTGACTTAAGGTTGCTCAAAACAGCGCTATATTCCAGGAGACCCCCACGTGCAATATTTATTAAATATGCACCCTAAAAACAACATTTTGTAAAAGAAAAAATTGTCAATATTTAATCACACAGCATAAATGGAGACTTTCTAGAAAGTAATGCTTGCACAACACAACTGAAGTGGCAACCAAGTTTGAGCTTAAGTCGGTGGCGTTAAAGATGAGTGGAATATAAGTACCTTCTTCATTGACGAGATAAAACATTCATTCACTATGCCAGCCTGCATGTGCATGTGAAACAGACTGTCAAGTTGGTCAAAAAACTACCATTCTCGAAAAAAGTAGAAGTGACAGATCTAACCTAGACTTGCCATTGAGGTTCTTGGTTGAACATACCGTTTCTTGGTTCAAACACAAACAACATACAACTATATCCGCAATACTTGCAAATTTGTGTATATCAGTATGGCAACCCTTTTCGTCTACAAGATCATCCATACCACCAAGTTTTGCAGATGAACCTGAAATATACCAATTATGTCAAGATTAACAGATCAAGCTGAGAATGAAAACAAAAAGAATATTTTTACACCCTACCACTCGTCTGGCATGAGTCTTGAGCGTATGACGCCCAACTTCGTTTTGTTGCAATGATTTTCACACCAAATGGTTTCAAGCGCTTTGCCAATTCTACCCCAATATTTCCAAATCCCATAATGAACACCTGCATCAAAAGTAAGGTAATTACTAATTAGGGAGGACAAACATTCAGTGTCAGAAAAATCCGGTGCAGCAAAAAGCTAGCAGAAAATGAATCCCAATCTGCATTAAAAATTCAGTCCTTCACTCAGTAGAAAATTAATTACTCATCAGAAAAATGATATGTGCAGCCAGAAGTTACACACCAAAACTACTCTGGGAAGAAAGGTAACTCACCGTCTTACCAAACAAGGTTTCACCATGGGGCTCTCCAAGTTTCCTTGACTTGACTGCATTCTGCATCCCGGTCTACCAACCACAAGGGTATTTTTATGGTGAAAATGCAGGAGAAAAAATATGAAAAATAGAGGGCAACTCACTAACCAGATCAACTTAACATCGCACAACCAAAGTCATATAATTTCAACCACGATAATCTTCTCTTTTTTTTTCTGAATGAATCAACCCTGATAATCTAAGAGTCTAACACTCATACTTGTTTGCGAAGGAGGCCTAGAATAAGATATATTGCCATTTCAGCACATGATACTGCATTTCCAGATTCATTCCCAGGAATTCGAGCGACCTTAATTCCACAATTGGTTGCAGCATCAATATCAACACCTAGACACGGATAAATCCAGCCTCAGAATCATTTCGAGGAAAGGACAGCCAATAATAAGTACAAACACATAGCATTACTACTTGCCACATACATAAAATTAGCAGTAGAGTCTTCACCTTCAAGTCCAACACCAAACTGCACTATTAATTTCATTTGCTTAGCATGAGCTATAACATCTGAAGTCAGCCGCATCATTTTTACAACACAGATCTGGTAGTTGCTAATAACTTTAGGCACATCAGGACAAGGATGAACATCCACCTGTACCACATCAGACCCCAAAACTTTAAGCAAAACTCAAAAATTTATATTTTGACAAGGATAATTCATATATGGAACCACTTATGCAAGCAAAACTCAAAACTCAATACAAATTCTTATCCAGCGCAAGCCAGCGGCATTGCTAATTTTACAACAATTATCTTCATATCTTACTACAATACTCAGTAGGCTTTTTAACCAGAACCGCTCAGAATCCTTAGGGTATGTTTGGGCCGTTTGGCCAGTCATCCGTAGCGGTAGCAGTTGCTAGCTGAAACGCTACCTAAAATGCTACTTCCAAACACGGTCATAGACACAAAATTGAGCAAGGATTAGTCAGTAGTCACCTGGATATCAGGATACGTGCTCAGGTACTCTCTTGTATAGTTATGAGAAGCTGGAAATTGAGGACCGCAAAAGAGCACTCGAGTCACGCGCCTCTCACACACGCCATCAGTTCCTTCATTACTCACCATTGAATCTGCACTGAAGAAGAAGAAAACAAACTCACCTTCCAAATCCAACCATCCACACAGCAAAATTCAAGGCTTCAGTCATCCATAGATTACAACCAACCTAACTAAGGACCAGCTAACAAATCAAAGACAAAGTAATCAATCGGAAGCAGCTATGTCTACAACTGGCCTCCGATCAAATCAGAACCAGTTGTAAACGGCTATTCTACATAAATCCTACCAGATTACAGAAAGGAAGCGGTCGTAATTAACGAGCCCTAGAACTGAAAATTGGAAGAGATCGATTGACTGGGAAGCAATTACCGACCAGCGTTGCGATGAATGGGAAAGACAGAGAGAGCGGCAGGAGGTCTGAGAGAGTGATCGTTGTAGGCAGCGCGACAGAAATAGCCTACCTACCACCACCATTGACAAGCTGAAGTAGGAGGAGTTTGTTTCATTCAGCAGTTGAATTTCAGATTGGGGACAGCCCCGGTCAAAAATGAAGGTGGGGAGACTAATTGTGTGTGGGCCCAAGCCCAAGCCCAAGCCCAGGCCCATTTAATCAAGTTGATGGAGGAGTTAGCTTCTCATTCTCAATCTTGTTGATAAAAAAAATGCTAGAAAAGTTTCCAAGTCATGACGCAGTTTTTAAAAAATAAAATATTAATAATAAAATAAATTAATATTATATAATTAAATAAAATATTAGTATAACATTTTGAATTAAACTTATAAGAACAAACGTATAAAAGAAGGGTATAATAGGCTCATTAAAGATGGACTATATTGTGATAGTATATGAAGATCTACATATAGATATAGCTAGGTTATATATTAATTTAGTAGTTTGAATTAACCCCATTGGTTATTTCAAAGATGAAAATTAATTGCAGAAGGGGAAAAAAAAGGAAAAAGGAAAAAAAAACGATTGGTTGAAAAAAAGAGGATTAAAGTGGATGTGAAACATAGGTGAAAATTCTATTATTTTAAGAGTTTATATAAATATAGATATACATATAGATTTTATTTGGGTGTTTGTTTTTTAAAATTATCAAATAATATTAGTTATAGTTTTTATGAAAGTGAAAAAATAATTAATAATAAAGGATGTAGGTATATTTTTGTTTATTTTATTAAATAGTGTATAAATCTCTAAAATGACATATTCTAATTAATGGATGGGTAGTTTGTAAACTAGTGCAAATAAATCAGATGATAAGTTTATGGGTATATGAGTTTTTTTATACCAAGAAAGTAATTCAATTCTTCAGTCAAATTTTAAAAAATTAAAAGATCAAACAAATCGACAGATAAATTTTTTTTGGTCGAAAACAAATCGACAGATAAATAAACCATCTAATGCATACAAAAATTGAGTTTTCCAACCTATGTCCAAAGGGTATAGGAGTATATGACTGTAGAATAAGACTTGTTTTGTAAAATATTTTCTTAATTAAATTATTTTAGCCATATATTTTGAATTAAATTATTAGAGTACACTCTTTTTGTTTTAGGAAATCTTTCTCAATTTAAATTCTTATTCTAGACATAGTATAAAGGAGGCAATGCAAGTGTAGAGTAAAATTAAGGGTAAATTAATTATGGGAGAGATCCTAGACACATGCAAGGCCATTTCTTATGTGAATCATTTATTTATTTATAACTACTAGAGTCAGAACTACATTACTTTGTATAAATTTTCACTTTATTTAAACAAATAACACGTGTGTGTGACCTAGCCCCAAAACATAATATCCCACTATACCTTATAAAAATAATCCTACTATGCCTTACCAAAAAAAATAAAATTTCAATATAGTTTATGAGAAAAAGAAGTAGAAATTTAAACCATCTTAAAAACATCAATGGCTGCCAAACATATCCATTTATATTGATTGAGTTTAAGTCGAGTCTAAATGTGGACTCAAACTTAAAAAAAATTTATATACTCAACTCATTTAATAAATAAATAAATTTAAACTGGACTTTTTTTTTCTGTCGAGCTCGAACTACTTGACATAGAGCAGCTCTACTGACTTATAACATAAGAAACATAGAGAAATTTTCACTTTAAAAATCGAGACTTTTATTGAAACTCTGTTAAGGAAGAGAGTCATACCATGATGAATTCACCAGTAAATTTATTCTTTAAAATATTTGGTGTATTTGGCGTGACAACCATATTACCTTCATGAAGTTTTTGTCTCATACTCTTCACCCTTTGGATTGGAGGATATCGAGTTTAAAGTATATCATTCTTTGATCCAGGCATTTATATATCAATGGTGCCCCAAGACGCACACATTTCATTTTTCTTGGGGTGATCGAGATAACCATCACCCTCCACGACGTTTAGATAGGATTGAGGATTGACAAAAACGCCCCTTGCACACATTTGACCAACTTCTGACGGAGGGCTTTCCTAAGTGCTAGACTTGGCTTGACCACGTACGGAAGGCACGAGCGAGCTAGGGCCTTGTTTCCCTCGGGCAAAGCTGAAGGAGAACATAAAGACGTTGATTCATCTTGGCGATGCTAATACCCGACAAGTCTATTGCGACTGGGTATCTCTTGACAATATTTGGGTCGATTTTCATCAACGATAAATCGACCACATACATACCCTTATGGGCAGTCGACTTGATTGGGGATCATACTATGCAAACTCATATATATGTTTTGACTTTGTCAAGAATTCGAGAATCTGACTAATTAACCATATAAAACAGGAGACACGAGTAATATCATATTTATTATTTTTATATTATAAGGTCGAATCTCTAATTTAACATATATAAAAGGTTAAACAAATGTGAAATTAGCTATAAAATTATTCTAAACAATTTAGAAACCAGCTTGAGCTTTCTGACAGTCGGAGTCGGGATTGGCTAGAATCATTGCAGTGTGTACGGGGCGACTCCGTCGAATGATAGATTTCTTAGAGGTTCGTCTTTACTACTCACAGGGATGTCTGATGTATCGCTGACCAACAGTGCTATTTCACGATGGTACTTGGCTTCGTTCATTGTCTACGCCCCCAACTTGCTAGCTTTAGATCTTTTGTGTTTCATCTTTCGTTGTTTGTATTGTCTGGTCTTTTGCACCTTTTTTGTATTTGTTATATGTTTGACGGCCTGCCGTCTATCGACATATTGGCCTCTCGAGCTTCAGACTTGTCTGAACTCGAACTTTTACTTAATCAAAAAAAAGAAAAAAAAAAAGAAGAAACCAGCTTGAGCTGTCAGCATAGTTTAGTCAAGATGAAACATACACATAAAAAAAAGTTTGATAAGCATGTGAACAACTAAGGCAGTGTCTTGTGCAGCTGTGCCTTCAAAGCTTAAATAAAAGCCACACGTGATGTTGTCTGATTCGTCTTCACGGTCCTCTTCATTTGTGAAACATCTGATTCTCAGACTTCGATTTGCTTGGTTTTGTCAAAAAAAAAAAAAGTCAACTTAAACCCTTAACTTCAGTTTTACGAAATCAAGGATCAATGTCATTCAATCGTTGGCACCCCAAACATTGTTTCATAATCTAAAAATGCTTCACTTCAAATGCTAGGGAGAATTACAATAACAACGTCAACCTAGTATATGTTGTCGGAGTGGAAAGATGTACGCATCCATTTTGCAAATAAGTCGGGAGAGTGTTTTTGAAAACTCAGTGCCAAGATTAATCGAATAGTTAAAGAAGGGCAGCAATAACACACGACAACATGTAAGTAGGGCTATTATTCAAGTCGAACGAGTCGAATATTGGTTGTTCATATTAAGCTCATTTAGAAATGAGTCGGGCTCGTGTCGAGCCTAAATTTGGACTCGGATTTTAAAATGTGCTCATGTTCGGCTCGTTTAGAAAATGAACGAGCTCAATCCGAGCTTTTTCGAGCATTAAACAACCCTGATTGCTCAAAACATAGTAATTTAAAGGAAATTTTAGAATTTTTCACAACTTTAAACCGAGTTTAAAAATGTGCTCATACCCGACTTATTTAGAACATAAACAAGCTCGAGCCTAGCTTTTATCAAGTTGAGCCCAAACCGAGCTCGAGCTACTTGGCTCATATAACACCCTTGCACATTACACACTTTAGAATCGAATTTTTAACTATTTCTTCTATCAAGTGTAAATAATTTTTGATATATTTAAAAAATTTCTTACCAATGAGATCAAGTAGACTAGTAATTGGACTAGAGTATCCATATCAATAACATTAGATTTATCAATAGATATCATAAGTGAGATTTTTCCCAAAAAAAAACTTCAAGAGCAACTTCCAAGTGAGAGAAACACAGAAACTAAAAGATTGTTTTTACCACTCGAATCAGGAGGGTTTTGCTTGTTGAAAGGTGGCAGTGAATTGGGATGGTCCACTGAGGGGCTTCATTTGGGAGGTACAAAATTTGGCCCCAAATTGGATTTCTCATACACATAAAACTTTTACAGCTTGTTAAAAAAAGGGGTCGGATTAATTAGGAGAGGGGCTCAGGAAGATAATCTCTTCTCACCCCCTTCAATGTTCCAAGTTCCAACTGTACAGTTGAGAAAATTAGTAACACCTTATTCTTGTTCTTCGTCGTCACAATCGCGGTCTACATCTCTGCGTTATCGCTGCTAGAATGGGAGTTCATCATGATCATCAGCCTCTTCGCCTTCTTTACAAAGTCACTGCATCCGAAAAGAGCAACAAATTCAGAAACCTATGGTGTCAATAGTAGTAGTGTATGAAAAGTTAAAACAAGCAAGAAAGCTTAACGTGAATGGCTCGTCTCCAATTGCCTTGGCTGAACCGATCAAGTCGCTGCAAGTTACGTGGTCCAGCATCACAGAACCTTCGATCCCAAACATGTTAGCCAACTTCACACAAAGCTCTTCGTACGAGGTGAGCAATGACAGGTCAAGGATTCGCCCAACATCCTCCGAATCCATAAAGACCTTACAATGACCCGGGTCTAACTCTAAGTCGACAGCTTCTCGACAATTGCTCTTGTTGTACCACAGTACCTCTTTATCAGCATTGTCTTCTGATGAACTGTTCTCTCTTTGAATGGGTGAGACTCTATCTCCGGAACAGCTCAAGGACATCTGTTGCTCAGTCAGTATTGGCTTACCAAATAGAATGAATTGGTGTGTTTTCGGTTTGCCAGATCTTTTTTGGGTCTCTGTAGAATTCCCAATGGTGAGCAGGCAAGATACGCTCTCGCTGCTACTGGGTGTCGCTGAAATGGAGGGCCTACTTGGTAATGTAGCATTTCGATCAAATGCTGAAAAACCAGCGGGAAAGAGACCTGGGTGTAGTTTATTAAAATGAAGATTCGGAAACGATAAACCGAATTGAGCATGCCTGGCTCCCTGCATGCCAGCAGGAGAATTTTCGGGTAAACATATGAAGGGGTGGTTGTTGGGACCCAAGATATTGCCTGGGACTGTCGACATTGCAAGTTGTCCGTCCATTGGAAAGTCTAGATGTTGCGGGAATCTGAATTTCTTCCTTGGTGGAGAGAAAGGAGATAAATGAACCGCTGGCATGTTTGACACCAACTCCACCAGCCAAGGGCTTACACGCTTGACATTTTGAAGTAAATCAGGTTCATCCCAGGCGACCTGCAAGCCAAAATGTTTTGCCATGTAAATATTCTGACTGAATTTTACTGCACTATACTATGTAGTACGGAGTACTTCTTAAGGTCCAAATTCCATGGAGATATTAACTAAACCGGGACGATGAATATAAATACAGTAAGATGATATGAATGCAGTCTACATCACCACATACTTTTAAAAGAAATATCCAACTCTACAAGGCAATGACAGCTTTATTTATGTTTTAACATAACAAAACCTTTTTCGGCGCCTTAATCAACTAACCAATCCAATAATACAGAGTCAATGATTGACAAGTCAACAAACTGCTACGATAAGAGAGCTCTCTCTATCCGAAGATAGAATGTAGCTAAAGAATGAATTTTAAAAAATGAAGATGTATACTTAATGTATAAATAGTTCTTATTCATGATAAACACACGTCTTAACAGATGTGTAACATGTGTTTGAACACGAATGGAAATAAAATTCACTAGTAAATTAGATATTTAGCTTTCTGTAACAAGGAGACATCCCATTAGACATTACTCTAACAATAGATAGTTACATCAGTGAAACCAACAGGTTTAATCTAATTAGTTCAAGCCAAACTAAGTAAAAGCACAGTAAATACAGGGAAAAGAACTGCAAAGAAATGAATTGCTACTATTTTCCAATATGAAATGTTAAAGCAAATATAAAAATGAGAAAATGAGAACTACTTCAAATACTTGAGAGTTATAATTGCTAGAACCAAACTATAATGAATTATGAGTTATGAGTTATGACAGATTAAAACGTATCCAGAGACTAGTTAAAAAACAACTGCAGCACTAAAAGAATTTCCTTGAGACAAGTCCAAAATATATAAGAAACAATGTGTATGAAAGCATTGATATAAAGGAGATTGAAAGCATTAATATAACAAAAAAAAATGCACGAACATCACCTGAAGAAGTCGCCATGGGGAATCAGGCCAGCGCATAGGATCAGCAACTTGAACAGAGGATATAGTACCCATGAACCAACTGATTCGTGAGGAATCTTCCGTCTCAAACGGCATCTTGAACCTCATCCCAGCAGACCAGTGACTCTGCAGTGCGACCTTCACTTGAGCCGCCTTGACCACAAACTCTGGGGTGCCAGCGCGAGGGTAGTAGACAACCTCAAAAGGCTGGCCATTAGCAACAAAATTTGCAGCAGTAACAACCGATTCAGCCCTCACTTTTCCCTTGGCCATGATATTCCCACCGGTAGAACTCAAACTGCAGCCATGATTATTTCTAGGCAGTCTAGCATCATCATCTCGCATAAACGCTGAAAACCCACTATAGGACATTACACTAGAACCTGGATTCCAGCCAGATGAAGATTCAGGTCCACTACCAATTCCCCTCTTGGCTCGTCGAATCCCAACACATAGATCTCCATTGTCAGCTCTCAAGAACACAATAGAGTCCCCAGCTACCAGCTTCTTAGCATTCACAAAACTACTCCAACCAGTAGTTAGTAGATGTCGCCTTGGTGTTCCCCTGTAAATATGCCTAAACTTCCAAGGCTCACCATGAACATCCTTTGCAACAATGTTTTGAACAGGGGGATCAGCAGAGTAATCCAGGCGTGGAAAAATTGTCTCTGCACAATACCGTGGTACTGAGAACCCTCCCCCGTTATTGGCATCCGATTGTGTCAGAGTCTTTGCAAACGAAGCCGGTTTATTGTCCGGTGCTTCAGGTCTATTAACTACACCATCATCATCAATGAAATCAAGCTCCTTTGAAGTTGCAGGTACTAGCCTAATCTTAGCAAAGACCTCATCGGTGTTGGGATCAGCCAAGTACTTAATTGCCTCAACTCTACACAAGACAAAAGGTGGGATCCTAGGGAAATCTCTGAAGTCTACCTTACCGGAGGCATGTTCAGCATGGCCCTGAACAAAGTAGAACACCTTTGAATTCACTGGAGGCATATGAACCATGCCTCCTGCACAAGCATGCCATAGCTGAGAATCTAAGTAATTGTCCACTTCTTTAATTTTCTCCTTTGAATCCATGAAAGTAATCATGGCTTATAAAACCCACAGCACTTGCAAAAACAACAGCTTATA
This sequence comes from Persicaria maculosa, assembly GCA_963922045.1. NCBI lineage: Eukaryota > Viridiplantae > Streptophyta > Magnoliopsida > Caryophyllales > Polygonaceae > Persicaria > Persicaria maculosa. Next base: position 54,686,600 of record OY998268.1, read on the forward strand.
GATACAGAATCTCTATACCACAGCCGCACCACTTGAAGGGATTATCACTCAGATGTTTCTGTGAATTAAGCAAAATTAAAAGTTCAAAACATGGAAAGAGCTACAGAATTAAAATTTTGTAAATCTCTCACCTCATAAAGCATGTCAGATATGGATCCCTTTCGCTTGAATTCCTACAGAAGGTGTTTCGTAATAGGCCTGCAAACAAGAGGACCACACCACTTCAGTAAACCCTACTGACCAGGAGAAGAAATCACGCCACAAATTCAATCGTTGCCGACAAATCTGAGTGATCGGAAAAGATCTAATTTCGTCTCTACTTGTTCCGATTATTCAATTCACTGTTTCATCAAACAATAACTATGAAATTTATGGCAAATAGGGAGATCAAGCTTCTTCAATTTCACTCGCATACCTCGATTGAATAAGCAGAAAGACTAAATTCTAGACTCTACTCTAGAGAGAGGGGAAAATTGTTCGCTCATCAATTCCAGATTCACAAGATCCACCAACTTAATTACCTGTCTCTCTCTTCAGAAACAAATTCAACGAGAAAGTAAGATTTCAACTGAAGCAAGCAGAAATTTCAAAGACCGAAAATTTCACAACAATTTCAACACCGAAAACACTTGCAAACCCCGCAACATTAAAAAAAAATTAAAAAAACTACCGACGCAGCTCGAAACCCCGCGAAATCCGTACCTCTCCGAGAAGCTGAATGGGATCGACGAGAGGCGAATTAAAGAGTGTTTCGTCCAAACACAACCACACACAGTCAGGGAGACTGTTGAATTAAAAGAGAGAGAAAAAGAAAAAAATCCTTTTATATTCTGAAATTAAATTTTCTGCTCTGCGTCTGACAATCAAGAGAAAAGAAAAGGACAAATGCAGTGTTTGATTTATGCTATCTTTCCTCTGCCGATGATTCATACCTTTTTCTTCGGATCTGAAGAAGATGATGATAAAGCTTCGGGCGTCTGTGAAGAAATGAGGGTGGGAGTGAAACAAACATCTCTTAAATGGGAGGAAGGGAAAACAGTAATTAAATATTAAATATATATATATATATAATATTATACGGAGTATCATTTATATGTATATTTTTCCAATAAATTTTAAGATCGAAAAGGACCTGGTTCTGATTAAACTATTAGTTAGTTAATTCCCTTAAGTGATCACCCTTCACTGTCTAATCTATCGTTTCATCTCTTTTTTTTTTCACGTTTAGAGTTTGGAAAATTTCGCGATATTTTTGAAGCAGTTGTAGCGTGAGATTTGAGATAATGGAACGGTTAACCATTTGTGGTTCGGGTCATAAAATTGGACTATGGCATTGTACAATCATGTACAACTAATAATTATTGTGATAAATGTACATAATGTAACTAAAAATGCCAAAAATATACTCCTGAGCTGCTATTGTTGAGCCAGAACGTAGGCAAAACTAAGAAAATTTAGAATCTATTTAAATCTTATAATATTGAACATAATTACAATATTCAATTTGAATTAAACAAATAACTATTTCTAGGGAGTAAGTTTTTAATTATTTTAAGATCAGCGTTTAGAAGTTTCCTTTATAAATAATAATTATTTTTTTATGTTTATTTTTGTCCTAAATCAGTTCAATCGTACTTGATCGCTCTATCGTTGGATAAGTGAATTGAGTGTTATATGATTTATTTAAGGAATTGACCGTTTCTCCCACTTAAAAGTTAACTAACTACACATTTTTTATAATATTTAGATTTGAATTTCTTGACATGGGTTGTAACACTGTCGCATCTTTCTCAACTTATGATTGTTAAGAGTATTTCCAACACGAATTCAATTTTTTTGTTTAATTTTCATTTTTAAAATATAAAATATGCTATTGAAAAAAGTTTAGAGAGAATTGCATCCAATATACCAAAATGTCTAGCCATTTGCAAAACTAACCCCCCCTTGAAAAAATTACAAAAGTAGCAAATGCCCCTTACAAATTGCACTAATAGCGGGTCACCCTTACCCATTATAGTGGGTTAATTTTTTTGGCGGGAGTTTGAAATTTTGGAGGTGTGTTTGGGCGGGATTTGAGAGAGAGAACAGCTTTTCACAGAGGAGAGAGAGAGAAAGTGGAAGCGGTGCCATTGTAGGAGGATGAGGAACAGAGAAAATCCAGTGATCAGTTGCATGCCAGCCAATACGAAATATGTGCCAGCAACTAAATATTGTGTGACGACCGAACGCTAAACCGTGCCAGCAACTTAAGATCCCCATTGTATAATTTGTGGACTTCATAGATTTGTTAGTAATTCGTAGGCATCTAAATACCATTGACATGAACTTTTATTTTTATGGCACAAATTTAGATGTTGGTGGCACATAAATAGACGTTAGTGGCATGAAGAATGTATTGACTGACACGTAAGTCCCGTATTTATCTCTCTGTCCAGAAAATAATCTCACTTCGAAATATTTTTTTTCTATAAACATATATAAAGTGGGTGTCTATAAATAGATAAAATTAAATTAAGTTTAAAAATAAGTTTATTTTTTAATTTTAACTAATGAAAATGATTGAAAATTAGTTTAAAACAATTAAAATTTAAGGATGATCCAAATCTGTAACCTGTTGAAACGGTTACCCAAAAATTTATAAAAATAGCATTTCTCCCCCTCTTGCAAATTTTCCACTAGCAGTGCTGATTTTGCAAACTTTCAATATTTTTGATATAATTATGCAAATTTGTCAAAAGTTTATGATTTGGAGAAGAGGGACAACTATTGGAGTTTGATATTCGGAATTAGCTATCATAGTATTTTTTGGATATAATTGAGAAAGTTATAGCCATTAAAAAATATTTTAATGGTTGAAAATCTGCCCTATAAGCCATAAGGTAGGGCCATCCACTAACATTATTTTTTTAAAACAAATTATATGTTAGAGGACACAATTTGCATGAGCCAATAAACTGGATCCAAACCGTGATATTTATGTCTTAATAACTCTGAAAATAGGCTCTTCAAAAAAAAAACTCTGAAAATAGGTTTAAATAACTAAATGGATATTACATTTCAAATAGAATGAATGAATAAAATATTCTAAACTTAAAATAAATTAATTTGTCAGCTCTAATTGGTACTTCCTCAAAATTCTCCTTGTGGGGAAAAAATAGTAACTACTTGTTTGTTTGAAAGAATTTTTTTTCAACCTTGGAAATTTTTATTTATTTTGATTTTAGTTTATGTGTCTTTTTGAATTGTTCTGAATGAGAGACTGGTTAAGTAATTGTTTTAGATGAGATAACAGTTATGTGCATTTTATTGATCGTGGTTATGTTTGAAGTCTCTAAAAATCTTTTATCTATGTGAGGGAGCGTCGAGTGAGTCATATTGCCCTAGGTGTCACTTCTAATGCGTTTCTATTGTTTTACTCCTCGATGGCGAGTCGGCAAAGCACCGTAATTGTTTTATTATCCCGTTACTTTCCATGCTTTGTCGATTTTTGAGTTGTTCTCTCTTTCTTCTCAAATTTGATTGTATCTATTTTTATCGGGATATTGTTTTTGTTTTCTTTTGTTTTCATTTTCTCTATATGTCTTGAACCATTTGATGTTTCTTTATATGATGGTTAGTTTGTGCGTCTACTATTTTTTGGCCTCTCAATACACCACACATGTCCGATGGATCAAATAACTTTCTCTTAAAAAAATTGTTACTTTCTTAATATTGTTTTAGCCCTTGAGCTTTGTTTCAAATAATAGTTCTTTTAGATTTTGGACCTCTATTTAATTGGTACTTTCTTAATATTGTCTTAGTCTTTGAGCTTTTTTCAAATATAGTTATAGTTTTTTAATAAGAAGAAAAAAAAGTAAAATAAAAATTGAAAGTTTTATAGTATGTGTAGTATTTCATACTCTCTATGAGGAGTTTGGTCTATGAGAAACAAAATTCTGTTTGACAACAATAATACTAGAAATTCAAAAGAATGAATCAAGTATATAAAACAACAAATGACGACTTGGAGAAAAGTACAAACTGACGACCTCGAAGAAGATATGGAAACTATTAGACCAAACTCCCGCCGAAAGAGGACTATAAGACAAAAAGTTATAAAATGGGAAAACCCCGAGGAAGGATACATGAAACGTAATTTTGATGAAGCTAAAATCGCCTCTGGTCTTGCCGCTTCTAGCTTTGTCATTCACGACACCCAGGGTGCAGTTCATGCTAACTTGCAGGGCGCAGGGCTATAGTTCGGTTTTCGCTCTACAAGTGGAGTGTCTTGGTCTCTAAGTTAGTAACTGGAAGCTACTAAGTGGGGTTTCTCGCGTCTTGAGGTGGAGAGGGGCTGCTTGTTTGTGATCAATGGCATAAAAAAAATTTGGAAAGCCCCGTGGGAAATCGAGATGATGATTTCGAATGCCCTCGACCTATGCTAAGCTTTCAACAATGTCTCTTTCTCACACACCTTTAGGGAAGGGAACCAGATAGATAACGGGATGGCACATCTCGGAATCACTTCGACTATGCTTGAGGAACCTCGGAGGGGAGGCTAAGCTCGTCGACGACGTCAGAGGGGAGGCTAAACTCGTGGGCGACGTCGGAGGTCAGAGGAGAGAGGAGGCATAAGGAAAGAGGAGGCTGGAGAGGTCGGACATCGGAGACCCAAAGCGTGGCAGAGGGGAGGTTGACTAGACCACACCATGGCGGAGGGAAGGCCGAGCTCGACGGCAACGTCAAAGGTCGGAGAGAGGAGGCCGGAGATCGGACGTCGGAAACCCAAAGCATGGCAGAGGAGAGTCCGATTGGACCACCAAACCACGACAGAGGGGAGGTCGAGCTCGTTGGCGACGTCGGAGGTCGGAGGAGATTGAAGGCCGGAGGAGCTAGGCTTGGCGGAGGGGATTGATGTTGAAGAAGGGTTATAAGGCAGATGGACATTTTTCCTCCAGTTCCCTGTGTATTTAAAAAAAAAGGCAAACAAACACGCTGTTTGAAACCGAGTGTATTATTGAAAATCCATATTATACTTACCTAATTTATTTTAAAATAAAATTATCCACAAAAACGCGGTTTTAGCCCGCTTTTCTTTCGTCAATTTTTTTTGCCCTTTTCCTTTTAATTTTAAATATGTCATCTTAAAAATAAAACGTAATTTTAAACCGCGTTTTTCTATCAATCCTGCAAAAAATAAATATTTTTGTAAATATTTTGAAAGTGTGAATATTTGGTTAAATAATTATTTTTTAATGAATATTTTGAAAAAAAATCTTTATTTTTAATGACGTGAGGTTCATTATCAACTAACCTCCACGTACTCGAGCAATAGTGTGCAAACCATTCAAACTCATGAAAACATTCACTCTCACAAATTGTAAGGAGTATAATTTGAATCTTTAACTTCTTACAAAAACTACTTTTCTGTTGCCAATAGAACAAGGGTCATATGTAGTAGGGCACATTGTTGAAGTAATACCAAAAGGATATAATGATTAGTGGTGGATCCGGAAATTAAAAAATTACTTCTCTCTTATCAATTACATTAAGTTATTTTTATAATCAATTATTTTTTTATAAGCTTTGTATCATAAAATTAGCAAAAAAATATTTTTCAAATATATTAAAAAAATTCACTCTCCCTTTTGATCCTAGTGAAGATCCTCTAATCTATAACCCAAGTTATTTTTATAATCAATTATTTTTTTATAAGCTTTGTATCATAAAATTAGCAAAAAAATATTTTTCAAATATATTAAAAAAATTCACTCTCCCTTTTGATCCTAGTGAAGATCCTCTAGTCTATAATTAGGGGTTTTTTTTTATAATTTGTCTTCTTTTATTAGTTGAAAATAATTATAAAATTATCCAATTTATTAAAATAAATAATAAAATAATTCAAAACATACCATATAATAAATCATAAGCGGCCCGCTAACTTGTGCTTCGGGCCCAAAGCTATGCCTTGGACCCGAGGCAGCGCAAACATTAAAAAAAAGACTCGAAAGGGCTCTTTAATTTAAATCTCGAAAGGGTTTGAGTAAACCCACCCGAAAGGGTTTGACTAAATCACGCAAGGGCTTGACGATATTCTTGTACGTGAAATCTTGTTGGTGTTTTGTTCGATCAGCTTGCGGCTCTACTTCTAATGTTTCTAGGAGGTCTTTTGCTTGGTTGGGGGTGTGGAGTCCGGAGTCGGGACTGGCTGGGGTCGTGGTGGTGCACTCAGGACGACTCCGTATCCGAGAGTGAGTTTCATTGGAGTTCGTCTGCACTACCCACAGGAGATAGAGTCCTACTGTACCGTTGGCCCGTGGTGCCACTGTTCGGTGGTGCTTGACTTCGTTCTTCGGCGGCTTCCACAACTTTCTTGGAGTTGGTCTTCTTAGATCGTCTTGTTGTATAGTTTATTTCTACTTGTTTCATTTCGCTTGTTATTGTATTTCTGTTTTTTAGGTTGTACGTTTGACGGTTCGCCGGCTGTCGACTTTATCGGCCTCTCAATGAGTCAGACCCGTCTAAACTTCGAATTTTTACCTAATAATTTTTTTTAAAAAAAGAGCAGGTTAACCTCTTTTTTTTTTTAAGCAAGATAAGAATTCAGTTTTCTAGACAGGCCTAGAGAAACCGAGAGATCGGACAAGCCGGTAGATGGACTAACCATCATGTATAACCAAATCAGTACTACGCTCTAGGTTAACCTCTTTAATCCATTGAGTTGAAAAAAAAACGCGGATCAAGATCGGAAATTGGGACCCACCATCGCAAACAAGTACTAGAGTGGGGGCCCCACATTGTTACAGCGATAGCAAAAAGGATTTAATTGCATGAAAATACCTAAGGTTTGGGAGTGTTCCGATTGATAACTCCATCTTTATAATAAAATGCAAAAAATAGCCACAAGTTTTATGTGAGTTGCGCAAACTAGCCTAGGACTGTTCTCAGGTGAAAACTTCCGGCAACATGTATGAGTTGTTCATCCAACATATATTATATCCTCCTCTCACACCTTCATCACCAAACAATAGGGTTGTTATATGAGCTGAACAGCTCGGGATCGGCTCGAAAAAAGCTTGACTCGAGCTCGTTCACTTACCTAAACAAGCCGAGCTTGAACATCATTTTAAGCTCGGTTGAAAGCTCGGCTCGTTTGATTTAGGCTTCAATAGCTCGAATATTATGGAATTTCTAAAATTCTATTTAAGTCAATATGTTATGACCAAGTAAAACGGCTTAAAGCTTGAACAAAGCTCGGCTCGAGCTCGTTCATTTACTAAAACAAGCCAAGCTTGAACAAAAAAAAGCTCGTTTAAACATTGGGCTCGGCTCGACTCGAACTCATTTAACAAATGAACCAAGCTTGAACATGTCAAGCTCGGCTCGTTCGGCTCGAATAACACCCCTACCAAACACCAACGCGTCCAGATTTATTTTACAAATAACTTCTAAAGCTATTTACAACCTCATATAACCTGCCCTTAAATATTAGCGGGAAAGGTTGCAAAGATTAAGTTTCCATGTCGTTTTGGTGTAGTCATATGTTGGACGGACAACTTAAATGCGTTGCGGGAATATTTCGTCGGAGAACGATCATAGGCGGGCAACCCACGTAAAATTTCCAACTTGGGGCAATTTTTTTGCATTTTAGAAAAATGGGGGCTACTGCCCAAAACACACCCCCAAAGGTGGGGCTTTTTTACTGCAGTTAATTAACCTTGCCAAAAATGAATAGGAATAGAAAGAGAAATGGGCCAAAATAAACTTACCTGTCCTATTTATTTTTCTTGTCAACTTTAGACAATCTTTTAGCAATAATATACTCCGCAGTATTAATTATTTAATTCATATTTTGGGGTCACGGGAGGGAAGTCCTTTTTGCTGTTTTCCACTCACTTCAGCGTACGAGTCATGTCTCAACAGATTTTAATACTTCTTTTCCTTATCCGCATAATACACAGTGTTGATTACGGTTTCAAAAATGATAAGAAAATTAACTAGATAAAACCAATAAAATAAGTTTAAATTTTATTAGAAAAAAAACTCTTACTACTATAACTTTCGAAACGGTGAGTTTTTTTTTTACGATATTTACACCTTATCCAATTGGGGAAGATCGCTCACGGTTTGTGAAACTGTAGCCGGATTAGTTTCTCACGGTTTTCAAAACTGTGATAGTGTGATACAGATAACCTTATGATTTTCAAAACCGTAATAACTACCGTGTATTTAGAGAGATTTTAACCGTATAAAAAGCAAATCGGATGTAAAATCATATTTTCACTTAAAATAACTTCACCTCATTCAAAATCGCAAAATTTTTAGAAGTAATGTATTAAATAGTCCTATCACATCTTAGAAAAATCGATTTCTACCACTATATTAATTCCGTCGGTGTTTTTGGCTGAATTTTTTTCCCTATAAAAGAGATGTGTACGTACCCGTTTTTGCAACTATTATATACTGTAAAATTAAATAAATTTTGGTCTAACATGGAACATAAAATTAGTTGAAATCGCAAACTGTTCTTATCTTTAAAAGAAATGTGTACGTTAGCTTTTTCTCTTTTTTACGTTTTTTGTATAATGATAAAAATTACATAAAATATTAAATTTTTATTAATAATAAATATAATTTTTTAAGAAAAAATTATATAATTTTTATTATCTTGAAAAAAACGCATATAAATGGTTAAAATATTTTTTTTTTTTTAAAAAAAAAGAAGACAAGAACAGATTCTGGGCTTTCGTATGATGGAGCCCATCGAAACGTAAGAGTTTTGATAACCACAGAACACCAGACAACAACGGCCCAAGAGCGCAAAATAAAAAGAAAAAGAAAAAGAAAAAGAAAAAAGGGCATCTAATCGGGTGCGCGGAGGTGCAGGGAGCGGCATGTGCTCTCGCCTTAAACTGCATAAAAGAAAACTAGTAGAAAAAAATAAATAAATTTGGGGTTAGGCTTTGGGGAAAAAAATCTTTTTAACTGTTGATTTTATTGAGATTTATCCATATAGTTTTTTTTTACAACTTTATGGTATCGAGTGATTTTTTGATAAGTACAACAACAATCATTCCAGTGTATCCCACATATAATTTTATTGCATAATTTCTATATCAAGGTTAGTGCGGTTAATAATATTAGCCCGGTATTAATTACACGACCTTCACTGTCAACTACAGATTGGTTGAAATTGAAGTTATTTAAGTTAAATGTCATAGTACTAATACCTAAAGCAGTAAACCATATACCTACTATATGCCAAACCGCTAAGAAAAAATGAAAAGAACAAGAATTGTTGAAACCGGCATATTGGAAGATTAATCGACCAAAATATATGTGAGCAACTACGATATTATAAGTTTCTTCCTCTTAACCAAATCTGTAACCTTCAATAGTAGATTTTTTTTGTAGTTTCCCTGATTAAACTAGAGGTTACCAAAGATCCATGCATAACATTGAATAGGGAGCCGTCGAAGACTCCAGCTACGCACGGCTAACATGTGAAATGAGTGTATAAGGAGTGGACAACCTATCGTTCTATCCTATATAGTTTGTGAATTTAAAATAATTTATTAAGTAGTTTCGTTAGTTATTTATTTACAGTGATAAATTATCTGGTAATAGTAAGTTATTTAGTTAGAGTTAGTAGTTTTTATATTAATGTATTCAGTGTAGTGTGTAGTTATTCAGTTGTGTCCTACAATTGAATAAAATATCTATTATGATTGAATAACTCGATGAAAAGCACTGGAAACGTGACAACCTATCGTTCTATCCTATATAGTTTGTGAATATACGAGAACTTGACACGTTTCCAGTGCTTTTCACCGAGTTATTCAATCATAATAGATATTTTATTCAATTGTAGGACACAACTGAATAACTACACACTACACTGAATACATTAATATAAAAACTACTAACTCTAACTAAATAACTTACTATTACCAGATAATTTATCACTGTAAATAAATAACTAACGAAACTACTTAATAAATTATTTTAAAATATTAATAACTATTGCATCTAAATAATTACTCAATTTTTTTTGACAAAACATATCATTTACTATTCATTCATGTTTTTTTAAGATAATAAAATATCCATTTATATATAAAAAAATAAACAATTTTATAGTTACTATCAATAAATACGAAATTGTTAAAAAAAATAATAAAAAAATTATGTAATTTTTACCCTGAGTGGAGTAGCATCGACAAGAAAGAATGTGTCTCACTCCCAACCCTAAAGTAGAAGTGGCCAACAGACAATAAGTACACAAGACAGTTGAAAAGTTAAAAGGGACTAAAAGTAGAAGTGGGCCACACAGAGAACACCCCCATGGACTCTATTTGGCCCAACTAACTTAATTGACACTCACCATCATCCCAATGCCTGCCGACTACTTTGCTTTGCTACGACTATGTAATATGTATATGGTATTGGTCGGGTTGTGCACTATTTTAGCGCAGGGTGACCCTCGCTCCGGTTTCGTTTCGGCCTTAAAAAAGTGGAACCACACTGATAAAGTCGGGTTGATTTGCATTTTCAAGAATGGACTCATTGCTATTGGTTCAGTGGTTCTGGTCCAGTTTTCGACCGGTCTTAAACGAAGCTCAATATTGGTCCAGTTTTCAAGAATGGACCCATTACTTTTGCTTCGTCTAATTTGGGGCTTGTTCGTTAAACGTGCTTTATAGTTTATACTGTAGACGCCATATAATTTTTAGAAGTAATGTATTAAATATGTAATTTCAAAAACTTCCTTAAGAGAGACACTGGGCCTCGTAGGCTAATTAATTAGCCCATTTTCCATATTTCGTTGCCCACTTCCAAGCCCAAGTGATTTTTCAAGTTATTCCGTCTGGGCCCTTGGGTATTTTTGCTTCAGTTTGTTAGCTTAAGTTGGTAAACTGTAATATTGATACGTAAGAGTGGGTCATTTCTAAACAACCCTTAATATGTAGTATCATATTAACAGATTTATTGAGAAGATTAAGGGTTCGTATGCAGCGCCGGTCCTATAGTTTTATAGATCCGGGGCGGAAAATAACTATGGGCCCTAATATTATACTCCCTCCGTTCGACAACATATGGACGTTAACCTTTTGGAATGATTTTTTAGGAGCTAAAAACAATATAAATTAACATTTTTTTAAAAAATAATTTTTATATAGTTTTTAACTCCTAAAAGTATAAAATATTTATGCACACTATTTTAGAATGATAAAAATATATAAATATTTACTTTTTTTATATTTGTTTTTATAAATTTATAATTAACAGTAATAAGTATGAAATTATTTTTTAAAAAAAGTTAATATTTTATATAGTTTTTTACACCATAAACATGGTGCATGAGAATATTAAAATGTCAAATTTTAATTAACTAAGAGGGAGTAGTAAAATTTTGCAAATTATCCGTATAGGCGTCCCAGTTCCATTTCAATACAATGAAAGTGAACAAAATTTTGGAATACTTTGACTAATAAATAAAATTACTTAAATAATTTTTTTAAAACTCGAAATTTAAAATGGACTTGTGGGCCGGAATACCGTATACTTCACTTGGACTTTTGGACATGTGGGCCTATTTATTCATTGTCATTATTAGTTTTATAATTTTTATGGGTTTTTTTTATATGGGCTTAAGACTAATATTACCTATATAAAATTATATATGGACCCTTACAAAACTTGGGCCTTGGGCGGGTGCACTTGCTGCCCTTGCTGTTGGGCCGGGCCTGTTCGTATGAGACGGTGTTAATAAACTGACTAAAATTATAAACAGAGTTAAATTTATAAACTGTTGGTAAAAAAGTAGTTAAAAATTTAAACAACAAGATAATCTCCGTATGAGGTGAAAAACAGTTTATTTGTAAAAATTGGAATTTATTTGGTTGTTATTAGGGGTATTGTGGTACTTTCAAACCAAATAAGATAAAAGGAAAGGGGTAAAAATGTCTTTTGGAAAATAAACACCTAAAAAAAGCACCGAAAAGGAGCTTATTTTTTAACTCCTTTTTTAAACTGTTTTTCCATGTTTTTTGTACCCCAAACAACCATTTTAGCTGCTTAAAAAATAAATAGGTGTTTTTACTTAAATTTTACATGTTTTTTTGTACTCCCATACACATCCTAAAAGTAACTTACGAAGTTACGATTATAATTTGATAACAGGTGATTATTCGTTAAAATAAAATTATTCGTTGGTATTAATTATTATACGTTAGAATGAAATTTATAACGACGGATAATTACATTGTTATGTGTGAATAATCATGTAAAACAAACGAATAATTTCTGTGTACACAGGTACACCCGAACCATCCTCCAGATACGTTACTCCTAATTATCCAGAGGCGGACCACAGAGGGAGCGCTGGGTGAAATTTTCTTGTAGTTTTTTTTTTGTGTGTGTGTGTGTGTAACGTAATTAAATTTGAATAAAATTAGATTTACATTTGGGTTTTCGGTTTACGAGTTGTTGACACAATCACTTGCTATTGCCATCAAATTAGACTTACCATTTCCAGGTCGTTGATATGCCTTGAATCTGTTAGGTGACAAGGAATTTGTATGTGGTTTGAAAAAATACTATAATTTGGTTACGTACCATCTGTTGTGTTGTGGCAGGGCAGTAAAACTACACTCTTAACACACTGTTATTTCTTGTCCATTGGTTGTGTATTTTATCTTGATCCTTGGTATAATTCAGGTTTTCAGTTCTGTGAAATAAACAATGAGTGGATTTACAATGAATTGGTAGTGTTTTTGAAGTTAGTACATACTGGTTGCTGATGCACTTATAGTATGAAAAATCAGCAAATCAGGAAGATGAATTATTTTCGCAGTAGATAATGTTGCAGAAAAGGTTGAAAACAAGATCATTTTCGCAGTAGATAAGATGCGATTCTATGTTTTTGCTCATGAGAGGAGATCTCTTAATCTTCTTACACATTCCCAGTTCACCATTTAACAATCAGTCTAAACTTGTTCATAAAACTACTGAGGCAAATTTTGCAATATCCATTTCAATTGGACTTTCAAGAACATACAAAACTTTGAACATTAAACGCTTGGATCGGAAACTAGATACTAGATACATACTCATATCAAAACTCTCGGTAACCCAAATGGATTGCAAACATCTCATGTGAGACTACATCACAAAGCACCTAAGCTACAAAATGTGTTTGAGTTGCTCCAGCTGTGATACTAAGTTCGTGAAACGATTCAGAAAACTAATCACTCAAAAAAAAAAAGGAAAAAAACACCACCGTCATGTTCGGTAAGCCACCAGCGGTTTAGAATTGACGCCTTGGCGGTCTTGCCTCAGCTGCGGTCACTCGGATCTGCCTACCATCAAGATCCTGCATCCCATGGAAGTAACCATCAGAACAAAGCAGCAATAGGAATACCATTAAGAAACAGTGTTAATATAGTGATAGACTTACAGCGCCGTCCAAGGATTCGATTGCCTTGTTGACCTCATCACTGGAGTTATATGTAACAAACCCGAAACCTCTTGACCTCCCGCTTTCTCTGTCATAGATAACCTTGGCTTCCACGACATTGCCGTGGTCACCAAACAAGTCCCTCAAAGCTAAATCATCAACACCCCATGAAAGGTTGCCAACATGGATCCTGTGGTTACTGTCAAAACTAGATCCACCCGGACCGCCCCTTGGTGCTCTTGGAGACGAATAGCTTTCATTTCTAGGAGGTGGAGGTCCGGCATTCACCCTAATTGCTCGGCCTTGCAGTTCCTGTTACAACACATTGCCGTCAAACCATGTAATAACAAGCTAAGGCAACTAACACAACAGATAGCAAATGGCCCAGTGATAAGATAATTTACATAGCCATTGAACTGCTGAGCAGCTGCTTCGGCTTCCTCGACGCTGGACATGGTCACAAACCCAAACCCTCTGCTCCTTCCACTAACTTTGTCATAGATAACCTGCACCAGAGCAATCATTTTAGCTCTTCACAATTCAGAACTGAAGGTATCACCAATAAATAACACAGCACCAAATACAACATTCATGAGATAGCATGACTAAGAAAATACACGAATCGGAAGAACAATCTCCATCCATAGCCAGAAAGTACCACAATTAAGCAATATCAAGTTCAATTAAGCACTACAACATTCAAAATCCCCAAACAATAGCTATTGAAATTTACCAGAAGAGATAAAAAGGATATGAAATTGAATGATACCTCGACCATCTCGACAGTACCAGCGCTCTCGAACAAGCCAGCGAGCTGAGCGCTGTCGACATTGAAGGGGAGGTTACCGACGAAGAGCTTGAGGTCAGCGGAGAATTGAGGCTGACCGAACGACTCCTCTTCATCCTCCTGCTCGACCTCGGAGGAAACCGCGACGTTCCGGATAAAACTGGATGAGAGCGCCGGGAAGCGCTTCGCGGCGGGAAATGCGACAGAGAAAGAGGAAGCCGCGGCAGGAGCGAGCGTCCTGAGGGAGGACGGGAGAGAGTGGAGAGACTGTGGAAGAGACTTGGGAGTGGGGACTGCGAAGGAGGAGAGAGTGAAGGAGGAAGTGGAAGCCATGGCCATGGTGGGAGGGAGGGAGGGTTTGGCGCCGTTGAAGGTGGAAGACGATGGCGATAAGGGAAAGAGACCTAAAGAAATGGATAGAATAAAATGGAAGGTCTTGAATTGTTAGGGTGGTTGGATATTTATCGGCGAATGGCGATCGGTATGGAACGCGTCGTTTAAGGGTTTATAGCTCAACAACTGGGCAAGTGGGAGTAAAACGCGTCGTTTCAAGCGTTTTTTTTTTTTTAGGGCTTGTTGATGGGCAAGTTGGGGACCTTCGATCGGGATTGGAGGAGGAATGGGGTGGTTTTGTGATAGGGTTCAAAACGTCAAACTCTATTTTTTACATCAATCGAAATTCGAAACATATTTCGACATTTCTACTTTTTTCGTGATTAGTTTCAACATAACAACTCTATTCGTTGAGTTTAAATTATTGTACTCAGTAGTTAGGTTTTGGTTTGGGAAATTTTGGGTGAATGATGAATTTGTGGAAACTACAAAAAATGAATTTGCATTGTTAGATTTTTGTTATTCTGCATGGGAGGATATGACAAAAAAAAAGTTGAGAATAGCATAAAAATGTCTCAAATCACAGACCGAAAGCCCTAAATCGATTGAGAGCAATGACGCGGGCCACGCGGCCACACCGAGTCCGATTGGAACCCAAGCATCGAGCGGCAGGCGGATCTGGAGAGCAAATGGCCAAAGACGGATTGAGATTGTGGATGTAAATGGCGGTGGTGCAGTTGGAGATGGAGGATAGGAGATGGAGGATATCTGATTTTTTTGAGAGCGTGTGGACTACTCCCCGAGCGCATACTCCATCCCCAAGAAAGGGGGTTTCCCAAAGTTTTTCAAATCTCCATTTTATCTATTAGAATGAAAGGATAAAGTTTTTGTATAGATTTATTAATAAAAATAAATCTAGAGAGAGGGAGAAACGTACTTATACTCAAAAAACTCACCCCACCATCCCCTGTCCACCACCACTTTCACCACCACCGCCCTATATGCAAAGCCTCCATCGCCTCATTTCGTCTAGGTTCCACTTACCACGATAGATGGCGTTTTGATAGACCGCTGACCAACAGTGTCACCATGGTGGTGCTTGACATAGTTCTTTATCTGCATCTTCGATTACACGGTCTTCATTTCGTCTAGGTTCCACTTTATAGTAGGGTGCTTTTATTCTCTGGCTACGCCTTTATTTTCTATTTAAAGTAGGGTGCTTTTAGTCTTTGGCTACTTGATTTCTCAAGTATTTTTGTGTATAAAAAAAAACTAAACACTCCAAGTCATATATTTTGGTCATTGATCAAGCATTCGAAAAATATAAGGCAAATTTCATGTCTTATTATCATCAAACACGAAAATTAAAATGCAGTTCAAATGCTCAAACAATACATAAAATCCCGAGTTCAAAAGAAAAAGGCTAATTTGTCTATACATGTATTAGCTTCATGAGAAATATGAGTGATATCGAGCGTTTTATTGATGAAATCAATCACAGGGTTGGAATCAGACTCCAATATATATCACTTTCCTATAACCTTACTACCATGCTAATCGATGACCACCTATCACACCCCAAAGTTCTTTGACAAGGACCTAGCAAAGACCAAATATGGTGAATAAAACATGACTTTTACTTACCATAATCATTTATGATTACCTTTATTGTTGTGGCAATCCATCATCGCTATGAACAAAACCATCGGTGTTTACTTCCACCCATCCTACATTCTATCACCCGCCCCGCTCTATCATCCGTAAATCCTTCACCCGCATCTAACCCGTGCGAGTGAGCGGGTGGTGCAGGTGATATTATTGGATATCCAATTTTGAGTTCAACAATACGTGAAAAATACACAACTTGTAAAACAACAAAAAAAAAATATTTCGGATTCTAGTTCAACAATATGTGAAAAATACATAAATTAGAAAATAAAAACAGCGTGAATATCTTCAATAAGATAACAATATAGAAGCATTTTCAAATTAGCCAATAACAATATAAACACAATATAGAAACATTCAAAGATTAGCTACATAATTTAATTTTCAAATTAACTACGGAATCTACTAAAAATATAAACCCAAACATAAAAGCACAATATAAAATCAACATGAGAAAGTGATAGCAAAAGAAAGAAATTTATGGGTTTTTTAAGCGGTAGAAAAGTAAAATCATATGTTTAATTGGGTTATTGGATTCTTATTGGGTGATGATTGGTGCGGGTTAATGAGGCGAGTTATATATAGGGTTGGAAATAACCCGTGGGCATCCGCTCCACCCACTTCACCCGCATAAATTTTGCGAGGGAAAACCTATAAAAAATTGTGTGGATGAAGGGGTGATCCACCTTTTTCTCTTGGATCTCGACGGTAAACCCTTAATCGATCTTCACAACTTCTTTGTGCCCAAGGTCTTATTACTTGGGGCCCAAGGGTTGAGGAAAAAAATTATATAATAAAAAATAATTATCATAATAAAAATAAGGGGTAATTTATGGGGTAATATTGAAATCAACGTCCGCTGGTTCGTTTTGCTTGATTGTTCGTGGGTTGGGTTTAGTTGGTGTTTTTTTTGGCGTGACGTTAGTGTCTGGTATTTCATTCGTTATTAGTGTGTAGGGTGGATCTCGGCTGATCGGGATCGTGGTTGTGCCTTCGCGATAGTGCCTTTGTCTGGGAGGTGCTTTCTCGAAGTTCTGTCTTCACACTATCAAAGGATTATGCCATATTGTACAAGCTATCCAACGATGCTACTCTAGTAGTGCTCGTCTGCTCAACTTGCCTTCCACTATCGTTTTCGGCTGAAGTACTAACATCTAACTCCCATGATTAGATTCAAGACTTATTTTCCATCCCGCTTTAGTCTATTGCAAATTGTCGATTTGTTGCTTATATTTTTTTGAGACGGTGTTCCCATATGCCGAAAATCAGGCCTGTCTGATCTCAAATTATTACTTTTTGAGACGGTAACCGGTGATTGAAGGTGAGATTTTTTTTTTTTTATCTGATGAAGGTGAGATTCTAGATTCAAATAGCTAAACAAACCTTAGTGACATTTGGAGCAAAACACTTTTAGCGGATCGGGTGCAAGACTCGAGTATTTAGGAATTGAAAGCCCAAATTAGAAGGAGTTGGGCCACTCAACGAAACCAGTGAATCCACAACAACGGTCACTTGAGAATTTTTGTTGTTGCTTTCTTTAATTGAATTACACTATTTTGATGTCACTGATTTGGATTTTGTGGGTTTCAAGTGTTGCATATAATTTGGGTAGGCATATGTATACTATTCAGATGAAAAGAGATTTAACTAATACGCGTTTCGGGAATTCATTCGATACTTTGGTTCCTTACTGGGGTCGTGTGCACGGGCGCGGCCCAGCACACAAATCGAGTGAAGTTTATTCTAAAACCAATTGACAATAGAAGTAATAATTCACCGACTTATATACTAAGACTTGTTATATTCAACTTTTGATGTGAGACTCTTTTGACATCATTACATCTCTCAACATTGAGTTGCCTTATTCCCCAGTTTTACCTGTACCCAACGTTATTATGGTCCGTAGGATGTTTCTTTATTAATTATCATCCAATTTTATGTCTTTCACTTGTTAACATAACTAATGCTCGAAAAACATGTATTGTTGGTCACTTATAACACATACTTGTTCGGTATATATCATCTAGTTTATGTCTTTCACTTATTCATTTGTCTAATGCTCGGGAAAAAAATCTTTATACTCTTACGTACGTTCTGGTTAAACCATTCAACCATTCAAGTTTTAAAGATATTTCATCTCATTCGATATTAAAAATAGCATCAAAGTTTTAAAGATATTTAACTCTACTTATTGTTTTTTCCTTTAAAAAAAAACCCATGAGTTATTTGCACATTTTCTTTGATTGTCGGCATAGAGGAATCAAACAAAGAAATCACAAGAGATACCAAAAGTGTAACATGCCGATTTCTACTTTGGTTCTTTCAATTTTGTTGCAAAATCTATCATACAAAAGCTAAATGTATACATATCTAACACAAGCTTTCAAGAGGTTGACATATTGAAGCAATAACCTCTTTTAGGCAATGGATGATTTTTTTTAATTTTTTTTTATCTTCATCTTTTATTTATTAAAAAAAAGGGTTAAACAAAATGACAAGTCCACATGGTAGTCACCATAAGTGATCCAAAGACAATTCAATCATGTGCAGTATCTCTTTTGTATTGTTTGCTTTCAGGTACAACGAACCCTCTTTGTTTGGCCCTTCATCCTCATCCAAACGCCACCCAATTCAATTTATTCATACTTTTTAAAATATATTTTATATTTTAAAAAATACGAAACCCTAGAGATTTCAATCTTAGTAATCGAAATCAAAGTAGATCCTACATGTTCATCCCCGTTCGATTGGAGATTAATTGCTGAATTTTAGTAGGGAAGGTGTTTGTTTTATCTTCTCAATGATTCCTTTGCATTTAATTTTAATTGATTGTATTTAATTTTCATTATAAAATAAGGTTACGTTATTAGAGTTCAGTGTATGTGTTCAACTTACATTAAGACCACATTATATTTTAAAACTGTTTAAGTACGTTACTTGTCTGTTTAGAGGGGTTCATTTTGGCAAAAAACTTGTCTTCTGTTTTTTTTTATTAAATATTCATATAGGTTAGTACATTATATAGTATAAGAATAACTCAAAGAATAAGTGTCATTACATACATTGAACACAATCACAATTCATATATATATATATATATATATATATGATGTTAAGAATAAAGTGATTTTTAATCACTAAAGTAATGCATAGAATCATGTTAAGTATTGAGAAGTTATTATAAAATCGGTGTTATTATAAATTGTTGATCGCAGTGCTCTTTTTATATGTTTCATACTTCTTGATTGTAGCACTAGGAGATAAGGAGTTGAAACCTTGTTTGGATGATGCAGTCAATTCTTTTTTTTAAAAAGTAAATAATTCGAAATCCCAGATAACAATAGAAATTTGGGAATTGGTTTGGTAGATCTGTCAATCGGGTTATTTGAGTCGGGTCATTTCAGATTTAGGGTAAAACGGGTCTCGGGTAGATCCAGGTTGACTTGAACTCGGGTTTGACCCGGTTTCGGGTCAAATCGGATCGATTTTGAGTTTGTAAAATTTTTCTTTTTTAAATTAAAAAAAATCATGATTCGGTAATTTTACGATAATTTAAAAATGCTAAAATTAAAGACTTGGTTCATAAGTTCTAGTGCTTGTAAATATATACTATATTTGTAAAAAAATATTTGATTTTTATTATTTCTCGTAATTTTTAATAAAATTTAAAAATATATAAAATATCAAAATTTTAAATAATTTCTTAAAGATAATTTCATGCAATTACTAATAAGCATAAAATTATTTTAATATTTTAATATATTTTTAGAGTTTTTATCTTCTTAAAAAATGTGATGAAAAATAAAAAATCAAATACTATGGATTGGAAGGAGTATTAAAAAATACAGATAAATATAAAAGTTTATTTGAAAATGAAAGATCAAGTGATTGTAATTATAAAATGTAATAAGGCTCTGTTTGGTATCCATTACCGGGAATAAAAAAATGGGAATCGGAATGAGTGATTACGGTTTTGGTGTTTGGTACAACAAAACACGGAATGAAATCGATTACCGGGTAATCCTTTCATCCCTAATTTTGGGCATTTTCCATTCCTCATCTAAACCTAGGGGATGAGCCATTCCCAATTTCTACCCCCCAACTCAAACCCAACAACCCTAATCTCCCTCTTCCTCCATCTGTCTCCGATGTCCCCCACCACCACTGGCTGCCGCCGCCACCACCACAGGCTGCCGCCATCAGGATGCTGACACCCCATCAGTTGATGTGGAAGATAATAAAGATGCAGTAACTCCACCCGCTGCCACTGTGCCACTAGGGACTATCAATTTGGATTCTGGGGAGGGTGACGGTGATGCTGACATAGCTGAAGTGAAGACAGTCAGGGACTGAGATGCATACATCAAGGATCCTACAATAGTTGAAGAGGTTGAAGTATTAAGGCGATCAAAGCGTATTTCCAAAGCTAGTAGCTTCCTGATGAGTCCATTTGAGCGAGAAAAGATCAAGAGGCGGCCAAAGTACACCGCGAAAAAGTCATTGTTAAGTGAGGAGGATCATGATTTTATGTACATCATTCTACGGAGCAAACGATATTCTTTATTTATTTTTAGTCATTATATCACTAATAACCAATACACCCTGTGCTGACAGTGTATTAGTTGTGTATTATTATGTTGACTATATTTGTAATTCATACTGTTTGCTTGTTTCTAGGGATTTTTGGGTCACAATCATTTCTGGACGTGTTGATAAGTCGTTTTTTAAACCAATTATAAATAAGGACATGTGGATGGACTGCGGGGTAACTTTGCTGACGGGAACGACATTTTCATATCGTTCTTTACCTTCTCTCTCTCTTTTTTTTTTCGGGTAATATTTGTGGATGTATATTTAGTGCTGACAGTAGTTTGTTAATTTCCCGTGTAGCATATTGAAGCAGGGTTGTACCATATGAGGAAGAGGATTCGTGAAGAAGCTGCCAATTATGAAGATTCTGTTGTTCTTGATTGGGTGTTCTACCAAAAGTACCTGCCATTGAATGCTGAATCATATGAAGAAGATCTTCCTGTGTCAGCAATGATTGCAAGTTATTTTCTTGACATTTATCCTGACAAGTATGGTAAGCCATGAGCGTCAGCAAAGAAGATATACACACCTTTCAACCTGATCAACAAGCATTGGGTGGCTTTGGAGATTCTGATTGACGAAAAGGTGATAAATGTATACGATTGCAATGTCTATGGGGTTGCCAAGGGTGTGCTAGAAAGAGAATTGCAACCGATTCCTCATTGGCTTCCAATCCACTTGTTGAAGGATGGAATTTATGAAAACATCAGTTCTACTCATTTTGAGATAAAGATGGTTCCTGACATAGTTCAAGATAAATCTGAGTGTATATTCTTAACCAACTGCTTGCTGACATACAGTTATTTATATTTAGCACGTGTGTGACATAGTGTTATGTATTATTCATTGTGTTTGTGTGTTGTGTGCAGGAGTGCATGCGGGGTGTTCACAGTGAAAGCAATTCAGGCTGCTGTATTTGGTGGAGATGTCACAACAATCACCAATGAGAAGTTATTCTGCTACAGAGAACTCATTTGTTCAGATTTGATCAAGGAGTCTTGGAGTTTCATAATTTGAAAATATGATGTGTTAGGACTATGTCAGTTCAGTTTGAGATGTTAGTGCAAATACTATGGATAATTGGATATGTAGTTTGGACCCTGTCAGCAAGTATATTAACTGTTTTAGGACCATGTAGTTTGTGTAATGTTAACGTACTTCAATTACCCATCTGGGTGTTTGCAACAAGTTTATTAACTAGTTTCTTGTTGCATGTTGTACTTAATTGTGTTACAATGGCCAATGGCATTTTCAAAACCAAGTGTGACATAGTTACAAATGACATATAATGTGTTCAACCGAAGATGATATATAATGTTTCAAAACCAAGATGACATCCAATGTTTGAAAACATGGCGATGTCTCCATGTCAGCATTGACATTTGAATATAAAAAGTAACTTTTTAACCAACAAATTCACATTGTATGCAATGTCGATCACTAACTATATATGAGCCCCTTGCTGACACCATCACTTTGAATACTTCATTCTCCTCTTTAGCTCACAAACAGATACCTTTCTTTTCCATGGGGGTCTTCCTGGTCTGTTCCTAACATTGGGAGGGTAACATTTGACAGATCTTATTGCATCAGGGACATTTGTTCCGTCTTCTGTCAGCATTGGGTATATTGTTTCATCATATGCCAATTTTCAAGTCTCATTTGTGTAAAAACTGGCAATAAAGTCTGATACATTTGCCTTTATGTGTATGATGGCTGAAAGAGCATGGACACATGGGATCTTCTTTATATCGAAAAACTTGCAAGTGCATGTATGTGCTGACAGGTCTATTATTGCATGAGACCCTTGTCCTTTCACCTCAAACTTGTATGAATCCATCCTCTCAACTCTGTATGCCCCAACTTCCTCTTGTAGTTTCCTAATTACCTCTAGTATTGCTGGTGATAACCTGTCTTTATTTTTAGATGCCCTTTCCCTTTGCTCTTGAAACCATGTTGTGAGTTTCTCTCTAGCAAAATTCAGCAGTGCAACAATGGAGTAATTCTTTTTCCCCTTGAAAATGGCGTTTAGGCTTTCTGCATTATTCGATGTCATCATATTGTATCGGTTGCATTTTGCATGTGCTCTAGCCCACCTTTCAACCATTGCTGACAGTAAATATTCTAACAGCTTGGGGCAACTTTCCTTTATGCGGTCAAAATATGTATCGAAGCCCGCAGTAGTGTAACTCTCTGCTGCTTGCTTAAACCAACTTGTCAGGTATCTTTTCTTGAAGGTGGCTCTGATGTTTTGCTCCATGTGCCACCTACATATGCAATGGGTTGCACTCGGGTAAACCAATGCAATCGCTCTTGCAATGCTGACATGTCTGTCAGACACAAACACTAAATCATTGGATGGAGGAACAACCTTCAGCAGCTGATAGAAAAACCATTCCCAAGAGTTGTTATTTTCCGTGTCAGCAATACCAAATGCAAGGGGGTAAATATTCCTGTTTGCATCTTGCGCAACTACTCCAAGCAATGTCCCTTTATATTTCCCAGTTCAAAATGTCCCATCAATAACAACAACCTGTAAAAAAAGGGGGAGAGAAAGGTGAGTGAAACAATGGAAAGAGAGCAAGGAGACTGATTACTAACACTGATAATGACATACCTTTTTCAAAACAGGGAATGCCCGAATGCATTGTCCAAATGATAAGAATAAGTATTTAAACTTGTCATCATTGTCTGTTGAAATCAAGGCCACAGTTCCATCATTTTTCTCCATGAGCATGTGGCAAAATGATGGCAAGTCAGCAAAATTTGATTCTGATGTCCCTTTGTCTCTTTCCTGAGCAATTTTTTATGACTTCCATGCTGTCCAATAACTAATGTGCATCATTTTTTCTGTTCTCAGTTTATCTATTATCTGCTTTGGATTGTATCCGCTGTCAACACTGGGTAATTAGGTGTATATTAGGATGAATACAATACTAAATAATGTGATACTTGAACTGAACTTTATCTAATGCACAAACTCACCTGGGTTGGATGATGCTTGCAACCACTGAGCAAGGGGCTTTCCTGTAATTTTTTGTCCTGACATCCCATGTGCATGTGTGTATATGATTGTACACTGACACCTCGTAACAAGTGGGAGAAATAGCCCTTACATGTAGCTTCCATCAGCATTGGGCATCCACACAGTGCACCCTAAAATACTTGGGATCTGATTTTTTTACTCGGAAACCAAATATTTCTCTCATTGATAATATATGTAAAGCATCCTTTATTGCTTGCTTTGATTCAAAGGTTTTCCCAACATACATCATCTTTGATGAGATATTATTGAAACTATCCATGCTAGAGCGGTCATCATGGTACTCTTCTAGAGTTTTATCGCTACTGCGAATTGAAGAATGTAAGCTTCTCCAGGTGTCAGCATCATAATTGGTGTCACTATCATCTTGTATATCATTATCCATATCAGCTGATGCCACACTCTTCATTTTTTGGTCAGCAATCAATGTCAATCTATTTTCATCGATGACATGGTCAATTAACCTAAATGATTGCCTACTCTTCCTGTCTTCTGTGTCAGCAATGCGTAGCGGTTGTGTCTTTATGTTGACACACAACTCAATAGCAAAGTTTACACCATCAAGTGCCGATATATCTAGAAACTCTTTTAAATCAGCATCACAGTCAATTGTAAGTGGGGCTTTAAGTGTTTTGTATGGGTGCAAATGACTGAAATGCAATTCAATTTTGTTATCTACATTGAATTTGTTGCACACCTTTCCTTTGAAGTCATGTAGTGTGGTTGAATCATCTAGCATAAACACTTTCGAGGTAGTATCTCCAAAGAATGTTGGGCCTATGTCAGCAAATATCCATGTTCCACCATATACGATTGTAATCACATGAGGTGTCATTTAGTTGTGACCTATCAATACATTCCAGAGAGATATACAATGAGTTGGTATCAACAATGTACAGACATATGATGCAAACCAATTGAATTCGTGTCAGCACTACAAATCGAAGTTATATCAATGCTAGAAATTTCAGATTGGAGTAGGACACAGTAGTGATACTATAATTACTATTGAATTCGTGTCAGCACTATAAATCGAAGTTATATTAATGCTAGAAATTCCAGATTCGTGTCAGTACTACAAATCGCAGGTAAATATGTGCAATAGATCGAAGTAGGACACAATATACAATATTTACCATTGAATTCGCGTCAGCAATATAGATCGGAGGTGGAAGAATGCTACAGATTTAAGTAGAATACAACATATAATAATTATTATTGACAGATCGAATATAGATCACTGTCACAGATCCGATGCAGACCATGATATTGACACAATAAACATCAAAATTGTTGACATGAGAGCAAAAACGAATTCGAATAATACACGATCTACAAAAGACGGGAGTTGAGCAATAAGATACAAAACAACAATTCACAAAAAAACGACAATTCAGTACCAATAATCCAACAATTGTATGAATGCTGACTTAAAAAACGACAATTCAGTACCGTTTAGGCGTTAGGAACGACAATCCAGAGATTCAGAGGGGGAGATCGGTGATGGAAATTGAAGATGATCAATATGGGGGAAGAGATGCAGTGTCAGCACGGGGGGGGGGGGGGGGACGGGGGAACGTGTGTGTTGATGAAGGTGGATAGTTTGCAAAATATTCCAATAAGGTGGATAGTTAGCTTATTTGGCCATGATTTATGGACAGTTAGCTAACTGCCCCTTTTTTTTAATAAGTAAGAATTCGGAATACCAAATAAAAGTTTGTTAAATTAAGAGGGCAAATCGTCATGATACAACAACTTACAAATAACAAACCAATTAACCAAAGTAAACCGAGGAAAATAACTCTAAAAAAACTATGAACGAAGAAGGAGATCAAATGAGCGAGGATGAAAGACTCGGCAGGAGAATGTGGATAGTAAACGCATGGAAAAGGTGAAGCTGACACGAAAGTGGTACATTGTTAGATCTATCTTAACTAAATACTATAAAAAAATTATGTTCATCTGAGCTTAATGATAATATTTACACCCATAAATTTTACTATATGCACCACATCTACGCCTCTTGAATCACACCCCTGCTCCTCTTGAGTCACACGCCTGCCCCTCAAGAGGCGCAAGGTATTTTAATGTAAAATACCCTGCGCCTCTTGAGGGGCAGGTATGTGACTCAAGAGGAGCAGAGTGTATTTTAAAAAAAATATAAAAAGTGAGATATATGGTGTAAATAGTAAATTTTGTGGTGTAAATAACATTGGCTTTAAAATTTCAATATGATTAAGATATATATGACATAGATAACTGATGATGTACTTATATATCCATTTGTCAGATAAATTTTTATTCATTAGTAAGTAAGGATGTTCTTGTATGGTAAATGGGCTTATTTTTCCCCTTTTAGAAGTAAAAAATAGTGTCAGTGGAAAGCTAATGGTAAATAGGAAGAAAATATACAACAAAAATTATGGATCATTTTGACATATGTGGTGATCGATCACTATTCAATACCTATTGGAACATTATGACTGGCGGAGACAAAGGTCATGGACGACTAAGGATATTCTACAACACTATGTGTGCCTCATGGTACACCCTAAAATTATTTTTGTTATAAAACAATGTTAAATTTTTTAAAAAAAATTATATTTAACTTATATACACTCATATTCATATGTTTATGAAATTTTATCATAAAAAATTATAGATAATGAGTATTTGAGTTATTATAGAAAATGATTTTTCTATTTTTCTATAACATAATTTTTTATGATAAAATTTTATAAACATATGAATATGAGTGTATATAAGTTAAATATAATTTTTAACATTTTTTTAACATTTTTTTATAACAAAAATAATTTTAGGGTACACCATGGGGTACACATAGGGTTGTAGAAGATCCTTACTCGTCATGGACTCATGGGTGGGTCAAACTCCTGAATGGCCGAACGGGATTCCCTATCTCTAAACTCTAAAGGGATATGTCTCGTGCTTTTCCCTCCCCATCATCAAGATTAAAAAAAAAATTTAATTTAAAAAGAGAAAAGAAATATAGTAAAAGGAAAATTTTGTGAGGGAGAGATAGAGAGACGGGGGAAGAAAGGAGACAGTGAATCCTCATTGTTGACTGATTTGAAGGGAAAAATATGTATTTATTTTTAAAAGTTTTTTTTAAGAGTAATAGAGTTTAAAAAGAATGATAAATCACATAGGATAGAAATGTGAATATAGGAAAGATTTTTGTTTCTTTTAACTTTTTAGATTTCAAATAACTGTTATATTACAAATTTAACATTTTTTAAATATATTATTAAAAAAAATATTGTTCTCGATCAATGTATATATTTTTGTAAAAAAATCTGACAACAACCTTTATCTCCCCTTCAAATTATTTGGGTATATATAGTAGGTCATGTCCTATGTAACTTAAACCTTATTATTCCACTCTTACTAGCATATATCGAGGATATATTAAGCATAGTATTTAAGACTACACGTGTTTTGGGTGTCTCTGTCGATGTAATTTAGTGAAACGAGCTGTGGATTAATATGTTAACCGCTAATGGTCCCAAACTCAATAGTCAAATACATTATCTTTAACCTTTTAAGGAAAAAATGAGTGTAAATACTATTTAAAATATTATTTTTTATATGTAGGAAATTATTTAAAAAATTAATAAAATATATAATTTTATATCATTTTTTTCCTAAATAAGCGTGTGTAAATAGGAAATGCGTGTAAAAAAACGAGTGGAGTATTAATTATTACCTATATTATCTATTGATCTACTCCCCGTTCGGCAAAACATATAATTTATTTTTTACATATACTTTTTTTTAAATGATAAAAAGAATGATTACATATCATTTAATTCTTAAGGCTTTAATTTTTTTTTTACTAAAAATAAAATAAAATAGGCATTGTCCAGCTTGTTCTCGGGTCTTTGATGGTGATGTCTATGGCGATCATGTCGTGTCTTGTGCTGGTACTGTAGGCATTAAATATTGACATAACCTCGATTGCGACACCTTATTGGATATCTGCTACAGGGAAGGGATTTCTGCCTGTAAGGAGGTTGATATCGGTTTGGTTGATGGGCATGATAAGCCCCCTCCGTCCGGTGTATTTGCTTCTTTGTTCCTTAAACAAAGGGCGGGATGTGTGTGTCGATCTGATGAGATCCTCCCCCTTGACTCGGTTTGGGGTGTCTAACTTTGTGCCCGATCGTGTTGTTGTTGATGCTGGCATGCTGCTCAACGTAAGTGTGTCAAGTATCGGGATTTGTGCATGATGGTTGGCTATGGTTTCCTACCCTTCTCCTTCTCTTCGTAGGGGAGCTGAATATGGATGTTGTTGCCTTGCTGAAGCGGATTAAAAAATTCTCGGTATCTCAGGATGTTGGGGCTCATGCTGCTGCTTATATTTTTACTAGACTTAACTTTGTTATCGCTAAGGGAGTGCGTGCCCATATAATATCTCGCATACCCACTAATTTCATGTCAATTGTAATTATTGTATCTATAACAACAACAATAATAAAAGAATCAACACTTCAAGTTGTTGACCAGATAAAAGAGATTTTTGTGCCTTACCAAAATCCATTGCCTGAGTAAGAAGGACAATCGCTTATTAGTCACTGCTATGGGTTTGTTGAAAATTCTTGCATTCCGTCATTTCCAAATCCACCACAAAGTTGTAGCAAATAGAACATTCTAAGGAGTGCATGATAATGTTCTTTGTTGAACAAGTTCATAGCTAGCCATGCATAATCAGAAGATGCAAAAAACATAGGCCACAATTGTTGGGGGACAAACCTAGTCCAAATCTGTACTGCATAATTAAACACAATCGCGAAGCACATGTATAATAGTTTCATCGTCGTTAATTAGTACAGGGCGAGCAACTTGCGTCTGACATAAGCCTCCGCTTAAAACGAGCTTCATTGGTTAGTATGTGGTCTCGAATGACCAACCTTTTACTCTTTTCTTTTAGCTGACCTCATTTCGCTTACTTATGTACCAAAATGTATTAACGATTTATGGAGAAAAATAAAAATTAACGAGGGAAAATAATAAATACACCTAAAAAATGAGTCATGCATCCTAGCTCGTTTAAAACTCAAGTTCCTCACAATCTTAAAAATGTGCTCTTATTCAACTTATTTTCACGAACCGACAAGTCAAACTTGAAATACTCCCTCGGTCCACATAACACCTCTAATCTCTTCAATGATCTATATGTCACGTGACCATCTCAGAATTGCTGTTACCCAAATCTCCATCTCATCCCCTCCCCGTATCATTGCACGTGCAAACATCATATGTTAAGGGTGCACAATCAAACTAAACGCTAGAAAACGAGGTTACATATGTAAATTACAATACTTAATATAGTTCATACTCCATATAGTATAATGTATAATTATTTCGTGCTAGTAATTAATAAGATTATTTATATTTTAATCGTATCAATTATTATTCGTATATTGATTGAGCCTTTGAGATCTCTACATATTATAAACCAATTGAAACACACATGAGGTCCTATGGGGAAAAATGATGTGTAGTTGATGATCAGGGCAAATCAATACATATGAAAATACAAGTGGAATAGGATGTATAATTTTTTTAATTTTGGAGAAGCTATAGTTCAATTATTTAAGTATATGTACACAAGCTAAAAAATTGTTTGCAAGAAAGGTAGGATCATTGATCGATGATTTGAATAGAGCTAGAGATCAAATAATCAACATATCAAATGAAAATGGTGGGGGTGAGATATGTGTCAGATTGAAAATATGAATAAATAAGTTTTAGTATATAAGATAGTGAATTACTTCTTCTATTATCAAACACTTATGCACACGACCCTAAATCATGAGTCTCAACGGACTAGAACTAGCCACCAAAATCAGCTTACAAAGGTAGAAAGGAAGAGTGAAGGATAATAGCTTGAAGTACAACAAGGTCATATCATTTAATTAAAGGTCGTTTTATTAGGCCATCTCCCATGGTAAGCTAAAATATGAGTTTTTGCCTAATTTTGCTTCCACCTTAGGCCGAAACTCAATTTGGCCTTTTTGTTTTTGGCTTAATTTTTTTTAAAAAAGGTGAAATTTAGCTTCTTCTTTTGGAAGGCCAAATGTTATAATTTATTTATTTATTTTTAACTGTTTAATATTTATATAAATCTATAAATAATACAATTATAAATCTATATATTATATAATTAGAATTTTTAATTAAAAATAAAAGTTGTAATATTGTAAAGATATTCAAGAGTTCTTCGATATGACTATTTGACATATTTGAATTATCATTGCATAAATAATATTCTTAGAAATAACGACATTAATCTTTTTTTTTTCATTATAGATTCATCAAAATTGTAATTGTAATAAAAAATAAAGATAGGAACGAGTGACGTAAATGAGATGTTAAAGTCTGATTACATTAGTATTTATAGGAAGTTTAGCTTGTCAAAATTGGTTTACGGGGGTAACAAAAAAATCATATAATAAGTCAAATGAAAATATTTTATAGAATATTCTCTTTTGATAAGCTATTTTCTTTATCCGGCTATCCATTATGGCATATGGGGAAGATGCCTTCGTATAATAAACCATAGGATGACAATACTTCAATTTATACGATGCGCCGGTTGAGTTCCATCAATTAATCTAAACTAATTTTTTTTAAATGTTTCATTTTTTCTTAAAACAAAAAAGAACAACAAAGCTATAATTGTCTCTCTCTCTCTCTCTCTCTCTCTCTCTCTCTCTCTATATATATATATATATATATATATATATATATATATATATATATATATATATTGTATGGATCATTTGTGCACAAGCTTTAGGGTGTGCACTGTGCACAAATATTATTCGGTGAAATGTGAAACATTATTCGGTAAAATTTGAAGCATTATTCGGTGAAATGTGAGTATTGTTTAGGGGAATGTGAAACATTGTTTGGTGAAATTTGAAACATTTCGTATAAATTGTAAGTATTGTTTAGGGAATTGAGGTTTCTTTTATTTGAAATGGATGAATAAAAAAACTAAACATTATTCGGTAGAATATTACAAATTATTCAGTGGAATTGGGACGTTTTCATCTGAACTGAATGGAAAAAAAAACATAACAGTATTCGGTATAATGTTTCACATTTCATCGAATAATGCTTCAAATTTTACCGAATAATCTTTCACATGTCACCGAATAATATTTGTACACAGTGCACACCCTAAGGGATGTACACACCCGAACCACACCCTATATATATATATATTATTCAATAAGGTTCCAAGACCATCTACATAAAATAAAACGAACAACCAATATAAGTCCAACTGTATTACAGTTTACACATGGATACACATCAATGACATCATCACATGTTTTCTCAGCTCTTAGGTCATAGCTAGATCGATAAAATTGAAGTAGAATATAATCATATATAACTCTGTATTCAACAAAAGAAAAAAGATCACACATGCATTCATTACCATAGTTACATATTTCCAGAAATGTTATTGATCGGATTGCTCATTTGGTTTGATTCTAATGTATTTACTCTAGGATGATGTTATCTTAGATAAAGATATATGGTTTGTATCTAATGTGTTTCCTGTTATATATATATATAAATTACCATAGTTACATGTTTCATAAAAGAATAAAATTTTACACTAAGATAGCTTGATCCTTTATTAAATTAGAAATGACGTGGAACTTATGAGAAATATTCTTAAAATGTATTTTATTTAATTATAAAAATATTTTATTGGTCCATGACAACTCCGGTTTATGTATTACTAAGATTTGTTATTTGCGTTTTTGTGCGTTTTGTTAATAAATTATATTATATTATATTATTATTATTATTATTTATTAAATCTTATGTGAAGATTAAAATAGTTTTGTAACGACTTAAAATACGATGTTTTAAGATAACTTAAGATATGATGTTGATAATTAAAGTGATTCATTTTTTATGGGTGTTGCTATATACACCGCAAATCCGGATTAAGGATTTGCACGTCTTTAAGGACGTGCAATTCTGGGACTGTGCACGTCCACTAGCAAATCTGGGACTGTGCACGTCCTTAAGGATTTGCACGTCCTTAAGGACGTGCAAGTCTGGGACTGTGTAAGTCTGGGACTGTGCACGTCCACTAGTAAACCCCCTTGCACGTCTTTAAGAACGTGGGGATTTGCGGTGTATATAGCCGAAACGTTTTTTTATAGTGTGTAAACAGGCATTTTCTTTTCAACTGTTGAAAATTAAAGTTTGCTTTTGCTATAAAAAAAAATAACTAGGGTGTGTTTGGATTCCAAATGCATTATGTTTATAATGCAAAATAATAAGGCGGTGTTTGGTTAACAAAAATTTTAAGGTATTTAAATTTTGACATTTTTGGATTCTACGATATATTAATTAAAATGCAATTATTTTATCTCGATTTATGTGATTATTTGTTTAAATTACGGTTTTTACGAGATTTTTACGAGATTTTTATTTTTACAACCAAACGGACACATAAAACGAGGTAAAATAATTGCATTATAATGAAAATGCAATGGAATCCAAACACACCCCTAGTCACAAAATCATGGATGTATGTGTTGATATATATTATAGTCCACCCTGTTTTCAAAAAAAAAAAAATACACATGATATAAGATATGTAAGTTTATTTAGTTTTTTGTTACGCGTTTTTATATATCCTTGACACCTTCATAAACTTAGGGAGTCTCTATTATAGGGTTCGTTTGTACGACCAATCATTATAAATTATAATCAAACAAATCTTAATTTTTTGCTCATATTTGTATCACAAGCTCGTTTTTTTGTATACAAAATATCGGTTGGTATCAAGATATCGATATCGGGTGATATTGATATCATACCTCCCTCAAAATCAGTATATCAAATTAGGCCAAATTTGATATCTAGATATCAAGTGATATCGATATCTGGCGATACCAAACACAAATGTTAGATACACTAGATATCAATATCACTTTAAGTGAAATCGATATCTAGTCATACAAAACACTAAATATCAGATATCGGAGGCTGATATCTGATATCTAGATATCAATATCAAACGGACCCTTAGAACTAAGCAACAAAATAAATGAAGGTAGCTTAGTCATAGAGTGTCTTTTCGAACGAGAACCCGAAGTCCTTGATCATCTCGTCAATCCACGTTGGTAGGAACACTGTAGGTCGGATGCGCAATCTTATCGAAATCTTATAGACTTCGCTTCCCTGAAAATATGACGTATTATTAGCTCGGGTTAAATGCGTTGTTGTATTTTAAATTATACAAAATTATTTCCTTACTACGGTTGTTATAAAATCAATACAACATGTTATTAGCATTTCATTACTTTTATTAGTAAACTTAGTATGCCTTGTCAAATACCTTAATAGTATCGTTTTCAAACAAATCTAATTTGTAATAAGACATTTCAAATCAGGCATTGCATATCATTTTTAGAAGCAAAGAGGTGATTATACTCGTGGAAATCATCATACAGCAACACATTAATTTACTTCCTTTTTAATTTTTTTTTTGGGATTCAAACACATTAATTTGCTAAAAAAATCGCGAAATAAAACCACACCAAACCCAAACATAATTATATTTCAAACATGGTAATGCATTCAAATGATAAAGAAATGACCACATATTATTTATTTAATTAATTTAAATTTTAATAAAATCAGTACCAATCCTCTTTTAGGTAAATGAAAATAAGTCGGTTTTTATCTTGTAGGTGGACTTGCCAAATAAATCCCATTTCGAAAAAAAAAAAGGTGTAATGAATTTGCCAAAAATATCTCAAAAAATATCTATCAAAAATTTCCTAATCCTATCTTCAATCTTTTTGTGAATCACAGGTGCCATTTCCAAGTACAATGTACTACTCTGTGTTTGGACCAAAACAAACACCCAAAACGACGTCGTACCACTCGAGTTCCTCCTCTGTATTACAGGTGACGTACGGATGAGGTGGACACGGAAGCAAGCTGAGAGAGAAAGAAGATGAAAAAGAGTTGAAGAAAGCCATTAATATTTTAGAGAGTAAGCGTTAAAACTGCAAAGCTCTTTTTCCTGTGAGAGATCGTGAAGCTCCAATTTTTCGATTTCTTTTTACCCCCAAAACCCAAAAGAACTCATCTTTTTGAGAGTTTTTGGGGGGTTTTTCTCTCTCTTACACTGCTTTGATTTTTGATTTCTCTCTCCTCAGAGTAAGAGACCCATCACCCATCTCTCTCCCTCTCTCTCTCTCTCTCTCCTCATTTCTTATTGATTTCTTTTATATATTTTTTCCTCATCTCCATGTCTCTGACTCTGTGCAGCATAACTCCGTACCTTTTACTTCCTTTATACAAAATTAATTGAGCTTCATTGCTGGGTAACTCCTTCAATCCCCAACCCCCAATCTCTGATCTGCTCCTCTTAAGCGTAGATGGATGGTGCAGACATCCTTGAGGTATTATCAATTACTTAGAAAAACGCTTAATTTTTGTAGTCAATGGCGTCATTTTCACTCACTCTTTGAAAGGGGGTCAGTTACTCAGTTTCTGGAAGTTTGTGCGTGTGCTCAGATCCACCGTTGGCTGATTTTTATCACCTCTTTCAGTTTACTGCTCCTATGCTAGAGGCCGTTTTGCTTTATAGATTTTCTTATTTTAGGGTTTTTTGATCCGGTTTTGCTCTGTTTCGGGGTTTTTGGTTGATGATTTGGGGGAAATGTTATCGGATTCGGTCGGGTGGACCTTGGAGGGTATGGTTTTACATGTTTTCTGCTCATTTGGTTGATTTTAACATTTCAAAAATTCCAATCTGGATTGGTGCTGTTGCTTTTTGTCACTCCAACAAATGCAAATCTATCATCACTCCATAATTGCTCGGCAGTTCAATTTGGGTATCTTTGTTGATCTTTGATAAAAATTTCTTAGTTGTTTGTAGCTACATGTGGTGTTTAGGTTTTGTTGAAATTTCTTGACCTTTTGTGCTATGTGGTTGATGGATTTGGATTTGTGAGAAACTTATCCCCAATTAGGTTCTCTCAAACCTTGAGTGGTTGTTTTGGTAAATATGCTCAACATTTAGTAGGATGATCTATCCTGGCTCTCTGATTTCACTCTGGTTTGTAAAGTTTCAGGATGAATCATGTGTAAATATGGTTGTGAATTGGAACTCATAATTGCTAACTTTTAAAAAGTGGATTGATTATTTGGGGATCTGTTTTCCAGGATTTTTGGAAATTAAAGCCTTCCGTTTTGCAAAACCTTGTTTTCAGGTTTTATTTTCGTATTCCGTGTGTTAGCCTCCTCCTTGCTGCTGGATCATATTTATGAGCTATGTTTGATTGTTCCTGTTTAAAGGTTGTGTACAGTTTCTGTGCTTATACTATCCGCATCGTTTTTTTTCTGTGTTTTTTCCTCTCTGATAATCACAGTTGGTTGAAAGCCACAGTGTTATATTTGGTAAGCTAATTGATTTTTGAGAAGCTTCATAGTTGGCTTTATACGCTGCTGCTTTACCAATTTTGCAAGGTCATTGATGTTTGAAGATGGTTGTGAATTGTTAATAAAGTTCAGTCATTAGGTCAATGTCGATGCATTCTATAAAATACCAAGTATCCCCATGAAATATTTATTTTTTGACGATTGGATTATAGCTTGATTGATTTTTTACACATCCCTATTTTTCTTTTCCAATTTTGTCACTATATTACTATATTATGCGCTGATTTTGGCACCGAAATAGGTATACGCAATAACTTGTATAATGTTAATTTGCATTCTCATTGTTTTTTCCTTGTTTTTGAGTCAGTACAGGTAATAAAATAAATGCCATCTTGACACAGTAGTCTGCCGCATATATCTATTGTTGCCTTGGAGCAGCTTTCTTGGCTCACTGTCGCAACCATCTTTGAGACAGCGTCTTTGAGAACGGTCAGCGGTACGTAATTGGAATAGCTGGTGCGAATTCACCATGCTATACTGTTTTAGCACTCTAGTGATGGTTCACCATAGCAGTTGCTAGACAGTTGATGATTCAGGAAGTAGAATGATTTGTTCAACCTTGAGTTTGCTACAACGGGCTTGTCGTTATCATATTGGTACTTCTAGCTTTGTGGAGAGAAACAAGTGATCGCCTATTTGAAGAATTACACAGTTGGTTGAGATTGAAGTTTCTAAGAAGCATTTAGATGAATTGTTAAAGACAGAGCCCATTGGTATCTAAGGTTTCTGTCATTTCTTAGCAGAGAACTTCACTGGTGCTCTGCTGTTGCTGATTCCGTTTTAAGTTTCATTTGGGGTCTAATCTGCAAAATGGAAGCAGAAGCTCCAAGAGCTAACCATTTGCCTGAAATTCTCCATGGAGCTTTTCCTGCACTATCGGCATCACTTTTCATTGCGATGGGGTATATTGATCCTGGAAAATGGGTTGCTTGCATTGACAGCGGTGCACGGTTTGGGGGAGAACTTGTCGTCTTCCTGTTCTTATTCAACCTCATGGCTATCTTATGTCAATACTTGTCAGCACATATTGGTTCTGTTACTGGCAAAAATTTGGCCCAGGTATTCCTTCAAAGCTCTCTTGCTTCTTTGTCCCAGTCATTTCTATGTTGACATTACCACTTGAATTCGTGAAATAGTAGTAGCACTCCTATTCAAAAGTTAATTTTACATATTTTTAATTTCTTGATAGTTGTGGATTCACAATCACTCCATCTTTCCCATTTGTCCTTGTAACGTCTTAAAATTTGTCAAAAAAAGTAATATCTTAAAATTGCGGCATCTTGTTTATTTAGATAAGCTTATGGAAAAGGCTTATTGGCGTCTTTGTGATGACCTAACAGTGAACTGTGATGACTTAAGATGATCATGTTCTAATGCTCAAAATCATAAACATGAATGGAGTTTCAACTATAGTTGTATTCACCAAACAGAAAGCAGCTGCTCGATGGATAAATTAGCTGAACAACTGAAATGAGTTGAAATGTTTTGTATCTTGAGAGGATAAAAAGGCTGTTGTCAAAAACCATGAGCACTTGTGTCGTTGTGAATCCTATACGTTGTATACAATACAGCTGAAGTCATGTGGTTGGGCTAGACGGGGTTGTGGTGGCCTGTTAGGATGGTTGGTTGAATGATTGATCCTTGTTTAGTTTTTCTTTTAAATGTCGTTAATCTTGATTTTTTAAAAAAAATTTAAATGCCTCGGTATTTTTTTATTGTACGGAAATTTGTTGATGATTTTCTCGTTCTCACAATTATTTCTATGAAGAAACTGTTTTTTTTTCCCAGCACCATTAGGAAGGCTTCAAATATGGTGAAATGACTACTAAGGCTACGATTACATTGAAAAAGGATCTATTGCACATTTGCACTCAAGTCCCAACTAAGACAAAGTTGTAATTTACGATCACGGTTACCCCCAACAAACATTAACCTCAAATGATCATTTGCATATTCTTGTGCACTTTTTTTTTAAATGCATTCATCCTTCATATATTGATTTTGAGCACTGTTATTTTAGAATATCGCTATTATGTTTGTAGCTATTTAATTTTACTCTTTTTTATTATATATCTCGATAGCTCTGCAATGATGAGTACGACAAATTCAACTTCATTTCCCTGGGGATTCAAGCAGAGCTTTCAATCATCATGTCCGATCTTGCTATGGTATGCTTTCTATTATTTTTCTTTTGTACTTTTCGCTATTTCTAATCTTATATTCTTTTCTTGCAATTTTAGTTTTTTGCTCTTGTCTATGACTGATGTGCATATTGTTACAGATTCTTGGCATTGCAAATGCACTCCACATGATGTTCAGGGTGGACATATTCAGTGCTGTTCTCTTGACGGCTCTGACTGCAATTTTATACCCTCTTTTTTCGACTTTGCTGGTGAGCATTCTTATATAATATGCATATTTTACTTTTAACTAATTTAAAGGTTTTGGTGTCCCAGAACATTGTACCAACCAGTCTGTTAATTGCAGGAGAGCTCAAAGGCAAATGTCATATTGACACGCATAGCGGGTGCAACATTGCTGTCCTATGTTCTTGGGATGTTGATTGCCCAACCTGAGATTTCTACTTCACCGTTCGTTCTGCCATCTAAGTTAATGGGGGAGCATGTGTTTGCATTGATGACTCTTCTCGGAGCTAACATCATGCCTCACAATTTCTTCCTTCATTCTTCTATTGTCCAGGTATCTTGATGCCAAACATATCATTGATGGCACACTTGATGTTCTATACTTTTGGATCTGTGCTTATTCATTTTGTTGGCAGAGGTTTCAGGGCTCACCTGGTGCAGCAAGAGCTTCACGGGGTTATGATAACTTCATTGGCATCTTTGCTGTTTTCAGTGGCATTTTCCTTGTCAACTACATGCTGATGAACTCTGCAGCCAGTATGTTCTACAGCGCCGGAATTGCCCTGCCTACTTTTCAAGACGCAATGTCTATGATGGAGCAGGCTAGTTTCGTCTTCCGCTGATACTTGTCTTACCTTTTGTTGATTTATGATGTGCGTTGCTTTACCCTTTGATTTCTATTGCAGTCTTTATGGAGCCCAATAGGGCCTCTTGCCTTTTTCTTACTTCTTTCATCCAGTCACATCAGTGGCTTATCATGGGAAGTAGGTGGTGAAACCGGACAGACAGTCTTATACGATTTCTTTGGAATTGATCTTCCCGGATGGCTTCATTGTGCTACTGTCAGAATCTTTGCGGTCGTGCCTGTCTTATATTGCCTGTGGTATTCAGGAGCTGAAGGGATGTATCAAATGCTGCTCTCAACCCAGGTAATGGTGGCTCTCCTTTTGCCTCCATCTGTGATTGCCCTCTATCGAGTTGCGTCTTCTGGAGCTTTGATGGGTACAAACAAGGTTTCTGCGGCCATGGAATTCTTTATGATGATGTCTTTTATGGCTGTGATTGGATTGCAATTGGTCTTTTTTGGAGAGATGGTGTTCAGTGATAGTGCCTCGATGGGTTATTTGCATTGGAACATGGGCACTGTGAGCATATTCAGTCCTTACTTCATACTTATTGTCAGTGGCTGTGCTTCCATGTTTCTTACATGCCGTCTCTTTGTGACCCCACTGAGATCTACGGTTCCGAGCTCAGATGCTCAGCCATTGCCACGGGACAGGTCGCAAGGTGTGCACGATTCTTTGGCTGAGCAACAGGGAAATGATGCACCTGATTCAAGGTATCGTGAGGAGATGTCGCGTGAAAGGCAAGGGTTGGTACCGTCTTCCGAGAAAGTTGTGGAGACTCATTCAGATGCACCAGCTCCCATCTATGATTTTAATTTGCCTGATACAATTATGGAGACGGATCAGACGTCTTATTTAACTCCGATTGAAGAAGTTTCTGCAGTCAAGGAATCTTCTGTTTTGTCAGCAGGTTCTTTGGAACAGCCAGCCAAAGTGGCTGGATCAGTCCTCATTCCGGAAGTGATCCAAGACTGTGCTGCAGTTCAGTCCCCAGCTACTGGTGAAACGAAAACTGGAGCAGTAGAACCGGTTGAAAAGACGCTCAGAGTGGAGTGCGAGCCAGCAACCCGGAAGGAGTGTGAAGAGCGAGAGTCCTGGGAGCCTGAAGAAGCATCGAAAGAAATGGTGCGAGTTTCACCGCCTGCTGTAGCACCGGAAGGTTTTAGAAGTCTTGGTGGCAAACTGGATGAAGGTGGGAGTGGTGCAGGGAGTCTTTCAAGGCTATCGGGCTTGGGCCGTGCTGCACGACGCCAACTGGCTGCTGTTCTAGATGAATTTTGGGGGCAGTTGTATGATTTCCATGGCCAGCTCACCCATGAAGCGAAAGCCAAGAAGCTGGATTTGTTGCTCGGTGGCGACTCAAACTCAAAGCCCTCCCTGTCCTCGCCAGAAGCCAATCCTATCGGTAAGGACTTTAGATCACATTTCCAATCAGTGGGAGGCGGTGCTTCTGATTCTCCGAAGATCTCTGGCTTATACGATGCTCCGAGTCAGCAGAGGTTACCGAATACTATGGGTTCAGTCTATGGAGTACAAAAAGGATCTTCATCTCCATCTTTGTGGCCTGACAGGATGCAGGTGCTGGACGCGTATCTTCAAGGCACTAACACCAGCGGTAATGCTGTTGACAACAGCGAGAGACGGTATTCCAGTCTACGCCTCCCACCACGCTCAGAAGGACCCAATCAGCCAGCAACAATGCATGGTTACCAACTCTCGTCTTACGCCAATCGAGCAATGATGGACCAATCTGCTGATTACATGGACGGTCAGCGGAAATACACATCAATGAAACTCCCATCCTCGTCTCTGGGGATGCATAGCATGAGGGATCCTCTTGCTTACAGCATGAACCCAAAAACGACAAATGGGTTCAGCTCCATGCAGTCCTCCGGCTACCAGCCCCAGAACCTCCCGGTGTCAAGAAATAGTATGATGCAATCGGATAGATCTAGTTACGAGCTCTTCTCTCCTACACCTGCCGAGGATGCGGCAAATCAAAACAATCCCAAGAAGTATCACAGCTTGCCTGATATTTCGGGGATTGCTGTTCCTCTCCGGGAAGTGTATTTGTCCGATAAGTATGCGCAATTGGGCAGCCCGAAAACTTCAGCTGGATTTGCTACTTCAGTTGGACGAAATCCTCCTGAACGATCTGTGTATTCAAGCTTGGCATCGAGGATGGGGCCTCCGGGGTTTGATGATCTCTCTCCACGGAAGGCACGCCGAGAGGTCTTTCCTTCAAGGTCTTACTCGGGTTTAGATACCGGATCGCTCTGGCAGAAGCAGCAGGCTTATGAGCAATACGGTGTGGCAAGTAAACCTTATTTGGGTGTTGAGGCTGCCGGACAAAGGAGTCTGGCCACCGAAGATTCTGCCACTTCAATTGTTGATTCGGAGGTGAAGTTGCTTCGGTCGCTGAGAAACTGTATTATAAAGCTCTTGAATCTGGAAGGATCTGAGTGGCTGTTTAGACAAGCCGACGGCTTGGACGAAGACCTGATTGACCGTGTTGCTGCAAGGGAGAGGTTCGTGTGCGACGCTGAATCTAGAGAGATGAAACCGACATCCAACGCAAACGAGTCTATGTACTCTGCTGGTGCAATGAGACCCAGCATTGCAGTGAAGGGTGATGCAAGGAATACCGTCACCTCGGTCCCCCATTGCGGGGAGGGCTGTGTTTGGAAGGCTGACTTGATCGTAAGCTTTGGCGTTTGGTGCATCCATCGGGTTTTGGAACTGTCGCTTATGGAGAGCCGACCAGAGCTGTGGGGGAAGTACACTTACGTGCTGAATCGCCTTCAGGTATCCCAATCAACCCGGAAATTATTTACTATGTTTGTTCTTATGATCGACGTTGAGGGATCAGATAGGAACTAAATCTAATGGCGAATTTGTTTCGTTTTCTTATAACAGGGTGTGGTTGATCCAGCGTTCTTCAAGCAACGGAGCCCGCTCCTGCCCTGCTTCTGTCTGCAGGTCCCAGCCTCGTACCAACAGAGGCTAAGCCCCGTCTTGAACGGAGCGTTGCCCCCGACCGCTCGGCCTCCCCGGGGAAAGTTCACCAGCGCCGCAATGCTCATCGAGATCATCAAGGATGTCGAGATCGCCATCTCCAGCCGGAAAGGGCGCTCTGGGACTGCAGCCGGCGACGTAGCGTTCCCCAAGGGCAAGGAGAACCTCGCGTCCGTGCTCAAACGCTACAAGCGCCGGCTATCGAACAAGCCCGTGGGAGCCCCCGACGGAGGCGGAAACCGTCCCGTATCGCGCAATCACCTAGGCTCATCCCCTTACGCATCATAACAGGACCCTCCGACCCTCGAGCCAGTCGATCTTTAAGGGTCATCGAGCGCTGGTTGGTCGAATTGGATGCGGCAGCGGAGGTTGTAAGCCACCAAGTTTGTCTTATACAGAGATGTACCTAAAAATTGTAGGGTAAGTGCCCTGTGGAGGGGATGGGAAAAAGGGGATCCACAAGTTCATTAGAAAACGTCATAAAACAAAACTTTTGTTAAAATTTGGTGAGTTGGTCTTCATAATGCCCACAAAAGAAATTGCCAAAAACTTTTATTTAAGGCTCTTTATGGCAAAAAAAAACTTTGGGTTGGGGCATCTTTTGTGATTTTATTTAATCCTCTGATTTTCTGACTTGTAAATTTTATGGTTCCTTTTGATGGATTTTCTCATCGGTTTATATGAATGAAGTCATTTATTACTAACTTGGGATTCCAGTTTGAGCGGCTATAAATAAAGCAATCATGGTTGACACATATATAATGACAGAAGTTGTATTATCTATATCTATATAAACTCTTAATTTAGAAGAGTTTATACTGAGGTGTCAACATTAGAGAAATTTTAGGGGTTTTGACCAATTATAATTTTTTTTTTCTCTTTAATCCTCTTTTATTTTTAATTCTCCTTTTTTCTTCTTTTTCTTTTAATTCTCTTTTTTTTCTTTAATCTTACTAACTATCTATATATATAAACTCTTAATTTAGAAGAGTTTATGCTGAGGTGTCAACATTAGAGAGATTTTAGGGGTTTTGACCAATTATACTTTTTTTTTTCTCTTTAATCCTCTTTTATTTTTAATTCTCCTTTTTTCTTCTTTTTCTTTTAATTCTCTTTTTTTTCTTTAATCTTACTAACTATCTATATAAACTCTTAATTTAGAAGAGTTTATGCTGAGGTGTCAACATTAGAGAGATTTTAGGGGTTTTGACCAATTATACTTTTTTTTTTCTCTTTAATCCTCTTTTATTTTTAATTCTCCTTTTTTCTTCTTTTTCTTTTAATTCTCTTTTTTTTCTTTAATCTTACTAACTATCTATATAAACTCTTAATTTAGAAGAGTTTA
Source organism: Persicaria maculosa (assembly GCA_963922045.1). Lineage (NCBI taxonomy): Eukaryota > Viridiplantae > Streptophyta > Magnoliopsida > Caryophyllales > Polygonaceae > Persicaria > Persicaria maculosa. The sequence goes on from OY998268.1 coordinate 54,729,325, forward strand.
TGCTGAGGTGTCAACATTAGAGAGATTTTAGGGGTTTTGACCAATTATACTTTTTTTTTCTCTTTAATCCTCTTTTATTTTTAATTCTCCTTTTTTCTTCTTTTTCTTTTAATTCTCTTTTTTTTCTTTAATCTTACTAACTATTGGACTTAATTCAAAACATCTATATTCTATATCTATAACATTAGAGAGATTTTAGGGGTTTTGACCAATTATAATTTTTTTTCTCTTTAATCCTCTTTTTTTTTAATTCTCCTTTTTTCTTCTTTTTCTTTTTTCTTTAATCTTACTAACTATTGGACTTAGTTCAAAACATTGAATTCAATCTAATATAACTATTGGGCTTAACTCAAATTCATTTACTAACTATCTATATCTATATACTGTACAATATTAATTTATGTCACATGTCCTCTTCATGTTCAAAGTTATTTGTAGAAATATTATTTACATAATATCATTTTATTATGGTAACTATATTTTCTAATATTTTTTTTGAAAAATATTCTAATATTAATTACCCAATATTATTTGATGTTACATTTTTTAACCAATGGGATTAATTCAAAACTTTTATCTTTCACTATTTATTATTTATTTTTCTCTTTATTCTCTATAACCCAAGTGTATGTTTTCTATTATTTTTTAACACATTTACTAATCAATGGGTTTAATTAAAAATATTGAATTAAATCTAATGTCTATGATTCATCTATATCTAAATATTATTTATAAAAAAATTACGCCATGGCGCGGGGATCGTACTAGTTTGCACTGAATTATGGAACAAAATTCCATTTTCTTTATTTTTTTTAAAAGGAACTGTATCAAAATATGTCCCAACTAAAAACGCATTAAGTTCCTAGGAAGTACTATGATTTAGACCAGTACAGTACTTTATAAGAAATTAATTACTGTATTAGGAAGTAAGTTCAACCAAACTGGGCCAGTAAGCTGCTAAAATCTGACCTGATTCGACTCACTCGAATCTAAATCCGACCGAAACCCGAAAATCTAGTATCATACACAACCCGAACCCAAGTCCGACTCGATTTAACCCATCCCCGAATGAACCCGAATTCGACTCGATCCATACCCGACTCGTCCTTGACTCGACCCGACTCGACTCATCCTTATAATTACTTTAATTATCTTAATTCTAAACATTCAAATATTGTGAGTTACATATAGTCATACTTAATATAACTAAATAAATGATGTTTAATATTCAATAATTAAAATATACAAAAAATAATCATCATTTTATAATAAAATTAAATGTGACCCGACTTGACTCAACCCGAACCTGACCTAACCCAAAATTCATTTGACCTGAACTTACCCTACCCGAAAACTTACTCGAACTTATCTGGATATAAAATATACCATTACCAGACATATGACCCGACCCGAATGGGTATACCTGAACCCGACCCGAACAAAAATGCAATGGGATTGCGGTCCCAAATTCCCAAATCCCAATCGAATAAAGCTAACCGCGTTTCGTAAACGGGTGGGAATACTGAAAACAAAATGGCATTATCATTTATCATCCCCTTCGCTTTTAAAAAAAAATGCATTATCTCAGTTTATCACTTACTTTTAATTCCTTTTTGGTTGAATTATAATTGCATTTGTTTCGCCATCTTCCACTCAAAACGATCTTTATATCCTCTGTTTCCCCCCTCTCTCTATCTCAGTTTCCGCGTCCCGAATCAATCAATTATCACCAACTCGCTACCTTCTCCGGAGCAAATTAACGAGCAAGCTTAAGCGTAAGTTCCTCGGTCTAGTCTTCTACCTTGATCTTGATTTTGCTTTCCGGAATTTTTCAATTCGATTTTGATTGGGTTGGAGTAGATCGCACCAAATGGCGGCAAAATTGAACTGTTGTCGGTGCTAAGAGTTTGTGATTGGTAAGCTTCACATTAGTGCAGCCCCTTTGGAGGACTTCATCTCCAAAGATTGATTCTTTTTGTATCCGTGACAAATTTTAGGGTTTTTTTTTAGTTTTTAGCATAAATTAGGTTCTTTCATCAGTTTAGGGCACACCAGAGCAAGTTTTGATTCTTTTCTCTATGCAATCTTGTCGTTTTTTCATATCTGTCATCTGTGATAAACAATTGCTCTGTCGTTATGGAGGGGATGTTTGTGGCTATGGAGTTGAATTGTGTCAAATCATACGAATACAAGGTAGGGGGAAGTCCCTAAATATTTGGATTGAGCTTTTAGAATTGACCAAACAGGAATCTGATATCTGGAACTTCAACACTTGTGCTGAAATTTCCTTGTTATTGAATCGGTTGGACCTTGATGATACTTGCTTGTTTTGTGGTTAGTCATGTTGTTGAATCATACCCACAGGATGCTCAACTTACCGATTGGATTCATAAAAATGGCAGGTGCAGGAGCTGATTGATAACGATTTCAACTATGGGATTTGTGATTGTGATATCACTGCCTTTGATCTTGTTGCTGTTGATCATAGCCTTGTGTTGCTACCTTCTAGGAAGGTCACGAAGCGGATGTTAAAGGGCTAACGTCGTTCTATGGACTTCCGATACAAGCCCTTTCTTCAACTTATAGTATATCATCATGTATATGTTTGTATTCAGAAACTGCATGACTTCTTTGTATTGCAGATTCAGTATCTTGTTCCCAATTGATGATTGAGAAATGATTTTGATTGCTAATGCACATGACAACAAACAGCCCATCTTTGTTCAGTTTCGGCGAGAAAAGGATGTGCGAAACAAGTATAAAACACATTAGCTAGGTACGCGAAAGAAACCCGAAAGTAACAGGAGCCACAGAAAACAACACCAGATAAAGCAAACCAAGACAAGGTAAAGTTCTGTAAGCTAAACTAACCATTTGTGTGATTACTACTGAAGTGGATGATTCTGAAAGCAAAATCAAGTGTTGTTTGTATTCATTAAATTTTGTTCAATCGCCTAATTCGGATAATCGGATGAATAATGTGTTTCATTGAAGACTCAAACCTGAAATCAAGTGTTGTTTGCATTCAGTAAATTTTGTTCATTTGCCTAATTCGGATAATCTGATGAAAAATGTGGTTCATTGAAGACTCAAACCTGCCTAAACATATGTTCAAGACATTTTAATCGAGTGAGGATCCTCTACAACTTCAGGTTCACCACAAAATTATTTTAGTTATAATTTTACTTTGAAAAAAATTTAAAAAAATATATTTACATTCCACATACTTGTATTTACATATTTAAAAAATATATTTACATTTCTCCTTCCTTAACCTCCCATTGGTACCTCTAAAGATCCACGTACTCGAAAACAGTACAATAGTACTCATCAATCTAAGTTGTATATAACAAAGTTCGATGAGTTAGCTAGAGAGTTTTCTTCTTTAATCAATTATCTATACTCCCTCCGTCTTAAAATACATGTCTTTTTAGGACGGAGCACGAGAATTAAGAACTATGTTAAATGTAATGATTAGATGTAAAAGTATGTTAAGTGTAATGATTAAATCTAAAAAGACATGTATTTTTGACAAAATTTTATGGGCTAAAAAGACATGTATTTTGAGACGGAGGGAGTATCTATATAAAATACTAAAACAGAGGCCTGAAACGGGCTCTGGTGCGATCTCACGTCCACGAATTTTTTTGGATTAAAGCGGGATTATTTTTGCTTACGTGACATTTTCTGGATTAAAGTGGTATTATATTTATGGCCCACATCAATTAATAAACAAATATAGTTAGCTAAAAACTTATCTTTTTAGATCAATAATCTACCCAATATAACTTGAATTAATTGTTATACATATTTATTATTTTCATGCTTTTGTTAATAAACTATATTATTTATTATTTTAAAAGATGAAGAAGGAATATTTGGTGCGTTATTCTACCTTTTAGATCAAATTGAATATAATATATTTATATATGGTTTTATTTTTGTGAGCCGCGTCAATTTGATTTTATTTTTTTAAGCCACGTTTATTAATTATCTAATATAATATTTTAATATAATTAATATAATAAAATATAATTTATTAACAAAACGCGCAACCGCGCGGGTAACGAATACTAGTAAAATACTAAAACAGAGGCCTGAAACGGGCTCTGGTGCGATCTCGCGTCCACGAAATTTTTTGAATTAAAGCGGGATTATTTTTGCTTACGTGGCATTTTCTAGATTAAAGTGGTATTATATTTCTGGCCTACATCAATTAATAAATGAATATAGTAAGTTAAAAACTTATCTTTTTAGATCAATAATCTATCCAATATAACTTGAATTAGTTGTTATACATATTTATTATTTTCATGCTTTTGTTAATTAATTATATTATTTATTATTTTAAAAGACGAAGAATGAATATTTGGTGCGTTATTCTACCTTTTAGATCAAATTGAATATAATATATTTATATATAGTTTTATTTTTGTGAGCCATGTCAATTTGATTTTATTTTTTTAAGCCACGTCAATTAATTATCTAATATAATATTTTAATATAATTAATATAATAAAATATAATTTATTAACAAAACGCGCAACCGCGCGGGTAACGAATACTAGTATATAATAAAGGAGAAGTCGTCTGAGACACATGACGACTTCTCATTAATCATAGTCGAATGAACCAATCAAAAAATATGGATATATTTTTAGAAGATATTAACTAATTTTAAAATATATGCATAAGATAATTTTTTATTCTAACTCTACTTAATTAATACTGTATATTTATGCATAAGATAAAATTTGACCATATTTGATTAGATATGGATATATTACTATTATGTAAGATAAGACTGTACCTATTTTCACTATATATGAACATATTTTTAGAAGATAATGACTTCATCAATATATTACATGGACATATTAATTAAATCCCTTTATCAATAACTTCATCAATATGAAAATATTTTTAGAAGATAAAAAGTTTTGACGAAATTGAAATAATACTTAGTATGGTCATAATAATTAAATAAATTTATCAATAACTTTATCAATATGAAGAAGATAAAATGTTTTGGGTAAATGGAAAAAATAATACTTAGCCGTGTAAAAGTTATCAGCTTATGGAATTCAATAAGAAATAAAATTTTCCTATATATCTTGAAGGTATTGATATATTTATGAGATATATTTTTTGATTTTATACATATATAATTATGGATAGATTTTTAGATTTTGACCTATATATAGTTTAGATTGTTAATTTTATTTCATAAACGTTGACGTCTTTTCCCTTCTTTTTAGTGTTGTTATTACATGTTATTTACGACTTTGTTTACGATTTCCTTTGTAAGCTTTTCGAAATAATGTGCTGATTGGTTACAAGGTATGTTATTTTGTTGTTTCCACTAATATTTACTAGCTTGTCACATATTGTTTCATATATTGTCAATAAAGTATAAATTCATTCAGATTTGAGAAAGTATAGCTTTTCATATGTCATTTCCACTAATATGCACTAACTAGTAAGGATTAAGAAGTAAGACCGGAGTAAGGAGAAATTAGCTTTTATATTAATTAAGTATAAATTCATTCGGATTTGAGAAATCAGAAATATGAAATAAATTAATTAATTGAATAAACGAGTTTTATTATTAAATTTATTTAAATTAAAAATACCGCACACAGTGCGGGTACTGGACTAGTACTCCGTATAAGAGATGCCGAGATGAGCCCCTATGAATGTTTTAAAAAGCGTTAGGCGGCCGCTAGACGGCTACCTTGATCGAAATTGTAAATATATAGATGAGGTGTTTATCCCAAAAATACAAAAGTGGTGAGACCAAACCGAGGGTTTCACGTAAGAGGGAAAGACTATACCAAAAGGCCCCTCTATACCCACCAAATCTCGACTACTTTCAAACTCTCAAACTCACAAACACCCAAGATCATCTACTCAGCTACATCATCCCAAACCGCTAGACGGCTACCGCGGGTGCCTAGACAGCGCCTAGACGAATTTAAAACAAACTTGATTATTTTCTTATATTTTAACATATAGCACATGTCAATAATTCATATAATCTTATAATAATCCATAATATCACTTATAAAGCCAAATTTGCGGTGATTAACTTATACTAAGGTAAATAAATGCAAAAATATGCGTTCAACTAGCGACTCTAAACCGCCTAAAATCCAAAATTATAGGTTAGACTCAAAAGCAAATACATCCCGACTTGGGGGATAAAAAGCCCCTTATCTGACTAATCACCTGATTGGACGCTAAAACTGAATAATTGTCGGGTGAAGCGGGGTCTAGACGGGACTAGGCGGTGCCTAGGCGAATTTCCGCCTAGAGGCCCACCTAGGCTTAAAAATTCCTAGGTACCCTCCCACCCCGATGGATAATACATCTAATGAAACGACGGTACACCCTTTATTGGACCTATTCGATGCAAAGTGGACTATTAGTTTATTACTTATTTCGAACGAGAAAAAGAAGCATATGCCTAATTTTGATCAGTTTAACTTATTTTTCTGGCCAAAATACCAAATTGGTATTTTAAATTGGCACCTTTAGACATATGAGTATTAAAAAAAGGAAAAACTAATTAAAATGCCCCTAAAGGATAAAAATATATCCTCAACTTTCAAATGTAATAAAAATATCCCGACCTTTGAGGGTAGTGGTAATATATTACCATGATTTTTCTCACGAGTCAAAAAGGCTGACAAGGCAGTCCATGTGGATTTTTTTACAAGAGTTTTTTTAACGATTTCCTTAGAAAAAAAATAAATAGTTGGACCGGGTTCATACCCAACGCCTTTTTCTACCTTCTATCTTCTTCCATGGTCGCAGTTTGGGGTGAAGGATGCTCCAGCAGTGACGTTATTGGCTGATTTCGGGGGATAGGTGGGTGGAAATCTGGTAGCATCAAACCGATTGAGGCAATTCTTCGCGGGGTGACCAACACGGTCACAAATTAATTTGACAGATTGGGCGAGAGGAGGACTGTTGGTGATGTTGTTGATAGGGATCGGTTGAAGCATCATAGGAGCGGCCGCGCCCATGAACACCACGTCCTCGGCCATGGGAAGAATATGAGAGGCCATGGTTGCCCGAGGAGACATTGTTGGCAACAGGCGGAGTGGGCTCAGAAGATGGTGGCGTTGGAGGGAGGACAGTGTAGGCAGCAGCATCAGCATGAGCGGACTCGACCAGGAGACACTCTTCCTCTTAAAGAAGAAGAAGCCCAGTTAACTCGTCGGACGTAACCGCTTCAACACGCACATTGATGGCAGCCTTACAAGGACCATATGAGGCATCGAGACCATGGAGAAGAGAAGCAACAAGATCATCATATTGGACGAAGTATTGACATTCCGCCAAAGCATCGACGATGGACCGTTTTTTTTCACAACGTAGTCCATCATGGACAACGATCCCTTCATTAGGTTTTGCAGTTGGTCTTTGAGATTCATCAGACGAGCACGAGTTTGAGATTGAAACATGAAGGATATCATCTTCCAAGTATCATAAGATGTGGAGGTCTTGACAACATAGCATAGCAACTTGTCGGAGAGAGTGGATTGCAGCCAAATAGCAACAAAACGATTAGCTTTACGCCAATCGATGTATGCAGTAGTTGGCTCAACACATGCCTTTGGAGCAGGCTTGGGCTCTTGAATGACATAGGAATCGAGATCTTATGCCTAAAGAGTACAGAGGACAACGCTCCGCCAAGAATAGTAGTTGGAACGATCAAGTTTGATCGAAAGAGTGGGAAAATTGCATATGGGTGGAATTCCTTGTGAAGAGAAGGATTTGATTGTTGGACTGTGAATTGGCCAAGGTGAGCAGGAGGATGGAAATTGTGCACAAAGGAGACAATGGAAAAAATTCTCATGGCTGAGATATCATGTACGATTGTGAAACTGATTGTATTCTTCACCTCTTGGGGAAAAAATTCTCTTGGCTCAGATACCATATACAACAACATATTTGGGAAACCAAATCACACAAGATAAGATTATATAACTAACTGCCTAATATACAAATATATTATAATTGGACACCAAACGAAAAAAATATATTATGTCAATCGTTGTTTTTTCAAATACCAATATGACATCAGTTTTTGTTAATACCCATATATATCCAAAGATGATAGTTTTAAATACCAATTTAGTATTTTAATCTCTACCAATCAAAAGATAGTATAGTGGTTGTGAGATTACACACCGCATCTCAAAAAGTTTTAAGTTCGAATTCCCTTAAAAAATGGGTCATATAGTACCCTAATCAGCAATCGAACTGAATTAAAATTAAAAAAGTATTTTAACCTTTTTTTTTTCAGCTGCCAAACAAGCTTAATGTTGGGTTTGGCAGCTCTGACTTTTACATGGAGATGGAATTGGGTAGCTGAATTGTTTAAGGAGTAAGGACCCAACCAAACTCAAGTCACACACAAAAACATGTTAGTTGCTTCCTGTGGCTTTTAATCAAGATATCTATCTGGATCTTAATTAAATGGCCCTAAACAACCTATTAAACAAATCTTGTTTATTTTTAAAATAATAATTAAATCTTGAATGGCTTGAAAACAAATAGTACTACTTAGTTTAGTGTTTTGTCTTAAGTTGACTCTTCAACTACTAAGAGGGGGATGGTGAGGAAGCATCAGTGGAATTACATGACACATTCATTCATTATCTCTCATTCAGATTTACCAAACCAAACACACCAAAGCCAATTTATGTGGCCTCCCTCTCCTTTTCTATCTTGGTTGGTACAAGCCCATCCTTTTTCCCCCATACTATTCCATCAAATAATCCACTCTTCATTATGGTAAAACCATCGAGTTTGATCGAGTTGGAATAAGATCTAATTTTTTTTTAAAAAAAAAAAGAAAGATGAAGCGGTGATTTTTTTTATTTATTTAAAAAATGTATAAAATTTTAACTTACCAATAAAAATAATAAAATATGAAATGTAATTTAATAGAGATTTTAAACTAATCAATCACCCCCCTTACTTCATTATCATCATCACCATGATCATTGAGGCCTTTGATCCAACGACCAGGACTCATTCTCTACCAACCCATAAACCCAAATTAAACAACTTTTCTTTTTTTAAAAAAAAAAAGAAATTCATCTACGACTAATGTGCCTTTGTGTCGTTCAGCACACCTCTATTTCTACCTACCACCTCCCCCCTTGCGCTCACCACCACACCCTCTTCCCTCTCTTATTTAAACCTCCCCACAACACCCCCCAAAAATCAAGAAAAGAAAAACTTCCAATTAAACCTAACCCCCCTAAAAAAAACTACCTTTTGTTTTATATCCCTCAATTTCAGTTTCAGTTTCAAAGATTTGATCAATGGAGGGCGTGTGTATGGAGGAGAGGATCAGGGACCCGCTGTACTGGGGGGCGGCGGCGAAGGCGATGTCTGGCAGCCATTTAGAGGAGGTGAAGAAGATGGTGGAGGAGTTCCGGAGGCCGGTGGTGAAGCTCGGCGGCGAGACGCTTACGATCGCTCAGGTGGCTTCCGTGGCGGCGCGTGCTGGCTCCGAGGGGGGCGTGACGGTCGAGTTGTCGGAGTCCGCCAGGGCCGGCGTCAAGGCCAGCAGCGATTGGGTGATGGACAGCATGAACAAGGGGACGGACAGTTATGGTGTCACCACCGGCTTCGGCGCCACCTCCCACCGGAGGACCAAGCAAGGCGGCGCTCTTCAAAAGGAACTCATTAGGTAATTTTACCATTTTAAACGCTATGCGTTTGGTAACGGATTTACAAAGCTAGCGGTTATTTTTGCACAATATAAACAATTTAATTAACACAAGTTTTGTAAAAAAATGAAATAAATTAAGAGGCAAGATTTATATGATAAGTGGATAGCTTTATATTATATATATAATATATTATTACAAGGTCAATTTAAGGAAGGATAATTTGCTTGCTTTCATTTAAGGCCCAGTCTCATTTTTTTCAATAAATTATTTAAATTTACGGTTTGGATTTTAGATATTGGTAAATATAGTGAAGTAAATAGTGAGGTGGAAGGCAAACCATGTTGACATTTTGTCAACATAACAAAACTCATAAAATATGATTTGTTAAGCATAAGTTAACATGTTATTTTTAATGTTTATTTAAATGAACAACTTTAGTTTATTTAGGTATAAATATATTTATTTATTTATTTTAGGCGAAACTAATTAAAATAACCTAACCTTTAAGGGGTGTTAAAAATATATCTCAATCTTTCAAATGTAAGATAAATATCCCGACCTTTATAAGTGATGGTAATAAAATATCCTAACGATTTCTCTCCAATAAAATTCTTATTTTTTGTATTGTATTACTCATGTATTTTCAATTCAAATAAAACATATAAAATTAAATTAGATGAGTTTAAAAGTTTATTTAATAAACTTTCATAGTTTTAGATTTAATTTGTACCTAATTTTTTATATCTTTTTTTTAAATCAATATCTATAACAAGCCAAATAAAAAATGTAAAGCAAAATAACATATTTTCAATTAGTAAATGATTAGCTAGTGATTTAACTTATCAAAACTGAAGAATATTTTGTCAATTATTAACTTTATGTTACTACGAAGTTGAAATGAAAATTTAATTATTTAGATTATTCAATGGTGTTCATTTATATATAAGAAGTAAATTATTATTATTATTAAAAAATATATAAAAGAATGTAATTTTTTTATTTTTTTATTTTTTCTTAAATCCAAAATAAAAAAAATTAAGATAAACTTAAAAACCAATATAATTTAATCTAATAAACTTGAATGATATTTTACACAATCAAGATATTGAAAATTATATTTTAAATATTTACTTGTTTTATTATATTTGTTTTGATTAAATTTAATTATAATCTATAAAAACGTATTAAATTGAATGATTTTTTTAGTTACAAAAGAGACTTTTATTTTTTTAAAAATTATGATGACAATCTAGACTATACTTTGTACGAGCATTAAGATCCAAGGGCATTCTTGTGAATATGATCATTATTTTTTGTCACATATGTGTCATGTAAGCATTTTTGTGGGGGAGAAAATTTTGGGTTATTATATTACCATCCCTTAAAAAGGTCGAGATATTTATCTTACATTTGAAAGGTAGGGATATATTTTTACACCCCTTAAAGGTTGGGTTATTTTAATTAGTTTCGACTTTATTTTATAGATAAAAAAACTGTTATTTTGACAAATAACTAAGTCTGCTTGAATGGATTTAGGTTTCTGAACGCGGGAATCTTCGGCAGCGACGGCGGACAGACGCTGCCGCAGTCGACCACCAAGGCGGCGATGCTCGTCCGGATCAACACGCTCTTGCAGGGATACTCCGGCATCCGCTTCGAGATCCTCACCGCCCTCGCCGCCTTCCTCAACACCGGGATCACCCCATGCCTCCCCCTCCGCGGCACCATTACCGCCTCGGGCGACCTTGTCCCGCTCTCTTACATCGCCGGGCTCCTCACCGGCCGCCCTAACTCCGTCGCTGTTTCCGCCTCCGGAGACGTCCTTACCCCCGCTCAGGCATTCGAGTCCGCTGGAATCGCATCTGGTTTCTTCGAGCTGCAGCCAAAGGAAGGCCTCGCGCTCGTCAACGGCACCGCCGTCGGCTCCGGCCTCGCCTCCACTGTCCTCTATGACGCCAACGTCCTCGCTCTCTTGTCGGAGGTCTTATCGGCTGTCTTCTCGGAGGTGATGCAGGGGAAGCCTGAGTTCACCGACCACCTCACTCACAAGCTGAAGCACCACCCCGGCCAGATCGAGGCCGCCGCCATCATGGAGCACATCCTCGACGGCAGCTCCTACGTCAAGACCGCGAAGAAGCTCCAGGACATGGACGCCCTCCAGAAGCCCAAACAGGACCGGTACGCGCTAAGGACCTCGCCGCAGTGGCTCGGCCCGCAGATCGAGGTGATCCGATTCGCCACCAAATCGATCGAGCGCGAGATCAACTCCGTCAACGACAATCCTCTAATCGACGTCTCCCGGAACAAGGCGATCCACGGCGGCAATTTCCAGGGGACACCAATTGGGGTTTCCATGGACAACACTCGCCTCGCCCTAGCTGCAATCGGGAAATTGATGTTCGCTCAGTTTTCCGAGCTCGTAAACGACTTCTACAACAACGGATTGCCGTCCAACCTCACCGCGAGCAGAAACCCTAGCCTGGACTACGGATTCAAAGGCGCCGAGATCGCCATGGCCTCTTACTGCTCCGAGCTGCAATTCCTTGGGAATCCGGTGACCAACCATGTCCAGAGCGCCGAGCAGCACAACCAGGACGTGAATTCCTTGGGGCTGATCTCGTCGAGGAAGACAGCCGAGGCCGTCGAGATCCTGAAGCTCATGTCGTCGACCTACCTTGTCGCGCTCTGCCAGGCGATCGATCTCAGGCACCTGGAGGAGAACCTCCGGAGCGCGGTGAAGAACACGGTGACTCAAGTGGCGAAGAGGATGCTAACCACCAATGCCAGCGGCGAGCTCCACCCGGCCCGATTCTGCGAGAAGGACCTGGCGCGGGTGGTGGATAGGGAGTACGTGTTCTCCTACGCCGACGATCCTTGCAGCTCGACGTACTGCTTGATGCCGAAGCTGAGGCAGGTGCTGGTGGATCACGCGCTCGAGAATGGAGACGGGGAGAACACGCTCACCACGTCCATCTTCCAGAAGATCGGCGCCTTCGAGAAGGAGCTCGGCGAGAGGCTCCCGAAGGAGATCGAGAACGTAAGAGGTGTTTACGAGGGAGGGAACTCGACGATCCCGAACCAAATCAAGGAATGCAGGTCCTACCCGTTGTACCGGTTCGTGCGGGAGGAGCTGGGCACCGGGCTCCTCACCGGGGAGAAGACGAGGTCTCCCGGGGAGGAGTTCGATAAGGTGTTCGACGCAATGTGCCAAGGGAAGATCATTGATCCTTTGCTCGAGTGTCTCAAGGAGTGGAATGGTGCTCCTCTTCCTATTTGTTAGAGAGTTTGAAGCTTTCAATTTCCATGGTTTTTTTTTTCTTTCTTTTTGTTATGTTGCAAAAATTTTATTTGTATGTGAAAGAGATTGTGAACATCTGCAAGTGTATTGCTATAACATGTGAATCAAGAAAATATATGTTTGTTTCATCATATCATGTTTGATGTGGATGCACATATCTCAATATAGTGAGTTTAATTCAAAGGATAACATAAGGAAAAAAGAGTCAACATTTGGCCTAGCTACAGTATACTTCATTTGCCTAAAATTAGTTACAAATTAGCATATGGCATGGTGTTGCACATGTGTGGTCATCTATAGGCGATAGTTCCTTGCAAATTTGCGAAATAGACTCGACATACAAGACATTAGTGAGCTAGTAGTATTGTGGCGGTATATGTAGCACCAAAGTGTTGATGAGTATGAGAATTTGTAATCAGAAGTTCGATGTTTTGCCAATGATGAAGAAAGAAGACGAACTCGTACAACGTAGTTTTAGGTAAAATTGGGAAATGAGTTTTAAAAGAAGTTGTGTCGTTTTAGGATCAAACTACGTCGTTTTGATTGAATCAGTTTTCAAGAACAACAATAGGCACCAAAGGGGATTGGTCGTTTTGATTGAATCAGTTTTCAAGAACAACAATAGGCACCAAAGGGGATTGGTAGAAGGTTGTTCAGATTGACGTCTCTGTTATACTTGATCTGATCATTTTCTATTACAGTATGTAAAGATATGATCATTTTCTATGACAATATGTAAAGATGTGCAGGAGAAGATGATTTTCTCTATATTGATTATACGTATATAGATTTTCTCTATATTGATTATACGTATATATAGTACAATGGAGGAGAATTCTAAACTTTATCTCTACGGAATAAAATCTTAACAACCGAAAGGAAAGGATAAATATAAAAGATATTTTCTATATACACAATACATAATCTTAAGTTCTTAACTGACACAGTAGGAGTGTATAAGGGTACACATGGACGTTTGTATACCACTCGTTAAGTCGGCGACATTGTTGTATACATAGGATTGAAGTAGACCTGTAATTGCAAGTAATTCAATACTTACTTTGTCTCAAAATACATGTTTTTTTAGTTCATGAAATTTTTTCAAAAATACATTTCTTTTTAGATTTAATAATTACAGGTCAAATCATTACTCTAATTTTTACATCACCCCAACTTTCCTCCTTACAAATTGAAAAAAAAATTAAACAAATACTCTAATACCAAAGTCTAATCATTACACTTAACTTACTTTTTTAAGTCTAATCATTACATTTAACCTACTTCTTAATTATCGTGCATATTTTTACATCTAATCATTACATTTAACCTACTTCTTAATTCTCGTGCATAATCCTAAAAAGACATCTATTTTGAGACGGAGGGAGTATACTTTTCTCTACAGTTTCAATGGAAGTTTGCACTGTTTTTCTTCCATAACATGCTTCCTTAAAATAGCTAGTTTTCTTCGAAGAAGTACATCTTTATAGAAATCAACCAAATCATTGATAAAACTGTTTCGCTTTGTTTCCCGCTCTCTACTAATTGTATCTTTTCTCATCCAATGTTCTGAAAGGATACCCGGTGATTAGCTAGGGATAATATTCAAGGCGAGTAGCTCGAGCTCAGCTCGGATGAATCTCTACAAGAGCTTGTTCAAATTCAAAATCGAGTTGTGTTCGAGCTTGAAGGTGCCTCGTTACGAGCCCAAATCGAGCTCAAACTTGCAAATTTTAAAATATAATTACGTTTTTACCCTATCCTCTCTCAACCCTTGGCCAATTCTCTAGCCTGGTCTTCACTCACTCTCGATCTCCATTCTCCTCTCTTAGTCTCTCTGCTCTTGTTGATCTATTCGTCTCTCCCCTACCGTCGGATATATACTCGTCATCGGAGTTGCCCCCCGTTGCTTGTCTACCCCCCCCCCCCCCCCCGTCACGATCTCGACCCGATTTAGCTTCCTCCTTCCCTAAATTGAAAGCAAAGCAACTCCAGATCTGGTGCCCCTCTTCGTTCTCCTGCTCGTCTCGCCATCTCTCCCCTGCTGCCTGAGATCTACTCACCAATGGCATCGCCCCTCGTCCGTCATCTAGTACCCCCTTGTCACCCGCTGATGCATTTGCCATATCTATATTTGGCAATTTCGGCCTTTACTCTCCGCCTCGATAAGAGTGGTCAGAGACTTTAAGGGTGGGGAAAGATCATCTCCTCCTTTCTCACTCGACACTCCTCTCACTATAACTCACAATTTCTTGTGATTTTTAGGATGTAGGATGATAAAAAAAAACCTAGCCTTAACGGCTTAATTTATAATAATGAAACTAAACTTAACCTCCAAGAATAATATCTAAGCTAACTTTAAAGTCTATCTAAATTATGGAAAGAGAATAAAAATCGTGGCATAATAATCCTCTTAAGATTCGGTTTTATCCAACCGGGTCCGCAACGCGTGGACTTCCAGTGGATATCGACCAGAGTGGTCGATATTGAGCACTCTTCAGCTCCATTCGACATCGGGCACTCTTCAGCTCCATTCGACGTCGGGCACTAGTCGACATAAGCTTCCTCTTCAGCTTCTGAACATAGATCTTCTGTGGTCGACATCTAGGAAAGCATGCAGTCGATGTCGATTCTTCACATGTGTGGTCGATTTTGATCAGTGGTCGACAAAAAAGGTGAATTTCGACCACTCTTCTCCTCATTCCAGACTTCCAGTAGCTTCACTTCTCCCGTTCTTTAAAAACTCTGGTCGACGTCGACCAAGCCTAGTCGATATCGGGCACTCTCTTCCATGAACCCCTTCTTGCAATTGCTTCAAATTAGCTCCAAATCTTGCGAAATCAAACCAAATTCGTGTGGACCTTCATATCTTGTAATTTATAACATTTTACACAACTTTCTATCCTTCCCAACCCAAAACATCAATAATAGACAGAATTTGTAGTGAAAATAAGCAACAAAACATGGTCAGAAATATGGACATCATTTAACGGTGGTTGTTCACTTGTTTTTAACATTGCTTATTCATTGTCTAATTTTCATGTTGCATGTGTAAAAATTGAGGAAGACAATAACTAGAAAAACCATAACTTGGATCGTAATCGATTCGTAATTCAACTTATTTTGTTTTGAATCTATGTATGTGTTTGTAACATGTACGTTTTGATTCAGATTTTCACATTTGAGATTATGTATGCACGTACTTATACATTTTGGGACTTTTGTCATGTAATTCTCAATTTGAATAGAAACAAGCAAATGAGCTCGTACTCGAGCTCGAGCTCGAAAAAAGTGAGCTAAATGAGCTCTAACATAAGCGATCTCACGAGCTCGAGCTTGAGCACCATTCTCAGCTCGCAAGGCGAGCTCGAGCACCTGCTTCAACTCGTTTCCATATGAAGATCGAACTCGAACTCATCTCATTTACAAATAAGCTGAGCTTGAACATCAGTTACTCATTTGCTCGTATATCAGTCTTACCGGTGATCAAGTCGAGTTTAATCATCTTCAAAATCTTTCCTCGTAAAAAAAAAAAAAAAAACTCTTATGGGTTAAAGGTTGGGCTTGGATACGGGCTGGTTCACCATCAGACGGCCCAAGTAAGGTCTTCTCTTCGTCATTTTGACATGCAGACCAATACATTATACATTTATACATACCCAAATAAACACATCTATAATTTGCTCTCTATAAAGTCTAAAGAGTTGGTGTTTCAAGTACAAAGGCCTTATGTACCCACTTTTTTTTTTTTTTTTTTTAAAGATTGAAATCATACCAAATGTTAGGTGGGAGTGGAACCCTACACCCCACGACTGTACCCCATTCAAACTCAGTAATGAAAATTTATTTATTTTGTATTTCTATTATATACGAAAAGGTTTCATTTGGAATATTTTTACCCTACCGACCGACACCAACCTCACTAGCCCTTTATTCACTTGGGTCCTTTTGGAAAAAAAAACACCATGAAAAATAAGGGCAATTTGCACAAACCACCCCTATTCAGATCATTTTTTTTAAACAAAACATGTAGTGTAAATGCAATTGATTTAATAAATGACCCTTTGGGCAAAATAACCTAAGCACGGGGTGAATTTGCGCACTTTATCCCAAATAATTTTCAATAGCAAATATTTTATGCAACTAAATTCATACGATAATAATTTGAGGGGTAAAAAATATAAAATATATAACCTTTTTTTTATAAGGTTAATTCAAGATCAGACATGTCTTACTCTCGATAAGACAATAAATTCGACAAACGGAAAAATCGTCACAAACAAAAACAACCAAGAAAACAACAACAAATAATTCGGCAAAGACGGAAGCAGGATGAAACCCTAGAGACGGAAGCAGTATGCAAGCCGAGTATTGTCAAAATAATACCGCCGGAGAACAGGTATAGCAGAACACGATCTCTAACAATGTGGATTATTTGGTGGTATTTATAATGTAATTTTCATTCTTTACCAAAAAAAAAATGTAATTTTCATTTTTTTAAGCTCATTATTTATTATATTATAATAATGAGCAGGGGGGTTGGTGGGGAAATGGGACTGACACATACCCGCGGTCACTCCCTCAGCCTCCTATATTAGGGAGGAGTCCTCCAACTTCCCAGATCTGAATCTCACCCAATACCCTATTCTCCCTGCCTTCTCCGTCTCCCTTTCCCACTCTCAACACCAACTCGATCGCCAATGGAGTACGATGGAGTCCTGTTGGGAATGGGGAACCCCCTCTTGGACATCTCCGCTGTCGTCGACGAGCAGTTCTTGAGCAAGTACGTTTTTCTTTATTTTTTCCTCATCCCCTCTTTTTAATCTTCAGTTTCTTTCCGCTTTGTTTTTTTTGCCTCGATTTCATCCCCTCTTTTTAATCGAGGGGATGAGGAAAAAATTTCAGTCAATCTATTTCCGTTAGAATCTCCGTCTTTGCTCAATTTCTACCCTAGATCATTGGTTTATGCATCAACTGCAGCTACAAGGAGTTTATGAATCTATACGTGGATAATTCCGTTTAATTTTGTCGATCTACGGATTTGCCGATTCGAAGTCTGTGTTTGTTTGTTTATTCCGACTCACAAGAACTCACAGATGATAGATCCAATGTGACATGAAGTAGCCTCACAGATGTACTAAATCTGATACCTTCTCACTTATTTTTGTTATTCTGCAGATATGATGTCAAGCCTAATGATGCTATCCTTGCTGAGGAGAAACATCTACCTATGTAAGTGATTTGATGTTTGATTCTTGGATGAAAGTAGGTAGATTCACTGATTAAAAGTATCTGAGTGATGCATTTTGCTGCACTTCTGAGTTGTGAGGCACTATGAAAGTGAATTTTTGCACCCCTGATATATGGCTTATGAACTTGTAATTGTAGGCTTGTAGCTATGTTGCTAACTACACTTTATGAATATGTAGTTAATACTAACCATCTCAACCTGTATATTTTATGTTTGTTTGTTTGATTGTCACTTTTTACCTGTACTGTGTTGCTGTAATCTTCGTGAAGACTTCTATTCCCAAACAATGGATTATCTGGCCTTTTATGATGAAGATTTAGTTAATACTAACTGTAACCTGTATATATTTATGTTTTTTTTTATTGTCACTTTTTACCTATACTGTGTTGCTGTAACCTTCGTGAAGACTTCTATTCCCAAACAATGGATTATCTGGCCTTCTATGGCATCTGTGTGTATCTTTGACGCAGGAAAGCATCTGTTCATTTTTTTGCAACCAAATGGTTACACACTTACACTAATCTGGCAAAATGGCTGTAATTCCTGCACCATTTGTTTTTTCCCCTGATCAGTGTGATTTTGTGCTACATATTGAATAATATAAATTCATTGTAAGCTCTTGATAAATAAATTAAGTAGAAATCTGATTTTTTTTTAATACAAATCAGTTCAGTAATTTATATATCTCCACTGTCACAAGTTAGCTTATAGAAATAAAACTATATGATATCTACTGGTTCTCAAGTTAATTTCATTTCAGGTACGAGGAGATGTCTAGCAAGTACAAGGTGGACTATATTGCTGGAGGTAGTACAATACATATGAATATTTTGTCTTGAGAAAAAAAAAAAGAGTTATTGAGTAATTATTCAACATCTATGATTTCTGATTGCGATCTTTCTTACTTTTGCAGGTGCCACACAAAACTCAATCAGAGTTGCCCAAGTAATTATCAATTGTAAACTTGTAATGGCAAAAGGAAATTATGGGTTATATAGTGAAGTGAAATATAATATTTCTGTCCTTTGCAGTGGATGTTGCAAAAACCTGGTGCAACAAGTTACATGGGGTCTATTGGAAAAGACAAATTTGGAGAGGAGATGAAGCAGAATGCTAAACTTGCTGGTGTTAATGTAAGCTTAACAAAAAAGTTGAACATGAAAGCGTGTTGCATTCTGTGTGTTTTCTTAACCATCATTTCTGTAATTGATAGGTTCACTATTATGAGGATGAGTCTGCACCCACTGGAACTTGTGCAGTTTGTGTTACGGGAAGCGAAAGGTTTCTGGATGTTTTTCATTTCCATTTTTAATCTTGCATTTTTTTGGGGAAATATATAATCTTGAATTTTGGATGTGATGGAACATGAATTTTTCTTTGGTTTGTTTCGGTATATCTCATTTGAACAATGGCTGTGTTTATCTGGTTGTAATTGCCTTATCTTTCTGATGATAACATATTTTCATGTGTTGTTCTTAATGTGAAGCAAACTATGCAATTTCTAAAATTTATGCACGATGAGTCTTGCCTTGTAGTCTTACACTTTCTATGACATTCGCACAACCATTTTTGTTATATCATCTGTGCTTGATGAATTCAGAATCTCCCTCTAGATATATTTGCTTCCTGTGAGGCTGTGACTATATTATTCCCAATAAATAGATGGATAGCTGCAACATGTCACTTATTCGTTGGGTGATAGTTAGCATGACACTTTTGCAACATGTCTTTGTTTTGCAAGAGTTTTCATCCAAAATGTATTTCAGAACAGTAATAATTTCTCTTGAATAAATAGCCTGAAACTATATTTGGACTTCTGAATCATTATTGATTGATTCAATTTAGGAGGTAATTCTTTGAGGAACACAGATGCACCGTTGAAAATGCAATAAACAACAAAAGTTGACCTTTATACCGTTTCACCAAAAAATAATATATGTGATCGATGTGATCTTGAATAAACCTGCAAGAATTGTTGGCATTACTGTAGTGCATCTGAGCCAATTAAAGCATTGCCATTTTGGATTTATCTGCAGGTCACTTATTGCTAACTTGTCCGCTGCTAACTGCTACAAGGTTGAGCATTTGAAGAAGCCAGAAAACTGGGCACTCGGTATTCAATTAATTTCTTAAATTCAGACTACAAGAATGTGCCTTGCATACTTGAACTATTTTGGCTTATCATGAATATCTACTTATGCAGTTGAGAAGGCCAAGTACTACTATATTGCTGGGTTTTTCCTCACTGTATCCCCAGAATCTATCATGCTTGTTGCTGAGCATGCAGCAGCAAACAACAAGGTACGTTTTGGTACTTATAGTTAACTATGCAATCTGATTCTTGTAGGTTCCCCTTCATGAAATTTGATTTTATTTTGCAGGTTTTCACGATGAATCTTTCTGCACCCTTTATTTGTGAATTCTTCAAGGATCCCCAGGAAAAGGCGCTGCCGTAAGCCTTCTATTCATTGACAAGTGATTTAATGACAGATAATGTGGAACAGTCTTTTATATGCTTTTTTCCTTCCTTGGACATCAGGTACATGGACTACGTTTTTGGAAATGAGACGGAAGCCAGAACCTTCTCTAAAGTTCATGGCTGGGAGGTAACTTCAACTCAATATTTAAACCTATCTTCTGGGATTGAAGTTTTCTGCTTTTCAGTTACAAGCACCGTTAATGTGTTTCGTTCATTAAAATGATTGTCCTAATTTTGTTATTTATCTTACCAGACTGAAAATGTTGAGGAGATTGCCATCAAGATTTCTGAGTGGCCAAAGGCATCTGATGCACGCAAGAGGATCGTTGTTATCACTCAAGGCGCAGATCCTGTTGTCATTGCTGAGAATGGAAAGGTGCAGACATTCCCAGTGCCGTTGTTGCCCAAAGAGAAATTGGTTGACACCAATGGAGCTGGTATGCCCTGACTGATATAAATGAAATAGTGATGCATTCCCTTAAATGACCCAAGTTTTTGCATATGCATTGCCTACCCTGATTTTAAATCCGAAAATAAAACCATTCAATGGATTTTCATTGAGTTCATCTTCTCTTGGTAGGTGACGCGTTTGTTGGAGGATTCCTGTCTCAACTGATCCAGGGAAAACCCATTGAAGAATGTGTGAGGGCTGGTAACTATGCTGCTAACGTTATCATCCAAAGGTCAGGCTGCACATACCCAGAGAAGCCCGACTACAATTAAACCATCGTTATGAACCCCGTCTTATGAATTTTAGCAATTACATTGCGCAAGCCCTTTGTTGGCTACTATCAAAAATTTTCTCTTTTGCAATTTCGAGTTGCCCACTTGGCCTTTCACAACGGTCAAGCGACAAAATAACTTATCCCATGGGTTCTTGATTTGAGCTTATTTCCTGAGCCGGGATTCATATTGTTATCAGTTTTCCCGAGCAAAAATCAGTTGTGTAGCAACATTATCTTTGATGCATTTAGTCATGGATGAGAATCGCATGTCTGAATTTTCGTGTCATTTACATTAACTCTTGTTGGTGTGTTCGTTATTCTTGGTTCATTATTGGCGACTTGGTGTTGAATCCTGTAGTCTCGTATTGCAGTTACAGTGATCGGTGACGATATCCTGGAAAATAGGCATCATAAATAGGTGATTCCACGCAAAAAAATAGAATGTTACTCGCGATCACCACTATATGCACGAGTTAACCCAACTGCCTAACCTGTATTTATTCACAATCATAAATAACAATTCAGGAGTCCCTTGAGGCAGTTACCTTTTCTGTTATCTATTAACGATCGTTGAGTGACTAAACCACTTGATAGTCTCACTGTCAAGCTCTCACTGAACGATACTTTGCAGTGCCGCCCATCCAAGTGGCTCGTCTTATTGCCTTGCTGTCACCTTCTTACACGACCACTTTTGTCACTAGTCCCGCCCCTATGAGGGTGACCTCACGCGCTCTCTCTCTGGCAGCTCCTTATTGACTTCCATTTCGCGGTGCTCCCATAAGGTGTCACCAAACTGCCGGCTTCTTGACCTTATAAATACCCCACTCAACCTTATTCACAATGACCGGATTTTAGCGAGAAGAAAGAGAAGTTATGCAGCTACCTCCCGTCTATGTTACACGGAAACAGAAACGGAAACCGGAAAGGAAACGGAAACGGAAACGGGAAACGGCAATCCAAATTTTGTAGGAAACGGAAACGCCGAGGAAACGGCAATATGAATTATATGTTCATTTAAAGGTCTAAATAAGAGCAATAACCATATCACTAAGTGATACACACTGAATGCATCATTAAAGCTACAAATTAAAATGTTCAATATTGTGGTAAATAGTGTCCTTGCTCCTTAACAGAAATCAATACAGACATGTCAAATATATTAAATGTCTTGCAAACCAACAAAATAAAGTAACTTAGTTTTAAAATAACAACATAATCAAGAAAAACATAAAATAATCAATCCAACATCAATCTTCTACTTAGCTAACTCGTCCTTAAGTTTTGGCTTATCAAGAGAAAGTTCTACAAGTGAGGGTTTACCGAAGAAAGCTTAGAGGGAGAGAGCACTGAGCAAGTGAGAGGAGGGAAGACTGAAAATGGAGAAGTAGGCGGCAAGGATAGAAGGAAACGGGGGTTTCAGACGAAAAGAAGGGGAAGTATGATTTAGGGTTTGATTTTTTTTATTTTTTAACTACAAAATTAGTGGAAACATCATCTGGCAAGTCAGAAACGTTTCTGACCAAACGGAAACGGTCAAAGTTTCTGACTTTTTTGGTCAACGAAACGGTCAAAGTTTCTGACCTCTCAGAAACGTTTCTGACGTGTTTCTCCGGAGTTTCGGAGTTTCTTAATATGCAGAAACGCGAAACCGCTATGAAATGGAGTTTCGGGGTATCATAGCCTCCCGTAGTAAAAACTCAAGAACTTGAGTTTCTAAGTTTCATAACGGTGAAAAAACGACTCTTGTATAACAAGATCATCCAAAAATAGAATATCAGGAAGACGACTGAACAGTAAAATATCGCACGCGAACAAAACTAAGCAACTTCTACTTTACATCAAATCTCATCGCGAACACAAATCTCGGATCGCAAATCATAGAGCACTCACAATGCATATATTATGGGTGTCTTAGATAATTAAAAAAAAAATGTCAGAAAAAAAAAACTTAAAAAGTGGAAGAGAGTGTCTTACTTTTGGTCCAAAGTTTCTACTCCAAGAAACAAAAATCTGACATAAGGCACTCAAAATTGATTTTCCTTTTTAAAAAAATATTAAGACACTCAATGTGGGTGTTGGGGTATGGATGCTCTTAGGCATTATTTAACCTATTTAGAATAAAACGAAAATGTGTTCACAAAATGAGGAGCCACATGTAATGATTTTCTAGGGCCACTTCAATCGGGTATTGATTAGAGCCAAAATTAACTCACTGTGACCCTACCCACCTATCAATCCACCCTGAAAACATAGATAAAAGCTCGAATAATGAATGTTGGATTAGATTGGATATGGATGAAAGAATATCAAATCTAGTGAATCCATCCACCATCTAACCATCCAAGTTGCGAACAACATAGAACAACTCACACTTCTTGAAAAACCGAGGTGGTACCAACATCGCTGAAACATAACCAATTCAAAATTTTCCAAATTAAAGTGGTTTTTTTTTTGTCTAACTAGCTACTTTTATATATATATATATATATATAATTAAGTCGAATCTTACTAACTTAGCTAATAGTACATGGATTGGATCTACTCCCAGACCTCCCCTATTGTAAATTTGTAATGGACTTAAGTGAGTTCGAATGAAGGAAAGAAAAAACTCAGAAGCAATTTTTTTAAAGCATGTAATGTGTCATATGTGTAACAAAACAACGGATATTCAATTCAATACTTGGTATGGTATTTTATTTAATGAGTTTTATCGGAGGCACTAGCATTAAAATTGGGTGTTCTAGAAGCGAAAAGGTTAGATGTCCGGAACTGGATAATTAAAGGAGATTCGAAAATCATCATTGACTATGGGGAAGGTCTCCTTCTCCCATGTTCCCTGTGGTGGCAATAGAGTGACTGACAAAATTGCGCATTTTGGCCACTCGCCTTTTGGGGTTCAATTAACACTTAATACAGATCTTCAGGACTCTTGGATAGGCTTGGCGCTTGCTACCTAAATCTTTACCTAATAAAAAAAAAATTTAATGAGTTTTACCAAAAGTTTCGGTGAAACGGTCTGAAAAATTTCCCCCGTGAAACTGAATAAGCTCATCCGCAGTTTCCTTTTTTCGATCAAAAGCCCCAATCCCTCAATTCCATCAAATCAGATCAAATCCCCGTTTCCCATTTCCCAATCTCATCTCTTTCCAGGTCGATAACAGCAAAAAAGCGACAGCGAGTGTTGATTGTTGCCGAGATTCAACAAGCAATGGACACCGGCGGCGGCGGAAACAACTCCGGCGAAGATCCGCTGCCGTTAATGAACCACACCACCGCCGGCCATATCCTCCGCCAAGCCACCGCTTCTTTCCTTTCCCTCCTTCCCACATTTCTCCTCCTCTCCTTCCTCCTCTTCTTCTTCCACTCCTCCGTCGAAAGTGGCAGCGCCTTCCTCACCTCCTTCATTGACCGAGATCCCTCTCTCAGATCACTTTTCTCCAGGATTGATGCCTCCGGGAAGGGTATTCGCTCCTCCTACGACTCCCCGGCCATCACTGCCGCTCGCAACCGCCGCCGCCGCCGGCATTTTCTCCACCTGACTCGTGTGGGGACCCTGGACGACGGTTTTTTTTCCGGCGATGACGACGACGACCGATCCAATCTCGGGAACTACCACAAGGCTCAGGTCAATGGTAGCTTACTCGCGCTCTCTGATTTCTCCAGGCTAGGGTTTTCGGATTTCGTGGTTGATAATGGGGTTAAGTATCCTGAGACGGTACGAACTGGGGTTTCTTTCAGATTAGATGGCACAATCGAAGACGAGGCTGAAATTGATGGTGTCAGGAAATCGAATCCGGAGGAAGATGAGGTTTTGGATTTGCGATTCCTTGTTCCTGGATTGGAATTGGGGCATAGAGATGCAGCTGCTCTTTTTCACCTCATTGGTGTCCTATCTGTAGCTTATGGATGTGTGGTTCTTGGATTTGTTATCACATATTCATGGGTTCTGGGGATTGTGTTTGTCTCTGTTGTGAACAATTTACTGGGAAGATATGTTTCTTCAGTGGAGAATATATGGTCTGGATCGAAATTAGGGCTGAATCGGCTTTCTAGTTTCATTCTGATGAGATGGGCACTGAGAGATGCACTGACTCAATTCATCGGGCTATGGTTCTTTGGCAAGGTTGAAGATCAGTACTCAATTTTCAAGTTGTTTCTGAGGCTAAAGCTGATGCCTTTCTCAAGCTCATCGCCTTGGATAGGAGGATATGAGAAGGAGATTTCGGGGTTTTTATTCGCGTGGTTTTTGATGGATACTCTGGTGTCCTTTGTATTCTCTGTTGATTCTTGGGTTACCCTAGTGGATGGAAAGAGGAGTGAGAGGGAAATTGTCAAGGAAGGGTGTAATTTGCTGGCTGTAATGTTCCATCCTGCACTTCATCTCAAGTGCTTAGAAGTTATTCTTTCCGGGTCTTTCATCCGATGGGGATTTGCTCATATCTGTGGGAGATCATTTGCTGTGATGGTCCAGTCATTGGTTAAGGTCTATTTCATTGTGGCTTGGTTGATGTTTTACTTTGTGGCGAGGAACAGAGATGCTAGTTTGAAAGGGAGAGTATTCGGAAGGAGAGATTTGGAAGGGTTCATTGAAGGTCTTAGATGATAAAGACCAGAGCCTGGGTGTAAACTTATCTGCAAGCTTTAGTCGCATCTGCAGTGCTTTAAAATTTGTCACTTCATTTTTTTTGGGTACAATTACCAGCAATGTGTTGTGTGTAGTTTGTACCTCAGGCTATATACTTCTTTTGTATATTTTCTTGCAACTCTTTTGATGACAAATCTCGCTGTAAACATGCTTTAGCAGAATAGCAGCATCTTAAGTCTTCTTTTCAGAGATGTCGATCAATGGATCATCCTAATTTGTTCCAGTGTATGTCCCAAGATTCATCATGTAATCTATGCTGCTTTTACAAGTTGAATGAGTTTTATACCCAAAAACAAATCAAGCCACACAAAGACTTCCACAGCGTGTAGCTGGCTCAGGAAAAGGCCAATGATTCGTGGATTTGGAAGAGTCCGCTGCAGTTTTTGTGGAGCTGTGGAGGAGACCGTGGGGCACGTGTCGATTGAGCATAGATCAGGGCTAGGAACATGGCAGTGCAGCATAGAGGAAGTTATTGGTCTGCACAAGTGCACATGACTCTGCATTTCTGACAATGTGTAGAGAAAGGATGTTAGCAAAATGTAAATTTCAGCAAGAGGATTGCAATTTTGATTGTAATTGTTGCTCCTCCAGCATTTTCCAACAAAACCCTTTGGTATGGTTTTGTTCTTTTTGTAAAGGATCAGTTCTCTTTCTGCAATCTGGTGGTTGAGCTTTGGATCAGTTCTCTTTCTCTAGGGTGAATAATGAGTTGATTTCTCATATACTGAAAAACCACAATTCAGTAAAGCTTTATTTTTTTTATTGCAAAATTCCTGCTTGTTTATGGCTGTAGCTGTTTCCTTGTCCTGTATGAATAAGTTAAACATCTACTGTTTAACATCAGTACCTCTTTAATCAGGCACTTAGTTTCTCATTCTTGCTTATTATTTTGATAAGTTTAAAGATTCGAAATTCCAGACATGTCAATGGTAGATCAAGAGCACAAGTATCTAATCGGATACGATACAAGCAATCCGGCTTGAAGGACGATGTTTAATTGTATCAGATCACTCATATGTTGTCTATTCTAGAGTTTTTTCATTATGCATTGGCACCCATTCCTCATCACATGAGTTCTCCTTTCCCAAAGATTTTTGGAAGCTTGTCTGCTACTGTATTATTTATGCTGTTTGAATTGTGTTAGCCTGTGAAGCGATCCATATTTGTGTTGTTTGTGTTATCTGAAATGTGTGTACTACAGCCACAAGATTTTTTTTTTTTAACAATATTGGGTGAAATTGCCTTACTCTAAGTTGTAATTGGAAATCTATCTGGAAACACACTCAAGAAGATGTTGAAAATTGAATTATTACTTCATTTATTTATTTATTTCTTTATTTATATTATAGTACTTTTTTTTATATATATTATTTGACAGGTTCCAATGAAATAACAAGAGGGATGGATTTGGCTTTGACGCTATAAGCTACTTTTAACCCATCTCTATCTGCAGTTCTGCAAACACTCAAAACAAAATACAAATCCTCTCTTGGGAATCATTCATCTTTGATGTAAATACCTCTTATAGAAATTATGATCTCCTCTCTCATCTATAGAGATTCAACTTTGATTTTTTTTTTAGTACTCTTGAAAACATAGAGATACATGAACGAATGAGTCTACCTGACTCACCTGAATCATATAATATCCAATCCAAATGTGAAGTGACTTTATCTTATCAAATCGCATAAGAGAAACTAATTACAAGAAAACGAAGAGAGTACGAATGGGTACGTTGGGTTGGGGGCCGGGAGGGTACTATCAAGTAGCGTCGTATGTACTTTCAAGTATAGTATTTTCTTTTGTAGGTATACAAAATTTTCTTTGAAGGCATATTTTTTTCATTTTTGTGTAATAGAACATAGATAGATATATTAGGTTTTCAATGAGGAAACTGAAGTTTGGAGTATTGGTTATATTTTGAAAGGTTCCAAAATCAAGGCCTACACTCAACTTATGGTTGATTTTGGCTTAGGTTTATTATATATGCTGTGACTTGTTTTTTGTAGCATCCATTGCAGTCCATAACACTGAGTTAGAAGCTAGAAAGGGACTTAAATTTCTGCATTATACAATCAATAGTTTACAACAATGGCCGGAACTATTCATAACACGAAGAAGGTGATCGATCAAATGAATGTATTTTAACCCGTCAAAGACAGAACTTAGCCCTCCGGCCTTGGGGAGAGCTAGCACACCGAACGACGTCTAAGAACATGGTTTCATCACAGGGAATACAGAGCTTGGAGGCTGCGGCGAAGCCATACTCGTCTTGCGCCTGGTCAAGAAGCCCTCCGAACAAAGGGTGCTTGAGAAGGGTGATCTTGATCACATATCTCTTGAGGTCTTGTCCAACATAGACTACCATATGGCCCTTCGGAACATCCTTCGGAATATACTCATTCTTGCCAATGTTGTGTAGCTTCCGCAAGCATGGGCGCCAAACGCTGCGTAGCCATGGGCAACAGACGAGTTCATCACAGATGGTTGGTTCCGATAAGGCTTTGCTATCCATCTTTCGGCACTTGCTCTCGTGCACCTTGACGACGAGCTTCCGGTTGCGAATCTTCATTGTGGTTTTTATGTGAATATAGTGAGAGTGATAGATAGATAGATAGATAGAGAGGTTTGAGAATGAGATAGTGAGTTTTGGAAAGTGATATGGAGATGGGAATCATGAGTTGTGTTTATATATATAGAGAGAGTGCATCTTGTGTGAGATACACTCATTTTGGTGGTGGCTGGTTTTTTTTAATCCGTCAAATTATGGAGAAGAGAGAGATACGGGTATGCCTTTAATGGCAGCTGGTGATGTGACTTTGGCTAGGAGAAACCCTGGCAGATTCGTGTTCGGGCCCACATACGAGAGACATGTACAATATTACAGTATATGGTTTTATTTCAAACTAATTGACAATAAAAAGAGTAACTGTTTTTCTTCTTCTGATGTATTCGATGTCAGACACATATTTTAACGGTTTTAAATTTTATGTGATATTTTAAAAAAAAAAAGAAAAGAAAAAGAGTGGCATGCACTAGTTGACTTCAAGGGAATAATAATAACAATGATAATGATGAAACCCTTTCTGTTAATTGATGAAGTCATAGTTTTACTGTATTGGGTCACATTACAGAAAGTTAACTATATGCATTTTCATGAAGAACAAATATATATATATATATATATATATATATATATATATATATATATATATATATATATATATATATATATATATATATATATATATATATATGTTTCCTCTAGAGGACTGATTTTTAAGAACAAATGAGTCAGTTAGATTTGGTTCACTACACTTGCCCATTTCGTATAGTTATATGACTTAGATCGATCACACCTTCGCGCTCTAATCCTTATCATCTCTATTTTATGATGCAAGTTCTCTTTGAAGGATGGAAATTTTTTTTAAAAAAAAAAAATTAGACCCCACTTAAGGTATATATATAGTGCAATCTTTCTTCATCTTGATCCTTTCTTTTTGTTTGGAGAAGGGGTGGGGTTGGGTGTGGAAAAGATAAGATATGCAAATTAAGTGGGCATGGAGGAGATAAAAGCTTTCTTGGATGAAGTGCTTTGTCTACTTTGTTCTTAAATATATGTTGATACTTTTATGGAAATATTATATATTGTTTACTGAACTGTTGATCATCATACCATGTGCTTAATTATATGTAAATTGTATTCAATTCAAATGCCCTCTTCAAGCTTTTTTTTTTTTTTTTGGTAGACCTTCAAGCTTTTCTTGTGTATACTTCGTTTTGTATGTGTACCTCACCTGTACTTGTAAAATCCCATAAATTTTGCAGTGCAACCTGCAGATTCCTGTTTTTTGGATCTTGAACAACAAGATTTTATGGAGCTTTTGCCCATGCTTTTTCACTGAGCAAAAAAGGTTTTTTTTTTTTTTTCCATACAGAAGTGCAGGTTTTTGTAAATTTCAACACATTTTGACTTTTGAGAGTATATATATGTATTTCAATGTTTCAGTTTTATTTGATTTCTTACAAGAAAGGTATATATAGATATCACCATTAGCTAAAAGTAGATACACTCCACTATGTATTTTTTTTTTGTCATATGGTTTGTGTGCTTATCACAACTCCATTAGCATTATCTTATTCCAAACATTATGAATTGTGAAAATTCAAAATCTTGGCAAAAGTAGCACTGCTAAACATAACATCTACATATGATATTCGTTATGAATCAGGTTGTATAAGTACATTTTCGTGTTAAAACTCGATCTATTTCATTATGAATGGTTGCGATTAAAATCCATCTTTGTTAATTACTTCTTCAAGTATAAGCTCAATATTTTCTTGTTTGTTCTTCCACATAGTGAAGCCGCCGCTGCCGCGCGCCGCCAGGTATTGTTTGATTCTGACAGGTTACAAGTGTGCTAAATTTAACCATTTGTTAATCATCAATTGCATTTTGCAATTAACAATGTGGTCAAAGTTGTTTAGCTAATATAAGCAGGTGATGAATCTTTTGACGATTCATCCTGCAATCTTTTTCTATCATTTTTGTTTGTTTGTTTGTTGAGGTTTTTTAATAACCACATGAGATGAGCATTGAACTAAACTGTTGCATCCATCATTAAATTAGCAAGTGCCAATAAAGAAAAAATCAAAATATTCTATTGAACACCCTTTTTTTAATGATAAGAACCTCCATTACCATCCATTAGGGCTGTTATTCGAGTCGAACGAGTCGAGTATTGCATGTTCATATTATGTTCATTTAGAATATGAACGAGCTTGAGCCGAGCCTAAATTTTAACTCGAGCTTAAAAATATGCTCATACTCGGCTCGTTTAGAAAATGAACGAGCTCGAGCCGAGTTTTTATCGAACGAGTACGAGTCGAATTCAAGCTACTCGTGTTCACATAACACCCCTACCATCCATTTCTCCGCAATTCGAACTGTCAGCAACAGGATTGCGGAGAAATGGAGTGGCAGAGGGAATTTTAGATAGTTAATGCCCGTTTCGGAAATTGGTTCACAAATTGGCAACAACTTATATGCAAGTACAGGCAATCAGGCCAGTATTCTTGATTCCTTGAACTTTTACGCGAAAGATATACCGAGAGAGCTGAGCTGTGTTCGAATAAGACGTTCCTTTCTCTCTTTATTCTTTTGTCAGCTCTTATTTGATTCCAGCTCCGGATTTGGCTACTCGAAATTCAATACGAAAAGGACGAGAGACGATGTACTCTTCACTCATATGTATTGACAACTTCCAACCTAACTGTACTTAAAACTGAAGGCTTTCTAGGAAACTAGTTGGATGCATTGCATCCTGCACTCATCTCATCTGAGATAGGAAGATTGACAACAACTTCCCTTTATGAGCTATCGAACGCAAAAACTCGTTCGGATTGATGGAAGAATGGTGGGTGGCCCTAAGTTTTTCTCATCTTGTGGAGAACATGTAAGGCATGTGAAGGAGGGGCCTGAAAGAGAGGAAGCTAAGGGATAATATATTGGGAGAGACAGCTGGTGGGTGTGAAGGTATGATCCCTCAAAACCCTCACAAACTACCAAATTCATACATTTATCATATCATATCACATCATATCATATCATATCATTTCATTTTTGCTGCATTTGGCTTGCATTTTGTGTGCTAAAAAGGTGATCAATTGTCATCAACGAGAAATCAAAGATATGTATTGAAGATATATATTACATATTTCACCAAGGGGATCGAGGAGTCTAGTGTAAATTGTAAAAAGATTATTATTCGTATGTAACAATATGAAGAACCTTCGTAAAAGTTATGTAACAATAATTTTGTTGTTCAAATTTTCTCCTGCTAATTTTTTTTATTTTTTGTTCCAGATTTTTTTATGAACGAAAGATATTTAATATTGTATGTATAAAATAAAATAAAATAAAATAAATTTGTAAGTGACTTGGCAATGTCAACCCACAATAATCGGCCAAATGATATAATTTAAGTGTGAAGTTGAATTATTTGATAGGATGTGTGAGTTTGAAGTGTTATGGAGTCATCCCCACGAGCATTCCTCCATGCTGTTGCAGACTTTGTTTTTTCTCTTTAAAACCTCTTTGCTGTCACTTTTGCTTAAATCTCCATTCAATTTGAATCCCAGCTGCAATGGCAGGATATATTATCAGATTCTTTAATATATATTGGTATATATATAGATCTTAAAAGTGGTTAATCATCGAATTTTTAGTGCAATGATAGAAATTAATCGAATCGAACTCGATAAGACGATAAGTCATATATGTAAGTTCGTGAAGATATGATTGATCAAGTTCGTTTTATGATAATATTTCAGCATGAATCAATATTGTTATACTTCAAACTTAAAATATGTTCAATTTTGTGCTTGATCAATCATATCTTTTAATTAGTACAATAAGTTTATAAGTAGTAAACAAATTACTTTTTGATGGACTATCTACATGTAATGCGTTGATTTTTTTTTCCTAAGCAAATTATGACAATTAAACACCCATTTTAATTCATAGTAATCTGTAAAATAATTGTATGACTTAATATTATCATTGCTTCTAATTTACAAAAGTATGACATCGACATGATATATGCCAAACCGACTATATATGGTACGGTTAGAGATGGATGGTTGGTACACACATTGTCATTTACTTCCTCGTTCAATTCGATCTCTATTTTTTACTTTTCACGTGCTTCAAAATTGATCATTTGATCTTTCACAAAATAAATTCAATGTACAAGAGATGAGCCACCAAACTCGACAAAACGGGTGAAAATCATACTTAATTAGTCTACAGGGACGGAACCAGAATTATAATTTTGCATCTAGGAAGGCTCGAACGTGAGCAAGTATGAAACAAATTTAAACTCTCAATCACTAGGCCAAGGAGACATTCATGTTCAATCTCCTTTGTTATTTATTTTTATAGAAGATGGGGTGGGTGCAGATACCAGCCCACCCCTAGTTCCGTGGCTGGTGGAAGTTTATTATCAAAACCACCTAACCCACTCGATCGATCATGACCACTCGACGATTATGCCAGAATAACCGCAAGACATCTGGAACTAATGTGACCACTCGACGTTTGCGATACCCATTTTCAATCCTTCTATCTTTATTCCCTTTGTAGTAAATTTGGATTTCATCTTTGTGAGTTAACCTTGTCCTCCGGAAATGAAGATAACCTAGTAATCTACTGTATATATACTTTTGCCTCTCCTCCCCGAATTGGGCCTCTCCATATCATAATTTGGCCCAACAACAAAGGCCCGTAAGTAGTCAATCTGGGCTCAATTGCAAGCCCAACCGGCCAATTGAAGATCTTGACTTAATTAATTAAGTTATATACATAGATAAGATCTTTTTTTTTTGGTGAAAACATAGAGAAGATCTTTACTTAGAGTATCCCCAACATATTCTCTATCTTCATTTTTTGGAGAATATTGAGATGGTTTTTGTTTCAAGAGTTTCCCCATTATATTCTCTAAAATAGAGAATGGAGAGAAAATATGGAGACCATTCCCTAAATTTGGAGAAAACTCTATATATTTTGGGGTGAATTCTAAAATGGAGAAGCTGTTGGAATGGGTTAAAAAAATATTCAGAATATTTGACTTATAATTCTCTATTTTAGAGATTGTTTTAGAGAATCTCTTGGGCATGCTCTTATAGCCCACGTTCATTTATCTGGAGATCGAAGATCTTCCCTTATCATTGTGTTTTCTCAATCCAAATCCTATACAACACTCCCTATCTCACAAAATTATATTTACATTTATTTAATCATTAAAAAATTATAAAAATTATATACATATTCTAAACACCTATTTTTATATGTTTATAAATTTTATTTTTGAAAAATCGGGTTTTGAAATTTTTTATAATTATATTTCAT
This sequence comes from Persicaria maculosa, assembly GCA_963922045.1. Classification (NCBI taxonomy): domain Eukaryota; kingdom Viridiplantae; phylum Streptophyta; class Magnoliopsida; order Caryophyllales; family Polygonaceae; genus Persicaria; species Persicaria maculosa. The sequence continues at coordinate 54,763,324 of OY998268.1, forward strand.
AAAATAATACCTTTTGAATTTTTAAAAATTTGAAAACATGATTTTTCAAAATGAAAACTTATCAACATATTTTTTATAATATGTATGTAATTTTTATAATTCTTTTAAAGATTAAATAAATATGAAAATAATTAAGTGATGTAGGGAGTGTTATAGGGAGTGTTACAGGAACGCTCCCCCTTCCAAAGAAACCTAAATGAAGCGCCGGAATAGCTCTTTACTTGAGAGATGAGAAACCCCCCTCTATTGGGGCTCAAATCTTCCACCGGAGATCCCAGCTCCGGGCTGCCGTACCACCTCGTCTTTGTACAACTCCAATTCAAGATCGGTGACGAAAACCCTCTCTCGGAGAGGCAAAAAAACGTTCCTTCGGGGTTGCAAACATCCCTTCGGGGCCAACCATAACCCGATTTCACTAATCGGTCCACATTCACCCCGTTGGTTTCAACCCACATTTGTTAACATGGATGGTGTTGAATCGTGCTGCCTCGCCATTGTCGGATCGTGGTGGCTGCTTTGCTGCCTCCCGGTGCTCCGACCTTGTTCTCGATGTCGGGATTGCGCTGCCCTGCCTTGGCTGCCGTGGTTTTTCCTCCGTCAAGGCTCGTTGTCCCTTTCTTTCGCAACCACTTTAATTTTCCTTGGCTCATTTTATTGTAGGGTGCGTTTTCACTTGTTGTATTGCTCCGCTTTTTGTTTTCGTTTTCGTTTATATGTATTGACGGGTTTCCGTTTGCCGACTTGTCGGCCTTCGAGATTTATGTGTATCTGATCACGAATTATTTCTTAATTTAAAAAAAAAAAATCACCAACCGGTTTGGGTAAATCTACATCTACCTTGGTACCTTCCAGAAACTCGGCCGAGTAGCCACCTCCAAGGGAAAGGGTCCTACCCGGTAGAACGGGACTCCGTAAGTTCTACGAAGCCGCGTAGAAGTGTCTCACATGAAAAAGATCGTAGCTTTTTTGGGTCAGACGACTTGTTCAGAGTTTTACAAGTGGGCTCCTCCTCCTTCAAACTGTGGAGGACCAAGACTTTCAATCAATCGGGTGCCTTCCTTTGTCTCCGTTTGCTCCGCTAATAGTGAGAAATAAACTGGGTCGTGCTCGTACCCTACCTTGCAAGTGAGAGAGAGAGAGAGAGAGAGCGAGAGCGATGAATTTGGTTGGAAAGTATGATAATCAGCTGACTTTGTTGCCCCCAGTTTGTACTTCCTGTTGATTTTTTTGCCAAAGCAATCGCTGGTCAGAGTCTCCCCTTCCTTTTTTTATGGTTGGTTCACCCGAGATTTAAGGGTTCTTCAAGACTTGAGGTTTTCCCTCTTTGCGATTCATCTCTTCAGATTCTCGTATACCCCAGATTTGGAGGTTTGTTATCCCCCCCCCCCCCCCCCCTTAATGTTTCGCCTTGTTCTTGTTGTTCGATTACTCTCTGGTTTCTGATTTTGGGGTTGCAACTTCAGATTGGGGCCTTATTGGCAATTAGGTTTTGTTGTTGAACATATGAAAGGAAAACTGAGCTTCTGTTATTGGGTTGTGCAGATTTATAGATTTCCAGTTTCATGGTTTGATTGTTTAGAAAACATTGGTTTATCCTGAACTTATTGCAGTTTTAGGGTACTAGGGTTTGCAATTTGGGTTGGGTTTTGATTGGAAGCATCTCTGTCTCAGAATGAATGTTGTTAATTGCTCCATGTGAGAGATGAGTAGATTTTTTGTGACTTCAGTCACATTTATGGTATTAGGGTTCTTACTGATTGAAATTTTGAAATACCCAAATTATTAGAGTTCAGGTTCTTTTGCTATTGAAATTCTATTTGCAGTTGTCAATTTTGTTGGTTTTTGGAAACTCATGGATGTTTTTCCCCCTTTCTTTGCCTTTCAGTTCATCTTTCTAGTCGTTGTCATCCTCGTGCCTTGAAAACAGTCTTATGAGATTGGCGTGTAGCATGGACTGTTTCTCGTTTCAGAGTGGAGGAAGGAAGGAAGTAACCAAGAGTTCTAAACCGGTATCGTTTCCAGCATCAGACTCCACCTTTGCAGATCCCGAGCTCAACAGATCCGGGTCTGAGCTGAATTCTCAGAATGTATCGAATACAAGCACAGAGTCATCAACAAGAAATGCCTTTTATAACATGTCGGAAAGATCCAGCAACCTTCGAGTGTTCACGTTTCAAGAGCTAAAAACTGCTACTAAAGCTTTTAGCCGTTCTGGAAGGCTTGGAGAAGGTGGATTTGGGTGTGTTTATAAGGGTGTGGTTAAGAGCTTAGAGGACCCTTCCGTAAAGCAAGATGTCGCAATAAAACAGCTTGGCAAAAGAGGCTTGCAGGCAAGAGTTCTATCTCATGCTCAACTTTTTGCAGGATTTTTTTTCCTTTGCTGATAAATTGAGGTTTTGCTTTGTCTGTTATCTGATCACGGTGGTTGTTAGTAATTTGACTAATTTCTACAACTAAAATCAAGATTTTTTTTTTTTGTAATCAAATGTGGATAATTACTTAATTGTGATCTATACTAGGGCCAATCAGGAACATGGTTGCAACCAATGTAACAAGGTTGATCCTGAAAGTAACGAGTAACTATTAAATATCCATCAGATGATTTTGCGCGAGCAACACTATATTTTGATGTTCAGCTAGACACACCATTCCTCACAGAAAAATATTTTGTCAGTTGTCTATATACGTATTTGGTACTTTACATGCAGGTTGTACCATTCCTTCAAGCTAGATACAAATTCGCTTATGAGAAGATGTGTATATCCTCTTGTAGCACAAATGTCTCCATCATTTGTTGTATTGAATTCTTGATTGTGCAGCAGAAATTAGTGTGACATTTCTTAATATCTAATGTTGTCTGTTTTAGTGCTACTTCATCAAATTTGAACTTTCCGAGCTAACATACCCGGGTAATTTGAGACTTTATATACCTTATTTCAAAGAAGTGTTACTGTTATGTTATGGGCAAGTAACTGTTCAAACCCTATTTGGTTCTTGTAGGGGCACAAAGAATGGGTGACAGAAGTGAATTTCCTTGGGGTGATCGAGCATCCGAATCTTGTCAAGTTACTGGGTTATTGTGCTGAAGATGATGAAAGAGGAATCCAGAGGCTGTTGATTTACGAGTTCATGTCCAATGGAAGTGTCGAGGATCTTTTATCCACCCATTCTCGTACAACCCTCTCATGGTCCAAGAGACTCAAGATAGCCCAAGATACTGCCCGTGGCTTGACTTACCTTCACGAAGGAATGGATTGCCAGGTGAATGTCAAAATCATTTGACAATGATTAACTTAACCCGTGTACTGATAGTTTTGCCACCTTGTTTCAGATTATTTTTCGGGACTTCAAGTCTTCAAATATTCTTTTGGGTGATCAATGGAATGCAAAGCTGTCGGACTTTGGACTCGCCAGGTTCGGCCCTCCAGAAGGAGAGACCCATGTTTCCACTGCGGTATGTACATTAAACTAATGTCTATGTGATTATAATACGGTTAGATTGATCTGACGAGTGTAGCTCTTCATTAGGTGGTAGGAACCAAGGGATACGCTGCTCCTGAATACATCCGAACAGGGCGCCTCACAGTCAAGAGCGACATTTGGAGCTACGGTGTCTTCCTCTACGAGCTCATTACAGGCCGGAGGCCCATAGACCCAAGCCGGCCTAAAAGCGAGCAAAACCTTCTACATTGGATTAGACCTTATCTGTCCACCAGGAAGAAGTTTCAACTCATTGTGGATCCACGCCTGGGGAAGAGCTACTCCATCCAATCGGTTCACAAACTCTCTCTAATAGCAAACCAGTGCTTGGTCTCCCATCACAAGTCGCGCCCAAAGATGAGCGAGATCTTACAAATGGTAACTGACCTCGTGCAGTCGTCACCTGACATGGGAAAGCCTGAGGTGATAACAAGGAATCCACAGCATAAGGATGCTTCCGAAGAGAAAAAGGGCAAGAGGAGAAGGTTCATGGATCTCAGAAGCGGAGGAGGAGGATGGTTTGCGCGCATTTTGGGATCGAAACTCGTCAAGACTTGCTGAATCTGAATCATTTGATGTTGTAAGTTGCAACAAGATAAAATGAGTTTAATTTATAGTGTTGTGTAAAAATAGTATTCCTTTCAGTGTATATGTCATATTGTTGTTGTATAACTTTTTAACTGTAACTGTAAGGTGGTGAATAAACAATCTGTATCTGGGTAGGTGATGAATTGAATCCATTGCTGATTTTGGTAGGTTAAATGGAGACCTATAGCTTTAATTTTACCATATCATTTCATTTTTTTTTTTTTTTTTGCTTTGATTTTACCATTGCATTTGAATGATTTGATTGCATTTGTCTTAAAATTTCCTCTCCTTTACTTTCTGGCACAACAATTTCAAAAATTACAGCTAATCATACAACCCAGCAATCAGAAATTGACCTGTGTGGGAACCCCTTCTCCGTGAAAAAATTAACAAAATTACATTTATATTTCAAATGTCTATCTTCGTATATTTGTAAAAATTTATTTTAAAAAAATCATGTTTTAAATTTTTTTAAATAAAATTTTGTAAAATATCATTATTTTTATTTTAATTTTTTTAATATAGTATGATTTTTCAAGATAAAGGTTTATAAAGATAGTTGGAATATGAATATAATTTTATATTTTTTATTAATATAAAATAAAGAATAAAATAATTTTATATCCTCTAGTCTCTTTTCATAGTTCATTTATGGTCTGTCCATTTTTATTGGGGAAAATGAATTTCATTTCATGTTGTAAGGTATAACAAGATAAAATGAGTTTAATTGCCTTTGGATATAGGATAGAAAAAAATTATTTTATATATATATATAAAACAATAAACTATTTTTTTTCTAAGGGACTGAACAATAAACTATAAACGAGACTATAAATGTGTGCCCTCTTTTCGCACAAATAACTTTTCTTTCACCTAAATATTCTGTTTTATTTATCTAATTTTCAAACAAACTTAAAAGAGGTGAAAATTTGAAAAACCTAAGAATCAATACTATTCCACTATCATCTCACTTTTTTTTTTATATAAGGCGAATATTTAGGGGTGGTCAATCGCGGTTGATCCACCACCCAAGCGCGTCTTTACGGATGAGTTCGTCAACTACAACATCAGATCCCCACTCAGATTAAGTCGGCAGCAGACCGAGGTGAGCAAGCCGATCAGCCACGCGGTTGCCCTTTCTAAGCGTATGGAAGTACGACACGCTAACAAAAGGAACGACCGAATGCAAGCGTGTCCGACACGACACCGTCATCTCAATCTCCCAAGGGCAACTCCACACCCTTTTTATGGCGTTAATAGCCATTAAGCAGTCGCCCTCCACCTCAAGATGCGTGATCCCCAGCCGATGAGCTTTCTGCAGCCCATGAAGTAGACTCGGGTCTCCGCTTGTAATGCCGAGGACTTACCGCAACTTTGTACCCGACGTCTAAAAGCACATGCACTATTGCGTTAATCCAAGCCATGCACATAACATCAATAAAATTCGATTCTAAAATAAATTAGCAATAGGACCAGTCCACCAACTTATATAAAGGCTTAGAGCATCCGGATTAGTTCGGGTTTCTTGAGTTTTTTAACCTCTTTTATCACACACTCTCTCCTTAACAAACCCAACTTATTTTTTCACCCACATCCCTAAAACCCTCATTTCTTATTTATACACTATAAATAATAATCATGTGGTTCCACATTCCCTTTGTCCCACCCACTCTCTCTCCCCCTTTCTCTCTATATCTCTCCTCAATTTGGGTTTTTTGGGTTTTTAGAGGAGTTGCTACCCAAACAACTCAAAATTGGGTTTTTAACACCTTTCTAATATTATAATATTTTCTCATCTTAAAAACCCCACTAAAAACTACCAATGTGGGTGCTCTTAGGTTCTCGTGTTTTTCGATGTGGGGCAAACATTCTAAACATCACACCATGTAACAAGATAAATGAGTTAAATAGTGTTGTGTACAAATTGTACTACTCCTTTCATACCCAAAAAAAAAAAAAAAATTGTACTCCTAGTGCAACTGTGACTCCGTGAGATGGTGAATAAATAATCTGTATCTGGGTAGGTGATGAATTGAATCCATTGCTGATTTTGGTAGGTTAAATGGAAACCTATAACTTTAATTTCACCGTTGCATTTTCCCCCCAGTGAATCTGAATGATTTGATTGCAGTTGTCTTCCAATAACATACTCCATCCGTTCGGCAAAACTTGTCATTTTAGGGTGTTATTTTTGTTCAAAAAAACTTGTTATTGTAAGTATTTTGCCCTTCACTTTACAAAAATGCCCTTGATATGATTGATGGTTTGTTAGTTGTAGTTTTCGATAAAGTAAAAAATAAGGGTAATAATTGAGGGTAAATTAGTACATTTGTTAATTGCCTTAAAAATTGTAAAATAAGCTAAAATGACAAGTTTTAACCTCATTTTTTATTTTATCGAAAACTACAACTAACAAACCATCAATCATATCAAGGGCATTTTTGTAAAGTGAAGGGCAAAATACCTACAATGACAAGTTTTTTTGAACAAAAATAACACTATAAAATGACAAGTTTTCCCGAACGGAGAGTATATATATATATATACTCGATCCGTATCCTTCACAGTAATATAATTTCTTGCACAGCAATATACTGTAAAAAAATTACAGCTAGCTAATCGATCATCATAGCCCAGCAATCAGAAATTGAACTGTGCAGGAACAATTACTTGCACAACCACCACTCCTTTCACCTAAATATTCCCTTTTATTTGTCTTATTTTCTAACAAACTTGCAAAAAAAGTTAAAAACCTTTGTGATTTATCTTCAGAGTTCAGAGAGCAAAGAATCAAATGGTGCCCCCACTCCCATCTTACTCCTTTTTCGCCAAGTCAGTGCAACTTGCAATTTCTAAACAAAGAAATTGAATGACAAAATTAGTAAACAAAACCGACCCTTCTTTTTTTTTTTTTTTACTGCATTCGTTCACACTTATATTGTGTACCTCAAAATATTTAGGGGAAACATAATTCTATGTATCAATATAATCTTACTATAAAATAAATCAGGCAAGATATCTGTATAACATGATACTTTAGCATTTTTTACAAAGTTTTTTTAGCATAAATTTCTTGTGGGCATTTTTTGTAAGATTGTGGATGGTTTTATGAAAGATATCCAAAGTTATTATTATTATTATTATTATTATTATTATTATTATTATTATTATTATAATAGCTATTTGATTAACTTATGTTATAAATATACTATAAATAGATTATGAAAGTGAAGAACAATACTGTTCTAGTCCATCAAGTTCCAAGCATGATTATTTTATGTTTCTATATATGATGTAGAATTTGGACATTTCTAGAATTCTGACCAGTATTATAATCCATCAAACTTCACTTTGGTGGGATCAACTATCTCCAATTCTCATATCCCTTGTTTTAATTCTTTATTTTATATAAAAAAAAACCTAAAATAAATAAAATTAAAAAAAAAGTGTAAATGGGTTTGTAAAGGGGAATAAGGAGGAGATAGAGGGAAAGAGAGAGGAAAAAAAGAGAGACGCTCTCTTCTGGAAAAAAACCCCTTTGGGATCGGTGGGTACTCCACTGTAAAATCACCTCTTCGGAGGTCCGTAACCACCTCTTCGGAGGCATGTAAACCTCCTTCGGGAGTCCTAATCCTCCTTCGGGAGCCCAAATCCATCCTCTCCGGGGTTCTCTCGGTTTCGGCGGACCGACCTCGGCTTAGGCCGCCCTACCTAGACTTCGGCCTCCTCGCTCTGCTGTGGCGTCGTCAAGTTTTGTGTGCCAGCGAGACTCCTTGAAGTCCTTGTACCGATGTCCTGTAATCTGATTCCCATCTCCAATTTCGGTCTTTTGCCCTTTTGGTTTGGGGAATTTGCTGATTAGGGATTCATATGCCCTTTTTCAACTTTCCCATCTTCAAATTTGAGAAACAAAATCATCTTTGTCAAATCTTACCCCCTCTGCCTGCCCTGGTGTTGCCTTCGATTTTTTGGGGCTCAATCATACAATCAGCCTCGTCTAGCTTTCGATTTCAAGTCGCCATGGTGGCTTCGTCGTCTCCCCCCTGTTTGTCCTCCTCTGTCGCCACCTTACTGCTGGTTCTCGTTGGTTTCGAGTGCCGGCTTCGGGGTGGGGTCAGATGTTTGCATCCGGCTGTGCTCCCTTGGTCGCCGGCGCTGGTGGCTGGGTACTGTCGCTCGGGTGTTGATTATGGTGGAGCATCGTCTCTTTCCTGCCTTCCTGCCCTATTTGGGTCCTTGGGTTTTCTTTGGGCCCCAAGGTGTCCCGTTGGGGTTGATTTGGCCCGAAAAGTGTGTGCTTTGGGCCCAAGGTTTGTCCTTGGGCCCGAATCTGCCCATGTAAAATTAAAACAATAAAACAAAAGAGGTGATAATTAATCTCGAATGGCTTGATTTAATCCCCTTATATAAGATATAACATTATAAATTCTGGTTTTTCTGGATAATTATCGGCTCAAATATAATTTCCTATATATTATTATAATTGGCAGTTATTTAATATATATATATATATATATATTAAATAAATGTTTCTTTAATACTTTTATTCGGGTTAAATAATAATTATGTTAAAATAATTCCGAAATCTTCCCTCGCTCTTCGCCCTACTCGCGGCCGTGCTTCTTTTCCTCATGATTGGTTGGGTGTCCTTCTGTTGGTTCGTGGTTAGTTTCGGTTGAGGAGCAGTTCTGCGGCCCTGGTGATCGAAGTGATCGTGTTGGTGATGTTTGTGATCTCCGAAGATCCCTCATCTAGGTGGGGGGAACGTCGTGTGATCCACACTTCCCCAGGTGTCGTCTTTTCCTTACGAGGATTTCTGCTTTCCGTCCTTCCGGCGGCGAGACATCGTGTCAGCTGGTGCTGTCCCATGCGCTCGCTATCCACTTCACCACGCCGGGCTTCCTTCCTCTCGTTGATGTGTCCGCTTGTTTGGTTAGGGGTTGGATTTTTCCGGGTTTGCTTTGGGTGATTCTTTTGATGTATTTTGTGATTGTATCTCTTTCAGATCCTCGTGATCTCATCCTTCGGGATGCTCTCGGGTTGGCTAAACACCACCCGAATTTTTTCCTTATCAAAAAAAAAAGGAGGAGATAGAGGATTTTGAAATATGTGATCGGACCGAATTCAATTATAGCAAGTCACCAAAATATTAATCTTTTTTTATAAGTCATTTTTTATTCAGTCCCTCCCTTCAGAAAAAATACGGTATGTCGTTTATTATTTATATACGTTTTTTAGAATGATAAAAACTATATAAAATATTATGTTTTTATAAATTTTTTAACAATTTCGTACTTAATAATCGTAACTATGAAATTTTTAAAAATTGCAGAAAAATGGATATTTTGTATAGTTTTTATCATCCTAAAAAAATGCGTGAATAATAATTAAACAACATGTCTTGTCGAACGCATAGAGTAAAAATTATATAAAATATTAATGTTTTAATTGTTTTTAATAATCTAATACTTATTACTAAACAAATACTATGATATTATTAAAAAAAAATATTTTATATACCTTTTATCATCCTAAAAAACGTACATAAATAGTAAAAACTTATAAAAAAAATGGGTAAAGTATAGAAAACCACTCTTAAAATAGGTGAGTTTTCACAAAACCACCCTTAAAATAAAAGTTATAAAAAATAACCCATAAATTTATTTTTCTTTCAAAGAACCATTTGTACTTGATCTGTGAGATTGTGACCATTTAAATATGTAAAAAATATGTTTAAAATGTTTAATTCTCACCTTTTATATTCAATACTGTATAACCTAATTATACAATAAATTAACCAAAACATTTAAGAAAATATGAAAACATAATATTTTTTTATAACTTTTTATACATAAAAATGGCACTGGATGGTCTTTTGAAACAAAAAAATATATATATGGGTGACTTTCTATAAACTTTGATTTTAAGGGTAATTTTATGAAAACTCTTTTATTTTAAGGATGGTTTTCTGTAATTTACCCTATAAGAAAACGAAAGGAGTCCTATTTTAGATTCGTTTTCTCATTCTCACTGTATATAGTACCATTATTATTCCTACTTATTATTACAGTATTTACTTTATGACTCATGTGTCACGTCTTAATAATAAAATGAAATAAATTATGTATAATGTACTTATATTAAAAGTTTTTTTTTAAAAAAAAATTGACTATTTGAGATGCGGCGCGTTTGGCATTGCACACACGAATGACATGATGGGGACCATTTCACGCTTCCGCCGTTAGTATCGCGTTTTATACGAACTAATCGGGGCGCTAAACATACTTTAAATTCTACGTAGTATTAAAAAAAGGCTAAAAAAACTGCCAAGAGAGGACAAAATCGTCATTTCATCCGGAAAACGTTTCGTGCTTCTCACCCCTAGCTTCCCCCACTTCCCAAATCGATCGATCTCATCCGTAGGATGGCCATATTAAAATAAGATTCTTAAATCAACGGCGGATGTTGCTTCTCTTGTTTTTGCTTAACAGCTCGGCTTTTAAACGCGCCTCTAAACTGTATATAAGCGCACCCAAATTCACCGCTCAGGCGTTCACACATTTCTCTCTCCCTCTACATCGCTGATTGTCTCCGTCTGCCGCTCTTCCAGTGCAGTACATGTAATTGTTGGATTCGTCAAGTGATTCGAGCGTCTTTGATCGGCGGTGAGCTTATCGTTTATTGAATTGCTACTTCGTGTTTGTCTGTTTCTTTCAATTGGAATTGATGGTTTATCCTGTGATCGTACGGCTTTAGTGATTTACGTTCGTTTGTTATTTGTTTTGTGTTCTCTCTTGAATTCATCCAACTGTCAATATTTGTGTTTGAATAGATTATTCTCCGTGAATGCAGTGCTTTGAATGATCTGGTGTTGCTTTATTTGGATGTGATTTCTCTCACCTTTTGTGATTGTTGTGTTTAGCTTCTCTTTACCTGGATTGCGTAGGGTCTCTGTGAACTGTTAGGGCTGCAGCTGTTCGATTTTTTCTTTCGGTCTGCTTCTAATTTGGCAGCTGGAATGGTCAATTTTGACATATAATTTTTTAAGTAGTTTCTGTGCGTTGAGTATTTTGCTTCTCTTTTTCTGCTGAAGTAGCTAGGAAATTCTTACGTGGTCATGCTGTGTCTTTTTGGTGTCTGATCTGTCAATATTTTATACTTTGGAGGCAGAAAGGGCTCGAATTTGCCAGATGAAATTGTTAATTTGGCATTATTTTAAATTAGGTTAAAGGCTTCGTGATTGTAACTTGCATCTTCTTTTACTGCTAGCCTAAAAGCAGGTAAGAAACACTAATATGATGATTGATGATGCGTTGTTTCATTTGGTTTGTGGTGTATGGATATTTCCACAATGTGTGTATGAGTGTATCACTATTCACTAACACTATTGTTGTATCATCTATACTATACGCTTTGTCTTTCATTGTGTTTAGCCATGTGTTTTAGGAGGTCAATAGATCAAGTGTATCATTAACATTTTCTTTTACTCATTTTTTCCTCCCAAGTGCACTGTCTCTGAATTCTCGACGTTGTTTAGCCAGATGCACATGGTTGTCTATATTTTTTTTCATATTGCTTCAGATTGACCAAATCAATGCCTCTTTTGTGGTCCTTTGTAGTGTGCGCTGCTTTTATGTTTCCATTTTTCTATCTCTTTTCCAAATGAATACTTAGTCACTTTGATCGATTATGCTTTGAAAGTGGAAATGGATTATTTTGCTCTTTGTTATCTGTTGGAGAGAAAATTAAGTATGATGAGAAGGGAACCAAAATATTCAGATCTTAATGAGTAGGGGTTTATTGGTGGTAAACTGATAGTTATTCACATACCTAGTCGAAATTTCTAAGCAAATTGCTGAGTGGAAATAGCTCTTCATATAGATTTAGTGGAAGCGGTAGGTAAGTTAGAAAGCCTGTTTGATTCACTTACCTTCTTGGTTTGTCTAATATTGGATAGTATGCTCTTTGCTTATTCATCTAAATATTGTTTTTCACCATGACAAGTGCTGCAGAACTTGGATTAGATAATGCTATCTACTCTTTGAATATAAATTTACTTATTCCCCCATTTCTTTTTCACAATCCATATTCAATATGTGAAGTGCAAAATGGAGGGAGAAATGGTTATTGGTCATGATTCTGTTTTTAGACATTCTTGTATAGGTTATGTTCTGACTCTTTGCATAATGTGGGTAACAGATTTTCACTTGATCAAAGAGGATGAAGACATTTGAACAAGATCAGGAGTATGGAAACCGATGGAGCAGCTTTCTTGATTTTGACTCATTTTTCGGTCCTACTAGTTTGTGTGTTGATAATAATCAGCACAATGGGTGTATATATCATGACCAAAGCCTGGGAGGATATCACTATGATGATAGGAATTGCAGTTACATGATGGAGCAAAATGAATTGAATCAAGAACAGGTTCTTCAGGAATTGTCAAAACTAGCCGTTGATGAGGCAGCTGAGGTTTCAAATACAGAAGAAAATAAAATTTGCACGCCTGATGCTCCCTCAGATTGGGCAAATGCACCACATACAGATTATTGGCCTGGTTCTGACCTAATACTTTTGTTGTTTTTATCCGAGTAATCCTGGGATCGTACTGTCTTTTTTACTGTTTTTTGTAATTAGCTTGTGTAGATAATGAAGTGTGTGAAGAAGTAGCTGATGACAATGATCCCTCTACTTCATGTTCTAGCCCTGGACAAATATCATATGATGGCGATGATTTTTCCCAGTATTTGGAGTTGACGGATGACCCTGCTATTGATGGAGAATTGGGAAAAAGGTTAAATCAAATGATGCCTCTGCCTGTAAGTCATTGCTGCCGGAACCATTATGCTTTTGGAATATATTCTCATCACAGGGTGTAAAATTCATGCTGTGAATTTTGAATATATGACCACTTTTGTTTTTGACATAGTGAATATATGATGACTTCTTAGGGAAACTTGTTTACTTTTGTTCTTTTACATTGACCTAGTCTTTTTTTTCTGTACCCCATCTAATAGAGACGGTATCAAACTTCTGCAGCATGTTCCTAGAATAAATGGGGAAATACCTTCAATTGATGAAGCGACTTCAGATCATCAGAGACTGCTAGATAGGTAGCAATGCTAAATCTGTCAGCTACTACATTCTGATGTCTGATGATTTTAATTCCATAGTTGTATTTCTAACATTGCAAAAAACAAAAAAGAAGAAGAAGAGAGAAGTGCTATCCAAACTTGAATAAATTACGAAACTGCTCAAAATTTCACTTTCCCATGATTTATTTCTTTCTGGCTATAAAATTCTAAATGCTCCTTTCACAGTACACCTTGTAGCAACTTAAAGGTTGGAAATTACTTCTCTAGTACTTTATGGCTGAATAACTTCATCATCTTGCCTTGTTTTTGTCTGTACCACCACATTAGCAGATGTAGATTAATTTTTCTCTAATATGATTTTTATAGGATTACTATATTGTATGTATCATCTTTTAGGTTGCAGGTATATGACTTGGTTGAGCGCAAGATCCAAGGAGATGGAAATTGTCAGGTTAGCTGATTTTGCTGCAACTTTTATTCATTAGAGCTCCTACTTTAGCACGAACGCCTCATGAATGCTGTGGCAATGGGATATCACCTGATTTACTTAATCAATTACTGTATTTCTTAGTTGAAAAATGAATTTATAGTAAGTTTGTAAAATTCTTTGATGTTTCTCATACGATCTCTATTATCCATCCACTTGGTGTGGTTATGATTTATCATGTACGGATTAATTCATTTTTTGAGGTGTATAACTGTCAGCTTTTACCTTTTTCCTGTTTAATTTTTGGGTATGTTTGTATACCAAACAATGATCCTGCCTTCAGAAATTTGTGCCCCAATGGTGCTTCATCCACTAACAAAGGATTGTTCCACTTCATGTCCCTTTAACATGTAAAATCGAGGCTCACATTTTATACAGTTAGATTCCTGAACCCTCCTTGGCAAGTATGGGTAGAGTTAATTGTTTTTAGATAATTCATTATATAAACTAGGATTGCGAAAGTGTAGTCCTGTATTACTAAGCTGTATAGGTTATGTTTTACAGGTAAATAAAATTATCACCTGTAATTGCATGTTTGCACAGGATGTCAGTATTATATTAAGAATATGCATTTTTTCCCTAGCCTCTTCTTTTATATAATTATCCTTCATACATGATCAGGTAATGAAAGTTCTACTGATCAGACCAATGCAGTGGGCATGTTTATTGGGAGTGTAATTGGCATTTGTTGATTATGTGCTTTACTTACTCACTCTACCTTTTTTTGTAAGTTGTAACTAATGCATGCTCTCTTTTCAGTTTCGTGCTTTGTCTGACCAGTTTTACCGTTCGCCTGAACATCACAAGTTTGTAAGGCAACAAGTGGTCAATCAGGTTTGTGAACTTGAAGGAAGTACACTCTTTGTTCGCATAAGTAATGGTTTCTCCTGAAAGAAGTTGCAAGAGCAAAATTAAATCATGGCTGATTCAATCCTCTTCTATGTTTAACTTTCAAATTTGTTTCCTGCTTTGATTCAATCATGGCTGATTCAATCTTGGCTTTCTAAATGTTTCAGCTGAAATCCAATCCAGAAGACTATGAAGGATATGTTCCTATGGAATATGATGAATATTTGGAGAAGATGGCCAAGTATTTTTCCTTTGTCCGGCATCATTTGTTGATTTATTTTTGGGGGCCTTTAGTTTGATGTATTGCCTGTGCAGTTATTCTGATATCATACTTACCTGTATAGGTGTGGCGAGTGGGGAGATCATGTCACTTTGCAGGCTGCTGCTGACTCTGTACGTGTCATTATATTTCTCATGTTTTTGTGCTGTCTCTGCTTGATCATGGTATATCTGCAGCATTACTAATTTCTCTGTTTGATGATGTTATTCTACCTGAGGGTTCTACATAAGATGTTTGCTTCCCTTGATTAAACTTACTATAGCCCACTTTTTCTCCATCTTCTTAATTTCATCACCCAGTGATTGTCCACTTAAACTACCATACAGTTGATTGAGATTATGGACTGATATTTTGATGATATTGCACTTGCACATCAGTTTGTTGGGTTTGACCAACTGATGCTGCAATTGCAAGTTATCATGTCGTCCTGAGCTGTTGTTAAGTGTTAATATCAAGAGGCCATAAAACTTCTGTATGTTCACTTGAGTCTTGGTATTTTATTTTTGAATATGCCAGATACTACTGATGAAATGATTTGCTTGTCTATGATTTGGAACCGAGAGTATTTTAATTTTTATTGATTGCCTAAATTTGCTTAGGAAGTAATTTGATCTTGCAGTACGGTGTAAAGATATTCGTGGTAACTTCATTCAAGGACACTTGTTACATTGAGATTCTTCCCAAGGTCGAAAAATCAGAACGAGGTAAGCTCTTAGGATTTAGTTCGCTTTTCAACTGATGGTTTGTTGCTTCAAGTTATCTCTTCTTGTTCTCAAAAGGGATTTGCTTTCCATCATAGTATTAGTGATTGCCTACTTTAACTCGGACAATGTCTCTCTTTTACTCAAGAAGCTTATATATTGCAGATCAGCAAATAACATAGATATGTGGCATGTAGAATATAGCGGGATATACTAGGACAGTTGTTTGTATGTGGCATGTAGAATACAGTATGTGACAGATTACTCGTTCGTTTTGCAGTCATTTTTTTGAGCTTTTGGGCAGAGGTGCACTACAACTCAATTTATCCACAAGGAGGTAACATGACTTCGTTTTGTATTTCATACTTATAGCCTCACCTTGTTTTACTGGAATTTCGCTGTCAACCCCCTTCGTCTTGTATTCGAAGTGCAGCTGTTAACTCTCATTTTTTGATAACTAGTGTATACTTGCAACATTGTCTGTTATGCAGAGTCACCTCCTTGTGAAGTTAGCAGCAAGAAGAAGAAAAAGTGGTGGTCTTTCAGGCAGAAACACTAAGCTGTGATGGTGGTCTTCTTGCAGCTGTATACTCTGGCTTGACGACATGGATGTACATAGCTAGCTATATCTTATATCATTGAATTCATCTCTCCTTTTTTGGATTTTCGTAAGTTGGCCCAAAATCAGATCAATGGAAGAACAGCAAATTCAGCAAGGGTTGGAAATTTGGAATCAGAAATAGTAGCTCATTTACATATCCCACATCAATGGCGCAACCAAGGAGTATATACATGATTTCAAATCCAACATGATCATCTAGCAAAACCCTAGAATAGAAAGACTCTTAAACAAGTGCAGCCCAGAAACCTACCAGACATTTCCCCCAATTTCCAAAACCCTACAATTTCTACCCAAATTCCTTTTTGCCTATTTCTTCCTCCCGAGCGCATCTTCCTCCAGCTGCCTCTGATCGGTCTCGTTCAGCGCCGGATGCAGCAGCAGCGCCGTGAAAGGCATCTGCGGCTGGCCATGGCTGTTACATCCGTTCCCGGGATACTCCATTTCCCATGGCTGGGAAAGGTCCAGCCTGCACCTGGCCTCCTCCTCCGACGCCGCCGAACCTGTAGGAAAACAACCAAGGGCGACGGCGGCGGATGTGGAGTTAGTAGTTGACTTGGTCGCCGCCTGGGCTTGCGCCGGGGAGGAAATGCCGGTGCCGGTCGCGGCGATGATGGAAGGCTCGGCCTGGCGGAGGATCCACTCGATGGTCTCGCCGTCGGTGCGGTGGCCGAGCTCGCGGGTGAGCTGGAAGATCCGGGCGGCGACGAGGGGCGGAATTCGGACCCTCCGGCCCCGACCGTTGACCTTGGTGTGCCGGTCCGCGCTCCGGCGTCTAGGCGGTAATTTGTAGACGAGTTGGGAAGCTGAGGCGTCATGGAACTCGGGAAGTTGGAATTGGGCCGATCCGGCGGCGGCGGGGAGGAAGTGGTGGTTCTGGCGTTGGCCGGTGGTGACGAATTCGGAGGGGAGGATCGCCGCCGATGAACCCATCTTTAGGGCACCCCTCATCTTTTAGGGCACCTTTTTTGAATTCTGGCAGATTTTTTTGGGGGTGGGGAGTGGGGACGGGAGGAAGAGAGATTCGTAGGGTTTGAGAGGACGAAGGGAAGCTCTTTTGGATTCTGGTGACCCCACACGTCGTTCATAGGTGGGATTTATGCAGGTGAAGACACAAGGGTGGGGCCCATTGGGTTGGGCATGGGCCCACTGACAGCTGGGCCGAGTGGATAAGATCTTTCTTTTTGGGTAAATTGCGCAACTAGTCCCTAACGTTTCATACTTTTTTCTTGTTAGTCCCTAATCTTTCGTTCATTCTATTCAAGTCCCTAACCTTTTATATCTATTTCATATTAGTCCTTAAACTTCTATTCATTTCATTCAAGTCCCTAACCTATTGAATTTGTTGCACTATTAGTCTAAATTATTTTTAAAATTAAAAAATAAAATAAAAGATTTTATTTTACAAATAATTTAGACTAAATGGTAATTTTTAGGTGAATCTTTAAGATTGGTTAAGAAAAATAAAAAAATTAATTAAATAATCCTATTGTTAATTTATTTTTAATACCTATAATTTATAATTTTTAGTAAAAATACACCCGTTTGTCCAAAAAAAACACACACAATTTTTTCCAATATTGTGGTTCAATTTATTTAATACAATAATTTAGATAAATTAACATTAGAAATGTTCAGTATTTAAAATCTACAAATCTTAGACATTCATCAAAAGTTTCTAATTTTTTCTAATTTTTTTAATTAGAAATAGTAATCTTGGTATAAATATGTTGTAGTCTATTATAATAATAATTATTATTATTATAATTTACAAGAAATTAGTGGGTAACCGAGATACTATCTGGGCACCCTCCAAATAGTATCTCGGTTGTTATTATTATTATTATTATTATTATTATCCCCCCCCCACACACACATAAAAAAAAAAAGCACAAATAGGAGGTTTTCAATTTTAAAAAGTGGAAATGCAATAGATTTCAAATACTGAAAATTTTTAACGTTAATTTATCTACATTTTTATTAAATACAATTAACCACACTATAAAGTGACCTTATTTTATTTATTTATTTATTATTATATTTATAAGTTTATGAAATATTATTTAATTAAAATTTTAATATTTTTCGTAGCCAATCTTAAATATTCACCTAAAAATTACAATTTAGTCTAAATTATTTTTAGAATAAGATCTTTTATTTTATTTTCCAATTTTAAAAATAACTTAGAGTAATAGTGAAACAAATTCAATAGGTTAGGGACTTGAATGAAATGAATAGAAGTTTAAGGACTAATATGAAATAGGTATAAAAGGTTAGGGACTTGAATGAAATGAACGAAAGGTTAGGGACTAACAAGAAAAAAGTATGAAACGTTAGGGACTAGTGGTGTAATTTACCCTTCTTTTTTTTGCTTGATCATCTCTAAATCCCGACGAGGTCCTTCTTGTGCAACCATACGTGACGGCCTTTGCCCGAATCAAGTACAAAAATGTCGTCAAAGTTAAAAGAGACCCGATTAAAAGTAAATCGGTTGCAGTTTCAATAGTGACATCTCAGCTCAAGCAATGCAATCCCTTTTTTTTTTGGTTCTAAAGGAGGGCTACTGCCCTTATTATTGATGAGGATTAAACAGGTGACTCCCCCACAAACCGGGGGAGGTTAACCAAGTTCCTGATGCACTCCGGAGGGGCATCGAACTGGACAAAAGAGTCGGTAAAATTGAAAGCTAAATTAGCAAGACTATCCGCGACCGTGTTGGCTTGTCGCCTAACATGGTTAATCTTGATCTCCCAATCAGTTTCATTGATGATCCTTCTGCAATGTTCAATGAGGTGGAAGTTGTTGAAGGCCCTCATCTCCTCAGTGCTTAGTAGCTTGCACGTAATCGAGCTATCCGATTCCAATATCAGCTTAGTCAGTCCCATTCGTTTTGCGACTCGCAGACCATAATATGCAGCCCAGATTTCAGCCGTTTCTGAACCACACCATCCACATTTAAAAGTGAAAGCTCCTTTGAAACTACCTTCCGAGTCTCGAAAGATACCTCCTCCCCCTGCCTCGCCAGGGTTTCCTTTCGAAGCACTATCCACATTAAGCTTGATCCAGCCCGAGTCCGATACAGTCCAAGTCGTAGGAGAGCTAGTTCGATCCTTTGGAGGGTTCAAGATTCGCTTTCTTTTCTCCTCGGCATGGAAATAGGTGAATATTATTTCCTTGTCGAAATACTCTTTAGAGCTTGTTTCTTTATACACAAGAGAATCGAAAGAAAATGAATTAAATTTCGACTTTTCTATCTTATATTTTTGGGGCATAGTATAACAACTTCAAGTTGGAAAGATTTCTCAATTTTAAATTATTTTAGCTTTTCTTAACATTGATTATTTAGGGTCGCTTCTCTTGTTTGGTAAATAATCTTTTCTGGTTAAGGTTTTTAATCTATGCCTAAAAAAAGACCGATTAAATTTAACATGTATAATATTATAATGCGCATGATTATCATTTTTTTAGCCAAAAGAAGGGGGTGAGAGAAATTATTAGAACATTATAGGGAAATAGTTACCCTTCCTAAAATTATGGAATGAAATGTGGAGAAATGTAACAAATTTGAATGAAAAATAAGAGAATGAAAGTAATGGTTAGAACAGTGACTAATGAATCTTACTTTAAATATGGACTAGATTTTTCTCTACTAAAAAAACATTTGGGGGGGGGGGTGTATTTACTTCATCACTTGGGTACTTTAATAACTTCAAGAGTAAACTTAATGGTACATATAATAGATAAACTCAGATAGGATGACGAAATTATGATTAGTAAATTGAATGATGTATGTTGTATAAAATTTGTTCCTAAATTGAATGATCATGTTGTACAAAGGTACATTTGATAAACTTAATGGTAAGGAAAATGTGATCCGTCGTTGATTTGGATAGATTTATTTACATTTTAGGTTTCCTAGTTCAAACTTCAAATGATTTGCATCTTAATACTCCCATCCATGGATACAATGGGAGAGCGGGCAACGACAGCAAAGGTTTGCACCGAAAATTGTAAATATAGGCCTTATCTTATGGATTACACGATTGCTAAACGGTTGTGACATAAAGTGACTGAATGAGAATTGAAAAAAAATGAAGATTAAGTGTTGTTTATGCAACAATAGGAAAAATGGGGGTGATTAAGTAGTTTTATGTAATTGTCCCTTTTTCGGTTAAGAAAATCTCCGTCAACACGTACATTTAATACACTATAATCTTATACCATCTTTAATGGTTGTACTTAGAGTACTATAAGCTTTAAAAAAAAGTAAATGAAATAAAAATAAGAAATTGTGCTAAAAGCAAAAAAATAATGAGTATTGAGTATCATGCGATGATATTTGGATGGACACATTATCATACTTATTTACCTAATAGTATCATGATTTTGAAACACCAAATCTTAAAATGAATTAGAAGAGAGAAAAATGAAAAACAAAGTTATAATACTCAATATGAGCAGTATCATTCTTCCTAAATCAAGATCATGGACACACTTATCTTGGTTTATTCCATTCCTCGTAGCGGTGTTATTCTTAGGTACGGATGCGTTTACTTTCGAATGAAGATGTAGTCTCGGACTCCTTGTTGATCGAGTTAATCGTGGTAGTTTTTGTCGTTTTCGAAGATCCTTCATCTAGGTGAGAGGAATGTTGTTGATCCACACTTCCCCCAAGAGACGTCTATTTCTGTTGTTGGGTTTTTGCTTCTGTCTCCCCGACGTCGAGACGTCGCGTCAGTCTATTGACTCTCCCATGTTCTCGGCATTTGTGATCTTCCCTTGGTCTTCCCCGACTTTGTTGTAATGAGAACGATAACAGAAAAGAAAGACATAGACATTTACGTGGTTCCACATTGGTGTATTACCTATGTCCATGGGCAAAAGAACCAAATTTGTATTATAGAGGCTAATAACATATTAGAGTTACAAATTGTTAGGTTTCGTGAGTTTATATAGGGACTCATGAAACCCTAGTCAACCTATGGACCTAAATCCAAAACAAATAACAAGCCCTAATTTAAGACATATTAACAAATCTCCACCTTTACTTGAATCATCTCAGAAACAGACGCACCATAACAAGTACTAGACGTTCCTCTATCTTAGATTTGTAGAAGGACCCAGATTGTTTTGTTTCGGCTTAGTTTCACAGTTATTTTCACGACGATTAGTAATAGTCAGTCAATTGTTTTTTTTCAACCTCTTAATTTTTCAAGCAATGACGTTGTATGAACTTTTGAATTACGTATTACCGTGGAAAAACTACGGTGATGTTTTTGACTGGGATACGTGGAGCCTGCAGCCACGCGCCTGAAACTAGGGCGTAGGCTACCGACATTGTTCAGTTTCTTTTCGAATTTTGCGATAAGACGACGTGGATTGGAGACTGTAATCGTCTGACGCATTTGACTACTCTTCGTCTCCGAACCTCACCCACCTTTAGTTGACGTCATCCGTGCCGTCTCTTCGTTGGGCCAATTGGGCTTTTAATAATGGGCCTGAGCGGAGTCCCAAAGTGAGAATGGGCCCAATATGAGCTTCAGATAGAGCCATGGAGATTTTTACAGAAAGACAAACCTCATCCGTTAGAAAACGCAGGTATGAGGCTGAGGAGCGAGCAACAGCACTTCCCAGTTCTCTCTCTCTCTCCCTCTCTTTTGCGCGCTTCGCACCGCTTCGACACTCGAAATCATCTCCTCCCTTATCTTTCGGAATATTCCTGTCCACTGAATCTCCATGGATTAGTATCTATTTCTCACTCTGTCTCCTGTCATAGCAGCAATGGAGGCCGCTCGCAATCTGATTTCTCCTCCACTGCCGTTTCCTCCAAGGACTGGCCTCAGAAACTCCTCTCCTTCCTCCTCTTCTTCTTCAGGTGCTTTTACTTCTCCTTTTCCATTGTTGTTCTTGTTGAATGTGTGATTCTTTGTGATTTCTCGCGATTATGATTGCTTTGGACGGCTATGGCGTCGTTGAATTGCGCTTTAGTTTTTCGCATTTCGCCGTAATTGTGGAGTTCGGTTGAGCTTTTTTTTATTTAATTGTCGTTTCGAAATGCAGTGTGTATGTATCATGAGCAAGCATCAGGAACGACTATTTCAACACCTGCTGCTTCCATGTCTAGGCATTTCCCTACCTCGGTTCTTTTGCAAGAGCAACGTGATGAATCCAGGTCTCCTTTTCATCTCGCCAAGGAAGAAAGAACGTCCCAGGTTGATAGATAATTGATCCTCCTCAACTTCCGATTTTAACTGTTTTTGCTGAATTTCGTCTCGGATTAATGGATAACCTGTATATATGCATGTCCGTTGATTCTGTTTTTCAGAGTACCGTTTGTCAAATACTTAATTCTGCAGCATATGCACGAGATTTGATCATTTTTATCTCCCTTCCTCCTTTCAAATGCAGTTGATCTTGGACAGAAAACAGATGAAGCCCGGTCCTTCTGATCTTGAAGAGAATGTTGAGATTTCTGATGAGTTTCTAAGGAACTTTGAGCAACAACTGCTCAGCTGGCCTCTTTTGTCATTGATGTAAGATAGCTGGATCTTTTTGCTTCATCTGCATCAATATTCCATTTCTACAATCATTTGTGAGCATCTGTGTCATGTTTCTTGTTTGCAGATCACCATCCTTGACCAAAGGCTCTGCCAGAGCTGAGACGCAGAAGCTCATGGATCAAAACCAATTTGATGCAGTTCACCTTGCTCAGGAAGCTCTATCAGCTTCTATAGAAGCAGCATTGTTGGCAGAGGATTCTGAATCACTTGATACTGATTTTGATGTGTCTGTTTCCTCTAGGTTAAAATTATCCTAGACCATCTTTGTTGTTGTTGTTGTTATATGCATTGTTGCTGTTTTAGTTATTAATGTTACATGAGGTGTATGCCTGAAATCTGTGGTATGAATTCAGGCTTAAGAATGCATCTTCTGTGGAGGAAAAAATAGTTCGATCAACTCGCCTCCAGGAGAGGCGGAGTAAAAAAAGGAAGGTATCTAAGCCGATAGTGGTTCATGAGAATAATAGTTCTAGAAGGAAAGGTGTTGAGAAAAAGCTAAAGGAAGGTTATGATCAGACTGACCCCCTACGCTTGTTTTTATGGGGTCCTGAAACAAGAAAATTGCTGACAGTGGAAGAAGAAGTTCATTTGATAAGCCAAATACAGGTATTATCTTAGTTCTGCATTGTTCTTATGGAAATGTTGCTTACAAGTGAAGACTTAAGATTGCCATAGTACTGTGTTAATTACATGTTAAATGCTTTGAATTATTTATCAGGATTTTCAGAAATTGGTGGAACTGAAAAAAATACTCCAGGCTCAGTTTGATCGTGAACCAACATTGGTTGAATGGGCTCATTCTGCTGGGTTAAGTGTTAGGGTCTTGCAGTCACAACTCCATGTAGGTTACAGCTGTCGAGAAAAGTTGATCAATGCCAACCTCCGTATGGTGGTTCACATAGCTAAGCAGTATCTTGGGCGTGGTCTTAACTTCCAGGATTTATTGCAGGTAAAGTTAAATTTGTTCTTAAAATATCCCCCTTTTTCCGTTTCTTTTCCTTTATGAACAATAGTTCATGCTTGAATATGGTTAAATAGGAGTTCAGATTTTCTACTTACCATATATGCCAACTCTTTCCCTTCTACACTACAGGAAGGTAGTATGGGTCTAATGAGGAGTGTACAAAAGTTCAAGCCTCAAAGTGGCTGTCGATTTCCAAGTTACGCGTACTGGTGGGTCCGGCAATCTATTAGAAAGGCCATCTTTCAGCATTCCAGGACAATCCGCCTACCGGTATTATTTCTTCGCTATACCTCTGTTATTGTGGTTAGGTTTCTCGCAAACACATAGGACCAAGTTGAACACACTAGCTAAAAATGATTTAGACCAATAATATGTGAAATGAAGGAAATACATCTCATCCAATGAAGAAATGCTATCATATTCTAAGATTGGCACTTCATCTCGTTTTCATTGTCGTTGAAGAAATCGGATTTATGAAATCTTGTACAGGAGAATGTGTATACCCTCCAAAGTAAGGTTTCAGAGGCAAAGAAGTCCTACATTCAACAAGAACGGCGATATCCTACAAAGGAAGAGCTTGCTCAGCGTGTTGGAATTACAGTTGACAAGTTACAGAACTTGCTTTTTTTGACAAGGTCGCCTATATCATTGGATCAGCCTGCATGGTTCGACCAAGATACCACCTTTCAGGTAATGCTTCCATTTTTCCACTGATTGCTATACGTGTTGATCTGCCTAAGGGCTGCATACATATTCTTAATATTTTTAAGGCTTTCAATGGTAGAGCTTGCAAGCAAACATAGTGTGGAACTTGGCATAGTTGGAAATATGAGTAGCCACTCTATATGACTAATCTTCACCCTTTTCCAAAAAAATAAAAAAACTAATACATGGATAAAGGAAAAATTGAGAGCCATGGACCCATTTTCTGAACATTTATTAGACTTAAATTTCTGACATTGACCAAAAAAACTTTCCATTTAACACATGCAGGAAGTCACAGCAGACTCTGGAATTGAGACACCGGATTTGTGTGTCGAAAAGCAACTAATGAGGCAACATGTACGTTGCCTCCTGGGCACCCTGTCCCCCAAGGAAAGGAGAGTTATCAGGCTAAGACATGGAATTGGTTGTGGCAAGCAGCATTCCTTATCCGAAATCGGGGCATTGTTTGGGCTATCCAAGGAAAGAGTG
The DNA here is from genome assembly GCA_963922045.1 of Persicaria maculosa. NCBI lineage: Eukaryota > Viridiplantae > Streptophyta > Magnoliopsida > Caryophyllales > Polygonaceae > Persicaria > Persicaria maculosa. The sequence continues at coordinate 54,788,141 of OY998268.1, forward strand.
CGGCAGTTAGAAAGCCGAGCATTATATAAGCTGAAGCAATCCCTTGGCGCCCATGGTCTTCGGGCATATGTAGATCTGCTGGTGTAAGTAGATTCTCTGATCTCCTTTGTTGATTACAAATCTTTTGTTTCTACGTCCATATAAGAAGTTTGAAGGTAAAAAGAGGAAATAAAAACAAAGAAAAAAAAGACGACAGACGAAGAGTGGAAAGAAATTGAAGCTGGAAAGTTCCTGTGCAAATCACATTAACTACGCGCTTTCTTCACTCTGCTCATCTGCCCGACGAGTACTTTATGGCTATGAAAGAGTGAAATCAAGACTAGCAAAACGGCTTATGTAATTGAATCCTTGTATGTTCTTTTGATATGTGAATCCTTCATCCTTGTATGTTAGACATACAGTAAAATCCATAGTTCTGGAAGATCGCCATCGTTGTAATCGAATCTTTACACGCACAGTTACTATAACATTCTTCCCCATTTTGCATTTCCAACTTCCGATTACACTTATCAAATCTCGCCGCCAATCCATTCTCGCTGATCAGAGAAGCTCCAGGCGATCGATGCTTGCTTTACCCATTAGCCACAAGCCAAAGTATACACCTCTGGAACAAGTAAGAAAAAACATGGGTATGGTGTTTTTTTTTATTCAGGTAGTGATGTAGTACAAAGAGTTGAATTCAATGAAAGCTGCTGACCAATCTAACTACACTCCCCATATGATAGTAATTAAATGCTACTACTTCTGAAGTTAACCACAGTGCTGTATACACCAGTGTTCAATTTTTTTTTTATTTTGACCAATTCAGATGCTCCCCCAACCCCCTCTTTGTAGTTTGAACCCTAAAATTGATCAGTAATTTCGTTTCCAAATTTCCCTCTCTTTTAGAACTTCTGCCTTTCTGGGGGTTGATCAGCTTTAAGGGGCTGATTGGGTTGAGTTTTTCAGCGTGATGAAAATCATGAAACCCTTTTTTTTTTATCTTTTTTTTTTCCCCAAATCCTCAACCACTTTCACTCCCAAGAGACAAGCTAACATAACTTACTATTTCTTCCTCCAATTTTTAATTCCTGAATTCACCTGCACTGTAATACATGTACATATTACATTCAACCCATCCACCACCCCCTAAAAAACCCCATATTTGTTACATCTATAAATATACAAGTATACAACACATTCCCATTACCAACACCCACCCTATCAAAAAACCCAAAAAAAATAAAAATAAAAATAAAAATAAAAATCCTCTCTCCTACCAATAAATAATTCCCTCTCACATAACCCTCAATACTCTAAACCTCATTCTAAAATCACTTCTGCCTCCCATATATCTTTTCTCCCTTGGCATTGGTGCGGCGGCGGGAGCGGTGGCTGGATGGCGGCCGAGCAGCCGGAAAGCGGAAGCGGGCAGCAACAGCTGCAGCCATCAGAAGGGCAAAATGGTAACAGTAAGTCATTTGGTAAGAAGTGTAGCCGTGCAATGAAGAAGCAGAGGGCTAAGCTTTACATTGTTCGCCGCTGCATTGCCATTCTCCTTTGCTGGCATGAGAAGAGCTGAGATTTAACGTTCTTGTTTCATACCCACAAAACAAAATAACCCAAACCCAAATTATATTTAAAAAAAAAAAGAACTTTTTCCCCTTAATTAATATATATTGTTTCAATTTCACTGTTTCTTTTTCCTCTTTCATGGGCTGTAATGTTGTAAATCAGCTGATTTAGCGTTGTTTTGTTTATTGATCTCCTCCAGTTTTCAATTCATGATCTTGAATTGGCTTCTTTTCTTTTCCCCCTTTTTTTCCTCCTCAATGGGGTGTGGAATGAAGCTCCATTTATCAATATTGTCTTGATGAGTGTGATGGAATTAATCAAGGTGCTCAACTGCTCAATGTGTAGTACTATTAATTACATTAATTAATTTGATTTTAGCCTCAACTTGGTTAATCTAATATTTTATCTTTGGTGTTTATTTATGTATGTATGCTTGATTTGTATACTATATACTCAGTATGAAGTTTTGTAGCTTGTTGATTGTGGATGGATGTAATTAATAGTGTATAACACTAACTAACCCATTTTTGCAAAAATAACCATATAACACTAACTAATCCATGTCACATAAATACTATGTTACATAAATATATTGAAAGTTAGTTTTTGCAATTATCCCAATTATTTTGGAGATATAATCCTACTAGAAATTGGAAAAAAAATAAAAAATTCAATAATATCGGGTGAATATCCTCGAATTCACAATGATAGCTCATTCTATGATATTTTCATTTTGATTGGTGAAAAAAATAAAAATAAAAATTCAATTCACCCAGTCAAAATAAAAAGACTATACCATTGTGGACTAAAAGATTTCTAGCTACCGAGCAATAACTAATACTCCATCCGTTTTAATTAAAAACATGCCACTTTATTTTTTATTTTTTTATATACACTTTTTAAGGAGATAAAAACTATACATATAAAATATAACTTTTTTCATTAATTTTTTTTTGAAAGATTTCATACTTATTACATATGAAATTATTTTTAAAATGTAATGAACAGTTAGTAGCCTATATCATCCTAAAAAATGTACTCCCTATGTTCGGAAATAAATGATGTTTGACTTTTGTGCACGTAGTTTTAGGAGCTAAAAACTATATAAAATCTTATTTATTTTAATTAATTTTTTTCACAATTTAATACTTATTACTAATAGATACTAGTATGATTCCCGTTTTTTTTAAACTAAAATATTATATATAAAAATATTAATAAATGTTAATATAAAAATCATAAAAAAAAAAACTTTACAACAAATGTATCTTACAATTATCTCAGAAAATTATTTTTTAAAAATCTTATGTAAAGTATAATACATAAATATAGATATTTTAAATTACTCAGGAATAATAATATCAATATTATTATAACATTGTTTAAATGTGATGTGTCATAATCAATAGTTATATTCAATGTTTTGAATTAAGCTCAATAGTTAGTAAATAAATTTGAATTAAGCCCAATGGTTATATTAGATTGAATTCAATGTTTTGAATTAAGCCCAATAGTTATTAAAATTAAAGAAAAAAGAGAATTAAAGGAATAAAGAAGAAAAAAAAAGAGAATTAAAGAAAATCAAAGAAAAATGGCAAAAAAATATGATTAGTTAAAACTCTTAAAATGCCTCTAAGATTGACACATCATCCTAAACTCTTCTAAATTAAGAGTTTATATAGATAGATATAGATATAGATTAAACTATGAAAAAAATTAATTAAAATAAATAAGATTTTATATAGTTTTTAGCTCATAAAACTACGTGCACAAAAGTCAAACATCGTTTATTTCCGAACGGAGGGAGTATATAAATAGTAAAATGATACGGAGTAGTATGATTTTTAGAACGGATGTACTGTAATTATATTGAAGCTGATCATCTGTCATGAAAGATGTCATTTCAAGATAAAAGCCATAAAAGGAGGCTCGTGTTAGCAGAAAATCGGACACCACCACCTACAATCATCATGTATAATATAACACAGAAAAAAAAAAAATGGGTTCAAATTATTAATTTGCAAATTTTGTTATTAAAAGAAAAAAGGGAGAAATCCCATAAAAGAGACCATCCCTCATTTAAAATTGTTTTTTTTTATCACATATAAATGGAAAAAAAATAATAATTATTGTGTCCAAATGTCTTGAGGATGTGCCAATCTAGGCCGTTGATTTGTACAGGGGCCTTTGTGTTTCCCTCTTATGTAACAACAAGCTTAAAAATGGTCTGAATCTGTGTGATGGGCAGCAAAAATTAGTATATACCCATGCCACTTTCAGAGAGACAGCTTCATATATATATTTCTAATATATGTGTAAATCATAATGTAATGCAATCATAATAAGTGCAATAATACTTTTGATGGAAAAAAAAAAAAAATATATATATATATATATATAAATATACAGGTGACAATTTTTCAGGGTTAGGGATGATTGGACATATATGGTACCTTTCAATCCAGAAGGGTAAATATATTTTCATATACTATTCCTTGTTCAGTAACTTTAAGGTGCATGTTATAAATAGTAACCATCTCTAGCAATTCAAAAAAGGTAAAGTGAAATCAAACTTCCCCTCTTTTTAGGTTTCTTCAATTTGAACGTGTGTGAAAAAAGCTTAGTGATGGCTGGGGGTGCATTATCATATCAAAGTCCAACCCATGCGCTAGTAGCCTAGCACACAAGTCAAGCGATGTTCCATTCTAAAATGAATTGACAATAGAAGGAGTAGTTCATCGACTCATATATTAGAGAGTGTTATGTCCAACTTTCGATGTGGGACACTTTTTAATCTCATTCACATCTCTCAATAGTAAAAGTGGACACACATGTAATATATATGTTGATGTTTTTAGTGATCGACTTTAGGATGATTTGGTGATTTGAACTATATATATAAATCAAAAGGATTATTGAAAACAATTAGGTGAGTGTGTGTATATATAGAATATTGAGCGAACTAAGAGATAGAGAGAATCCGAGATGATATATATGAAAGCAATGGCCATGAAACTCGGGTGATCAATTGGTTCGTGTTTTGTTATTCGATCAATTCAGTTTATTTGTACATCTTCTCTTCTCTTAAGAGTTCAAAGATCGATTCCTGCATCCACCCCACTGTACTCTGAACCTCGAGTAGGCCGGTGAGGTGACGGAGGTGAATGGGGGCGTACAAATGAAAACATGGGTAGGGATTGAAAAAGAGGGGCTCAGCAGCGGAATAGGCCGCCCCCACTCTGAGGGAGCCCTCGTGCGGACTACTCTACCCCGTCCCTACATATATACATTTAGCATAATTTCCAGCCATCCAACCCTATAATACTATACCAAACTATTCACCTCTCTTAACTGTTTAGTTTCACTGTTCCACTGCAGTCGATCGCTTCTTTCTACGTAGTATTATTTATTGTCACAAATATTTTATATATTATATATGTATATTATATATATCTAGGCATATGTACAACTAGGATTTAACCCACGTAATTATTCTTCTTGTGTTGTAGATTTCGAGGTGAATAACAAAGATTAGAGGTGGACACAAATCCCGCAAATTCCTTCCGGATCCGTCCCGATCCTGGTGGAATATGAAAAAAAAAAATAATGAATCCCGTCCCGATCCCGTCCAACAAAAAGTATGCGGAACGGGATGCGGGACGAGGATTCCTAATCTCACAAATCTCGTCCTGTCTTGCATATTATTATTATTATTATTATTATTATTATTATTATTATTATTATTATTATTATTATTATTATTATTATTATTATTATTATTATTATATACATTGTATACTTTATATATATATACTGTTTTTTTTTGTGGAACAAGAGCACAAGCTCTCCATATATATACATTGTCAGTGTATGTATATATTCACTGTATACATACACTTATATACGTACATTGTAATACAGTATATGTCTATACATATATGCACACTATATATATTTCTTTTATATTATGTATAATTATATGTATAACGTGTCCCGTATATATATAAGAAAATATTAAAATATGAAAAACATTATAAATTTATATATGTTACGCCTTTGAAAACCGCAAAATATATAGGAATTTTAGATATTTTCATAATGTTTCTTATTTGAGGGACATGGCTCGTCCCGTCCCGTCCCGTGAGGGACAAGGCCCGCGCAGGATTGAAAAAAAAAAGTAGTGAATCTCGTCCCGTAAAAATTACGTGGGCCGAGACGCGTGACGACCCCCATCCCGTCCCGTCCCATGCCCACCTCTAACAAAGATACATAAAGAGATCTGAATCAAATAAATAAATAACCCTAGCTAAAACATCTTATTAATAAAGTCATATATGTAGCAAAGTTTTCTCACTCAAATTAAAATATTTATCTTGTGGGAAAGAAATTTAGTTAAAACTAGTCTTACTACCCGCCCGTTGTGCGATTTCTTAATAAATAAAATGATATTTAATTTATATTTTCTTTTTCAAATTTTAAGGTTATAATAGTTCGTTGAGATCTTTGGATCTTAATCAACTAATTTAACCTTAAATTTATTGATTTTATTGTTCAAAATCTATCATTATGTATTACTACGTACCAAAATATAATAGCTTTTCTAAAAATTTAAGCTATTATATTATAAAGATTGTTTCTTAGATGTGAAGTATACAAAGATAACTTTTCTAACTAATTAAAATATAAGGTTGAATATTTATAATCAAAATTAAACCACAATATGACACGTATGCTATATTAATTTCAATTTAATCCAGAAAATGTCACGTAGGCGAATCGCACCAGAGTCCGTTTTAGGCTTTTGTTTTAGTATATTATATATAGATATAGATATAGATATAGATTATATTGTTTTAGTATATTATATAGATATAGATATAAATATAGATATAGATTATATATTGATGATAATTATATAATAATAGATAATAGATTTCACCTATATTTTTAAATAGCAGTATTTTTAGTTAATTATTACGTAATATGATGATGTAATTAAATATGTAAAGTCTAAACCTTGTAATTAAATACGTAATATGATGTAATTAAATATAATATAACTATTGATAAAAAAAATGAATGCAATGACTTACGTAGTGTGTAATTAAATTCCTTGTGTAAATCATCTAATTTGATCACGTGAGTAAACAACATGATAAATACGTATTCACATACTATAATTTAAATATTTTTTGCAAAACTAAAGAAAATATTTTGGCAAAAATAAAGATTTATCTAATTAAGATATAAGGTTATATTGGATATATTATTTGATCTAAAAAGATAAGTTTTTTACCTAATTATATTGACTTATTAATTGATGTGGCCCAAATAAATAATACTACTTTAATCCAGAATATGACACGTAAGCAAAAATAATCCCGTTTTAATCCAGAAAATTCCAAGGACGCGAAATCGCACCAGAGGCCGTTTCAGGCCTCTGTTTTAGTATTTTATATAGATAATATATAACATACTCCATCTGTTCGGAAATAAACGATGTTTGACTTTTGTACGTGCACATAGTTTTAGGAGCTAAAAACTAAGTGCACATACAAAAGTCAAACATCGTTTATTTCCGAACAGATGGAGTATGTTATATATTATCTATATAAAATACTAAAACAGAGGCCTGAAACGTGCACATAGTTTTAGGAGCTAAAAACTATATAAAATCTTATTTATTTTAATTATTTTTTTTCAAACATCGTTTATTTCTGAACGGATGGAGTATAAAATTATGGTACTCTCTCCATCATGGTGGATCTATTAATTTTCCTAAGGGGGGCTGATTGGGCGACGAAGCTAGATGATGCTTTGTAGGCTTACAGGACAGCTTTCAAGACTCCGATTGGTACTACTATGTACAAACTGCCATACGAAAAATCTTGACATATTCCCGTCGAGTTGGAGCACAAAGCCCATTGGGACTTGGGAGATTAAGGCGCTCAATTTGGATATGAAGCTAGCGGGAGAAAAGCGGCAATTGCAACTACAAGAGCTTGAAGAGTTGCGTTTAGAGGCCTATGAGAATGTCAAGATCTACAAAGAGACGACTAAAAGGTGGCATGACAAGCACATCTCGCCTAAGGAGTTTCAAGAAGGTGATCTCGTGCTGCTTTTCAACTCGAGGTTAAGGCTATTTCTGGGTATGTTGAAGTCAAGATGGAGTGACCCTTTTCAGGTGAAGAAAGTGTATCCCTATGGTGTTGTTGATGTTTGGAGTTAAAGGACCGACGAGTTCAAGGTAAATGGATAAAGGTTGAAGAAGTATTTCACCGGGTATTCGATCGAGAGGCTTATTTCCGTCGACCATCTTAACAGGGTCGGCCCGAGGCTCGTGCGAAAAGTGCAATCGCACAGGGCCTCAATTTTTTGGGGGGCCTCGTATAGAGGTTATACTGTTATAGTATATATATGTATATATAAATTGTAAAGAATACTGTATTAGATTTCTGCGGTAGATCAGGTGGTTAAGCCATGCGCAAGTTTTTAAGTGGGATAGGTTCGAATCTCCTTAACTGCATTCTGACTAATCCAAGCACTTGAAGGTGATGGAAAGTCGACTTCAGTATTAAACCAGCGATTCTCGGAAGGCAATCCGAGATAAGTGAACTCTCTTTCGTTGTCTTTAAAAAAAGGTCGAAGGAATCCTAGATCCACTCGACCGAGTGGGATTTCAACTCGGTTCGAGTTGTTTTCAGGGCGGGCAGCCCTCGGCCGAGTGGGATTTTCCCCCGAATTTCAAAAAAAAAAAAAAAAGCTGTTTTTTTTTTTTTTTTTTTCCGGGCATGTCTTCTTCTTCTTCCATCTTTGTGTTTGCTTTCTCGCCACCAGCAGCCCCACACTCGACTCCCTTCTCCTCTTCACTCGCCCCACCTTCTCCCTCACCAGTCCGCCACCTCCGGCCACCACGGTAGGGCCGCCACCAGCACCTGTCTACCACCTCGTGCCACCAGCAGCCCGCCCTCGCCTCTTTTCTTCTCTTTCTTCCGCCTTTCTTTTCTCTCTTCCTCTTCAAGAACTTGGTAAGTCTCCTCCTCTTCTAGTCTCTTTTACTCAAAATTTGATTACTTCTTCCATTAATTTGTGGTTTGGGTGGTTATTTTGAGGAATTGAAATTGTTAGGGTTTGTGGAGCTTGAGTTTGGGAAAATTGGGGGTTTGTGATTTGGATGAGTTTATGGGTGAAGTTGTGCTTTATTTCTACTTAGTGCATCTCATGAATTTGATTGTTGGTGGTAAATGTGAAAATGTGGTTGAATTTTGATGAATTTGGGTGTCTTTGAAGGAGGTGTCTACTTTGATGGATATGCTATTGCATTTTTGCAAGCCTTGTGTGAATTCCGATGAATTTTGTGGCTTGTTTAAAATTTTGAAGTCGGTCAAACACATGGTTGAGCTCATCACTTTGGATTGTTGGTGGGTTTCATGCTATTGTTGAAATTTTGTTGTGTTTGATGGTGTTCTAGGGTGATTTTGTACTCCATGCTATTGTCAAACAAGTCCTAAAATTAGGGTTTAAGTAATCAAGCTGGTTTACTCTCCGACGTCGATCATTTCTGTTTTCCAGGGAAGGAAAGGATTTCCTGTTGACCACTTGACCGCCCGTAAAGTGAGGGCGAGAGATGGGAGTGAGTTTGGAAGGGGAGAAGGTGATACTGGTTCCATACATGAAGGAGCACGTCCCCAACTACCATTTATGGATGCAAGATCCGTTTCTCCTCCAGGTCACCGGGTCGGAGCCCCTTACCCTTGACGAGGAGTATGATATGCAACTCTCCTGGACTCAAGACCCCAACAGTTAGTTAGCCCTTTCTTCACTCCTTTTCCCTTTTCTATTCATCTCTCTACTCAAAGATTGAATCTTTTTTTATTTGATTTTGCTGAATATCAGTGCTGTGATGATGGGTTTTGCAGAGCGCACCTTCATTGTTCTGGATAAGGAGTTGATTGTTGGGGGGTTTCAACATGGCCAAGCTCACGTTGAAGGTAATTTCATCTTTGATTGGCAAGTGGTTAAATTCTGAAATGATGTGTTTGTTTTTTTCTTCAATTCATTGTTTGTTTGCAGCTATGGTGGGGGATGTGAATATTTACTTGAATGATTTGGATGATCCTCAACTGGCAGAGGTTGAAATTATGATTGCTGAGTCTAAGAGGTACTTTTTCCTGCCCTAAATGTCTTGTGATTTAAGTACAGCGGTGGTGTCTGTTTGAATTTATTGTTTGCCACAACCCAATAATTTGCCTCCTCAGATTTAGTTTTTCATTATTTACTCATGTTGAAGCTTGCGTATTGCAACAATTTGTGGTATTCAGTACTCTGGGGGTGGAGTAGAAGTTGTGAATGTTTAAGGTTGCTGTTGTCTGGGTGGATTTTCCTTGTACTTTGAAGAATTTCAGATGAATGTTGTTGTATGAGAGTAATAAAATGTTACATCAATGCAGTAATCTGTCATATCTTTTCACAACCATGCCTTTTGATTGTATTCATTTAGAAAATGTTAGGAGAGCATTCTTTAAGCTCCAACAATCAGAAAATGGTGTTGTGGTAGGGAGAAAGATATTATGTTTGAGCAAATTCTGTAGTTTTTTTGTACCAACTACCATGTAATGATATTGGACAAGAGAAACTCTTTAAGATGATTGAGTAGCTCTACAACCCTAATAAGAAGCTGAAACACATGAAAGGAGGAAGAGCTGCTCACTTTGGATTGAAAAGAATTAATAGCTACAATATTATTTGCCAGATTTCGGATAGAAAGTTGTTCACCATCTTTAAGCCTTTGGCTTGCCTGTCTATTTCCCTCACCCTTCATCATTTTTTTTGTTACCCCAAAATTTGAATATGTTGCCTCACTTTCGTGCTTAACTTAGCATGCTTCTTCCATACTAGGTTGTATTCATAACTATGATTTTTAATTGTTCAAATGAAATATGCAATGGACAGTTAGCTTTGCTTTTCACTAGACTGAAAGTTGTAGATCTTCCGCAAATCTTGGAGTGAAAATGTATAACGCCTTTAGAAGTCACATCAATCTTGCTATCTTAAGGGGGGTTTCCCTTGAGAATATTGTTTGGTCATGTCTATCCACAGACTAGCATAAGAGATCATGCTAATCTCAACACAAGTCAGCTGCACTCTCAGGGGATTTCCCGTGATATGTACCAACTAAGTGGCAATCATTATACCCATTCGTTTTCTGGTCTAGTTTGGTCTACTTCTTATCTCCCGTTCATGAATTCATTGTCGTGATAGTTATCCTTCAATCGCTGTTCCATGAGTGACAGGACAATCAATGAACTTTCATGTTTCTTTTATATTTTTATGAAATAATAATCTGCTATTGTTATCTTGCTAGCATAGTCGTGGAAAAGGACTTGGAAAGGAATCAGTCTTGATGATGATGACATATGCTGTGAAAACCCTCAAGATCCACACCTTCCGTGTTAAAATTGGAGATTCAAATGTTGCTTCCCTTGATATGTTTCGCAAGTTGGTAATTTTCTTTCTTGATGCCACCCACTATTGGTGTTCAAGGCAAATTTTTTCATGTAGTTAGGGATTAAGTCTTGTCCCTGCATTGGTATTTTACTATTTTTACCTGATTATGATATATCTTTAATCTGGATTAACTCTATGATAGAACTAAATGTCTATCAAGAGAGATTCAAAAAGAGAACGAGGTCTGAGCCTCTTATATTGAACTGGAAATGGGAAATTACTGGAAATAAACAGGGAAGAAACTCCCTCTAGGCTGATACACCTCTACATCTCAACTCAGGAACAACAAATTTGCTCCCTAGATGGGCTACAATGTCCCTTATTTATATTGGATAGTGGTTGTGACCTATGGCTTCTATGACTGAAAGTGATGTTATCAAATCTCCTATAACCACCCCTCACTTGCCCAGCACCAATGGTCCCCCTTTAAGAGCTTGTGCCTTGCATACTCCCCCACTTTCCTGCTTGCCTCCCCTTGTAGTTGCAATAGTCTATTTAAGAGCAATCATACACAAACACATAGAAATCAAAGGAGATAGTGATGTCTAGCCTCTTTGGATTGAGTGGAGATAGGGAAGATTTAAACTGCGAAGATTATCCCAAAACACCAAGGCAGATATGCCTAACACACTTAAACAAGTAAATTCATGGATAACTAACCAAGAGGCTCAATGCCTTATTTATGCTAGTAACTCCCTCTTTTAGATTATTCTCACTTTCTGGAATCCTATCAAATAAAGAACGCATCATATTGATTGATGACCTCTCTTTATGTAACAGGGTTTCAAGGATGCTTCATTTAGTGACATTTTCAAAGAGGTAATGTCGAAATAATACTTTTGATCGCTTCATCAATTGTAGATTTTAGTTGTCCGTCCATTTGCCTATATTTTGCAAAAGAACCCATTGGACTTTGAATTGGAGTTTTGAAATTAATGAAAATATTCTGAGTGTTGATGAATGAACTAAATATAAGTTTTATGAAGCTGCCAACTATTAGTCAAGATTTTCTGATTATTGATACTTCATAACTATACGATTTCCTGAATCTTGTTTTGCAGTGGACATTGGAACTCCCTGTGACACAATCCAAATTAGAAGAGTTCTGGCAATATCTTGGTGATGTAGTCACTCATTCTTAGATCTGTCATTCCCACCTATTGTGATCGATAGGTGAAGGATCTATCTATGTCTGCTAAGCTTACTCTCTAGGCTAACATGGTAGCCTGAATCATCTAATTCTCGTCTTGCTAAAGGCATCCTTGGTCTCTTGTCGAGGCAGCTTTATTTGCTTTCTTGAGATATACTCTCTACTCTTGTAAATGAAGAACTATGCTGCACTGTAATAATGACTTGTTTATCGGATGACAACAGGAATATACACATGTACAGGCCAAAATGTCTGTTGATAAAATCAACGTTTGTGGTGAGAATGATGGTGACGGGGCTGTGGTGGGAGTGGATTGAAACTTTCTTTGTGAGTTCGAAAGAACTTAGGTCTCTAGTTTTGAAACTTTCTTTGTGAGTTGGATTCTCCTATTTAGTATCACTGTTGGAATCGAAATGGAAATTAGGAAATAGAAACTCGAATGGAATATAAAAACGGGAATGAGTTATTCCTAAAGCATTTTTTTGGGTATATTGTCGAATGTATGAAAGGAGTGTTCCCAAAATGATGTGGGAAGATTAGCATGAAAAAGAAGTGCGAGATCCTTTTCAACTATGGTTAATGACAACATTAAGAATCCTTGTTTTGGGATTGAGTGTGATGACTCCCGAGTAGATCTGTCAATCGGGTCATTCGGGTCGGGGTCGGGTTCGGGTTCGGGTTATTCGGGTCCCGGGTAAATCGAGTTTCGGGTAATTCGGGTTACCGGTCGTTCCGGGTCGAGCCAAACCGGGTTTGTCCCGGGTTCGGGTTGACCCACCGGGTAAAAAAAATCAAACTTTTTGAAGAATTTTTAAAAATATTAAAATAATATCAAAATTAAATTGTAATATAAATATGTCAAATCAAACTAAATAATAATATTATAATTAAATTTATAAATATTATTATAATAATATTATTATATTAATATTTTAAGCATAAAAAATCATATTTATGCAAATAAGTGTTCTAAACCTACTATAATTGTAAAATATATAAATTATTTAATTTATAAGTGATCTTAACGAATACAATTGCATGACAAATCTATTTTCAGATTTAACTCCCTTTTCTTTTCTTTTCCGTTTTTTTATGACAACTGCATTTATTGCAATTGCTTTTCTCTTTCTTTTCCCTTTTTTTTCGAGTGTTGGTTACCTTCTTTAATGGGTGAGAGCTACCGACACTTTTGTGCAATTTTTTGGTTTTTAGGTTAGTTTTGTAAATTTTCAAGGATGAGGGTTACTTCTGCAAACCCGCCCGAAAAGTGTGTTAGGTAGCTCCATTCTCTCTATGATGATTAGTACTTAGAACATAGAAGGGTAAGTTGTGAGTTAGCAGCTACAACTTCGGTAGAGTGAACAGTGAATTGGACTGTAAAATCTGAGCAACAAAAACGGTCCATTCCTTTGGAGTTTCACCACATGTCTCTCTCTACTGCTTCTTATGATCCAATCCCATTTTTCCTTTAATTGATTTCTTGGCAAAATTTTATCCTAAATTTTAGTGATAAATTTGAAGGAAAATGTCAAATAAGTGGTGGATGGATCCATCTTCCAAAGGTCAAAATTGATTGTTCAGCGGTATTTGAAAATATAAAATTGACTACTTAACGGTATTTGAAAATATAAAAAAAATGTTGGATCGATAAGTTCTTATCAATAAGGATGTTTTAAGATATATTTAGATATGTTTTTCTATTTTTTTTTTCTATTATATTTCTTTTAAATCCAAAATTGACTCCTACTTTTATCTACACCACACCCTAATGAATCAACTCTACACCATCTAGGAATACTACATCCAAATGTGACTTCTTGGGACCTAACTACCTACAATAATTGCTTTATTGCGTGTTCGCATTGGACTTGACCTCGTCTTAGTTTCCGCAAGGATTGGGTGCACCTGTCCAATCCTTGGAAAGAGGGGTCTCCTTAGCTTATTAGGGTTAGATTCGTTTGTCCGTCTGAATCTGTTAGTTTGTCACTATTTATTGCACCTTTCTATTTTAGGTTATTTGTTTGACGGTTTGTCGTCTACCACCTTTATCGGTTACTCGATATGTCAGGCTTATCTAACACTCGAATTCTTACCTTATAAAAAATATTAATAAAGAGGGGCCAAAGGTGTGTAGGAACAACGTGCAAACTATGACAATGTTTCTTTATTATTGTCATTATTTATATTGATTTGAGGATGGGAAAAATGGATGGAGCCCTCACTTTTTCACTTTTCCTTATCTCCAACATCCACTCGTGCGGGGAATCTCACGAGACAAAACAAAGACTGAAACTAATAGGTGGGCTAACACGTCGGATTCATCCTGGCCCAAGTTGACCCGCACTGGCCCACGGCCCAATATCAATGATTACGCAGCCAAAATGGGCCTCCATGGAAACTATAGCCTTATAATCCACTCGTGCGTTCAATGTATTTAAAAATATAAAATTTGAGTGGAAATTAAATGAACAAATTAACCTTATAATCCAGTTTGCATTGATAATTAGTTTTTATTTTTAAATATTATACTTATTTATTTAATAATATGATGTTACCTCATTAAATTTTCGAACATTTAGTTAACATGTTGAAAACTTAGCCAAAAAATCAATTGGAATTTTTTCCGTAACGAGACTGGTTTAATAAATAAGAATAATATGATGTCACGTCATTAAATTTTTGAATATTTAGTTAACACGTTGAAAAATTAGCCAAAAAATCAATTGGAATTTTTTCCGTAACGAGACTGGTTTAATGTGAAATAGTTTATATTATTTTTGATAGTTTTTAAAGTTCATAATAGTTCATGAGTAATAGTTCTTTTTGGTCATTTTTCCTATATAAAATTATGAAGAAACTAATAAAGATGGTATTTTTTTTATACATGAAAATATTTGAGAAGATTTGCTTGATTCCTCGACGGCAAACAGATTTAACTGATCCATTGCAAGAAAAATAAAACAAAAAAAAAGGTGCAGTATAATGTTGGTATTTTATACTCCTGTGTAAAGTGTGGATGGCAAGACAATGTGCTTATTGCACACGAGATCTTTCATTCCTTCAGGAGTAGAAGGGGTTTTGAAGGGCGGATGACAATGAAACTTGATATGGAAAAAACATGCGATAGAGTAGACTGGAACTTCATACAATTAGTGTTAAACAAGTTCGGGTTCCACCAAACGTTTGTCAAGTGGATTATGGAGTACAAATCTATAGTATCTTTTTCAGTCCTTATTAACAATGACCCAATAGATTTTTCAAACAATCGCAGGGTATCCGTCAAGGAGATCCATTATCACCATTCTTATTTATTCTTGGGGTTGCAGTACTAGCAAAAAAACTTTCACATGAATCAAATATGAAAAAAGAAGTTGGATTCAGATTTGGAAATGGTGGACCATGTATCCCATTCCTCTCATTTGCTGATGATATCATTATTTTCTCTAAAGAGAGCGTGTCAGCTTTCCAAACTATCAAAAAAGTTGTTGATGAGTACTGCAAAATCTCCGGCCAAAAAGTTAATTTCAACAAATCAGCCTTTCAAACCACGGTAGGAATAACCAAGGATAGAATGATGGAAATTGAAAGATGCTTGGGCATATCCAACGCAAGAACTCTGGAAAAATACCTTGATTGTCCAATCATTAATGGTCGCGTCAACAAGGAAACTTTTGATGAAATTGTCTGTAAATCAAAAGATCAGTTAACCAAATGGAGGGCTAACGCCTTGTCACAAAAAGGCCGTGCAATTCTTATTGGATCTAATTTGTCAGCTAAACCTCTATATACAATGCAAAATTTCATGCTTCCAACTGAAATTCATAAAGAGCTTGATCAAATAAATAAAACTTTCTTCTGAAATAAGGACCTTCAACATCGTCCCCATATAAGCTGAGATCGAATCTGTAAGCCAAAGAAAAAGGGAGGATTAAGAATTCGCAAAGCGTGCGAGATGAATGAAGCTCTTCAGATAAAACTGCTATGAAAAATATTAGTTGAACCCTACAATATGTGGGTAAAACTAATTAACCACAAATACCTAAAGGGTATAGATATCCTCAACTATAAAGGGAAGGGAGGAAGCTCTTGGCAGTGGTCTAAGCTTTGTCCGCTGGTGAGTAAATTCAAAACAAGCCTGATTTGGTCAGTGGGTAATGGCACGACAATCAAATTCTGGGAGGACAATTGGGTTGATACGGTTCCATTATCGTCCCGTAGCGACTGTCCTCACATAGAAAACAGGGAATAAACGGTTAGTGACTACATAATAGGAGGAAAGTGGTGGGTTAAGAAATTAGAGGGTAATCTTCCAAAATCAATGGTTGATGACATAATCTCAATTCCACTCCCAATCAATCATTTTGAAGACATACTATATTGGTGGGCAGATAAGAATGGTTGGTTCACAACATCGAGTGCCTATAGTTTAATCTCACAAAACATAATGGCAGGGGAAGAAGCAACAGACTGGATTTGGAAATTAGATACTCAACCAAAGGTTAAAAACTTCATGTGGAAACTCTATCAGCTTGGTCTCCCTACAAAGGCCAGATTGGCGCTTCGGGGTGGGCCGGTTCCAAATACTTGTGTCTTTTGTAATGGGAAAGTTGAAGATGTTACTCACTTGTTCCTCGAGTGTAAAGCACATACCCTTCAAGGGGTACTCACACGACCTAATCAACAAGAAATTCAAACACTAATCCACTAATCTAGAGATATCAATCCAATAATTAAGGTTATTGGCAACATGCTAAATAATGAAAACAATCTTTTAGCGACAAGATGGTGGACTACCTGATATTTCAGAAACCAGATCACCTTCTCAAATGCCACAATTCCAATCAATTCGGAGTTCAATACTATGGTTAAACATTCGTGGATAATTGGTCTCGAGCATGTAACTTCAACGATGACATGGATTCCGGCTTCCAAAACCATTGTCCAATAAGAGCGCGGAATAGAAAACACGATAATAGAAAGACAAGTAAATGGAAGAAACCACCAATAGGCACCTTCAAATTAAATTTCGATGGTTCCACAATCTCTAATTAGTAATCAAGACAGTTCCTGTGGCTATATCATTAGAGATTGGGAAGGATGCCCAATATTTTTGGGTGCCTGAATGTGGGAAAACGAACTCCTGTCAAGGCAGAAGCTCTTGCGTTAATGTAAGGGGTGCAGAAAGTCAAGGAGCTAGGTATATTAAATAATCAGATTGAAGGGAACTCTTTGATAATAATCACACACCTGTGGGGTAATTTAAGCTGCTCGTGGGAGATCGAACTTCTCACGTCAAATATCAAACTACTCCTTCAAGGAGTTGAAGAAATTTCTTTCTCTCATATTCCCCGCGATGGCAACAAAGTTGCTAATAAGGTTGCACACATTAGCCGTTTTCCCAAGGGGCGAGAGGTTTTCAATGATGCCAGTCTTCAGGATTTCATCCGAAAGATTGCCGGTCTTCCAGGATCCCGTGTGAAATTTGTACAGTCCAACTTGCATCGATTTTCAGTATTCTTAAATTGCTTAAAATCACACTTAATGATGTGTTGAATCAATAGTTGTCTACCATTAGATAACTTGATTTGTTAAAAAAACATACTCCGTATTAAAAAAAAAATTCGGCTTGTTTGATAAAAAAGAGAGATAGAGAATAACGCGGACAGATAAAATAACTAAATGTCTAAAACAATAAGACTATCAATTGTACAAGTCATCTTCATCAGCAGCTCCACCAGCAGAGGAAGTGAACGGCTGAGAGGCAGCTGCTCCGCCGGTCCCGCTGGCATCGGCAAACTTGAACTCGCTGCCGAAGCCTCTAGACTGCTGCAGAGTCTGGGCAAAAGCCTGGTATTTGCGGATGTCTGCATCGCTCACACTCCTTCGGGCATACTTCATTGACTCCTCGAAATGGGCAGCCGTAATCTGAGGCACTTCATCCTCCAAATCCTCCTCCATGACCTCTGGGTTCTCCCTTCTTCTCCTCTCCCTCTCAAGATCCTGCAGTATTTTAAAAGGCTTATATGAGTTCCAACAAATGAATATACAGCTTCCAAGCAGGAGGCTTCAACATAACGAAAAGGACAATGAGTATATGTCAATGCTTACCTTCTCAATGTTCTCTCGAATTGCATATTTGCATGCGCGCTGACAGATTTCGGTAATGTCAGCACCACTGAAGCCTTGAGTGTACTTGGCAAGGGCTCTTAGGTCCACATCTTTGGCAACAGGAGACTTCCTCAAGTTAGACTTGAAAATTTGGAAACGGGACTCCTCATCAGGAAGAGGGATGTAAATAAGCTGATCCAGACGCCCAGGACGTAGGAGGGCAGAATCAATAATATCAGGCCTGTTCGTGGCACCAATGATGAAAACGGTTTTCTTGGCAGACATTCCATCCATCTCAGTCAAAAGCTGGTTCAAAACCCTATCAGCAGCTCCACCAGCATCACCTACACTGCCTCCTCTCTGCAATTAACAGCTCAACAAAATCAGTATCAACACAAAAAAATGAATGGAAGATGTAATCAGACAATCGGAAAACCAGAATATGCAAACTAAATGGCCTATTTTTGCTATTTAGAAAATTTAAGCTAATGATTTCCCAATTTCATTACTTTCTAAAAAGTTACTACTATAAAAAGGAGATAAATTGCTCAACATCAGACAAGTGAAACTGAAAAGTCAAATCATAATTTCCCAAAGAAAGAAGGATCAGTAGATACCTGTGTGGCAATGGAGTCAAGCTCGTCAAAGAATAGGACACAAGGAGCTGATTGACGGGCCTTGTCAAATATCTCTCTCACATTAGCTTCACTTTCTCCAAACCACATTGTCAGCAGTTCAGGTCCCTTGATACTAATGAAGTTTGCCTGGCATTCATTGGCAATGGCCTTAGCGAGTAAAGTTTTACCACATCCAGGGGGACCATAGAAGAGAACTCCCTTTGAAGGTGACATTCCAAACTTCTCAAATTTCTCCGGATGCTCCACAGGATATTGAACAGTCTATAAAGCAGCACAGAGAGAAAAATAAATTGGATGTTCATGAATTTAAAGAAGAAAGAGCAAGTAATCTTAAAAGGACATGCTAGTATAGTTACCTCTTGAAGCTCCCTCTTAACATTTTCAAGGCCACCAATATCATTCCATGAAACGTTGGGCACTTCCACGACCTGAAAACAGAATGTCAATTTCAAAAAGATGAAAATGAATGAAATATAAAGGAACTGCCAACAAAATCAAACAAATCAACTCACAGTTTCACGAAGAGCAGAAGGATTGCTTTGTCCTAGAGCAGTCGAGAAGTGTTCATTGGTAATAGCCATGGAGTTGAGAATCTCCGCATCAATAGTGTCATCGTCAAGATCTATTACATCCATCTTCTCCCTGATACACTGGAGTGCAGCTTCAGTACACAAAGCAGCCAAATCAGCACCAACATACCCATGAGTCTCCTTGGAAATTTTCTCTAGATCAACCTGATACAGGGCAAAAAAGAACAATTAATAACTTGCTAACAACGAGAATAAAAAAGGGTGATACTGCTTTATTCAGAAGGCACACATACATCCTCTGCAAGCCTCATATTTTTTGTGTGGATCCGAAGAACCTCAAGCCGCCCAACCTCATCAGGAACACCAATGTCTATTTCCCTATCAAATCTTCCAAACCTTCTCAAAGCAGGGTCAATGCTATTGGGGCGATTAGTTGCCCCCATTACAATAACATGGGCCCGAGATTTAAGTCCATCCATCAGAGTTAAAAGCTGAGAAACAATCCTCCTCTCAACCTCACCATTGGTCTTATCTCTCTTGGGAGCAATTGAATCAATTTCATCAATGAAGATAATGGATGGCGCATTCTTTTCTGCTTCCTCAAATGCCTTCCTGAGGTTGCTTTCACTCTCACCGGCCATTTTGGACATGATCTCTGGTCCATTGATGCAGAAGAAGAAGGCTCCAGTTTCATTAGCAACAGCTCGTGCTATCAAAGTCTTACCTGACCCAGGAGGTCCATACAATAGAATTCCTTTTGGTGGCTTTACTCCAATTGATTTGAATAGTTGTGGATGCCTCAATGGCAACTCCACAAGCTCTCTAATCTGAGCCATTTGTTTCCTCACCCCACCAACATCATCATAACCAACCTCATCTAGTCTATCCTCATCTTCTCTTTTTACTGGCTCCCCTTCACAGAAGATCTCAGTATCAGGAGCAACAACACAGTACTCAGAAGGGTCAGTCTCGATAACCTTGAACTCCACACTTCTCATGCCTCCTCTCACAAGGAAAAGATCACCTTTGCGTACAGGACGATAAGCCTCCAGGAAATATGCTAAAAAGGGAAAACAGAAAAAGGAAAAAGATTAATACCAAAGCTGGGAAACATTCACAGGAAACTTTCATGCAAAACAGGAAGAAAAAAAAAACAGTTTACTCCAACGTCTACTGAAGTCAAAGTAATCTCATAAAGAAGTGTGCTAATTATGGATGATACATTGTGTCCAAATGCAAAATAATGTCTTTCACTGATAACTTCAGGGAAAATGTTACAATGAAAATCACTGCTAACTTCAGAAAAAATCGCCAGGGTATACATTAAAGAGGCTACAAGTATACATCTCTCAAATCTCAATTTTATACAATACTAATAATACAAAAATAAAAAGTCCACCTCCTCTTTCAAGCAAAATTTATCTTATATGACACAAAAAAAAAAAAGATTATATTCAACATTAAAGAATATATTCTTAAGACTAATTTATCAACCTTGATACACTGAAAAATGTTCTACGATAAGCCGATAACAACCTTTACAGCCATAACTTAAATGAGGATTTCTATGATAAATACATAATTGGCAACATATCAATAGGGTATGCAATTATAGCCAGTTAGCCACACAGGATGTCTCAATTTTACTAATGAAACTATGAGCAATTTTCCAGCAACATCACATGAAAAATGCAAACGAATATGTGTCACATATGCATGCAATTTTATGTTAAAACAATAAATACTTACGTTTGAGGTATGCATCAAAGAGATTTCCAGTAACTCCCTCAATAGTGTCATCAATTGGAAGAATGTGCACACGCTTCCCATATTTCACATCTGGACACTGGTGAACAGAAATCACATCTCCAAGTCTAACCCTCAAATTTGATCTTACAACTTTGTTCATCCGAATCTTTGACTCATCACATGAGTCATCAGCAAGAGCAATGCAGATTGTATCCTTTCTTTTCTTTCCCTGTATATAGACATAGACCATTCAAACACACACAAAAGGTATTAGTATACTAGCCTTTCATTTTAATAAGAACATGAAAGCTGCGCTTCAACGGTGGATAGATCCCAAACAAGATAGTACTATCTATGACAAAAGGAGGTAAGCAACAACATAATGAGAAAATTAATCTACTTGTAGAAACTTCCCTAAATCACCAATTATTACATGAAGCTAACTGGGGAAAAAAGCGTATTTTAAAGCCACAAACCCTAATAGACAGAGACTGAAATACAATCAACAACCTAATTGAGAAAATGGGGGCAACACATGAATCACAGTTATAGAATCCAGCCAGAGGCAGAAGAAGTCAATTTCATTGGCAAACATTATTTATTTCATGTAGCATCAGAGAATCAATAACAGAAACGCAAATTCTTCACGGTATTGGGATGGAGAACTATGAAGTAGTACTGCAATTAAATCAACAAGCTCCCGAAGAACAACAAAAATCCAATCTTACACAATAACATTACTACGAACAACAAACAACAAACAGAATTTAAAAAAAAAATCAAATCAAATCAAATCTTAACCTTGATAAGGACGGTGTCACCGCGGAAATGCTGGAGCTTCTCCATGGTATCGGGATGCATTGAGACGACCGAGTTGTCATCGTTGATAGCCTCATCGACAACAAGGCGGTTGGCGGCCTTCTTGCGCTCGAGAATGGCGGTGCTAAAGTCCTTCTTCGCCGGCTTACTGCGCACAGAAAAATCAAGCAAAATCGATTAAACCCTGGAATTGGACATCGAACACTGCGGAAAACAAGCATACAGAGAAAGAAAGAGAGAAATTACGAGTCGGAGGATTCAGGTTGGGACGCCATGGCTGTTGATGGTGAGCAAAAGCAGATCGTGCGAAGGGAGAGAGAAAACGGTGGAAGTTGCTTGGAAGCGATTGAGGCGTGTGGAGTGATGGGGGAAAACTACTGCTGTTCTTATTATCTTTTTATTTATAATATACTTTGTAGGTGGAACAAGATTCGAACTAGGGACCGGCCGGTAAGGTTCCTATAAGAACAAGATAAAAGATAATGTGATAAACTAATCAAAAATTGTATATAATAATAATATAATACGGAGTATCAATATATCCTGCAACAATAAAAGATAGAATAAAATAAAGTAATAAATTTTGTATATAATCTATCTATATTATACATATACTAAAAACCGATGCATAGGTCTTATGTGGTACGTTGTGGTTTATCCTAGGGAAAATATCTTATGTGTTGCGTTGTGCTTGATTCTAGGAAAAAAATTAATAAAATAATATGTTGTCGTAGTTTATATAAATTTATATAAGTCACAATCTATCTATATATATTTAATTAATTGAAAAAAATATAAATGAAAAACATTTCATAGTCATACTTACCAAAAATATTAATAGATAAATATATAGTATTTGATAGGGGTTATTTTATTTATATTTAGATTATTTTTTTGGTGGAGATAATTATCTATATTGTTTTTTGAGTCCAAAATAAATTATTAAAATATGTAACAGTATCTTTATTTTTTATTTTTTTGATACAAGCGGAAAGTTTGGGGTGATCAACCGCAACTGAGCCACCACCCAAGGGTGTCCTTATGAACGAGATCGTCGATCACATCATCAGAGGGAATTGAGGTCAAACTAAGGTGTGCAAGCTAATCAGTAACCCGATTGCCCTCTCTAAAAGTATGGGATACGAAACACGAACAAGGGCTCGACCGATGGCAAGCACGTCCGACACCATCATCTCGATCTCTCACGGACACTTCCACACTTCCTTCACGGCGTTAATAGCCGTTAGACAGTCATTCTCCACCTCGAGATGGGTGATCCCCAACCGATGCGCTTCTAACATCCCATGATGAAGGCCTAGGGCTTCAGCTTACAAGGCAGATGTCTTCTCACAATTCTCGATCTCGCACTTGACAACTCTACCTTGGCCATCACGGATTACAAATCCACAAGCAGCTAGCACATAGGGAATCCTTAAACCATCAAAGTTCAGTTTCATGAATCCTTCACTTGGTATTTTACATTTGATGATTTTTGGTTGGCGAGGTTTGTTCCAAATGATGTTTGATCCTTTGGTTATCTCTTCCTCATCCATGTCTTTTGTTTGTATCTTTTTCCATATTTCTCTTTGTTGGTTGATGTATTTGATCTATTCTTCCGGCTCTCGAAATACTTGGTCATTGAAGAGGATTTTATTCAAGACCAAATGCCCCAAAGGGAAAAGGCTATGATTGATCTTTGTTCCGATGATAATTTTGCAAATATTTCTACAATAATATCTTTATAGGTTATGTTATTTTTGTTTGTTCCCAGAACTATTCTTTCGATCTGTTGATCCATTTTTCGTATGATTGTGAGTGTAGTTTGACATTCCGTGAACAAATGTATTGCATTTTCATGAGTGTGGTTACAAAAAGTATATTCCATTGGTACATGTATTCCTTTATCTCGAAGTCGCTCATTGGTTGGTGTACCGTTTAAAATGTTTTTCCAGAGAAAATTTTTCACTTTTGGCGGATAATCTATTTTTCAAATCCAGTCGAAAGATTCAGTTGCGTTCCTTCGCTCTCTCGTGGTGTAATCTAAAGCGTTAGCCGTTGAGAACCAATCATTTTTACTCGCTTTTCAATAGAGTCTATCTTCGAAATCGTTAGATGGTATATGGGTACTACGAATTTGTTCAATTGTGTCAATGGGAAGTACCTCCTTTAGTTTCTGTATATTCCAAGTTTTGTCTGGGTTTATATATTGGTCAACAGTTTCTCATTCGCTTATGTTATAATGAAGTCATTTTCTATTAAAATTTTGTCATTGTTTATCCAACTGTCCTTCCAAAACCTTATTGTTTTTCCCATTCCCAATCTGTCAAATTAAACCCGAGCAGAATTCTGGTTTTATTTCTATGAGTTTTGCCCATTTTCAAGAGGTATTTTTTGTTCTTTGTTTTCCCTTTTAAATATTTTTTCGTGACTATTTTTACCCATTCATTTTGTGGTTTGGCTAAGATTCTCCATAGCAGTTTCATCTGCAATGTTTGGTTCATATCTTTTGTCTTGTTTTATGAGACATACGTTGTCCTCATCGGTTATTTCTGTGGTAATTTGGTTGAGATATTCTCCTAATAGTTCTCCATTTATTTGTTCCTTTTTAAATCTTTTCTCAAATTCTTCTTTAATTTGTTACCTAATATTTTTCTCCTCGCTTACTAGTGTTCTTTAAATATGAATAGTAATATGTAATAGTCAAGTTTTATTAGTTTGTAAAATATGAATACTTAATAATTTAGATGTGAATAACTATGTCATTAAATATGAATATTATCATATTCGGTGAATAATAGTTGATGGTTACAAGTTTTAAGCGTTTAACCAACTAGTATTCATATTTAATGTATAATGTAAATTCTAAGTAGTTACACGCTTTTTTCAAAATAATTGTAAGTTTTTTATTTTTTTAAATCTAATGACTCAGATTTGTCCCTCCGTTACATGGTAAGGGTTGTGTTGTTTTATTGTAAAGAATCTCTCTCTCTCTATATATATATATTACATGGTAATGGTTGTTTTATCTGAAGGAATCTCTCTATATATATAGAGAGAGAGGGCGAGGGATAGAGTATAATAAACCAATATTGTATAACAAAATAACCAAAATCAGTTTTATCCGGCAAAAATCCGTCAATAAAGTTGTCGAACGTGATGGTATCCTACTGTCAAACATCTGCAAACCTTTTATAGAATATTGATTATAAGTGCAACAAGTGAACTCAATGGCTATGTTTCACACTTTTCGTGCAACATGATTATTCCAAATTTCGTATTTATCCTTACTTTCAGTCCGGATCCTCTACTCCCCTCGATACTTCCTACGGTGCAACACAAAATTATTTTAGGTATAAATAAACATTAAAAAAAATAAAAAATATATTTTTAGATTCTATACCCTTATATTGATATGTTTATAAAATTTTATTACAAAAATTCATGTTTTAAAAATATAGATAATTAAAATATCGATTCTCTTAGAAAATAATTTTTATTATTTTTTAAAACATGATTTTTCATAATAAAATTTTATAAATATATTAATATAAGGGTATAGAATCTAAAAATATATTTTTTATTTTTTTTCAATATTTATTTATACCCGATATAATTTTGTGTTGCACCGAGTGGAGTACCGGAGTGGAGCAGATGACCCGGCCTGCCTTACTTTGTTAGTTTTTTTTCCCTTTGACTATTTCATTTATTTTTCTACTTTATTTAGTTTTGATCCAAAACAACATTGTGCAATCGTAACTTATTCGAAAAAAATCTTGGCTCTATCTCACACCGACGATGCGTGAGGCACATGCATTGATGGGCCTTGTGAATCCTAGATTAATACGCATGTAAGATGAGATGAGACTCATTTTTTTTTTGATTAGGTAAAAATTCGAGGCCAGACATACCTGAACCTCGAAGGCCGACAAGTTGGCAGACGGATAACCGTCATAAGCAAACAAAAATACAGAAATGATGCAACGTACAGGCAAAAGCGCTCTACAAAGCGAAACTAAACACAACTAAACCAAAAGAGATGAGGACGTAGACGACGAACGAAGCCAAGCACTACCCAGAAGCAGCACCGCAGGCCAACGGTACATCAGGAGTCACCTGTGGGCAGTGAAGACGAACCTCCAAGGAAACAGCCTTCCGGGAAAAGGAGACGCCTCGATACACACTACCACGACCCCAGCCTTTCCCGACTCCGAACAGCCAGAACCCCATCAACCGGTGAAGAAAGTCCAGTCACGCTAAATATAAAGCCCCACAACGCCTGAACCAAAAGCATCAGAAACCCTAGCGGGAATTGAGCAAACCCAACCGGGAAAAGTTTAAATTATAAGATAATATATAAGAGTCCGGATTATAATTAAAAGAATATATATATATAACAAAAAGTTATATATATATATATATATATATATATATATATATATATATAACAGTCCGTGTTTTTTTTTGTTATTATTATTTTTAATTCCTCCCAACGGGCCCTTAGGGCCCAAGTCAAACCTTGGGCCCAAAGAAAGGGAAGCCCAAGCCCATACAAAACCACCTCAGGCCATGAGAGAAACGAGCACAATCAGGAGATCGAAACGGTGACGGCTAGACTGACGGCAATCACGTAGGAATGTAGGATGACCACGAATCCAACGAGGCGAGGACCGGCGAGCGAAGATAGCAGGCCGGAGTCGACGGGGACGAAGGTGAGTGGGGACCGGTGGCGAGCCAAAGGCCAACGATCCGACAACCAAGCCAAGGTGGCCAATAGAATCGGCAAAAAAACCTATTTTGGCAGATCTGGTTTGAGAGAAAGGATTGAAGGATCAATCCAACACGAAAGAGATGCAGTGGTACGATTCAAGTCGAGTCATGACTGAATCAGGCCGAAATTGAGACAAGGTAACCCGATTGGAAGAACCAGGCACCCGAAACACCAGTAGGGGATGAAAGTACCGTTCGACCTCGAAGAGAGCATGAATGGGGTTAGGAGACTCCAATCGACACAAGCCCTACATCAATTGAGAGATTGAAGGCAAACCGAAGCCAATAGTCGGATTAAGTCTGGCGAAAGTCGAAGAGGAATGTACGAGAATAGGTTGTAATGAACCCGACCCAAGGCAAGATCCAAGCCTGAACCGGGTGGAGGTGAAGACACCGCAGCGGTGCCGAGGCGGACTGAGCTAGGTTGGGACGGCCGGAGCCGAGTTAGGTCAGCCGAAGCCGAGTTAGGCCGGACAAAGCCGGGTTTAGGACTCTCCCTCTCTCTAGAATTTCTAGAGAGAGGAGAGAGCGTTTTCATTACACACAAATGTGGTTGAAAGTAAAAAAAAAGTTATGAGATGAGACTCAGGGATGTAAGGGCGGACTAGGTTCCCTACAGCTCACTCCATTTTTTTTAAATTAAAAAAAGTTAAGGAAATTAAAAATAAATAAAAATTATATGTTTGTTTATTAGAATAAGGGTTTTGTTAATAACGAACCCCAATACCAAAGCACATCCACCAAGATAGGCTATACTGGGCCTATAGTAAAAATGGTTGGTTCTCAACAGCTTCAGCGATTAGGGGTGGAAATGGGGCGGGTTATGGGTGGATGAAGCCACTCCATCACCCGCCCCGCGGGTAAAAAATTTCACCCGCTCCATCCATCACCCGCAAACCTTTTCACCCGCATCCGACCCGCGCAGGTGATGCGGGTGGAGCGGGTACCCAATGGGTGAAACAAAAGAAAAAACCAAATCAACACAAGTAGTCCAATTCTAACTCAAAATTACAAAGGTATATATCTCTATACTAATCATATACTAATCCAGTATTTCCCTTGCTATAACGTGGAAGAGCAAGCTGAGACCATATCCATTCTAATTGAAATTTGGTGGGCAAAGCACTAATCAAGGATTAGGGTTTGTAGAAGTTAAACTTGAAAAGGGTAAAATAGTAAAATCACACACATTATATATATATATATATATATATATATATATATATATATATATATATATATATATATATATATATATATAAATTTTAGGATTTTATGCGGGTGTGCGGGGCGGATGTGCGGGTGGGTTAATAGGGCGGGTTATGGGTGAAAAATCTTCACCCATAATCCATCCATCACCCGCTTCACCTGCACCCGCTCCACCCGTCACCCACTTTTTTGCGGGTTTTCACCCACAAAATTAATGCGGGTAAAGCGGGTGGAGCGGGTGCCCACGAGTTATTTCCAGCCCTATCAGTGATTGAACTTATTCACAAAACAAAAAAACCATTCCACATATGATTTTCAATGGATTTGGGATTTAGATGTGACCCCAAAAATAAAAGACTTCATGTGGCGAGTATCCAAGAATGGCCTACCTACCTCTGTTAAACTGGCCTCCCGTGGAGTTGGCATTCCCACTGACTACCCCCTCTGTGGTATGAACTATGAGGACATCGATCATTTCTTATTTCAGTGCCCTACAACAAAAAATTCAATACAACAACTCTCTCCGACAATCCATAACACTCTTCAATGTATCTACGGCACCACGTCCAACACAAATGAAGCCTTATGTGCCCTTTTTTCCACCCTTGGCAAATCGGATTTATCTACGCTTGCTACAGCCTGGTGGTGCTCTTGGTACTTTAGGAACAAAACCCTTTTCGATAAACTCAATCCCAACTCTAAAACAATATATCATATATAAAAGATCAGTTATCTAACTGGGAGAAGGCAAAAATCGATGACATAAGTTCAGATCCGGAAATACAAAATAAAGATATCGGACCTCGCAAGACCAGAAAACGCATACCCAAATGGACTAAGCCACGAAACAATTGGTATAAATTAAATTTCGATGGAGCCCTGTCCTCTGACAACTGCAGCACTTATGGATTTCTTATCCGAGATAACTTGGGTAGTGTTCTGTTTTCATAATCTGGTACCTCTCCTCTTCCTTTCGTTATTGGATCCGAATGTTTCGGTCTGTGGAAGGGTGTTCTTAAAGCAGTGGAACTTAACATTACGCGTATCAACATTGAAGGCGATAATCTCAGTATTATCAAATGCCTTAGCACAGGCGCTTCTACTTTAGTGAAATAGAGATGTTCTTATCCGACTCTCTATGCGCCCTGAGGCAGTTTTCAAAATTTGAGATCTCTCATATCTTTAGGGATGACAATCGAGCTGCTGACCGTCTATCTCACCTCGGGATCGATTTCTCTGGCTCCTCTCTCCCTACAGATGTTGTCCTTTGTAGTATCATCATTTCGGATGCTCTTGGCTAGTTTACATTGCTTACAGCCAAATTCTTTCTTGTTCAAAAAAAAAAACAAAAAAAAAGGGTTTTGTTAATAAAAAAGTATGTGTATATGAAAATTTTAGTCTATCTAGTCCACCCAAATTTTAATTTCTGATTATGTGTCTGGGTTAGTATATCCCAAATCTGCAAGGGGAAAATAAAAAGTATTTATTTTGTATCTGGGTTCGTATATCCAAATTTTTATTTGATATTTGTTATTTTATTTATATCTATATTATTTTTTAATAAAATGAATTATTTATATCTAGATTAAATTTTATTTTAAATTTCTTGCACACGGCACACATTGATAATTATTAGTTTAATTCTCTCATTGTAATTTAGATTTATTATTTTAGTCATTTTTAATATGTTTTTTTTAATAAGTACGTAATAGATGTAATTTTAAATTATTGTGTTAATACATTCTCGTACATGGTACATGACACTCACACTATTTATCAATTACCGGCCATGCGATTATATTGTTTAACATCTCTTTTAACTGTTTAATTAGGGACTTTAAAGAGCAAAACAGCTATACTTAAATTGTTAATTTATAAGTTGATCTTTATTGTTAAACATTCTAATTATTACCTATATTCAACCTTTTATTTCCTTGAAACTTGAAAGGGAGAGTCGAAAAGAAGGGTAATTTTAGCTGGCTGCTTCTCTCCCCTTTTGGTGATCCAATGCAAGTTGGAAATTTGGAATTGACTGAATCCTAAATTCCAATTGTAAACATATTGAGGACCTGACTTAAACATTTGGATAAATGTCTTTTAACATTACATAAACTTGATTAAAAAACAATAATAAAAACGATAGAAATTCATGGGAAGTGTTTGGTGGAGGGGAATAGAGAAAAACGTGGAATCATATCAGACAGCTACAAGTCTATAACAACAAAATACAAGAGTGTTAATTGTATAGGTCATCTTCATCAGCAGCTCCACCAGCAGAGGAAGCAAACGGCTGAGAAGCTGCTGCTCCGCCAGTCCCGCTGGCATCCGCGAACTTGAACTCACTGCCGAAGCCTCTAGATTGCTGCAGCGTCTGAGCAAAAACCTGGTACTTGCGGATGTCTGCATCGCTCACACTCCTTCGGGCATACTTCATTGACTCCTCGAAATGGGCAGCGGTTATCTCTGACACTTCATCTTCCGAATCCTCCTCCATGGCCTCTGGGTTCTCATTTCTCCTCCTCTCCTTTTCAAGATCCTGCAAATTTTATAGAGGTCAGTGAGTTACAGAAAAATGCATATATAAAAGAAGGCATTTAAATGCAAAATATGTTCACTCAATGACGAAATACGGGCAGGTCTTACCTTCTCAATGTTCTCTCGAATTGCATATTTGCAAGCACGCTGACAGATTTCCGTAATGTCAGCACCACTGAAGCCCTGAGTGTACTTGGCAAGAGCTCTTAGGTCCACATCCTTGGCAATAGGAGACTTCCTCAAGTTAGACTTGAAAATCTGGAAACGAGACTCCTCATCAGGAAGAGGGATGTAAATAAGCTGATCAAGACGCCCAGGACGGAGGAGGGCAGAATCAATAATATCAGGCCTGTTCGTGGCACCAATGATGAAAACAGTTTTCTTGGCAGACATGCCATCCATCTCAGTCAAAAGCTGGTTCAAAACCCTATCAGCAGCTCCACCAGCATCACCTACACTGCCTCCTCTCTGCAATTAACAGCTCAACAAAATCAGTCATTCCCCAATTTCCCTAAGGTGAATTTGAACAATTAACCAAGTCATAATTTCCCAAAGTCAAGGAGCAGTAGATACCTGTGTGGCAATGGAGTCAAGCTCATCAAAGAATAAGACACAAGGAGCTGATTGGCGGGCCTTGTCAAATATCTCTCTCACATTAGCTTCACTCTCTCCAAACCACATAGTCAGCAGTTCAGGTCCCTTGATACTAATGAAGTTTGCCTGGCATTCATTGGCAATGGCCTTAGCGAGTAAAGTTTTACCACATCCAGGGGGACCATAGAAGAGAACTCCCTTTGAAGGTGACATTCCAAATTTCTCGAATTTCTCCGGATGCTCCACAGGATATTGAACAGTCTATAAAGCAGCACAGAGAGAAAAATAAATTGGATGTTCATGAATTTAAAGAAGAAAGAGCAAGTAATCTTAAAAGGACATGCTAGTATAGTTACCTCTTGAAGCTCCCTCTTAACATTTTCAAGGCCACCAATATCATTCCATGAAACGTTGGGCACTTCCACAACCTGAAAACAGAATGTCAATTTCAAAAAGATGAAAATGAATGAAATATAAAGGAACTGCCAACAAAAGCAAACAAATCAACTCACAGTTTCACGAAGAGCAGAAGGATTGCTTTGTCCTAGAGCAGTTGAGAAGTGTTCATTGGTAATAGCCATGGAGTTGAGAATCTCCGCATCAATAGTGTCATCGTCAAGATCTATTACATCCATCTTCTCCCTGATACACTGGAGTGCAGCTTCAGTACACAAAGCAGCCAAATCAGCACCAACATACCCATGAGTCTCCTTGGAAATTTTCTCTAGATCAACCTGATACAGGGCAAAAAAGAACAATTAATAACTTGCTAACAACGAGAATAAAAAAGGGTGATAATGCTTTATTCAGAAGGCACACATACATCCTCTGCAAGCCTCATATTTTTTGTGTGGATCCGAAGAACCTCAAGTCGACCAACCTCATCAGGAACACCAATGTCTATTTCCCTATCAAATCTTCCAAACCTTCTCAAAGCAGGGTCAATGCTATTGGGGCGATTAGTTGCCCCCATTACAATAACATGGGCCCGAGATTTAAGTCCATCCATCAGAGTTAAAAGCTGAGAAACAATCCTCCTCTCAACCTCACCATTGGTCTTATCTCTCTTGGGAGCAATTGAATCAATTTCATCAATGAAGATAATGGATGGTGCATTCTTCTCTGCTTCCTCAAATGCCTTCCTGAGGTTGCTTTCACTTTCACCGGCCATTTTAGACATGATCTCTGGTCCGTTGATGCAGAAGAAGAAGGCGCCGGTTTCATTAGCAACAGCACGTGCTATCAAAGTCTTGCCTGACCCAGGAGGTCCATAAAGCAAGATTCCTTTTGGTGGCTTCACACCAATTGTTTTGAACAGTTGTGGATGCCTCAATGGCAACTCCACAAGCTCTCTAATCTGAGCCATTTGTTTCCTCACCCCACCAACATCATCATAACCAACCTCATCTAGCCTATCCTCATCTTCTCTTTTTACTGGCTCCCCTTCACAGAAGATCTCAGTATCAGGAGCAACAACACAGTACTCGGAAGGATCAGTCTCGATAACCTTGAATTCCACACTTCTCATGCCACCACGGACAAGGAAAAGATCGCCTTTGCGCACAGGACGATAAGCCTCCAAGAAATAGGCTGAAAAAAAAAGGAAAAAAGGAAAAAAGGAAATACATGAGAACTTGCAAGAAACGGTATTGGGAAAGACATTTGAACACCTATTTTATCATCCACTTACGTTTCAAGTATGCATCAAACAGATTTCCAGTAACACCCTCAATAGTGTCATCAATTGGAAGAATGTGCACACGCTTCCCATACTTCACATCTGGGCATTGATGAACAGATATCACATCCCCGAGTCTAACCCTCAAATTTGATCTCACAACTTTGTTCATCCTAATCTTTGGTTCATCACAGGTATCGTCAGACAGGGCAATGCAGATTGTATCCTTTCTTTTCTTCCCCTACAAAAGGTCAATCAAACAAAAGGTTAAAATAGCTTTAAGCATCAGAAGACAATATAGCTTGGATAAGAAATAATGCACGAACTTGCTCCTCACTATCTTAAGTAGGTACAGTTTCAAGCACATATCCCCTTAATCCATATGCATTATAATTTAATAAACAACTCAAAATTTTGGCAAAAAATCTTTATCAATATACTTGTTTTGAATATAATGACTTCAGTATAATTGTTTTCAATGTAATAATAAAGTGAGTATCTTGAGTCCCTCATTGGTTAATGCATCCACAGTTCCGGCCATGGTGAGGAAAAGACAATGATGACAGCAGGAAAAGATGTCTAATTTCCTCGGAAAACTTCGAGTTCTTATTCACATAGTCAATTAAAGGTATAACAAATTTAACAGATAAAAGAGAAAATCCATGGGTAGGTGTTGTGACAACAGATACAATAACTGTAGTTATCTGCAACTCTGAAGCATTGTTTGCAACTGGTATGCAAATTGCTAGTAAATTATATTTTCAGAGAACATGCATAGTTGACATCAGAGCAAATAAGGTGTGTTTTTTCCCTCTTCAAACACCTGTCTAAATATCTAATCACAAATTATAATCAGATAAAGAGTATAAAATCCCTAATTCACGAAAGTCTAAGCAATCACTTCAATTTCACAAATCACAAGCCAAATTTAAGAGAAAGTGTCTCCAATCGAGTACCTTGATCAACACAGTATCCCCTTTGAAAAGCTGAAGCTTCTCCATGGTATCAGGATGCAGAGAAACAACGGAATTGTCATCGTTGATAGCATCATCAACCACAAGGCGGTTCGGAGACTTCTTGCGGTCGAGAATCGCAGTGCTGAAATCCCTCTTCGTCCCCTTACTGCACACACAATCAAAAAAATACAGAAAATCAACATCCAGACAATCGAAGATCTGAGAAACAACGCGAACAATAAAAAAAAATAGAGAAAGAGGGAAATTACGAGTCGGAAGCTTCAGGTTTGTTCGCCATAGCCGGTGCAGAAGAGATCGATTCAGCGGATTTGGGGAAAGAGATCTGGAGAAGAAGGGTAGACTACGGGAGAGATCGGGTAGAGAGGATTGAAGGGTTTGGTTGGGATTTTATAGACGCCCTCTTTGCTTGATTGGAAAGATATGTTTTTTCCCTGATATATATTTATAATTGTATTTTGGACATCAAAATTAAAACTATATATTAAAAATTATATCTATCTATCTTTCTATCTATCTATATAGGAAAATTTATCACTCATTAAATGTGGGAATTATGTTAGATTTAGTATTTTTACTGTAAAATAAATATATTTACAATAGTTTCCTTTTATATATAAATATATAATATAATTTTATATAAAATGTTATCTATCTATCTATCTAAATTTGGGAAATTTTCTATTATCCAAAAAATTTATTAAAATAGCATATTGTCTTAATTTATGAAAAGTGTCACAATCTATATATATTTCAGTCAATTAATAAAAATATAAATAAGTCAAAACTATTTCACAACCACGCGTATAAAAAAATATTAATAGATAAATATTTTATATTTTATATTTTTTTTGGTGAACTTGATAGCTATTATTTTATTTATATCTAAATTATGTTTTGATGGAAATATATAAATAGATATATAGATAGAGAGATCAATTTCCTTAGAAATATATCTATTTACCCATAAATTGATTTCATTATTTTTAATTGATATTAATTTAAAAATCTATTAGAATAATTTTCTTCATTATTATATTATTCAAATAAAAAAAGTTAAATGCATAAAAAATTAAAGATAAAATTAATGTCACACTATTTTTAATCGTAGTCGTATGAACCAATTACAAATTTTTTAAATAATCAATATATGCATAATATAAAATTTTATTCTTACTCTATTTAATCAATATATCTATATATACAGAAGATAAAATTTGACCCAATTTAATTAGATATGGATATATTTTTAGAAGATATTAACTAATTTTAAAATATATGCATAAGATAAATTTCTATTCTAACTCTATTTAATCAATATATCTATATATGCATAAGATAAAATTTGACCCAATTTGATTAGATATGGATATATTTTTAGAAGATATTAACTAATTTTAAAATATATGCATAAGATAAATTTTTATTCTAACTCTATTTAATCAATATATCTATACATGCATATAAGATAAAATTTGACCCAATTTGATTAGATATGGATATATTTTTACAATATATTAATTAATTTTAAAGACTATTATATAAGACAAGATTTTACCTGTTTTTACTACATATGAACATATTTTTAGAAGATAATAACTTTATCAATATATTATATGGACATACTAATTAAATGACTTTATCAATATGAAAATATTTTTAGAAGATAAAAAATTTTGACAAAATTGAAACAATACTTAGTATGGTCATAATAAGTAAATAAATTTATCAATAACTTTATCAATACGAAGAAGATAAAATATTTTGGGTAAATTGAAATAATAGTTAGCCGTGTAAAAGGTATCAACTTATGGAATTACATAAGAAATAAAATTTTCCTATATATCTTGAAGGTATTGATATATTTATGAGATATATTTTTTGATTTTATACATATATAATTACGGATAGATTTTTAGATTTTGACCTATATATAGTTTAGATTGTTAATGTTATTTCACAAATGTTGACGTCTTTTCCCTTCTTTTTTGTGTTGTTATTGCAAGTTATTTACAACTTTTTCTACGATTTCCTTGGTATGTTTTTCAAAATAACGTGTTGATTGGTTACAAGGTATGTTATTTTGTTATTTCCATTAATATATAATCCGTATTAGTTTTTCATATGTTGTTAATAAAGTATAAATTCATTTAGATTTGAAAATTATAGTTTTTCATGTGTTGTTTCCACTAATATACACTAGCAAGAAGTAAGGAGAAAGGCCGGAGTAAGGAGATCGACATTAGCTTTTATACTAATTAAGTATAAATTCACTTGGATTTGAGAAAACCAAAGTATGGAAAAATTAATTATCAAATTTATTTAAATTAAAAAAACCGCACACAGTGCGGGTACTGAACTAGTTGATATTTATATTATAGTAGTTCGAAGTTAGATTCTCACATATTATTATTTTAAAAAAAACCTATTTTTTCACAAATAACTTTTTTTTATACAGGTGAGAATTTGGGGGTGTCAACTGCGATTGTACCACCACTCAAGAGTATCCTTACGGACGAGAGTTTGAAACTCTAAATCAGAACTACAAGACGATGAGCCAAACTCCAAGGCCATATGAGTGAGTCGATTAGCCGTTCTGTTCGCCTCCCTATAAATGTGGGACGCGAAGGCCGTCTCAAACAAGTGAAGCAGACGAAGTGCATCCGAAATAATAATCTCGATCTCCCAGGGAGTCGACCAAACGCCTTTGATCGCATTCACGAATCACGATCGTGAGACAATCTCCTTCCATAGTAACTCTTCGGATCCCCAGTCTCCGAGCTTCCAGCAATCCGAGTTGCAAACCAACTACTTTGGCCTGGACCGCAGATATCCTCCCACACCTACTAGCATCGCAATCGATCATCCTACCATTGTCATTTCTGATTACAAACCCTGCAGAAGCAAACCCAAACAGAGATTTAGTGCCATCGAAAGTTAGTTTAAAGACACCAATATCAGGTTTGCGCCATCTTTCACAAATAAAATTGAACAAGGTGATTCCATCATTAAGTGATACTCCCTTTGTTAATTAAAACTTGTCGTTTACTATTCATGCACGCTTTTTTAGAATGATAAAAACTATATGAAATATTAACATTTTTTTAAATTTGTTTTTATAAATTCATAATTAATAGTAACAAGTATGAAATTATTTAAAAAATATGTTAAAAAATTGAATATTTTATATAGTTTTTAACACCTCAAAAAGCGTACATGAATAGTAAAACGTCAAGTTTTAATTAACGGAGGGAGTATATATATATATACATTCAAAAAGGTATTTTTTTTATGAATTATCAACAAAAATGGATCAAACTCACTATTTTTTTTTATATTTATATATATATATTAGTTTGTCTTTTTTTTTAAAATTAGTATAAATATATCAATCTTATGCATATATAGATATATTGATTAAATAGAGTTAGAATAAAATTTTATTTATGCATATATTGACTATTCCAAAATTTTGTGATTGGTTCATACGACTAATATGCATATCTAATGAAATTGGGTCAAGCTTTATCTTATGCATATATAGATATATTGAATAAATTTTATCTGCTCATATGACTACTATTAAGCAAAAGTCGTCATGTGTCTCAGTCGACTTCTCCTTAATTATATATAATAGATGTTGTACAATTTCGATGTACAATTTTGTTGTTGTTGATGAAATCAATTTACAATTCATGGTCTGATAGAAATTAGGGAAATTCCGCTTGGTACCCTCAAGATTAATGCAATTCCGGATGGTGTTCCATGTTTTTAATTTTCCAAATGGTGCCCTTGAACTTTTAACAAAGTTCGTTCCATGTCCAAAACTTTATTTTTTTAGGTTATCTTATTTTAAAAGCCTTTTAAAACAGGGAAAATTGCATTTGCCCTTTTTTTCTTCAAAATTATTCCAATTTTTTAAATTATACAAAAGTCACTTTCTTGCACAGTTACACAAAACCCAACAACATGCATCTTCTTCCTCCACTCACCAACAGTTGGGGCCTGATTTTATGGGATGAATTTCAATAAATTGGTTGAGGGGTTTAGTTCATTTTAATATCCCGTTACCCCTCTCCATTGAATTTATTCCAAATCTAGCCTTTTGGATGGCTAATTTGATCGGTTTAGCTAAGAACCCTAGAAATTTAAAAATGAGGAGACGATGAGGGTTGGTGGGGCAATCGACGAGCTTGCTAGCGAGGTTATCGGTGAAGATGAGTTTATGGAGGGATTGAAGCACTTTCTTCTTGAGGCATTTGTTGGCCGAAGTGTGGGCGGTGCAAGGACTGCCTCTTTCGGAGAGGCGTCGGATCCAAGCGCAATGAGTAAGAGACGGAGATGAGGCCGAAGACGTAGAATAAGGAGTAGAGGAGAGCAATGAGGATGGCGATGAAGTCGGAGTCAACGATCTTGTTGGTCGACGATGCATCGACGACCGAAGGGAGAGTAGATTTGAGGAATCTGGCCAAGAGTTTTCATGGAGGAGAAGATATGAATTTGGGTAGGATAAAGAAGATATATGTAGGGTTGCATTTGCAGAGATTTTGCAAAAAAATTTTAAAAAAAGGAATAATTTGGGGGAAACGGGGAAAAAAATTTCATGACTTTTCATATATAAAAGGACTTTTTTAATTAAAAAACATGTAAAATAATGTTTTGGACATGAGTCAAACTTTATTATAAGTTCAAGGGTACCATATGGAAAAATAAAAAGTACAGGACACCATCCGGAATTGCATTAAGTTCAGGGTCACCAACTGGAATTTCCCTTTATTTAAAAAAGTCATTTTATATATGAAAAGTCATGAAAACAAAAAAAATTCTCCCGTTTCCCGCAAATTATTCCTTATTTTTTTAAAATTTTGCAAAATCTCTACAAATGCAACCCTACATCTTCTTCATCCTACCCAAATTCATATCTTCTCCTCCATGAATACTCCTGGCCAGATTCCTAAAATCTACTACCCCTTCGGTCGTCGATGCATTGTCGACCAATAAGACCATTGACACCGACTTCATCGCCATCCTCACCGCTCTCCTCTGCTCCTTATTCTGCGTCTTCGACCTCGTATCCGTCTCTAACTCGCTGCGCTTGGATCCACCGCCTCTTCGACAGAGGCACTCCTTGCACCACCCACACTTCGGAGGAGGATTTCTCAGAAAACATCCTCAGTAAAGTCGTAGCTCTTGAAGTTAGCTTTCTAAAGAGTGATTAAATGCCCCGCTCGGACCAACACAACTATCGTTATGCCAAAAATACCAATCGTGTGTCCGTAACTCCTGTTGTAAGGCACATTACTGTAATTCCGGAGCTATTTGGACATCCCGGGTGGGCGTTTTGTGCACGTATAGCCTGAATAGCATCACACCTTGCCTAGTGAAAATGGATTTTGGATTTTCATTTTTTATGGTTTTGAGATTTTTTCGTGGACTACCCCTATCGAAAAAGCCCAAAATTTGTCCAAATTTCAGACCTAGGAAAAATGATTTTTTGGCCATTTGAGATGAGAATTTCTCAGAAAACATCCTCAGTAAAGTCATAATTCCTGAAGTTAGCTTTCTAAAAAGTGTTCAAATGCCCCGATCGGACCAACACAACTATTGGTATGCCAAAAATACCGAGCGTGTGTCCATAACTCCTATTGTAAGGCACATTACTGTAATTCCGGGGCTATTTGGACATCCCGAGTGGGCGTTTTGTGCACGTATAGCCTGAATAGCATCACACCTTACCTAGTGCAAAAGGATTTTCGATTTTCATTTTTTATGAGTTTGAGTTTTTTTCGTATACTACCCCCTTTCGAAATAGTCCAAAATTTGTCCAGATTTTGGACCTAGGAAAAATGATTTTTTTGGCCATTTTTTAGGAAGAATTCTGTGAAAACATTCTCGGTAAAGTCTTATCTCTTGAAGTTAGATTTCTAAAGAGTGCTCAAATGCCCCGATCGGACCAACGCAACTCTCGTTATGCCAAAAATACCGAGCGTTTGTCCGTAACTCTTGTTCTAAGGCAAATTACTGTAATTCCGGGGCTATTTGGACATCCCGGGTGGGCGTTTTGTGCACGTATAGCCTAATAGCATCACACTTTGCCTAGTGCAAAAGGATTTTGGATTTTCATTTTTTATGATTTTGAGATTTTTTCGTGGATTACCTCCTTTCGAAAAAGTCCAAAATTTGTCCAGATTTCGGACCTAGGAAAAATGATTTTTTTGGCCATTTTCGAGGAGGATTTCTTAGAAAACACCCTCAGTAAAGTCATAGTTCTTGAAGTTAGCTTTCTAAAGAGTGCTCAAACGCCTCGATCGGACCAGCGCAAGTATTGTTATGCCAAAAATACCGAGCGTATGTCCGTAACTCCTGTTGTAAGGCACATTACTGTAATTCCAGGGCTATTAGGACATCCCGGGTGGGCGTTTTATGCCCGTATGGCCTGAATAACATCACAACTTGCCTAGTGCAAAAGGATTTTGGATTTTCATTTTTTATGAATTTGAGATTTTTTCGTGGACTACCCCCTTTCGAAATATTCCAAAATTTGTCCAGATTTCGGACCTAGGAAAAATGGTTTTTTGGCCAATTGTTAGGAGTATTTCTCAAAAAACATCCTCGGTAAAGTCGTAGCTCTTGAAGTTAGATTTCTAAAGAGTGCTCAAATGCCCCGATCGGACCAACGCAACTCTCGTTATGCCAAAAATACCCAGCGTGTGTCCGTAACACCTGTTGTAAGGCACATTATTGTAATTCCGGGGCTATTTGGACTAGGGATGGCAATGGGTCGGGTGATGGGTGGATGATCTACTTCCGTCACCCGACCCACCTTCCAAAACTATTCACCCTACCCGACCCATCACCCACCAAATATTTCACCCGCTCCGTCCACCCATCACCCACCGGGTGATCGGGTGGATCGGGTGATAATTCGGGTGAAATACAAGACATTAAATTCATCAAAAAAAATTATTGAAAAACATACGTCGAACACATCGACGAATAAACGTTAATTAGGAGCTCATTGCATTCACGTTTCCATTTTAATTAGGAGCCAATTGTATTGCATATCTTCAAATAAAAATTGCATAACTTACTTTATGACAAGATATTTTCATTTTAATCGTTTGATAGGTATCTTGAATTAGGGTTTAGGGGGTATATTGGTAATTTCACATATAAAATATAGTTATATAATACAAGTCGGGTGATGGGTCGGGTGACGGATCGGGTGATGGGTCGGGTGACGGGTGGGGAATGTCTTCACCCGAATCCGACCCGATCCATCACCCGTTCACCCATCACCCACTTAATATCCGCTTTGTTTCGGATTTTCATCCACTTTTTTGGGTCGGGTGAGACGGATATCCGTCGGGTGCGGGTGAAATTGTCATCCCTAATTTGGACATCCCGGGTGGGCGTTTTGTGCACGTATAGCCTAAATAGCATCACACATTGCCTAGTGCAAAAGGATTTTGGATTTTAATTTTTTATGATTTTGAGATTTTTTCGTGGACTACCTCATTTCGAAAAAGTCCAAAATTGTCCAGATTTCGGACCTAGGAAAATTTATTTTTTGGCCATTTTCGAGGAAGATTTATCAGAAAACATCCTCTATAAAGTCATAGTTCTTGAAATTAGCTTTTTAAAGAGTGCTCAAACGCCCCGATCGGACCAACGCAACTATTGTTATGCCAAAAATACCAAGCGTGTGTCTGTAACTCCTGTTATAAGGCACATTACTGTAATTCTGGGGCTATTTGGACTTCCCAGGTGGGCATTTTGTGCACGTATAGCCTGAATAGCATCACACCTTGCCTAGTGCAAAGGATTTTGGATTTTCATTTTTCATGATTTTGAGATTTTTTCGTGGAAAACCCACATTGGAAAAAGTCCAAAATTTATCCAGATTTCAGTCCTAGGAAAAATGATTTTTTTGGCCGTTTTCGAGGAGGATTTCCATGAAAACATCCTCGGTAAAGTCGTAGATCTTGAAGTTAGATTTCTAAAGAGTGC
This sequence comes from Persicaria maculosa, assembly GCA_963922045.1. Classification (NCBI taxonomy): domain Eukaryota; kingdom Viridiplantae; phylum Streptophyta; class Magnoliopsida; order Caryophyllales; family Polygonaceae; genus Persicaria; species Persicaria maculosa. Next base: position 54,829,963 of record OY998268.1, read on the forward strand.
TCAAATGCCCCGATCGTACAAACGCAACTCTCGTTATGCCAAAAATACCGAGCGTGTGTCCGTAACTCCTGTTAGAAGGCATATTACTGTAATTCCGGGGCTGTTTGGACATCCTGGGTGGGCGTTTTGTGCATGTATAGCCTGAATAGCATCACACCTTGCCTAGTGCAAAAGGATTTTGGATTTTCATTTTTTATGATTTTGAGATTTTTTCGTGGACTACCTCCTTTCAAAAAAGTCCAAAATTTGTCCAGATTTTGGACCAATGAAAATGATTTTTTTGGCAATTATCGAGGAGGATTTCTCAGAAAACATCCTCAGTAAATTCATAGTTGTTGAAGTTAGCTTTCTAAAGAGTGCTCAAACGCCCCGATTGGACCAACGCAACTATTGTTATGCCAAAAATACCGAGCGTGTGTCCGTAACTCCTGTTGTAAGGCACATTACTGTAATCCGGGGCTATTTGGACATCCCGGTGGGCGTTTTGTGCACGTATAGCCTGAATAGCAACACAACTTGCCTAGTGCAAAAGGATTTTGGATTTTTATTTTTTATGAGTTTGAGATTTTTTCATGGACTACCCCCTTTCGAAATACTCTAAAATTTGTCCAGATTTCGGACCTAGAAAAAATGATTTGTTTTGCCATTTTCGAGGAGGATTTCTCAGAAAACATCATCGGTAAAGTCTTATCTCTTGAAGTTAGCTTTCTAAAGAGTGCTCAAATCCCCCGATCGGACCAACGCAACTCTCGTTATGCCAAAAATATCGAGCGTGTGTCCGTAACTCCTGTTGTAAGGCACATTACTGTAATTTCGTGGCTATTTGGACATCCCGGGTGGGCGTTTTGTGCACGTATGGCCTGAATAACATCACACCTTGTCTAGTGCAAAAGGATTTTGGATTTTCATTTTTTGTGATTTTGAGATTTTTTCGTGGACTACCTCCTTTCAAAAAAGTCCAAAAATTTTCCAGGTTTCGGACCTAGGAAAAATGTTGTTTTGGCCATTTTCGAGGAAGATTTCTTAGAAAACATCCTCAGTAAAGTCATATTTCTTGAAGTTAGCTTTCAAAAGAGTGCTCAAAGGCCCCGATCGGACCAACGCAACTATTATTATGCCAAAAATACCGAGCGTGTGTCCGTAACTCCTGTTGTAAGGCACATTACTGTAATTCCGGGGCTATTTGGACATCCCAGGTGGGCGTTTTGTACACGTATAGCCTGAATAGCATCACAACTTGTCTAGTGTAAAAGGATTTTGGATTTTCATTTTTCATGATTTTGAGATTTAATCGTGTGCTACCCCCTTTGGAAAAAGTCCAAAATTTATCAAGATTTCAGTCCTAGAAAAAAATGATTTTTTTTGCCATTTTCGAGGGCGATTTCTCAGAAAACATCCACAGTAAAGTCGTAGCTCTTAAAGTTAGCTTTCTAAAGAGTGCTACAATGCCCCGATCGAACCAACGAAACTCTCGTTATGCCAAATATATCGAGCGTGTGTCCGTAACTCTTGTTGTAAGGCACATTACTGTAATTCCGAGGCTATTTAGACATCCCGTGTGGGCGTTTAATGCACGTATAGCCTGAATAGCATCACACCTTGCATAGTTCAAAAGATTTTGGATTTTCATTTTTTATGATTTTGAGATTTTTTCGTGGACTACCCCCTTTGGAAATAGTCCAAAATTTCTCCAGATTTCTGACCTAGGTAAAATTATTTTTTTGGGCATTTTTGAGGAGAATTTCTCATAAAACATCCTCAATAAAGTCGTAGCTCTTGAAGTTATCTTCCTAAATAGTGCTCAAATTCCCCGATCAGACCAACGCAACTATTGTTATGCCAAAATACCGAGCGTGTGTCCGTAACTCCTGTTGTAAGGCACATTACTGTAATTTCGGGGCTATTTGGACATCACGGGTGGCGTTTTGTGCACATATAGTCTAAATAGCATCACACCTTGCCAAGTTCAAAGGATTTTGGATTTTCATTTTTTATGATTTTGAGATTTTTTCGTGGACTACCCCCTTTGGAAAAAGTCCAAAATTTCTCCAGATTTCTGACCTAGGAAAAATGATTTTTTTGGCCATTTTCGAGGAAGATTTCTCAGAAAACATCTGCAGTAAAGTCGTAGCTCTTGAAGTTAGCTTTCTAAAGAGTGCTCATATACCCCGATCGGACAAACACAACTCTTGTTATCCCAAAAATACCGATCGTGTGTACGTAACTCATTTTGGTAACGCACATCACTGTAATTCCGGAGCCATTTGGACATCCCGGGTAGTCGTTTTGTGCACGTATAGCCTGAATAGCATCACACCTTGCCTAGTGTAAGGGATTTTGGATTTTCATTTTTGATGACTTTGAGATTTTTTTGTGGACTACCCCCTTTGGAAAAAGTCCAAAATTTGTCCAGATTTAAGTCCTAGGAAAAATGATTTTTTTGGACATTTTCGAAGAGGATTTCTCAGAAAACATCCTCAGTAAAGTCGTCGCTCTTAAAGTTAGCTTTCTAAGGAGTTCTCAAATGCCCGAATCGGACCAACCCAACTCTCGTTATGCCCAAAATACGGAGCGTGTGTCCGTAACTCCTTTTGTAACGCACATTACTGTAATTCCGGGGCTATTTGGACATCCCGGGTGGGCGTTTTGTGCGCGTATAGCCTAAATAGCATCACACCTTGCCTAGTGCAAAGGATTTTGTATTTTCATTTTTTATGATTTTGGGATTTTTTCGTGGACTACCCCTCTTTGAAAAAAGTCCAAAATTTGTCCAGATTTCAAACCTAATAAAAATGATTTTTTTGGCCATTTTCGAGGAAGATTTCTCAGAAAACATCGGGAATAAAGTCGTAGCTCTTGAAGTTAGCTTTCTAAAGAGTGCTCAAATACCCCGATCGGATCAACGCAACTCTAGTTATGCCAAAAATAACGGGCGTGTGTCCGTAACTCTTGTTGTAAGACACATTACTGTAATTCCGGGGCTATTTGGACATCCCGGGTATACGTTTTGTGCACGTATAGCCTGAATAGAATCACACCTTCCCTAGTGCAAGGGATTTTGAATTTTTATTTTTTATGATTTTGATATTTTTTCGTGGACTACCTTCTTTGGAAAAAATCCAAAATTTGTCCAAATTTCAGACCCAGGAAAAGTGATTTTTTTGACCATTTTTGAAGAGGATTTCTCAGAAAAAATCTGCAGTAAAGTCGTAACTCTTGAAGTTAGCTTTCTAAAGAGTGCTCAAACTCCCCGATCGGACAAACGCAACTCTCGTTATGCCAAAAATACCGAGCATGTGTCCGTAACTCCTTTTGGTAACGCACATTACTGTAATTCCGGAGCTATTTGGACATCTCGGGTGGGCGTTTTATGCACGTATAGCCTGAATAGCATCACACCTTGCCTAGTGCAAAGGATTTTGGATTTTCATTTTTTATGATTTTGAGATTTTTTCGTGGAAAACCCACTTTGGAAAAAGTCCAAAATTTGTCCAGATTTCAGTCTTAGGAAAAATGGTTTTTTTGGCCATTTTCGAGGAGGATTTCTTAGAAAACATCCAAAGTAAAGTCGTAGCTCTTTAATTTAGCTTTCTAAAGAGTGCTCAAATGCCCGGATCGGACCAACGCAACTCTCGTTATGCCAAAATTACCGAGCGTGTGTCCGTAACTCCTTTTGGTAACGCACATTACTGTAATTCCGAAGCTATTTAGACATCCCGGGTGGGCGTTTTGTGCATGTATAGCTTAAATAGCATCACACCTTGCCTAGTGCAAGGGATTTTGGATTTTCAATTTTTATGATTTTGAGATTTTTTCGTGGACTACCCCCTTTGGAAAAAGTCCAAAATTTGTCCAGATTTCAGTCCTAGAAAAAATGATTTTTTTGGCCATTTTCGAGGAGGATTTCTCAGAAAACATCCTGAGTAAAGTCGTAGCTCTTGAATTTAGCTTTCTTAAGAGTGCTCAAATGCCCCGATCGGACCAACGCAACTCTCGTTTTGCCAAAATTACCGAGCGTGTGTCCGTAACTCCTTTTGTAACGCACATTACTGTAATTCCGGGGCTATTTGGACATCCCAGGTGGGCGTTTTGTGCACGTATAGCCTAAATAGCATCACACCTTGCCTAGTGCAAGGGATTTTGGATTTTTAATTTTTATGATTTTGAGATTTTTTCGTGGACTACCCCCTTTGGAAAAAGTCCAAAATTTGTCCAGATTTCAGTCTTAGGAAAAATGATTTTTTTGGCCATTTTCGAGAAGAATTTCTCAGAAAACATCCTCGGTAAAGTCGTAGCTCTTGAAGTTAGCTTTCTTAAGAGTGCTCAAATGCCCGATCGGACCAACGCAACTCTCGTTATGCCAATAATATCGAGAGTGTGTCCGTAACTGCTTTTGTAAGGCAAATTACTGTAATTCCGGGGCTATTTGGACATCCCGGGTGGGCGTTTTGTGTACGTATAGCCTGAATAGCATCACACCTTGCCTAGCACAAAGGATTTTGGATTTTTATTCTTTATGATTTTGTGATTTTTTCGTGGACTACACCCTTTGGAAAAAGTCCAAAATTTGTCCAAATTTAAGTCCTAGGAAAAATGATTTTTTTGGCCATTTTCGAAGAGGATTTCTCAGAAAACATCCTCAGTAAAGTGGTAGCTCTTGATGTTAGCTTTCTAAGGAGTTCTCAAATGCCCGAATCGGACCAACCCAACTCTCGTTATGCCCAAAATACGGAGCTTGTGTCCCTAACTCCTTTTGTAACGCACATTACTGTAACTCTGGGACTACTTGGACATCTCGGGTGGGCGTTTTGTGCACGTATAGCCTGAATAGCATCACACCTTGCCTAGTGCAAAGGATTTTGGATTTTCATTTTTTATGATTTTGAGATTTTTTCGTGGACTACCCCTTTGGAAAAAGTCCAAAATTTTTCAAGATTTCTGTCCTAGGAAAAATGATTTTTTTGGCCATTTTAAGGAGGATTTCTCAGAAAACATCCTCAGTAAAGTGGTAGCTCTTGATGTTAGCTTTCTAAAGAGTGCTCAAATGCCCCGATCGGACCAACACAACTCTCGTTATGCCCAAAATACCGAGCGTGTGTCCGTAACTTCTTTTGTAACGCACATTACTGTAATTCCGGGGCTATTTGGACATCCCGGGTGGGCGTTTTGTGCGCGTATAGACTGAATAGCATCACACCTTGCCTAGTGCAAAGGATTTTGGATTTTCATTTTTTATGATTTTGAGATTTTTTCGTGGACTACCCCTCTTTGAAAAAAGTCCAAAATTTGTCTAGATTTCTGTCATAGGAAAAATGATTTTTTGGCCATTTTCGAGGAGGATTTCTCAGAAAACATCCCCAGTAAAGTCGTAGCTCTTGATGTTAGCTTTCTAAAGAGTGCCCAAATGCCCCGATTGGACTAACGCATCTCTCGTTATGCCAAAAATACCGAGCGTGTGTCCGTAACTCCTTTTGTAACGCACATTACTGTAAAAGAAGCGTCAATTACACATATAAAAGCGTCAAGCGTCCAATGCCGGATTACGAGGTGCACAAGGGGAAGGAAGGTTGGAAGAACGAGGAATAGGGTTGAAACTCACTAGGCAAAGAGAATGCACACACAGTGAGAACTATTGAGAACAATTATAAATGCATTCACAACTCCTTTCGAGAACCGCCATACATTGATCATGCATTCATGAGAATCCTGACCTTTCAAAAACTACTAACCTCCTACAAAAATCTATGAGATACTCTAAAACCAAGGTCTATGCCAAGAAGAAATGAAACAAGCAATAAGCTCAAACATGCAAAGCAGAGGAAATATGGATGCATCCAAAAACTATGAGATCGAGATCTTAATTATAAGTCTTTATGATTGAATTTATGTAATCTCTTTAGACTTATTCACAAGTGTTATTCTTATTATTCCTTCTCAAAAGACAGTGTTAGTATTTGTGGATTAAATTATATTTGAATTTTATAGTTTTAACCTTTTATTTAAATTATTTAGCTTTAAAAATTATTATAATTATAATTGCACCTCTATTTAGAAAAATATTAGGGTAATGATAGTATTATTTTCCTTCATTTTAATTTTGGAAATTGATGATTATATTTACAATTTATGTTCTTCAATTAAATTGATGATAGAAAATTTAAATATACAACAAGGTGAAATATGATTTAATTGGAAATTTTCTTCAAATAATGAAAGCGACGTATACCAGAGAATACTATTGAAAAAAAAGAACTGAAATTTTTTGAAAGGAACTAAGAAGTTGAATTTGCCAACAATAGTAGTTTATTGTTTAAATACAAATACATATACTATATTCAATATAATATATTTTTATTTTTCTTGGTCAAGTTAAAAGTAATTTTGAAAATAGGTTGGCTTGTCATGTTCAAGCATATTCTAATGTTTAATTTTTTATTTACATGATGTTATTTTTCATGAAAATTTAATAAAAACTTTATATATATATATATATATTCAATTATTAATCCCAAAGAGAGTAACATTTTTAATAGAACACCATCAATGTTATTGTTTCCAATATCAAATGTCCTGCAAAACATTTGTACGAAACTCCATCAAATTTTATATTTTTATAAATAAAAAGTCGTGTGATTTTATTCTTATTATGAGTTATGCATTAATGCACGATTTGCACAAACAACTTAAAACAGTTTGTGCATAATGACAAAAGAAATATACAAATCAAAGCTTTTTCCCCAAGAAAAAAGAAAAGAATTTTTTTTTTGAGTTAAAAAAAAGAAAAGAAAAGAACTTCCCCTGTCGACGAGGAAAATTTCATAAAAAAAAAAGCTATTTATTGCAAACGTAGACGGAAGAAAAAAAAAACCCCATAAAGTTACTCACTAAATCTTGCCACGTCATCCAATTCGAAACTACAGCAATAAAGAGATAAAGATTCTCCCTCCACTACAATCCCTAACTTCTTCAATTTCAATCTCTCCGCCTTCATTGTCGAACACAGAGAGATATGCGGAGGTCGTTCGGTGGCTATGGGGGCGGCGCAGGTGCCGGTGGGGGCGGATCTAGTGGAGGTGGCGGCGGAGGGGTGTTCCGGACTATAAGCAGAGTAGGCAGAGCAGGCCTGAGTAACCTACAAGATGCTTCTTCATCATCATCATCGTCTTCCACTGGTTCGTCGTCAAGAAAAGCATCCAAACGCGGCCTATCTCTCGGCTCAAAAGCGACCGCGATATATCCGATTTCAGTCGCGCTCTCCAGCTCCAATTTAGGGTTGATTAACCCCGCCTGGCCGGTGAGCCCGTGCTCGTCCGTGTCTGATGATTCCGATTGGGTGAATATTCCTGATGGATCCTCCTGTGAAAGTGAAATTGACTCGTTTGATGATTGCGTTTTTAGATCCGTTCCTTCTCCTGTTGAAGCTCAAACCGCTCTTCTCTCTGTTCAGCAGTACGTATCTTTTTATCCATTTTAAGTGTCTTATTGTTGATTTCGTAGATTTTAGGGCTCAGCTTACTCCTTCACTCGATGCTTATGTTTGATTATGTCGTTTTAAGTAATTCTACGAGTATGTGAGTTGAATTCCTCTGTTTTCCATTTACTTTTGTATTTCCAGCCTCTAGGTTTTGCACTGATTTAGGTTTTCCGAGGAGTAAGGTTCTAGCATAAATTGCACTAACTATCCCTAATCTAATTGAGTTTTCACATAACACAGCTATTCATTGTAGTGAAAATTTGTGTATTGTTTGGTGATGCTCACGGAATCACAACAATGGGCGATTTTCTATAATTATCTATATAGTAGCTGCAAATTAGACAATACTACGGTGCTTAAGTGTGTCGTCTAACCCAAACCTTTAAGTTCGACCCTAATTCTAGGTGAGCTTTCTGTCTTTAATTCACCTAATTCGTTTGAATGTTCAGATGTCTTCTTTCAATATCCCTGGCTTTGAATGATTTGCTTGTTTTTTACTTTTTATGGATAGATTGAGAAGTTAACTCTTTCTTCTGCTCCTGTAATGTTTGGCTTGCAAGAAATGAATGATTGGCAAGTAGCAACTAATCTCATTTTATTGCTAAGAAGCCACGTCAGCAATGCAGCAGTAATCATTTTGTATCAAGATTTATCCAATTCTAAAAAACTAGCTTGTTTAAATGTTTTTTTTGGTATGAACTTAACTGATTTTACAATATTTTTAATATAATAAGAGGTTTAATTTGGTGTTTACAAATTACAATCATGGACCTTTTCAGTGGTTTTATTGAGCCTCTACTTTGACGATGTAAATTGTGAAGTATACATCAGTTGTATCAGCTATCTGATTTAATGACCAAATCCAAGGGAATCTATATGACAACAGATTCGAACAATATCTGAAGTAACAGTTTTTCCAAAGGAGGAGAAGAAGAAACATTCTATATAGAAAGATGCCTAAAGAGGAAAAACTGACGATAAAATATTCGTACAATGTATTTTGGAAAATTTTGTGAATCTTTCTTTATGAAGGAAATTCTGTTCAACTGTGCTGCTGCTTGCCAATTACAACCTGCAAAATTTTGTGTATATTTCAAATGGCTTACAAATTACAATATTGATAAGTTCTTTCCCATGAAGAATAAGCTTGAACTTGATGCTCAGGCTTGAAGATAGATTGTGTGTAAGAAGGAATGATCCTTTCATGTAGGTTGTGTTGGTGCAGATTGCTGATTGTCCAGAAAAGATATTGAGAAATATTGCCTTTTGATTATTAATATAGCATGACACAATTTAACCACTCTCTTTCTTGAGTTGTTCAGCACTCTTTCTTGATTGCTGTAGTGACTGGGTGAAGAACGTTTTTGAAGTTACATGAATGATTTTATGCTAATTGTTCAAGACGATTTTTTTGAACAGTTTTCAATTTGGTTACTGACTTTAGTAGCTTATCACCTGTTTCAATGTAGCGGAATCACCTTCCACATCCAGTATAACCTTTGCATCTCCTATTATTGGTGATATTTTAAGTTATCGACTAGAATCTATGTTTTAAAGAGACTAAAAGAAAGATGTGAGGATAAACCTTATGGCATCGGCTTTCACGGCAAAGCACTTAGAGCATCTGGAGAATCATGAGGGGTTTGGGGCTTGCTCTACTGCTGATAATCTGATATTGTTTTTGGTTATCAATATGTGTTTGCTTCCCACTTGCTCTACCGCTGATAATGTTTTTAGTTGTCAATACGTGTTTGCTTCTCGTTTTTCTTTTTAAGCTTCAGTATTCATATGGTCATAGAATTAATAGTGTTGGAATGTCTCCCGTAGTCCCATCCTAAATAAACTTTATTGTTTCTCTGATGCTCTCACTGCAGCGCGCTGCCAACCTTGTACCACTCAGAGTCTGACTGGATTGAGCCACCATTATATCCATATGGTTTTGAACAGGCTTTATCTCCCGGAATGGGCAGGGTTTATGATGCCTTTCATTTGCTGCAGACTGAACCTTCTGTTCAGGTATAACTTACACTAAACTTCTAGTCATCTCACCTTTTCAACTTTTTTCGATCATTTTTGGTCTTTCTATTTGTTAGATTTCTCTGGTAATGCCAAAACTTTTAAGTAAGATGCATATGAAAGAAGTAAAATTGCCAGTTTGCAAATTCTAGCTGACTGTAGATGGCCATTTCTGTAGCATCTCTGCTCTTGTAAGCTGAAGCTGGATTAGACAAAGATTTCCAATACAAATAACTTGTGACGTTTCAAAAACCAAAGTACATCTTGGAAGTTCTTTTGTGAAGGGTTTTAAGTGATCAGATCCTTTGTTTTCTTGTCCAGCCAGCTATGATTCAAATAGTTTGATATTTTTGTAGAGGATGGTGATTTCTTTGTCATCTGATAGAGCTGTTTGGAATGCTGTTTTGAACAATGAAGCTGTACGAGAGCTTAGAGAAGCATTCTGCAGAGGTATGGCTGAGCTTTTCTGATGCGAACTGTATTTTGTGCAATGATACAATTTTCATTTCTTTTGGCCTTTTAGATATATGATCATATGAATCTTCAAGTCCAAATATTACTTTTGCATTTTCTGTTATGAGAAGGATTCAGAAAATGACGTAATTAGTTGCATGATTGTTAAGGTTGATTACTTTTCAGAATCTGTGCGACTGCACGGTGTTTGATATCTTATTGTGAACTTGAAACATATCAAGGGTGCATCCTTCCAAATCAATGTTCTTGGCAAGTTGATGTCTTTGCTGTTTGTTTATCCCAGTGGCTTCTTCCTGATGTGCAAGATCTCTCTGTTCTTCCCATTGAACTCAACCCATAACCAACGGCTACTCTGTTGAACCTTTCATGCCCAACTTGATTAAAGGGTCTACTTGGAAACTTCCCAACTTCAGCCATGATATGATGAATGATCTAGTTATCTCGTCGAATCCGAAAGTTTTGTGGTTAACTAACCTCCCCATTTTACTTTTTCATCGGATTTTGGGCAACCTAACCATTGTGGACAACCTCCCCACTTTTCGGGTGCCTCAATTATTGGAAACCTTCCCAGATCCAAACCAATCAAACTAGGCCACGTGTCCCTTTAATAAATCATTTTTCTTTCTTATTTATTTGGGGTGAAATAGAAAAAGTGATTTGGGAAAGCAGACTATTATGTGAAGTGAAAAATAATTGGGAAAGGTTGAAAATAAAGATAGTGGAAATTGAGGTGGACGAATGAGGAAAGGAGAGAGGAGTTTTGGGGCACCCCACCATTCCTTTTTGATATCTTCTACCCTGATTAAACAACACTTCCATGTTTTTATGACCTTTGCAGATGAGGTAACTGCTTTGGACAGTCCAGGCGACGAACCCAATGCTTCCTCATCACCTAAGAACGTGCTGGGCTGGATCTTTGACAACATGCGGGCCAAGTTCCTGGATTTCCTAGCAGGAATCACAGATCTTGTGAAGGAGCTGTTCCAACCTCCCGGTGATGATAGTCAGGAGAAGGTAGAATTCCCAGAGGGCTTAAGCGAGCTGGTGAGGGCTGCGTTCATGCTCACTGCCATCGTCTTGTTGGTCGTCGTTGTGACACGGGCTAGCCATGCCTGATCCATCGATCACCCAATCAATCATTCGTCGACATGAAAGTATGAAACATTATCTTACCCGTTTGCCTTTACATTCTCTGTTCTCTTGCATTTCATTTCCTTTTTAGCTATTTTGGCTAGGTCTTTTCAGGCTTCTGGGCTTGTTATGTATAGATTGGTCGCAATAGAACCTAGTGATTTGAGTTTGTCAGGAAGCTATCAGTTTGTGATATTACTAAAAGTGTGAATTTCTCTGGTACTTCTCTTAGAAATTTTTAGTTTGAACTGTCAAAATACAATACTTTAAACCTTGTGGTAGGGTTTCTATCTTTTTCCTTTTACTTTAAAATGGTTGATCACTTCTTTAGGGATAAAGAAATCGTATCAAACTAACAATGACTTTTGCGAAAGAGCAAGGAATGAGAGTGGGTTGTATACATTCATATTGCATCGATGAATGAGTTTGGTTATGATAAATAATTAATCTTTTGTGTCATGAAACGTTTTGGGTATGAATCGTATGATACTCACCATCACAATAAGCTATAGGATGCCTCCTAAACCGTTGACCAATGCAACACTCACATTGACAGATTTTCTAAAGAATAATGATTTGTTCTTATTAACTTAGTCAATATGTGTTGGCAGCAAAATTAGTACAATAAAACATAACATACAGAAAACGTGACTTGTAATATATGAAGTCTTGGAGATGATGATAGCTATTATATGAGCCGAATGGGTTGAGTTTGGGCTAGATAAAAACTCGTTAGCTTATTCATTTACTAAAAGAGTTGAGTATGAACACATTTTTAAGCTCAATTCAAAGCTCGATCGGCTCGATTCAAACTCGAATAGATTGAATATTGTGAAATTTACAAAAAAATTCAAAAAATTCTTTAAGTTACTATGTCAAAAACAAGTAGGATTGCTTAATACTTGAAAAAAGTTCGGCTCGAACTCATTCATTTACTAAGCAAGCCGAGTATGAACATAATTTTAAGCTCGAGTGAAAATGTAGGCTCGACTCATTTTTAAACGAGTTAAATATGAACAAACAATAGTCAGCTTGTTCGACTCAAATAACAACTCTAGATGATGAAGATATGAACCAAATAACAATAGCTCTACTAACATCAAAACTAACTACAAGAATCCGAATAAAGTTCCCGACTATATATCATATGTTTGTCAAAACCTAATAGTAGAAGCTCATCAACTTCATTTGTATGAACTCGACATGTTGATCGAATCCATGTTCGAAAATTCCGTCTGTGTCGTACTTACGCATATCATCCATGCCCGTCACACATTCTACATGAGACCCCATATCTAGTAGCACAAGTAAGGTACATTTATAAACTAAGATCTCAAATTTCACATTATTAGAAATGAAGAGTAAATTTGGTTTTCTTTCTCCATCAATTCGAAGGGAGAGTACCGACTAATCTGCGCCATTTGAGCAAACAACATCATACAATCTCTGTTGAAGCTTTTGTAGGTCAATGTTAAGACTAATCTGCGCGAAAACACGAGTTTTTTCGGTCTTAGTTATGTCGAAAATGTCTTGAAACAAATTTGAAGCCAAAATTGATTAGCATATGAATCTAATTTATATACCTGGCATTGAATATTATGGATGAAAACTGCATTCACTTTGCTGGATACACTGCAAACAACACTAAGCCCTTCGTCGAGTAACACCTTGAGGGCCTTTGAAAGGCGGAATCCGTCTTCATTGTTGCCACCGCTGATTTGTATTTCGAGACCGCCATTGATGCTTGTGAAGATGGCGACATTGCGTGGAATGCTGCTTGATGCAATATCTTCTTCGAAGGGATGACTTCTAGCAGAGTTGGCTTGTAGTGTTCTTAGCCTATCTCTTTTGTCTGCAAGCTCCTTGATGTTCTTTTGCAAGTGATTGATGTAGTTCACCGTTTCGGCTATGTGGTCACTCATGGATCGTTTTCCCTGTTTCATTGGTACGAAAATACATATACGATGATCGATAAAGTTGATACGGGCTTAATAAAATTGATTCGAACATTTTTTTTATAACTATAGCAAGATTAGGGCTGTTATATGAGCCAAGTAGCTCTCAGCTCAGGCTCCACTCGAACTCTTTCATTTTCTAAGCAAGTCGAGTATGAGCACATTTTTAAGCTCGGTTCAAATCTCACCTCGCTCTATTTAAGCTCAAACTTTGTGAAATTTCAAACAATTCCTTTAAGTTACTATGTTTTGAGCAAATAGGATTGCTTAATACTCGACTTGAGTCCAAATTTAGGCCCAACTCGAGCTCGACTCATTTCTAACGAGCTGAATATGAACAAGTGAACAGCCAATACTCGATCGGCTCGTTCAGCTCGAATAACGCTCCTATGGAAAATCAATACTCAAGGAGTTTTTGTTGGGCATTTGTCACAAAACAAGAGAATTTTGTATTTTAGCTAGGGTTGTTGAAGAAGCTTCAAAGAAGGCTCGACGAGTGTAGATTCGAGTACAACTATAGCTTGAATTGTCTACGAGGATCGAAACTAAACGTCTCATAAGCATATGTCTAAGATAAACCCTAGTCATAAGGTAACACACCTCAAAGTGAAACCCTAGATTATACTTATTGAATAACAATTGAAAACTAGCACATCTATATCTAGATTCAAAATTGAGGTTTGAATGAAGTTTGAAGGAAGAGTGTACTTAATTGTTTGCTTACCTTGACAAAATCAATGGGAAGGAGAGAGGAAAGAGTATGTTGAAGGCCAGCCATAGCCACTCTCCTTTGCCTCTCAGTATTCCTATGCATGATTTTCTTCATATCGTCTTCACCACCCGAACCACTTCCACCACCACCTCTAGCAACCCCATCCGACTTCGTGCCCAACTCGGAATCTCGAACATGACTTTTCCGCTTGTGGCCGGTTGGGGGCTTGGCTGCAGGTTTGGTGGCTGCAAGCAATTCACTATCGGTACCGACATTTTTTGAACATTTTTGCTTCTCCATCCTTCCGGAAACTTGGAATGAAATCTCACAACTTTTGCCGAATTGAAACATGAGTTATGATGAATATAACTGTAAACGAGTTCACGAGTCTTTTTAATAAAATTAAGAACTGTGCACTTGAGGAAAATGGAGGAATAGTTATACGTTTTGTTTATCATAAGGAAACAACCTGTCAGTTATTTATATATATAATTGAAGGTGTGGTTGAGAATATTTTGGAGTAATATAATTGAATAATTAGAGTTTAATTATTTTATTTTATTTTAGAGCAAGTTTTAATTAGTTTTATTGGTTTGGAAAGTTGTAAACTAGATAGAGAAAAGCTTACACGGAGAAATTAAAGCAAAGCAAGTAAGGTTGACGAAATATTAATTAAATTGCCACGTGAAAAGCAATCCAATTAAATTAAGAAAGTTGTATAAGTTATATATACATGTTTTCTTGACCAAAATACTTGCTTAATTAATTAAAAAACAAATTAAATATGTACTTAATAATTACTTTCCGTTTAAATTTAGTTACTTTTCAGATCTTATAATTTTAGTGTTATATATAGCTAAATTAAAAGAATCTAAAGTTAAAAATGAGTTTTAAAAGCATATAGGGGAGGTTTTCAACAATTAATTACACATTTCAAATTTTTCATTTTTTTCTTCATATTAACAAACATATTCTTTCTTTCATTTTTTTACCACTCAATTTGAATCAACTAGAGTCGGGTGAATGAGCGGAAAAATATAGTATTTTTTTTAAAAAAAATTAAGGTAAAATATAAAAATGGAGAATAAAACACAAATATTATTTAGCTTAGTTTGTAAAGGAATGAAAGAAAGGATGATCAATGTAAAACGTCATGAGTTCAAATCTTATTGTTTACCTTATGCTACTTATATACGTAAAAAAATTCTATTAATTTTTATGCACATGAATTTTTTTACTATAAATGTTATATTTAAACTACAAGTTATGAATATTTTTGTCATACTTTTCAAGTCTATCAATTTTTCCACTTAGAAATGACATAATTACAGGGAGAATGTTCAGTACGGATTCTTATAGTATTGTTCGAGGGTATTTTTTTAAAAAAATTATACTTTCCTTTTAATATTTTTCAAAAAAAATTCATCATGCTACATATATATTAAAAATTTTATTTTATGAATTTTTGCACTAAAAACGTCATATATATATATATAACACAATTTATAGTTTTCTTTCAATATTTTTTAAAAATTTATTCATTATATATACCGAGAAAAAAATCTCCGAAATAAAATTTTTACATCCTCTAGAAAATCCTAAGTTCGTCACTTACGTACTTAGAGTACGTTAAGTACGTTATATAATCAAACGTACAACTAATTACTACAGTATCTTATAAAAAAATTTAACAACTTCAATTAAGGTTGATTATACAAGTACAACTAATCACATTACTGCTTTACTATGATATCCCATCAACATAAACCATTAATCTAAAACTCACCCAACCATTTTTTTAATATAATAATAAAAAAAAGCACGTGTGAATTGAAATGGTGGACCGGAGAAGAAGAAAATAATTAAGAAGAAAGAGCAGCAAGATGAACAGTACGGACAGGCCATATGTATCGTCATGGAATGGGATTCCCATAAGATAGGGCTTGTCGGGTTCATCTTTTCTCCAATCCTTTATCTTTTAATTACTTCGTAATTAAATACTCCATCCGATCCAAAATAAGTGTCGTCTTATCTATTAACATAATTTTTAAGTAAAGTATTAATTATCATTGGCTTTATACATTTTTTTCTAAATCTTATCATTTATTAAATGTTCACCAACCTTTTCAACCAATAAGTGAAGATTTTAAAATAAAAAGTAGTCAACAAATACAATTTTCATTAATCAACCTATTATATTGCCTAGAAAACATAAAACGATATTTATTTTGGATCAAATTGAAAAGTGTAAAACGACACTTATTTGGACCATGTTTAGGATACCACCATGGTGGTCCACCTCCTTCCATTTTTAGTTTACAGTATTAATTAATTACTGCATTTAATTTGTGTGAGAAAAATAAAAAGGATTTTATTATTCCAATATGGCTAAATATAACTTCCAACGAAAGAAGTAAAAAAAAGATTTTATTATTCTAGCATTATACAAGACATGCATATAATTGAGTATTTTTTATTTTTATTATTATTATTATTATTATTATTATTATTATTATTATATACAGTATACTTTGTGTGTATATATAGAGTGTATAACAGTGTGTGTCTATATATATGCATACAATATTTTTTTTATTGTGTGTATTTATATGTATAATATGTATGTGTGTATATATGAGGAAAATCATAAAATATAAAAATATTATAAATCTATATATGTTACGCATTTGAAAATCGTAAAATATACAAGAATTTTAAATTTTTTTTATAATATTTTTTTATTTGATGGACAGGACTCATTCCGTCCCGTTCCACGAGTGATAAGACCCACACGGCATGGAAAAAAATGGTGAATTCCGTCTCAGTCCCTCCCGTCCCATAAAAATATAATTGAGTGTTTGTCTATTGTTTTTTCTTCTTCTACAAAGATCATGCAAGGTAAGAAAGAAGCCTAAGGTGATTATTGCTACCCAAAGATTATTTTCAACTCTTATCACGTAATTGATTTGCTTCAAATTGAAAGAAAATTCATAAAAAAGATCATAGGTTATTATTAAAACAATGAATTTATTTTATATGATGGTTTATAAATTTTACTGGATGTTAATTTGGGATAGATTACTGAACATTGAGATTTGGGAACCATGGTGGTGAAGTAGGGTTGTATTTTAAAAAAAACTGAACCGTTCAGGTTGATCCGGACTGGATCCGGTTTACCCAAAAATTTATCAAATAGTTTGGATTTGGGTCAAAAAAAATTCGGGTTAAAATTTTTTGGTCTTGACTTAAAATTTATCGGATATTCAGGTCGAATTTTCAGATCGAGTTACTTTTTTATAAGTCTATTTAAAATGCATCACCATTTATACTTTTTGAACCTTTTTTCTGTCCAATAATTTTTTAGTCTGACCGTCTTTTTTTTCACCAACCAGATTCTCCATTTTATTTTATTTATACTACAATTAATCGATTTGGATTTTTTGTATTATGTTTGACCGATTTGCAATTGCAAACTTATCGTTTGAAATTTGGGAATATTTTATCAAAATAGTTAATTACTACTGCGTACATCAATATCAATCATTTATGCTACTACTAAAACTCGTCTCTTTTTAAAAGAGGCTTCAATTTTTGTAAGGGTATATTAATCTTGTAGATCAGTACTCACTCTGTTCGGAAATAAATGATGTTTTACTATTTTACACGTAGTTTTTAGCTCCTAAAACTACGTGTAAAATAGTCAAATATCATTTATTTCCGAATGGAGGGAGTATATTTTATCGAGATTTAACTTAAATAATAGACCGAGTGATATAACAAATAAAATAGGTATATTGATTTTATGTATCTTTTTTAAT
The DNA here is from genome assembly GCA_963922045.1 of Persicaria maculosa. NCBI lineage: Eukaryota > Viridiplantae > Streptophyta > Magnoliopsida > Caryophyllales > Polygonaceae > Persicaria > Persicaria maculosa. The sequence continues at coordinate 54,847,543 of OY998268.1, forward strand.
TAATTAGGTGAAATCTTTAAACCAACTCATATAAAAGACAAGTTACATTAACTACGTTTTAGAAGAATAAACACATCTCCCACACACACAAAAAAAAAGAATAATAAACACCTTTTTACTTTTCCCATACAAAATAAATACCGGAGTACGTAGTAGTTAATTAATAGTAAGACTAAAAATAGAAAGAGGTGGACCACCAAGGAGGTATACTAAACATTTTCCCACTTATTTTGGATAGGAGGGAGTATTACGGAGTAATATATTCATGATATTAATTACATACAGTATTAATTAATATATAGTCATGTTATTAATTTATTGTGGTGGTGATTAATTGGTACTCTCACCGTCTCAAAATATATAAAATATTAACATTTTTATTAGTTTTAAGGGTTCTTTTGGCTCTCAACTTTGAAGAAAGTACTTGTAGATCTTGAACCCTTAGATTAGGATCCAAGATCTGTAAAACGAACTCGAACAGAAACCAAAACCAAATAACAAACACCAGGAATTGTTTACGCGGTTCGAGATAATCTCTACATCCGCGGAGTCTCAAGTGAGGAGAGACTCAGGCCCAATGTCCACTATGTTTGGGGATTACAGAGATAGGGTTCCAGTTTCTAAGGAAAGTTATAGATTCAACCAGAAATCAACCAAAAAAGTGAATACAAGAGAAATCTAGAAGCAATTAAGTAAGAAGAACTCCCTCAGATCTGATCTCAAAAGACCAGATCGTCGCCGGTATCGCTTGTACGAGCTAGGAACTCGCCGCCAAGGAAGCTATGAAGCTACTTCTTCTTCTTGTAAGCACAGATCTAGAGTCCGATGAGGGATACACTCTAGATCTGAGTCTTCGTCGTCGATCGGATCTCAGAAGGTGGCCAGAGAGTGAAACCCTAAGCTTTTCTCTCTCTTTCTTTTTCTTGGAGGCAGGTAAGCTGGGGAGTCTGAGTTGAATGAGGAAACCCTAGAGCAGATTTATTTTATATAGGGAGACGGGGATGAAACGACGTGTTTAACCAAGTGCAGGATCTAGTAGCTTTTTTGAAGCTCATGGGCCGGACTTAGGTTATGGGCCGTTTCATTATAATGGGCTACCTGTAAACACACACACACACACACACACACACATATATATATATATATATATATATATATATATATATATATATATATATATATATATATATAACACATACAATATACAATTTCTGCTGAAGATATTAGTGTAATACTTAGGCTTATATCTATACTTAGTATGAGCATATTACCCGAAACCCATAGTTTTCAGATTAATGCTTCTAATACTTAATATAAATATTCCCTTTGAGTGCTTCCTAAATATCGTTACATAGTTGTCTAAGATATGCAATCCAATTATCTTTTATGCGGGATTATACATAGATTAAGATAGGTTTTACAGTACTACTTTTCATTAAGAAATCTACATATATATTATGCGCATATGTTTACATTTTCTTTTAATAAATAAAAAGATATAAGAAGATATTTTTGCAGGTTAAAAGCTATTTAACTTCCTTCAAAATGTATTCTAATGTTGTCGTCGATCGGGTTATGAACCTGACTTACATCTCTGTCCTGTCGATGAGATTCTGCTCACTGATCAAACACTTCACGTTCTCGTTCGAAAGAACGCTTTAAGATGGAGCTAAGTTGTATTTTAATTCTTTTCCTTATTTCTAAAAATAAAAAATAAAAAACTTCCTTCAAAATTTAGAAACCGGCCATGATCACCTTGAAGAAGGTAGCAACATTTTGGCGTTTGAAATAATTGATCCTAGCTTGGACTTTAATTAATTTTATTTTTAATATATATAAAAATAAAATATAATCATGTTTTAAGATTTTGTTCAACTGCTACCGTGTACTCTACCTTTCCTTTATGTGATGAGGGATGATAAGACCGAAATGCTTTCCTCAATTTTATATTTTGGAATAGTTGAAGCCTCAAGTGACATCATGTTGATCAAGTTAATGAAATTAACTATAGATCAGATCAACCCCTACTAATTTAACTGAAAAGCAGATGCGATTTCATTTTGGGAGAGTTACAAAAAATTTTATTAATTTTTTTTATCTATTTACAAAAAATACTCCGTATTATTTTTAATATATTGAAAAAACCCTTAAATTTATAATTTAAATAGTTATTTTTACTGATTTAACTGAAAAGCAGTGATAGATACGATTTCATTTTTGGGAGAGTTACAAAAAATTTTATTAATTTTTTTTATCTATTTACAAAAAATACTCCGTATTATTTTTAATATATTGGAAAAACCCTTAAATTTATAATTTAAATAGTTATTTTTAGTAAAGTTTTTTTATAAAAATATCAGTAAATGAGAAATATTTTTTGTATGTATGTATGTAAATGAATCTTTTTGAATATGATGGAGACAACTTCAAATTTTTTTTATTTAATTTGTCATTTTTAGTAGACAACACTAAGAAAAAAAATTCATTTTTACTAGAACAAATTAAGAAAAGCAAAAATTATCAATGAATGAGAATTTTTTTGTATGTGTAAAATAATGTTTTTGTTTAAAAGTAATGGAGAAAGCCATAGATTTGTGATTTAATTTATCATTTTTAGTATAGAAAACTAAGAAAAGCAAAAATTATATAAAAAAAAATTAAATAAGAAGGTTTGAACTCATGACCTCAACGTAAAAAAATACTCTTCTTTATCAACTAAGCTAAGCTATTTTTATGATTTCTTATTTTTTAAACTATTTTATCCCTAAAATTAGTAAAAATTACCACAAAAAACCTACAATATTTTTTTTCTCAAGCTAGGGGGCTCAACCACTTCGAATCGCTCTAGATCCAACAATGATGAGAAGGATGGGCTGTAATCATTAAAATAGATCACAATTCAATTAAGGGGGATTTGCAAAAATAACCCACTTTTGGGAAATCTTTGCAGGGTTAACCCAATCCGAAAAAAATTGCACAATACCGGATATCCGGGTGAAGGTTGCAACCGGTAGCCGGTAACTGAGGGGAGCCAGGAAAGAGAGAAGAAAAAAAAGGAAAGAGGGGAAAGGGGAAACAGAGGAGGAAGAAGACGCCTCATTCGGCGAGCTCGGGTGCCATGGTTGAGGCAACCACAAGAAGGGAGAAGGAAGGGGGTCGGGGGTGGCGGCTAGGGGATCGGAGGAGGGCGAGAAAGGAGGGAGAAGGAAGGGGATCGAGGCGAGGCGCAGGCGGAGGCATCTCCCTCGACGGTGGATTACTCGAGGCGAGGCGCAGGTGGAGGCATCTCCCTCGAGGCGAGGCGCAGGTGAGAAAGGAGGGAGAAGCGGCGAGTATTTGAAAGCAATGGGGTTCGTTCCTTCTGTTGTTGGCTATTATCGTCGGAGATTCGTGGCTTGGAGGTGCCGATCGGTACTGTGCTCCTTGTCGGAGCATCTAGAAGTGGCGAGTATTTGAAAGCTGCTATCTTGGGAGCATCTGGATCCCCATCGCTCACCCTCGCAACCCTCAAGCTTGCCCCAATTTCTGCTGGTAAGGTCTCCGACCTTTGCTTTCACGAATTGGATTTATCTTTGTGATTTAAGCAGTTTGAATTGCAATGTAAATTATGTCATAGCCTTTAGAGTAAGCCCATCAGTACTTGAGTCTCTCTGGTGTCTCAAATTGTGGAAAACGTTGACTCTAATACCAATTGTTAGGAGACTTGTACGTAGAAGTTGGGATAACCTTTCCTACTATGTGGATGGAACCAGAATGTGAGCCAGTGATACTCACAGTTTAAAGCTTTATGCTCACTGACTTAGGTGGCCTGTGATAGCTTTCTAGCTTCCATGTATTATGATAATAATGTGAATGCTGATGCCTATAAGTATCAGCTTGCAGTAGAAGAATCCCAAAGATAGGCAAAAATCAGTAGAGTTGTGTTTGATGGCAGTAGAGCTGTGTTTGATGGCAAAAATCTCATCAAAAAATGCTGCACAAAGGAAGTATGACAGCAAATATAAAAAATGAGCAGGGACCTGACCTTGGGTTGTCTAAACTGCAATTAGGAGGGAGTGCTTATGTTCAAGGCTTACTTTTAGCCTTGAACATGTAATTTTTAGCCTTATTTCTTGTAAATCATGCTTGTTGAAACTTGAAACCATTTTTCTTTTCTTCTTAGACGTTCAAGGCTTACTGACATGATGTTAACGAGCTCATGAATGAATAGATCTATTTGAAGTACTTTCGTGTATGTTTTGACTTGAAGTTGTCGAGAATGATGATGTCTTGTTTTAATCATTCAGGATGATGCATACTGGAGCAGGACAGAATTGAGTGGCCTAGGAATGAGGCGGATTGGTAGAAGAGAGAATTGAGTGTCCTAGGAATAAGGCTATGCAAGCATTGCTTTTTATTCTTTGGTATCTAGGACTGGTGGAAAGTATTCACAATTGCTCAAAACATTCAAGAGAAGTGTAGAATTTTATTTATTTGGTAAATACCTTATGATGGCCTCATGCCCCTGCATTTCTGTAGTTAAATAATGAGAGAAGGCATAATTGAGATGCTATAAATCTCTTTTGTAATATAATGTACAACCTTCCACTGAAACGATTCAGTTGAATAGGATTATTAACTGTGTAATTGGCTGATTTTACTATATTTAAGTTTTTCTTTCTTCCAAGTTTAATTTGTATAAAATGGTAAATTATTGTAAGAAAGTTTCCTGCGTCCAAGTGTAATCATCACTACAAGATAATTGAAGCGCTTGTCATTAAAAGGCGATGTACATGACATGAACTACTATTAACATGTCATTTAAATACGACGTACATGACAAGAGTTCCCAAGCGCTTTAAGTATGCGCTTTTCTCGTGTCATGTACATCGTATTTGAATGACATGTTAATAACAGTTCATGTCATGTACATCGTCTTTGAATGACAAGTTAATAGCCGTTCATGTCATGTACATCGTCTTTGAATGACATGTTAATAGCAGTTCATGTCATGTATGCAGGATTTCCTTTGATCGATCTGATGTACCAATTGGGGAGAATTATGAAGATTTAGCAGTTGCTGGTTCTTTTTCCACATCAGTGCAAGCAGCCACATCAGGGCAACAAGCTAAACATTCCAAAAAGATCAGAATACCAGGAATAAGATAACTAGAAGGCGAATCTTGTAGTTGCACACATCTCTTCATCAAGAGGCTCACAAGCTCAAAAGCTGCAGTAGCTGCGTTCTGAACTAGAATCGTGTGCTGCAAGCATTCTGCATAGGTCTGGCCCTCAGTCTTCCTGTTCACATTATTAACTGCGAATATTACCAAATACAACACTACTAAATTTTGTTAGCAAGCACCTGGTGCGAGTGAAAAGAATGTCATTCAGACGATCAAACTGAACACAAAGCTCTCTGTATTTGTCTTTCTTTATGAATGTTCCTTTGCTGTCAGAATCAGAATTGCCCAGTTCAGTTCCTTTGTTCCCACTTCCATTAGCAACCGTCTGCTTATCTGACTCCTTTGTCTGAGATGCTTTAATCTTTGCAAGCATATGAGAGTAGCTCTGTCGATTCTGTCATACAGAAGAAACAATAGTGAAAAATGGAAATGGCTAAATATGAAATACAGATGTCACGAGTTGAAGCATAGCATACTGCTATACCATATTCAAGGAATGAATACTGAGATGTTCAAAATAAGTAATTCAATGACAGGTATGTTTCCAGTTCAATACAAGACTAAAGTAAGTGTCATGTAAAACTAAAGTAAGCGTCATGTAAATATCAGTTCATGTCATGTACATCGTCTTTGGGAGAGGAGCGCTCGGACTTCATCACCACTTGGTAGCACCTGCCTTTGAAATGGTGCTCCTTGGCTACGGAGTAAATTGCCAGAAAGTAAATTAAGATCAAATTGAAACAATGTATGAAAAAATACTAGAAAGTAAATTAAGATCAAATTGAAACAATATATATTATGTTCGTTAATTGATTTTTTAGTTACTTCTTTGAGGCTGGAATGATGAAATAGACAGATAAATCTATTAATGATGAAGTCGCCAACCTTAATTCCATGGCGTTTAAGGGTGCTGAGCCAGATGCACCGACCCAGAAAACTGCTGGGGTAAGTTCGTTCACTCCGATTGTCATGTCAAGTGACATAGGTGACATGTCAAACCTATTACATGTCATGTATAATGGATGACACAATTTGGTTTTTTCTAGTCTATAGTCCGATCGCGTAATAAAAGAAGGTTCATCGTGATGCTACGATTGGGACAAAGAGCGTGCAATGTCTTATGTGACCTCTAGATTGACAACGAGGAATCTGTGACCGACATCCATCCAATAAGTGTACAATGTCATGGCTAAGATAGAGAGCAAAAGTAACTTACAAATACAAAAAACCAAAAAATATCCAAAATAAATGAAAACTATTCTCTTACACATGTACAGTACACATTATAGTTGATACTTTTGACATGACAGTGCTCTATGCACGTTGGTCGACTGACCGATGCGTTTTTGTGTCACTTATGATGCACTTGGAAACGCTTATGCTACATAATGAGTAATTGAGTATGTGGTTCGCACATTTTATAATTATGAGAAATTCGAACTTGTCATTCATAGACGATGTACATGGCATGAACTGCTATTAACATGTCATTCAAATACGATGTACATGACACGAGAAAAGCGCATACTTATGCGTTTGGCAGAGGAGCCCTCGGTGGTGGCGGAGGAAGTTGTTTGATACACCCAATCTCGATGAAGACGAAGAGCCGCGGAGGGGGAGGATGAGTGGAAGGAAGCGGTGCTCGTAGAACGGGCTGAATTTGGCGGAAAAATCTCACTAGTCACCGTCATCACATCAAATTCAATACTCATCTCAAAGGTTTGTTACTGCAAATTTGAAGATGTGAAAAATTCAAGAATAAAAAGGATAAAGTGGGGAACAATCATTGCTCGAACTTGTACATGTGAAGCCAAATCCATCAATTGTGTGTTAGAACATTATTAAGATACATCGCCAGTCACCGTCACCACCGCCTGACCCGAACGATGTCGAATTTGAGCAGCAACTGCCTTCAACTCTTAGCCACCTCTATCGACCTTAGCAATTGCCCTCAATTGCGTCGGAATCGTGTACCCCGGCCTCGAAATCAGCCTTCAATTTTGGCGAAAGCTTGGGGCCGCATCAATGGCGAAGGTTTGGGGCCGCCATTGGAGACGAATGGGAGGAAGAAGGACCAAGATGAATGGGATGGAGCAACCGAGCAACATACCATGGTCCTCGTCGTTGCAGTCCGATCCACCGACCTCCAACAAGGCTCCGCGCCGCACGCCGGAACTGAACCCGAATCGGAACCTCTCTCATCTTCAATTTCCAGATCTGAAAATCCTCTCTCTCACTGTTGCTTTTCTCTCTCCAACCGGCTGCAACCTGTGAGAAACCGGGTACAGGGTTAATGCTTTGCAAAAAAAATTTTTTGGGGGCAAGCACTGCAAACCATCCGGATATTTGGGTTAGTTACTACACTTCCCTCTTCAATTAATCCCCTATTATAATAAACTTAGTACCTAACTATAAACAAAAAAAAAACTATATAGATTACATTACATAAAGTATCAATCCTGTAGTTTTATGATTATTAATGTAATTTTTTTTATAGCATGGCCAACAAAAGAGTAATTTTTTTAATAATATTCTTAAAAATATTTACATCTATATCCTAAATATTTTTCCAACAATATCGATCATGCAATCACATAGTCCCTTCATTTCTTTTTATTTGATGTTTATTATTCAACATATTTAAACAAAAAATGATAACAAAAATTATATAAAATATGTTTTTATTAATAAGTATGACATCATTAAAAATATTAATAAATTTATATTTGCTAAAATTAATATTTTATATAGTTTTTATCATTTTTAAATAACTTACTGAATAGTAATATAAATACGGTCTGGATAAATACACCACAAATCTTGCACGTCTTTTTCGACGTGCAAAGTTGAGATGAGTTAATTAATTAGAAAAGAATGCTAATTAATTAAAAAAACTTACACGTTGAATTGGACGTGCAATTAAAGAAGAGGATTTACGGTGTATCTAACAACACCCTATAAATAACAAAATGGAGGGACACGTGTGAACATACATATATGAACATACATATATGAGCATGGTATATGAATAAAATGTACAAATTTGTTTCATTTATGATTTGGTATAGTTAAGAGACAATATATTAGTAATATAATTAAACTCAACTTTAGTGGTCTCTACTCTATAGCTTGGTATGTACCTTGAAAAATCAGCATCTATTATCGTCACAATTAAGTGAGCATTACGTCATGTTTTCCAACAACAGTTTATTTGATTCTACAATATATTGTTAGTTTCTTAACCTATACTTATACTAATACTTTGTTAAACTTTTTTTTTAAAAAGAAAACCTTAAAGGAAATGTGTAAGGGTAGATTCCCCTTAAATATAAAAGCAAAACATTAAGAAAGAAACGATGGGTAAAAACTTATATTGTAGGGCGATCACTGTGAAAATTAGTATGGACATTAGAGATCTATAGGGCTTGGCTAGGAGAGGCTAGGGTATAGAGATGGGACAGGGCCGTAGAGGGCATTTTGCAGTTGGACGGTATATATGACTTTTTTGTAGCCCGATTTTTTGATCACTTCTCCATAGATTTACCTTTTCAAGAAAGTTTTTATAAAAGTTATATTTTTCATAAAGCAGCAATCCTTATTTATGATATAGATTAGAAAATTCAATATGTATGAAAACCAAAACAAGTCGGATGGTATTACCTTATGTGATATTCTTAATTCTTTTGAACAAGACGATAATTTGAGTGGTTATAGACCCTGTTAGACCATTACTCAATAAAGTCCTTTTGGATGAGAATATTAAGTTTAGGTTGGGAGACCAAAAGATAATGAATCTAAATAGTGGTATAGACTTGCAATCTTATTAGCAACGAGGTTAACCTATTGAAGACATGACAACATTTTCATAAATCAGTCTCGGAGGAGAAGAAGGATGTCCGTAATGAGCATCTTAGTCTATCATAGGCAATTCTAGTGGTCGTTGATGACATTGATGATAGCCAAATTGATGCATTCCACCTCAACTCATCTGAAACCCGACCATCTCCTTTGCTGCCATGAGACCTTGGTGAAGGCCCAAAGGCTCAACCAAGACTAACGACGAACCACATTTTGACGCATTATAAATCACAATCGAGCTCAAATGATCTCGAATCACAAATCCAAAAGTAGTCATGCGATGTTCTGAATTAGAGTTGCTCCAAAAATGCACATTCGTATATTTTTCCTTAATTCCTTAAAATGATTTTTTATGAGTGAAAAAGGGGAAATATAGTTAAAAAAATAACCCCATGAAGGGTTCATTTTATTTTATTTTATTTGAAATGTTTTAAAATATATGATAATTTACCAAACCTGCTAAAAGTATCTCCAACAGATTCTCCATGTTGGAGATATTGAAGTTTTTGGAAAATTTTAAGGTGTTTTTTAATCTAACAGATTTTATATCCCATTTTTCAAAATAGAGAAGAGGCAAAAAAAAATAGAGAGTCTTCTCAAAAGTAAATCATTCTCCAAATCTTAGAAATAGATAAGTGGTTGGAGTTGAAGTAAAAATAATTTATAAATATGTATTTTATTTTCTTATCTTGGAGAATTTGTTCTAATAATAGTATTTTATTTAATGATACGTTTTTATTTGAAAGGTTAGGGAAATAATCAAAGAAAAGAAAGTCGAATGAAAAGTCCAAAAGCTAGGAGAAAATAACATGAGAATTGACCGTTAGCCATAGCAAAAGTTTGACTTCTGCTTCCTAAAAATGTGGAAGGCCTCACCAATCACCAATCACCAATCACCGTCCTCTCTTTTTTTTTTTAATAATATAAGAATTCGAGGCCCAGACAAGCATGGCACCTCGAGAGTCCGACATAGTCGGCAAACAACGAACCGTCAAAACATACAATAAAATAAACTAAAGGTACGTGCAAACCAGGCAGCAACAAGCAAAACAATTCCGAACGACCTAGCAAATCTAATCCTAACATGTCGGGAACAATAAAAAAAATCACCGTGCTTAATAATTAGCCTTACTCCTTTTTTTTAATGGTAATTAGCCTTACTTTCTACTCCTTATTCTAGAAGCACTTTCCAAATTATTAATTTTTTAAAATAATATTATACTTAATAACATTTAGGAGTATAATATTATTCCGAAGAAAGTCAGCCTAGTGTCGTTGGGAGATCCGATTTCATAGTGAGACCTCAAAATCCACACTTATATGGATTTTTCATTTTTCCATAGTGAGAAAAATAACCCGAAGAAATACAGTATAATATATAAATAAATTATTATTTTTGTAAATCTTACAATGGAATTCACTAATTCAGTTGCAGGGGAAAAAAGCTCATTGGGCCGAAACATCTGGGCCACCGTCGCCTACTGCTTCATGGCCCAGTTTATGGGGCCTCATTGCTACACCACATCCAGTAAATGGCTTGGGTTACACTTGCAGACACCGAATCGCAAATCTTAGACCGTCTTTCTAACTTTCCCATTTTCTCAATTTTTTTTAACCGAAAAGAATTTGACAGTAACTAACTACTTACCAAGGGCATCCCTAAGGATGATGAAATCTAAAATTTGGTCGTCATGGAAGGAGCCACTAAAAGCAAAATTAAGCAGTTTGGTTTGCTTCACGGTATACATGACGAACCCGGAAAGAGCTGAAGCAGCTCAATGAGAATCGAGCGTCAGAGACGATCATTTCGATTTCTCTTGGGGGAGACCAACAACCCTTTAGGCTGTTTATAACGGTGAGGTTATCACCTTCGATTATGATGTTGGTGATTTTCTTCTCTGTAGCGGCGTTGATGCTTTGCCATATAGCGAAACCTTCCGAACCCACCACTGAGTTTTCGAACTATGGAGTAAGAATAAAAATAGTTTTAAAAATATGAATTTTATTTTATCATTTTAGAGAAATTTTAGGAGAGATGTTAAGAGAATCTCAGCCATCTCTATGATTAGAGAAGAAGAAATTTGTCTCAAAGTTGCTCCATTTCTGAGATGATGAATTTGATTTTCCTCCCAATTTTAATGCTTTAATATTTGTATTAAGTTAAAATCTTGTAAACTTTTGCTTGCCCAAACCAGTAGAAAATATATGTAAGTTTAAGGGAGCAAAAACCCCATTTTGATTTTTGAATACCATATGTACGTCAATCATCGTATGAGTATCAGTAGTAACCACTAGTTATAAGTTATAACACATATATCGTAGTTGTACTGTACTTGTAAGATTATCCCTAATAACTTATCTATTTTAGAAAATTTGATTTTTTTTAATTCTAAATATTTTTTTGATTTAATAAATTGTCCATTTTATTTTCTAAAATAGAAATGCTACAGGAAAACATTAGAAAAAATAGATCATTTCCAACTGCTTTTCAAAAATAGAGAAACAGAATACATATTTTTCAAAATATTTTTGTTCACTCTGAATTAATGCATCTCATTCCGAAGATTTGAAGAATCGTTTAGTATTATAAAATAATCAAGATTTAGAGAAGTTTCTGTATTTTTGTACTGATTTCTAATTTTTTTAAAAATGATATAAAAAATATGTTAAAAAAATAATTTAACTTTTTCGAAAACTCAAAATCTCCAAAAATGTACTCCGTATAACTATCGGAGATACTCTAACTAAACAAAAAGATTTTTATTCATACACCTCATCACATATTATTTACTTTTTTTTTTTAAAAAAAAAGCACCATCGGATAAGAATATTTATGGATAGAAAAGAATATAAGCAAACTTTTTTTTTTATAAAGCATAACGTATTTTAAAAAAAAAAAACATTGTATTAACAACAAATACGGAGTAGTAAATTTAAGGTTGGACGCACACTTGTCCACCCCTTATCGGTTGTACATAAAAACTCCAACAAAATATTCCAGAGCGACTGAAAAAAAAACACTTTTTTCAGGATATTTTTGAAATGGGCATAAAAAAATACCCCTAATTTACTTTTTTTACTTGTATTTTTTTTAAAAGATAAAAATTGTATAACATATTAATTTTATATTATATTTTTAAAAAATTTCATACTCCGTACTAATTATTACTACAACTTATATTTTCGGGAAATCTAAATACATCGGTAATTTTTACGGGATACACCGCTAATAAGCGGACCTGCTAATGGTGCCTTTATTAAAAAAAAATTGAACATGGGTGCCTGGGTGGACCCTGCTAATGGATCCTCGACCCATTAACGATATATCCAATAAAAATTACCGGTGTATTTAACAATCCTTATATTTTAGATGGGAGGGAGAGTACTAGCAAATAAACCTTACCTTAATGTCCACACTTGAGAACATAATATAAGGAAATAGTTTTGCTTGTGTGAGGGAATATGTTAATATAATATTTTTAAAGTATGTCAATTGTCTATTTAAAATTCTATTAAAATAATATGACAATGATAAAATCGTCAAAAAATTAATAGATATAGATAGATATATTCTTATAAGAATTGTTAAAAAACCTAATATATAGATAGATTTGTATTTTTATTAACTAAATAAAATATCTATACATAGATACTTATGGTGGCTTTACATAAATTACAACTATATATGATTTTAATATTTTTTTGACGAAGAGAAAATTATTTTTCCAATATCAACCATATATCATTAAAGCTCGATTTTAGTAGATGGATATAAATAAATTTTTATATTTTAGACCGGAGGAAGAGTACTAGCAAATAGATGAAAGTCCTTGGGAATATCCGAATATAACATAAGGAATAAGATAGCTAGGTAGTTAATTAATAACTAACTTCATGGTATTGTTAAAAAATATAATATATCACTCAATATTCAAATTTAACGAGATATTTCACATTAAAAAAATTATTTATTTTATAATTAAATTTTAAGACTTTATAAAGTTCTTATCAGAAGAGTAGGTATACTCAATATTCAAATTTAACGAGATATTTCACATTAAAAAAATTATTTATTTTATAATTAAATTTTAAGACTTTATAAAGTTCTTATCAGAAGAGTAATACCTACGGAGTTCAACTCTATCGGATTCGAACTTCAACCCTTGAGAGGCTTAATGTTTGATGTTAGTTGACATGATGTTGTGAATTGTCTTGCAAATTGGTATTTTGCTAGTCAATTTTTATATTTCTTTGGATTATGTTTGAGATTTGTTTCTTTTAGCTCTTCTAGCTATCCTCTATTCCTGGTTTCAAGCCATTTTTGAAATATAGATTTTGGGAGGAATTTTGTTTAGTGCAATCGTTCAAATGTAAATAAGTTCAAATCCTACAAATAAAATACAAAGTATCACTTTTTTTTAATAAGCTAATAGTTTGAATGGATCAAATATGCTTAATCATTATATATCAAAGATTATCTTTACCAATAAAAATCTAAATTTCTGGATTAATAAGAAGGCGGTCATGATCGACCGAGTGGAATCAGTGGCGGATCCGAAATTTATTTTAGCGGGGGGCTAAAAAATTTTTTGAAAAACTATTTTTGCATGTATGTATGAAAAAATAATTTTTTGTTTAAATACATTAGAAAAACTTTAAATTTGTGATTTAAATAGACATTTTTATGGGAAAAATTACAGAAAAAACAAGAAATTGAAACAAAATTGAGAATTATTTTTATATCTATATATAGAAAATAATGTTTTTGTTAAAATATATTTGAGAGGATCTTAAATTTGTTATTTAATTAGACATTTATAGTAGAAGAAAACTAGGAGAAATAAAAATTATAAAAAAAATGAGGCTAATGAGATTTGAATTTATGACCTCAAAGCTAGTAAATCCTTCTCCTTCCCAACTAAGTTAAGTTGTCTTAGTGATTCATTACTCTTTTTACACTCTTTTATCTAAAAAATTAGTAAATTTTTTTTTACGTTTAATTTTCCAGACGAGGGGGTGGCTTCAGCCACCCTGAGCCCCTTCGTGGATCTGCCAATGAGTGAAATAGAGTTGCAGTTCTGTCGGTTATCCTATTGATCTCCCGGAAAATTTGGTCAATTCACACATTCGCGAACAATTAGAGAAGGAGGGAGTCGGAAACCATCATCTTAATCTTATTTATAATTAATGTAAAATCATTATTTTTCAATGATTAATATCCTGAATAAACATATTGAAAAGGAATCCAAATAAGAGAGAACCCATTATGTGGAGTGGAGACAAAAAGCCCATGCTATCACTCCATAAAGCAGATTCCATTACAAACAATGATCGCATCTTATGAATGCAAAGCCCCTTACAAGTTACAACACACAAACCAACCCCTATATAAAGGCTCATCGGAAGCAATGAGTTGCAAGCAAAACACAAACTTGCATTCAAAATTAAGCTTTGATATAACAATTCAAGATGCAGGCTCAGTGTGGGATGCAAGCTGTTCACAACAAATGCCGGGAGTTGATGAAGCACCACAACCACTGCGTCGACCATCTCTCCGACCACGAGCTCTCTTGCTTGCTCAACAAAGGTGTTATGGTTGATGGCAACAAGGTATATTCACAACTTTCATTACTATATACATTAGTGTACTCTTATAACATACATACATATATGGTGGTGCATCACTTCAATTCACTTTCATAATTTATGCAGCGGTTTTGGCTCGATGCGAAGCACCACATGTGTGCCGAGCTCTTTGCTAGAGCTCTTGACATTTCATGGGGCTCCAACTGCAACCACTGGACCTTCAAAGTCGAGAAATTGAGGTATACAATCTTACTGAAGTCTGTTAGGACTTGTGAACGGACGCGAGCTTATGTACATAAGTCGAGTGAAGTCCTATTTTAAAACCAATTGGCAATAATAGGAGGAGTAACCCACTAACTTATATACTAAGATTTATTTCTTCATATTTTTCATGTATGACTCTTTGATCTCTTCACATCTCTCAGCAGAGCTTATAATTGCGCATGTGTGTTTGATATGTTTGTTGTACAGCGGTGGTGAATGCATAGAGGTGGCTGAGCTCCGAGAGGTGTGTTGGCTAGAAGTGAAAGGACACACGAGTGCGAAGATGTTGACGCCGAACATCGAGTATGAAGTTGTGTTCGACATCCAAATGAAGCCTTGTGCAGTCGGGTTTTGCCACCCGGTGAAGTTCCACCTCACCACTCCTGATGGATGCAAGATTGAGAGCGAGAAGTGCTTGGACCAGCTCAAAGGGAAGGGGTGGACCGAGATGTCGATTGGGAAGTTCCGGGCTCCTATGGCTTGTGGAGGTGACAAGAAGATCGAGTTCAAGATGCAGGAGACCAATGCACAGGTGAAGAAGGGGCTCATAGTCCGCGGTGTCATCATCCGCCCTGCCAAGTGTGGCTGCTAAATGATCGAACCATCTATCACTGATCGATAAATAACTAAATCGCCATGCCGATTCAGGCTAGCTTATAAGGGTGCATGTATCCATGTATGAATAAGACCAACTCTTCCTTGAACACTAGCCTATATAGCTAATTGTGGTTTAGGGTTATGAATTGGGCAACTCTTTCTATTGTTGTACTTCATGAATCTTGCATTATAAAAGTCCTATCTTTCTGTATTTTGCCCTCTACTTACATACATACATACAATGTTGAAATCGATCAATATTGCGAAATTACATGTGACCTTCCATCGTGATTGGTCTTTATATATAGCATATTCAGTTGAGATCACTTAGTATTCAACCGTGATTGTGTGAAATTCCAAGAAATTCCGGTTGGGTAATATGAAAATGGGAGTTGTGACAAGTTTTTATTACAAGATCGGATCTACTCTTCTAACACATAAACTTTTATGTACAAGTACAACTGTCTGACCACTTAGGTCGGCCAACTAGCCAATTACTAGACCAGGAACCTAAACCGCATCGCACTTTGCCGAATCCGACTCTAATACCATGTTAAATTACGGTGTCAACTAGCCAATTACTAGACCAAGAACCTAAACCGCACCGCACTTTGCCGAATCCGACTCTAATACCATTTGAAATTACGTTGTTGTGCGCTAACCTAGACCAAGAACCTAAACCGCACCGCACTTTGCCGAATCCGACTCTGATACTATGTGAAATTACGGTGTTGCGCACTAACCAAGCCAAGTAAGGTTTCATCCTGAAATCAATTAATATTAGAAGGAGTAGTCACCACTTGTGTAAAAAGACTTAAATTCACTATGCTTTCCATATGAGATACTATCACATATCATATTCTCAACACCCCACGATCAATGTGGGATGACTATTTTTTCTTATCCCAACGGATTGACCGATACATTTTTGTATTAAATTAATGTAAAAAATGATTTAATTTTAAATAAAAATAATATAAAAGTAAATCTGATCAATCAAAACAATCGCACATGAAATATTGTTACATGATAGGGCCAAGAACTATTTGGACTACATTCACATAGCTAGGAAAATGCTCAGAACAAAAGTAGGAAATCAATTTTCTTAACAATTGATTAAGTTACAGCTGCTTACATGGTTACATGGATGAACTTGAGCAATCAAACAACATCATACAGTCTCTGTAGTAGCCGTTGTAGGTCAATATTTTCACTGATCTGCGCACATTCAACATAGAAAACACCATTTTAGGTAGCTCCCTAACAAAATACACCATTTCCAAAAACAACTAAGTTATGAACATATACGAAACTTTAGTATTTACATCACCTGGCATTGAATGTTATGGTGGAAAACTCCATCGACACTGCCGGAAACACTGCAAACAACACACGCCCCTTCTTCGAGCAACACCTTGAGGGCTTCCGAAAGGCGGAAACCCTCCTCCCTTTTGCCGCAGCTGATCTGTATTTCGAGCCCGATTTTGCTTATAAATATGTTGACGTTGCTTCGAATGCTGCTAGTTGAAGTGCCTTCGTTGAAGGAAGGAGGTGATCGAGTATCGTTGGAATTGGATTGTAGTAGTGTTCTTAGCTTGTTTCTTTTGCCTTGAAGCTCCTTGACGCTCTTCTGTAAGTGGTTGATGTAGTTCACCGTTTCGGATAAGTGGTCGCTCGCAGATCGCTTTCCCTATCACCAATTTAAGACGAAACGGTTCAATATATAAGTTCGGAATCCATCTTTTAACATAACTTAAACTATATATATACATCATCTAGGGTTTTGTTTTTCATTATGATCATGTAAATGTTCGTTGCGGGATAACAACTCTTTTATTTGGTCTTAATCTAGTTCAATCAGACTCGATCAGTTGCTCTATATATCTGAATCGGATACTGTGTGATTCATTTAATTGGTTTTGACAGCAATACTAATTACAACTTTTGAAAGCATCTAAGATCTCTCAATAAGCGTATATAAACCCTAATTAAGCAAACACCAAGCTTAAAGTGAAACCCTAGATTGACAGTTTTCTCAAAAACAACTCAAATTTGAAAACTGTTTTCTTAAATATTAATATATCTATGAATAGATATATGTAATAATCATATAATTCTTTCAAAAATGCTAAACAATTGAAATTTAGAAAAAACTTTCCCAAATTGATCAGAATTCTTAAGGGCATAAATTGAAAAATCATTAAACTAATTGGATGTAGATTAAGAGGGTAATTAATTAACTATATGTATATACCTTAACAAACTCAAGGGGAAGGAGGGAGCGAAGAGTGTTTAGGTGGCCAGCCATGACTACTCTCCTTTGCCTCTCAATATCTCTATGTTGCTTCTTCTTCGTTTCGTCGTCGCCAGGACCCAGATCACGACCAGATCCACCACCAACACCGCCACCTCCGGTAGTATCCAATCCATATTTCATGCCCTGCCATGGCCCTTCAACACCTCGTTTTCGCTTGAAATCTGTGGTGGCCATGGCAGGGTTGGTGACTGTTGCAGCGTCAGTGATTGAAGCCAGTATATCGGTGTCGAGATCAACCACATCTTTAGGAAGGATCTGATCCTCTTGTTGGTTCCCTGAAACTTGGAAGGAGAACTCACAACTCTGCCCAAAGGGAAACATAGTTTTGGAGAGAGGAGATATGATTGAGATACAGTAGAAAGTAGCTAGCTAATTAAGCTAAGCCAGCTAGACATATATATATGAAGGGATTTTTTCAGGATATTATTGGTTGAATGACCAATTAAATAATACTCATTAACTTATGGCTATTGTTTATTAGTAGAAAATTGAGAGGAAAAAACTGCACATTGAACCGGCAAATTATCGAAAGCAATATCCAATTAGTTAGGTTGACACAAGTTATTTATTGGATTTATGAGATCTTGTTGAGTGTATGTGCACACAATATTTTAATGTAAAATTATATTAGAAAATCTTAAGATAAGATAATTAATTTGGATAAAATATTGCTATAAAATATAAATAGATTTAGTTATAGCCACTTTTATTATAGTTGAGAACTCTTAATTGAAGTGTGATTTTATTTTGGATGGCTATGACCCTCTAGAAAATAAAATGCTTTTTGATTCTATGTTCATACTAAGGAATTAATCAATTAGCTATTATAAGGATCATGCATCTCATTAGACCATTTGCATGGCTAGGGGTCGTGTAAATGTGTACGTGTTAGTAGCGCAACATTGAGATTTCATTCTAAAATTAATTGATAATATATGGGAGGAATATCCCATCGACTTATATACTAGAATTTATTATGTTGAACTTTCGACGTGAAACTCTTTTTAATCTCACGTCTTTCAACACTTAGGTCATTTAGTTCACGTACACAATTCGGATGTTGTTCCATTTCCAAACCCGATTCATATTTGCACCCGTGAATATCAGTATCAGGGCTGTTTGGTTGACACAATTTGTGTTTGAGGAAGTCTATCGGTAAGACGTGTGTTGTCTATTGGCAAGACAACTTTACATAATTGCACTCGGATCTTTTTCATTTTTTACAAAATAATTATGGATTGACCCGACAGACGACGAGGAACCAAAATATCGAAATCTCAAAACTATCGACACTCTCGTTGAATGTGATGAAAAATATCCCCTCCGTTCGGCAAAACATGTCACTTTACTATTCACGCACGCTTTTTTAGGGGATACAAACTATATAAATATCTAGTTTTTAATAATTTTTTTTAACAATTTCGTAGTTATTATTAATAAGTACAAACTTACTAAAAAAATTTATAACAACATAAATATTTTATATAGTTTTTATCATTCTAAAAAAGCGTGCGTGAATAGTAAATGACATGTTTTGCCAAACGGAGGGAGTAGTATTTTGGATCTGTTTTGGGTTTTTTCCTTTGAAATTGGTGGATTTCGATAAAAAAAAATTGTATTTTCGATGCGAGGATATAGTCGTTTAAAATTGATGCGGCTATAGTATTATCTCAATACAGTTCTTCGAGCATCAGGTGGAACCTCGGCCAATTTTATGAGGCAAATATATACCTTCGGCCCAGTTCACAGAGCCTATGTTCTCCTCAGCTTGGTTCGCCCAGTTGAGGGCTTGAGCTCGGCCTCGTTTGTCGATCGTCCTTCTTAACTTCTAAATCGAGCATTTTCAACCCACGTTGACATCCAAACTTACAAATACAACTCTCCTATCATAATAATAACAACAAAACATAACAAAAACCTTTAAAAAAACAATTGAAAATTTATTGAGATTTCGGATTTTAAATTTTTTTGTCAAAATTTAAAAACCCCAATTTATATGTTGAATCCACCTGAAATCAATGAGATTTTGACATTATAAGGGACAACATACCTTTATAGTGATAGATCAGTATAGATTTTGGCAAAAAAATGCTCTAAAAATAAGTAGATTTAAAGAGGATGGATGAGGTGGAATAAGAAATGGAAGAGGTTGAAGATTTTTTTTTTTTTTTATTAGGAAAGAATTCGGGCGAGCGAGCTCTACCCGATGGCATCCTTACGGATGAGGTCAAGAAGACCAGAATCGTTGTTAATATCGACACCCCAGGCAGAGTGGCAAAGGTGTGCAACCTTATCAGCCACTCTATTGCCTAATCGGGGAACATGAAAGAAGGAAACTTCTTTCAAAGTCAATAGTAGAAATTTAACATCTGATAAAATCAGTTCGATTTCCCAAGGACGGGTAGATGTTTTATTTAGGTGGTTTATGATTATCATGGAGTCACCTTCAATGTGGAGTTTATTGATATGGAGTTGTAGAGCCTTTTGGATTCCCAGTTTAAGAGCAAGCGCTTCCGCTTTCAAAGGACTTTGTTTTCCAAGTTTTTTATAACATATGTGTATCGGATGTCCTTCCCAGTCCCGAATTACGGCTCCAGCCGAGCTATCATTGTTTGAGATTGTGGATCCATCAAAATTTAACTTGAAAGTACCCCTAGGGGGTTTTCGCCAAGTAATGTTCCCATGCTTTCTTTTCGTCTTTGGATGCTTGGAGATTCGTTCGCATAGGGGGAATTCCTCATCCAAGTTATACTCCAAGTGAGTTGTTTTACTCCAATTTTCCTTATGGGTTTTAATGATACGTAATGAACTTTCTCTATGAGGTATGGGGACCTGTCTAAAAACAAATTGGTTTCGAATGTACCAAGCCGTCCACCAAGAAAAAGCAAGCTCCACCTTGGCAACAGATGAAAGCTTGTTTCCGATGAATGAAAAGATAGGTTTTATCTCCCGAGAATGATTTATCATACTGGATATAGTTGAGTTTACGTGTGTAGGTAAGCGAAAGAGAGGGCGCACATATGGGCATTCTAGTAAGAAGTGAACGTCATCTTCAACTGCACAGTTGCACAGTTGACAGGTGGAAGGTACAAAGGTCCCACGTTGAGCTAGCCTAGAGGCAGTAGGGAGGCCATTCTGACAAACTTTCCATAGAAAATTTTTAATCTTAGGCGGAATATCCAAATTCCATATCCAGGCGTTATTGTCTATGCTCAGTGAGGATTGAGACGTGATTAGCTTATATGCGCTTGATGTGGTGAACCAACCATCCCTATCAGGCCACCAGTATAAGCGATCCTCAAAGGGGGAAACAGGAAGTGGAATGTCCAGGATTTCTTTGACTACGTCATTTGGTAATGTATTGCTAAGTTTTTCCGTCCACCATCTACCACCTAAAATATAGTCACTGACAGTTTCTTCTATGTTGTTAATTTGGGGACAATCATCCTTAGATAGCAGAGAGCTTGTTGTAATCCAATTATCCGTCCAAAATTTGATAGATGAACCATTTCCTACTGACCAAATAAGACCAGTCTTAAATTTATCAATAAGAGTTGTCAGTTTGGCCCATTGCCAAGAAGAATCTCCACTTTTCACATATTCAAGGATGTTAGCTGAACGAAGATACTTGTGTTTAATGAGAGACACCCAGACATTATCTGGTTCAGCCAATATTTTCCAAAGTAGTTTCATTTGAAGGGCTTCATTCATCTCTTTCGATTTCCTAAGCCCAATTCCCCCACATTTTTTCGGTCTGCAAATCTTATCCCAACTAATAAGCGGGCGGTGTTGTAGATCTTTATTCCAAAAGAACATTCTGTTAATCTGGTCAAGCTCTTTATGTATTGATGAGGGTAACAAAAAATTCTGCATTGTATACAACGGTTTGGCTGATAAGTTTGTATTAATGAGGATTGCACGTCCTTGTTGTGATAGAGCATTGGCTCGCCATTTACTTAGTTGCTCTTTAGATTTACATATGATGTCTTCAAAAGTGTGTTTGTTTACTCTGCCGTTAATAATCAGACATCCAAGGTATTTTTCTAATGAGTTTTCATGTGTAATACTTAAGCAACTACTAAGTTCTGAGATCCTGGAGTTCGAAATGCCTTTTGTGGCTTGGAAGCTAGATTTATGATAATTGACTTTTTGTCCAGAAACTTTACAGTATGAATCAATTATATCCCTAACTTTCTGTCCCGCGGCAGCACTGCCTCTTGTAAAAATAATGATGTCGTCGGCAAAGGATAGAAAGGGGACCCTAGGTCCACTCCTACCGAAGGAAAATCCAATTGGACTGTTTTCCACATTTGTTTCTGCAGAGAGTTTTCGAGCTAAAATTTCTGCCCCTAAGATAAACAAGAAAGGAGATAAAGGATCCCCTTGTCGCAAGCCACGAGAGGGGAAGAACATATCAGTAGGGTCGTTGTTTACTAGTACAGAGAAGGACACAGTCGTTACGCATTCCATAATCCATGTAATGAAAGTAGGGTGGAACCCAAATTTTTCTAAAACCTTTCTTATGAAGTTCCAATCAACTCTATCGTACGCTTTCTCCATGTCAAGTTTTATTGTCAACCATCCTTCACGACCCTTGCGCGATCTGAAAGAGTGGAAGATTTCGTGCGCTATTAGGACATTGTCTTGGATGGCCCTGTCCGACACAAAGGCACCTTGTAATGGGTGAATTAGTTTACCGATAATTGTTTTGATTCTTTCTGTCAAAATTTTTGAAATGATTTTGTATAAAATAGAGCATAAACTGATTGGGCGATAGTGACTGGTATTGGTAGGGCTGTCCCGCTTTGGCAGTAGTGATATGAATGTATGGTTTATTTGTTTGAGAATTTTTCCAGAGTGGAAAAAATTTTTTACAGCTCTAATGATAGATAAGCCAACAATGTCCCAGTATTTCTTATAGAATTCGGCTGTAAAGCCATCTGGGCCTGGCGATTTGTTGTTGCCAAGGATGAAAACAGCTGCCTTAATTTCATTATTAGATGGACGTCGAATAAGGTAATTATTTTCGTCAGGGGTAATTGAAGGATGTATTAGATTTAACATTTCTTGTAGTAGTCTATCATCAATCGGCTCCTTTTTTAATCTTTTTTCAAAATCACTCTTAATTTCATTCCTAATATTTTCTTCTCCTATTATCAAGGTTCCTTCAGCAGAAGTTATATTGCGGATTTGTTTCCTATGTCTCCGACCCGAAGCAACCCGATGAAAATAAGTTGTGTTCGAATCAAAAAGTTTAAGATGCTTTGTCTTGGCTCTTTGGTTCCAAAAAGTTTTTTGGTAAAGAAGTAGTTTTTCCTTTTTTGTAATGAGAAGCTTTTCTCTATTGTTAGTTAATCTGTTGTTACCTCCCGAAACCGAAGCTTGAATCTTGAGAAGTTCAGTTTCCACCTCATTTAATTGGCGGAAAATATTCCCGAAGGTTCGTTTATTCCATTCCTTAGCTTTGTTCTTTAGAATTCTATGTTTGAACATCAGTTGATACATAGTCGAGCCCATACAATTTGCTCGCCAAGATTGTTTAACTATGTTTCTGAAATCCTTCCGCTGAAGCCAAGCATTCTCAAACTTGAATGGAGGCGCTTTGAAAACCGAGCCACACTCAAGAGATATTGAAATGGGGCAGTGGTCCGATGATGAGAAGGCGCCGTTATGAGTGATTAGGTTAGGGAATTTTTGAATGATCTGGTGATGAACAAGCACACGGTCAAGTTTTTCGCGAATGGTGTTTTCGTCATCTGGGTTCTTTCTCCAAGTGAATGGGTTCCCGAAAGTAGGTAAATCCAACAGAGCGCAGTCATTTTTAAATTGTAGGAGTCTAGTGAATCGAGCGGAACGAAGGTTAGCACCACCCAACTTGTCTTCACTACATAGAATTTCATTCAAGTCACCCAGAACAATGCAAGGAATGGACGAATCCCTCACGATGGATGTTAAGGTTTCCCAAAACGAGTCTTTCTCTTGAGGGTCCGGCGGGGCGTATACAAACAACAGTAGAGTCATGAATCTATCATTAATATTCTCGTATCTAAGCCCTATAATTCGAGGTAGTTGAATTTCTACTGTAATGATTTCATTTATTAACTGGAAGGACTTCCAAAGGATACCGAGACCACCCGATCGACCGGAAGCAGGTGACCAAATAGCCTCGTCAAAACCAGCGGTTTTCCAAATTTTGTCTTCAGGGATGGTTTCCGATTTAGTTTCCGCTAACGCCATTATTTGAATATGTTCATTTTTGCACTTGCTATCAATTTCTGTCCACAAAGTCGTTTTCTTAATACCTCTGCAATTCCAGTAAGTGATTTTCATATATAACTGTCAGGGGTGTGAGGCCAAGGTTTAAGGGACCTCACACCAAGAGAGTGTAGCGAAAAACTGATCTGGAGATAATTTTTGTGAGGGGGCATGAACACCGTTGGATTTCTTTTTTCCTTCCTTCTGATCACTACACCCACCCAAGGGAGGGGTAGAATCAACCAGGGATTGGCCTCACTAGGAGGATTTGGGCCCTTTCGGGATTTGGGAGGGGCGGGAAACGAGTTCCCGACCCCCATTTGTTCCTTACCTTGTTGCCTTGTCGGAGGCAGATCTTCCTCCATGGGACCTTGAGTACCGATGGAAAAGGAGATAGAAGAAAAGAAAATCAGACTGAGAGAGGAGGGGGAGAAGGGAAGAGGTGAAAGTGCAGGACATATCCCAAGCCAAGCCCACAATTTATAGCCCTCAATCCACACACAATAGACTCTCCCAACCTCGGACACATCCAAGAGACACCCCTCCCAACAAAAAGCTGGAATCCCATCCCAATTACAGTAGAAATCGCCGACGAACAGGATCCCAACAGTATACCCCAAAAATTGTAGAGGATCCGGCCATGGGGGAGGTTTGACGGCGCTCGCTGACACATGCCTTTTTTTATTTGGGAAGCAGCCGAAAGACAATATCAGAGGGGTGGGTGCTAGAAGATTCACTCCAGAGATAAACGAATTTGTATAGGAGATCGACTGATCATGATTAGATCTAGTGAGAACTGTGTAGCACTGCTTGCCCTGGGTGATTTCGATTTGCCATTTAGCGGCGGCCGAGGGATGAGGTCCAGGGAGATAGAGTTGGTTTTGGGCTTGGCTTGACCAAGTTTTCCTAATGAGAGTGTTTTCCATTTCCCCGGAGGGTTGCTCCTTTGGAAGAGGTTGAAAATGGTTGTGTGGGTTGAAGGAGGAGGTTAAAAATTAGGACAAGTATGTAAAATTTATCTTGCTAATAAACGAAACACATCTTTTCAATAGACTTTATATCTGTGTTTTTTATGCAACCAAAAGAAACCAGCCAACTTCTCATTTCCACAACATATAGTATGTGATTTGATGCTTTAGTTTCCCACATCCCAAAACCAAACACGCCATATTTTAGATTTTTTTAAAATTGATATCCGAAAAGTCAAAATCTCGTCAAATAAATAGTGATGTCTACAGTTTTGAAAGTAGTGAGACAATATTTAACCACCGTTTTAAAAGTAGTAAGACAATATCTAGCAATGGTTTCAAAACCATATATGAAATATCACCACGATTTTGATTTTTGAAATAGTGGGAAAATATTTTTTTTTCATAAATCTTAAATGAATTTTATAATAAACCTTGGTAGATTTCCATGGTTTGTGAAACCATGGTCAAGACTCACCCCATAATTTTTAAAAACCGTAATCAACTAAAATCTTTCACAACTTTTAAAATCATCACCACTACTATTTATTTAGTAAGATTTTCACCATTGCCTTTTTATTTTCTTCTTTTAGAATGATTTACCCAATCATTTGACGTCGTTACTTTTTTTTTCTTTTTTTTTTTGTTTTATATTCTAGTTTTCGTTTTTTAGCTTGCTTTGTTAGGATAGTAGATCTTGGTTTTGGATCATTTAGGATCCGAATCCTTATAATTTAATTGGTCTTGCACCCACATCACCCCAAAAAAAACCAAAAAGTTGTTCATAAACTTTAGGTGCAAACACTATCATTAGAGATGGGTTCAAGTCAGGATTGCCCTCTAAACCAATGAACCCTTGCCCTAGTGGTAAGGGAGAGGTAACCCTTGCAAGAGGTCAAGGATTCAAATCTCATTATTTACACCTTTGTGTAATTAGTAGGTGCTCAAACATTCATTGACTTGGGTGAGCCTGTCTGGTGGCTTGCCGCCTAGCTTACCCGGTTCGCGTCCTTTGCAGGCTAAGGCTCGGACCCGTAGGGATTAGTCGACAACCTCGGAACCCCACGTCACAAAAAAAAAAAAAGTCAGGATTGCCCTCTCGACAATCAATGGTTTTTGTTATCTTGAGGTCACTAAAAGGTAACTCCTTGGTTGTAGCTAAGGTAAGGGAATGAAAGAGGTTACCTTGATAGGGAGAGATAACCTCTTCTCTTTTGTAATTTTATTATTTTTTTTTAATAAAAAAGTATGATGATACACGTAATAAAGGAAAAGAAAAAGTGAAAATAAATTTAAAAATGGGTAAGAGGTTTAGTATAAGGTAGAAAAATCGAAAATAAATTTAGACAAAAAAATAAATAAGGTGTAATATTAAGATAGTAAGAGAGAGAAAAAATAAGTAAGAGGTTTCCGCACAGTTGTTGATGGTCTAAACAAGCCGTTTGGAGTCTGGTCACCGATAGACCAATCGGGTCTTGACCCGTTGGATTGACAGTACCCGCAACCCAATTTGACCCTTGACCCGACCCTTATCTAAACAACATATTCAATTCACCAATATATTACCCATCTTAATTAATTAATAAAATAATCTTAATTAGCACCAAAAAGATTTGAAGGGAACCATGAGTTACGTCACGGAACATAATTGATAATAAGAACGTGTAATGATGAAAGCAGCTGAAGTGCAAGTGGGAACTAAAACCACAGCAGCAAGAGATACAGTATCCCTGGAATTTGATCCCCTCGAATAAATAGTGCTGATCTGCTCCACCAGCTTCATCAATTAATTACATTTTTATTGATACTTTAAATCATTAATCATACACATGGTATTAATTAATTACTGTATCATTTTATTTTATTGTGTTTTTTTATTTGAAATGGAAGGTGTGTTTGTTTGGTTCAACTTTAGAAGTACAATTTACAGGAAATTACTTCTTGGAAAATGACGTCCCATCAATTGTAATTCCATTTAATTGTTTGGTTTTATTTTTATTTTTATTTTTAGACATTAAAATGGGGAAAAGATTTATTTTTGATAAATTACAAATAACCACCCATAAATTAGGCTAGTTTTCACATAAACATCCATAAAATTATAAATTATAGAAAATCACCCATAAATTGAGTTTTTTTTTTCAAAAGACCACCCATTTGTTAAAAGTCCATTTGTTTCATTTGTAAAAATCAAAATGTCCCCATATCTTAGTTTTTTAAAAGTAATAATATGTGTTTTTTAAGTAATAATCTAGATTTATTTTTGAGTTTATCCACATCTTACTCAAATTTGAAGGAGATGAGACCGGGAAGAGCCTTTGAAAATCTATGCTCTTTATATTGCAAATCTGATGCATATATATTGTTTAGGGGCATTTAGAGTTTTCAACCGTGCTTAATTTTCTTGCTTTTTTTCAAGGTGAAATATCAAATTGAATAGTAAAATATATATATACAACTGCTTGTCTTTAAAAAGAATTGAGCTTGATTAGGCGTATTTTAGTCTTTCCAAAAAAAAATAGAGGTTTAATTAATAGGTGGATGGTCTTTTGAAAAAAAAAATCTAATTTATGGGTGGTTTTCTATAATTTATAATTTTATAGGTGGTTATGTGAAAACTAGCCTAATTTATGGGTGATTATATGTAATTTACTCTTTTTTTTTAATTGAAAAAGAGTGAAAGGGAAACTTACATTGTTGATCGCTGCGTTTTAGAGGAATTAAATTAAATTCCATGCACATAAAATTGGAATATCCGAATATATGGTGAATAACATTCAAAGTTTGTTGAATTGCTCCCAAATATTACAATCCATTAATGTTGTGATATATACAAATTATCATATCATCACAACAAGTAAACCTCTGCAGATCAATCAACACATCAAGTTTAAACGAATTTCTAAAGAGTGACAATCTTGTGTCCTTGAGAGCCTCTCCCAAGCCATTCAAGCCATTGGATGATAAGTAACTCAACAGACCTCTTCAACCTTGCAAAGAGGGCATGAAATAACATCAATCATTCCCATAAGATCTGGAGATATTGATGAAGGGGATGTGTTGAATAAGATGGAAATCTTCTCCTTCGCCGCCACTGTCATTGCGTTGAAGCCTTTCGCAAAAGCTCTTTGACATACAAAGGGCTTCAAGGCATTGAAGAGAATGAATGTAACTTATTCCCACTGGAATCCTTTCCAACTGATTGCATTGCAACAACTCAAACCTTTTGAGTTGTGGTAAGGACCCGTTTTCGATTCTCAACTCCTTCAAAGCAAAGAGAGCCTCTAGTATAAGCTCTTGTAGTTGTGGAAGCCCCTTGATAGTTAATATCTCTCCCATGTATGACTCCAAATTAAGGCTGAGAAACCTCAGCTGTCGAAGTCGAGCTAGAGCTCCCGTTAGATCTTCATCGGTTCCAATCTGGGAAAAGGCCAAGTGGAGACTCAAAAGGTTAGGAGGAAACAGTAAAGGCAGGTTGTGTCTTACCTTTCCCACTAACGCGAGACCCTTCAAGGATCGACAATGTCCTAGTTTTAGTTTCTCTAAATCATACTGCAGCATTGATTGCTCCTTAAGAGCAAGGAACAGAGTGTGAAGATGGCAAGATGAGTTGCTGACAAAATCTGATATAGCATCCAATTGGGCTTGGCTGTGTATCCATAGCAATTTCAGCTCTCTCAGACCAACCCAAACAGACCGTAGTTCAGTAGTCAACCATTTTCCGGCTGGTGACACCAAGCTTTGCAAGTTTCTGGACTTGTTCACCCCTAGGGCTGAGGTTGCTATCAGACCACCATTTAAACAAAGATGTCTAAGGTGCTCCATGCTACAGAACATGTTATTGTTCATCTGTGCACCATCCCCAGTACTATAAATGAATGTCAACAAGTTTCTCAAGTTTCTTATAGATTCTGGAATTGTGCCGCTGCAGAATTGGATTTTCAAGTACCTTAAGAGAACCAAGCTTCCTATCTGCTCTGCTGAGTCCTTCAACTCAATCTTTTGGAGAACCAAAACTCTAAGAAGCTTCATATTTGAATATGACAATTCGATATTTGGTACTGCTCTGCCATGATCTCCTAAATAAATAAGTGATCTGAGAAACTGATTTGATGTTGGAACTGAGTTCCTGTGTAAATCAAAACCAGAAAATTCATTAGAAGACACTAATCTTAAATCAGTTGGCAATAGATCAAGTGCCCCTAACAACATGTATTGTTAAAAATACACAAAAAAATATCAGTCCAACAGCAACATCAGCCCAGTACATCCCACCTAAGCAAGGTCTAGAGGCCAAGGTGTGTGCAAACAAAAATATATGTAATATTAATCTCATACATTATATGCTATTAAAATGTAACTTTGACAAAATAGGTTGACTAACAATTATTTCAATAAGCAAGTTAGGCTGAAACCTAATCAATGATAATTTTTAACAACAATAGTCAAAATACAACTATTCCTTGAAGGCTATTATGTTAGCTAACAGTCATGGTTATGGCATACCGCGGATGGATAATAGCTCGATGTGACAATGATTCCGTAGAGGCTGATTGAGATAATATGTGAAAGAAGCTCAAGTCCTTTGCCTTTTGTATGCAAAGATCTCTCATTAGATCATGAAGCCGAACAACTCTGACTTGTCCTACACCATCTGTGCCATCGACTTGAACCAAACATCGCTGGATCAACTCATGTAAGAATAACCAAGCTACATCCTCAAGTGTCTCCCTCTCAAGGCACTGTTCTGATTTTATAAACCCTTCTGCTATCCATAATAGGATTAACTCTGTGGCATTTATTTGATCATCTTCACAGAAAATGCCCAAATAAAGAAAGCATGGTTTCAAGTGATAAGGCAAATCAAAGTAACTCAGTTCCAACATTTCCTTCACAGGGCCATAATCATGGAAACCTTTGTTGTATCTCATTATCCTTGAGCTCATATCATTCTTAACACTCTCCCAATCTTGTATCGTGTTCTTTGTACTCAAGATTCCAGCAACTGCAACGATAGCAAGTGGTAACCCGTTGCATTTTTCTAACATCTGCTTTCCCAACCGTGCAAAGTCTCCATCATCTTCAAAATAACAAATGCCTTGCCAATTCTTTCGAATTATTGTCGAAAATAGTTCCCAACTTTCTCCTTCCGTGAGGCAACGAGCTTTATGGATATATATACCATCTCGAATGGGAAATTTAATAATCTCTTCATTACGAGTAGTAATCAAGACACTACCGCTTCCTCTTCTACAAGATGGAAATATTGCTGGAAATAATTCTTGGAGAGCTTCCATCTTCCACACATCATCAAGAACAATTAAACAAGAATTGCTTTGAAGAAATGCTTGAAGCTTAGAAAGATAGATTAGTGTTTCACCTTTTGGAAGTTGAATTCCAACCTGCACACATATCTCATGTAGGAGGTGAGGAGTGTCCCATTCACAAGATACACAAACCCAAGCACGACTAGTGAATCGTTCCACGATTTCTTTGTGGCTGTAAAGCTTTTTCGCAAGAGTCGTTTTTCCCAACCCACCCATGCCAACAATTGCCAAAGTAGTAATGCTATGTTTACCTTCTCCTCCAACGAATTTCGCAACAAGACTGTTCACATCCTCGTCCAAGCCAACAATGACTTCATCATTAACAATTTGTGGTTGAGTCAAAATCCTTCTCTTGTGGTTGACTTGGGAGAGATAGCTCGGGAGTTGATATCCTTTTGGCCTATCAATGGTCTCTCTCAGGGTATCTTTGAGTTCTTGAACCTGCTCTATCATCTGACGAGTGCGTAAAAGAGGATTTGAGCTAGAGACAAATGCCTTCAATTTCTTTAATATGCTTCCATGGCTTCTATCTTCTGCTTCTTGGTAAAGGGTGTCCAGCAAGTCTTCAATCTGGGGCGCCAGCTCCCTCAAGTGTTGGAGCTGAGTTTGCAACACCTGAGTCATGCTTGCTTGTTGTTCGATCTTATCTACGTCAAGGAAGTAGCTCTCCAGCATCTGCAACTCCTTTCTTAAACTATTAACTGCACTCTTTGTATCCATGGTCAATGATATGAACTCATTTTCCATGTAAACTGCAAATCGCTCAAGGATGAAGTTGAAAGGTTCAAAGCTCATTGTGAATTTGGTAGCTAGTGAAGGAGGGGGGGAAATTTCTTGTGATGATGTTTTAAGAATGATTTGGCATGCTTAAATTCAATGGTGGGTTTGTTAAAATTAAACAAAAAGGGGGGATAGTGTTCTCAAAATAGATGAAGGCAAGTCAATGGTGGGGTATGTGAAAACCATAGTTGTAAACTTTAGTCTCATTGTTCTAGACTTGTCAAGAGTTATCTATTGTTTACATTTTGTTGTATTATGAACATAAAGAGTATGATAAGGAGCCTTCAAGAAACAATTTTCTTTTTGGATTAAGAAAATAAAGAGTACACTTTGATAGTTGTAGACTTGGAGTCAAGAGGTATGTCAATATTTTTTGGATTGACTAGTCAAAAATTCACAATGATAGCTTATTCAAGTAAAAAACAATTTTAATTGGAAGAAATTTTCACATTAATAAAATTTGGAATATCATGAAATAGAGTATTATTTACAAGTTTGAAATTTGGAATAACGTTCGCATAGTAGGTTTGAAGCCCTTGTTCTGAAGAGGTGATGTATTGGGGGTTTCCGTAGAGATTGATTGAGCATCTTATTGAAGTTTGAAGATTTCCTTGGATGAGATTGGTTGGTAATCAGCATTTTCAATAATAGGGTTTGAATTGACAAAACTGATCTGCAGTTGATTCTCTTTTTTCACAAAGATGAAATTTTGAAGGAATTCTCGTTAAAAGAGTTGATCGATTCAAAGGAAACTCTAACGAGCAACGATCTAGAACGCAACATACCTAGAAACTCGAACAATTCAGGAAACAATAAACAAAATTCCAATGACGATCAATAAACTGACCTGACCTCAACGACTCGATGAATCAAGCTTCACAAATGCGCTGGCGGTGGGATCGTCCATCTCTTGGTGGGAGAAGCTTCCCGGAGATCAAAGCTACGATCCAATTTAACACCAAATTCATCCCAGCAGTAATCCCAAACCCATCCCCAAAAAAACCTAGGTCCCTTTCTACCAAGCAACGCCCTGTCAGCCATCCGATTTCAATAGGAAAGCTCGGGGAAATCAAAAGCAGAAAAAGGGAGAATGGAGGAAGAAGGAATTTGGAACCAAAACGTAGAGTGAAAGAAGTCGATTAACCGGTTTCATGGAAGCGGAAAGATTCTGTGGAATGCTTTATCAATTCGAATTTTGCTACTTTTTTTCAAATGGGATAATTGATCTCAAGTAGGATATAGGTTAAGTTCAGCTCATTTAGAAACGAGTCAAATTTGAATCAGGCATAAATCTAAACTCATGTAAATTCTGAAAACTTGAGATTGAGTCGAATCTCAATTTAAATCGAACTTAAGTATTCGTTTAGTAACAAACCCGAACTACCTAAACTGAGTTTTTTTTTCCAAGCCAAGCTTGAACTACCTAACTCATGTAACAATATACTCAACTTGTTTGGTATAAGAATAACCGCTTAATTGGTGCCTTGGTGGTATATTTGGCAAAGCCCTATATATGTAAGATTGTATTGATTGACCATTTCATTGACCTGGAAGATGTGAAAAAAATAACCCTACTAAACTTGTTTTCTTTAGCAGCTTCAGTGGTTGCTGCTTAATGGCCTAACTGTCTGTTCTAGTGGACTGGACATGCCAAAAGATGACCTGCTTCTTCTAGTTTTCAGCAATGCCAAGAGTGGCGCACGGAGTGGCTCATCTCTTATGAACAGGCCAAGCCACGCAACGAACCCCCACGTTTCAACCAAAAACATAGCATTCACTATTCAGTACTAAGCCTTGGCTACCTTGTTAATGTAGGATATTCATGGTCTGATATATAAGATCATGGGTCCATTCCGAATTCCGATAATCTAAGAGAAAAAACTACTCGACAAAAAATGCACTTCAAAGTTCAAAGGCATGAAGCTTTTAGACTGGACAAATGTTCAGGTCTCTGTACACCATAACCATTGCTCAATGCAGCTTGTAAGTGGATCCAGGCTTGTCTTCAATTATCATTATAGATGGGTTCATCTGCAACACAAAAGGGTATTTACGTTTTAGGGTAGAGATTGATCCTCATTTATCTTGATAGACACATTTGAATATTTAGCCAAACAGCAATGAAAATGGCATTACCATCACCGTCATAGTTGTCATTGAAATCATCGTCGTCGTCGTCAAAATCCTCATTCTGCAAACACAGACAAGGTCATAAGTGGAACCTCTCTTTCTTAGCATGGAGAAAACAAGCATGAGAGGAAAGAAATAGATGACAGGCACCTGCTCATAATCACCATTATCACTGTACTCTTCATCGTCTTCTTCGCCATCGTTTTCTTCCTCGTCATCTTCATCCTTTTCATCCCCATCCTTTTCCTGGAAAGAAAGAGAGGATATCAGACGATTTGGCGAATGACATTCGATTTCAGCGACTACTGTTAAGTGAACATAAAACAGCTTAAGAAACATCTTACTTTAGCCCTTCTCTCAAGCGCCTCATACATAGCCAATTTCTTGTCATCTGTCAAGAAACAAGCCGATTCATAAGAACAAGCATCTTAAAATTTGATCAAAAGTATATTTAAATAGGGGGAATGATAATAAAGAGATAATCAAATTATGTCACAACGTACCTACATCAGCTTTCCACTTCACCCTCCTCCGTTTACCAGGCGGTTTCACTCCTGCAATATAACTCATTTGTAAATATGAATCCTCAAGAGAAATGAAAGCTTTATATCTCCGAGAAAGGTAGATTACTAACCTTGTAGCAGCTCTTGTGGAAAATAACCACGCTGAAGCTTCATATAATCAGAAAGAGATTCTCGTTGCCTCTTATTTCTGGGCTTCAACGAGTCGGAATATCTCTCAATATCACAACTTTGGCTGTCTTAGATACAAACAAAATGAATAGTCAAGCAACTGATCTACTTCACTAGCAGATTCTCAACGATAAATCATCAGCCCCAAATGAACAAGATATTAGATTTTGTTATCCTTTGCCAAAGACCAACTGATCGACTTCTAAATGCTAAAATAACAAATCCTTTACATGGCAAAACTGTACACCACAGTACAGACATACAATTCAGTTGATGTTCTTGAGCGCCTATGAGGTTAAATTTTGTTCTCCTCTGCCAAAGTAAGACCTCTATACTCGAGTACTACCATCGAGAACACATCAAATTAGACTTGCTGGAAAAATCAGGACAGAAGAATCACCCTAGGAATGTTAAAAACACAAAGATTTGCTTTTCAATTCACATCACATAATACCCAACAAGAGACATTCTCACTTGTACAACAACATCAGCATCAACCAAGTATATCCTATCCATACCCCGGACAAGTCGAGATGATGTTTCTGAAAGATCCAGGGTAGATAGAACAAAGTGTCTGAATAAAGCACCAAAAGAAAAAAAAAATGCAACACAATTTACCTTGTGAGGCTGAATCCTCAACAAAGTAGGGCGAGTTTTCAAAATAACTTTGCAGCTTGTAGTTCCACCTAAAAAAATCATCATCCCGAGTCACATTCGTTCTGTCAGGCAATGCAACATCCGCCTACCATCAACAAAGAAACCCAATTTTATAACTATGGATTTGGTGCTCTTATTGAATGCTGGATTTTACAGATGTGGAATTGAAAAGTAGAAGAGTCACTCACAGTCACAGGGAATAACAGGAAAGGCTCTTCCTTGCTGTGGAAGCCACGCGCAAACCCTCCTCGTCCTCTTCCCCGCTCCCTGAAGGCCATCTTCGTGACACAAACACAAAATTGATATGATCATTTGAAAAATTGGAGAGAAGTTGGTATAACTCAAGTGTCAATCACTCCAAGTATCGGGTTCAGGGACGATAACGAACTCCAGAATGAGTAATCATAAGTTGAATTCGTGGTACGCCCTATAAGTTTCCGTCGTTGCGGAAACGTCGAACCGAAATTGTTTCGAAAAGAGATCTAAGGAGAGGGAGAAGAACGACTTACAGGGATCAAGCGAACAGCAGAAGAACGACGAGGGTCTCTCCTCTCTGGATTCAGAGAGAAGAAGATCAGAAGATCGGGGCAAGGGTTTGCTAATAGATACAGCCCAAACAAATATCCCACATTTGGCCCAATTTTGAATCAACCCACAACAAAAATTGAGGGTCTTTTGGTATTGATATCATATCGGATATAAATCCCGATATCTGATATCTAGTGTTTGATATGGCTAGAAGTGATATCGATATCTAATGTTTGGTATACCTTAAACGGTTTTTCTATCTTATGCCCTTAGGTCATAGGATAAGATCCTAAATGGGGAAAGATACCCTACCAAAAATAAGCGACCCTAAGAATCTAATTTAAAATTTGGTTAATGGAATTTAATTAACCTATGCCCTTGGGGCATAGGTTAGAAAAATCGTACCTTAAATATCACTTGATATCTGATATCTATGTTTGGTATCGTCAGATATCTATATCAAATCAAATTTAGCTTTATTTGATACACTGTTTTTTAAATTGATACCGATATCTTGATATCGTGCTAGTGTAATTATCTTGGTGGTGGTGGAACAAATTCTTGTTCCTGAACTGTGAGACAAAATATGCTAAGGTTCATGTCTCGACACTTGATGCCTACAAGACTACAGATTATCATATCAGAACAAATAAACTTCTCATAAGCAATCAACCCATGATATCAAATGATATTGACAATATTGTGTGATCGAGATGAAATCAGGAGTCAAGCAATTTTGATTGAACTCACAAAAGGAAATACTGAAATGCACAGTCTCAGGGAACCAAAGGTATCCATTAAGCCACTAGAGAGGATCACTCCAACTGGCGAGAGCAAATGCCTTTTACAATGATCTTTTGGGATAAACTCCCCTACGGTTATCCCCTACTTGTTCATATATATCATTGTCATATAATTACAAGACAGACATTTCCTCTAACTGCCTAATGACACTAAACCATTTTACACCTTACATTTGCAGTCCTAACAATGTCTTTTAGTGCCTCAATAAGGATCATTCATTGTCCTTTGAATTTGCAGCCATGAACAAACATCTTGAGGGATTTCTTGTGCATTTGCACCTGAATTAACCACACCACAGCTGTGACTCAGAGTCCACTTTGTCCTTGCAAAGCAGGCATGTAGCACCATCAACAATTCCAAATTTCCAATTCTTTCCAGCATTCTCCATAAACAGACCAACCTAGGAATAATAGAAACATCTCGGAATGTGTTCCATGAAACTCAAGCGATCTTGCTAGGCTGCTGCTAATGTTTTTAAGTTGGAGAAAAAGTCAAAGGCTATCTTCAAAAGTTTTGGAGATAATGATGGAGGGAATATGTTGGATAAGATGGAAATCTTCTCCTACACCACTGCTGTCACTCTCGGTTGTGCCTTTCGAAGGTTGTTGAAGCCTTATGCAAAGGCTGTTGGAGATAGCAAAAGCTTTAAAGCATTGAAGAGAATGGATGTAACTTATTCCTATTGGAATCTTTTCCAATTGATAGCAATGCACGATTAGGAACCTCTTGAGTTGTGGCAAGGCACCTTCTTGTATTTTGCATTCCTTCAAATTGGGCAAGTCCCTTAGTCTAAGCTCTTGTAGTTGTGGAAGTCCTGTGAAAGTTAATCTGGACCCAATGTACGACTCCTCTCTTAGGGTAAGAAACCTGAGCTGTCCAAGTTGAGCTAGAGCTACCTTCAGATATTCCTCATTTTCAATCTGGCTAAAAGCCAAGTACAAACTCAAAAGGTTAGGAGGAAAAAAGAAAGGCAATTGTTTTCTTACCTTTCCCCACAACACAAGACTCTTCATGAGTCGACAATGTGTGAGTGTTAACTTGTCGAAATCATATTCCAACATCGATTCCTCCTTAAGATAAAGGTACAGGGTATGCAGGTGGTTAGATGGATTGCTGACAAATCCATTTACAGCTTCCAGTTGAGATTGACTGTGTATCCCTCTCAGTTTCAATTCTCTCAGACCAACCCAAACAGTCCGTAGTTCATTAGTCAACCATTTTCCAGCTGGTGACTCCAAACTTTGCAGGTTTCTGGACTTATTCACCTCTAAGACTGAATTTGAAATTGCACCACAAGTTAAACAAAGATGTCTAAGATGCTCCATGTTACAGAACATGTTATTCTTCACCTCTGCACCATCCCCACTATATATGAATGTCAACAAGTTTCTTAATCTTCTTATAGATTCTGGAATTGTGCCACTGCACCATCGGATTTTCAAGTACCTTAAGAGAATCAAGCTTCCTATTTGCTCTGCTGAGTTGCTTAACTCAACCTTTTGGAGAACCAAAACTCTAAGCAGCTTCATGTCTGCATATGGCAACTGGACATTTGTTATTGCTATGCCACGATCTCCTAAACAAATAAGGGACCTGAGATACCGATTGAACGTTGGAATTGACTTCCTGCGTGAATCAAAACACCAAGTGCATAATTGTTAGTTTCCCATTCCCAGTTTCTAGTTTTAGACACTTTCCCATTTCTTCCACTTTCTACATGTTCTCTTCCATTTTTCTAAAATTTATTTATTAGGTCTTTTATAAGATCGGGAATTAACTATTTGCTTTCCATTATAAAAAGGTAGTAGCTGAAATTTTGTTTTCAGATTTGAAACTGGAATTGAATACACTTTGACGATTCCTCACAAAAGTGGCTGATTTGTGAGATACTTGCATTTCAGATTTGTTTTCCTTTTTTTTTGGTAGGAATGCATTTCAGAATTCTATTTCCTAGGAATGAGATTCTTGCTTCTAGTGGGTTCTATCTTGATGTATACTAACAAGTCTTTTCCTCTATCATCCTAATTTCCACTGTAAAAACAATATCTAGTGTTAAAAATAGACAGTATGTGAAAATATTAGTCTACAATAAGAACTATAATCTATACATTATATGTTATTTTAAAAGAGGGGTGGGGGATTTGACATAATAGGTTGATTAACAAGTACTTTATAAGACAATTTCATTAAGCAAGTAAAACAAAACATTACTTTGAATATTGAAAAAGAAATGTAGTGCACACTGAACCATCATAAACTAAAACATTGTTCAATGATAAAATTTAACAAAAATAATCAGCAAATAATTATTCATTAAAAGTTATTTTGTTAGCTAAGATTGATGCTTATGGCATACCGTAGAAAGATAATAGATCGATGTGACATTGATCCAGCGGAGGCTGAGACTGAGGCTGATCGAGATGATATGTGAAAGAAGTTCAAGTCCTTAGCCTTCTCTATGCAAAGATCTCTCAATAGATCATGAATCCGAATAACACTGACTTTTCCTTCACTATCCGTGTCATCAACTTGAACCAAACATCTCTGGATCAAATCATGTAAAAATAACCTACCTACTTCCTCAAGTGACTCACTCTCAAGGCACTGTTCTGATTTTATAAACCCTTCCGCTATCCATAATAAGATCAACTCTTTGGCATTTATTTGATCATCTTCACAGAAAATGCCCAAATAAAGAAAGCATGGCTTCAAGTGATAAGGCAAATCAAAGTAACTCAGTTCCAACATTTCCTTCACAGGACCATAATCATGGAAACTTTTGTTGTATCTCATTATCCTTGAGCTCACATCATTCTTAACACTCTCCCAATCTTGTATCGTGTTCTTTGTACTCACGATTCCAGCAACTGCAACGATAGCAAGTGGTAACCCGTTGCATTTTTCTAACATCTCCTTTCCCAATTGTGCAAAGTCTCCATCATCCTCAAAATTACAAATGCCTTGCCAATTCTTGCGAATTATTGTGGAAAATAGATCCCAACTTTCTCCTTGTGTGAGGCAACGAGCTTTATGGATATGAATTCCATCTCGAATGGGAAACTTAATAATCTCTTCATTACGAGTAGTAATCAAAACACTACCACTCCCCATTCTACAAGATGGAAATATTGTTGAAAATAATTCCTGCAGAGCTTCCATCTTCCACACGTCATCGAGAACAATTAAACATGAATTCCTCTGAAGAAATGCTTGAAGCTTAGAAACATAGAGCAGTGTTTCACCTTTTGGAAGTTGAATTCCAACCTGCACACATATCTCATGTAGGAGGCGAGGAGTGTCCCATTCACAAGATATACAAACCCAAGCATGACTAGTGAATCGTTCCACGATTTCTTTGTGGCTGTAAAGCTTTTTCGCAAGAGTCGTTTTTCCCAACCCACCCATGCCAACAATTGCCAAAGTAGTAATGACATGTGTACCTTCCCCTCCAACTAATTTTGCAACAAGACCTTTCACATCCTCGTCCAAGCCAATGATGACTTCATCATTAACAATTTGTGGTTGAGTCAAAATCCTTCTCTTGTGGTTGACTTGGGAGAGATAGCTCGGGAGTTGATATCCTTTTGGCCTATCAATGGTCTCTCTGAGGATATCTTTGAGTTCTCGAACCTGCTCTATCATTTGACGTGTGCGTATAAGAGGATTTGAGCTAGAGACGAATGCCTTCAATTTCTTTAATATGCTTCCATGGCTTCTATCTTCCGCTTCTTGGTAAAGGGTGTCCAGCAAGTCTTCAATCTGGGGCGCAAGCTCCCTCAAGTGTTGGAGTTGAGTTTGCAACACCTGAGTTATGTTTGCTTGTTGTTCGATCTTATCTATGTCAAGGAAGTAGCTCTCCATCATCTGCAACTCCTTTCTTAAACTATTAACTGCACTCTTTGTATCCATGGTCAATGATATGAACTCATTTTCCATGTAAACTGCAAATCGCTCAAGGATGAAATTGAAAGGTTCAAAGCTCATTGTGAATTTGGTGGCTAGTGAAGGAGAGGGGGATAGTTCTTATGTTGATTTTTATAGAATGAGTTGATAAGGTTGAATTCAATGGTGGTCGTGGTCTGGTGGGTATGTTGATTAAAAGGTTGGGGGGGGGGGGGGGGGGGGGCTGATGTTATGAACCAAAATAAAGATAAGTCAATGGTGGGGTATGGACGCTATTATCAATCACCAATTGATTAAGTTGGACTAATCACAACTTTTAAAAATGGGCATGGGCGTTGTCCTAACTTTTCCTTTTTAATGGCCAGGTAAGTTTGAACCCGTTATTCTGAAGGACCTGTATTTTATTAGGGAAAGAGATCCCATGAATTTGCAAATTCATGGGTGAATTTGGGCAAATCTCAACCATTAAAAAAGTAATTTGACTCAGGATGATTACAGTTCATTGGATCCCATTCACAGAGATTGATTGAACATCTTGTTGAAGTTTGAAGATTTCCTTGGATGAGATTGGTTGGTAATTGTATCTCAATTTTGCTGACAGAATATAGATAATGTAATTTAATTCTTCATCAGCAATTCAGCATTTACAATATAGGGTTTGAATTGACGAAATTGATCTGCAGTTGATTTTCTTTTTTCACAAAGACAGAAATTTTGAAGGAATGATCGTTGGAGTTATTCGATTCAAAGGAAACTCTCAGGAGCGACGATCTCAGATCTCCTAAACGACCTTCAAATTGAAATTATTTTCGCAACTAACCTAGAAACTCGAACAATGCAGGAAACAATAAACAAAATTCCAATGGCGATCGATAAACTAACCTGACAGCAACGACGAGATGAATCAAGCTTCACGAATGAGCTGGCGTTGGGAGTCGGAGATCAAAACTGCGATCAAATCTAACACCAAATCCATGCCAGCATAGCAAAAAAAAAAAAAAAAAAACTAGGTCCCTGACTTCCAATCAAAGCCCTGTCAAATTCGATCCAATTTCAATAGGAAGGCTCAGGATTGAAATCAAACCCATAAAAGGATGAATGGAGGGAGAAATAAAGAAGCGCCGGGTATTAGAAATAAGGAATTTGGAGCAAAGGCAGTGGTAGAGACAGAGTGACACCATGAACGAGTGAAACCCAAGTGCAGACTGAAAATCTACCGGCGGTATAAGTCGGTTAACCAGTTTTACTTTTTTTTTTTTTAACCGGAAATAATTTGGCAATAAGGTCGAACCTTATATGCCAAGAGCATCCAAACGGATGAAATTACGAAGCACCGAGTCGTCAGGTGTCGTTGAACCAGTGAAAGCAAGGTCGAGGTGCGATAAGCGGTCCGCAACTCGATTTGCTTCCCTATTGACATGACGAATCTCATATGAATGGAAATAGCCTAGGGAGACTAGATTGTCTAAGACAATCATTTCAGACTCACCAGTTGGCATCCATACCCTACCCATAGGCTGTTGATAATGGTGAAGTTATCACCTTCAATTATTAGGTTAGTTATATTGAGTTCTCGGACAGCGTTGATTCCATATCAGAGTCCCAAACCCTCCGAGCCAGAAATCAAGGGGATTGAGGAGGCCCCGACCCGCAGTAAATCGAGGTTCCCATATGGTTCTTGATGACAAATCCAAAGGAACCCACAGAGGAAGCGGAGAAAGCTCCGTCAAAATTAAGCTTGTAGGTTCCTAATAGGGGGTTCCATCTAGCTCTTCATCCGGTTTTACTTTGATTGCCAATAATAGGTAGTATTTTTTAGGTGTTTTACTTTGATTGCCAATAATAGGTAGTATTTTCAACCGGTTTTACATTTAAGAGGTTGACCCTCTCACTCACAAACGACTCAATGTTTTCAAGGAAATTCGAACTTCGAATTTGAAAACTATTTTACTTAATTGAAAATGATGCTCTATTAAATATTGTAGAGAAATACTAAATAGCTAAATTTTGGTAAATATTTCGTTCAACTCAACATTTCACATTTGTATTAAATAAGTTTTTAATCCATTAAATGAGTCATTATATATTTAACATTTCTATTCACATGTCGTTTTACATGGAAAATAATTTAATATTTAACGGAAAGACTATCCATTAACTTGGATATAAATCTTTTCTATATCCACGTGTCCTTTTAAACGTAAATTGTCAATTGACCAATTTCCAAAGTATTAGATTTTTTTATTAGGAAAGAAATCTAAATATCAAACAAACTATTATTTGATAAATCAAGAGGTTGAAAGCTCGATAGATGAATAAATCATCATGAAAAATTAAAATATATATATAAAAAAAATAATTACCTTAACACAACAGATCGTGAAAGTAGTCGGGCTAGTAGAAAAGTTTTTGTCCGGAGTACCAAGCTTTATTTGAAGAATGAAAAATAATTATGAAAATGAACCTTTGCATTTTTTTTATGTAAAATAAAGATTAGGAGGGGCCGCCCGCAGACGAATTCCTTTCCAGTGCACCCTTGCGGACGAGAACTAGCAGTTTTGGATCATCTTCCAAGCCACCGTCGACAGGGCTACTATAGGCAAGACGTGCAATATGGTATGCTACAACATTTATTCCCTGAAAATATGACGAATAATAACATTAGAAAATGAAATTGCATTTTTGTTTGCAAGGATTAATGTAAAAGAAAAAAAAGAAAAACAAAATTACTAAAAAAATGATATTTTTATCCTTGATCGAATATGGGTTTAGTCATTTAGATGTTGAATATAAGGGTGTTGGCTCGAGTTAGTTTTGGTGCAATTATTGTGTATGTTATTCCAACTCTTGGTGTGGGATTCGAATTGTTTATCGGAATATGGTCATGTTGCTCGTTACAACAACTTTTTACAATAGATGCTATTCTAGATAGAGTATCGTCTTTACCTCTTTTTATGAGGTCTTTGTTTCTCTACCAGCTCTTTACACCGGTAGAAGTTTCATTTATTGTTGGACATATATACGTCTTTTCTTCAAGTTAATCTTTCTTCGTCACTTTTTTTTGTCTACTAACTTGCTTGCAATTCTTTATCGATCTATTATTTCATTTTTTTAACGTTTTTTGTCTTGATTTTTTTCAACCCATTAACACAATGGTAACTTAAATTCTTACTCCATACTTTATAAAAATTAATATTTTACTATACTTCGTACATGTAACTAAAAAAATAATGAAAGATGACAGTTTTGAAAAAATACGTTGAAAATTCAATACTTTGGAAACATTTCAGATTAAGATGCATTCACAAAATTGACAAATTTCGATTAAAGTTAAAATATTCAGCTAAAGAGCCTAAAATAATCATTTAGGCGTAATATTGGATTAAAAATAATATTAAGAAAAATCCAAAGTGGAGGGAAAAATAAAATAAAATCGAAACGGAGACGTCACAAGAGTCGTCGGAGGCGGCAAGGAGGTCTTCAATAAATCCTAAATCGGTGATAGATGATGGACGTCGTACTTGTCGATCCAATTGCAGGGTGGGCCGGTGGAGAGAGAAAATATCTCTGCACCCCCAAACTGACTTGATACACACAAATTTGCCCAAATTCCTCATGGATTTGCAATCGAATGGAAACGAATTCCTTCCAGATGAATGCCTTCGAGACGGAAGATTCGATGATCAATCTTTCGATTTGACCTCTAAATTCTTCCTTGATGGCGCCGGTCCGGTCTTCCTCTCCGTCGATTCCACCGGAATTTCATGGAAGCGGGATGATTCTGCCTGTGATGTATGCTTTTGCTTTTGCTCTTCGCCTCAATTTGATGTTTATGATTTGTGTTTTTTTCTATTTTTTGGTCGGCTGCGAAAATTAGGAAGAGTCGCTGCTGGTGCTTCCGTTCGATGATTTTGTTTCTTGTTCGGTTAGAGGGAGAGGGGATGTGATATCCAAATGTCCAATCTTTGGAGTTTTGGTGCCTCTGAATTGGTATTATTGCTCCCCGGATTTGGTTAGTGCTTGCAATGTGTGGAAGACATGGCTGTCTCAGATTCACAATCTAAGCCAAGCATAGAGTTTTATTATCACGAAATCAACAGCTTGGTTGTGTTATGTCTTCCATTCCCTCTGAGTATGAATGTATGATTAGTTAGGACTTAGGTCTGAAACAAGTGTAATCAGTTTGTCTGATAATGTAATCCATAAACTTGATTTCGAGCAAATGAATGCAGAATATGAAAACTGTGAAAGCCTAACTAACCTTATGTAAGATTGACAGCGTGACTACCATCTCAAGATATATCTGATACAAGCAATTTCCAGTGAGGTAATGGTATAGTGCCATTGCCATT
Source organism: Persicaria maculosa (assembly GCA_963922045.1). Lineage (NCBI taxonomy): Eukaryota > Viridiplantae > Streptophyta > Magnoliopsida > Caryophyllales > Polygonaceae > Persicaria > Persicaria maculosa. Next base: position 54,891,726 of record OY998268.1, read on the forward strand.
CTGCTAGTATTGGAAGCAATCTAGAATGCAATATACGGGATAATGCAAGAGGGAATAAATTGATTTGTAGGATGATGGGAAATGATAACATGTTTTATGTAGTAGTTTATGGCAGTTTTGCTCTTTTTGTATGGGCAGTCTTTTTTTTTCCCTCTAGCAGTTGAAGTTGATCATTTGTCAGCAGGACGAATCATCTTGCTTGCGAAGAAAACTTGTTTCAATCAGTACAGCTAACATCAAGTTTTCTGAGATATATGCTGCTGAGTTAGCTGACTATGGTTTAGTTCAGCAATATGTACCTCCTGTTGCTGGGTGGTGCTTGTTGAAAAATCAGTGTTATGAGGTAGGTGGTTTGATTTTCGCCTGTTATCACTCTTACTGGATTTTATTGAGTTTATACTTCCAAGGTATTTATGCAATTTTTGTGTATCAGATGCACCGGTTTAGGGTTCATGGTGTCCAGATATCAAAGACTGATTGGGTGTCAGTTGTCTATACGTTTGGTCATGCTGACCTTCATGTATGTAGAACATTTGTGAATCAAATTAATGCTTGCCTGAAGAAGGAGCTGGGAAGACCCAAGAGTCTTATGGTACAGTAGACAATTTCAATATGCTTTTGGAGCTTTTTCATCATGGTTACATCTCTAATCAAGTAGAGGTGTGATGGTTTGAAGGGTTTCTAGTGCTTTCTACCCTTGTCTAAACCTTCCTCCTGCATGGGCAGGTATTTGTCAATCCATTGAGTGGTAAAAAGAAAGGCCAAAGGAGTTGGGAAGTTGTGGCTCCAATATTCTCTCGCGCTAACATCAGGACAAAGGTGGAACATTAAGCATGTTTACTAAATTCTTTTGTAGGGGCCTGCGGTCTTAGAGGCCTTGACATAGAGAAAATACTTATGGTTTTATGTTTTATATTTTGACACTGCTGAAGCTGTGATGATTTAATCTTGATTTCTAACCTTAAAGGGAGTTACCTTCTAGAGCTTCCTAATAATATTGCATCCTTGCAAAAGATATGTGCAAATTGGTTTCTGAGTTTTGCTGTTGGCTGAACGTTATTCAGGTAATTGTGACAGAGAGGGCAGGGCATGCATTTGATACAATGGCATCCCTGGAAAACCAAGAGCTTAATTTATATGATGGTGTGGTTTCCGTAGTAAGTCTCTTCATACACCTATACACCAGTGTAAATTACAAGTCAAGACTTGTTCCTGGTGAAATCTTGCAAAAATATTTTTTTAGTTGAGATTGTTTACAATAGTGAATGAACTAGAAATATAAGATTAGATGCCAATAGATACATACTTGATCCATTTACAATAGTACATCAGCAGTTAAAGCACAATCTTATTGAGAAAAATAAAACCTGGAAAGCTGAATCTAAAATCTCCCATCATATTTCCCATCATTTCTCTCAATCCTTCAAATCTTGTATAGTAAAATCATTGAATTGTTGAATTTTTTAATACACATCATCTCAAAATTTGTCTTGTGCCTAATTTGGTGCTAAATATTCTGGCCTTTGGTTTGTATCAGCCATTCTGATTTTGACATTCAATGTGTGTTTCTGCAGGGTGGTGATGGGTTGTTCAATGAAATCCTGAATGGATTTCTTTTGTCGAGACTAAAGGCTCCTTTTCCTCCAGTCCCACCAGATTTTTTTGGTTCTCACGATACTGAACGGTTCAGTTATTTTTCTGATCCAAATGAAGCGCCTGCCGGTACTTCTGAAAATGAAGACCAGTCTCCTCTTCTTCCAACTATGGAATGTAATGGATCCGGGTTCCCATGCTCCAGTATGTGCTCCTGTTCTTGTTTGTCTTCCTGTTAAATTTTATTTTGACATTTGTTTCACTTTTCTAAAGTTGATGCTTGACATTTTAGGAGCAAACGACACTTTAGGTGAGGCAGGTTAGTGTTTGCTACTTGGACATAGTTGAAATCAAATAGCTTTGCTAATGGCACTGTTGCTTATAACATTCTAAGGAATTTCCATGAAGAAATGTGTACAATGAAAATGTTGATATAAATGATTCTGAATTTTGCTCTTTTTGTCTCTCTTTTGAAATTAGAGAATCGAGGTGCAAAGCTCGGTCTCCCAAATGAAAATTTCAGATTCGGGCTCATTCCTGCAGGTTCAACTGATGCTGTTGTCATTTGGTATGCTCCTTGGTGTATGTATTCATTGCTTTCCTTTTCCCTTTGTAGTTCATATTATATAGGCATTGCCTTCTTTACATTTCAAATATCTTATGGTGGCTTGTGGGAGCCTTTTGTACCTGGTTCAGTATAATTGCATATTTATTTTGGTTTTGATATACACATTTAACATGGTTCTAGTTGGAAAAGTTTAGTAAATTATTAGCAACTAATATTACATGTTAGATACTAAAAGAAACTTTTTCTGGTAAATGGTAAAAAAAAAATTTGTGCTACCAAATGCTACCAGATTTACGCTAAATCAAGCATTCATATAACATCATTCCATTTTGATCTTGTTCAATACATATGTGTAGTTTAAGGCACCATATTGAATAAACTGTAATCAAATGTCTTTTTTTTGCAGCACTACAGGAGCTAGGGATCCTATAACATCAGCGCTTCAAATTGTCCTTGGTAAACGTGTTTCTCTTGATATAGCTCAAGTTGTGAAGTGGAAGACAACCTACGAAACAAAAGAAGAACCCTCTGTACGCTACACAGCTTCTTTTGTTGGGTAACTCGTTATTGTTACTTTCTTGAGTGTGGCTAGCTACTTCCCTCTTTTCTTCAAGGTTTAATTATTTTCTTACTGTTGTGCATTTAACATTGTTGAAACATCAGTGGGCCTTGGAATCTATTTTAACCAACCATTATAGTGGAAGAACTCTGAAGGGTAAAAGGGTTCCTTTTGACCTTAGTAGCTTTGTGTTGCCCTTTTCAACCATAGACATTAACTGATTCAGATCTGATGGATCACAAGGGATTGCCTATTGGATTGATCCCCTTCAAAATTTTCTGCTGATGTATTAAATCCACAAGGATCACTATGTTTCAACTTATAGATCTTGCCATGTCATCATTGCTTCCTGTATCTATTTCTGTTATATTTACCATTGTTTTTTTTAAAAAATTTTTTGCTGTCTAGTGGGTGGTGGAGACCTACTTATTCCTTTGATTTGTTTTGACATTCACAGTTATGGTTTCTATGGAGATGTAATTATGGAAAGTGAAAGATACCGCTGGATGGGGCCTTCACGCTATGATTTTGCTGGAACAAAAGTGTTTTTAAAACGCAGGTTAGTCCATCTGACCAGATGTTACGCAGTTATGCATCCTTGATTTCAGGCCCCAAATGCAATGAATTGGACATAGAAAACTCGTGATTGGGTTCACATGGTATCCCCTTGACAAGAGACACTTTTTTTTTTGGTGTGCTGACAAGACATCTAGAAACATGAATTAGTATACTATTTATTCTCTCTCTTGTAATGAACCAGTTATCTTCTTTACTATATAATCCTGCTTCCTGGACAAAGGGGAATTAACCCAGTACCCCCACACTCACTGAACCTCCTGCTGTTAAGCTGGAGATAATTCTATTTATATCTTGATATTCTAAGTTGGTGACACTTTTATCCAATAGGTCTTATGAGGCAGAAGTAGCCTATTTGGAGGTGAAATCTGAGCAAACAAGTCCAGGTAATGAGGAAGACCAGGTAGTTGGCAAGGTAGAAGCAAATAATGGTGGAAAATGTGAACGTGTAATTTGCCGAGCCAACTGCAAAGTCTGTAGTGATGTACAACAACCTGGAACTCCCCCTTCTGGCACCGGACAATGGCTTAGAAGCAGAGGGCGTTTCATTAGTGTTGGATCTGCCGTTATCACTTGCAGAAATGAGAGGGCACCTGATGGTTTGGTTGCTGAGGCTCACCTGTCTGATGGCTTTCTGCATCTAATCTTGATTAAAGAATGCCCTCGACCATTATATTTAAGGTGAGTGGTACTCTCAGATTTGCTAATGCCAGAGTATAAACAATTGTTCTCAACTTCTCGTTATGATCATTCATCTTTCATTAGCTGTACAATAAATTGGATAATGCAACATGACAGCATCTTATTGTGAAGCATTTTTTCCCTGTGATTAACAATAGGCATCTACTGGAACTCGCGAGAAAAGGAGGGAGCCCCTTGGATTTCAAGTTCGTGGAGCACCATAAGGTACTCTTTAAACCCACCAAATCCCCCATTCCACAAAAATGTACCAAGAAAAAGGAGACGGAAAACAAAACAGAGAAACTCAGCTATAATATTTTTGGTTTATTTAGGATAAATTGTTGCCTTGAAAGTCATTGATTCTCCTATTGACAGACACGGGCTTTCACTTTCACATCAGTCGGTGAGCAAAGCGTCTGGAACTTGGATGGCGAGCTCCTTCAAGCGCATAAGCTTTCAGTACAGGTTTTTCGTGGTCTTATCAGCTTATTCGCAACAGGTCCTGAAGTTTAATATAAAGTTATAGATTCTGAGGCTGTTTAGGTCTTTTTTCCTTGGTTAGAGTTGCCTCACAAGAGCCAAAAAGGGCGACATTTTTGCTTGCATTTGTGTGTATATTATGGATGGTTATAGTATAAAATGTATTGTGCACCAACCAATACTCCTTCCAATGTCAATGGTGCCTTCACTTATCTGGCATGTACTGTAGTCACCTGAATCCATTGGCACTTGGCCATTGAGTGTTGCCCTTTCTTCCTTGCTGGGCTAATGGGCTTGTACTATAATTAATGAAAAAATGTGTATTTTTTCCCTTTCTTCGTTGTGATCCAAATTAGTGTGGAAAGCAAACAAAAATGTGTATTCTTCATTATGTGTTTTTTTTTCAATTTATTATTTTGGCAATATAGATACCATTGATGGGATCAACAATGATTGATGAAGCTTTGTCTCACATTAAGAATGCATGATTATTCCATTCAAGACAAAGTTATAGAAGTGTTCTTATGAAATAAAAATTTAACACAGCGCTCATGTATTATGATAAATTATGGAAATTTTATGTGATTTTCGGATCCATATATTGGATTTGTATTATAAAGTGTACACTATGCAAGCTTGAGCTTGGTAGTTATAAAATTTTGTGGGAGTACCTGCCATATTTTCGGATCCATAGCTTGCACACTATGCAAGCTTAAGTTTCGTCAATAGTGCTTCACTTTTTTTTTTTTTCAATTAATTATTTAATGTTAATATCCTGAGATTCGATACTAGACAACCCATTATACCAAAAAATTAAATATGGTGCATCAAATATATATTCTCTAAAAAAATAATCTATAGTTTATAGATTGGTTTGGTTTATATTAGGTGCACCGTACACTACTTGGACAATCCTCTTTCTTCATGTATTAGAAAAATTAATATTCAATTTTTGGTATATTTAGACAATAAACAATATAAATAAAGTTAACTTTAATAATTAATATCAACTAATTAAACACTATAGTGAACTTTCAAATAAACTGTATTTAAAATAGAGTTGAAGTATCCATTTTGTAGCTGTTAGCTGCCACTATAGTGAATTTTCAAATAAGGTGTATTTTAATTTAGAAACCTACTTAGAAAACTATTTTCAGCGAATAAAAATATTCTTCGGCTTAACGCGCGTATGTAGCTTTTGACAAATTCTTAGATTCCAATTGGAACCATAAATTTGGCCTTATTTTTCACTATTCATACCCAACGTGCATGCAATTTTCGTTTAATTAATTATAATATTTAATTCTAAAACCGCTCTGTAACTTTCAAAACCACTTATCCCTTTTTTTTTATATATATATTCGATTAATCCTCACAATAGCTATCTTGTTGGGACAGCCGACGTGCTTATAATATATTTTTAATTATAAATGGGAGGAATAATTAAATCAAACTCTTCAAATTAATATGACATCAATTCTTTATTCACAACAATTTTGATAATGTCATTCAATTCCTTGTATTGTTATCAACTGTACTAATACAAATGAATAAAAAAAAAGAGGATTATATATAAATATGAACTACATCATATACTATAGTATATATTATCATAATTAAAAAATTCGATATCCACCATATATACAAAAGGTCAAGTTATAGGTAAGGAATTTGAATATCAGTCAAACCATTATCTGGTAATTCGACGGACTGACCGTCATAATACAACAAAAATCAAATAAACAATTAAATGAAAAACTCATGTAGGGCTTGATCCCTTTATAAATCTTTACTTTTCTTTTTGTCAAACGAACTTTACTTCAACCATTACTTTACTGTATAACACCCCTAGCTAGCTACCAAACACCATCAAATGGCATATTAGATTAATAATTTGCCTAAATCATGTTTGTGGATATACGGAGTATATATTAATTAAGATGCAATGATTAATTCTATAATATTTAAAAGGGGATCGAAGTGCATGCATGTATAATGTACGTACATACACATATACATTTCTAAGGGCAACTCCAACATCTATTGCACGTATTCTTAAGAAAGTAGAGGTTTTAAAGAATATAGAAGTTTTAATTATGATTCCAATAGATTATGCATCTCTTATCTATCAGGAATGGATCGAGGGATGGGTTGGGGTTTACTCCAATCTTTTCCATTTTTATAAAATAAAATAATAAGTAAAATATTAAGGAAAAAACTATTTGTTCATTAAATTAATTAAAAGTTTTGTTAATTAAAATTTTGCATATAAAAAAAAGTCAGTGATTCGAATCCCTCCTCGCCCATAACATTCCCCTTTTGGTTTTGGAAGGACCTATCTCTGTAGGTATAGGAAAATCATGATCGGGTTAGCTTAATTACCTAGTTTACTCAAAATTTAATTTATGGTTCCTTGCATGTCTCTTATATTATATCTTAAGGCTACATATATAACATTTTTTTTAAATTTATCTTTAATCAAATTTTTTCCATAATCCATAGTTATTGTTTTTTTTTTAAATGTATTGATGAGATATGAAAACTTCATAAAGTTAAAATAATAAGTTGTCTAAGGCTTATATTATATTTATATAGTAAAAGATCAAATCGTTTATGCCTATAAAAATTAAATAATCAATTATAATTACGTATTCTCACGATAAATTTTTTTACAAAGAAGTTATTTGACTTTAATGTATTAGGAGATTTATTTAAATTTAATATTTGGTTATTTTAAATTATAGATCTGAATTAGTAGAATGAATGTGTATTAATATAAAAAAATTATATCAAAAAAATTTGAAAGAATATATATGTATATTATCAGAATTTTGTTTGATTCTATATTAGTTACATAATAATTAAAAAGTATTAAAATAAATTAATTAGCCAATGGAACGACTATTAATATCAAAATTTGTTTAAAATAAAAAAAGGCACATGCACACGGTGTTGTCACTAAGACCAGTGGGGTTCCATACTAAAACCAATTGGACCACACCGTTCTGATACAATGTTAAATTCTAGTGGGCCGTATATGACGTGGGGGTCACGCACGTCCAAGCGCATCATGCGCTAATCAAGCCGAACACACAAGACTAGTGAAGTTCCATCCTAAAACCAATTGACGTTAGAAGAAGTAGCTCACCGACTTATATGCAAGGCTTGAATTCCTTATATTATAAATGTGGGAAATGGGATGCTCATTTCACATCTTCCACAATAGCCGCTAACGTCAACCCTAAGAGCATCTCCAACATATTCTCCATTTTGGGGATTTTGGAGAATTTTATGGCGTTTTTTATCCAACAGATTCCTCATCTCATTCTAAAAAACGGGGAAACAACAGAAAAAATAGAGAGACCGACTTCCCTAAATCTATAGCATTCTACAAAAGTAAATCATTCTTCAAATCTTAAAAATGAAAAAAAGCTAGTGTTGGAGTTGAAGCAAAAATAATTTGAAGAATATGTATTTTGTTTTTCTATTTTTGAGAAATTTTAGAGAAACCGTTGGAAATGGTTTAACACTACGTAGTGTGTCGTCGTTCTTCATCCAGAATCAACAATTCAATCTCCTCGCCCCATTCATTCATATCTTCGTGAATTCGTGGAGGATAGATTTATTCCACCATACCCACAGGGAGGATCGTATTCACTGCCCACAGGGAGTCCTGATGTACTGCTGGCTAGCGGTGTCACTGTTTGGTGATGCTTGGGGTCGAGTTGTAGTCTATGTTGTCTCTAGCGTTTTTGGATTAGGTTTCGTTTGTTCGCTTGGTTTTGTTGCTTTCCACCTTTTATACTGCACCTTTTTATTTTATGTTGTATGTTTGACGGTCTTCCGACTTCGTCGACCACTCGAATCTCGAGGTGTCAGGATTGTCTAACCCTCAAATTATTGCTTAATAAAAAAAAGTTCCACCACCGCCACAATAATCATCCTTTCATCAATTTATCATTAATTAAAATATAAAAGATATATAGTTATATTGATAAAGAATTCAATCTTAATTATAATTTTATAATTTAATTTTGCTTTCACTTACAAGTTGTAACTATATATACCGCCTTTTTTTTCGAAGCAGGATAATAATTCAGTTATCTAGACAAGCCTAGAGAAACCGAGAGACCGGACAAGCTAGTAGATGGACTAACCATCATGTACAACCAAATTAAATAACAAAAGCAAATGACAGAAAAGAAAAGCTCGAAACAAAGAACAGAAATGAAAATGCGAAAATAAATAAACGTGCAAGCTATCCTACACCGTAAAACAAAACCAACATGACAGACGAATCAATCAGCCAACGGAGGATGCACACAGAGAATCCTGGGGACACTAGCGGACATCTCAGATTATGGACTCTGAAGAGCCATCAGATATCGATCGCAAATCCACGACGTCTTCGGATACAACAAATCAAAACACCGATCACAAGAGGCCTGCATCACAACAAGAACAACACAGAACACCAGACCGCAAATCCAAAACCAAGCCAAACCATTGCTCAATAAAGAAATCCAACCCGTCTCAAAACCCTTCAGGACGATAACGAGATCGTAGGAGACTACTAGGTAGTCAAAATAGAGGTGTCTGAGACGAGACATAGCAAGAAATTGAACAACAATCGAAAAACAAGGGAAAAAATAGACGGAATGGAAAGAAAAACCCCTAAAAAAAGTCCCGACAGTGAAGGTCGGCCAAGTGAGCAAGGCGGTTTTATTTTTTTTTTCCAAATCCTTTGAATAAGTAAAACATGACCCCTCGGAATTTGAATAGCTTTTATTTTATTAGTTTGATATAACTATTTCACTTTATTTAATCTATTTCCTTCCACGTGGAACTTAAAATATACGTAGTATAATTAATTAACCTCTTTTTTTTTAGTTTTTGTTTAATATAGTTTTGTTCTCAGTCAATGTTCATTTTATCAAAGCCTATACGGCCTATTTAATCTCATAATGTTCATTTTTTAAAGTTCGAATATAATTATGTACATTTGTGAAATAAATAAACTACGTAACACATATATCTCACAATTTGATCACCAGATTTGTTGATCCATAATTTGGACATTCGATGATGATAAAAATGGGATTTGAATAATTGGATCGAACACTTTATGAAAATATCATTGTTGAAGTTTTGAAACTTTTCAATGTCTGAATTCATTACAAATTCTACTAAATTCAGTGTTAGTTTAATCCAAACAACCTTATTTCATGCATTTTTTTGGCATAGATTTATAATTTTTTGTTATATTTCAGAGAAAAATTGACCAATCTTTAATTGGTATAAAATGGATTAATTAATTAATAGTATTAAATTTGAACCAAATATGTAATGTAGGACCTGATACACATTTAGACTTTATACATTCTTCATGCGCGTCATTAATTATTTCAAAACAAGTTTTTTTCCCATATAAATATAATAACAACAGTTATTATAATCAGCCTCAACAACACTTCCTTTAAAAGTGAGGAAAAACTCTTGTTAATAAAAAAAAAAAATACAGTATATAGTAAGAAAAAATGGACTTTTCCAATATTCCATGGTGGGCACTGAGATATGAATACAACGTGCATCAGAGTTAACACATCCACATAGAGTATCTCCAGTTTGAATTGCATTAATACGTGCTAACTTCACTTTTTCCCCCTTCGATTTGCTTACTCATTATCCAAGGCGTTGCTAGTTGCTACCCCTCTCCCTCAAAAAAAAAAAATTAAAAAGGTCTGAAATTGCACAAAGATAAGGGGGATCATACTCCAGATACAAAGAAAGCATTAACTTTCAGGAGATTTATGCAAATTTCAACATCTTTTCATATCAGCTAGCTGGTACTCTCTTTTCCTCCAATCTGTTGATCTTTTTTTTTGTCTTGGTTTTACAAGTCTTGGAGATGTTGTGTGAAACATCTGATAAGGTAGCAAGTTTTGAGCAAGATGATGTCTGGGTGATGAAATTTGATGTGTTTGTGAATTTGGGATTATTCTCTTTTGATGTGTGTATTTTGGACAACAAATTTGGGGCTACAATGTTTAGATGTTCCAATGCAGTTATTATGTTTGTTGAAATGTCTAATATGTTGTCATTCACTGGTTGATCAAAAGACTCTCTTGATCACATATTAGCACACTGGTTGATCAAACTGATATCTTGTTCAATTTCTTTGCTTACTTTCAATGTGGATCATCACAATTCACAACTCATGGCTAATATTGCTAAACAAATGAAACCTGTCATGTATGTTTTTTTGGTGCAGAGAAGCCTTGTGGTAGGTAGTGGAGAAGAGATGGAGGAGAAAGCTGGAGGAGGGCATGTGGTGGCAGTTGCTCTAAATGGCGGATCAAAGAGCAAGTATGCTATTAAGTGGGCATTAGAAAAGTATCTCCCTGAGGGCAAAGTTTCATTCAAGCTGTTACATGTCTACCCTGTGATCACCGCTGTCCCTACCCCGAGTAAGCAAAAATTTTGAAACTTGTGTAATCAGGTTTTGATTTTTGAGCAAGCATTTCCATTTGTAGGGCAATTTGCTCAAAACCAACCTTTAATCAGTAGCAGATGCGCATTTTGGTGTTATTGAGTTATCCGAAGCTGTGGTAAAAAAAAATCTAACAAGCTTCAGTATTAGGATAGTTTTGAAATGGTTCACTAAAAGAAAATCAAGATTTGAGGATATTGGTTTATTGAATGCATATAACAATATATTATGTTTTTTTCTTGCAGTTCTGTGTTCAATAAATGATTTTGTGAAAATTGCCTTTCTCAACCAGCAAGTTTATGTGATTTACTACTCTTCTTAAAATCTCACCTTGATTGGCTAATTCCTTGATTTGGCAATTGATTTACCAGTGGGAAACCTGATCCCACTCCAACAGGTAAGAGATGATGTCGCAACTGCTTACAAGAACGAAGTGGAATGGCACAAAACAGAGATGCTTCTTCCCTATCAAAGGCTGTGCATTTACAAAAAGGTTCAAGCTCCAGTTACTCTATTCTACAACAAGCATAAACAAATTGAGAATATCTTTAAGATCAATCAGTTTTTTGTTTCTTTTTCTTTTTCTTTTTGTTACAATGATGCAGGTGCCAACTGAAATTGTATTAGTGGAATCGGATGATGTTCCAAGTGCCTTAGCCAGAGAGATAGCTAAGAATCGAATCAGAGAGCTTGTGGTAGGAGCTTCATCTAATAGCTTGTTCTCAAGGTATTAAGCAAGAGACCCACATATTCTCAATATTCAATTTCGGAAAATTTTCAAAGAAAACTGACCATTGGTATGATTATAGGCAACTAGCCTGTCTGTCATTTGAGAAATCGACGTTGTTCTCCCTTATGATCATGAATGTGCCTATTGACAAGGAAAATAAAAACACTTATGTAGGAAAGTGAAGGAGCAGATGTTATCGACAATGATCTCAGAATCTGCTCCTGGATTCTGCACTGTCTATGTTGTGTCCAAGGGCAAGTTAGAGTCCCTTCGCCCATCAGAGTTAGAGTCAACCGGGAACGTTACAGATGACAACACAAGTGCTTCAAGTGACTCTAGTGACAGCTCCTCAAAATATAGTTCAAGTACTCTAGGTAATCTCCTAATCCACAATGCTTTCTATCTCTTTATAAATAAGCATTTCAGTTTCACCAAATCTATGAAGATCTAAAAGTGATTGCAAATGATTTTTATAGCACAAAAAGTATAATGTTACAAGGCTAGCTTAGAAGGAGCGCGTGCTCACATCACAAACAACAAAGGAAATTAGAAAAGAGCACGCGCGGTGTATTGTGAAAAATGAGGTTGTGATGAGCAAGCATTTGCATATGGCTATAGGTTTTCTATTGAAGGACACAACTACCTTTCCTGAAGTGACAAACTATTCTAAGAATGATCATACTATCCCTATTCATAGAGTTGGGAGGGAACTATCTAATATAACACTAGCTTCAACAGAACCGGGATCCTCCTCTTCAGACTCTCCATTTGCCTCTCCTTCCCTGACAATGAACCGGATGAATGCATCACCAAGTATAAAACCGGCTTTCAGTGAAGCCATGCGGGAGGCAACGGATCTCAGCCTCTGGAGATCTGTGGATCTAAGGGATGAAGAGGATGCTCTCAGCTTTGTTGCTGGTACTAACTCTACAGGGAGTGCTTCTACCAACAGAAGCTTTACAGCAGAAGGCAAATCCTGGATCTCCGAACAGCCATCATCAATGAATTCTCCTTTGGCCAAATCACCGAAATCCCAGGTCATATAATTCACTTTTTGTTCTCATAGATGTACATATGTGTGTGTAATTGTCCCAATATGACATTTCTTTATTGACCCTATTTTGTAGACGAGTGTCGACTTGGAGGTTGAGAGGCTTAGACTGGAGCTGAGGCATGTAAGAGGCATGTACACAATGGCTCAAAGTGAGACAGTAGATGCCACTAGAAAGGTAAAAATAAAAAAACAGCTACAACAAATGAGCCCTTGAAGTTGTTCCTGTATGATTGATTCTGTATTGTTTTTCCAATGGAGCAGTTAAACGACTTAAGCAAGCTGCGGTTGGAAGAAGCAATGAAGCTCAGAGAGATAAGTGACAAGGAGGAGAAGTCCAAGGAGATGGCGCGGCTAGAGAAAGAGAAAACAGAAGCTGCAAAGAAGGAAGCTGAGTACGTGAGGGAATGCGCTATAAAGGAAGCATATCAAAGAAGGGAAGCGGAGTTGTTTGGTGCTCGTGAGGCCAAGGAGAAGGAGAAGCTCAAGAATGCCCTTGCAAGTCCTAGTCGTCAGTATCAGAAGTTTGCGTGGGAAGATATTGTCGCGGGGTCATCCTCATTTGCTGATGAGTACAAGATTGGAATGGGATCATATGGGACGGTCTACAAGTGCAAGTTACATCACACAACTGTGGCTGTGAAGGTACTCCACTCGAAGGAGGGTTCCCAAAGCAAACAATTCCAGCAAGAGGTAAAGAGATGTATATATATGAGCATCAAAACTATAAGAATTTGTGAATCTTTGGTAGACCTTGAACTCAACTCTTTTATTCCGAAACATGTTTCAGCTTGAAATCTTGAGTAGAATTCGCCATCCCCACCTGCTGCTCCTTGTAGGAGCATGTCCTGAAGAGGGGTGCCTAGTGTACGAGTACATGGAGAATGGCTCGTTGGAAGAGAGGCTATTCCGAACCAACCACACGCCTCCAATCACATGGTACGACAGGTTCAGGATCGCCTGGGAGGTTGCATCCGCCCTTGCCTTCCTCCACAACACCAAGCCCAAGACAATCATCCATAGAGACTTGAAGCCAGCAAACATATTGCTTGATCAAAACCTCGTGAGCAAGATTGGTGATGCCGGTCTCTGCACCATGCTTAATCTAGAGCCTTCATCCATGACCATGGCTTCTAGGACAGTCTACAAGGATACTAGCCCTGTTGGTACCCTTTGCTACATAGACCCCGAGTACCAAAGGACGGGGATGCTCTCCACAAAGTCCGACGTGTATGCCTTGGGGATGGTAATTCTCCAGCTGTTGACAGCCAAGCCGGCAGTTGGCATTGCCCATGTTGTCGAGGATGCGATAGATGGAGGACGTTTGATGGAGATACTGGACCAAGAGGCCGGGAAGTGGCCAGTTAGAGAGGCAACTGAGATGGCCCTGTTGGGACTCCAGTGTGCAGAGTTGAGGAGAAAGGACAGGCCTGAGTTGAAGGACAAGGTTCTTCCGACGTTGGAGAGATTGAAGGAATTCGCCGATGAGGCTAAGGATGCGGTTAACAACGGTCCAGTTCCTCCTCCGAGCCACTTCATATGCCCTATGCTTAAGGTGTGTTACCACCTTGGACATTCAAATTTAAATGTAGTTCTTTCCATGTACATTGAGTTGATGTCTTGATGATAATCCCTAATCTGTTGTTTGTAGGATTTGATGGAGGACCCATGTGTGGCAGCTGATGGATACACCTATGATCGCAAAGCGATAGAGATGTGGCTCAAGGAAAACGACACATCACCAACAACGAACTTTCCGCTCTCAAACAAGAATCTCATACCAAACTACACTCTTCAATATGCCATCACGGAGTGGAAGGCACGAAGAAAGTCTCCACGAAGCTCCTCGAGCTCCATGAGCTCCATGAGGTCTAGGTGAAGCCAGTCATTACATTACAAATGTAGACATCTCTTCTACTCCTTGTTGGTTCTCGATTCAATTCATTCAAATCGATGCATTTATTCTCTCGCAAGAGATGTACTGAGTTTTGTATAGCTTGTGATGGTTGTAGAAATTCTGAATGTTTGTACTCTCAGGAAGTCCGGAACTCAAATCTGTGATTGACAATATCATGGATTTCGATTGTTAGAGAAAACTCCGATAGGATTTTCGCTTATGGCGGATGAAAGGTCCTGCAGTTGATGGAAATTATCCTTATTTGATCATATATGCCGAATGTTGATGGTATTACTAAAGTGTTAGGCGATCACAAACCTTAACAGACCCAATTAATGCACAACACATCCCAGCATTTGCTTAGCTTAAGCAATCAACACATCGCATGAAATTACTGAAAAACAAAAGCCTCTGACAAGGATCATCCCCTCACCCACCCAGACCTATTTGCAAGTGATAGATAGGTTGGATAAGTAAAATTGAATCATCAAAAACCTGCATGTAACTCCGAATCAAGAGGCAATGTAGTTTGAAGGATAATCAATGGAAATACTGATGGGGCAGTGTAGGATTTCATGTTACAAAAATAGGTTGCTGGGGCAACTTCTCTCTATCTCGTATTGTAATCCACCAATTCAACAATGGCAAAACCGTTTCAACGGGAAAATAATGATTGTGACAGTACAGGTCCGAAAAGAACTAGAGGGGCGGTAGTGAAAGAATGACAGTAGAAAGAAATAGTAAAAGGCCAATATTACTTCCTGTGATGAGCATAGTATCAGTGAGAATAGCCCGTCTGAACTCTTTCGTATCAGCAGTGATCGGGTATCCGTGGGCATAAACTCCAAAATCATTCAGGCAAGATTTTCTATACATCTATAGCGAAGCAAGAAGGATAAAAATGTTCTTTTTTGATTTTATATTATTCAAAGTTTCTGTAGCCTGAACCCGGTTTCTCGAACAAAATCACACTCTGGGATGAGTTACCTGCAAGGAAGGATTGGAAGCAAGAATGCATTAGTTATTCATAGCATCATTAATTATTTTAATCATTTTAGTTTTCCAGGTGAACCCAACTTCAGGGCTAGAAAATAGATCATCTAATCATAATGGAACTATTTTCATAGAAACCATGTGGAAATTCAGGTCAACTTCAATTTTGAACGTTGTATTAACTATCAATTCTCACAAACACTAGCAAAAAGTACAGGACTAACAAATTAACAAAAAGTGCAGATTGGTGAGCATCTAACATATTTATAAAACCAAAATCAACTTCTGTACACAAAATATTGAGCCACTTGCCATTTCCCAAGATGGACAAAAAACTGGATTTGTTAAACCCACATCAATCATCTCTTCAAGTCAAATCCCCTACTACTAAAAACCTGCCCAAAAACAACTATGGGAACCTTTTTTATTAACACCTTTCCATTTTTTGTCAGTTTCTTTCTTTTCCATTTGCAAAGGGTAAAATCTACACTCGCATATTTGCATAATTTCAATAAGAGAAACACATGCATGGTTTGGGAACTACACTAGTTTATATCGAGCCAATATCCCAGAACAAGTGAATCCAATATTAAATAAGGGTCATCTCAGGCTGACAGCAGAGAAGGGACCCATTAAGTAAATCACTAAAACTAGAAGGGTAAACTCGCAATCAAACAGATTGACAAAATATGCCATATGGGGATATCGTCAATAGTCAAATAAAATTACACAGCAGATAAAAAGTGGACAGAACAAACAGTAGAGGGTATACAAGGTACCTTTATCTGGGCAGAAGTGGTTGTCTATCATCAGGTACATGATGAGTAGTCTGCGAATGGAAATTTTGAACAAAAGAAGTCAGCCAAAAGTCAGAACCATTAACCGCATTCAGTCAACAATTTGATACTAGAAATTAGTGGGGGTTGAAAGATCAAACCTCCTCATTTGCTCCTGCTGCCATATTAATGAAAGAGCCCTTTGACCTGAAAATGGTGTTTAAGAAGAGTGTTAATGTAATTATGAAATGCAAGGAATAAATCCATGAAAAGGAGCTAAACAAGATATGCTCAGAATAAGGAAGGAGACTAGGAGAGGTATCCATATGATGAAGAGATAAATAGCTTCGGTATCAAGAATCAAATGAAAATTTAAGAATGAGAACAATCAGATTACTGAAGAAAGGTAATCTGAAGTTGATACTTGCTCATAATTTGAATAGAATTATGAAGCTCATACCTCATATCATGCTTTACATCCATCACTTCTATGGCACCATTATCATTTTCCTCCTTGACCTTAGAAAGAGGTGAAAAGAACTGCAGAAAATGCAGCAGGAAAGTCAGTAGAATAGGGGGGATAAATGAATCTGCTCAAATTAACTTCAGGGCTCTCATTCTTCTATTACCTGATGCATTGAGATGAAAACAATCGATATTCCTAAGATAAAGTTTATTGTTATCGCATGACCAAATAACGCTGCAGATGCTATGCCAGTGAAAATTGTCGCCACAGTTGAGGAATACTTCTTCAAGATTGTATCTGATCATGTTGTCAAATTGAGGAATAAAAATGTAACATAATGGTTACAACAGCAGAACATGAAAAGGGAATGAGAGCTTGTGAAAAATATTTCAACTTTCAGTTGCTAAAAAAAAGAACACCATGGCTACCTGCATATTTGAAGAAAAAGGAAGATAGGATTCCCTGGGCAGCATTGTTAAATATAAGAAGCATGGTAGCTTTGGAATGCCCTTGGAGAATGTCTAAGCTTTCAGGACCTACACATTAAAAGTATTCTGAGAACGACCTGAAAGTCAATAAAAACAGAATAAAAAATGCAAAAGCAGTCTAAAATAGCATCTTATGTACCTTTAAAAACTGCAATTCCCAATATTGCTAAAAAGTTGAATATCGCACCATATCCATACAAGAACAGGTTCTGCCAGGACAATTACAGCAGTGTCAGACAGTACAACTAGCACTCAAGCACAATTTATATTCACTCTTTCTAAACTTGCTTCAAGGAAGTAGTAGCAAATGGTACAGTGCAATTACAAAGACTAGCTTTGCACAAAACATGCTTCGTATACATTGCAACCAATCAATTTGATAATAAAAGCTCCAGAAAATAATTACTTGGAGGTATATGCTTGTGTCATATTGACTCTTCAAAGCATACTCATTGAATACAGATGCCATCGATGGTATAGTTACCTGAGATTTTAACTCAGACGTAAGCTTCAACACATAAGATTATCAACAAGATGAAAATGTGACAAAATAACAACTTCTTGTGTTAAGAAAACATCTAACCATTTTCACAAGCTACTTACAAAAATCAACGTATAAGTGTATGCTCCAGCTGCAAGAGGGATTCCTGTAGCAGCTATACCCTCCGGCATAGAACGCATTTGATTAACAGTGATCCCTATGAGCAAGAGAGCAAGAGCTTCCCACTGTGACAAAGATAAAATTTCAAATTTCAGAAAGCAATGGTGGGTAATTTTATGGACAGACACTACATAGGCAGGTAAAGTTCCAGTAAACAAAAGAACTCACCTGAATGACAGAAAATCGACGTTTCATAATAATCTTCAACAGAACTGCAATCACCAAGACCTGCATGTTCAAGATCAAACACCCTCAACTATTGTTCAAGGTTCAAAAGCTCAGGAAATTCAACCATTATTATCTTCCATACAAACTCCCACAACAACCCCAAGGATTCATGAAAAAAAAATACTCCGTACTTAATACTCCCTCCGTTAATTAAAACTTGACGTTTTACTATTCACGCACACTTTTTGAGGTGTTAAAAACTAAATAAAATATTGACTTTTTTAATAATTTCATACTTGTTACTATTAAGTATGAATTTATAAAAACAAATTTTAAAAAAAGTTAGTATTTCATATAATTTTTATCATTCTAAAAAAGCGTGCATGAATAGTAAACGACAAGTTTTAATTAACAGAGGGAGTACTATTTTTGTTGTTATTAAGGGGGAGTAATAACCTGAAATCGGTTTATGTGATTTTCTTAAGAAGTAAGAGAAGACAATTAGTATCTAAATAATTTCTAAATAAAAAAAAAGGCATGAATAGTATTAAGCACAAACAACAGCAATCGTGAGCATGAACATAGTCCTGGTATTACCTTCAGGTTGCTTAACATCTTGACTGTGGCAGGATTAAAGTACAGCTGAAAAAAAAATGAAACAAAAAGTCTCTTTTAAACAAAAGCAAATATCTGATATAGGGATAACGATAAGTTAAGTAACAATCTATTTCTCTTCCTCTACATCAAGCATGCAAGTACTGAAGTAACAATTTATTTTTGTTCCTCTACAACAAGCATGCAAGTGCTGATGACACATCTATGATGCTGATAATAGAGTATTAGGTCATTCCATACACTTTCCAACAAAAAAAGTCATTCCATACACAAGGAACTTCAAATAGAGCAGAAACTAGAGGTCCAAGAAACATACCTGCATAATGAACTTCAGATAATTGTTTATTGCATACAGAAAGGCAGGAACTGCAAGCAGCACATTGCTCCGTGCAGCCTGCATGAAATTAAAGCATGCATTACGACCAGAAAGTGTAGATGGAAGAACAGTGAGGAACATTGATGTTACAAGAGCAATCAAGCAATTTCATATTAAGCTGTAACTGATAGCACCAGGGACGAAGCATGTGAAGCTTCGAGAAGGAACATTAGAGAAATTGAGCCATCAACAGCAATAACTATCTGAAGGTCTGTTATTCACACTGCATAGGGGGTAGATGGATAGCTTTGTTAGGTCTGTGAGGGCTGTTGCAGGACTCAGTCATTTTTGGTGGGCATACGGCATTTTTGGAGTTCCTTGGATTGTGGGTGATCACCCATTTTTGTAGGCCTCGGTCTTCCTGACTATGCTTTTGCATAGTCAAGTTTGCTTCCTTTTGTATAATTTACCAGTTGCATACATAGGCAAAGCCCAACCATGCAAATTACTTGTAAATTTAAACTGATTTGAAAATGTAATCTGACATAACATCAGAGCCACATACAGGCACAAAACAATTGAAGGCTACAATTTCTCTAATAATAACTCAGCAATATGCATCTGTCTCTTGCAATATTTGCAAAAGATGGACTATTATGTCAAAGTTTATCCAGTAATCCAAGTACTAATTGCTCTTTTTCTGGAGGAATTTATAAAGGAAGAGAGTTACTTGGAGACATTTTATATTTTGAAGAAGTCGCAGCAGCCAAACATTCCAAAAAATCTTTGAATGACTTGGATATATTTCCTAGTGTTATATTCAGGATCTCAGCAGGCTCAGCTGATGATCTTGGTAAAGAGGCTTATAAAAAATAAAAATAAAAAGATAAGCATTTGATCACTTTTCTATTTTGTTAGAGAGAAGCCTCTTTTGCAATCAACTTTTCTCTTGAATACCTTCCTCAGGCAGTACCTGCATTTCTCTTCCCCTAATCTTTTCTTCCTTCTTTAACAACTTTTCATTTATCATAAGATTCAACTGGTCAAAGGAAGCATGACATCGTCCACAAGTGGTGTTTTGCGGTGGACATAAACTTGCTGCAAAACTTATAATCAACAAAATTTTACCTGAATGAACGAGGAGATCGAAAGAAGTGGTTTTTCTCCAACCTTTTGGCGCCTACTCTGCAAGAACAAGTGATAATCAACAAGCTAAACCCAATAGGTTATCCCTTTGCATAAAGAAAGCATGAAACCATGAACTCCGTCATCCATAAAACTTGAGCTCATATTTAAGGGTTCTTTTGGCAAGACGTATTGATTGGTTACAATGAGTTTCTCTGTGATGATAAACTGCTTATTTGTGCTGTTAAGGAGTTGATAAGTAGGAGCCTAAAAATTAAGCTCCTCACTACAAAAGGAACCTAAGTTGTCAATGTTTTCAATAGTAGAATTAGTTAGCAAGTTCATCAAATAATTCCAATTATAAAATAAAATAAGTTAGTTAATTCAGGGCATGGCCCTCTGATGAGATTGATGTTGTTCCAGCAATCATTACTTGACAATAGCTAGATAGGCAAGAGCTGTGCCTCAGAAATAAAACCCACTCCAGACCAAAGAACTACAGTTTTAACAATAAGAACCAAAAATCCAATGAAGTCAGAAACAGAACTTATAAGTTCCACGATCAATAATTTGCAATTCTTAATACACTTCCATATCACTAAACCTTCAAAGAACCAATACAAAACATAGGTAACATTTTCAGTTTTCGAAATTGCATGCATCAAAAGTTCAAAACCACGAACATGAGATGAGACATGAGCTAATGATTTAAGCTCAGCACATGCTTGATAATCAGCTAGTGATTATGTTATCGTATCTTCGTACGTAGGTTCATAATCTCTCTATGTACACAATTCTCAACTTCGAATGGATAACAGTCAGTTGTTCTCATTCTCTATCAACCCTTACTTGCCTTCTCCCCTATCTTGAACTCTCCATTTCCCTATCCAGCCCTAGGCCATTCGGTTATGAACATATCATCCCAATCCACACAAAAGCTTATAATGACGGACACTGACAGAAAGCTAGTAAAACACCAAAAGCTAGTTACATTATCTGATATACAAATATAACCATGCCACACGTGCTCGTTTTGGCGATTAGAGATAGCAGTATTTTTTTTGGCCCAAGAATTTTAGGATTCCATAAAATATTCCATTGCTAGGAAATTAGGCCAAAAAAAAAAACTTACATACAGAATTAAACATGAGAACTAACACAAATAAAAAAATGTAGTTGTCAAATAAACCTCTCGCTCTGAGTGCAAATAAACCTCTCGCTAAGACATAACATCAACAAGATCTTGGTGCAAATAAACCTCTCGCTCTGAGTTGCAAGTTAGAGCACTAAAATGTAGTTGTCAAAATTACTTATTGTTAATTTCACAGATAAATGTCTACACTCTACACAACATGCCTAGCACAAGGTCATAACAAATTACCTAGCAAAGAGTTTTTCCACTTACAAAACTTGTGTTCATATCATATCGCTAAGACACTCACATAATGACTAAAAAACTAGAGAAATGGTCAGCTTTACCTGGATGATGAGCATAACAATTGCAAAGAGAACTTTTGCAAGCTCTGTCAAGAAGTTAACACTAACTGGGCTAAATTTGAACTTCCCATCCTCCTTGGACATGTAAACCAAAATAGGCTGACAGGAGAAACAAAGTACTTTAGTGCAATGCAAACCTAGAATGCAGCAGTGAAGCACAATGAAACAACTACATAAATAAATTGATGGAAACCCCCAATCCCGTGCATATATCTAGCAAATGGAATCAATCACCTGTAAACCAACAAGCATGCAATCACCGACAACCAAAAGAACATTCAGTGCACGTTGTTTTGATGACACTTTGATGCGATGACTGTCATAGGCCCTTGCGACGGATTTGCTAGATGGAGAGTGTAACTTTGAATGACAAACACTGCACTCTACCACTCCGTTCTTCATATTCACCCTTCTAATCTATCTCCAACCCCAGGGGAAAGGGAATTTCTAGCAAGTCAAACGATTAAAATGTGTTAACAGTAGTATAATTGAGTTGAAAACTTGAAAGACGTCGATAAAGTACGTCTCTGCAGTCATCAATGAAAAGATATTCATGAAGATAACAAATGTTCAACCAATTCAAATAAAAATAACATAACAAAATTCAAACTTCAAGTTCAACCTCTCTGTTGAACAATTGAAGCCCTATATTATATGATCCAACCAAGAGTCAGAATCCAATCATAATTTTAAACACTGGGGGACAGAGAAACAAAACAACTCAACCAGAACAGACCAGCACAATTTCAACCTCACAAAAGAACCAGTTTTAGTGCACCGGATATCCATCTCGACCTAGATCGCATTCAAAACCAGGATCCTCCAATGCACCGACTAGGAAACCCCGAGAATTGCCGCCCAAAATACCGGATCAAAAAACACCGACAAAATCCAGATCTCGATTGATAAAGCTGACATCAAACCCCAACGAATTGTGGAAAAAACTCACCAGCACTTAGATCAGATGCTCGTCGGAGCTTGGATTCGATGAGAGGCACCGAAAAATCCCGCCGTCGGTTGCGGAATTTCCGGCAAGATCCACGCTTGAAGAGCCGGGAAATGGATCCTGGCCTTGATCCGAAAAGGAATCGGATCGAAGACTGGCAAATCTAGGGTTAGGGTTAACAGGAAGATTTCGATTTCAATTTCAATTGGTGAAAGTACAATTGAAATCGAAAGTAGAGAAAGGAGATGGACTTGAGCTCTCCCTTTCCCAGAATCTGAGAAATGCGAGGAATATGCAGAGAGAAGATGGGGGAGTTCCACTCTGTAATCTGTATTTTTGAACTTACAAGTTTCCCTTTTTGTTACGTTTGCGTTTTTCTTTTTTCCATTTTCCCCCGTTTTATTAAAATTTACGTTTGGATTCATATAATTAAAAACTTACTGTCAACAACAAAATACTCCGTATTTAGACTTGTAAGATCAATTTGAAATTCATGTATTAGTTGAGAGCAACTAATTTCATTTCCCTAAATTTGTTTGCATTCAATCAATTTATTCAATTATATAAAAAGAAACATAATCGGAAAAATTAAAGTCGATAATTTTACAATATGTAATCAACGTACTTGGTGGTCTAACAACGCTTAATACTACTTAAATTATCGTTGTTTATACAAAAAAAATGACAATACTAAATAAGAGTCGCACACATAAAACTTTGTAAAATCTACATTATATTTGTAGTTTTCAAATAAGTTAAATTTAGCTTTTATGTCTGTATATAAAATGAAAAAAACTTATGTTGAGGCCTATGAAATTGGGGGGAGAAATAGGTTAACTTTTTTGTTCAGAAAAATAAATTGGATAACTAGAATATTGTTTAGTCTTCATTTTTAAAAATTATCACTTTTGTTTTAAAAGGCATTTTGTAAGAATTAAAACTTGTGGGGGCAAAATGACAAGCAATGGGAGGAAAATGACAGTACAACTCCAAAGGGTTCGCAGTTGATATGATGTGTTCATAGTAACGTGTACTGTGATCAAAAATAGGTTGCACCGACGTTTTCAAATCACGTTATTTATGCATTTATTTAACCAAAAAGCAGTTTTTTTTGGTGCAAAAAATGCGTATATAAATACTTGAATATTTGGGCTATTTGCATTCTACAAATTTCTTTTTTATTTTTAAAAAACAAAATCAAATTTGGGGTAGTTTTTGTTGTCTACTAGAAAATCTAAACGAGATGACCAGTAGCAAATCAATGTCGCTTCATGATTTAATGACAAATTAGAGAAATATATTAGACACAACCATTATGAAGTTCATAGACCAAGATTGCAATTTTCCTATAAGACAATTACTACAGTATTATTTTGTAGGTTTACAAAGGTGCTTGGCTGCTCAAGTTAACATATTCGTAGTTTAAGATTGAGTAAAGTTTATTAACAAAATGTTGACTGACAAGATAAATTCAAGTAAAGTGCATATAATTTTTTGTCTTCAGTTAGAAATCAATTACAAATTTGCTCGAGATCAAAATCATCATCGGTCCAACCTTCGACAACTACATATCTCATTCGTAAATTGATTCCAATGCCCTGTAAGGATGTCCTTGTCTCCCATCTCTACTTTCTCGGCATCTAAAGCAACAACGTTAGTGTCAGCGTATAGTAATTGTAAAACAAGGACATGATTTGTGGCTCAAATTGCAGCAGAAAATGCTATTCGTAAAGTAGCAGTAGATCAGGATATGCAATCAACAGGATCAACTTCGCAACAGCTTATTCAGACATGTATATGGACTCTTCAAGAGGGATCATCAACATCCTGTTCTAAGCCAGCGGACATTTCACCATCTAAACCACAAGCAAGCAAAAGATAACAGCCTTCTTTATAAGTTATCAGAATAAGAAGGCACAGACGAACACAAGCCAGAGGTGTAATTCAGAATAAGAAGGAAAGTGCATACTTGCTCTTGAAGAATGAAGGCCAATATTGGTGTCGAATGCAACTATTCAACATCAGGCATAGAGCGAGCTTCTTCTTCTGCAATTGTAGTATCATAAAAATTTGACTTTTAAAAGATCTGAAAAGATCAAGAAAAAAAAGATGATGCAATTAGCAATTAGCGTGTTTTTGGTCCAACACAGATCCATCATCCATGTGTGTTGTTGCCCTTGTTCTTGTTAGTATGATCTATGGATTCTATACTTTCATGTTACAGATTTGCAAAAAAAGGAATCTGAGAAAAAGGTCAGTAGATTTACCATTCAACAGGTTCTCTCCGAATAAAAAAAGCTCTCAAACAATGGCACAATAGAATTCGAGAAAATGTCCAGCAGAACAAAGATATAGTCTCATACCTTATAATTATGTGATGTCATTCACCAATAGTCATTGCACGAACATTTGCCATCTGTCATGTGGTGAAACCTTTTGGCATCTCGCATGATAAGTGTTCTTCCAACTAGTTTTGACACAATCTTCAATGCATTGTGGCAATCAACACAAACCCGTAAATTCTTGATAATCCGAATAGGAGAACGAGCTGAACTGGTGATGAGGGCATAGGCAGTAGCAAGCCTTTCACTGTGAGCCATCAATGCTTCCTCTTTGCCTTCTTGGTCGATGTCGTGGAGAACGAATCTGCAGTCTGGCACATAACCAGCTTCCTTCATCTGCTCTTTCATTCGTCTTAACAGCGCATATATCTTGTCATTTTCGGGATGAGATTTATCTCCTGCCCTATATTCATGGATCTTGCTTCTTGATTGCAAGAGGGTTTGAGCGGATTTTTTCTTTTCTTTCTCCTTTGATAGATCAGAAGCTTTAACTGGTACCAACCCAGCCTTCAACTCCGCAATCGGGCGACAGGGATCCAACTGCTCCACAATATCAGCACAACGGTCCCCGAGCTCCGAGTTCCCATGAACTCTAGATAGATTCATCAAGGTTTCCCAAACATCAACACTTGGTTCAACAGGCATCCCTTCAATGAACTCCAAAGCTTCATTCAAATGACCCGAAGTGCCCAACATGTTGACTATGCTCACATAATGCCTCATGGTCGGAACAATGCCATATACCTTGCTCATCGATTCAAAATGTAGCATCCCTTCAATGACATCACCAGTATCAGCACAAGCATCAAAAACTCCTACAAACATTCGACCATCAGGACCGAGTCCTGCTTCCTTGAAGCGAGTAAACATATCAATGGCTTCTTCTCCAAGACCATTTTGTGCATACCCGCAGATCATAGTGTCCCAGCTTGTCAAATTGCGCTCCAACATCTTACTAAAAACAGTATCCGCATCGCCCATTGACCCACACCTCGCATACATCTGCAAAATCTTGTTGTAAGTGCTGACTCTAACCGGAGACAACGATTTCACAAGATGCTCATGAACGAACTTTGCTTCTTCTAGAGCTTCTTCATCTTTGCACATCTTCATCAGATCTAAGTACCGTGGCAAATCTACCGAAATCCCTCGCTTCTCCAACAGTCCCAACACCTCCACAGCTTCTTTGATCTTCCCCTCCTTGCAACAAGTATCCAACTCCTCCAGGGTCCCCTGAGGCAAGCTAGCATCAGGTGATTCACATCCTAGTCCTTGGGGAGCCATCATAGCACTCTGATCGTAATTCGCAGATTGAAACCCATTCAAACCTTGCTCAGGCATTCTCCCCACATCCCCATCATAATAATTGCCATTAATCTGCTGCTGATACCCATAGCTGCTAACAGACTGATGGTCACCATAAGTTTGCTGAGGCATTGTGCTTCCCACAGGACTATAATAAGGAGTACTTGTGCTGGCTGATACCACATTTTGTTGAATCGAATCATACGAATTTCGCAGCGGTATTCCGGATTGCCAAGAACTACTACCTCCTCCTCCTCCTCCTCCTCCATAAGGCAAATGTCCACTTAAGTCATTCCCTACTCCAACATAACCTCCAGTAGGGATGTGCTGAGATGATTCCTTATAGTATCCAGTTTGCACAAATTGATTGTGATGATTTACACCTGTGCCACGAAAACTGTCACCAGAAACCCTAAAACCACCAGACACTTGCTGAGAATCGTTAGGGGACTCAGGGTTGCTATGTCCATCTGACGAATTGAAATCCAGCCTCTCCGCAGCAGCCCAAGTGTTTAGACTATTGAGGGATTTCGACGGAAGAAGAAAGGAGTGGTACGGGAAGCTGACCTTGTTCAGAGCGCAGAGAGAGTTGATTGCAATGACCGCTGCCTTCTTCCTGGCCATTTCTTCGTCTCGGGACCTTCCCTCGCTGGGGAAAAACCTAGCTCTGCTTACATGAACGAACCTGTAATGGATTTGATAGGAGTGGGAAGAGGAGCTTTGTTATCGTTTACTGAGCATTGTGAGCAGTATAGAACATACATCGAGGGGAGAGAGAGAGTTTCAAATGAAGAACGACTTACAGAGAACAATCATCGAGAGAGCTAAGGTTGCGGAGAACAACGAGTTACAGAAAACGTGTGAGAGAGAACAGAAAAACGACAATGGAAGATCGATTGTGGCGGCAGATACGAATCGAAGGAGAAGAGAGGACGAGGGTTTAGGCCCATTTCGAAAACCCCATAAAATTTTGCCCTATTGATTGAAAAACCAATTGGGTGACACCCATAAATTTTACTATATGCACCACATCTACGCCTCTTGAATCACATCCCTGCTCCTCTTGAGTCACACACCTGTCTCTCAAGAGGCGCAAGGTATTTTACAATGCGCCTCTTGAGGGGCAGGTGTATGACTCAAGAGGAGCAGGGTGTATTTTAAAAAAAATATAAAAAGTGAGATATGTGGTGTAAATAGTAAATTTTATGGTGTAAATAACATTGGCTAACCAATTTTGTGAAGGAGCGAACACGGCTGCAGACTGGTTTTTTTTTTTTATTAAGAAAGAATTTGGGCGAGCGAGCTCTACCCGGCAGCATCCTTTCGGATGAGGTTGTGAATATCGACGCCCCAGGCAGAGTGGCTAAGGTGTGCAACCTTATCAGCCATTATGTTGCCTATACGGGAAACATGAAAGAAGGAAACTTCTCTCAAAGTCGATAAAAGGAGTTTAACATCTGACATTATCAGTTCAATTTCCCAAAGACATTTAGATTTTTTTGTTGAGGTGGTTTATAATTATACTAGAATCACTTTTAATGTGGATTTTGTCGATGTGGAGTCGAGTAGCGTGTTGGATTCCCAGTTTTAGAGCAAGAACTTCTGCTTTTAGGGGACTTTGTTTACCAAGTTTTTGATAGCATATTTGTATTGGGCGTCATTTCCAATCCCGGATTATGGCTCCAGCTGAGCTGTCATTGTTTGTGATTGTGGATCCATCAAAATTGAGCTTGAGAGTTCCCGACGGGGGTCGGCTGCAGACTGGTTTGCCCCAACTAATAAAATTTGTACACTTTTCGTTGAATTCAAATGTAATATAATTATATAAATATAAATATTAGGGCTTAACTCGAATTTATTTATTAATATCGGGCTTAATTTAAAATATTAAATATAACTATTGGTTATGACACATCACATTTAAACAAAGTTATATTATTATTATTATTATTATTATTATTATTATTAAGTGATTTAAAATATTTATATTTATGTATTATACTTTACATGAGATTTTTTAAAAATTAATTTTATGTGAGAATTATAATATACATTTATGGTAAAGTTTTTTATGATTTTTATCTTAACTTTTATTAATATTTTTATTAATATCTATTTATTGATTGAAAATATTCTCGTGTCATTTATGGATTTTATTAACATTTCATCAAAATGTTGAGCTTGACTCTTTTGTTCACCATTTGTTTTTGTTTTTTTAAATCAACCTATTTAATTGTCATATCCTAAAAGATTTTATGAAAACATATCCTAGTTTTCTTAGTGAGAAAAATAGTACTTTTTTAATCAAGAAATAGTATTTTAGTTGATCAAGAAATGATTTTTTAATGATTAATTTCTTGGCTCATTTGCAAAAATAACCCAAAAATCCGGTTGCCTTTGCAACCCCTATCCCCTATCCAAATAAATTGCAAAACCTAACCCTCCCCCTCAAAATCTCCGGTTTCCCCGCCTGCTACAACCAGTGGAGAGAGAAAGAAAAGTAACAGGGCATTTATTGCCCATCACTATCACTCATTCAAAACTCTTTCTCTCTATGCCTCTCTCCACCTCTCTCCATTCAAGAGCTCCATTGAAGAGTTTATTTATTTTTTGATTCTTGTCTTCTATCTCTCTGCATTAGAGGGTGACGAGATCTCCATGGGAGCTCGAATTCGTCTTGCGCCGCTGGTGTGAATCGCCGTCGGAGCACCACTTTGGTGCCTTTGTTCTTCACCTTCGTTGTGATGGCTTTTCCAGGTCAATTCGAGGTGAGTGGAAGCCGGATTTGGAGTAGAGGATGTGGAATCGAAGTGGATGAGCTCTCGCAGAGACTTGGTGAACCGCTTTGTTTTTTTTATTGAAGAATGAACAATATAGCAACTTTTCACTCTATGGTTTGTTACTGGACACCCTTTGGTACTCTACTGGACACCCAATGATTTTCTACTAGACACCCTATGGTTGTTTCCTGTCTTGCGTGTTGTTCAATGTTTCTCTGGTTCTAGTGTCGCCCTCCACTCTAAGCCCAGGCGGTAAAAAGAGAGAGGACATAGGGGATAAGACAGAGACAGAGATAGAGGGGGAAAGAGTGATGGTAAGGGAGAATTAATATAATTTAAATTAAATCTTAAGTTTCAGAGAAAATCCATCGAAGCATTAATATAATTTGAATTAAATATTAATTTTCAGAGAAAAACCATCGAAGAAGAAGCAAGTGGGCTGGGGTTTATTTGCAGTTTGACGTGTAAGCAGTTAGTTTTAACTGGACACCAAATGCAAAACGACATGCCACCTATTGGAACCGACTGGACAAGAGTTATCGGAGAAACAGATTCACCATCGACTTCGGATAGAAAATGGGTAAGTTTGCTTTCGATAAAAAATCAGAGAGAGAGAGAAAGCAAGAGAAAGTCTGCAGATGAGAGAGAGGACAAGAGAGAGAGGAGTGAAAAAGAAAAGTAAAGTTGTATAGGAGAGAGAGGACAACAGAGAGAGAGAGTGGTGAAAAAGAAAAGTAAAGTTGTAGAGGAAAGAGAGGACAGTAGAGAGAGAGAGAGTGGTGAAAAATAAAAGTAAAGTTGTAGTCTTATAGAGGAGAGAGAGGACAGGAGAGAGATGAGTGAAAAAAGAAAAGTAAAGTTGCAAAGGAGAGAGAGAAATTAGTGAGGATAGGACAAAGAGAGATGGAAGAGTGACAGTGAGGGGGCATTAATATAATTTGAATTAAATCTTAAGCTTCGGATAAAAACCATCGAATAAGAAGCAATTGGGTGGGGATTTATTTGCAGGTTGACATGTAAGCAGTTAGTTTTAACTGGACACCCAAAGCAAAACGACATGACACGTATTGGAATTGACTGGACATGAGTTATCGGAGAAACAGATTCACCATCGACTTCAGGCAGAAAATGAGTAAATTTGCTTCAGATTTGAGGGAGACACCTCTCGCATAACCTTTATCGAAAGCAAACTTACCCATTTTCTATCCGAAGTCGATGGTGGACCTGTTTCTCCGATAACTCTTGTCCAGTCGATTCCAATATGTGTCATGTCGTTTTGCTTTGGATGTCCAGTGAAAACTAACTGCTTATACGTCAACCTGCAAATAAACCCCCGCCCAATTGCTTCTTCGAAGTGAAAGAGCAATAGTAAAGTCGCTGAGGGGAGATGATTCTTCCATCTCTCTCTTTGTCATATCCTCACTGATCTCTCTCTCCTCTACAACTTTATTTTTCTTTTTTCACTCATCTCTCTCTCATGTCCTCTCTCAATTGCTTTTTCTCTCTCTCTGCAGATGGGACTTGCTTCCCCCCCCTCTCTCTTCTTTTTCTGTCTCTCACATTCCCTCCCTCAGTCTGACGCTGCCAGATGTCGCACATTGCAAGGTTGCACCCCCCTCCCTTACTTGCTACCGGTTGCAAGGGTTCCCCCAATATCCGGTTTCACCCAATTAAAAACCGGGTTGAGTTAACCTTGCAAACCTTTTGGAAATGTGGGTTAGTTACTAACAATCCCTCTAATTTCTTACTTTTCTTACTTTGAATTAAATAAATTAGCATGTATTTGTTGATAAGACAAAAGATAAAATTATTACGAGGTTCATGTGGGTATAATAAAATCTTATCATCTATTTAAAATACTAAAACAGAGGCCTGCGATCTCGCTTACGTGGAATTTTCTGGATTAAAACGGGATTATTTTTGCCACGTGTCATTTTCTGGATTAAAGTGGTATTATCTTTTTGACCCACATTAATTAATAAGCCAATATAGTTAGGTAAAAACTTATCATTCTATCAAATAATCTATCAACATAATCTTATATCTTAATTAGATAAATCTATCTATTAGTTGGATATTAAAAAAAACGGTGGAATAGTGTTTTTTGGTCAATATAAAAACGGTGGAATAGTTAAATACTAAACACACCAAGTTCACTCTTTGAAATTCTAAAATGTTAATCAACTCATTTGTACGTATTTAATATATCATTAGTGAATTGTTTATCCCATATTCGTATTCAAATGATAATTCATTTATATTTAAATACTCTTATATTCATATTTAAATATATCAATCTCCATATTTAGATTTTACATAATTTTATAATTCTATCTGATATATTTAGATTTTACATAATTTGATATATTTTTACAATATTTTACCCAATTCTATTAAATATGGTATATTATAATATATCTCTTTTATTTGTATTCAATTTAACAAGATAAAAATATATTTTAAACATTTTTTTAATAAGAGAACAAATATGATTAATCTAGATTCAAACATGTGTTTACATTCTAAAAAAATAACACAATTGAACATTATATATTTACTTTATATGGAGTAGTAATTTATATTAATTCAAAGATGGTTTATATAATAAAATTTATTAACAAATCGCGCAACGGGCGATTAATAAAACTAGTTATATATAATCAACTAACCTAACCAAGTGAATAAGATATAAAAATTAATTATATGATGGCTTTTATAACCAATTTATATATATATAATTATATTTTATGATAAATTTTGTAACCACTTATGATATAAAAATTAATTATTAATAAGATGGACACATGGGATTACATGTTGATAAAATAGATGAGATCATTTTATGACGTGATTTAAATACATTGAATCATCATTAATTGACACGTAAAAAAGAAGTTAAGTTAGACTACACCAAAATTTGATACATAGGCAAAATCGACCAGGACCGATATATATGATTTTATTGCTTTGTTTAGTACTCCCTCCGTCTCAAAATACATGTCTTTTTAGGACTAAGCACGGGAATTGAGAAGTATGTTAAGTGTAATTATTAGATGTAAAAAAATAGGTTAAGTGTAATGATTAAATCTAAAAAAACATGTATTTTTGATAAAATTACATAGGCTAAAAAGACATGTATTTTGAGACGAAGGGAGTATTATATATTGATGATTGATACTAATATTTATTATCTTATAAGCCTTATATAAGGTAAACCCATGGTTGCAACTTGCAACCCAAACTCTAAGACAAGAGGTCGGAAATAGTTATTTCTCATTTTCTCTTTACCAAACTAACATCTTTCTTTTTTATTTTTATCAAAATTTTTTGATAATGCACAAGTAACTCATACAAAGTATTCATATTTATTTTGTATATAAATAAAATAATGAGGTAGAAAAAGCGAGAATAAGGTAATCATGGTTGTAAATGAAACCGAGGTAAAAAAATACTGTACTACGTAGAAATTAATTTAAAGATACAAATATATTAGATGTCAAATTTGGATAGGAGGATGAAAAAAAGAAGAAGTTGAAATTACAAAAATGATCCAATTTGGGGTTTTATCTATGAAATCCACAGAACTCTGAATCGTGCGAGCCCAATCGCTCCCTTGAGTCATCTCCCACAACCTTATCCAAGCCGAAAGCAAACTCCAGAAAGAGCGCTCGGACACCAGGTGGAAGTGCCCAGAAACCATCGCCTTCCTCCCTCCGTTTCTCTCTGATGGCGTCTTTGGCTCAGCAGTTCGTGGGGCTAAGGGTATGCCCGTCTCTCTCTGCTCCTCAGCTCTCCAAACCTCTCTCCTCAAAACACCCCGGCTGCAATTACAAGCCCAGAAGCTTCCAGATTGTTGCGGCAACCCCGATTTCGAATGCCCAGACGAGGGAGAGGCAGAAGCTTAAGGATTTGTTCGAGGAGGCATACGAACGGTGCCGTACTTCCCCCTTGGAAGGCGTCTCCTTCACTGTCGAGGATTTCCATTCCGCCATTGAGAAGTATGACTTCAATGCCGAAATCGGCACCAAGGTAATCTCCTCTTCCTTTCTGGCGTCGTGTAATTCTAGTTTTGGGGGTTAAAGTTTAGTTGAGTGTGAAAAACCTTCCTTGATTGTAACATTGTCTGAATTGTTGTGTAGTTGAGTGTGAAAATCTATCTGGAAACTGTGATTATGAGTTGATGATGTATGTTTAATTTCTGCTGGAATTTCTGGATGCTTTTACTCATGGTGTCAAACTGTGCTGTTCTAATTCCCTGCTTGGAAGATTTGGCCTTTTTTTTGGGTTCATTTCCTTTGTCCAGTGGATTTTAGGCTTAAATACATTTAACCCAAACTTGTTCGACGATTATATTATACATTACCACTTGTATTAGTTGTTTGCACAATCCCTAATTTCATTATAATGCAATGTGCCACCAACCACAAAATACTTTGATTGCCAAATTTATAGTAAGTGAAAAGACGAAATTACCTTGTTAATTACTCCGGATATCAGTAATTTTTCAGTGTGCAGGGTGGTTAAGAGCAAATCAGAGATCTTATAAATGGTCGTGTAGCTTATCAGGTTTCTAATGCCTAGAAATTTAATACCACTGTATGGATTTTTCTTCATATATCCATGCATCTGACATAATTTAATCCAGGAGATTTAACTAGAGGATGAAGAAAGGCATCTCATGACAAATGAACATGTAACAGTTATTTATCCTTATTGATGCTCTGTAATAGGTCACTTTCAAGTTTCAACTCCGGTCTTTTGATGCTCCATATGCATTGTGTTTTCCCTTGGTGTTATTTCAGCTTAGATCTTGAGGGTGATATATTATTGATGGTTATGAATTGATATATCATTTTTTTTAAATCTCAGGTGAAGGGGACAGTGTTTCTTACAGATAACAATGGGGCATTGGTGGATATCACTGCCAAATCATCTGCGTATTTGCCTCTCCAAGAGGCGTGCATTCACAAAATTAAACATGTAGCGGAAGCAGGAATAGTTCCTGGGGTGAGAGAAGAGTTTGTTATTATTGGTGAAAACGAGGCAGATGATAGCTTGATCTTGAGTTTAAAGTTTATCCAGTATGAGCTCGCCTGGGAGCGCTGCAGACAGCTACAAGCTGAGGATGCTGTGGTCAAGGGAAAGGTGGGTGTCCCTACACCATAATTTTAAATCTTGCAGCTTAATTTGTTATGTTGTTGTTCTTTTGCTCTCGTTAGATTTATTGTTTCTTAGAAGTGGACTGTTTTATTTTATCTTCTTTGAAGGGGAACATTCTAATTCTTGGTTTTCTTGGAGCAGATTGTTGGTGCAAACAAGGGAGGAGTGGTTGCGTTGGTGGAGGGTCTTCGTGGGTTTGTTCCATTCTCACAGATATCATCTGTAAGCATCCATCTATTCCTCTTACTTCTGAGTTCTAACATGCCTTAGCTATTGAATTCTATAAAATAATGAAAGACCTGTGTGTATTGTGATTTTTGTTCCCACTTTGACTGTTAACCTAGATATTGCCATAGTGTTTTTGAATGTTTTGTATTGAAACTACGCATGCATAATTGTTTAGCCACACAACCCGAACATTTGGAAGCAGCTTATTAAGTCCTTTTGCATGTCAAGTTCGCATAACCTTTCAAGTGAGCATAAGAACACAATATTTATTAGGAAGTTCCTCCTACCAAGGTTATGTGTGAGGTAGCCAAAGAAGTATAGTGTGCTTGTGTTCCTTGCTTCTGCTCACTTTTCAGCATTCAAGATTAAATAATAATAATGTACTCACACTATTTGTCTTTTACCAAACCCCTTGCCTTGCCGTTTGTTAAACTTGTTAGCATGTTGTGTGTTTCTGTTTGTGCTTGGGCCACTCGAAAGCACTCTCTCGTCGTAGTCGGGGAAAGAGTGCGCACAACATGGCCCCTAGACCTTTGTCTATGCGGGATAAACCGAAAATGTTGTTGTATTTGCTCGAGGAAACAGTTTGCATTAATTCGAGTCAATGTATTTTGTCATTAAATATTGATTCCTTGTTCAACTTTCCATGTGTGCTTGATCAGAAATCCACTGCAGAAGAACTCCTTGAGAAGGAGATTCCCCTTAAATTTGTCGAAGTTGACGAGGAACAGTCTAGGCTTGTACTCAGCAACCGCAAGGCCATGGCTGACAGCCAGGCACAGCTCGGTATTGGTTCAGTGGTTTTGGGTACTGTTCAGTCCCTCAAACCATATGGTGCCTTTATTGACATAGGTGGCATCAATGGCCTTCTGCATGTCAGCCAAATAAGCCATGACCGTGTGTCAGATATCGCAACAGTCCTTCAACCTGGTGATACTTTGAAGGTATGCTGCTGCCTCTCCAGCTCATCACTCTAAACCTTAGATTCCATAATGTTCATAACAGTTAATGAATCTTTATCTGACTGTGCATATTTAGGTCATGATCTTGAGCCATGATCGTGAAAGAGGCCGAGTTAGTCTGTCTACCAAGAAGTTAGAGCCAACTCCCGGTGACATGATCCGTAACCCAAAACTTGTTTTTGAGAAGGTAACTTTTTTTTTTCTTTTCTTTTTACCGAGTCTCCTTGTGTAATTCCTATATCTATTCAAACTGAAATTTGAAGTTACTGAGCCTTTTTGTAAAGCCATCTTGAAGCCTTGTAATCACTTGCTCATTCTTCTTATGGACATGGTTGGCCGATACAAGGCATCTAATCTGTAACAGTTCTATAACTGTTTATTCCCTTGATGTAAACAACAGGCCGAGGAGATGGCACAGACTTTCAGGCAAAGGATTGCTCAAGCTGAAGCCATGGCTCGCGCTGACATGCTAAGATTCCAGCCCGAGGTATTTTTTTTTTGCGTGTACACTTTGTGCTACGAATAGCTCTATGAATCAGAGATAATACAACAAGTCAATATGATCTTAAAATCCATATGATGATGATCATGCATCACTAGTTTAAGCTACACTATAGGTGACAGCAGTAAAAGGAAATGTACTGTTCTCTTTCTACGACGACACTTGATGATTCTAAGATACCCTTGATTGTATGTTGTGCAGAGTGGTTTAACTCTGAGCTCAGACGGGATATTGGGTCCGATCAGCACAGACTTGCCGGAAGAAGGTCTGGATCTCAGTGATATCCCCCCAGCTATAGACGAATGAGCTCCGGGAACCCACCTTCTTGAGTCAAACCCCTTGTACTTAATTTTTCCTCCCAATGTGTAATTTCTGAAATGGGCGTTGTACCAAATGGAGCTGTTAGTGTATAGTGTGCTGAGAGCTGTGAATTCAAAAGGCCCTTTTCTCATTTCTCATAAACAAGGTGGTTGCTTTGTAATATGCAGGATGCATTTTTTTGCACATTTCTTTAACCTCTTTTTGATTTGTGGCCTTAATTTTCATGTTATAAAAGATTACAATTTAGTGAAATCAATCTTGTATTCTTGTTCTTGCTTATTCAAGATTTCATTTGCTCAATTTACTGATTTCTGATTAAAAAGAAAAAAAGAGCTGATAAAGATAAACAATTTGCGCCAAACATACCTCAATTACGTCTAGTTCAGTTCAATTCAGCCCCTTTATTTTATATTTTTGAAATCATATTTAAAAATAAAATTTATTTAAAATGTGGTATGATACAATATTACAATTACATTTATTATCTAGATAAATATTTATTTATTTTTACTTAAAAGTATTAATTCGAGCAAAAAAAGGAAGGAAAAATAAACGCCGCCTAGGAGGCCCTGTCGCCTCTTTCAAAATCCCAACTCTCGGTGCTCCGTCACGCTCACCGCCTCCGCCTAC
Organism: Persicaria maculosa; assembly: GCA_963922045.1. Lineage (NCBI taxonomy): Eukaryota > Viridiplantae > Streptophyta > Magnoliopsida > Caryophyllales > Polygonaceae > Persicaria > Persicaria maculosa. Next base: position 54,928,632 of record OY998268.1, read on the forward strand.
CTGTTGCCGCCGATCGCCGGCGTCGGAAACGATTTCCTATATCCCCTACTTGCAACCAGTTGCTATCGTCCTCCTCTAATAGATCAAACTTCTCTCATTTCCCACCGTCAAACCCCTTCTTTCTTGTCTCAATCAATTTCCGGAAAGCATGGTGAAGGTGCGGATGAACACGGCCGATGTGGCCGCCGAGGTCAAATGTCTCCGGAGACTGATCGGGATGCGATGCTCCAACGTTTATGACCTCTCCCCCAAGGTAAGGTTAACAGCTAGTTCGCCTCGTCTCATCGGAAAAACCCTAATTTGTCTATCTTTTTATTTTATTTCGGAATTTTTCTTGTCAGTAGTTCAATTTGGTTGTTGGGATGCCATTCTCTTGATTGTCATGGTTTTCTGGTTTTGATTTACTGAATGAATTTTGTGCAGACCTATTTATTCAAGTTGATGAACAGTAGTGGCGTAACAGAATCAGGGGAGAGTGAAAAGGTTCTGCTGTTAATGGAAAGCGGTGTTAGATTGCATACTACTGTCTATGTTAGGTATAAGAATCGTTTGCGAAGCTTGCTTTTGCTTGTGTCTCTTTATTGTCACTCTCATCAAATTTTGTATATTATTTTTGAAAAAACTAAATGTGATACAACTTATGTATCTCCTGTGGATTAATATTAGTAAACAGATTAAAAGCCACGGTGCTGAATTAAAATTTCTATGCTTTCAAAGTTATGTGTAGGTTTTTTGGTATTAATGCTAATGTATATGTGAGATTTTGATCCCCTTTTTTTCCCCTAGGGATAAGAGTAATACACCATCAGGTTTTACTCTTAAAATAAGGAAACATATTCGAACTAGAAGACTTGAAGACGTTCGACAACTTGGATATGACAGGGTAAACCTTTTGGCAAAATCATTTCTGTTGGGATCAGTGGCTATATATTTCTCTGTGGTTAACTATATGCCATACCTGTTCAGATTATTCTTTTCCAATTTGGGTTGGGCGCCAATGCACACTACATTATACTGGAGCTGTATGCCCAAGGAAACATCATTCTTACCGACAGTGAATTCACAGTATTGACTCTTCTACGGTCTCATAGGTTGGTTACTTCTGCACTCTGTCCTATTTTACTGCATATCGTGTTCTTTCAGGGAGAAGAAAGACCTGAGAAAGTGAGTGGAACTCATGGAAAGGTGTATCATGGGATTGGCTTAGATAGGGTGTTTTGGAGCTATAGGTGTGAAGTTGGATTGATTATTTAAAAAGGGGGATCGGTCAAGCTGGTGAGAACTTTACCAGAATGGTTTTAACTTATAAAACTTGTAGAAGACATCTGCGCCAACAGTTCTGGTGGAGTTGTTTACTAGTATAGCTGAGCAGGCTTCCTCATGTTGATGCCTGATAAATTGATAATTAATAACGCATCAGAAAATGAATAGGAGCTTGATAATCCTCAAGAAAAGTAGGGAGGCATATATGGTTTGCAGCTCTTAGGAGCGCGAGACAGTTAGTATAGTGCTGACAATCTTTTGATAGAATTCGGGGAATCGTTCTTTAATTATTCTCTGTCTCAATCCTCAGATGTTCTACTGTGTATACTTAGATGTTTACTTTCTTATAGACTTTAAGCATTGTGTTATAAATTCACATTTTACAGAGATGATGACAAAGGGCTTGCAATCATGTCACGACATCCATACCCCATTGAAACATGTCGAGTTTTTGAGCGGACCAGCCTTGAAAAATTGAAGGATGGTTTGACATTTTCAAAGGAACCGTGTGAGAATGACATAGTTGAAGCCAGTGAAAATGGGAGCAACAAAAATGATGCTACAAAAGGAAAGCAAGGTGGCAAAAAAAGTGGCAAAGCTTCTGGAGCAAGCAATACTTCCAATGATGGTGCACGTTCTAAGCAACCTACTTTGAAAATGATCCTTGGGGAAGCATTGGGTTACGGTCCTCAACTTTCTGAACATATAATATTAGACGCTGGTCTAATTCCAAACACTAAAGTTGCAAAAGACAATATTTTGGACTCTGATAAAATCCAGAATTTGGCCCAAGCTGTAGAAAGATTCGAAGACTGGTTAGTGGATGTTATGTCTGGTAGTAGAATTCCTGAAGGATACATTTTAATGCAGAACAACAAAACTGAGGAAAAGGATAATGAATCAGCGGAACAAGGAGTTCGTCAACAGGTTTTTTTTTTCTTGCAACTTTGTTTTACTAACCACTAGATAAGATAGCTATCTTAGTTGATATGCCATAGTTTGGTTGGTAGTTTCAACTTTCATTAGTTTGGTTATTTTATTCCTTGTAACAAATTTGGATTTATATGCAGATCTACGATGATTATTGCCCTATTCTAATGGTTCAGTTCAGATCAAGGGATTTTGTGAAGTTTGACACATTTGATGCTGCTCTCGATGATTTCTATAGTAAGATTGAGAGTCAACGTGTAGAGCAGCTGCACAAGGCAAAAGAAGGAGCTGCTGTACAAAAACTAACCAAAATTCGCACAGATCAGGTTGTTATCATTATTGTGATATTGTCAATGTGCTGTGTAGTGGATATGCTCTTGCTGTAGCCATCAGTTGGCCAGCTGACTTCTGTTTATTTTGCCAAAATATCTTTAGAAACCTTCTAGGTTCTTTCTGAACTAATTTGCAGGCTTTTGTCTGCCAAAAGCAGTTCACTTCTGAAATATGGGTAATGCCTTTGGAGAATTCATGGGGGGTTTATCTTACATTACATTTTTTCTTGATTGCTATATGTTGGAATATGGGTTGTCCCACATTGAAAATATTGAGATGTCTTGAACAACATATAGACTTGGCGGGCTACTCCTCTCATTGCCAATTGGTTTTGAGATGGAACCCCGTTGGGTTTATGTGTTGTTCGTGTCTCTTGTACGTGGGGCCCCACACGTGACCTCGAGAATTTGTCAATAGATTTTATGATGTTCACATTTCCTTTCTACAAGCTCAAAAATTACTGCCAATGGGATAATTTGTGCCGAGGTGTTATGTTGCCGTTTTTTAAAAATGATTTTGCTTGCTTAAAAATATATACCATGGTTGATCTTTTGTCATCTTTCTCCAAGCTGATGAAAGAGTAAGATTATGGAGTTTTCTCATATTTACACAAGAACTCCTTTTCTCTGTAGGAAAATCGTGTGCATATGCTGAAAAAAGAGGTTGAACATTCTGTCGGGATGGCCCAACTAATAGAATACAACTTAGAGGATGTAGATGCTGCCATCCTAGCTGTCCGTGTTGCTCTTGCAAATGGAATGAGTTGGGAAGATCTTGCTCGTATGGTGAAAGAAGAGAAGAAGTCTGGTAATCCTGTTGCCGGGTTAATTGACAAGCTTTATTTGGAGAGGAACTGCATGACATTGTTGCTGAGCAACAATCTTGATGAAATGGACGATGAAGAAAAGACATTACCTGTTAATAAGGTGAAATGTCAAAAATTACCATATTCCCTTTGCTATAGTTTGTTGTAGTGAAGCCCAAAATCGTAAATCTAGAATACTCAGAATCTTCAGCTTCTTACATTTATTTTTCCATGTCACCTATCCAGGTAGAAGTTGATCTCTCTCTCTCAGCCCATGCCAATGCTCGTAGATGGTATGAAATGAAGAAAAAGCAGGAAAGTAAACAGGAAAAAACAGTAACAGCTCATGAAAAGGCTTTTAAAGCTGTGGAGAGAAAGACTCGGCTTCAGCTGTCTCAGGTGTGTTAAATATTGGTATCTACTGAAAAATGACCTCTTCTCTTCAGTTATGCCACAATATGAGAAATATTCTATCTGTTCAAAGTTAGGGTTTCTTCAGTTGTGGGATGATAATGCTCTACTGTTTCAGTATCACTTGATGGGCTCATTCATTTTAGAGGGTTGTCTTGTCGTGATGAATGAGTGCCTTACCTGTCTTTCTCAACTTGCAGGAAAAAACCGTTGCAATGATTACCCATATGCGCAAAGTCCATTGGTTTGAGAAATTTAACTGGTTTATTAGCAGCGAGAATTATTTGGTCATCAGTGGTCGTGATGCTCAGCAAAATGAGATGATAGTGAAACGTTATATGTCAAAAGGAGATCTGTAAGTTTTAATTGTATTGAGAGATATATGATTCACTGTTACATTTTCTCTGAGAGTACTTGAACTCTTCATTACTTGGACAAAGATGAAATATTTTTTAGACACCTCCCACTAATACCCCTTGTTTTTTCCCCTTAATTCCATTTTACTCTATTAATCTGGAGCATGTTCTTGTCTTGCTCGTTATTCATCTCTCGGGTCATCATACTCATGTCATTTAATAAAACCTAAAGTTTGAAAATTGAACTATATTTGCCTTTTTTGAAATAGTTTTTACTTGCCTAACCTTTATACATGATCATTCTTGAAATTTGTTGTCTAGTGTTAATACTTGTGAGCTGTGACCTTTGTACATGGTGGTTTTAGAACTTCCATTGTGAAGACCTAAAGTCTTAATATGAATTTTACTTGTTCCTGCTTTGCTCCTTTTTGCAATATTTTTATGCCTTTATTGATTTTTCTTTATTAGACAGTTTGATATGAATTTTTTTAATATGTACAACATGAAACAGATATGTACATGCTGAGCTTCATGGTGCTTCTAGCACAGTAATCAAGAATCACAAGCCTGAATCTCCAGTACCCCCTCTTACAATAAATCAAGCTGGATGCTTTACTGTAAGCTGATCTGATTCAAATATGTTTTGCATGTTTTGTGCTGGACAATAAAATTTATTGCAAGCCTGATTGAGACTGTTGTTGCTGGGTCTTGCTTTGTGCATATATATGTTATGCAGGTTTGCCACAGTCAGGCATGGGACTCAAAGATTGTAACTAGTGCTTGGTGGGTCTACCCACATCAAGTGAGTAAAACTGCCCCAACAGGAGAATATCTCACAGTGGGTAGTTTCATGATTCGTGGAAAGAAGAATTTCCTTCCCCCTCATCCTTTAATTATGGGATTCGGGCTATTGTTTCGATTGGATGAGAGTTCACTAGGCTCACATTTAAATGAAAGGAGAGTCAGAGGAGAGGAAGAAGGATCAAACATTACCGAGAGTGACATTCTTGAGAATGTTTCTCTGAAGGATGAGACTGATTCTGAGTCGGATGAAAAAATAAAAGAAGATAATCTGGGAGAAGAATTAAAAGGAAATCCTGGTTCAACAACCAGTATTTCTGAAGAATTCTCACATCCCACTTATATTAACTTGGACGGTAAACCAAGAAATTTAGAAGAAATCCAAGCTGAAGATAAGGCCTTCTCAACTGGAGCTGACACAAAGGACATGCCTGAGGAAAGAGACCTCCCTTCAGTCACCACACAGCTTGAGGATCTCATGGATAAAGCACTTGGACTTGGACCTGCAACTATGGCCACTAGGGGTTATGGGCAAGATGTTTCCCCCGGTCTTTCTGAAAAAGGAAACTCTCAAGAGAAAATTAATCTGAGAGATAAGCCTTACATATCCAAAGCAGAGAGGAGAAAGTCCAAGAAGGGGCAGAAAGGTAGCAGTGTAGATGCTGATGTGCTTGAGAAAGAAGAAAAACAAGATAAACCTTCTGCCAATCAGTCTGATCAGAATATTTCAAAGATGGGCGGTGGAAAAGCTACCCGTGGACAGAAGAGTAAGCTAAAAAAGATAAAGGAGAAATATGCAGACCAGGATGAAGAAGAAAGAGAGATTCGTATGGCTTTGCTTGCTGTGAGTGCCTTAAACACTTGTTTTTTTCCTTGTTATTGTATCAATTTTGATGATTTTGCTGGTGGGAAATTGATCTAATTTGATAAATGGTCCTTAGCTTGTTGAGAGTGTTTTCCTTCATGGCAACATGCTGCCGGAGATACATATATCCAGAATTATTCTGCTATTCTTCATTTTGGTTTTAACAATCCTAAATGAGCTGTGAATGGAATTCTTAGGTTGCTAGTTATCAATGCATTCACTGCTAACATTAATCTTCGGGACGTGTTTCAGTCGTCTGGAAAAGTAAACAAGAATGAAAATAGTGCGCAAGATCAAGATGCAGTTGCAGACAAAGAAAAGAATCCTGTTAATGGTATGTCATTCATGAGAAGTGTTTCTAATGACATTTTGTAGTTCTCATTGCTTAAGTTCTTGTTGATCAAGTCCTTACTCCATTTAGATGCCCTATGATATTGTTTGTTGTTGTTGCATGGTCAAATGTTGCAAGCAATGTGATTAAGAATTTCTGCATTTAGGTATAGTTGATGTGAATTACTCCCTCTATCCCATATTAGTTGACGTTCTTCAACTATGCACAAGAATTAAAGGAAGCAACTATTTACCATTCAATGTTCAGATTGCCAATGCAAAATTAAGGTGAGATAGAGGAAGCAGAGAGGTCTGGGAGATTTTAGAGGGCTGATCATTGATGTTTAGAGGAGATTAATTGCTTGGTAAATGGGGTTAATCACTTATTACACTGGGATGGGAGAATAGAAAGTCATTGTGGGAAGAGTAGCCATTATTAATTTGGATCTAGATATTATTAAAGCTTTTGACAAATAATTTGGGACAAGGTAATTTCTCTAAAACATAAAATAATTTGGGACAAAGGGAGTATATGTTAGCACTTGGAAGTTGCAGGTCACTTGTTGCTCTTGCAGTTTTTTAGGGCTTCGTTTGGTGCGTGTCTATTTATACATTATAAGTACCTTATTTGCACTAATAAATGCTTTTTCAACTCAAGTAAATACCGTATCGGCTTATCAGCTATCAGCCCCTCGTGCCAAGGTTAATTTATATATTTGCTCGGTAACCACTTATTGTTATCCAGTGCTACCGCTTTGATAATTGTAGTTAGTTCCAATCACAGAAAATCAGCCTAATACTGATTATTTGTGAATTAAACTCTTAATACTTTAAAATAGAAGTTAATTCTCACTATAATTTTTGAAGAAAAGATTGTTTTATTCCATGTCATAGTGTACTAACCTCACCGTTATATTCAAGTAGACTCCAAAAATTGTTTTGATTGCATCCAATTCACAAATTACGAGGTAATATAAATCTATCAACTTTAGGAAGTTTCACTGCATTAAATATTTTTGGAATTCAGTGTAAGTAAGCTCCGCAGAGAGATCATGCTTACATTCTGCAAGATTTTGAACCTATTATAGCATCAGTTTTTGAAAGAAAATGTGAGGAAACCTCATTCATTTCCTTACTAAAAGTGGCTTTCAAATATGTTAGGATTGGAAGATGCCCCAAAAATATGTTACAAGTGCAAAAAGGTTGGTCATCTATCTCGCGATTGCCCAGAACATCCTGATGGAACTACAGAGAAGAAAGAGCGTGCTCGTGCAGATCGTGCTGCTGAAGCTGATAAGGTAGTGATGGAGGAGGAGGATATTCATGAGATTGGTGAAGAGGAGAAGGAAAAACTGAATGATGTGGATTATTTGACTGGGAATCCATTACCAAATGACATTCTGTTGTATGCCGTGCCTGTCTGTGGTCCCTACAATGCTTTGCAAACATACAAGTACCGCGTGAAGATTATCCCAGGCACTGCCAAGAAAGGAAAAGGTATTTTATCATATTTTATTTGTGTTTCCTGCCATATATGTAGAATTACCATTAAGTCATCTCTAGTCTTTTAACAGCTCGTGTTAGTATTTCAGTAATTCTAAGAAATTCAGACCATTGAGCCATAAATGTGTATTTTAAGTGATTTGGATCATGCTGCTGCTAGATATACTGAATGAGACTCAAAGTGCACTAGCATACTTGTTTAACTCGCCTAAGAGTGTTTGGATGTCATGATAGATTGCTGATGTGCTGATTGTTGCTTATAGGTCACTGAGAAGGTTACTAATAAGTCAAATATGTGTTGAGTCTTATAAGTGCTTTTAAGGTTAAAATAACATTCAAAACAACCCAAGATTAAACTTTTATCTTAATACAAGCATACTACTGATGCAATACCAACTGTCTAGGGTTCATTTGACGTGATGTGCTGATTGTTTATAAGCTTATTTATGGTAACAAGGTACTTAATTGTGCTGATAAGCGGCTGATAAGGAACTTATTGCTAGTGCACTTGGAAGTCTTGTGAACAGTTAAAAATCATTTTCATGCATGATCAACATGGCCCTTAAAATCTGTGAACTGCAGTGTATTCATGATTCGCTCTTTAGTAGTAGTGCTGTATCCTTAGCATAAGGTAGGACCGAAATTCAACTATGTTTCTCATATTTTGTCTTCTTGTGTTTGTAGCTGCAAAAACTGCCATGAATCTGTTCAGCCACATTCCAGAAGCCACCAACAGAGAGAAGGAACTGATGAAGGCATGCACTGATCCTGAACTGGTAGCTGCGATGGTCGGAAATGTGAAGATTGCATCTGCAGGGCTTACCCAGCTGAAGCAGAAACAAAAGAAAGGCAAAAAAGCTGGTAAGGGGCCAAGCTAGTTTAAACTGCAATAAGAAACCTGAAACAATGCTCTATAGATCCCGATTCCGACACTGAGAAATTCATACAGGAAAAAGTCCAGTTTGCCTTTCCCTTGTGTTGCCAAAAACTCAAAAAACTTTTTGATGTCAAAAGAAGAAGAAAAAAGGCTTATGGTGGATATAATGAGTTGTTTTACCTTTGGCATTGCTAAAAAAGCAGCATTTTTGTTCAGAAGTTCAGTTTTTTTTTTTTTGAGAGAGAACAATCCAAGTTTTGGTCACCTATGTCAATTCCTGGCGAATCGTTTCTTGACTATAGTCATTGTTACCTAAATTCTCCAATGAGTTAGAAAATGCAACAAAATCGCGTAGACTATAGTTCAACACGATTTACCAATTTGAGTTTGGTGCATCCTGAATGGTACATTTTGAAACACCAGTGTACTTCCTAGATAAAATGTCTAGATTCCAAAGTCATGGGTCACACACACACCTCTGGAATTCCAACATCAAATCAATTGGTTAATAAACTTCCCCTATTCGGATCTTGAAAAAACAGTACATGAGCAAACAATCTAGCACTCACTTGATTGATTTAGTGAAAATAGAGGTACTTTGCAGTACAATTTGTTCAATAGTTTTCCACCTCAAACCCTCTAAAAAGAGCTACACTTTTTCATATGTAAAATGTGACATGTCATATACAAGTGCACCTACCATCAGATCAGAATATCAGATAATTCAGATCAGATCTAAACTACTTCCAACTTGGCCACTTTGACTTTACAGGTGCCTCCAAAAGCCCCACATTTTCTAATCCATAGAAAAAATGATGCACAAAACTCAACTACAATCATCCACAACTTATATGCACTTTTTTTTTTTTTGCTTATGCCAAACAAAAGTTTGTTCATTTTGCAAACACAACAACTTATTGCATCATCTGTAGCTGTCATCTGTCATACTTTAACATCTCCACAAACAAGCTTTCTTGAAGAACTTGAAATTACAGTTGCAACACGACACGAAATATATAGACCCTGATTTAAGTGTTGTTTTCGGGTAATTTTCCTTAAGCCAGCCACCTGTTAGTTAATTCAGAAGCTTGAGTTGACCGATGGGTTGCAAACTGCAATTTTTTTTAATAGGATTTTTTTGTTGTTGTTGTTGATATTTTTGCTTTGACTTTTGTTGTTTGACCTGTCCACTTTAAGTTGGACTATCAAGAAAACAATATTATTCATGTCAATCATAATTACACAAGTCAAACTTCACATGTCGCTTACATGGATCCATGTTTGGTTCTTTGTCCTTTGATGGGTTGGAAAAGATGGAAACAAATGGAATTTTGGATTTACATTTGTATAATAATTTAATTTCACATGGCAAAGTCAGACCATTTTTTTTTTAAAAAAAAATAAAAATTCAACTACTACTTCCAATTCTATGTATATCAATTGGATGAGAGGTTTTTTTTTTCCCTCTTATGGAACACTCAAAATTTGTGTGTCTGATAAATGTATTTATCTTTTTAAAACTTAATCTATACATTAATTAGAAAATAGATAATAAGTTAAGGCGAAATTGAAAATAATGTGAAGCAAAATAATGCAAGTTCTCAATTGCTATTTGGAGTGCTTTGGGTGGTGTGAACTATACATAGGTCAATTTATACAAGAAATGCAATCAGTATTGTAATTGGGTTATACGGTATTCAAGTTTGACACATTATACCATTTGGGTATTCAAGTTTGACACTTACCCATTGTGGATAATGCTAGGATACACCTTTTTCATCCATAGGTGTAGAAAACATGGATTTAGAGTTAGTTTAAACTATCCCAACTTTGAATGGATTTATAAACTAGTTGAAAATGATTTTTTTTAATAAAAATCATTTTTAAATAAATTAAAAACCTAGTGTTGTGAATGTTTTTTTCCCCTCTAGCTTATAAATACATGGATTTAAACTGTCCCAACTTTGAATGGATTTGTAAACTATTTGAAAATGTTTTTTTAATCATTTTTAAATAAATTAAAAAGCTAGTGTTGTGAATGTTTTTTTCTTTCTAGCTTATAAATACAAATAAAGTCAAAAAAAATATTGAGTTTATGACTCCATTTGGCAATATAAGTAGTTTTGAGAACTTTTGATTTCAATATTATAAGTTTTAAATGAGATAAATATAAGATTTTAGTTTAATTAGCTTTTGGAATTGGATTTCAACAATTATTCACCTCAAGTTTTCTAGAATTTTTCTTTTTCTATTTACAAATCTATTCATTTTCTTCTTTCTAATTAATCAACCAGTTTGTATCAATTAGGGTTACCAAACATCTTAATAGCTTGTAAACAATTGAATTTAACATGTATTTAACACATTTAATCTATCAACTTTAGCTACCCCATCGACTACGTATTACCAAACTGACCATATGGCTTTAAGGAAGCTTCCACAACCTTTTTTTTCGATGGGAAAAAAAAACTAGGTGCTTTTTATTGATAAAGAATAAGCATTCTTTCGAATAATCACACAAAGAACCCTACACGAAAGTGTTATAATTAAAAAAAAAAGTCGACAAATCATTAATCTGTTGCTAGAGTGGCAAAACAGATCGAGGTGCTGTTGATATGCCTTAAATCTGTTTGTTGACCGATAACCATCTGAGGTTTTGGGGTGGAGCCTCTCACAAACAAGGGTCCAAAATGGTATACTATGTTTCTTATGTTATAAGTCTATCATTATCTGTTTTGAGTATGTGGCTCATAGTTTGAATTAGGATTTCAAGAGTGCAAACTCTTAAATCGCCACTTATTTGTATTATCTAAAAACTCTATTTACCTTTTAATAAAACTGATTCTTCTTTTGTCGTATCGGTGAACCACTCTAAATCTTTGTGTTTTTATTGTTCTTATTCTTGAATATCTCCTCATTGTTATAACATGTGCTCACATTTTCATTGGTTTGAGTTTATTCTTGAATATCTCCTCATTGTTATAACATGTGCTCACATTTTCATTGGTTTGAATGAACGTTAACATATATGTTGGCTTGTCGATCACTTGGCTTTATTGGTTTAAGTGCGTGTTTCGATTTATAGATAATTAGTTGATAACCTCAAATTCCCCGTTATAAAAAAAAACTAAGCTAGCAAATAGGTTTTGGGTCCTTAAAGCACAAGGACTAATCTTTAATTTAATTTTATTTTTCCTTCCAACCTTAGCAAAACCATCTCGATGGATGTTGAACTTGAAGTCGAGGAGAACAAATTAAAGATCATCTCGAAGGTGGTGCGTGGGCCAACTTTAATTTATACTATACATGTCTGCATGCAATGTATATTTTCACAATGTGAGTAAATTAATTTTGTTTATTGATACAAATTTTTTTGTTATATAAATGAAATGATATAATAATTTAAAAAATAAATAAATCAGGCGGCAAGTAAACGGGTATAAGTGGCTGCGAGTAAACGGGTAATAGTGGAGATTAATTAAGGACAAAAACTACCATTAATCATGTCCAATTTGGTAGCTGAAAACAAACAAATTTTGTCCTCCCAGCCCTTTGCAGGTTCTTATTAGACTATAATTAAAAAAATACATATATGCCTGAAATTATCGTCACTTGGTTTGAAAATTTAAATAAAGTCATCCAATGAGACAATCTTTTTAAATTAAAAGTTGGTTAGAAAAATAGTGTTTAAAAAAAGAAACCACATGATTTGAATTATTCCAATTTATCTACATTCTAGAAAGTCCAAAAGAGTCAATTATCCTTCAGTTTCTTTTAGAAAACAATATAATTATTATATATCTTAAACTATATATAATGTAGTTTAATAAGCATAAGTGAAAATAATCAACTTAGCAGGAAATTGTTTAATTTTGTACTAATTTGCTTTTAGAAAATTAGAGTTCAGCATATAATGTTGACAATTGAGTCCCCAAGCAAGTTGACGCACGAATGTTAATTATTGTATGCTTCTAATTAATTAAACATTTTTTACAGCAAATTTTTTTTATTTCATTAAGCATTTTAAATAGGTTTGCAAAGACTTTGTATACAAAGAGATAAGGTTGTGACTTTAATTAACTAGTTTGTGACTTTGTGAACAAGAAAACAACTAAGCTTAATATGTTTAGTACTAGCTAGTTTGTTAATTAATTAGTAGAGCTGATCAAATTTGCAAATTGAGTTTAACTAAATCATTTTGATATGAACTATAGGCATGTCATTTTGCAACAAGTGTTTATTTACAATTTTTACAGGTACTATTTAAAATATTCAAATTCCGAATCTCGGGTTTTTTTTATATAAATTTAATAATTTCTTTTATTTATATTTGCTTGTTCATATAATTGGGATCATTCTTGAAGAGTTGTGTTGCTAATAAAAGGCGGATGGATCCTAACCTTATAATTAAAAATAAAAATAAATCTGATACAAATCTCATTTCGTTTGACTTTTTTGCACAGTCTAAGAGGTTGGTGTTGTGTCCACTATTAACTGATAATTTGTGTACTCTTAACTTTATAATTACTAGGGTAAGATTTCAAAGTACCTTCCATAATTTAAGGTGCTTTTCAAAAAAAAAATGAAAAACATACAATATTTTTAAAACGCACAAAATTTTATTCCTTAAGTTGCCTTATAATTATTGGGGCTTTTTGTAGCTTTTAGATCATCTCCACTCTTTGTTCCCATGACCTTTTGGACCACAAACATGTACGAGCATATGAGCTTTTCAAGTGTGATAATTTGTTTTTCGGCATCTCTATGAAAAATTATTAGTGTTATATATCAATCTACATATATACACATTGCAGAGTGATAGTAATATATCCATCATTAGTATGGAGTGCTTGAGTGATATAAGGGAGGCTTTGTTACTTATGCTAGAGACATACACTTTACATTTTTATTGAATTATAAGACCATCATCTTGACAAAGTTAAACCAAAAAATGTGTTGTTTAATTTGATATAGGCTCCGTTTGATAAAAAGCAAGTAGTTTTTCAGAGCTTTTGATTTTTTATTCACAAGTTTTTTCAACAGTTATCCTAACAATCAGGTTTACCAAACACTATACTAGCTTATTAACCTATATTTAACACAAATAATTCATCTGTTGATCAGTTAGTTGAATAACGATTAAATTTTAGACTATATATATTGGTGTTAATATTTTACAATCTTTTTTTTTTGGGAAAAGATATGTAATTACATCGCTAGTTAGAACCGGATGAGGTAGTGTTCACATAGACATTCTTATGTTTCAAGGTGGGTACAAATAAGTTGGTGACATGTCCTCCATTTGCACCCATTAAAGGGCACTTGTTTAAGTTGGTGCTATACTTTTAATACTAAAAGTACAAGGCATTTACATGAAATTAAATTTACCCATGATAGCTTCATATATAATGCACTTCTGCTTTAAAAATCAAAATACAATACTCCCTCCGTTCGGCAAAACTTGTCATTTTAGGGAGTTATTTTTGTTCAAAAAAACTTGTCATTATAGGTATTTTGCCCTTCACTTTACAAAAATGCTCTTGATATGATTGATGGTTTGTTAGTTGTAGTTTTCGATAAAGTAGAAAAGAATAGTAATAATTGAGGGTAAATTAGTACATTTGTTAATTGTCTTAAAACTTGTGAAATAAGCTAAAATGATAAGTTTTGCCGAACGGATGGAGTATTACTTTTCTCAACAACAAAAATTACAATATTATAAATAAAAATTGACAAAAAAAAATATACAAACGATATTACTGTATTGCTTTTATGATTCGGTTATTTTTAAATCATAGATATTTTTTTATCATAAAAATTTCTAATTAAACCATGCAGATAAATAGTGGCAAATACAGAAGCCAAAGAGATCAAGGGGTTTGGGTTACCCTATTTGGGCTCTCAATTTTTTTTATAAATTTACAGATCGTTGGTGTTGTGTATTTTCATGTTCCATCAATCCATTGTTGCATAGTTTAGGTGCTTTTTTATTCCTATCTTGAATTGAAATATGTAGAACTTGTTGAGAATAAAAAGTTTATCTCACAATGGTTTGGAGGAAATATCAAATATCAAAATATAAGGAACGGGAAGTCTCTACACACTGATATAACCTTTTTGTGTTATAAGGGTGGATCCGATCTTATAATAAAAAACAAAAATAAAACCGACTTGACTTCCATTTCATATGGCCCAACTAGGGTTTTTTTTTTTCGGAATTTAGCATGGTATCATATCCGAATTCGACTAGATTTGACATGGGTTCGTTGAATTGTCAAGTGTGAGTTAGACTTGAAGAGAGCGTTGAGAGATTTGGTATGGGAGTGTCTCTCCCACATCGATTATAAAAGACTAAAAATTATGGGTTATAACTTATAAGGAAAGGTGAAGCTATACACAACAACTTAGGCTTTTATGTTAATTAAGTTGCTGGATCTTGACCTTATCATTGTCGGATATTTCACCTCGTTAGGCATTTCAAATGGTATCAGAGTCGGTTCGGTTTGGGTCCATTTCTATGGATTTGGCTAGCTATTGAGAGACCGAGATGCTAGATCTATCTTTAGACAAGTTATAATGAGATTAAAATGTTTCACTTGTTTCAAGTGTCAACTAGACTAGACTAGTTATCAAAATATAAAGAAGGGAAAACCCCTACACACTGGTTTAAACTTTTGTATTAAAAAGGTAAATCCCGACCTTGTAATAAAAAATAAAAACAACACCGACACAACTCTCATTTTATACAGTTCGATCGAGGGTTCCCAGAACCTAACAATTAAACCTTGCATAATATAAACCAAAATATAGATCTATTATAATTGCCCATCGTTGACCCATGTAACATAACTTATAAAAATATAGATCTTGAATAGGCTTTGAGTGCTAAATTGTTGTTAGAGAACTCTATGTCTCGATAGCCTTTGTAGGTTACCATCAAGTGCAGATAAGTGAAAATATGGAGTACGCAAAGCTAAAAATCATCATATTGTAACCTTCATATATCTTAATAATTTGACATAATTTGATTAGGCAAAAAAATCCTTATAGCTTGACACTTTTTCCATAAATTCACATTGATTTGTTGATGATTTAAAAGCTTCAATTCAAAGCCAATAAATTGTGGGTAGATGTGTGGAATAATATCTAATCTTAACATAATTGGTCACATCCGTTTGTTTTGCATTAATAGAGGCAAACATATGAATCTTTTTGATGTCATTCATAACATTCATACCAATAAAAGCTAATTAAATAAATTTGGGATTGACAAAAGTTCTGAACTTTTTTGCCATAAAAGAACTTTGATTGGGCATGTTTATAGCGGTGGATATTTACATCTATTTTTTTTAAATAATGATTTGTGAAAAATATGCACCATTTATAGATTGTACGTCATCCCCACCATGAACAAATATGAAAACCTCTAAAGATAATTAACTTATCCCTCCACTCAAAAACCTTATCATTGCCTACATTATTAAGACAAATAGGGTGGGAAAAAGGGAAAAATAAGTGCAAAATTAAGTGGACAAGTTGTACCTTTTGGAGCTCATAGCCAATTGGCAATGCCCAAAATTAATCAATTTCATCAAAGAAATTAAGGAAAAAAAGCACTAAACATATATATTCACATAAAACTCAATTTGAAACCAAATCTTTTTAAGTTGGGTGTTAAAAATATTTTGGTATATATAAATTAGGATGTTAGCACTTGTTGTGTGGACGGCTATATGTGTTGGAAATAACATGTGCCAAATGCTATACCACGTTGACTACAGTCTTTAATTTGACCATATCTGTGTTTAAGATTAAGATCAAATTAAATCTTCTTTTGATCTTTGGGGATTTGGAAGAGATCACCATAAAGGGACCCAAATTTCATTATCTTGGTTACTTCCTTAAATCCAACACATGAGTTAGACACTATTTGTAACTTGTATGAGCATTTCGACATATATCCACTATTTTTAGGAAAATTGATTATAGTGGATAACATTATACAATGCAATTAGGTAGTTAGGCTAATTGGTGTATCTCATAATCATGAAATTAGTGCAAGAAATGATCAATGAAAAGGAAAATTATGGATCCATGAAAAGGAAATGATCAATGAAAAGGAAAATTATGGATCCAAATTTAGAAATTGTTTTCCAAAATTCAATGAATAATCCTATAGTATTTTTTTTAAAATGATAAACAATTAAATCTAACAATTTTCTTTTCAAATTCTAGTTTTAAACCAATGCCTTCAATTTTTTTTGGATCAAGTAATAATTCAAAATCCCATATAACACCATTGTTTGAGAAATCGAGAGGCCGAAAGGAAACGGTCCGAACTAACCTTTATAGTACAACCAGAAACTCACGAAAAAAAACATAATACAAAAAAAAATGACTCAAATACAAGTGATCCCAACAAACAAGACTGGTAGAGTGACAGTCGATAAAAAACCAAGGAAAGACCGCAAATATTGCGAACATGGAAAAGTAAAAAAACTGAAGCGACGTCTTAACGCCGGGGAGATAGAAGCAGAACCTTATCAACGAAATTAAATGTCTCTAGGGCTGTGTGGATCAACAATGTTTACCTCACCTAGATGAGGGATTTTTGAAAACCACAAACATTGTCACAATCAACTCAATCAAAATGATACTTGAGACTTCAACTTCATCCGAAATTAAACATAGTCTCACCAAAGAACGACACCACTCTAAGGAACAGATTAAACCAAGATCAGAAAAGTGAGACAAACCAATTCAAAAGAAGTCTATTTATAATTTATTTTTCATTTTTTTAATACATTAGAAAAATCGAAAAGTTTTCTTTCATTTATTTCCTGAGATTTGAAAGATTTGAGTTTTATTACTATCAATAAAAACCACTTTTTCTATTTTATCGGCTAAAGACATTTTTTAAATAGTTTTACGGTCTTTTTATCATACTTTCTAAGGGCATAGGATAAGATTCTAATTGAAAAAGATATCCTACAAAAAATAAACGATCATATAAATCTAATTTAAAATTTAGTTAATGCATTTCAATTAAGGATATATTTTTTTCTATAACGGGAATCTTATCCTATGGTCCAAGGGCATAGCATAGAAAAACCGATATATTTATTTAAAAATAATCTAAATTAAAATTAATCAACCTTAATTATAAAATAAAATTTATTTGTAAAAATATTACTACGTAAAATGTAAGAGAATATTAGTAATTGTAAAGACTTAACCGACTAGAAAAGTCATTATTAAAATCCAAGTTCCGTTTCCTATTAGGCAACACTAGCTACAACTTTACTTTTTACCTTTCTTTATTTATTAATGGAATATCTTCAAAACATATCTCCAAACAAACATACCAAATATGACCGGATCTCATTCCGGATTTAACTAGTGAGTTTCAATAGTAGAACATTACGTGAAATTACTCGGTGGGTTGTGTAGATGCAATATTTTTGGTCTTTTTTTTTTTTAAGTGTCCACCAATCTATTCATAATAGCTAAAAGTTTATCATCTTTTTCCGCTCTTACCGACAAGGTTGTTGTTGATGTGGTAACTGCTGGCACGATTATTGTTGAAATAGTTATTACTGTACACAATTATTCTGAATGCTGACAGCGCTGACACTGAGAACACTGCTGACACTCTCACAACTAACATTGTGGACACTGTTGACACCAACCAACCAGAGATGTCATAGAGGCTCCAACTTGATTTGTGTACTTGTGCCTGCCAGACAAAAAAAAGGAATTTTCACCAAATTTAAGGCTAATTCGAGCGACGGTGTATAAAAGTTTGACATATTTCGTCAAATGTCTCTAATGTTATCATTTTTTTGCCAAATGCCCCTGATGTTTTCATTTTTTCGCGAAATGCCCCTTTGTCTAATTTGTTAACATTTTGGTTGAAAACTAGTACGATCCTTGTGCGATGACGCGTATTTTTCTTTTTAAAAAATAAAAATAAAATTTTATAAGTATAAAAAAGTATACTACGATAAAGTTAAATAAACTATTAGCCAACATTAACATAAAATAGAAAAAAATAGATTTGATAATTAAGTAAAAAAATAGGTTAATTTGGTTATAATTCTAAAATAAATGTGGTTATAGCCCCTAATAAAAAATGTTTATGATTTAATAATTAGATATAGCACGATTGATTAAAGAAACTTGTACAAATTTCCTTAGTTGGATTTTGTTTCCTAGATTCAGTTGATTGGGAGAAAATTATAAAATGAAAATGATTATGATATTTAAACAAAAATATTTCTCATTTAATAGTTAGAATACATAAATCCCATTGGTTAAAAAATGTTTAAAAATTTTATTATTTGAAAATTTATGTAAATTGGTTGATTGGGTGAAAATCCAAAAATTAAGATTATTATATAAAAAAAATAGTTTTCATTATATGTATGTATATGAAGACACACACAAATTCCAAAATAATGCTTACTCGTACATCTTTACCCTTGGTTAAAAAGAATTCATATATTTTACTCTTGGTTGCTCCGGGAAAAAAAAATTCATATATTTGGAACTATGTACTCTTTTAAAAAATAAAGTTTTGAATTAATCCCATTATTTAAAAAAAAAGCATGAAATGATACTTTGTAATTAATATATAATGAAATAATATTATATAGCTAATATTAAGTTTATTAAAAAATAGGTTAGAATGAACCCCATTGGTTAAAAAATGAAGTATGAAATGATATTATATAAATAATATTAGACAATTTAGTTGCCATCATTAAATGATATTGTGGAGGAACAAATTAGACAGAGGGGCATTTGGCGAAAAAATGAAAACCTCGGGGGCATTTGGCGAAAAATGAAAACCTCAGGTGCATTTGGCAAAATATGTCAAACTTTTATACACCACACAAATTAACCGTAACCTCAAGGGCATTGGGCGAAAATTTCGAAAAAAAAAGACACAAGACAAATAAAAAAACTAAAAAAAGCACTTGACAAGCATCAATAACGAATCTTCCTCTTAAACATCAAAGATCGGCAAGCTCTAATCCATGAAATTACAAATACAATTTCAACAAAATAACATTTCTTAAAATCGATCTACAAATCATTGAATAAATTAGACAAAAAGAGGATCACTATTACAGATAAAAAAGGTCTAAATTAAATGAAGCAAAACAAAAGCTGAAACCCTAAACCGTTCAACGGAGACTAAAATTAGATCAACAACAGCAAAAATCCATAACCTCAGTGCGGAATATGAAACAAGACGCCCAAAGAGGAGGAGTGAAAGGATCTGGGAATGGATTTGTCGGAGCTGGGATCGAAAACAGTGTTGGGAAAAGCGCGTTGGAGTTGGGATCAGAGACTAAAATTAGAGAAAGCGAATATAGCGGTGGAGGTCTGCGCCTACCTTCATGATCAAGGAATCACATGAGAAGGAGATAGGAGAGCCTTCGGGCAGCGATCCGAAACATCGGGGATGACTTTGGCTTCTGCTTTCACCTTCAGGAAGCACGGCGGTGGGAGAGAAGGAAATGGATTGAGAGGGGCACCTGAAGCATGATGTACTTTTTACAAATTTAAACACAAGGGTGGACGACAATGAGTTAATTTATCAAAAGATACTTCCCCCACCATCAGACAAAGAAATGGAACCTCAGGAGAACAATGAAGGACAAAACGAAGCTACTTTCCCCTCTTCTAACTCTCCTTCATTTTCTAATTCTTCCTCTCCTTTATTATCTGGTGATGTAAATGGCCTGTCTAAAGACTCTCATGCAGAGTCATCTGGTTTCTCCTCCCCCCATTCTTCTGATATTTCTGCATCTGCATCTACTATATCTCCTGCATCTGATGTGACTGCTGCATCTGATATTGTTACTCTGCCTACACTGCATGACTATCAGCTTACTAGGGATAGAGAACATAGGACCATTATACCCAATAGGAAGTACAGTTATATTGTTGAGTATGCCTTTCTTTCTTCTGAGCATGTTAGGCACCCCACTACTCCAAACTCATATGAATCAGCTATGAAAAGTGACCACTCTAAGCAGTGGTTAGAGGCAATGAGAGAGGAGATGGGATCAATGTATACCAACCAGACTTGGTCATTGGTCCCTCGTCCCTCAAAAACCCGTCTCATTAATCCGTAAATGGACCTTTTTAGTAAGCAGACATGATCAGGATGACTTTTATCAATGAAGCCTTTGGGTTGTTTCATGTATATGGTTTCATCTAAAGTACCATGCAAAAAAGCAGTTTTCACATCCATCTGTTCTAATTCCCAGTCAAACACAGCACACATAGAAAGCATGAGTCTCATAGTTTTGTACTTTACTACGGGTGCAAAGATATCATTATAGTCAATCCCCTCTATCTGAGAAAACCCTTTGGCTACAAGTCTTGCCTTGAACCTTGGAGGATCAGTAGGCTTGAGGCCTTCTTTTATCTTATAGATCCATTTAGAATCTATGAGACGGGTTTTTGAGGGACGAGGGACCAATGACCAAGTCTGGTTGGTATACATTGATCCCATCTCCTCTCTCATTGCCTCTAACCACTGCTTAGAGTGGTCACTTTTCATAGCTGATTCATATGAGTTTGGAGTAGTGGGGTGCCTAACATGCTCAGAAGAAAGAAAGGCATACTCAACAATATAACTGTACTTCCTATTGGGTATAATGGTCCTATGTTCTCTATCCCTAGTAAGCTGATAGTCATGCAGTGTAGGCAGAGTAACAATATCAGATGCAGCAGTCACATCAGATGCAGGAGATATAGTAGATGCAGATGCAGAAATATCAGAAGAATGGGGGGAGGAGAAACCAGATGACTCTGCATGAGAGTCTTTAGACAGGCCATTTACATCACCAGATAATAAAGGAGAGGAAGAATTAGAAAATGAAGGAGAGTTAGAAGAGGGGAAAGTAGCTTCGTTTTGTCCTTCATTGTTCTCCTGAGGTTCCATTTCTTTGTCTGATGGTGGGGGAAGTATCTTTTGAGTTGCCCCCTGTAGTGTGGAGTTTGGTTTTCTCCAAGCATAGTGTGGCACTCTACCAGTGTCGTACTCATCTTCATCAGATAGGTCTTGAATGTCATTGTCTGTTGTCCAGTTTCGAGTCTGTTCATCAGTGCCTGCAAGCTCAGAAAAGGCAGTCAGTTTGTTTTTCAAGGGAAACTCTGACTCATTGAATTTGACACTTCTAGTAGTTATGACCTTATATGGTCCTGCTTGAAGCAAGAGGACCCTATACCCCTTAACTCCTTCAGGGTATCCCAAAAGAATACCCTTAAGGGCTCTTGGCTGCAGCTTCCATTGTGAAACAAGGGGATAGGCTGCACACCCAAAAGGTTTTAGATAATGGAGAGCTGGAGGTTTTCCAGTCCATTTCTGTTGGGGGGTATTAAACTCAATGACACTAGAAGGGGACCTGTTTATCAGATATGTTGCTGTCATGACAGCTTCTCCCAAAAGGGTGTTTTTCAACCCAGAGGAGATTAGCATGCATCTGGTTTTTTCTAACAAAGTCCTATTCATCCTCTCTGCTGTCCCATTTTGCTGTGGGGTGCCAGGGACAGTTAGGTGCCTTTTTATTCCCATTTCTGAACAATAGGAATCAAATTCCTTATTGCAGAATTCCAACCCATTGTCTGTTTTAAGACATTTGAGTTTGTGGTTGGATTGAGATTCAACCATGACCTTCCACCTTTTAAAGGCTTCAAAGGCCTGGTCTTTAGTTTTAAGTAAACTTACCCATACCTTTCTTGAGAAGTGATCTATGAAACTTATAAAATACCTCATGCCACCTGCAGTGGGGACCTGTGAAGGCCCCCAGAGGTCACTGTGCACATATTCTAAGGGAACATTAGCAACATAAGATGACTTAGGGAATTTTAGTTTAGCAGCTTTACCAAAGATGCAATTTTCACAGAATTTAATCTCAGCAGGTTTTTTAGGAAGTAAACCATGTTTATGCAGATATATGAGACCTTTATTGCCTATGTGCCCAAGCCTATTATGCCATGTCAGAGTATCATGCAATGTCATATGCTCAGAACTAACAGCAGAATTAATCTCAGGTTTGGAAGCAATGATATGAAACAATCTCTTCTTCCTAACAGCTTTGACAATAATCCTACCATTTCTAGTGACAGTTCTAATGCCATCTTTAGAAGACACATCACAACCAAGTTCTTCAAGAGCAGATTCAGACATTAAGCTTCTCCTAAGGCTTGGGACCCATCTAACATTAGTAAAGACTCTAGTGACACCATCATGCATGACAAGGGGAACATCACCAGTTCCCATGATTTTCAAAGAGGTATCATCACCAAGCATAACATCACCAAAAGCAGTTTTATCAAGATGCTTAAAATAATGCTCACAAGGAGTAGCATGCATAGTACATCCGGAGTCTAAGATCCAGTTATTAGGCATTTGGTCAACATTTTCAGAACACATAAACAGCTCAGCAGGACAATCTTTCATGCATTCAAGGACAGAAGCAGAGAGCTCAGTTTGATTAGACTTAGCAAGTTGTTCAGCCCTCTTTTTCTTTCTACAATCTTTAACCCAGTGACCCAAATTTCCACAGTAGTTACACTTGGAATTAGGGTCAGATTTCTCATGCTTGTCACCCTTGCCATTCTCCTTCTTATCCTTTTTATTTTTCTTGTTTTTGTTACCCTTCTTATCCTTACCTTTAGTGAACATAACTTCAGGCTTATCAGATTTGTCATTTCTGTCAGTTTTTAGACCTTTGATTTTAAAGACTTTCATTATCTCATTTTTCTCAATAATAGCTTCAATAAGTTTGTCTTTAGTTAACTCATCTCTGCTAAATTGAATAACATCTTTAAAATTGTCAAACTGAGAGGGTAAGGAGTTCAGAAGGAGAATGGCTTGGTGAGAATCTTTAATCTCATCGTTACATCTTTCAAGTTCTTGAGACATTTTCAGAAATTTGTCCAAGTTGTCATCCAAGGTCAATTGGGTATTCATTTTGAAAGTAAACAAGCGACAAAGCAGAGAGATCCTGGAGGGCAGAGACTTAGAGAGAAATAGCTCCTCCAGGGCATGCCACAGAAAGGAAGCGGATGAGTGTCTTACCACCTGACGGGCAATGCCGTCAGTTAGCCGAAGCATTATCTCGGAGTGCGCCTTCAGATCTAGCTCCAGGTCTTCCTCAGAGAGTATGGGAGGCTCTTCCATGAGCTTCTTGGCCTTTTCCTCTGCTGACAGAGAGGAAGAGGAAGAGTCCTCCGCATTCTTGACGCCTGGAGTGATTGTTGCGTCCTTGGATGCGGTTGCTGGTTTGCTCACAGCCTTCCAGCATCCCTCCTTGATAAGCACGTCCCTCATCTTGACTTGCCACATGGCGAAGTCGATTACTCCATCGAAGGGTTTGATTCTTAGAGCGCTTTCCATGTTATTGGTACCTGAGAAGAGATAAGGAATCAATCAGTTTGGAAAGTATACAGCGGAAACGTAACGGATCTTTCAGAGAAAAGTAAGACACAGGACTTATCAACACACGACAACCCTAAGTGTCCCACTTTCTGTGAGGGGTAGGTCAAGAACAGGTGACCAAAGTTCAGATCTACTAATATCAGAGAACCTGGCTCTGATACCACGTTGTAGATCCAAAAATCCCAGACTTCACAAATCGGAAGTCAAGAATCAAGATCGAGTTTGAAAAAGACTAAAACCGAAAAACGAAAAACAAGACACAGCGATTTTACGTGGTTCGGTTTCCCTACATCCACGGAGCCTCAGAAGAGGAGACTCGAGCTCGATCCACTATGTCAAAGGAGGTTTACAAGGTCTGGTTAACAGAAGTCTAGATCTAGGACTCGATACAGCTAACACACAGTAAAACCAACAGTAGTACAAGAGTAAAGGAGAAATGGTAAAGCTATCGAAGAAACTTCCTGGATCTGGTTCAAGAAAACCAGATCTGAGTCGGAGGTCGTCGGAGAAGACAACTGATGCCGGACGCAGGAGGAACTCAACCACAGTGTTGATCTTCGAGATCAGATCTAGAGGTCTCTGTACGAGATGCGCCTCAAATCTGAGTTGAACGGCCGAAGAAGATGAATCGCTTTACAAACCCTAGCCGTCGCTCTAATCTCTCTCTCTCTATGTTGGATTACCTGAAGATGAATGGCCAGCCGTATGAAACCCTAGCTCCTTATGAGCTTATATAGACGTCCTCATTAGCTAAAACGAAGCGTTTCAGCTCATGGGTTGTCTGTCAAGCAGCTGGGCAAGGCTTTACTGGGCCGTCTGTCATTTGGGCTTTATGTAAGAATTAGGCCCAAATCTGAGATGTCCGTATGAGGACATTGGCCCACACGTTTCTTGCTCTTCTACCATACTATATCCATATTATACATGATCACAAGTTTAACTTGCAATTCTAATGTATAAAATGTTATAATATAGGAGAGCATAATATGTGTAGATGTTAACAACCCCTATTCTAGACTTTAGTTGACCAAAACCCCTAAAGACCTAGAACCATGATTAAGTTGACATTACAATTTAGATGGGTTAGATTGACTATGGGACAAATTTTCTCAGTTTATAATGGACTGAGAGTCTGAGATCCACTTTTTAACATGAAAATTTAATTTAAGGTATAATGTTCATCTTATTCTTATAAATAGAGATGAGTTAAGGAATGGTGGAACTCGACAAACTATCTTAAACTTTTTGATTACACGTGTAATACTACACGTATTTGTCTTCGTTAATAACTCATCAGATATTTCACAAAATGAAATACGTACCAATGTTTAGCTTTTAGCCTTAACGCTGCAATTATAAGGATTTTCATCCCATCCATTTTTTTTTGGCTAAATAAAGAGCAAAGTTTGTGTGTTTTTGTTTAAATGTACTCTCACATGTAAAATACACAAACATATACAGCTTGCAAAATTGCTAATTCGAAAGGGATAGTCGATCTCGGATTGGTCGATTCTTTAATGAGCATGAAACACATTTTCACCAATAAATTAAACCCATTAATTGATTAAGATTATAAAATATCACATAAAAGTGATAAAACTAAATGTGATTACGATATGGTTATAGTGCATCATTATTGATTATAATATGGTTCCTTTGTACAGTTTGAAACCAACCATTTGTTTGTGTGCGCGAGGAAATGGCAAACACTAAATGTAACCTGGTTAGGTTATAGGCTAACATTTTCTATTCATATCCATATATTAATACTTCCATCAAATTCTAACACGTTTATAAGTGAAAGAAAATATTATTATTTGAATTTTATAATTGTTGATCGCCAGGTGTGGAATTTCTCACATCGAAAAGAAAAAAAATTGATAAACATTATTCGATCTTGTGCGTCCGGTACGTTTATTGCGCATTTATACTCATCACACGATTCTGATTGGCCTGCTAGATTTTAACATGGCGTTAGAGAGGGTAATTTGATCTGATCCATGGTCTATTTAGACTAGTCAGCCAGACATGCATATTGCGAGTGTTGTAACGAGAACGATAAACAGAAAAAGAAAGAAACATAGGTTTAACATGATTTGACAATAATGTGTTCCCTACGTTCACAGGCCGAAGAATCGGATTTATACCATGGAGGTGAAGAACAGATAATGTGTTAGCTAATTCGAAAGGGTCAGATTTGTATCCCTTTTCGTTGTTAATATGCCTTGAATCAGATAATGTGTTAGCTAGGTTAGAAGCATCGGCTTTTTATGAGTATTTATATGCGCTCATGAAATTCTAAACAGACAATGGATCGCAAGCCTAAAACAGAAGAATCAGATTTGTATTATGGAGACGAAAAACAAATTAGGGTTACAAACATTGACGTTTCATGAGTATTTATATACCCCAAGTGAGATCACCGTCGGGGGATTCCACCCCCGAACCCCTGGTGTGTCGCTTATTAACTATTGATTCAAGACATATTAATTGCAAGAATGGATAATAAAAGGCATATTAAAAGATGGAGTGGGATATTTTAGCTTATTAGGTTTTATATATTGGGTTTATTGTGCATGTACATTTGTGCAAATAATTCCATTCATAGATTGATTATAAGTTTATTAAACAATTATATTTTTTGTTTATTAATTTAGCTATGAACAAATGCTATATATGTATTTACAAATTTTTAAAATGTAAATATTTAATTGAATTCGATATGGGTGTAAAGTGTTAATTAAAATTATGTGAATATTAACTCTTCTTTATCACAATTCCAGTGATGGCTTCGTCAAAATTAAGTTTTCGTGTTGGTATGGATTACCACTTTAATTATGGATTGAGAGATTAATTGGAACTATACAATGCTCCTAAATATTTTATAGACTTAAATTTTCGTATCCAAAATGCACAGTTTCTGACAAATGTAAAAAAGCAATTCAAAATACATAACATATAGATTTATGATTACACTTTTTAAAGCAAGACGTGCGCGCCTAATTGATGAGGTTATTGAAAAGTTTGTGTACATCTATTATTTAATTCAATAAAATAATTAGCTAATTAAATCTAGGGGACAATGTGTTAGATGTGAAGGACTTTACATTCACATTACATTTTGGGGTTATATTCGATCTCATTTAGTTTTTAATGAGGTTGTTTATGGGATTAATTAACTATATCCTTAATTAATACTATAATCTATCAACGCACACACAATTGTATCTATTCAACATAAATCGACATATTTATGCTTTATGTAAAATAGCTACAAAGAAGTTTGTATGTATTTGTTATAATATTGGACAATTAAAATCGATCTTTTAACATATCCTTTAAGAGCTTAACCGTACCCCTAGTTGAATTGAAAACTATTACTAAATTACAATGAATAAATCTCGTTAAATTGATTTAAAAATATCTAAATGGAGAAGTCTAAGATCGAGAGTCCTTCTCAAATTGAAAATTTTAATTTATTTCTTAACTAGTTTATTTTGTTTATTTTATTTGAAATTACCATAATACCCCTAATAACAACCAAATAAACTCCACTTTTTATAAATAAACTCTTTTTTTCCCATACGAAGTTTATATTATTCAATAATCTTTCAGTCTTTATTTTACACAATTTTTCAATTTCAATTGTCTTTAAATTTCAATCACTTTTTCAACTCCGTCCCAAATGGACATAATATTTCTATAAGTTTTTTTCGTCACCTCGGCAACTAAGAGTTTCACCTAGGTCGAGTATAAAAACTAACAATATAATTAGGGTTGTGCATCGGTCCAGAACCTAACCGAACCGGGCCGACCCGACCCGAACCGGAAATCTCAAAATTTCAAACCGAAAGCCGAACCGATTCGGTTCGGTTATTTACCGCTTTGGTTTGTGTTCGGTTCGGTTTTAACATAGTTGAACTGAATTTCCATAAAAAAAATTAAAATTTCTTTTTTAAAAAAAAATCGGTTTAATAAAAACCAAACAAAAAAAAATATATGTATTAGTGTATATATGTTTGTATATACACTGTATATATGTGTATATATACACACTACACAAAAAAAATATATGTATTAGTGTATATATACACTGTATGTGTATATATAAGTATACAAATATATATATATATATATTATTTATGTAGTGTATAAAAAGTATTATATATATACACCCACACACATATATATAGTGGAATATTTTTAAAAAATTCGGTTAAAACACAAACCGAACCGAAACCGAACACAAACCGAAAAATGAAAATTCTCGGACCGAAAGCCAAACCGAAAAACTTCGGTTAGGTTGGTTCGATTTGTGTTGGTTTGGTCCAAAAATTCGGTTTGGACCGAATCATGCACAACCCTAAATATAATCACCTAGGATCAAAACACGTATATAAGAAAATAAAATATCTTCTCTTAGATAAAATGTACCCGCATATATTTTATCCGAGGCATCTCTACAATATGCATCTATTTATCTCGCGGCAAGATCTTTTTACACCAATCTTTTAAAGATCTTCCACGCATGCACAATCTTATCCAATCATTGTTTCACTTTCCTTTTTGTTCAGAGTCGTGTGAACCTCAATACCTGATGGGTTATGTACCCTTCTGGCTTTTGTCCGGTCTCTAAGTTGTATCGATCCTACACAAGCAATTACAACTATATCAAGTCTAACACTTATTTGTCCTTGACAAGAAGATTGAGAACATAAAGATTTTGACTACCCTCTAACATGCATTAGCGTCAGAAGCGTTGATGAAAGTTTTTCAAGCTCTATTAACGGTAGATCCGTAAAAAAAATAGATGAGATATACAGAAATAGACGAGGAGGGAGAGAGGGTTGGGTCAAAATTTTTGATTAAATTGTTGGAGATGATCTTACAAATCTTTCCAATGTCGATTCATAACCTAATGAAAAACACATAAAGTTTCATATACCAAACTTTGTATAAAATATTGAGGTTCCGGATAATTAAAACTTTGTAATGGACTAATGGTGGTTTCATCGGATTAATTATTGAGATTTCATATTGGTTTGGAAAGAAGATATAATAGACCAAAATATAAGGAAACAATAACTTGAGATTACACATTAGACTATTAGAGGGTTAATAATGAGTTCAAACTTATAATTTAAAGATAAAATAAATCTGATAAAACTCTTGTTTCATATGATCTCATCAAAGATTATCAGAACTTACCATGGTATTAGAATTGGTTAGATTTGGTCATTTGGATCAATTTCTCAAGCTTAATTTGGACTAACATTAAGAGACCGATATGCTAGGTTTTGTTTTCAAGCAAACTAATGGAGACAGAGATGTTTGACATGTTTTTGAGCAAGATATAAAGAGGTTAAACTATTTAGCTTGTTTCAAATATCAAACTAGACTGGTTACATTTATGAGTGTACATTGATTTAGGAAGAAAATAAAAGACAAATTTAAAGAATGGTAAAATTGTTGTACATTTATTTAAAATTTTTATGTTAGAAGATGATCATGAATATCAACCTTCTAATCTAAAAAACAATGAACATAACACAACTCTAATTTCACAATGTACCACCCACAAATTCCCGGAATTTAACATTAACCTTATAAAATTTTTTTGTTTAAACCCTCCTCTTTTAAAAAGGGTTGACCGTTGACAATGTTTTAAAGTCAATATGGTAATTAAGATTCACAACGCAAAAAGTTGAAGATTTTGGAGGTAAAGGAGGGAGCGTATCAATGAGTCAAATTAAAGGGTTGACTCTTATATTTGTTTAAATTAACCGTGGCAAATTTCTTACTATGCGCTATTTGGTAAGATCACGTCGGCCCCTTGTTACAAAATAAGGTGTCAAATTAAAATGACCGTTGTTGAATAAAATTCACTCATATATATATAAATAAAGTTAATTTTACTTGGTCTTTGAAAATTCAAAGCTAATTAACCTCACAATATACATATATGGGTGGAATTTGAGTGCCCCAAATTAAGTGCGATCACTAACAACTACCAGCCCGTTTGTTTGGAAATTATATGCGTAGACCACAAATTTATACAATTTTATTACTATCCCTTATGTGTTATATATAAGTATGTATATATATATATAACTCAATGTATATTTCAATTTCAAACTTCACAAAATTCAACTTTGACTATAATCCAACTTAGTTCACCATTAACGGTCGACATACGGGGAAATCATTCTTAACGCTCTGACTAATTCGTATAAATTGAATCACTATCACTATTAATTTTAAAAGAAACACACCTTAACGGTACTCTCTCCCTACCATTTTATTTATCGTTTACTATTTATGTATATACATTTTTTATAATGATAAAAAATATATAAAATATTAAGTTTTTAATTAATTTTTTTTATATACATTTTTTATAATGATAAAAAATATATAAAATATTAAGTTTTTAATTAATTTTTTTTAATTTTTAATAATCTTATACTCCGTAGTTTTTAGTAATAAGTATGATAGTTAACGGATGGAGTAAATGTTAATTACTGCACTCTTTCTTCTACTACTTCATTTAAGTAATCAATGTACTTGTTTGATTCTTACATTTTGTCGTTGTTAGGCTAATCGATCCGGTATTGTGACTATTTCCTTGCACAATTTTCTTTAAATCGAGCCAGGTAATAATGTAATATACGAGAATTAGACAAAACTAGTGCTTGTGTGTGATTTTACCCTACGCATAAAGTTTGAGATTTAATTTTTTTCAACACAATTAAAGTCCAATTCATCGGGTAGAGCTGATAAATCCGGACCCGAATCAAGAACCCAAACCTAGATTTGACCCGATGTCCGAATAGACACGAATGCAGATAAATCCAATACAAATAAGATCAACTCATCCTTATAATTAATTACTTCAATTTTCTCATTTTAAATATATCAATAATACGAATTACCTCCAATGCAAGGTTGTTGAGACCTAATATAATTAAATAAATGAATTTTAATAGTAAAAAATTAAGATAAACAAAAAAATAATCATTTCATAATAAAACTATGAAAATTTGGCGAGGTAACCCTAGGGTTTAGCATAATTCGTATGGTAAAAAAGTTTCGAATATTTTGCGAGATAACCCTGTACTTTCTAATTTTTTTGCTTCACACCAATTTTCTGTTTTTTTTTGGTAAAATTGTTAATTTTAAAACTTTTTGGACAAAATACTTTAAATTTTAACATTTCTATGAAAAGAATCAAGGTTGAAAAAGATGATGAATAGAATCCTAGTTCATCTTGCCTCCACCAAGGCCAGCAACTCCCTCCCCCCACTTCATCACCATGCCTCCAAGATCCGCCAGCGACACCGCTCCTTAGATGTACATCTCATTTTCATCTTCTCCCTCTTCCTTATCAAACCCACCACCATCAAAACCACATTCCCCTCCTCTACATTCTCCCTCTCCTCAACATGCACTTCCACTGCGGCCTCCGCCACCAACACTACTGCGCCCATTTCCAATGCCAATTGTAAAGGGGAATATTGGGGCCGTTGGTGATGACACATTTTTGGACGTTGTAATCTGAGGTAGATCCCGTCGTCGTGGGAGCCCCGAAGTAGGGGCAGACATCTCTGGCAGGGATTTGGAGGCATAGATGGGTCGGGTGTTTGGAGCAAAAGTAATTGTAGAGGTACGGTATAGAGGGGCAAGTGTTTGGAGCGAACTTGAATTCCTTATTCAACCTCTCGCTCCACAAATTCTCCATTTCCTCAAATTTGTTCAAAACACTCAATCATCATTCTTCATCCGATTAAAACCATACCAACTTAAAGTTCAAATCTAGAGGTTCAATTTCATATTTTTAGCCCTTTTTAGATCTCGGTGAGAAGGACAACAAGAAAGAGAGAAATGAACGTGGGTGGCGGGACGGGAGGTGGAAGGGGTGAGGAGGGCTGTTATTTGAGGCGAATGAGCCAGATATTGATTGTTTATATTAAGCTTGTTTAAAACAAGTCAAGCTCGAGCTGAGCCTAAATTTGAACTCGAGATTAAAAATGTGTTCATACTTTACTCGTTTAGGAAATGAGCGAGTTTGAGCCAAACTTTTTTTTAGCCTTAAGCAACCATATTTGCTCAAAACATAGTAACTTAAAGAAAATTTTAGAAATTTCACAAAATTCGGCTATTCGAGCTTAAATCGAGTGAGTAGAGCTTTGAACCGAGCTTAAAAATGTGTTCATACTCGGCTTGTTTAGAAAATGAATAATTTTAAACCGGGCTTTTATCGAGTCGTGTCTGAGCCGAACTTGAGCTACTCGGCTCATATAACAGCCCTAGGTATAGGGATCATTGGTAATGAAGGTGGCAGTGGACAAAGTATCAATGGTTAAAGTGGAGGCGATGGACCAAAGTTATGTTCACCATCTTCTTTATCCGTTATTCTCTTCATAGAAATGTTAAAATTTAAAGTATTTTTCCTAAAAAAAATTAAAATTAAAAATGTTGCCCAAAAACTAGAAAATGAGTGTGGTGAAAAAAATACGAAGTACAGGGTTACCTCGCAAAATACTTGAAACCTTTGTTTACCATACGAATTACGCTAAATCCGAAGTTTACCTCGTAAAATTTCCCATAAAACTAAATGTGATCCGACTTGATCCAACTCACTCTGAAATTCATTTTGACCCAAATATACCCAACCCGATATTAATCGAACCTAAATGGGTATATCACCGTCTTAACTATATAGTGTGGTTGAGAATGTGACGTGATTATGCTGATTTCAGGGTCTCGAGAACGACATTTGTACGATTTTTATAATTGGAAGATTCGACGTTCGTCTTCAAAATTGTTTCAGAAGGGTGATTAAGTTTTTCCTCTCGTACATCCACCATAAACTTTGACGCATTTAATTTCATAGTTTCGATTTTATTTTATTTTTTGGCTTGCTTGTCACGCTTTTTATCAGTTTTTTTTTTTTAACTTATTGTTTGGTATATACTGTTTCTAACAGTATATCTAATCTAATCTGTCTATACATAATACCAAATTAATCGATCGCTTTCGGTTGTTAAAAAAACAAAACTAAGGTAATGTGGGTACCGTTGTATTAGACTGAGAGTTCATAGATAGTGTACGTGACGGCCACATCATTAATCTTATCCACCATCTCCATCTCCATCTTTTGATGCATCTCTAATTAATTGAGAAAACTAAATTAACTGTCGGAAAATGGGGGTAGAGGTTAACCCATGGAAGAGGGTTTCTGGAACCATGAGTGGGGTGGTATGGTAGTCCCTTTATTCCCATACATTCATTATCTAGTCAATTTAAGAGGATGCAGTCACTGTACGTCAGGGTTGTTGGAATCATTCTTACACTTATATATACTGTCTTAATATTAATGGTCTCCTTCGTGTGTTTTGACATTTTATTTCTATTCTCCACCACCAATTTACAAGTTATATATATTTATATATATACTGCAATTTTCCATCTATGGAGAAAATTCAATTGTGCTTTGTGCTTTGCCTTTGACGTACATTACACAAAATGGAAGGCATGGAAAATTATTCCAATTCAGATTTTTTTTGGGGGGTTCTTTAATGCATATATAAAAAATGTTATCATATATAATGGATTTCCTTTTGACTAGGTTACATTAATTATATGGGTAATTTTATTTTTCCTGATTAAGATACATTTTGACTTGTAACAAATATTTTTTCCACTGATTATGTATGGCATTATTTGGGTTTTGGGTAGGTGTGACTAATTTACTTAAAAGAGTTTTAATTGTTCAGGAATATATATTGCTAGGTTATATGCGATAAGGTAGGAGTAATTAATATTCGAGATAAGTTGTGTGAGTTAAGGCTTCGTAGGTTTGACCATGTGCAGAGGAGAAATGTGAGTGTACTAGTGCGTAGATGTGATAATTTTGATATTAATAGAGTACGGCGGAGCAGAAGGAGACCGAAAAAAATTAGAGGGAGGTAATTAGACAAGACTTGACCCTTCTGAACCTTAATGAGAATATGGTTAGAGATAGGATGCAATAGAGGAGCAGCATTCAATCAGAGACGGTTAGGCTAGACCTTAGAGGATTGGTAGAGATTTATCCTTCCTCCACCCTCATTCTTACACTATGTCTTTTTGGTTTGTTAGGTGTTCATGTCTTACTCAGGCAATAAACTACATAATATTGTTGTTGAGTTATTCTACCACTCATGTGCTACAGTGCTAGGAGGTAAGAAGTAAATCTTGGAAGATAAAAATAAGGCCCATTTAGGTTGGAAAAAAAAAAAGTCTTTTGCCTTTTTTGGCTGCTAGACAATGTCTACTTGTGTTAAGAGATACTGTACTTATAATGTGTATGGCCGGAGAGAAGCTTCTTATTAAGGAGAAAGACCTACTTTAGGTTAGATGTCAACCCAAAACATAGGTTTAATTAAATTCAAATCTAAAATCAATTGATAATAAATCGAATATTAAGAAAGATCAATATTATATACTCGAAATCTTCTCACTTCCCATTTCCGATATGAGATTTCACATGTGGCTAATACATCGCTAACTTAAAAGATCAATGTTTTATAAACAAAAATTCATCATGTTGTTATTGGGAAAAAAAATATATAGTCCATTTATAATCCTCTAGTTAATCCAATGGGAATTGGAATTAGGTCCCAAATTTAATTTATATATAAGTGGATAATCTCCCCTTGGTTAATTCACATCTACTATATATACATTTTTTTTTCCCATGAAATCACATATATAGAAGAGTTTTGCATAAAGCCCTCAAATTTCTAACATGTTTATTGAGAGGTTAGTCGATAAAAATAACTGGGTTTCTAAAGATATAAAGAGATAAAACTGAATTTCAAATTAAAAGTATGAATTAAATATTGGGAAAAAAAAAGAATGAAAAAAAAAAGTGGATAAAACACATTAAACTTAAAGAGATGAAACAGGAGCGGTAAAGTGAATGAAAGAGATCGATGATGGAGTGGCTGTGGGAATCATCAACCGAACCCCGGTGGTGGTAACTAAAAGCCCAAATTCACCTTTTTATTATAAGCTTTTTACAAAAAAGGATTAACCGAAGACGCGCGGGCACGCGCCGTGGCCCCCACCACATGACCTCAACTCGTCGGAAGGGCCCCACGGCCCAGAAGATGGAGTTTCAAAAGTCAAACAGTCAAACTTCGAAGCAAGCTTATACACGTTTACAAGTCATTCCACCACTACTAGCAAGTAGCCATTTTTTTCCTTCATTTTTTTATTTATGAGCGAATCAAGTATTTATATTTTATTTTTCTTTTATTAATTAATAGTGATGAAGTCTTAAACTCCGACTACTTTGAATATTTTAATGTTATTTTAAACACTTGAATTTTGTTGTATTGGATGAATACTCTTTTTTGTGACGGGGCATCTTTTTGACAGTATACACGCATTTGTCAAGCAGTAAACTATGACGATCGTGTTTAACGGATTTCATTTCATCTTAACCAATTCCTTAATTCTTATTATTTTTTTTTATAATAAATTCTTGTTATTTATAAAAAGAAAATGTGGGGTTTTGAATATTATTTGCGAAAAGTAATTTATTAATATTATATATATATTGATCAATTTTTGTAGTTTAGTGGTCGATAAGAGTGAACTGTTCTTTATTATTTTTATATTAACAAATTCATTTAAGTTTAAATAGCTACAAATGCAATTAGGGCATTGTCTTTTGGGGTAATTAAGATGTATTCCGATTAATGGGTAAAAAGTGCGATCCACAAACTAATATGAATAGGTAGTGAGTTTCGACGACCTAAAAACTTGGGACTGGACCACAATTCCGAACCACATATGTGACCCGAGAGAGTTTGTGTTGTGCAAGTGGGACCAAACTCATGGATACATGTTAATGATGACACTATACATATATCTCCATAATTTAAAACTCACTTAATTATTTAAAAAAAAATAACTAAAAATAATATTTATAAACCAAGAAATTTGAAAACTCCTAAAAGGTATACAGATTTCATATTAAACCAATTTCAATACGGAAAAAAAGTTCACTCTATTTTTTCATTTAATTTTTCAACGTGACAACTGAATGTCCGAAAATTTAATGATATGACATCATATTATTAAATATACAAATATAATGTTTGCAAATAAAAACTAATTTTTAGTAGAAATTGAATTTTAGGGTTAATTTACTCGTCTAATTTGCACTCAAAATTGGTGTTTTATAAAAAAATATATTGAACACTTAATAATATGGCACAACGTCATTAAATTTTTGAACTTTTGGTTGCCACGTCGAAAATTTGGCAAAAAAATTGACCAAAAATTTTCTTGTATCGAAATTGGCTTAATCTAGAATA
Source organism: Persicaria maculosa (assembly GCA_963922045.1). Taxonomy (NCBI): domain Eukaryota; kingdom Viridiplantae; phylum Streptophyta; class Magnoliopsida; order Caryophyllales; family Polygonaceae; genus Persicaria; species Persicaria maculosa. The sequence continues at coordinate 54,964,937 of OY998268.1, forward strand.
TTCGTATTCATATTGGTTTATTACTAATAGTTGATAAATAAAAAACTAATTTTTTAATAAACTTTCATAAATATGAAATTGTTAAAAATTAAAAGTATATATTTGTATACGTTTTAACTTTTAAAAAAATTACTTGTAAATAAGGAAAAATATGTTTTTTTGTTGAAGGGAGAAACTATAAATTATCATGTATTGTCTATTCGCAGAAACTCTACATTTATTTGTGTTAATGAGGGTAACCCACTTTGATGGTAAATTCTGGGCATGTGAGTCACGCGTCAGGTAAACTGGTTTGCACCGATTGGTTAGATCTAATGGTAATAAGCAAGCTGAACCTTAATTATTTCACCAAGAGAAAGGGCGGAGGCAGGAATTGAAGTCGAGACCTCTCATTAACTCCCTTACTCTTTACCATTGAGTCAACCCGCTAGGGTTAAAACTCTACATTTTACATGGATGTTATGGAGAAATAATACAGCAATTACCATTAATTAAGTCCGTCCACTTCACTAATCTAATTAAATTTTAAATGTGAAGTTAAATGATCGAGCAATGGAACTATATATCTTGAATCCTTCAATAAAGCATAAGTTCGACTATTAATTAATTAAACAGAACTAACACAATGCAATTATAAAAAAATACTAAATATGTAGATAATCTTCTAACAAGTAATAATTAGCAATGGAACTATGGTCTGATCGTTAATTAACAAAAATGAAGACCCAATTAATTAAATAAAGAAATAAAAAAGAAGTTTGGAAAACACGTCCGGCTTCCGTATTGCGGCCACTTTGATCGATCACATGACCACTTCTCTCCTTCCGTTACTCTTTTTTCTTTTTCCTTTTCTTTTTTTTTAAATCTCCCCCACAATTCCATCTATAAATTGCCCCCCCTCCTCCGATCCCACATCCCCTTCCAATTCACTCCTTCCTCCCTCTCTCTCTCTCCTTCAAGAATCAAACTCGTCGTTTCACACCCGATCAAGAACAAAACTCACCGCTCCGATACAAGATCGTCCGATCTGATCGATCGAAACGGTACGTACCGGCCAAGATATGGACGCAGCAGCAGCAGCAGCCATGAACGGAAGCTTGTTACAGAGGACAGGCAGCGGCAGCAGCAGCTCCGACGACGAGATGACCGGGGCGGACCTGCGTAGGGGACCATGGACCCTCGATGAGGACCTCGCCCTCATCAACTACATCGCTCTCCACGGCGAGGGCCGCTGGAACTCCCTCGCCCGTTCCGCCGGCCTCAAGAGGACCGGCAAGAGCTGCCGCCTCCGCTGGCTCAACTACCTCCGCCCCGACGTCCGTCGCGGTAACATCACCCTCGAGGAGCAGCTCCTCATCCTCGAGCTCCATTCCCGTTGGGGCAACAGGTCTGTTCATTCATTCCTTTGTTATTGGATAATTCTAAGTAGATGAGTTACTCCACTCAATACTAATTGGTTTTTATTAAAATATTTTATCAGGTGGTCGAAAATAGCACAGTTTCTGCCGGGAAGGACCGACAACGAGATCAAGAACTACTGGAGAACTCGAGTCCAGAAGCACGCGAAGCAGCTCAAATGCGACGTCAACAGCCAGAAATTCAAGGACGCCATGCGCTACCTCTGGATGCCTCGACTCGTCGAGCGCATCCAGGCGGCATCCACAACTACCGGCCCCGCCACCGCCTCACCTACAGCCTCCTCCTCCACCCCGGCCGCGGCAGCCAGCTACAACGCGCACCAGCTCCACCACCACGAAATGTTCCAGTCGACTCCGATCCTTGAAAGCCTCAATTTCACCTCCGACGACAGCTCGATCAACACATCATCATCCGACTCCGCCGGCGCCGCGCACGTGTCGCAGGCGTCGGAGTTCGCCGCGTGCAACAACTACGCAGCCTACCAAGGCGAGATCGGCAACAACGGTAGCTGGAGCCAGCAGGTAGGGGGTGATTACGTGGCGGATACGTTGACCAGCCCCTGCGGCAACTACTTTGACCAGGGGTGGTCAGCGGCGGTGGAGCAAGGCAGCCAGCAGTGGTACGGTGGCGGTGCGGAGGACACATCGGACTTTTCTTGGAATGTGGAGGACATGTTCGTCTTTCAACAACAATTCGACAACAGCAACAGTTTTAAATTTTAATAAATAAATAAATAATTAAGGTCACGGAATTTACAGGGGAAGGGTTTGGGTCAATTATTTATTCAATTGGACGCACACTTACTGATATATAGTCATATCATATATGGAAGATTGAAGATATAGATGATTAAAAAAGAAAACGATTAGGATACGAAGGGGTAAATTCGAAAGAGGGTGAGGGGCAAATGTGGAAACACACAAATTGCCTTGTTTGTGATAGTTACCCTCTTTTTTTTTTACCACTCTTAGCTTGTTTGGTTTTGTTTAAACTGGGGTGGGTAAATCGTTACATTCTTGATTAATTCGTGTCTGTAATTTTGGAAGGTGTTGATTAATTTGATCTCATTCTTTCAAACTACATCAACTTACTTTTTATTTTATTTCGTATCAATTATAGGAATTGAACACCTGATTCAAATTTTTGCTCAATAATATAAATTCTAATTAATTAATTAACACTATTGCATATATAGAACGTGTTTTTAAATTATTATTGTTATTAAATTAAATATAATAGGATATATAAGCAGATTATTTATTCAATACTGTTTTAAGTTCTGGAATGTTTTGTTAATTTCATGATAGCTACATGAAAAATTGGAGGGGAGCCACTGGATCGAATTAATGTCTTATTATATATATATGGATATGGATATGATTAAAGATATGCAATTATTTGTGAATGAACATTTTTATTCCTTTATTAACTTTACAGAATGCAAAGTGAACTACACAGTACACACCTTGTGGCTAGTTGTAACTAGTTTAAATAAAAAAAAATACATCTAATTGTTTCCTTGATCATAATCTATATAAACTCTTAATTTAGAAGAGTTTAGGATGATGTGTCAATCTTAGAGGCATTTTAGGAGTCTTGACCAATCATATTTTTTTTGCCATTTTTCTTTGATTTTCTTTAATTCTCATTTTTTTCTTCTTTTTCCTTTAATTCTTTTTTTTATTTAATTTTACTAACTATTGGGCTTAATTCGAAACATTGAATTCAATCTAATATAACTATTGGGCTTAATTCAAATTTATTTACTAACTATTGCACTTAATTCAAAATATTGAATATAACTATTGATTATGACACATCACATTTAAACAATGTTATAATTGGTATTATTATCACTGAATAATTTAAAATATCTATATTTATGTATTATACTTTACATAAGATTTTTAAAAAATAATTTTCTGAGATAATTATAAGATACATTTATTGTAAAGTTTTTTATGATTTTATCTTAATATTTATTAATATTTTATATTATTTTTATATATAATATTTTAGTTTTAAAAAAAACGCGCCATGGCGCGGGAATCGTACTAGTTATTATAAATGTAAAACATGTGAAAACTATAACTATACATTTTTGGTTAAATTTAGGGTTTATCTATCTTTATACCCTAATGAGATATTTTAAAAACTAATCGATCTAAAAAAGATTAATAGATTAATAGATATAAGGGGAAAACCTCAAAAGCTGAAATCACATTGTCCATAATAAGCTTTCCCAGGACAAACACACATTCGGAGAGTTGACCTTGCTTAGACAGACCTTCGATCAACTTATTAGTTAACATTTTTTAGATGATCTTATATAATACATTGGACAGACGACTAATCGACTTTAAGTCCTTCATTCTAAATGGAGATATATAAAACTTTTGGAATAAGTCCGCGTACATAATGTATGAAGGCCATCTTAAAGGCGCACTACCAATAATATCTAAAATAAATTTAGTCACTTAACAATGCTAATATGTCATCATGACTCGACGATTTTATGTAATGTATAGAGACCGGATACAACAGATTTTACCTTTGCTACAAAGAACGGGGAAAGTAAGAGCATGCCCAACAGCTTCCCTAAAAAATTTTCTAAAATAGATAATTATAAATCACATATTCTGAACATTTTATGACTAAATTGCAACAACTTCTTCATTATAGAGTTTACCCCAAAATATATAGAGAGTTTTCTCCAAATTTAGGGAATGATCTCCATTTTTCTCCTCATTCTCTATTTGGGTGAATGTAATGGGGAAGCTGTTGAGCCAAAATCAATCTTCATATTCTCCAAAAACTCAATATGGAGAATCTGTTGGAGTTACTCTAAGTTATCAACCTATGCCTAGGTTATAAAAATGGAAAAAGTTCATCTCCGAATTTGAACAGGATGATATTTTTGTAGACATTTATCTTTTTTTTTGTTTATATATATATATATAAAATTATATAGATAAGCAGGAAATTGGGGAATGTATTTATACAATAAAACCAAAACATGTAAGATGATTGTAGACCCAATTGCTTCATGATCGTACTTGCATCCTCTATATGGGTTCCTTGTCGCATTCCACGGTTTTTGACCGACTGCATAGTAATAGTATTATTTAGATCATATCACTTTTTAAAAAAAAAAAAAAAAATAAAATTCGATCATATCACATTCTATCCTACGACTATATATAAGTCAATAAAAGTATATATACGTATGTATTTAAAAAAATATATATGTATAGAATACTGATTTGGGTTAAAAAGGGTGTATAATTCAATTTAAAAAATGGTGTATATAATTGGTTCCACACTATATCTCTCCTCGTACGGCCTACTATTATTTAATTTAAAATAATAAAAACAACGCAAATCCAAAAACAGTGTTGTACTTTTTTAATATTTATTGAGAAATATTAAGTAATTACTTACTCGGTTTTTCTAAGATGTGTTTGAGCATATATATATATTACTGTAGATATTTAAAGACTAGGAAAAATTAATTAAAAAAAATATATATATATATATATATATCTATTTATTTAAATAAGGATTTTGTTAATAAAATTATATATATATATATATATATATATATATATATATATATATATATATATATATATATTAATTAGCCTAACTAGCCCACCTAAGTTTAATTTTGGTCTTATACATTAGAAAAATCCTTCATAGTATATATAAATTAACAAGAGTACTAAATATTGAAACTTTTAACTTTCTAATTAAATAAAAACATTAGAAAAATAATTTATCCCCTCAATAAATATTAAAACCATTTAATAGTGATTTTATTAAATGGTTAAATTGGTTCTTCTCCTTTTTATTCGTAGAATTCTTAAAAAGAGTGAAAATAGTCAGTAATCAATTATTAAAGGGAGTATTATGTATTATTTGAATATAATTTAGACAAATCAATTCAAAACAAATATGGAGTAATATATATTTAAAAAAGAAAAAGATTAATGATACATGGCGAGGTGTGATTGGATTAGCTAAAGACTTAAAATTCAAGGGCTAGACCTAGATACCTAGAACCCTAGAAGGAGGCTTTTGAATATCTTCATATGATAATTTAAAAAAATTGGATTCAAGAAAAAAAAATCAACTATAATTTTCTCTGAGGTTTCTGCTACTGATTATAAGAAATATGATAATTCTGGAAACTTGCACTAGATGGAATCCCGACAAAAAATAGGCTTGCAAACAAAGGCGTTCATGTTCCACTATCTTGCGCCTTGTGTGAACGAGCAAATGAAAGCACAATCCATCTATTTACAGAATGCAATCACACCCTACAACTGATTTACAAAATTGATCCAAGAATTGAAAAAGTGATTCGAGACACCGACACGAGAAACACATCGATAAAAAACATTGTAAGTGAGATTTTTGCTAAATTCAACTCTGAGCAAAAAGGAAGACTTGCAATAATTTGGTGGAGCTTATGGACAAGTAGGAATCGGAAAATATTTGAAAACCTCAATACAACACCATACATACTATGGAGAATTATACCAAGCAACAACTACAGAACTGGGCTGATTCAAAATTGACCTTTGAAGAGGGGCCCATATACCACCACCAGAAAACTCGAACAACTAAACCAAGGAGAAAAAGAAATCTGCGTTGGAGTAAACCAGATGAGGGATCTTACAAAATCAATTTTGACGGATCCAAACTACCTTCTGGAGAAGCTTCTGCAGGTTACATCATCAGGGACCACAACGGGACAGTCATTGACTGTGGTGGATTCAAATGTGGGCACATTTCACCTGTGGCTGCGGAGGCTCTGGCAATTAAAGGGGGCATCGCCAAGGCGAAGGAGCTCCAGCTATCCAGCATCATGATTGAAGGAGATAGCCTGACTGTCATCAATTGCTTGCGTGGTTCGTGGAGCTGCCCGTGGGAGATCGAGATGCTGATTTCCGACACCCTAATTCTACTCCAGCAATTTGCAAGGGTGCAATTCGGCCACATCTTCCGGGAGGTCAACTCGACCGCGGACAGGATCGCACGACTTATCTACACAACGGCAGTGCGGGATCTCCTCACTGATTCTGCGTTGCACGTTCTCATTCGCAAGGACGCACTTGGGTGGTGGTCCAGCCGGGCCTGACCCCACCCAAATCTTTACCTTATCAAAAAAAAAAAAAAGAAATATGATAAACATGAACTACAAACAACCCACAATGGGTGCATATAGATGCAAAATAAATAGGTAAAAAAAAAGTAGAATTAGGCTGTTTAAAATTTTAACCATATATGGATAACTTCTTTTATCTAATTGTGGTTAAAAATTTGTGTTAAAAAAGATAATGGAACCTGTTTTTCTAGTGTTTATTTGGTTTGAAATTACCATAATACCCCTAATGACAACTAAATAAACTTCATTTTTCACAAATAAACTTTTTTTCATCTCATACGGTGTTTTTATTATTTCATAATCTTTCAACATTTATTTTACACGAGTTTTCAATTTCAAATGCTTTTTAATTTTAGTCACTCTTTTAACTCCGCCCCATACGGACCCTATATATTTCAGCTATATATACTTACACTATCCGTCTCAAAATATAAAACTTTTGATTTTTTAACATATTTTTATATAAGAAGCTAAATATTATATAAAATATTAATTGCTTTATTAATTTTTTAAAATAATAATAAAAATGGTTAATACTTTATATAGTTTTAAATTTATTAAAAAAAAGTGTTAAAAAATAAATGCCCTATATTTTGAGACGGGGTAATATTTCTTAAAAAGTAAAAAACAAATTATCATTATCGTGCATTAAATCACAAACAATATTCTTATTTATATTTTAACCAAATTTTACATAGGTATATTTCTCTTTTATACCTATATAAAAATTCCACCCTATCGGGTGGGAACTAAATCCCGAAAGGGCTTGATTAACATCCCGATAGGGCTTCATTACAATTCCAAAACTAAATCCCGTAAGGGCCTTGATAAAATCCCGAAAGGGCTCTCTGGTGCGTGTTACAATGGTGGTTTTCAGCAGCTTTTTCAGTCTTTCTTGGCAGTCCTTGTCTGAGTTGGGGCTCTGGCATCTGGTGTCGAGACTGGCTGGGGTCGAGGCGATGTGCATCGAGGCGACTCCGTGTTCCGGAAATTTCCTTTGAGGTTCGTCTTCATCGTCCACAGGGACTCCTGATGTACCGCTGGCCAACGGTGTCATCGATTGGTGGCGCTTGGCTCCGGGTTTAGTCTACGTTGTCCTTAGCTTTTTTGGATTAGGTTTGCTTGTTTGACTGGGGTTGTTTGTTTCCCCCTTCTTGTATTGCACCATTTTTATTTTACGTTGTATGTTTGATCGGTCTCTCGAGAAGCCAGATTTGTCTGATCCTAGAATTATTACCTAATAAAAAAACAAACAAACAATATTCTTATAAACAAAACCATCATTTGCATCTATTTTTTTTTCATAATGTAATGTCTATAATCCAGATGTATGTATATTTATTATGTGTATACTTGTAAAGACTAGAAGCTCAAGGATTAGGACTAGGTCACAGGTGGCTCAAGGCATGGACCAAGGGTGGCTCAGTGAGCTAGCCAATGGTGCTTGGTGAACTTGGTTGGCGTCCTTCTACAGCTGATGTGTTGGATTGATATTAAGATGAACTTAGTTCATCTTAAGTGTCGGCCCAATCCAGTTGAAGCCCAGCCCACTTCTTAGCCCAACTCTGAGGAGCTTCCAACGGCACTTTGCTGGGTTTGTCTCAAACGCTGCGTTTTGCCTAAAGACGCTCCCTATAAGAGATCTCTTTCTCAGAAACCCTAAGCACGAGCTCATTCACTGTTCTTCCATCTGAAAGAGAGAGAGAGAAGAGGTGAAACCCTAGGTTTCCAAGCGCCGCCGACGGAGATCTCACACTGAAGAGGAAGAAGACGAGCTTCCGACTTGGTTTCTCAACCGCTAAAGCGTCGTCTTCACCTGCTCTCGTCCTGCTTCGATATTCTTCGGAGTGAAGGGAGTATCTGTTCCTCTTCTGCTTTTCTCCTTGTCTGTCTGTGTTTTCTGAGTTGCTTGACCTAGATCTGTTTCCTTGAGCTCGTCACTACTTGTATCCATGATCTGTAACTCGTTCATACTTAGTGGATTCTAGGGTTTGAGTCTCTCCCTCTTGAGGCTCCGCAGAGTAGGGAAACCGAACTGCGTCATCAATCTGTGTGTTATTTCGCTTCCGCTTTGCATGTTTACATTTCCGATCTCGCTTCCGTGTTAGCATCTACGATCAAATCGTTTTCTACACATAAAATATGATCTGCCGTGATATGGGACGTTAAACAGACTCTTTCATGTCGGATTTCCAATGATCATGCCATATAGTATTAATTAATCAATGCTCTGGAGTTTTCGAGTGGGTTTACACTTGTGGTTATATATTGCAAATTATATATATGTATTGTTTAATTTTTTTTAGAAGAAGCATATAGTCCATCATGTTATATTTTGTTGCTGATATTTACCCCTAATTATTTGTTGCAATTTAATTAGTCTTTTAGATTTAGGGTATCTCTAAAACGGATTTTCTAAATAATTTTAGAAATAAAAGCTATACTATTTAAATTATTTTTGTTTTAACTCTGTTATTTTTTTTCATTTTAAAGATTTGATCAAACATTAATAAAATAAAAAAATGCTCGGTTCAAAAATTTAGAAAATACCACATAATTGGAGATTTTTTTCCTTTTATCTTCTTTGCTTTTCTATTTTGAAAATTACAATTAAAAAAAATTCTTCAAGAGGCCAAATTACTCTAAAATGGAATATTTGTTGTTGGAGAAGCTCTTTAAAGTTTTCTACCAAAAGCTTATTTCTATTTTCTTGGGTTCCAAGTTTGGACTTCCTAACTTTAGAGTCGGGTCCGTTTGAGTTTTTTTTTAAGTGCACTATTCAAGATCAAAAAGGAATGCACTATTCAAGGTTCACATTATTTACATATATTAGCCAATATTGCTTGAACATTGCACTAAAATTCTTGCATTGAATATATATACTCGAGATTTTTCCCCATAACACACACACACACACAATTTTGACAAGTCAATATCCATATAACTCTTTAAATTGTTTATTTAACTAATCATTTAAAAATCATGAAGAAGCATATTAGATCCTTACTCGTTTGTTATGTTTATATAAGTGCGAAGGGGATTAAACTACTGATTTCGAAAAAATTACCTTATTATACTGCTTTTAGCAAAACCTAATTCAAAATTATGTTCGATTTTTTCTTGTAAAAACAATTACTCAAAGCCATATTATAGACATCATTTTTTTTGGAAAAATTACTCAAAACATATTGATATAGGTGTCTTTACAAAAGTGTCCAAAAAAAATACTATTTTATTTCTTAAAATCAATCTTATTAGGAAATAAATTAACCAAATTAATTTGAAATTATTATTCGCATAATGACGCACAAACAAGTGATTCTTCTTAATATTTATCTTTTAGATATATCTGACACGATAAAACGATTGTTAACAGAAAATTTATTTGTAATAATAAAATATGCATTCATACTAATAAAAAAAATCATTTAGTTTTATTGATCTATATTGTGCTAAAATACGATTTAGTCAAGATCTAAACCCTCTTACATAGTACTTATAAAAAAAAAAAAAAAACTGATTTTGCATTTTACATCTTTACCATGCTGGAAGCCAAAGGCGGTGGAAGCCATCGGGGGGTGGAAATTCCACCTTTACAATTTGTTTTCTTTTAGCCTCGTGGAGGGGTATAATAGTAAAAAACAAAAAAGTTGGAAGGAAAAGGAGAAATAAGGAAAGTGCAAGGAAGGTAAGAGTTTGGAGAAACACGTGATGCTAAAAAAGGCCCCAACTCCCAAGTCGGAGATTAGGGAGTGTGTGTGGGGCGGTGGGCCCCAACTTCCATGCGGCGCTTGAGAAATAAGAAAATAAAATAAAATTAAAAAAAAGGCAATGAGGAGAGTGGGGCCCAACCCTCCTAGTAAATGAGTTCATATGGGTGAAAATGTGGGGCCCACAGGACTAGTCGCTCTGAGATGAGATCTCGTTTTCTTTCGGGTGTGAGTGTGATCGCGAAGACATTATCTTGAATGCACCCAAACCGGTCCTTTCAGAAATTTTGTATGCTCTCATCGTTAAGTCTTGTAAGTCCTCTTCGTGTTTTCAATCGATCGTGACAATCACCACTTGATATTCATCCACTTGAGTCGGTAGCGAGACAACATGTATTTGGGCTAGTGGGTTTGTATAAACCGTTGAGCTCGTCGACGAGTACTGATAAATTTCGATGGGTCATATCTTATCGACCTTGTATACTAGATTTAGATTTTATCATATTTTTTCAATGTGAGATAATTAATATTTCATTATGGTTAACAATTGGTTCAAATAATTTTCGTGCCCATAAGAACTTTCATTTTCATTTTGCGGAAAAATAGTGTCAAGATGTTGGTATCGAATACTATATATGGCATGTGAACTAGAAGTGTGTCAATATGAAGGCGGTTTCTTGTGGTTGATGAGGATATCGATGTTTTAAGTAGGACGTTTGGTGGTTTATAATTAACATTTTAGCAAAAAAAAAAGATCTTCATTTTTCATGATTCAAATGGGCAATTCAAGCATCCCCTATACAACAATTCAAGAACCACCTCTGATGATTCATGTGACCTTATGGAAAGTCTTGATATGAGCTAAAGCACCATAAGATCTCGGGCCTTGCTCGGTCCGAGAAAATTGCATGACCTCACCAAATTACTCAACTTTCGACATGTACCTGACCCATACTTGAAGTAACCTCACCTATGTGACTCGGTTGATAAGTCTAATTACTTACTTATAACATATTGCATCTTATTATTGTGACGTATGTTTTGTGAAGTTTTAAGATAATGCACCGATATTACGAAATTCGGAAAAAAAAAACTTGGAACCTAATGTAATACTCCCTTCGATTTTTAATATAAGACATTTGACTTTTGTGCACGTAATTCAAATAGCTAAAAACTATATAAAATATTAATTTTTTTAATTAATTTTTTTACATTATAATACTTACTATTAATAATTAAGTATTATAATGTAAAAAAAATTCATTAAAAAATTAATACTGCATATAGTTTTTAGCTCCTTAAACCACGTGCACAAAAGTCAAATGCCTGATATTAAAAATCGGAGGGAGTATTAGATTAGGAACTGATTGATTTCAATAATTAAAAGAGTGGGTGATTAGGTGAATGTCAATGTATTCAATTTATGTTGGTTGTGTTTTTGCCTAAATTCCAACCTTAACGTTGCATACAAATAACTATTTAGGAGAGAAAAACATAAGAGGCTTCCTTAATTAGAAATTGTACATGTTCTAACTGCATTCGTGTCGTTTTCTATTTGTTGTTTTCTTTTTATAGTAAATTGTAGGCACTACCAGAAGCTTAATAGATTTTAGTTTATATGAGAGTTAAGAGTTTAAGCTGCGTGTATGAAAACTATACTTAATTACAACCACACGATTCACATTTTACCTCAATTTAAGAAGATGGAGTGTTTAGAGAGAAATGTCAGACTTTGTTAAGTGTTTAATGATCTTTGATATCAATTGCTAAAGATATTAAACAACCCACATTGTTTTTTTTTTTAAATTTGGGTGAAATCCACAATTTTGTATACTCTAAATATCATCTTTAAATTGCCTATTCCACCAAAAAAAAAAAAGAGGAAAGGGTCTCATTTTCAAAATTTTAGTGACTTTGCTGATTAGTTTCATAAAGTGTTAGCTAACAATCAATTGTACGTGTTGAAATTAAACGGAAATAAAGAATTAAAAATGAATTAACATGTAAATAAGGTCCTACAACACTTTGTGCCATAAGCTTCAATCATATAGGTCCCAAGAGACTCCGAAAGAGAGTTTTTTTCAACGATACCAGTTTAAGCAACTACAACAGTTTCCTCATTTTAGAGATTTTGGAGTTTTTGAAGAATTTTAAGGTATTTTTTGGTCCAACAGATTTCCCATCACATTCTCTAAAATGGAAAAGCAGCAGAAAAAATAGAGATGATTCTCTTAATCTGCACTATTCTCCAAACTAAATGATTCTCCAATTATTTGAAATGGGAAAGCTGTTGGAGTTAAAGTTTTAGAAAAATTTTAGGGAAGTTGGAGATTGTGTAAAAAGCAAACAATCACAAATAGGATACATGAAACAACTACAACTACAAATCTAGAAACAATCAAAACAACTCTTTTGGGAAGAAATTAAAACTAAGGAGCCGAGAACCACACCAAAGGCAAGGGAAAAATGAAACATAAGAAGGAAAAAGCCATCGGAATGGGTGGTCAGAATTAATTTGATGGTTCAAGATTAATTTCAGGTGAAGCTGTAGTGGGTTTTGTCATTCAAGACACCTTTGGTCACGTTTGGGCTAGCGATGTCATTCGTTGTGGGTTCGTGACAACGCTTATGGCTGAAGTCCTTGATCTTAGACTAGAGTTGATGGTTGCTAAGAGCAACTCCAACGGGTTCTCCATAATGGAGTTTTGGAGAATATCAAGGTTGATTTTGGTCCAACAGCTTCCCCATTACATTCTCCAAAATAGAGAATGAGGAAAAAAAATGGAGATATTTCCCTAAATTTGGAGAAAACTCTATATATTTTGGGGTAAACTCCATAATGGAGAATCTGTTGGATTTCATTCCAAAAAAATCCAGAATATGTAATTCATAATTCTCTATTTTGGAGAATTGTTTAGAGAAGCTGTTGGGCATGCTCTAAGGAGCTTCGAATTCGACAGATTGAACTGGAAGGGGATAGTTTGGAGATGGCGATTTTGAACTGCCTCCTCTTGAAGCGTTTCAAGACTTTGAGTGTGCTCCTGTCTGTCAAATATTTCGGGAAGTTAATCAAGTGGTTGACAAGGTTACTTCCCTGGGTTTCTTGATGGATGGTGCGTCGATCGTGACTCATCCAAAGTTTAGGGCACATCTCATCCGTAAGGATGCCATTGGATGGAAGATCAACATGACTTCCATCCAAATTCTTTGATAATAAGAGATTTTAAGTAGTGCAAATGTGGAATATTTCAAATACATAATGTGGAATATTCCATCTGCTAGAGAAGTGTTAGGCCACTGATATCCTTCTCATATTCAACATACTGTGTGATGATTTCTTATGAAGAGTTTATTTGAGCGGATAAAATGCTTATTTATGCTAAAAAGACTTTGATTAAAAAAATAACAAAAGCTTAAAATATACCATATGGGTGCAACATCAAAAGCTGAGACCTGTATAAGCTTTGGAAGAACCAGGGTAAGGGAGGAGGAAGAAATAAGTTGCAAAATCTGCAATATTGATGTCTAGATGGGAAGGTTCATTTTATACACGAGCATTTGCAACTCATTCTCTAGTTTGCTTATTTGGGCAGATAAAAAGCTCAAATGTATAAGCAGTTGGCGTCGAAGCTATTGAGCTCATTGTTTTGATGTGTAACTCGGAAGAAAGGATTCCTGTTTTTTTTTTTTTTTACCTTCAAAACATATGCAAAGGAAAATTGTGGTTCATTTCTGATCCACACTGCACACTATACACTATACAGCATGCAATTGAACTGAACATTGACATAACTTCAATTAACATTGATAATTCGTCACGAGTCACTTGTTATACAGCCCACACATTATGACACCTACTTACAGGGTTACCTGCATGCTTCTTGGGGAAGCAATGTCAATCTTGATCTTTGAGGACACAAGTCAGACCAGTAAGGTTACACACCAACACCAGTCCTGAAGCTATTTAGCATGTATACGACACTACTCTCTTGCTAATTACCATGAACTCCTAGAATTTGCTAACTCTTTGCAAACACTCCCTGCAAATAACACAAAGAAGGAGGTGAGCTGGAAGGATACAAGTTTACAGGACAAAGAAACTTGGACTTCCAAATATCCTCAATTAGCCAAGTATGCTATTCAGGGTGATTATGATCATCATGACAGATTAATTTCTCAAAACTTCCAAGGCAACCAAGTACGCAAGTTGAATTTGAAGGGGGGTTTTTGTTGATGAAAGAATTTCAAGTATTTGAAAGTGCAGAACTTCAGCTTAGTAGCAGTACGAGAGACAGGTGGTGAATCAAGGAGTCTTTTCATGGAATGCGAGAAAATGCATGAGTGATAGTCCATAGTGCAGCAGCATGGCGCACCATAAAACCCACGAATACAAAATAGTGAAGCAGATCATACTAGGCCACTAGGGGAAAATATCTTCTGGGTACAAGAGACGTAGTTGAGAAACCCATTTCCTTACTCCTTTCTTAAAAGTACTACACTGCATTTAACAGCTTGAAACTAATTTGAATCTGATCAATTGAAATCTGGAATGCACATTCATATAATTTAGATGAAGACTCGGCATGTGAGGTCATGGTATACCCAAGAAAATACACAAGGAATCGAATGGAAATTAGAGCAGGTACACATGCAAGTTATGCAACTAAAATGTACATCCTGCATTCCTATACCATATATAGAGTAGGTAAGAATGTCAAGACAGATCACATATGGCCAAGACATGAACATACACAATGCTCAATTAAATCCTAGTATCTATATCAAGTTTCAAAAAACATCCCACCATTAGATACGAAATCAACAAATATAAACAGAGGCATATAACCAGACCTGCGCTGCACACATCATTAGAAAAAAAGGGTGGAAATATCAATTTGTGTCCAGTAATTTAGTACCTAAACCTGTAGAGTTTGTAAGAGTAGTTTCAGATATAAATATCACTAGTAATACAGCTAGTAGTTTTATTGCTTATGAACTTTCTAAAAGGAAAGGTCTATGTGCTTATCATGATGCTATCAATCTATCTTAATCAGAACAATTCCAGATTCTCCTCATTCAATGAGGTTCTAAATTTGCTAGTAAGTAATAACAAATGAAAGAGCCATCGACGCCAGTGCATGTCAACTTTTAGCATCCAGAGATAAGTAACCAGCAAATGAAATGTGAGATGCTGACAGCGTACCTTCAATAGTCTCCATATCTGCAGCTTAAGGTAAGCTGCATCTTTCCCAACCACTTTTATTGCCTTCACCTCTATCCATTTATATAACAAAGTGAGAAGTTCAAGTAATACATTCTTCTTTGATGACAACATTGCTGCCACTGGGCTTCTGAAATGCTCGCCTTTTGGCTTTGATTTGATGGACATATTCAGCAACAATAACATGGAATTTTGGTGCAAGCTTGCTTGCAGAAGAGGTAAGACCAGCTTTCTTTAGAGCCCGGGTGACAAGAATCTGAGCATTCTTGAAATGAGCATTACATAGTGATGGAACAGTGGATCTCAGAATTGGCTTCCCACAAATTATAGGACCTGCTTGTGCACTGGATACCCAAAAACAAAAGAAACACAGATAAGACGAATAATACAACACAAATTTGGGACACAGATTTTCTTCATGATTTTCAATCACATAAGTGCTAACCTAATTAGTCAAAATGGAAATTTTATCATCTTTCATATAAACTATCTCATAATGTGGCAGCAACAAGAGTTCAGACTGATGACAGTACTAACATCGTCCAAACACCTCTGCAGAATATGTTTAGAGTGCATCATTGACATCAGATACTGGTCATCAGAGTCTTGCTTCCCTAAAATGTAAGCCGAGTGCCCTTTGCAAAGTGAAGGAATTCCATATACAAAGCAGAAAATACAGAAACATCAGGTATTAACAGATTACATAAACTAAAGGCAAGTTGGAACAGACAACACAACAATGAAAATGCCAAGAAATACATAGGAAACTCTCTAGTTCAACAATCTCCCATTGTTTTAGTGCCACACTGCCACAAAAGAGTACTTGGAGATTTAGACAGCAAGGACAGTTGAACCTTTTGGAAAAAGGAAAAAAAAAAAGACTGAATTTTTAAATACACAAATCATCAACAGAGTAAATTCTTTATAAAAACAAGTGACCTCTTAAAGAACTTTGTTATAGATCAATGTTACAAGCACAACAATGAGTTGGGTGAATCTGTAAATTATGGTTTTGCATTAGTATTGGATCAAATCATCATTATACTAGGACTCTCAAGACCAGTTCACATGACTAGAATGATTTTTAACAATGCCATCTCAAAGAGGAGATTCCAACAAGTTCAAAGCATTGAAAATACACAAACCAAGGACACCATCTTAAAATCATACTACTGACTAAACACCAACAGGGATAAGTAATGTTACTGTCAAACAAACCATAAAGACTCAAACTGCTAAATAAATGCGCTCATTAGGAAGAAACATTGGCACTTGCCAACCAAGTTAGAAACCTACAAAGGCAATGTTTTCTGTCACATCGCACAAATGTCTAAATTTCTAGCAGTTCTAAATAAAGGGATATCAAACAATCGCTAGATACATGACAATTAAAGGCTAAATCAACAAAACTGGGATCAAACATCAAACAAGAAGGAAGTTATACCCTTTGATAGCGTAGTTACAGGCCTTGTAAAGCTTCTGTTGAGGATCAGAGAGAATATGCAGATGACAAAAAGCAGTCAAGGCCATGGCTTTCAACTTACACCCAACAAACGTACACCGATTATTCCCCGCATACTTCAGTTCGAACCCAATGCCGCCTCCTTCCTCAAACCCTAACCCTAATTTCCCACCAACGCAGTTGTTCCGCCCCGCAAAACTGCAATTAGTGTTCGTATTCGTCTCACCGCACCCCTCCACGTTAACCGAGGCCATCGTATCCCTCTCCTCATCCTCCTTGTACGGACTGACCCCATACTCCCAGTAGTACTTCCTGTACATAGCCCTAATTTTCTCCATGGAAGCCCAGTAATGATCCCGGTAGACCCTAGATAGCTGATTGACGCGGTTCAGACGCCGCCGGAGGAGCTCCTGGCGGGTGAGGTGAGAGGACTTCGACAGAGACGTCTCTTCCAGCGGAGGAGTGAGAACTCCGGGAAGGATGGCAGTGATGGGGCTTCCGGGCATGGCAGCGCCGGCGGCGATGTCCCCGGCCTTTCCGGTTGGCGCGGGGAGAGATTCTTTCCTTAAAGGCTGGGGCTTTGACGAAGACGCCATTGATGGATGATGGTGAGAGAGTCGGGAGCGATGTTGACGGGATGGTCTACGCCGAGGTTCGCTTATTTCAACTTTTCAAGGACCAAGATTTGCAAAATATTTACATTGAAAACCTCTTTTACTTTATATTTCTATAATAGGACCACCACTTTTTCTTTTATTCTATGATTTGGCGATAGTAAATTGAAATTAAGTTTCGAACCCTTTAAATTGAATTTTCTTCGAATTACACCCATTCTATATGCACTCAACGTGTTTAAACAACTTTAAAAACAAAATTAGCTTCATAAACCTTGAGTAAAAGTAATTAATTTGAGCAAAGATAATTTAAAAAATATGATTTTTATTCCGGTCTTGTAGAAATTTTGAGAAACTGTTGGAGATGCTATCGGGTTTGGTTCATCATGGTACATCCATTCACTCTTACAAGTTTGACACCTCTAAATGTGCATAAGAAACCCAGATGATAGGAAGCAGATCTCCATTAGAACGTCATTTACCGATAAAATTGTCATTCAGACGACGGTGAAAACGACAATGATATGAACCACATGAATACACCTCGAATTCGACTTTTTTTTTTTTTCAACCATACCCTTCTTTGTTTTAATAAAATATTCACAACTTCACATCAACACATTCTCAGGCCAAATAAGCAAACTGCAAACTCAAATGGAGCACAATTCACAAATTCACAATATTGTATTGCAAGAATACTAGGGGTTTAAGAGGCTAAAAAAATCAGTTTATTCTTACTACTGCACCTTCATCTTTCTAATTCTGTACATGAGAGACTCCATAGCCTTCTGAATCTTGGTTCTACTGGTTTCACTCACAGCATTTGATGCCTGCTGCAGATTCTGGATGCCACGGCCCAAGCTAGCGATTGCAGGCGCTGCAGGAAGAGATGCGATGGCGCATTCAATCCCATCTCCATGGGCAACCAGTCCAACACAAGTAGCGACGCTGCACCCAAAAGTGGCCCAGGGCAAGAAACTTATACGTCGTAACTGCCGTTGCCTCATAATCTCGTAGAAAGCTGTTCTTGTAGCTGACAGGCTGGTTCTCTGAGCAGAGGCTATGACACTATGAGTGACAGCGCGGATTTTCTCACCAGAAACTGCTGCCTTAAAAGCAGTTGATGTTTTAGCACCTGAACTTGCAAGGCCTGGGGCCACTACTTTTGATGAACCAATGATTTTACTAAATGCTATGGCAACTTTATGCGTATGGGTGAGGAAAAGCTTCAAGGAAGCAGGAATGTTCAAGGTGACCGCCTTCACAACACTAGATGCGGGGAGGGCTTTGGAGAGAGATGAAACACCTAGAATAGCCGTTGCTCCAGCCCCCAATGCCACAACCGGTTTGTCTGTCAACAGCACTCTTTTTTTACCATCCACGGAGGTTTCACAATCAAGATTATTTTCCAGAACAAGCTCGTCTACCACATTGCTGATTTCTTGAGGAACAGGCATGTTCCAGTATTTCCTAACACCAGCTAATCTACCTGCATCAATGACAGCAACCATTGTTTTGTGGTTTTTAGTCTGACTACGAAGGGCTTGGGAAAGAAGGCACGATGACTGCTCCTCTACCGGAAGCTCTGAAAACTGAACATCTCCTGATCCAAAATTGTTGTTCTTACTCAATGGGAGTCTCCCCGAATTATTCAAAGCAACTCGTAGCCCTTCAACCGCGATTTGAAAGGTAAAAACTTCAGCCAGAACATGCCTATCCACACTTTTTCCTCTTCCAATATCATCAAACATCTTCTGAGAATAAGCAAGAGCCCTCGCCATTGATGGAATATCAGAAAAGATGTCATGCAGATCAGCAAGTAGTGGATAGACGGACTGCGCAAATGCTGGGGGTTGATAATCATTTCTTGGCTCAGCACAGCTAACAGTCCTGTCCAAAGATGGTCCTGAAGGTACCTCAGATGTTAAAGACAAATTCAACTGTGATGAAACTAACTTCAACATTTGGTTGTGAACAGTGTTTGCAGTGAAAAATCTGTTTGTATTGGATGAAACGCCACCTCCAAGAGCACGAAGAGGAGGCCCACATGGCATTAAACCCAGAGCTTGAAAGTTCTTGCTACCATTACCATTCTGAGCAGGAGACTCATCCTCATTGGCATTAGGGTTCACCAATGGAGCATCCAACATCAAGAAAGACGATCCAAACTCCTCCGCCATCCTCTTTGCAACAAGTAAATGGCCATAAAATCCAACTCCAAATATTTCTTTCATAACCAAGCTCCCAGCAATATCATCGTATTCATCCTTACTTTTTCTGTCCATAAAGCTCCTCAGGAGCACACTGTATGCAGAAGTAGGAACCAAATTACTCTTTCCACCCTCGTTCCCGGATTCATGTTCTTCATACATATAATCAGGTAATGCAGCACCGACTTGGACAAGTACAGCATCTGGCCGAACCTCTCTTATCAGAATCTCAGCATCTCTAGCTGACCTCTCTGATAAATTCTGTGCACACAGAACATAAATCACACACCCAGTTTCAGGCTCACGCAGCGCAAAAACAAATTCCTTCGTCCGCTCTGGAATTGGTAGCTTCCTAACCAATCTATCAGACAACTTCAAGTCATCAACCCTAAGCACTGAAAATGGCCATAGATTTTGCAGCTGATTATAAAACCCCAACAAAGCCATCATGCACAGCAAAAACAATACCACCGAATCCCTAATTCTCGCATCACTAATTTAATCTAACAGTCAGAAGGAAATGAAAAAGAAACCCTAAACGAAGCCTCCGGAATCTTCGGACTCGAATCAATCCACTTTGGAGCAATGTAAGGCAAATTTGAACCCTGCATAGATTGTTCCAGTAGATATGGAAATCTTTAGATCCCTCAAGAATCGAGAGAAGATTTCATAACTGAAGAATCGGGAGAGAGGAAAATTACCTTTTTCACAATCGATTGAACTGTAGTGTTGGTATTTGCTTTCTTTACGTGTAATTGAGAACGAGACAGAGCGATCGGTCTCCTTGCAAAGATCAATTAGAGGAAATCTTTAGGCTGCCTGACCAGCGGCGATAAATCAAAGAAGACATAAACCCTGATTTCAGTGCAGAGAAAAAAGCGAGAGACGAGTATATCAAACATGGAACTCACCAGGAACGATTGTTCAAAGAGCCGATTCGGGACGGATCGGAAATAACAAGGGCTCAAACAGAGGAGAGCCGTCTAAAAGATCGACGAAGTTCAGAGAGGACAAAGGCGTATCTTTGTGTAGGAGGTCGTCGAGTTCGCGGTGGCGGTGGTTGGTCGTCGTCGTCGTATTCGCGGTGCTCGGCCGTCGGATTGTTTACCGTGCCTGGTCTCTGATGGTTGAAGAGAAGAAGCGGCGTAGGCGCGTAGCGTAGCAGCTATCGCTGAAGAAAGGAGAAAGAAAACACGATAATAATCCGACGATTTTAACTTGTCAAAATTTAGGAAGATAAATATAACGTGCGTCATTATTTTTTTTTATTTTTTTTTAATATAAACCCCATTTTGACCATTTAACAAATGTCAACGATTTACTTGTCAAAATTTAGCAAGATAAATACTTACAAAAAAACATTAAATTACACTATAATTTTAAACAACTTTGCTTGCGATTGAATTATCTACCTAACCTAAATTGTTATCTTAACAACAAAATTGTGTGCAATATATAAAAATTCGAATTTTACTAGGGTTTATTTAACACATCCAGTTTATATACAAGCCAAAAGAGTAGTAAGTAATTTCACCACTCCATTACGAGCAATCAACATGTCGCGTAATTTCAACCTGATTTTCGTCTTTCGACAGGCTACCACGTAATGGGAAAATGTTTGGAAGTATCGGCGATCTCAACCGTTGGGTTGAAGAGTGAAGTAGCATCCACAAACAGAACAGCTGAAGGAATGGTTTGTTTACAGGGAAGAAGTAACACATCCTTGGCAGCATCAATCTTACATGTATTAAAATCTCGGCTAGAACACTTGATGTTAAAGCAACAAAGGGCATATCTGCTAAATGTCGTAAATCTGATACGATGAAGACAAAAACAAGTTGAATGAGAAAGAAAATCTATGTATAGAGTTTCCCCAATCTTTGATTGCCAACAGTCCTTGCTGAAAAGCAGATGGCGCAAAGGCTGGATGGTGTTGAAGGCGCCGTTAAGCAGGTTGTAAAGGGGAAGTCGTCTCTGTCGATAAACAAATAGGCAACTAATCTTTCTAATACGATTCAGGACTAACACGTTCAATTGTCCATCTATGTTCTCTCTTTTGTTTCTTTTCCATTTTTGGAAATACAGATGCTCCTTCAAATCGTTGTTCTATCTCTTGAAAAGAATAGATTTTCGAAATGTACAGGTTGCGATTCTCCAATTCACACCTTGAAAAACGAATGAGAAGGGGTGAAACGTGCATACTTTGAGCTGCTTTAGTTTGAATTGAATGGTCCAAAATCACTCAGTCAAGGAGCTTGCTAGTTCTCCGCCTTGACGGGCCTCCTGGAAACAGCTTCATTATCCACCCCACTACTCGTTCCACCACCTGGAAAAAAAAATGCAGTTAATGCACAAGAGCAAGTTACATATGATACCCAGATACATCATCTAATAAACCGTAGTGTCTCACAACTTGTTAAGTCTTTCTAGAGCTTGGGATCATCTAGTGAATGCAGAAGAGAAAGAGAAAGGAATATTCCACTAGGCAAAACACAACACAAGCAGACTAGTGAAATCTGAATCAGAGCCAAATCACAAACAGACACTTCCTGAAACAAAACTAAGGTAAAACAGTTGAACTATACCTCGTCACCTTCATCGGCATAGGCCATATTTTCCTGGACAATTTGAGAATCAGACAGCTGCCTAGCTGCAAAACTCTCTTTTGCCATGCTTTGGGCAGTCAAGAGTTCCAATCTTTGGGTTTGAACTTCAAGTCTATGGGACAACTCCTTGTTCAAATCCTGTGAAATATACAAAGCAAAATTAAGTTACGGAAGGAACAATTTCACCACAGATCAGGAAAGGAGTAGCAGTGGAATAAAATAATATATCTAAACATCTTCCGGACTCAGCTCTGTAACCTGTGTCCATACATGATATACAGGCAAGCTTCTGGGTTGAACCCAATATATGAAATTTAGAAGCAGAAACTATTTAACGTGCACATACCTTCAGTTTGGAACTCGCTGAAATTTCTGCCACCAGAGCTTGTGTCAACTCCTCTTTCTCGGCCAGTAGCTGAACAAATTATATAAGCTATTGAATCATGAAGAAGTTTTTTAAGAAATTACTAATAAGCGGTTTCAGACTCCAACCTCAGACAGTAGTGAATCAATCTTTTCAATCATTTGTACTTGGTCTGGAGGAATAATCATAGATGAACTATCAAAACCAAATGCTCCATTTTGCTGAAGTAACTGTAAATTGTCTGCATCAGGTGAAGAGGAGGAAGCTGAAGGACCACATTCCTCAGGGATTGGTGTGGAAGACGACTGTGCACCGTGAACAAACTCTGAGAATAAAGAATTGCTTTCAGATATCACATAAAAGCGATAAAAATAACTCCCTGTTTCCACATTTTGCAAGAAATATACCAAATTTTCTACCCTGTAGGTATTGAGCTCCATTAAGGAAACAGTGCAACTCGTTAGTTTAGTAATTATCACGTCTGATCTCTTTTTCATCAACTTTTATAGATTGCCATTATTTCAACAGTGATTTTTTTCCCCGACACTTGGTACGATTTCAACTTTCAATTATGAGATTTCCTGTATATTATAGTAGTATATCCTTGACAAAATAAGAAGATTAGTCGGTATATAATGCTTGTTGCAGCATTTCCTTGTAGGTCCTTGCAAAATTGTGCAAACATACACCTAATCCTAGTTTGTTGCAAAAGAATTCCAACTATGGGTTGCATCTACTGTCAGAGACATACCTAAATCATCAGTTGAAGTTGACATATTTTTCTTTGATTGGTGTTCAACATTATCAAAGAATCGCCCACTTGCAGAAGCTTTCCGTAATTTTGACTGCAGCATTTTCTTTTCTGCATAAGCAAAACAAGATTAATGAGAAAACATAAATCAACAGGATAAGAATTCAGTGAACCAAGAAACAATTTCTTATGAAAAACAAATTATGAGCACATGTTGAAATTCAAAATGGAATCAGGCTCGAGTACTAATATTGCACCAGAACCAACAAACAGATGATTTCAAAAAATCATTTGAGTTTTTTTAATCAAGGCACAGTTTATTTGTGTAGGTATATTTGTCACTTCTGTTTCAATTCATATGGCTTTCCTAATGGGCAAAATAGGAAAGGAAGCGAGGTTGCAAGTTGTTAAGCTTGTAATTCCAATTTGACACGGTACAGAATTATGGCACTATTTTACCTTCCTGCAAAGCCTCTATTGTCATTTTCAGGTCCTGTTGCTCTCTTTCCAGTCTGAGCATCTTCTTTCTGTATTATAAAGACAGAAGAAACTATTTTAATGACAGGAGAGAGTGCAAAGATAAAACTTACATTAAGCTCACCAAAATGTGTTGAGCAGCAGAGAATGTGAAAGTCAAGAAAATGGATCATGTTTAGTCTGCAAATGACATGGCTTTCATGTGGAGTTAACTACCAAAAGAATAAGGCTCTCATGTTCATACTCGAATATTTGGGGTTTATTTCATGCCCAATGTATGGATTACAAGCTCATTATCAACACCTTATTATCAGCATAAATAAGCAACTTAACAATTAAAAATGCCTTTCCCATATTTGCTTGCTCTTGGTGAAAATTAGGTGTAAAGGGGGAAAAACACCATTGCAATATTTTCACGATACCGTCAAGTAAAACCAAACTGTATTGTGTTACTCATAATTACTTGGATCCTGGTGTCTTTTAAGAGTTCCCATTCATCCACACAGGAACAAAATGGGGAAGTAGCCTCTTCATATTAGAACGGTGCTTTAATACATGCAGAAAATATAGTGTACGAATTCTGAAAACAGATAGTTTAGTCTTTTTTCAATGTTACTAATTTTTTGGGTAAGATATTGTGTTGTATGCCTGCAACTATATAGTAATCCCTCCATCTCAAAATAGTGAAATACACGATGTTTTAGAGGGGTGTAGTTGTCTAAAAAAAACTTGACGTTTTAACCTATTAAAGTAATATTGCATACTATTTCATGCTCTTTTTTTTCCAAAAATCAAGCTATAATATGATTAATTTGAAGAAATAATAAAAGAAAAATAGATTTTCTTTTTAAGTGTGCACAAGGATAGAAAAGTTATCAGGTCCAAATAGCACACAATCACTGCATAAGAAAACAAAAGAACAGCCATTAAAAGCAGAAGATACACGTATTCCTTTAATGAGAGCAAAGAAGAAAAGCATACTTGCATGAAGCAATTTCAGCATTAGATTTCTCCAACTCCTTCCCAAGCTTCAGTTCATTAGACCTTAGTCTTAGGGCCTGCATTGAAGATTAAAAAAATTCAAAGTTCATGGCCTAGAACTGCTAAAATCATAGATCCTCAATGCTGCTTGAGGGAAGAGATATTTCGAGTTATCCTACAGTTTCTTCTGTCTGTATCGACTTGGATGATAAGAACTTTTAGCTTGCGAGATAGTATAGAGAACTTCTCTATACTATCTCGCAAGCTAAAAGTTCTTATGATCCAAATCGATACAGACAGAAGAAACTGCAGGATAACAAGATATATAATTTTAACGTCGGAAGGAAATCCCTTTTCCTAATCACTACGTCTTATGCTATTTGGATAATTACATGGCATTCTAGATGAATAATTAGCATTATGGGAAATGTATTCATGATGAGAAATGCTGTAATATCTTCACATATGAAGATCATTGATCTGCAGGTAGCAGGACAGCAATGTAAAGGCCTAAATTCCCTTTTCAGTCCAAAAAGGTTGGACTTCAACATATTAACTTTAACAAGTTGCATGTTTTTACTTTCCATCTTCACATGCCTTGATCAAAACTAAAATAAATTCAATATGTCATGACTCATGACTCTTGAAGCAAGTAAAAAAATTGAAAACGATAAAAAAGAGAAGATTCAGAAATGCTGATAATTAAGGGATAACATCTTATCCAATTGATGTAGATACTTATTCCAATGTTAATGCAATTATTCTTTCATATAACGCTATTTAATCAGTTAAAAGAAAATTAGTCCTAAATAATACGGAGTATTGAAGGTAAATTACATGCAAAATGATAAGATATGTGTAGAAGAAGAAAATCTTTATGAAAGATCGCAAGAAATAAAGGAATAAACTACCTTCTCTTCCAAGCCAATAACTTCAGAAGCCAAAAGCTTAGCACGTTCATCTGCTGCATTGCACTCAAGCTGGGCATTCATGTACTGAATCCTGAAAGACTCCTGCTCAGCCTACGGACGAAAAGGTTCACTCAATTAAAACTCAAATATTGAGCATTTCATTATCAATAAAAACCAACAAGAGTTGGAGGGCTTAAGAGAGAATCTTAAAGGAGAAGAAACAAGATCTTAAAGGTTGTAAAATTAGGAAAGTTTTTATCAAAAGGGACAATTGGAAATAAAATTAACAGCTAATTCTAGCCTTTCACTCAAATTAAAGTATTTTCTTAATCCAAATGTTACACAAATCATCCCCCAAAAAAATAAAAATAAGAATCAGTATCGATATACAATACCTACCCAAAATAAATAGATAATCCACATACAATCCCCAAACCGACACCATCAAGGGACACATACAGAGACATCATTTTCAATGAGTATAGGAAACGACCATGACATGGAAACAAAATATGTAAAACCCCAAAGAAGGTCATGCCATCCCATCTCGTGAGGGGAATATGTTATATATGTATGTTTTAAATTTTTACAAGAACATAATTAACAATCGGCTAAACTTCAATTGTGCGTGATGCATGCAAAATAAGACTGCTAATTCAATGGATCAAATAGAATTAAAGGTCCTTACTCCTTAATGAAAGTAAGTCTGGGAGCTACTAACACTAACCAGTAAGGTGCTGATTTCAGCCTGTAAACTCTCAATATCAGACTTCAATTGGGCAACAATATCACCCTGTAAAAATGGAAGAAATTAGTAAAACAATAATACAGAAATGCTAAAAAGTTATTCCTTTCAGTAAGCAGGATGCAGTAATTTCATTACTCATACAACAGCTTTCCACAAATACAGAAACCAAAAAGATCAGATTCAACAATCTTAAACATCAATAAGTTCAGGAACAGCAAAATCTTTTTACACCAACCTGTTGATTAAAACTCTCTGTCAGAGATGAATTTTCAGCAGCTAAAGACTCTCCTAACGTTTGTGAAGCCTCCAAAGCACGTTGCAAAGAGAACTTTTCCTGGGTCAAATCTTCTATATGCTGCAGAAAACAGAAAGAAGGTCAGCACCCTTATCGTTCTCCCCTATTTTATCACTAGACCGACCATGGAAAACCATGTAGGCAAAGTGTGCAACATAAGAAGAAATTCAGAAGGCAGTACAAGACCAAAAATCAAAGATCACAATGTGCAAGGTCAACTAAACAACAAATTCGTCCCTGGCTATTGGGATTGTATGAACAAAAAAAAAAAGAAAAAAGAACTGAGAATATGACAGCTGAGATATAAATTATAACTTCTCATCATATACCTCACATCATACATAAGTCAGTCAGCTTGTCAAAAGTGTTTTGTAGGGATCCAACAGTTTGTAGTTTGTACTCTCGATCTAATAAACATGCATGATGATGTAACATGAAACATATTATGATTTCTTCCATTACGATCAACTCTATTAAGGAAAGGTTTTTGGTGCACCTCTGGAAAGGAAAGAGGTGCAAGAAAGGTTTAGCCCAGAGGATGACAAAGTAATACCAACAGAATCTACTGCAACTTTTAAAGAATGACATGGATGACACTTGAGAAGCACAGAAAAGCAATAAATAAGAATAGCAGTGGACAAAGGAAGGCATAAGTCACAACCAGAATTATCTTTCCATATTAAAGAAACAATGTGACGATGTGAAGACACAGTGACCAAAAGGAAGAAACATGGTCATTAAGAAGACAGCTAGGAAAGAAAAGAATAAATAATGATATGAGAAAATAACATACCTGTTCTAAAGCAGCAAAATCTTCATTTGGCTTTTGTTGCAGAACCTCTGCAATTTTCTCCACATGGTTCAAATAAAGATTTTTCTCTTGATATGAGTTACCAACATAGTTATTAGAGGAATTTACATCTTCCAAGGGTGATTCTAAGGCCCCATTTTGACTGAAGCGATCATGAGATGCATATTCAACAACATCATGATGAACTGACTGAGGCTGAGAATGTGAAGAGACGGATGTAGAAGGAGCTCTAGGAATATTCAGTGAATCAAGAAAAGAAGGACGATTTCTTCTGGGATATGTCTCATGAGTGTCCGACTGAGAAGGAACTTTGTTTGTAAAATCTCTATCACCAAAGTTGAAACCTTTTGAGAATGTATCAGATTCCTCAACAGCGACACCATGGAGATTACGAAGATTGTCATAAATAGGTTTTCTTTCCCTCCAATCTGACACTCCATGCTTGTTATAGTCAGAGTTTTCATGCCCACTTCGGTCAAACTCTGATGCATGTGGTAGTGAGGAAATAGCAGGTTGAGTATAATCTGCAATCATACCATACAAGATACAATCATATATGAAAAATACCTGTGAATATTCAACAATTTCCACTTCTACAAAAAGATATATGGCTTGTAAGAAGATAATAGAACAAACTTCTCTAGACAGCTTTATACTAACCAGTGAGGCTTTGTGACGGAGTGCTGCTGAATACATGAGACGAAACAGCATCAGTCCCATAACCGTAGGATTTTTCATCTTTAGAGATTTCGTTAGAACCAACACGTTGATCTGATAAGGCATCTTTGACCCTAAAATTATTATAGTTGCTATACTGATTAGACGATGGGATCGCCCAAGATCTTTCTTCCCTAAACATTGTTCCAACATCGCCATTTTTCTCATCCTTCTTCTGGGCAAATTCACTATTTTTCGGGTACATTGATCCAGAGGCATTACTGCTCTGATGTTCTTCCTGCTCTGGGAATGTTGGAAGTAGATATGATGAAAACGAATTTTCATTCTTAGGGACCTCAGCACTCATGTGAGGTCGTGATTCTATAACACTTTCATGATTGTTAATATGTACTTTTTCGGCATCATTTGCAGCAATGGTACTACTTGTGCTGATTGGATCCCCAATCCTACCAGATGTACCACCATCTACTGAGTCAAGATCGATCTTCCCTTCTGAAATCTGCGTATTATTTGCAACTGTATCTGCAGCACTGGGAGGTTGGCCAGGTAATGCAGCTTTCTTTCCACGGACAGCAGCTTTTTGCTTCCTCATGGACCGAAACTCTTCCAACTACATAACAAACAGTAAGGCAAAACAAGAAATATTAGGATATAAAAAAAAAATGTGGAGCAACCATTCTCAGCTTAATATGTTCAAACATTCTCAGCTCCCCTGGTACCTCATGTACCAATCAATGACCAACTAACCCTAGTTTCAACTAATCATACCACTATCTCAACCACTAATAACTCCATCACAGCAAAAGAAATCTAACATAAGCCACAAGAAATGCTAATATATTAAGGCTTCAGGTATTTTACAAAGCAATCAAAGAAAAACCATTGAAGAATGTCGAGATCGTGGGAAATTAAACACCGATCTTTTCCAGTAAAGAAACAAATGGCAGAAAATATACAGAATCGAGGGAGGTAGCAGAATACCCGGCGCTTTCCAGCCTCCAGATGCTCCTGTTTACGGGAGGAAACCGCCGAATTGGACAGAACCTGAGCCGACGCCATTGCAAAATCCTTTCCGATTCAATAATTGAATTCCAACAGCTCCTATGGCATGCAGCTAAAATTCGATAAAATAGGAAAGGAAATCCGATCAGAAAACCTATTCACAAACAAAGATTCCACCGAAATTCAAATCCTCTCCCGCAAAATTAAAATCCGATCCAAAATCTCCTCCGTCTCTAAATTGTAGGACGGTCGGAATAGGACAAGAGGAGAGAGAAGGGGGGAAGATCAGGCGTAATAGAAAAACGCCATGGAAGATCGTGGATCTTGCAGGGGAACAGATCCGGGTGGCGAAGGCTCGGACTCTTCGGAGGTAAATCCAACGCAGACCGAACGAGAGGAACAATAGCCGACGACGATGGGGCTCCAAATTGAAAATGCAAATGTTTTATTTTTGTAATTTCTGGAAAATATTAAAAATCCAAACATACGTGATACGTAGTGAATACCCCCTGTTAATGTAATAAACGTGTACTTGGATTTCAATTTATTAGGTGTCTATTATAATTAAAAAAATAAGTTGATGTTTTGTTTAAAACATATATTAATATATTTATTAAAAAATTAATACGTAAAAAAAATTGAACCTTAAAAGGTATTTTAAAAATGGCTAACTTAGTAATTTTAGTAGAATATTTTTTAAAAATGGTACTTCGTATGGTTAACCTAAATAGCATAGATGATAACATCCGAATAAACTTCACATGTGTTTGGTTAACATAAATTTCACGACATTTATAATAACTATCTTGTAACCATTGTTACATTAAGTTTGTAATTATATTATAATTTTAATCTATTTTTTTTAATATGGTCATAATTTGGGTGGTGTCAGACTTTGTTGGATCATCATCTAAGACCATCCTTCTAAATCTCTGGATGAGAAACTAAAAGGCAATAAATTGAATTCAAACACTTCTATATACTCGTATTGAATATATATATATATATATATATATATATATATATATATATATATATATATATATATATATATCACGCTGAAATTTGTATGAGATAAATGGGCAAAACCTTTGTTAAAAATTATAGTTATATTCATAACTCTTAAAATTGATGCTATAAAATGTTTTACAGTTTAAGAATACAATGTAAAGAGAAAATTATAAAACTTTCATGTCACTTAAATGGGATAATTGAAAATATATGACTTGTGTAAAATAATGTTAGCTCAAAAGATCGAAATGAAATATGCCGTGATTTTCATTATGAGATTTTAGCTTGTACATTATGAACAATATGTTAAATCATATTATTGATTACCTTAAAATATAGTTAATAAAGTCTTTAAATAGAGCAAATTTGCACATAATAGGTTTTTTTTTTATAAGTGCTGAATATATATTATAGGAGATCAATTCCCGCTAAGTTAACTAGACCGGGCGGGAAGTGATCGAACCATACACGGCAGGAAGCGTCAAATGGCATGAGTCTAGCTGCCATGTGTGCTACAGTGTTTGCACTCCTACGGATATGCGAAAAAGATACAACCAAACTACTTGCAAAAAAAATCAAGAATATCATCACAAACAATATCAATGTATGAATTAGAGGAAGTGGGCCTATTTAGACGGGCAATAAGGCTGGCATCATCCGATTCAATCAGCAACGCCTCAAATTCATGGCCTTGCATCGACTGTACACCAAAGAGGAGAGTCGACGCCTCAGCCAAAGCTACTGGCATCGTTCCTACAAAATGCCTGGTAGCCAACATGAGAATAGCACCCGTAGAATCTCGAAGGACTGCAAAGTTTATCGGAGATTATGAGAAGTTGAATGACATCTTTCATGCGAGTTCTTTATCTTTTATATATGGTTTGATTAAATGATTAAGTACAAAACCATATATTAAAATTTTCATATACACATGATTTTTATCAATAAAACCACTATTCCAATAAATAGATAAAAAGATTTCACGATTTTGTTTATTTTATAATTTTTTTAAGAAAACGGGACTAGTATAAACGATTCAGGCCTCCTTAAATCTGTGTTTGAGTTAGATAGTTTATTTTACTATAATTTTTTTTTGTTGTTGCTACTACTATGGTTATTCATAAAGAAGAAAATTAAAGTGACATTAAGGTAATTTTAACAATAGTTGTGATGGATACATGCAAGTTGGTCAAGGCATCTCATATAATGTAACAATGTGGAGAAGTTTGAATGGGGTGTGTGAATTCAGGTTCAATTTTTTAAACACTTTTGTTTTATTATTTTGGGCTTTAGTTCTTTTAGGCTTCAATCATTGTGGGCTTTTTTTTTGACACAATATAAGATTTAGGTCGGGTCGGGCGCAGCCGGAACCCTTCCTAGAGCATCCTTGTGGATGAGAACATGAAGTTCTGGGTCATCCTCATAGCTGACGTCGGCAGGGGAAGCATGGGCACTACGAGCAATGAAGTCTGCCACAACATTCGATTCCCTGAAAACATGACGAATAGCAACATAAGAGAAGGACTTAATATCTAACAGAATATCCGATTGTAGGAGCTCAATATCCCAGGGGCATTTTCAATCCCCTAGGAGAGCTTTAATAACTATTAGGTTATCCCCTTCGATCAGAAGATGAGTTAAATGTAGTTCAATAGCTCTAGAGATAACCATTTTTAAGCCGAGATTTTCAGCATATACCACAGAAATAGTAGGGCAAGTTCCCCGACCCATCGCGACTACCCCACAAGTAGAATCACGAATAATGTAGCCGTAAGCAGAGGAACCGTCCAGCATAACCGAGCCGTCAAAATTAAGTTTGTAGCAATCCGAGGGTGGTTTCTCCCAAAACCCGGAACGCAGGTTGTGTCTCCTTCCCGTACTTCCCAAATCCGTAGAGATCCTATTGACTGCCTTATATATCGGTTGTTTACCTGCATCATTGTTGTTATATTGGTCATCCTCTAAAATCTTTGTCTGCTTCCAGTAATGCCTTAGTGTGGTATAGAAAAGAATGATTTCGTTATTGTTGACAGAAACCGTCGGGTTAAAAACAAGTTGATTTCTAAAAAACCATAGAGACCACCAGAGACTGGCAAGGTCTACCATATGTTTCAGCCCGAGCTTCATTTTAATATTATTAAGCTGTAATTCATCATTAACCGATATAGTAGCAGGACCCAAGCTCAGTAAAGGAATTTTCAAAGTTTGTAGAAGATTGATTATTGTCGGACACTGTGAGAACAAGTGGGTAGCTGATTCAACGGTGTTTGAACAGAAAGCGCAACCAGACGGAACAACCACATGAGATTTTTGTAATCTCTGCGATGTTGGTAAACCATCATGCAAAATTTTCCAAAGGAAATGTCGAACCTTGGGGGGAACGTCGAGCTTCCAAATCCAACTATAGTCATAGTTTGTCAATCCTCGATTTTTAGATAGGAGTGAATTAACTGAACTTGTAGAAAACCAACCGTTGCTACTAGGACCCCAGCAGAGGCGGTCTCTCATGGGATTATTCGGCAGGATGATCTGCAATAAGAGATCTATGTCCTGGGTTGATAGTAAGTTAGTGAGAGAGTGAATCATTAATGGTTTATTCCATTGTCTTTCCCTGTTAAGGAAATAAGCTACTTTTATTCCGACAAGATGGTCTGGTATGGGCCGGAGAAGTCTGAAGGATAGAGGTTCAGAAACCGCCCAGTTTTGAGACCAGAAATCTATCGAAAGGTCGTCTCCCACTCTCCAGTGGATAGCTGTATGGAACAGAGTCCGGATCGACATAAGTCGATTCCACTGCCAGGAGGTAGCCTTGTTTTTCTGATAACTGAGCAGATCATGCCCTTTAAGATACTTGTGTGAAACCACTCGGACCCAAATATTATCTGGTTCCGCTAAAATCTTCCAAAGAAGCTTCATTTGTAAGGCTATATTCATAGACTCGACTTTGTGGATACTCAGTCCTCCTTTTAAAGTGTCTGAGCAGATTTTGTCCCAACTAATCAGCGGTGTAGAATTTGGTGTTTTATTCCAAAAGAATTGCCTGTAAATCTTATCTAATTCGTGTAGAATATGGGAAGGCAGTAAAAAAGCCTGCATAAGAAATATGGGTTTAGCACTAAGGTTCGCCTTAATCAGAATCTTACGGCCTTCCGCCGACAGATTAGACGCTTTCCATTTCGTTAATTGTTTCTTTGTGTTCAACACTATGTCGGCAAAGGTTTCCTTATTTATTTTTCCATTTACAACCGGACAATCCAAATATTTGTCAAAATTGTTCGCCTGTGGGATACCCAGAACTGAGATAGTGGTCGAGATAGCCGCAGGAGGGGTGTTAGCCGATGCTTGGAAGCTTGATTTGTGAAGGTTAACTTGCTGGCCTGAGATATGACATTAGCGTTGTAAAGTCGATAGAACATTAGAACATGCTGATTGTGAAGCTTTACAGAAAATGATGATATCATCCGCAAATGCCAGGAAAGGAATCTTTATTCCTGGTTTCCCAAAAGTTATGCCAATATCTTTGTTCATTAAACTCTGATTGTGCAGATTGCGAGCTAAGACTTCCGAAGCTAAGATAAAAAGAAAAGGAGAAAGTGGATCCCCTTGTCGGAGCCCCCTGGAAGGCTGAAATACCGTGACCGGTTCATCATTAACTAGAACAGAGTAAGAGACAGTGGAAATGCACTCTCTGATGCAGCCGATAAAATGGTTATCAAAACCGAATTTGGCTAGAACTTGGAAAAGAAAAGGCCACTCAATACGGTCATAAGCCTTTTCCATGTCCAGTTTTAAAGCGATCATTCCGGATCTTCCTTTTTTTTGTTTAAAAGAGTGAAAAGCTTCGTGAGCGATTAGAATATTATCTTGGATAGATCTACCCTTAGTAAAGGCCCCTTGTAATGGGTGGATCAACTTGTCGAAAATCTTGGTCATACGTGTGGAGATGATCTTGGCTATAATCTTATAAATAGTCGAGCATAAGCTAATATGTCTATATTGGTTGACCGAATTTGGGTTATCACACTTTGGTAGTAGAGTTATGAAAGTATGATTAATCTGACGCAGGAGTGTACTGCTAGAGAAAAAAGTCTTAACCGCTTTAATAACAGATGGTCCTACTGTTGGCCAGAACTTTTGATAAAAACCCGTCGGAAAACCGTCTGGACCTGGTGCCTTAGCTGGGCTCATAGAGAAAACCGCTGCTTTAATCTCATTATTGGTTACTGGAGCAATCAACATATTATTATCTGTTTGGGTAACGAGAGACGATATGGATGCTAAATCTGCGGAAAAATCGGTAAAATGATTCGCCGAAGACCGAAAACGAGTCTTGAAATCTTTTTCGAATTCTTGTTGTATGATGCTGAAATCAGTAGTAGACTCACCATACGAGAGACGGTATGGATGCTAAATCTGCGGAAAAATCAGTAAAATGATTCGCCGAAGACCGAAAACTAGTCTTGAAATCTTTTTCGAATTCTTGTTGTATGATGCTGAAATCAGTAGTAGACTCATCATTGTGGGCTTTAAGATATTTGAGTTTCAATAAATTTATCTTTGTAAGTGGTTTTCATTTGTTTTTTTTTAATTTACCTTTGGAATGTGTTATAATGTACCAAAAAAATATGAAATTTTATGTGTAATATAACTTGATTTCCGTCATTTTATTTAGGAATGACAATGTAAATATACATATTTATTGAGTCGATTTTAGATTATTTTTTTTTGGATCAGGTGTGTATTGAATTCAATTTGTTTATGTTTGGATACTTTTCAGATTAAATTTATGTTAGGTTCATACTTAGTTTAGGTGATGAATTCCCAAGGTAGATAATGAATTTCAATAAATTTTGGCCACTAATCGAACTCCGACAACTAGTATTGATTTGTTGTGTAACATAAAATCTTACATCCATCTCGTTTCTAAAACTAACTACAACCTTATACCTATTCATTAAGTTTAACTTAATTTATAATTTTATACAATTGCGTGAATTTTAACCAAATGCCCCATATAAAAAAACATTTTCACAATTATGACAAAACTCGTATTCCACGTGGTTGACTGAAATTAGTGAAATATTCATTTTCATTCAAAAACTAGAAACTCATTTTATATGTATTTTTTTTTAAAAAAATCAAACTATAACTTTCTTCAAAAAGAATGAATCTTGATTTACCTTTTGAGTAACAAATCTCAACCATGTAATGATGTAAGGTTTTATTTCATGAATAAAGCAAGATAGCCATTGTCTTACACATAAAGCAATGGACCTACCGACCTCCATTACCAGGCGGCCACCTCAGCCGTCCGGCGCTTTCGTTGCGGCTGCCATTTCGGGAGCCGACCGCGTACGTAACTCCATTCCCCTGTTTACATAACCATCCAATCCAATCCCGATCTTCAATTCAATTCATTCCCGTCCCCGTCTTTTCCTATTCCTAATAAAAATAAAATCCCAAAATACATCGCCTTTTCCCCTCTTTCGTTTTCCCAATTTAAGCGATTCAACCAGTTCGTGGCTGTTGATACTCTCCACAATCCCCTACAATCTCTCTCTTCCTCCCAGATCAGGGACAAAATTCAACCACCCAAATCCCCAATTTCGTCTTCCTGCCGCTCTTCATCTGCGCTTCGCTCCCTCTCGATCATTTCCGCCTTCTTTTCGACTTCCATAGCCCCTCAACGCCTACGCATATCAGGTATTCTCCCAATTCCACTTTTTTGGTACTGATCTTGCTTTGTTTATTTGTTTATTGCTTTTTGGATTGGCTCCAACTCATCTTCCGTGTCACAACTCAGAACCCAGCTTTTTCTAGGGCTTCAATTTTTATAATCGATTTCCCCAACCCCTCTCTTTACTTTTTGTTGGGCCTGACGTTTCTTTTCTTGTACTTGTGTAGTTTAATTAGAGGATTATAGGTTTGAATTGGTGGGTGTTTTGGGTTTCTGGGGTTCTCTTGTATCAGATCTTTCCCTTTCCTTTCCCTTTACGTTTGGGTTTTAGGGCTGTGGGTTTGAAGATTTGCTTTTCCTTTTTCGTGGGTTTTCTCGATTGGTTGAGAAAAAGGCGAATTTTCTCTTGTTAGTATTAATTGGGGAAGACCCATTGCTAATTCCCTATTGAAGCTTTACAATCTTGTGTTTTTGATGGATGACACCCTTCATCAGCGTGGCTATAAGGTGAGAATTGATGGATTCCTCTCCACGCTGTTCTGAATTCTACCAATTTTGCTTCCCTTTTGGCACTGCATTAGCCATTTGTTGTTAATTTCCCTAAGTTTTTGAGTTTTTATCTTGAAATTGATGAAATAGTAATGTTTGTGCCAAGCATCTACTTTTCTTTCATGGAATTGGTAAAGAATCATACAACAATCATGTGTATAGCAGCAGAGTTAAGTCCTGGGTTCATACAGTAAAAAAATCTTGTGTGGTTCGGTTGTCTTGTTGAAAATTTTTCCTAGATCTCTAAAAATGTTGCCTTTATTGATGAGTGTGTCTCTTACATTTGACTCTGCAGGCACATTTGCGGCCACCTGGCCACTTTGTGCCCCTGGATTCAGAGAACAACGAAGACGATCTGTATCGAAGGAGGCCGTCCAGGATGCGTAGGTGGTTGTGCTGTAGTTGCCCAGTAGATGAGGCAAACCCGCCACACGACGAGCTCTTAAAAAGCCCCAAGCACAATGGTGAGAGTATGCTCTAATTTGAATCGATTAAACAAGGATTAAATTCTTATTTCTACCGAACTTTTTTTTTTCAATGTTTTAAAATTTGAAGTTCACAACTACGGACTTTGTCATTCAGATAGGTAGTTTAGTTTTGTGTATATTGACCTGTTGTTGGGATATTTCCCCTTCTATTGTCAACTCATTGAACATTTCTTTTCAGCTAAGAGTCCTAAGACTGTTGAATATTATTTTTTTTTTTTTTTAATGTATGAGTCCATTGGTCCATGCTGTTCGCATAACACATTATCTCTTCAAGCATAGATCAACTGGGGATCGTGATGAGTTTTGATCACGATCCTGTCATGGAAACAATTTAGTGTTCCTGTCATCCCAGGCCTAAACCATCGCCCCACTCATTATGGGAAGGGGCCAGTTATGTTCTCTCTCCCTCTTCTATGATTTGCGTCAAATCCCCACTAATTTGCCATGTAATTGTTCACATGGGTGCTATTCAGTTTCCTGGCATCTTATTGTTGTATTTATGTATACACTTTGCAATTTTCCTTTATTAATTATGACAGCTAATTAAAAAATGTGTGAGCTGGTAGACAATTATTGCTATGCCATGATTCTGTCCTGTTATCCAAGTAATTGTTCTGCTTGATTATTTCATACCAATTATGATGTCTTTAACATTGCATTTACACTAAGATTGCGAATATGATATTAGTGCATGTGTATTTACTTCTTACTATGTCTTTCATATGTTCTATGTGATGCTCTTTCATGAGACTTGACTTACCATCTATGTGGAATTGACCTTTGCATTATTTGTTTTTCTAATGTGCAACTATGATCAGCTATCAAGTTAACAGTTTGATTAATCAATCCTATTTTTTAAATACATAACTATGACCAAGCAATTGCCTTTCATGATTTTTTGGCAATTCTTTACGTTAATTATGTTTGCTGCATGCGTAGGGGGTCAAAAAGCCTCAAAGGTAGCTACGCCACCTGTTAAAGCTGATGCCCAGAAACCATTGCCACGCATTGAAGTGCCTGTGTTGTCTATTGAAGAACTGCAAGACAAAACAGATAATTTTGGCTCCAAAGCATTAATAGGTGAGGGCTCCTATGGAAGGGTGTATTATGCCACCTTGAACGATGGGAAGACTGTCGCAGTTAAGAAGTTAGATGTTTCCCCTGAGCCAGAGTCAAGTGCTGAGTTTTTGACTCAGGTCTGACCAACAAAAAAATTATAGTCTTTGTTCTTCTCTTTTACTCTTTTAGTATTACACTTGCTTTTTTCCATCCTTTTCTTCCTTTTTGACACTGATTTATTTTTGGCGTCTTTTAGGTTGCTATGGTCTCACAGTTGAAACATGAAAATTTTGTTGAGCTTCAAGGTTATTGCGTCGAGGGAAACCTTCGAGTTTTAGCATATGAATTTGCTACCATGGGATCATTGCATGACGTTTTACATGGTACTCATCTCATCTTGTTGTGTGCTAAGACTTCAAATAATTCCTTCCAATTGTCACTCTTTGCAAATCATTGTTTGTAGGGAGAAAAGGAGTTCAAGGTGCGCAACCAGGTCCTGTGCTTGACTGGATGCAAAGAGTACGGATTGCTGTTGAGGCTGCAAGAGGATTAGAGTTTTTACATGAGAAAGTTCAGCCTTCTATCATACATAGAGATATTCGATCAAGCAATGTTTTACTTTTCGAGGACTTCAAGGCAAAGATTGCAGATTTTAATGTTTCTAACCAGGCTCCTGATATGGCTGCTCGCCTACATTCTACTAGAGTCTTGGGAACCTTCGGCTATCATGCACCAGAGTAATATTATTGTGAATCCTTTTTCCTTTTCAGTTTTTTATTGTACTATTTGGGTGCATTTTAATTGCGTTGGCAATTTCTCTATCTATATCTATATATAGTGCTGAAATAGATGATAGAATCTTTAATTTTTGTTCACATTCTTTTGTCAACTAATTGTCTCTTTTCTTACCATTGCAAAATTTATACTGTTGTGCTGTATCCTTCCAGTGTGTGTTTGTATGGTTCATAATCCATTACCCTCTTTAACACTTCAGGTATGCCATGACCGGCCAGCTGACTCAGAAGAGTGACGTTTATAGCTTCGGGGTGGTTCTTCTAGAGCTCTTGACTGGTCGCAAACCTGTTGATCACATAATGCCTCGTGGACAGCAGAGTCTAGTGACATGGGTAAGAAGCCCAAGTTTGAAATTTGATTTATCTATCCATTGCTTCAGCTGCGTTATAGGAATTACAGTTCACATTTGGATAAGCCTGCTTCTGTTTGCTTAACTTCAAGTTTACACATTATTTCCTTCATCAGGCTACACCTAGACTTAGTGAAGACAAAGTCAAACAATGCGTTGACCCGAAGTTGAAAGACTATCCTGCTAAAGGAGTTGCCAAGGTTCGCCGAGATTCCTTCCCATCTTGTTCTCCTTTAACTCCTGTACTTTCCCTGTATATCGTTCTCTTTTGAGATACTTGTGATATTTGTGACTGTTCCACAAATCCATTAGAGGCATTCAGAAAGCTCTCTTGAACATATCTTCCTCTGACCTGCTGACTCGGTTAAAATCTTGTTTGGTGCAGCTGGCTGCAGTGGCTGCGCTTTGCGTACAGTACGAAGCAGAGTTCAGACCCAACATGAGCATCGTGGTCAAAGCGCTCCAGCCTCTCCTGAAGGCACCAGCACCTGCTCCCGATGCTTCGTAGAGAGCCGCGTCATGGTCAAAAGGCGCTGCAGCCTCTTCTCAACTCCGTACTTTTTGGAGAGTTGCAGCCACAGAATGAGATGTGTTTGGAATGTTTCAAGAGTTCATTTTTTTCTCTCTTACCTTTTCAATTTATCGGTTTTGTGGTGACGGTTTGAATGTGTAAAGGAACTGGGTGTGAGCCTCTTGTCTCTTGTTCATAAGGCAAATACACTATCTGCGCAAAAAGTTTGGAGGTGACAGCAAGATTTTATATACATTGTTATTCTGTGGCATCATTCATTATCTGACAATGTCCCTTTGATGGCTTTTGGTTATTTGGTTAATTGAAATTCAAGTGGCTGCTTTTGGATGTGTATATGGTCTGTTAGGTAGTACCTTGGCCGAAATTTAACCTAAACGTTCTCTAAGGCTTGGCAACCAGGCATTTCTGTTCGTCTTGATTCTGAAAATTGTGCACCTAGTCTGCAAGGATTCATAACACTTGGCATTTGTAGTGAATTATTTCTCAGGCAACATTTGCAATATCCACAGCAAACAACAAAAGGCAACAACTGTTAAGCAACCAGCAACACTCTATAGGACAGAAATTAAATCACAAGCACTAAATTACCAAATTATAAATATAGACGTAGACTAGAAATATTGTGATTTCCAGCTTTCTGTCAAGATGTCAACAAGTGCACTTTGATCTGCAAAAACTGTAGAATTAACAAGGATCCAGCAAGGAAGTAATGATTGTTGAGATGTTTCTTGTCAAAAGTGTTTTTCTTAGTTCCAGCATTTGAGTCTGCACCGGGCTGCAACATCCAAGAATCACTTGGCTCTGTAAGGCCTAATTCCTAAAGACCAAGAGTGGGATGAGTAACAAAGCAAGTGTAAGCAAATAATCAACCAATAGTGAATTTAGAGAACTGAATGACATGACAAAAAGATCAAGGAAATCCTAAGCTGGTCAGGTAACTTGATGAAATTCCGTAAACACTTGGGGTCATGAATTCCATGTAAATGCACCCTAGACAAAGTGAACGGAAATGGTTTCTTCTTCGTCTTTTAAAACAGTGCATCACATAAGCCTTATTTTCTAGCTTCTCCAAGTATTTGCCTGCCAAAAGATACGATATATTTTGTCGATGAAAACAATCAGACTTACATTTGCTCCATGATCTCTTCGTCCTATCATCTCAGCAGCATAAATCTGCAGGCAATATGCATCACAGATTAGCCAAAGGGTTAGCTATCTTTGCAGGAAATCGCAATGCAAAATCATTGCTACCACTTTGAAGTTTATTCCAAACGAGTCCAAAATTCCCAAACACTTGTTCTATCTTAAAGAATAGAGTATTTGAAAATCATTTATGTCAAGGACAACACATACCTCATACATTGTCAATTCATCTACATGAATTGTAACAACACTAGTTTAAGTGTAATTTTCAAAGAAAAAAAGGCTCAACAAGCATTAGCATGCGAGTAATTTTGAATCTTTTTTTTTGTCAACAGAATATATATCATAGGTACGAGTACTATAATCAAATAACCTAAGAATTCAGAAGAATGCCTAGCATAGTAAAGATTAAAGCAATACTGAATAACATAATAATCACTTGCAAATGTATACAAATGGTAAGGGCTGAAATTTAATTGAGACTAGTTTGTTACAACTCACCATTTTTTTCTCTATCCAGCGAACAAATGCATCATGCTAGACTGCATCTGCTCATGTCATGTCCTCCGGTTCTGTGTCTGAAGTTAATACTGCCATCACAGGGTGGCTCCCTAGCTGGCCTAGATGTATTTTAGGGATTGCGGATGTTGTTATAGTTACCTTCGGTTGACAACCATCTGTAGATGACTGTGTTAACACTGCCATGACAGGGTGATCTCCAAGTGGGCGTAGTTGTATTCCAGTGGTTGGAAACATCGTCTTTCCCTTCACCTTCGACTGCCAACCATCTGTGGATGTCTGCGTTAACACTGCCATGACAGGGTGGTCACCTAGCGGGCGTAGCTGTATTCCAGTGGTTGGAAACATCGTCGTTCCCTTCACCTTAAGTGGCCAACTATCTGTGAATGTCTGTGCTAATACACCCATGACAGGGTGGT
Source organism: Persicaria maculosa (assembly GCA_963922045.1). NCBI lineage: Eukaryota > Viridiplantae > Streptophyta > Magnoliopsida > Caryophyllales > Polygonaceae > Persicaria > Persicaria maculosa. The sequence continues at coordinate 55,006,908 of OY998268.1, forward strand.
CTCCTAGCGGCCCTGGCTGTATTTTAGCAGGCAGAAGTGTCGTTTCCTTTGTCTTCAGTCTCCAACTATCTATGAATGTCTGTGTTAATACTGACAGGACAGGGAGGTCCCCAAGCGGGCCTAGCTTTATTTCAGCGGTTGCAGTTGTCATTCCCTTCACATTCAGTCGCCAGCAATCAATGATCAATGGCTCAATATGTCGCAAGTGATCAGCTGCAGTACTCATGTCCAGTTCCTTCAAGTTGCTCAACAACCTAAGTGTCAGATGGGTGAGTTGTGGGAAGCCTACAGAAAAGATCATTTCCTCCCCTAGGAAAGAATCTTCATCAAAAGTTAATTCTTTAAGGCCAGGAAGCTTCGCCAACACAGGAATAGGATCATCCTTGATTGCTGTGTGTTTAAGTTTCAGTTCCTTCAAGCATCCAGGAAACATTCCATCGGTTAAGGGGACTGAAATCCTCCCCTTTATTGTCACCTTGTGCAAATTCTGAAATCTTGAGAGTATAGTTGGACTGCCACTGATAATCTCACTATTGATACTCACATGTGTATGCCTGCTGATGAACTTGAGTTTATCATCCAGGTCATTCTTTGCGTGGATATTCTTTATCGATATCTTCCTCAAACTTTTAAGCCCAAATACAAAATCCAAATTAACTTTATCTGTATGCAAGTTTGCCAATGTCTGCAATTGGTTCAACCCATGCAACCGCAACAACTGAGATTTCATGAGATCAATTGAATCAGGCAGATAGAGATGTCTCAAGTGTTCGAAGTTGAACAACACATCTGGTATAAAGAGATCATGCATCACTCGCAGATCAAGGGTCTCTAGGTTGCTCAGTTGCTCAATTGTTGACGGAATTTCAGTCACCCAAGTTCTTCTCAAACTCAAGTATCTCAGCTGACTCAAAACTCTAACTTCAGCCGGCAATGCTCCTTTGGTCATCCACATTCCTTCAAGATCCAAGACCCGAAGGAATTGGAAATTGCAAATCTTAATAAACCACTGCCAGTTAGATTCACCTCTCCAGTTAGATTCACCTACCTTAATGTCACTCGCCTCTGGAAAGAAGAGAAGTGATTTGGGTTGACCAGCTTTAGATGCAAGGATGATAAGATTTTCCTCCTCGCTTGAGTGAATAGCCAAATGCTCAGCAATAAACCTTTCATTTGATGCTGAAGCTGAACGATCAAGCCGACTAATTTTAGTGACTTGTACCTTCTTTTCCATTTTAATGCACAAATTTGGCAGGGGATTACGAAGGCAACATGTGCATTTTAGTGACTTGTACCGCCTTTTCCACCTTCCTAAACTTTCATCTGATGCTGAAGATGAAGATTCCGTTTGATGAATTATAGTAGCAAACCGTTCCTCTCTTGCCTTTTCTAAGCATAGACTTCGCAAGGCACTGTGGAGTCGACATGTGGAGATACTTCCATTAGGCCCCTTTTTCACTACTTGAACCATACCTCTTAGCACTAGCTCATTCAAGTAACTTGCTGCAACATTCTCCCAAAACTTCACACCCTCAACATTATCATCTTCTCTCCTTTTCGACAAGTCAGCATCAACTTTTAATCTAAAGAGTCCTGCAGCTATCCACATGCGATACAATTTACTTGTGGCTATTTCAACGTCTTCTGGAAAGTTGGCTAGATATAGGAAACAACTTTTAAGGTGAGGTGGCAAATTGTCATAACTTAATGCATATATGAGTTGAGTCCCTTGATCTTTTCCCAGACGTAATGTAATATCCTTTTGGATGTTTTGCCAATCTGTCAGGGATTTTTTCACAGTCAGAAGCCCTGCAAGCATTATAATTGATAGTGGTTGATCTGAACAATGTTCAAGCAAGATCCCTTCCAGCTCAGCCTTTATAACACCTGGAGATATTATCAATATTTAGTGAATATGTTCCCTTGATCAAATAATAGAAATAAGAGAGAGTAGAGATAGTTCATCTAGAGCGTCACTCAGCTATCATTGCAAGGTAATAACAATCAATCAAAGTGATTTCCATATTATGTTTTATCCCTGCAACTTCTTATTTAGATAAAGAATGAACTTTTTTATTGTGTTTGAGGGCATGGGCATAATCATGCAAAGCTACACTCTTTGTAGAAAGGAATAAGTTTAATAAGAGAATAGAAGACAAAACATACCATCACTTTCACTCAGAGCGTCTCCTAGTTTTCTCTTGAACAAATCCAAGCTTTCATCTCTAGGCAGAGGCTTCAGATTAAGTGTAGCTACCTTGTCGGAATCCCTACTAGATGGCTTATCAATAGTTAGCAATAGTACTTTACTACCATCTGGAATATCAGGCCTAAAGATCTCATCAACAGCTTCCAAAGAGCCTGCCAAATCAGTCAAGATCACCAAACACTCCTTTTTCCGCATAACTTCATTGAGCCCTACAATAGGATCACTGACACTTTGAGACATGAGCCTATCGCTTTCTATTGGGTCAAGTTGCCTCAAAAGATCCTGTACAAAGCGCCTGGGAGAACTGTGAATCTCTTTTGGTGGCCAGCGGCCCCATGCAATAGCAGCAAAGTGCTCCTTAACCTTTGATTGACCGTAGAGCATTTTGGCAAGAGTTCCTTTGCCAACACCACCAATTCCCCACAAGACAACTTTCTTAGCGCGACCATTCAACAATAAATTTAACAAGCTCCTCATATCATCTGCACGCTCAATGTGGACTTCTTCATAATCAGCAACACCGAGAGGGACTTCATTGTAGCTGCAAGTGTTGTACTTTTCAATTCCATCAATGCAAGGTGAACAAGTAACTCGTACAAATGAGGGCAAATCGTCTGGAATCCTCTTTAATTTGACACAATCCATAATGACTAACTTCTTTAGTCTAGGCATGGATCCTTGATTCAATGTCCAGTCCTCTAAGTTTGCCAACCCTTGAAGATTTAACATTGTAAGCTGTGGGAAACTTCCGGCTTTACAGATCATCTCCTTTCCGACAAATGAGTTTTGACCCAATGAAAGATCTTTTAGATGATGAAGGCTTCCTAAGATTCTCATGACGTCATTGTTGAGTGCACAAGACTTTAAGTGTAGCACTTCTAAAGACTGAGGCAGGACATTATCTTTTAGATGTGAAATCATTCCGACCACATTCAGTCGATGAAGGCAATTGAAGTTTGACAGTATACTTGGTTTGGCATCTATCACACTTCCTTTAATACCGAATGAGCAGCTTCGAAGACTTCCTGATTTGAGAGCAGGGGATTCTGCAATAATCCTTATCATCTCCACCTCGAACTCATCTTTGATGGAAAGCTTTTTCAGTCTTTTAAGTTTTTGCAAGTCTTCCACCCGGATTCTAGCAGGCTCTAAATTTTTCAGTGTCTCCAAGTAGCTTAAGGTATCAAGCCGTAAGAAATCAGACTTCTTGATTTCGTAGGGTTTTTTAGGAAGAAACAAGTGCCTCAATCTATGCAACTTCCATAATGTGTTGGGGATTTTGAGTGAACCAGCAAAAGATACTCTTAAATCAAGACACTGAAGGAAAGAAAGATCGCTAATGGTTGATGGCAACTCAGAAACATTAGTTTCTTTCAAACTCAAATACCTCAAACGTTTCACTTTCTGGATATCACCAGTCAACCTTCCTTTGAGGCGAAGGCCTTCAATGTCCAAGACCCGCAACCATTGGAATTCTTTACAAATACATGTCATCCACTGCTCGATCTCTCCTTCATCAACTTCTTGCCCTCCGAAGAACAAGAGAGATCTGAGGTACTTGTGAGCTTTAGAGGTTAACAAATCTGGAAGATATTTCGTAACACCGCGTGCCAAATAAATAGCAATGCGAAGCAACCTTGCATGGTTCGAGGAAGAAGAGAGGACTTCTGGCTCATTTGGACAGAGACGATGATCTATTATACTGAAGAAGTTCTCTATTGTTGCTTTCTGCAAGCATACATCTCTGACGAGATCATGAATTCGGACAGACTTTATCCTTCCATCTGATCCTTTATTCATGATTTTGACCATGCCAGCATCCGCCAAGTCACTTAGGTAATCATTAGCAATATCCTCCAATGTTTCCGTACTTGAAACTCTATCATGAGGCCATGAAACAAGGCCTTCAGCCACCCATATCCTATACAATTTTTCTGTTTGTATCTCACAATCTCCTGGAAAATTACCGAGATGAAGAAAACATGGTTTCAAGTGGTATGGCAGATCATTATAACTCAATACCAATACATCCATATATGATCTACCATGATCACTACCCCTTCTCAAGTATGCAGCGATATTTTCATACACAATACGCCACTCTTTCACAGTTTCCTTCTTTCTTAAGATTCCACCAAGCGCAATGATAGCCAATGGAATACCATCACAGCGCTTTACCATTTTCCGTCCCAGCTTCCTCACTTCAGAGCCTGTACGTAATGGGAAACAAAAAAAAGTTCAGAACAACTCCAATGATAGGGATGAAGCGATAGACAAGATTAGTCATGATAAAACAATCAGGTTTAACTTAAAAACTTGAGCAAGACCAAGCAAGGCTGTACTAGTTACTCTCCACATTCCTTGTGTTATGTTTTGCATGTTTTCTTTGAAAACTGTACCATCACATTCAATTGAAAACCTAAGGAAAATGCTATAATGCCTAAAAAATTATTCTGTATCACAAGTCAAAGTTATCTTCATAGAAGATGAAATGAAAGTGATAAAAAAAGACAAATACACAGCAGAAGTGGTTAATTACTGCACAAAAAGTAGAGGGTAGAGACACACACCAAAACTAGAGATACAAATATCCAATAATGATGTCGAGAAGATGCCTAAGGAGTCCTAATTCTTATTCATTTACTGGAATACATATATGGTTGCATGACCCAAACAATTAATGGCAAACTTATTTTGGTATGGTTAAGCTATTACATAGAAACAACAGAACAAAAACACAAACCAAACAAAACCACCTTTAATACATCCCATTTGCACAAAAACCATCTTTATAAGTGTAAGACTGTCTTCAACCATTCATTACTCATACATGGTCACAAATCCACAATTCAACACCTGAAATCATTTAAATGTTAGGAAAATGTTTTAAAAAAATTCTAGGTTCAAAATACCCCTTTTATTCAACCATATTCAGGGGTTTACTTTTGAAAAGGGGAGAGCAAAAAATATAACTAACGGACAGTCAAAATTTGTAGTTGTATTAATAAAGGATGGCTTCTGCATTGTGGACTATTTTTTTGTATACAAAACATGCATGAAATGATTAATAACTTAATTATGGTATACCATCATTTTCAAATATCTCTGATCCAGGCCAATGGCTTGGTTGAGCTCTTTTGTCCTCTTTCCTTCCACTGACATGTGTTTCAACGTCTTTCTCTCCATTACTTTCACTATTGCTAGTTTCAACCTTTTTACAGCTACTACTTTCACTGATCTCTTCCAAATCATTGCTCTTCCGAACTTTTTCCTCCTCATTACCAGCATCTTCCCATCCCATGGTAAGTTGAAGCAATCTCCAACTTTCCTGTTTGCTGAGAGGATCTGGCTTATGTTGTAGCTCCCTATCTGCAAGTTTGGCTACATCTTCTTTACGTGTAGTAAGTAAGATCTTGCTGCAGCCTTCTGAAGGAAATGCAGCATTTAAGGAATCCCAAACTCCTGTCTTCCATACATCATCGAGCACCACCAAGCAGTTGTTCTTTTTTGTAAATTCACGAAGCTCAAAAGTCAAGGCTTCATAATCTTTTCCAGCAATCAAGTCAATGGACTTTGCAGTGAGATCAACGATAAGCTTTTGGAGAACATGTTGAAGTCGGAATTGTTTAGAAATGTAAATCCATGCACAACGACCCTTGAAGTATTCCTTGACCTTATCATGGTTATACACTTTTGTTGCAAGAGTTGTCTTGCCTAAACCTCCCATACCATATATAGCAACAATCCTTGCTTTTGGGTACAAAAGGGAATTCACTATTGTGTTGGTGTCTTTGTCAAGCCCCACAATGTTCTTACTCTCAAGGTGGACGTAACTCATTCTCTGCTGTGCTTGCTCCGACATAGCTTCTCGGGTTCGATAGGACTTCTTCCTATAAGCCGTCTCAAGGCCATAAGTCTGCAGCCTTGGTGTCAACATGGAGATCCTTTGTTTCAAAGAATCAATCCTAGAAGCAACCTGGTGAAGCACATAAAGTTCCTTCACGATGCAGGACCATCTTTTGAGCTTGTTTAAGCAACCAGTTTGCCTCCTGCGAGATGTAACTTCGACAACAAATTTGTCAACAATATCTTCTGCCTCAGAAACATATTCTTTAATTTGAAGCACCCACATAGAAACAATTTCGTCATCATGCTGGAGAGCATCCGCTTCTCTCAAGAAACATTGCATCCATACAAGCTCATTTCGTAGCTCAGCCACTTTGCCTTCAGCACCCCACAGGTACTTCCCTTCTTCAACCAGAAGCTTTCCCAACAAATTAGTAACTGACTTTGCAGCAGATTCTGCCATATCTTAATCGCCCGAATTACCCTTTTTTGCCTGTAGAAATTGATCCTAGATATGACTGCTGAAATTCAGAGATTCAGGGAACTGCAATTGAACAAGGTTCTTATTCAGAGATTCAGGGAACTGCAATTGGACGAGGTTCTTAGATTTGAGAAACGATGCCCTAGTATCACAAGTCACAACAATCAATTAACGAGGTGAAATGCTATCAGACTATTAAGCAAAAGGTAATACCCTTTGAAAAAAAAAGAAGCAAAACGAGCAGGCGAATGAATATGGACAAATAGTACCTTCATAATTCACCATGAGTGCATACAGCCAAAGGGGAAGAAAGTAATTGCAGCAACAGCTGCGTGCTGATGGGGCAAGATCTCGAAAAGGGACCTGAAAGATATGGGCGGAGAGAGAGGAGTGCGTCTAGAGTTTTGACCCTTCTTTTTACAGAGAAATTGTCCTGAGTTTATAACAATTTCCGTTGGTGCTTTATATATTTTCACAAGGGCTTTACACGAGATGGAAAAATGGGTTATTGTCAAGACTATTTTTATAAAATTGCATACAAAGTCCTTCCTAATCAAAATGAAACCCTAATCCATCCCCTTTCACGAAATATAAGAATTAAAATTGTGTGTTTTATGGTTTAAAATTAGAATTAAAATTGATGAAATTGGTTGTTGTTTGTGTCTTTTGTTTGATTGTTGTTGATTTGAGTGTTGTTTGAGTTGATTTATGAGTATAAATTGAAACGAAAATTAAAGAATTTGGTCGTTTTGTTTGTGATTTGGGTGCGATTTTTGATGTCGTTCCTGTCAGGCATAAATCTCGTGAATTTCTTACTGTCTGTGTCGAGCTCGGTTGCTGTCACCGAGGTGATGGTGGAGGCTCAATTTCTGTCACCGAGGTTACTTCGTACCCTCGACAACAGAAGCCGAGCTCTCTTCATGACCTCACCATTATCCTCCGAGCTTCCTCATTAACTTCATTCAATAGAGTCGAGGTTATTTATTTAGCTCATCCTCTCAGAGTTTCGATAGATTTTCAAACGACAACCAAGAATAATAGTCGAAAGTCTTTCGATAATCATCCGAAGCGATTGTTATACCAAAATAAGTATCGATCAATTCATTCATTGATAAATTTACTAAAAATTTGTTCAAAAGATGAAGTATTTGGATGAACGCACTTAGGTTTTTTCAATTCGTTCCGATTCGTAGATGAGAGAGTTTTGAGTCTATTTGCAATTGTTTGAAAAAAATGAAAAGGACTTGTGTGTAATTTAGTTGAACTTATCATGTCAATAGTCATTCGGGCATCTTGCCTCTAGCCTCACTCATATATTTTTGAAAGAATTGTGGTAACTAACCCAAAAATTTACAAATTTTGCAAAACTAATCATAACTCTTGAAAATTTGCAAAACTATCCCCAAATGCAAAGAAATTGCGCCAAATGACCTATAAAGACCGAAAAATTTTAAATCCATTATTTTGTAAAAAATAATTGGTTATATTTGATTAGATTTGGAAATTCGGGAAATTTTTAAAAATTCCGTCCTCGAGCAACATGTTTTATTCTAAATCTTTTCGAAGTAAATTCCGGCATCATTTTTCGGATTTGAGATTTCGATTTAAAATTTGTTTGAGTCGGGTTTGGTTCAGGAGAGCGGGTTTCGGGTTTATTTCGGGATTTGAATTTTTTATCTGTGGGACCCCTTCTATTTCCTTTTCTTTTCCTTTTTTTCTTTCTTCTCTCTCACAGATGTTATCTCTGCAAAGCACCCACCCGCCCCTTTACTCACATTTCTTACCTTGGCCAGCTCATATTGAAGATTCCATTCAATCCTCCTACCTCCTATATATCACCTTCTCCCTCTTAGGTTTCATTCTCTTCATTCACAACAAACCACCAAACACTGTCTTCCTCCCCTAATTTGATTCCTGCAAACCACCACCCACCAAACACTGCATCCCTCCGTTTTGATTCAGAAAACATCACCATCCGAGCACCACCATCACACCCACAGTACCAATCCCTGTTGGGCTAGAAACCACTTTCTAGCCACACCCGGAAGCGACTTTGGGTAATAAGAGAACCAACAACAATCCGCCAACTAACCAATGACCAACCGATAATATTCAATCCGGAAACCAAACAACCAAGCAACCACAAACACAGATAAAAACACAAATATCGACACAAGATTTACGTGGGAAAAACCCTCTCTAACCAAAGGATAAAAAAATCCACCTTCCGCCCGCCAGAGCAACCAATCCATTAATCAATAGGCCAATACAAGTGTTTAACGATCCAGTCTCAGACCGAGACAAACAAACATGGAGATCTCAAACAATAATCTAAATACAACCCGATCTAGAAAGGATTCCTCTCCAAAAACCTAGCTAAACACTTGTAATCAGATTAGATTTCCAAGGAGGAGAAAATATCTATCAACAAATACACGTTGTTGACTTGCCAAAGGAAGAAGATGGATCACCAGATCAAGAGACGAAACACCCGCTCAAATCTCCTATCTTTCCTCTCCTTTCTCCCTCCTCTCTCTTTTCTTTCTCTCTCCTTTCTCCTTTGGTTCCTATGGCTGATCACCCTTGGATGCCCCATTTTGCTTCCGAAATTCCACTTATATATTGCTAGAAAAACCTAGCAATATAGCTTATTTGGGCTGGACCCAAAATGGGCCATGGGCCCAACAATCTCCCCCTCCAGCCCAAGGGGAAGACGTTCCTGCTCGTCCTGGCCTCACCCGCATCCAAGTCCCGTCTCACCCCCGAGACGCGGAACTGATGCTCGCCAGATGTCACCATCACCCACTAGCTCCCCCTCCTCCGTAACTCTCTGGTACTCCGAGGTAGAACTCCTGATGAATGCATGACCTCCTCTCTCTGACCCTCTGGTAGTTTCTTCTATCTGTGCTGGCTCGACGTGCTCAGATCTGCCACAGTCATAGCACCTGATGAACTCCCCTCTGACACGGCTATCCCATCAGCATAATCCTCTGAAGCAAACTCCACACTGGTGCTATCCTCTTCTGACGTCTCAGAAGTTCCGCTAAATCTTGTCTGCAATCCAGACAAATCACAAGTGCTCAAGGTCTCCTTATTAGCAAAAGAAACGAGAGACTTTCTCTTCTTATTCTGCAGCCCCTTCTCACTCAAGCATCCTGTAAGCCCTTGCACCAAATCAAGCGAAGCATCACCATGAACCTCTGTCATAGCTTCCCTGATTTCTTCCATCTGAGTCTTGTACAATGTGCCGCTCAAAACACCTCTAGCGATCACCATTGACCCTTTCTTGAGTTTCCACTTTCTGCTTCCAAAGAAGTTATCATAGCCCTTTTTATCCAAGATTTGAAGAGAGATCAGATTCTTCTGCAAATCCGGTATGTGTCGCACATCTGTCAATGTCATCTTGCAACCCGTGTTTGTTATCACACAAACATCTCCCATACCAACAATATCAGACAAGCTTCCGTTCCCCATCTTTGCTTTGCCAAAGCATCCCGCTCGGTACGAAGCAAACGCTTTCCTCCTTGATGTAACATGGAAGGATGCAGCTCCATCAGCAATCCACTCTACACAAGAATTAGGCTCCTCCAAGCATGTGAGAACAACCTGCTCATCATCACTGTCCTGCAGAACTAACGTTGTACCCTTCTGATTTTCTTCTTCATCCCTTTTCTTCTTCCACACATTGCAATTCCTCTTCATGTGCCCTTCCTTGCCACAATGATAGCAAACAAAGCCCCCCTAGTCTGAGATTTCCCTTTAGACATGCTCCCTGAAACTGTCACGAGAGCATGTGACGAATCCGTGCCCATATCCTTCCTCCTAGTCTCCTCGTTGTAGAGACTATCCTTCACTGCACATAAGGACACAACCCCACCCATGGCAGAGTTGTTAATCGACACCACTAGAGTCTCCCAACTATCAGGCAAAGAGCTCAATTGCAACAACGCTTGCAACTCATCATCAAGGACTAACTTCATGGTGTTCAACTGATTCACCAATTCTTGAAACTCACTCAGATGCTCTGCAATAGGCTTACCATCTCTATACTTGAGATTTACCGGCTTTCTTATCACAAAAGCTTTACTCTGAGCCGACTTCCTTTCATACATATCCTCCAATTTTTTCCACAATACTTGTGCATCTGTCTCGTTGCTTATGTGGTGATAAACACTATTATCCACCCATATTCTGATGGTTCCAACTGCCTTCCTGTGCAGTTTCTTCCAATCATTATCGGGTGTCTCAGTTGGCTTTCTCGATCCCAACTCAACCGGATCAAACAAGTCTTTGCAATACAAAACATCCTCCATCTTCGTCTTCCAGATAGAGAAATTCGAAGCCGTTAGCTTTATCATTGTACTCGCAAATTCCTCAGTCTTTGTCGTCATCTCTACTCCTATTACCCAAAAACAACACAACCAAAGATCAACCAAAGGCTCTGATACCACTTGTTGGGCTAGAAACCACTTTCTAGCTGCACCCGGAAGCGACTTCGGGTAATAAGAGAACCAACAACAATCCGCCAACTAACCAATGACCAACCGATAATATTCAATCCGAAAACCAAATAACCAAGCAACCACAAACACAGATAAAAGCACAAATATCGACACAAGATTTACGTGGGAAAAACCCTCTCTAACCAAAGGATAAAAAAACCCACCTTCCGCCCGCCAGAGCAACCAATCCACTAATCAATAGGCCAATACAAGTGTTTAACGATCCAGTCTCAGACCGAGACAAACAAACATGGAGATCTCAAACACCAATCTAAATACAACCCGATCTAGAAAGGATTCCTCTCCAAAAACCTAGCTAAACACTTGTAATCAGATTAGATTTCCAAGGAGGAGAAAATACCTATCAACAAACACCCGTTGTTGACTTGCCAAAGGAAGAAGATGGATCACCAGATCATGAGACGAAACACCCGCTCAAATCTCCTATCTTTCCTCTCCTTTCTCCCTCCTCTCTCTTTTCTTTCTCTCTCCTTTCTCCTTTGGTTCCTACAGCTGATCACCCTTGGATGCCCCATTTTGCTTCCAAAATTCCACTTATATATTGCTAGAAAAACCTAGCAATATAGCTTATTTGGGCTGGACCCAAAATGGGCCATGGGCCCAACAATCCCTTCCTCCTCCTCGTTTCCACCAACAGGCCGCCGCTCGAAACCACCACCACCTCCACTTTACTCATTGTTAGCCTTGTCTCCTTCTTTGTCGAGCCACATCGCAGCGCCGCCCCTGTTCTGCCGCAAGAAGACGGAAGAGAAACGGAGCCCCGTCCGCCACGATCGAGTCGTCCTCAGTTCCCAGAAGTGTCAACAGCATCCAGGAGCTGCCGGAGAAGCCGCCGACGCCGTACGCGAACCTCCCTCCTCTGTTTTTCCGTTATAGGCATCCCTGCACCTCCCTCGCAAGCTTCCATCGTCGGAAACGTTGCCTGAAGCCGGAGCTCCCCTCGAAGGCCGTTGTAAGTACTCCACTTTTCCCCTCCTTTTCCTCGCGTTGTTTCGTCGATTTGGAGTGGGTCATAATTGGAATCTCTAGTCGGTCAGGATGGGAAAACCTGGGGCGGGAAAGAGCCGCCGGAGACTTGGGTTTCCTCTCTTCTTCCTCTCGCTTTTCCGTTCGGCGTTACAAAACTTTTTCTAGATGAGGGAGACGCTATTCTGATTTCTGAACTTGGGCTGCGGGTTGGGCTTTTATTGGGTTCGGGTTGGATCTTTGGTCCGGGTTTTCTTTCAGGGCTTGGGACGCTTCGGGTTTGGGCTTTGGATCCGGGTCATCGGGTTCTCCTTCTGGGTTTTCAGATTGGGCTGGGCTGCTGGGTTGGTTAGGTTATTGTTGTTATTGCTTATGTGTTATATAGTAAATATATATATTATATTATATGTTATTCTGATTTTGGGATATATATATATTTTCTGGAAAATTTATATATATATATATATTATAAAAGACTTTAAAGTAATATTATTTGAGAAGTGTTATTATATAATGTTTTATAAGGTGATTTTGAGATGATGATTTTAAAATAAAGTAAGTTATGCCGGAATTATTTTAAATGGTATGATTTTATAAATTGGTCAAGGATTTAATGTTTATAAATGGGATTGACTAAATATGATTTTTGAAAGAATTGTTTGACTGTCGAGTTGACTTACTTGATTTAACTTATTGAACGGTTTGATGATTGTATGAATATTTGGTGTCTAAATGTTTATAAATTGTTGACATGATTACATGTTACATGAAATTTATGACTTTTAAGATGTTGAGATTTAAGATGAATATATGTTATTTGAACTAAAGAATTATGTGATATATGTGAATATGAGTTGATTAAGAGCATGATGTACTAAGCATGATAATTTGAGTTATTATGTGAATTGTGATATGATGTGATTATATGTTGAAGCATGATTTAAGTTGAGATATTAAATTGATGAGATTTAAATAGCTTTGAGAAACTTTAGAACCGATTTACTTGAGTTGACTTGGTGAATTAATTAATGTGCTTACTTGAGCTCTTATGTGAGTTATGACATGAATATATATATATATATATATATATATATATATATATATATATATATATATATATATATATATATATATATATATATATATATATATATATATATGAGAATGTGAATAAGATGATATGATATGTCATGTGATGATATATATTGAGATGATATATGAGCTAATATATGATGAGATGATATATGAGAAGAATTGAGATGATGATGATGATGATGATGATGATATGGATAAGATGTGATGATGAGTTCTATGACTATGTGAAGCTTACATGTGTGATACTCCCTCCGTTCGGAAATAAATGATGTTTGACTTTTGTGCACGTAGTTTTAGGAGCTAAAAACTATATAAAATCTTATTTATTTTAATTAATTTTGTCATAGTTTAATATCTATTAGTAATAAGTATTAAATTGTGAAAAAAATTAATTAAAATAAATAAGACTTTATATAGTTTTTAGCTCCTAAAACTACGTGCACAAAAGTCAAACATCATTTATTTCCGAACAGAGGGAGTATTAATTATGCTTTTTGTAACTTAGACATAGACTTATAGTTATGTCCATTCATATCTGCTAGGTGATCTGTGAGCATTTGGATATTATCTCCATTGCTGCTTTGCTTTGCTGTTCTGCAATTCTAGGTAAGTTTCCTATGGGGCTTGCTCAAGTTGGACTCTCATGCATGTTGTTGCATTTTATGTTAGGTGTTGCATATGCATAAAAGCATGATCATGTAGTATCCTGTTTAGGTTGCACTAATTAAATGAGCATCTGTTTACTTTATGCATTTGAAAAGAGAATGGTCGTTATCTGTGAGTCGTAGAGTCTTTGCTAGGGTCATAGGATAGCCCAGCACCATCGGGTTTGTCCTGATAGTGTCTGAGTGATTTATATATTTATGGTGCGACACGACTGTGCGTCCTACCTCGGTTGTGGTACGGACATGTATGGTGCGGTACGACCGTGCGTCCTACCTCGGTTGTGGTGCAAACATTTGTGTTAGATATACCTGGTGCGGCACGACCGAGCGTCCCACATCAGCTGTGGTACAGACATGTATGGTGGATTATACCTGGTTCGGTACGACCGTGCGTCCTACCTTGGTTGTGGTACGGACATGTATGGTATAGTAGGAGATCTGGGGATATGCCACTCGGTATTGTTTGGGCCATTTACACTTTCTGCATATTATATATTATATATATGAACTGTTAGCATGTCTTGTGTCATTTGTGTGTTTAATTCTCGTATTGCATTAGAGCATCTTTATTAGGTATAGCACATATTATGTAGCCTCAGCGAGGACTTCAGGTCCCGCATGCGTGGCTCGAACTGATTCCTTTCTCCGTTCTTCTTTTAAAGGTATTTTGTGCAGATTTTGATTGCTTGATGCCTATATGACGGGGTTCCCCTTTTTGGCGATTATTGGACCGAGAGACTGACTTCCAAACCTATAACTTGGATGTTTTCGATACTCGTATTTATCGTGTTTTGGTTTTGACCCGGCTCTACCGTGGCAAGTTGTACGTTGATTTCTGTTTTTGGCATACTCGAACTTCAAAGGATTTTGAGCGACTTAGTTAGCTAGGACAGGTTCTGGGTACCCAACGGCCCTTGCGTATTTTGGGGTTCGAAATCCCCACTTTAAAATGTTCTCCTTTGAGGTTTTGAAACCTAGATCCGTGCCTGGATTGCAAGATCTGAACAAAGGTATCCAACCATCGAAACGTAGCCCGAATATTTATATTTGGGTCGTTACAAAGTTAGTTTCAGAGCCAGGTTGTGCCATTCGGGTACCAAAGGGTCGAGTGTATCTTTTGAAAACCGTCCACGAATTTCAAGTGATTCGAGAATGTCCATGCTAGCAAACATCGATGATTGGGTCGACCCGTATGATTGGGAGAAGCACCAGGGAAGCCAGTTTGCATGGGTTGTCCATGTGGTAAACCGTGTAAAATTTTCCTCACAACTAGTGCACTATGCTTTACAACGTCAGCTTGTCACGGAAAAGAAATGGGAGACGTGGTACATGATGCAAGGACAACTACGTCGCTTCTCGATGAAGGAGTTCGCACTAGTCACACTAGGATGCGTTGTGGTCGACCCCGGGCAGTGGACATGGCAGACAATAAGAAGGTTATGAAGGACTTTTTCTCATCTGACAGGATGACAATGGGTGACCTCGAGTACACTTTCAAGAATTCGATGGTAAAGGAGTAGAGTGCGAGAAGACGTTTTAATATTTTGTCATCAAGTTGCTATAAACTATTGGTATTGTCTTAAGAAATCATTGTTAGGAATATTATAGTTGCAACCATTTTCTCTCCGTGGGTTCGACTCCGGACTTCATCGCTATACTAATCTATTGGTTTATCAATCTATTGGTTTACTAATCTATTGGTTTGAGCATTGAGTTAAGATATTATTACTATTTAGGCGAAGCGAAAGCTAACGACGTTCGCCGAGCACCACTGATACGCTTGATTTCTTCTATGACCATTAATATCTCCCAATATGTGGATTCCTTATCGTTAATTACATTGACCACAGGATGACTATGACCTTCAATGATGAGTTTCTTGATGCCAACAGATATGACTCGCTTGATTCCTTCTTTGAAAGCCAATGTTTCGATTCACAAAACAGTGCCAAGTGAAGCCTCCTATTCAAAAATATCGACCACCTATGCCATCTCATCTCGAATAATACATAAATGTGGAACTCTCTTGTTGATTTGACAGATCCATCAACATTAAGTTTGTAGAAACCACTAAGTGGTTTTTTTCCAATCCCGTTTCCTAAACTTAGGCTTAATGGTGTCTTGAGACATCTCATGAGCATGTGACCATTCCAATAGTTTAGATATATTCTCAAATTAAATGTCACAAAAAACAAAGCACATGAAAATTCTTGTTTGCTGCTTTTGTCAAGTTAAGAAAACCGAAATAAAACTAAATAAACCTTGGAAAAACAAACTTATAAATATTTCCAAATCCTTAGCAGAAATGTGCCCAAGCCGTCACCCAAACACGCCCTTAAAACAGCCTCCATCGTCTCTCTCTCTCTCTCTCTCTCTCTCTCTCTCTCTCTCTCTCTCTCTCCGTCTCTTATAAAGTTGTGTGTCTTAGATCTGACCCTAAAGGCCTTATTTATAGTAGCTAGAAACTAAAAATCTACTTAGAAAAATAAGATCTCAAAAGATCTATCTAAATCTAACAAGTTCCGGGATAAAATCTCTCCATAATCGGACTCAGTGGCCCATACCGAGGCTTTTAGGGTTGGTACAAAGCCTCATCCGAGTCGGTAGGGTTTTCTCAACACGAATGTTCAAAGTGTCACAGGGTCAGTAGCCCAGTTTGTAGGATTCCAGTAACTTCTCTTCCAATTCCTCTTCTCCGTCAAGGGTTGGTACCGACCTATCTAGGGTCGGTATGACGGTGATTCATTATCTCATACTTCTTCTCTAGCACAGGGTCGGTAACGAGTTACCTAAGGTCGGTATCGACCTGTTTTAAGCTTTTCCAGCTCAGTCTTGAAATGCACTTTTCGGGGTCCTCGTTCATTCGATTGACACATATTCATATACGTTCGAAAAACTTTTTTGAGGACTACAACTCTCATAAAGATGTTAGAATTTGATTTGAAGTGTTAAAGGGTGAAAATAGGGGTTTTCTCCTCGCTTCAACACTTTTGCTCCTCCTTAGTTTCTCGTTCTCCAATGTCTTTATGATTTTCCGTTAAGCTCCAAAATGCGTCTAATCTCCTCTAAAATGACTCCAAATCCTATAAAACACCACCAAAGCTAGTGTAGATATCCATATTACAAATGAAATAATACGAAAATCCACCCAAACAACACTAGTCCCAACACAAAAGCTAACAAAAATGACTCAAACTAACTCCATTAGACTCTATAAAACATGACTAAAACACGAACATCACTCGTTGCAAACACAATTCTCGGCTCGCAAATCATAATCACTCAGGTATTATTTAACCTATTTGGAATGGAATGAAACATATTCACAAAGTGAGGAAATATAGGTGATGATTTTCTGGGTTCACTGCAATGCGCCCGACCAAATTATCGTCAAATGTACGATCATTTATTGGATTATGGCGTCGACAATCTTTTTAAGCCTGAAAAAAACTTGCCGATACGGGAAGTCGGTGTTGACAAAATTGACAATCATTCGTGCCAACAAGCTTTTTCCAACAAAAAAAGTTTGCCGACATCAGAAGCCGGTGACCACACCGTGTGCTTGACGATACGAAACCATGCGTATAACAAGCCGGTTATCATTATTATATAAAAGCTAATAAAGCTGCTGAGTTCACAGGTAGAAATGATTTGATTTATATTTTATATGTATTACTTGATAAATAATTAAATAGAGATTCACTTATTATTAGCCCTTTTTTTAAAAAAAAATTAGGGGATCATTTAATTCTCATCAAAGCTCTTCCCCGCAAGTCTCATCTGAAAAATGGTGTTATAAATTTGTAATCAACCTTCTAGGAATGAGGAAGGTGTCCTAGACTCCTAGTTATTGCCTAGTTAAATACTATACTCTCTCCGTTTGGCAAAACATGTCATTTTAGCTTATTTCATAAGTTTTAAGGCAATTAACAAATGTACTAATTTATCCTCAATTATTACCCTCATTTTTTACTTAATCGAAAACTACAACTAACAATTCATCAATCATGTCAAAAATATTTTTGTAAAGTAAAGTGTAAAATACATACAATGACAAATTTTTTTAACAAAAATAATACCATAAAATAATATGTTTTTGACTAACGGAGGGAGTAATGATGATGATGATAAATTTACAAGTTGCCAACTTGCCATCCGAAGAGTGTATAGTTGTATATAAAATATTCGGAGTAGTTAGCAGATCTCTGGCAATCGCTTAAAAAATTGGGGTTCCCAGTACCCGTGTCCATAAAAATCAATTATATATAATAATGTCGACTTCTCCTTAATCGTAGTCGTATAAATCAATTATAAATTTTTAAATTAATCAATATGTATAAGATAAAATTTTATTCTTACTATTTTTAATCAATATATCTATACATGTCTAAGATAAAATTTGACCCAATTTGATTAAATATGGATATATATTTTTAGAAGATAATAACTAATTTTAAAATATATGCATAAGATAAATTTTTATTCTAACTCTATTTAATCAATATATCTATATATGCATAAGATAAAATTTGACCCAATTTGATTAAATATGGATATATTTTTAAAGAGCACCCGAAAACCCTAACGGGATTTAGACAATCCTAAAAGGGTTTAGTACACGCGCATTAAACGAACGGGGTTTGGAACCCTTGCGGGATTTTAATATATATATATATATATATATATTATTCAATTAAATGTAGCCAAGCTTGGTGTGAAAGCCTAACAAAACCTGCAAGCAACAGTAGTTGCGTGCAAGGCAGAGAAAGAAGAGCCGTGCACGCCAAGCCGAGACCAACAGCAGGCCAGACCACACTGAGGCAACCGCCGAGGGGATGACGCCGAAATCGGCAGCATCGCAAACCAACGGAGGGGATAACTTCGAGAAAACCGCTTGGTCAAGACGACGCCGGAGAGGAGAAGCGCCGACAATGGAAGACTGAAGATAAACCCCAAGGGTCTTGAGGCTAAAGATAGCAGCGTTGATGAAACAAAACCCAATCGAACAGATCAGTTGAGGGGAGTTCATCAAAGGATAAACAATGGAAAGGGGATGGGAACGGTGGAAGACGACGATACCGCCGCCCGCTTGGACGGCCGAAGCCGGAATGGTTTGGCCGAAGCCAAAATTGATTTGGAATGGAAGAGCTCCATCCATGGAGAATTGGAGATCACCCATCACAAGAGAGACGAGCCATGCTTTAGATAGACTTAAGCAAGCCAAAAGGAGAAGACGATTGAAGCTTGATCGAATGAGGATTGTCGATCTTGATCCACCAGAAAATTTGGGGAGAGATTTTGGCTAGGGAAGGGGGCGCGTGCGCAAAGCGCGTACTCCGGCCCCAAAGGGGGGTTTGTAGATAATGGTCAGTAATTCCAGCAGTTCAGGCCCATTTGCTATTTGTAGACTCTAATGCCGGTTGACACCACCGACCTTCACCATCTATTTTTTTTTAAACCAAATTTTTTTTAGCAAACCCAATTTAGCCAAGAGCATGTAAACGGATGAGATCAGCAAGCTCTAAATCAGCATAGAGCTTCAAGCTGGAGTAGAAAAGGTCAAGATGCTAAAGACGATCGAAAACTTGATTGACATCCCTGTAAATATGGCGAATATGAACAGAAACGAAACAGCGCAAAGAGAGAGTTGCGTTAGAAATAATGATTTCTATTTCCAAAAGGCTGGACAAGCACTCTTTTAGACTATTGATTACCGTGAGATTATCCCCTTTAATAAAAAGATGATTGAGGTGGAGTTCCGAAGTTGCTTGGATGCCTTTCCAAATAGCATAACATTCCGCTCCAATTACCGAGTGTAGTGGTGAAATACCGATTCCGGAGAGGACTGGGTTTCCATTATGATCTCGAATAATGTAGCCATAACTTCATTTATTAGAGGATAATAAAGCTCCATCGAATTTAAGTTTGTGATTAACCCATTTAGTCGGGGGTCATTGATTTCTTGTTGATTTTATGTTTTTGTTTGGTTCCAGTTCATCATCCAACAATTAAAGTGTCTTATTCCAGTTATAGATTTGTCTGTTGTGTATGTAGCGATGGCTCTCGGATTAATTAAGGAGGCCATTTGAAAGAAGTATCTGGGGACCTCTCCAAAACCTCGGTGTTCATTTAAATGTATGGAGTATAAATATATTTTTATAAATCTTTTACAATACTCCATCCGTTTTTAAATAACAGATTTTTTTACTATTTATACACGTATTTTAAGGTAATAAAAATGATATAAAATATTAATTTTTTGAATAATTTTTTTGATAAACTCATACTTATTAATAATAAGTACTCCATCTGATTCAAAATAAAAATCGTTTGACTTTTATGCACGCATTTTAAGGAGGTAAAAACTATATAAAATATTATTTTTTTAATAAATTTGCTATGATAAGTTTATACTTATGACTATCAAATATTAAATTATTAAAAAAAATATTTTATATTTTTTTTACCTTTTAAAAAGCGTGCAAAAAAAGACAAACGACATTTATTTTGGAATAGAGAGAGTACAATATTATTTAAAAACTAATTAAAATTTTAATATTTTATATAATTTTTACCCTCCTAGAAATACGCGTTTGACTTGAAAAAGTCACTTATTTGGAAACGGAGGAAGTATAAATTTATATTCAAAATAATTACCGGTCCAACATGTGATCCCAAATAATTACCGCCGGTCCGCAGTGTTGTTTTTTTAGTTGGCTTTGTTCTTCACTTGCGTCCTCCAACTTGTTAGGGTTATGTTTGCTTAGTTTTGTTCTGTTGTAGAGATTGTTTTCGCTTATTCGTTGTGTTTTTTTCTATTTTTCTATGATATGTTTAGACAGTTTTCATCTATCGAGTCGTTGGCCTCTCGAGAATTAGTCACGTCGGATCTAGAATTTTTACTATATATATATAAAAACAAAGAATGGCAAGAATGAGTTGGATTCGCTAGTT
This sequence comes from Persicaria maculosa, assembly GCA_963922045.1. Lineage (NCBI taxonomy): Eukaryota > Viridiplantae > Streptophyta > Magnoliopsida > Caryophyllales > Polygonaceae > Persicaria > Persicaria maculosa. The sequence continues at coordinate 55,027,647 of OY998268.1, forward strand.
GACTTCTACCAATCTCATGCATACCAGTTACCACATTGATGCTCTCAATCTCTCAGGCTTGCCATCTTGTTGTCAGCTGGATCGATCTGCATTCCTCTCTATCGCGCAGTTAATTTGCAGGTACAAACCCTTGTAATTCCAATTTCCAAGTCTGTCGATCATTGCTCCAAATAATTAAACTGAATGTGAATTTGTGAAATGTTTTTTCTGTAATTGATTGAAGCTAGGCTCATCATCGATCAATATCATGGATGAAATTGTCATCTCTCCTTTCATACGCGTCCTTATTGTCAGACTGAAGTCCCTATCCGATCTGCATCTAGATCTGATTAAAACGCAGACGAACGCGATCGTCAACAACCTTGAATATATCGCCTCAGTGATTGGTCAGGTTGAGGCTAATCAAACCAACCACGCCACCAAGGTTACTCTGCGGGATTTGCAGAACTTGCTTTTTGAGGTCGATGATATGATAGACATGGTGGGGCGGGGGCCTTTATTTGGCAACAGGTTTCGTTACCTCACGACCACGCCGATGAAGCCCTTGCTATTTCTTCGTGAAATCACATCTAGTTTTGAGTCTCTAAATAAGATAAAACAAGAGTTGACAAATGTCAACCTTTACATCGACACCGAAAAGTTAGCAACTGCATCAGATTCACTTGGGGGTAATCCACCGATTTTTGGGAGAGACGAAGAGGTAGAAGAGCTCATACATATAATACTATCTCACAGTCTTGACAGGGCCTCAGACTCAGTTCTGCCAATAGTTGGACTCATGGGCATTGGCAAAAAAACACTTGCACAGTGCCTTTATCATCATGCAAGGATCTCTGCGCACTTCTCATCCAAGGTATGTGTACATGTCGGTAGAAACACTGCCAGTTCACGCATTTTGCATACCAGCCCCAGAGGCACACAGTATCTTGACGGAGAAGTCGGTCTGGCAGTAATTAAGACGCAGCTTAGCCGCTTAACAGGCTCCTCGAATGATAGGTCTTTTCTTGTACTAGATGATTGCTGGGATAAAGCTTCTTGTGAAAGTTTATTGAGAGCAGTGAGAGATTTCAAGCATCCCACAGGCAGTGTCATTATTGTGACCACACATTCAACCTCTCTTGCTTCCGCGATTGGGACTATGCCTGCTTACCAATTGAGAGGGCTTTCATCTGATGCTTCGTATGGGATGTTAACAAGTAAAGTGCTCCAATCTGGCAATTTTCAAATGGATCTTGCAGGATTTGAAGATATTGCAAGGGAGATTGTGAAGCTTTGCAGGGGAGTTCCTCAAGTTCTGAGGATAGTTGGAGAGCATCTCTGTACTATCAGTACTGTAGAAGAGTTGGAAAGCATCTTAGCTAGGCTAGAAGAGGGAAGCTTTGATGAGATCAATGAAACCTTCACATTCCAGTATGATCTGCTTCCATCGCATTTGAAGCTGCCTTTTCAGACCTTCTTCTTGCGAAAAGCGTGTGGATTAAGTGTGGACACATTTACATGTCTATGGATGGCACTTGGGTTCTTATATCCACCAGATACATACCAGCAGTTTAGTAAACTTGATCCAACGCAGCTGCTAGATATTGGAAGGGAATACCTCAGAGAATTTGCAGAATCTCATCTTTTCCCCGATGTGGAGTATGCACCAGGTGGTGTTATAAGGGATATTAACATGGGTGATCATATGTATGGTGTATGCATCTCCAAGGCACGTAACCAGTGGGTTATGATATCACTTAAAGGTGACCACCTCTCGACTCAGATGATCGAGGATACTGTAAGATACATAATCTTCTGGGTTGAAGATCCTCTATCGATAACTAAAGTGCCATCAAAGCTACTCAAGGCAAAGAAAGCCCGACTTTTCATGCTCCACACTCGAGGGCAAGCTTCAAAACTACTTGTAACGAGTATAATAAATAGTTTTGGATGCTTGCGTGTGCTAGGTCTTGGTGGATGCGATATTGAGATGCTTCCAAGCTCCGTTGGCAAGTTGAAGCATTTAAGATACCTTGATGTTGGAAGAAATGCCAGGTTGAAAAGGCTACCAGATTCCGTTTTTGGTTTGCGGTATTTGCAGACGTTTCTCCTTCATGGATGTGACCAACTTGAAAAGGTACCTGCAGGAATAGGGCGGCTGAGGAAGCTCATGTATCTGACTTTGACAACTCTACAGGAAAGTCTGCCAAAAGAAATAGGAAGGCTCACCTCTCTTCAGACATTGGCCCTTGCTAGGTGCCGAAGATTAGCTTCCCTCCCGCGAAGCATCAAGAATCTCAAGGGCCTTAAGACATTAGCAATTGTTGATTGCGAGGTATTGGACCTTGAGGCGGATTCTTCAGTTGAAGGTTTGAAAGGAAATGAAGGTATAGAGACACTGCTGCTTAAGGATCTTCCAAAGTTTGTGAATTTGCCGTCAGACCTGGGAGCTCTCAGTGTTGCTGTGAAGCATTTAGTGATCCAGTCATGCATCCTTCTGAAAGAAACTATGTGGATCAACCAGTTGAAATCTCTGCGCTCGCTCACAATTGAAGGGTGCCCTGAGCTGTCAGGCTTAGTTGGTGGCACTTCTCAATTCAATAGCATGTTGGAGTTAGTAATCAGACGTTGCGAAAGCTTATGCCATACAGACTGGATTACGCAGTTCGTCTCCCTTCGGTCACTCATCATAGATGACTGTCGCAATCTGAAGGCTTTAAATGATGGCTTTTCTAACCTCAAAAAACTGGAGAGATTGGAAATCAGCAAATGCCCTCACTTGACTGAAAGGTGTGCATCTGGTGGAGAGGACCGACATCTTATTGTCAATGTTAGAGTGATTCAGCTTGATGGAGAGGGCTTGAAAGCTTAATTGACAAGCTTATTTGGAGAATATCAGTATGTTCCTGCTGGCTTGGACTGTCATTGCTGGTCTTACTTGGCCTTTGCCTGGATTTCAGCTGTACTTGCTCTTTCATTTTTTAGATTCTTACTTTTGTTTCAAAAGTTTAAAAAAAAAAACAGAAAACCAAAAGGGAAAAAAATGTGCTTTTGGTATGTTTTTGTTGGTGACATTGTTGCTGTTGTCGTCGGTTGTCGTTGTCATCCATCCTTTTGTACTGTTACCTTCGGTGCCAAGTTTGAAGGGTTTAATTAAGTAGTCATGTCAATGTTTCCAAACTGTGTAATCCTTGCCTTTCCTATATACAAAAACAAAAAGAAGAAGAGAAAAAGTGTGTTTCTCTTACCTTTTGAACTTTCCGGATTTGTGGTGATGATTGGAATATGTGAGCCTCTTGTCTTTGTTCACAAGGCAAATACACTATCTGCGCAAAAAGTTTGGAGGTGACAGCAAGATTTTATATACATTCTTGTTATTCTGTGGCATCCTTCATTATCTGACAATGTCTCTTTGATGGCTTTTGATTCTTTAGTTGATTGAAATTCAAGTGGCTGCTAAACGTTTTCAAAGGCTTGCAAACCAGGCGTTTCTGTTCGTCTCGATTCTGAAAAATATGCACCTAGTCTGTAAAGATTCATAACACTTTGACATTTTGAGTGAATTCCACATATTTGGATTCAGTAGAAAGTAGAAACGCATGTATACAATATAAAACACAAGGCAACAATTGTCAATCAAATATAACACTTAGACATTTGTAGTGAAGTCCGTAAAGATTACTAACACTCACAGCACAAGTTAACAATTGTTGAATGTGTTTTTCCTGGTTCTGGCAGTTCACATTTGAGTCTCAGATGGGTTATAACGTCCAGGAATCACTTGGCTCTGGTGTTTTCTGCTTCAGCATCTCAAATTCTTTGATTGCAAGTCTTAATTCCTAATGAACAAGAGTGGGAAGAGTAACAAAGCAAGCAAATAATCAACAAATAGTGATTTAGAGAAGTGAATGACATGACAAAAAGATAAAAAAGGAAATCATAGACAAAGTCGAGGGAAATGGTCTCTACTTCGTCTTTTAACCTGGTGCATCAAATTGACCATATTTTTCTAGTACTTTCTTCATGTATTTTCAAGCCAAAAATCAAACTATCTTTGTAGGAAAGGGCAGTGCAAACTCATTGCTAACAACACTTAATTTACATTTGGTGCAAAATCATTGCTAACAACACCTAATTTACATTTGGTCCACGGGGTGCGTTCAGGGAAGACTATAGAAAAGACCATCTTCTTCCCTAAGAAAGACAATCTGAGTAGTTTGAATGTGTAAAGGAGCTTAGTTTGAGGCCTCCTATCCTTGTTCATAAGATTACTCTATTTGCCCGAAACTTTGAAATTGCCAGCGACACATGTTATTGTATACATTCTTGATATTTTGTGGCATCCTATGGTATCTGGCTAAACTTTGGTGCCGACTGACCTACACTGACTTTAACATGGTACAAAAGGCACGCCATTTGCAATGAGGTTTGCATTTTGATTAACAAGAACACACAACTGAGTTTTTCACAGGTTACACAGCTGCAAAACCAGCAGTTATTCAACACAGGCAATTTAACACTTTGCCAGTCTCCACATCAAAGCATAATACAAATACTGGAAGTCTGGAACTGCCAAATTATTACAGATGTCTATCGACACAACAAGGCGTTTCGTCTCTGCTTCTCTTATCTAGATGTTTTAGACAATACAACTACTTTGATACAACAAACAGCAAACTCTGAGATTCCCCAAGCTAATGCAGGATTCTGATATTAGAAAAAACAAACAGCAAAGGCAGAACAGGGATTTTATTCATCAGCATTGGAGTATCCACTGGATTTAGAAGGTTCAGCATAAGCAAGCTCCAGTCTTTTCGGCATCAATAGCTTAGTTTTCTGCAAGTATGTATTACAGGAGATCAGAGGTAACAAAACGAGATCAGTAAGCATATAATCAACAAATGAATCCTGTACAGTGCTAGAAAAAATGAACACAGTTTTTTATAATTTTGAAAGAGTGAGAAAATAGATTGAGATAAAAATCAAGAGAAACCTTTCTTGGTTAACTTTTTGGTCTTGAATTCATTTGATTTTTTTTAAACATGAAAAATGAATACAAATTATTTTCTGAATTTTCAGGTCAGAAAATCAACTAAATTAGCACATTGTTAGTAATTTAGAACTAATTATTATAATCATTTAGAAAACCTAAACATTTCAAAACAAAAATCTGAACTCATGTTTCACATTGGCACAAAACACATAGAAATACAAAGGAATAGGATAAACCTCATTTAAGCTTTCTTGATGTTATGAAAATTAAAATGCCACATTTTCTGTTTTAAGCCAAAGCTAGTCTACACTAGCTGTACATTCACACCTTTTTTTTTTTTTTAAATTTGGAAAAAAAACATTTATACTTACATTACTCAATTGTTTCTTCCTCTTCTATTGTCTCAGCAGCAGCATCCTGCAATGTGTACGTACATTACAAAGTAGTCAAAGGGTCAAACAACAGTTGCAGGACAAGATGGCGCAAGATTATCGCACAAGCAATCAAACAATGAAACAAGTAATTTCCAAATAAGTTCAAAATCAACCGATCTTGATTCCTTTATACTTCTTTCATCATCAAGTTTGGTGTATTTGATCAAGAAGAGATATAGTCATTGCAACATGCTCATGCAAAAGCATAATACGGAGTATTAAATAACACACGAAAGAGTCTGCACTATACTGTATGAAGCAACTTGGCAAAAATGAAGTGAGAGCAAAACTCACCAATATATCATTTCCATCCTGAAGTGCATCATTGTCAGCCGCCACTTCAAGTGAAGGCGCTTGCAGGTCTAGAGGCAGCAAGCCAGCAATAGGTCCATGAATGGGTGGTGGCATAGTGGGCCTACCTTTATTTCGGTACCAGTTGGAGGCTTCACCTCTAGTCGCCAACAATCTATGATCAGTGGTTTAATATGTTGCAAGTGATCAGCTGCAGTCATGTCCAATTCATCCAAATTGTTCAACAACCGAAGTGTCAGATGAGTGAGTCGGGAAAAGCCCAGGGAAATGGTCATCTTCTTTCCCAGGAAAGAGTCATGATCAAAACACAAGTATGTCAGGCCAGGAAGCTGCTCCAAGACAGGAATAGGATCCCCGTCAAGTGCTGTGTGTTTGAGTGTCAAGTCCTTCAGACAATTAGGAAACATTCCATCACGTAAGGAGCCTGAAATCCTCCCCTTTATTGTCACCTTTTTCAAATACTGGAAGCTCGATAGTATATTTGCATTTCTGTCGAGAATCTTGCTTCTGATGCTTAGGTCTATAGTTGCACCCTTCGACTTGAGTTTCTCGTCCAATTCACTCACTGCAATTTTATTCGCTGGTTGGATATCATTTATCAAGATCCGCCTCAGATTTTTCAGCTCAGACATGCAATCCAAATTAACATTTCCTGTATGCAAGTTTACCAATGTCTGCAAATGTTCCAACATACCCAACTGCAGCTTTGATTCCTTTGAAGATGTGGACGTGGAAAATGAGTCAGGCAGAAAGAGATGTCTCAAGTGGTGGAATGTGAATGAATCACCCAGGATGGTGAGAGGTACCATCACTCTCAGATCAAGGGTCTGTAGGTGGTTTAGTTGTTGAATTTCTGTGGGGAGATTACTCACATGTGTTCCTTTTAAGCTCAAATATCTCAGATGAATCAAATATCCAACTTCCGCAGGCAATTCTTCTTTGATCATCTGCATGCCTTCGAGATCTAAGATCCGAAGAAGGCGAAAGTGATTGCAAAATTTTCTAAAACACTGCTGCCAGTTATCGTCCCCAGCTGGACTGATCTCTGGAAAGAAGAGGAGAGATTTGAGTGGGTCATTTGTAGGTGCTGGTTCATAAGGAATCTTCATGTCACTTTGATTCAAGTAAACAGCCAAATGCTCGATTTCTTTTGATGCTTGTGCTGATGGTCTAGGCTGATCAATTGGAGGCACATGTTCCTCTCTTTGCTTTCCCAAGCACAGACTTTGAAGCCCACATTTCCAAATCCTTCCAGTAGAACCCCTTCCATCTGATGCTGAAGACGACAACTCAGCTTGATGAAATCCTTTCTCGTCAGCTTTTTCAAGGCAGAAACTTCGCAGGATAAGTTGGAGGTGACAGGTGCAGATCCTTCTATCGAGGCCTCTTTTCCCTACCTGAACCATGCCTCTTTGCACTAGCTCATTCAAGTAAACTGCCGCAACATTTTCCAATTTTTCCAACAGTTTTTCTACCTCACCACCAATTTTTCTCTTCTTTCCGTCATCTTTTAATCTGATCAATCCAGCAGCTATCCACAAATTATACAATTTCCTTGTAGATATCTCAGTGTTTTCTGGGAAGTTTGCTAGATAAAGGAAGCAATCTTTCAAGTGAGGTGACAAATCTTCATAGCATAATGCGTATAAATTCGGTCGGGACCCTTCAACCTCTTTCATAACCTTGTTTTCAAAGTTTTGCCATTCTGTTAGGGATTTCTTCGTTGAAAGCAGTCCCGCGAGCATTATAATTGAATGTGGTTGGCCTGAACACAGTTTAATAAGCAGGCGGGTTCCCAGTTCAAGCTTGTCATCACCTAAGATAACACCAACATTTAGTAACATATTTCTCTAAATAAAGAGAGCAATGAACTACTGAACATGTGGAGAATCCTGAATGGATATTAAGATTGGTATAAGTGGATTCCAAATAATGTTTTTTCTTTGCATAATATCACTTGAACTACTACAACATCAACCCAATATATCCATACGGACCCTGCTGGAGTACGTGGAGCCAAGTCAAGAGGATGTTTTTGCAAGAGCAAGAGCAGGTAGGAAACAAAGAAGAAAAGACAAAGATAAAAGAAGGATATAGAGAAAGATACAGAAAAGATAAAAGAAAGGTAAAGACAAGGGTGGAAAATAAAAGATAAGAGAAGTGCTTATATACAAGTATATAACTTCAGAAAACTCATGTAGCATTGGTAGCAACGTATACCTAATAAGATACACGGAATGCATAGTCACGCACAAAAGGTAGAACGCATCATGACAATACCTCCAACAATCTAAACCCTAAAACCTACCACTAACAACCTAATACTCTTTACTCATCTTCTACCTTGATGTTCTCCACCCGAATACCTCAATAACGGAGCCGGATGTGCGCTAGATAACGGCCACGTCATCACCCACTTCACCCATCTAACGGCTCATTGACGGATAAATAATGGAAGGATCTAACTTTTGGACAATTATGATAAGGTTGACGACTTGATTGTAACAAACAAAAGGTCAGCAAACAGAGAACAAGGTTGAGAAATTAGGGACTAAACCAACAATATATTTACCCAAAACATATGATTTCTAAGCTCTTTGTTGGATTAGCAAATGGCTTCAGTCCTTACATTTTTATATATTTAAACATAAAAAAAATGGTATATGTGCAATTTGAAGGGAATGAATTCTAAGCTATCTTGACAATGGAGCGGAAGAAATGGAATGTGTTCTAAATAAAAACATACCTTCAGTGCCACTTAGAGTAACTCCGAGTATGGCCTCAAACAAATTCAAGCTTCCATCTTTAGATAGAGCTTCCAGTTCATGCTGGACTAGCTTATTGGGATCCTTAGGGTATGATCTATCAGTAGTGAACAATACCTTGCTACCATCTGGAATACGAGTCCCAAAGATAGCATCAAGATCTTCCAAAGAGGCTGCCAAATCAGGCACGATTACCAAATACTTCCATCGCTCTGAGCTTTCTGAAGAGCTTTGAGTGAAGGCAAGCCCATCAACCAAGCATACGGGAGACCTAGGAATACGTCTGTGTGGACAACGAACCCATGCAATAGCCCCAAAATTTTTCTTAATCTCTGGTTGAGAGTACAGCCTCTTAGCAAGAGTTGCCTTGCCAATACCGCTAGGTCCAGATATGACAACTTTCTTGGAGCGATCATCCAACAATAGTTTTACCAATTTAATTGTATCATCAGCTCGCCCAATAAAGACTTCATCATAATCAACATCACTGCGGGTGGCTCCATAGTAGTTGCAAGTGCCACGATTTTCGATTCCACTAATGCAAGGCGAGCAAGTAACTTGTACAGATCGGGGTAATGCATCTGGAATCATTTTCAATTTGGCACAATCCATAATGCTGACCTTCTTTAGTTCAGAGATGGATTCCTTCCCTAGAGTCCAATCCTCCAAGTTTGTCAACCCTTGAAGATCTAAAGTAACGAGCTGTGGGAAACTTCCATCTTTGCAAATCATGTTTTCCCCAATAAATGAGTTGACACCCAATGAGAGATGTTTTAGGCGGCGAAGGTTTCCCAAGATTATCATAGGATCATCCTCAAGTTCACAAGACTCCATGTGTAGTACTACCAAAGACTGGGGCAAAACATACTCTTCGAGGTGTGAAATCTTATCGATCAACTTCAGCTGATCAAGGCAATCAAGTCTTGACAAAATTTTTGGTTCGGCATCTATCACATTTCCTTTGACACAAAGTGAACAACTCCGAAGATGGCTTGATTTAACAGCTGGGGATTTCACAATGCTGTTCATGATTTCCACCTCACCCACAACATCCTTGATGGTGAGCTTTTTTAGTTTTCTAAGTTTTTGCAAATCTTCAACCCTTAAAGCCCCAATAACTAAATTCTTAAGTGTCTCTAAGCAACCTAAGGTATGAAAGAATAAAAATTTGGACTTCTTGATCTCGTAGGATTTTTTCGGAAGAAATAGATGCCTCAACCTCTCCAACTTCCACAAAGTATTAGGAATTTCTACCGGTGAACCAGAAAAAGATACTCTTAAATCAAGAGTTTGTAGGAACATCAAGTTGCTAATGGATGATGGTAGCTCAGAGATATAAGTTCCTTTTAAACTCAAATACCTCAAGTGTTTCATCTTCTGAACATTTTTTGTCAACCTTCCTCTTAAGCGGAGCCCTTCAATGTCCAAGACTCGCAACCATGGGAAGTCATTGCAAATACGTTTCATCCAATGCTGAACCAAATCTTCACGAACTTCTTGTCCAGCAAAGAACAAGAGAGATTTGAGGTACTTGTGAGCTTCAGAGACTAGAAAATCTGGAAGATAGTTATTGACATCTTTGGCCAAATAAATAGCCATATGAAGCAACCTTGCATGATTCAAGGAAGAAGAGAGACTCTGAGGCTCATCTTGATCTGTATGATGATCAATTATGCTAAAAAAGTTCTCTGTTGCTGCTTTCTGCAAACATACATCTCTCATAAGATCATGGATCCTGACAGATTTTATCCTCCCATTCGATGCTTTATTCATGATTTGGACCATGCCAGCTTGTGCCAAGTGACTCAGGTGTTCATTAGCAATATCTTCCAGGGATTCCGTACTGGAAACTCTGTCATATGGCCATGCAACGAGGCCCTCAGCCACCCACATCCTATACAATTTTTCAGCTTGTATTTCATAATCTTCCGGAAAGTTCCCTAGATGAAGAAAGCATGGCTTCAAGTGATATGGCAAATCACTGTAACTCAAAACGAGTACTTCCATGTATGATTTGCCATGATCATTACCCCTTCTTAAGTAAGAAGTGATATTTTCACTCACAAGACGCCAACCTTCCAAAGTTTCCTTCTTTCTTAAGATTCCACCTAGCACAACAATGGCCAGTGGAATACCATTGCAACGCTTTACCATTTCCATTCCCAATTTCTCCACTTTAGGACCTGTAATGTCAAACAACTAATTCAGAATAGATGGCCAAATAATTGATGAACATATGAATCGAGTTTTAATAACATCTAGATCAAAACAAATTACTAAAAAGTACTCTGTAATAGGTATCGTCAAAGAAGTACCATCTAAGGAGCTCTAATTCACACCCATCTTGATGAAGGAAAATAGTAGATTACAATTTTTTTTATTAAAAGTATTCTTACGGCCTATGGTGCACACAATAATTTGACAATGAATAAACTGTTCAATTATTAAATAAACAGACGACAACAGCAAGAACAAAAAAAAGCAGTTTTTGGCATACCATCATCTCCAAACATGTTTGATCCAAGCCTAAAGCCTTCAGCATCTTCAGTTTGACCCTTTTGGTCCCCATGGATGACATCACTTGCCTCTATCTCACTTTTCTGCTCACCGCTCCAGCTTGTGCCTGCATCTGCCTCTTTAAGATCTTTGCTCTCCCCAGCCCTTTTGTCCTTGTTACCACCTTGATCCACCCATCCCAAGTTATGTTTAAGCAATTCCCAACTTTCACTGTCTTTAAGACGATCTGGCTTTGGGAGTGCCAAAGAATCTACATGTTTTGCGACGTCTTCTTTGCGTGTAGTGAGCAAGACCTTGCTGCCTGATTCCCCTCCAGCTCGGGGAAATGCAGCCTCTAGAGAATCCCAGACATTTGTGTCCCATACATCATCTAGCACCACCAAACACCTGTGCTTTTGTAGAACTTCATAAAGATCCTTAATCAAGGTCCCGACCTTTTTTCCAGTAAACATATCTATAGACTTTGAGGTAAGATTAGCAAGAAGTGTCTGAAGAACACCTTGCAAATGGAATTGCTTAGAAATGTAAGCCCAGGCACGATAGCCAGCAAAATGTTTTTTGGTCTCATCATGGTTATAAACTTTTGTCGCAAGGGTTGTCTTACCTAAGCCTCCCATCCCAAATATGGCAACAGCTATCCTCTTTTCTTTTGAGTCCAACAACGCGTCAACTATCATCTTTGTGTCTTGCTCGAGCCCAATAATTTTCTTATTCTCCAGGTGGGCGTAACTCATTCGTTGTTGTTCTAGATCAGGCAGAGCTTCTTGGGTCGTCCTATAAGTCTTCCAGCCATCAGCAGGCTGGATGCCATAGGTATTCAACTTTGGTGTGAGCTTGGAGATTTTAAGTGTCAAAGAATCAATGCTGGAAGCAACCTGATGAAGTGCCCAAAGTTCCTTGCCAATGCAGATCCATCTTCCAATCTTGGCGATCCAATTACTTCGTCTCCTATTGGAGACAACCTCAATGATAAACTTGTCAACAATATCATCAGTCTCAGCAACATATTCCTTAATCTGAAGCACCCACTGGTCAACAATTTCATCCTTATTTTCAAAGGATTCAGCTTTTTTCAAGAAGCGTTGCATCCAGACAAGCTCGTTGCGCAGCTCAGCAACCTTGTCTTGGGCGCCCCATAGGTACTTCCCTTCCTCCACCAGGACCTTCCCCAGCGTAGTGGCAGCTAATTTGACCGCCGATTCTGCCATGTCTCCAACCAATTCGCAGCGGTCTAGACAGAATTTGACCGCCGAATGTGAGAGTCGAGCGGCTTCGCACTCGAATTAGGTTTTCGGATCACGATTGCTCAAGCCCTATAATGTACTGCCAGAACAAAGAGTTTCAGATGTTATAAGCTGCGATCAGATCATTCAATTCAAGTTCAAAGGCGTTGACCAAAGTTCACATTGAAATCTTGAAAGCCCACAAAACAAAACATAACAAAACAAAAGGACATTTATTCAGCAGCTGGTACCTTTAACTCATTCGACCTAAAAAAGGTTATTCAATCAAGAAAGAACAGAGTCAGTTGGTGAGAATCTCGAAGCTCGGTCTCAGGTGATTGCGTAAATTGCCATCGAGTCCAGTTACGAGCTTTTAGAGAGAGAATGAGAAAGCGGAAGAGGAGAGAGAAGCGGAGAGGGAAAAACGTTCCGGCTATATACACCGCAAATCCCCACGTCCTTAAGGACGTGCAAGGTATTATGCAGCCACCCGTGCCCGGACGTGCAAGCACGTTTTTATTTTTTTTTTAAAAACGTGCTTGCACGTCCCCAGGGACGGGCTTGCACGTCCTTAAGGACGTGCAAGCCCGTCTACAAAAAGACGAAGAGGACGTGCCTCTTCGTCTTCCCGTCGTTTGCTCAGAGAAATTGAGAGAGAGAGATTGCCGAGTGTGAGAGAGAGAGATTGCCGGAGTGAGATAGAGAGTTCGCCGGAGTGAGAGAGATGGAGCCGGAGAGATCGAGGGTGGCGGTGGAGCCTGTGGGGGAGGGGGTGGCGGTGGAGGGGGTGGCGGTGGAGCCTGTGGCCGGGGGTGGTGGTGGGGCGGCGCCCATGGAGGTTGAGGAGGGTGGTGGTGGTGACGGTGGTGGTGGTGGAGCAGCGGCGGCGGCGGCGTCCGGTAGTGGTGGTGGTGGTGATGGCGACAGAGTGGTGGAGGCGGACCTATTACCGCCGCGGAAGCGGCGGTCTGTAGAGGTTTCGCCGGTCCCGACCCCACCGGTATGTTTTTTGATTTATTTAATTTGTATGATTTATTTTTATAGTTTTATAATATAGTTTATATTTTAATATAGTTTTATAATATAATTTGATAGATTATTTTAGTATATAGTTTGATAGATACTATATAATTATTTAGTTTTAGTATATAGTTTGATAGATATTATATAGTTTGTATATTTTGATAGTTTTAATGGAAAAACAATAAAAACGATTAATATATATTACAAGATATTAAAACATATTAAAATATATTAAAAGACATTAAAATAAATTAAAATAAAAACATTAAAATATATTAAAATATATTAAAATACATACAAATAAATTCTAATTGAAAGACAATAAAAACATTAAATTTCATAATAACAGGCAGGGAGGCTCATGAGGGGTGATGGTACCCTCCGGCCTGTTACGATCGCCGGCCGGGCAGCGGTCAGCCAGATTCCAGAGGAGACGGTACCCGACATTCCGACAGCCACAGTCGACGATCTGCTTGCGTCTGCAGAGCGGTACCAGCAGTCGATGGGTACCCCCCCGGCCGACGAGCACGACAGCTTCTGGAAGGGTCTGCCAGCTTGGGATCCTTCTGGCGATGCGATGATGGGGTTGCAGCCTTCTTTGGAGACCGCTGATGTTTTGAGTAGCTGCATTACTGACGTAGTCGTTGGGCGACGGGGCGACATGGGTAGACCGCCTACTCGTGTTCCACCCACCATCCCGGAGGCATCTACTTCAGCCGTTCCGGAGACTTCTACTTCAGCCGTTGCAGAGGCTTCTACATCCGGCACCCAGGAGGCCGAGCCTTCGACCTCCCCCACCCCAGCGGCGATCTCCTTGGCCTCTGCAGATGATGTGATCCCTGACGTCGTTGAGGAGGCTGTCGACGGTCAGGAGGGGCAGGCTCAGGGCCAGGGGGGCCCACAGGTAGAGCCCGAGCCCATACCTGCGCAGGCAGCCGCCCCGGCTGTGCAGGTCGACCCTTTATTGCCGCCGGGAGAGCTGCTTCTGTCTTACAGACATCACCGCGCGTATCAGGTGTGGAGAGATCCTACTGTGGAGCTGCCGCTGCTGAAGTTCCACCACCGGGCGACCCACCTGCAGCCTTTCGATCGCTACATATTTGAGGGCCCGGGGACCTGGGTGCAGGATCTGATCCCATCCGGCATCCCGCAGCTGAGGTCCCTCCACTGGGAGTGTGTCGACGAGTTTACCTGCACAGCCTTCTTGGAGCATTGGCACCCGGAGACCAGCTCCTTCCACTTTCCATGGGACGAGATGACCATCACGCTGCACGATGTTGCCTGCCTCATGGGACTTCCGATCGATGGCCTCCCTTGTACGTCAGATCTGCCCGCGGGCGCGTTGATCCCCACCGTCGCGGAGTACTACCAGCTCACCCCGCAGGCCCTGAAGTCATACAGACACGCTGGCGGACCTCCAGTGACTTGGTTGACTGAGCTCTGGCAGCAGAGACACGGCCCGCTCGTCGACCCCGCCCCCGTTGATGACCCAGAGGCCGCGGCTGATCCTGAGCAGATTAGGCTGCGCATGCATGTGGGAGGGGGGCAGCCCCAGGATGACCCTGCACAGCGGCGGTTTCTCCACATAGGTTACATGGCCATCGCTCTCGCCGCGACTTTGTTTGTGGACAAGTCGCAGAGCCGGATCCCATGGAGGATATTCGGCCTTATTTGGGACATCCCGCGTACGGCCACCCTTGCATGGGCAGCAGGTGCCCTCGCATCTCTTTACAGGGGCCTAGGCGAGGCTACCCGCTCCGGTGCGAAGGGTATAGATAGCTGCACGCCGATCCTACAGGTACGAGACCGCTGAAATAGAGTTATAGTTTCAAAAAATTTATATTATATGTTAACGAAATTCTTTTTTGTGTCAAGGCTTGGATATGGGCGTACTTCCCTCGCTTCCGAGGTGATTTCTCCAGCGACCCGGCTAGGAAGGCGGACCCTCGCTTCTACGCGAAGTTCATCGGTCCGAAGGTGCCACAACGCATGAAGGACGCCGCGAAGCTGAAGAAGGTGCGGCAGCTGCGGGACGAGGTGGACCGTCTTACCGTCGCCGACGTATGTATTCGAGACTCTATCTATATAACTTACATTTCTTAACCGTCATTTACGCCTGATTTTTTTAATTATAGGTCGAGTGGATGCCCTTTGGGCGTGATCTGGACTTCGACGGCCAGTACCGTCAGTCCACCTATCGGGGCACCATCACCTTCTGCGGGGAGGAGGAGCCGTATATGCCCGATAGGTGCCTCCAGCAGTTCGGACGGGTTCAGGGGATCCCGCAGGACGTCATCGCGCCAGATCAGGTCTCTCGCGACACCACCTTGAAGAACGCGAGGTACATCGCCGTGTTTGCCCACAGCCACAACAAGTGGCGGGATCTGCAGGACGAGAGTCGCTTCTACAGGCTGGCCGAGCACAGACGCACCAGCGAGGATTGCCAGGCAGGTGTCACAGCAGATTACATGGCTTGGTACGCGTCGCAGAGCCGGCCTTACGTGTTGCCGACCACGCCACCCCATCCTGACCCGCCGGCGCCCGTCTACCCGATCGGCTTGGATCCATGGGTGGACCTGCCTCAGCCTCCAGCCATCCCTCCGGCGTTGGCGGCCCGCTTGCATGAGATAGAGGGCTATTGGAGGGCCCTGTCTACGGATCCTCGCCTTGAGGAGCTATTAGACGAGGTGACAAGTATTCTGCATCAGGCTGTCAGCAACCCACCTGGACAGTGATTTTTTTGTACTTTTGCAGTATTTATCTCTATATTATACTTTTATATTATTATACTTTTATGTTATTATACTTTTATAATACGGATTTTGTATCTATCTCTATATTCCTATCTCGAGTAGACTCCTCTCATTTCTTCCGAGTCATATTAAGCGTAAACATCAAGAACGAAAACGAAAACGAAAATGTTAATATGATAAGGTTGCCCGATAACATAAAGAACGAAAACGTAAACATCAAGAACCAAAACGAAAACGTTAATATCTCGAGTTAGGTTAGTTAGGGTTTAGGGTTTGGCTAGGGTTGTTAGGGTTTAGGGTTTGGCTAGGGTTTAGGGTTTGGCTAGGGTTGTTAGGGTTTAGGGTTTGGCTAGGGTTTAGGGTTTGGCTAGGGTTGTTAGGGTTTAGGGTTTGGCTAGGGTTTGGAAAATTGCACGTCGTTGACCACGTGCAAGCACGTGGTCAACGACGTTCATTGTTCCGAACCCTACCTAACCCTAAACCCAAACCCTAAACCCTAGCACGTCCTTAAGGACGTGCATTTCTGCTTACAATTGACGCAGCAGTGCCTATTTGAAGCGAAGGGAGACAGCTTGATTCCGCACTCCAAAACAAAGTCCGACTTGTGTCGATATATTCATTCACCGTTAGAATCGTTATGGCCGAGCCGCAAAGCAATCCTCGTCTCCAAGTTTCCGAGGTACGGATACGTTTCGTATAGTGAATATATTGCGTATTCCTTCCGTTTTGTTCATATTCCACTAATGTTAATACAGTTTCGAGACTTTACACCTGAGTTCTCGGACCCAAGGGTTTGGAATGACCGTGACGAAATGGTTACGCATTTCAAGGACTTGGGTCGGAGACACTGCATGATTTTAGTAATCAAGCGGTCTTGGACGGGGGCGTCGAATCGTCCAGGCGGGGTTTGTCTTGCTTGCGAGCAGTATGGGGAGTACCGACCACGCGGGCGGAAGCTCCGGAGCACGCAGTCGAAGATAAACGGTTGTCCATTCTCTCTACACGGACACGAAGCTCCGTCGGGTCACTGGGTTATGACGGTAACCCACGGTGTTCATAACCATGGGCTTCCAACGATCTTGAAGGGTCACGCCATCGCCGGACAGATGACAGAGGGGGAAAAGAAGATGGTCAGGTGGATGAAGGAAATTGGCACTCCTCCAAAATCCATTGGGTACGGATTGAGGCAGTTGGATGAGACCAGCGTCACATCAAGGAAGAGCCTTACCAACACGCTCACCATGATGGTCGCCGAAGAAAGAGGTAGTCGGACGATGACCCAGGATACCTTGCACCATCTGCGGGAAAGAGGGTACTACTACGAATTCAGACGACATCCGGATGACGACAACGTCTTGAGCGACCTCTTCCTGGCGCATCCCGACGGGATCCGGCTTCTCCGAAGGTTCCATTACGTCATCGTAATGGACAGCACGTACAAAACAAATGCGTAACTTATTTAATAACGATTACATTATTGCACATATAGCCCATTATAAAATATTTTACATGTAACACATTTACACTTGCAGATATGGGATTCCATTGTGCGAAGTGGTCGGGTTCACACCCTCAGGCAATACTTACTGCATCGCCTATGCCTTCATGTCGAAAGAGAACGAAGACACATACGCCTGGGTGTTGCGTCAGCTTCAGAACTTGCTTGGGACGGTTCAGCCTCAAGCTATCATGACTGATCGGGAGCTAGGTCTCATGGCGGCGCTGAATGTTGTCTTCCCCGACGTCCAGCATCTCCTTTGCTGGTTACACGTGACGAGAAAATGCGAGGAAGCTGCTCTGAAGATCACGAAGAATTTAAACCACGCTGGCATCTTTAAGGGCAACTGTTGGGGGCTGTTCGAATCGAGGTCGGAGGAATCATTCAACCGACGTCGTCGGGCGCTACACGCTGCATGGCACCCATTCCCAGGTGTGGTGGCGTATTTAGAGGCGGTGTGGCTTCCACACAGCAGGAGCATCGTACGATGCTACGTAGATAATGTCTTCCATCTCGGCACCCGTACGACAAATAGGGTTGAGGGTCAACACAAGGTTCTGAAGGAGGCACTTCACTCATCGACTGGTGACTTTCGCATCGTGATCGATGCAATCCATAGAGTCAACGATTGTCAACTGCATGAGCTGCAAACTGCTTTGGAGATCGACCGCTTCAAATGGCCAACAGCGGCGTATAAAGTCAACCTTTTCGATGAGGTAAAGACTTTAATCTCCAAAAAGTGCTTCGATTATCTGTACAAGATGTGGCAGGACGTCGTGGACCAAAAGGTTCCTCCGGTATGCACGGACCGACATTGGAGGGTTTGTTACGGGATCCCATGTGTCCATGAGATTCAGGAATACGTCAACTCCGGTACTCCGATACCCGCCGAGGACATCCACCCGTTCTGGATGGATTTGTCATGGACTGACATCGACGACACCCCACTGCCGTATGAGCTGTCATCTTCATATACGGCTTCCAACGATTTATGCGAGGATGAGCTGCACCCACCCTCATCAGCAAGCGTCCGAAGGAAGGGGAGGCCTCGGGGGTCGAGGAATGCCTGCAGAACCAACCCGTTGCCATACGAGGAGGTAAGGGAAAGGTTTGAGAGAGAAGAAGCGCGTGCTGCTCGACGTGCTGCTCGGCATCGTCCACAAGCGACCTCAGCTCGACGTGGACGTGATGATGTGTTCGGAGGGTTCAACTGGGGTCGAAACAACGTTGATCCCTTCATGCTCGGTCATATTGAGACGGTGAGGGACACTGTTGGAGATGGTCATTGTGGCTACCGTGCTTTGGCGGCTTTGACATCACCGATCGACGAGACTGCTTTCCCGGAACTCAAAACGTTACTATGCAATCACTTGGAGGATCACGCCGATCTGTACGCCGGTTGTTATACGGGAGGGTACCAATTCCAGCAGTTCGTCGACTACCAGAGATGGGCGGGAGCTGTGCATGGTGATAGGAGACGGTGGATAGAGCTACCAATTATGGGTTTAGTATTTGCAACGGTATATCAGATTCCTCTCGTCGTCCTAGCTTGGCATCATCCGTTCACATGTCTTCCCATGACCTCGCCGACACCTGCTAACAACCCTCAATTAGCAACCTTTGGTGTAGCCTGCATCGGAAACCAAGACCATTTTGCCGCGGTACGACTTCAAACGTCTTCTTTTATTACCTATTCTTGCTTTTCATATATATGTCAATACTCTAACTCTAATTTTTCGTTCTCATAGATCTGGTTGCGTCGTAACGCTCCTATTCCGCCGCCTCCGCCAGAATGGGTCGCACATCATCATCCGAGCGTCGAAGGATGGGATGCTCCGTTTCAAGCTCAGTTTGAGAGATTTCGAGCCTTGCGTGTCGAGTCCGGCCGCCCTTTACTATTTTCCTAGATTTTATTCCACAAGTTTATTAAAATTATGAATGTAAACTTTTTTTTCCGTTCCTTGTAACGTTATTCGCATATTATCCGAATGAAAACCTTAACAAATATTGTTTTCTATTTCATTTTACCCGAAATCCTTCAACTCCACTAGCTAACACTTCAATTTTATCAATTAACATTACAAAACCCTCGGAAATCCTACACCCTAAACCCTAAAACCCTACTAGGGTTTGCACGTCCTTAACAACGTGCAAGTATTGCACGTCCTTAACGACGTGCAAGAACGTTGTTAAGGACGTGCAAGCCTTTGCTAGTGGACGTGCATAGTCCCAGACTTGCACGTCCTTAAGGACGTGCAAATCCTTAATCCGGATTTGCGGTGTATATAGCAACACCCGGGAAAAATCCAGGATTTACAAATGCTTTATACATTCCTATGGGCTGGCGGTGACGACCGGCCCAATTCTAATAAACCAAACTAACAAGCCCAATCCTAATACACATGCTTTAACACAATAACACCCGCATCCGCATATCTACTAGTGAGCAAGCGCTTGCGCACTAGCGAGTAATAAAATTAGTGATATATATTAGGGGTGGGCGCGGGACGGGATGGGGGTCGTCCCGCGTCCCGTCCCGTGTAATTTTTGCGGGACAGGACGGGATGGGGGTCGTCCCGCGTTCCGTCCCGTGTAATTTTTGCGGGACGGGATTCCCTAAATTTTTTTCAATCCCGCGCGGGCCTTGTCCCTCACGGGACGAGACGGGACCGGGACGGGACGGGCCTCGTCCCTCAAATAAAAAACATTATAAAAAATCTAAAATTTATATATATTTTATGGCTTTTAAAGGCGTAACATATATAGATTTATAATATTTTTTTATATTTTACGATTTTACTTATATATATACATACTGGACACATTATACATATAATTACACACAATATATTTTTTTATATTTTACGATTTTACTTATATATATACATATTGGACACATTATACATATAATTACACACAATATATATATACGTATATATATACACACCATATATAAGTATATATAATAATATACAAATCATATATACATTGTATTGTGTATATATAATACACACACCATAAGTAAGTATATATATACATATACCAATATACAGTGTATATATAATACAAAGCATATATACACTATTACAGTGTATATATTCTGACAAAAAATATTACAGTGTCTATATATATATATATATATATATATATATATATATATATATATATAAGGAGGGTGGTTCCAGAGTGCACACCCCTTATAGTGTACCTTGTGCACAAATTTTGGCCTTTGATTGAAAGAAATGGAAGACCATGATTAAATGAGTGTTTCTTTTTTTTTAAATAAAAAAATTGGTGGGACCCACCTAAAAAGGTCTGACGCGCTTTTTTTTTTCCCGGATCTGATTTCGCTTTTTTGAAAAATATACCCATTTCACTGAATAATGTTTCATATTCTACCGAATAATGTTATATTTCATTTTTACCAATTCTACTGAATAATTTGTCACATATTACCGAATAATGTTTAATTTTTTTCAATCAATTTTAGTTTTGACTCCGAGTTAATTTTTATGCATTCAATTTTGAAATATTATTCGGTAGAATAATTATATTTTTTGGGAAATAGAAACAACAGTATTCGGTAATAGTTATATTTCACCGAATAATTAACAACTCATTAACACTAACAGCCAAAATTCGACATATTCATCTGAATAATTAACGAATATTGAACCGAATACATTCGGACTACAATGGAGATCCAACTTAACAAACCACCCCACCCACCACCCCCGCCACCAACCCACCCCCCCGAAACCGCCCGGATCTAAGCGAGAGGGGAGGAGTCGGGACTGCGCCGCCCGGATCTGATCGAGATGGGAGGAGTAGACCCTAGCGCCACCCGGATCTAATCGAGAGGGGAGAAGGAGAACTAGTGACGATGTGAAGTGCGAAACGCACAGCCCGGAACCGCCCAGATCTCATCTTCAACCTCCGGCCACCGGCCATAGCCTGGAACCGCCCGGATCTTCAACCTCTTCTTCGCCTCTCATCTTCCCCGTCACCCTTTGTAGGCCATTGAAGAAGCCCGACCACCAGCCATAGCTCGGAACCGCCCGGATCTGAGTGGTGGTGCAGAAGCAGTGGCGTCGCCGTCGGTGAGATCCTCCGTCGCCGTCGCCGTCCTTCACATCGGGTGGTGCAGAAGCAGTGGCGAGATCCACCGTCCTTCGCACCCTGCATTCGCCGCCGAGCAGAAACCGTCACCCACACAACCGCGGATGTGAATTGGGGGTGGTTGGCCTCAACCCCGAACCCTCCTCGTCGGAATCCTCCGTCCTTCGCACCCTGCGTGGTCAAGCAGGATCGTCAATGGGGGCGGCTGAATTGGAGGTGGTTGTAATCGAAGTACTGGAGAGATTGAGGGAGCTAGGTTTTTAATAGGGGGTGCACACGCGTTCACGGGTGGGATTGGGCTTTCTTTTCCAGTTTTTTTTTTTCAAAACCCATCAACGTGACATAAATCTAGCCATTCATTTTCTATAGATCAACGGTCCGGATTTGTGCACAAGGTACATCCTAAGTCTTGTGCACAATTGATCCATCCTATATATATATATATATAATATGCGGGACGGGACGGGATTTGCGGGATAAGAAATCCTCGTCCCGCGTCCCGTCCCGCATAATTTTTGCGGGACAGGACCGAGACAGGATTCGTTATTTTTTTTCAAATCCCACCGGGATCGGGACGGGCCCGGGACGGGACCGAGACGGGCCTGGGATTTGCGGGATTTGTGCCCACCCCTAATATATATATATATATATATATATATATACGATTTTTCTATCCTATGCCCTTGGGGTATAGGATAAGATGCCCATTTTAGAAAAAATACATCCTTAATTAAATTCCATTAGCCAAATATTAAATTAGATTCTTAGGGTCGCTTATTTTTGGTAGGGTATCTTTCCCCATTTAGGATCTTATCCTATGCCCTTAGGGCATAGGATAGAAAAACCGATATATATATATTGGCTCCTGCGTAAACACCCCTTAGGGTGTAAACTAGAAACAAATCTGGACCATGAAATCCAACGAAATCAACGGTTAAGATTAATAATGATTTTCTTTTTTAAAAAATAAATAAATTCGGTGGGTCCCACAAAAATACAAGTCACGCGCAATGCCAATCTTTACCTTCTGTAGTCTATACATTCTCAAGACAATGTACGGAGGTGGTTTTATTTTTTCGGTTTGTTTTTTTTCCTTCTTTTTTGGGTTTTTATATATTTGTTATTTACCAATATAATTATATTAAAATTACATTATTCGGTTAAATTAAAAAGATTATTCGGTTAAATGAGTTATATTATTCGGTTAAATTTGAGAAATTATTCGGTTAAATTATGAATATTATTCGTAAGTATGATACCGAATGTTTACACATTTATTAGTTTTGACGTTAAATAATAATCAATAAAATTGTACGAAATTACAAAGATTATTCGTACCTATTATTAAGAATCTAAACGCAAATCATACGTACAATTTCCTTTTATGAAAAGGCTTCCTAAAATCATACGTACATATTTTGAAAAGGCTTCGTAAAATAATACGTACAATTTCCTTTTTTAAAAAACGCAAATCATTGTTAATCTTAGCTATTGATTCTTTTTTATTTGTTCACAAGATAATTTTAATATTTGTGTCTCTCTCACGAAAAAATGGAACCCGGAAAAAACCCTAAAAGACCCAAAGAGTACGCGCCCCCAAATTCCCTCGACGCGCCCCCAAATTCGCTCACCTTCATCAACATCTTCAACCAGAAAAAGTAAAATCGAACTTCAAAAGCTTCTCAATCCGCTGCAAAGCACACAAAGATCCCTCTCTTAATTGTTCTTCTGAGTGAAAATCGGTCTTGTCCCATCATCCCCAAGAAATTTTGGTACT
This sequence comes from Persicaria maculosa, assembly GCA_963922045.1. Classification (NCBI taxonomy): domain Eukaryota; kingdom Viridiplantae; phylum Streptophyta; class Magnoliopsida; order Caryophyllales; family Polygonaceae; genus Persicaria; species Persicaria maculosa. Next base: position 55,051,040 of record OY998268.1, read on the forward strand.
GGATCTGGCAAAAATACTGGATCCGATGGCAGGCTTGGGGGTTCTTTTCGTCCATAGGGTTCCTCAGCCTCTGCTCTCCTCTCCAAATCCCATGGCGTATCTCCAATCAAATGATGAAGCTCTGCACCGGAGGCTCCTATTCTTCACCCACTGCTGGCCGTCTTCGTCGATTGGACGCCTCATGGCTTCTGACCGATAGAGTTGACTTTGTCACCTCCTTCCTCCGGCTACGTCCGGCCGTACCCCTCATCATAGGCCTGGAAGCCATCGCCCTCACCCAGAACAGGTATGTAATCCTAAAATCTCTTTATGCATCCAAAATCCGGAAGCTTACTAAACTTTGGCTTGATATCTTAACTAATTACGCCCTAAATCTCTATAAAAACCACAAATTGCTTCACTTAAGGGCACACCACCAAGCTCACTTCTCTCACCCCTCTCTCTCTCTGGGAAATTTTTACTCTCCTTTTCTTCATATTCTCTGGATTCAAAAGCTACTTGCTTGCTATATTCTTATGGCAAGCGACAACCAAAACAAAGGGAAGGGGAGCCTTTCTGAGGCTCCACCGACACCCAAACATAACCATACCAAGGGGAAGCCCTCGGGTGACACCCCAAAACCAAAACCCGGACCTAAAGCACCAAAGCCTGACAAAGGCAAAGCAAAAATCAACCTTACCTCCTTCTTTGATCAGCTACAACAATATCAACCAAAGTATAGATTCCACACGGAAGCTATTCTCTTTGGTCGAGCTTTTGGGAACCCAATTGAATTAAAAAAATTGGAATCCAAGCTAACCTATGACTGGAAGGAAATCAATGGAGACCTCCAAATTGTTGAGCTCCCAAATCACTGGTTCGAGGCTCGTTTTTCTGATCCCCATGATCTCCTGGGTGTCTGGGAGAATCGGCCTTACCACGTCTTCGGCCAACTGATCATCCTCCGACCTTGGAAGGATTCTTTTGACCCACTGTCAGAGAACACCTCCTCTCTTGACATGTGGATCAGAATCACTTCAATCCCTGAGGTGTACAAAAAGCCAGGTGCCTTAGAAACTATAATCCAAAACAACCAATTTGGTACCTTCATAAAAGCTGATCCTTCTGTTGACCCAAATGCTAGATATGCTAGGATTTGTGTCAACTTAGACATTGCCCAAAAAGTGTCTAATACCATCCTTATCCCAGTCACACCAAACCAAGTCTCAGCACACATCATTTGGTTCGAAGAATTCCCTGAAGGCTGTGAGAATTGTGGTGGTCAAAACCACTTATTCTCCAACTGCCCTTTATTCACACCCAAGCAGAAAAAGATACAAGTCACTATCGAAAAGCCGAGCTCCAAAGCTGTTTTCTCTGGCCCTTCCATTGATGAGGATGGTTGGCTTAAAGTGGGAAGAAAAGGAAAAACCATAAAGCTCCCAAATCCCATCCATGCCTTCAATCACAGGCCATACATTTCAGGGAAAGGGGGTGTCTCAATTGCTTTTGAGGCACACTCTAACTCATCCTCTTCCTCTAAGGATTCAAAGACTCCCTCTGAGAATCAACTTGTTGATCACATTCAACCTACTGTCTGTGCTGCCACTGACATTACTGTTGCTGCTGCTGCCTCTTCCTCAACAGGGGGTGATCTGTCTGTTGCTCCCTCCCCTTTGGTTGTCTCTCTTGGTAACCCAGCTTTGCCTGTTGGTTTCAAGATTGACTCAAAGTTGGTTGAGCAGCATGCTCTGATTCCCCCTCCAGCAGCCAGCAATATTGAGAACCCTATCATACCCAACAAAACAACCCACTCCCCCTCTAATGATGAACACACAGAGCCAGTTTTCCCCCTTCCAGACCCACTGCCCTTCTCTGAAATTGGAGATGAGGTTGATTCTGACATTCTACCCTGTCTTCAATTTGAACCTGAAGTAGATGAGTTCCTTGGTGGGGACTATGTGGAAGAGGACTATCTTTTGGATGAGCCTATGCAGGAATGTGATGCTCTGGGCTCCCATGATGATTTAGCCTCTGAACCCTCCTTCCATTCACTGCACTCAAACTCAACTGTCATAAAGATGATCTCTTTCATGGAGATGCCTCCTAAGGAACCATCCACTTCTGGCTCCTTGAAGAGGAAGGTCAATGGGGGAGAAGAGGATAATGCAAGCTCCAACCTGAAGAGGGGCAAAAACACAAACTGAGATCATGATTTTCGAGATTTTGCCAAGCATTGGGGTTACTAGACCTTGCCCCAGGGTCCTTCTGCTGCCTTGTGATGAATCTACAAAACCCATATCATCTTTTGAACCCTATCTCAACCTTATTTCTTGCCAAAATCTTGTAAAAATCAGTGACCATGTCACCTTTTGCTACTACTTATTTTGTTCTAAAACTTTATCTGATCAACTAAGTTATGAAAGACTAAGCTTTGTAATATGTTTCATCCTACTTTGTACTACCTGGCACTGCAGTCTTTGTAAGATTTATATCATGTATGCACTATGTCATTATCTGCATCTTCTCTGGCTTCAGTACCAAACTGTATCCTTGCTTATCATCAGTAAAATACAAGAACATAATAACAACTCAATTGCTAATAGAAAAAATTTCCTCTTTGAAAACTATATCTATCAAGTCACTAATCTTGCTCGAGGGATCTTTTCCCTCGAGAACTTTTACTTGCAAATGAATTGGCAGGACTATAAACTGAAGCCTTCTTACATCATACAAGCATTGCATCATGGCAGCATGAAGCATCATGCTCTGCCTTGGATATTACCTGCGAGACTCAATAAAGGTATTACAGCAATTAATTTGACTACCACATGCCACCCTAAAACACTACTAAATCACCTCTGTGCTATAAAATTACCTTGGCCACGTTGCTTTAGCTCAGGAACAAAAATTACCCTCTGCAAGGACTTATTTCCTAGCTCAAACCAAAACCTAAAAGAACGCCTAACACAACTACTTTGTACTTGGACAGCAGATAACACTATAATAACTAAGCAAAATCATTTGACCAGTCCCATACTTAGTACAAAATATTATCATTTAAGCACACTACATCATCCAAATCTGGCCATTATTACAGCAGAGGCTTATACACTTCTAGGATCTCATCTCTCCTACAACAACCAGCTACCACTCATAACAAAGGAACTAATATCTCTGTACTATCTGTTTTTGCAGGACCTCATCACAAAAAGACTCACAACAAGTAGCAGCTGCATTGGCTATAGAAGAACACCATATCAGATTCTCCTTGCACCAAGTCTTTATCTTGTAACATGCCCAAAACCAATAACTTTCATTCTCTCAGCAGCACATGTCATAATCGGCATCTCTCCCATAGCCTGTTTAGAGACATTTAACATAAAACCTGCCTATTCTAAACAAAGAAACATGCATGACAGAGACTCTAACACCCACATTATAATTATTGCCAAAGGCACCCATGTCTACTGGGGGTTTTTTGAGGATCCTTTTTTGATCTATGAAAACATCAAAGCTATCAAAAGTCTATACATAATAGTCATGACCTTAAAAATCTTACTTCGCTTAAACAAAGGTACTAGCTCCAAGTATCATGGAACCAAAACACAACATAGGCTACGCAAATGGCCTGGACAGCTAAGCCTCTGGCGCTATACTATCAAACATATACATAACAAAGCCACAATAAATTATCAATGCACAATTAATGGAATAGATTATCCTCTACTATTACACATAACCTACCCACACAATCACAAACCTACCACATATATTAACATAATAATAAAAAGATGGCCTACAACAAATCACCAATTCATAATAACCGGGATAATTATATCAAACAAGAGATTACCCGCTATCCACAAAATAATTAAGCAATGAAAATTAGCTTCTGGAATACTAGAGGTCTGGCAAGGAAGAACATTTGGACACAAATTGACTCTACCTGTAAAGCGGAACATATCCAAATCTTAGCTCTGGCAGAAACCAAAGCCAGAACACCACCTAGAGAATCCCTATGGAAACATGCTGGCTTTGACAACCTTTGCTTCATCCCATCTGTTGGGCTTTCTGGAGGCCTATGCCTCCTTTGGAAATCCTCTCATCTAAATAACGACACCTTTGAGGTAATTAGGACAGAAGAACGTTACATTCTGACAAAATATAACAACATGAGACTTAACCTCACAATATCAATCATATTTGTATACGCCCCCCCCGAACCAGAACCACAAACCACAATTCTGGAAAGAGTTATCTGCGACTGTTCTTGCAAGCTCGTACCCGTGTGTCATTATCGGCGACCTCAACGAGATTCTTCACCACACAGAAAAAATGGGTGGGCCTGACCCATCGCCCTCAAGGTTCCATAGACTTACTGACTTCATCCTACAACACGATCTGCTAGATCTACCAACTACGGGGAACCAATTTACCTGGAGAAAGAGCTCAAAGTCGGAAAACAATACATACGAAAAACTAGATCGCATTCTGATACATAAGAACATCTACCCTATCCTACCAAATCTGACAACAAAAAATCATGCCTTCACAACCTAAGATCACACCCAAATCACATTGGAACTATTCCCAAATGAGGCACCAATCATGCAACCTTTCAAATTTGAAGTAGCGTGGTCTAAACACTCAGACTATGAAAATTTGGTCAAGCAGGCTTGGAGGTTAAATCCCCCCGGCTCTCATCTGTACAGGCTGACAAAAAAACTGCAAGAACTAAAACGGAAAAGTAAAATATGGAGCAAAAGGACCTTCGGAAACATCTTCACACAGATTGCGAAAACAGAAACGGAATTACATGTACTACAAACCCAGCTATTCCAGAAATATGACCCAAGCATTGACACAAAGCACAAACGACTTCTAAACAAATATAACAACTTATTGAGTTTCCAAAAAGCATACTGGGGGCAGCGAGCAAAAAGGATACACATAAAAAATACAGACACAAACTCAAAATATTTTCACCGGATTGCCACAGGGAGAAGAAACAGAAACATAATAAAAACGTTCAAAACAAAAGATGGCACAATCCTCAACACTACATCCGAAATCAGAAGTGAAATTAAGTCGGACTTCATTAACCGCTTCTCAGAGCCACAAAGATATAATGGACAAAGTGAACTCCTAAAGCATATTAAGCCAGAATTAACTAATATAGATAACGAGTGGCTTACCAAATCAATCACAAACTCAGAAATCAAATCCGCAGTATTCTCTCTGGCCGAGGACAAATCCCTGGCCCGGACGGGTTCCCCGCAAGCTTCTTCCACAAATATTGGCACATAGTGGGACCATCAGTCATAAAGGCTACAAAAGGATTCTTCACTAGCGGAAGAATTCTACGACAAATAAATCATACATTCATAGCACTGATTCCGAAGTGTGACAAACCAGAAACCACATCCCACTTCAGACCAATCAGCCTATGCTCCACCATATACAAAATAATATCAAAAATCTTAGCTAACAGACTGAGACAAGTGCTCCCGAAACTGATTCACCCACTTCAAAGTGCGTTTATTGCTAAACGATCCATCCAAGATAATATACTAATTGCGAACGAAATATTTCACTCATTCCAACAAAAGAAGGGCGGATCCGGGTGGATGGCCATCAAACTTGATATGGAAAAGGCATTCGACATGGTAAGCTGGGAATTTCTTCAAGAAGTCTTAGCAAAATTTGGATTCAATAATACTTTCTGTTCATGGATTAAAGAATGCATTACAACTGTCACATACTCAATACTAGTCAACAACGAACCAACAGACGTCTTCTCTCCATCAAAAGGCCTTAGGCAAGGTGATCCTTTGTCACCATATTTATTCCTACTGGTATCGGAGGTACTGGCCAGAGGACTACAACACGCCTCACAACAACCAAATAGTCATCTAGGAATCTCTATCAAAAGAGGTTGTGACAAAATTCCTTTTTTAGCCTTCGCCGATGACATTATAATTTTTGCATCGGCCACCAAGAATGCATGCGATAACATTAATAAAATCACTCGTGACTTCTGCAGATACTCAGGACAGAGAATCAATTACCACAAGTCAGTCTTTTACACCACAAACAACACAAGCCACAACATGAACACAATAATTAAAAACGAACTCCAAATAGAATACACAACGAACTTAGGAAAATATCTTGGATGCCCGGTTCTCTCTGAAAAAGTAACCACAACAACCTTCGACGACGTCCTCACTTCCGGAAAAAACCAATTAACAAGATGGACAACAAACAATCTATCCCAAGCAGGAAGATGCACTCTAATCAAGGCCAATTTAGCATCTAAGCCTCTACATATCATGCAGTGCTTCCTCCTGCCCACGCGAATCCACAAAGAAATAGACAAAATAAACAGAAATTTCCTTTGGAACAAGGGACCCAAACATAGACCCTTAATTAACTGGTACGAAGTATGCAAGTCGCACAGTAATGGGGGTTTAGGTCTTCGTCTATCCGAAGACATGAATAAATCTCTACAACTAAAACTACTATGGAAACTTCTGGCTGAGCCAGAAAATCCATGGGTCAGACTAGTAACCCAAAAATATCTTAAGGAAAAAACCATACTGGACTATCAGAAGAAAGGAACCACATCATGGCAGTGGTCTAAGTTGACCTCCCTGCTGCCACTTTTTAAAAGAGGCCTGAGATGGGGGGTTGCAAATGGGAACTCAATTCACTTTTGGAAAGACATCTGGATTGGCAATGAACCCTTACTGAATAAGGTACTGAACACAACCAACATAGACTATAATCTCAGAGTCAACACCTTCATTAACTCCGAAAAGAATTGGGATATCAACAAACTAAAAAACAAAGTGGGCAACCACTTGAGCTACGATGACATCAAAATGATTAGCCAGATACCCATTCCTAAGATGATAGACCAAGATAGACTATACTGGGCCAATAGTAGGAACGGGTGGTTTTCCACGGCTTTAGCACTAGATCTAATACAAAATGAAAAAAATCACAGAAACTCGGATACAGCTTGGATTTGGAAACTGGACATACCACCAAAAACTAAAAATTTCCTTTGGCGAATAACTAAAAATGGGATTCCAACATCTGTTAAACTCGCTAGCCGTGGAACTGGAATCCCTACGGATTGCCCTTTATGTGAAACGCAATATGAAGATCTAGAACACTTCTTATTCAGCTGCGTATGCACGAGACATACGCTGCAACTTCTCTCACCCAAAATAAACACCGCAATACAGAATGTATACGACACAACTTCCAACAATAATGATGCCATTAACTCTCTATATAACACCTTGGGGAATAAAGACTTCTCTGTCCTTGCTACCACTTGGTGGTGCACTTGGTACTTTAGAAATAAAGTTCTTTTCGAGAACCATATTCCAAACCCTAAGACAATTGTCTCTCATATTGTTAACCAAATTTCAAATTGGGAAAAGTCAAAAATAGACGATCTAGGGGTAGACACCACTATAATGAATAACAAAGAACCAAAGGAAAAATGCAAGAGGAAAACAACAAAATGGAAGAAACCCAATCCCGATTGGTACAAGCTAAACTTTGATGGCTCCTTTACCTCTGCCGGTGGTGGTTTCTACGGATTCCTTATTCGAGACTGCCAAGGCAATGTTCTATACTCTGAATCTGGCCCCTCCCCGCTCCCATCCGCCATCGGATCGGAGTGCTTTGGATTATGGAGAGGTATCCACAAATTACTAGATCTTCATATAGATCCGATCTCCATAGAAGGCGACAACCTCACTATTATTAAAATCCTTAATACGGGTGTCTCTACCAGAAGTGAAATAGAGATGCTCATCTCCGATGTTTTATTCGCTTTGTCAAGAATTACGAGATTCGAGATCTCACATACGTTCAGGGATGGTAAACGCGCTGCTGATCGTCTATCTCATATTGGGATCGTTCATTCCGGCTCGATTACCCCTACTGACGATATCCTCTTAGATATCATCCGCAAGGATGCCCTTAGCTAATGCGTCGCATGGCTAAATTATTTCCTGTTCAAAAAAAAAAATTTAATATTTGTGGTAAAATTATGTTATTTAGTTTAATTAGAAATATTATTCGTATGTAAAAGGACGATTATTCGGGTACATTTGAGAAATTATTCGGTTAAATTAGAAAGATTATTCGGTTAAATTTGAGAGATTATTTAGTTAAATTATAAACATTATTCGTATGTAAGATGATGATTGTACTAGTAATGTTATTCGGTTAAATTAGAAAGATTATTCGGTTAAATGTGATATATTATTCGGTAAAATTTGAGAGATTATTTAGTTAAATTAGAACCATTATTCATATGTAAGATGACGATTGTTTACACATTATTAGTTCTTGGTAGAAACCTTAAGATTACGGAGCACAAAAAAAAAAGAGTACTATTTAAAAAAAAACCTTAATAGTTTATGTTTGTTACTAAGATAGTTGTGTTGAAATTAAATTATTTGATTAAATTAGAAAAATTATTCATATTTAAAATATTGTTTATTCGTCTAAACTTGATTTATTATTCAGTTATATTATAAAGATTATTCGTACGTAAGAGGGTGATTCTTTACATATTTATTGATTTTGGAATGTTAAAATAATAATCAATAAACTTGTACACTATTTGGTAAAATAAAAAAGAGTATTTATAGGTACGAGGAAGTTTGAAACAATTATGTATAAAAATTATACATTATTTGGTAAATAAAAAATTATTATTCATAGATAAACAAAATTTTTTTGCTAAGTTTAACCCAGAAAAAAATGTAAACCATTACCGTATTTAAAAAAGAATATATATATATAAATCATTATCGAAAGCTTGTACATTATTACTTTAATCAATTAAATAAATCAAATAGATAAACCATATTTTAAAAAATCCAAAAATAAAAACATATGATGGGCCTCAAATATGTTGTACGTGTTCAGTTAGATTAGCATAGGTGCTAGAACTGGTGCAACTCACGCGCCACGTTTTAGATTGGGGGAGGTTTTCACGGGCCCCACGTAATTTTAAAATAAAAAAAGCAGAAAATCAAATTTAATCTCAACCCTTAATTTCAACCTAATCAACGGCCCAGAATTGTTCCTAGTTTACACCCTAAGAACATCTTTAATTGTGGTATTTGAGTTGAGTATCATAGCTATTTTTTATAATAAAATACTATAAAATGTGGGAGAACCAATAAAGTGAGTATCTTACTATGATACTCACCTCACATAATTTTCTTGGTTTAACAAAAAATCTGACATTTTTTTTGCTTTCCTTTTAAAAAATTAGCTATGGTACTCCAAGTACCATGGATAAAGATGGCCTAAGAGGTGTTCTCATCCGATCCATACTCTCTCTCTCTATATATATATTAGTTTTATTACTCGCTCGTTGCGCGATTTGTTAATAAATTTTCTTATATAAACCATCTTTGAATTAGTATAAATTACTAATCCATATAAGGTAAATATATAATATTTAATTGTGTCATTTTTTAGAATGTAAACACATGTTTGAGTCTAGATTAATCATATTTGTTCTCTTATTAAAAAATAGTTAAAATATATTTTTATCTTGAGTCTAGATTTTATACTTTTTAATAAAAAATATTAAATGACAAAAAATCTTACGTATTAAATCAAAAAGAAAGAAACATAGCATAAATTCCATGTGTAAATTCAATCCATTTTTATTTTTATTTATAAAAAAAATAAATATAAATATTGATAATATTTATAACAAAATATTATCAAAATATAACTACTTAGTAAGATATCATAATAACTTATTAATTGATGTAATATTGGATATATTATTTGATTTGAAAAGATAAGGTTTATAACTAATTAAGATATAAGATTTAATATATATATTTATAAGAATAAGTGGGACCATTAATTGAGATGACAAAATTATATTGGTTTATTAATTGATGTGGCTAAAAAATATAATACCATATTAATCCATAATATGACACGTATGCGAACTTCTCCAGAATATGACACGTAGGCGAATCGCACCCGAGGAGACTTCAGACCTCTGTTTTAGTATTTTATATAGATGCTCATATTGTTTCTCATTTCTCAAAATATAGCAACATAACTAATGACTCGATGAAAAGAGAATCCGATGGAGGTGGGTTGTCCTATGAACCTAGCAAAAGACTTTAAGACTCACAATTAACGGTCGTTCTAACAAACGCCTAGAGTAAACAGATGCTCATTCAATTGTGCAAAACCTAAGTAGGATACTACATGATCATGCGATATGCGAATGCAACACCTAGCATAAGATGCAACAACAGGCATAGGAGTCCAACTTGAGTAAGTCCCCTAGGGAACTTACTTGGAGATGTAGAACAACAAGATAAAGTGGAAAGGTAGATTAAAGGTCACCTAGTAAGCATAATAAACACATAAGTCTACATTCAAAACACACAAGCATGAGTAATACCACACATAAGTTCACATAACCATAGAACTCAATATCATAACTTCCATATCATCATCACAACTTATCTCATAACTCATCTCATCGTAACTTATCATATCATCTCATCATAACTCATAACATAATATCATCATAACTCATCATATACCATCTCATCTCAACATATTATATCTCAAAATCATTTCCATATTTATCACATTATCATATAACATTTCATCATAATATCTCGTTCATCATATAACATATCGTACTCTCATATTCAAGAACATATATCAACATATCATGCTTTCATAATTAGTAGTACATCTCAATAAATCATGCTTTTCAATCATCAATTTAAGATCTCAACATAATTCATACTTTAACATATTCATATAATAACATATTATAACATGCTTTCATAGAACAACATATATATCATAATCTCATAATCATCATATAACATATCATAACGATATCAACATATCATAATTAATTTATACTTAACAATTATATCGATATCATAACATCATGCTCGCACCCATCACATAAGGTTCTTCAAGTCAAATCAAGTAGGAAAACCCCAAGTTCCCAAAACTCTTTAAATCTCAAGTTAGATCACTAATTATTCAAACAACTTTTTCAAATCATACTTGGTCAAAATCCATTTATAAAACATAACTCTTTAACTTGACTTATTACCTTATTTTATCAAAATAAATCCGACAAGGTTAGGACATGTCCAAAATCTTCTTTTCATGTAATTAAATCTATTTCCGACCCTTGAAAACATTTCTCAAATTACTTTTCAAATTCAAGTCCAAATAATATATTTTTAAATTTCAACAATTTGGCAAACACACCCGGAGAATGTGGGAGGTTGAGTCCAGCCATCTCCAACCTTAAAGGAGTAATTACTTCTTTATATTTTCTTTTCCCTTTTAACGCGAGGAAATACCGCTCTCCAATGCTCAACTTTTGAAGTTTTGTTTTTTGAAGGGTGTTGATAAACCCCGAGAGTAATTTTAAAATTTAAAAGTTTACCAGAGCGATCCCTAACTAAAAACAATTTCTTCCTCCAACCAGGTTTGCTAGATAACCTTTCGACAATTTCTCCCCATAAGGACGTTGACACAAGTCCATCTTTACCTTGCCTCAATGAGCAAAATTGGAAAAGATGGTCTAAAGAAGGCTCTTAATGAATGGTCGCACATCGCATTATGTACGTGGCCGGACACACTTGTATTTTCTTCAAAATTTTGACATAAAAAGGATGTAAAGGAAGACGAAAACCCTGAACCAAACTTTTCAAGTGAACCACCACATGATCTGGCTACGCGTTTAAACATCCCCCTTCTCAGAAGCCAACCCCAACTCAACACCTTCTGGCCAAGGAACCCTGCGAGCTATATTATCGAGATGACCAAGCTCCAAAATTGACTCCTCCCCTTTCATGTCCACGGAGGCCGATGACACCCTTTCTTCAAAAACAGGGACAACTGGTGGGGGTGGGGCTGGACTATAGCCCTTACAGAAACTACAATATGCGGTCTCTTTAATTTTATATGCAGGAAAGTTAAAATCCCCAACAACAACACGATCGTTCTTCTTTTGCTTCGCAAATCGACACGATTTTCGTTTCTCCCCTGATCCACTCGCCGAACCTGACGTGGGATAATAGAAAGGGTCAGGGCGGCCCTAGGGTGTGGCGGGCGTAGGCGGCCGTCACACTCTTTGACTCACGCGCCCTCAGAGTTTGGAAAAAAATAGTTTATTTATATATATGGCATTGTTGTAATAAGTAGAAATAGGATGAATATTGAATAAACTAATCCACTTAGCTTAGTTGGTTAGTGGGAAGGAAGAAAAGTAAAAAAAGGCCCAAAGGTTGGGGATTCAATCCCTACTACGCTCATTTTTTTTAAAAAATTCACCTAAAAAAAGCTTCTCTATTATTTGTTCAACTTGCACCCCACTCTCTATGTTTCTATCCCGTATTTAATTATATTCTCACTTCCCGACCTCCTTATTATATACAAATTATCTTGCTATAAACTAATTAAACCCCATAAAATTGGTGAAATTAGGGTTTGATTATGAGAATCAATTTTGTGAAATTTTCATTATAGTTTGTGATTTTGGGAATAAAGTTTGTGTTTTAATTATTGTGTATATGTGCTTTTGAGAATGAAATGATGAATCTATAAATTGAATTTGGGGTTTGTGAGTTGAATTTGTCAAGATTTATACAATATTTGTGTTTTCCTACCTTACATATCGCAATTTCTATCATATATATCCTTTTGTTTTATAAAGTTGATGAGTTTACAAACCTAGCTAATATGCAAAAGCCTTAAATTTAGCATGATTGGATTTTGATAAGTTTAAAATTCTAAATATGACAAATGCTTGAATTTTCAATGAATGGCGAGAAACCACTATCATAGCAACCAAACAAATGTAAGTCTACTTTTCTACAATCCACTGTTAAGATGAAAGTCGTAGCTTAGGTAAAAGAGTTTATTCAAGGCCAATATCTCAGTACACATTAGAAATTTCGCCCCACCTTTTAGAGAATTCCGCGGCCGCCAAAGCAGAAATTTGATAAGATCAGCGGGAGGCCTCCCTTCATCTCATTTAGAAGAAGTTGTTTTTTCCTACCCGCGAGATGTGCTAACCGGTTGAAGAGAACGCTCTAAGGATAAGTCCGAATCTTCCATCATAACCAATCCCTTAGTATTCGGATAACTAGCTTCATCTTCCACAAACCCCATGCTCACATTCTGACTATCACTCTCTGACTGGGACATGGCGAAACCAAGGAAAAGTTCCTAAAAGGAAGATCTTGAAAGTACACAAAAAAAAAGAAAAATCAACAGGGGAACACAGTCTTTGATATATCGCACTCTCATAAAAAAGGCACCAAAATCTTCGGGGAAGATTTCATTGGCGCCTCACGCGTTTTATTCACAGGCGGTGAGGAAGCTTTGACCTCAAAGAAAGTTAAAAGGTGACTTTTCGCCTTCTCCCCCCACAAAAATACTCATTCCATTTCCGCCATTGTTTGGAATCATAAAATCCACAAAAGGCAGTCACCCCTCAGAAAATCACCATCCTATAAATGCCTAAACTTCGATATTCTCCACCAAAAGAAATAAAAACCCGAGTAGTTACTTCTCGGAAAACTACTATACTATAAACCATCCAAGCCTCTATGTCCCCCAGCAAAAGAAATCGAAAATCCCCTTGACTTCATTAAGAAGTGCAAAAGGCAGAAAGCACAAAGAATTGCAAGTATTATACTTCTTCATTCAACCTCTTCCCAAACACAATTTGCAGAAGAGATAAAGAAGAACGAGAGTGGAGAGGCAAAAACGAATTACCTTTGAAAGGAAAGAAAAAGAAAAGAGGGACAACAAATTACCTCTGAAGTATCTTCGAAAGGAGGAACGAAATGAACCAAGAAAACAACCAAGAATGGCGAAATTGAACCTTTTTTCTTCCTTCCTCTCTATGCTGCTTTCTCTCTCCAAAAACTCTCTAAAAACCCTTTTTTATTGAAACGTAAATGAGACGCTTCAAACACCAAAACTTCTTTATAGTCTCCGTGGACTCAACTTGACCCCATTTTGGACCTCATGGGCCAGGGTCGGATAACTAACCTCTGGCCCAATGAGATAAAACGCTCCAAACTGACCATCGTTTTATCGAGACTTGCTCGCTATCACTTCGTGTACGTGATCCAGTCCCGAAGAGATATGACGATGCCCTAATAAATGCCCCCTAGAAGTTATCTTCATACATCATTTGTAGGTCACCCAAATTCAAAACTACATTACATGATCGCGATCCCTTTAAGGATCGCAAGGATTATTTTTCCCCTAAAGAAGCTTTCGACTTTCATACAGAAAACATCGCGATCTTACATGGTTCGCTTCTGGGATCCCCATGGTTGAAATTATAATTGAATTAATAGTTTGTTGTGAAGTGTTAGGGGAGACCTAAAAACTAGACTTGTGCAGATTGACTTTTTGACCTGATACTAGACAAAATCGATTGATGATCGAGGAGATTGTAGAGCAAGTGGAAGGAGCTGTTTTGCAGAAAATGATAATGTCGTCCGCGAATGCAAGTAAAGGCATCCTTACTCCCGGTCTACCAAAGACCATACCGATATCCTTGTTGTTAGCCGATTCAATTCGTAAATTCCTTGCGAGGACTTCAGAGTCCAGTATGAAAAGGAAAGGTGAAAAGGGATCACCTTGGCGTAATCCTCTAGTTGGGTGAAAAACAGTGGTAGGCTCTTAGCTTTCCACGATACTGGTGCAACAGACCATATGTGTTTTGTTCAAAGCTCTTTCATTTCTCTCACACCATTGCCTCATCCCTACAAAATTACCCTTCCAAATGCATCTTTCATCACAGTAAAGTTTCATGGTTTTGTGCAGATTTTGCAAGACCTTATATTTGACCATGTGTTCTTTGTCCCTGATTTCAAATTTAACCTCCTCTCAATAAGTAAACTTACTGCACAGCTTGGTGGTAATGTGTCTTTTTCTTCATCTGATTGCCTCTTGCAGGCCCTTTCTCTGAAGAGGCCAGTGGAGCTTGGTAAACAGCTAGGAGGGCTGTACTTGCTGAACTGTAGATTCTCAAATAATTCTTCCATTTTACATCCTAATGATGTTACATGTAAAACATTTGCTTGTTCATCTGATGTTTCTTTACTTTGGCATTTGAGGCTTGGACATATGCCTTTTCATAAACTCAAATTGTTGGATTGTTTTGATTCTGTGACAGCTATGAAAGATCATGTTTGTGATATATGTCATAAGTCTAGGCAACACAGATTACCTTTTCCTCGAAGTAGTATCAAAACTTCTCATCCATTTGATTTAGTTCATGTTGATTTGTGGGGTCCCTATCACACACCTACATACAATGGCCACAAATACTTCCTCACTATTGTGGATGATTTCACAAGGTGCACTTGGACTCATTTGCTTCCAAATAAATCTGTTGCCTTCTCTTTCATTGAAAGTTTTGTGAATATGGTGCACACTCAGTTTTCTGTCATTCCTAAGGTTATTAGGACTGCCAATGCTTTTGAGTTGGGGTCAAGTCATGCTGCTATCACCTTCTTTTCTTCTAAGGGAATCTTACATCAAACTAGTTGTGCCCACACCCCACAACAAAATGGTGTTGTGGAGAGAAAACACAAACATCTCCTTGAAACTTCTCGTGCATTGTTTTTTCAATCTCGTTTACCAATTCAGTACCGGGGAGAGTGTGTTCTTATGGCTACATTTCTGATCAACAAATTCCCTTCTAAACTTCTCCAGAATTCCACTCCTTTTGAGAGGTTGTTTCATGATAAGCCTGATTATGTTCAAATCAAACCATTTGGTTGCCTATGTTATGCATCTACTGTTGGAAAAGGGAGGGATAAATTTCAGCCTAGGGCTGAGGCTTGTGTTTTTTTGGGATTTCCTTTTGGCAAGAAAGCTTACAAGCTTTTGAATCTAAACACAAGGGACATTGTTATTTCTAGAAATGTTGTCTTCTATGAGACTACATTTCCTTTCCATGATCTTTCTGCTCCAGATCCCTCTTCTGTCATTTTTCCTGTTGCTGTTACAGATCACACATTATCCAATGATTTTGATTTACCACCTCAACCAGATGTTCAACAACCTGTTGTTTCTCCTCCCCTTTCTCCTCCTGCAGTTTATATTCCTCCTCCTCTTCGAAGGTCTTCAAGACATCATGCTCCACCTTCTCATTTGTCAGATTATGTTTGTTCTAATACCATTATATCTGCTTGTTTTTGTCCCAAAGCCATTTGTGCCAGTGTCTTATCCAAGGATGATCATCGTTTGCTTTCTACTTTAACTGTCATGAATGAGCCTAACTCGTATGCAGAGGAAGCCAAATATCCAGTTTGGCAGGAGGCCATGGATAAAGAATTTGCTGCACTTGAGCTTAATAGGACTTGGGATCTAGTTCCTCTTCCTGCAGGCAAGAAACCCATCAGTAGTAAGTGGGTTTTTAAGATTAAGCTCAAGTCAGATGGTTCACTTGATCGCCACAAAGCTCGTTTCGTGATCAAGGGTTGTACACAAAGAGAGGGAATTGACTTCACAGAAACTTTCTCACCAGTTGTCAAGATGACAACAGTTAGAGCTCTTGTTTCAGTAGCTTTGAAAAGGGGATGGTCTGTCTTTTAATTGGATGTTAATAATGCTTTTTTACACGGGGATCTTCATGAAGATGTGTATATGCGTCCTCCACAAGGTCTTGAGCTCAATGATGCTTCCCTTGTCTGCAAACTCAATAAATCTCTTTATGGTTTGCGCCAAGCTTCAAGACAGTGGTATGCCAAGCTTTCTGATTCCCTTAGATCCTAGGGATTTGCACACTCAGAGAATGATCATTCTCTCTTTACCAAGCGTTCAGGTTCTATGGTGGTTCATCTGGCCATCTATGTTGATGATATCCTTCTTACAGGAAATGATATCTCTGCTATAAATGAATTGAAAGCTTTTCTTGATGATAGATTCAAAATTAAGGATTTGGGTACCCTGCATTACTTTCTTGGGATTGAATTTGTGAAGGTTCCACAAGGATTGGTTATGAGTCAGAAGAAATTTTTATTGGAAACTCTAAAGGAGTTTGATTGTTCTGCTGAGAAAGATGTTGTTGCTCCATTAGAGGTGGGGCTTATGCTTCATGATTCTACCAGTTCTGTGTTGGAGGATCCTTCTGTGTATCGAAAATTAGTGGGAAAGTTGAGTTTCCTCACTAATACACGCCCAAATATTGCTTTTTCGGTTCAATTCCTTTCTCAGTTCATGCATTGTCCTATGGCTGATACTATGAAAGCTGCTCTTCATACCCTTTGATATCTAAAGGGTAAACCAGATTTGGGTATTTTGCTTAATTCCTCCCCCAAATTTGATTTAATGGGCTACAGCGACTCAGATTGGGCAGCTTGTTCACATACCCGTCGGTCTGTCAGTGGGTACTATGTTTCTTTTGGTGGTTGCCCAGTATCGTGGAAAGCTAAGAAGCAGTCAGTCGTGTCTTTATCATCTGCAGAGGCCGAGTACATATCACTCAGGCGCCTCACAGCTGAATTGGCATGGTTATCACGATTGTTTTCTGAATTGGGTATTGATAATATCACTCCAATTCCGGTCCGTTGTGATAGCTAGGCAACAATTCATATCGCTCGAAATCCTGTATTCCATGAGAGGACTAAACACGTGGATCTCGATTGCCATTTTGTGAGACATAAGTTGTGTGAAGGTCTGATTTCACTTTCGTATATTCCTACAAAGGATCAATTGACTGATATTTTTACCAAGAGCTTGTCGGGTCCTAGACACTCTGAGCTTCTGGGCAAGCTTCAGCTGGTGTCACCGGCTTCAGCTTGAGGGGGGGTGTTGGAGGTAGAAGACGGAGTTCAGCAGAACGACGTCGTTTCCCACTGAAGACAGAAATTAGAAGATGAGGTCCCGCCTTGCTAGAACGACGTCGTTTTCTTCTTTTCTGTTTTCCCTCTTCATTTTGTAAATAATGGCACGCGTTTCTCACGTGATCTTCGTCTATAAAAGATCACTCGTTCTCCCTTGTACAGAACCAATTTTGATTAATATAGAACAACCAAATTCTCTCTCTTTTATGTTTTTCTCTCTCAAATTCTGTTACAACCAACATGGTATCACATTAAACAATACTGAGTAAGATACGGAAGAAACACATTCTTTAATCTAACTAATAAATATTGGTGCGAAACCAAATTCCTCCATGACCTGGAACAAAAATGGTCATTCCACTCTATCGTAGGCTTTTTTCATGTCGAGTTTAAGAGCAACCATGCCAGTTTTTCGTTTCTTTGATTTGAAGGAGTGGAAAACCTCGTGGGCTATTAAGATGTTATCCTGTATTGATCGACCTTTAGTGAACGCCCCTTGTAGGGAATGGATTAGTTTATCAAAAAAATTCCTAGTCTAGAGGTGAGTACTTTTGCAATGATCTTGTAGACAGTTGAGCAAAGGTTGATCGGCCAGTAATGATTGATTGTCTCCGGATCATCAAGTTTGGAAAGTAGGGTTATAAAAATGTGATTCAAGTGGCGAAGCAGATGAACATTAGTGAAGAAGGCTTTGACAACTTTATTGATAGATGAACCCACTATAGCCCAATACTTTTGATAAAAACCTGCAAGTAACCCACAAAAACCTGCAAGTAACCCACTTGGCCTAGGGGCCTTGTTTGCAACCATAGAGAAAAGAGCAATTTTGATCTCATTGTTTGATACAGCACCTGTAAACATTACATTGTCATCATGAGTGACATCATGAGTAATGACTGCGAGTTCAGATTGCAGATTCCTATAAGGATCAATAGCCGTTCTAAACCGGCCCTTAAAATCCTTTTCAAATTCTTGCTGTATAGTTTTGAAATCGGTAGTGGGTTCCCCATTATCAAGAGTAAGTGATTTGATTGTCTTCATACCCCTTTTGGCCAAGGCGATCTTATGAAAATAACCAGAGTTTGAATCATTGAGTTTAGCATGCTTGACTTTAGCCCCTGACTCCAGTAATGTCGGTGGAAATCCAACATCCGTTCTCTTTTGTTGAGTAACCTTCTCATTAATTTAAGGTCAAGATCATTGTAATTGACCAGCAGACTGGTCTGTAATTGTAATAGAGTGTGATCCGTAGTCATGATTTGATTACTATTATCGAGAAAGGTTTTCTTGTGCCAAGATTTGGATAGCTTATAAGTAATTTTGCCTTTTGTGCGAGTTTAAACATGAGAGAGCCCGGGGCGTCTAAACGCCAGGCTTGTTTAACAATATTATTGTAGTCTGGTTGGTTAGCTCATGTTCAGGGCCGGTCCTACGGTTGTAGGGGCCCTGTTCTATAAAAAAAAATTAGGCCTTGTTAATAACAAAAATATAATAAAAAAAATACAAAAATTAGCATATATATTATAATAATCTTAATTCTTATATATGATATATTAAAGACTTAGTTAAAACAACAAATAATTTACTTGAGACGTGTCATCCTTATATATGATATATTAAAGACTTGGTTCAAACAACAAATAATTTACTTGAGATGCGTCATCCTTATAACATTTTTTGAAGCAAAGTCTTCTATAAACTCTTCATAATCAACAAACAATTGATTAATTGAAGATTTTTTTTAATTACCGTCTTTTAATAAAGGAATAGGTTTAAAAAAATTAAAGAACAAAGCTAAATATATGTATTATGTATTGAAGTGCGGAATAGGCAGATATGAGGCACTAATATACTCCAGAAGGGGGGTTGAATGGAGTATGGCAAATTTTCGCAAATGCAGGAAGTGGTAAGATCTTGCCAGCTAAAGGTAAGATCTTATCTGTACTGCAGAGACAAGTTAATAGAGACCAGTAAAAATGTAAGACCTTACTGTAAGCGAGTAAGACCTTATCTGCAAAACAAAAGTTAGTTCAACAGATAAAATGATTCATGAAGGAAAGAAATCAAGAAAGGAAGAAGAAAGAAGCACACGCGACTTGTTAACGAGGTTCGGCACAACCGCCTACGTCCCCGCCTAGGGTATCCAACCCGTAGGATTCAACGACTTTATTTCACTTTATCTTATGAGTCCTAGATACAACCTCTAGAAGACCTTCCCTCTTCTAGACTAACTTCCTATCTAGCAACCCAAACGCTCTAGTGAAATAAAGCACCTAAGGATACCGAAGTACCCTCTATGATTGGGTAAAGAACCCTTGTGTGTAACTCTCACTGACTTGTACAATGAAGCTTGAATGAAACCTCACACACTCAAAGTAAATGCAAACTGATAAGAAAAGGGAGTAGTGTGATCGGAGCTTTGACGAAGAGGAACTTGCAGAAGGTCAATTGTTCGCTGTAGGAGTTGTGTTCTGCAGCTGCTTCCTTCTTCATATATATAGGCCAATATGTTTAATTTGAATTCAACGTAATGCCTTGAACTTCTCCTGGTTGTTAAGAGTTGTTGCACCAGATCTTCTGAGAGAGAGATCTTCGGTTGGAAAGGGCCATCGTTCCAGAACCTTCATCATCGGATATGCACTTGAATTATCGTTGAAAAGCCCTGCAAAAACTCAACAGAATATGGATGGATATATATAGATAGATTTGAGCAAATCCATCTTTAACCAATAAGATGAAGTTTCTTTTAGGCCCAAATAAAATTTGGCCCAATCTGATTTAGTTACATAGATCAATAAAGTATTGGATCTATTAAAATAGGCCCATAAGGAATTAGACCCAATTACATAGAATCTGAAACTCAGATTTAATAAGATGGGCCATATGGTAAGGCCTTACCAAACTTAGGAATCCCAAGTTTTGGCTATTCATCAACCAAGGTTTTATCCTCATCAAGGTGGAGTTTAACAATCTCCCCCTTGATGAAAGACAAAACTTGTGCACACCTGTTCCCTGTCAATTCAAAACAATATAACCAAACAAGGCATATAATAGAATAATAGTGCAAGCATAATTAATGTTTGGATCAAAGTTTTGAAAATCCTAGAAAACAGTAAGGCCAGCCAAAATAAAATAAGGCCTTATAAAATCCATCAGGATCAGTTGTAAGACCTGTCAAAAGCAAAATAGGCCTTACAACCTTTCTCCCCCTTTTTGTCTTTCAACAATAAGGGTGTGAGTAGTTCAAAATAATACCATAAATCAAAGCAAAAGAGTTTTAAGCTATCAAAGGTTCAAGAGAGATAAGATCCATCACTCTTCATCATCTGAAATCTCCACCACTTCCTCGTACCACTCCCCATACCTTGGATGAACATCCTCTGGATCTCGACGGCCTCTGAAAATCTTGTCTCTCCAGCGGTTCTTTGCATTGAGGACAGTGTGATTAGCCCACATCTTTGCTTGCCTCTTAGCCTCTTCATCGCACCATTTCTTCACTATTCCATATTCCTCCAGAGTGAGGATGGATGGCTCAGGACAGAGTGGCCGCAGAATGAAGCGTTTGAGGACTTTGCGCTCACAGTTGAGGAGAACATTCTTCGCAACTTCTTCAACATGGTGGGCAGAATCTTCATCAAGAGGCATGATGGAGGTGGTGGCCCTGTGTGTGAGGCCATTGAGCAACAGAAGTTGATTCAACTTCTCGTCGACAATCATCAGCCGCTCATGTGTGTTGTCCTGTCTGTCCACGATGTCGGCCCTAGCAGCATTGAG
This sequence comes from Persicaria maculosa, assembly GCA_963922045.1. NCBI lineage: Eukaryota > Viridiplantae > Streptophyta > Magnoliopsida > Caryophyllales > Polygonaceae > Persicaria > Persicaria maculosa. Next base: position 55,072,723 of record OY998268.1, read on the forward strand.
ATCCTTCCTAAGTGCATCAATTTCAGCTTCCAAATCTTCAATCTTAGTCTCCAAATTGACTGAATCAAATGGAGCTTGAGATTTCTTTGTTAGAATCCAGCCACCGGCCAGGTTCTTCTCAATCCCTAGGCGTCTCCAGCACTCCTCATCAATGCGACCTTTGTGAGTCATGTGCTCCTCGCCAGTGGTGTCAATGTCGAAAAAATCAAAGATTTTGGGCATCAAATTGGCATAGGGGAGAGGTGCAGTAAGAGGGGTATTGATGGCATGTAAGAGATATGAGAGAATCAAATTGGGAACATCGATCTCATGGCCAGCCAATATCAAATAGAGGAGTTCAAGCAAATTATCAGTAATAAGCTCGCGGGAGTTTTTTCGTGGTAAGACACACCGAGCGAGAAGGGTGAAAACCAGCTTGGCCTCAAGGGATAGGATATTGTGGGTATGTTTTGGTTTGGGTTTGGATGAAGATGCTATGGGCACGGTCCTTATAAAGAACTCTTTTTGAGCTTTGGCCAGACAGTAGTTTCTGGAGGGGTGAGAGCTAGTGTCGACACAGTCAGGCACCCCCAAAATTAGGGCTAAGGAAGAGGCAGACAATGTGATTTGTCTTTGTTTCACTTGAGAAGTAAAGGTGAGAACCCCCTTTTCTCTGTGTGCAGTAAGATTGACAAAGAACATGCGGGTGAGACGAGGGTAAGCGATGGTTCCGGGGTTCAAAAGAGACCAAACATTTGAATTTTTCAGAAGATTGACACATGGGAGTTGCATGGATTCTAGAAATTCTAGATCCACATGCTCACAGAAGGTTAGAGGTCGGTTTGAGAATCCATCTTTCCACATACCAGCGGCAGTGTGATTTCGAAACCAAGCAGAAGGGACCTCGTAAATTACCTCAAATTCGGGAGGAGGAGACTGAAGACGCACCATGGATTTGCCCTTCTTTGGTGCTGGGGGATTCACCTGTCGGGGGTGGTGGTGATCCTTCTGTCGGGTGCGACGATGAACAAGAGCAGCATGATCTTCTTCCTCAGAATCAGAGTCTAGTTGCCGGAGATTCGCCTTGCCCTTGTATTCCTCTTCGATCGCCTTTCCTTTGTACTCAGAGGATCGGGGTTTTTTGGACGAAGATCCAGGGGAGGAAGTGGAAGAGCGTTTGGGAGCCATGGAGATTTCGTGTTTGAGAAAGAAGAGGAGGAGACGAATCACTCAGGAGAGTAAATCAGAGGGAGAGAGAGAGAGTGAAAAGCTGTGATTTGACGTGAGGGATGTGAAGGGTTAAATAGGAGAAGAGATCCCAACCAAACCGTGTGACCTTTGATCTTCTCAAGAAATCCCAACCAAATCTCAGTCAAATCTTTAACTGATAAACACTAATTTAAATTTTGAAAATAGAAGAGATAAATGCTAGAATAAATGAAGTAAAGTTTAATAAAATCCCAAGGCAGTAAAAAAATATCCTTTAAGTCCGAGATTCTAGAAGAAGAAAAAAAAACAAGGTAAAAATAATTAGTTAAATATCTATAAAGATATTAACCAAAGATTTTAATCCAAAAATTAATATGCTGAAAGAATGATTCGTGACCTTACTATTAATTAGTAAGGTCTTGAAACCAATTTCAAGAGTAGTACGTAGGGAATAAGATCTTATAGTCTTGCTCCCCCTACGTTTATGCCTCCTTATTAAGCATTCCAAGTTCTAGCCTGATGAAATTGAATCTCTCTTCGGGTAAAGGTTTGGTAAAGATATCTGCTAGTTGTAGGTCTGTAGAGATGAATGTCAAGGACACATCTCCCTTTTCTACATGATCTCGAATAAAGTGGTGTCTTACATCAATATGTTTCGTTCTTGAGTGCTGTACGGGATTTTTGGAGATAGAGATAGCACTTGTGTTGTCGCATTTTATTGGGATACCCTTATAGTTAATTCCAAGATCTTGAAGTTGTTGTGCAATCCATAAAACTTGTGCACAACAAGCTCCAGCAGCAATATATTCAGCTTCGGCAGTTGAAAGGGCCACTGAATTTTGCTTCTTGGAATGCCAACTTATAAGGGATGACCCAAGAAATTGACAACATCCGGAGGTGCTTTTCCTATCTACTTTATATCCTGCAAAATCAGCATCGGAGTATCCGACAAGATTGAAACTAGATTGAGTAGGGTACCATAATCCGAGATCCTTTGTACCATTCAGATATCTTAAAATCCGCTTTACCGCTATAAGATGAGACTCTTTCGGGTTAGCTTGGAATCTTGCACACATACAAACACTGAACATTATGTCAGGTCTACTGGCTGTAAGATAAAGGAGAGATCCGATCATACCTCGATATTCTTTCTGATTTACCTGTTTTCCGGTAAGGTCTTGATCCAAAGAAAGAGTGGAGCTCATAGGAGTTTTTGCAACTTTGGATTCGATCATCTTGTATTTCTTGAGAAGTTCACGAGTGTATTTTCCTTGGTTAAGGAATATACCTTTAGAACTTTGATGAACATGAAGACCGAGAAAGAAATTTAGCTCCCCCATCATACTCATCTCGAATTCCTTACACATCATATTTGAGAACTCCTTGCACAAAGATTCGTTAGTAGCTCCAAACAATATGTCATCCACATAGATTTGTACAACCAGGATATCATTACCTTGAGTTTTGATGAATAGAGTTTTGTCAATTAACCCCCTTTTGAAATCATTTTCCAGAAGATATTTTGAAAGTCGTTCATACCAAGCTCTTGGGGCTTGCTTCAAGCCATAAAGAGCTTTGTCGAGCTTATAAACATGATCTGGAAATTCATCATTTTCGAAACCGGGAGGTTGAGAGACATAAACTTCTTCATCTAGGAAACCATTCAAAAAGGCACATTTAACGTCCATTTGAAAGAGTTTGATGCTCATGAAAGAGGCGAAGGCGAGAAGCATGCGAATGGCTTCAAGCCTGGCTACGGGAGCAAAAGTCTCCTCGTAGTCAATACCTTCCTCTTGATTGTATCCTTGAGCAACAAGACGAGCCTTGTTTCGAATGATGTTTCCTCCTTCATCAAGCTTGTTTCGAAATACCCAACGAGTTCCAATGATAGATTTACCCTTTGGCCTTGCCGTAAGGGTCCATACTTTATTTCGCTCGAACTCGTTAAGCTCATTCTGCATGGCTATAATCCAATCAGGTTCTTGAAGAGCTTCGGTATACTTCTTAGGCTCTACAAGAGAAACAAATGCGTGAAAAGCACATAAGTTTCTAACTTTAGAACGTGTTTGAACACCAGATGAAGGATCAGAAATGATATCGGAAGTAGAGTGAGATGAGGCATGTTTGAATCTTCTTCGTGCAGATCCTTGGCTAGGAGTGGGATCACTGGAAGTGTAAGGATATGGCTCCTGAGGTTCAGGAGGATTCGTAGGATAAGGGCCTTGAGGTTCCGGAGGAGGTCCATCTTCAAGACTGGCTTCATTTGTAAGGCCTTGAGACATAGTTCCAAGACCTTGTGACAGATCAGTAAGATCTTGAAATGGCTCTTGCATATTCCTGGATATGCTCGTTTCAGGATGATTGCCTTCTCCATCTGATTCTTCTCCCTCATGAGTATTTAACTTCAAATCTGCAAATCCTTCACTCAAGGTACCGTTATCACTTTCATCAAATAATACATGGATACTTTCTTCGACGATTTTGGTACGTTTATTGAATATTCGATAAGCCTTGCTTTGAGTCGAGTATCCAAGAAATATACCTTCGTCGCTACGTGCATCAAATTTCCCAAGATTATCCTTGCCATTGTTATGTACGTAACACGTACATCCAAATGGTTTAAAATAAGAAATGCTTGGTTTTCTTCCTTTGAAAAGCTCATAAGGAGTTTTCTTTAAAATTGATCTAATTAAACATCTATTGAGAATATAGTTTGCTGTATTCACAGCTTCTGCCCAGTAAGACTTTGGCAGATTATTCTCTAATAGCATAGTCCTGGACATTTCCTCTAGTGTGCGGTTCTTTCGTTCCACAACACCATTTTGTTGAGGTGTTCTAGGAGCTGAGAAGTTGTGAGAAATACCATATTTCGCACAAAATAGATCAAAGTTTAATTGATCGAATTCTCTACCATGATCACTTCTAATAGAAACGATAGGTAGGTTTTTCAAAGTTTGTAACTCCTTACAAAGTTTAGAAAAGTAAAACAGAGTTTCTGATTTATCTTTGAGGAAGAAAACCCAAGTAAATCGAGAATAATCATCAACAATAACAAATATGTATTGTTTACCTTTGGGAGATTTGACACGCATAGGTCCGCATAGATCCATGTGTAGAAGCTCTAAGGGCCTAGTAGTACTAACGACCAGCTTCTTTTTGAATGGACTACGGGTGTGTTTACCTCTTGAGCAGGCTTTGCAGAGATCATCCACTTTGAAGTTTAAAACAGGAAGGCCTCGAACAAGATCCTTTGAACTGAGTTTGCTGAGGGTATGCATACTTATGTGCCCGAGTCTCCTATGCCAAACCCTTGGATCTTCTGATAAGGCCTTGAGACATTTCAGATTGGATCCTGTAATACGATTTGTATTAAGAGCATAAATGTTAGAATCCCTGTATGCAGTAAGGACCATTTCTCCGGTCTCTTCGTCTTGTACAACACACTTCTTCTTGTTAAAGCTAACAAGATTGCCCTTATCACAAAGCTGCGAGACACTAAGAAGGTTATATTTTAATCCATCAACAAGATAAACATCATTGATAGAATTGTTTGAATCAACACCAATGTTACCAATACCGACGATGTTGCATTTTGCTTTATCACCAAGAGTAATAGTTCCACCGGATTGCTTCTTTAGATTGTGAAAAAGAGATTCTTTTCCACTCATATGTCTTGAGCAACCACTATCCATTATCCACTTTTGATCCTTGGTCTTGGTGATATCCTGCAAAACACAAAATCAACCTTTTCGGCTAGACCAATAAACTGATTTGGATCCATTGTGGGGGTAGACCATATTAGGTAACTTCGTCCCTTTTGGAACCCAAACCTGTCTTATCCGTTCATTTAACCGAACAGGAAAGGTGTTTCTAATAATGTAAGGATCCGTTCTCCTATAAGGGCACGTCTCCTTTACATGACCTTTCTTACAACAAAAGAAACAAGTTGGAGATCGCCAACTTCCTTTAGCTTTAACGAACTTGGTAGTAGGTTTTGCAGGAAAGTTCCTGTTGTAACCTATACCACTTCGATTCAAGGAGAGTTGTTGTTCTCCAAGCATCTTGTCAAGAGTTGCTTTGGATCGAGTGAATTGCACAAGGGCTGATTGTTGATCTTGACATTTCTTAGAGAGCTTCACATTTTCATTCTTAAGATCATTATTTTGATTCTTAAGAGAAGAGACGTTTGCCTTAAGTTCAGAATTTTCTGATCGTAAGGTCTTATTCTCTGTGATAGCTTCAGAACTTTGGTTGTCAAGATCTTGCAATTTCAGCGATAGCTTCTTTATGCACGTTTCTTGATCCTGCACTTTCTCTTTCAAGAGGCTGATTTCTTTGTTGTAGGTCTCCTCATTAGAAATCATATTCTTCAAAAATTCAGATAAAACATTGATGGGGCTAGAGAGAAGATTTCTTACAACTCCATCTAAGTGTTGATCCTTGGCTTCGTCGGATTTTGCCATAAGGCACAAGTTTGCATGTTCCTCTTCAGCGTCTGAGTCACTTGAACAATCCGAGTCACTCCAGGCAGCCATCACTTTCTTGTTGGACTCCTTCTTCTTTGCTTTGTTCTTCTTCTTTATAGGACATTCTTTGACGAGATGATCTGATTCACCACATTCATAGCAAGTAAGAACTCGACTCTTCCTAGAAGAGTTGGAAGGCTTACCTTTGGCGAATTGCTTTTTCATTTTCAATATGCGTGCTAATCCACGAGTGATTAGAGCAAAAGGATCTTCATCATCGTCACTATCGGAATCTTCCGATGGTTCTTCTTTCTTGACCTTAAGAGCAAGGTTTTTGAGATTGGTAGGAAGTTCCCCATCATCCTCGTTGAGGATCATTTCATGGGTTATTAACTTTCCTAAGAGATCATCAAGGGCCAATGTGCTAAGATCTTGAGCTTCTTCTATGACCGTCACTTTAGGACCCCATTTAGCTTTAGGTAAGCACCTTAGTATCTTTCTAACCTTTTCTTCATTTAAGAAGGTCTTACCTAATGAGTCGAGGTTATTTATGATTTCCGTAAAACGGGTAAACATAGCTTTAACTGACTCATCAGGGTTCATCTTAAACAATTCATATTGTCTAAGAAAGATACTGATTTTGGTCTCTTTAACCTGGCTGGTTCCTTCATAGGTAACCACCAATTTATCCCAGATTTCTTTCGCTGTTCTGCATGAAGAGATACGGTTGAACTCATCCGTACTCAATCCACAGTACAGTAGGTTTATGGCTTTGAAATTCTTAGCCACACTTTCTAAGTCAGTCTGGGTGTATTCATCTTCCGATTTGTCTACCCTCGTTCCATTGGGTCCTTCTTTCTTGGGGATATTTGGTCCTCGCATAATGATATGCCAGAGTTCCAAATATTGATCAATAACAAACATTTGCATTAGAGATTTCCAATGCATGAAGTTATTCCCAACAAAGAGAGGTGGACGAGAGATAGACCTTCCTTGGCCGAAACCACCTTGCCCTTCACCTGCCATGGTTAGACTCACAGATAGTAATATCTAATAAACGTGAGTGAGGCTCTGATACCAATTGAAGTGCGGAATAGGCAGATATGAGGCACTAATATACTCCAGAAGGGGGGTTGAATGGAGTATGGCAAATTTTCGCAAATGCAGGAAGTGGTAAGATCTTGCCAGCTAAAGGTAAGATCTTATCTGTACTGCAGAGACAAGTTAATAGAGACCAGTAAAAATGTAAGACCTTACTGTAAGCGAGTAAGACCTTATCTGCAAAACAAAAGTTAGTTCAACAGATAAAATGATTCACGAAGGAAAGAAATCAAGAAAGGAAGAAGAAAGAAGCACACGCGACTTGTTAACGAGGTTCGGCACAACCGCCTACGTCCCCGCCTAGGGTATCCAACCCGTAGGATTCAACGACTTTATTTCACTTTATCTTATGAGTCCTAGATACAACCTCTAGAAGACCTTCCCTCTTCTAGACTAACTTCCTATCTAGCAACCCAAACGCTCTAGTGAAATAAAGCACCTAAGGATACCGAAGTACCCTCTATGATTGGGTAAAGAACCCTTGTGTGTAACTCTCACTGACTTGTACAATGAAGCTTGAATGAAACCTCACACACTCAAAGTAAATGCAAACTGATAAGAAAAGGGAGTAGTGTGATCGGAGCTTTGACGAAGAGGAACTTGCAGAAGGTCAATTGTTCGCTGTAGGAGTTGTGTTCTGCAGCTGCTTCCTTCTTCATATATATAGGCCAATATGTTTAATTTGAATTCAACGTAATGCCTTGAACTTCTCCTGGTTGTTAAGAGTTGTTGCACCAGATCTTCTGAGAGAGAGATCTTCGGTTGGAAAGGGCCATCGTTCCAGAACCTTCATCATCGGATATGCACTTGAATTATCGTTGAAAAGCCCTGCAAAAACTCAACAGAATATGGATGGATATATATAGATAGATTTGAGCAAATCCATCTTTAACCAATAAGATGAAGTTTCTTTTAGGCCCAAATAAAATTTGGCCCAATCTGATTTAGTTACATAGATCAATAAAGTATTGGATCTATTAAAATAGGCCCATAAGGAATTAGACCCAATTACATAGAATCTGAAACTCAGATTTAATAAGATGGGCCATATGGTAAGGCCTTACCAAACTTAGGAATCCCAAGTTTTGGCTATTCATCAACCAAGGTTTTATCCTCATCAAGGTGGAGTTTAACATGTATATATACATATCAGACCAACCCAATATTCCGGGGCCCTAAAAATTTGGGGGCCCTGTGCGGTCGACCCACACGCGCCTCCCTAAGGCCGGGCCTGCTCATGTTAATTCAAAACGAAAAGGTCTGTTTTTCAGCTGACCATTCCTCCGGAAGTCCACAGAGATCGGAGCATAGACAGACCATGTGAAGGAGTGAATTTACGTACGGATAGAAGTGAAAATGGGTAGAACATCTGTGTGCATTAGAAGCGGTCAAGCTTTTCAAGGAATTTATCCGGTTCACCTTTTTTTCGTTTCCAAGTAAACTATCTCCCGTAGGAGGTACCTTAGATAGAAGTAGTTGGTTTTTAATGTCAGTAAGTCGAGTTTAATAGTAATAATATTGAGAAGTCAACGGTGCTTTTCTTTTACTAAGTTTTAAGTTTATTTGTATTTGTATTTTGCTTGATGAGAAATTGATTGAATGCAGTCATTTTTGGTTATTATATTTGAATGAATTGTCTGTCAGAAGCTAGAAAAGAATCTCCCATGAAATTGAAGACCCAAATAAGTAGAGACAGATTACAAGAGCGCTTTCAATCCAGATTGGATTCATTCTCCAGTACCCGGAACCCAAAATGGAGTTGGATCCACATCTACTCCCTGATTAAATTCAAATCCTCTCTCTATAGCTTCAGCTTGTCTGTTATATTGGTGTTGATCCTGTACCTTATTGTTCATCGCCCTCTCACTATGCCTGGTGTTATTGTCTCCCCTTTTTTAAGGTTCATTCGGCGCAGGGTGGCTGATCATATCACCGCATCGAAATATCATGAACTAGATGAGATCGCCGCGTATCTCAAAGATATAGAGGGTGCGGTTCACAAAGCTGAGCTGGAGCGAGGGGACGACATTCGAGTCTCCGAATGGCTGCGTAGTCTCCAGGAGGTGCTTGAAGAGGTGGATAATTTGGTAGACGAGGTGCAGATGAATGAGATGATGATGAGTAGCAACAATCAAAAAAGCCAGCTGATGCCAGCACAGGTTTCTTTTTCATTGTCTCGATTTAATCCTTTTTCAGAGTCAAAAAGTTTGGCTCAATCATTCCAAGCTATTACTTTGCTGCTAATTGGCTTGTTAGATAATGGGATATTTTTGAGGGATTACATAATAGAAAAATTGCCCGTCCGACAAGAAGACTTCAACATGCCCTTTCTTTTGGGTATTTCTTCAGGTATTTTCGGGAGAGAAAGAGATGAAGCAGCAGTCATAGATCTAATATTGAAATCTGTTGATTCGAGTTCTGTTGTGAGAGTTTCAGTTGTCCCGATAGTTGGGTTTATTGGCGTTGGCAAAACAGCACTTGCACAGTTAATTTACGATGATCCGAGGATACAACACATATCTGATCTCAAATTATGGATTTATCTCCCACAGGGATCCGATGCTGTTTTGTACATAATTAAGCAAGCCTTGACACAGTTGGGAGGAGCAATTCAAGATGACAGAGATGCAGAACAAATGAAGACGGAACTCCACAAGTTGATAGCAAAGAAAAGGATTTTTATTGTACTAGATCATTTCGAGGATAGCAATGTGCATAAGAGAGTGTTGACACTTGTACAAGATATGGCGTCCGAGGGAAGTGCCATTATTGTGACAACCCGATCACGCAGAGCTGCTTCTTTGATTGGGACCACGCCTCCATACCAATTGGATGCTCTTTCGGAGGACGCTTCTCGTCAACTGCTGACAGAATGTTCTGGCCTTGATCTTCAAAGTTATCCACGGGTGGTACCTGCTGTAAGGGACATGGTGAAGTGGTGCAATGGAGTTCCTTTGTTTATGAAGGCAGTAGCATTACGTCTGAAATATGTAACACCTGAGATGCATCAAAGATATAAACAGTTATATCAGGATCGTGGCTTTGGATATCTTATTGCATCCAAATTCAGCTCCGAATATACACCATATTTAGATGATTGTATCCGTGTATGTGAGAAATACTTGAGGATGCCCCTTGAGTCCTTCCGCTTGCAAAAAGCTTGTGGATTAAGTGTAGAAGCCTTATCATGTGTCTGGATGGCACTTGGCTTCTTATATTCCGATGATCCTACTCTACAGCAACCCGAACACATCGCAAGCAAGTATCTTGGGGACATTTTAGAGTGTAGTCTCTGCCCTGATGGCGAATATGCACCGGGTGGTGTTGTAAGTCGCATCAAATTCAACGATGCCCTGCTTGACATTGCCACATTCTGTGCAGATGTAAGGTGGGAGATTATGCCAAGGCACAGTTCATTTCAAAAAGATGAACACATTCCTAGATACGTAGTTTGGGACAAAGATGATCTATCTGCAGCATCCATATCGTCTCCCTTGAATAAAGTCCGGCTCTTCATTCTCTGCAGTAGGAGACAAGCTTCAGCAAGATTGGTAAATGATATAATATCTGGTTTCAAATGCTTGCGTGTACTCGGCTTTGGTGGATGTAATATTGAGATGCTTCCGGATTCCATTGGCGAATTGAAGCATTTAAGATATCTTGATGTCGGAAGAAATGCTAGGATGACAAGGTTACCGGATTCAATCTGTGATCTGTGGCATTTACAAACACTGTTCCTTCACGGTTGTTCCCAACTCGAAGAACTACCAGCTAACCTAGGGAGGCTCCAGAATCTACGCTATCTCACTTTGACAATCCTAAAGGAAAGTTTACCAAAAGAAATGGGACAACTCGTCTCTCTTCGGAAGTTGGGTCTTTCTAGATGCCCAAGGCTAGCTTCCCTTCCAAGCAGCATCAAAAAACTCAAGAACCTCCAGACATTAGGCATTGTTGATTGCCCAGTTTTGGACCTAACAGCCCCTTCTTCAGTTGAAGGCTTGAAGGGCTTGGATGCTATAAATACACTCCTCCTTTCGCATCTCCCAAAATTTGCGGGTTTGCCCGCAGACCTGGGAAGTCCGAGTGTTGCTATGAAGCATTTAATGATACAGTCATGCCCAAGTGTCACAGAAACAAGATGGATTGCCCAATTTAGGATCCTGCGCTCGCTTACAGTTGAAGATTGTCCAAAACTACAGGATTTAGCGTTGACAGATGCGACTTCTCAACTCGACCACTTGTGGGAGCTGGTAATCAGAAGGTGCCCAAGCTTAGGCAGCACAGCATGGATTAGGCAGTTCATATCCCTTCGATCGCTCATAGTAGATGGCTGCCCAAAGCTGGTGGAATTAGATACTGGCTTTTCTGAGCTCAAAAACCTGGAGAGAGTGGAAATCAGGAGGTGCCCTGGGTTGTCTAAATGGTTTGCAAGCCCTGCTGGGAAGGCCTGGCTTCGTATTGTTCATGTTCGAGCGGTTGAGCTCGATGGAGTGCATTTGAAGTACTCTTACCTCACACTCATGTAGCTTTGTATGGGAGTGTGGTGTGGGTAAGCTCCCGCAGGCAAACACTCATCATCACTCGTCTTGCATGGCTTGGACTCGTCACAACGGGTCTGGAGTGCCCTGGTTGCTGCTGTGTTATCCCTTGCTATGTTTCTCTTCTTTTCTGTGCTGTGTTCTGCTGTCCGGTTTTCACTTGTTGTTGCTCATTTTTGTTGGCTTGATTCTTATTTACATTTCAAAAGAAAAAGGGAAAAAAATGGAAAAAAAAATGGAAAAAGAGATTGATTGTTGGCTAATTGCTACTTGAATGTTCCCTTATTTTGTATGGTGTTTCTTGTTTTGGTTACCACTGGTATGCTTCTCCATTCTATTCTTTATTTAAATTTTATTACAATTCTGAAACAAGTGTTTGTTTGCATTTTTGTTAATGTATTTTCGGTTCTGTATTGTTTTGTAATTGTTCTTCTTTGGTTCCTTCACTGCCAGTGATGGGTGGGGAAAGTTTGTTGGAGTATTAAGGTTTCAGCGGTTTCATCACTTTCATGTATTGTAATCTCAAGTTGAAATAATGAAAGTACTGCTTTCTTTTTTGGGTGTGTGACATATTAGCTCAGCTTTCATGTTAATCAATCTTAGACAGTGATGATCCGAGCCCATACTCGGAAAATTTTCCATATATCAGATCCGATATCTTACTAATCCGACCACTAACTACATCAAGCAAAGCCAACACTCGGTGAGGACTTTGGGAAACAATTTGTGTGTGATTCAAAGATGGACTTTCGTAACTTCGTTGATATCAAGGTTGTTGTAAAAGCTTGGTTTTGATGTAAGATCTAAGCCAGAAATGACTAGATCAATCAACAGAAATGAATAAAAGCAAGCATAGATAAATGAAACAGTGAAAATATGCCAAATGAAGCCATTGCTTCTTTAGGGTTTTCCTTGCAGCTCAAGCTGCTGTAAATGTCTCTCACACCTTCCAAAATAACTAAAATGAAGTATTTATACTACTAGGGAAATAGCTAGGAAGCTTCCCACGCAGGGGAATTATTGGATGACAAAAAAAAACAGAAAATGAAAATGCATATAAAGACAAAAGTAGCAAGCTGGCAGTGAGCAGAGGACCATAATGCATTATCTGTTGTGAGGTGCCATAATGCATTATAATCTAATATGTTGCTACTCCTTAATACCCCCTCCTCAAGTTGGACTTGATGAAGCATCAACAAGTCCTAACTTGGCAAGGAAAAACTTGAATTGATCTTCTCCCAAGGCCTTGGTCATGATATCAGCAACCTGCAAGCATGTTCTGATATGAGGAGTTTGAATAAAGCCTTCAAGGACCTTCTCCCTAATAAAATGGCAATCCACTTTGATATGCTTTGTACGCTCATGAAAAACTGGATTAGCTGCTATATAGATTGCAGATTTACTATCACAATGCAGAGGTATAGGGAGAGTAGGATGAATGCTAAGATCTTTGAGCAATTCATGTATCCACACCAGTTCACTAGCAGTCTTAGACATGCTTCTATATTCAGATTCTGCAGAAGACTTAGAAACTGTCAGCTACTTCTTTGTCTTCTAAGACACTAAGGAATCTCCAAAATAAACACAGTATCCAGTCAAGGATCTTGCACTGTAAGCACAGGCAGCCCAATCTGCATCACAGTAGCCTGTGATGTTGAAACTGTTATCTCTTTTAAGGAGTAAACCAACACTGATAGTGCCTGCTAGATATCTCACAACATGCAGTGCAGCAGTCATATGAGGCTCTCGAGGGTTACTCATAAATTGACTTAAATGTTGAATAGCATATGACAAGTCAGGCCTAGTTAGATTGAGAAACAACAATCTCCCAATAAGCCTTCTGTATCTCTCTGGATCATGGAGAGGTTCTCCCACATCAGTAGACAACTTGAGCCCTCGAGGAATAGGAAATCCACTTGGCTTGAAGTTCATCATCTCACAGTCATCAATTATATCAAGGATATACTTCCTTTGATGAAGTGATATCCCAGCTTCTGATCTTGTTATCTCAAGGCCTAGAAAATATCTTGCTAGACCAAGATCTTTGATAGTGTAGGCCTTGTGCAAAGCATCTTTAACAGATTTAATAACAACATCATCATCACCTGTGATCAGTAAGTCATCTACATAAACAAGTGCCACAATTTGTCCCTTTGGCACTTGCATAATGAATAAGGAGTAGTCACTCCTAGATTGAGTGAAACCAAAAGAGACAAGGAAATGAGTCAACTCAGTGTTCCATTGTCTTGAAGCCTGCTTCAGACCATATAAGGATTTTTGAAGCTTGCAATACTCACCAGGTTTAGCTGCAAAACCCTCAGGAGGGCACATATATACTTCCTCCTCCAATGTGCCATGGAGGAAAGCATTATTAATGTCGAGCTGATACACTTTCCAATCCTTCTTAGCAGCCAAAGAGAAAATAAGCCTTACTGTGGCAAGTTTAGCAACCGGAGAAAAAGTATGCTTGTAGTCCTTTCCTTCCACTTGAGTATAGGCTACAAGCCTGGCTTTATACCTCTCAACAGACCCATCTGGTCTGTACTTAATCTTGAATACCCACCTGCATCCAATGGGTTTATGGCCTGGTGGCAGAGGTGCCATTGTCCATGTCTGATTCTGTTCAAGAGCCAACAACTCTCTGTTCATAGCTTCCTGCCAAAAAGTGCTCTTCACTGCAGTCTTGTAAGAGCTTGGCTCAGCAACATTCACCATATTAGAAAAAGAAGTAACAAAATCTTTTGGACAATCTTCAAGGTCTTTTAAGACCTTTGTGAGCAAAGCACTTGCTCTTGGCCCTGAGGTAGCAGTACATACAAAGTCATTGTACTTCCCTGGCCTTGTAACATTCCTGACAGATCTCCTTAGAGGTGGAAAATCAACAGGATTTAGATTAAGTTGTCCTGTAGTAGGATCAACATTTCTCCATGGATACCCATGTGTCTGCTCAACTCCAACATTAGGTGATAAAGACATCTCTGAAGATGATGGCTCACCACTAGTGGTTGGCATCAACATTTCATGACTATCAAAATCAGCAGCTGGATTAACAAGAGGCAAACTAGGAGCATCACTGACAATCTCCTTGACAGAATTGACTTCCCTGAAGGGAAAGATTTCCTCATTAAAAATCACATCTCTACTGACAAAAATTTGCTTAGATTCCAAGTCATACAGCCTGTGTGCCTTCTGAGCATGTGGATATCCCAACAAAATGCACCTTCTTCCTCTGGCAGCAAATTTATCTCTCTTAGAATGCTCCACTGGAGCATAACAAAGACACCCTATGATTCTTAACTCTTCATAGGACGGCTTCCTTTGAAACAACACCTCATAAGGTGTTTTCCACTTCAAAACTGCAGTAGGCAATTTGTTGATAACATGTGTGGCAGAAAGTATGCACTCACTCCAAAACTTAATAGGAAGGTTGGCATGTATTCTCATGGCTCTTGCAGTCTCAAGGAGATGCCTGTGCTTTCTCTCAACTCTACCATTTTGTTGAGGAGTATATGGGACACTCCTCTGATGAATTATGCCCTCTGAAGCCAGATACTCAGCACACTCCTTATGAACAAACTCTGTTCCATTATCACTCCTGATGCACTTCACCTTTCTGTTAAACTGTGTCATAGCATATCTAATAAAATTTCTCACATTCTTGAACACTTCAATCTTATCTTTCAACAAGAAGGTCCAAGTTGCCCTACTGTGATCATCAACTATAGTTAAGAAATACTTGGCACCAGTGATGCCATGTGTCCTATAAGGACCCCATAAGTCAACATGTATCAAATCAAAATTGTGCTCAGCAATAGAATTACTTAATTGAAAAGGCACTCGATGGTGCTTAGCCAAAATGCAAATGTCACATGACATATCATCCATGTCAAAATCATTCATAAAACTCAAATGTTTCAGTTTGGATACTGAAGTATGTCCAAGCCTAGCATGATAGACATCTAAGCTTATTTTAGTAGTTGCAAAAACAAAAGGAGTACTGCTGACATTCCTGCTTGCAAGCTCCTTCATAGATTCAAGCTCCATTCCTTGAAAAACTTTATAGAGTCCTCCCTTTCTGTAACCTCTGAGCAGAAGGCTTTCACATCCAGGGCCCTGCAGAGTGCAACCATATCTATCAAACACTGCTTTGAAATCTGATTCATCAACAAGTCTCCCAACTGAGAGCAAATTATGCTTGAAACCAGGTACAATGAGAACATTCTCAAGAGTTATATGCCTTGACAACAAGACCTTTCCTGACTCAATAACATGAATAATGTGGCCATCTGGCAGCCCTACATAAAATGGTTGAGATAATCTCCTTCTGTCATGAACAAGAGATTCATTGCTCACCATATGATCACTGGCACCTGTATCAACAATCCATTCTATGCAATTCTCTTCTTTATTAACAGAATTCACAGTGGCAAAGCAAGATTTACCTGCATAGTTGACTGAGGAAGATCCATCAACATGATTCTTCCCTTTCATCATCTTGAAAACTTCCTGGCAAACAGCATTCACAAGTGCCTTATCAAGGCCTGAGTCTGATCCTCCCTTTTGTTGTTTGTCCTCCTCAAAAGGATTCTCCTGCTCATGCATCCCTGCAGCATTGGCAGACACTTTGTTAGAGTCCCTTGGACCTTGATACCACTCTGGATAACCATGAAGCTTAAAGCATTGCTCCATGTAATGCCCTTTCTGGTTGCAGAAATTGCATTTTCTGTTTGCCTTATCAGCCTTATCATATCTAGACTCATATCTGTTCTGCCCTTCCTTCTTAAATTCTCTTCTCTCTGAACTTTGTCCACCTTGATAAGGTGTCTTAGAAAAATTCCTGCCATACTGCTTGTTAGCTGTTAAAGCACTAGAGTCTTGTGGTGTGGATTGAGAAATATTTCCCCCTTTCTGGCTCTCTGCTTGGGAGATTAGATAATAGGCTCTGTTGAGATTAGGAATAGGATCAGTAGATAATATCTGACTCCTCACAGCTTCATAGCTCTCATTTAAACCCATCAAAAATTGCATCAATATGTTTCTCATCTCAGCATCCTTCAATTTCTTCTGCAGATCACATCTACAATTGACAATCCCACCACAAGTGCACACTGGGATACCTTCTAATACTTGCAACTGATCCCAGATAACCTTCAACTTATTAAAATATTCAGCAACATTAAGATTGTCCTGGACAATCATGTTCAGCTTCTTCTTAAGGTGAAAAATTAAAGGACCATTAGAATGACCATATCTCTCTACGATTTCATCTCATAACTGTCTGGCTGAATCAACATAAATAAAACTCTCCTTAATAGAGCTAGTCATAGAATTAAGCAGCCATCATCTCACCATGAAATCTGCCCTTACCCATTTTTGAGATTCAGCAGATCCTTCAGGAACAGGTCTAGCACATGACCCATCAATAAAACCAAGCTTATTTTTAGCCCCTAATGCCATCATTACCCCTCTCATCCATGGTAAGAAATTGATTCCATCAAAAACAGTAGTGACTAACTGAGCACCTGGATGATCAGAGTTAGCTAAGAAGAGAGGATCACCAAAGTTACCTTGCAGTTCATTGTTGGCCAAGACAAACTGAGGGGGGTTCTGTTGTGCCATCTTAGAATAAAATCAACGGAAACGAGCCTGTCGCTCTGATACCATGTAAAAGCTTGGTTTTGATGTAAGATCTAAGCCAGAAATGACTAGATCAATCAACAGAAATGAATAAAAGCAAGCATAGATCAATGAAACAGTGAAAATATGCCAAATGAAGCCATTGCTTCTTTAGGGTTTTCCTTGCAGCTCAAGCTGCTGTAAATGTCTCTCACACCTTCCAAAATAACTAAAATGAAGTATTTATACTACTAGGGAAATAGCTAGGAAGCTTCCCACGCAGGGGAATTATTGGATGAAAAAAAAAACAGAAAATGAAAATGCATATAAAGACAAAAGTAGCAAGCTGGCAGTGAGCAGAGGACCATAATGCATTATCTGTTGTGAGGTGCCATAATGCATTATAATCTAATATGTTGCTACTCCTTAATAGTTGTGCACGCCTCAATTGACTGTCGTACGTCGCACCAACCGTAGAGGCGTCAGCTGAGTTTAGCAGCCACTTCCTGTTGCTGCAATGTAACCGGACTCAACGACACACCGCCAATGGATTAGCCTCAGCATCCTCAGTGCATTGATGGTACAAGTTGCATCATATATACTAGTTTGCATTTGGATTTATAAGCGAAGGGCACTAAATTTAACATACTACATTAGAGGCAACGTACACACTATTTTTTGCGAAGTCTACAAGTAGATTAATTAATTAGTTACATACAACTAGGTGCCACAACAACACTTTAATCGATCATGGTATATTCTGCTTCCGCAACGCAAAATCAATGTCAAATCCGTCACCTGAATCTGCATTCAAGCAAGTAAAAAATTGGCTGATGTTTTTCAACTTGAGTAGCCACAAAAGGATAATAAACAAAAAATAAATTTGTAAATCATCAGTCATCACCATCTCTTCTCAGCCAAGAAATGCATCACCTTAGGCAGTATCAGCGTCGAATCATGGCCTCCCCCTTCACACGTACTTGGGCATATATACTTTCATGAACTGCATTTGTCAAGACCCTAAGGCATCATTACAGTTTTGCATCCTAAAAGACTACTCCGATAAGAATTTATTCAAACTCAAAGGCAAATACTGCCCCCAGGTGGCACAGGGACCCCTTGAACTAGAACTGTAAACTGATGAGGTTGGGGTTTGGAGGAATAGTGAATTTAGTAGACAATTCGAGTATCAAATGCATCCTCTCTTACTCTCTATTCCTAAGGGAAAGAAAGAGAAAAGCCAAAATCTCATCAGGTATTTCATTACATGACTTTCGAAAGAGAGAACTTGCATAATAAAGAAGACCACAAACAAAGACATTGACCAAATACACAGCACAAAAGTGAACCCATGACCTACCAAAGCAGCTGTGGTCATTCACCAATAGCTTGTATAAGCAAGAATAGATTACAAAGTAGCCAAAGGGTATTCGAAACTGCCTCTTTCCCCTCAATCTCCCTAACTCCTTGAGAATTTAAATAATGGTGGCCTCTATGGAAAAACCCCAAATTCAGCTAGGTTTCGAGCCACCGATGAACAGTGTCCTCTAATACCCAGTGTATAAGGGAGCAAAAATCATGAGCAAAGAGACATCTCCGGGCTCTGGACGACGGGCTATTAGCCTCACTCCGACCCCGATCACAGCTGCAAGCAATGCGAACACAACCTCCAAGATGACAGTGTTAGGGACTCTACCCAAAAGCACTGCTCCTCCTCTTCTTCAAATGGATAAAGAGAACTCGACTGCAACTAAATTTCCACCAGGTTCTTCTCCCTCATCTGTTTTTCGTCCATTCAGTACTGCAGAGGTAACTCACTCTTCCTCCCTTCCCTCGGATCTTGCCGGGTCCTCTAGGTTAGCAATTGACATGAAGAAGATCCCAATGAAGGGACAAACTGAGTGTTTAATTCCTTCTACTGAATTACTATCTACTGCCCTGAAGATCCCAAAGGAGGGACAAAATGATGATTGTTCTGTTGCTCATTCTTGTTCTTCTCTTTTACAAGTAAATGTTGAAAAGATCCCTAAGGAGGGACAAATGAATATGAGCAATGCAACTAATGAATCAAACCAAAAACTGCCTGAAATTAAAACTCTAACTGTCATTACTGCTGAAACCGAGACAATAGTTGTTGATGTTTGTCAATCTGCTGGCTCTGTGATAGTCTTTGCTATGGCTTCTGATGGATGTAACTCAACAAGTGCCCTAACCCCTAACCAGTCAATCCCTGCAGGCCCCATCCCTCCTCCCAACCCCTCTAGCAGTATCCTAAACCCTGAGCCTACTCCAGCCGAGGCTTACAGAGCCACTCCTCCTCCAAAGACAGTACAACCTACCCAAGCCAGAACTCCCATTACTCAACAGCTCCAAGGTGCCTGGGCCACAAATAATGCTCTTACAGGAAGAACCTCTAAAGGAAAGGGTTTCAAGCTTTCTTACCAAAAGTCAGGGGAGGGGGATGTAGTCAAGGCCAGTAGGAGTGAATGCCTTATCTTGGAAGAAGCTTGGGGATATGCCTTAGTAGGGTATGTGGTTGGCAGATTCCCTGGGTTCCAGGCTATAGGTAAACTAAAGGAAACCTGGCCAAAACATGAATTCAATGCCCAAGGGGGTTGGTTTATGTTTAAATTTTTCAACGAAGATGATAGGGACTCTGTACTGCTAAAAGGACCATTTACAGGACCGGGGTATACTCTACTGCTTAAGTGTGTACCAGAGAGATTCACCTTTGATAAAGCCCTATTTTCTAGCCTCCCAATCTGGATCAGAATTCACAAGTTACCCACTGAATTTTGGACGCCTGTGATGTTACAGAAAATTGCTTCTAAAATTGGGGATCCAATCATGACTGATGGATATACAGAGCACAGAACAAAGCAGTTGTATGCTAGAGTGTTGGTTGATATGGACTGCTCAAAGGAGTTGAAAAGAATGGTGAATATAGAGTTTGATGATGCCCCTGACCACCTGTGCTTTATAGAGTATGAAAACCTCCCACCTCGGTGCAACAGATGCCTAACCTATGGACATGAGACCAACAAATGCCCGGCTGCTAAAGGATCTGCCATCGACAAAGGGAAAGATATCTTATTAGGAAAACAAAGCTCCTCTCAACAGCTCCCCAACACCAATGCTACAGATGAGCCTAACCTCTCCTCTTCCTCTAACAATGATGGCTCCCCTCCTCCTACCCCCCACCCCCCCACCCCCCCACCCCCCCCACTTCCTGATAACATCACAAACTCCACCAACTTCACCTCCTCCTCCCCACCCCCTTCTACAGATGAGCCTAACCTCAACCACTCAATATCAACATCAAACCTCCAACCTCCTCTTCTTTCAACCCCCTCTCCTGATCTCTCCATTGTCAACCCCCCTCACCCTTCTACCTCCTCAGGTCCCCCTCACAGATCATCTCTCAAACCAGCCTCTTCTGTCTCTCGCTCTACCAAAACAAATGTCAAATCTTCCCTCTTTTCCTCAATAGAAAGGATCAACCAAGCCTATCAAAGGAAAAAAGCCTCCCCCCCTCCCCCTCCTCGGGTTGTGGATCTTCATGGAACACAAGCCATCTATAGGGAAGCCCCTTTAAGATTGGAGGAGGAAAAGAAGCAAACTGAGTTGAATGAAGAAGCTGAGAGGAGATCAAAGAAGAAAGTCAGTTTTTCTGATCAGAACAGATTCCATGTCCTTGAAAATATGGAAAATGAGGTAAGTAATCAGAGTCATGAGTTCTTACTTCTAACAAATGGACAAGAGGTGGATCCTGTAGATAGAAATACTAGCAGTGATAAAGGAAAGGAAATCCAGGTGGAAACAGCAAACGACACACACCAGACAGAAGTTACTGAAGTAAGAAGAAGTTGTAGAATCTACAAAAGAAAATCCACTCAGCACCAGAGCACAAAGAGAGATACGAATGAGGCTAATAGCAAAGAGGAACAGAATGAGAAGTATGCAGGAAAAGAGCAGCAAGGTATGGGGCCGGGTCTCCAATACTGGCCAGGAGAAGGACCTGGAGGAGATGTCAAGGTGGATAAAGGGCCTAGCACCCTTATGAAAACGAGGAAATGAGAATAGGATCATGGAATATAAGGGGTTTGAACAGCTCCCTGAAACAAAAAGTTGTGAAGAAATTCCTTAGAGAAAAGAATATTTCTTTCCTAGGAATTGTGGAGACAAAACTGGATGAAAGGAAGCTAGAAGATATCATGAAGAAAGGCTTTCCTCAGTGGAATTTCAAGCACAATTTTGAATACAGTACAGCTGGGAGGATAGTCATAATATGGGATCCTACAAGGGTGGACTTTGCACATAGAAGAAGCACTGATCAGATGATAAGTGGTCAACTGAAATGCATAGTGTCTGGGAAAACTTTTGAGATTGCTCAGGTATACGGGTTGCACACTATAGTTAGGAGAAGGGCACTGTGGAATGATCTTACTCAGGAATGTAACAGCAGACAGGGACCGTGGCTCATACAAGGGGACTTCAATGCTATAATGAGATCATGTGAAAGGAAAAATGGCAATACTGTTTCAGCTTATGAGATCTCGGATTTATGGGATTGTTGTGTTCAATTGGGACTGAAAGATGCAATCATGGTAGGGCAGGAACATACATGGTTTAAGGGCACCAAATCGACAAAGATTGATAGAGTTATGGTAAATGATGGTTGGGAGAGTTCAGAATATTATTGCAAAGCAACTTTCCTTCCTCCAAAGGCCTTTTTTGATCACAGTCAAGTTGTAGTAGAGGTACTGGAGCAGCAGGAAAGGAGAAAGAGAGCATTCAAGTACTTTAACATGTGGGGACAACATGAGGACTTCCAGCAGACAATTACGTCTAAATGGTTGTACCTTAGGGACGACACTGAACAATATCTGCTCTGCAAGAAATTAAAGAATCTCAAGATACCCCTAAAAGAGCTGAATAGAAAACACTTCTCAGACATCACAGATAGAGCAAGGAAAGCTGAAGAAGAATATGAAAGATGTTTCCACGCTCTCAGGGATGACACTGAATCAGAAGAGTTGCTACAGATAATGGAAGCCTCTAAAAAGAAAGCTAGAAGACTAAAGGAAGCTGAATATAAGTTCAACTCTCAACTGGCCAAAGCAAAGCATACATTCCATGGAGACAAGTGTACATCCTATTTCCATGGATTGATGAAGAAGAACATGCGCAGGAATCATATATGCTCTCTAGTCAAAGAAAATGGGATGGAAACCATGTCACTAGAAGAGGTTGCTGACCAATTTGAGATGTTCTACAAAAACCTCTTAGGAACTGCAAGAGAAACTGGTGATATAGATTATATGCTAGTCCACAATGGAGGGGATATTTTAAAAAATGACAGGCATGACTCTCTCACCAAATCTGTTACTATGGAAGAAATCAAGAATGCACTTTGGGATATAGGGGATGACAAGTCACCTGGTCCGGATGGATTCACTTCTAAATTTTTCAAGGACACGTGGGAAACAACCGGGGATCAGTTCTGTAGGGCTGTCAAGGAGTTTTTTGAAACTGGAAAACTGCTCAAACAGATTAACCACACAAGCATTGCTCTTATAGCCAAAAAATCAAATGCTAACACAGTAGGAGACTTTAGGCCTATTTCCTGCTGTAATGTTACATACAAGGTCATCACAAAAATCCTAGCTAATAGGCTTAAACCTGAACTTGTGTCTATTATTTCTCCTGCTCAAATTGGCTTTATTGAAGGGAGGGTTATGACTGAAAATATCATGCTCCTCCAGGAACTAATCAGAAAATATACTAGGAAGAGGATAAGTCCTAGATGCATCCTTAACTTAGACCTAAAAAAGGCATATGACACAATCTCCTGGAAATTTGTTGAACAAATGCTTCTAGCTTTGCATTTCCCTTCTAGGTTTGTTAATTGGATTTTAGAATGCATTTCCACTGCATCATTCTCAATTAATGTTAATGGAAACATGCATGGCTTCTTTAAAGGACAAAGAGGTTTGAGACAAGGTGACCCTATCTCTCCTCTATTATTTGTGATTTCAGTGGATTATTTATCAAGAATCCTTAAATGGTATACTCGGCTTCCAGATTTCAACTTTCACCCTAAATGTGGTTTGTTGCAAATCACTCACTTAGCATATGCAGATGATATAATTCTACTGTCTAGAGGTGACAAAGGTTCAATCAAAACCTTGCTTGACTCACTTGAACACTTTACTGATGTTTCTGGACTTGAGGTAAGCCCAACTAAATCCTCCTTCTTTCTGGCTGGAGCTAAAGCTGAAGACAAGGACTACCTTGTTAGTAGATCAGGTTTCTCACCAGGTGCTTTCCCCTTCAAATACTTAGGCATACCTATTTCATCAGGAAAGCTAACTGTTTCTCAGTTCTCCCCCTTCCTAGATAAGCTTTTAACTAACATTAGTTATTGGAATTCAAAGACACTCTCATATGCAGGTAAGGTGGAGCTGATAAGGACAGTTTTGCAAGGGATCCAAGCTTTTTGGTTCTCAGTTTTGCCATCTCCCTCCACTTTAATTGACAGAGTAAATAGGTTATGTGCAAAATTTCTATGGAAATCACATAGGGTGAAATGGAAAGATGTGTGCCTACCAAAGGATGAAGGTGGATTAGGACTCAAAGATTTGAAGACATGGAACACAGCTTTCCTTTCTAGGCTTTTGTGGGATATTTTGAGGAAGAAAGACAGCCTATGGATAAGGTGGATCCACCACCAATATTTGCAACAAGAGAGTATATGGACATGGGAAGTTCACAAAGTCAATGACTCCCCTTTAATTAAAAAAGTTCTATCTATTAGAAATGAGCTACTAACCCTTGCAGGTTCCGAAGAACAGGCTCACGTACTACTTAACTCATGGTGTCAAGGTGGAAAATATAGAATTAGTGTTGCCTATAACTTTTTCAGGAGAAAAGCAATGAAGCCTCCATGGTGTCCTGTGGTGTGGGACGCAAATATCATACCAAAGCACTCCTTCATCTTATGGTTAGCAGCAAGAAGAAGATTGGCCACAAAAGACAAGATTAAAGCAAGGGAAGTTGACTTAAACTGCACATTTTGTAACCAAGTAACCGAAACACATGAACATATATTCTTTGGTTGTAATTTCTCTGCCCACATATGGTCTCAGGTAAAACAGTGGCTTGGAATCTGGAGGGGAATGACCACATTGCCGGGAGCTCTCAAGTGGATGAAAAAAGAAGCAAGAGGAAGAAGCTGGCAATCCAAAGTGAAAAGAGTGGGCCTAGCTGCTACTGTCTACTATATCTGGAAGGCCAGAAATGAGAAGATTTTTGAGGAAACTACTAAGAGCATGGATGAAGTTATACACCTCATTAAAATCCATGTTTACAAGGTGCTAAATCAACGGTTCTCCCTACATTTTAATGTTGCACCTCTGTTACAGGATGGCCTGCTCAGTGACGATATCACTGGAGAGACAATACACTGAGGAGAAAGGCGCACACAGCAGCCCCTTTTTGAAATATGCTGGATATGGATCAGCAAGTGCATACTGCCTGCAACACACCGTCTGGAGCATAACGAATGTGTGTTGGCAACCTTTTGTCCCTTGTTGCCACACTAATACTTTAGGACTTAAAGTCTAGTTGGTTCGTGTTCATGTTGTCAATGTTTGGTGATTAAGAGGCTTACATATGGATTTAGGGTGCTCAAAGTGTTAGGATGGAACCTCCTTGATGGCCGAGCCGAAGGGGAGGTCTCATGTTAACACTTTTGAGGTGTGTGTCCGACTTCTGATAGCCGCGGCTTGAGGAGATAGGATCCACACAAGGAGATTGTCCCATACCCTCATGGATAAGATTAGGAAGTGAGCCTTACTCACCTTTACGGCCACAATAGAGCTAGCCTCGGATGTAGCCTAATGACCGTTACTAAACTCCTTTTGTACATTTTTAAATTTCCAGCAATATATTTACCTTTTAAAAAAAAAGAATAGAAAAATACTCCCTCCATTAAGCAAAACATGTCATTTTAACAATTTGCACAATTGTTAAGGAGACTAACAAATATGGAGTATATCATTATACTCATTTATTACTCTACTTTTCATTTCTTGGAAACTACAACTATCGTCTACTAATAATTACAAGAGCAATTTTTAAAGTAAATAACAAAATACCTAAAATGACATCTTTTACTCAACATGAATCACAATCTAAAATGACATGTTTTACTTTTTTTTTTTTTTGAAAATGACATGTTTTACTTAATGGAGGAAGTATATAAATATGTAATGCAAGCAAATCAGGCATAATCTGAAGTATAACGTTTCCTTTAAAGCTCGCGTAAATTCCACAAGCGAAGAATGTGATCTCACCTTACCTGTTTGAGCCACTATCTACATTAGTAATTGTGAATATATTCGCAATACTGAATTCCGCTAGCTGATTGCCAGACAATTTATTGGAAGAAGAACAAAGACTCCAATAATCCCAGCAAAAGCAAACACTCTTAAAACTGCGTATTGAACACACGAAAATGCAGTCAGTGAATACAATTACAGAAGCAAAGAGGAAATACTAGTGAAAATTCGGTTCCAGTTGAAAATCCTTCTTAAAGGCACCAATGCCCAACTGATCACAAGTAACTAATTGCCTGAAGATGATAACCCTGATGAAGACTACAACATCCAAGCCAGAAAGTGACAGCAATTCATCCTCTGTAAGCTGACACGCTCATTTTACCCAACCATGTGATGAAAGTAGCCGATCAATATGGAAGTGACAACTTTGCTCAACTCTTTTTCAGCCAATAAACGCAGCTCATACACTTCTCTGAGTCGCTCCGTGGTCTCTTCCTCCTTTATCTTCAGCACCAAAAATCAAACTATCTTTGCAGGTAAGGGCAGTGCAAAATCATTGCTAACAACACTTAATTTACATTTTCTCCATGGGGTGCTTTAAGGGAAGCCTACAGAAAAGATCATCTTCTTCCCTAAGAAAGACATCTGCATATATAGTTTGAATGTGTAAAGGGGTTTAGTCTGAGCCTCCTGTCCTTGTTCATAAGACGGTACTCTATTTGCCCCAAACTTTGCAATCGCCAGCGACATGTTATTCTATACATGCTTGATATTTTGTGGCATCCTATGTTATCTGGCTAAATTTTGGTACCGACTCACATACACTGACTTTAACATGGTGCGTAACCCACACCGTTTGCAATGAGGTTTGCATTTTGATTAACAAGAACACACAACTGAGTTTTTCATAGGTTACAGAGCTGCAAAACCAGCAGAAATCAACACGGGCAATTTAACACTTTGCCAGTCTCCACATCAAAGCATAATACAGATGTCTATCGACACAACAAGGCGTTTCGTCTCTGCTTCTTATCTAGATGTTTTACACAATACAACCACTTTGATACAACAAACAACAAACTCTGAGATTCCCCAAGCTAATGCAGGATTCCGAGATTTGAAAAACAAACAGCAAAGGCAGGACAGGGATTTTATTCATCAGCATTGGAGTATCCACTGGATTCAGAAGGTTCACCATAAGCAAGCTCCGGTCCTTTCACACATTTCGGTTTTTTTTCTTTCTTTCTTTCCGGGAAAATGACCTTATACTTGAATTTACTTGATTGTTTTTTCCCCTTCTATCATCTCAGGAGCATCAACCTGCAATGTGTAGATTACAAAGTAGCCAAAGGGTCAAACTACAGCTGCAGGACAGGATAGTGCAAGATTATTGCGAAAGTAATAAAAAAAATGAAACAATTCATTTCCAAATAAGTTCAAAATCAACTGATCTTGGTTCCTTTATATACTTCTTTCATCATCAAGTTTGGTGTATAATAAATTGATCAAGATGAGATATAGACATTGCAAAAAAATCATACAAAAAGCGTAATAATTAAATAACTTGTGAAAGAGTCTGCACCATACTGTATGAAGCAACTCGGCGAAAATGAAGTGGGAGCAAAAGCATAATATGTTTATAGCTCTGTTGTATCGTTTCCATCACGAAGTGCATCACTGTCAGTTGCCAGTTCAAGTGAAGTCGCTTGCAGGTCTAGAGGCAGCAATAGGTCCATGAGTGGGTGGTGGCCTAGTCGGTGGTGGCCTAGTGGGCCTACCTCTATTTCAGCATGAGTTGGAAACTTCACCTCCAGTCGCCAACAATCTATGACCAATGGTTCAATATGCCGCAAGTGATAAGCTGTAGTCATGTCCAATTCCTCCAAGTTGCTCAACAACCGAAGTGTCAGTTGAGTGAGTTGGGGAAAGCCCAAGGAAAAGGTCATCTTTTTTCCCAGGAAAGACTCATGATCAAAACACAAGTATATCAGGCCAGGAATATTCTGCAATACAGAAATAGGATCCCCT
The DNA here is from genome assembly GCA_963922045.1 of Persicaria maculosa. NCBI lineage: Eukaryota > Viridiplantae > Streptophyta > Magnoliopsida > Caryophyllales > Polygonaceae > Persicaria > Persicaria maculosa. The sequence continues at coordinate 55,100,002 of OY998268.1, forward strand.
TCCAGTGCTGTGTGTTTGAGTGTCAAGGCCTTCAGACAGTTAGGAAACATCCCCTCAAGTAAGGGGTCTGAAATCCTCCCCTTTATTGTCATCTTCTTCAGATACTGACATGTCGATAGTATGGTTGCATTACTGTTGAGAATCTCACTTCTAATACTCAGGTCTAGAGTTGCACCCTTCAGTTTGAGTTTCTTATCCAATTCTCTCACTGTCAACAATGTCTGGATATCATTTATCAAGATTCGCCTCAGATTTTTCAGCTCAGATATGCATTCCAAATTAACACTTCCCGTGTGCAAGTTTGCCAATGTCTGCAAATGATCCAGCCCACCCAACTGCAGCTTCGGAGACACAGAGAATGATTCAGGCAGAAAGAGATGTCTCAAGTGGTCGAATGTGAATAGATCAGCCTGTATGGTGAGTGTTACCGTCACTCGCAAATCAAGGGTCTGTAGGTATTTTAGTTGTTTAATTTCCGTGGGGAGATTAGTCACTTGTGTTCCTTTTAAGCTTAAATATCTCAACTGAATTAATTTTCCAACTTCCACAGGCAGTGCTTCTTTGATCATCTGCATGCCTTCGAGATCTAAGATCCGAAGAAGGCGAAAGTGATTGCAAAATTTTTTAAAACACTGCCAGTTATCGTCCCCAGCTGTACTGATCTCTGGAAAGAAGAGGAGAGATTTGAGTGGGTCATCTGTAGGTGCTGGTTCATAAGGAATCTTCATGTCACTTTGATTTAAGTAAACAGCCAAATGCTCGATTTCTTTTGATGCTTGTGCTGATGGTCTAGGCTGATCAATTGGAGGCACATGTTCCTCTCTTTGCTTTCCCAAGCACAGACTTTGAAGCCCACATTTCCAAATCCTTCCAGTAGCACCCCTTCCATCTGATGCTGAAGCCGACAACTCAGCTTGATGAAATCCTTTCTCGTCAGCTTTTTCAACGCAGAAACTTCGCATGGTAATTTGGAGGTGACAGGTGCAGATCCTTCCATCGAGGCCCCTTTTCCCTACCTGAACCATGCCTCTTTGCACTAGCTCATTCAAGTAACTTGCCGCGACATTTTCTAACATTTTTTCTACCTCACCACCACTTTCTTTTCTCTTCTTTGATGAATTTCCCTCATCTTTTAATCTTATCAATCCTGCTGCTATCCACAAATTGTACAATTTCCTTGTGGATATCTCTGTATTTTCTGGGAAGTTTGCTAGATAGAGGAAGCAATCTTTCAGGTGAGTTGACAAATCTTCATAGCATAATGCATATAAATCCGGTTTGGGCCATTCACCTTCTAACACAGCCTTGTCTTCAAAGTTCTTCCATTCTGTTAGGGATTTCTTCATTGCAAGCAGTCCGGCGAGCATTATAATTGAGTGTGGTTGGCCTGAACAATGTTCAAGCAGCCGGTTTCCCAATTCATCCTTTTTATCACCTGAAGATAACATCTACATTAATCAAAAGAGCCATGAACTGAACATGTGGAGCATCCATATAAAGTACAATTTTGATAAGATAAAACATTGATGTTACTAAGGAAACCTCTTAAACACTTGTGCTAAATATCTTTCAAAATATTCCTTTAATCAAAATATATAATTGTCAAGGAAACAATAATTAAAAAATGCTATTAATCTTAATTTTGTCAATGAATTACTAACTTTCATTTTTTGACATTTATAAGTCAAAATTCATATTTAATTTAATATTCAAGTCAGAGACGTTAAGTGTATAAAATAAATATTAAAATAAATTATTGATTTTTTTTATAAGCTAGGAAGATACTTGATAACCCTAACTAATAGAGTAATCTATATCTATCTATCTATCTATACCTACTTACCTACCCATCATCTTATGCTAATGATATCATGATATGTGTCAAATCATCATCTCATGCTAATTATAAAACATAAATGATATGTCCCCGCCTCTTCCATCTCTGAGGTTGAGCCCATTTGAATAACTCTTACACCCAAGCAAGAGCTAAAGGGGTACGGAGTAAATATTAAAGTAATACAAAAATTGCATGTTTTTTTTTAAATAATTTTTACTAATTTTAGAACTAAAGTAATACAAAAAAATTATAATAAATTATAAAGTTTATTTATCTTCGATAGTGCAGAGTAAATATTAAATAATAAAGCCATGAGTTCAAATTCATTTGCCTAAATTTTTGTTCTATTAGTGTTTTCAATTAAAATGACAGTTAAAATAATTAATTTAATTAAGGTTTGTTTTAATTAATATTTTTTTCTAACATTCTTTCTCGTAGATGGGTATAAACTATAAAGAAAAATTCTTAAAAAAAAATTGAGTCTCCCTTATAAAACAATTTTGAATTTTCAACTCTATAATGTAAGTGTTTAGATAACTGAGTCCTTGAAGGATCTCAGAGGAGCCTACTCCTGTATATATATCATTGGGTGAAAACCCTGAGGGTACAATCGTAAATATGTACAACTCTATCTAAATCATATATACGTGCTAACATCCTCCCTCAGTCGCAGCTAGAGGTGAGCGAATAGCAAGACTGGAACGAAAAGAAGTAAAAAGAGGAGTAGGTAATCCTTTTGTGAAGATGTCCGCATACTGATAGGCAGAAGGGACATGTAACACTCGAACCTGGCCTAGAGCGACCTTCTCTCTGACGAAATGTATATCAATCTCGATGTGCTTGGTCCGCTGGTGCTGAACCGGGTTCGATGCGAGGTAAACTGCGGAGACATTGTCACAGTAGACCAATGTAGCGGCACGAAGTGGAACGCGAAGCTCGCAGAGGAGGTTGCGTAGCCAGCATGTTTCCGCCACGGCGTTGGCGACACCTCTATACTCAACCTCAGCACTGGAGCGAGATATGGTTGCCTGACGCTTGGAGGACCACGATACCAGATTGTCACCAAGGTAGACGGCGAAGCCAGAGGTAGAACGGCGGGTTTCTGGACAACCCGCCCAGTCAGCGTCTGAGTAGGCTGTGAGAGTGTCGAAGCGGCCGCGACAGAGGTGCAATCCCAGTTCACTGGTGCCCTTGATGTACCGGATGATCCGCTTAAGTGCCTGTAGATGGTGCTCACGGGGATCATGCATGTATAAGCAAACCTGCTGGACGGCAAAAGCAATGTCTGGCCTAGTGAACGTCAGATACTGGAGGGCACCTGCCAGACTGCGATATGCGGTAGGGTCATCAACCTTGGGACTGGAGGCAGCATCGAGCTTGGACTTGCAGTCGACAGGAGTGGTAGCGGGCTTGCAAGACGTCATCCTAGCCTTGTCGACAATCTCAAGGGCATATTTCTTCTGATGAAGAAACAAAGTATCCCGAGTGCGAGTCACAGAGATGCCGAGAAAATAGCTCAGGGGACCAAGATCCGTCATGGCAAACTCTGAACGCAGCAGTCCCATCAGGCGAGACAGTAACGATGGAGAAGATGCAGTAAGCACAATGTCATCAACATACAGCAATAGATACGCCGTGTCAGACCCTGAATGGAAGACAAATAGGGAGTGATCTGACTGACTGCTCCGAAAACCAATTGCACTGAGGTACATGGCGAAACACTGATACCAGGCGCGGGGCGCCTGTTTCAACCCATAGAGAGACTTCCGGAGAAGGCAGACGTGAGAGGGTCGAGAGCGATCATAAAAGCCTGGAGGCTGATGCATATACACAGTTTCCTGAAGGTTACCGTGTAGAAAAGCGTTCTTGACGTCCAGCTGGTGAATAGGTCAGTCCTTAGAGAGAGCGATGCTTAACACAGTGCGTATGGTAGCGGGTTTGACGACCGGGCTAAACGTTTCGTCGCAGTCCACACCAACCTCCTGAGACTTGCCATTGACAACGAGGCGAGCCTTGTGTCGTTCAAGTGACCCATCAGACTTATACTTATGTTTGAACAATCACATGCAGTTAATGATATTAGTGTCCCGAGGCCTAGGAACGAGGTCCCACGTGCCATTTTTAATTAAAGCACTAAACTCATCGACCATGGCGGCATGCCAGTTTGGGTCCTGTAAGGCCTTTTGTGGTGACTTAGGTATAGGTGATATGGGAGTGGATGGGGTGAGGAGGTTGTATTTGGGGTTGGGTTTGACGATCCCAGCTTGAGATCGCGTAGTCATGGTTGGGGCGGGCGCTGCGGGTGGCGGCGGCCGCGGCACTGGGGCGGCTGCTGCAACAGGGGCAGGTGCAACAGGGGGGGTGCGGCGGGGGCAGCGGCGGGCGCAGCGGGATGCGGCGGCCGCGGCACAAGGGCGGCGGGCGCTGCAGGATGCGGCGGCCGCGGCATGTTGGCGGCGGCCGCTGCATTTTGCTCTTGGCGATCTCACATGAAGTGCAAACGCCCGAGGCTTTATTACAAGAAATGAAATTGTTAGAGCGGAGACTTTGAAGCACGTGATCGCCAAGGTGGCCAAGACGAGCATGCCACAAGTCGGAACTAAGGGTGACTAGGGCGGTGGGGGCGGCAGGTGCGGAGTCGTCCGCTGGGGCGAGTGGATAGAGGTCGCCGGAACTATTGCACCGCATTATTGGGGTCCCCGTGCGAAGATCCCTCACAAGGAAACCAAAAGGGTCAAATTGGACAGCCACATGATTATCAATGGTAAATTGACGAACAGAGATGAGGTTTTTGACTATGTCAGGGGCAAGTAGGACGTTGTTAAGGCGGAGGGGTGGGCCAGTGGGGAGGGTTGCTTGACCTGAACCGACAATGGATAGTGGGGCGCCATTTCCGACATAGATGGATGGTAGAGTGCTAGAATTAAAAACAGTTTGTAGGTTACCTGGCGCGTTCGTCATGTGAGAGGAGGCCCCGGTATCCATATACCAGTTGTTGTCCGGCTGCTGAAGTCCCATGGTAGAGAAAGCGGCGGAGAGTATCGGCGGCGGCGGGTAGCCTGCCCACGTCGGGTAGGGGGAGGGCGGCGGGGGGGCATACGACGTATGCTGCGGGTAGGGCGGCGGGGGCTGCGGCGGCCGCGGCATGGTGCTGCGGCCGCGGCATGATGCTGCGGCCGCGGCATGCGGCAGCGGCCGCGACATGTTGCTGTGTCCGCCGTTGTGGCCCCGACGGGTATTCCTCCCTTAGTCATGGCCTCCGCGTTGGTTGGTCGGCCTGGGCTGGTTTGTTGGTGGGTTTCCGGGGTAAAGGTTTTGTGGCTGCGGTGGGGGGTTGACAACGTCACCCATTGGTAGAGGTAGGTAGCGGCGGCGGCAAGAAGGGTGCGGCGGCGGCTAGGGTTTGTGGCGGCGGCGGCTGGGAGCAGCGGCGGCGGCTAGGGTTTTGGTAGAGGTAGGTAGCGGCGGCGGCAAGAAGGGTGCGGCGGCGGCTAGGGTTTGCGGCGGCGGCGGCTTGGAGCAGCGGCGGCGGCGGCTGGGTGTGGGGCAGCGGGTGATGGCGGCTGCCACGGCTGATGGGAGCGGCGGCGGCGGCTGGGTGTGGGCGGCGGCGGCGGGATCGAATTAATTTGTGAAACGAAAAAATTTTAGGGTTTCACAAAGAGGCTGTGATACCATGTAAGTGTTTAGATAACTGAGTCCTTGAAGGATCTCAGAGGAGCCTACTCCTGTATATATATCATTGGGTGAAAACCCTGAGAGTACAATCGTAAATATGTACAACTCTATCTAAATCATATATACGTGCTAACATATAAGTGCTCATATGTTCACAACTGTTAATCTGTTATCATCTTTTATACGTAGTATTTTTATTAGTAAACAACAACTGAGGAAGACCTCATTTGAACATCCTTTATTTTTATTAATTGAGGCATCACATCTTTTTCTGGGTTTGCGCTATTTGACTACCCCTTTCTTACCTCCACCCCACCCCTCGATATTCAACAATGGTGTGCGCCATATGACAACATTTTCTGCCTATATGCAATAGTGGCATATAAATATGCGGCATCATTTAATGATATGACAAAATCTAGTTTGACAAATTGTTTTGAGGGAAAATTTTTAGCCAAATGATGTCATGTGCCAAAAAAGTTATTATTTTAGTATTGTATATGATGATTATGATGATGATGATATATGATATAATAGGATAATATTAGAAATTTTTGTTACCATAATAAAATGATATTATGTAAATAATACTTCTGTAAATAACTTTAAATGAGGAGATGACATGTGTCATAACTTTAAATTGATATGAAGGAATTTAAATTAAGGGGAGGTGTTGGAATGTAATTTAAAGTTCCTAACCTAAGGTCAAGTTAGTTAAGTTAGTTATGTTTGAAATACTTGTAAGTTGTGTAAGTAGCGGTTTAGGTTAAGAGTCGGTTTCTTTTCTTTTGTTAAACCACTATCTAGGAGTTATGTTAGCAAGGTAGTGGTGTAGTGGTGTATCATGCAGTTACTGAAGTTATGGGGTATGTAATTCAGTTTTACAATCAATCAAGGTGTGAGGCAGTTTTATCAATTTTGTGCTCTGTAGTGTTGCTCGGTTCTGTTCTGCGTTCAACAGAGGAACTGTTTTGATTCTCCTGTATTGTTGTTGTTGATCATTGAGTGTGGTTTGAAGATTGATATCTCCTTTGATAAGCTAACATATGTGCAATTTGAAGGACATGATTCATGAATACTAATTCACCTCGACAACATGCATGTTATTTGAAGTACGTAAAAACATACCTTCAGTGCCACTTAGAGCGCCTTCGAGTATGGTCTCAAACAATTCTGCACTTATATCTTGAGATAGAGCCTTCAGATTATGCTGGACTAGATTATTGGGATCCCTAGGCCTAGGGTATGATCTATCAGTAGTGAACAGTACCTTGCATCCATCTGGAATAAGAGTCCCGAAGATCGCATCAAGATCTTCCAAAGAGGAAGCCAAACCAGTCAAGATTACCAAACACTTGTGTCGCTTCATAACATTAATGAGGTCAGAGCTTTCTGAAGAGTCTCTACTGCTTCGAGTGCTTTCAACTGGGTCAAGTTGCCTTAAGAGCTCATTTATCAAGCGTTTGGGAGAACTAGGAATACGTCTGTATGGACAACGAACCCATGCAATAGCATCAAACTTTTCCTTAATCTCTGGTTGAGAATAGAGCCTCTTAGCAAGAGTTGCCTTGCCAATACCACTACTTCCAGATAAGACAACTTTCTTCGATTGATCATCCAACAATAGTTTTACCAATTTACTTGCATCATCAGTTCGCCCAATAAAGAGTTCATCATAATCGACAACACTGCAGGTGGCTCCATAGTAGCTGCAAGTGCCACGATTTTCGATTCCACTAATGCAAGGTGAACACGTAACTTGTACAGATTGGGGTAGAGCATCTGGAATCCTTTTCAAGTTGGCACAGTCCATAATGCTCACTCTCTTTAGTTCAGAGATGGATTCTTCCTCTAGAGTCCAATCCTCCAATTGTGCCAACCCTTGAAGATCTAAAGTTATGAGCTGTGGGAAGCTTCTACCTTTGCAAGTCATCTGTTTCCCAATAAATGAGTTGACACCCAATGAGAGATGTTTTAGGCGGCGAAGGTTTCCCAAGATTATCATAGAATCATCCTCAAGTTCGCAAGACTCCATGTGCAGTACTTCCAAAGACTGGGGAAAAACATATTCTTTGGGGCATGGAATCTTTTCAATCACCTTCAACTGATCAAGGCAATCAAATCTTGACAAAATTTTCGGGTCGGCATCTATCACATTTCCTTTGACACAAAGTGAACAACTCCGGAGATGGCCTGATTTTACAGCTGGTGATTCAACAATGCTCTTCATGCTTTCCACCTCACACACAATACCCTTGATGGTGAGCTTTTTCAGTTTTCTAAGTTTTTGCAAGTCTTCAGCCCTTAAAACTCCAATCTCTAAATTCTTGAGCGTCTCTAAGCAGCTTAAGGTATGAAGGAACACAAATCTGGACTTCTTGATCTTGTAATTTTTTTTAGGAAGAAATAGATGCCTCAACCTCTCCAACTTCCACAAAGTGTTAGGAATTTCTACCGGTGAACCAGAAAAAGATACTCTTAAATCAAGAGTTTGTAGGAACATCAAGCTGCTAATGGATGACGGAAGATCAGAGACATAAGTTCCTTTCAGACTCAAATACCTCAAGTGTTTCATCTTCTTGACATTTTCTGTCAACCTTCCTTTCAAGTGGAGCCCTTCAATGTTCAAGACTCGCAACCACGGAAACTCATTGCAAATACATTTCATCCATTGCTGAGCCACTTTTTCAGGAACTTCTTGTCCAGAAAAGAAAAATAGAGACTTGAGGTACTTGTGAGCTTTAGAGGATAGAAAATCTGGAAGATAGTTCTTGACATCTTTGGCCAAATAGACAGCCATATGAAGCAACCTTGCATGATTCGAGGAAGAAGAGAGATACTGAGGCTCAGCTGAATTAGTGCGATGATCAATCATGTTAAAAAAGTTCTCTGTTGCTGCTTTATGCAAACATACATCTCTCATGAGATCATGGATCCTGACAGATTTTATCCTCCCATTCGATGCTTTATTAATGACTTGGACCATGCCAGCCTGTGCCAATTGACTTAGGTGTTCATTAGCAATATCTTCCAGGGATTCGGTACTTGAAACTCTATCATACGGCCATGTAATGAGGCCCTCAGCCACCCACATCCTACACAATTTTTCAGCTGGTATTTCATCATCTTCTGGAAAGTTCCCTAGATGAAGAAAGCATGGTTTCAAGTGATATGGCAAATCACTGTAACTCAATACGAGTACTTCCATGTATGATTTCCCGTGATCACGACCTCTTCTTAAGTATGAACTGATATTTTCACTCACAAGGCGCCAACCTTCCAAAGTTTCCTTCTTTCTTAATATTCCACCAAGCACAACAATAGCCAGGGGAATGCCATTGCAATTCTTTACCATTTCCATTCCCAATTTCTCCAGTTGATGACCTGTAATGCCAAACAAATAATTCAGATCGAGCAGTTTCCCAACTAAATTGATGAACATATATGTAACTTGATAAGATTTTATAGTGAAATCTGAATATATAGGGTTTTAAATAACTAGATCAAACCTAAAAGCACTAGTTTGCTGACTTTGTTCCATCATCTTTAGCAGCAAAATCAAACAGAAATTCTATACTGCCTTGAAAACAAGGTTGTGTGAACACAAGTACAATGTTACAATGTTTTTATGAAAGCAAAAAGGTTTCTGCAGTAAAAGCTACTTGTATCGATTCATTTGAACTTGCATGATTCAACATCGGAATACAAATAATTGAAAAATGGTTTACCGCCTAGGCAAAAAATCTGTGGACACAAGTACAACGTTTCTTTCATAAATCAAGAAAGTCCACAAAAATACATAAATCAATTATAAGATGTAGAGAAGAATAATCCATAACACACCAAGAGACAGACTTCTCCTCGATCTAACACAGATCCTTGAGAGAGACACACACAAAAGTTTTGTTTGAGTAACTAAATTAATCAATAATGCTTCCAAAATATATATGCTTTTCCTTTTATAGAGATATAATTTTAATTATAGAAGGTTAGTTTAACATGTATACTTTTACAATGATTAATTAATAAAGAGACTATATTTTTCTTTTTGAATAATAATAATACTAATAATAGTAGTAGTAGTAATAATAATAATAATAATATATGTATATGTAGTTATCCATATATTATTTTTATTATGTAGTAAACAAAATATTATTTCGACTAAATAAGAGGGTTAGGAAAATCTATCATTTATAGACTCCAAGTAAGTAATACTAAAATAGGTAATTCTATAATTAAAATCCAACTAACATAAGAGTTACTAAAATAGAATGTACTAAAAAATAGGAAATATATATATTAATAATGACTAATTAATGTTGTTACTTAACAATGAATCACAAAGTGGAGCCTTTTTCTTCCGCTTGAGGATGACATCATTCTCCTTTATTTGAAATCGACCCGTCCCCGAGTCGTCGCCCGGATCAAGATCGTTGTTACGTTTGACCCACAAAAGGCCATCTTTACTCGTATCAATGGTGAGACTCAATTGGAGGGGGACAAGTATGGATGCACCAGTAGATACATGGTGCGGTTTTCGCCACAACTTATATATCAATGCACCCTTGTGTTTTTGGATTGGGACAGTGCTTGCACATGTCTACTTAGACAAGCCTAAGCTCCACATGAACCTCCGCCTGGCTCAACGTACACTCGTCCTTTGCAGGGTGAAGACGGAACAACACTATGTTACGGTATCTTCTTCGACCATCAACCTATATAACTTGAATTGTAGAAATGAAACACACACTCATGGCATGGAGAGATTACCATGACATAAGTGTGGTTGGGATGGACGCACATATGCAAAGCACACCTCGGACTTTTGTCTCTTCCTTCAATGCGAAAACCGCCCAACCCCGTTAGATCCCTAGCTTGTGTTTTTGGAAAAAATGTGTTTTATTAAGAATATGTAGATTCCGCAGCTTGTATTTTGTGAAAAAATGTTTTATTTTGAATATTTATGTTTTGCCACTTGTATCTTTGTACAAATTATTATGCGTATTTTGTGAAAAATACATTTTTTAAGACTTACTCCGTAATTTTTTTACTTAGCAGTACTTTCAAAGTGTTAATTTTTTTCCGATGAAATGTAAAAATAAATTGAAAGTAACTCTTTTTAATATGAAATTGATATATATGTACAAATAAATTGAAATGGACAGTATAATTAATGATGTAATTAACACATCTAAAATACTATTATAATGGAAAACTTTCAAACGGATCTATAGATTTTTTTAAAAAAATTTACTATATAAAGCGAATTCATGATTCGTTTCAAATTACTAAAATTGTAAAATTTTTTACTAAGTTTAAACGAATCTAGGATCTATTTTAATATTTTTTCCCGAATTTAACGAACAGATAATATATCCGTTCGTTACTTTTTTCCCCTTTGATGCACACAATTCAATGATTACAAACACGTATCAACATAAGGCTTCTTCTAGGATCTATTCTATGCGAGTGCACAGGTGCTACTAGTGCATATAGCAGCAACCTTTAAGCATATTGGGCACACAATAACTTGACAATTAATTTAACAGACAAAAAAAGAAAAGGCAGATTTTGGCATACCATCGTCCCCAAACATGTTTGGTCCACCACTCCGGCTCGTGCCTGCATCAACCTCTTTCTCCACATTACTTTGATCAGCAGCCTCTTTAAGATTATTGCTTCCAATTCCACCAGAATTTTTGTCTATGTTACCACCTTCATCCACCCATCCCAAGTTATGTTTAAGCAATTCCCAACTTTCACTGTCTTTAAGACGATCTGGCTTTGGGAGTGCCAAAGAATCTACATGTTTGGCGACATCTTCTTTGCGTGTAGTGAGCAAGATCTTGCTGCCTGATTCCCCTCCATCACGGGGAAATGCAGCCTCTAGAGAATCCCAAACCTTTGTCTCCCATACATCATCTAGCACCACCAAACACCTGTGCTTTTGTAGAACTTCTTTAAGGTCTCTAATCAAGGTTTCATCCTTTTTTCCAGTAAATAAATCTGCAGACTTTGAGGTAAGATTAGCAAGAATTGTCTGTAGGACACGTTGGGATTGGAATTGCTTAGAAATGTAAGCCCAGGCGCAGTAACCAGCAAAATGTGTTTTGATCTCATCATGGTTGTAAACTTTTGTTGCAAGAGTTGTCTTACCTAAGCCTCCCATCCCATATATGGCAACAACTCTCCTATTTCCTTTTGAGCCCAACAACGCATCGACTATAATCTCTGTGTCTTTCTCTAGCCCGATAATTTTCTTATCCTGGAGGTGGGCATAACTCATTCGTTGTTGTTCTAGATCAGGCAGAGCTTCTTGGGTTGTCCTATAAGTCCTCCAGCCATCAGCTGTCTGGATGCCATAGTTAGTCAACTTTGGTGTGAGCTTGGAGATTTCACGTGTCAAAGAGTCAATGCTGGAAGCAACCTGATGAAGTGCCCAAAGTTCCTTACCAATACAGATCCATCTTCCAAACTTGGCAACCCAATGAGTTCGTCTCCTACGGGAGACAACCTCGATGATAAATTTGTCAATAATATCCTCAGTCTCAGCAACATATTCTTTAATCTGTAGCACCCACTGGTCAACGATTTCATCCTTGTTTTCCAAAGCTTCAGCTTTTTTCAAGAAGCGTTGCATCCAAACAAGCTCATTGCGCAGCCCAGCCACTTTGTCTTCGGCGCCCCATAGGTAATTCCCCTCCTCCACCAGGACCTTCCCCAGCGAGTAGGCAGCTAGTTTGACAGCCGATTCTGCCATGCGGTCAGCCTATGCGACCACCAATTGAGACTGTGGGAGTCAGACCGCAATCCAATTAGGTTTTCAGATCACGATTCCTCCAGCCCTATATATTATAAGCTGCGATCAGATAATTCAATTCAATCATTGAATTCAGAGGTTCCTATTGCTCAAAGGCAAAAATGAGACAATCATTGACAAAAAGTTCCGAATTCAGAGGAACAAGGGAACAGTTGAAGTACCTTTAACAAACTCGACCAAGAAATAAGAGCGTCAGTCGGAGCTGCGAGGGACTAGCTATGCTCGGGGGTTCTGATTGTTCTGTATCTCTCTCCGTACGCGGGTAGCATATAATCCGGATTTTTCATTATGGGTGCGACTAGCGTGTTTTTTTTTTTTTTTTTTTTTCAGTTCTAGATACACCGTAAATTTGCATTAACAAGTGCATGTATTGATGTGTATATAGACTGCTATACTGAAAATTGAAGGTAAATTAAGGTTTGGGGTACCAAGTTTCTATCGATGTGGTACCATATACCCTCATTTGGGGGTAGTAATTGAATTTTGTTTGGATCCAACTATTTGATTGAATTCTGGATAAGGTATATAGCAAATGTGAAGACCTAAATAACTGTCCCAACCCCGACCAATGTGGGCCGTTTCCACGTCATATTACTATCCCTTACTATTTGTCCCAACCCCGACCAATGTGCCGCCCAGAAAGAACGCGAAGCGCTAGCGCTATAGAGTTAAATTTGAGAATTCAAGATTATAGAGTCAATATATATACTCCTTCCGTTCGATAAAACTTGTCATTTTAGTTTTTTTTACAAGTTTTAAGACAATTAACAAATGTACTAATTTACCCTCAATTATTACCCTCATTTTTTACTTTATCGAAAACTACAACTAACAAACCATCAATCATATCAAGGGCATTTTTGTAAAGAGAAGGACAAAATACCTACAATGACAAGTTTTTTTTGAACAAAAATAACACCCTAAAATGACAAGTTTTGCCGAACGGAGGGAGTATATATATATATATATATATATATATATATATATATATAGGGAAGGGCTCTTGTGAAACACTAAATAGGGTGTAACGTGTAACATAATTACACGCGTTGGATCGTAATCTAATTAATGGACTAGATTCGTTTGAAAATATCCCATTATAGTTATAGTGGGTGAGTTGTATGGGATTAGAGAAATAATAGGCAGTAATAACTATACATAAATCGGAATGCTAAAATCACGTTAAGCTAGTGTTACTTTAAATTAGGAAGGGTGTAATCAACTAAAATCTTAGACAAATTATCTATACAGGCATGGCGGTTTATGTATATAATATTAATATTAAATCTATAATGTAAGAATTTAGGGAATAATCATTCATTTCAAACATACAAATATTCATTTTACAAATATTAAATAAAAGTAACTATTTCTATTTAGATTTTGATTGATTTGGCAGAAATTATTCATCATGATAACACTAGTAATTAAAGAAATTATTCAGTTCAAACATACTAAATATTCATTTTACAAATGTGAAATATTCATCAAATATGAAATACTGTTTTTAAACGTATGAATTAAATACTTTTAGTATTTGAAGAGAAATAACCTTCCTAATTTTTTTAAAAAAATTATACATATTAAGGGGAAGAGTATAGGAAGGCCAAATTTCCATTTAAATTTACTATTTTAATGCCTTTATTTAATTATGAATAAATAGGCAAAACTAACACCATTTGATATAATTATTACAATGTTTTACTCTTCCAACCTATGAATATATACTTAATATTCAGTTTTTTTATACATAGTATTCATTTAAACTTAAGTGAATATTCATTTAAACTAAAGTGAATATTCATTTACATTCAACAATACAAATTAAGTAAAATTTTCCCTAAAAAAAGGTCCTTAAAAAAATCTGTGCACTTGGACTAAATATTCATTTCAAATAAATTAAAAATTCATTTTTATCCTATTTTTGTATTCATTTTAGCAAAGTAAATGTTCATTTGAAACAAATTATATAAAAATCCATTTTGATCCTATTTTTGTATTTTTCAAAGATTATGCTTTTTGTATTTTTCAATATCTAATTATTCAAGTTGCATTTAACGTCCATATTATTAATTAAATTGTTCCCTTTTTTGTTAGAGGTAATTTTGAAATTGAAATAGGTAATTTATTGCCTTTTGAATTCTACTACTGTACGACACATTCACTACAAGAATGGTGTTTCCTATTTCTAATGAATATCATCCGTTGATTTGGTTTTAATCCAACGATTCTAATTCCGTTACACGTTACACCCTATAACTCGTTTCACTAGAACCCCACACTATATATATATATATATATATATATATATATATATATATATATATATATATATATATATATATAGAGTATAGATCATTTGTATACAAGTTTTAGGGTGTACATTGTACACAAATATTATTCGGTGAAATTTAAAGCATTATTTGTATAAATTGTAAGTATTGTTTAGGGGAATATGAAATAATATTCGGTGAAATTTGTGATAGATATATGAGATTTGTTGACATTATTCGTTGAATTCTGAATAATTATTCAGCGGAATGTGTATATTTTGTAATTCGAAATAAGATTGGGATATGAGATTGTCGATCCATATTATTCGTGGTTTCTTTTATTGGAAATAGATCAATAGAAAAATAAAACATTATTCGGTAAAATGTTACAAATTATTCAGTGGAATTAGAACGTTTTCATCTGAAATGAATGGAAAAAATATAACATTATTCGGTAGAATGTGAAACATTATTGGGTGAAATTGACCATTTTTTCAAAATAGCGAAATCATATCCAGTACAAAAAAGTGGGTCAGTCTTTTGGACGTGGGTCCACCATTTTTTTTTATTTACATAAAAAAACAAAAATCCCTTTTAATTTTAGTCTTCCATCTTCTTTAAATTAAAGACCCAAATTTATCTACAATGTACATCCTAAGGTGTGTGTACACCCAAATTGCATTATATATATATATATAACTATTTTTAATTCATGCATTACTTGGTTCATCCCACCATTTCCTTAAGATTACCTATCATGTTCGACCAACCACCCAGAAGAGTTTATCTAATAGCCGCAAGGGTTTGTCCAAAATTCTGTAAGGGTTGAATAATTTCCTAAAGGACCAGGAAAATATTAATATTAATAAGTAATAATAATTTTCCCCGAACTTTCAGCTTCATCTCAGGATTTCCGTTCACAAATTTTGTTGGATGATTGATCTTCGCTCTTTGGGCCCGTATTTTGCTTTGTCATTTGAAGTCGGGTTGCTGTCTTGTCTTGGTGTGGTTGTATTTGGTTCCTAATGGGTTGCAATATCGGGTGTCCTATATGATCGAGAGGATCATGGTAGTGCTCGTGGTCTTCGACGATCCCTCATTTAGGTGGGGCAACGTCGGTGGTCTGCACTTCCCCAGGATTCACCCTTTTTCGGTGGTGGGTTACTGTTCTCTGTCTTCTCTACATCGAGATGCCGTATGAGTAGTTGCACTCTCCCATATTCTCAGCATTCGTAGCTCGTCTTGGATTTTCATCGACACCTCTGTTGGCCGACAACTTTTGTGAGTTGTTAGGGTTTTTCTTTCGTCTTTTGTTGATTTGTGTCCTGGTGTGTTGTAGGTTGGCGGTTAGTCTGTCTGCCAATTTGTCGACCACTCGAGTTTCAAGCTGGTTTGAACTCGAATTTTCACTTATTAATAATAATAATAATAATAATAATAATAATAATAATAATAATAATAATAATAAAATCATGTTTGAATCTTATTGAATTTAGATTTAGAGCATGTGAGTCCAATCAAATTGGACAAAAGGCTCGAAAAAGAGAGACAGATTAGGTCGACTTTCAAACTAGCTTCGATTCACTCTCCAAGTCTCCAGCCCCCTGATTAAATCTGAATACTCTCTCTATAAAAGTCTGTATATATACATCGGTCATCGGTGTACGTTGATCCTGTACCTTGGTATTCCTCGCTCTCTCACCATGAGTTCTCATATTATCGTCTCCCCTTTATTGAAGGCAACTCTTGGCAGGGTGGATTTTCTTGATCCGAGCACTGCCTCTACCTATCATGAACTAGATCAGATCAACGCACAGCTCAAAAATTTAGATAAGCTGATTGATGATGTTGAGCAGCTTCAGCATAATAAGGCAAGCGACGGCAAGTCAGGCTCCGATTTGCTGCTACGTCTACAGGAGGTGCTTGAAGGGGTCGATAATCTGATAGACGAGTTGCAGATGATGGTGAGTAGCAACAATCAACAAAGCCAACTGACGCCAACACAGGTTTCTTTTCCATTATCTCTCTTAAATCCCTTTTCACAACATTCAAAGCAAATGACTCAACAATTCCAAACTGTTAGTGGGAGGCTACATGGCATAGAAAGGGGGATGACCAAATTCTGCTTTGATGCCAATAATAAAAATAAAAATGTGCGCAGCCGACGAGAAGACTCCTCAATTCATATCGGGAGAGAGAGGGATGTAGCAGCAGTCATAGATCTAATATTGAACCCTGTTGCCGAGAGAGTTTCAGTTGTCCCGATAGTTGGGTTCATGGGCGTCGGCAAAACAACACTTGCACGGTTAATTTACCATGATCTGAGGATACAGCAAATATTTGATCTCAGATTCTGGTTGTCTCGTCGTCTTGGATCCTATGATAATTTTGACTTAATTAGGGAAATCTTGGGGAAGTTACGCCACTTGTATGGATCAGTTCATGAGGCCAAGGATAGGAGGCCAGACGCAGAACAAATGAAGATGGAACTTCACAAGTTGCTAGAAAACAGAAGGTTTTTAATCGTAGTAGACGGTTTCGAGGATATCAATCTACACAAGAGTGCAGTGACACATCTACGAGATATGGGGTCCGAAGGAAGTGCCATTATTGTGACTACACGCAGAGCGGCTCCTTTGATTGGGACCACGCCTCCCTACCAACTGGAACCACTTTCGGAGGACGCTTCCTATCACCTGCTCACACTACTTTGTGGAGGTGAGTTTCAAAACCATCCTGAATGGGAACCTGTTGCAAGGGATATGGTGAAGTGGTGCCCTGGAGTTCCTTTGTTTCTGAAGGCAGTTGCAACAATTTTGGACTCTTTTAAACCTGCGGAGACAAAGAATGAAGCACTGCTACAGAGTTTACAGGGTCGTGATTTTGCATATTTCATCTTTGCGTTTGACGGAGACAGATTGAAATTCGCTGATCATAACATGCCTGCATTTCCGCGATACCTGGGGCTACCTCTGCAGTCCTTCCACCTCCAAAAAACATGTGGAATGAGTGTAGAGGCCTTAACATGTGTATGGATGGCACTTGGCTTCTTATATTCTGATGTTTCGGCTCAACCGCCTGAACACATTGCGAGCAAGTATCTTGGTGAAATTGTAGAGTCTGATCTTGATCTATGTACTCATGTTGAATATGCACCAGGTGGTGTGGTACGCCACATCAAATTCAACGAGGCTTTGCTTGGCCTTGCCACATTCAGTGCAGGGCATCAGTGGGGGTTTGTGTCACCACGTCACAGATCATTTCAACAACTCAACACAGAAACTAGATACATAATTTGGGATGAAGATGATCCATCTGGAGCACCCATGTTAGTCCCTTCCTCTACTAAAGTCCGGCTCTTCATTCTCTGCAGTAGGAAACAAGCTTCAATAGAATTAATAAATGTTATAATATCCAGTTTCAAATGCTTGCGCGTATTAGGCTTTGGTGGATGCAATATTGAGATGCTTCCGGTTTCCATTGGAGAATTGAAGCATTTAAGATATCTCGATGTCGGAAGAAATGCTAGGATGGAAAGGTTGCCGGCTTCAATCTGTAATCTGTGGCATTTACAGACGTTGTTCCTTCATGGTTGCTCCCAGCTCAAAGTCCTCCCAAACAACATAGGAAGGCTCCAGAACCTCAGGTATCTGACTTTGACAATCCTCATGGAAAGTTTACCATATGAAATAGGACAACTCGTATCTCTTCGGACATTGGGTCTTTCCAATTGCCCAAACTTAGCTTCCCTTCCAAGCAGCATCAAAAACCTCAAGTATCTCCAGACATTAGGCATTGTTGTTTGCCCAGTTTTGGACCTCACAGCCTCAGTTGAAGGCTTGAAAGGGTTGGATACTATAAATACACTCCTCCTTTATCATCTCCCAAAATTTGCGGTTTTGCCCAACCACCTGGGAAATCCGAGTGTTGCTATGAAGCATTTACTGATCCAGTCATGCCCGAGTGTCAAAGAAACTACCTGGATTACCCAATTTAGTACCCTGCGCTCGCTCACAGTTGAAGATTGTCCAAAATTGCAGGATTTAGCGTTGATACATACCAATTCTCAACTCGCTGGCTTGTTGGAGTTGGTAATCAGAAGGTGCCCAATCTTAGGCTCCACAACATGGATTAAGCAGTTCATTTCCCTTCGATCAGTTGAAATCGATTCCTGCCCTAAGCTGGTTAAATTAGATCCTGGCTTTTCTGAGCTCAAAAACCTGGAGAGGTTGGAAGTCAGGCGGTGCCCTCTGTTGACCAAATGGTTTGAAGGCCCTGAAGGTCATGACTGGCGTCAAATAGTTAATGTTCCAGTGATTGAGCTCGATGGAGTGCGTTTGTGACTTGTGAGCCCTGCTTGCTGCTGTGTTACCCCTCGCTATGTTTCTCTTCTTTTCTGTCTTGTGTTCTGCTGTCAGGTTACGTTTTTACTTCTTGTTGCTCATTTTTAAAAACGAGATTGGTGTTGGCTCGTTGCTACTTGAATGTTGCCTTAGTTTGTATGGTGTTCCTTGTTTTCATTTTAACCAAAAAAAAAGAAAAAAGAAAAAAGGACTTGTTTTAAGTTGTACGTAACCGTTGGTATGTTTCTCCACTCTCTTTTTTTCTTTCAATTTCATTGTTTAAATTTTGTGCTTCTGCAACTCAAAATCAGCGCCAAATCCGTCACCTGAATCTGCATTCAAACAAGTCAAAAGTGGGACTACTCGTGTTTCAGCAGTAACAAACTCAACCTTACTCTCTAGCTGCCAACAATCTTTGTACTCCAAGCTCTGAAGAAAGCTCAGGTGCTTAGCTTCTGTCATGTCCAACTCCTCCAAGTTGCTCACCAATCACAACTTCAGATGGGTGAGTTGAGGGAAGCCTCCTTGCAAAGGTCATCTTCTTCCCTACATAAGCGCTGTGATCAAGAAACAGACGTGTCAGGCCCGGAAGCTTCCCCAAGATAGGTACAGGATCATCCTTGAGTTTCGAGTGTTTGAGCGTCAGCTCCTTCAAGCATTCAGTTTACTGAGTTCTTGCAGTTCTTCAATCCGGGACTTCCCTACCTACAGATTCTCAAGTCTCTCCAAGCAACATAAGCTGTCAAGCCTCAAATAGTCAGACTACTTTATTTCATAGGGCTTCTTAGGAAGAAACAAATGTCTTAATGTTGCCAACTTCCACAAAGTGTTGGGAATTTTGACTGATGAATCAGTGAAAGATACTCTTAGATCAAGAGTCTGTAGGAACCTCAATTTGCCAATGGACGATGGCAGCTTTGATATAACAGTATCTTTTAATCTTAAATACCTTAATTAAGTGTATCACTTGTTGTACATCTTTTGTCAACCTTTCTTTAAGACAAGAGTCCTTCCATGTCCAATACCCGTATCCAGTGGCAGAGCCACAAGGGTTCGTTTGGATTAAAGCGGTACAAAAAACTCTATATAATACGATAACAAATGATGTTATTTAAGGTTTCAATGGTTTCATGTATTGTAATCTCAGTTGAAATAATGAAAGTACTGCTTGCTTTTTTGGGTGTGTAACATTTTAGCTCAGGTTTCATGTAAATCAATCTTAGACAGTGACAATCCGATCCCATACTGGGAAAACTTTCCATTATCGGATCTGATATCTTACTAATCCGAGCACTGACTACATCAAGCATAGCCAACACTCAGTGAGGACTTTCTGGAAACAATTTGTATGATTCAAAGATGGACTTTCAGTCCGTTGATATCAACTATCAAGGTTGTGTAAAACTCAACTGACTGGTGTAGCACCAACCATATATATCGTCAGCTGATTGTAGCAGCCACTTCCTGCTGCTGCAATGCAACAGGACTCAACGACAAACAGCCAATGGGTTAGCCTCAGCATGCTCAGTGCATTGATGGTAACAAGTTGCATCATACTAGTTTAGTAGTTTGCATTTGGAATCTTGGATTGATAAGCAAAGAGCACTGAATTTAAAATACTACGTTCGAGGCAATGTGCACACATTATTTTTTACGAAGTCTACATGTAGATTAATTACTTGGTTACATACAACTAATTGCCACAACAACACTTTGATTTATCATGGGTATTTTCTCAGCCAAGAAATGCATCACCTTAGGCGGCAGCTGCAGCAGCAGCATCGAATCACGGCCTTCCCCTTCACATGTACTTTTGCCTTAATAGCCCCAAGAGAGGGTGGTTCCGTAGTGGGCCTACTCGTGTTTCAGCTGTCGCAAACTTCAACTCCTTAATCTCTAGCCGCCAACAACAGTTTTTGTCCTCCAAGCTCTAAATAGAGCCCGAAGTGTCAGCTACTTGTGATTACCATTATCTATCAATATTTAAAAATTGATTGATACACTGAACCAATATAATTAGTTACCCATTTAATTGACTCGGTTGGTAATAATTAGTTCGGCCGGGATAAATTTGTTACCCTAGTACCTGTTTGCTCTGCTCAGTGGCGGACCAAGGGTTCATGGTGGCTTTAGCCCCTGGGATCTGGATTTAAAAATATTTTTTTTTATATATATATATGGGGTTTTTATATAACAAGTATAAATTGAGTATTGAATTAATAAACTCGTTTAGCTCACTTGCTAATTGGGAAGTGAAGAAAGGGTAGTAAGGGCAGCAGACCCGTGTACGAGCCTCCATCAGACGGACGGCGATTTGGTGAAGGGCGAACGAGAAGGTGACTCCGCTCGGCTCCTCCTCCACGGCTGCTGGCCTGCTGCTGAGTGCTGCTGTAAAGGTTAGTTTTTTGTACAGTGTTTCTAAATCCGATTCCGCCTTGAATATTCTTCCCAAAATCCGATTGAAATTCGAAAAGGTTAGGTTTTTTTTTTTTTGTACCTTATAGCTTATACTTTGTCAATTTGTGTTCTAAATTTTGATTTCAGATACAAGTTATAGGTAGGATATGAGAATTCGTTTAGGGTTTTGATTTTGGAAACCAATTTTGTGGAATTAGGGTTTGTGATTGTCAGAATCAATTTTGTGAATTGAAATTCGGGATTGTGGATTGAATTTGTGATTTGAGGAGACGCCATTCTGGTAATGCTATCATCTAACCTGTTTCTTCAATAAGCTGCTTGAATTTGTCTTCTAAAATGGTGGGAAAAGCTTCTGACTTGATTCCTGATTGTTTGAAATTTAGGCTGCAAATGTTGGATTTTGTGAAACTTAGGCTGCTTGAATTTGCATTGCTCTCCAGAGCCTGTTGATTTAAACTTATTTTCATGGATTCTGAAAGTTTTGATTGTTAACAGGCAAGGCCTGATTCAGTCAAGTTAGTTCTCGCAACTATTGCCCTGTTGATTGCATCCACATCAAGTATTCTGATTGCATTCACGCCTCCTATTCTTTAATCTTTTATGCTTAGACTTACATTTAATACTTTGTGATGCTTTGATTTTGGCTTTTTACTTGCTTACTACCTAAAATTTGGTTTTATTGCAATAATATGTTTTCAATCTAGTTTTATTTCATCAAGGACTGGTTTTATAGCATTAAATTTGAGTTTTAAATAGATCATATCAGCTAATGGCATCCTTTATTATTTTTTTAAAGATAAGCCAATGGATAAATATCGGGAGGCTAAAATAAGTCAGTGTGAAGAGTTTCTTGAGCGACGCTTAAAACCAGCTCTCATTCGTGCCATTGCTGATAGGTATCTTTTTTCCTGTCCATGTTAGCTTGGTGTTACTTTATGTTGTTCTGCAAAATCATGTTTTATTTATTTATTTATTGAATATTAACAGCACTGTTTCAAGTACCAACCATCCTATCTAGCAACATCATGTTTATTCTTACACCTTCCTTTTTTTTTTTTAATTGCAGGGACAAGGTTTTTGAACAACAGCAGATATTGTATCCTTTCAGTTTTCAAGCTTCTGATGCGTGTTTACTATTTTTTCACTTCAAGGATGGTGACTAACAAGTTGTGCTATTGTTGTCTTATGTGGATGCTTACCTGACCAACTATTATTCATAGAGTTTATGATTGAGTAAGCATAATATCCATGCTGGTCATGTTTTCCCATCCTACTTACAATAGCATTTCATGTATATGTGAAAACATTGTCGTTGTGGTCAAGTAAGCAGTTTATCCAAATAGATATTTCAATACTTGCAGCTTAATTTTAGAGGTAGTCAATTATTTTCATGCACATGAAATTTGATTTACTTGACTCATCATCTTGTAGCTCAGATCTAAAAAGAAACATCCAGAATCTAGAGAAGAACAGTGTCACTAGCTTGAGGACACTAGTTAATCTCGGTTCAGAAGTGTACGCACAAGCTGATGTGTAAGGGACATTAAGTTGTGTTGTTTTCATCTAGGAGCCTTCCTAGTAATTAAATTGCACTAAATGCCAGCATTTTTTTTAATGTTTGATTAATCTGTGCACAGGCCGGATACAAGGCATATATTTGTGGATGTCGGTCTAGGGTTTCATGTGGAGTTCACCTGGTCTGAAGCTTTAAATTACATAGCAGCAAGAGAGGAAAGACTAGCCAAGTAAGATGTTCTTCACCCATTTTTTCTTCATCCTCTAATTGCTTGCTACCAACCTATCCTACACGGTGCCCATCGTTGCTTATATGAATGATCAAGTAGTGAACACCAGTGCTAGATGTTATCATATTTTAATGATTCATCCTTGATGAAAACCCTTGTTTTGTGTATTTCGTAGTGCTAGTTCTTTGCTCAATTTTCTCCTCTAAGCTGAACTCACTCCTTAACCTCGTTTCTTGTAGGCAAATAGAGGAATACACTAATATGATCTCAAGAATCAAGGCAGACAGTAAAATGGTATGTGCTGTTATATCTATCTTTGAGGCGAAAAACTCAAAAACAGGTGAAACTCATAACCTTTGGCTAACACTACATTGTTGTGCAGGTAAGTGGAACCATCACGGAGTTGCTTGAAATGAAAGCAGAGTAAATTTCAGTAGAGGTTTTGCTTTGTAACGTTTATATGCTCAGATAACACTTCTGAATCCTTCCAGTCAGAAATGTTAGATTTAGTTGGTAAACGTTAAACCTCCGTAATATGCATTTCTCACTGTATTCGCGCAAGATATTATCGTCCTTGAGAATGCAAAGATATAGAACATTGTTATTGCATAGAATTGGCCAGACAGCTTATCTATTAATCCATCCTTGAAGCAATCATGTGATCTTCTCGGTAAATCTATAAAATCACAATTGTAAATTTATTATCTTTCAATGTAGAAAACAATTTTGAGCCATTGAATTTGGTGTTTCGTGATACATACACACATAGTAGCTTAACATAGCTAATCCTATTCTAAAAGCAAGCATATGAATACAACGACGACAATAACAATGAGAAGAAAGCCATCCCAACTATTTGTATCAACTATCAAGTACAAGTATTAGAGAGTAGGGGAGCATCGGGATTGTTTGACAATCTGAGAGGCGCGAGAGCAGGATTCTATACGCCGTGGCCAGCTTGTTGAAGAACTTGCCTATGGCAGGGTCATCCTTTATAAGAATTGTCTCATAAAGCATTGTCTCATAAAGCAGTCAAAACTCGTCATCGCATCTATTATGGTTTGAGGAGTTACTTCCTCCTTTATGCTTTAGAATTTTTTGGTAACTTGGTCGATATTGAAATTCTCTTTAGTAAGAAAACGTTGTCAAATTACATACGTTATGCATATAAATCAAAGTTTGGAAAACCTGTAAAGGCTGAGTGAATGATATTCATCTCTGCGTGAATTTTAATCAAAGTCTGCAGGGAAATCAGCAGTTGCAATTTGCACATATGGAATATAGCTAGGAGGTACGATTTATCATCACAAATGCCCGAGAGAACAAATGGAACGAACATAAGCTGCTGTTTTTTAGCGTTACTTTAAACACAACAAAGCTCTACAAAGCAATGAGTAAGAATATGAAAACTCAACAACCGGGTGAGTATTTAAGCAAAAAATAGCATGAACAAGAAAAGTAAGAAGTGTATCTTCGTCGTCATCATACAGAAACCAAAAACCGATGTTCTAGATACGATGTACATGCCAAGCACTACTACCTTTTGTAACATAATCATCCAGTTCTCTGAACCCTGCTGGTGAGATAGACATCTAGGATGCGGTGCGTCCCCATAAGGGATGTTTAGGACTGCATAGAAAAGAAGACAATAATTAGGATATCAAAGATTGCAGCAACAAGAGATACTAGGTTAATGTGACAGGAATTGGAAGCTCATCCTACAAATTTGAGGTGCAATGAGTAGGATATCACACATTGCAGCAAAAAGACAATCTGGGTATGGGTTGAACTTCAGGGTTTGTTTCTTTTACAACTACGTAGCTACTATTTATATGTTGAAAACTACACCACACTAACCTATAACTCTGGGTTACGATTGCGGTGAATTGGGACAGCTCTAAGTTTGGATCTTTTCAGTTGAAATTTATTGCGAAAAGTCATTGGTTTGGAGAAGTATAATTCTACCAATGTATCTTTAGCTGGAGATGAAACTCTCTGTATTAAAAGTCTCATCTAATTAATCCTTCTTGTAAGATGCTATAAACCAGAATCCAGCCTACTACTTCATTTTGTTTTGTTTTCTTTAACATGCCAATACGCTTTGGATATTTTAGTTTATATACGAAGTGGCTGCAATTCAGGTTATGCTTCTATATTACAGTTTGACTGGCTAGACATATGATGGCATTGATTGAGAGAAAGTCAACAAGACACCCATCAGTACAAACAGTTTGATAAATACTGCAACTTACTTTGCTAGCAATGTTGTTTGAGAGCCAGTCCAGTCCCTCATACAAACCTTCCCCAGAAGTAGCACATGTGCTCTGGATATACCTGCAAAAAAGAGGAAAATGAAATTCCAGGTTACTTTCTCTTTCAATATGTGGGAGATAAGTCAAAGGTGTTGGACAAATAATATTAAGGAATCTATCTTCACAATTCATATGGCACAAGCATAAGTTTCCTACCAGTGTCGTTGGCGTAGGGAGTGAAGGCCCAGTTTATCAGTGATTTCAGCAGCATTCATTGCATTCGGAAGATCTTGCTTGTTTGCAAACACTAGCAGCACAGCATCACGGAGTTCATCCTGGTGCAAGAAAGGGAAAGGCGCTTAACATCAACAGCCAAGAAAGAAAATTATTTGCCTAAAAGTAGCACTGGAAGCAGTTGCACCCCAACAGTAATGTAATTATTATGTTCACCTCATTCAGCATTCTGTGCAGTTCATCTCGTGCCTCAACAACACGGTCACGATCATTGCTGTCAACAACAAAAATAAGCCCTTGCGTATTTTGGAAATAGTGTCTCCATAACGGACGAATCTGAAATTGTTTCAAAAGAAAATAGATGTCAACTTATATCAGAACACTACACAGATCACATGAACTGATGTCAGGAGGATAGTAAAACAATAAATTCTGAGAAGTATAACTGGGAGGAGATGATTGGTAAAAGAATTCAAAAACCTTTTCTTTTCTCAAAACTATATGAAAACAGAAATGCATAAGAAGTTGACGTCTGAAATACCAGTGAAAGGAGAGTTGTTTAAGAAGTTTGTGCATTACATCCAAGAAGAAAAAGAGATCACTCTAACCTTGTCTTGGCCCCCAACATCCCACACAGTGAAACTGATGTTTTTGTATTCAACTGTCTCCACGTTGAATCCTGCACAAACAAACAATCAAGTAGCATATTTAAATTACTTAGTTTCCTTAGATTGGTTGATAAGTATCAGAATTCCATACAAGCAACAAGTTCATATCCATAGAATCATACAACAATCAGTTACTGCTCTAAACATGTATGAAACTGAAGACAAGAATAGCATGAATTATTTATCTCGAACAATGTTGTGATCAAGTTCACATACCAATAGTTGGGATGGTGGTCACAATTTCTCCTAGCTTCAGCTTGTACAGTATTGTGGTTTTACCGGCAGCATCAAGACCAACCATCAGGATACGCATTTCCCTCTTGGCAAATAGCCTACTAAACAGTTTGGTAAAAGACAGCCCCATCTTTCACCTGACGAAATCAACAGATCAGTAAACTTCGTGTATAAAATCTCAATTTCAGAGCATCCACATATAAAAGAAGCTTGACTACCAAAATCACAAACAGTAAAGTCAACCATGTAATCAATAATGGAGATCTTCATATGAACTATACCGTAAAGTAAAGAGTTATGCAGATGACGATATCAGGATGTTCACTACACTGAAGCAATCAACTTTCGAATGAAACTAATCACCAGTTGATGGTAATTCCAGAAAACGGAGCTCTAACCTCCACGTATGTGTATTAGCAGCCAAACAACGAGCCACAGACTAACAAAATAAGAACTGAAATCGATATATCTCAGATCTGCGAGGCAGATAGAATTCTACATCCAAAGGAACGAGAAAGATCACAAATAGATAATCACGGGACAGGAAAAAAGGATCAATTCAAATCCACATCACAAGAATCGATTGAAATTCAAAATTTAAACCCTAACAACGACTACTAATTTGAAAGACGGTATGAAACATGCGAAGCGAAACTGAACACGGCTCTGAAACAACAAACTGACGAGCTTTCGATCGACTTCGATAAGATCGGCGCAGTTTTAGAAGGAAGAGAAGGAGAGGGAGACTTACGAAGAGAGTGGGAGAGGAGGAGGATGGAGGATGATCGGGGGGCGCGAATCTCAGAGGGGGAAGCTGAAACGCTGGCCACAAAGATAAGGAAGACCAAAATGATTAACAATAAAATACGGAGTAATAAATATATATTTAATAAAAAAACAATTGAGGAAAAACGGAGGACGGGACATGGGATATTGGAGGCCGCCACGTTTGCATTTCATGCGGTTAATTGACGGAATGTTTTATTCCCGTCTGCATCTGCCGTTAATTGTATGTAGTGCTCCGTATAAGTTACGCCTTCTAAATTCGATTTCATTAATTAATTAATAATTTTATAGTTGTTATTTCGAAAAACTGTTTCTAAATTGGGCTCTTTATAATAATATTATTTCCTTACAAATTTTGATTTGGGGATCGTCTATAACAAGTAACAAGACCCAGTGTTTTGTGAAAGGCTTTCGGAAATCTGAGTTTAAAAGGCTTCATCGTAAATCGGAGGCTCTATTCAAATTTTATTTTATGATTTCGTGTCTGATCGAGAGTATGATATTTGTAGTTGACAAATAAGAAAACTTAGATTTTAGATTTTAGATTTGTTTGGAATGACAGATAAAAAAATCTCGAGATTCTAGAAGGAATAAATTAAACTCGAATGTCAATGAAGATTGAAAATATAGAAAACAATTGAACAACATATATATTTTACTAGTGGAGCCCAAAAAATTAAGTACCGAGACAAAAGATGTCAAATGTAGCAATGAAATCAAGAGTTGGGTAGCTGGCATGAACTGATTGACTTCCAAGTCTTTTACCAAATGAAAAATTAACCAACCCATTGGATTGTGTTCCAATAAATTTTAAAAAAAATTCTATAGGTAGATTTGATAAGATGTTAACCGTTAAAATAAAAATTAACGGATAAAATCTTGCCTACTCCTTTTCTCCAACCCCACCAATTCGGGCCCTACCAATTAAAATTTTTTTTTCAATTATTTTTTATGAGTGGAAAATTAACTCTACATGGCCAACCACTCCACCAAAATCGGGACCGTAAATTTCTATATATGCAGTTTCCTAGCTACAACTTTTGGGTGCAGAAGATTAATACCCTCCGTTAATTAAAACTTGACGTTTTACTATTCATATACGCTTTTTGAGGTGTTAAAAACTATATAAAATATTAACTTTTTTAATATATATTTTTAATAATTTCATACTGGTTAGTTGTTACTATTAAGAATTTATAAAAACAAATTTTAAAAAAAGTTAATATTTCATATAATTTTTATCATTCTAAAAAAGCGTGTATGAATAGTAAACGACAAGTTTTAATTAACAGAGGGAGTATAATTAATGGAGTAACATATTGACTGAAGTCCCAAATGTCTAACCCCAACTATACGATTTAGACAAGTCCCATTGAACTATTGACTTGGTAGATGGCGCTAAGAGAAAAATGATGTATCATGAAGTGTGGATTTCAAAATCTACTGAATAAATTAAAATGAATGGGTTATTAAGAATAAGAGGAACCAGGGTATTTAGTTTGTCCTATAAAAGGGCAATGCCCATTTACATAAGAAAGGCATCACATTTCACACCTTTCCGCTAAATATATATATATAGGCAGGTATGAAACAACTACGAGTAGCTTTGTTGTTTCTGATCACACTGATTTTAATTTGCAGTGCAAGCCTGGGATTCACTTGTAAGGAAGCTGAAAGAAATGCACTGCTCGAGTTCAACAACGCCTTTTTCTTCCCTCTTGATTCGTGGGTGGGGGGAGATTGTTGCAGCTGGAAGGGTGTGGGGTGTGACAACGTTACAGGCCACGTCGTCAAGCTTGATCTACACGAAGGTGATCAGTCACTCGACGACGAATCCTCACTAATCTATGCAGGTGCTAGCAAGGTAAGCCCTGCTTTGCCTGAGTTAAAGTACTTAACCTACTTAGACTTGAGTGGTATTGACTTCAGATGGTCTAGAATTCCTGCATTCCTTGGGTCAATGAGGCAATTGCGGTATCTAAACCTCTCATGTACGGGGTTTTCCGGGGAAGTTCCTCCTCATCTGGGCAATCTTACGAAACTTGTTGTCCTTGATCTTAGTTGGGGTCTGGAAGGGGAGATGAACAACATAGAGTGGGCATTCAAGCTTGAGAATTTGAAATACCTTGACCTGAGTGGGATTTACCTGAGCCAAGCACCTAATAGTCTTAACTTACTCTCCAAGCTTCCATCTTTGTCGGTGTTGATCTTGTCTAGTTGTGGACTAGAAAACTATCACATCATCACAAGAAATTCAACTATTTCCTCTAGCACCCTTCGTCACCTAGACCTTCACTTCAATGATTTTAGTGGTCAAATTCCCCATTTCATACAAAACTTGAGCTCTATTAGATTCCTTGATCTTTCACACAATCACTTCAAATCTCAAATTCCATCATGGTTGGGCAACAACGGAAACCTCAGATACTTGAGTCTTTGTGGTAATGACTTCAATGGAGCATTTCCCAATTCAATACAAAACTCGAGCTCTATTAGATTCCTTGACCTGTCATTTAATCACTTCATTTCTTCAGCTCTGTCATGGTTGAGCAACAAAGGAAATCTCAGATACTTGAGTCTTCATCACAATGACTTCAATGGCCCTTTTCCCAATTCCATACAAAATTTAAGTTTTCTAACAAGTCTTGATCTTTCCTATAATCACTTTACTTCTTCAATTCCATCGTGGTTGGCTAACAAAACATACCTTGAATATCTTTCTATTCACGACAACTATTTTGACCGTGTGGATGGAGGGATCATGAGCATAATTGATCATCTTTGTAAACTAAGACATTTGGATTTGTCAAATAACCAATTTCAAGAAGAGGTGTCTGAATCAAATGTTAATTTTTCTAGGTGTACCAAATATGATTTGGAGTACCTTCATATGCAGAACAATAGCATCAATGGTTACTTGCCAATAACCAAAAGCTTGTTATCCCTCCGAGTCTTAGATATATCATACAATGACATAGCAACCCTTCCAACATCCATGGGGGGCTTGTTATCCCTCCAATTCTTAGACCTGTCACATAATAGTTTGAGTGTTGTGCATCAAGTGAGCTTGGCTAACCTCTGTAATTTGAGATACCTTGATATAAGCTCAAATTCTGCAACTTTTAACTTCTCCCTTGATTGGATGCCTCCTTTTCGCCTCAAGTTCCTGAGTGTGCTGCCTTGCAAATTGAACAGTCCATTTCCCAAATGGATTCTAAGTCAGGATAACCTTGAAGAGCTCGACTTGACAGATACCGGGATATTTGGACCTCTTCCACACAACATTGGCAGTGCAATGCTATCGTTGCAAGTTTTACGTCTTGCTAACAACCACATTAATGGTTCCATTCCGAGATCATTGTGTGGGATGGCAAGCTTGATGGTCCTTGACCTACAAAAGAATACGTTGTCAGGAATAATTCCTGACTGTTGGGCTAACTCTTGGATTTTGGGTGTGGAGTTATCTTCAAATAGACTATCAGGTCGCATCCCTAATTCTCTAACAAAAGTTGTGACGTTACAACTTTTGAGCTTGAGTAATAATTCACTTGAAGGAGAGCTTCCTTTACTCTTGAGCAATTCTAGTGACTTGATGGTTTTCGACGTGGGTAGGAATAATCTTCATGGGAAAATTCCACATTGGAATGGAGCAAACTTCCCTTATTTGCAGATTCTTATTCTAAGAGAAAACAGGTTCAATGGAACTATTCCACCACAGCTATGCTCGTTCCCTGCGCTTCATATTATCGACGTTGCAAGTAATAATTTGGTCGGCACTATTCCTCGATGTTTCGGTTACTTCAAAAGAATGGGTGTCATTAAGTCAAATGATACTTCAAATGTTACTAATGAATGGAGTGCTGTGGAAGTTATAAAAGGGGAAGATAGAGAATACACCACAAATTTACATATGCTAGTGAACATGGATCTTTCCTCTAACCACTTTGTAGGTGTGATCCCTACCGAGATTACAAACTTATCCCTCCTTTTGGGCCTAAACTTATCACACAATCATTTGAATGGAACAATTCCTAGAGAGATGGGGAAGATGAGATCTTTGGAATCCCTTGATTTGTCATTCAACAATCTTTCAGGATCAATTCCAGAAAGCATCTCTTCTTTGGATTCTTTATCCAAAATGAATTTTTCATTCAACAACCTTCAAGGGCAAATCCCGACTGGTCGGCATCTCCAAACTCTCAATGATTCATCCATATACATGGGAAACCCCAACTTGTGTGGTGATCCATTGCCAAAGAAATGCTTTGGGGGCGGCATTGCCCGTCCCTCAAGCGTGGTCCTTGAAGACGAAGGAGACAATAAACACGAGAAGATTTGGTTCTACATTGTCATTATGTTGGGGTTTGCAACCGGCTTTTGGGGAGTCATTGGAATCTTAATTGTTCACAAGAAATGGAGGTTTGCTTACTTTCGGATCGCCGAAGAGCTTGCAGATTGGATATATGTTAGAGTTGCAGTGAGGGTTGCTCGAGCAAACCGAGGAAGGTGAAGGACTGTCCATGTAATAAGGTGATGGATCAAACAATTACATTTATGTATTTTTAGTGTGATTCCTTATATGTGATAATCACAGTATATAACAATTTTGTAGGTTTGAAATTAAATGTCGTTTGACTTTTGTGCACATTATTTAAGAAGATAAAAATTCTATAAAATGTCGTTTGACTACTGCAAAGCTAATTCATGTAATGGTTGCGCTCAAGTTTGTTTTATTTAAATGTAAACTTCCATCAGCTCCTTTGCGCTTAAGCTTACCTCATCGGAATACTCCTTATGTGTTTCGGAAATCTTATAAAACTTGTTGCAGTCCTTCCCAGTGGCGGATCTAATGTTCCAAAGCTAGGTGAACGAAAATATTCATGGTAAAAACAAAATTTTGCATGCCAAAATTCAATTAAGGAAACCATACCTCAAACCTATAACAACTCGTTTGAGATTTTTATAACCCTCAATTAATTAAACTAATCTAGGGCACTATGAAAAAGTCTATCAATTTCCATATTTTAAAAACAAAAAATTATAAATGTATTTCACTAGAGTCGAAAGAATGACATGTGAAAAAAACATCGCTCTTTTAGGTTTTAATTTGATTCAAAATAAACTAAGATTATAATTATTTCTTCCCAACAAAATTATTATTTTTTAACTCTATATATATCTAAAATTTTCTGCTCAGTAGCAGCTGAGTTTGCTTACACTTAGATCCGCCTCTGGTATTTCCTATGGTCTTTTGCTTGTTAAGATTAACAAACAATATACATATATAGCACTCGATTTATTCGTAGATTATATTAGATATATTCTACAAAGGAGATAGCGTGCAAGAGGTGAGCGTAACATACAAAACGTACTCCATTCATGACTAGATCGAGAACGCAGGGTATGTGCTCCATGCCCTGATCGAATGACATATTCAGTGAACGTCTATATGAAGCATATATGATTACGATAGGGAGAACACGTACATTATACATATGTTTCCTTTATTACATATATTGTGGAGGTAGATCGACATGCACGAGCAATATATGCATGACATGAGTAGAGGTAGAGGGATGGTTTAACAGTACCTGCGACACTCGCAGGCGCTGTTCAAGAAGCCATGGTTGACACACACTCCCCATGGCCAGTTCTCCTTCGTGCAAGCCTTTGCGCAGCTTGAGTTGGACCCACAATAGCCCTTGTAGTACATGCTCGGCTTCGCACAATACCCTTCCACCTTCACCATATTTGTTTCTACCAATTCGCGCTCAAAGTTAATTTGGATCCATTTCATTTAATTGGCATATATATATATAGTACATGTTGCTATGGTTACTAGCTAGAACGATAAGCGATAAGTTGATTGAATATAGTATATACCTGAAGAGAGCACGATAACGAAAAGTAGCATAAGCCCGAGGATTTTCTTATCCATGTCGATCGATCGATCCATTGATTGCTCGATAGATGTGTGTGTTGGTATGTCATTGCTCTTGCAGATTGGAGTATTTATAGGAATGTCGCACGGGCGTGGTTAGCCCGCCAAAGTTGAAAGGAATTTGAAAGATAATGTAAATAAATCAAAATTGATAGGAGCTTCTAGATAAGCTCCACTTCTTTTAGTGTATTCTTTTAGTAGTGTATTCTTTTAGGACTCGTTTGGTTTATATTTTGGAAAGGTAAAAGAAAAGAAAATGAATGTAGTTTATTTATAGTTTAAGTGACATTGTTAAAAAATTTAATCATTATCCTCTCATTTCAACTTTTCATACAAAATTGGTTTTATTTCTTCTTATTTCAATCACTAGCTCATTTGAACAGGGGTAACCATATCCTCTATACTCGTGTAATCATTGTTTCTCCTATCTTTTTTATACAAAAAATAGTATTCTTGTCTTATCTAAAAATATTTTTTTATACAAAATTTGTTTTCATTTCGTTTACATTGCATGTTTATACCAAACAAGTCCTTATTTTTATGTAAGGGGTTGTGTCTAAAATAACATTGACTTTTTTTTTTCGATTGATCGATTTATAAGTTGTATTGGTGGGTGATCTTTAACTAACTCTTTTAAGCGGTTTTTTTTTCGAAAAATAAAATAAAATTAGAAATTAGAAATAAAATTTATATTAGGCTGGCTTATTCCTTTCATAGGAACATATATGGTACCGAATTGGTTTAAATAAAATCCAATTTCAAGGCCCCGCGTGATGAAAAATAGTGAAGTCTTTGCAAGTAGGGAAAGGAAGTGGTTTTAATTAAGAAAATTGAAATAGTTAGCTATAGACCTGTCAATCGGGTCATTCGGGTTGGGTTCGGGTCGGGTCATTTTTGGTTCCGGGTAAAACGGGTTTCGGATAAAATGGGTCCCAGGTATATCCGGATTGACTCGAACCCGGGTTTGACCGGGTTTCGGGTCATTTCGGGTCGATTTCGGGTTCGTCAATTTTAACTTTTTTAATAAAATTTAAAAATATATAAAATTTTAAATAATTTTTTAAAAACAATTTCATGCTATTGGTAATAAGCATAGAATTATTTTAATATTTTTAGAATTTTTATCTTCTTAAAAATGTGATAAAAAAATCAAATACTATTGATCGGAGGGAGTATTACACAATACAAATAAATATAAAAGTTGATTTGAAAATGAAAGATCAACTACGCCGAGGGCGTGTGGTTGGGAGACTCGTTGACATTATATGCGAGAGGGCGAAGGGACTGGATGGGATTCGGTGGACACATGTACGCCGAGGCGGCAACAAGGTGGCGCATTCACTGGCATCATATAAGCCATGTCTGAACACTATGTTCTTTTCGATTTCTTCTTTACCTACTGATGTTTTTGTGAACTTGATCAAGGAAAGTTAATCTAAGTAAGTTGCTTTTTCTCAAAAAAAAAAAAGAAAGATCAAGTGATTCTAATTATAAAATGTAATAAATTGGAATCTCTATAAAAAAAATTTAAACATATATAATTATAAATCAATTGGGTCAATCGGGTCATCGGGTCACCGGGTCAATCGGGTCAAAATTACCGGGTCAACCGGGTCACCGGGTCTAAACCCAGATGACCCGGAAAATTACCGGGTACTTCGGGTTCGGGTCTAAAAAAATTTCCGTGTCGAAAAAATCGGGTCTTGACCCAGAATTTACCGGGCATACGGGTCGGGTTTTCCGGGTCGGGTTGTAATTTGACAGGTCTAGTTAGCTACGATGACCTTTCAGGAGTTTATATGATGAAGGTTGGAATTTGGGTATCCCATGACCAATTAGTTACTTATTACGCGACCTTTCAATCGTTAGTCTATCTATCGGATCAGTTTTGATAGTAACAGCCACTATCTATCTACACCATCCACTATTACAAGATAATAGCCACTTTATCCACTAACTATCCACCAAATTAATTACAACAAGATCCACTAATATTAACTATGTGATAATTACAACAAGATCCACTAACTATGTGATAATTACAACAAGATCCACTAATATTAACTATGTGAAATTCTTAGAAACTCACTGGAGCCAGGTAGTATAAAAATGGAAGTTGTATCAGGTTTATTTTGTTTTTGGTTATAAGATCGGAATCTACCATTTTAACATAAAAACTTAAGTCATTTTGTAATTTTGTTTTACTTTTTATCACCCACAACATGCCCTGTCAAGTGCAACTCATTTAGATCGGGTTGACACTTGAACATTTTTTTCTGCTTCTTTCAGATCGAGACTCTCAATCTTCTTATAACTCACCCCTTTTTTTTTGGTTTTTCAACGGGTTTCGACATTCTCAATCGGGTTGTATGAAAACGAGATCGAGTCCTGTCGGATTTATTTTTGTTTTTTATTATAAGGTCAGGATCCACCCTTCTAAAAAAAAAAAGTTAATGTGTAAGGTATAGGGGCTTCCCCACCCTTATATTTTGTGTTACTTTTTACCATCCACAACAAACTACACTATGTTAAAATAGATAACTATTTGGAGAAAAAAATCTACAAAATAAAGTAATTCGAATGGATATAATTACGTTTTGAAAATTCTGTCGTTATAAAATTTAACAAGTATTAAAAGACACAAACTTAAATAGTTTGCTATTATGTGCCTGTGTACACGACGAGAGATGAATAGATGATCGATCGATGGATATACATGACTGAAGTAGGTCATGTACTGATGTATTATTTGACAAAAGAGAAGTACAAGAGATATATATAGCGTTCTCCATAGAGAGACGTATTAGAGTGCTCCCGTACATGTCATTTTATTGTTAAACAGAACTACAAAAGCATATATTATATTATCGAGAATGCGAATCGGAGACATGCTTGCACCGATATAGACGAAGTAGATCGATGGCTTAGCAGTCCCTTCGGCACTCGCAGGCGCTGTTCAAGAAGCCATGGTTGACGCACACCCCCGACGACCAGCCGGCCTCCTTCTTGCAAGCCGTTGTGCAGCTTGCGTTGGACCCACAGAAGCCCCTGTAGTACATGCTCGGCTTCGCACAATACCCTTCCACCTTCACCATGTTTGTCTCTGCAAATGTGCTACCACTTGTTGATCGTATGGTTTTCGAGATCGATAATAATAAGCAAGATCGAGTAAGTTTAATGTGATCATACCTGAAGAGAACACGACGACGAAGAGGAGTAAAACACAGAGGAACTTGCTATCCATGTTGATTGATTGAATTGGTTGATCGATTGGTTGCTCGGTTGATATCAAGATTAACCTCTGAATTTGCGATGTTTGTGGGTGTGGGTATATCATTTCTGTTGCAGATTCAAGGGTATTTATAGGAGTCGATTAATGATTAAAAGTATTAGTGAGCGTATCCATCTTTTGCATTTCGATGAACGTGGCAGCTTTAAAACGAGTGAATTCAGTGAGTAAGCTTCGTACTTGATTTGTCGCAGAGTCGGTTTCCGATTGGGCCAACTCTGGTTGACATTTGAATTGCTATGAATTGGATTTGTCTCCTGTGGAATCGTCGATCAGCGGTGATCGGGGTTTTGGTCAAGCAATGCGGTATATCTGTGTTGAAGCAGGGTCGTGAATTGTGATAGGCTTACAGTTGGGACTGCGGTTTTCTAAAGTAGTCGAGGTCCAATTGTCTTCTTCTTCTTTCTCATACATAATCGAATTCAGGTCTAATTTGTTGAGGGGTTTTTGCCGATTTTAGATTGAAATTCGTATAACAACCGATTTGATGATGAATCTCGAACCAAACCAACAGTGTCGAATTTAGATCTAGGGTTTCGGGCTTCCTCAAAAATTGAAGAACTCTATCTTAATCCCCAAATTGAATCAAGTTCCATGAAATCAGACAAAGACAAGCAGTAGTAGGTCTGTAGATTTATGGTGCGAGCGAAGATACTAGGAATCATCTTTTACTCTCTTTGCTCGATCTTTGATGGGTTGATCTGGATGGGTTCCCTACTTCCATCTGCTTCTTTCGCTCTCAAGAAACGGTCCCGTTTTGGGAGAAAAACAGTGTTGAAGTTAAATAAAGAAACGGTTCCGCTATATACACCCCAAACCCTGCACGTCGGAATTGACGTGCAAGGTTAAAGTGGGTTAATTAATTTTTTAAAAGTGCTAATTAGTGGAAAATGGTTGCACGTTTAAAATGACGTGCATTTCTGATGAAAGATTTGCGGTGTATCTAACAACACCCTATCTTAATACCGATACCCATATCGATATTTTGATATCTAGATATCAATATCAAACAAGCCTAGTGTTGCCACCAAGAAAAAAAAATTGAGTGTACTCTTTATTCCGCGTATTCATTAATACTTTCATTTTTGCTTTTTTTAGTGTTTTATTTCTATTAGAAAAATAAGAACTTGATTGTATTTCACTATTTTCTCATTATATTAAAATTAATGACATTTATTTTATTTATTTTATAATATATATATATATATATATATATATATCTATATATATTTTTCATTTTATAAGGTAATAAATCTTGTTCACCCAAATTTTTATTCCTAATTTTGTGCCTGCACATGTCCATACACATAATCTTTTCATTTATGAGTTTCTATCGAACTAGTTAAATAATCCGACTCTCAATTACTTTTAAGCTCTCTAGAAATCAATGAATTGGTAGATTCATGGTCGTCAAACGATCGACTTTCAATTACCATTGAGCTATCTAAAAAAATAAATGAATTGGTAATTAAACCCGTTTACGCATTGTTTTGGTCTTGAACAGAAGCTTGAAACTTGGTGTCGGGGTGGTCGGGCCGAAAATAATTTCAGACTAGTATCCTAATATTTTCAGTTTGACTCTCAAATAACCGTTCTCTATTTACCAAAATTAAGAGATAATTAGATGATCGACCGACCCAACTAGCATTATGGTTTGGACCAAGACCATTTATTCTGATCCGATCATAATAATTCGATTCAAGTCCAGTCTAATCCAATTTATAAACTAGCTAGCTGGATTAA
The DNA here is from genome assembly GCA_963922045.1 of Persicaria maculosa. Classification (NCBI taxonomy): domain Eukaryota; kingdom Viridiplantae; phylum Streptophyta; class Magnoliopsida; order Caryophyllales; family Polygonaceae; genus Persicaria; species Persicaria maculosa. Next base: position 55,138,266 of record OY998268.1, read on the forward strand.
CAAGTAAAAATAGTATATAAACCTTAATTGATTTCATATATATATATGAACAACATATATAACTCGATTTGTTATTACATATATATATATATATATATATATTATTTCTCATACGAGAAGAAAAGAGGAAACCATACCATACAAAACGTACTCCATTCAGTAGATGGAGAACGTAGGGTACGTGCTACATACCACGAGCCACATATTTTAATTTGTAAACACGTTATAATTATGACATGATAGGGAGAACACATATATTATTCATATATATGTTTCCTTTATTATATCCATATATTAATTGTACGTGGAGACATGCACGATCAATGCACGACTTGATCGAGCACGTAGAAGTATATACGTAGATGGTTTAGCAGGGGTCGTCCTTTCGGCACTCGCAGGCGCTGTTCAAGAAGCCATGGTTGACGCACACCCCGTACTTCCATCCGGGCTCCCTCCTGCAAGCAGTTGTGCAGCTCGAGTCCGACCCACAGAAGCCATGATAGTACATGCTCGGCTTTGCACAGTACCCTTCAACTTTCACCATGTTTGTTTCTGCAAATTAATGTACGTGTTGAGAGAATGAACAATGTGAAGAGATCAAAAAGAGTCTCACATTGATAATAAGAACAAACAAGCCTTAGTATATAACCTAGTGGGTTACCCCATCTAATGCTAATTGGTTTTAGGATGGAACTCCGCTCGATTTATGTGCTAGTCTATTAGTGCAAGGGCGCACGTGTGCACACGACCCCCGATCCCGAGTCCCAACGGACTTCAGTAGTACGTGTTCGCGCACGCTCTTAATTAGTTGATTATATATGTCACATATATATATTGTCATTATTAATTAGTTGCCTGATTGATAAATGATAACTAGCTATAACTTGATTTGAATATATAATACCTGAAGAGAGCGTGATGACGAAGAGGAGAAAAAGCCCGATGATTTTTTTATCCATATCGATTGATTGATTGCTAGCTTGATTATTGATTTTAATAAACTTTTGAAGATGGATTATTATGTGATACACATCGATCATTGCTCTCACTGATTAAGGGTATTTATAGAATGTCGTACGGACATGTTGGAACGCCAAAGTTGAAGGAGTTTCAAGGATATTAGGACAATACAACATATCAGAATGAATGTGTGGATGCAGTCTTTGAAAGGAACTTCGACCTAATTATATAACCAACATATATCTACTCTCTTTATTTTCTTTTGTTTTTTTAAAGGATATCCAATCCCAATTAGGTATAATAGATCAGCAACACAATTTTTTTTTAAAAGGTATATTCCCGAGGACATTAGATTGGAAATCAGGGAAGGATGAGTATGGTTAGTCTATTAATTGTCGGTTTATTTAATCTCTTAGGACTTGTTTGGTGTTCATATTAAGATATAGGTATGATATAAGATATACTGATATCAATATTAAGATATGAGTATGAGTTTGATACCTTTGCTTGAATTGGAGAACTGTAGAATACGAAAAGAGGAAGATCGAGTACGTGAAAAAATATAAAAAATTTATATACCTTAATTTATTACTATATCAAATAAGTTTCAACGGAGATATTAGATATAAAAATAATACTAACTAGCACAATCCCTACGCCCCGACGCATATTTTTCTTTTAAAAATTAAAAATAAAATTTTGTAAGTATAAAATAAAGTTTTTAACTAATCCCCTTGTTTAAAAAAAACATGAAATGATATCGTATAATTAATATATAATGAAATAATATTGTATAGTTAATATTAACTTTATTTAAAAAAATTGAATTAATTTCATTGGTTAAAAAATGTAGTATGAAATGATATTGTGTAAATAATATTAGATAATCTAGTTACCATATATAGTATATAGATATAGATAGATATCCCCATATACCAAACACCTAATATGTATATAATTAGTGATATCAAATTTTTTATCAAACTAAAATATAAATATGAAGAATATCAAATTAATATACATATCCATATACCGAACAACCCCTTAATTAGTTTTTTAGTCTTTTTGGTTTTAAATCACTTTCCTAGCTAGAATAAAGAAAAATGGAAATGAAATTATACTGGATATACTTTTATTTCATAAATCAAGTATAACTTCACTCATACTTAATTAATACAAATATTACAATACTATTGTGTTTATCAAACTCAACCTTAGTTTAGATTAATCTAATTAATATATCTAAAAATAAGGTGATAATATAATTATTATTTTTAGCATATATAAGAAGATAGTATTGTAAATTATTCTTCCATGTTCAATGTCCCTAGGAATATATAAGGTGACAAGTTAATATAGTTTTCTACTCCCTCCGATCATAATTAAATACGGAGTATAAGATATTTTATTTTTGACACTTTTTATAAGAAAAAAATATAAATTATTAAATATTTTTATTAAAATTTTAAAAATCTCATTTATATTACCAGTTGTATGAGATTTTTTTTAATTGATATTTTGTATAATTTTTATTATTTATGATATTTATGAATAAAATTTTTGAGTCACTTCACGCTTCGTGGTTAAATAAGCGTGTCAAGAGACATCGGAAAGAATAAAGTAAACTGGTTAAAGGTCAAATGCAAAATTTGCAAAATAAAAAAAAAACGGATGAAGTATATAGTTTTGAATATATTGAGCTCCTATGTGCTAACATTTCTTCAAGACCCTATTTCATTGATCCACTAAAATCGCCTTTTCGATCCATGGATTTAAGACTATTATTCAAATCACATAGTTCAAACTCGAGTTAGTCTCGACTCTTACAAAAATGTCGCCCAATCTAATTCAAATTTAAAAATGATCCAAGTTAGAGCTTTAAATGAACTACTCATTTTGCTTCGTTCTATAACAGGGGTGTGCATAGTCGGGTATTCGGTAAGAAATTTCTCTAAACCCTCGAACTGTATCTAACACGGTAAGAATACTGTACCCGCCACGAGTAGGCCGAATCGTGTCAGATACCCGACTCGTGTACCCGGTATTGTTTGCTCAATACAAAAATAAATGAAGGAATTTGGTGCCGGAAATCAAACCTCGAACCAACCTTTTTTTTTTTAATCGAAACGGTGGGATTAAATCCCTATATTGAAAACTATATATAATATTACATACGTGCGTTATATAGGAATAGATCTAGGGATTAGGGGTGCAATCCTTTATAGGTCACTAAGTAGTAAAAGTAAACAAGACGGTGGAGGAGTATCCAAAATATGTGTGCCGAGAGGAAGAGAAGTAGTGTGATTCGCAAGGAAATCAACAACTGCATTAGCTTCACGGTAGATGTGACAAACCGAAGGAACCAGTTTCTACGCAGAAAGCTCTAGAAAGAGTCTTTCGGGCTGTGTAATGGGTGCAATGGCAAGAGTCACTTCTTCATAAGATTCCACTATTAATGCTGAATCAAGTTCTACCTCAATTTTACGAAAATCTCGTTGTCATGCCAAGTTTAAGCCTTGAAGAAGACCCCAAAGTTCAGCTATTATATATATTGAAACTATACAAGATCCCAAATTTGATGCAAATTCCCACAAGCCAGTTCCCATCACGATCTCGTAACAGACCTCTTGCCGAGGCCAGAGAAAGGTTCACGGGCTGAGCCAATTGGGCAAGGATGCTTTTGTGTATCATTGGGGAAATAAAATGTACTCCGTATTAGCTTTTTTTTCAGCTATTTGGGCCCAAAAAAAAAGATATCTGCTAGTTGGGAATTGAAAACATAAATATTATTATATTGTCATGTTTTTGTATTGTACCTTTTGATGTCGAATTATTATATTTCTGTATCATATCAATTGTACCGTATTTGTTTACACACTCCTATTTTCTAATGTAATTGCATCCGTGATTATTTGGAAGACCCTATTTCGATTAGGGCCAAAAGAGTGCACTAATTTTGAAAGTTTTGGCTCTTAAACTTGGTCGGCTGGAAGCGAGAGAGCTGGACTACCCTAAAAAATGACTAGTCATGTCCATGGGCGATTGACGTTGTTATCACCGATGGCGATATTTGCCTCACTCTACAGAAATTCAGTGTTGTAGAAAGAAATTTCTCGTATATATGTCCGTAAATATTTCCTTACGCCGCCGGTTGATGTGTAGCTGGTGAATAAACCAGTGATTAGACCGCTAATAAGCAAGACACGTACGTGTGCGGCTGCGCGCGCACAAGACTTCACAATCGATGGATTAATGGCACATATGATGGTGTCGAGAATTCTCCTTCCCAGTTTTCTTCGACCTTCCAGATAAGAGCATTGGAAAAATACGTACGTACCCCATTACTTCTCTTACGGAGTACTAGACAATAACCCGCGGATTTCTTTAAACAATTTTCTTTTAACTCTGTCACCGATAATAGTAGGTTAAATTGTCATATATCAGTTCTTTGCTTTATTGCTTTTTCATTTTTGTGAAATGAGTTAGTGAGTCGTTTTCATGTCATATAGATATATTGCATGAGTATTTATTATGAGAAAATAAAATATATTGACCCTTTTTTCATATCTAGATATTTAAAAAATCACATATATTGTTAGGATTATCGTCCCTACAACTTGTCGATCTTGCTCCCCACTTTCGTCACCTTTAAATAATATATGAGATGAAAATCAGTCATCTTAGCCATCTTGAATAAAAACAATATAGATTGATGTAATGAGCAAATTTATAGATTCTCAAATTACACATATAATAGTTTAAATATCGATAGACAAAATCAATTGAAAATGTGAAACTGAAATTTAAAAAATAAAATAAAATAAAATAGAGCGAGAAATCATATTGAGTCTCACCAATAATTTTCACAATTGTTAATTAGTATCATCAATATGATGATATGAATTTATCCTTCAACAAATTCAACAAACTTGAGGTAGAGATAAGAAGAAGAAAAATGGAAAGGAAGTGTGAAGAATAGTGATTATATAGTAAACGATGGTGTATAGAGGGAGACACACAATTAAAATCTAAATAAATAAAGAAGAAAATCATTTTTGATAAGTTAAAATAAATATGATTTTGTTTTGATCTTATCTAACCCACCAAAATATCGAGAATATCTAATTAAATAACAAATCCTAAATATAAAAATATAAAAAAGTTATTTTAAAGGAGAAGTCGCCACATGGCGTAAGCGACTTCTCCTTTAGTATTATAATTATACTATTAATTAATTTATTTTTTTATTTAAAAAATGACTATAACCAGAAATTTAGGATGAATACCCTATTGCTTTCCCTTATTTATTTATTTAAAAAAAACAGAAATTAGTATAACCAGAAATTTTGGATGTGTTTGGATTCCATAATGTATACTATTAATTACTCTCCCTGTCTTAAAAATAGATCGTTTAACATATTACACATTTTTTAAAAAGTTAAAAACTATATAAAATATTATTTTTTTAAAGTATTATATTTATTTATAAGTATTTCATCCGATCGAAAATAAACGATGTTTCACTTTTCTGCACGTAGTTGTAGGAGCTCAAAACTATATAAAATCTTATTTATTTTAATTAATTTTTTTCACAATTCAAATGTACTATAATAATCATACAAAAGCTAAATATATTTTTAAATATTTTTTAATGTCAATTTAAGTGTAAAATAATTTCGTGGTATAGGGTTGTGGGGCGTGTTAGTGGGGCAACAGATTTGCACCGCTGCTAACAGGGGAGTGAAGAAAAAAAATATGATACGAGTGATGCAACACGATAATACTGTCAGTGATGTATTCGGAAAGATATTTAGATGGTTAAATATTTCTTTAGGGGTTATTTTTCATGTATAAATAAAAATATTTTTTTATTTAAATATGTTAGTAAAAATCGTAAATTTGTGATTGAAATAGTAATTTTTAGTAAAAAAAATTAAAAATTATAAAATTATCAAAAAATGAGAAATTTTTTATGTGTATATATTAAAAATAATATTTTTATTTAAATATATTAAAAATCTTAAATTTGTTATTTAATTAAACATATTTATTAGAAAAAACTAAGAGAAACAATTTTTTTTTAAAAGTGAGGTTAAAGAGGTTTGAACTCGTGATCTCAAGGTAATAAATATTTCCCCTTATTAACTAAGGTAAGTTGTCTTTGTAATTCTTTATTTTTTTAAACTATTTTATCCCTAAATTGAACTTAGTAAAAATAACCAAAAAACATGTGAATTTTTTTCTTAGTTTTTCTTTCGGATGGGGAGGGCCTTCAGCTATTCCGAACTCCCCTAAATTTGCCACTGAACATGGCAATATGATACGAAAAAACAGGACACGAAATTTATCATGATAAATATTCCTTTCTTCTCAAAATTTAAGTCAGGATTAATATAAATTAATATTTTATTTTTTAATAATTTAATACCTGTTATTATTAAATATAAAGTTATATTAAAAAGTTGAATAAAAAAATTAATATTTTATAGAGCTTTTTAATTTTTAAAAAAGCGTATTTATAAATAAAATAATTTAAATTATGAAACAGGGAGGGAGTATATTTAGGTCAGTTTGGTATAAGATATATTTAGGTTCCTTTAATTAATTAATTTGATGCATGGCTAGGTTAGCTATATGTCTAACAATTAAATAAATTAAAGAGTCGTTCTCTAATTTGTTTGTGGTGTAATTGTTTTTGTTGATTTATTCTGTATTTTTAGTTTTTTAATAATAGTTTGTCCGTTGTCGATTCTTTCAATCTCTTAATTCATCGGGCTTGTCCGGTGTGTCAAATTCTTTCCGGTTAAAAAAATATATAAAGGGTGACGTCCATTTCAAGAGGTGAAAAAGTTTGTAGCGTACGTGAAAGATCGAGGAAGCTGTGGCAAGTATACGTCGACGTGTTCTTCTAATTAATTTGATTGAGTGCGATACTTTTGGTTGAACAAGTCTATATAGGAAACAAGTACTAGTGGAGTCTATCTGGCTGTGGAGGCCAGGTGGTCCTATTAATTTATTACTTCCATCTATTCATGACTAATACATCAACTCACCATTTTCAACATTATAGTCAATTCAAGTGTATAGGAACCATTTTCAAACAAAAAAAATTGAAATTTCTTCTGTTTTTTTTTTAAGATAAGAATTCGAGTTCAGTATATCTGTAACTCGAGACGGAAGAACCATCTAAAAGCCAAACATACAACAATAAAATAAAAACTGTGCAAACTCAGGTAAACTCACTATACAAAAACGAAATCAAGCAGATCTAAACCAAACAAGATGTGGCCGAAGACGACGGACGAAGCCAAGCCCAACCCTGAATTCTTCGTATTATCAACCGATTACTATTTACGAGGATAATGATGTGTTGAGGTTACATAGGCTTTTGATATTCATTTTATATTATATTGATACATAGGGGTACGTTCATATTTTTCTTGTAATAAAAAACTAATGAAGTCAATATTTATGGCTTCATGGCTCATGCACTATATCTTATAAATTATTTTTTAAAAAAAAATCCGATATGAAAAAGATGCTCTATATAACATAGTGTCGTATCATAACCTATTAAAAAATAAAAAATATAAAAGTGGGGGAAAATCAATAAAGAGAGTATCATATGTATAATACTCATCTCACATAATTAAATTGGTTTTTTTTTAATTTTTTTAAAATTAATTATGTAATCATAGTACTATTATTTCTAATAAATTAGTCTCACGAGTAGATGTGGCAAGAAATCGAATGGATCTTTGAGGATACCAATACCTTATGGGCTAGCTGGATCTTTGGAGGATCGGCCAAGAGATGAGGGATCGATTAAATATTGCAATATAGGCAGCAATTAATGAATCGATTTATATATGCGAGATTATGAGAAACGTAACCTTGGTCAGTTTGGGTGAAAACAGGAGTTTGATCAAGTTTATTTTTAATTTTAGTTATAAGGTCGGAATTTAATTTTAGTTATAAGATCGGAATCTAAAATTAAGATAATATAAAATATATTCCACATTGATAATACGAAGAATATATACAAACCTTACATAGATGATATAAAATACATCTCATATTTATAATACGAAGAATTCAAATCTTATATATATAGGTCTCTTTCCGTCACATCATCTTACCATCTCATTCTTACTTTTTTCTACTTTATCGTTGGTATCCAAAACCTCATTTTTTCCTACCATTGCAATTTATAAATATACGTACCCATTAATGATCTCCATTAATTATTTGTATTCCCGATTATATTATTATATTTATTTTTTATTATTAAAATATTATTGTTAAATTGATATTATTTATAAATTAAATAAGACTAACTATATCTAACCCAATATTTTTTTAAAACCAAACTTCATCGAATAATATTTTTAACAGTTTTAAAATATTAAATAATATTTTAACAATAATAGTTTCATAATAAAACATGAATCTAATAGTTTTCAAATATTAAATAATAATTTTAATTCTTACTACTAAAAAAATATTTAAAAAATAATTTTTTGGTTTTATTATACGAATATATTCAAAGAAAAATATTTTTTTAATTTGAATTTATACCCGTTTAATACCAAGTGTAATACATAAGGTATTATAAGGGATCTAAATTGCTTATCAATCAGTTGTTTAATTGTTATTAAAAAAAAGTTCCTTAATTTATCGGATTAATGAACTGATCGATTGATAGAGTAATTAAGGAAACGGTACTTTGTGACGGAGTATGATTGTTCAAACATGCATGTAATTATCAGTGGGACCATTAATTAGGAATATATGTACGTTTTTCCAAACACAGACCATTTATAGGAAAATGGTTAAATTACCACGTGCTATTCCCACTCAGTACTGACCAGTACACATTTTGTTGCATATATCTGCTCTGGGTAAAATAAATCTTCCCCGTCTCGAAATTTAAGGTCGTTTTAGATCTTTATTCTTATGTTAAAATAGATACTCCATCATTTTAGATTTTCTAAGTAGGGGATAGTAATGATTTGTATCAATTTGTTTGTTGTTTATTTCTTTTAAAGATTTTGATTGGCTAAAAAAATATAGTGGGTATTAAAAAACAATACTAAAATTTATGAAAAAAAGTTAGTGGAACGATGATGTTGATTGATGAACGAGTGTTTTATTAAAACTTATGTAAAATTCTAAAATGACTTAAATTTTGAGACGGATAGAGTACTATATTTTTTTTGGGAGAAAAATGCACTTATAATAATTTTTAAAATAAAAATTATTTTAATTCACCTTTTCAACTTCAGCTAAATTATAAATTTGTCATCTTACGGAATTACGGTCAGCTCAAACTATACCAATTCGGATCATCTATAACTCTCAAATATATGTTACTTTTTAAAGCATCACTTAATTCTTTCAAGTATAAATTTACATTGAAAAATTTTTTAAAAAATCTTTTTAGATTTTATACCCTTATATTAATATATTTATATATTTCTATCATAAAAATCACATTTTAAAAATATATAGATGAATAAAATATTAATTATTTTAGAAAATAAATTTTATATTTTTCTAAATATAATTTTTTAAGATAAAAATTTATAAATATATAAATATGAAGCTATAAAATCTAAAAATATATTCTTATATTTTTTAATAAATATTTATATCTAAAATAATCGAGTGATATGTAGGGATACTAATATTGACTATTTTTATTTATTTTTTATGCCTTAATTTGTAAGTAAATTAAGGCAGTGCTGGCGAGGCTTAAAATACTTTGATTATTTTTTTGGAATTTTTTTAAGAAATGTTTTTTTTAAAAAAAAAAATAGGTTGATAAAAAACCGTAAATCAATATTTAAATAGTCATTTTTAGTTAAAAAAAAACTAAAACGCATTAAAAATAATTTCAAAATTGAGAATAAAGGGGTTTAAACCTATAATATCATGATCGAAATACCAACTCTTTACTAACGAAGCTAAGCAAGTTTTATAGATTATTATTCATTAATTGTCATAATATATTAGTCTTAAAATCAGTAAAAAAAAAAAAACTCATATTTTTTTTTTCTTCTAAAAGGTTTTGAACCACCCAATTCCCCCTTGGCTCCGCCCCTGCATAGAGAACAATAATATCATACAAAAACTAGATATATTACCAAGAAGTAAAGCCAATATACACCTTAATAATTTTGATTATAACGTACCGATATATAGATATATCGATGAACTATATCTTTCGATTTATTCAACAAACAAGAGCTAACCGTACCATACAAAACGTACTCAGATTGAGAACGCAGGGTACGTACGTGCAACATGCCGTGAAGATATGACAATTTTACATATATATAATTAGGATATATATATATAGGGAGAAAACCTATATATACATGTTTCCTTAATTTAATTATTTTTTGTATATAATAATATTGTGGAGACATGCAAGTACGAGCCATGCATGCCGTAAGGAGAAGTAGATGGACGGTTTTAACAGTCCCTGCGGCACTCGCAGGCGCTGTTCAAGAAGCCATGGTTGACGCACACCCCGTAGGTCCAGCCCTGCTCCCTGACGCAAGCGTTGGTGCAGCTCGAGTTCGACCCACAGTAGCCATGATAGTACATGCTTGGCTTTGCGCAGTAGCCTTCAACCTTCACCATGTTCGTTTCTGCAAAATGTGCGCACGCACTCATATAGTTGATTAATTTTTATGACATGTTGATCTAGTAGTGAAGCCGTAGCTAGATTGATTGGCGATCGATATGTTCGAATTGAGTTGAATATATACCTGAAGAGAGTGCGATGACGAGGAGGAGAAAGAGGCCGAGGATTTTTTTATCCATATTAACTGATTGTTTGATTGATATTAAGAAAAAGCCTTTGAAGATATATTGTGTGGTAGATATACCATTGCTCTTGCCGATTGCAGGGTATTTATAGGGATGTCGTACCGACATGTTGGAACGCCAAAGTTGAAGGAGTTTGGAAGATAACAAAACATATCAGAATTAATGTGTGGAGGTTAGTCTTTGAAAGGAACTTCAACCTAATAATTAAGCAACATATATCTACTTCTTCTTTTTATTTATAAAAAAAATATCCAATCCCAAGGTATAGATTCCAATGTGTATTATGTGTGGAGGGGGTGTTCGATCTTTAGTTTTTACTTTCTTAGTACTCTTTCAGGGGCATTTTATCGGTTATTGACGATGATATTAAGGAAAAGACTACTTCGAACTTTCGCTCTATTTTTTTTAGCCCGTTATAGTGTCTGATTGTTCTCCAAGAGCTCGTCTATTCTTAGAATTGAAGCTAAAAAATTGAGTTTTTTCATACATTTTTTGAAAGTTTTTTTTTAAATTTATTTTTCAAATATGTTATAATAATCATGTAAGCTAAATATATATATATATATTTAATTTTTTTAATGTTAAGGGTAAAATATTTTTAGGAGGCACTATTGTGAAACGAGATGTAACGAGATGTAACGAACAAACAAATTAATGTAAGAAAAAAGAGAGGGCGCACCCCAAAGTTGAAAGGTATTCTCCATTCCTTATTATATCCGAAAATGTATGGATAAACTGAACTTGGAAAAAATCACATGGAGGACATTGATGGATCTAAATTTTCATATGGCGAAGCATGGTAGGTTATGGTAGTGTGGAGGATGTACACATCTCACATTAATAATATAAGGAATTCAAATCTGAGATATAAATTAGTGGGTTACTCCTCTTATTTAATGTGAACTAATTTTAGGATAGAACATCATTGGTCTTGTGTGTTCACGGCTTGGTTAGCGCATGGTGCGCTTTGAGAGCTATTGTTCTTTTTATACAAGACAAGGATTTGAGGATGATCAACAGTGGTTGAACCACTGTACAAAAGCGTCCTAACAGACGAGGTCGTCGATCTCAACTGTAGAGTGCTCCTCAAGCATAGTCGATGTGAATCTGAGATGCGCCATCCTGTCAGCTAATTGATTCCCTTCCCTGATAGTGTATGAGAAAGAAGAGACAGTCAAAAACTCTGTATGAGCTGAAGACATCCGAAATCATCATCTCGATTTCTCATGGGCCCCCTTCACCAAGACGCTAGAAATCTCTCTTAGTAGCTTCCAGTAAACCAACCTGGAAACCAAGACACTCCACTTGTAGATCGGAAACCGAACCTTGGCCCTATGCCCCGCAAACAAGAACCATACCCTAACTATCGCGAATGACAAAAGCAGAAGTGGCAATTCCATAGGCCACTTTAGCTCCAACAAAGTATATAATCCAGTAGAATATCACCATTTAAATTATTGTCGCTTTTATTTTATTTTATTTTAAAAAAAAAAAGAGAATAAAAAAGAACAAACAATTCAAATTTAAGAAAATGTATGATAAGAAATTAAGAATACTCCCAACAAATGTATGGATAATGGAAATCCCACGTACATATATGTGAACGTCGCTCCTCTGGGGTTTGTGAGTCTGGTAACCTGGTAACAAATCTTAGGACAGGTCCATTATATTTGTAATTGAAATTTATTAAAGTACTGATCCATTATTATATATATATTGAATAATTATAAACATTAGCCCAATCTCTCTCCTCTAATCTCCATCACAAATCCCACATTCATTTTATCTAGCTTAGTCCAATCTTTCTCTGTTTTTACTTGACATAATCAATTCACACCTTAAGCTTCTTCTCTTTGTTTAAATTGGTGTGTGAAACCCTAATGTGCTAATAAACGTACACAATGTATTATTGTCTTCCAAACGAATTGTTAACTCGGCTGGGCCCGTTGGAGTCAAGACGCTAGAGGGAGGTTGTGTGTGCCGGCCCATATACGGGAGACTCGAACAACACATAAACCCAACGAGGTCCCATTTCAAAACCAATTGGCAAGGAGATGAGTAGCCTTTCAACCTTATATGTTGTTCAAGCATTCTCTATATTACCGATATAAGACAACCACATTCCAACACGGATCAGGAGCTTCGTGTATTGATCGAGATCGAGACTAAATAAAAAGATAGGAGTTTTGTGTTAAGTTATGGAATAGGGTGTGTTTGGATTCAATTGCATTAATTCTGTTTATAATGTAATTATAAATTTAATGCAATGAAGGGATGTTAAATTGATATAATATTGATAAGGTATTTTGTTGTAAATTAACTTAATAATGTAAAAACATGGTTTATTGTCCTAGCCAAATCCTCCTTTCTAATTTCATAATTTTAATCCAAACACATGCACCATAATGTCTTCTTCCTTTTCTATTTTCTAGAAAATTTTACAATAAAAACTAAAGTAATATTTTATGTTAAAAAATAGATATAATTGCAAAATAAAAATAATATAAAAAGCTTAATTGAGTTTAATGCAGTTGGAGATTTTTGGGTGGTGGGCGTGATGGAAGTAGGTCATTCCTCTACCATCCGACCCATAACCATTTCTTGTTCGGACTCGCAACTGAGCAAGGTCTAAAAAGTTTATTTGAGTTTAAATAATTGGATTTTTAAAAAAATATAAAATCATAGTCCCAACTCGTTAAAATAAGATAAATATATATTACTCCATCCACTTGAAAAAAACATGACTTTTTTATAATGATAAAAATTATATAAAATATTTAATTTTTTAATAAAATTTTTAAAAATAATTTTGTACTTAGTTTATGAAAAAATGAATCTTTAATGTAGTTTTTATTATGTTAAAAAAACGTGAAATAAACAACATATATTTGTCGGATAGAGGGAATAGTGATGAATAAGAGAACTATGTAACTTTTCACAGGCCCGGCCCATTAGAACGGCCCGAATTCGTTGGTGGACTTGCAAGATATTTGCATAAAGTTGCTAATTTCCTAATGAGCCAATAAATTTGTATATACAAGTTAAAATATATATGTTGTTACACTTATAACATGCATATCAGCATATGTATAGGAAAATAATATCATATATATGAAAAACTAGAAAGAAAAAACAGCATAAACCTTAGTTGATACTCCCTAATTTTTAGAGTCAAAATATTTTTTTAAACTATGTTGGAAATAATCTTAAATTTGTGATTTGAATAGTAATTTTGAGTAGAAAAAAATAAGAAAAATTATCAAAAAATGAGAACTTTTTTATATGTATAAATTAAAAAGAATGTTTTTGTTTCACTATTTTGAAGAAAATTTTAGATTTTTATTTATTTAATTAGGCATTTTAAGAAGAAAAAACTAAGAGAAACAAAACTTGTTAAAAAGTGGGGTTAAAGGGGTTTGAATTCATGATCTTAAGGTAGAAATACCCCTTCTTATAATTATCAACTAAACTAAATTGTCTTTGTGATTCTTTCTTTTCTTAAACTATTTTTTATCCCTAAACTTAATAAAATTACCAAAAAAACACATAAAATATTTTTTTTCTCGGTTTTGCTTCCAGGTGGTGGGAGGGGTGGAGGTGGGGGCTTCACCCGCCGTCTCGCCCCGAGTCCCCAAATCCGCCACTGATCAGGGAAATATGATACGAAAAAACACACCATCAAATTTAATTATCATGTTACATATTCCTTCATCTCAAAATTTAAGTCAGGATTAATATAAAATAAAATTTTAATATTTTTTATAATTTAATACTCCCTCCGTTCGGAAATAAATGATGTTTGACTATTTTGCACGTAGTTTTAGGAGCTAAAAACTATATAAAATCTTATTTATTTTAATTATTTTTTTCGTAGTTTAATAGTTAGTACTAACTATTAAACTACGAAAAAAATAATTAAAATAAATAAGATTTTATATAGTTTTTAGCTCCTAAAACTACGTGCAAAATAGTCAAACATCATTTATTTCCGAACGGAGGGAGTACATATTTTCACTGACTACACAACATATTTTTTTTTCTTAGTAGTGTATTTCATACTAACCCCAAACTCCATAGTCCCCTCAGCCCATTAGTTCACATCCACTTCTCTCTGCCCTCTCTCAATAACAATCAAAATTGGGGATCAACAGAGTTAATCTCAACCCCAGTCACACAAACTAATTTACCTTCACATGGGTAACCCCCTTTAATCTCCTCCTACAGGTTAGTGATAACTAACTTGGGGAACCACATCTTTACTAACAAACTAACAACTAGAGTATTTGGAATTAACTAGGAGGAGTTTTGAAATGGATGAATGGAAAATATAAAGATACTTGCTGGTGATTCCTTTTACCCTCTCATGAAAAACCCACTCCATTTGAATGTGTTAACCAAACCTTCATCCTTCATCATCACCAAACCATTGAACCACCGCGGTCACGCCCACACTAAATCATCGAACCAACTTCTGCCATCACCCTCTCCCTCACCGCCGGCGACCTCCCGGGTGTAACACCCCCTTTTTATATCCAAGGAAATACTACAGCGCCAGTAAATCCGCGGACTTTAATGTCTTTGAATTCACCTGAGGCTTATAGGGACATGCAACCATGCTCCCATAAACAAGATGATAAGTTAAGCAATTAAAATAAAATAGGCGGAAGTCAAATAAATATTATAGCTTAAAATATCCGATCATAGTAACATAAAATAAATACCAAAACCATAAAGTATAGATAACTCCAAAATAGCTAAAACGAAAGTAGCATCGTGAAAATTTCAAAGGTTCAAAACTCGTGGTATAAAGATTCATAAATGATAGCCCGCTCTTCAGCTCTCTCCTGCTCCACTGCTCGCACTAAACCTGTGGAATATGGTCTGGTGTTTCGTGATTACGAAGGACACCAGTCATCCAATAAATAGGATGGTTAGTACATTTAAGACTAGCAAGCGATAAGAAAAATGTTCGACTTTAACTAAAACCAGTGACCATGAAACGGTATAATAATAGTTAAGGGAAAGTGTAGAGTATATAATGTGGAATCTGATAATAGAATAAAACAAAAAGACACATGACTCGGATGATCGCGGAGATCGAATAAGAATACGATATAGGAATTATACTCGAATGCAATGAAGTATAATATGCGCAGAAATGATCACCTTAGATAAAACACTATACGATAACATTAATAATAACGACGATAATAATATAACACGTGATACCGATCGGGCCCTTAAAGAGGACTACGACCTACAACACTATGGAAGTTTACCATCCCGCGATGAATGCATTCCGGAATGGGTCGTTTCATGAAACCTTTATAGGGTAAGGCTTAACGAACCTCAACCTGCAAGTTAGTCTTAACTAAAGAAAACTCGCACTGACTAAAAGTCAATTCGTACTATAAAGTACGCATATTTAATTACATCGCAATTTAGTCGCTTTCATTACACTAGGTGATCATGTACACGGTATTAACAACAGAAGACAAGCATGGATATTTCAAAGGATCTTAATATCTCATACTATTAATTTGCATGAAAGAAACGAGCAGAAATTCATGCAATTAGGAAGATGAAAATGGGCAATTTTCCACTTATCTCGAGTTATAAACAAATAACATATTTAATACACACATTACTATAATTAAAAATAATAATTGCCCATTTATTTATCCTCATGCCAATTTATGAATAATGAGATAAATTACATCAAGCAGACGGATATGCAATTTATCGAAACTGGCAAGGAAATTGGCCACAGGGCCGCATTCGACACAAAAGAATAAAAAGGCACGCCAAAAGAAAATCACGAAACATGCAAAGGGCATTGAACGAAATCACTTGCCTTAACTTTCGATGATCAGCTGATGACCCAGGCGGGATTTTAGCACCTATTGAATCCAACGGAAAAAACGAATATCAATATTGATATTTTACGAAATTAACTTTACTTAACTCAATTTTAAATTGAATTAATTCTATAAAGTTAAATATTATATACCAATATGAATTCCTCGGGATGCGGGATCCGGCGTGGGTGCTTCGAGATTTCTTGGTGTCGCTGAAACGGGCAAGAATTGAACAATTTAGAAATATTGACCACTTAACTTAATAAGTAATTAACTCAGGGCCAAAAACGGAAATTATATAAAACAAGGGAGCTTTTTGTGATTTAAGGCAAAGGGATTGAAAAGCTCTGTTTCACCTTCTTCACGACAGCAGACGACGGCAAGGAACGAAACTCCTCGGCGCGGATTGGAAGCGGCAAGGCGGCGGCTCGGCGACGGAGTGCTGCGGAAGTCCAGTGTTGTGCACTGCAGTGGCGGCTGCGGCTCACGGAGGTGTCGAAGAGGATGGCTGCGACTGGCTCGGACCGTGGCCTTCGGCGCTGCAGCAGGTGCGCTCACAGGAGGCGTCTCCGGGCAAGGGCCCTCGGCGGCAGGCGGTCTCGGCGGCGAGGGTGGTGGACAGGCGGTGTTTGGTTCGTGGCTCACGTCGCCAGCGATGGCTCAGCGCAGGTCGGGGCGGCTGGGCTCGGACGGCTCACGGAGGCGCGCTCACAGGAGGGTGAACGGAAAGTGACGGCTGAGGAAGATTCGGTTCACGAGAGGGAAAGATGACGTGATGGGGTGAGTGAAATTTTCGGGATATGGGAACCTAGGATTAAACGTGTATCTATACTATCAATTAGGTTAGATAAAAGATAAATCTTTGATTCTATTAGATTTAGAATCAGTTTAGGATAAGCTGAACGTAGGAGATGTTTATCCGAAAAATCTGGAGGAAGAGATACACCTTTGGGTTGGAAAGTGGGCTTCTACCAACCGGACTGGGCCGAAAAATCCAACCCTCTTTATTGGGTTTATATATGCAAACTGAATTTAATTATATACTATACATATATATGGGTCCATCTATATATATTATATATATTAGCGGAAAGAAAATATTATTTAATTTAACTTTATAAATTAAATAATTTTAATAGCAAGAATGTTTAGAGAATATAAATTAAAATAATCTAATCATTCTAATTTATATTATATACCTTATGCGAATTTATTAGCTTCCTCAATTCACATAATATAGTATAATATTATCTAAAGAAATATCCCAAAAATAATTTGGGGTATTTCACCGGGCCTCGATTGCTCCCTCCTGGCCTCAATCGGGCCTCAATCGACCTCCATTAGCCTCAATCGGCCTCAATCCGAATCCACAACCAACTCCATTCTCGGGCCTTTTTCGGCCTCCTTGGCGGCGGCTGATTTCGGTTGCATTCCTCCGATTTCGCTACCTTGGCCGCCGATCTAGCCGCTCCTTCCACCGGCGTTGGCTTGCACTAGGGTACCGTCCATCGCTTCGAATCCTTCGATCCCACCCTCTACCCTCAGTATCCTCGGTTCTTCGCGGGTGGGCTCACCTCGGCCTGTCCCTCCCCTTTCCCTCCCCTCTAGCTCCATGGTTCGCCGATGGCTGCTTCGGCTTTCCTTTTGCTCCATGGAGGCCAGGTCCGGTGACCTTTTGGTTTCCGTGTGGATGTATTGCTTTTGGCGTGTAAGAGTTTTTTTCCCTTGCACGCCAAGAACAAGATCCAAAAAAAAAAACAAAAACGCAAACAAAATCCTCGAAGTAACTGGTATTTACTTATGCCAAAGTCGAATGACCAAAAAAAACAAACAAAAAAAAATAAAAAATCAATCAAACCCAGAGTGCAAAGTGTACATATTCTCCCATCTCGTTTTATATTAATTTATATACCACCATCTTCTATATACTCCGTATTACTTTTGATCTGGTATTTTATTTAAAAATTAATTAAATTATTCAACTTATATTTACAACAAACAAAATATATATTTACTATGTCAAAGCAAATCCTATCACAAAGATTTTTGCCCCGTTTTACATTAGAGTTTCTTTTGTTTGATTCCAGCGGTGGTTCTTCTTTGAGCTCTGTGGTCTTTCTTTTGCCGCCATGCGAGAGGCCGTGGACGTGATTGAGATCTGACGGCTCGCTAGCGATTGAGTCCAAATATGAGATCTCCACTTACTTCCCCATGATTCCCTACGTTGCCTCTACCAACTGTCAGAAGATTTGACTCACATTGTCCCGGTTCAAACATCGTTCGCCTCTGATTGGATCGGCCTTCGTTCTCTAGTTTGATCGTGGTGTATTTGTCTTTGTTGATTTGTCTTATATTTCCGGTTTTTTTTCCTTACGGTTTTCCATTGCCGATCTTCTCGGCTTCCAAATTCTTTCCAGTTCAAAAAAAAAAAAAAATTAGTCCCCTCAGACCCTTCTCTTTTTTTTTTTGTATAAAATTTTTAACAGCAACATATTTTCTTTTCAGTACACGGTTGCCTTTTCTTTTCAGGCTTCTATTTGCGAAATCCGGGGTTGAGAAACCCGCAAACCGCGACTCGCACTCGCACTCGCCCTAGCACTCCCCCGCCATCGCGCCAGTCGCCACCGTGTCGGCTCCGCCCTCTCACTGGCTGCCTGCTGCTTGCTGCGGTGCACTGTGCACTGTGCACACCATTGGCACCAAAGGTGAAAGGCCGAAACAGGGGAAACTCCATAGTCTCCGCTCTCCATTGTTGTTAATTCTACCCCAAATCCCAAATCCGAATTGAAAAGGTTAGTATTTCATATTTTATACTTTGTGAATTTGTGCTGTAACTTTTGATTGTTGAGATTTGATTTATGAGAATTAGTTTAGGGTTTTGATTTTGGAAATCAATTGGTGAAATTAGGGTTTGATTTTGAGAATTAATTTTGTCAAATTTTGATTAGTATTTGTAATTTTGGGAATCAATTTTGTCATTTAATTATTTTGTACATGTGATTTTGAGAATAAAGTTGACGAATTTGTGAAATGAATTTGGGATTTGTGAATTGAATTTGTGATTTGGGGAAGTCTTTTGTGGAATATTTGATGAGATATGTTTCTTTTTAATATCTAATGGCTCTAATATGCTGAATGTGATGCTGCAAGATGGTGTCACCCAAGCACCTTAATTATTTTCCATGTTACTTGTAAGGATTGTTCAACTTTTATGTCTGAAAATGTACTTTGCCAATTTGTTGCTTTCTATTGCACTTAATTGAAGGTGTTTGAAACATTTTGATCAAAGGAAGAAACAAGTTGACAAGTTACTGCATTTTTGGGCCCTTAGCCATACATTGTGTAATGACTAAAAAAAAGTTTGCTAAATTACAGGTGACTGGGTGTTTGTCTTATGATGATTAGATATTAGATGGTTTCTATAACATAGTAGGTATGAATCTTTATACGTGGGTGATGTGCAATGAACTTGAAGATGGTAGACGGATTCCAAGATTAATTTTATTGTCGTTCTATATATTTTTCAGTCCCCTAGCAACAATCCTGGATCCGCCACGTCCGATGACGGACGAAGATCACGATGTGCCCGTACCGGTATGTTTTCGAAGCCTATTTTACCTGCAAGCCGATTTATTTGTTCAGATTTATTTTCGTAAAATAGGTTTTCTCGTCAAATTTACAGTTACACATGATAGTTAATTAGTTATGTCACCGACCTAGGGTTGTCTGTGTATGAAAAGGAGTTTAGGAAAGTAAAAGCTGAGAGAGAGTTAGGAAGGGAAGAAGAAGATAAGGGAAGGGAGAAAATGGTTTGTCACTTGTGTCTGTATTTCCATCAACCTGCCCAGTATACAATATGAATTAGCCTTTTTATAAGGCTCCCACCTATGCACTATTTGGCTGGGCTTGAGGCCATTACAATTGGCCTTTAGCCCAATCACCCACACACTGTATTCATAAGTTACTTACATCTATATCCGTAGCTTTAATTCTGCATCCTTTGTTAGCTTGCATTTTTTTATTTCCTTATATTTATATCCGTTTGGCGTTGCATTTAGCACTTTCTGTCCATGTTTCCCCGTAGTACTTGTACATGGTTATATTACATTCATTTGTCCGGGCTAAGGATAGCACCTGAGGTTTGGTCTTGAAGAAGACCTTTCACTAAATCTATGGCTGTTGTCCCCTCTTTCACCTCTCTTCGTATCAATCTATGGCTCTTCCTTCTAGATGGGAAGAAAGAGAAGATCCGCATAATTCCCAAAAGATAGAACCCAATTATTTATTATTCGGGATATTTGATATGTTTACCTTTGCAGGTAAATAACCCGGGCGTTTGCCACATAAATCATGTAGAGCGTAAATTTTTTTAAGACCAAATAATCCGGGCATGTCATTAAGATCCGAGATAGTTGCTTATTTATTGCCTTAACAAAAAAGGAAAACATAATTTTGAGCGTTTTACTTGTATTTTATCACGGATAATTATAATCCATGCTATTATATTACGTGCTAATATGTCATTTGTGTACTAGGGCGTAGTCATGTTGCTTTCAAGTTGCACGATTTATTTTTCATTACGCACAATTTTCTCGTACATAACCGGCAATTATTCTGTCCCTAGATCGCTGACACAGCACCTCAGAACCCTATAGAGGAGCATCCGGTAGACGATGAGTGTAACGAAGTTGAGCCTGAGAATCGGGTATTTCACGATTACACACCAAATTTCACCACATCACGAAGGTGGTCAGATTGTGATGCAATGATCAAGCACTTTTGTGATATCGCCTTGGGGCTGAATATGGTTCTAACCGTTAAACAATCATGGGTAAGCACTCCTAAAAAATGTGGTAGTGTGATACTTGCTTGCGAGAAGCACGGGACGTGCAGGCCAAGGAAGAGGGCAAGAGTTGTCGGGAATGACGAACTACACCCGAATCGCAAACCAATATTGAAATTTGAAGGGTGTCCGTTCGCCTTATCTGGCGTGGAATTCAAAAGAGGCAAATGGAGGATGGAAGTCCTTAACGGAACCCACAACCATGTCATTCCAACTTCATTGGAGGGGCACTCATTCATGGGTTGTCTAGATCCAAAGCAGGTAGAGACGACGGAAAAGAATGAAGCTCGACAGAAAAGAACGATCACAGAGGAAGGACTGCACTTGTTAAAAGAGAAGGGCTACTTTTATGTTTCAAGAAGAGCCGTTGGCGAGGTTGATAGGCTCCACGACCTCTTTCTAGTGAATCCGAAAGCTCGTCACTTGCTCAACATATTTCCATATGCAGTGATAATAGATAGCACCTTCAAGACGAACGAGTAAGAATTTCTTGTCTTTAAAGCTTGTCTTATAACCTTGTTTTTTTTCATGACTACATTTATCATCGTTGTGTAGGTACGGGATACCTTTGTGTGAGTTCATTGGCTTCACTTGTACGGGGAAGAATTTCAATATTGCATTTTGCTTCATGTCACTTGAAGACACGGATTCTTACTGTTGGGCATTGCAACAATTGATGTACATATTGCGTGGGAGGCTGCCAAAAGTCATTGTGACGAATCGAGAGTTGGAACTCATCAGAGCTCTAAAGGTCGTTCTCCCTAATGTGAGTCATATGTTATGCAAAGTTCATGTGTTGAGGGAATGTGAAGAAGCCGCATTCAAGAAGTCGAAGAATCTAGAAGTGGCGAGAAAGTTTCATAGTGCATGCTATGAACTATTTGGATCTAGAACAATTGATACATTCAACACTCGACTAAGGGATATGCACGGTGAGTGGGGCCACATCAAAGGATTGATGTCGTATTTGGAAGTGACGTGGTTGCGCGATTATACAAAGAACATTGTTTGTGCATGGACAGATAATATAATGCATTTTGGCACGAGGACTACAAATAGGTACGAAACTGACATGTTTTTCTCTACAATTTTTAGTTTAATGATCTATAATTATGACATATCAATTCACTTATTTTATAATAGGGTTGAGTCGGTACATTCAGTGTTGAAAAACACCTTGCACTCTTCAATCGGCGACTTCACACATGTTTTGAAGGCAATTGATCTCGTCCTGGAAAACGAAATGAATGAAGTGAAGATTACGATGAGTCAAACGTATAACATCTGGCCGATAGACTCTCATGGTCTATGGATGTTCGATCAGGTAAGAAATGTCGTATCGAAAGAATGTTTTAACCTGTTGTTCGAAATATACACAAAAATGGAAACAGATCCTCCCTCAAAACCGTGCAGAGATAGATATTGGAGGAACGTGTATGGTCTGCCCTGCACACATGAAATGCAAGCGTGTCGTGATGCACATACACCGATAAGACCATCACAAATTCATGTATTTTGGAAGCAGTTAGATTGGGATCGCCCTTGTATTGATCGCGTAGACGACAACACTAGACACCCCCGTCAAATTGGCCAATTGCCTTGGGCATATGGTCGAGCTTTGGCGCAAGCACATGCAAACCCATTGCCTTGGGCATATGATCGAGCTTGGGCGCAAAGACATGCAAACCCATTGCCTTGGGCATATGATCGAGCTTGGGCACAAGCACATGCAAATAGGGAGAGGAATAGTGGCACTGTGCAAGGTCGCGAAAGAGGACGAGGTAAGTCCTCATCAAATGAACAAGCAGAAATGGAAGGGTGTAAAGAAGGCACTAGTTTGAATGAGAATCAGCTCCAGCAAGCCGAAATCATGGACGACATTCAGGGTGTTGGTAGAGGACGCGACAAAGGACGAGGCCGATCTAGGTCGGATACCGAAGTGATGGAAGAACATAACACTACTGTTGCTGATGTAGGAGAGACTAATAGTCCGCATGCTGCACCAACTATGCTTGACATTCAGGGTGTTGGTAGAGGACGAGGCCGATCTAGGTCGCATATTGAAGTGAGGGAAGAACATAACACTACTGTTGCTGATGTAGGAGAGACTAATGGTCCGCATGCTGCACCAACTACGCTTCCGGAGGCAGACATCATTCACCTTGGTTTCAATTGGGGAACAAACAACATTGATGAATTCATGATAGGATTTATTCGAGCGGTTACAAATGTCACAGGTGACGGTCATGGCGGTTACAGATCATTTGCTTGTCTGTTGAACATGGGCCAAGAAGCATGGCCACAAGTTCGACGACAGTTGTTGGCGGAGCTATAATTGCATGCAGATCGCTATCATTATTATCCAGCATTAGAGGAACTTATCATGAAGGTGAACTACTACAGAGCGTGTCATGATACGAATTATTGGATGGAGATTCCAATCATGGGTGAAGTTTTTGCGACTGTTCACCAACGTCCACTTGTCATACTGTCACAAAGTATGCCAATGTTGTGCCTCCCCCTATATGCCACCAGTGGTCCGTCATTACCCCCATGCCAAGAGGTGGATGGGATCGCTTTAGTTGGTCAGAGTAATCATTTTGTTCCGGTATGTCCCCTCATATATGTCCTTTCCTTCATAGCTGCACAATTTTCACTTCTACTTCCAAGTTCCAACGCAAATGTTATTTGTAGATTTGGTTATTGTCTGGATCACCTTTGCCACCTATATACACAACATGGATGCTGTATCACCACCCAAGCGTCAATGGTTGGGACGAGCAGTTCGCATCTAGGATTGCACGGTACAGATCATACCGACTTCGTGATGGTGGCCACCTGCTTGCGTACTAGGGTTTTTGTCAAGGCTGTGAGTTTATCAAGTAAGTTTTTCAGGATTTTTCCTTCTGAATGTTGTTAATGCGGATAATCAACATCTAATTTCTCCTGAGGTTATCCATGTTTCTATATTTACCTTATTGAAGCTTGGTTCTGATTGCTTTTAGTTAGCACTGTTCTTTTGAGTGGAAAAAAGGTCTTGAATATTCTCCGGATTTCATCGCACTCTGCATATTTTCCATCGCAATTAAATTTTCTGGTCTTGTTAACTTTCTAGTACAGAAGTCGATATTGTACATTATTTGGATAATCATATTCCTAGATCTTGAATAGTAGGAAGTCATCCACCTTGGTGCATTTATATTTATAATGCACTCTGAAATCTATTCATTTAACCCGATCACAGAAAATCTCGAGTAGAGATGTAGAGATGTTACAAGGAATTTCGACTTGAGAACTTTCATGCCGCTAAAGTTGTGTGTATATACATGAAGGTACTGATGACGTGTAAGGAGCAAATGTGAGTATCTTAATTTTTCTTATTCTCATTCCATATTAAACGAATGTATTTATCTCTGACTATTCGATTTCCTTGTGGAAAATACTAATATGTATGGTTTTAGTTGTCCTCCTACTAGGCTACTAATCCACCTTTTAAATAGATTTTTGCAAAATTCCTCTTAGTTTTCAAATAAGTTGCTAAAGTAATGACTATCCATTATTGCACACCATATCTGCTCATCAAAATTCTGATTTTAATTTGTCAAATTCTTCCAAAAGGTGGTATGATTTTAATTTGTGTTTTCTTGATGCTCTCTTTGTAGTGTATATTAAAGTATATTATAGGCTATTGTCAAATTCTTGTCGCTGCTGTCAGCGGTGATCAAGGATCTGTAATTGGCCCTGTGGGTTTCTGCTTTGGTCTACCTAATCATGGAAAGTTAAGCTGATCTTGAAGTGGGGTTTGGAGTGCTCACCACCTCCCTGTTGTTTTGCCCCTTCTAGAATATGCCTACTTATATATGTTTATTTGTTCTTGAGATTCGGTCTTGAGAGTATTTTGGCAGTTCAGATTCCTTATATGAAGTAAGCACATCATGGAAATCAATGTAGTCTCTCTTGATGCCTTTGCATGGTTAAACATAAACATTTATGAATGATTCTAATTTCATCTCCTTCCTTTTCCTCATTTGTTTTTTTATATCTACTCCAAATAATCTTATTTGACGTGTTAAATCAGAGAGTGATGAAAATGCCATCTCCTTCAATGTTTATTCTTAGAACATTCAAAGTAATCTTGGGCTGTTCATTGTTTTGCTGCTACGAACTGCTGTAGGAAGAGAAAGAGAGAATGGGTGCTGGAGGGGGACGATGTGCTTGAAGTGGTTTCTTGCACTGTTGATCAGAATCGGTGAGTTATCTAGCAGCTGTTACTTACTCCTTTATTGTTCAATGCTCAGTCAAACATTAAGTCTATCCAACAAATGATCACAAGTGATTTTCTAGTCCACCTTTATTTTAATCCGATTGCAAGCTTCATGTTCTGACTTTTCTTTCTTGTTGACCAAAACTAGATTTCTTGATAACCGAAGTTATGCATAGGGAAGGGAATCTTATTGCACATTTAGTGATGATAGGGTTCAGAGTATCTTATGAACAGCTAAAGCACACTTCGATTTATGTTGTCCATGAAATATCTCTTAATCAGCATTGAAACAAAGAATTAGTATAGTTACAGGTTTTTTCAGTAAAATGATTGCTGTGTGCAGCTTTTCCTCATTGAATACAACTTCAGGATTGAAGATTTATTCTCAGATATCCAAGACTAAATAAAAGGATTGTTGTGTGCAGCTTCCCCTCATCGAATATAACTTCAGGATTGAAGATTTATTCCCAGATATCCAAGACGGGGTGAAGCTTTGTAGAACCATTCAACTTTTGGAAAATGACTTCTATTCTCACGGCCAGCCTCTTTTTTGTTAGTAATTTTGAATTATGATTATTGCAAGTGCAAATCCTTGTAAGAAGAGGTTGACAAATTGCAATATTGCTTTGCAATATTTGAAGAAGGTTGGTGTTCCGTTATGTGATGATGATGGAATGTTGATAACCGGATATGATATTATCAACGGGGACAAAGAACTTGCATTATCTTCTCTCTGGAATGTGTTTGTTCACTTGCAGTTGTAGGTATGTTTTATTTTTGGGCATTTCATAGAATGGCATGATGCGCTCTTAAATAATTTCTTTCACTTATTCGTATATTCATTGACTTATTTTGTTTTTTTTCCTCAACGTTTGAGCTGTAGATACCACTTCTGATCAACAAAACTACACTTTATGATGAGATCTGCACAATCTGTAATGCTAATATGCATTTGAGATTTAATTGTTAATTTACCTGTTTATTTCTCACTTTTTAAGCTATAGTTGTGATTTTTACTTGTAGGGGAACTTAAGGACCTGGATTCTTCTAGTCATTTAGATATGCTCCTTAACTGGATAATTTTGAGTTTCTATTTTCATTTGTCTAGAGGACATTTGGTCTAATGGTATGATTCTCACTCTTTTTAGGTACGAGAGGTCTGAGTTCGATTCTCGGAATGCCCCACCATTAGTAGCATTAGTTGATAAGGGTGTTAGTAATGACATAAGGGTGTGCTTGGCTAGCAGTGTCAAAACATAATTTTATCATTGAAGGCTTACAGTGACAAAACATAAGTTTGTCAAAAAAGGCTTAGGGTGACAAACTCAATTTCCGTCACAAAAGGTTTAGGGCGACAAAGAACAATTTTGTCACGAAAGCCTGGGGTGACAAAATAATGTTTTTGTCACAAAAGGGCAGTTTGGCGACCAAATATTATTTCGTCGCTTTATATTTGGACGACGCCCCTAAGGCGACAAATAGACGACGAATTTTGTTTTGTCATGTTTGACTTTGGGCGACGAATAATTTTGTCACAAAAAGTGATTTTTCTTGTATATTTGACAACATTGAGGAGGCAAAGCAGAGCATCCGATCCATCTAGCATACTTGGTGACTCTCAACGACATTCTAGTGTTGGTTGTCTTCAGGTTACACCTCCACTAACCTGATTTAGCCTAATGTTATGTGTAAATATGATTTGTAGTTTTCTTGTAATTTTTACTAAGTTAGAATATACTTTTTTCCCAGTTGAAGCAAATACAGCCATGGCTATAAAGAAGAGGCAAATCTAAGGGTAGAGGTGGAAGTGGAAGCAATTTCGGAGATGCTGGAGACCCATCGAGCGGAATAGGAATATGTTATAATTTATATGGATGAAGGAGAGGTGATTTTTAAGTCTTCTACAAGTTTAGGGGTAGTGATCAAAGAGGTTAACCAACATCAGCCATAAGATTATTAATTTATGTCAGTATTTTTTGAAACTTATTTCTACTGGGAAGATTTTGTATAGAGGTTAATTATGGTCATATGGTATGTTCCCAGGTCTTGAAAACCAACGTAGGTGAATGCCTTGTATATGGTTCTAGCTATTTAGGATGACAAATCCTATGACTCAATGTCTTTTGGCTAATGAATATTATATATACACACACATATATAGTGTTTAATGATGGTAAATCCATTGTTCAATTTTATATGTGCTGTTATATTGTTGAACTAGTAGTATTTGAAAATCAAATTTCGAACCAATTAAAGTGAGAATAAGTATAAAAAATGTAAATAGTTTCTATTTTTCCATGAATTATAATACAGTATTATACAAACAAAAATTGGTTCAATATTTTTCTTGGGTTTTCAATTTTAAAAGCTGGTTTGATACTTAAATGATGAACCAAATCAAACCAAACCAAAGCAAATTACTGCAATTAAACCCGATTGACGAAGATGACGTCGGCCTCCTCCCATCTCCAGATCTCCTCCCACTTCCACAATTCTTTGTTGTTTCATACTCCGTAGTTTCACTTTTGAAGGTCTTTTTTTCTCCTCTTATCAACTGTTTTTCTTATACTATGAATTTGAAGCACCTGTTTAAATTTCCATGGGAATTTGAAGCACTTGTGAAGGTCATTTCTCCTCCCCTTATCAATAGTAGTGCATCAGTGAAATTTTACGCAATTTAATGCTAAGTTTAATTGTGATTCAATTATACCATTCTCTTTGTCTGAAGTACGTGCATATATTGTTCGATCTAGGGTTTCTAAGTTTCGAATAGCTTCGCAGAAAATGAACCAAACTGATGCAGAAATGAACAAGAAAGCACACACACAAACTTTGTTTACGCGGTTCGGTTTCCCTACATCCGCGGAACCTCAGGAGGGGAGGTTCACCCAATTTCACTAAGCATCCAAAGGTTCAGAGACAGATTACAGAGGTTTAAGATGCACCAACACAAAAACACGATTCTATCTAAACAAGGACTAAGAAGATAAACAAGGAATAGGGTTAGAAATCGTCCGTGAAGGACACCGAGAAATCTCAGGAGAGATTTCTCCTTGCAGAACCCTCCATTCAGTTTCTTCTTCGTCAGACAAGCAGGTACTCAGGTAGCATCAACCCAGAAGAGCACCCATACATAGAATCGCCAGCGTCGGGTGGCTGTCGCAAGCCAAACCCTAGTTTCTCTCCAAAAACCCTAACCCAGAGGCCCCTTGGCTTACCAGAGAACTGGAGAGAAATGCTACAGTTCAACTTGGGAGCTATAAGGGGGTTTATATAGGATTAGGGTTACAACGGCTAAATGAGGGGCAGACTGAGTTGGGCCAAGGATTGGGCCGAGCCCAATCCTTCTAACTCAGACTTCCATCTTTCACATACCCAGAAGAGACAGTGCAACACTTAAGGCATCAACAACATAACTGATCGAGCTTCACCTTATGGTCAAGGCTAGCCATTGGAGCCTATCATGGTCAAGCCATGGGTCCAATGAGCTTTTCCTTGATCATGGCAATGGCTCGGTTGTATTGAGCCACAAGTGAACCTGTCCTAGTGCTAGTGCATCATACAAACCAAATAAACCATTGTCTCTTTTTCAACATATTACAAGGATTATAAATACATAACATATATATATATATGGAAGATTTTCCCCCAAATCTCCCAATCTAAATACCCTAATTTCAAACAAAATTATAACTGGGTTTCCATTTTGCTAGATGTTTGTGAATCATCCATGGAGGATCTATTCCTCTAGTCTTGTTTCGCTATATTTTCGTTTCCAGAAAATACCTCATCTATATACTTGATCTTCGTCGAGCTCAACTTTCAGTACGTTCACCCTTCGTCAATCTGCACGAAGGAGGATAAAGGATGACTTTTGGAGGAGCTGACCTAATTTATTAAGTTGCTTTGAATTGGGTGGAATTAGTTCATATAAAACCGGTTTGAAAAATCAAAAACCGAAAAAATGGGTGAATCTTGGTGAGGTACGTAAAACTGTAAAAGTGGTAGTTAAAATTTGCATAAGTACGTTCTCAAAAAAAAATGTATGAGTTGAGTTAAAATATATATGTTGTTACACTCTTATAACATGCATATTTATAGGAAAATAATATCATATATATATATATATATATATATATATATATATATATATATATAGAATGCGGTTCAAATGTTAACATCTCCTACGATGTTAAATGTTAACAAATCAATATTCGGCAAAATTTATCAAATATTCATCACAGTCACTCAATTATTCATCAAAGCTTTTGTTAAAATTAATCAAATATTCATCACAGTCACTCAATTATTCACAATTTCCCAAATATTCGGCAACATTTAAGAAATATTCATCACAGTAACACAATTACAGGATTGAGGTGGAGATTGTGAATACTTGTGAATAATTGAGTGACTGTGATGAATATTTGAGTGACTGTGATGAATATTTGGGAAATTTTGAATAATTGAGTGACTGTGATGAATATTTGAGTGACTGTGATGAATATTTGATTAATGTTAACAAAAGCTTTGATGAATAATTGAGTGACTGTGATGAATATTTGATAAATTTTGCCGAATATTGATTTGTTAACATTTAACACCGTAAGAGTTGTTAACACATGACCCAACCTCTATATATATATATATATATATATATATATATATAGGGAAATGTTCTAATGAAACGGATAATACGGTGTAACGGTGAAACGAATGAATATTGAGTCATATTTATATGAATATATAAATATGAATATTATGTTGTGTGAATATGAATATGATTTAAATATGGGTATATGAATATGTTATTATTTATATTCAAATAATATAAAGTGAATAACACCATATTCATATCCACACACCACAATATTCACATATTCGTATCCACATAATGCCATATTCATATTAATATAACACAATATTCATTCGTTTCACCGTTTCACCGTATTCTTTGTTTCATTGGAACTCTTGCCTATATATATATATGAAAAACTAGAATAAGAAAAAACAGCATAAACCTTAATTGATATAATATATAGCCACAATATATTATACCCAATTTATTGGTACATCATATATATTGATATATTACACAAAGTACGTACGTAGAAGACAAGATCAAACATATTACCATACAAAACGTACTCAATGACTACATTGAGAACGCAGGGTACCTTAATTTAGCGAACTATATAAAATATATTTGAAGCATAAATAGGAGACATAGTTAGAACACATTATGTATGTATCCTTTATTATTGTACGTACGTAGGAGAAATGCACGAGCGTGCAATGCTATATTATATATATGGTCGGTCGAGTTCGCATGCAGTAGATCGATTGATGGTTTAGCAGTCTTCGTCTTTTCGGCACTCGCAGGCGGTGTTCAAGAAGCCATGATTGACGCACACCCCGTACTTCCAGCCGGGCTCCCTCACGCATTCGATGGTGCAGCTCTCGTCGGACGTGCATAAGCCATGGTAGTACATGCTCGGCTTCGCACAATACCCTTCCACTTTCACCATGTTTATTTCTGCAAATTAAATGTGCTCGCTTCATATATATAATATGCATTTATTTATGTCGATATTTTGATATGATGGATTGATTTACTAGATAGCTAAGCGTCTAAGCGACTAGTTAATTTGAATATAATATATACCTGAAGAGAGCACGATGGCGAAGAGGAGGAAAAGCCCGAGGATTTTCTTATCCATGTCGATTGATTGATTGGTTGATTGATCGATAGATAGATATGATCAAAAACCTCAGAAGATATGTTTGTGAGTTTATATCATTGCTCTCGCCGATTAAGGGTATTTATAGTTAGCAATTTCATACGTAGTTAGCACGGCGCCATATATAATATTCATGAATAAAAATAATAAAATATTGTAGAGATGATATATATGATTGTTAAAATGTTATACGACTTAGACGTACATGTTGATGCTTGTAAGATTTTAGGGTTTAATCATGAATGATAGTACTCTTAGCTAGACGTTATGGAGTAAATAAGATGTCGCTATTTAAATATTTTCCTTAATTGTAAAATCTAAAGGCATAAGGAATTTTCAAAAGAAATCCTAATTAAAAGTAGCTGTCTAGGAAAATAGTTTAAATCAGCTAGTGTTTTTTACTACTCCCTCAAAAATATGTTAGAATTTAGAATTATCTTTTCATATGCATATTATGCATATATATGGTTCATATATGAAGTCCTGGGCTAAATAAACTGACGTATGGAGATTATGTGAGCTAGAGGTAGCCATAGCTATGCTTAGCTTAAGCACCAAGTGAAGCTAGAGCTTAGAAACTACCCTTGGTCTTTTATCTAAAAGGTAGCTGTGTAGCTGATCGACATTAGATTTAGAAAACCATAGTTTGTCTCTCATTGTTACAATTGCAAAGGCATGGTTGAGGCTATAATTAAGTAGAGCGCCTAGCGAATTGGCCGGTGAATTAGCTACTGTTAGGGGTGGCTAATGGGCATCAAGGACGGATGTGGGGGTGGACTAGGGTCCGCTCCAGCCCATCTTATTTTTAAAAAATAGGTAAAAGAAAAAAATTAATATGTGTTTGTTTATTAGAATAAGTATTTTGTTAATGAAAATTATGCTTATATGTAAAATTTAACCTATTCAACTCACCAAAATTTGAATTTCTGGTTCCGTGCCTGGTGGGCATGGAACGAGATTGAGGTTATCCCGTCTTCTATCTCGTATATGTTTTACGAAATGTGTGGATAGACCTTTTGTGTCTTTTTTTTTTTCAAAATCTCTTTGGGCCTTATCCCATACAAGACAAGATGAGATTTACGGGATAAAAATTCTTAGCCTTATGTCCCATACTCCCGTCCCACAACAGAACGAGATTGACTTTTTTTTTTCCTGCAAATTAATCCTGTCATAATGATGATATGGAAAGATGTGAAATGACATTCCACATTGATAACATGATGAATCCAAATCTTACATATAAGTCGGTGGGCTACAAATGCTGATGATAATAATATATAGTGTATATGTATGCTATTATGCTAATATTCATATCGTATAAATACATTATGGCATTTTCAAATTTATGTACAATTTTATTTTATTTTTTGAAATCTGGTTTAAGCAAATGCATGCGTCTTTAACATCTATCCTAGCTATATCATGAAATGTAAACAAGAGAGGATGCAAAATTTTGAAGACTCATTCATGACATTGTTTGTTTCAACCGGTGAAAGTGAAAGCTGAACAACAATGCATGGAGGTTGATCACGATTGAAGGCTATGCCCTGTCGAATACACTCAATTCGACACCTTAAACTTGCAGGTGTTCCATCCATATATAGAAGCTAAGATTTTTAAATGTAGCTAGATAAAGAATAACGATGACTACTTTGAATTAGTAAAACCTCTTTGAAAAGTTGTGATACTTAACCCTTCTACTAGCAATTTAGATCCAATCTAAACGGTTGCTATATATGTAGTACATGTATGTTTGCTTAATTAGTCAAAGAAGTAATGTTTGTTCAACTAAATATACAAAGCTCTATGTTTTTGTGCATGATGGCTTAACTTGGCCCTTCCACACCTTCATTAAAATTTCTTCTCATTATCTAAACGATAATATATTTATATGTACCAAATTACTCAACTTTTTGTAGGCAACAACTTAATTCCGTATTTGTTCACTCGTAATATGCAACATTTAAACCGCTCTTTGTTCCACTTGCGTCTTTCGGTGGGAGAGTTCGTCGTCGATCCGATCCGATCCGATCCTAATCCAGGCATGCAATTTTAAAAAACTGGTTTTAATTTCCTGGCCTTGATCTTAGCTTTACCAACCGAATCAATTTAAATTGGTAGAGAGTAAATTGGTTACCAATTATATTAGTACGGTATTACCGAACCAATTTCTCAAAGTTTGGGTGGTAATGGTAATTAGTTCGGAAAAATTGGTATTACCATTACAAACCAATTATATGCATATATACATACGGATAAAATGTGAATCGTTGAAGAATGTCATAAGCTTAAACTTGATCTAAATGAGCATACTTTAAAGTTTCATTCAATTTTTAGTTTGTATTTTTGGTTAATTAATCTTTACTATGTCATATTTAAATATTTAAATTTAGAGTTTCACGTAATTTGTATTAAATATTAATATTGATACACAATTAGGTAATAATTTCTATTTGTACGTAATTTTTATTTAAATTCACTATGAATTTTAAGTTGCATATTATTGATATCGAAACTTGGTATTTCATCATTACCAATTATTACCAACCAATTATATTGGTTACTAATTAAAATGGTATAAGAGTTTTTATGGTTGGTAATGGTATGAGATTTAACATTACTAATTATAATGGGTTGGTACATAGTATAGGTAAAAATGAATTGATATTGTACCAATTTCAACCCTGTTCACTAGCTAGATACTTATTATTACCCCCTATATTATGTAATATGCCAAAATTTCCATATATAATCACTAGGTACATGATCACCTATCAGTTTATCTAACAAGGATGGTGTCAAGTATTTCGAATCATTAAATTGGTTAAAAAAATATTTTTTTAATTGACAGGGGCAAGTTCTGTTAGATGCATTATGCAAGGGGTATCGGTTTGATCCTGTTTTATCGCTTACTCGGGTGGATTGATTTGCATAATAGTATTCGGAATTTCGGATGTGTGAGAATTAGTTGATAGTCATCTGCATCAATAATTTTTTATTTTAAAAAAAAATCAATTTCATTAATCAATCAATAGTATATAATACTAAAGGAGAAGTCGCTTACGCCATGTGGCGACTTCTCCTTTAAAGTAGCTTTTTTTTAAATTTTTTATTGAGGATTTGTTACTTAATTAAATTAATTACATTAATAATAAAAAATAACTAGTATTCGTTACCCGTGCGGTTGCGCGTTTTGTTAATAAATTATATTTTATTATATAATTATATTAAAATATTATATTAGACAATTAATTGACGTGGCTTAAAAAAATAAAATCAAATTGATGTGGCTCACAAAAATAAAACCATATATAAATATATTATATTCAATTTGATCTAAAAGGTAGAATAACGCACCAAATATTCATTCTTCATCTTTTAAAATAATAAATTAAATAATATAGTTTATTAACAAAAGCATGAAAATAATAAATATGTATAACAACTCATTCAAGTTATATTGGATAGATTATTGATCTAAAAAGATAAGTTTTTAGCTAACTATATTCGTTTATTAATTGATGTGAGCCAGAAATATAATACCACTTTAATCCAGAAAATGCCACGTAAGCAAAAATAATCCCACTTTAATCCAGAAAATTCCGTGGACGCGAGATCGCACCAGAGACCGTTTCAGGCCTCTGTTTTAGTATTTTATATAGATTAGATTTAAAAATTAAAATATTAATTGGAAAATCTAATTAAGCGGATATGATCAAATCTTAACTAACTAGAAAATCTAATTAAGTAATTAACTACCTTATCTAATTAGTTAACTCTATAATGTATTTAGATCCTACCTTATCTAATCAAGTAAATAAATCTAATTGCAAGCGATATCAAATAACAATGGTAAGACGCTCATAGAGAAGACCAATAGCAAGGTTTAAAGGAGCGATACGTTAGATATTTAATTTGTATGCCTATCTAAAATTTCTAAAACCATATGATCTATTTATTTCAATATTGTTTAGTGATGTATAGTGGTAGTTATATATAAAATAAAATTTAATTATAAATAATTTTATATAATTTTAATATCAAATATATTAATATTTAAAAAACCACACAAGGTGCGGGTATGTAACTAGTTAACTTCCTAAATGGACAGTTGAGTTGTCAATCTGGCATTTGGGCTAATGGACTATTTTACCCATTTCATTGCCCAATACTTTAGATGTTGGGCTTTAGAAAGTATAAGAATTATCCCAACAATTAAATTGGTACCCTAAATCATCAATCAATCAATCAATCATATATCACAAAGCACTTGTATTTCTTCATGTGTGGAAACGTCAAAAAGGATGAATGTCGCTATTTGGGCTAACTTGTTGTAAACTCCACGGACTATTAAATTCAAACCCCCCACAAGAAAATAAGACAAAAGGCTTTCCCTACAAATTAATACGTTGATATGAATGTTTTATCCCAAACAATACGTTTAGACTTTTATATAGGGTTGCTCAAAAAGTGAACCGACCCGAAAATTCGGTTTCGCTCCAGTTCGAAAATATTTCAGTTCGGACTACGGTTCACAAAAAATTTAATTTCAGTTTCGGGTCGAAAACTGGAACCGAACCGAAAAATTCGGTTTCGGCTCGAATGAACCGTGAGAAAACATTGACTTGCAATGTGTTTTTATATATATATATATAGGGATGCGCTCCGGTGAAAACCAAAATTGCGGTAGAAACCCGTGAGGACCGGCTTTTTAGCCCGGTTCACTTGCTTTATAGCCCGGTTATGAATAGAACCGATCTATAAAGTCATAAATTTTAGCCCGGTTTTGAATAAAACCGAGCTATAAAGTCACTATGTAATTTTAAAACATTAGCTTTTTAGCACGATCTTTCGGTTTGACCGAACTATAAAGTCATGTGTTATTTTAAAATTGGAGTTTTTAGCACGGTTTTTAGGTTGAACTGAGTTGTAAAGTCATCGTGTGATTGAGGTTTTTAGCACGGGTTTCAAAAAAACCAAGATATAAAGTAGTCCTCACGGGTTTTTACCACAATTTGAGGTTTTCACCGGAGTCAATCCCTATATATATATATATATATATATATATATATATATATATATATATATAGGAGGGTTCAAGTGAGAAGTAATCGATCCAGTGAGAAGGAAAGAAGTAATATGATTGGTTAAACTAAAACACCTACTCACGCGCTTTATGATTCACCGTCTCTTTCCAGTAAGCAATACAGACGTACATAAGAATTACGCGGTTCAAGAGTGGGGAAATCAAATCAGGGATGGGCGTAGGGATGGGGAGGGATCAGCCAAGGAGGTAAAAAGCACGCAAATTGAATCCAACAGAAAACGTCACGGTATGGAGAAATTCATCAGGTGGGAGTGCGAGGGTGGAGAAACCAGCAAAGTTTGAGGGAGGGAGGGAGGAGAGTGGATGACAAACATGCAAGGGAGATTACTGGTGATGGACCAGCGCCATTTATCAATGTTGGGAGGTTTGTGATTAATTAATTAAATACAGTATGAAAATCAATCAATGGGGGTTTATTTATGGATTGCGGAGGAAGAAGAAAATGGCGTTGTGGGGCCGCATAAACATGAAGGACTCGATCGCTTCCACTGTCAAACGGATCGCTTCTACTTTGTTTATGATTGGTTCAGTGCTAAAGAAAGAATAAAGAGTGGTTCGATCGGTGACTAAATAGAGAGTGGTTCGGTGACTAAATAGAGAGTGGTTCAGTGACTAAATAGAGAGGTTCAGAGACTAAATAGAGAGTGGTTCATTGACTAAATAGAGAGTAGTTCAGTGACTAAATAGAGAGTGGTTCAGTGACTAAATAGTGAGTGGTTCAGTGACTAAATAGAGAGTGGTTCAGTGACTTAATAGAGATTGGTTCAGTGACTAAATAGAGAGTGGTTCAGTGACTTAATAGAGAGTGGTTCAGTGAGAGTAAAAGAGCTGAACCACTGAGAGTAAAAAGAGCTGAACCACTATGAATAAAATGGCTGAACCACTAAGAGTAAAAGGGCTGAACCACTTCTTGGTAACTTCATGAACCACTTCTTTATAGCTTGTGAACCACATTTTTTTTCAACAAAACATATACAAAGTGGGTGTCTATGTGTAGATAAAATTAAAATACACCCAAAAATATATTTTTTATATTTTTTTAACAAGTGAAAATGCCAAAAAATAATTTTTAAAAGTCCATGTAAACACTTTTCATATGTACGTACATTGTCTAATTAATTAGTAAATTTTGTTGATTAACGCATGCAGTGTGGGTGTTACTAATTAATTTGGGTCAGTGTTACTAATTAACTGGGAGAATACGCGTGTCTCGTATTTTTAATTTATTTTTGGACACGTGGACCAATCAGATTGCTTCTTTCCTTCTCACCGGTAAGGTGCTTCTCACCCGAACCCAACCCTATATATATATATATACACACTACCAAAAAAAAGAATATTACAGTGTTTATATATGTATATACATAATACGCAGTAGTAAAGTGGAGATAGAATGATAGATGTATCTACATATATATATGTCTATATATTAATATACATATGTAGATAGATATGAAAATATATTATAATTTATATATATATATATTATATCCAATGTGCAATTTATATTTAAAAAAAATTCAATCCAAAATGTAAGAGGTCGGTTTTTTCGGGCCATGGACCGAAAAAATCGAAAATCGGATACTCTGTTTCGGTTCGGGCTTCGGTTCGACCTTCTCAAAAAATCGGGCCGTCGGTTCCGACCCGAACCATTTGGCTCGGTTTGGTTCGCGCCAGTTCGGCCCGTTTGAGCCACCCTACTTTTATCGACAGGGCGTCCCACATATTTTCTACGCACTGGACAAGAAGATATTTAAGGGCTTTAAAATTTTTCTTATATATAAAATATAAATGATGTTAAAATAATAATGAAACTTATGTAATTACATACAATTTAATTTATTTTTGGGTTGTTTGAAATAAATCGACAGCACAAAACAAAATAATATAAAAGGTCAAATACAAAAGAAGATGCTAACGAAAGTGTTAGTAAAGGTATCTTCCTCCGTAGGCTAAATTAGTGAAGGAGAAATGACCTATTAAAATGAAATATTCTATATAATATTATCTTTTGGCTTATCGTCATGAATTAATGTACATTTTTATTGATTTTACATCACCTACTATATTTGGCTATGGTTACTTTAACTAATTTCAAAGTGAATCACAAGATACATTGTCATTATGAAAATTTTGATATCTATTTACAATTTTTAAATAGTAACTTTGTAACAAGTAATAAAAAACAAATTCACCCAGAGTCCGCCACATAGTATTTTTATGTCTCTATTTTAGTATTATATATTGATAGTTTTAAAGCTACTGAACCTGAATATGGGTTGGATAAAACTACTGAACCTGAATATGAGTTGGATGTTTGATACTCCGTATTATCCAATTCACGAGTGGATTTAATTGCGTGAATCTGCTGGGCCA
The DNA here is from genome assembly GCA_963922045.1 of Persicaria maculosa. Lineage (NCBI taxonomy): Eukaryota > Viridiplantae > Streptophyta > Magnoliopsida > Caryophyllales > Polygonaceae > Persicaria > Persicaria maculosa. The sequence goes on from OY998268.1 coordinate 55,177,252, forward strand.
ACAATATGTGAGAGTTACAACTTACCGATGTGGAAAGATAAACCAAATCAGTAACAAGTTAAGGGGTGGCATTGGCAATTAAAGCTAACTTGCATTACTTTCCGGCTTCTGCCCCTGAACTGAATGATTTCTACAAGCTAGATAGATGGCTATCTAGCTAAATTTAAAAATAAAACCCAACTCAAATTATACAGAAAGTAGTAGTTTAGCTTGATAGATTACATATTCATATATTGTATAGCATATAGGTCTAAAAGCCCAATCTGACTCACTTGTAATCTATATATATATTCATATGATGAGGAATGAAACCCTAAGGATGATTTTATACCAAACATACGTTTCTACATGGTATCAGTCTTTCTTTCACGGAACCCTAATTTGATCCTACCTCTCCCCTCTCTTCTGCCACCTCTCCCCTCTCGGCAGTCCCTCCCGCCGCCCTAACCACCGCCCTCCTTCCCTTCCGCCGCCCCTCTCGGCAATATGGCCGACATCCCGCCTCCATTCCATTCCGCCCTCACCATCTCCGGCATCAATCCTTGCATCCCTCTACCCGCCTCCTGTCACTTCAGAAGCCCTACCACCGCCTACTCGCCTTCTGTCTCCATTTTCGGTCAGACGCGCTCTCCGAAGCAGGGCAGCGGCCGCAGCTCTGTGCGACGCCCGCAACAATGGTGGACTGGTGGCACTCGCCCTTGGAACGTCTCACCTAGATGGTCCCCAATGCCTGGCTTCAACCCTCAGTGGATGCATTTCGGCTATCCTGCCCCTCGACTTGCCGGTCCTCAGGCCTATCTGACATCGTCTCATCAAGACTATGTTCCGCCTGACGAGCAACACGCCTTCTCCTCTATGTCGCTGACACTTACAGACTCCTCTTGGTACATGGACACCGGTGCCACCTCACATATGAAGAACTCTTCAGGTACCCTCTCTTCTATTTCCTTTAAAGGTCTTGCACCCTCTATTATCGTCGGCAATGGTGGTCGCCTCGCTACTTCGGGTATTGGCCAAGCCACATTACAGACCCCAACCCAACCCCTACACCTTAACGATGTCCTGATTGCTCCAAAGCTTGTCAAAAACCTTATCTCTGTCCGTCGGTTCACTACCGACAATAACGTTTCCCTTGCGTTCGACCCCTTTGGTTTCTCTGTGAAGGATCTTACTACGGGGTTACTCGCCTGAGATGTAACAGTACCGGGGAGCTCTACCCTGTCACACCGCCATCTACATCCCGTCAGTCGTGTCCGGTCGCCCTCTCGGCATCGTCGTCCAACCTGTGGCATGCACGCCTTGGCCATCCCAGTGCTGCCATTTTAGATGTCCTTCGTTCTCAGAGTCTTGTCACCTGTCATAAAGAGCTACGCTCTAGTTTATGTTCTTCCTGTCAGTTAGGCAAACATGCAAGACTGCTGTTTCAGCGGTCTTTGAACTCCACCCTTGCACCCTTTGATATCATTCATAGTGACATTTGGACCTCTCCTGTGCCTAGCAAGGATGGTCATAAGTACTACCTTTTATTTCTTGATGATTACACCCATTTTTTATGGGTTTTTCCATTGCACTTCAAGTCCCATGTGTTTCCTATTTTTGTCAAATTTCATGCCTACATTAAAACACAGTTTCAAACACCCATCAAATGCTTCCAATGTGACAATGGTCGTGAATTTGATAACAAGGACTTTCATGCCTTCTTCACCACACATGGCATCTCTTATCGGCTGTCATGCCCTTATACATCTCAGCAGAATGACAAGGCCGAAAGAATCATTCGTACGATAACCAACATGATGCGCTCTCTCCTCTTTCACGCATCCATTCCCCTCACCTATTGGCCTCACGCCTTATCAACCACATGTATCTCCTCAATATCCTCCCTTCTACTACCCTCCAGCATCGCTCACCCACTCAGGCATTATATTGCACCATGCCCAGATACGATCACCTTCGTACCTTTGGATGCCTGTGCTTCCCAAATCAGTCCTCCACCGCCCCACACAAACTACACCCGCGTTCTACCCCATGTGTGTTCCTTGGTTATCCGTCTGATCATCGTGGTTACCTTTGCCTTGACTTGCAAAGTCATTGTCTCATTCTGTCACGCCATGTCACTTTTGATGAGTCTCGCTTTCCCTTTACCTCCCCTCTCCCACACCTACTGTCTCCCCGTCTGAGTCGGAGTCTCCCTTCTCACACTTCCTCCTTGACCAGCGCTCTCCCGGTGCTACCGTCTCCCCCCTTTACCACCCAATCCCTCCCCTCCACCCCCACCACCCCTTCCGAGACCTCACACCCGTAGCATCTCCGGGGTGTTCCGGCCGAGACAAATCGTCTCTATGCACGCATCCCATCCCCCCATAAGCCTCCCACCTCCAGCCAAACTTGATGACCACGTGTGGCGGCCGCAGCCTAGTGCTACGACCGCGGCACCCCTCCCCGCAGCTGTGCCGTGGCCGCCGCCTAGTGCTGCGCCCGCCGCCGCAGTACACCCCGCCGCCACACTCACCAATGCCCCTCTCCCCTCCACCCCGACCTCGCTTTCTCCCATCCCCACCTCTCACAAAACAGCCCTCCTCGACCCGAATTGACCCGAATTGGCAGGCGGCTATGCTCGATGAATACAGGGCCCTTACAAGGAATAGTACCTAGATTCTTGTTCCTCGCCCTCCCGAGGCGAACGTCATTCGCTGCATGTGGCTCTTCAGACACAAGTTCCGCTCTGATGGAACGTTGGAACGTTACAAAGCTCGTCTTGTGGTTAATGGTCGAGCTCAACAGGTAGGTATTGATTGTGATGAGACATTCAGCCCCGTGGTCAAGCCTGCCACTATCCGGGTGGTGCTGAGCTTAGCATTATCGCGACATTGGGCTATTCATCAGCTGGATGTCAAGAACGCCTTTCTGCATAGCCATCTGAATGAGACCGTTTATATGTTTCAGCCGCCAGGGTTCGTTGATTTTGATCGTCCCAAGCACGTCTGTCTCTTGAAGCGCTCTCTGTATGGTCTGAAATAGGCCCCTCGGGCGTGGTTCCAGCGCTTCGCATCCCATCTGCTCCAATTGGGTTTCGTTGGCAGTCGCTCCGATTCCTCTCTCTTTTATCTATCGCAGAGGCATAGACATGGCTTTCCTGTTACTTTATGTCGATGACATCATTCTCACCGCCTCCTCTGATGCACTTCGGACATCCATCATTGCCCAGTTGAGCTCTGAGTTCGCCATGTCTGATCTTGGGCCGTTGACTTATTTCTTGGGGGTCTTCGTGCAACGTCATGGGTCTGGGTTGTTTCTCTCTCAAAGTAAGTATGCGGCCGAAATTGTTGCTCGGGCCAAGATGAGCAACTGCAAGCCTGTCGCCACACATGTCGATTCCTCCAACAAGCTCAGCGCCCACTCTGGTCCTCTGTTCGATGATCCCACATTGTATCAGAGTCTTGCTGGGGTGTTACAGTATCTTACCTTTACACGGCCAGACATAAGCTATGTCGTTCAGCAGATCTGCCTGTTTATGCATGCGCCTAGAGAGCCACACTTTCAGGCCCTGAAGCGGATCATTCGGTATATCAGTAGTACACTGGATATGGGAACCACGATCTCTCCTTCCTCACGACATGACCTCATCGCCTACACGGATGCGGATTGGGGTGGATGTCTTGATACACGTCGCTCTACGTCTGGTTACTGTGTCTTCCTCAATGACACTCTTGTGTCATGGTCAGCGAAGCGTCAGTCTGTGGTGTCTCGGTCCAGTGCGGAAGCTGAGTACATGGGTGTCGCCAACGTTGTGTCCGAGTGCTCCTGGCTGCACAATCTCCTGCTTGAGCTCCGCTGACCTCTACAGAAGGCAACCCTGGTCTACACAAACAATGTTTCTACTGTCTATCTCGCCAGCAACCCGATCCAACATCAGCGCACGAAGCACATTGAGCTTGATCTTCATTTTGTTCGGGACAAGGTTGCTCTTGGACATGTTCGTGTACAACATGTCCCATCCTCCTATCAGTACGCTGATATCTTCACCAATGGTTTACCTCGTTAGTTGTTCCTCGATTTTCAGTCCAGTCTCACTGTTCGGGACCCTCCACTTTCGACTGTGGGTGTTTGATAGATTATATATTCATATATTGTATATCATATGGGCCTAAAAGCCCAATCTGACTCACTTGTAATCTATATATCTTCATATGATGAGGAATGAAACCCTAAGGAAGATTTTACACCAAACATACGTTTCTACCTAGCTAGCATTTTATTTTTTTTATATATTGAAATTAAATGTGATATATGATGATCATCATCATTCAAGTGGAGAATTAGGAATTTTCAAAGGTCTGGACTTTGGGTGTTTAGTTAAAATGTGACAGTATTGGTTTAAAAAGAAAGTCTATCAGAGCGAGGAAGGTGCAATGCAAGTGAGTTAAATCTTCAACTATCCTTTGTTAGGTCTACATTACATGTGCCTCCGAATGTTTAAAGGAAGTGAATTTCACACCTTTTGTTTTAAAGCTAATTAATTTGTTGTTTACAATTAGCCTTTCTAAGGTTTGTGTTTTTTGTTAGGGTTTTTCGTTTGATGACAGCAGTGATAAGAGTGGTGACAGTTACCTCGTAAAAAAAACTGTTAAAACAATGTTGTCACCCAAAAAAAGTTATCACCACCTGTGTCACCAACAGTGTGACTACTTATAAGGGTGGTGACAGTGATAAGGGTGGTGACAACGCCCACTAATGAGGGTGGTGACAGCAATAAAGGTGGTGACAGTGATAAGGGTGGTGACAGTGCCTACTGACGAGGGTGGTAACAACGAGAAAGGTGGTGACAGTGATAAGGGTGGTGACAGTGTCCACTGAAGAGGGTTGTAACAGCGATAAGAGTGGTGACAGTGATAAGTGTGGTGACAGTGCACACTGATAAGGGTGGTGACAACGATAATAATGGTGTCAGTAACCCCGTAAAAAAAACCCCTCTAAAAACAAAGTTGTCACCAAAAGAAGTTGTCACCACATGTGTCACCACTGATAAGAGTGGGGACAGTGACCCTATAAAAAACATCTAAAAATAAAGTTGTCACCAAAAGAAGTTGTCACAACATAAGTTGTCACCGATAAGGGTGGTGACAGTGATCACGTAAAAAAAACTCTAAAAACAAAACTGTCATAAAAAAAGTTATCACCGCATGTGTCACCACTGATAACGGTGGTGATAGCAACACCGTAAAAATAAACTATAAAAACGAAGTTGCAACAAAAAAAAAAAAGTTGTCACCAAAAGAAACTGTCACCACATGTGTCACCACTAGACCTGTCAAACGGGTCATTCAGGTCGGGTCACTTCGGGTCCCGGGTAATACGGGTTTCAGGTATTTCCGGGTTGAATCGAACCCGGGTTTGACTGGGTTTCGGGTCATTTCGGGTCGATTTCGGGTTGGTCAATTTTTTCTTTTTTAAATTAAAAAAATCATAATTTAGTAATTTTGCGATAAATTTAAAAATCTAAAATTAAAGACATTTTTCATAAGTTCTAGTGCTTGTAATTAATACTATATCTGATCTAAAATATTTGATTTTTATTATTTCTCGTAATTTTTAATAAAATGTAATAATATATAAATATCAAAACTTTTAATAATTTTTTAAAAATAATTTTATTAAAAATTTGATATTCTATATATTATTACATTTTATTAAAAAACATTTGATTTTTTTTATTATTTCTCATAATTTTTAATAAAATGTAATAATATATAAAATATCAAATTTTCAAATAATTTTTTAAAAATAATTTCATCCAATTAATAATAAGCATATAATTTTTTTAATATTTTAATATTTTTAGAATATTTATCTTCATAAAAAAGTCTGTTGAAAAACAAAAAATCAAATACTATCGATCGGACGGAGTATTACACAATACAAATAAATATAAAAGTTGATTTGAAAATGAAAGATCAAGTGATTGTAATTATAAAATGTAATAAATTGGAATCTCCATAAAAAAATTAATCATATATAATTATAAATCAACCGGGTCAATCGGGTCACCGGGTCATTTGGGTAAATCGGGTCAAAATTACCGGGTCAATCGGGTCACCGGGTCGAAACCCAGATTACCCAGAAAATTTCCGGGTCAAAATTTTCGGGTTCGGGTCGGAAATTTTCCGGGCGTTCGGGTCGGGTTGTGTTTTGACAGGTCTAGTCACCACCGATAAGGGTGGTGACATTGACCCCGTAAAAAAAAACTCTAAAAACAAAACTGTCATCAAAAAAATTTATCACCACAGATAACGGTGGTAACAATGACCATGTAAAAAAAACTCTAAAAAATAAAGTTGTCACCAAAAAAATTTTCATGTCACCACACATGTGTCACTAAAAGTCTCCCTGACCGGTCATTGGCCAATGATCAAATTAAAAAATGAAAAGAAAGGAAAATGAGAAGGAAGAGCAAAATTGTCAATTTGGGATAATCACTCAACTCTTAATGAAAAGGGACATGGAGTAAAAAATGGTGTATTAAATGGACATTTAACAAATTTTGACATGATTTTTCATGATAAAAGTTTATAAACATGTAAATGTAACTGTGTGAAACATAAATATAATTTTAAAAAAAAATTCAATGTTAAATTATATACGAAATAATTAAATGATAAACCAAGTATTACACAGTATCTCCGGTGATTAATTTGCCTTTGCAACAACCATGAAATTTCTAGGTAATTTCCTTCGACGTGCAGATCGATGATCGAATAAATTATCAGAACAAGGAACTACAGTTATATTGATTGAAGGCCCAAATGACAACCTCCCACTATCCTGATCGAGACAAGCCCCATTCAGCTGTTGACTTGAGGTCAAGTAATTAAAGAATGAGAGGGTTATTAGCAAGAGGACAGGATGGCCTACTCTCTCTATCTATATCTATATGACTATATATTATTTATTTATTTATTTATTTATTGGGTAGTCTTGGCCTACTATATACGATTGCTTGTTAATTTGTCCTATAAATTAAAGGAGCATACCCATTAACATAAATCAAGAAGACATGCATTCCTAGTCTCTCCACACTCTATACACCCTTCCCTACATCTGCAGAAAAAAAAAAAAAAACTAGTCATCAAATACAATAGTGTTTATATATGGGGCAATTGAGTGTTGCTTTGTTGTTTTTCATAGTAATTTGCATGTGCAACGCGAGCCTTGGATTTACTTGTAAAGAAGCTGAAAGAAATGCCCTGTTCAAGTTCAAACACAGCATTGAAGTCAGGGGCTACATCTGTGCGGACGACAACATTGACAGATGCAACAATCTTACTTCATGGGTGGGGGAAGATTGTTGCATCTGGAAGGGAGTTGGGTGTGACAACGTTACCGGCAACGTCATCAAGCTTGATCTGGGAAATAACGGATACGAGCCGCACCTTTTAAAAGCTGGAGAGGTAATCCCTGGTTTGCTTGAGTTGAAGTATTTAACATACTTAGACTTGAGCGGTTTTGATTTTGGTAGTGATAGAATTCCTGAATTCTTTGGATCAATGACACAACTGCAACATCTAAACCTCTCTGCTGTGTCTATTTGTGGGAGAGTTCCTCCTCATCTAGGCAATCTCACAAAACTTGTTGTCCTTGATCTTGGTAATCCTTGGATAATTTCGGATTGTGGTTTCTTGGATTTTTTGTGTAATTCCCAGAAAATTGAAGCAAACAGCCTAGAATGGGCATTCAAGCTTAAGAATTTGAAGTACCTTGACCTGAGTGGGATTGACATGAGCCAAGCACTTGATAGTCTTAACATACTTCACAAGCTTCCATCTTTGTCGGTGTTGAACTTGGCCTGTTGTAGACTAGGAAACTCTCATCTAGTCACAAGAAACTCAACTATATCTTCCAGCACTCTTCAGTCCCTAGACTTTCGTCACAACAATTTCAGTGGCCCAATTCCGGGTTTCATACAAAATCTGAGCTCTATTAGATCTCTTGATCTTTCACATAATCACTTCAGTTCTCCAATTCCATCATGGTTGAGCAAAATAGGAAACCTCAGACACTTGAGTCTTCGGTACAATGGCTTCAATGGCCCATTCCCCGGTACCATACAAAATTTAAGTTTTCTAACAAGTCTAGATCTTTCCTACAATCAATTCAGTTCTTCCATTCCATCATGGTTGGCTAACAAAACAGAACTTGAATATCTTGATCTTAGTGTAAATCAATTTAACCGTGTGGATGGGGGGATCACAAACACAATAGGCTGTCTTTGTAGATTAACAACACTAATTTTGTCAGATAACCAACTTCAAGACGAGGTGGCAGAATCACATGTTAATTTTTCTAGGTGTAGCAGATATGATTTGCAGTACCTATCCATGAGTTTTAATAACATGAGTGGTTACTTGCCAATAAATGGAGGCTTGTCGTCTTTGGAGAGTCTATTCTTGTCATATAATAATTTCAGTGTCGTGTCACCAGTAATTGGAAGATTGTTATCCCTAGAGGAATTATATCTATCATTCAACCAGTTAGAAACTCTCCCTTCGTCCTTCCAGAGATTGTCGTCTTTGACGTATCTACACTTGTCACATAATCATATCCGTGTTCTGCCACCGTTATTTGGAAGCTTGTTATCCCTAGAGGAGTTAGATCTATCATTCAATCAGTTAGAAACTCTCCCTGCTCCATCCTTCCAGGGATTGTCATCTTTGACGAATCTAGACTTGTCATACAATCATTTGAGAGTCATGCCAACGTCAATTGGAAGCCTGTCATCTCTAAGATATCTGTACTTGTCGTATAACAATTTGAGCGTGGTCCATCAAGTAAACTTGGCTGACCTCTCTAGTTTAGTTGACCTTGATATAAGCTCAAACTCTGCAATATTTCTTGACCTCTCCCCTGACTGGATCCCTCCATTTCAACTTTCCTTCTTGAATATACTACCTTGCAAACTAAACAGCCCATTTCCTGATTGGATTCTAAGCCAAAAGTGGCTCTCCGATCTTGACTTGTCAGATAGTGGGATATTTGGAACTCTTCCAATCAACATCGGCAATGCAATGCCATCTTTGCAAAGTTTACGACTTGCTAACAACCACATTAATGGTTCAATTCCAACATCTTTGTGTGGGATACAAAGCTTGGGGAACCTTGACCTACAAAAGAATAGGTTGTCAGGGAAAATTCCTGACTGTTGGGAGAACTCTCAGATTGTTGGTGTGGAATTATCTTCAAACAGACTATCCGGTCACATACCCAACTCTCTAACAAAGGTTGCCACCTTACAACTTTTGAGCTTGAATAATAATTCACTCGAAGGAGAGCTCCCTTTAGCCTTGAGCAATTCTCCTAGATTGACGATTTTGGATGTGGGCAAGAATAATCTTCATGGGGAAATTCCACCTTGGAATGGAGCAACTTTCCCCCTTTTGCAGGTTCTTATTCTAAGAGAAAATAGGTTCAATGGAACTATTCCACTACGTCTATGCTGGTTCCATGTGCTTCAGATTATTGATCTTGCAAGTAATAATTTGGTCGGAACTATTCCTTGGTGTTTCGGTTACTTACAAGGAATGGGTTCCTTGCAACACTCGAGTGTTTTCATTGCATCAGCTCCTAGTCCCGCTGCCTCAAATGTTACTTCTGATTTTGCTTCAGAGCCAGCAGTAAGTCCTGATGAATGGAGTGCAGTAGAAGTTGTAAAAGGAGATGAGAGAGAATACACCACAAATTTACACCTACTTAGAAACATGGATCTTTCATGTAACCACTTAGTAGGTGTGATCCCTGCCGAGATCACAAGCTTATCCCGCCTTTTGGGTCTAAACTTGTCACACAATCATTTGAATGGAACAATTCCTGTGGAGATGGGGAAGATGAGCTCTCTGGAGTCCCTTGATTTGTCATTCAACAATCTTTCTGGATCAATTCCAGAAACCATCTCTTCTTTGGATTCTTTGTCCAACATGAATTTTTCATTCAACAACCTTCGAGGACAAATACCGACAGGTCGGCATCTCCAAACTCTCAATGATTCATCCATATACATGGGAAACCCCGGCTTATGTGGCGATCCATTGCCAAAGAAATGCTTTGGAGACAACAGTGCCCATCCCCCAACAAGCGCGGTCCTTGAAGACGAAGGAGACAATAAACGGGAGAAGATGTGGTTCTACATGGTCATCATGTTGGGGTTTGCAGTGGGCTTTTGGGGATTCATTGGACTCTTGGTTGTTCACAAGAGATGGAGATATGCTTACTTTCAGATCGCCGAAGAGCTTGCAGATTGGATATATGTCAGAGTCGCAGTGAGGATTGCTCAAGCAAACAGAGGAAGGTGAAGAGATGATTTCCAATAACTGTCCGTGGAAGGTAATGGCTTAGAAAATTACGTACTGTTGTGTGTCTTTAATCTCATCTTTAACATGCGCATTAACATACTGTACATTTTGTTTGTTGTCATTAAACAGGGGATTACAATGCTTGCTGTCTACTACTCCGTAGCTTTTTGGGCTTTGAGATTGAAGGTGACCGATGATGGCATGGGTTCAACTACTCGCTCTATATGATGCTCTTGTTTTAATTAAGTACATCAAATTCTCTCTAAGTTTACATTAGTATTCATGTTTCCGTTGTTATGTTGTTTTGGTAATAATGTAGCGCACTTTCACTTTGTGCAAAGCTTCTTATATATGTAAACTTGCCTCAGCCCATCCAGGATCTGATGAGGGTTGGCTACTGGTTTAAGTTGATTTTGTTGAGTTTAATGAAGACTGAATGTGTATAAGACCATTAAGACATTCATGGGGTGGGGTGTGTATGGTTGCAATTTTAGTAGTTAAAAAACTAGTAAAATTAAGAAGTTAAATTTGTTAGTGTAATGATGGTTCGGTTTTTTCTGTTTCTTTTTATAAACCGGTTTAGTTTTTTATTGTATAGGCAAAACCGGGTTTGATGTAATATAGGTTAATTAAGTCACGTGTCAAGCACATGACCTTCGGCTATATATACTCCCTCCTTCCCTCTTGCTGAAACAACTTTCAGATTCAGAAAATCTGTTGTAACAGATTCAATCAAGCAATGCAATCATCTTCTTCATTCTCATCTCGTTCTTCAATTCTGATTTTCAATTCACAAAATCTGAAATGGTATCAGAGCTACCATAGCTCACACGAATTCGAAGTTTTCTTCAGTACTGTAATTCTCTGTTTCTGGTGTTTTTCCGCGATTGTCTAAATCTTGAATCATCATGGATGGTCAAGATCCAAATCAGATTGATGCAAGTGATATCTTGTTCTTACATCATTCTAATCATCCCAGTTACAATTTGGCGACGCATCTGCTAAACGATTCTAATTACAACCACTGGAGGCGCGCAGTTGAAGTGTCCTTGGTTGCGAAAAACAAAATTGCGCTCGTAGATGGAAGCTTTCAGATTCCGCCAGAGACGTCACCAAGATATGCTCAATGGAGGCGTTGCAATGGCATGGTGGTGGCATGGCTGTTGCACTCTGTTGAAAAAGATATTGTAGAATCTTTGGTTTATTTCAAAACTGCACAGGATGTGTGGGATGAGTTGAAGATGCGGTTTGGGTCTCCAAACAGCACTCGGTTGTATCAGGTACAAAAGGATATGTTCAATATCTCTTTGAATGGATCTTCAGTTACTTCGTATTTCACAAAGTTCAAGAAACTATGGGATGAGTACATGGATTTGATTGAATCCCCTGTGTGTACTTCTTGTGGAACTCCCATTCCAGTGTCCAAATCTTTTGCGAAATTGCAAGTGATGCAGTTTCTTGTTGGATTACCTGATGCTTATAATGGAGTTAGAACTAGTATCTTGGTGATGAAACCAACACCAAATATTGCTGATGTCTATAGGATGATTCTTGATGAGGAAGGGCAGAAAGGGTTGAATAATGTTAGTTCTGTGAATGACAGTACTGCTGCTTTTAATGCCTTTCAAAGGTCAGGAAATCAATCTAATTCTGGGAATCAATTTGGGAATCAGTATAACAAAGGAAATGGACAGAAAGGTGGCAACCAGCAAGCATCTCAGAATGGAAATAAGGGAAAAGGAACCTATTTCTGTGAGCATTGCAAGGTTTCTGGTCACTCAATGAGTAGATGTTTCAAGATACATGGGTACCCTCCTAATTTCAAGGGGGATAGAAGTAAGAAATTTGCTTCAAATGCTATTGTTGAAGGTGATGATCAAGAAGCTGCACATTCCCTGACAAAAGGGCAGTATGAACAAATTTTAGCTTTTCTGAGCAAGCAAAGTAATGGAGAGGATAACAACATGGTGGCAGGTAACATTTTTTGTTTTAGTATGATAGGCAGTGATAATAGTTGGGTTATAGATAGTGGTGCAACTCATCATATTTGTCCTGATTTATCTATGTTTAGTTCATTCAAAACATTCAATATGCCCAGCTATATCACTGTTCCTACTGGCCAGCAGTCTAAGATATGTCATGTTGGTTCAATCAAATTAAAGAACCAAATTGTGTTACATGATGTTTTACATGTGCCTGATTTTGCTTATAATCTGTTATCTGTCAGAAAATTTGTGCATGACTTAAACACATATATGCTGTTCACTCCTTCTCAATGTTTGATACAGGACCCTTCAATGAACAAGCCACAGGTGCTTGGTGAAGTGTCAAAGGGACTGTATCTCACATCTCTGAAGGACAAAACTGGTTTTCATGATAAAGGCACTTCTGATGTGTTGAATGATGCTATTAATGTGGATAAGAATATGAAATGTAATAGTGCTACTGCATCATCATTAGAACTGTGGCATTGCAGACTTGGACATGTTCCATTTGATCAAATGTTTCATTTCCAGTTTTTGAGTGAACTTGTAAGAACTAAGAAGCATCATGTGTGTCAGGTTTGTCCCAAAGCCAGACATCATAGATCTTCATTTTCTAGCAGTTCAATAAAATCTGTTGCTTGTTTTGAATTGATTCATGTTGACATATGGGGACCTTATAAGGTTCCTACTCACAATGGGTTTAAGTACTTTCTGACTATTGTGGATGATTTTTCTAGAGCAACATGGACATATTTGGTTGCTGCTAAAAGTAATGTTTTCTCCATCCTTAAGGCTTTTATATCATTTGTGTTAACTCAGTTTGATAAAAAGGTTAAGATAATCAGATCTGACAATGGTATGGAGTTCTGCAGTAATGAAGCTCAGCAATTTTACTTACAGCAAGGATTGATACATCAAACCACTTGTGCTTACACACCACAACAGAATGGTGTGGTTGAGAGGAAACATAAGCACCTCTTAGAGACTGCTCGAGCACTTTTATTTCAATCTCATCTCCCTATTCAGTATTGGGGTGAATGTGTTCTAACTGCAACTTATTTGATCAACAGGTTTCCTTTATCTTCTATACAGTTTAGGACTCCTTATGAGATATTATTTCAAAGAGTTCCTGATTATAATGAGTTAAAGTCATTTGGATGTTTATGTTTTGTTACTACTAATAAGTGTAACAGGTCCAAGTTTGATCCCAGGAGCTCACCCTGCATCTTTGTAGGATATCCTCATGGAACCAAGGGATATAAAGTTTTGGATTTGAAGTCTCACAAGATTTTTGTGTCTAGAAATGTGATTTTTCATGAATTACAGTTTCCCTTGCCCAAAATTAGTTTTGCTAATGGTATTCCTCTTCCAAATATAATGATAGATTGTCCTGAGTCCATCTTTCTTCCTAACAGTGAGATTATTGAAGAAAATGTTGCTCAGAACAATGTTAACAGTGAATCTGAGGATCATTCTGCTGACAGTCACTCAGAGAGTGATCATTTTGAGATCATTAATCCACCAATGGGTGGAGGGATAGTACAACCTGCTGTAAGAAGGTCAACAAGGGTCCATAAACAACCATCTCATTTACAAAATTACATCTGTAATTTTGGTTCAAGTTCTGAATTATTTCCACTCATGAATGGTTTTAAAGATTCTTTCTTATCCATTGACAGTTCATCTTTCATGTGCAATTCAGCAGCTATGAATGGTTCATCTGTTCCAGTTGAACCAAAGACTTTTACCAAAGCTTCTAAGGATCCAAAGTGGGTTGAAGCCATGGATAAAGAAATAAATGCTTTACAATCTAACAATACTTGGATTTTGACAGATCTCCCAGAAGGAAAGAAAGTTATAGGATGCAAATGGGTCTATAAGATCAAGCTGAAAGCTGATGGTTCTATTGAAAGATTTAAACCCAGATTAGTAGCAAAAGGATATACACAGCAGTATGGAATAGACTATGAAGAGACATTCTCACCTGTGGTAAAAATGTCCACTGTAAGAGTTATTTTATCCCTTGTTTTGAATAAAGGATGGGATGTTTATCAGCTTGATGTCAATATGCATTTTTGCATGGTGATTTACATGAGGAAGTATACATGACTATGCCTCAGGGAGTACCAAATCCTGACAGCAAAGTGTGCTTGTTGAAAAAGTCATTATATGGCCTTAAACAAGCATCCAGGCAATGGTTCAACAAGTTGTATAATACATTGATTGAATATAATTTTGTACAGTCAAAATATGATCCTTCATTATTTATTTCTCATAATACTAATCATTTGACAATTGTTGGAGTGTATGTAGATGACATCATAATCACAGGTTCAGATGCTGCTCAAATTACAGGTTTGAAGAAACATCTTCATGAGTTATTCAGTATTAAGGATTTAGGGAAATTGAATTATTTTCTGGGTATAGAAGTAATTCATTCTAAAGAATCCTTAGTACTGAGTCAAAGAAAATTTTGTCAAGAAATAATCAATTAAGCAAATATCTCTGATCAAAGAACATGTGTTACTCCCCTGCCATTGAATTTCAAACTTTATGCTTCTAATAAAAGTAATTTGATTACAGATCCTACTACATACAGGAGTATTGTTGGCAAACTAAGTTATTTAACAAACACTCGTCCAGATATCTCCTTTTCTATGCAGGTGCTAAGTCAATTTCTTCAACATCCGGATGAGAATCATCAAGCTGCTTTGACACATTTGCTGAGATATGTGAAGGGGACAATGCATTATGGAATTAGATTACAGAAGGGCACATCCATCAAGCTTCAAGCATTTTCTGATTCTGATTGGGCATCTTGTCCTATCTCAAAGAAGTCAGTAACTGGATATGTAGTGTTGTATGGTGATAATCCAATCATCTGGAAGTCAAAGAAACAACCAACCGTTTCAAGGAGTTCTTCTGAAGCAGAATACAGATCCATGAGTCAGGCTGCAGCAGAGGTAACATGGCTTGTCAATGTCTTGCAGGAACTTGGAGAAACCAAATTGTCTCCTGTAACCCTGCATTGTGATAATAAGTCAGCCATTCAAATAGCCAAAAATCCATTTTTTCATGAACGTACGAAGCACATTGAGATTGATTGTCACTTTACTAGAGAAAAAGTGATGGATGGTTTGCTTCAACTGACGTACTAACCTACTCAAAATCAGCTAGCTGATGTATTAACAAAGGTTCTTCCAGCAGCTCACCATAGAGAGCTTCTCTCCAAACCGGGGATGCATATGTCTGATTCACCTCCAGTTTGAGGGGGATGTTAGTGTAATGATGGTTTGGTTTTTTCTGTTTCTTTTTATAAACCGGTTTAGTTATTTATTGTATAGGCAAAACCGGGTTTGATGTAATATAGGTTAATTAAGTCACGTGTCTAGCACATGACCTTCGGCTATATATACTCCCTCCTTCCCTCTTGCTGAAACAACTTTCAGATTCAGAAAATCTGTTGTAACAGATTCAATCAAGCAATGCAATCATCTTCTTCGTTCTCATTCTCTCTCGTTCTTCAATTCCGATTTTCAATTCACAAAATCTGAAAAAATTATCAGATGTGTATGAGATAGTTTAAAAGTTTATTTTTAGATAAAAATGGGAGTTTAAAAAAAAACTTGTTTTGATAGCTTTTTTCTTGTTTTTGGTGATTATTTGGTTTGAAATTACCATAATATCCCTAATAATAACTAAATAAACTCCACTTTTTACAAATAAACTTTTTTTCGTCTCATACGGTGTTTATATTATTCCATAATCTTTCAACATTTATTTTACACAATTTTTCAATTTTACCCGTTTTTAAATTTTATTGCTTTTTTTATCTCCGCCCCATACGGACCCATACAAAATCCGGCACAAATTTATTTCAATATTTTTTTATAAAATATAAAATTAGTTATTTTATTTCAATATTTTGATTATAGTTAGATTGATTTTTTTATAATAATTTTTTTATTTATGAATTAAATCCTTTTATTATTTGAATAGTAAATATATCGACCAATCACATAAATATAATACTCCAACAAATATTGAAACTCACATATTTGTTATTTAGAAATAGAAAATTGTAATCTTCATCAAAACGTAGGTAACTTACAAAACAATGATACATCAATAAAAGGAAAAGAACAATTAATGTAGGATCGATATATACGTTTCCCACACTAGGAAGACTATAACATCGATCTTTCAACGTACACAACCTTATTTTCCATTAATATTATATTTTAAGTTTATATAACAAGTACATAACATAATAAGACGATCACGACGATGGACATCGATCATCTTTAAGTGCAAGGTTCAAGAGGGAAGTGTGGAGGCCTTATGCTGGTCCCTTCGGTCGAGCCGTTCTTTACGATCATCACCGTGTCCATACCGAAGACCGCATGCCTCTCTAGATGGCAATGCATGAACCACACGCCGGGATTATCAGCTCGGAATCGGATGGCGGTCCAACCTAACTGTGGAACCGAGGCGATGTTCCCCAGCGGTGGATCGACCAAATTGTAATCAACCTCGCTCGCACCGTAATTGCCACTGCCCGAAGCCACTGTGTAGAAACTGTAGCCGTGCAAGTGAATCGGGTGAGCCACCCCGGCATGTGCCACTAGGGCGGTCCCTTGGAGCACGATCTCCACCGTTGAGTTATAGTCCACCACGAAAACCCGAGTGCCGTTCACATAAGAGTACTCTCCGACATCGCCGGGGGACGTGTAGTTGAACACGAAGGGAGGGTCGTCCGGGAAATCGGTCGTGTAAACATCGGAGATGTGAGACCAGTAGGCTTGGAGGACGTCGGTTTTCGGCGTAACGAACGTCACGTTGTTAAGGCTCGCGCCCTCCCTCGTGTCGCAACTTAACATACCCGTGCTTGTGCTCGTGCATTGCATTTGGTTAAGGGAAACCGTCATGAAAATCCTCCGGTCCACCGTTTGCGGCACGTCGATCGGGTGGCGGCTGTCGTTTAGCGACCGGAAACGTTGGGTGAAGTTGGCGACGGTGTCAGAAGTGGGGAGGTCGGGGAAGGAGGCGCTGGCCGGCGGGGTGTAATTACCGGTGTATTCGATCATGGCTGTGGTGTTTAAAACGGCTCGGCCGCGGCTTTGTGCGGCCATGTAGTAGTGGCTAGGTGTTTGGTTGGCGACGAGGAGGGCGTCGATGGTTTGGCCTGGGGAGATCATGATGTGGTCGGTGGTGATCGGCTCCAAGTAGGCGGCGTCGCTGCCCACCACGATCAGGGTGTGGTTGGCCACCGTGAAGTACATATCTTCGTTCATCGCGGCGTTAATTATACGCAATAGATACGTTTTGTTGTATTCCACCGCCATGTTAAACATGTCTGCATATATAACATAACAAAATCAATAACATTGCCACAACATATATATAGATTTGAAATTAATAATTAATAATACATATACATACATCCATGTGAGAATTAATTAATTAAACTAGTATTAATTAGATTTCCGATTAAATTAATACTCTCTGTTAATTAAAACTTGTCAATTATTATTTATGTTTTTTTAGAATGATAAAAACTATATAAAATAATAATTTTTTTTTAAAATTTGTTATTATAAATTTATACTTATGAAATTATTAAAAAAATATATTAAAAAAGTTAATATTTTATATAGTTTTTAATACCTCAAAAAGCGTGCATAAATAGTAAAACGTCAAATTTTAATTAACGGAGTTTTAATTAACGGAGGGAGTATATAAAATACCATAATTTTGGGGATATAATGTCAAGTCCATATGTTATATAATTGGATTTTCTAACATATGTTGTAAAATTTTAATAATTAGTTCTAATTAATTATTATAATACTATATATTCCGATTTCAATAGTATTATAATTAAGATAAAATCTATTTTTTTAAAATAAAACAATGTATTTTAATGATAAATAATTACCAACTGTGCAGGTGTCGTTGCCATATGTGTCCCCAGGTCGCCCATTGATGGTCAAAGCATTCGGGTTATTAAAATCAGCTCCATTTGACCAATATGCTTGCAGCATTTCCATTACATCTCTCTCGAACCATGACGCTAATTAAAGACATATAAGAAATCAAGGGACGAGTGGTTAAATACTCGCAACGTGACTATATCTATATATAATTAAATTAATTAATTTATAGGCGATTTCAAAAAATAGTTCAATATATATGTATATATTTATACCAAGTATAATTTCTTGCTCAACATCGGGAATAATAGGGTACGGGTAAAGTCTTCCATGGTCAGGGTGAATAACGATGGCACCGTGGACAGTGGTGCGAGACCAGTCGCTATGAGCATGCCACCAAAGGGTTCCTTCCTCGTCGGAGAGTATGATCTCGTACGTGAAGTTACCCCCTGCTGGGATAGGGCATTGTGTTATGTACTCAGGTCCATCCGACCATGGATTCCTTGGTTGTTTCACCCCATGCCTGTATTACACGTACATATATATTCATTGTATATATAAATATAGGTATGAATTAGCTTAACGTACTAAAAAAATGCGCGCATATATATGTAAGTAAGAAATTAAATTGGTACAGACCAGTGGATGGTGACGCCGTAGCTACCCTTGTTAAAAACACGAACCCTAATCGTTTGTCCATAGGTTAAATACAAAGTCGGGCCTGGGAACGATCCATTCACCGTGAGTATACTCCTATTGGTACACAATAAGTTGTGTGTTGTTTCTTCGATCTGTTATGTACGTACGTACACCAATATTAATTAATATATTTTACATATGGTATCAGAACAGAATATTAAAGATATTGATAACCTGACAAGACGAGAAAGTGATCGAGAGCTTACCACAAAATCTACTGTTCGCACAGGACTTTGGGCTATGCAGAGAGCAACAAAATTGACCAAAACCAAACCCAACAAATTCAGACTTATTAACCTCATGATTTAATGTTTTTTTTTCAGGATTGGAGGAATTGCTTAATTTTGTAGAGAGATGGTTCTTTTTCTGTAATTAATGACACCCATTTATAGCACAATACATCCGATCCTCTCTCATTTTATACAGACTGTTAGCACGAGTTTTATACATATCCATGTGTGTAAATCTTGTATGATTAATGTTTAATAATAATGTATCAAAGGTCAAAGAAATTGACGAACACTACGTACGTACAAGGATTCACGTTAACGTTCACTATATATAATGCTTTGCATCTTCAGCATTAGAATTAACCTTGTAGTAAAATATCCTCTTCGGTTATGTAATTATTTGATGCGAACTTGATTCATATATTGCCAAGTTTTTGGTCTATTTACGACTATTTTCTGTATATTCAATCTCATAATTAAGCTAGCTAATTAATTTATCCTCTTCACTAGGTTCTGCCATCTAATGTGACTCTCATTACAAGACTATATATATCAATAAGTTGTCCTAATGTATAAGCGGTTCCGCTATATACACCCCAAACCCTGCACGTCGGAATTGACGTGCAGGGTTAAAGTGGGTTAATTAATTTTTTAAAAGTGATAATAGTGGAAAAGAGTTGCACGTCGAAAAGGACGTTCATTTCTGATGAAAGATTTGCAGTGTATCTAACAACACTTATGTATAAGACACCCCAAAACACGGAAAAATAGCCTAGTTTCAATATATTAATTATTCTAGAGCTAGGTTAATACATTGAAACTAGGGAAAAAAAATTGAAATTGAATTTTTTTTTACAGTAGGCAAACAGTAGGATGACATTGATAAGACAATGATCATCTTTAATCATCCTGTAGGATGATGGTACAGAGCTTCCGATTAAAAGGGAGTGTAAATTTCAAAGTGAATTGATCGGATGCATTTAGGTAGGAGTTTTAATGCATTTTTAGTGCACCCTTTTTATCAATTGAGATTTTCTTTAGCATAATTATACACCTTTATTTTTAGGGTGTCATTATTTACACCACAATTTTTTACTATTAGCACCACAAATTCATTTTTTTTGCTTTTTTTTTTAAAGTATGTGCGCCTCTTTAGCCCTATCACTCATAAGTCACATGTTTGTAACTCTTGAGTCGCATATGATTATCTTATGTGTGAGGTTTTTTAGAGTTATATATCTGCTCCTCATGAGTCACAACCATGCGCCTCTTGATGTGCACCTCTTTTTATAAAAAAACAATAAAAAAATAAATTTGTAGTGCCAATAGTAAAAATTATGGGTGTATTTAACACCTGCTTAGTTTTTGTGATATTCTATATGGATGTTTAAACTTTTTAGTTTTTATTGAACCATTTTTTTTTCCAAACTGTTACCACGTTTTATCTAATGAGCAAATGCTAAATCATAAAGTATACGTTTAGAAAGCCAGTGCAAGGTGGTGCATTCAAAATTCACGAATAAAAGGCTGAGACTCAATTCAAAATGGCACGTTCGGTACTATATCGAGAAATTGTAGGCAAACACAACGTGGTGTATTTATGAAATTTCTAATTAATGTGTTACCGTCCCCCGTTGGGTGAGATAAACTTAGACTTTGTTTAGCACCATTGACTAATTTTTTTTATAGGGCTTTTGGTTTTTGACATTATATAATTTAAAATTAAATAAATATAATATTTCAGTTTAATTATATAGGTTTTAGAATCAGAGTTTTTTAACAGTTATTTATCCAGGCTTTTTAAAACTTTTAATTTACAATACCTTGACCAGGCGAACCGCACAAACCATAAAATAAAATTTGGGTGGATTTTCATATATTCATAATTGTCATTGACATTTTTTAAATTCTTTAAAAAATGGGGTGGCTTGGACTGGAAACTCAACCCGCCTCTAGTTACATGTCTGGCCTTGACTTGAGTGTGGTTAACTTGAGCCAATCAGTTGATGGTCGTGAAATATCTTATGGTTTGTTAAGGGGGAAAATATGTATCATAATGCATTGATTTATCATTATAACCTTTTATAATTACAAGCTCATGGTCCCCATTTAATACAAAAGTTTAATTAGGATATTGTATAATGTTTTATCTTTCTTTATATAACTCATTATTTTTAATCTTTTATAACTGATGTAAAAGGGACATTTTTATACCAAACCTCGTATGCTTCGTCATCTTCCATATTAGAGCTTCAGTCCACACAACAATATACAACGTTAGGCATTAGCAATGCAATATTGAAGACACTAAAAATTTTTATAATTTTTTTATCAAGTAAGAATTCGAGATCAGATATTAGGGGTGGGCACAAATCCCGCAAATCCCGGGCCCATCCCGGTCCCGTCCCGGGCCCGTCCGATCCCGGCGGGATTTGAAAAAAAAATAACGAATCCCGTCCCGGTCCCGTCCCGCAAAAATTATGCGGGACGGGACGCGGGACGAGGATTTCCTATCCCGCAAATCCCGTCCCGTCCCGCATATATACATATATATATATATTATGCATATATAAAATATATATACATACCCTTTGTCAAAAAACAAAAAGAAGTATATATACTTACTGAGTTACTGTATAATATATATTAATATATATACTTCCCTTCCCCTTTTCCAAAAAGAAGTATGTATATATACATACTGTATACGTTGCATATATACACATATATATATTGCATACTTTGTATCAGTGTGTGTCTATATTTATGTTGTGTATAATTATATGTATAATGTGTCCAATAGATATATATATGAAAAAATCGTAAAATATTATAAATCTATATATATGTTACACTTTTGAAACCGTAAAATATATAAGAATTTTAAAATTTTTATAATGTTTTTTATTTGAGGGACAGGGCCCGTCCCGTCCCGGTCCCGTCCCGTCCCGGTCCCGTCCCGTCCCGGTCCCGTCCCGTCCCGTGAGGGACAGGGCCCGTGCGGGATTGAAAAAAAAGTAGTGAATCCCGTCCCGGTCCCGTCCCGCAAAAATTACGCGGGACGGGACGCGGGACGACCCTCATCCCGTCCCGTCCCGTCCCGCGCCCACCCCTATCAGATATAATTAAAACTCGAGAGGTCGATAAGTCAGCAGATGGAAGTCCATCAATACATCTAACAGAAAAGGTTCACATTCCATTAGTCGTATCGTATTATGCAAAGGTGGGTACTGACTGAACTTGTCTTGCGAGTTGCGAGTTGCGAGTTGCGACTTGCTTGCTTCGAGTGATTTGCGGATCTATGTCTCATAACATATGCATCATTAAAAAAAATTTTAAAAAAATCCATTTCATTAATTAACTTCCTAAAAAAATCCATTTCACTTGGGCTTTATGGACTGGCCCATTTCATTCCCCAATTCTTTAGCTTTTGGGCTTTGAAAATATGAAGTATCCCAACAAATCCAACAATGAAATCGGTAGTAGAAAAACCAATTTTCATTTTAAAAATCAACACTTGAGTATTTGATTAAAAAATTCAACACTTGATTAAAACATAATACACAATAAAAAAACAAATTAAATTATATTCATAGCTTCATCAAATATTTTTAAATTATCAAAAATAGACTACATACATAAAAATAATTTATCATATACAATAATATATTTTAAAACATCTATTACTATAATTTTTTTTTAGTGATGGATAAATCAGTACTCCGAATAACAATAAGATGCATGAACTACATCTACCATAACCCTAATAAAAAAACTCAATCCTTATCTCGAAAACTTAAACCCTAAACTTGATTCGATCTAAAATCAATCCTATATAAAATCATCATTATTAATCCTTATCTCGAAAACGTAATCAAGGTAAGATGGTGTTGAACCTAATAGAGCACAGAAGCAGTAAGAAGAATCTCAATGTAAAGTGTAAACCCTAACAAAAATCCAACCAACATAATTTAAAGGCAAAATTACAAAAAATCACCCTTTAAATATGGGTGTTTTCACTTAACCACCCCTTAAATTCAAAATTACAGAAAACCACCCTTTAAATGGTATTTGTTTACAACTCACCACCCATTCAACTATTTTCTTTAATTTATCATTAAATATATTATATTTTAATATTTTTAAACTCAAATTTGATTATAAATATATTCATATTTTGAATTTAAAGGCCCGATCATAATTTAGGGATTATTTTATTTATTTTAAAAAAATAATAATAAATATAGCCTAGAATTATTATCTTAATTTATGGTTGAAAATGTTTATAAAATTTTAAAATATTATGGAAATTACTCTTATTTATTTATATTTATATAAGATTAATTTACATAATGTTTTAAAAATTTATAAACATTTTCAAACATAAATTAAGATAATAATTCTAGGCTTTATTGATTATTATTTTTAAAAATAAATACAATGATTCCCAAAATATAATTGGGGCCTTAAATTCAAAATTTGAATATATTTACAATCAGATTTGAGTTTAAAAATATTAAAATATAATATATTTAATGATAAAGTAACGAAAATAGTTGAATGAGTGGTGAGTTGTAAACAAATACCATTTAAAGGGTGGTTTTCTGTAATTTTGAATTTAAGGGGTGGTTAAGTGAAAACACCCATATTTAAAGGGTGATTTTATGTAATTTTCCCTAATTTAAACCCTAAACATCGAATAACCCTAACAAAATTCTAGTAATATAAGTGACATTAGGTAACCAAAAAAGGTTGTTTTCAGTACCCAACTAAATATCATAACCACACACTTGGCGTAACCAAGAAAGGATTGTTGGATGTGCCAATCAGTATCGATCTCTCATAACTGCATTCCTTTGAAATATCTGCATCATTCAACACGCCAAAAGCAAAAGAAAGAAAGAAAAAAAAAACATTGACCATTAACCTCTGAAATCTAGCTCCTTGAAATATATGTCACCAAATTCAGATGAAAATCCCTTCAAGTCTTCAACTTCAATCTCAACCTAACACTAACACAAACAATCAAACTACATCCACATCCAACAATCCAATTCCAACCATGAAGAACCATTCACAAGCACTCACCCTCCTCCTTATGCTGTCCATTTCTGCATCCTTGAAGCCCTTCCACGGTTTCGAGATCGCCATCTACTGGGGCCAAGACGGCAACGAAGGAACGCTACTCGATGCCTGCGCCACCGGAAACTATCAATTCATAGCCATAGCTTTTCTGTCCACATTCGGAAACGGTCGAACCCCGGTCCTGAACCTAGCTGGACACTGTGACCCCAGCTCCGGATCATGCACCGGGCTAAGCCGCGACATAGCTTGGTGCCAGAGCCGAGGCATTAAAGTGCTCCTCTCTATCGGAGGCGGGACCGGAAGCTACTCCCTCTCCTCAGCCGATGATGCCCAACAAGTGGCCAACTACCTCTGGAACAACTACCTGGGAGGGGAGTCCGAGTCGCGCCCTCTAGGGAGCGCAGTCTTAGACGGGATCGACTTCGACATTCAAGGCGGCTCAGGCCAGTACTGGGACAAGCTTGCCAAGAACCTGTCAGCAATGGGCCAGCAGCAGAAGGTGTACTTGTCCGCAGCCCCGCAATGTCCGCACCCGGATGCCAACTTGAATTCTGCAATAGAAACAGGCCTATTTGACTACGTGTGGGTGCAGTTCTACAACAACCCGTCGTGTTCTTATGCGGATGGGAATGATAGTAACCTCTTGAGCGCGTGGAGGCAGTGGACCTCTTCGGCAGCGAAAACGGTCTTCCTTGGCCTACCAGCGTCTGCTGCTGCAGCCATTGATGGGTTTATCCCATCTGATGTGCTAGTGTCTCGGCTTCTTCCTAGCATCAAGGGATCAAGTAAGTTTGGAGGGTTCATGTTGTGGGCAAAGAGCTATGACAATGGATACAGCACATCCATCAAAAGAGGCAGCAACCCTGGAATATTTTTATGCTACTAACTATGAATTAATTACTCCCTCCGTTTGGCAATACATGGGCTAAATCCCTCCGTCCGCCAATACATGTGAGTTAGGAGCCTTGAAAGTCCTTGACCTTCAAAAGAATCAAAAGAATAGGTTGTCAGGAATAATTCCCGACTTCTGGGAGAACTCGGGAATTAATTTTGTCGAATTATCTTCAAACAAAATTTCTGGACCAATACCCCATTCTCTCGCAAAGATTAGGAGCTTAAGATTTTTAAGTTTGAATAACAATTCAATTGAAGGGGAGCTCCCTTTATCCTTAAGCAATTCCACATTGCTGGAATTGTTGGATGTGGGTAGGAATGATCTTCATGTGAAAATTCCACATTGGATTAATGGATCTAACTTTCTTCATTTGAAGTTCCTCATACTGAGAGAGAATAGGTTCAAGGGCACTCTTCCA
This sequence comes from Persicaria maculosa, assembly GCA_963922045.1. Classification (NCBI taxonomy): domain Eukaryota; kingdom Viridiplantae; phylum Streptophyta; class Magnoliopsida; order Caryophyllales; family Polygonaceae; genus Persicaria; species Persicaria maculosa. The sequence continues at coordinate 55,202,840 of OY998268.1, forward strand.
CAACAGATTATCGATTTCGGAAGAAATAATTTGTCTGGAACTATTCCTCCATGTTTTGGTCACTTCCAAGGAATGCGTTCCATTTCTACATTTACTCTGCCCTTCAACGGATGGTTCAGCTTCGGCTTCAGCTACATCTCCTCTACAAGGGCTACAACCCTTCATGGGTGTTGTCGTTCAGATTATTTTCTTCAACCAGAAGAAACATGGAGCGCAGTAGAAGTTATAAAAGGAGAAGACAGAGAATACACCACCAATGTATTAGACCTGCTAGTGAACATGGACCTTTCATGTAATCACCTAGTAGGTGTAATTCCCAGTGAGATAACGAACTTATCCTTCCTTTTTGGTTTGAACTTATCTCATAATCATTTGAATGGAACAATTCCTAAGGAGATAGGGAAGATGACATCTTTGGAGTCCCTCGATTTATCAAGCAACAATCTTACAGGATCAATTCCAGAGAGCATCTCTTCTCTGGATTATTTGTCCGATTTGAATCTGTCATTCAACAACCTTCAAGGTCGAATCCCAACCGGTCGGCATATACAAACTGAAGAGTCTATAGGGCGATGTAAATAGAATAGAAAAACTTAGACAATTTTCGCAAACTTTCTGCAGAGTCGATTTCAAGGCCTTGAAATGAATCCCAAAGTTTTGAACCAGAACTCAAAGTCTTGAAATGATTTCAGAAACTTGTTTAGCAGAACCTGTACGAAAATAAAACTTATCAAAGTATAATGCGGAAATTAAATATGAAAGTAAAACTCAAAGAACACAAGAATTGTTAACGAGGTTCAGCACAACTTGGCCTACGTCCCCGCCTAGGGTTCTCCAACCCGTAGGATTCAAAAGCACTATTATTTCACTTCCTATGAATTCTAGATACAACCGAGAAGATCTTTCCTTCTTCTAAACCCTCGAAGCCTCACCCGCTTCTATCTAGTCAACTCAGATCCCTTAGAGTCCTATATACAATTTAGAAGAACAACCCTTCTCTCAACTCGTAGCCTCACCCGCTACTATCTAGTCAACCCAAAACATTAGTATAACACTTTAGACTTGTACAATGAAGCTCTAGAAACTCTCAAACTCTCAAAAGATAAAGCAAGAACAACAATGGAGAAAGAGAGAATCAAAGGGGATGATTGCAATGGAGAACGCTTTGCTTGTAGATTGAATGCTCGTGTTTATTCTCCTTCTCCGCTTGCACCGTCTCTTTTATAGCTGCAGGGGCTGGGCTGATTTTTGAACGTTTGAATTTGAATTGTCAAATCTTTTCTTTCCACAAAATCATCCCACAATCTTCAACATATCTTCTCCTTATCTTCATATCATCTCTTGCCTTGAATAGAAAATTTCAGCCCTTTCTAAAAGATTTTCCAGCCAGTAAATCTTCCAGAATCTGCATAAAAAAAATCTGAGCAACCTTTTCAAATATTTAATATAAAATCTGCACATAAAAATCTTTAATAAATAAATATATAAAATATTTGACGTATCCAATTCGTCCAATTTGCCCTTGTTGTCAAGACCTTGAAACCAGAGTCTTGTTTTGTCTTTCATCAACCTTTCTCAAATACCTGTAGGTTAGCTCTCAAGATCTTACAATCAAGGTGGAGTCTTCACAAACTCTTGAAAATCCGTCAACATACATGGGAAACCCGAGCTTATGTGGTGATGCATTGCCAAAGAAATGCTTTGGGGACAACACTGCCCATCCCCCAACAAGTGTGGTCCTTGAAGATGAAGGAGACAATAAACAAGAGAAGATGTGGTTCTACATGGTCATCATGTCAGGGTTCGCTACCGACTTTTGGGGAGTCATTGGAATCTTAATCGTTCACAAGAGATGGAGGTTCGCTTACTTTCAGATTGCCGAAGAGCTTGCATATTGGATACATGTCAAAGTCGCGATTAGGATTGCTCGAGCAAACAGAGAAAGGTGAAGAGAATATGCAATATATTGACTAATTGTCCACGTACATAAGGTAATGCCTTATATCATATATGTTTAATCCCATCTTTTTATATATGCGATGATAATTTTATATATCAAAGCATTAACATATATATTGTATATTTGTCAATTGGTCTTGAAGCAGGGGATGACTATATATATATATATGCAATTTGGTCTTCACCTTGCTACCAACCGATCGAGGATTGCTTCAACTAGTTGCTCTATCTAATGCTTTTGTTTTTATTCAGTACATTAAATTCTCGATCTCTTAATTAGTTTGCGTTCGTGTTAAGGTCTCCGTTGTTATGCTGTTTTCGTCTATTTCTTTCTTTCATAGTCGTATTTAGTACAGTATATGTAATATTGTAATATGACAGCCACTTCCGGTAAATTACTTCTCGTTTGGTCATCAACGTCCTCGGGTTTTCAAGAATAAGTTTCTTTACCCTTAATTTGTGTTAAGGGTAAGTGGAGGAAAACAGACAAGCATTCAAGAGACGTAAGAGCTGGTTGTCAAGGTCATTTCCGGAGAAGTAAAGAAAAGTGTGTATCTTTGGAAGATATGATGATCTAGGAAAATAGGTTTACTTTGTGTTTTTATTGAAGATTTACTGTAATTAAGTCTGTTAATTAGCATGTTTGGTTCAAAGACCTATTCAAAATCCTCCTCAATATAAAGGGAAGTGGTGGTTTTTACCCCACACTATGAAGTGTAGAATGAGGGTTTCCACTTAAAATCACATGTTAATTTGTCTTTTTAAAAAAGCGTGCACTAAAAGATAAAAGATACTTGTTATGAAACGGAAGGACTACAAGTTTGAATGATTCATAACCCATTAGTAGATTTTCCATTGCAAGGTTGAAATTGAGCAGATATATCTATACATATGGAATTTCTTTTGCAACTTTTGGGTCCATATCGTAGACTCGTTCCAATGTGGAAAATTTGCAATATTAAAACCCAAATTAAAATTAATCGAAAAACGTATAGGAGAGGTCATGTTAAATTAATCAAATTAAGATACTGATACAATATTTTTTTTTATTATCGGTGGAATTTAACTTTTTTGGTCATAATCGGTGGAATTTTACTAAGATCAAACCAAATTAGATTCAAAATCATGGAGCTATACGTACTCAACTACAGTAGTAATTGTTAGTCCTATAAAAGGACGAACTAACCAACTGAGGAAAAATATACACCAATCCCTTATACAAACCTTTCTTAATCACATAAATATACAATATTTCTCGGTAGCCCTTAGATCGAGTGGCTTACTTTAGATATGGGGCGGCTTCGAACCGCTTTGCTTTTCCTCATTGTTTGCTTTTGCAGTGCCAGAATGGGATTCAGCTTCGCTTGTAAGGAGGCCGAAAGAAAAGCCTTGCTCGAGTTAAAGCACAACATCTTTTTCGACCCATTGAACCGCCTTAGTTCATGGATGGGGCAAGACTGTTGCAGCTGGAGAGGAGTGGGGTGCGACAACGTTACAAGCAATGTCGTCAAGCTTGATCTTAGGGTTGATGTCAATGACAACTCATCCTACCTTATAGCTGGAAAGGTAAACCCCGCTATACTCGAGTTGAAGTACTTAAGATACTTGGACCTAAGCGGCAATTCCCTTGGTAATGGATCAAGCATTCCACCATTCTTTGGGTCAATGAGGCAACTGCAATATTTAAACCTCTCTAATGCATATTTGGGTGGACAAGTTCCTCGTGGTCTAGGCAATCTTACAAAGCTCATTGTACTTGATCTTAGTACGAATAGGTGGTATGGGCATGGGTTAAACAACCTAGAATGGGCATTCAAGCTTGAGAATTTGCAATACCTTGACCTGAGCGGGATTAACCTAAGTCAAGTACTTGATAGTCTCACCATACTTGACAAACTTCCATTTTTGTCAGTGTTGAATCTTGCTAACTGTAGACTAACAAATTCTCATCAAGCCATAGGAAACTCAACCGCTTCATCAAGTCTTATTCATCATCTAGACCTCAGTGGAAACCTTTTCAATGGCCCAATTCCTCGTTTCATACAAAACATGAGCTCTATCAGATTTCTTGATCTTTCAGGTAATCACTTCAAATCTCCAATTCCATCATGGTTGGGCAACAAAATAGAACTCAGATATGTTAGTCTTGGGGACAATGATTTCAATGACACATTCCCATGTTTCATACAGAATCTGAGCTCTATAGCCTTTCTTGATTTTTCAGGTAATCAATTTTCTTTAATTCCATCTTGGATGGCCAACAAGAAAGTCCTCAAACAGCTTAACCTGAGTGGAAATTATTTTAATGGCCCCTTTCCCAAATTCATACAAAATTTGACTTTTCTAACCATCCTTGACATGTCTTCTAATGAATTTAGCTCTTCTATTCCATCATGGTTGGCTAACAACAGATACCTACAATATCTTTCACTTAGCTACAATCATTTTAACAGTGTAGATAGAGGGATTATGAATGCCATTGGCCATCTTTGTGGATTGAAACATCTAGATTTGTCATACAACCAACTTCAAGAAGAGGTGTTCAAATCTCATGTTCATAGTTTTTCTAACTGTAGTAGATATGACTTGAAATTCCTACATATGCAAAACAACAATATGAGTGGACAGTTGCCAACATTCAATCGCTTATTATCCCTACAAGTCTTAGATCTGTCACATAATAACTTTGAGGTCATCCCGGGATCCTTTGGGAAATTGATTTCCTTGGAGTCATTGGACTTGTCGTATAATCATTTGAGTGTTCTACGACAAGTTAACTTGGCAAACCTCTCTAGTTTAAGAAACCTTGATGTGAGCTCAAATTCTCTAACTCTTGAGCTCTCCCCTGACTGGCTGCCTCCTTTTGAGCTCGAGACCTTGCATATTCTACCTTGTAAATTGAACAGCCTTTTTCCTAAATGGCTCCTAACCCAAGAAAAAATCACAGAAATTGACTTGTCGGATACCGGGATCTTTGGACCTCTTCCAGATAACATTGGCAATACAATGTCATCTTTGCAGATCCTACAACTTGCTAGCAATGATATCAATGGCTCCATTCCAAAATCATTGTGTGAGCTAGCTAGCTTAGAATTCTTCGATCTTCGAAAGAATAGGTTGTCGGGGCACATTCCTAATTGTTGGGGGAAATCTCAGATCTTTGGCCTTGAATTATCCTCAAACAAGCTATCCGGCCAAATACCCAACTCTCTGACAATGGTTGACACGATACAATTGTTGAGCTTGAACAATAATTCGCTCGAAGGAGAGCTCCCTTTATCCTTGGCCAGTGCCTCGGAATTGATGGTTTGGGATGTGGGTAATAATAATCTTCATGGGGAAATTCCGACTTGGAATGGAGAAAACTTTATTTCTTTGCGGATTCTCATACTAAGAGGGAATAAGTTCGAGGGCATGATTCCCCCACAACTATGCTCAATCCATGAACTTCAAATCATTGACCTTGCAACAAATTATTTGGTCGGAACAATTCCTCGATGTTTTGGTCACTTTGAAGGCATGGGTTCCATGCAACCGATAGCTTTTGCTCCTGGACCTGCTACCGCGATATTATTTGAAGAAATACCGCCAGCAATGAATCCCGATCACTGGAGCGCGGTAGAAGTTATAAGAGGACAAGAGAGAGAATACACCACAGTGTTACACCTACTAGTGAACATGGACCTTTCATGTAACAACCTAGAAGGTGTGATTCCTTCAGAGCTCACAAGGTTATCGCTCTTGGTCAATCTAAACTTGTCGCACAACCGTCTGATGGGATCGATTCCCAAGGAGATAGGGAAGATGCAACACTTAGAGTCACTCGATTTATCAAGCAACAATCTTTCAGGATCAATCCCAGAAAGCATCTCTTCTTTGAACTATTTGTCCAAATTGAATTTGTCCCTCAACAACCTTCAAGGACAAATCCCGACCGGTAGCCAACTCCAAACTCTTGATGCTGCATCATACATGGGAAACCCAGGGTTATGTGGCGACCCATTGCCAACAAAATGCTTCCCGAGCGAGACCGCTCATCAACCAACAAGCACATTCCTTGAAGATGATGAAGAAGAAGACAATAAGCATGAGAAGATGTGGTTCTACTTGATCATTATGTTGGGTTTCGCCACCGGCTTTTGGGGAGTGATTGCAAGTTTAGTTGTTAAAAGGAGATGGAGGTATGCTTATTTTTCGCTTGCTGAAGAACTTGCAGATTGGATCCTCGTCAGAGCTGCACTGACGATTGCTCGAGCGAAGAGAGGAAGGTAAAGATTGCAGGAACATTTTATCTTGTAATGGTGTTTAATAAGAGTATGTAATTTTAATTTTTCTTGTAATGGTGTTTAATAAGTCTCCGGCCACCGGGAGATCTGAATCACATCCCAATTTTCTAACATAATTAAACAAATGTCCACTTTTCAGGTTAAATTAAGCAAATGTATGTCCACAAACAGTTAAAAAAAAGAATTGTGCTATAAGCCATAATTAGGGTCTTTATTAGGAAAATGCATGTCCACCCTTTCCTTCCAAATTGGCAAAATATCCACCTTCCTTCCTTTGCCCCCTTTGCCCCTTCCCCCACGCGCGCCCCCTGTGCCCCTCCTGTTTCAGCACATTTGGTTTCAGCAACCCCTATTTCAGCGATTTTTTTTTCGCGCGTTGCTGAAACCTAAGTTGCTGAAATCGGAGTTGCTGAAACCAGGGTTGCTGAAACCGGAGTTGCTTAAATTGTTGTTGCAATTGCTGAAATTAGTTTTTTATTTTTTTGCGTCAGTGCTTCGACATCGGAGTTGCTGAAACCGTGTTGCTGAAATCGGAGTTGCTTTTTTTTCTTTTTTTTCGCGTCACCACTTCGACACCGGAGTTGCTGAAACCGGAGTTTTTTTTTTCAAAAAAGGCTGAAATGCTAAAAAAAATTTCAAAAAATGTTGAAATGATGTAATGCTGAAATATATGCTTGTAGCTAATGAATTTTTTTTTGAAAAGCTTACGTACTATACCTACTACTACCTCCGATCCAAAAAGAATGTCGTTTGACTTTTTAACACGTATTTTAAGAAGCTAAAAACTATATAATATATTAACTTTTTTATTTTTATTTTTTTATAATCTAATACTTATTACCAACAAATATTAAGTTGTAAAAAAATAATTTAAGAAAAGTTGATATATTATATAGTTTTTAGCTCCTTAAAATACGTGTTAAAAAGTCAAACGACATCCTTTTTGGATCGGAGGGAGTACATTACAAGTGAGCTACTAAGATGATGTATGCCAACTTCTACACTACACCTTAACAACTCCCACAACTAGGAAAAAAGAAGCTTTCCATAATCATCATTTCCCATGAAGGTTTATAGGGCTGCTGCAGCAAAACTAAAAAGCCTCACAAGAACATATCCATTTGCAACAGCTCTTAACAATCGATTAAAAAAACCAACAGTGATGGCCATCCCCACAATTTATGTCCTATGATCGCAAAAAATGGCCAGCAACACATCCTATGACAGCACATAGCCACCCTACAATGTAGCTTCCTCTAGTGCACAAACCACATGAGGACCCACATAAGGAACTTGTGACCAGATTTGCATCTCCCATATATCCATCAGACCAAAACTTACTACTCTTGCTCATTATTAATGAGTATATACCTCCAGGATTGAAAATTAAGGTCTCATTGTATTTCCTTCAAAAAATTCAACTGGAATCCCATAAGGAAAACTTTACAAAGAAGCACAAGCACGTGATTACAGGCCAAATCTGCAAAGCAATTCTCTTGTAATTTTTATACAAATCTTCAATCATCATTCAATTTCAGCAAGATCGAATCCAACAGAGGAACGAGAGAGTGAAGGAGAAGAAGAACCTGGAGACTGTGGATCAACGGCGAAGCGGAAGAATGACAAGTAGAGGGCGGAGGAGATGCGAAAACCGGCGAGGAGGCCGGAGGTGGAAGAACGGAGAGAGGCCGGAGGGATTAGAAGAAAACAAAGACGACGTGGCCGATGAGGACCAAATCGGATCTCCTGCTCGCGGAGCTTAGGCCGACATGGCCGATGCCAACGATCTCCTGCTCGCGGAGCTTAGGCCGACATGAGAATGAACGATTATGCAGCGGCACCGGCAGGAGGAGGACGGGGAGGCGGTGATCTCCGAGGGGAGCCTGGGAAGAAGGGGCGGGGATGAGGGAGGGAGGCGGATCCACGGCCTCTTGATGACGGTGAACAGAAGAGAAGGGGGGCACGCTTATGCTTAAAACAAATGGTGACTTTACCTAATTTAGATAGGTTCGTGGATTTTTGTCTAATTTGAGCCCAAAAAGTGGCCTGTTAGACAAATTTATTCTTAAAAAAATCCTTCAACATCATCTCTTGTTCAAGCATTCTCTATATTACCGATGTGGGACAACTATATTCCAACAACCCGTGAAGAGGAAGAAGACAATAAACACGAGAAGATGTGGTTCTACTTGATCATTATTTCTGGCCGGCTTTGCTGTTGGCTTTTGGGGCGTCATTGAACTCTTGGCTGTTCACAAGACACATGAAGTGGAGGCATGCTTATTTTCGACTTCTTGAAGACCTTGCAGATAGGATATATGTCAGATTCTCATTGAGCAATGCTTGAGCAAACGGAGGAAGGTGAAGATTGCAAGAAGTGATGGACCATGAAATGACATATAATACGGTGTTCTATATGATGTTGGGTATTAGACGGACGACGGTTGTTATTTTAATGTATGAATTTGTATGCATCGAAAAAGCTTCCATTCCATATATAGTTTGAATGATTTCAATAATTCTTCACTAGTTTGCATTTTTCTGATTGTCTTTTGCTCTATGAATCAGTAGTGACATTTTCGAAAGGATCGATACCCTTGAAGGTCCTTAATTTGTTTGATATATCAAATAAAAACTTATTAAGGGCTTTGATTTTGTAAAGAATGTTACGAATTGAATCTCATATCCAAATCGAGATCCAGTAAATCAGAGAGAATTGTACTGAAGCTTGCATTATCTTAATTAATACGGAGTATTGATTTCACTCACTCAACCATCCAAATCAATGGAGGCGATAAAATCTATTGATCGAGTGACATTTGGGGAATTTTACAGAGCAGTCAACTTATGTTTACCGGAAAAAAAAATGAAGACAGAGAGAGCAGTCAACTTTTAGGACCACACGTAGTCACGTACGTATCTCTCTTACCATCAGATCCACTCATCCACATGATAATTCATTAATTAATGTGAGATAGGAAGATTTATTAAGCCAAAAAAATTTAGGAAAATTTTGCTTGGTATCAAGTGTTGTTATTCGAGTCGAGTCGAACGAACCGAGTACATGGTTGTTGATAAGCTCATTTAGAAACGAGTCGAGCTCGAGCCGAGTTTAAATTTGGATTCGAGATTAACAATGTGCTTATACTCAGCTTGTTTAGAAAATGAATGAGCTCGAGCCGAGCTTTTTTGACCATTAAGCAACCCTATTTGCTCAAAACATGGTAACTTAAAAGGACATTTTAGAAATTTCACAAAATTCGAGCTTAAATCGAGCGAGCTGATCTTTTAACTGAGCTTCAAAATGTGATCATACTCAGCTTGTTTAGAACATGAAGGAGCTCAAACAGAGCTTTTAACGAGTCGAGTCCTATCCGAGCTCGAGCTATTCGGCTCATATAACACCCCTATATATTGGTATCTTATGGTTTTAATTTAGTGATTGATTCTGATTGGTGTCTTTTTATTCTTCGGATGGTACCCATGAATTCTTACAAAAGTTTATTGGGTGTCCAAATTATATGTTTCCCATTAAAGACTAGGTGTGTCTTAAACCACTGATTGGTGTCTTTTAATTTAATTCTAAAGGAGTGAGGCAATCAAAATCACACATTACAACCAGAATTTAGAAATACAAAGATGATTGTGTTATGTAAAATGTCTGATACCGAAAGACTTGGACTGATCGATTGACTTCAAGTCTTTCCGAAACAAATCAAACACATTCCCTCTCCCTCACGGCTTCTCTATGAAAGCACCTGCAACTTTTGGTTGGAAGCAAAAAAAAAACCTTCTCCATTAAAGACTAGGGGTGTGTTTGGATTTCATTGCATTTTAATTATAATGCAATTATTTTACCTCGTTTTATGTGAGCGTTTGTTTGTAAAAATAAAAATCTCGTAAAAACCGAGGTAAAATTGAAATTTAACTAAATAATCACAAAAATCGAGATAAAATAATTGCATTATAATTAATATATTGTGGAATCCAAAAATATCATAATTTAAACACCTTAAAAATTATGTTAACCAAACACCGCCTTATCATTTTGCATTATAAACATAATGCATTTGGAATCCAAAATGGAATTAGAAAATCGTAATGAGTTATTCCTGAAATAATAATAATAGAATTTATATATTGTATTAAATAATTAATAGTGATAAAAGAAATCATTGTAATAGAAATATAATGTAATAATTATTAATAATAAATATTATTATTGTTTTTAACAATTAATATAAAATATATATTAGATAAAACAATAGTGACAAAATATTAATTGTAATAGAAATATAATATAATAATTTATATTAATAACATTAAAAATAAAATAAAAATATATTTAAATAATAAAATAGTTATAAGTAATAATAGAAATAAAAATACAGTATAATAATAATATAATTAATAATAAAATATTGATGAAAATAATAATAGTAATAATCCATTCTGATTCCCATTTTTTATTCTCAATAATACATGCACAAGTCATATGTACGGGTATCTATATACTCTCTCTGTTTCAAATTAAATGTCACTTTACTATTTCGCACGCATTTTAATGAGGTAAAAACTCTATAAAATATTATTTTTTTAATCATTTTTTTTCATAATTTTATACTTATTACTAACAAGTATGAAATTTCGGAAAAAAATTGATTAAAAAATTAATATTTTATAGAGTTTTTACCTGTTTAAAAAACGTGCACTAAAGTCCAAACGACTTTTATTTTGAAACGGAGGGAGTATATGTTAGTGTCAAAATACTTGAACCAAATGACTAAATGAGGTTTCTCCAAGTGACAAAAATAGTAAAAAGGAACAACAAAATCATAATCAATCTTTATACAAAATGAAACAAACATTTTTTTTAAATTAGTGAACTGCATCAATTGATTATAGAATTTAGTGAACTTGAGTGCTTTGACGTGTTCATATGCAGATGTTGTGGTGCTTTGACGTGCTTCTCTCTATATATACATATCCATCCAGCATCCACAGTACTAAAACCCTCTCTACATACTGCAAGATAGCCCTTAAATCACCTTCTAACTTCTTAGAAATGGGGCGACTACGAATCGCTTTGTTTCTTCTCATAGTTTGCATCTGCAGTACTACAAGCATAGTATTTGGCTTCACTTGCAATGAAGTCGAAAGAAATGCTTTGCTCAAGTTTAAACACAGCTTTTTCATTGACAGATTCAACCGTCTTGGTTCATGGGTGGGGCAAGATTGTTGCAGCTGGAATGGAATTGGGTGTGATAATGTCACTGGCAACGTCATCAAGCTTGATCTACACAGTGAACAAAACTCGTTCTCATCATCCTATTTAGCCGGAGAGGTAAACCCTGCTCTACTTGAGTTGAAGTATCTAAGATACTTGGACTTGAGCTTTGTTAACTTCAACGGGTCTACATTTCCCGAGTTCTTTGGGTCCATGAGGCAACTAGAATATCTAAACCTCTCGAATGCTTTTTTTCTTGGAAAAGTTCCTCCAAATCTAGGCAATCTTACAAAACTCGTCGTCCTTGATCTGAGTCGTGTTTTGAGGCCAGAATTTTCAAATGATGAGATCCTAGAAGCGGTATTCAAGCTTGATAATTCGCATTACCCTTTGTTTCCAATCCGGGGAATGGAGGCAAACAACCTAGAATGGGCATTGAAGCTTGAGAGTTTGCAGTACCTTGACCTCAGTGGGATTAACTTGAGTCAAGCACATGATGGTCTTAACCTACTTCACAAGCTTCCATCTTTGCTAGTGTTGAACATGGCTTATTGTAATTTGGGAAATTCTCATCAAGTCATAAGAAATTCAACTGTTTCTTCAAGCCCCATTCAACACCTAGACCTTAGTGGAAACCTTTTCAGTGGCCCATTTCCCCTTTTCTTGCAAAACTTGAGCTCTATTAGATTTCTAGATCTCTCATGGAATGATTTCAGCTCTTCAATTCCACCGTGGTTTGGTAACAAAGTAGACCTCAAATACTTGAGTCTTGCTTACAATTTCTTTACCGGATCATTTCCCCATATCTTACAAAATTCAAGCTCTCTAACTAGCCTTGATCTTTCAGGTAATCAATTTAGTTCTTCAATTCCATCATGGTTGGCTAACAAAAGATACCTTGAATATCTTGATCTTAGTCACAATCATTTTGACCGTGTGGATGGAGGGATCATGAACATCATAGGCCATCTTTGTAGCTTAAAACATCTAGATTTGTCATATAACCAACTTCAAGAAGATGCGTCGGAGTCACTTGTTAGTTTTCTTAGTTGTCGTAGATCTAGGTTGGAGTTCCTATATCTGAATAACAATAACATCAGCGGTCAGTTGCCCCTAATTGGAAGTTTATCATCACTTCTAGTGTTAGATCTATCCTACAATAACTTGGAAACTCTCCCTCCATCTTTGTGGGAGTTATCATCTTTGGTTCAACTTGACTTGTCATGTAATAATTTTAGAGTTGTGCCACCACTAATTGAAAGTTTGTCATCTTTGGTTTATCTAAACTTGTCATATAACCATTTAAGTGTTGTGCATCAAGTAAGCTTGGGTAACCTCTCTAGTTTAAGGAACCTTGATATAAGTTCATCAAATCCTCTAAATCTCGATCTCTCTCGGGACTGGTTGCCTCCTTTCCAACTTATGTACTTGAGTATAAGAAGCTGCAAACTGAACAGTCCATTTCCAAAATGGATTCTGAGTCAAGAGAGGATGTTCTTGCTGGACTTGACTGAAGCCGGGATCTTTGGACCTCTTCCCGATAACATTGGCAATGCATTGCCGTGGTTGGAGAATCTACAACTTTCTAACAATGGCATTAATGGTTCAATTCCAATGTCATTATGCAATTTAGAAAGCTTGTCATTCCTTAATCTACAAAAGAATAGGTTCTCTGGGATGATTCCTGATTGTTGGGTGAACTCTTATATCCTTGGTGTAGACTTGTCTTCAAACCGACTATCTGGCCCCATACCGAACTCCCTGACAAATGCTTCCACCTTACAGTTGCTGAACTTGAATAACAATTCACTTGAAGGAGAGCTCCCTTTATCATGGAGCAATTGGGAAACTTTGAGGGTTTTTGATGTCGGTAAGAACAATCTTCATGGGGAAATTCCATCTTGGAGTGGAGCTGACTTTCCTTACTTGGAGGTTCTTATACTGCGAGAAAACAGTTTCAAGGGAATAATTCCGCCACAACTATGCTTGATCGATACACTTCAAGTCATTGATCTTGCAGGAAACAATTTGGTCGGAACTATTCCTCAATGCTTCGGCCACTTTCAAGGCATGGGGTACATTCAACCTCCGAGTGGTTTCACTGCGTCACCTTCCAATGGTTCGTATGTTCTTTATTCACCGCCAGTGAATCCTGATGAATGGAGTGCTGCAGAAGTTATAAAAGGGACGGAACGAGACTACACCAAAATATTACACCTGCTAGTAAACATGGACCTTTCATGTAACAACTTAGTAGGTGTGATCCCCGCGGAGTTGACAGGCTTATCGAAGTTGATCAGTCTAAACTTATCGCATAATCATTTGGGAGGAATAATTCCCATGGAGATAGGGAAGATGAAATCTCTGGAAGCCCTGGATTTATCATGCAACAATCTTTCAGGATCGATCCCACAAAGCATCTCTTCTTTGAATTACTTGTCCAAACTGAATTTGTCGTTCAACAACCTTCAAGGACAAATTCCAACCGGTAGCCAACTGCGATCTCTTGAAGATCAATCTTCCATATACACTGGAAACCCGGGCTTATGTGGTGATCCATTGCCGAAGAAATGCTTCAGGGATAGCCTTGCCCATCCCCCAACAAGCATTGTCCTTGGAGATGAAGTATACAGTAAACATGAGATGATGTGGTTCAACTTGGTCGTTATGTTGGGTTTTGCTACCGGCTTTTGGGGAGTTATTGGAATATTAGTTGCTAAAAAGAGATGGAGGTACGCCTATTTTCGGCTTGCTGAAGACCTTGTCGATTGGATGGATATCGTCGCAGTGAGGATTGCTCGAATAAAAGGAAAATGAAGATTTGCAAAAGCAGCATGGAAATGATATATATGTAATACTAGTTGTCTTGTATAATGTCTGAATTAGTGAATTTGTATACAATATTTTCCATCATCTAGCAATACATGTAGTGCAAACAACATATATAGTTTGAATGTTTCTGATTATATATATTTGGTTGGATGAATCTATAATGACATTTTCACCAGAACAAATATCCTTGAAGGTACATGTGACTATTTACATCGAAAGTGGAGAGAGCAATCCTTAACAGTTAATTTCTTGTAATAATAAATATTATGTAACAACAAGATGATATACAAAACAGTTAATTATTTTCCAACGAACGAATTTCCCTAGTCGCTGATCAGATTCATGTTGTTATCTTTAACATTGTCGCGAGTGACAGCTTAAGTGTTGTGATCATTATCAGTTGCTAAAGTGTTTGTATGGTACATTCACCTGTTTCTTTTTGCTTGAAGAATTGCCAATGTTTAATGCAAGATAAAAAGAGCAATAGTAGGATCATGACTAGGAAAGGACCTTGAGGTTTAGGTTGGTCCTAACAGGGGATGGTAACACCTTTTTCGGCACTTGTTTAAAATTTGAACTTTATATATCTAGCATATATTAAAGTCTTGCCTTTCTAATTACTTATACTATTTTTTACAGTGTTCCATCTTAAACTTATTTTGCAAGATGCTGATCGGATCAAATACAATCCATTATTAGGTATTTATGCTTTATTAGTTATTTGACCACCAATTTTGCTCCATCTTAAAGCCATCTCAGATTCGTGAGGTGAAGTGCTTTCAACTGACATGGTGTGAATGGTTTCCGTTTCAGGATAACTTTGGTAGATTGCAGGATAAAAATAAAGATACAACTAAGGTGATGAGGCAACTAGCTAGGCTTTTTCCCAACAAAGTGGCAGTGCGCTTGCCTCAGGTACTTATTTTTTGTTTCTTTTGTTTCGGACACTAATTGATTATGTTTTTCTCTTACGTTTTGTAAAACCCTGGTATGATTGGAAATTCCATTTTATGCCTTGTTCATGATAGGATGAAAATCTGCTTGTGAGTGGAAGGAAAAATTGGAACGTGATATTGAAACTTTACGAGCGCAATCAAACAAGGAACCTTTTGGATGTTGACATATGTGACAAGGGTCTTCATACGATTGTAGATCAGTTCAGGTTGATTAGTAATGTTATATTTGATCCTTCTGCCTACCTATTTCTTTAGTTTGCACCTTCTGCTTTCTCAATTTTAAATCATATGCTTAAATTCTATATTTGTCCAGGTCCATCATGAACTAACTACCAACTTGGGCGTCTAATAACTCTGCTGCAGCAGTAAGTTGTTAATGTGATCAATTGCTTACATTCAATTTCAATTTCGTTCTCTGCTTCGTGATCATTCACCTGTTTTGATTATTTAAAGAATGTTAAATGTTTAATGCAAGATCAAAGGAGCATCAGAGGGGTATCCTGACTGGCAAAGAAACTTGAGGCTTATGCAAGTTCGAATACGTTTTTATCAAGCTAACGAGGTAAAGACCTTTTCTACGGTTGCTTAAAACTCTTGCATTAGAAATGTGGATCAGAAACAAGATCACCAGGCTCAGCACTTACAATGCTGCGATATAAACGTGGATCAGAAACAAGATCACCAGGCTCAGTTGGAGAAGCAATGGACTTGCGCACTGGACATGCTACTACGCTTTAAAATGTTTGCAATATTTGTCTTTCTGCTGGCTAGCTGAATGCAAGTATCAGAGCAAGTCGCTTCAATGCCCAGGCTAGAAATTAAATATTAAAGAGGGCTAAGATCTTTGAGAGAAAGGGCCTGATTTAAGCTGACAACAAACTCATCAATGAAGGTGCATGACATGGGCCTTTTAGAACATTGTTCGAGCCAAAACATAATGAAAATTATGTTATCAATAGACATTTTATCGTTTTGTCAATAGCCCTTATAATTAAGGATTATTGAGCAACAATCAATATCATCAAAATCTCATGAAAGACTTGGACTCATTGACTCTTTGTTTCGAAATACAAAGATGATTATGTTAAGTAAAATATCGGATACCGAAAGACTTGGACTCATTAACTTCCTAGTCTTCGCGAAACAAATCAAACACATTCCCTCTCCCTTACCGGCTTCTCTATGGAAGCACCCTGCAACTTTTGGTTCCAAGCAAAAAAAATCTTCTCCACTAAAGCCATTGCACAGTATTCTCCCTCATTTTGTGCTTTAGTACGTGGTCCACCATGGGGACTCTATAAAAGGATATACTGAATCACCCTTCACACGTACTAAACCCCCCTTGTTCTACCTCCTCTACTTTAAAAACAAAAATAAAAGCATGCTTTTCAAAAATATGTGGCGATTACAAATGGCTTTCCTATTTTTGGTAGCTTCCATGTGCACTGCAACTATGGGATTCAAAGTCACTTGTAAGGAAGCTGACCGAAAAGCCTTGCTCACCTTCAAACACAGTTTTAGTGACAGATATTGCGACCCTCTCCCTTCATGGGTGGGCGGAGATTGTTGCAGCTGGATCGGAGTTGGGTGTGACAATGTTACCGGCAACGTCATCAAGCTTGATATGCTCAGTGCACAACAAGCTTCATTTTGTGATTTAGAAGCGAGAGAGGTAAACCCTGCTCTACTTGAGTTGAAGTATTTAACATACTTGGACTTGAAATTTGTTAACTTCAATGGGTCTAGATTTCCCAAGTTCTTTGGGTCCATGAGGCAATTGCAACATCTAGACTTATCTGATGCATCTTTCACGGGAAAAGTGCCTAATGTTTTAGGAAATCTTACTCAACTTGTTTTCCTTGATCTCAGTTTTGCTTGTTGGCCAATGAATTCATGTGAATCAGAAAACCTAGAATGGGCATCCAACCTAAAGAATTTGAAATACCTTGACCTAAGTGGGATTGATTTGAGTCAAGCACTTGATACTCTCAGCATCCTTCACAAACTTCCATATCTGTCAGATTTGATATTGGATGATTGTCAAATGGAAAGTTCTCATCTATTCATAAGAAATTCAACTATTTCTTCAAGCTCCATTCAAAACCTACACCTTGGTGGAAACCTTTTCAGTGGCCCATTCCCCCCTTTCAATTCTTGGGGAATATTCTCATCATTGTCTTCTCTATTTTTATTCGGAAATCATTTCATAGCTTTGTCTCCAGTAATTGCAAACTTTTCATCCCTTCAAACCTTAGATATATCAGGAAATCATTTTGAAGATCTCCCTCCATTCTTGGGGAATTTGTCATCTTTGGAGGATCTAGATTTGTCCAATAATAACTTGAGTGTTGTGCGAACTGGAAACTTTTCATCACTCCAATCCTTAGATTTGTCCAATAATAACTTGAGTATTCTGTCAACTGGAAACTTTTCATCCCTCCAATCCTTAGATTTGTCCTATAATGACTTGAGTATTGTGTCAACTGGAAACTTATCATCCCTCCAATCCTTAGATCTATCGTACAATAATTTAGAAGCTTTCCCTCCATTCCGGTGGGGTTTGTCATCTTTGGAGCATCTATATTTGTCCTATAATAACTTGACTGTTGTGCCAACTGGAAACTTTTCATCCCTCCAGTACTTAGATCTATCACACAATAATTTAGAAACTCTCCTTCCATCCTTGGGAACATTGTCGTCTTTGAGTTACCTGGACTTGTCATTTAATAATTTGAGTGTGGTGCATCAAGTAAGCTTGGCTAACCTCTCTAGTTTAACTGACCTTGATATAAGCTCAAATTCTGCAACTCTTGACCTCTCCCCAGACTGGATGCCTCCTTTTCAACTTGAATCCTTGAGCTTTCTACATTGCAAATTAAACACCCCATTTCCTAATTGGATTCTAAGCCAAAAGAATCTCATTGATCTTGACTTGTCAGATACTGGGATATTCGGACCTCTTCCAATCAACATTGGCAATACAATGACATCTTTGCAAAGTTTACGACTTGGCAACAACTACATTAATGGTTCGATTCCAAGATCATTGTGTGGGATTGTAGGCTTGGAGGACCTTGACCTACAAAAGAATAGGTTGTCGGGGATAATTCCTGACTGTTGGGCGAACTCTCAACTTCTTGGTATGGAATTATCTTCAAACAGACTATCCGGTCACATACCCAACTCTCTAACAAAGGTTGCCACCTTACAACTTTTGAGCTTGAATAATAATTCACTCGAAGGAGAGCTCCCTTTAGCCTTGAGCAATTCTCCTCAATTGACGATTTTGGATGTGGGCAAGAATAATCTTCATGGGGAAATTCCACCTTGGAATGGAGCAATCTTCCCTAATTTGCGGATTCTTATTCTAAGAGAAAATAGGTTCAATGGAACTATTCCACTACAAATATGCTCTTTCGGTTCTCTTCAGCTCATTGATCTTGCAAGTAATAATTTGGGCGGAACTATTCCTCAATGTTTCGGTTACTTCCAAGGAATGGGTTCCATACAATTCATTGCACCTCCACCATCTCGTACTCATGGTCTCTTTGGTCCTCGAGTGCAAACAATTAATCCTGATGATTGGAGTGCTGTAGAAGTTATAAAAGGAGAAGAGATGGAATACACCACAAATTTAGACCTGCTAGTGAACATGGACCTTTCATGTAACCACTTGGTAGGTGTGATCCCAGCTGAGATCACAAACTTATCCCTCCTTTTGGGTCTAAACTTATCACACAACCACTTGAATGGAACAATTCCTAGAGAGATGGGGAAGATGAGATCTCTGGAGTCCCTTGATTTGTCATTCAACAATCTTTCAGGATCAATCCCAGAATCCATATCTGCTTTGGATTCTTTGGGCAAAATGAATTTTTCATTCAACGACCTTCAAGGGCAAATACCGACCGGTCGACATCTCCAAACTCTCAACGATGCATCCATGTACATGGGAAACCCGAGCTTATGTGGCGATCCATTGCCAAAGAAATGCTTCGAAGATGCCACTGCCCATCCCCCAACAAACGAGGTCCTTACAGACGAAGGAGAGAATAAAAAAGAGAAGATGTGGTTCTACATGGTCATCATGTTGGGGTTTGCAGTGGGCTTTTGGGGAGTCATTGGACTCTTGGTTGTTCACAAGAGATGGAGGTATGCTTACTTTCAGATCGCCGAAGAGCTTGCGGATTGGATATATGTCAGAGTCGCAGTGATGATGGCTCAAGCAAACAGAGGAAGGTGAAGAGATGATTTCCAATAATATATTGTCCATGGAAGGTAAAGGATTAGATAATTACATTTGTGTCTTTAATCCCACATTTTACATTCCACAAGCACTAAACATATTTGTATATTTATCTGTTGTCACTTGTCATGAAACAGGGGATGACAATGCTTTTTGGCCTTCAGACTGCTGCAGACCAGAGGATGGGATCATCTATTTGATGCTTTTGTTTTAATTCAGTGCAATTAAATACTCTGTTAGTTTAAAGTCTCTCTTAGTTTTCGTCTATTTTCTGTTGGTTATAATGCAACAATCTTTCGGGATCAATCCCACAAAGCATCTCTTCTTTGAATTATTTGTCCAAACTGAATTTATCATTCAATTCAATAACCTTCAAGGACAAATTCCAACCGGTAGCCAACTGCGATCTCTTGAAGATCAATCTTCCATATACACTGGAAACCCGGGCTTATGTGGTGATCCATAGCTGAAGAAATGCTTCAGGGATAGCCTTACCCATCCCCCAACAAGCATTGTCCTTGGAGATGAAGTATACAGTAAACAAGAGATGATGTGGTTCTACTTGGTCGTTATTTTCCAACGAACGAATTTCCCTAGTCGCTGATCAGATTCGTGCTGTTATCTTCAGCATCGTCGTGAGTGATAGCTCTCGTGACAGCGCACTTCTTCAGACTAAAAAATCTAAGGACATGTTCATCGTGAATGACACCCTCTTGATTCAGGATCGTCGCGAGTTAAGATCATCCACATATATTAACAGTATGATACAAGTTATATGAACTGTATATCTTCAAGGAGCTGTGATACAAGCATATATCCACCAATATCAGAGTTTTAAAAAGATGATTCCAATTAAACCCTCTCCAGAGACCATGAATGGAATAGCCCGGGAAACCCTTTTCTGAGATGTTAGGCTACATAACCATGCCATCAACACGATATGAGTGTATCACTGCTTACGCGATCCAAAATAAGGAGAGATCGCGGAAACTTTGATCATATATCATACTTGCCTTAAGCTTATACTGTCAAATGACAATGACAAAGGTGAGTGCATAGGGATCATATAGTCAAGAGGATTAGCAAATTATTTTAGTGTGTAAATTTTGCTTCCACGTTAGTTAACTTGGCAGATTGGTGAAGAAGAATTAAATATGCATTTTATGATGTGGAATTCAAATTGTCCTCCCAAAAAATAATGTAATAGGGAGAGGTAGACCGTAGACTGTGAAACCATGGGTAAGATGCATGGTTTCCCTTCCTATATAAGTAAGTGCAGCATATCACAAAATTTTCATACCAATTTCCTATTTCCTGAATTAATATCCCTATTTCTATATTTCTTATTGCATATGGGGCAATTACAAATCACTTTGCTTCTTCTGATAGTTTGCACTTGCAGCATAAGCATAAGCATTGGATTCGGTTTCACCTGTAACGAAGCGGAAAGAAAAGCCTTGCTCAAGTTTAAACATAGCTTCACTGATCCATGCAATAATGGTCTTAGTTCATGGGTGGGACAAGACTGTTGCAGCTGGAAGGGAGTGGGATGCGACAACGTTACAGGCAACGTCATCAAGCTTGATTTGAGCCCTGAATCGCTTTCTTACCTATCTTGTTTAAACGCTGGAGAGGTAAACCCTGCTTTACTTGAGTTGAAGTATTTAACATACTTGGACTTGAGCCATGTTTACTTTAATCGGTCTAGATTTCCCGATTTCTTTGGGTCCATGAGGCAATTGCAACATCTAGACTTATCCTATGCATTTTCTTTCACGGGGAAAGTGCCTAATGTTTTAGGAAATCTTACTCAACTTGTTTTCCTTGATCTCAGTTTTGCTTGTTTTCATTGTGAAATGGAGACAAACAGCTTAGAATGGGCATTCAATCTTAAGAAATTGAAGTATCTTGGACTAGATGGGATTGACTTGAGTCAAGCACTTGATGGTCTTAACATCCTTCACAAGCTTCCATATCTTTTATGTTTGACATTGCATGATTGTCAAATGGAAAATTCTCATCTATTCATAAGAAATTCAACTGTTTATTCAAAAAGCCCCATTCAGCACCTATACCTTGGCAGAAACAATTTTGATGGCCCGATTCCACATTTCATACATAACATGAGCGCTATCAGATCTCTTGATCTTTCTTCTAACCACTTCATTTCTCCGATTCCGTCCTGGTTAGAGGATAAAGTAGACCTCGAGTACCTAAATCTTGCTAACAATGACTTCAATGGCTCCTTTCCACATTTCAATGATTTGGGAAGATTGTCGTCTTTGTCTCATCTACGCTTGTCACATAATCATTTTAGAGCTGTGTCAACACTATCTAAAAACTTGTCATCCCTCCAAATCATAGATATATCAAACAATAAGTTAGAAGCTCTCCCGCCATTCTTTGGGGGTTTGTCGCCTTTATTGTATCTAGATTTGTCACACAATAACTTGAGTGTTTTGTCATCAATAATTGGAAACTTGTCATCCCTTCAAACCTTGGATCTATCAAACAATAATTTAGAAACCCTTCCTTCATCCCTGTGGAAGTTGTCATCTTTGTCTGATCTAGACTTGTCGTATAACAATGTTAGAGTTGTGTCACCAGCAATTGGAAACTTTTCATCACTTGAAAGATTAGATCTATCAAACAATAGTTTAGAAACCCTCCATCCATCCTCAAAGGAATTGGCATCTTTGTCTGATCTAGACCTGTCATATAATCATTTCAGTGTTATGCCACCATTTATAGGAAGCTTATCATCCCTCCAATACTTAAACCTATCACACAATAATCTATTAGCTCTCCCTCCATCCTTGGGAAGATTGTCGTCTTTGAGTTCGTTGGACTTGTCACATAACAATTTGAGTGTGGTGCATCAAGTAAGCTTGGCTAACCTCTCTAGTTTAAGACGCCTTGATATAAGCTCAAATTCTGCAACTCTTGACATCTCCCCGGACTGGATGCCTCCTTTTCACCTCCGACACATGAGTGTGCTACCTTGCAAATTGAACAGTCTATTTCCCAAATGGATTTTAAGTCAAGAGAACCTCAAAGAGCTTGATTTGTCAAACAGCGGGTTATTCGGATCTCTTCCAAAAAACATTGGCGATGCAATGCCATCTTTGCAAAGCTTACGACTCGCTAACAACCACATTAATGGTTCAATTCCAAGATCGTTGTGTGGGATAGCAGGCTTGGGGCTCCTTGACCTACAAAAGAATAGGTTGTCGGGGAAAATTCCCGACTGTTGGGCGAATTCTCAGATTCTTGGTGTGGAGTTATCTTCAAACAGACTATCCGGTCACATACCCAACTCTCTAACAAAGATTGCCATGTTACAACTTTTGAGGTTGAGTAATAATTCACTTAAAGGAGAGCTACCTTTTGCCTTGATCAATTCCACTGAATTGACGATTTTGGACGTGGGCAGGAATAAGCTTCATGGAGAAATTCCAATTTGGAATGGAGCAAACCTCCCTTTTTTACAAATTCTTATTGTAAGAGAAAACAGGTTCAGTGGAAGTATACCACTACAACTGTGCTCGTTCCATACACTTCATCTTATTGATCTTGCAAGTAACAATTTGACCGGGACTATTCCTCGGTGTTTCGGCTACTTCCAAGGAATGGGTTCCATTCAACACTCGAGTGCTGTCATTGCATCGCCTCCTAGTCCCACAACCTCGCATATTAGTCCGGCTATTGCTTCGGGGCCAGCAGTAAGTCCTGATGAATGGAGTGCTGTGGAGGTTATAAAAGGGGAAGAAAGAGAGTACACCACAAATTTACACCTGCTGGTGAACATGGATCTTTCATCTAACCAGTTAGTAGGTGTGATCCCTGCCGAAATCACAAGTTTATCTTCCCTTTTGGGTTTGAACTTATCACATAATCATTTAAAGGGAACAATTCCAACTGAGATAGGGAAGATGGCATCTTTGGAGTCCCTCGATTTATCAAGCAACAATCTTTCAGGATCAATTCCAGAGAGCATCTCTTCTCTGGATTATTTGTCCGATTTGAATCTGTCATTCAACAACCTTCAAGGCCGAATCCCGACTGGTCGGCATCTCCAAACTCTAGAAGATCCATCCATATACATGGGAAACCCAAGCTTGTGTGGCGATCCATTGCCAAAGAAATGTTCTGGGGACGACAATGCCCATCCCCCAGCAAGCACGATCCTTGAAGATGAAGGAGACAATAAAAAAGAGAAGATGTGGTTCTACATCGTCATCATGTTGGGTTTCGCTACAGGCTTTTGGGGGGTGATCGGAATCTTAGTTGCTCACAAGAAATGGAGGCATGCTTATTTTCAACTCGCCGAAGACCTTGCAGACTGGATCTACGTCATATTCACAGTGAGCATTGCTCGAGCAAATGGCGGAAGGTGAACATCGCAAGAAGTCGTAGAATACTGGAACATGTAATATGTTGGGTATCTGTCAGTTGTTATTGCCTATTATGAATGTCTAAATTTGTATGCATTGCATAAGTTTGTCTGTCTTAATGGATTAGTGGAAGACTGGAAAAACACTAAATAGTTGCTAGGAATCGACCGTTGCATCAAATTTCCAAAACAAGCCAACTTCTGTACAACGTAGAGAGTTGAGTGGGGCAACAAATCTAAGGGAAGCAATCACAATATCTAATATCAGAAATTAGATTGAAAACAATCCCTTAACAGTGAATTTCTTGTAATAATAAATAAAAAAAAGCACGATGATATACAAAACAGTTTGTTTTCCAACCAACGAATTTCCCTGATTAACACAATAAGAAGCACGGTGGCCTATATGCCTCTCCATTGGAAAATGCAGCAGGGATGATTAAAAAAATTGTGTTATGCGAACCATGTAAGCAAACTTACCTGCCCTCGGACTTGACTAGCTGGGAGAACACCTTGCTCATGGAAACACCCGAGAGATCGTCCACATTGGCTCCCTCAAAGTTCACTTCGGAAGTATCACCAGCATCGTCATTGTCTTGGTTGAAGTTATTGATCTGCGGAGAGAGGTCACCGATCATATTTGTGCTGTTATCTTCAGGATCGTCGTTAATGACTGCCTCTTGAAGCTGGAGAGCATACTCCAAGTTCCACAAGACGTCTCCCATGGAAGGCCTGTCGACACCAAAGTCAGCCAAGCACTTCTCGGCTGTTTCTCCGAACTTCCTTAGGGACTCTGGCTTTAGTTTCCCAGCAAGAGTTGGGTCTATGATTTGGTCCAGCTGCCCCTTCTTCTGCCACTTCATTGCCCACTCTGCTAGGTTGACCATTTCCCGTGGCAGGGTTGGGTCTATGACTGGCCTCGCACAGACGACTTCGAACAAGACCACTCCAAATGAGTACACATCAGATTTCTCTGTCAACTGTTGTCTCCTGAAGTACTCAGGATCAAGATACCCAAAGCTTCCCTTCACTGCCGTGCTGACATGGGTCTGATCTATCTCTGGCCCTGTCTTGGACAAACCGAAATCTGCAACTTTAGCCATGAAGTTCTCATCGAGCAAGATGTTAGCAGACTTGACATCTCGATGAATGACGGCTTTTGCATCCCCGGTGTGGAGGTAGTGAAGGCCCCTAGCTGCTCCAATACAGATCTCAAGCCTCTGCTTCCAGCTCAGGCTGGGAAGACCTGATCCATAGAGGTGGCTCTTGACAGTCCCGTTCTCCATGTACTCGTAGATCAAGATCATCTCATTCTTCTCATCACAGTAGCCAATGAGGGAGACCAAATGACGATGGCGGAATTGCGAGAGCATTTCGATTTCAGTTCTAAATTCCGCAAGCCCTTGCTGGGACCGGGGGTTTCCCCTCTTAACAGCAACTTTTGTCCCATCACCTAACACTCCCTTGTAAACCTTTCCAAACCCACCAATTCCAATAGCTAAACTCTCATCAAAATTGTTTGTTGCCTCTGAAACTGCGGAGAAAGGGACACGATACCCCAAGTTGGAGGCAGCACTGATTGTCGTACCATTTGAGTACTTGCTGCCCATTGTGTAGGAGCTTCCTCCAGTGAGAGATAGAGGGATCCAAGTCTTGGAATGGCCTTGTCGTGCTAGCTTCTTTCGCCTTCCCTGGCAGAAGATGCAGAGTATGCCAAACAAGGCAATAAAGCAAACGCCGCCAACAGCAGCACCTACAATCATGCCCACCTTACTCTTACTTCCTGTTCCAGATGAGCTTACAGCAACATTTCCACTGAGGCTGCCAAGAGAATTGTTCATTTTCATGATCTCCAAACCATTGAGGATAGCATCAGGGTAAACACCAGTCAAACTAGAGGGACCGATGCTCACGCGAAGCTTCCCACTGGTTGCTTCTGGTGTAACAGAATCCACAAAAACAGGAGCCGCCAGAATATTGCTGGTTAAAGAGGCAAGATCAAGGTTTTGAGAGACCAACCAAGAATCAAGATAAACATTGAAGTACAGCTGGTTCAAGGCACTACTCACTATGTCACAATAGTGAAATCGAATAAGATACTGAAACCCAGAGTCCACATCAAACTCCCATGTGACATTGAAATTAGCTGTTGGATCTTTTGCAGAGTTCATCTTTTTTGCTGTACCGTATACCGTGTTTGGAGCACTGTATGTTGTTGCCAGGCCACTAGCATAGTGGACTGCTGCCATATTCGACACATTCACAGCCAGGTTTGGATTTACCAAAAAAGAATCATCGGGAACCCAAGTTCGCCAAAGAGTGTCATTGTCATAATTCACTGCAGGCCCTCCCATATTTACTCTCACAACTGTTTGAAATGCTTGCAACGTAAGGCCTCTGTAATTTCCAGCTGGGCTTATTGAGTTTGCATCATCTATGATGAGAGAATCTGGGACAGAAACAACTTCTAGTGCATTCAAGAAACCAATAGAATTTGCAGAAGGTGAGAATGTGATAACTAGGCTGTTTGACGTCACATTGATCAGGTACTCCTTCATGGTAGCAGAACTCTGAGGAATAAAATCACTCAGCAACACAAACTCTTGAGTAGAAACACCAAACTTGGCACTGGTCATATCATAATTCTGATAAACAAACGGGAAGAAGTAAAGACGGATGTAGTGCCTCCCCGTCTGGCTTATTGGCAAAGTATATTTCAACGATCCAGTAAAAATCCTGGCTGTTTGGTAAAGTGGCGAACTCGAATTTTTTACTGAATTAGATGATGTGCTCCCCAAAATGTCTTGTTGTACAGAGATGTATTTGGAGGCATAGCTATCAGCCAAAAATACCCGGCGTCCTACTGTTGTATTTGATGTTGATCCACAATCAAACAAATAACTATCTGAAGCGGCAACCTCCTTATGGCAGTATGCAAATACTATGATGCACAGAAGACAGAAAGCATACTTATTTTCTATGAATTCCATCTTTAGATCTTCTAATGAAAATCCCTCATCCCTCTGCACATCAAAACATAAATGACCAGATATTAGGGGAATGGCAAGCAAAGGCAGTGTTGAGGTAAGAGCAGTGTAGTGCTAAATCCGGAAAAAAGCATTGTATTAGTATCAGATCAGAATTCAGAATATCAGAATTCAACACTTGTCAATCACATGTTGCAAATCATAAGACAGAGAATATACAGCTGTACCAACTATGTTTGTCCCCTGCAGCTGAAGTATCTTCAAATTTTTTTAAAAAAAATAATTAAACTTAGATCACTCATTTGATGATGAAAAATCAGTAGTACTTTCTGAGATGTGACTCTGTTGCATGCGATTCTTCATCGTTTTTTTCATCTCTAACCATAACCACGTCAACCAATAGCCTACTACACAAGGTTTTGGTAGAAACAATTTACAGAGATGTGAAACAATCCAGACAGTAAAACCATCTAAACAATTTCCACAATTATAAACCCTAACATACACATTTGTTTAGATTAAGAGCAAACGATTTATCCATGAACAAATGTCCTACTGCATTCCATTTAAAAGCCTTCATAGTCTAGTTTACTCATTGAAAACAAATAACTAGTCAGTAAAGTCATCTAGATAACGCCCAAAACTGTATAACTTAACATACAAATCCATTTAGGTAATGTGTGATGATCGATCCATGAAGAAATGTCTTACTCTATACAACTTAAAAGTCTTCGTATTCTAGTCTAGATTACACAATCGCCACCATAAAATGATTCCAACATGAATACAGTAAAAATTAATTAGGGATTCATTTTCATCCCAGTTTTAATCATATGTTCCCCCTCTATAACAGTATAATCTATTTGGCATGACACAATATCTACCTAGATGAGAAAAGCACCATCTTTATCTTCCTAGCTTCTTCACTACCATGATCCAAATAAAGCCACATGAAACAATATTGAATACTATTTTCAATGCAAAAAGGAGTCAATCAAGATGCCCCATAAAAAGCTCATAGCTGTTAAGAGAAGAAAAGATCAAATACTTTGGATGTTTAATTCATCAAAATAGAATGAAACCTGAGAAAACTACTTTAGGGAGGCAAAGAGTCTAAATTTATTGGTTGATTGGCATAAATTGGAAAACCATTTCCATTCTCACCCAATCAAATACACTATCAGAAGCTCTTATTCTAATTCCCTTATTTGATTATTTCTTTCCCGAACCAAACACCCCCTTAATCTTGCCTAAAATAGAATATTGATCTAATAACAATTGCAGAACACAAATTGAAACAAAATCCGAAGACCTGAAGCAACCAAAAGCTAGAAACCACTAAAACGGCTTAAAAGCATTTCCGAGCTTGAAAAGCAGGCAATGAGATTGATAATGAGTCAAAATCCACAGAAATTAAAACACAAACAAAAGATTCATCTCCAATCCATCAAAACCTAACACATCAAGATTGATAAATCCTTCCAGATCTAGAAAATTCCAGCTGAGCTCCGTAGATCTGATTTCAGATACAATACCGAGGATAGCTCGATCAAAAACATATAAAATTTCATTCAAGCAACACCGCAAAGCTCAACAAAACTGAAAAAATGGAAAAAGCAATCAACGCAGCAGATTTATCAACCTGCAACACTTTTTCTTTTTTTAGCTAATCAAATAATCTGCAACAACAGAGGATAGCAAAAGCAGCAGAAAAAACTTACAAGCTGAAAAGCCGATCTAGCGAGATAGAGAGAGGGACCGATCGAAGGGGAAAGGAGAGAGAGAGACCGGCGCACGACGGCGACGCGGACGGCGACTGTTATGACTCGTTGGAGAGAGGGAGGGAATGTAGTGTTACAAAGCGTAGCGGCGTGTATATATATACCGAGGGTATTTTGGTAAAAACATTATGCGGGCAGTTGAATGTCAGAGTGGCACTTTCCTTTTCTTTTTTTTTTCTTTTTTTATGGCCTCTCTCAGTCAATTGAAAAGATCGGAATAGGTATGTATGCCCGTCTCTGCCTTTACGACCACTTGAGCCATTATTTAGGCTTTCCAAATTAATACTCCCATTTAAATGTCTTTTATACACGTACTTTAAATGTTTAATAAACTAAAAATTATGTAAATAATAAGTATTATAATGTAAAATTAAGTGGATAAAAGTCAAATTTTTTATATTTACAAATGGTGGGAGTACTATATCGAAAATCTTTACTTTTAAAAAAAAAACAAATGCGTAATAATGTGTACGCAAAAGTTTCAAACAAATAGTTATTGGTAACTGTTTTCAAAAAAAAGTTATTGGTGACTTTATAAAGGTTTTAAAGTTTGTAAAGTTTTTAGGATAAAAAAAAGGATGTGTTGGGCCTTCGTAAAAAGGGATTGAAAGCCCAATAATTTAGTATTGACGATTTATTGATTGAATGGTACAATTTCGGTATTGTGTACGCAATTTTCCACGATGTAGTGAGAATATACTCCCTCTATTAATTAAAATAAATAAAAATAAATTTATATTCCTAATTATTACTCTATTTTTTTACTTTATTAAAAATTACAACTAACAACTACGGAGTATATAATATCTAATCATTATAAGAGCAATTTCGTAAAGTAGATGACAAAATACATAAAATAACAAGATTTTCTTAACAAAATTTATTTCCTAAAACAACGAGTTTTAATTAACATGAAATGCTTAATTTTCTTTTAGAAAAAAATTTAAACATTTCATTAAGTTAAATCCTCAATCAGAAAATATTAACTCGTAAAAAAAACGAAAATTTTCATTAATAAAGGTAGCCACTTAGTATGTATATAATACTCAACTCTTTCAAAAATATAAGCCTGTTAATTTTTTATATAATTTCTAATAGAGATTAAAACTAATAAATATTAAATTATAAAAAAAAATGGCATTTTAAAGTATTGCTTTTAGAATATACTTAGTTCGAGAGGATCGAACCTATAATCTATTAATTACAACATGTTAGTGTTACTGGTTTTTTTTTTTTTTTTGGAGCAAAGTGTTACTGGTTAAACTAGTAAAACTTAACATATGTTATATCCAGTAATTTTTAACTACTTACAAATCGTGTCAAAGGTCAATAGAGAAATAAATCAGTTAAATAACTAAACATTTAAATATAACTGAAACCCAATTAATTGTATTCACCAATCTATAGTCCAATCCAAATTATACACCTATCATTCTATAATAATAAAAAAAAAGTTAATATCATAGTATTAAAATTTTATCCCTCTAAGAAATTCGTGGCATCTTTCCTCATACTCGAACAACTTATTTTTTTAAAAAAAAAATCAATCTTGAACAACAAAATAAATAAAAAAGTCAGTCAAAGTTATACAAAGTCAAGGTCAGAGGGTCAAGCAGACATTAACAAAAATAAAAAATAAAAATAAATTCTAACCAGAAAGCAATTGCCAATTGCACAAGCTGAAGCTGCTACGGCCTACCGGTGGAAATGGTGGAATGAATCCACCCTCTCTTCCTCACCAAGTTGCTACCGAGTATTTTTTTTTCTTCTTCAAATTAATTATTTTTTTTTAAATGAAAGGGTATTTGTTTGAAATGGATTTACGAACTATTCAACATAATAAATTTTATTTATAAGTTAATTAAGGAAATGTTATTTTGTGCATATTTTTCTCAAAAATATAAATATTTTTTTGGTTCCTAATGTGATCATTTAATAAAAGAGCTTCAATGCAGTCAAAAGAGAATTTATCAAAATCACAAGATGCTATCCCTAGACTTATTCCAAATGTTGGCATATTTAATGGAATTTAATTTGTATATTTTCAAGGGTAGGATACACAACTACCCCAAAATTGAGACACTTTATGCAATTATCCCCAAATAAAAGGGCACTTACTTGTAATTATACAAAATATGAAGATGCTAAATGCAATTTTTCCTTCTTGACTCTGCTTTCGTTAAATCTTCTTCTTTCACGGTGTACTGTTGTAGTCAGCTCATTCACACACACACGGAGTTGGTAAGGAGGCGTAAAGGGCACTGCGCGGACTCCAACGAAGAGGATTCGATCAGCTTGCTTTGCCTAAATTCCCTTCCCTTTCCCCTTTCCTTCCAGATTTCCTCCCCGTCCTGGTGTGCCACTTGGTGTGATTTGAAGTAACTTTCCTTTTCAAACGAGGTAGGTTTTTTGCATTTTTGGTTGCAAAATCATGTTCTTTTTTTTGGTTGATTGCTTTGTTTTGCCATCTGGGTCTTCCTTATTTGCTCGATTCCGTGATGGGTTTTGTTGATTGATGATCAATTTTGCTGTTATGGATACTGATTGAAGGATTGTAGTCTTTCAGTCGTAGCAAGCTGCATAATTCAGGTTGAAATTGGATACCCTAGGTTCTTTTTTTTTTCCCACCCAATTACTCTAGTTTGAAAATTGGATTGTACTTTTGGTCTTAGCTATGGATTTCAGGTTTGAAACCCCATGAGAGAAGCTGAAGGAAAATGGATTGGTTCCTTGCGGATGAAACATACTCCATTAGAAAAAGTCCACCTTTTCCCCAAATTTTGCAATTGGGAGTAAAAAAATGTTAAAATACAAGGGCAATTTTAAATCTTTTCTTTGATTTTTAGCAACCCCTAAAAGAATCTAGGGTAGGAAAGGGGTATTTAATTGGCGAGTTTCCTTGATTTATATTGATCTGCTTAAGCTGTTATAAAACATAAACTGGTAAGCTGCTTAAAATGGAGGATATTAGCTTTGGATCACTTGGAATTGAAAAATAAGTTTGTGTGTCTTTGTTGAATGCTCTTTGTGCTTCAGTTGATTCTTCTCTAATGTCAAGTTCAACATAGCTATGTTGATTATGAGCTTTTGAACTTATTATCAATTCCTCCTGTCTAACTCGTTTAGATTGCCGTGTTAAGGTGGACAAAAAATGAGTTGTTTCGGCTGCTGCAGTGAAGATGATGATCTCCACAAACCTGATTATGACCGACCCTATCCTGCAAATACTGGAGCAGGTATACAACCTTGGATGTTTTGCTAGAAAAACTATCATTTAAAATCCTCCTTAAATAATTGAGAACTTGTATTTAGACCCACTGGAGCAGGTATACAACCTTGGATGTTGTTGTTGTTGTTGTATTTAGACCCACTGTAACAGTAACTGTCATTATTTCTGCTGCTGTTGCTATTGTAATCGTGGAAGGGTTACATTGTCAAGGCTCATTGCAGCTTTGTTCTCTGGATACAATGCATTGATTGGATATTTGAAAATGTTTTAGAGTTTGAAAAGAAAAGTAGGAAAATGTTAATATATCCTAAAAATGCACATTTCCTCATTAAAAATAGTTGAAAAAGTGTGCCTTCATCTAGGAGAAAATTCAAGTTTGCCGCACTCGATTGAGAAGTGTTCAAGCCAGGCACGTTTGGAATCGGTTTAGTTGTTAATTTCTCTCGATTGAGCACTGAATAGCTGAAAAAAATTCATGATTTAGGAAAATTTGCAGGTTCCATGAGCACTATGAATGAACCCAAGGAAATAGAAGCTGTGAAATACCAACCTCCTGCAGTTCCTCCTTTAACAGTGGAGGAGTTGAAGGAGATCACAGATAACTTCGGAGCAAAGGCACTGATTGGTGACGGTTCTTACGGAAAAGTTTATCATGGCGTACTAAAAAGTGGGCAGGCTGCTGCCATAAAGAAGCTAGATTCTAGCAAGCAACCCGAGAAAGAATTTTTATCACAGGTTAGCTTTTCGCTGATAAAATGCATAAAACTGCTTGCTGCTGGTTTGAATGGATGATTCATGAATAACTGATTATTTATTATAGAATCTCTTTTTATTTCACTCGAATCCTCTCTCCATTTTTTTTGTTCTTTTGGGACCTGTTCATGTATGTGAAATGTTTGAGACATGAATGCAGGTGTCATTGGTATCAAGACTTAAACATGAAAATGTCCTTGAGCTACTTGGATATTGCATTGAAGGAAATGTTCGAGTCGTTGCCTACGAGTATGCTCCCAATGGATCCCTGCATGATCTTCTTCATGGTAAGTAGTACTAAATCACTTCTTTCTCCCTGATTCATGGATAAAAACGTTATGAGTAGAATAAGTGAGATCGGCTATGTTTATCATAATTCAATCCTACTGACATGGCATTGCTATTGCGACTGAAAAAAGTTCATTATGATGAATCTCGATGCCATGGGGTTTGTTGGGTGAAAACCTTAACTGTTTAATATTTTCAGCTGGTCGAATTAGATGTTCAATAAAGTGTGAAGTCTAATTGTTTCATTTTCCATTAGCCCTATTTCCTTACTTTGATCCAATTGTATATGTTTCATCAAGCAGCTTGTTGGCTTCATGAGTTGAATTACTACTTATGAGCATGTTGTTTTACACAGGAAGAAAAGGAGTTAAAGGAGCTCAACCTGGTCCACTTCTATCATGGGCGCAGAGAGTGAAGATTGCCATAGGAGCTGCAAAAGGGCTTGAATATTTACATGAAAAATCAAAGATGCGCATTATTCACCGTGATATCAAATCAAGCAATGTTTTATTGTTTGACGACGATGTTGCTAAAATTGCTGATTTCGACTTGTCAAATCAAGCCCCTGATGCATCGGCTCGTCTTCATTCCACCCGTGTCCTTGGGACTTTTGGTTACCATGCTCCAGAGTATGATTATCATTTGTGGATCACACATATATTTAAACAGAATGAGAAAGTAGTTTATGTGTCATGAATCTTGCCGAAATCTTGATTTTTATTTCTGATACCAGGTATGCAATGACCGGTCAATTGAGCGCTAAGAGTGACGTTTACAGCTTTGGTGTTGTGTTACTGGAAATTTTGACAGGGCGCAAACCTGTGGACCATACACTACCACGAGGACAGCAAAGTCTTGTAACATGGGTAATGCATTTTACCTCTTGTTTTCCCTGATTTTAAATGATGATCAGCTTATTTTATCTTGAATCCATTCGTCTAAACTTTTACTATATGACAGGCAACGCCAAAACTCAGCGAGGATAAGGTAAAGGACTGTGTTGACCCAAGACTAGGATCAAATTATCCACAGAAGGCAGTTGCTAAGGTAACAAATTATAAATTTTCCTATTTGGTCCATCAATCTAGATTTCGCTTTGATTTGAATTTTGATCCTTTACCACTGCCCAGTTTACCCACATGACCAAAAGTGTTATAGATGGAAGCAATTCACACTTTAAAATTCCCTAAAAGCTATCAAAAATACCCTCACTGCCTCACTGGTTATATGCCTATATTTTGTGATGACAACATAGGTCATCTCATCCATAAACATAGCATATAACAGATTCCTGATTATGAGAACGCCGTCTATTTCTTGTTCATATTCATTAAGACACTTGTTTTCTTTTTTCGTGTCATGGAAAATGGTATGCAGTTTGCTGCTGTTGCTGCTCTTTGCCTGCAATATGAAGCTGATTTCCGGCCTAACATGAGCATCGTCGTGAAAGCTCTCCAGCCCCTGTTAAACGCCCGCCCTACATCTCAATCGGATCCATCCAATTTGTGAATGCAAGTCCTCTTCCACGTATTTATAGTTCTTTATGCCGTGAGTTTTCTTGTTAGTATCCATGTCGATAAACTACTTGTGTATGTGTTCATCTTATGGGATGTAATACCCATTACCAGTTGGTCTAATAGGATGAGGTGTTCAGATCTTGGCGTTGTGGATGGATCAAGCTGAGTTGGGAGGGTACTGGAGGGCCAAAACAAAACAAATATATATATTGTGGAGTGTAATAATGTGAAACAAAAGAATGAACTTCTTGCATTTTTGTTGAGATATCTCTGTTATTTATTGACACAATATTGCCAATTTGCCATAAAATGGAACCACTGGTTCCTTTTCAAACCATCACTTGTGTGTGTGGCGCAGTGGTACTATCAATTGGGTCCGGTAGGTGTTGGTTATCCGACAATGTGTTGATTGTTGATAAGGATTTGTTCTCTCGAATCAAAGCTACATAGAAATTGTTTCAGAATGATTATTTCTTAAATTGACAAAAGTGAATTATGAAGAAAAAACCCAAGTTGAAATCACTCAAGTTTGAAAAATGTACAGTAATAAATCGCCCATTACATCTATTTCATTGATCAAAAACATCACATAACCTACAAAACTCATCACCCTCTAATTAAAAAGGTCAAAATTAGGTTGTAAGGCATGTGTCATAGACTCATAGACATGTAAGAATGAATGATTTTCTGTAATTCATTGTATAAATGGGTGTTTTTTGCAAACATGAAACACCTAAAATGGTTTCCCAATACAGATTTTCTGTAATTCACCTATAACAAGTGCAGGTGCAGCTCTTCCGACAAGGACCTGTTGTTCCATGGTGTCCTGTTGACAGCTTTAATCCAATGATTAATATTATGGATTAACTCAGTTTTAATACAAGCTCTAAATTGCTAGTAACATGCCAAGGAATAATCTTTTTCCTTTCCTCTTTGTGAAAGCCAAGGAATAATCACTAATCATTCACTTGGAAATATTCAATAACAAATATGAACTGATTTTTCAAATGAATAGCATAGATTAAGTTTTCATATTTGAAATTTTTAATTTTTTTTATAATTTATTCATTTCAATTTAGCCTTTGTTTTCAAATTAAACATATTTAACATAGGTCTTATACTATTTGTTAAATCAGGAAAAAAAACTCAGACCTAACCCAAAATGAGCTCGAATTTATTAGGGGGTATAAATTTATAATTATACAACCTGAAATAGCATTTTTGGCTAAAAACTTAACAATTGTAACTCAAAATGGTAAATGAGACGATCTTGAAAGTATCCCAAAAGCAACTCTACCCAACTCGTCCAAATATAATGATGAAAAATGATTAAAGAAATGGAAGATATTTGAAAAGAACATGTGGCATTGCTCAAAAAAAGGAGAAAAAGAACATGTGAACCAGTTGATTTCATCTTGGATGGATGCACACATAAAACCATGTGGATAACGGCGACTTTTTTCAAGTACAGTTGCCATTTTTTGGCATCTCACATGGGAACCCAAAACCACATTATACTTTTTTTGGTATCCATTTCACAAATCATTTGCTTGCCGCGGAGGCTTCATCTTCATCATCTCCCATGTTGCATCCACAACCAATCCATGACTAATCCAAAACACCCTTGACCCCATTTCGATAGGGATGGTAACAGGACGGGTTTAGAGCGAGTCGTTTTATTTGATAGCAGTGGTAAAACGCTACCTCAAACACGAATTTAAGTTATATTTCAGAAGTCTCATTTATAATACCTAAGTCGGGAAATCCCCACCTCATTGTCATTCATAAGGTTCAGACGCGGATCGGAAGAAAACACAATATTATTCAAAGATTGAAATGTACATATAACATAGAAAAACAAGGAATAGCTTCGGGTTTTCACCCTCTTTTTACTGCCTAAGCAATTTCATCAATCAAAATCCTATAGTATCTAAGAAATCTGTACAACAAGCAGATTGCAATCTAACATTTATATGAAACTGTCATATTACCGTCTGCCGCTGGCAGTAAGATATACTCCATAATAAGGATAGAGCAACTATATACCAATCCAAGCAGAAAATGGGGAAAATCAAGAAACAGATTTTATAACAGGTGAGATTCACGAGACCGGCGTTTTTCTAGAGTCATTGATGTGGACCTTGTGATGTTATGACCTTCATGCTCTCGTCGTCTTGCTCTTTGATTTACTCTGTGAACTGGAATTTTCATCTTGATGTGTTTCTGAGCTTTCTCCATTACTTCTTCGCCTTCGGTCCTGGAAATTTTAATGACATGCCATGAATTAGCTGTTTGTTTTTGGACTGAAAACTTTGAGGCAAATTAAACTAAAGAGTACAAGCTAAGCACTTTGTGAAAAACAATTGACCAACTTGGAATAAAGAAAACGCCTAACCAGAAAACTCCAAACCACTAAAGAACAATTATGTAAGCTTAGAAGTAGTTAGATCAGAAAGAGAACCTGCACTAGATATTTTGAACACAATTAGAGATTTAGAGGTGCTCAAAAAATAAAATTGTATTTATATTTTTTTATAGTTTGTTTTTGTTTAGAGGCTGACATAGTTACTTTTCAGAGTGTTCAAACAAGTGCAAATTAAGGAATATTTATTTGGCCAGATTGATTTTAAAAGGAATGAGAAACCAGATGTAATTGTTTAAATATACTAGTAATTGTTAAAATACACTGTGTATTTAAACAATTACTGAGTGTATCATACACTATCAGTAAATCATAGTTCTATATTACTCCGTATGATTTTGATTCTCACTGCCTCATTTGACATATAAAACTACACATGTAATCCAGGATTAGTTAAAGTGCTGTTAAATTATTAATAGTATACGAATTCGCGTTTTGACTACGCTATTTCCTACCAAACACCTCCTAAGTTGAGTAGTTATCTGGAATAGGTTTGTTTAATATGACTAGTAGTTGTGAACTGTTTCAGTTCACATATCACGAGCGATGACTTCATCAACTGTGCATGTAAGTCAAGAAAAAGAGTTTGAAATTGTACCTCGCGGGAGATGGGGTATTCCTCGGATTCCAGCATTCGGACAACCTGGCTCATAGTAGGCCTCTTCTCAGCATCCGGGTCTACGCACCTCAGTGCTGTCAAGAGAGCTCTTTTTAAGGCTCTCGTTGAGGGACGGGTCTCGATGTTTGGGTCTATCACCTCTTCAGAGCGTCTGCTGCCAACCATATTCTTCAGCCAGTCTACCAAATTCACCTGCAAAAGCATCGACTTTCAGAAAATGGATAACCCACACATATACAAGCATCTGTGTTCTATCTCGGATAATCTTGTGTACCTCATTTGCAGGCCTACTATAATCTACGGGATCCCGTCCTGTAATTGCTTCCAAGAGCAGAACGCCAAAGCTGTAAATGTCACTCTTCTCATTTAGCAGGCCACTGTTAGCGTACTCGGGTGCCACGTATCTATAAAAGGAAGACGGGAATCAGACAAAGAGGTCAATGCAGCAAATGGGCGTTAGAAGCTGCAACACCTTCAAACCGACAAACAAGTATACATGGAAGTTAAAGATTGGCAACATAAATGTCGAGGAAATTACACTCACCCAAAGGTTCCCATAACTCTAGTTGTTATATGACTTTCTCCCGAACCCAGCAGTTTTGCCAGGCCAAAATCAGACACCTTTGCATTGAACTCATCATCGATCAGTATGTTACTTGATTTGATGTCCCGATGGACCACCTTAGGCTCAATGGCCTCGTGTAAGTAAGCAAGGCTGGAACGACCACATGATCATCAAAAACCAACTACACAATAATCAAATAACAATTTTGCTAGACAGGAACTTCTGAGAGACTTACGCCTTGGCCGTTCCAGTAAGAATCTTCACACGAGCCTCCCATGTGAGATATCCGAGATGACTCATAGCACCATGGAGCCATTGCTCCAAGTTTCCGTTGTTCACACACTCGTAGACCAATAGCCTATATGTATTTGTGGACAATCATTAGCAAAATATCTCAATATGAGACAAGATTCTAGCTCAATTTGTATGAAACCAGGCAAATTGTGTAAAGGAAACTTACGCAAACGAGTTCTATAAAGATGCATTTTCACTAAACTCAGATCAATTTATCACTTGGCCTAGAATAAGCATGATATGACAGCTAAGTATTTAAGAAGGGCATGGTTATCAATACCTATGCGTTCCTTCAACACAATATCCCAAAAGTCGAACTAAATTCTTATGTCGGACATGACCAATAGCCTCAACTTCTACCCTAAATTCCTTCTCTGCCTGTCCACTGCAACAGAAACACCAAAACATTATATAATCTGCAGCCCACAAAGACATAGTAAACTAAAAACACGAATCCATGAACATACACATTGTTGAGGATCTTCTTGACAGCCACAGGAGCCCCATTGATCAACTGACCCCTGTAAACGACTCCATATCCGCCCTCACCAATAATATTTTCTTTTGAAAACCGGTCTGTCGCAACCTCCAGATCTCTAAGTGTAAACCAGTGCCCCCACCCAAGCTGTGAGAATTCAGGCAGGCCTGATAGAGGAGAAGCAATACTTATCAAGCGTGGAGAAGACCTGAACTTGCCAGAGTGCTCCTCGTCCCCTGACTGGCCACCAGCATCCTTTTCAAGATACGTGAATGAATCGGATTGGCTGCTTGCATCTCCATATTTCGTCTTCTCAACCACTTGCTGCTGAACAGAGAGCTTCTCTGAATCTTTCTCACTAAATTTTTCCTGTAGGCTTTGAAGGACACCACTATGATAAGCATAGTCATCATGAGTTACTTGACTCACACTAATCTCCTTGATTTCCTTCGAAATCGCGGGGATTTGGGATACAGGTAGCCCGCCAATATACCTCCTCGACTTCTTCCGCGAGGTAAGACAGTAATACAAGAGCACCAGAAGAATGATAACAAAGAATCCACCAACAAGGACCCCTATTAACTCCCACACCTTGACACCGCCTAGCGATTTCTTTGACAAAGCAGCACTTATTGATGCCATATTTGTTAAAAATCTGTAATGCCAGACGATTTAAGGTAAACATAAGAAAACAACACACGCAAACTCATAAATAAGTGCAAAGTTCGAAATTATACACAGGCAATGCATCTTACAAAGAGTGAAACAGAAAATGCTCTTGAATTTTTCACAATATTAACAGTAGAACTTTCATAAACAAAAACCCAGTTGATTTCATCAAAATAAGGGAACTTTACAAAAATCCACCCACAAAACAGTCCACCTTTCTCAAAATCATTTTCGAAAAATAGTGTGCAAAAAGCACCCATTAAATAAAAAATTGCAAGAGAGCACACATAAAACACATCAGATAGCAAACTACCACCCACCTTAAATTCAATTCATTTTTTTCACAATATTGACACTAGACTTAAGGACAAAAAACAGGACCATACTCATCAATTTAAAGCATTTCTGTAGCAGCCAAGGTTGAAATCTCATAACATCTATGGTCCCAACGGGATAAATAACTTTAAAGCGTCACAGTGAAAAATTGACTAATGGTGACTACCTACATTGAACAAAGGAAGGAACAAAGTACTCCAAAGTTTATACACAGACATTGCATCTAACAGTGAAACAAAACACTCCAAATTTCTCACAGCATTCTCAGTAGAAGCATCAACACACCAATTCATGGTGATTTAAATCAATTGAAAGCATTTTTGTAGTACCCAAGCTTGAATTTTGATCACACAAATTCAATAACTTTAAAACACCAAATTGCAAAAATTAGGTAATGTTAACTTAAAATTGAACTAAAGTAACAGAAATTGTACAAAAAAAATTAAAAAGAAAGGAATATCATACCTGTAAACCAATTATTTAAGACAAGAAGCCTCTCCAACCACTATGATAAGAAGAAAATCAAACTTGAGATCTCTAGCAAAGGTAAGCTCCAAACCCCATCTCATATCAAAACAAGCCTAAATCATCAGCTTTGCTTCTACCCATTGAAGAAAATTGTGCAAATTTGATTTCAAATGGCCAAAAGGGTATTTGTATTTTGCCCAATTGGAAAAAAGAGATGTGTAAATCTGATGAAATGGGGAAAAGGGTATTTGTATATAGGTTCAAATTATGGTATGCGCTTTTCCCCTTCTTTAGAAGCAAACCCTAAATAACAGATTGAAGGCCAAGTTTATGAGGAGCTAAAAGGGGTGGAAAATAAGAACACCCCCCTGGGAAGCTAAGCAAAGCCAATGGGGAAAAATATAATAATAAAGGGGGAGTTGGGGGAGGTGTTTCATGGAATGTGATGAGGTGGAGCTGTTGCTTGTTTGTGGGCTTGGTGAGGAGAGGGAATGCTGTAATCAGCGGTAGGTGAGAGAGAGAGAGAGAGGGATGGGTGATGAAGTGATGCTTTTCTTTTTTCTTTTTTCTTTTTTTTTCCTTCACATTTTGCAATGTGGAAACAGTAAAACGAAAGCATGGAAAGCTCAAAGGAAAGCTCTTTCTCACTGTCTTTTGCTAGAGGGTATCTCCCGTATACTATTGATTATTTATTTTGATTATAAATCAATGTTCAGATTTTTTGAAATTATATTTATATTTTATGCATTTGTATTTATAAAATTTTATAATGCAAAAATTATGTTTTAAAAAAATATAGATTTATAGCCGGAATTATTAAATTTATACACCGAGAATGATATACAGGTACAGATAGACATGTCAAAACATGACCCGATCCGAAAAATCCGATTCGTACGCCTAGTAATTTTAAGGGTTGAACCCGGGATCCGAAATCGACCCAAACCTGAATTACTCGGAACTTTTACGGTCAAGATCCGGTGAGTTAGCGTCATGTAGACGCCACACATGCACCAGATTTACTCCCACACAGATTTGTCATGCAGTTGTATTGGTTGAGGTCATTCGTAAGTTAAAAAACTTATATATATTTTATAATTATAGTATGTTTAGAACACGTACTATTTGTATAAATACGGAGTATGATTTTTTTATGCTTAAAATATTAATATAATATTATTATATTTATATTTATAAATTTAATTATAATTTAATTATTTAGTTTAATTTGACATATTTATATTACAATTTAATTTTGATATTATTTTAATATTTTTAAAAAGTCTTCAAAAAGTTCGAGTTTTTTTACCTAGTGGGTCGACTCAAAACCGGAACAAACCGGTTTGGCTTGACCCGGAACAACCAATAACCCGATTTACTTGGGACCTAAACCCGATTCCGATCCGAATGATCTGATTGACAAATCTAATTACAGACTATTCGCACATTTTGTTCATCATTCTATATTTGTTGCATTTTTCATCATGTTCCTCTAGTTCAAAAATCATAATCATGTAGCATGTTGATAAATAGTTGTGGGTTTGATTCTCTCTATCATATTTCTGTGATTTCTTACATACGGTTTGAAACATGGTTTGTGAGGACGATTGAATTGAATGAAGCATTATTCTCCGATTTGGAATTTGTCTCGATTAATACCAATCAACGAGTCTAGTGTTTTATGTTGATTATTGATCAAAAATACTTATTTTGTGTGGAGAAAATTTTATTTGTACTGTTAAAAAAAATTATGATTGATAAATATATTGATTGGAATGTTGTTGAAAAGACTTCTTTGATATTTTCCACATGTTTAACATAAAGAGCCCATGAGTTTATTTGTATTTATTAAGAAAAATATACTCACAATCATTTTCACTAATTAATTAAAAAAATATCAGTAAATTATTATTTAAAATAAATTAGTAATCTAGTTTAAATTTGTTCAACTCAAAGATACAAATATATTTCCAAGTGTTTATTTAAAATAAACGGTCTTTCTATCCTATGCCCTTAGGGCATAGGATAAGAACCTTAATCGGGAAAGATTTTCTACCAAAAAAATAAGCGACCTTAGGAAATAAATTTTAAGAAAAGCTAAAAATAATTTAAATTTGGAAAATCTTTCCCGATTGAACTTGTTATCCTATGTCGGGCATAGGATAGAAAACCTGTAAAATAAATTAGTAATCCAAATATAGAGTGGCTAAGACGCCCAATTGCTTCTTTTTTTATTTTATAAAAGGTAAGAATTCGAACGTCCAATCTAATTAAACTGGGTACGAGGGAAAAGTGAGAGATTACCATCCATTTTGGGAAAATGAGAAAATAAATAATTTAGGTATAAAATGTATGGGGATGGGATTTGAGGAGCCCAAAACCCTAATTCAACACTAGGTAGCTTTCTCTTTCAGGGGAAATTAGAACGTCCTTCTTCCATGAAAGGGATGGTTTATCTGCAGAAACTCCCTACTTATTAAAGCAAATATTAAAATAATCCCAGAAAGCCACAACACACATGTGAGACTAAACAAAAAAAAAAAGCCACAGATTTTGTGGTTATTCCTTCATTTTCAGAATTTTGGGATATATATTTAAATAATAAACACACTTTAATCGTCTTAGATTGATTTTCAATTAAGTAGGGTCAAATGGGAAATTAATTAAGAATTTAATTAAAGACAGAGATATATAGATGGTGCGTACTTTGCCGCCCAGCTCTTTGGTGAAACAGACTGGATCGATCGGACAGCACATAACACCCAACATAAGCCAATAAGGCAACAAGCTAGCTATAGCCATATATATATATACATATATATGGCCTTCATAAACCCTAAATGATTGCTTCACGTTTTCATGTGAAGTTTTTAAGCTTTCCCACTATCCCTCATGACTCAATAAGCCCACGACCATACGCTATTGTGCTTTTTTTAAAATGTTTGATACGTACGAAACCGAGTTTGAAAACCACTTTTATATATGAAACATCTAAAAAATGGTTTTAAAACCTTAGTTTGACAAGATTTTCACAAATTATGATTAGTTTATTTTTTTCAAATTGCTTTGTTAGAATTTATACTTTTTATGGTAGGGAATTTTTTTTAATAAGAGTTATTAATGGGTGAGAACTGAGAAAGACCTGGTTAAAAAAATTGTTTTACAATTACTTAATAATCGAATCTTATAAAATATTTTTTAAAATGGATTTTTAATCTATACTAATTTCCTAATTTCAAGAATTTTCAAGTCGATTGATTAGAATGAGATTTCTTAAATTTTTTATTATTTTTTTTATTTAGATAAAAATTTGGATAGGGTAAGCTCATACTACATCATTATCCAATAACATCCTTGTAGATAAGGATATGTTGAGAGTTGAGACTCGTATCAGAGCTGATCTCTAGAGCACCATTTGTGAGGAAAAGGTGTGAAATATAATCGACACACTTATTGATCTCTCAGAAGTTATGCATTAAGCTCACAATCTCAAAGTAGTTGTGATGAGATTTTTTTTTTCCTTTTGGTTCCCTCTCCGAACATACACATCAATTTTTCATTATAATTTTTTTTGTTGATGATAAAATGAGAAAATTATTGCAAAATTACAATTTAGGAGTAGGAATGCATATTCAAAGTTGTAGAATCAAATAAGGCAATTCTTTAAAAACTTGCTATAGTGTAAATTAATGAATGAAATAAGGTTGTCTTAACTCCTAAGATTTTATTTTTAGTACTCCGTATCATATTAGGAGAGTCCTGTATTTTTTTTTTTTTTTGAGAAAGAGTCCTATATTCATATACTAATATATGTAATATTTATTTCTGATTAAAAACATCATTTAAAATAAAACGAATACACCTATACACATTAGGTCCTTTTGATGAATATTGAGAATTTGACAAAATGAAACATTAACGCTTCGTTTGGCAATCCACGTAGCTTTTTGGAGCTTTTGATTTTAATATTTTATAGTTTTAAATAAGTTAAATATAAGATTTTAGTTTAATTACCTTTCGAAATTTGATTTTCAATAGCTACTCATCTCAAACTTTTCACAAATCTATTCATTTTCTCATATCTCATCATTTAGTTTGTATCAACTAATCTATCAGTTGAGTTATCAAACACCTTATTAGCTTATAAACACTCTAATTTAACATATATATATATATATATATATATATATATATATATATATATTTAACACACTTCATCCGCTTCAACTACCTCACCAGTTACATGTTACCAAACAGACCCTAAGTCTAGTTAGTTAAGCTTCATAATATAATGAAAAATAAAACCGTATTCACGTTGTAAAATTATTAAATGTGTAAAAAATAGAAAATATAAAATTTGGAGGT
Organism: Persicaria maculosa; assembly: GCA_963922045.1. Classification (NCBI taxonomy): domain Eukaryota; kingdom Viridiplantae; phylum Streptophyta; class Magnoliopsida; order Caryophyllales; family Polygonaceae; genus Persicaria; species Persicaria maculosa. Next base: position 55,247,510 of record OY998268.1, read on the forward strand.
GTAATATACTGAAGTAATTAATAAAATGTATTATACTTTAGTCGCAAGTTGCAAATCCTACCAAAACACAATCTATTAAAAAATAGCCACTCCCTTTTCATTTCATTCAAATTATTATAGGACATTTCACATTTTTATTTGTTCATATGAAAAACACACTACGCCAGATTACATTTCGCTCGACGGACAATTAAACGTTCGTCGCCTCATTAGGCTTAAGGAGACGAACAAACTAGAGTCGGTCGCCTGAACATCGGAGGGTTGGAACCGATCCAAGATGGCACTTGGGCAACCAACAATTTTCAAAGTTCGTCGCCTGACTTATGGTCAGGCGACGAACATTGTTTAGGAGACGAACATTGGGAGCAACTCGGTCGGCCTAATGTAGAACCCAACCACATTTGTCAGAGACACCTTCCTGGCGACGAACATAGACCTTTGTTCGTCGCTTGAAGGTGAAGGTAGTTGGCCCATTTAATACTATTGCGTCAGGAGACGAGAATGTCGCTTTGTTCGTCGCCTGAATGTAATGGTAGTTCGGTCCCATTTAATACTATTGATTCAGGCGATCAATATGCATCATTGTTTGTCGCCCAAATGTGTTGGTAGTTGGACTCCATTTATGACTATTGATTCAGGCGACCGAGATGGACCTTTGTTCGTCGCCCGAATGTGTTGGTAGTTGGACTCCATTTATGACTGTTGATTCAGGCGACCGAGATGGACCTTTGTTCGTCGCCCGAATGTGTTGGTAGTTGGACGCCATTTATGACTGTTGATTCAGGCGACCGATATGGACCTTTGTTCGTCGGCTGAACGTGCTCTTTTTTGAAAAGATGATTTTAATCTGTTGTAATTGTTGTCGACCATCTTCATCTTCACTTTTCTCTTCCTTCAACATTTGCCCCTTCTTTTCGACATTTCTCCCTTCTCTATCACACCTTTACCTTCATTTTTCCCAAAAATATTGTGGAATTTACACAAGTGGATATCAACTTTATTCCGCTCTTTCTAACTAAGGTGCGTATAAATTTGTTTTTTCGTGTGTGATTTTTGTATATTATGTTGGTGAATGGAATTGATGTTGAGAATGAGGTTTTAATTGAGAATATATGTGGGCTTTTTGTGTTGATTATATATATATATATACACACACAATATTAGAGATTGAGAGTGATGATGAAAATGAGGATTTGATTTGTTGTTATATATAGATTTTTTGAAAAATGTTATATATGAATTTCTAAATTTCCTTTGAGATTGAGATTGATATTGTGGTTGATAAATATAGATTTTGTGATAGATGTTATATATATGAATTTCTAATTTCCATATGAGTTTGAGATTGAGACTAAGATTGATATGGAGAGTTTGATTGTAAATACTCTCCCGTTTTCTTTTAAGTGACTTTTTACTATTTATACATGTTATCTAAGGTGTGAAAACTATATAAAATAATAATTTTTTCAAATAACTTTTTTCAATAATCTCATACTTATTGAGATCAATATTGAGATTTGGATTGACATTGTGATTGATATTGAGATTGAGATCAAGATTGAGATCAATATCGAGATTTTGGTTGATGAATATAGGTTTTGTGATAGATGTTACATATACATTTGTAATATCCATTTGAGATTGAGATTGAGATCAATATCGAGATTTGGATTGACATTGTGATTGATATTGAGATTGAGATCAAGATTGAGATCAATATCGAGATTTTGGTTGATGAATATAGGTTTTGTGATAGATGTTACATATACATTTGTAATATCCATTTGAGATTGAGATTGAGATCAATATCGAGATTTGGATTGACATTGTGATTGATATTGAGATTGAGATAAAGATTGAGGTCAATATTGAGATTTGGATTGACATTGTGATTGATATTGAGATTGAGATCAAGATTGAGATTTTGGTTGATGAATATAGGTTTTGTGATAGATGTTACATATAAATTTCTAATATCCATTTGAGATTGAGATTGAGATCAATATCGAGATTTAGATTGACATTGTGATTGATATTGAGATTGAGATCACGATTGAGATCAATATCGAGATTTTGGTTGATGAATATAGGTTTTGTGATCGATGTTACATATACATTTCTAATATCCATTTGAGATTGAGATCAATATCGAGATTTGGATTGACATTGTGATTGATATTGAGATTGAGATAAAGATTGAGGTCAATATTGAGATTTGGATTGACATTGTGATTGATATTGAGATTGAGATCAAGATTGAGATTTTGGTTGATGAATATAGGTTTTGTGATAGATGTTACATATAAATTTCTAATATCCATTTGAGATTGAGATTGAGATCAATATCGAGATTTAGATTGACATTGTGATTGATATTGAGATTGAGATCACGATTGAGATCAATATCGAGATTTTGGTTGATGAATATAGGTTTTGTGATCGATGTTATATATACATTTCTAATATCCATTTGAGATTGAGATCAATATCGAGATTTGGATTGACATTGTGATTGATATTGAGATTGAGATAAAGATTGAGGTCAATATTGAGATTTGGATTGACATTGTGATTGATATTGAGATTGAGATCAAGATTGAGATTTTGGTTGATGAATATAGGTTTTGTGATAGATGTTACATATAAATTTCTAATATCCATTTGAGATTGAGATTGAGATCAATATCGAGATTTAGATTGACATTGTGATTGATATTGAGATTGAGATCACGATTGAGATCAATATCGAGATTTTGGTTGATGAATATAGGTTTTGTGATCGATGTTACATATACATTTCTAATATCGATTTGAGATTGAGATCAATATCGAGATTTGGATTGACATTGTGATTGATATTGAGATTGAGATAAAGATTGAGGTCAATATCGAGATTTGGATTGACATTGTGATTGATATTGAGATTGAGATAAAGATTGAGGTCAATTTCGAGATTTGGATTGACATTGTGATTGATATTGAGATTGAGATAAAGATTGAGGTCAATATTGAGATTTGGATTGACATTGTGATTGATATTGAGATTGAGATCAAGATTGAGATTTTGGTTGATGAATATAGGTTTTGTGATAGATGTTACATATAAATTTCTAATATCCATTTGAGATTGAGATTGAGATCAATATCGAGATTTAGATTGACATTGTGATTGATATTGAGATTGAGATCACGATTGAGATCAATCGTGATCACAATTCATAAAGTTGATTTTGTCAATAATTAAGTTAATAATGGGCTTCTAATACATTATTTTGTACCTCAACATTATACTTTTAGTAACCGATATATTTTCTAAAATGAATAAATTGAAAGAATATAACATATTGTTGTAAATATGTGCAAATGAAATAATTTCAAATGAAGTACTCCGTACGTATTTGTGATGTGCGAAACGTACAATTTCATTCTTATTATTTTCTATAGAATAATTGTTGTCAAAGATATATAATTTTGTCATCATAGATAATTTACACGAAAATCATTTCTTATATTCTTGGAAATGCTATATTAAATTAAATAGAGCATTATGCCTTGACAATAAAATTGTCTTAAACGTCATTTTATTCACCTTATGATAAATTAATGTTGTATAAAAATTCATGGATTACTTTGCAAATAATTTCAGATAGTATACACATAAACATCAATTAAATAGATTGTTTTTTTGGTACATAAGTTAATTAGTTAATTATCTTATTTTACACAAATTGTCTTTTATAAAATAAAATTATTATTATTGAAGTTGCCGTAGTTGTTGCTATAGAATCTTAGACTGGCGTTTCCATGTGATGTACGTGTATGCCTTTTGAGATGTATGGCTTCTAGACCCTTTTTTTATTAAAAAATAAAAAATCGAAGAGCTTTACTTTAATATAATAAATTCATAAGTCAATCTCTATTCTCTAATATTTTTGGTTGACTCAAACCGTTTTTACATATAAATTACGCAATCACTTGTAATTCAGAATACTTAACTTCTTGTTGCTAAATAATTAAAAAAAAAAAAAGAATACTTAACTTCTTAGACCAAACCTCCAAACCGTGGATATGATCGATCTTTGTCAATAGGGTTGGTGTTGAGGTATTGTAGGCTAAAGGTAAAATGTAGTAATTGGTTTTTTATAATGCAAAATATAGTAAAGTTCAATACTTAAAACAACATACAAATATCCAAAAAATATATACTATAAACATTCAAATAGCACTAATCAAGGCTTTTTACATCTAAACACTACTTATGATCTTTTATTACACATAATAATATCCATATATAATAAAATAAAGATATTATATATGGGTTTGAATAATTGAACACAATCAAAATCAAGAAAATTATCAGAGAAATTCAGAACTTCTTCATTGAGAGAGAACTATACAGATTAAGATTTTCCTCTGTTATGGTTGTCGTCCTTCTTATTTATACAAGAAGGGTTGATTCTAACAACCTATAAGTTATAACCAGTTCGAGAAAAATAAAAAGACTAAATTGCCCTTCACTTGTACCATTGTCTACAATGACTCTTTTTTTATATGATGGTTTGATCGCTGCTATGATCTATTGTATCCAGGTCATTCTTTCGTTCATCTTGGTTTTTTTTTATTTTCTTTAGCGTGCATATCCTGATGTGCGGTAATTATATTAGTCTGTTTTTCGATATTTTGAATTATTTACTTGTGCATAAAAAAGGATAATACCAAATAAAAAAACATAAATTTAAGTTGAGATCCTATGCTACATATAATGATAAGAACTTAATTAATCTCATTCCTGAATATTTATATTGTGTACAACCTGCCATGTGTTTCCACACACTTACACAAAACTACTCTTTATCAATAGATCGAAATAGTAATAACCTCTTATTATTTATGTTTTTATGTGCAATCCATGCAATCGAATCAACTTATAATTAGAAATTACTATTATGTCAAATGTTCAATCCTATTCTCCTACCAACCAATCTACAATATAATGGTCCCAAAAGGAGTTATTAGGATTAACAAGCTAGGTGAAACATGAAAACCGATATAGAGTACTTGATTACTGTTTTCATATTTATATGGATGTGATATTTATTCATTACAAACCTATGCTACCCTCCCAACTAATTCTTTATTATTCCTTTATTTCCTTATTATTAAAGTATTTTTTTAAAAAGATTTATCCAGTGAAAATCGAAATGATTTATTTTAAAATCAAATTAAAATTTTTTTAGAGCTTTGGTTGAATGCGTGAAGTACAATTCCTGAGAACTTACTTCCCCTGAAGTGAATTCCCGTGAAATATACTTCCCATGAATTGAAAAAAGTTATTTGGTTGAATTTTGGTTTTTAGAAATATAAATAGGAAAATAAAGAAAATTACATTAAAAAGGTGGAAGTTGAACTTATCTAGTCCCCTATGTAAGTGAACTTCCTACAATTTTGAGGAATTTAATTCTTGGGAAGTTGAATTCCTGTGTCTTTCTGTCAACCAAACACAGGAATATATCTTACCATCTGAATTTTTAAACTTTTTGGGTTTTTAACTGAATAACCAAACTCGGCTTTATGATTCATCCAGCAAAACTCTTTGTTTCAAAAGAATTTTTTGTGTAATGCCAAAATGAACTGAAACCCAGTTACAGTAAAATATCTACCCCCAAAAGGCCAAAAGAACAAAATGATCTTTTCGGGCCTATATCTGGGCCAATTGTTGTAGGTGGGTTGGGCCCATAGTTAATAAATTCGGATCTCAACTGAACTTTTATTATATACATTAAGCTGAAGTACAAAAAAATGTCGGTATCGATTCAAATTTTTGTTGAGGATTTTTTGGGTTATATGAATTCTTCAGATCAAATCTGCAGCAAGCCTTCCTTGGCTGAAATTTAGTAAAATATCATATCATGAATTCTTCCATTGCCGAGCTTTCGCGCCTTCCTTGGCTCTCTACAGACTGGACATTTGACTTACCACAGTGGCCTAAAAAAGCAAACATCACTCAAATTTATAGTAAAAATCCAGTGTTATAGGAGATCCGGACTGATTTATGGTTTCCTATCTTATTGGAAACCTTAAGCTTTTAACCCAGTCGAAGACAAACATCACTCAAATTTAGTAAAATATCATATCATTGATTCAAAAAGAGTCTACTATATACAGTCACTTGGATCTGAAAAACTTGGGTTGACTAGGTTTGTATTTAGTTCCTACAACAGCAACATTCTCAGTTTGTCACACCTAAATAATCAGGCAGGGTCCGGGCCGGGGATCAAATTATACGCATTTTTTTCCCGACTATGTTGAGAGAGTGTTTCCGAGTGGTCCAAGCTTAGATAGGAACACACAACAAATAAAAGAGACAAGTATATCAAACGGTAAAGTAAAGGAGATTAGTAAAAGACGTAGTGTGAGAATGGAGATGGAGAAATGATACGATCTCTGCCAATCCTCTGAGGCTCAACCTAACCCTCTTTGACATGAATGAATAATGATGTTCCTCCACTATATCAGTATATCATATCCCTAACCACGTTCTCATTAAGATCCAGGAGGGTAAAATCTTGTCTAATCATCTCCCTTTAACTCTTCTTTGGTCTCCCTTTGCTTCGCCATACTCTATCAATCTTGTCTAATCATCTACGCATTGTCGCACTCGGATCTCTCCTTTACACATGATCAACGAAGCCTAGCTCATGCAGCTTATCAAGGATATTGCTTACTCCTACCTTATCGCAGATAACCTCACTTTTCTGATCATGTCAAGTCAAATAAATCTACTCATCCATCTGATAATCCTCATCTCTTCCTAGAGAAAGAGATCGAAATGAGTAATAAATGCAAGATAAAAGTTGAGATTGATAATAATACATGACCATATAACCCAAATAGATGCCTCAATTCTTTCTAACAATAAATTAAGAGTGTAAATCCTCGCTTGCATTGGCTGCTGCATAGACACAATCAAATTCAACAAAACCAAAATAGTTCAAGTGGAGACCGCGAAACATCATAAGAATGGGTACAACCGTACAAAAGCATAGCATAATAAGCAAGCTAGGTAAGTTGTTTAATTTCTTGCTATGAAGGTTGGCCATAACTCATTGTCAATATGCAAATTCTAAGGTTTGGTCTGCTTGCACAATCTTCTGATTGATGCATGTTAATAATCAATCATAGCATTCAGGAGAAAAGAAGTTTTGAATTGACTCACTTACAATAGACATGAATAACATACAAACCCAATGAGTTTCATCTCAAAATTAATTGGTAATGAGAGGATTAATCCGACAAGCTTATAGATTGCTCAAACAATCTCGGTATTTCTGATATAGGACAATTACATTCCAACAGAATCGCCATAATGGAAACATGGCGAATCCAAACAAATACAGACGTTCAATACAAAAATAGCCCAACTAATTTTAATTTATAGGTATACTTGCCTTTGTTCCACAAAAGTCAAAGTTTGGAAAACCATATATACCATAATCTCTACTAGTTACAAAGTTACTATTTTACATGACTTTTCTTCCCAAAAGCCATAACTTGAATTAAACAAGTACGTCCTCCTGGCATTCTTTATATCGCCTCTTGCTACTTTATCTCTTCTTTGTTTGCCTCACACTAAAAACAGTTAATTGTTTCTCCAACAAAGTTAATAGCTAGATGAATCGAAAGGAGCAAACAATAATGTATATCGATCAGGATCATGTAACAAGCGAAAATCTAGATGAATCGAAAAAGCATAAATTCATCTTAATTCCTCCTTTGACTCATGGGCTTGTTAAAAAAACAAATTTATAAAATAACAAAAAAGAAAAAAAAAAGTTGGATTAAAACCTGAACTAATGAAACTGTAGACCAAATCAAAACCGGAATTAACCAAGCTAAACTGTTTTTATGATTTTTTTTACCATTTTTTAAACTTAAAATTAGTAAAAATTATAATAAAAACGTTATTTTTTTTTCCAATTTTCTTTCGGGGTAGGGAAGGCTAATGGTAACGCCACCCTGAGCCCCCTAAATCTACCACTGCATAAAAGATTTGCTCACATCAGAACAATTTAATGTGAGCCATTAAAATCACGGTTAATTTGTCTATTCTATTCTGCAATCAAGCACTTGCACTGCAGTAGATATCGTGATGGGTTCTGTGGTGATTAGCTTAGTGAATTGCACCATAAAATGTGTAACGGGCCCGGGGTAAAATAATTCAACCTACATAGATTATTACTAGTACAATTCCAACAATATGACACATTTTTTTATATATAATATAACAAATTATTATTATAAAATTAAATAAAATATTAACAAAGTTGGTATAAAATAAGAAGGGTGGAAACTAGTTGACAAAGTAAAAATGTACAAAAAAAATATAAATTAATGTGGCTTTTGAATTAAGATAATATATAGATGTAGATATATAGTTGAATTAGTAAATTAGTTATAAATAAAAGAAAAAAATTGTGATTAGTTTAAAGCCATAAAAAGAAACATAAAAATTAATAATTCTGATTGGTAAAAAAAAATCTATAATTAATATGGTATTAAATTAATACATCATAAAATAGATTTTAAATTAAGATAATATGTAAATATAAATATAAATCCCGGAGGATTGTCGGTGGCCAAAGAGCTTGGTAATACGTACTGCGCTGTGTAGTTAGGATTAAGTGATTAACTACCATGGAGGAAGTCCTGAATAGTCCAAAAATACAAGGGTCAGGCCCAGCTTAAGATTCGTTTACCCATATCATCCAAAATCGTCCCTTTCTAATTTAAGATAATCCCTCAATTTTTTTATTTTTGGCATTATTTATATTTTTTGGGAAATAAATATACTAATACTGGAGTAATAACTTTTATAATTTAATGCACTTTTTAAAAGAAATTAAATTTCAGGTAAATTTTAAACCACTTATTTATAGATAAATTTCACAATTTTATATACTTAGTATATATTCTATGGAAGGCTCGAAAGCAAATTTTCGAAAACGTGCACAATGTTTTGCATAATCTTGAATAAGAAAGCCACATTCGTCATAGCCTTATTGAGTCTCTTATTTGCACAACCTTCCCTTATCTTTTATATAATCACATATCGTCCTTTAACTCCAAATCGTCCCTATAGCATTGCTAGCCATTCGCCATATCCTCTACATAAATCCTAACCTTCTCGGGTATCAGTTTTTTCTGCGTTGTCAATGTGACCTTCTTCAATCTCTCAATCGGGCCCTCACCCTTCATCGACGTCATCCTCAAGTAATAATTCAAACTTAGACATACCTATAGTTCGAGAGTCCGACAAGTCAACAGACGGATAAACTGTCAAACATACAATAAAAACCGAAAATATAGGAAAAAAAGGCGCAATGCAATCAACACATAACATGCACTCTGAAATGAACGAAACCGAGCAGAACTAAAACCGAAAGGTTGAATGTAGGATATTGGCATCACTTGGGAATGGGGGCGAAAGCGGGTAAATTTGGAATATTAGGTAAATTTTTGTAAATTTGGAGACCGATAGTTAATTTTTGCTAAGTGTCGGTTTATAAGGACAGTTATGCAAAAACCGCAAAATCAAATCTTTCTTCCAACTGCTCTCGCTTCACTCTTCACGCCTCTCTGCCTTTATTTACCCTCTCTCTCTCTCTCTCTCTCTCTCTGGGTTGCTCACACTATGCATTGCTCCCATCGCTCTCGAAATCAACAACGAAGAGCAAAGATCTACAAATCATCGATTTCGCCTGGTACGTTTGCCGATCGCATATCACTTCACTTGTCATTAGGGTTCAGATCTTTGAAATCGGTGTTCTGATTCGAGTTATTTTCATCGTTTTAGGTCTGTAAAGCTGGTTTATTGATTGAATTGAATCTTGCGAACTCTGTGTGCTATTTTTGGGAAGAAATAGAGATGCGACGTGTTTTAGGCGGTGGTCCGGGATGGTAATTCATTGGAAATGCGAACATTTTCAGGCATTTGCTTTTCTTGGATAAACAACTAGCTGCTTCCGCTCCTTCTGCTTTCTTGATAGGATTTGCTTTTTTACTCTCTTTTCAGATTAATGTTGTGAGTATCTAATTGAGTTCATCAGGCGTATCGTAGTACGATTTCTTCAGGGGCAACTTACTGGGAGAGGGCGCTGTTTTACGTGATTAAAGATTGGGAAAAATGATCAGCAGATCTCTTGCATTGACTTATCTATACTTGCTTATCTACATTTTACTTTCCTCTGGGGTTATACTGTACAATAAGGTAATCTTGTCCACTCCAGTACTTGTATAGTTGTATTCGCTCTTATGTACCTATTACTCTATTTGTTGATTTATGCTTTGCTCTGCTTCATATATTCTCTGCAGTGGGTTCTTTCTCCAAAATACTTCAATTTTCCACTCCCCATAACACTCACAATGATTCACATGGGCTTTTCTGGACTTGTAGCGTTTCTGCTTGTTCGTGTATTCAAGGTTTGTTTCACCAAATTTCTGGATTCATGCAAAAAGTGCGCATAATTTGATTTACACATTGAAGTAGATGCTAAGCTATTTTTTGCTGTATAGCCATTGGTCCTGGATTGTCACTACATCCAATTTATATGATTTTATTTTTCTGGCTCTTGTTTCCTGAGTTCCTCCCTCATTATTTTCACATCTGTAAACATATATGATTTTATTTTTTGAGACTTTCGTTTTATGCATATGGATGTTTTAAGGAGTTAAATACTACAAGGTTGTGAAATAAGTCAAATAACTCAATTTTTTACTTGTGTTTGTAATGTGATTCATTTAAGTAGTTTTTGACCCTTTTGTTGAAATATGTTTGACCTTTAACTCAATTATTTTGTTTTTGTTTGCTTCAATATTTTATTGGCCTTTTAAAACTGAGTAACAATTATGCAGGTTGTGACTCCTGTCAAAATGACATTTCAAATGTAAGTGCCATTACTGAATCACTCATTTTATAGTTCTGTCTTTCATATATTTATCGGTCTCCTTCAATATTTCACACAGACTGATTTGTAGTCATCAATGTATTTTCCCTCACAGATATGCAACATGTGTAATTCCTATCAGTGCCTTCTTTGCCTCAAGTCTTTGGTGAGTGCTTTTGGCTGACATTTGTGTTCTTTAACTATTAATAATAATTTCTTCTTCATTTTTCATTTCACTTGTTTTCATTGACGGTAAACCAAAATGAGGTAACCTGAAATACTAGCCTTAGTAAGCTGACTTTGAACTTTAAAGTTGATTTTAATTTAACTTCCGATTTATGTCTGTAAGACAATAACTGTCGACTATCAGGAATTTGTTGGTGCATTATTGGACACTTTTAGGGTACATGAGGAAGAGTTATTCTCTCTCTTTTTTTTTCCATGTTTTAACTATGTAGCATTTTTTTTGTAAATCAGTTTCCACTATGTGTATTTTCGGAAACACCCTGCTTGTAGCAGGATATGTACTGGGATTGTTGTTGTTGTATGTGTATTTTTGGGAGGGTGTTGGTAGCGAGGCACAGTAACAGAATGGCATAGATTATTCAGTCTTTTAGTTCTTCAATTGCATGAAAGATTAGATATGCATCCCGATTCCAGAAATAATTGAAATATGATAGCACAACTCTTGATCAGTCATTTTATTTTACAACGGCACATTAGCCCTTCAAGAGCTTATTTCTGTCAACCCACTTTCTAGAGGGATTCAGAATTGCAATTCCTGACATCTGTCTTTCTTGGGGTTACAGGTTTGGTAACACTGCATATTTGCATATATCTGTCGCCTTCATCCAAATGCTTAAAGCTTTGAGTAAGTCAAATCAGTTCATTTGTGTGCTAGCTTTTCTTCCAAATACCTTTTGTAGCCTTCTTATGGATGTTGTTTATTCCAGTGCCTGTGGCGACCTTTCTTATGGCTGTGGTGTGTGGCACTGATACACTAAGATGTGATGTGTTCTTGAACATGTTGCTGGTCAGTGTTGGAGTAGTCATTTCCTCGTATGGGGAAATCCATTTTAATATAGTTGGTACAATGTACCAGGTTACTGGAATATTTGCTGAATCTCTAAGGCTGGTATTGACTCAAGTCCTTCTCCAAAAGAAGGGCTTGACATTGAATCCCATCACCAGCTTATATTACATAGCCCCATGCAGGTATTAGATTCATTACTTTCATGCAAAAATTCTCCTTTTCTTCTGCTGCATATTAGTGGTGGCCATTGACGCTATAAAAGTTGCCCCTTATTTCTTTATGTGGCTAGCTAATTTCTTTCTTACAATTGTCCAAGTGCACTAGTACTACATATAGCCATATAGGTACTGCTTCTGTTGGAACTTGATCTTGCACTAGTGGTTTCACAGTTGATACAAGAAATGTCTCTTTGTTTTTATAATAATGTGTTATTAAATTAGTTATTCTCCTTGATGTTTAGTTTTGTATCATTCCAGAAGTATATTTCCAGTATTTAATTTTCCTTATCTACATGAGTTGTTGAATGCTCTCTTGCCATGCAGTTGGTAGCCAATTTTTGTTGCTTGTTGGCCCTGCTCTTTGTATAGGTTTCAACTTGCTTGCTTTCATGGAATATGCAATCAATATTACATCATAAAAGTAAACTAGGTTGGCTTTGGCTTGTGAAAGTGAACTAATTTTTCCTTTTTATAGTAAATGTACCTTCGATTCAAGGTTTTAAGGTTTGAATAGGGATCTAATGGAGGAGTCTTCTGTGTGCTAATGATGTACATATTTATATGGTATGTTCAGTAGAAGTGCTCAAATTGAGTGCATGATTTGTGTGAGCTACAGCTATATCATCACCTCCTGTTTCTTTTCAGTTTGGAGGATGTTGCTTATGCTGAAATATAACTCATTTCCTTACTATTTGTAGTTTTATGTTCCTCTTCATACCCTGGTTCCTACTGGAGAAGCCTGGCATGGACCTTTCACAGATCCAATTCAACTTTTGGATCTTTTTCTCCAATGCTCTCTGTGCCCTTGCATTGAACTTCTCAATCTTCTTGGTAATCGGTAGAACTGGAGCAGTTACCATACGTGTCGCTGGTGTTTTGAAAGACTGGATACTGATAGCCCTTTCAACAGTAATATTTCCAGAGTCTACAATTACTGGACTTAACATAACTGGCTACGCTGTTGGTATGATATGAACACATCTTCGGATAGGTTCAGGAATATTTCAAAATCATATATGCTTATGACAATTACACCATAATATCTAATGTCTTTGATTTCTTCAGCACTCTGTGGCGTTGTCATGTACAACTATTTAAAGGTCAGAGATGTCAAGGCATCTCAAACTTCTTCCGCTGAAAAGCTTCCTGAGAGAGTTACACAGGTACAGCTGGTTCTGTCATTACTTTGTCAGTAATTAAATTTAACCACCCCGGCGTACTTTTTCCTTGCTTCGCTAAGAAAAGCAATTCTTACTTGTGAAAAACGCGCTACAGGCCTTTGCTTGTTAGCCACCTCTTTCTAGGCTAACTAATGAAAAAGTATGTGGGTTTAATTGTTTAAATGCTAATGGAAGTGTGATACTGATATCAAATGGCTTGTCATCACATTCTTTTTTCTTTCTGACATACCAAATGGCTCGTGAATTTGCCGTTTCCTTGACTTCTCTGTATTTGGCCCTCTGGTGCATAGGACCTCAAGTATGAAAAGAAGTCATCCGACATATTCAAGCCTGATGACAACAATGATAAGAGTGGAGCCACTGGAGGAGGAAACGGTTCAGTCTCAGAAGTAATCGTTGATGAAGAGGCACCCTTGATCGCGTCCTCACGGTTGTCACATATAGGGCGCACACAGGTGGGTAAGCTGTAACACGTGATGGCTGGACTTTCACCTTCTCAGAAGTCAAATCAGTTTGCTCAGAACCCAAAGCATTTGTCAAGCATACCACCTTGCAGTGACTGGTGCATTTTCTTTAAATCTCTTGACTATGATCTTCATTTTCCGGAGGTTTTATGAGGGAGTCGCAGTCGCTATTAGTGGGGTATGCTTCAAGGATAACAAATTTGTAGCAAGGTTCCATACCCCAAACAGTGCAATATATCTATGCGATATCGATAGAATTTAGAGCAAACAATGGTACGAGTCTACAGACAAGTACCGAGAAATTCCCTTTTCACGTGGAAATCTCAATTTACGCACAGAATCTTCATCAAAATTGTTCATTGATTTCTTGATATGGGTCCTTGAATAGCAAGTGAGTTTGTATGTGATTGTGTTGCAAATTCGCCCGGCTTCTTGGATTGATTTATGTGTTTGGGTCGATTTTAGGCCGCGGGTCTAAAATACCGGGTTCAAACCCGTAAAATTTATGAGCGTAGGGTCGGGTTTTTCTGATCGGATCATGTTTTGACAGGTCTACTTGTTCATATGATACCGCTGATTCAATTCAAGTCTTTAAAATGATAAACTTTTCGATTAAAAACCAAGCAAAGTGTAGACATTGTACCAGTACATGGCGCAGCGACAGCAACTACTGCCATTCCATCTTGGCAGCCCTAACCTTTGGGGTTATTTTACAGCTTCAATTAGTGTATAACCCCACCAAACATTAACAAAATAGAAATATACCAAACGTATTTCCATCCACAACACCAGAACCCTAAAAAGAAAAATTCATGTACATTCCACACAATCTACTTTTTCCATAATTCAATCTCGAGAAAGGCTACAACATCTGAGGGAACCTTTGCACAGCCATTTGAAGGAAATAGTGCAGCAGACGACATAAAAAAAATGAAAAGAATAAGCAATCTCGGTTCAAATATGTTCTTCCAGCAGTCTCTTGACTTGATATACATCGGAATGGTATGCACTGTGGCTGCAACCTCAGAATGGTTTACAAGGAAAATAGTTGTACAGCAAAAAACGCAAAATAGAGCGAGAGAATGAAGAATGAAGCAATCTCACATGACTTGTAAAAGACAAACCACAAACAGGATATGCACAATGAATCACAAGGCCCCAACAAAGGGACATAAAGATAAAAGCGTCTGATTCCGTGAAAGAAACCACTCTATATACCTCGGTCCTGGACGGTAGAACATAACTGGCGCGATATGTGGCAGAAGTGTTTTTGCTCGTAATGGAGTCTAGTTTGGGTACGTTGTAGTCCTTGCGTACAACAGTCTTCTTGTTGTGGGAGCTGGAGGTGCCAATCCCGGAATGTCCCTGATGTTTTTGTTATTAGGGTTCACAATCTACACATGAATATGCCAGTTAGAATGGAGTACAACTGTTACAGCTCATCCAATGACTTCAAAGCTTAAATAAATTGATTTTGAAAATGCATTTCAGAGCAATTTAAAATAGCAATCCCCAGGTTAGCAAGCTTTTTTTCTGAAGCAAATGGATAAAAACTAAAACATTTACCTTCACGACAATTATTGCTATAACTCCACAAACTATCAGGAAGAGGAAAAGCATGATACACTTGTCAGTAGCCATCTGAAACAACCATATAGAATTATGCTTAGAAATAGAGACATGACAAGCCATACTATATAAGTGTGTAAAGGCGGTTAAAATAAAATCAACCTGTCGACCAATCTCTCTCACAAGCTGGGAGGCCTTCTTGATTGAAAACTGAATTGTATCCAGTTCATTCACAATACGGCCCATTTGTTCGGTCTACAGAAAAAAGGCGAATAAGATACATGGACGCTTTTCACTTGAAAATTTACACAGATGATAGATTATAGCAGATAAAATAGGCAGAGCACAGAAAGCTGAAATGATTTATGTAGCATACTTGTCCCTTCAATGTAGTAGCAGTTTGAGTTCCCACTTCAATTGTTTGTACAACAACCTGTATGAGTAATATTATAGTCAAGGATAAAGGAGGTGATCAAATATGGAATTGATTTTTAGGAAAGAAACCATTACTTGTTTAGAACGTTCAATAGCTTGATCAGTCTCATCCATCGTCTTCCTACCAGCATCAACAAGTTCTTGATTGGTCATTGCTGCAAAGGGAAAAAGAAACCATTAGATATTACTGTGCTGTTTGTATAACCCAAATACGCAAGCATACAAATCTTGCAAAAAAGAGTTTTCCCCTAGTAAAAATTTCCACAAGTTATTATCAAAATGATAATACAAGTTTTCATTGATCATTTTTGTTTGGCTTTCTTTACTTAGAATTTCCCAGCATAAAAAAGAAAGGTCCAAAAGATAATCAGCTGCTATCAAACTTAATGCCGAGAAGCTGGTAAAGAACAAGTCTTACTTGAGGCTAACTGTACATTGTCTTCTGCAACTGGTTCACTGATTCCAGCTCCATCAAATAGTTCAACCTTCTTATTACTGCTCATAAACCTGCAAATGGTATCCAACGTATTAGGCATCACAAAAGCACATATGAGAAGCAACCACCAGACTAAAGGTGGAGCCATGGAAAGAGGATGGCAAAAGATTGCAGATTTGCAGATGACTATTGTAACCACAAAACAGGCACTTGAACGGTTGCAAGACAAAATCCTCAATGAGATAGAATTATAGAATACCTCAAAAATGTTCTGGTTAGTTCTTCCACTCTAGAGATCTTTTTATTCATTGTTAACATATAATTTTGATAATGCTAGTCCATTTAGATGGTTACCTTTGCCACAGTTATTATAAGAGCCATTTCCACTGGCAAGTGCCACAAAGAGAAAGGAAATATTGAAGACAGCAGTGAATTCCATTATTGTGTGCAAAATGAAGTGTCTAAGCAAAATGAGATATAACAGTAAACAGATATAAGGTCCTTGAGAATTAGATAAAAGAAAAAAGCACAAAATAAATGTCCATGTGCATCTCAACCAACATGAGTAAAAACTATAAACATCAAATTTAACAGGTTAAGTTGAACTTACGTTTTCCTCAAGGCCACATACGAATTTAGGTCTTTGATCTGAAAAAGTGAATCACCATAGTCAGGTTAAAAAAGGTACCTGAAAGCATTTCAAATAACTCTATTTGACAATTAAAGGGCAAGAAGACTAGTGCACAAACTTCAGGAGCTTCACTTTCTAAATTTAATGTTACAGATGAAAAAAAGCAAAAAGATATCATCCAAAGGTTCTAGAAGTCTATTGTGTGCAGCTAAAGGTGGAAGTCCAAAGCCTAGGAAGATATAACTGGTATGTTGTAGAACATATTGGAAGTTAGGCACAGGGAAGAAAGTCTATTAACAAAGTCATGTATGCATGCAAAAAATATCCAATAATATGTACACAGACCAACAAAACTAAAGGAAACAGGCTCCGTATATATATATCTAACCATTGTCTGCTTCTCATCATTGAGCTGCTTGTGAACTTCAGGTGGATTCTTGGATTCCTCGTCCTTAATTTCTCGATCAAACTCTTTGATTAGCCTACAAAATACTCAATAGAACAATTCAAATCCACCATTTCACAACCTTATTAGACCCAAGGCATCATTTGTTAATGAAAAATGAAAGAAACAAGTAATTTAGCATACCTCTTACATTCCTTCATCTTATCAGTAAGCTCTTCCAGTTGCTTACTTTGTCTATTGGGATCTTTGACCTTATTGAGCCTTTGGAATCCATTCCTGTCATGACAATATTCAGATATATGCATTTATCTATTAGGTCAAGATTAAATTGTATACACACAGCAAATAGAGGAGAAGGGATTAGAATTTCTATCATTGACTCTGTTTTGTAAATTTAAAAATCCAAGACTACAGGCATCTCCAAGGTGATTTTTTAAGGCCTCTCTATAACAGATTAGAATGTTTCACAATTTCAGCTAAATAGGAAAGGGAAACCTAGTTGATGTGCTTTGGAAGATCCCAGATTAAATTTCAATCAACTCATGAACGGTGCAGTTATTTAAGACAGTTCATAATTCATATCAACACATTTTTTAAAAAATATTAAAACTCAGAATGTAAACCCTGCCACCTCTCATGATGTGGTGAAGTTATATAAGACAGTTCATAACCCATATCAACACATTTTTTAAAAACATTAAAACTTAGAATGTAAACCCTGCCACCTCTCATGATGTGGTGAATAATATAACATCATATGTAATAATATGTAATTTATTTACCACATGCTAGCAGCAGAATTAGCAGCCAGAAAACAGAAGGCCTAGAATACAAACTATTTAACTTTTTTGTCCTTATACAAGAAGTTTGAACAAAACTGATATACTTTTGTCTAGAGTCATTGTTACCTAATTGCATCGAGAGATTAGAAGGCAGCAAAAGGAGAATTCGAACAGGACATGTCAAAAGTAAGATACCATAGCCCTTTTTGCATTTGACTCATAGCTTTGCAATTAGTAGACAGCAATACACCGCAAGTAATACAATTTCACAACCAAGTTATCCTTGTGCAATTAAACAGAGCAACATGGATAGTTCTCTTTATTTCCTCTCTCCCAAGATCACCTTTCCTCTTTCTCTGTAGAGGGAGAGAGAACAAAAGCTTAGAACTGTCCATGTTTTAAACTTCCAAGTTCCAATGCCCAGTCCAACACAAGTGATGAGAAATTTGTTCTTAAGTCAATTCCCCTGCCCAAAAATGATACACCTTTGGCGCCTCACAGGGTGCATCAACACCTTAGGCTTGATTAGCTAATGTATCTCTTTAGTAGCACTTTCATTCATATATAAGAGTTAAACAAAATCGTCGGTATACAAAAAGGTTCTGCTAATTCAAACCAGTAGCTTGTAATATATAATTGTGAATATGGTAAACTAGGATAAACAGTATGGATCAAATGCCAGCCGTATATCAAATAAACTGCAGGCCTTGAAGCTTCAATGTGTAAGAAATTTCTTCATGTAGTGAACCAACAAACCACTTTAGTTTCCAACTAGGTAATTCAAATAAACTGAAACACCAAATTACTTCTTCCCCATAGGCAGAGGGAACCTCAACACTTTCCCCGCACATATCGAATTAAAGGATAAAACTTTCCTAGTTCAGTAGTTCGGGTTGATTATTAAAAAAAAAAATCTACATCTACACAGCCTCTCAAATTTCAATTCCTAAGAATCCAAAGGCCCGAATCAAGTAATCAACAACAAAATTATACAAACCCTTGTAGATTCACTCAGCGAAGGCCAATTCCTAAGAATCCAAAGGCCCGAATCAAGTAATCAACAACAAAATTAAACAAACTCTTGTAGATTCACTCAGCGAAGGCCAACTCTTGTACATAGCCTCTCAAATTTCAATTCCTAAGAATCCAAAGGCTCGAATCAAGTAATCAACAACAAAATTAAACAAACTCTTGTAGATTCACTCAGCGAAGGCCAATTCAGTCAGCAACACAAACTCGTTCGAAACTACTACACACAGTGGATCCCAAGACAATGGAGAAAGAACAAGAGACAGGAGGGAGAAACATACTCAAGAGCTCGAAAAATGTCGCGGATTTCACCGTAGATCTGCTCCATCTGAGGGTTCATAGGCAAGTCGGACGCCATGTTCGCCGAAGCTCGCCTTGATCCCGAGGGAAATTCCCTTCCCTTTCAACAAATCGACAATGAAACTGAAGCCCCGATCGCAATATCCAACCAGAGATTCACCGCATATTACCAAATTCCGAGTTCCAACAAGAGAGAGAAACTGAAGCGAGGCTCCGATCCAAATTAGACCATTGCAATGCCACTGAAAAAGAGAGAGGTATCTGATCTGAATTAGGTTTGGGAGCAGTTGCTGACTGAATTCAGGAGAATTTTAGGGTTCAGAAGAAGCAGACAAATCGCAGACGAGAAGGAATTCTTGAACAGAAAGGGAAAGAGGGGGAAGAGAGAGAATGTGAATAATGGAAATAATAAATTATTAAATATATGAGTAATTACAGGCTGTCACTGTGACGTTGTGTTTTGTTTTGTGAGCTGTGCTTTTCTTTTTCTTTTTTTTTAATTCACCTTATCAGCGGGTTAGGCCTGATACATGAGCCGAGTAGCTCGGGATCGACTCGGACTCGGCTCGAAAAAAGCTCGACTCGGGATCGCTCAAATGTATATATGAGCCGAGTTCGAGCCTATTTCTGAGCTCGAGTAGCTCGCCAGCTCGAAGACCCTTAAATCCCTACGTCTAAACCCTAAGTCTCTAAGGCCTAAAGTAAACCAAGCCGCTCCCAATTTTTTTTAGGAAGGCTCCTTTCTAGATCTGAAGACCCCTAATCTCTCTTACTCTCTCATCTTCTCTCGCTCGCCGCCTCCAATCTCAATCGCCGCTCGTCAGCCTCAGATCTGATCGCCCTCTGTCGCCCCTCGTCGTGCCTCGTCATCCTCCCATCGCCTGTCGCCCATCGTCTTCCTCGGATCTAGGTCTCACCGTTGCTTGCTTCCTTAGATCCAGGTCTCGCCCGTCGTCTGTCCTCTCACGCTTACTCTCTCATCATCTCTTGCTCGTCGCCTCCAATCTCAGTCGCCCCTTGTCGTCCTCAGATCTGGGTCGCCCTCCGTCGCTCGCTTCCTCTCTCGTCCTTAGATCTGGCTCACCCTCGCCTCCTCTCGCCCTCACTTGCTTCCACTATAAGAATCTGCTCCGGCTGATTTCCGCCTTCTCGTCCTCAGATCTGACTCCCTCTTTACATATTCAATCCACTTCAGGTTATTTGATTTCAAGTTATTCGATTTCTTTAGGTTATTTGATTTTAGGTTATTTGATTTCAAGTTATTTGATTTCAATTTGTATACACTGAAATTAGTTTGGAACCGAAGTTGAATTACTAAAATTTATAAGGTTATTTGACTTTGTCACTGAAATTGAATGAGAAAAAAGAAAGTTGGATTGTATTGTGTATTGTGTGTTGTGTGTGTATTACTGATTGTCAAATTGTGTATTATTGGCTAAGATTGAATCAAAACCGAGCTTAAATTGAGCTAAAATAACTCAAAAATTGTAACCGAACAAACGAGCTCACGAGCTCGAGTATAAGCGAGCTCGAGCTCAGCTCGAGTATAAGCGAGCTCACGAGCTCGAGCTCGAGCACTCTTCCCAGCTCGCGAGCCGAGCACGAGCACCTGTTTAGGCTCGTTTTCATATGGAGCTCAAGCTCGAGCTCGACTCGTTTATAAACGAGCCGAGCTTGAACACCAGGTACTCGAGCTCGTATATCACCCCTAGTTCTTATTCGGCTTCCTGAGCTTTTTTGGAGTAGTTCTACTTATTAGGTCTCTCTTTTGTAGAGTTGTTTCTTTATGCTTATTTCATTGCCCTTCTTTTCTGTTTGTATTGTACGTTTTAGGCGGTTTTCGTCTGCCAACTTATCAGCCTCTCGAGACAGACTTGTTTGATCTCGAATCTTTACTTAATAAAAAAAAGTGGCTTTAGATTTTAGAATGTTTGCATATATAATTGCAAGTTTGCAACTAATGTCGTGAAATTACGAGTCACAACCATTTTCAATAACCTATTAGAACTATCAACATAGACATTGAATTGCTTGCTTTTTAATTTACAATAGAGGGACTTACCTTCCACTCAATTTCAAATGAGTTGCATTCCTCTTTAAGTTTTAATTAAGATTTTTTGTTGACACTATATAGAAGTCTATTGCATGGTAACTAGATACTCCCTCTGTTCCAAAATACTCTACATGACATTTTAGTCATTTGTACAAATTTTAATAAAAAACTTCACTTTAAAAAAAATGATAATTTCACTATTTTTTCATAAATTTTATATGGGTCAAGGGTGGCAGTCGCCCCCCAATCGAAAATGATATTTAATATACACATTCCTCTCGTCGATAGCTTTGATTTGATATATCATAAGTTCAAATCTGACACCTGAGCAAAAAATTATAAATGTTTCAAGATTGAGCAAACATAAATTATTTTCGACATCATTTCCAAATTGAGTTACTTTTATCGTAATTATCTTTCATTGAACTTCATACCTTAATACTATAATTAAACTCGATAACTTCAAATTAGTAGATTACTGTATATTTGAAAATCGTGAAATGACACGATTAATATTTTTATTCTATTTACGTGCTTATGTATTCATAATATTTCTTAAAATAAATTAGATATTTTACCGACGATATTTCGATAGAAATATTATGTGTTCATAATAAGGAGTATTTCTTAAAATAAAGTTTTAGGATTGGTCACTCCTCCCAAGCCCGTTGAAAAATGTGTAAGTATTCAAATTGTCACAATTTTGATTGAGAAACTCAAACTCGAAAATCGATAACTTGAATTTCTTAGAGTAACTCTAACAGGTTCTCGATAATGGATTTTTAGATAATATCAAGGTTGATTTTGGTCCAACAGCTTCGTCATTACATTTTTCAAAATAGAGAATGAGGAGAAAAAATGGAGATATTTCCCTAAATTCGGAGAAAACTCTATATATTTTGGGTAAACTCCATAATGGAGAATCTGTTGGATTTAAGTCCAAAAAATCAAGAGAATATGATTCATAATTCTCCAAAATATGGAGAATTGTTTAGAGAAGCTGTTGGAAATGCTCTTAGTAAAGGTCAAAACCCAGTTCATGCTGACTCTGCTCGACTGTGGCCCGATTGACCAACAAGGACTCGTATAGCCCAGACCGACTCTAACCCGCGCAGGTAGACGATTCTAAGAATCTAAGCTGGTTATGTAATCCAATTATCCAATTGCCCGAAATAAAAAAAATCAAATGAAAACAAACAATAAATTGATCGACATAAAATGGAGAAACAGGCAATGGCCAAATTGGCAGATATCCTTCCATGGTGTGAAATCAACACAAACCGATGACTGATTTAGGGGTTCCCTTAATCAAAATAAGGCAAAATTTTGAGAAAAATATTCACCATCTCTCATTTCTGCATAAGCTCTCCCCTTTAAAAACCAGCTTCATTAGGGTTTCAGATTGTCCGTTGCTCCAGAGACCTCAAACTTCACCACAAAACCTTCGTCTCCAATCGAAATCCGATTCGATCAAGGAGCAACGTTTCTTCTAGTTTCGAATCGCCGATTTCGATCACCGGAACCCTAAATCCCCAATTCGCCTCCATTGAAGCCGAATAAGGTGAACTAAAAAAGCTTCATAAAAGGGGGAAAACCGAATTGCTTCCAATTTCAGACTCCAATTTCATGATTTTCGAATCTGTGGAGTTTGAAATTGGAAGCAATTTGGTCCTGTCATTACCCGGTGGCGTTAGGGTTTACCGTTGATTGACGGAGGTGTTTGTGGTGAGTGTCGGAGGTAACGGATCCCATTCATAACTTTGGGGAATATAAATTAAACCCCACCTAATTTATAGAAAAAGGCCCAAATTTTGATAAAATTTCCTATTATGGACTTAACCCAATACGCCGATCCCATTCCTCTATGGAAGACCGTAATGGTTGCATCCATACCGGCTGGGGTTCAATTCGGCGGAGCCCTGTTCTCTCTAGTGGTTCCGTATATACAACACTTGGGCGTACCACATGCTTGGGCGTCGCTCATATGGATATTTGGTCCGTTATCGGGGATGATAGTGCAGCCCATTGTAGGCTACGCTAGTGACCGATCCAAGAGTCGATTTGGGCGACGTAAGCCATTCATCTCTGCCGGGATCATGTTGATCTGCATCGGAGTTTTGATGATTAGCTATGCACTTGATGTTGGAGTGGCACTAGGTGATTCAATGGAGGAGCATACAAAACCTAGAGCAATTGCTATATTTGTTAGTGGCTTTTGCACCGTTGATGTTGCTAATAACATGGTCCTGGTAGGCAAAATCTTGTGTTCGTGTTAACTTAATAAGTATTATAAATGTTAATGTGGGAACAAATCTAAATCTAAAGCGTTAGATAAAGAAGATCCAATAGACGAGGAAATTATTCGTCACTAAAAATATAATCTATGTGAATGTAGGGTCCAACAAGGGCCTTCTTGGCTGATCTATCACTCAACAATCACCGGCAAATAAGGATTGCGAATGCAATATGTTCCTTCTTCATGGCCGTGGGTAGCATTCTTGGTTACGCGGCGAGCTCCTATACAAACCTCTACAAGGTTTTCCCATTCACTGAAAATGAAGTTTGCGGCGAGTTTTGTGCCAATCTCAAGACTTGCTTCCTCATCGACGTCCTCTTCCTCCTATGCCTCGCTATCTTCGCCCTCGTCATGGTTTCCGAGCCTCCTTATAGCACTCTGACGCCCTATGCCACCAATAAACTATCCTTCTTCGTGCAATTCAAATCCGCGTTTACCAACCTGGGCAAGCCAATGTGGCTGCTCTATTTAACCACTGCGATCAACTGGATGGCGTGGTTCCCGTTTATGTTGTTCAGCACCGACTGGGTCGGAAATGAGGTGTATGGAGGAGACGTGGAAGGAACGCCGCAGTTGAAGGCATTGTATGATGCCGGTGTGCACGAGGGTTCATTAGGTCTAATGTTGGCTGCCTCCTTTTTTGCGGTGATGTGTTTGTGTGTTGATTCGGTGTCGAAGGCTCTTGGAGGAGCTAGGAAGTTATGGGGCCTGTCAAACCTGGTGTTGACTTGTATACTTGCTTCGACCGTGTTAATCACTAGGATGGCTGAACATTCTAGGCAGTCGATGCCACCCGGAGCCCCTCCTTCTGATGACGTTAAGGTTGTCACCTTGAGCTTGTTCGCGCTCATTGGCATCCCTCAAGCCGTATGTATCGACAAGAATGTGAATCAAACATCTTATGGTATATAGTCTTTGATTACAAGGTTTTTTTGATTATTATTGAAACAGGTGACTCTTAGCGTTCCTTTCGCACTAGCATCAATTTTTTCGTCTGATAGAGAAACCGAAGCTGGACATGGTAAATGATATCGTCAGTAGCTTTGATATGATTTGTTTCGAGGTAAAATCCGAGTAACATCATTCATGTAAACATGTACAACTTTGTAGGGCTTTCGCTCGGAGTTTTGAACTTGGCGATTGTGATACCACAAATGGTGGTGTCACTGACTATTGGGCAATGGGACTCCCTTTTTGGAGGTGGTAACCTCCCAGCATTCGCCTTTGGAGCAACCGCGGCTGCGATCAGCGGAGTTTTGGCACTCATCGTACTTCCTTCACCTAGCTCCAATACTTGATTAACGACACCATTCATCGATCGATCATTCATGTATGAGATTGTTATTTTACTTGGTGAGGAGTAGTACCACACATCCATATGTATGCCTAGCTAGCTAGCTATCTCAAATCTTTCATTTTTTGTGTGCAAGTTATGAAGTATGCACATGAAGTTGATATGAATGTTTGGGTTAATTTAAACTCTCGAATCTACTCGATCGTTAAGCTTTATACCTTGATATCGCCCAACCTGATGATCCCGGTATTGAAACAATTGGAATTATTCATGTAAACACAATCCATTATATACTTGAATTTATTGATAATAATTTCACATTTTGTCTTGCTTGTTTCAGTCCTATAAATCCCGGCCCAAATTAAATGGAAAAAACTAGTATTAACTAGTGTAACGATCGACCCCCATTTCTCAATCAAACTTCATTTTTGCAGCGACAAGTTTGAAATAAAAGTTGTAACGATCCACATTCGATCAACAAAAAACCCATAACTATATATAGCCTGTGTCAGAAAATTGAAAACATAAACCATTACCCATATCGATCTCAGCCACACAAACCCCTAATCCCTTAAATGATAAAGTGGAAGCTCAGCAAACCAAGGTCCAACCAGGCAAACCATGTACTAATTGCAACGGAAAATCTTTTCACATTGCAACGGAAAATCATAAGACTTTGCAACGAACAACATGTGCGGAAAAGCTCAAAGTTCATCCGCCTTGTGTCCTCGTCCGGACACGCCTTCCTTGACCTCCGCCGCCTTATTCTTCGTCGCCTCATAGGCTCCCCCAACCTTCTGCTTGCCAGCGTCGTAGTTCTCCGTCGCCTTTCCCTTTGCAGCCTCGTATGTTTCCGCTACCTTCTCCTTGGTGGCCTCGAGCGTCTCCTCTGCCTTTCCCTTGGCGGTGCCATAGCCCTCCTTCACCTTCTCCTTGGCCAAATTCAGCTTCTCCGTCACATCATCCAGGTCCTCATTCGCCACCTCCTTGTCTTTCTTGTATGCCTTCTTCACCGTCTCAGACGCCGCGTGCTTCAATTCCCTTCCCTTCTCCGCCATCCACTCCTTATTGCTTCCCGCCTTCTCCGCCGTCTCTTCCTCCACCCAACGCTTTGCGTCCTCTGCTTTACCCGCAGCCGCCTCCTTCGTCTCACCGGCTTTCCCGCTGGCTGCGCCCTTCACCTCCGACGCTTTCCCCGCAGCTGCGTCCTTCGTCTCGCACGCTTTTTCGGTGGCTTTGTCCTTCACATCCCGTGCCTTCTCCGCCGTCTCTTCCACCCGACGCTTAGCTTCCTCCGCCTTACCCGCAGCAGCCTCCTTCGTCTCACTGGCTTTCCCGCAGGCGGCGTCCTTGAACTCCGATGCTTTCCCGGCTGCTGCGTCCTTTGTCTCGCACGCTTTTCCGGTGGCTTTGTCCTTCAAATCACGTGCGGCGTCCTTGACCTCTCCCGCCTTCTCCGCACCTTCAGCATATATTTACAACAATAAAACTCGTAACAGCATCCCAATAACACAAATTAACATCACTCACCCAAAAAAACAAAAACAAAAAAATTAACATAGTTAGTGTTGACAAAAATAAAATAAAATTAACATAGTTAGAAACAATTGTTTTTCTATGAAAGCAAGAAATATATATATATATATATATATATGAAGTAATTTTTTTTTAAAATGACTAGAAAGATGCTCC
Source organism: Persicaria maculosa (assembly GCA_963922045.1). Taxonomy (NCBI): domain Eukaryota; kingdom Viridiplantae; phylum Streptophyta; class Magnoliopsida; order Caryophyllales; family Polygonaceae; genus Persicaria; species Persicaria maculosa. The sequence continues at coordinate 55,274,272 of OY998268.1, forward strand.
AAATACCAATATCACAAGATATTGGGCGACTCTTGCCAAAGTTATGTAGCCTATCCAACATGAATTGTATTCAAAATCAACAAATTCGGCCCCACAGTTCACAAAATTTTGGTTCTTTTTAGTCTCGGATCACTATATATGATTTTCACAATCACAAAATCCCCAAAAATTCTTTCACAAAATAATCAATATTTTCCCAATTTGAGTTTTAATGGGTTTTTTTTTGGATAAAGACACGGAAAATGAAGGTCCGATTATAATTACTATAGTTTGATGTAAGAATACTTATACGGTGGTGTATATATCTGCATTTCTAGGAACGGTGTCGTTTGGAGTTCCAAAATAATATAGAATGTAAATAATTTTCAATAAATAAATACAAATAAAATTACCAGGAATAACTTGTTGGATGTTTTCGGCGTTGTGGTCGGGCGTGATGCCAAGGCCCTCTTTGACACGTTCCTTGGCCCAGCCAGTCCACGACTGGCCGGATTCCGAGTCCTTCTCCCCGTCACGAGGTGTGGTCTTCTCCTGATCACCGTGTTCGTAGAGGTGCGAGACCTCTTCCTTGGCTAAGGTGTAGCTCCCCATCACGGCGACCGCTAGCAAGACTGCCACCGCGGTCGCCGCCATTGCCTTCTTCACTCTTGCTACCATTTCGAATCAGTTTGCTTGTAGCTGTTGAAGAAGCTTTAATTTCGAGCTAGGCAAGTAACACAGTCGTCAATTGATCGATATGCTTGTACGGTCAACGAGGGATGTGATTTAGTGTTTGAAATTGACTCTGGGTGAGAGTGGCTTTTGTATTGAGATGGGTTAAGGACACGTGGCGTTTAGGGATGTGGAGGCCGTGACACGTGGTGTTCGGGGGTGTGCACGTGTCAACGCGGGAGAAGGGGGTACGCCGGTACGGTGTGAGTGTTCAACGTCGATCCGCAGGATGACATGACACGTGGCCAGCGCACGTTAGTCCGCGTCGCTGTTGTTACCAAGTTTTACGGGTATTTCGTTTGGTAACCCTAAGAACTGAGGTATTACATATTTCATGTGGTATATAACATTTTTATATATTTCGCCTAGTAACTCTGAGATTTTTCTTTCGCCAAAGAACCTTCCATTTCAATTTGGAATTTTCAAAATCACTATTTAAGGAGCTTACTTGCGAGATCGATAACGTCTTGCCCGGAAATCCGTTTGCTACGTTCAACCTATCAAACTGATGGGAAGATTGCGTGCAAACTCTTGTCGCAAACAACATGGTCGGAGGAAGTAATGTGGTGTCGAGAAAGAGCCCACAAGTTCGCTGTAAAATAGTTTCAAACCCGGGAAAAAAAATCTTCAATCGGGCACGAATTCGATTGAATTGTAGAATGAAATGAGGGAGAAAGAGGAGCTTATAGTAGTTCTTCAATGGCCGACACTGACTGACATCGAACGTGGGTTCAATCCAATTCTTCCCAACATTTAGGAGTCTCTTCCTACATGTTATTCCAAGTTGTTATAAACTTAATCAATTGATAGTTCAATCCCATTCGTACCCGATAGTTCAATCCAATTCGTACCCGATTGAAGATTTTGTAATTCTTTTTTTTTTCGGGTTTGAAACTGTTCTACAATGTACTTGCGGCTGCGGGTTCTTTTCCAACGCCACCTTGCTTCCTCCAACCACATTGTCTACGTCAGGCTCTTGCAAGCAATCTCCTCCTCAGTTTGACAGGTCGAACATAGCAAACAGAGTTCCGAACAAAGAGTTATCGATCTCACAAGTAAGCTTCAATAAGTTTATTGAAGGGTGATTTTGAAAATTCCAAATTGAAATGGAAGGTTATTTTAATTTGTGAAAATAAAAACAAAACCTCAAGATTATCAAGCGAAACATATAGAAGAATTGTGTCAGGTGAAATATCTATTATTTTTATTTCCTTTTCGAGGAAGATTCATGCTATCCATTACAAATATTTGTTTGTTGCAACATTTCGAAGTCTTGAAATCACATAATCACCAGTACAAGTTAATCACAAATCCCGCCCCTCTTCGACTAATTTTCATAAATTCAACAGCAATCTCGCGCATTCAATTTCGCCTCGAATTTCAAATAAAACTATGAGTTGATGAGTTGTGTTGTTCGAGTATTGCTAAAAAAAAAAGTTCAATTTAAATTTGTTTATTTGCTAAATAAGTCAAGTAAAATGATGATATTATACGGAGTATTATATATGTATATAAAAGCTAATCTACACAATAACTTAAATTTTTATTTTAAAATTGGTAAATTCTGACTTTATAACCATAAAAATAAAAATAATAATAATAAATTGTTATAATTCAATACGTGTTTGGCGATCAATCGAATATCTCACAAAGATAATGGTTTAAAACTTAATTTTCATAGTATCAAATAAGTACATCGTGGCATCGTGCTACTGATTCGCTGATTATATATGTGAGTATGTGACCAAACTAGTAATCCGTAACTTCATCAAATTCGGACCAAATACTTGGAACGTACGTACCTTGCCCGCGCAACAGAGTAAACAAGATCGAAGGTTCAAAGCTTTGCGTACTTTCGAAGGTACTTTCGAAGGCCATCGTTGGCATCCTTAGCGTCCTTCGCGGTTGTTATGTTACAAAAAACACTCACTCGCGACGTCGATACCAAGATCTTGTTCGTCGTATTTGATGGCTCCAGTTTCCATGTGTTAACCTCCCATACCTACGTTACATATGTAACCAGCTCAGTAGGTGTCACTATGTTCAACTTGGCCAACGAGACAACGTCAATTTGAAACTCATTTCACGCCCAATCTCAAGGGGATAGTTTCGTATTTGAATGGTACATGTAAAGTAAAAAAATCGACATCAGATTTTGATCTCTACCTTACATCAAGTTTGAATTGCCTGAAATTCAGGTATCTGTTGAAATCAAGAGCAATGTTTATCTAAACACCAATTGATTTGGTCAAGGAATTTTAACTTTTATTTTAATGGTTGTTTTATAAAAAAGTATTTTTTTTATTTACCCAATTAGAAAGTCACTAAATCTTGTAATGCTGTGGAAAACGAGTGAAGAAAGTAAAAAATTCGAATGGATCCACTGTCGAGAAACAGGAAATGAAATTAAATAGGGTGTAAAAAACGAAGTCCAGATTGAAAAAACGGGATCCATAGGGCTTGCCGACAACAGTAAGAGCATGTGCACACGGCTCTCTATTACACAACTAAATAAGATAGGGCTAGGGTTCTTATTCGAGTCGAATAAGACGAGTATTGGTTATTTATATTCAGCTCTTTTAAAATTGAACTGAGTTCGAGCGGAGCTTAAATATGGACCTAGACTTAAAAATTGCTCATACTCGACTCGTTTAGAAAATGAAAGAGCTCAAGTTGAACTTTTTTTTAGTATTACGTAACTCTATTTGCCTAAAGCATATAAATTAAAGAAAATTTTAGAAATTTAACAAAATTCGAGCGAGTCAAGTTTTAAACTGAGCTTAAAAATGTGCTTATACTCAACTTATTTAAATAAACAAAATCGAGACGAGTTTTTATCGAGTCGAGTCCGAGGCCTGCGTACCTAGTGAGATAGCACTTGCGGGAACGGCATATGTTCTTAGTTCCTACTGATTTTGCAACAGTATTAAGCAGTTCAAGGCATAAAGATAGCTTATTTATTTAAAATCTAATTTTAAATATTTAAAATACATATTTTTTTTTAAAAAAAAATGTATATTGAATAAGATTTAATTTTATCTATCAACACCTATTTTGAATATTTTTGAGTTTGACAAAAAAAATCATAATACTATATAATAATTAAAAAAATGATTAAAAATATGAAGGGTTTTGATATTGTAATATTTTTAATTAATTGCATTTTTCTATTAGTTAATACAATATAGTAATATATATACGTAAGATAAGATTTTAATAAAAAAAAATTTATCCAATTTCACTTAATTAATATAGAAATATATAGTTAACATAATTTTTTTTATCTAAGATATAAGATTAATATAAAAGTTTTAATTAAATATATCTGAAGATTAATATAAAAAATATACTTAGATACTATTATACATTCAAAAGAAATGTTTTTGAGTGTATAATATGGCCCAACGACGTGTCCAATGAGAAAGAGGTGGAGAGAAGTCAATGCTTGTGAATCCTAACTTGTGAAGCAATTCATCAAATTACCATCATTTTTTCAGTTAACTATTCGATCGAGAACTATTCATTCTTTATAATAAAATATGGTTTTTTTTATTCTAATCATTTTACTTTTAATACATTTTTTTAAGTTGAAAAATTTAGTAAATATTAATTTTATATAAATTTATACTTATTATTAATAAGTATAAAATTATTAAAAATAAATAAAATAAGTAAATATTTTATATCCTTTAAAACTTTTAAAAGTATCTCAAAAAGTGAAAAATGTATAATATGAGAGGAATAATACAAGTTTAAGAAAATGTATATCCTAATCCTAACTCACTCAATGTACCTAATCCATACTATTCTATTTTATAACTCCATTTGTTAAGAAAATTAAGAATAACAATAGATGATAGATATTTTGATAGCCCTTGATATAATAAGGATTTAGAAAGATGTAAATGATAAAAAAATATATATAAAAATAATTAGGGATATAGATATACTTTTATTTATTTTATTAAAAAATATTATAATGACATATTTTCATTTACAAAAGAGATCATGATGCCATGATGTATAAGAATTGGAGATTTTTTAAATAATAATAAAAGATAATTTGTAAAAAAAAAAAGATAAATTTTGTCTAATATAGAAAAAAAAAAAAAAGAGGGAGAAGAAATTCCTCAAAAAGAGGAGACTAACCTGAAGGGTGCGGCCAACGCTGACCGGCGTGGCCTCAGCGACGACGACATCACCGATAGCGGCGCTCTTGACGTGGTTGATGCTAAGCTGAACTCCGGCGACTCTCTTGAGTCCGCAGGCCAATTGGGCCCCGTTGCTCGCCAGCGACTCCGCTATCAACGCCGATACTCCGCCGTGCAACACCTTGAACGGCTGCTCTTCAAACCGTTGAATCGATCGATTAATAATTAGTCAACCCAATCAGTTCGATCCATACGCTCTTTACAATTTATTTCTCGATTGAATTGAAACAGCAATAAAAGCGATTGATTTAGCACCTACCTGACAGCATCTAGCGGTGACCGGGAGACGGCCGGAGACCTTATTCGCGGTGATTTCTTCAAACTCGAAGCCGAACAAATGCAGCGGCGCGTCGATTTCCTCCGTCTTCGCCGCCGGGGGCGACGTTGAGGAGGAGGAGGAGGAGGAGGGAGGCGGTTGATCTTCTCGTTGGTGTTTCATCGATCTCGAAGACTCGAACCTCCTTTCCCTCTCTTTGCCGTCTCCTTTTGCGGACAAAAACTGGTTTAGTTTCCACTTACTTCCCAAACCTAAACTCGAACGGTATTAAGATATTTAAGTTTAAATCTATAGATCCTAGAAATTAAAGTATTAAAAAATTGATATTTAATGTGTATTTTTATGATATTTTAGCCTTCTATAATAATAGAATTTATTTATTGTAAGAAATCATCAAATGCGAAATTGTTTTATTTTAATATTTTTAGAGTTACTTTATACAAAAACATGATTTTTTTTAATTGATTCATGCACTATTATTTTAAGTTTTGGATATTATAATATTTCCAATATTTATTGAAATGTATATCGGTATTAAGATTAATATATACCAATCATATTATTATCACTTACTTTTTGCGAGAAAATTGTTTATCAATGTTTTCTTCTTTAGGAAAAACAAGCATGCCGATTTCATATTTTGCCCTCTTTTGACCTTTTGATATATACTATAAAAAGACTTTATAAAAAGAATATACCATGAAAATTATGTGTCGCCAATTTTTTTTTATCTACAATGTTCCTTGCTACTTTTTCTACAATCAACGGGGCGATATAATAATTTTCATGGTATAAACAAAAATGGAATATTTTTAGTGTCAGTATATGGAAGATCCAGATGAATAGATGTCCAGGTTAGACATTTTTTCCTACCTCTTCTTCTTCATAGAGACGTCCTTTGCAAATGTGTCTCGATTGGGTAACTTTGCCACAAATAAGATCGTACATCTTTATTAGGTTACCTATGAGCAAATGAGTTCACTCTCCTTTGGAACAACCCCTTATATTGGTCTCCTCTCACCCTCAAGATAAAAAAAAAAGATTAAAATTAAAAAAAAAAAAATAAAGGGTGGGATTTTGTGAGAAAAGATAGAGAGACAGTTAGAGTTTTGTGACAGTGGGTCTACACTAACCTGTGAGTATAATATATTGAATAACTCAAGCCTCTTATATCTCATCTATCTATATTTTATATCTTAATTTAGAAGAATTTTGATGATGTGTCAACACCTCCTTAATTTAAGGTTTTTCAACTAATCACAATTTTCTCTTATTATTTTTTTCCCTCTTCATTCTTTCTTACATTTACATTTTTTTCCTTTTAGTTTTTTTACCTATTTACTAATCATTGGGTTTAATTGAAAGTATTGAATTAAATCTAATGTCTACTATGTATGTATGTATGTATGCATGTATGCATGCATGTATGCATGCATGCATGCATGTATGCATGTATGTATGTATGTATGCATGTATGTATGTGTGTGTGCGCGCGCGCGTGTGTGTATATATATATAGGGGTGCGCTCCGGTGAACACCAAAATTGCGGTAAAAACCTGTGAGGACCGACTTTTTAGCCTTATTCACTAGCTTTATAGCCCGATTTTGAATAGAACCGATATATAAAGTCACATATTTTAACCCGGTTCTGAATAAAACCGAGCTATAAAGTCACTAATGTAATTTTAAAACATGAGTTTTCAGCACAGTTTTTAGGTTTAACCGAGATATAAAGTCATGTGTAATTTTAAAACTGGAGTTTTTAGCACGGTTTTTAGGTTGAAATGAGTTGTAAAGTCACTGTGTAATTGAGGTTTTTAGCACGGGTTTCAAATAAACCAAGCTATAAAGTAATCCTCACGGTTTTTACCACAATATGAGGTTTTCACCAGAGTCAATCCCTATATATATATATATATCAATATCATATCTTAATTTAAAACCTTTTTATGAAGCATAACTTTATGATAAACATTTTTATCATTTTCTTATAGATTTTAAGTCTACTTTCATTATGTTATCATAACTTTTATTAATATTTTATAATATTAATTTATTATGTTATTTTTTTTATTAAAAATCACACAATGACGCAGGGATTGTACTAGTTTGAATAATTTCGAAAGACAAAGGACTTAGTTCTAACGCTTTTGAATTCTTCCCTTTTCCTAAAAAAAATGGAGATTTTTATTTTTTTTGGGTGGAGAGACTAAAATGGGATTTGATTGCATATATCTTATATGTAGCACGTTGACCATTATTGATTAAGTAAAACATTAGTTTATATAGTAATAATTGTAGGAACAAAATACAAAATTTAAAATTAAAACCTTACATTTGCTATAATAACTTTGTTTCAATAACCGGGCCCTTCAACTGTAAAGCCTTTGAGGCCCAAACTCTGAAGCCCATTTCCTACATATCTGTTGGGCCTCAGAAAATTTGCATTTGATTGGCCCAATATGCTCTACCAAGTCTCTTGGGTTTCATAATGTGTACTGAGGACTCACAAAAGACATCTCAATTCAAGGTAGGAATGGACTGTGCTTTATGAAGTTGTGAAGGTGTTGCAATTGGAATGGGAGTAGGAGCACCAAAGCGAAGGCGACAATGGTAGGAAGTGCACCACTTCCATATACGTTGTGATGTGAACGAATCCCCGTCGGGCCGCGGGTGAGGGGCGTCCAGGGTGAGATATTTCACCTTTTGGAGCAAGAGATGTGAATATATGAGCTACTCTTCATATATATTATCGCTAGTGTAGGCCGCGTTCCGTGCGGTGAGAATACATTGATACAATATTATAAATAATATAGATATATTTCAATAAATAATAATAATATAAATATAAATAAATTTTCCACCAAAAAATAATATAGATATAAATAAAATTAGTTCGGTAGAATATATATATATATATAATCTAAATATCTTTTATTTAGATTCTCTCAAAATATAAATAAAATTCACATTTATAAGGTATTTTTTTCCTAATCTATCATTAATTAAATCACGTGTAATTTAATAGATAGTTGATTTTTAAAAATATTTTAATATTTTTTTATTAAATATGTAGTATATATTTATTATATTAGTTTACTAAAATATCTATGCACTGATGGATTGTGGCTATATATTATGGCTACATAATATTTTAATAATTTATTTTGGCCTCAAAAAAGAATATAGATATAAATAAAATAATAATTATTAAATAATTAGTTTTAATATAAATAATAATTTCCACCAAAAAATATTCTAGATATAAATAAAATAGCACCTATTAAATACTATATATTTATCTATATATGTTTTTGGTAAGTGTGATCATAAAATATTTTTTAATTTATATTTTTGTCAATTAACTAAAATACATATAGATAGATAGATTGTAGCTTATACAACTTTTTATAAATGATGACAACATATTATTTTATTAATTTTTTCTAAAATCAACCACAACGTGTCGTTTAGGATGTTATGTATCGGTTTTAGTATATGTATATAGAATATAGATATAGATTGATAGATATATTGGTTATGAGCTTATGTGTTGAACTTGGACTAACCCGTGATATGCTTTACACACATGTGCATCCCAACCAACATTATGTGCTTTTACATATATAAAGCTTATACACTTGTTTGAAACATAATTTTCGGCCCTAGAAAAATCAAATTCGTTTCCCAAAATTGGATGATTGAGATTCATTCTTAATTAGTTCTCTTTCCTATCTCCTGTTTCACCCGAATCTATCCTACATGCGCGTATATAGGTAATTGATTTCACTTGAACTAAGTTAATTTATATATTCAGCTAAACTCTTGACTTAAATCATCTAATTTATTATTCATAATAAATGTCATTTTAAGGAGGTAAATTTTTTTATAAAATATTATTTTTTATATGTTTTTTTATATTAAATTCATACTTATTACCAACTATGAAATTATTAAAAAAAAATATTTTATTTTTTTTAATATAAATTCATAACCAACTATGAAATTATTAAAAAATAATATTTTTAACTTGTACAAAAATTAAAACGACATTTAATTTGAGATAGAAGGTACAAACAATTAACCGGACAATTTGTTCTTGAGAAACTAGGAACTTGATAATATATAGTTTTTGAATCCAAATATATACCCAAAAGGCCCTATTGACTAAGCTTGATAGATTCACTTCATTTTAATATATATGGAATTGGAACCAAAAAATATATAATTATATGTGTGCTATCTAGAAAATTTTGACAAACATATTAATTAGATATTAGGTAAGAGTAACTTGACAACTACGTACTTAAACTTTGATTAACTCGAATTTAAATAAAGAACCAAACGTGCCAAATTATTAGCTTCTCTAATCCAAGCTAGGAATATTCCTCAATAGAAAGAACTCAATTACAAAAGAATAATTTCCAGTCCCTAAAGCATGTTTAGCAACAATTTTCAATGCGACTTTAAAGGGTATAACTCAAGTAAAATAAGATTTTAACTTATTTAACCTATTTATAATTTTTTTTATCAGCAATTTAATCTAAATTTCAATTTTAATATAAATTATAATATTAACTAGATTAATCATTTATATGCGAAACATAACCCTCGATTCAACATATGCGGATTAATCAACTGTCAGCTTTAATTTCTTCTTTAATTAGCCTAACCTTTATTCAATATTCATGAAAGCTCAGTGTACAATAGTATAAAAAATTAGAGTGGAGAAATACCTAAACTGTTGGAAATTAAGTTAATTAAGACTAATTTATTACTATACCAAACATATATGTCAATTAAGTTGGTAATTTTTATTTAGAGTAAATTACAGAAAACCGCCCATTATATACTATTTTTTTCACTTAGCCACCTGCTAAATTTCTAATCACACAAAATCACCCGTTAAATATAATTTATTAACAAATCCCCACTCTAGCAAAAACATCCATCAAAATATCAATAAAAATGACTAATTTACCCTCATTTTAATCAAATTTTCTTTTCATAACCATTGAAACACCTTACACTTATAATTAACTGAAAATAAAAAATATTTTTTTTATCCCACATTCATAATTCATACACCAATTAAGACCTTGAATTGACAAAATTCTAGTAAATACGTATCTAATATGTACAAATACGGATGTGCAATCCCTAAAAAGAGTATATTGGTCATTTGCAATATTTTTTTTGAATAAATCTTGACATAATTTTATCATGGGTGGTGATTTATTATCAAGTTGTATTTAATGGGTGATTTTATATAATTTTTAATTTAATAGGTAGTTAACTGAAAAACGTGATATTCAGTGGATAATTTTACGTAATTGCCCTTCTATAAAAGTAGCCGTAAAATTACATTTAAAAAATAACGAGAAAAAGTAGCAGTTGTCTTAAGTAAAGCAAATACTCCGTTCGGCAAAACTTGTCGTTTACTATTCATGTACGCTTTTTTATAATGATAAAAACTATATAAAATATTCATTTTTTTTAAAATTTTTTTTAGCAAGTTTGTACTTATTAATAATAACTACGAAATTGTTAAAAAAATTATTAAAAAAACTAGATATTTTATATAGTTTTTATCTCCTAAAAAAGTGTGTGTGAATAGTAAAACGTCGAGTTTTGCCGAACGGATGTAGTAGTATTTAATTTTAGTTTTTAGGATAGACGTGTTGCCCTAACTTGTACGTTAATTGAATAATTGAGTACTTGATAGCTGCTACTTTATTCATATCAAAAAGTGATTTTTATTTACATTTAATTTAATTAAGATGCTTAAAAGCTAGACAGCTTGATGCCTCTGCTATTGGCCGAGGATGTAGCTTCAACAAGGAAGCATATAGTAGCTTATTTGAATAATTGAATACTTGATAGTTGCCACTTTATTCATATTTATAACTTAATTATTTAACTAAGCTTAAACTCAAAGCAAAAGCATATATCTTGAACAAGCTAGGAAGCTGCGTAAAATAAAAAAGTCTTGCAATTTTTTTTTACAAAGAGTGTTAATAAAATAAAAGTAAAGACTACTCTGATCTCAAGTATCGGCTATAAAGCGATATGTAATTAGTAAAAAGATACCATTTTAAAACTAATTGACAATTGCAGTTGAAATAGTTTATTTTTTAGATGCAGATCAAGTACTCCGCCGTACTCGATCTATCAATTAATCTCCAAACTAGGTGCGATAGTTTGGAGATTGATAGAGTACAACAAAGTAGAGAGACCAAAGAAAAGTTAGAGAGAGATGATTAGACAAAATTTTGCTCTTCTAATCTTAAGGAGATCGAGCATAGTTAGGGTAGGACGCAATGGATGAGCTTCATACATGTTAGAGAGAGTTAGGTTGGGCCTCAGATGAGTGACAGAGATCGTATCATTTTCCCTCGTTCTCATACCATGCATTTTTTCAATCTCCTTTATTATACCGTTTGTTATACTTTTCTCTCTGGTTATGCTATGGATTTATGTAAGTGTTTGGACTACGTCCTAAAAAACACTCTCTCGACGTGGTTGGGAAAAGAGTTGCGTACGCAGCGTACACCAGGATATCATTTCAATTATTTATTTATTGGAGTCAAATCTCTTTATTTTTTATTAAAACAATTTATTTATTTATACAATTTTTAAGTAGAAGATAGTATATTGATCAGCGTGAACGAAACACAATTGAAGCAGATGAAAGAAAAAGGTATCCACCTTTCAAAACATGCTCTCATAAATGTGTACACATTGCTATCTTTATACACTCTGAGTTCGTCTCTGAACGTACTTTTGGACTCATTATTTTAGATCTTCAAAGGATTAGATTTCTCAGGAATATACATTATTTTAAACCAAAGTTTTTAGATTCCATTAACGTTGTTTTAGTCAACATATTGAGAAAAAAATTATCTTGAACCAATCCAAGTACTTCTAAAGACTAAATTAAAATGTGCTATTGAACTTCACAATGAAATTAACTAATTAATTAGACTATTAATTAAACCACCGATTGGAATAATCCAACAAATATAAGATATGTATTTGTACAAATTAGACTATAAATGACCAAATTTTATACTCTATTCGAATCACAATATATAAGTATTAATTAATCGATAATAAAATATCTTAGAATGAAAATTACTTGATAAATGTTGTAAGTTTTTGTAAACTCTTGTGGCTCAAACTAAACAACCCAAAAAGATGAAAGAAATGCGCACATTTAAGTTTTGTTAATTAGTTTTTGAAGCACTTTTTTCTGTATTGATTATCTAGCTAGATTCGTTATCTAAATAGTCCATACATTGCATAAACCAAATTCAGATATAATTCAAAGTTATGAATTAATTAATTAGGTACGTGCATTGCATTGTGACATTATAATATATTTAATTTAATTTGTAAGTTTGAAAATTAACCTATATTGTGTAGAGAAGGCAGGTACGTCCCTACACGTTCCTTTATTCCTTTTTAAAGCCTGATCATTCAAAGAAAGAAAAAGAAACCAAGTAAAAATATAATAAGGTAGCCTTAGCCTATTTGGAATATTACTTGAATTAAATTAACATTATGTCTAAACAAATGACTTTAGAAATGCAAATAATCACTTAAAAGATCACACACTCACGCTATTATAAGGAATTGAGGCGGTAAATATTTAAATAAAAATAAAAATTTACCAATACATAGGCATATCTTGTCTTCTGACTAGCTAGCTAGTTAAAAAAAATATATACTCCATCAGTTTCAAAATATACTTCGTATCATTTAACTTTTCACCACGCTTTTTTTAAAAACTAAAACTCTATAAAATATCAATTTTTTATTTAATTTTTTAAAATAATTTTATACTCATTGCTATGAGTATGGATTTATATAAAAAACATTTTATTAAAATATTTTATTTAAATTACCTTTATAGTCCTTAACCTTTACCTCTAACTTGTTTCATTTTGGTCCCCAACCTTTGAAACATTTCAAAATAGCCTTCAACCTTTCTATCTCTTTCATTTTAATCCTTAAGCTTCCAAACATTGCAAAACAATGCCACACTTAATATTTTTATTCATTTTGGCCCCCGATTTTAAAAATATTGTTAGACATGATTACCAAAAACCAACTAAAATTTATCGTAATGTGTATAAAATTATTTATACAAAGAAAAAGTACATAAAATCATATCAACTCTATTAGTTTGATTAAAAAAACACTTGGACTCTTTTAGACTTTTAGTGTTTAAATTCATAAGATTTGGTATAATTTTACTTTTAGTACTATTTTTATTGATTGGACGTAATTTTATTCTTACTTCTACCTCCGTTCAGAAACAAATGTCATTTGACTTTTTAGCATGTTTTTAAGGAGCTATTTTTTTTTATAAAATATCAACTTTTTATTATTTTTATATAATTTTATACTCATTAGTAATAAGTCTGAATAATTTTACCTTAACTACACCAAATCTTGTGAATTTAAACACTAGAAGAGTCCGTTTTTTAATTAAAATAATAGAGTTGATGATTTTATGTACTTTTTCTTTGTATAAATGATTTTATATACATTGTGATAAATTTTGGGTAGTTTTTTGTAATTATACCTAATAATGTACGTATTTTAAAATCAGGGACTAAAACAAATAAGAAATGTAAGCTACTTGGGGAATTTTTTGCAATATTTGAAAGTTTAAGAACTAAAATGAAATGAGATGGAGAGTTGAGGACTATTTTTAAATGTTTCAAAAGTTAGAGACTAAAATAAAACAATTGGTAAGCCCCCCTTTTTTGCCCTCTTACCAATAGTTGTGGACTCTGCTTTCAAGTTTGTTAGAACATATATAAAATGTTAAAGAGAAAAGAGTTGTTTTGAGGTCTTTAAAGGACATTGATAGAGTTTGGCACATTCAAAGACTACCAACTACAAACAACATAAAAATATTAATACTGTAAATACCATATATTCTTCCTACCCTAACTATCTTTTCCCAAACTAGCTTGCCAATTAGGTCAATTGTTTTTTGCCAAAAAGCAAGGGACCTTAACACTTATACCTTTTCCAAGATTTACCACCATTTACTTCTTTTGTACCTTGTCATTTCCATCCCTCTCAACCATCCATTCACACCATACAAATTGCAACTCACCCACCCACACCCATATATATATGACCACCCCCTCATCAACAAAATCAATCAAACAAACCACAACAACAAACTAAAGCACACAACAAAGTTACATATAGGAGAGAAAATGGGCAAGTCGAATCAGAAAAAATCATCTTCCATATTCAGCATGTTCACGGCATGCTGTTCTGGTGGAAGTGGGCGAGGTGATGGATGGGAAGATCAATACGACCAGTACTATGCGAGGAGTTGGGTAAGTGACGAGGATAGGAGGAACTGGGTGGCTGAGCGTAGGATCAACGAAAGAGCCGATGAGTTCATCGCCAAGTTCCACAAGTCTAGGGTTTATGAGTCTGAATCTGTTGTTGTCTAGGTAAGCTTGTGCTTGCTTTGTTGATCAAGTTGTAATTGTAAGACCTCCCTTTTTTTTCTTTTCTTTTCTTTTCTTTTTTATTTTCCTTTTTCTTGGGTGAAGGTTGTTCTTTATTTTTCATATATGCATGGTTTAACTAGTGAAGGTGTGTTGTAAAGATAATGCAGCTTATGAATCAAAGCCTAAAAGGCAGTAAATAAAATATAACATTATATAGATTCTCGTATCTTTAGTTGTTTACTATATATCAATTGATTGTTTTGAGTTGTTTCTTACAAACTATATATAAATCACCGGTTTGGGAAAATTAAAGCATGTTGTGTTTTAAATTATAAAACTTGTGAGTTTTTATTAATATTACCTCAAAGCGTTTTATTTGCACCAGATCGAAAGAATCGATAATAATCTCATTATAATTCAAATATTTAGATTTAATTGTCTAATCCCCAAATTATCTACCTTGGTGAGTGTGTTTTAATTGTCAAAATATGAATTCGAACATAATATATTGTCTAAAAAATGCATAATTAATATATTTATATAGCGGGGTATCTCATATATATGTATTTTCATTTTTCGTTGTCCACCTTGCAAAAATTGGAGGAAGAATTAATACTGTAAAAGTTGGTAAAGATTTAAATCAAAATTTGAAAAGTATAAAATAATATTAGGCATGTACGTACAAGTGTATAACGTACGTACGTACAATCCAAGATTAATGGAGGGAGACGTGACTTTTTTTTTAAAAAAAAAATTAAATTATAAGTATATATGTAAGGTTTTTATTATGCTACTACAATTCACCCGCCGTGACGCGATTTTTTAAACTAAAATCTTAATAATATAAAAACTTATTAAGATATAAGTCATAAAAATCTTTACCATATATGTATCTTATAAATATCTCAAAAAATGATTTTTTTTTAAAAATCTCATGTAAAAGTATAATACATAAATATAGATATTTATATCACTTAATAATAATAATAATAATAATAATAATAATAATAATAATAATAATAATAATAATCATAATATCATTGTAACTTTGTTTAAATTGACATAACCAATATAAAAAAATATTGGTTATGCCACATCATCAAAAAAACTTATATATTAAGTAGTATATATAAATTAGATATTTATAGTTAGTAAATGTGATAAAAGAAAAAATGTAATTTTTTTGAAAAGACAAAAGGAGGAAGAAAAAAATAATTAAAAAAAATAAAGTTGAGTTAAGTCCAATTAGTTATATTAGATTGAATTTAATATTTTGAATTAAGTCCAATAGTTAATAAATATGTTAAAAATAAAAGAAAGAATGTGATTGATTTAAAAGGATAAAGGAAAGAATAAAAATAATAATTAAAGGAAATAAATAATTAAAAAAGAGCAAAAAAATTGATTGGTGGAAGGGAGAGAATTAAGAAGAAGTTGACACGTAAGCTTTAAGTATTCTAAATAAGGACTCGTTTGGTTTAAATTTAAAAAATGTAAAGGGAAAGGAAATGAATGTAGTGTATTTATAGTTTAAAATACATTGTTAAAAAGTTTAATCATTACCTTATTCTCCCAACTTTTCATACAAAATTGGTTTTGTTCCTTCTTATTTCATTACTCATTTGTACAAGGGATAACCATATCCCCTATATGTCTCTAATCATTACTCATCCTATCTTATTTTTCATACAAAAATTGCATTTTTGAATTCTCGTATATATATTTTATACAATTTTTTTCATTCCGTTATCTTGCATGCTCATACCAAACGAGCTCTAAGAGTATATATAGATACCTTACGGTGTGTTTGAATTTAAAAAATAACCAAGTATAATGTCATTTATTTTACTTTATTTTATTATACAATTAAAAAAACTAATAAAAATTGTGATAATCTATTAATTCATGTAACTAAATACTCATATAATCGAGATAAAAGGATTGCATCATAATTCATATATTTTGAAATCCAACCACACACTAGCTTGTAAATTTGCAGGATGACTCAAAGACATATCGGGATAGTGTTGGAATTGTCTCTCATCGAAAATATTGAGATATTATAACAATATATAATCTTGGTAGACTACTCCTCTCATTGTCAATTGCTTTTGAGATGAAACATTTGTATATTGTTTGTGTCTCCTGTATGTAGGCTCGCACATGACACACGGCCTCCCTCCAACTTATCTTGACCCCACCGAATCCAGACGAGTTCAGCTAGTATCGGTCTAGGCTTCGAATTAGTGCCTCACTGCCTTGTTGACATGTGCATGAGATAACTGAAAAATATGGGGTTGTATGTTATTCATGTCTTTCGTATGTGGATCCGCACACGACTTCTTTCCAACTTGTCTTGACCCGGCCCAGCCGAGTTTAACGGATACAGTCGAGCCGAGTTGATACCTTCCATATTAATTTGTTAAAAAAAAAAGAGAGTTAAATGTACGTGTGTAGGATGAACGTGAAAAATGGTGCGAAAGTAACATTAAGATAATAGTATGATGTTACGAAATATTATGAAAAATAAAGACTATAATGTTAAGATAGAGAACAGGCCGGTATGTTAGCTAGGTAATATTTTTTTTCTAATATATAATGTGGAAGTAACATTACTAGACAACTTTAATCAGTGTAATTAAGATCTCCAATACTCAACTGCGGTCTCATTATTTTGTGACGTTTGACGTCATTTTTTTTTGTCTATTTTGTCTCCTGCATGTAGGTTCGCACGTTCGTCTGAAATTATGTGTTTGTTATTATTGTATTGCATTATATCTTTTAATTTTACATTGTAGATTTGACGGTTCGTTATCTGCCAATTTTATCGGTTTCTCGAGATATCAGATATGTCATCCTCAAATTGCTTTCCTAATAAAAAGAAGATATTCAATAGTACACAAGACATGTTTGGGTTTAAGGGACCATGGTTTTATATAGACTCCTATTTAATTAAAGGACGATTTTGTAAAAGTAGCAATGGTTTTCCAAAACTAATTGCATCAACTAGCTTGGTCGCTAGGTAGCCTCTTTTAAATATTAATTGGAATAAATTATCGCCTAGATTGTTTTTGAAAAAGTGTACTACAATACACAAATGTGTGTATGCACGAATTTAAAATATCTAATTCATAATTCTAGTAGGTAAAAAATAATAATTTGTTGTTATAGCTGAGTATCAATGATAATATAATCAAGTACATATGTGGTTTCGTTCCAATTTTAGCTTATTTCTGGTTGTGGGTGTTTTTTGCTGAGATCTCTTGTATTCGGGTTTTCTTTTGTATTTAGCTTATTTCTGGTTATATCATGACGGTTTGCCCGTCTGTCGATTTCTTTCGGCCTCTCGTTTTCCCAGATTTCTGTTGTTATCTGGGATTTCGAATTATTTCCTTTTAAAAAAAAAAGTACATATGTGGTTTTAAAATATAAGAAAATTGCATTCATTGCAATATTTTAAATGTTGGTATGGATGTTAAATTATTAGTATTTATCGATCATAATAAGAAATAATGAAAATATCATTAGTAATCAAGTGTTTTATGCATATATTCACAAAATGGTTGTAAAAACATTTGATACAACTTTCTAAAGGTATAATCACCTCTATTTGTTCATTTGATATTATGAAAATTAAACCAAAGATAGTTAAAAAATGTTATTTCATATGGAAATTATTAAGCCTTTGGATTAATTTGATTAATTTTTTTATTGGGTATCATATTTTTAAAGAGTAGGTCAGCGACACATCATGAGTATTTTTTTTAAAAGGAAATAATTCAAAATCCCAAATAACAACATAAATCCGGGAAGTCGAGGGGCCGAGAGGAATCTTCAGACGGGCTAACCGTCATGAAACAACCAGAAATAAAAATACACAATGAGAGAACCCGAATACAAACGATCATGGCGAAGGAGACCAACAGAGAGACGATCGAAAGACATCGAGCGGAGGCTGTGAATGTCGAGAACATGAGAAAGTCGATGGACTGACACATCTTGAGTATAAAATAAGAAGTTTGATTGAGGAAGATTTTTCAAAATTAAATTATTTTAATTTTTTTTCAATTACTCCACTAAGGTCGATGTAATGATAATTTTTCTAAATCAATATTTTTATGGATATATAATAGAACAAGCGTTCTCTTTATACAACGAACAAACAAGAATTCATCATCAAAACTATACACTTTCTAGCTTCTACCTATTTTTAAATTTATTTCAAACAAGGGTTCCAAACCCCAAATTACAAAGCTACACTTGGTTTATACGACGTGGTTTAATTTGCATGTGTGACTAGCCTTTTCGTTTTTTGATTGGAAAGATTTGAGGGAGGAAACCCTATCTTGATAGCATCTTTGCTGATAAGGTCGTGAACACTGTCCAGATGGCACATGTGTGACTAGCTTATGCTTTGTATTAGCGCATTTGAGCTCCGTCGACATGGAATGACCCATTTTTTTTGCCTTGTATCAATGCACGAGCTCGAAGTAATTTGGTATATGTGAATGAGGGATAGTTCCCCAGGTGCCTCATCATGACGGGAATATATTTGTTTAAAGCGCGCACTTGAACCCTTCAGCTGAAACTCAAGATCGACCTCAAATGGTTATATACAGTGGCGGATCCAAAAAAAATTTAGAGACTAAACATGTTTGAGATTTTTTTTTTGCATTTATATATGAAAATTTATATTAAAACAGACCTTAAATTTATAATTTAAATATTCATTTTTTAGTAGAAAAATTTCACCAAACAAACCAACTAGTGGAAGTGGTTTGCAACTGTTCCTTCGTTAGATGTTCATAATTTTTTAATCGAAAGTCGGATTGCAACTAATATATATCAAATCAAAACTATCGGAGTGGCAATACCCCTGCTCAATTTTTATTTGATTTCCACCTCTATTACTCTAAAAAAATCCAATCAATGTCCAAAGACTTAAACACAACACCTTTTTTTCTCTAACAAATTTATACTATGTTACAAGCTTTCCACATCTACAGGTATATATATGTGTTAGTTATCAGTTTTCAATTTTTCATATTTCAACTAAGAAAAATATTATGAGTAATATATCGGGTATACTATATAGTTGTTTATTACTCACAGTTAGTGATCGATTATATTGTTACATATATACCTGTAGATGTGGACTGTACTTTAAAGCTTGTAACATATAAATTTGTTAGAGAAAAAAGGTGTTGTGTTTAAGTCTTTGGACATTGATTGGATTTTTTTAGGTGCGAATTGATTGAATTAATATATATGGCACAATCAAAGATTACCAACTACAACAAGTAAAAATATAGAAAAAAGAACAATATATATTATATTCTTTCTATACATTACCTTTTTTCCCAACTAGTTTTCACAGGACAATTTTAATTTGCCAAAAAACAAGGGACATTAACAAGTTGTACCTTCTACAAGCTTCACCACCATTTGCTCCTTTTGTACCTTTGTCATTTCCATCCCTCTCAACCATCCATTCACTCCATTCAAATTCCAACTCACCTCCCAACAACCATATATATAAATCGACCTCTCGATCGATCGATCAACAAGCCAATTCAAGCAAAAAAAACACAAGAAAAGAGAGTGAAAAAAGAGTGAAAGAGAGAGTGAAATGGGCAAGTCGAGTCGAAGAAGATCATCCTCCATGTTTAGCATGTTTTCAGGGTGTTTTTCGGGTGGGAGTGGGCGAGGTGATGCATGGGAAGACCAAGCCGACGCACATGTGAGGAGTTGGACAAGCGACGAGGATCGGAAGTACTGGGTAGCTGACCGAAGGATCAACCAAAGAGCCGATGAGTTCATCGTCAAGTTCCATAGGTCTAGGGTTTATGAGTCTGAAGCTGTCCTCGTCTAGCTTGCTTGGTGATTAGTTAATTAATTTGGATTAATGGGTAAGAATAAGACTTTTATTTTTCTTTTTCATTTTTCTCAATGGTTCTTTATTTTTCATGGGTTTAAGTAGTGATCAAAGTGTGTGTGTTGTAAATATAGTGCAGCTTATGAATTAAAGCCAACAAATTTGGATATATACATTTGCATTAGTTGTTTGAAAGCATAATATATGTTTCTTACAATCCATGAGAGACCGGCTTTGTCATTAATTAATTAACTAATTAATGAAAAAGACGAAAATCAGATTTTTGAAATTATTAAACAACTATATATATATATATATATATATATATATATATATTGCGCGAATAAACTTCAGGCTGGTAGTGTACGTTTAATTAGTGGCGCAAACTTTACAATGAAAATAAAATGAATTTTGAGAAGTAGCTAAAAACTAACAAGTATATATGTACTAATATTTGACTATTATCCATGTTTGATGAAAACATTACGTACAATCATGTTATTTGGTTCATTATATAATACGTTGAGCTCAACTTTTAAATGATATAGGTTTTTTTTTAATCTAGTATCCATAATTTAATTGATTATGCCCTTAGGATATCCGGCCGCCACATGTTTTGGTTCGGTATCTAGTCGATTCAAAATTTAATTTGTGAAAAATCCAATGTTGTAGCCATCTTTTGAGTCGGTATCCGGGTTCTTTGTGAGATTGGAATAGGTGTCGAGGATGCTGATCAATAGATCTTTGGAGATAGTGTTGTAGATCCATTGGAGAACTATGTTGTCGAGTTGAGCGAAGAGATCATCGTCTTCGGAAGTCACGATCGACGGTGGAATCAATATGATGGAGGATTTTATGAGCCTTCACATGTGTCTTGAAGAGGTGAGACCATGTTGTATAGGAACTAGAGTCTTGATCAAGGATGATCGGGATGCAGTTTTTGATGTTGGAGATTGTGAGGGCGGAGTGGAAGGGAGGCTTGGGATTGTCGGCCATGGTGCCGAGAGGGACAGAGGTGGTGGAAGAGAGGGAGGGCAGCGGCGGCGGTAGGAGGCCGGCGGCGGTGAGGGGAGAGGTAGGATCAAATTAGGGTTCCGTGAGGAAGAAAGGGTGATACCATGTAGAAACGTATGATTGATGTAAAATCCTCCTTAGGGTTTCATTCCTCGTCATATCAAAAAATATATATATATTACAAGTGAGCAAGATTGGGCTTTTAGGCCCATACACTATACAATATATGAATATGTAATCTATCAGTTCCAACCCAAAACATTGAGAAAACTTTCCTTTTTTGATCTGGATGTGTATTTTATGGGATCTATCTATATTGTTTATTTTATGATATATATTTTAATCTTGTTAGTCCTATAAATTTATTAGATTAGTTAGGTTTTAGGGGCAATCGATCCATTTCAGTTCAATTCAATACCATCAATTTAGACAATTATATATAGTTTTAGACGTTTTCAGAGATTTCAGAGATTGTTTTGTCAGATTCCAAGATAAGTCTTTTTAATCTAAGTTATTATACTTTCCATGATGATTTTGTTTGAAATTATGTTTGGATAAGGGTTTGGGGTGCTTCCAACCAAGATATGTGCATGCATTATGATGCATTATGATTGTATGAATAAATTCTATTCTTTATTTGATTTAATCCTTGCGTACTTAATCCGATTGATTGATATTAGTTAGAATCATTTTGATATTCAACATGTAAAAATTGCAAATAGAGATTGGATAAATAGATAAAGTTTATGACTTTATTAGAAAACTATCGTTAAACTTGAGAACTGTTTATGAGCAATCTATTTAATTCTCTTGAGTAATAATAATAAACTATCGTAGATAACTTAGTTTAAGTTTGAATTGGTTATGCGGATCGCGCATGCGAATATTTGATCGATTTGCTTGCTAGGGGCTAAGGCCGCTAAGCTAGTGCTTAAAGGTTCAACTTGATTAATTCTTCATTGAATTGGTCATATTTATTAAACTTATATTCACTGGTTGAGGTTATACAATTGATATTCACACAGTCCTTATGAATTCGACACTCGATTACAATCGATACCATACACTTGTGATGTTGCACCATTATCGAGGATTAACTCTGATAAGAGAATGAGATGCTAGACCCGTCTTTGGGTTAGCTAATAAGAGAATGAAATTTTTGACCTGTCTTTGAGCAAGCTAAAAAGAGATTGAGATGTTTAACTCGTTTCAAGTACGTATGTCAATTAAACTAGACTAGTTGCATTTGAGGGAACGTATTGGGAATAATAGACCCATTTCACATTGGTTTGGGGAGTACATCAAATACCAAAATATAAGGGATGGTGAAACTCCTACACATATGGATTAAACTTTTGTGTTAGAATGGTGATTCACGACCTTATTATAAAAAATAAAATAAATCTTACACGACTTCCATTTCCAATCGACCGGGATTCTCGGAACTTAACGCATACATACATGTTGCCGTGGACTTACTTTCAACTTTCAAGCTTGTTATAATATTATACTAACATATATAAAAATGTTAGAGAAAAAAGATTTGTGTGTTCAAGTCTTTGGACATTGATTGAATTTGGCACATATATTCAATTCAAAGACTACCAACTACAACTAAAAAATATAAAAAGAACAATATATATTCTTCCTATACATTACCTTTTTCCCTAGTAGCTTTGTAAAAATAGGTCAATTTTAATTTGGCAAAAAGCAAGGGACATTAACACTTATACCTTCTCCAAGCTTCACCACCATTTGCGCCGTTTATACCTTGTCATTTCCATCCCTCTCAACCATCCATTCACTCCATTCAAATTCCAACTCACCTCCCAACAACCATCTATATAAATCGCCCTCTCGATCGATCGATCAACAAGCCGATTCAAGCAAACAACCACAAGAAAAGAGAGTAAAAAAAGAGTGAAAGGAGCTAGAGAGTGAAAATGGGCAAGTCAAGTCGGAGAAGATCATCCTCCATGTTTAGCATGTTTTCAGGGTGTTTTTCGGGTGGGAGTGGGCGAGGCGATACATGGGAGGACCAAGCCGATGGATATGTGAGGAGTTGGACAAGCGATGAGGATCGGAAGTACTGGGTAGCTGACCGAAGGATCAACCAAAGAGCAGATGAATTCATCATCAAGTTCCATAGGTCTAGGGTTTATGAGTCTGAAGCTGTCCTCGTTTAGCTTGCTTGATGGAGCTTGCTTTGGTGATTACTTAATTTGTAAATTTGTAATGGCATGGGTAAGACTTTTATTGTTTCCTTTTACTTTGTCAACTGGGGTTCTTTATTTTTAATGGGTTTAAGTAGTGATCAAATTAAGTGTGTGTTGTAAAAAGATAGTGCAGCTTATGAATTAAAGCCAAGCACAAGGCAGTAAATAAAATCATGGATTTGTATATAACTAATTTGGTTGTTCGAAAGCATGTTTAATTCTTATCAGAGACCAGCTTTATCGATGAAAAAGTCGCATTCAATAAAATGATATTTTTTTTTATCTTAGTCCAGTTCGATCGACTCAATCGCTCTACTTCTGGATCGGATACTATGTGATCCATTTAAGGGTTGACTCTTCTACTCATAAGCGACTCCATGTTTCCAAAAGAATTCGAAATTTGAACCACTTAGCATGGATGTTTCCTTAATTCAAATGTGGATAAGCATCATAATAAAATCGGATTTTAAAAATGTTAAACAACTATATGTAGGAAAAAGTTTTTCTTATCGAAATTCTTAATTAACCTATCCTGAGGGAATGTTAATTAAATTATGGATACTAACAAGCACCTATAAGGCTATAAGGTATTAGTTGAAACGTATTATATTAATTAATGAACACAGTCAACACGCCATGAATTTAACAGAGTAATCAGTGTTACTATCATAATTGTACGGAGTTGGAATTTGGTTGTCTCATATCGATAATATAAAGAATGCTTGAATATCATATAAGGTTGAAGGGCTACTCTTTTTATTGCTAATTGGTTTTGAGATGAAACCTCGTTGGGTTTATGTGTTGTTTGAATCTCCCGTATGTGGGCCCGCACACACGACCTCTCCCTCCAGCGTCTTGACCCCACCGGGCCCAGCCGTGTTAACATGGTATCAGAGCCACATTGGTAATATAGAGAATATAAGGTTGAAGGATTACTCCTCTCATTGCCAATTGATTTTGAGCTGGAACCCCGTTGGGTTTATGTGTTGTTCGAGTCTCCCGTATGTTTGCCCGCACAAATGACCTTCCTCCAGCGGCTGTGCTCGAAAAATTTGAGAATTTATTTTTTACATATATACATGAAAAATAATTTTATAAAAAATATACTGGAGAAACTTAAAATTTGTAATTTAAATAGTTATTTTTAGTAGAAACCATTAAGAAAAAAACAAAATTTACCAATTAAATAGTTATGTTGGTGTAATTTCCTCAAAATTTTCACTTAATTAATTGGTAATTAGATTTTCTTTTTTCTTTTGGTTCATAGTTAGACACTAGGTCTATTACAATATAGGGGAGGGGGAATTCGAACTCATAACCTACTGGTTACTACGTGTCATCCTTACCAACTAAGCTAGTAAGGCTTAACGGTAATCATATTTTCTAACGATAAGCATTTTGATTAATGAAATATTTCACCGAGATACGTACACACAATTAGGGTTGCTCAGAAATCGAACCGGCCCAAAAACCGAACCGAAATCGAACTGAAAAACTCGGTTTCGATTCAGACCATGTTACTATCGATTCGGGCTACGGGCCTTAAAATCTCGAATTTCAGTTTTGGTTCAAAAACCGAACCGAATTTTTTGGTTTCGGACTGAATAAACCGGGTTTTTAGGGGTTTTTTTTTCTAAATTGAAAATAAAGGGACAAATTGAGTCGCCTTCTTTCCAAGTCATTTTTTTTGCCTTCCTTCTCGGTTTTTCCTCTCTCTCCCTCTCTAGTGTTCTTCTTTTGCAGCAAATAGATTTTGTGTTGGTCTTCCTTCTCGGTTTCTCCCTTTCGCTAGCACTTGGTTATTTGTTGGCGGCGGCTTTTGAGTTATCGGCTTCGGATCCTGTCAGGTGGAGGCCTATCGCTTGTAGCCTGGTGCACATTGACGGTTCGACTGGCCTGACATCGTGTTCGGGCATGGCGAAGAAGGGAAGGGGCTTCAAGAGGGTGCTCTTGCTAGGGTTGTATCCGAGGATGCGCGCCACTGTTGTTGTAGGGGTTATTCGCGATGGGAGACGAAAAGGCAATAAACTAGACCAAGGTGGGTTTGGGAGCAGCTTCTAGGGTCGTAGGGAATGTGTTCGGCGCTGCAATGGTGACAGGCAAGGTTGGAATGATTGTCATAGGCAGGTCGATAGCACTCAGGCTAAGGGTGCACGTACAGGCCTTGATGACGGAGGTTGCTACTCGCGAAAATGTCGTTGGTTTGGACCGGTTGTTGCTCAATAAGAAATCCGGATCGGGTTGCCCATATCTTCCTAATCCCACCGAGCAAATGCCATAAATAATCCATGATTTGGTTTTTTTTTTCAGGCCACGAACCGAAAAACCCGAAACCGAATACTCGGTTTTTTAGTCGGGCTTCGGTCCTACCTTCTCAAAAAATCGGACCGTCGATTCTGGCCCAAACTGTTTGACTCGGTTCGGGTCGGTTCGATCCATTTGAGCCACCCTAAACATGATTTAGCTACTATCAAACTAAATTATGGGGTTATCACTCATGTATGTTTAGGAAAATAGTTACCTAATTTGGTTTTTTTAACTTACTCTTATGTTGGGATACAAAACATCCCACATTGATTGTGGGTGGTTAAAAAGACTACAAAATATAAGAGGTGAATCCCCTACATAATGGTTTAAGTTTTTGTGTTAGAAGAGTGGATCCTGATCTTATAACCAAAAACAATATAAATCCGACCCGATCGGAGTTTCTCGAAATTTCACATGGTAACAATATCCCCACCTTTCAATTGTAAGAAAAAATAATCTCATTCTCATTAAAACAAGTCAATATCATCCAAAATTCAGCGAAATTTCAATTTTGTCAATTATATGTCATCACTTTTACCCATATTTATAGTTGTAAAAAACAATGGGATACTTTGTTACTACATCTTCCAAAGATTGTACTGTATTATTTTTAATTTCTTACTGTTGAAAGGTAGTATATTTTTTTAACACCCCTCCAAAAGAGAAATAAATTCTTTTTTTTGGTTATAAAAGACTTATGTATGGGGTCACACATCTGAGCGCACCAAATCGAGCACATGCACGAAATTGATGTGTTTCTATCTTAAAACCAACTGACATTAGAAAGAGTAGTCAATTGACTTATATATATGCAATATTTGAATTCTTTATATTATCAACGTGTGATGTATTATTTTTACCTTTTTCCCTAGTAGCTTTGTAAAAATAGGTAAATTTTAACTTGGCAAAAAGCAAGGGACATTAACACTTGTACCTTCTCCAAGCTTCACCACCATTTGCGCCGTTTATACCTTGTCATTTCCATCCCTCTCAACCATCCATTCACTCCATTCAAATTCCAACTCACCTCCCAACAACCATCTATATAAATCGCCCTCTCGATCGATCGATCAACAAGCCGATTCAAGCAAACAACCACAAGAAAAGAGAGTAAAAAAAGAGTGAAAGGAGCTAGAGAGTGAAAATGGGCAAGTCAAGTCGGAGAAGATCATCCTCCATGTTTAGCATGTTTTCAGGGTGTTTTTCGGGTGGGAGTGGGCGAGGCGATACATGGGAGGACCAAGCCGATGCACATGCGAGGAGTTGGACAAGCGACGAGGATCGAAAGTACTGGGTAGCTGACCGAAGGATCAACCAAAGAGCCGATGAATTCATAGTCAAGTTCCATAAGTCTAGGGTTTATGAGTCTGAAGCTGTCCTCGTTTAGCTTGCTTGATGGTTAATTTGTAAATTTGTAATGGGTAAGACTTTTATTTTTTTCCTTTTCCTTGTCAACTGGGGTTCTTTATTTTTCATGGGTTTAAGTAATGATCAAATTAAGTGTGTGTTGTAAAGATAGTGCAGCTTATGGATTAAAGCCAAGCACAAGGCAGTAAATAAAATCATGGATTTGTATATAACTAATTTGGTTGTTCGAAAGCGTGTTTAATACTTATCAGAGACCAGCTTTATCAATGAAAAAGTCGCATTCAATAAACTGGTATTTCTAATTTCGAATTTGAAATTATGTTGTTTCCCTAATTCAAATGTGGATAAGCATCATAATAAAATCAGATTTTAAAAATGTTAAACAACTACATGTAGGAAAAAGTTTTTCTCATCGAAATTCTTAAATAACCTATACTATCCTAAGGGAATGTTAATTAAATTATGGATACTAACAACCACCTATAAGGTATAAATTAGTTGAAACGTATTATATTAATTAATGAACACAATCAACACACCATGAATTGGAAGGTTTCTCCAAACAGAGTAATCACTAATCAGTGTTATATCATAATTGTATGGCTTTCACTAGAAAAAAATTAGGGGAGCTAAAAAATTTTTGAGAATTTATTTTTACATATATACATGTAAAATAATTTTATAAAAAATGTAATGGATAAACTTAAAATTTGTAATTTAAATAGTTATTTTTAATATAAAACATTAAGAAAAAAAAAACAAAATTTACCAATTAAATAGTTATGTTACGTGAATTTCCTCAAAATTTTCACTTGATTAATTGGTAATTAGATTTTCTTTTGGTTCATAGGTAGGAACTATGCCTATTACTTTTGGTTCATAGGTAGGCACTAGGCCTATTACAATATGGGGGAGGGGGATTCGAACTCATAACCTACTGGTCACTACGTGTCATCCTTACCAACTAAGCTAGTAAGACTTGACGGTAATTAATCAGATTTTCTAACGATAAACATTTTCATTAATGAAATATTTTACCGAGATACGTACACACAATTAGGGTTGCTCAGAATTCGAACCAGCCCGAAAACCGAACCGAAACTGAACCAAAAAACTCGGTTTCGATTCAGATCGGGTTACTATCGGTTCGGGTTACGGGCCTTA
This sequence comes from Persicaria maculosa, assembly GCA_963922045.1. Taxonomy (NCBI): domain Eukaryota; kingdom Viridiplantae; phylum Streptophyta; class Magnoliopsida; order Caryophyllales; family Polygonaceae; genus Persicaria; species Persicaria maculosa. The sequence goes on from OY998268.1 coordinate 55,302,900, forward strand.
AAATCTTGAATTTCAGTTTCGGTTCAAAAACCGAAACCGAACCGAATTTTTCGGTTTCGGACCGAATAAACCGGGTTTTTAGGGGTTTTTTTCTAAATTGAAAATAAAGGGACAAATTGAGCCGCCTTCCTTCCAAGTCGTTCTTCTTCGGCAGTAAATAGATTTTGTGTTGGTCTTCCTTCTCAGTTTCTCCCTTTCGCTAGCACGTGGTTATTTGTTGGCGACGGATTTTGATTTATCGGCTTCAGATCCTGCCAGGTTGGGGCCTATCGCTCATAGTCTGGTGCACGTTGACAATTCGACTGGCCTGAAATCGTGTTCAGGCATGGCGAAGAAGTTAAGGGAAGGGGCTTCTAGAGGGTGCTCTTGCTAGGGTTGTGTCCAAGGATGCACGCCACTGTTATTGTCGGGGTTATTCGCGATGGGAGACGAAAGGCAATAAGGCCAAGATGGGTTTGGGAGCATCTTATGGGGCCAATGGGAATGTGTTCGATGCTGCAATGGTGACAGGCAAGGTTGGAATGATTGTCATAGGCAGGTCGATAGCACTTAGGCCAAGGGTGCACAGGCCTTGGTGACGGGGGTTGCTACTCTCGAGAATGCCGAGGGTTTACCGTTTGTTGCTAAATAAGAAATCCTGGTCGGGACGCCCATAGCTTCCTAATCCCACCGAGCAAATGCCATAGAGAATCCATCATTCGGTTTTTTGGGCCACGAACCGAAAAACCCGAAATCGAATACAAGGTTTTTTGGTCGAGCTTCGGTTCGTCCCTTCCAAAAAAATCGGGCCATCAGTTCTGACCTGAAATGTTTGACTCGGTTCGGTTCGGGTCAGTTCGGTCCGTTTGAGCCATCCTACACAAAATTTAGCTATTATCAAACTAAATTATAGGGTTATCAATATCACTCATGTATGTTTAGGAAAATAGTTACCTAATTTGGTTTTTTAACTTACTCTTATGTTGAGATACAAAACATCTAACATTGATTGTGGGTGGTTTAAAAGACTACAAAATATAAGGGGAGGTGAAGCCCCTACACAATGGCTTAAACTTTTGTGTTAGAAGAGTGGATCTCGACCTTATAACCAAAAACAATATAAATCTGACCCGATCGAAGTTTCTAGAAATTTCACATGGTATCAGAGTCATGTTCGAGTTGGGTCGGTTTTCCTGGCTTCGGGGTAGGCTAAAAGAGATTGAGATGCTGAAACCCGTCGTAAAAAAAAAATTGGGCGAGCTTTACAGAGATCGGGTTGCACTTGAGGGGGTGTGTTTGGATACAACCTTTCAATTGTAAGATAAATAACTCGACATTTGTTGTTAAAATAACCCAACCTTTAGAGGGGTGTTAAAAAAATATCCCCACCTTTCAATTGTAAGAAAAAATAAATCGACCTTTGGTGATGGTAATAAAGTATCTCGACTCATTTTTCTGTCCATAAATTAGGTGAAAACAATGACATAAAATTGGTTAAATAATCTCATTTTCATTAAAACAAGTCAATATCATTCAAAACTCAACGAAATCTCAATTTCGTCAATTATATGTCATCACTTTTATCCATATTTATAGTTGTAAAAATAATTGGGATACTTTAATTTGTTACTACATCTCCCAAAGATTGTACTGTATTATTTTTAATTTCTTATTGTTGAAAGGTGGTATAACTTTTTTTAACACCCCTCCAAAAGAGAAATAAATTCTTTTTTTTTTTGTTATAAAAGACTTGTGTATGGGTCGGGTCACACATTCGAGCGCACCAAATCGAGCACGCAAAATCGATATTCTTCTATCTTAAAACCAATTGACATTAGAAAGAGTAGTCAACTGACTTATATATATGCAAGATTTGAATTCTTTATATTATCAACGTAAGATATATTATTTTTACCTTTTTCCCTAGTAGCTTTGTAAAAATAGGTCAATTTTAACTTGGCAAAAAGCAAGGGACATTAACACTTGTACCTTCTCCAAGCTTCACCACCATTTGCGCCGTTTATACCTTGTCATTTCCATCCCTCTCAACCATCCATTCACTCCATTCAAATTCCAACTCACCTCCCAACAACCATCTATATAAATCGCCCTCTCGATCGATCGATCAACAAGCCAATTCAAGCAAACAACCTCAAGAAAAGAGAGTTAAAAAAAAAGAGTGAAAGGAGAGAGTGAAAATGGCCAAGTCAAGTCGGAGAAGATCATCCTCCATGTTTAGTATGTTTTCAAGGTGTTTTTCGGGTGGGAGTGGTCGAGGCGATACATGGGAGGACCAAGCCGACGCACATGCGAGGAGTTGGACAAGCGACGAGGATCGGAAGTACTGGGTAGCTGACCGAAGGATCAACCAAAGAGCCGATGAATTCATCGTCAAGTTCCATAGGTCTAGGGTTTATGAGTCTGAAGCTGTCCTCGTCTAGCTTGCTTGATGGAGCTTGCTATGGTGAATGGTGATTAATTAATTTGTAAATTTGTAATGGGTAAGACGACTTTTATTTTTTCCTTTTCCCTTGTCAACTGGGGTTCTTTATTTTTCATGGGTTTAAGTAGTGATCAAATTAAGTGTGTGTTGTAAAGATTAGTGCAGCTTATGAATTAAAGCCAAGCACAAGGCAATAAATAAAATCATGGATTTGTATATAAATTTGGTTGTTTGAAAGCATGTTTAATTCTTACAAACAAAGGAGTCTCAAATATCATAGACCAGCTTTATCAATCAAAAAATAGCATTCAATAAATGTTTTTTTTTTCCCTTAATACAATTCAATCGGCTCAGCCGCTCTATACTATGACCAATAAATGGTATATATTTCTAATTTTGAATTTGAAAGTTGTATCCCTAATTCAAATGTGGATCATAAGCATCATATAATAAAATCAGATTTTCAAAATGTTAAACAAAGGTTAAAGGTTTTTCAAATGGAAATTCTTAATTAACCTATCCTAAGGGAATGCTAATTAAATTATGGATACTAACAAACTATTTAAATTACAAAGGTTAAGGGTTTTCACCAAACATAGTAATTAATCAATTTAGGGATAAATTTTTTTTGAGAATTTATTTTTACATATATACATGAAAAAAAATATTTTTTTAAAAAAATAAACTGAACAAACTTAAAATTTGTAATTTAAATAGTTATTTTCAGTAGAAAAGATTAAGAAAAAACAAAATTTACCAATTAAAATAGTTATGTTGGTGTAATTTCCTCAAAACATTCACTTAATTAATTGGTAATCAGATTTTCAAACGATAAGCCTTCTGATTAATGAAATATTTCACCCAGATACGTACACACAATTTAGCTATATATTTTCAAACTAAATTATGGGGTTATCACTCATCTAATTTGATTTTTTAACTTATACTCTTAGGGCATAGATCACTGATTAGGCAAATCATTTTTCCTTTTTTTAGAGGGAGGTGAGCTCAAATTGCCCGTTGCATTACTTTTCTTTTTACTTTTTTTTTTTACAGTGGGCAAACAAACCCGTTGCATTAATTGTTTTAATTCATATTATAAGATTTTGATGTGTAAGTTAAGAATTTTTTTTGTAAAAAAAATTATTTATGGATTGAAATAATTTTTAACTAGTAAATATATTCTAGCCCATTTAGGGTGTTATAAAGAGTGGAAGAGATTTTGAATAGAATAAGGGGCTACTATGCACACGGTCAATATATCGCCCAATTAGGCCCGGCCCAGAGGCAAGGGCAGGCTGGGCGATGGCCCAGGGCCCAAATAAATTTGGGGCCCAATAATAAAAAAAAAAATCTGTGTATATATGTTACATTTAACCCATCATTTTTAGGCCCAAATATCCCTTTAGTCCATTTCTCTTTTAGAGAATAGGCCTAAACAATTTAATAGGCCCATAACTCCTTCTTCTACTTCTTTTTTTTAAAAAAAATCAGAATAGGCCCATAACTTAATTAGTAGTGATATATCAACCTTGCTATACTAAGTAAGTAACAATAGACAACGTGCAGTAAGAAATTAAGAGCAACTCACCTGTCATCCATTTTCAAATGTATAGAAACAAGATGCCCGGGTTGGGTTCATATAATTTATACTCCGTAACATTTAATAAAACTATTTAAAAATTATTCCAAAATTAAACCCATTATTGTGAAGATATGTTTCATTTTTAATTTTTTATTTCCTTACCCCTTTTCTTATTAACTACATATAAATTATAGTCTTTGGACATGTAGTATTATTACTGTCAATTAGTTTTGTTGTTGTCGTGTTTATGGACTTGCTTATTGTATCGATCCTTTTTTATTGTGTTTTTTTTATAAAAAAAATATATTTTATATATTAAGTAGTTTCAATTTTCTTGAAAAAATATGTGTGACTCGTAAATGACATATTTTTGTTAATGGATGAAAGTTAGTATTCTATTGTAGAAAATAAATGGATTTTTAGTGATTGAAATATATTTTTGTTTGCTAGAATGTAGCTTTTATTTTTTTTTATTAATTCAATTTTAAATTATTAGGGTCCAAAAATTTTGTTTGCTCCGGGCCTAGATAACAGTAGGACCGGCCCTGCGCCCAATACACGGTAGTTAACGGCAATCGCGGATTACGAGTCCGCGCTTTATTATATTTTTTTTAAAATTTTCGCAACCGCGGATTACGAGTCCGCGGTTGCAATTTTTTTATTTCCGCAACCGCATACTGTGAGTTTGCGGATTTCCGCAGACTCACAATCCGCGATTGCAGGTTTTTTTAATTTTTAATTCGATTACGATAATACGGATAAATATTCTCTATGATTACGGATACCCTGCGTATCTCAACCATTTAACCTTTCTCGCGAAGCGATTGGTAGATCATCTTCATCTGACGAAGACATAGGGAGAAATTTAGGATATTGGAAATTCGCTTCGCGAGAAAGGTTAAATTGTTGAGATACTTGTGATCTAAACACGCAGGGTATATATAGAGATCGTCGATAAATATTCTAGGAAATAAAATATATTTATATCCAAATATATCTATCCTAAATTATCTTTAAAACGCGATATCTTATCGCATATCCAAAATTTAGATCAACGCGATACGGTCAAATATCGTTAATATTTATCCGTAATCATAGAGAATATTTATCCGTATTATCGTAATCGAATTAAAAATTAATAAAAAACCGCAATCGCGGATTGTGAGTTTGCGGAAATTCGCAAACTCATAGTCTGCGGTTGCGGAAATAAAAAAAAAATTGCAACCGCGGATTGCGGCCTATCCACGGACGCGCACTGCGCCGTTGCGTGGGACCCACCTTCGCGCATCTGTTGCTGGCATCCGCGGACGCGCACTGCGCGGTTGCGTCTGGGACCCACCTGCGCGCATCCGTTCTACGCGTTTGCGAACGCTTTCCGTACACCTTGCGATAAAATTGCCCGTGCACATAGCAATTCCGTAGAATAATAGCTAATCTCCGCCGATATTTTTTTTCAAATTTTTTTTTGGGTAGAATTTTAGAAAAATTTAGTGGAGAAGAGAAATAAATTCTTCTCGTGTACGAGATTACACGTTCGAGCACAACATGCGCTAATCAAGTTGAGCACACAAGACCGATGAGATTTCATCCTAAAACAAATTGGCGTTAATAAAAGTAGTCAGTGGCATAAGGTGTTGGAGAGGGGTGGGGGTCGTGGCCACCTCAGCAATTTTTTTAATAATATATGTATACTAGTGTAGGTCTCGAATTTTTTTTCAAAATATTCATTAAAAAATAAAAAATTAACAAAATATTTATCAACTCAAACTTATTACAAAAATATTCGTTTTCGTCAGAGAGAACAGAAAACCGCGGGTTCAAACCGCGTTTTACTTACAATTCCGATTCAAATTAAAATTAAAAAAAATAAAATAAAAAAATAACTATAAAACGCGGATTGAAACCACGTTTTATGGGTTTTTAATTATTTTTAAAAAAAAACCTAAAGCGCGGTTTAAAACCGCGCTTTATGAAAAAAAAACCGGGTTCTTCTTTGCCCAAATGCCCAGTACTGTAGCAGGGGCCAGGGATTGCAGGAGGAGTCGGGATGGTGGCGGAGTCGGCTTGCCCTGTCGCAGAGGAGAGGGGATGGTGGCAGAGGCCGAGTTCAATCTTCGATTGAGGATGAGGGCAGCGGAGTTCGGCCTTCGATCGGAGAGGGGCGGAGCCGCAGAGACGACCTTCGATTGGAGGAGAGTGGTGTCGACGAGGACAAGGGCGGAGGAGGACAACGGCCTTCGATCAACTTCGGACGAGGACAATGGCGGAGGAGGTGGTGCCCAATTTCGGACTGTTCGGAGGAGGAGATATTGGCGACAGCGGGCGGAGGACCAGGGCGACGGAGACAGTAGCGGCGAATATGGTGTCGACGATGACGGCGGCGAAGATTGTGTCAACGATGACGGAGGACCAAGGCTTCTCTGGAGAAGGTGGTGGCGGCGGCAGTGGGCGGAGGGCAAGCCCTGGCGGCGGCAGTGGGCGGAGGGCCACCATCCCGACTCCTGCAATCCCTGCCCCTGCTACAGTACTGGGCATTTGGGCAAAGGAGAACCCGGTTTTTTTTTTACATAAAGTGCGGTTTTAGGGTTTTTTTTAAAAAAAAATAAAAACCCACAAAACGCGGTTTCAATCCGTGTTTTATGTTATTTTTTATTTTATTTTTTTTTAATTTTAATTTGAATCGGAATTGTAAGTAAAACGCAATTTGAACCCGCGGTTTTCTGTCCTCTATGACGAAAATGAATATTTTTGTAATAAGTTTGAGTTGATGAATATTTTGTTAATTTTTTATTTTTTAATGAATAATTTGAAAAAAAATTCGTAGGTCTCATCCCGTGTACAGAGAATACATTAATATATTTATATAGATATAAATAAAATTAATTCGGCGGATTATAAAAAAATCTAAATATCTTTTATTTAGATCCTCTCAATATATATATATAATTCACATTTATAAGGTAATTTTTTTTTTAATTTACAATTAATTGAATCTCATGTAATTTAATAGATAACTGTTTTTTAAAATATTTTAATATTGTTTTTTATTAAATATATAGTATATATATTTATTATGTTAGTTTACTAAAATATCTATCCACGGATGGATTGTGGCTACGTAATACTTTGATAAATTATTTTGGTCTAAAAAATAATATAGATATAAATAATTAACAATTATTAAATAATTAATTTTGATATAAATAATTTTTTCCATCAAAAAATAATCTAGATATAAATAAAATAGTACTTATCAAGTACTACATATTTATCTATTCATATTTTTTGTGAGTATGACTATGAAATATTTTTTATTTATGATTTTGTCGATCAGTTACCTAATATATATAGATTTATATATATATATATATATATATATATATTGTGGCTTATATATAACTTTGTTTATTTTAAAATATATTATTTTATTAATTTTTTTTCTAGAATCAACCACAACGCGCCACATAGGACGATATGCACCGGTTTTAGTATATGTAAATAGATATATTGTAGTAAATAGGAGTATTAATTAATTAGATTTCTTTTATTTTTTTAGAACATTTAGAATTTCTTTCCAATTTAACGTTAACAGATTTTTTTTCAACTTTCATATTTTTAATATCTCAATCACTTAACATCCTATCTTTTAATTGAAAAGAATGATATATATCTCCTAAATCTTAATTCAAACCCTAATTCAAACGGTGGAATACTGGAATATCTCAAAAATCCTAATTCAAAATGAAGAGGATGAAAACCATTGAAAGAACGTAGAGTACTATTTAGATAGAATTTGTTATAATTTATTTTTTGTACGGAGTTTTGGCCGGCATCAAGTCGCTTCCTATATACTATGTACTTTGGCTTTTCATATAAATGAAAAAGGCGTAGGGATGAGCCTCCTAGCTTGACTAGGTTCCAAACCTAAAAAATATATTTTTGGCCCCTGCAAAACTTTTGTCTAGGTTCCGCCACCGAGAGTAGTCCATCGACTTATATGCAAAACTTGAATTCTTTATATTATTAATGTGGGATGTATCATTTACATCTTCTACACCGGTGACAACAATAATTATTTTAAAAAATGAGGCTAAAGGGATTTTAACCTATCACCTCAAGGTAATAAATACACCTCTTTACCAACTAAGTTAAGCTATCTTTGTGATTTTTAATTTATTTTTTTACACTCTTTTATCCATAAAATGAGTAAATTTACCAAAAAAATCCAAAATAAATGCAAATCAAACCGTACCCCAAGGATTTTGTTGTAGGTTTATTATATGTATAAGTATAGTGTGTTTCGAGGTTGAAAGATGTATAGCCTTTTTTGAGTTTTTGTTTTTGCTTTCGGTCCAATTTGTATATATTTTCTAAAATAATAAAAAAAAATTGTTATATAATTAGACGAATTTCATCTTATCAATAACCATTATGATTATAGTTTTGCTTTATACACGGTCATTATCTCACCAGACACACGGTGGCGATCACAGATTTGAAAGTTGTAAAAAAAAAATGGTTGTCACGGTTTCTCAAACCGTGAGAACGAAGTAGCTCTGACTGTCACTGATTCCAAAACCGTCATAGCCTTTTTTGCAACAGTTTTGAAAACCGTGGCCGCCGAGATTTGGGCTTCATGGGCTTTCGGCCCAAGACACTTCATTGGGCTTCTTTTTTTTCATGATTTTTGAAACGAGAACCGTGAACTTTTTCACGATTTCAGAAGTTGTGACCTTAAAGTTTTTTACGGTTTTGAAAACTAAAATTGCCTAAAATTTCTACAGTTTGAAAATCTGTAACAGTGACCGTGCATTATGCGGTATTTTGACCGTGTCATTTGGCCCCCCTTATGATTATCACCCTAATTGTCTTCACCGTTACGGAGTATATCAATTTGCACAATTTGCACAATTTGCACCTTCAATCAATCGATGGAACAAATATCATTGAAGCAAAAGGGCTGTCGGGTGCTTTAATTTCCATAAGCTTTTAAACGACCAAAGCACTGCAAAAGTAAAAGAACAGAACAGGAGCGACAGTGACAAATTAACATGGTCTCTACTAAAGAGTTTTTTTTTTTAAAAAAAAAGGTGTAAAAGATTGAAGAACATGAAACCCTAGGACTTGAAAAGCATGGAATATTATCACAAATCAAGGTGGTTCATTGGTGTTCAATGGTGCGATGTTAATTCCTTCTACCTTAGCTTGCTATTGCTGCCTCTAACCCGCCCTTTTTCCGACACGAATGGTTGGTTGCTTGATGATCGATGTGATATTACATGATTACCTGGATCCTTTGGAGGCTTAAATTAGGATCTCGTGTAATCAGGTAATATCACATCGATTCTATTTTATGGTTTATGCAACGACACTTCAATCTATATCAATGTATTGGCTTGTAATTTTTCAAAACCTATATGCCCTATAAAATTCTTAAACCTAGTTAGTATGAATGTGTGCCGATCGATCAAGACAAAATGCAAAATGGTGGCAGGATTGTTTACACGTTGAGGCATGATTTGAAGGCCCTTTTTTTAAAGTAGGATGGAATCCATCCTCAACTATTGATACATATGATGGATCAATAGTTGAAGATCATGTATTACACTTTATATGTGTAATAAGTTTAACAAACCATTCCGGAATGGTTCAGGCGAAAAGGATTTGTGGGTAGTATTCAAAGATCCTGGTTCGAACCCCGGATGACCGTTCTCTATTTACCAAAATCAAGTAATAAGTTTAACATATAAGTTTGGTAAGATTTCATCACAAAATCAATCAAAAATAAAAATAGTTGACAATCCATCAAAATTATATAAGTGTTCATGTTTCACTTCTTTTGATCGACTATGATATTCCTCATACATACAATGAGTTGTCTAGATAGCAATGATCTTTACGAAAACTCGTTACATTATAATGTAAATTATGCAATACAAATTTTCATATAACAGCCTAACTTCAGGCATGGATTGAGGGATGGATTGGGGTCCACCTTAGCCCACCCCATTTTTTGGTAGAATGAACTATTTGTATTTAGATTAATTTTCACTATTTTATATTTCTTGCACATTGATCCTTATTAATTTGTTCCCACATTTTAATTCAAATTTTTTTTGCCATTTTTGAAATATATCTTTTATAGATAATAAATTTAATTTTATAATTAGAGGTGACAATCGGGTTGTTCGAATCATGTTCTGGTATACCCATTCTGGTTCACCCATATGTTGGATCGGGTTTTATGTCGGGTATATTATATGTTCGGTTAGGCCGGGTAAATTCAAGTCAAATGGATTTCGGGTCGGGTCGGGTTCGGGTTGGGTCAAGTCGATTTACATAGTTTTATTATAAAACTGATGACTTTTTTATTTACCTTAATTATTGACTATTAAACATTATTTATTTAGTTATATTAGGTCTCATTGTATGTAATTTGACAATATTTGAATGTTTAAAAATAAGACAATTAAAGTAATTATTAGGATGAGTCAAGTCTTGTTCGAGTCGAGTCAGGTATGGGACTGGTCGAGTTTGTCTATGCATTCGGGTATCGGGTCAAATATGGTTTGGGCTTGGGTTTGGGTTGTGCATGATATTAGATTTTCGGGTTTCGATCGGGTCTAGATTATGGTGAGTCGAATCGGGTTATCAGGTTGGGTCAGATTTTACCAGCTCTATTTATAATATTGTGCCAACCTATTCTCGTACACTAGACGAGACATACACTAATTTAATATATATTATAAAATTAAGTATATTAAATAGTACTTGGCGTCTTGGCGACAAATCCTCCAAATAACTACTCCAATTATTTTTATTTTTTTTTAAAAGTTCATTATGTTTCGTTGGTTGGTTTCGTTGGTTGGTTGATATTTTATATTCTGTAGGGCATTTTTTTTCGCCTGCTGTTATTCCCAAAACCAAAAGCTAATAATTGTAGGTTGAGAGGAGGTAGGGTTACTATTGTAACACTGTAATAAAAGATGCTTTAACTTTTGTTATCACTTTTGGTGGTTCTACTTCAATTCAATTCATCTTCTTCTGCCATTCCACAATATGCCCTTCTTTGAATAACCAGCAGTAGCAGTCTTGTCCCTTGACCCGCCATAAAGCTTCTCTTTTACTTTGCACAGGTATCCTTTCAATTGCCCTACATTCATAACTATTCTATTCCATCTTTTGTATTATACATATATGTGTAGTGTAACAAAATATGATATACATGACAAACATGTATCTAAAATTAAATGGATTTCACTACCAAAATATGAGAATTCACAAGCTAATGTATGTGTACTATTTGGTCCATTAATTATGGCTTGTTGTTACAAAAGTGTGTCTAGTGTTTCCTATGTTAAGAAATGTTCATTTGGTTTAGTAAGGGCAAAAGCAATATGATTGAGATAAAGATTTCGGTCAAGGAATGCTAAAAAAATTTTGTGGAATTTTTTTTTGGTGTATACTTATTAAGAAAATTTTAAAAAAATATTGAAAAAACATTAAAATTGTGATTTTTTTAATGATTTTTTTGTATTTAATAGTTGAGAGTAACCAAAAAAATAAAAGAGAAACAAAAAATATAGAAACCAAATCATGAAAAATTACTTTTAATCAATATTGAAAGAAAAGGTTAAATGTATAATTTAGACATAAATATAACAATTTTTTTTAATGAATTAAATAGGTGATAGAAACAAAGAATATAGAGAGAAATCAAGAAGAATTAATGATATATAGTGAAACAAATAAAAAGTAAAGGAGTTAAAACTTGAACCCATGACGTTTTCATTCTCATTCCTTCCTTCCTTACTTTACTACTTGAGCTAAATAACACTCTTACTTTAAACATCATTTAAAGATGGTATATTAACTTCAAAATATTAAATATATGCAAAAAAAACTTATTATTATTATTTGACTAAACAATAAACTAGCAAGTACTTGTGGGATTAAATAAGTTGGGAAGATAATTTACTTCATAAACCGAGCATAAGCTTGCAAAGCATCTAAACTACTAAAGCAACATGGTTTTCGTACCAAACATACTCGAATGATTAACTAGCGCTTTTATTCAAGTTAAACGAGTTGAATATATATTAGTTGTTCATATTCAACTCATTTAAAAATGAGTCAGAGTTTAAACTGAGCCTAAATTCCACAAAATTCGAGCCATTCGGGTCGAATCAAGCTTCGATTGACACTTATCTTTGAAATGTGTTTATATTCCGCTCATTTAGTAAATGAGCCATAGCCCGAACCGTTTTTGTTTAGCCGAACTTGAGCTTCTCGGATCGTATTAGCAACCACTATGGAAGTTGGGCAACCGCATTGCTACTGGACCTCAATTTTTAATGGGCTAGCAGGCCCATATTTGTATATGGGCATGTGTAGCGTATTTAGAAATGCCCGACCCGGAGAGCTTTCCGGATCATATAAATATGGGTGAGTCAGCAATCGGCGCTATAGCGAACCCACTCAACTCACTGAGCATAGATAACGTCTCCCGTCTCCGTAGAGAAAAACTCCATCATCTGATCCCAATTCCGCCATTAACGCATTCTCAGAGCTCACCGAACACTCATCTCCAGGTCTCCAACCCTTACACACTGAGTCTTCCATCGCCAACCATGCTAACCAGCAAAGCTCTTGTAAAAATCCCCAATTGCCTCAACCTCTTCATCGACGGCCATCCCTTTCCCGGTCTCCCCGGGAGAGTGACTCTTTCTTACAGCTCGGCGGCCATGGCGATGCGGGATAAGAAGAGGAAGATGAAGAATGCGTCAATTGTGGTGAGGGCTGGTTATACGAAGAGGCCGTTGGACACGCCCGGAGCTTACGAGCTGATTGACGAAGACAGCGGCGAGAAAGTTATCGTTTGGGGTGGAGCTGGGGATGAGGACTCCCCGATTCCTCCTAGACACGTGATTTCTTGGGATCCTCGTCAGGCTTCGAGGGCGCCTGCTCAAGGTAATTGGAATTTTTTTGAATTTTGTGATTAGGTGGTTCTGGATTGGATTTCTAGGTTAGAACTTCAGAGGTGTAGTGTATGATTGTTTTTGGTTTTGGTTGACATTTTGAATCCGAAATTTTAGGGTTAATAGTCAAGTAGTTCGAATTTGGAAACAAAATGAGGAACAAGGTGTTTGAAAAGATTATGTTTTTCTAGCCTAGTCTGAACAGCTGTCGATCCATACTTGTCAAGCTTCACTAAGTACTAGTTTGAGTTTGAATTTGATCACCTCTAGTTGCAATGTGGCTGCTGAGTAATTTCTTTGAAGATAAGATTGAACTCTTACGGGTTCGTTTAGTGTGATATGCTGATTTATTTGGAACAATGTCTAGTGCTCAAACCAGATATTGCATTTTGTCATGCCTGATTAAGTGATTAGTCAAAAGCAATTATGGGTTCAGGAAACATGGATTATCATATACTGTAATGTAACAAACAAGATGAGGTTTGCTAACTTTGCTAGCGTTTATAATGAGTGGTGAGAATTTTAAGTAGTCATTTTAGTTGAAGGACCTAGTTAGAGCATTCATAGTGAGAGCCTTGTTGTCATGAAAATGATCGAAAATTCATTATGGTTTTTCACCTGTTTTTTCAATGTTGCTTTCCTTTTTTTAAATTCTTATGTACGGTTGGCTTCTCTATATAGGCAATGTAACTCAAACTGCTGCACTGAAAGGGGATAATCAGAGTACAAGTACAAGAAAATTATCTAGAACATTTGGAAGATTGAAGGTCGACAAAGTGAGGAAACTTGTCAGTAAGGCTTCTCAGGTTATGCAAGAAATTAATGAATCTGAAGGGGAAGAAGAGCTAGGAGAAGTGATAACTGCAAGCGGTGATTGGTACGATGATCAGTATCTTTCATCAGATTCGGAAGATGAATTTATGGAGAGAAAGGAGCAGACAACTGTTAAGCAGGGTATTGATCAGCTCCATCAACGCCAGAACGAATCTAAGAAGTCTTTTGAGCTAGATAGAGACTCATCCAAAACTGCATCAACTGTTAAGCAGGACAGAAGTCTTTCTGCTGTCCGCTCCAAAGGATGGGGTGATGGAGAACCCACATATGGTACCCGGCATAATTCAAGGGACCCTATAGATAGGTGGAAACAATCTGGCTACAATGAGTTTTTTAGTCGAAAATCATTCAAGGAATTGGGATGTAGTCTTGATTTGTTAGAGTCTTTGAGGAACCAGGATTTTGTCCGCCCTTCACATGTTCAGGTTAACTCTCTTACTTTTCAGATGCTAGACGTGTCTGACTTATGAAGCCTGCAAGTTACATTGCATGTATTTATGGTGTTCTATTATGCAAGTTTTAGCCTTGAAAAAATAGGGATGTTTCTAGCAGAAGCTTATCTATGGCTTTCCTCTGTTTCCCCTGAATACTTTCAATGGAGTCTAATGCATGAACTACAGCCTTCCAATGGAGTCGTGTTTGATTGTCTCAACCTGCAGGCCATGGCGTTTGAACGTGTTTTAGGAGGAAAGAGCTGCATAATAGCTGATCAAAGTGGCTCAGGGAAAACGTTGGCATATTTGGCACCGATTGTTCAGCGACTTAGGCAAGAGGAGCTTCAAGGACTGAGCAAGTCCTCATCACGTAGTCCCCGAGCAGTGATTTTAGTACCAACTGCTGAATTGGCTTCTCAGGTTTGCTGGCATGATCATATTTTTCTTCATATATTGGATTTATGCTACAACTTATTTCTTTCATGACTAATTGATTTTTTTTCCTCCAAAAGAAAGGCTTCTTACAGTTGAGCTTTTTATGATCGTAATTGAATCTTCACAATGATCAAGCATTATTGCGTTTAGCTTATACTGACAGTGAGTGGTGCTTATAATTAGAGATGTTCGTAATCGTAAGGGTAATGCATTGGGAGTTGTATCATTTATCTAACTGTCTCAGTACTGTGATCTTGTGGTTGTATCAATAGATAAATTGTTTGAGGGGATTAAGGGAATAGAGATGGAAACTGATTAGAGATCGGAAGAAGAAGATTTCATACCTCAAAAATTCAAAACTACAAATCATCTCCAGAGATTGAACCTTTTGTTTTTATGCTCTCATTGCTAGAATAAACTCTTAGCATCTATGCAGTTTCTTTCCACTTAAGTTAAATCTCCAAGGGGAACTTCTGCAGGTTTTGAAGAATTGTCGATCCTTGTCAAAATTTGGTGTTCCATTTCGGTCTATGGTTGCAACAGGGGGGTTTCGGCAGAAGACACAATTAGAAAGTCTTGAACAGGACCTTGATGTGTTAATAGCCACACCTGGTCGATTCATGTATCTTATAAAAGAAGGCTTCTTACGGTTGACAAATCTTACAAGGTAAACATTCACGATTCTTCTTGTGCTTAGTGCTTGCATCAACGCACCTTCAAGATTCGTCCTAGTTCACCTCCCATTCCCAGTCTATTTTTATGTGTAATTTTCAACTTTGCAAGTTTTATTATCATGAAACTGAGCAAATTTCATGTTGCAGTGTCGTGTTTGATGAGGTTGATATTCTATTCGGTGATGAGGATTTTGAGGCAGTGCTGCAAAGCTTAATCACAATATCTCCTGTTGCAACACAATATGTTTTTGTGACTGCAACACTACCATTGGACATCTATAACAAGCTTGTTCAAATCTTCCCAGACTGTGAAGTGGTTATGGGACCGGGTATGCATCGGACAAGCTCTGGACTTGAAGAGGTTTGTTCAGTTTCATACCTTCCTAAGTTTCCTAGTCCAGTATCAAGCTAAGGCTTATCTGCATCTTCTTAGAAGATTCAACCAGCTTTGCTTAGAAATACAAGCGGATATGAGAAAATGAAATTATATCATCTGCCAACCATACCTACGAGCTCCATATACATTTCAAACCTGGCCAATGTACAGTCATCCCCGTTGATTTTTACTCGATTTGGTTTCTGTTATGTTCTAGGTTCTTGTAGACTGCAGCGGGGATGATGCAGCAGAGAAAACACCAGAAACGGCATTTTCTAATAAAAAGACAGCCCTGTTGAAGCTCATGGAGGAAAGTCCGGTTGCGAAAACAATTGTCTTTTGTAACAAGGTATGCCTTCAAGCCTGACTTTAGAATCCTACTCATTCTCAACTGTGGTTTGAAGTTGCTAGATTTTCACGTACATCGTCTCCAGATCGAGACTTGCAGGAAAGTTGAGAACGCGTTGAGGCGCTCTGATAGAAAAGAAAACCAAATCAAAGTCCTCCCATTCCATGCAGCTTTGGAGCAAGAAAAGCGGCTTGCAAATATGAAACAGTTCTTGGATTTTCGTCGCGGGAAAGAATCGTTGTTCATGATATGCACTGACAGGTAATGATAGGTTATTCATTTGTAGCTGCAGCGTTATATAGTTTGCATACCATGGTTGGGGATCCGAGTTTGTCATTTCATGAATATGGCAGGGCATCTCGAGGTATCGACTTTACAGGGGTAGACCACGTCGTGCTCTTTGACTTCCCTCGTGACCCAAGCGAGTATGTCCGCAGAGTTGGAAGAACAGCCAGGGGAGCCGGAGGAATGGGGAAGGCGTTTGTGTTTGCGGTTGGGAAGCAGGTTCCGCTTGCACGACGGATAATGGAACGAAACGAGAAGGGGCATCCCTTACATGAAGTGCCATCTTCCTATGAACTGATGAGGTAATTAACGCGACTTCATGAAGCAAAAGGAATTGATGGTTACAGAGAAGCAACTTTGTTTAAGGATCAATGTAACCTTTGTAAGGCTAAGTTTTAATGATTGATACATTTTATTACCCTAGACAGAACTGATATAAAAAAAAGGTACACTTTTCACACCGGTTCAAGCATTTTATAAGTCGATCAAACGACAATTTTGAATCAAATACAGTATAAGATTTCAACAGGACTATTCAGTCATACCCAAATTAGAAACCAAATATCAGAAAATTGTTGGTATTCTGTTATTCAGATTGGAACAAACATCAACTGGAAGTGATGATAATAATACTCCGTATTATCCAATCCTCGAAAATGAAAAAATAACAGCCTTCAAGTGTGCTTTCTGTTCTCAAAATAAAATGCTGACTTCTTTCTTTCCCTTGCTAAAGAGGGAAACCTTTTGCAAGCAAGAAATTACACATAATGATGGCTCATTCTATCACTGTGTGAGACAATGCATCGGGATCAAAGAGCTGAGGCAACGTACCACTTTCGAGGAATTTCTAGCTAGAGAAGAAGGATTCCAAAATCAATTGTACTCGGGAGGGCGATATGATATCAACAGTTAGATACGTGAACTTCCACTGGTTATCTGCTTTGTCTTTGAACATCTCACAGTGTGCTTGGCCGCTCCCATTTGGCCCTCGGATTTGAAATTGTACCTGAGTTATTTGTTCAGTGAAATGTAGAAAAGGCATTGGGATAGGGGTTACGGAAAAGGGAAAATAAAAAGGAAAGGTTATGTATTATGTATTAAGTGCAAATGCAAGAAGCTTTACTTCAACATGCTCAACACCATCTTCATCTGTCCATATTCTGTTAGGGATCCTCTGACGAGCAGCCCGGTTTCTAGATTCCTGACCATATCCTTTTATGGGGGAACCAATTCTCACCCTCACCTGAAACAAACCATTTAGGAAATTGTACAAGAATATATATGATATTCAGGATATTCTAAGTTAGCAAATGACAATATAATCCAAGGAATAAAATCATGTAAAGTCAAAATCACAATATAACTCAAGGAGTAAAATCATGTATCATCATGAGAAACTGAATTCCAAACAGATTGAGGTATATCTCCATGAAATAATATTGAATTTCAAAGAGAGTTTCATGTGGCATCAAGGGATCATCAGAAGTGAACATCCATTAGGCATTAAGGTGTCACAATTAGATAAGTTTGTACAGAAGTGAAATACAATAAAAACATCAAAGAGAAACTTTGTCTGAAGTTTACAAACCTGGCTATCATTTTTAACTCTTTCCAAGGCCTTATCAAAGATCTTGTACCTACAGCAGGTAGAATATTTACAAGCTTAGAAGGAGCTAGAAAAAAAAATGCAAGAAATTCATTGGTAAGAACCAAATGGCTGATTGAAGATCATTTTAGTAGTTACTCTTTTGGTTGAAATATCAACTCCTTGAACACACCATATGCTGCGGCTCCTGCTATTCCAAGACCTGCAAAAATTATCAAACTATACGATGCGCCCTCAGTGAACGTGACAGGCTTTTCTGGGATATGATAAGTGGGGGCATCAAAAGGGTCTTCAACAGTTGATAGGTCCTTTTTGGTCTGTCAAGAACACAAGAAAGATACTGAACCTGATATGAAACCCACAAGAATATTTAAGAACAAAATGAACAGTGTAAAAGCAAATCCGATACGGTGATACCTCATTCTGATTCCTCTTGTGCTGCTCTGAGCCTGATGAGGAAGCAAGGGATCTGGAACTTAGTTGAGATGACGCATAAATTCCAGAAAGTTGATGCAAACATCCAGGGTTGACTGAAGCCACAGAATTTGTTTTTTGTCTCCATCTACGCAAATAAAATATTCCTTCGAGCAAGAAAAAAAAACTTTGTTTTATTCCCGAGCAAATTAAGAATTTCAAATTTCAGACATATATACACATAAATATGTTTTAAAAAAGAAAGTAATAATCTAGATGAAAGGCAAAACCACACATGCACCAAACTCAATTGATCATTTTTTTTTTCATAATTGCACTTGCTAATCTTTACACCCAAGTGTTCACTGAAGCAAAATTTCAGAAAAGGGAAGGCTATAGTTGTCCAATATAACAAGTCTTATCTCATTTCTCTACAAGACTGAGCCAAACTTTTATTTTCAAATACTATTTTACGTAAATCCACTTTCAACTATACTGAAAGTAAAGATACATTCCCCAACCCCCCAAACATGTGTCAAGAGAAACGAAAAGGGAAATTAAAGAGAAAATAGCCTCCAAGTATATAAACGGAACGAGCAAAGGAAAGCAGAAAGCCAGAAAATGATGAACATATGGCATCCCAGATATTCAAAAGCTTGCCAAGAGAGAACTAACCATTTCCACTGATTGGATTCTGCAGGAGATGGAGCAAAGAGAAAGCCATCAAATTCCAAAGTAAAGACAGAAAAGGTAGTGGTTATCTATCTCTTCAAAAAGGTAGCAACTTACCTCAGAAGCCCTGCTTGCATGAGAAAAAAGTTGTCTTGTTTGACTTGGTTTCTGCACAAACTGAAACAAAACTATATAACAAGACATCATCTATATCGAAATTTAAGCACCAATAACGTACTAAAACATAATAATCTCGGAAAAGGGAAATTACTCACTGTCCTAAAACTTTCTTTTGAGACATTTACCACCTTTTCATCTCCCAATTCTCACAAAATTCCATGAAAACATAGCTCACTAGGTTGCACTCTTCCTAAAACTTCTTAGTCTGATTGGGATAGAATGAGTTGTATTTTAGTACGAGAGCCAATGAAACACATTCAATGTGACAAAAGGAAGCAAAAATCCCTCTACTATAAATCCACATCCATGTGGACCATGCCAAAAGGCTAAGAACTAATCTAGAATGACGTTTGACTAAGAATTAGCAAAGAAATAAGAAGTTTGTCATAAACCAGCCTCAATACGATCCATCATAAATACTCTGAGCAAGCATATAAATAAAAGGCACAAATTGCCTAGATGTATGTAATCCTTGAACCAATTTGTAACAGGACACATCATTAGCAGAAATTGGTTAAGAAGAAAAATAAGCATAAAAGCTCAGGCAGTGGGAGGGATTCCAGAAGAGAAAATGCATATGACTAACAAGGCCTAGGATTCATGAACCGATGTGCAAGCAAACAAAATAGCCCTCATTCAAGGCCATTACTTACACATTCAATAGGCCAACCTAAATGCTAGAACTAAAAGGCCAATCTAATCAGCCATTACTTTCTTATCCTAGAATTAGTAATCGAATAACAAAAGATCAACTAAACCTCCAAGAAACACATTACGCGAAATCTATTCAGGGATTCAGTACTCAGTTTTTTCTAATCCTCGTTCTAATTCGAATCAGTGCACCAATAAAAGATGAAATTGAAATGCTAAATAGAGAGCGTTTAGTAGGATCAGAACCTGGGAAGGATTGAGGACACGACCAGAGGAATCGTGCAGGGAAGTGGAGCAGAGCTCCGCCGCCGGTTTAAGCACCGAAGAAATCCGACGCCGCCACATCTCTCTCAATCTATCTCGCCGGGGAAACGAAGAAGGAATGAAAAATCCAAACGCGAGGGTTTTGGGTTGAGGGCTAAACAACGGGGGATTGTACTATTCTTGTTCTTCTGGCCCACCCAATATATTTCGAATAATTTTTTAAAAAAAAATTATATTTCGAATATTTTTTTAAAAAAAAACTGCTCATAAAAATAATAAACTAAAATTCATATATACATTTCTTGCCACTAGAAAAATAAAGGGTGGAGAAATTTATTGGTAGTGATAAACAATGGAACCTAGACGAACTAAGAAAAATCTTACCAAGTAATATACTCCAGTGAACAAGATTAAACGCACACAAATCCTAACAAATGAAATCGAATATCGTCTTTATTGGAAAGCAAGTAGACACGACTGGTTTACCACTGCGTCGGCACTAGAAAGCATCACTGGAAACAGAAACACAGAAGACCAATCGATAGAATGGATCTGGAAGCTTGATGCTTTCCAAAAATTAAAAATTTCCTTTGGAAACTTATCATGGATGGAATCCCCACAAAAATGAGACTTGCTGAAAAAAGGGTGACAGTCTCCCTTACTTGTAGCCTATGTAACCAACGGGATGAAGACTCGATTCACCTATTTATAAATTGTCCATGCACAAGAGACCACATACGAAAAATTGACGATCAAATAGGAGTAAATATACAAAACACACAAATAACTAATGCAAACTTTAAGCAACTCACCACTGAGATTTTTGCAAAGCTAACGACAAAGCAAAAAACACATTTGACCACTATCTGGTGGTGCATATGGACAATTAGAAATAAGATGATTTTTTAGGAGGACCACAACACCAAAAACCATCAAACCCAAGAACAATATACAAAATACCATCTAGCACAATGAAAAGAATCGAAACAATTCTTTTGGGAAGATGAGAAAAGTAAACAAAAAACAAAACATCTGACCCAAAGAAAAAGAAAGAATTTGAGATGGAAAAAAACAGCGGAAGGTTCCTTCAAATTGAACTTTGATGCGACAGTGAGTTCTTCGGGTGTGGCGACTACTGGTGTAGTGATTCGAGATCACTGTGGCTCGGTAGTTTTCTGCCTTGGTTCGCACTGTGATGAGATGTCCGCTCTCAAGGTGGAGGCACTGGCTTTTCACCGGGGCTTGACTGCAGCCCGCCAGCTTGGGATTTTGAGGCTCGAGGTTGAAGGTGAATGTCTTACTGTTATTAATGCTATCAACGACGTCTAGAGTTGTCCTTGGGAGATCGAGGTTATCATGGCTAATGTGAGGAAGTTGCTTTTGGACTTCGATTTGGTTTCTTGCGTTCATGTTTTCAGGGAGATTAATCGGGTTGCGGATAAAGTGACGCACCTTCAGCTCTGTCTCAACTCTCAACCATGATCCCCCGGTGTCTCATCCTGAGAACCAGATGCTCGTCCAAAAAGACGCTCTTAGGTGGTGGGTTAGCAGGGGCTAACACCACCCAAATTATTACCTTGTATAAAAAAAATAAAGGGTGGTGCTATTTACACACAGAAAACTGTACTATTTATATTCAAAATAAAAAATTTTATTTTTTTTAAATAATCCTACACCTAGTATGCCTCTTGAGCCACGGTTGTGTGATTAAAGAAACGCAACTATTTTTCTCTATATATATCATGCGCTTTTTGAGTCATCTTTAACTCAAGAGGAGTATGGATTATTTAAAAAAAAACTTTGATTTTGAGATGTAGATAGTAAAAAAATATGTGTGCAATTGTACCATAATATTAAGTTTAAAAATGTAAACCTTGAAATAAATTGGTTCACGGTCTTTTTTTCCCGAGACACAAGCAATTCATGCATTAATTCAAAATTTTATACAGTAATTTGTTTGTGGCCAAAAATTATGTTCTAATAAACCAAAATTAATATATACGGAGTATGTCATAATTCGTAGTCTAAATTAATTCATCATTCTTTTATTTAACCTCCTTTTATTTTCAATTTTATAAAATGTATCGATCAATCACATAGAAATGGAATCATTTATACAGTCTCCAAACGCTTCTTTAAATTTTCTCCAAAATGAAAAAAAATAAAATACATATTTTATAAACTATTTTTTTTTATTCAACTTCAACCGTTTCTCATTTCTAAAATCTTAATAATGATTTACTTTAGAGAATGTCCCAAATTTAGATTTTTTATATTGTTTTCCATTTTAAATAATGAGATGTAGAATATCTATATCTATATAAAATACTAAAACAGAGGCCTAAAACGGGTTCTGGTGCGATCTCGCGTCCATGGAATTTTCTGGATTAAAGCGGGATTATTTTTGCCTACGTGTCATTTTCTGGATTAAAATCGCATTATATTTTTGGCCCACATCAATTAATATATTATACACATAATACACTTATTGTTGAAAACATATCCAATTTAACTAATTAAATATAATAATATATATTGGATCAAAAAATCTAACGAGTGAAATATAATAATATATATTGGATGTCGGTTGGATTTCAAGTTTATCTATTAAATTACTTATCTTTGAATAACAATTTGTCCGGACAAATAGATGGAGGTTGTTGCGTAGGTAAGTAATTATATAGTTAGTTATTTTGTTTCCTAATTAATTATGTTATTATATGGCTGTAATATGTTATTTCATAATATCAATGTAATTATCAAGTCTATTTTTTTTGTAGATATTGTTGTAAACGTCATAAAATTTGGTGACGTAATTACAATTCAGGCGAAGAAAAGAGAAGCCAGAATGCTAGAAATTACAATCTATCTATATAAAATACTAAAGGTGCGATTTCGCATCCATGAAATTTTCTGGATTAAAACGGAATTTTTTTTGTTTACGTGTCATTTTCTAGATTAAAGTGGTATTATATTTTTGGGCCACATTAATTAATAAGCCAATATAGTTAGGTAAAAAACTTATCTTTTTAGATCAAATAATCTATCCAATATAACCTTATATCTTAATTAGGTCTTTTATAAATATTCAACCTTATATCTTAATTAGGTAGAAAACTTATCGTTTTAGCTATTTCTATTATATTAAACCATATATAATTATTCAATTTCGGTTATATTTATCTATAATGTTAACCATACGGTGTAATGCATTAGAATTTCGGTTATAATATTTTGATGTAACATATAATTATATATGTTGGATATGCTATATTCTATTATATTAAACCATAACTATCTAATTTCGGTTATATTTATCTATAATGTTAACCATACGATATAATGCATTGGAATTTCGGTTATAATATTTTGATATAAGTATATAACATATAATTATATATGTTAACTTAGATATGACGTTTTTTTAAATTCTTCATTTATTTTTTTAATATAATTTCGGTTATATTTAGATATGACGGTTATATTTTTTAAAATTTTATGTTTTCTCAATTTCATCTGATTTTTTTTCAAGTTGTATATAGCCTTTGTTTATTCACTCATAAAAACTTCTTATCAGCAAGTATTTTTCATTACCGAGTATAAGATTTTCACAAGCAATTAACAATAGTAATGAGCCGTTATTACTATATTAAGTATCCATCTTAATCTAAAAATTTTAACTTCAAAACAATGTACAGTTAGTCCGATTCATTATTTAGTTTGTGTGTATTTGATCAATCAATTCCCTCTTTGTTTATTATTTTTTATTTTGGGTTTTAATTGATATGTAAAAACCCACAATCAACAATTTTCTGGATTAAAACGGGATTATTTTTGCATACATGTCATATTCTGAATTAAAATCTATATAAAATATTTGGACCACATCAATTAATAAGCTAATATAGTTAGGTATAAAAACTTATCTTTTTAGATCGATAATCTATCCAATATAAACCTATATTTTAATTAGATAAATATATCATACACGCACTACAGTTATTGTTGAAAACATATCCAATCTAACTAATCAAATATAATAATTGTTAGAATCCAAATCGAATGTATCACTCGCAAATCACAAATAAATAAATAATTCTTAATTTAAGAAAATAATTTATATTTATTTTATATAGAGTAGTAATTTATAGGAATTCAAAGATGTTTTATATAATAAAATTTATTAAAAAATCGCACAACGAGCGAATAATAAAACTAGTATATATATATATTAGACGAAAAAACGTTTTAAAATTCTATGAAAATTTCAGATGAGCAATATGATGCCATTATAACCCCAAATCACCATGTATTAAGCTTCTCAATATCACAGTAGCTAACAGGAGTTACTAGAGCACCTAAAAGTACAAATTCAATCCTCTGTGTAACTGAAGCAATGCACCTAATCAGAACCCGGAATGGCGGAACCGGAAATAAGCAACTCAACTCGAAGTATATGAACAACTTAGTAGACGGCGAAGTCCTCGCAGCGGTTGAGGAAGTAGTACTGGCAGGTGCCGGCATGCACTCTGGCGAGGAATAGGTGGACTGGTGGAGGGCTGTGGTGCCGGCGAGGAAGCACCGGAGGCAGCACGTTGTGACGCCTTGCGGGTTCGGGTTGGGCCCGCATTGCACGCACCGAACGTTGAAGGAATTGGAGGGCGATGCAATGAAGTGGATTACTTGTCCTTCGCCATCATATATGCCTAAGGCGGGAAAATAGGGTAATTTGATATGAAATGAGTCACCACTGATTTCGATTAAAATAGAGAATGGGATATTGCTAGCAACTCTATCAGCAACAGTATTTGACTCGATCTTTCAAGACGAAAGATGCGAAAGAGAGAGGAAGGGTACGTACCGTGGCGAGGGGGATATGCATAGATGTGATCCCACGCTTGAGGGCCTCCCTTGCAACCTTGTTAGGTATCAACACTTGCATTTTGGTGATTTGGTCCAATTCTTTGTTCTTTTTTCTTTGTTCTTTGTTTGGAATTTGCAGATTTTTTTTTCGAATTAGCCAAAAATTAGAAAAAAAAAATGGAAAGTAGCCAAGATGTCAAAGTCTTTTGAGATTTAGCTAAACTGGGGTAAAGTCACTGTTTGTAAAAGCGACTTTACCCCAAGATTTAAAAAAAATTAATATAATAAGTAAGTCGCTGTTTCAAACAGCAACTTACTTATTATATTAATTTTTTTAAAATTTTGGGGTAAAGTCGCTGTTTGTAACAACGACTTTACCCCAGTTTGGCTAAATCCCAAAATACTTTGATATCTTAGCTACTTTCCAAATTTTTTTCTAATTTTTGGCTAATTCGAAAAAAAATTCGAATTTGCAAGTATATAAAGGCAGGGAGGGAATAGGGGGAATGAAATGTGGGCAAGTTTTGAATTTTTTTTAGTTTAAAATGTTGGATGGATGAATAATGAATTCATGGGAATTTGAATGTAGAGTCCGGCAAATATTAATTGGAGCTCTTCATCTTCTTTACAACGCGTTTAAGGAGTATGAAAGTTCCAATGAGTTTATCAGTCTGAATTTTGCTTGAAGAAGAAAAGATTGACCAATGGGGTTTTTGAGTTTCCCTTCTTACAAAAAGGGGGATTGATTCAAACCCTAGTTTTAAGTCTCGGAGATGAAGTTAAGAATCGAATTGAAACATGAATTTGAAATCCAAGTTTTTTTTTACTTGGTTAATTAGTTCAAGGTTACAGTATATGGGTTTGAATTTTTTAAATGAGGATGTAAGAACTTGCTTCAAACTCTAACTCAGACAAGGCAAGTTTAACAACGAACTACTCACCCTTTTAGCCAGTGATCTCGAGTTACAAACAGGCACTAATCGACCAAAAAGCATACTAAATCATAACGCTGGTTCGAAAAAAGAAGCTTTCATCAGTCTACGAATCAAGGACTAAGCAGCTACAAGGAACTCTGGGATTTGAATCATGATCATGATTCAGAAACAAGAATCAAGCTGTGATCAAACCCAGCAGCAGCTTGTACTACTTTACAACCTTCGATCTCGACCAAGAATGGCTCCGGTTCATCAAACGAGCTCCCTAGCCCGAGCCTTCCGTTCTTACCACAACCCCATGCCCATAACTCACTCTTGGCGGTTACTGCTAGAGAATGTACACGCCCTCCTGAGATTGAGATGGGTATCTCGCCTTCTAAACCTTCCACTTGGCCTGGTAGGTTTGGCATTCCGAGTCTTCCGAGCTGAGAATTCCCGTTCCAACCCCATGAGACGACTGGCCTTGCAGTGTCCTCTTTGCCTTCAGATGATGGGATTCTGCATATCGCCATTGAGTGGCCAAGACC
Organism: Persicaria maculosa; assembly: GCA_963922045.1. Lineage (NCBI taxonomy): Eukaryota > Viridiplantae > Streptophyta > Magnoliopsida > Caryophyllales > Polygonaceae > Persicaria > Persicaria maculosa. Next base: position 55,329,384 of record OY998268.1, read on the forward strand.
GGATGCTAATGAGATCGGTTCTAATGGCATTGGGACAGGCAGAAATCCTATCTCTTCTATTGTTCTACCTAATTGATTGTATGTGTTACTTCCGCCACTTAATACTGTGCCATCACCTGAAAAAATGTTTAAAATTTTCACTTTCATAAATATACCAAGGCAGGAACATTCTCACAAGTAGATGATTAGAAAATAAATAACCCAATGGGAAGTATGGAATATAAAAATTATTTTATTTTATTTAAAAAAAACGCTTGTTAGATAGAGCATTTCTCACAAAAAAAAATCCAATTAAATGGTTATTACAAGAATTTCAAGACAGTATTCAACTAAAGTGGTTGTTTGCAATTTCTAGTTTAATGGGAGATTTAGTGAAGAAAAAAACAATGTATTATCAAGTGGTTTTCTGTTGTCAACTCAAAATATAATTAAAAAGGCTATTATCTAAAACTCAGCAGAAATAAGAACTGCAAATAGCTAGAGACGAATTTTTGCTTACTGCAAAGAACCAAGGAATGATCAAGTCCACATGCTACATCTACGACTTCAACAGATTTCAGCCCTTCTTCTATAAGTTGAGGTTCCCAGATGATTGGCATGCTATCCTCCTTCTCCATACTTTCTTGTACAATTTTACCAGCAATGTCTAAGAGATCAGCAGGGTCTCCTTTAGTTTGCCTAATTATATGTGGAACTGAATCCAGTGGAGAAGAGGAGCTCCCAAGGTGTCCTAGTCTGCCATCTGCTGAGTAACCCCAGCCATATAGTTTTCCATCAGTTGTTAGTGCGAGTGCATGGCCCCATCCAAATGAAACCTGTTGGAATATTAGTAAAATGGAAGTATGATGTTTTACATGGTCCAGGTATGCATTTTAGCTCAGAAGTAAATGGTAGAAAAAAAATACTGTATCTGTTAAAGAGATCACTTTTCACAAATCTGTCCATTAAGCAAAAAATTATAAAAACCCACCTCGCCAGTAGGCCATTACAAATTCTAAATTTACAAAAGGGACTTCCCATCCTTGCCTTATTTTGATGACCCACCATTGGATTTTTACGGAGGGGTGATGTTTTGACAACAGTTCTTTTTTTTTTTTGGGGGGGGGGGGGAGTGGCAATTTCTAGTGTAAGAGGTGGTTGTGTGAAAAATAGGTTACTATCGACAATTGTTAAATTTAATCAGAAAAGAAAGTGCATTATATAAGTAAGGGAAAGTAATTATGCATATGAATGCAATGAGACCTACCTTTAATACTTCTTGGCTAGCAAGTGCATTCACTCTAGAAGGGGCAATAGCTTCTGTGACCCCTTCACCGAGCCCAAGCTGTCCTCGCTTAGACCTTCCCCAGACCCACAGAGACCCATCATCACCAATAGCACTAGAAACTACACCGGATGCAAAAGCAGCTTGGACTCTTACTTTTTCAAGCTCTGCCACCCTCTTTGGCTCATTCCACGAGTCCCTGGTATCATGCTTAATAAATAAAAATTAGCATGACATTGAGAAGTTTAACAATGATCAAAACCTCATGAAAGGGGAGTAAAGGAGCTTACTTCCATTCTGCCAAAGTTGAACATTAATTAGTCCTGCTACTACTGGGTTTTTTTATGGAGATTAACTTTATCGGGATAATTTGAGCAATACAAGCTATGGAAGATACAATCAATGTGCATTTTTTTTTTAGAATTTACGTCATATGATTCAGTTAAAACAACTGCACATAATTCTTGTCGACATAATAAGCTAATGTGGATTAACAGATGACATCAGAGAACAGGATCTATACCTCATTAAAAAGAAACAAGATACCAACAAAGTTAACTACAATTTGTTTGCCAAACACACCTTCTAAGGTGAAACCAAATTGAAACTTTTCCACATTATTTGATTGTTAAACAATCATGAATATGATCCTAATTTTCAAAACAGAATAGCTTACATTGCATGCAAAGCAACAATCATAAGCCTCATATGATATTGATTACTAAGTGAATGAAAATGGCTCCTGGATGCTAAGATAATCTATTATTTTAGCAAACACCAGCAAAAAGTTATCACTTGCCCATGAAACCATTGACAATGGTCCTACCCAACTAAAGGCAGAAAAGGGAACAGCAAATATCAGTCATGGATTAGGCTTTCAAAGATTTAAGGATATAATGAACTCTTGGGAACTTTAATTCCCTTGCAAATTCCCACCAAAAATGAACCACTTGTACCAGGAATCAGGAACTACTAGAAGCAAAAACGAATTTGGGGAAACCAATGACGGATAAGCTAGAGAGATGACAGAGAAAAAGAGAGACCTAGAAGTAAGAAGACCTCTACCAAGTTGGCCCTCTACATTTCTGCCCCAAGCCCATAGCTCTCCTTGAGAAGTCACGGCAAGAGAGTGGTAGTGCCCCGCGCTCACACTGACAACATCAGGTGGGAGACCAGGCAATTTCGTAGCTTCATACACATCTCCCTGAATTCCAACAATGGATGATGGCAAACCAAGAGCTCCATGGCTACCATCTCCAAAGCTCATGACAGCACATGATGAACTCCCATTTATATCACCACCAGCACTGCCAGCTGAACAAGTAAAGCTTCTGAATCTCCGGAGAAAAGAAAAAGCTTCTTGTTTCTTATAGACCAATCTTAACATTCTTCAACAGCCCAGCTAAAAACCTCACCTCAGCACTTGGTTGGACCATAAAAAAGGCCAATCCAATACTAAGCTTTTGAGAACATTAATCAAATCCAGTTCAACGGTTCTATCTGCACACGAGACAAACATAAAGATAATTTTTTGATCCCACGGAGACCCTAAAGGCCAATACAATGTTTAGTAATTGCTAAAAACATACAAAACAGTACTGTCAGCAAAATGGCACTTTTCTTACAAGTTACAAGTGCCAACAACGAGCAGTGAGATGTATAATCAGCCAAATAAACAAAGGAATGTCAGACTAGTAAACAAATCTGTAACCAAATAGTGACAAACATTCATTTATACTCCTTGAATTCAAGTTCCCTAAAGGTAGCAAAACACCCCCAATCAATAGGGAAAGGGTTGAATCGGTTGATAAAACAGAAATTGAATGCCCCCTACTTCTAAAATCCATACACAAATTACAGAAATCGCTTCCCCCTTTTAATTCCCTCATGATCACGCATATCATCATAATTGATAGCAACATCCAATCATAAAGAAAAACACGGAATCCTAGAATCCGATCGAATAAAAACCTATTAAATCCAGAGGGAAGTGAAACAAGCTTGCGATTCAAGCTGCAACCTCGAACTAGGTTCCCTGAATTCAGAAGCGCTCGCGAAATGCGACTAATTGTCATACAATGTGGGAAATTGAGAAAGAGGAAGCAACCAAACCTCGTCTCGAGCGAGCAAAACGTTCCCAGTGGAGCACAGGGTTTTTGCGATCGGTTTCTGTTCGTATTTGGGGTGCAATTTTGTCTTTATCTTAAGAGCAACCCAAACAGGTTCTCCATATTAAGTTTTTAGGAAATTTTAAGACTGGTTTTGATCCAACAGCTTCCCCATTACATTCTCCAAAATAGAGAATGAGGAGAAAAAATGGAGACCATTCCCTAAATTTGGAGAAAACTCTATTTATTTTCGGGTAAACTCCATAATGGAGAAGTTGTTGGAATTAGACCCAAAATAATTCCGAATATGTGATTTATAATGGCCGAAAAGACAAATAGGTATATTAAATGACTCTCCTAAGACATATTGGTATATTAAAAGACTCAAGAGACAAATAGGTATATTAAAAGTGTTCATATGGACAAATTGGTATATTAAAAAACTCTAAGGGACAAATAGCCCTTTTGCCTCATTTAGCTTCATGTCATTTGATTTTTCTTAATAAAAAATTTTCATATATTTTTAAATAATTAATTCTTTATTTAACTCTTATTCATTTTTCTTAATAAAAGTTTGTAACTAATAATGTTGTATAAAATCTTATTACATAAAAAAATTATTGGTTTTTTTGTATAAATTACAAAAAAAACGCTTATTTAATAGTTGGTTTACAAATTGCAAGTTAAAACACTTATTGCTTATTTTTAGAAAATAAATAATAATAATATTAATAATAATAATAATAATAATAGCATATGAAATATAATTTTAACTTATTTTATTCTGCAAGGTTTTATAAAAATTCTCCTATTTCATTTTTATTTTATTAAACATTTTTTTGTGGTTTCTAAACAAATATTAGCTCATATTTTGCAGGACAATTTAATTTGTGCAATTTATATAAACAACCATTGTAATAAAATATTTATTTATTAAATTTATATAATAAATATTATTAGTGACAAATAATGATAAAAATCCAATAGTTTTATAATTTGATAGAAATATATGCAAAATTTAATTTTTTTTTATGATTATACAATCAAATGAATAAGATTATATGAGTATGTAACCAATTAATCATTATAAAAATATATTAAAATGATTTTATTATTAAAATAAAATGAAAAGGAAGTCTAATGATGTAAAAAAAAGTTATTTGTCCACTAGAGTCTTTTAATATACCAATTTGTCCATATGAACACTTTTAATATACCTATTTGTCTCTTGAGTCTTTTAATATACCAATATGTCTTAGGGGGTCATTTAATATACCTATTTGTCTTTTCGGCCGATTTATAATTCTTCATTTTGGAGAATTTTTTAGGGAAACTCTTGGGCATGCTCTAATACCATCTCTACCAGATTCCCTAAAATTTTCTTAAAATAGGGAAATAAAATACAATAAAATACATATTCTTCAAATTATTTTTGCTTTAACTCCAATAATTTCCCATTTCGAAGATTTGGAGAATCATTTAGTTTATAGAATGCTGCAGATTTAGGGAATCCACTCTAATTTTTCCGCTTCTTCTCCATTTTGAAGAATGTGATGGGAAATCTGTTGGACTAAAAAATACCTTAAACTTCTAAAAAAAACTCCAAAGTCCCAAAATGGGGAAACTGTTGGAGATGCTCTAAGAGAGCATGTCAAAAGAGGAAGCTCGTTAAACCGCACGAGCGCGATGGGTGTACGCACGGGATGAATTGGTGGTGTGATAGACAAATACCAATTTTGAGGAGTGTTGTTAGATACATCGCAAATCTAGGTATCTATATCTAGGTATCATATTCATATAGATGTGGTGTCCTAAACGTTGAATTACGATGTATTTAGTTTCCGCGTTTTGAGAGTACTCCAAAAATAATAAACTAAGATCATTTGTTCGTATGAAGAGATATAGACGAGACTAAAAGATTCTCGTCTAAAGTTGAGCACAATAACTGATTTTAGAATGGAACGAATACTAACAAACTTCAATAGTTTGATTGTACGAACTTCAATAGTTTGTTTGTACCCAGCCCTTCAAATCTGGATTGGCACTAATAGCCCATTTAACGATGATATCATCAATTTAACGATGATACATTGAATGAAAATCCATTTTAAAACCAATTGACAATAGAAAAAAAAAAATTAGACTGTAACACCACCCAAGTTTATTTTTGAGGACTAGTCACTAGCTATGATTGTTCCCCATCTCATCCTCAACAAGTTACGAAGCCTTTATCAATCCAATAGTCCAATTTGCCTATGAAAGAGCTCACAATCTGCTGCTAACCTGCATTGACTCGCAATACAAATCTGCCTTGTTAACATAAGATAAGGCAGGTCTGATCTTTGCTGTGATCAAAGAAAATATAGAACAAAACGTAAACAAAACTCTGAACTCAAAGAATTGGTAACATCACATGAATTATGAATTGGCATAAAGATGGAATAGAGAGCTAAGATATATTTGCGTCCTTCAAGGATGAAGAGGCAACGAGTCCAGTAGATGTCCGCATAGGATGCTCTCCTCTGAGCACGGCGACACCAGAAGCATCAGTCTTGAGATGTGGCTGTACCGATTCCCAGACTTTCTTCTTCTGAATCTGCAGTTCATTATTCATGACAGAAATATTACTCTAAAGATTTGAGAGTTTCATTTAATGATTTCTAGACACATTGTTCTGTCATGGCTTGAAGGGAAAGCACATCTTGACAGCCCAAAAGGCGAAATGTTACAGTCTTTAAACTTTAACAATACTGCTGCCTCCAGTGGATTAATTAGATAGACTAAGCATAAGAACTCATGTTGGAGTGCCCTAACTCCTAAAGGCTAAAGGACCATGTTTCCAAGACTGGTTAGTCTGTCATAGTTCATCTCATTGTACAAGTACTTTCTTCTGTCTTTAATATAACTTCTCGGTTCACCAAAGTGAGGATTAACATTTCCTTCATGGAGTGCATGCAATAGAATCAGGTGGCATGAAGAGATTAAATGAAAATGCTTACTCTATCCAGGGCTATAAAGTGAAACCTTTTCGTCAATTATTCTATCGTTACTAGTGCCAGAGAATAGCTTTTTTTTTAAATCACATGCTTTTGTTTGATTCGATCATTGGCAACAAATAAACCATGCCATAACCCTACTTATGTTCCCAGGTTTGGGGATATCATATTTCTCAATCTTCCTCAATGAAGTAAAAAGAGTGGATTCATGCAATAATGTTCAGCTGCAGGTGAGAGTGCAGTCTAGTTGTTTCCAACACAACCAAACTACCAAAGTGCAAGCTTCAAACCATAAACAGGAAAGATTGATTACCTGATTTGATGTAGCTGCAGCAGGCTGTTTCTCCTTGTCCTCCTCGGAGCCAAACCATATTCTTTCACCAGGGAGCGAACCTTCGGGAGGTACAAGAAGCTCCACATTCTCATGTGGCGCATCAGAAGCTGCCATTAGCATACCATACGATTTGACACCTCGCATGTTCCTTGGCTTAAGATTAGCAAGAACGATGACCAACTTGTCCTGTGGCCACATACAACAAGCTCAATAACCTTTATCTTTTGTTTCAAATACAAGCACACTTGATTAAACATTTAATAATCTACATCAGATCAAAATTGGCTTGTATAGGTATAAAATAGTAGAGCTGCATAACAGAGATCATATTTGTTTCTCAATACTTGACCCACTTACTATTTTCTACGAATTAACCTATCATTAATCAACATTCCAACCAATTCGGCTGGGTTAGTAACCATTGCATCATCCACAAAGGAGCAAAAATCTTAAAACAAGACAGAACTTTTCTTTGATTTGATGTTTTACCCTTTAAGGCTTCTAAACATATGTTATAACTAACTATATTTAGAGTTAAACTTTTTGAATGCTGCGGACCAAAATAATTATGGAGTCCAGTCGATTTGAGAGGTTTGTATCCCCTTTCAGACAAAAGACACTAATTTTCAGATTTTTCAATACTTCCATCAGATCTTACAAGTTACAATCCTACAGTCCGGTGATAGCATTGTGAGTCTGTGACCACCTGATCAGTATCAAAGTATAAACCATATTGTACTTCACTTTCATCAGTTTATCAGCCTATCTATTTCTGAACATTGTACAAGAATCTGAAATCTCAACAATTTTTATCAGCAACTGACAAATCCACAAAATGCAAATCAGCACGCAACAATATCTTCATGATTGCACAGCATAAACTTAGAATTTAAGCTACAAGTAAGCATTGATAGAGAGAGAGAGGAACCTGAAGATGATCGAGAGGAATGTATTTGACAAGGCCACTACAGATAGTCCTTGGCTCAGGCTCTCCAACGTCAACCTCTTCCACGTACAAAGAATCGGCCTCGGGATGCTTCCACGCCTTCAGGATCCGTCCAACTCTAATATCAAGCAATCCAGCCGCCTCAGCCACCTCGCCGAGGCCAGATTCGGTCGACGGAGACGCCGGAGCCTCCGAGGCCGCCGGTGATGGAGGAGGAGAGGGTACGGAGGAATCGGCAACAGCTGAGGATTCGCTGATTGAGCAAAATCGGAGTATTCGCCTGCGGATTGAGGAATTTGGATTGAATTTGTCACTGGCGGGACGAATGAGAGAGGTTGGAGAGATGGAGATTGATAGGGGTTTGACTGAGACCAAAACGGGTGGAGAAGATGAAGAAGAGAAAAGTTTAGCTCCAATGGAGGCGGCGGCGCCGGTGCGACTGGAGAAAATGACGCTTCCTCCTTTGAGGATGGTGGCAGCCGCCATGGCTGAAGCCTCACCGTCGCAGACGGGGTTCGCTTTTCGCAACGACAAAACACGATCTTATCCGACCCCTTCGTTCTAACCGCAGTTTACAGTATACCAACGTAATCTCAACCGGGTTAGGGTGAATCCGGATCCGATCCGAAACTAATCACTTTGATACTTGCCACTTAATTTATTTATTTTTGATACAAGCCGAAAATTTGGGGCAATTAACCGCGGTTGAGCCACCACCCAAGGGGCTACTTACGGACGAGATCATCGATCACAACGTCAGATCTCCAATCAGTGGGAGTCGAGACCAAACCAAGGTGTGCAAGCCGGCTAGCAACCCGATTGCCCTCTCTGAAAGTGTGAGAATACGAAACACGAACAAGAGACCGACCGATGGCAAGTACGTCCGACATCGTCATCTCAATCTCCCACGGACACTTCCACACCCCCTGACAGCGTTAATAGTCGTCAGACAGTCGCCCTCTACCTCGAGATGAGTTACTTGTCATTGAGACCATGAGCAACCATGAGTTTTTATTACCTTATTGGTCTTAAGACCATGTGCAACCATAAATTTTTATTACCTTATAGGTTTTAAAAGGTAAACCCATGGTTGCAAGACAAATATTACCTTATTGGTCTTAAGACCATGTGTAACCATAAGTTTTTATTACCTTATAGGTTTTAAAAGGTAAACCCATGGTTGCAAGGCAAACCTTAAGGGAAGATGTTGGAATGAGTTATCTCTCTTTAGACCATCCGCAACCATAAGGTTACCTCTTAGCCAATTTTTTTCATTCTCCCTATAATATTTTGACACCTCATTTATTTTTTCTTTTAAATAATTTTCTATTTTATCAACCTTTTTCTTTGAGATTTTCATATTTTTACTCAACAACCATGAGTTTACTCATTCTTCTCTTTTTCCCATTTATTTATATCCACTATATGATTTCCACCAATCATAATATTATTAGTTAAATATAAAAACATAAAAATAAATAAAGATCATGCTTTTGCACATGGTCCAATGCACTTCCTACCTCTCCACACCAAGGTCCTTTCCTCTCTTTACCTTAAGATTTTGCCTACAACCATGGGGTTACCTTTTAGCAACCTTAAGGTAAGCAAAACTCATGGTTGCTCATGCTCTTACCAAGGTAACCTCTTCCACCACAAGTATCCCCACCCTTTATATAGCTTCAAGTTAATAAAGATTTTGCTTCTTTACTCGACATTGAGTGTTTAGGGTTGGATGCTATTGTAGTCTATAGGGAGAAAGAGGGTGGGATAGATGAGGGGTATTATGTGTAAATTACTTCATTTTTTAGGGTAATTTAGTTTTGAGCAATTTTGTCATGTTTTAAACGACATGTATTTTGGATCGGATGGAGTAGGATATAAGATGTAAGATGCTTATTGTATACCGAAAATAAAGAAATCACTGAGCATAGATTTAATCATAACCCAGTATTAAATTAACACTGGTACAAGTTTACGAAATTAATATAAAAAAATAAATTAAAAAATTATGGTCAAATACATCCCATGATCCCACATTCCCACCCACTGATTTCAATTTGCTAAACTTTTGTATACAGAAAAAGAAAAAAAATGTACACATATATAAATAATAATTGTAATTGGTATTGTATAAATAAAAAGGATATACTACAATTATAATCTTCGATAAAAAAAAATGTATAAATTATAATCACCCTCCCTATTAACACTGTTAGATGATGAGATTTGAAGAATTTTTTTAAAAGAAAATATTAGGAAAATTAAATTTATTATTTGAGTAGACAGTTTTTTTTATTAAGTAAAAATTCGAGTTTAGGCAGATCTGATACTTGAGAGACCGACAAGTCGACAGACGAGAACCGCCTAAACATATAATAAATACAGAAAACAAGCGTAATGCAACAAACGAAAACAAAACTCTACAACAAGACGATCTAAATAGAACCACTCCTAATAAGTTGCGGACGCCGGTGAAGAACGAAGTCAAGCACCACCACCGAACAGTAGCACCGCGGGCCAGCGATACAGCAGAAATCTATCTCATGTGGGTAGTGCAGATGAAACTCCAAGGAAGCTCATTCCTGGATACGGAGTCGCTCTGAAAGCACCACCACGACCCCAACCAGTCCCGACTCCAGACTTCACGCTCATAACCAAGTAGAAGAACTCTAAGAAACGTCAGAAGTAGAGCCCCCACACTGGTCGAACAAAAAACGCCGATAAGTTGCAACCAACAAGAATTTAGTCAAGACCCTTTTGAGATTTTATGTCAAACTCTTTCGGGATTTTAGTCAACATTTGAGTACACAATTAAAGGAAAGAAATAAGTAGACAATTTGATGGAATTTCAGACCCATAAAAAAACATTGAAATTCAATGAAAAAATGAAATTCTTTTCTGTATCTTTACGTCACGGCTGACGTGAGTACCCCCGATGGGGCTTCAAACTCGTCGATAAAACCTACAGTCCCAATTCCAAAGTTTCAGACTTATACTTCGTAACAGAGAGAGAGAGAGAGATGGGAGAAGTACAAATGACGGTGTCAAGTGAATATGGATACGTGATTTTGGCGATCGTTCTCTACTGCTTCCTCAATATTTGGATGGCCTTTCAGGTCGGCAAGGCCCGCAAGAAGTACTCACCTTTTCTCTCCTTTCTCAATCACTCTCATTGATTTCCTCCAATTGAAACTCAAAAACGTTTTTGTGTTTTACTTTGATATAAATGTGGTATTGAAATGGCAAATTCAGGTACAAGGTGTACTATCCCACCATGTACGCTTCCGAATCGGAGAACAAGGATGCCAAGCTCTTCAATTGTGTTCAGGTAACCCTTACTTTCTCTTCGGTCACTTGAATTCAGTTGATTTGAATGTTCTGATATGAAATTAGGTTTTAGTCTATGAAATTTGAATCGAATTTTGTTTCGTAAATTTGCGATTCACAGAGAGGGCATCAGAACTCGCTAGAACAGATGCCGGTTTTCTTCACGCTGATGATGCTGGGAGGGATTAGGCATCCCTGCGTTTCCTCCGCACTCGGCGTCGTGTACGTCATCAGCCGCTACTTCTACTTCACCGGCTACTCCACCGGCGAACCCCACAACCGTCTCTCCATAGGGTAATACATATAATCAAGCTCTCTCCTCTTCATAATTTGCTGCTAATCGGATTTTGCATTGTTCTTTATAATTCCAATATGAAAATACTGTATGTTGTGAATTGGAAGACGAAAAATGAGATGTGAAGGAACATGTTTAGGTCTCAAGGTTTTACATATTCAGGCAAGTTAGCAGTAGAGTTATTGGGTTTCTGAAAAGAGCAAGCAAGAATTTTGCTTTTGAAAATTTTATTTTATCATCAAGCAAACTATATTTACTCTTAAAAGCATCTTCTTCAAAGTGTGAAAGTAAGTTCCTTTCTTCGAATGCAGGAAATACGGATTCTTAGCGACAGCAGGATTAGCCCTGTGCACGATTTCATCCGGGGTTGGTCTGCTTCTGGCATAAGATTATCAATAACAATATACTCTTGTTTCATTTGACATCTTCTGTGATTTCTGGCTGTTCCATTTCATTCCCTTTTCCATGTCTATGAAATGACACAAATAGCAATAAACTGCCGACTTCTGTAAATCCTAACTCTGGATTTCTGGTTATAGTTCGTTTTGTTCTTACTGCACTTTAGAGTTGCAATGTTTGCACACCAGGAAGTATAATGTCTCTACCCTTTGTACTGTTGAAACGTTGTTAATAACGTTGCATTTGTATGAAAATTTATGGTGGACCGAAGATCTCTTTCTTAGCATTCAGAAATCAGCTCATTTTGTGCTTCTGTTGTACTTAATATGTTTTATACAAAATTCATGTATTATGTTAATCAGCAGACTCAAGCCATGTTTGATAAGCCACAGTAGTAAGGGTTCTACTAGTAATTTTTCTTAACTGGTGAAAAGGTTTAGGTATAATCTATACAGTTCGTTTTGTGTGAATCCCTTGTATCTTTCAATTGACCATCTGCTTTGTATTAGACATTGTACCACCCGTTTGGAGCTTGTTAGCTTATTGTTGTTTGGCAAGTGATTTACAAAAATCGATAAAAGTTTGGCTTGAACTCATTCATTTTCTAAACAAGCCGAGTATGGGCAGATTTTAAAACTCGGTTCAAAGCTTGAAATCAGAGCTTGACTCGCTTGAATAGCTCGAATTTTCTGAATTTTCAAAAAAAAATTAGTTATTCGATGTCGTGATGGACTCCCTTGAAACAATAACCCCCGACTATAAACCAATGAGTATTTTTTTAGTTATTCGATGTGAATGTTTGATTTGTTATAACTAGTTTAGGAGGTATTCAAATCTAGTTTAGCAAACGACACTTTATCAATGGGTAAATTATAGTAGGAAATATATATAATAGATCCAATCGGAGTAGCCCAATGGTGGGGAACAAGGGAGAGTAAGGAGGTTTCGGGTTCGATCCTTGCCTCCGCTCTCTTCCTTGGTGAAAATCCAAGGTTTTACTATACTATTCTCGGCCGATATGATTTTGTCTGTACTCTTCACAATCGAAGTCTCAAATAATATAACCAACTTTTGTATAATCAGGCAGGTCGTTGAAACACCAAAGAATTAGATAAATGATCCAGCCTCACCGTAAAACAAAAGTCCATACAGCAGTGAAAAAACAAAGATTATTACATGACATAAAAAAAATTTCATGTAAAGTGGACTGAGAAAGATGTCAATTCCACAAAGCAACCATGGCAGCACTTTTATGAGGAGGTGAAGAGGACGGACTTCATAGCCTTGCGTGAAGCAAAAAATGGTCCTTGTCACTCTTCCGCGGCACTTGCAGCGCTCAAGTCCACGCTCAGGTCTAATCCCTGCAAGCACACAAGATAAATAAGTTGGGTCATTTTTATGTAGGGCTTGAATGCAAGTTCTTACTACGCCATGAAAACTGCAAAAACAGTGATTCAAAGAAAAAGCAGAGGTGGCACGAGACCGAACACATAGACAGAGACGAGGAATCGTATGAGTATTTATGTACTTCAGCTATCAAATAGTGTCCATTTGCGTACAAGACATGCCCAAATCATATATAGCAAGCTAAAGATGTGGTACAACTGAACAATCTTCTTTTATTGTTAGTATATTGTAATAAAACAGACAAGAAGATCAGCTTACCTTTCCAGTTATCATTGTATACATTTTCAGCACATCTTGGGTAGTAGTCTCGAAGTGAGTTGTGGCATCGTAGCTCTGTAAGCCAAATTAAGAGTTCGTTTTGATACGTTAAAGGAGAAAAAATGTACAATTAACACTGATAGAAATTAGATAGATTTCTGATAAACTCACAGTTGAGATAAAACAGTTGTCCGTAGCTGATTCATTGACTGGTTCGTATCTGTCGTACATATCAAAAAACATCTCGTCAACTGGTCCTAGAAGATCAACACCCTGCTTTAGTTCACTTTGAGGATTGTCCGTCTCTGCCTCCGCCGACACAAAAGCAATGAATTTACCCTTTGGGGCAACATTGTGAGAGTAGGAACAGCAAAACACGTACCTGTTTGTCAGCATTAAAAAAACAACACTTGTCAAAACCAGAATGGAAAACTACATCAGCAATCTCTTGAATTTTTCGTCCAGCAGCCTCAAAGGAGCATTTCGACGAGTTAAGGCAAACAGCCACCACCATCAAGTAATTTTTCCTCTCATCTCTGTTGCCAGCCATTTGATTTAAGGCTTTTCAAAAGGTAGTAAAAATTTTCATTTTTCGAAAAGCCTCTGCAATTCATCAGTCCCCAAAACAGTTAAGAAATGTTATATGGAGTATATCATGCGTTTCAATATGTTTTTGTCAGAAAACATGTCAGAAACAAACAAAAACCCTCCTCAGCAATTTACTTACTACCTGCCTACCTAGATTTTATAATATGTGCAATCGTTTTAGTCATTAATTTACAACTTAAAGAGATGGAAACTCCATTTAATATTCTGCAACAGTTTGGCCAAATGGCTTACCAATCTTGCAATTCACTGAAAGGAAAGTGACAGGGCTGCCAAACAAAATGCATTGATCATCTTGCCAAACAAACTGCGACTACATGTTGACTAATTGGCTACCTAGCTCACCTAAAAAGTAATTGCTAAATGTAACCCATATATCTCTTGCTAAATTTCAAAGGCTTCTTCTGACATCTCAGTTAAAAGAAGAGTGTCATGGGATTGACATCAAAAAATGATGGGATGGAAAAACTATAGATCTCAAGACAAAGAATGATGTACATTTATGCAAGTTAAGGTGTGTGTCATGGAATCATAAATATGAGCTCCTTTTTCAAACTAGGAACTTACATGTCAGATTTACGACCCAACTGCTTCTGTGGAAGGATAACCTGCACTGCAAGTGAATCACTCGTGTTTGGAATAGGATGGCTCATGATACAGATAGCCCTAGCAACCTTTCCCACCTTTCTAACCTGTTCAAACAGTAAAAAAGTTCCTTCAAATGTTCCCACTTTTCACAAGATAATATTTTCTACCCTTTCATTACTAAACATAAGTGAACACATGTCTACTATTTGCTTCAGATCATTACCTTCCCTGGTATGTAAGAGGGGTCACAGACAACTTTCTTACACTTTGCAGTTTCTCCCTCTGATGTCACACCTATAACTTTGCCTCCCTCATCAAACTCCACCTGTTTTTATCAGAACAACCGTAATATAAAAGTCAAAAGAAATTATATTATCAACTAAATTGTTGATTGGAAATAATCACACAACTTAAAATTAAGAACTAGTGTTGACAATCATGAGCATACCTTGCATTCAGGCTTGTTCAACATGTATGTTCCGCCATAAACAGCACTCAGACGTGCAAATGCCTAGAGTGAAAAAAAGGGGCTCGAATATCACAGTTGTAAATAACACTCTTAAATGAAGGAGAAATAGGTATAGAGTTAAACTCTCGAGCAAATCAAACAGAAAGAGAATAGAAAAAGGAACATGGAAAGGTTAGAAAACAGACCTGTGGCAGTTCCCCTAATCCATACAGCGGATAAATGTATGGTGACCCTCCTTGGAATCGAGCAAGGGATTCAGAATATAGCTATTCAAAGATGAGATCAAAACATAAAATGTGGAAATTGTTAAGTAATTTTAATTTTCCCTCTTCACAGTATCTATAAGATCTCAATTCGAAAACAAAGGAACAAATTACCTTCATTCTCTTCACAGTATCTATTGCAGGCTCACTAAGGTAACGATCATCTCTATGAAGTGCCACAGCATGACCAATGAATTCTATAGTGTTGTCATCGAGACCATATTTCCTATAAAAAAATCAAAATTCACATATAAGCAGCAATAGCATTCCTTACATGCACAAGTTTTCCCAGCTGCTGACTGTTGAGGCAGATAATAATATGTAAGTTCCCGATTAACAATTTTCTGCTAATGCAGAAAAATACTAAATTTGTTTATTAAAAAATTACATTGTGAGGAACCATAAAAAATATGAACCTATAGCAACAGCATAGTTATATTGTTAGAAAGCAGTAAGAAATTAATTAAAGTAACTTTTTAAGGATCTGATACATACGCAATAAGCTCTTTAGTAGTCATTTTAGTCAAGTTCATTCCATCGTGTGTCTTGGGATCATTCTCGTCATACTTCTGCACATAACTAAAGAACTTGCCAGCGCGTCTCTTTTCAAATAGCCCCATGAGTGGAGATTTAAGTGCCTCCATGTCAGTTGCAGGAACCTTGTGAATCTGTCACCATTTTAGCACAAAAATGATCAGACCTCTAACTTTATACTGCCTAAACCACTAATAAACCAAGGATGCAGAATGTATCTACCATTCATACCTTTCCTTTATTGTACACATAGCTACCATCAACCGCTTTAAAGTAGAGATACTTGGTAACGTCAGTGTGGATAAGGACCCGCACAAGACTACCATTTGCCATCAAAAACTGGACGCGAAACAGGGTTAAAGATCATACATCGGATAAAAGAAGACAAAGAAGAAGAACCAAGGGAAGTAACAGTCCAAGGAAAGGTGGTTCTAGTTACAATATTACTAATAACTAACCTTTGGTATCATATCCACATTATAATCCCTGCTAGCACCAAGGCTTGCTGGAGGCTGATCATTCCCTCTAAACTTCTTCCAAAGCTGAACTTACATGAAATTGCTAGAATATCAAGAGAATGTACTAATAAAGGAAAATCATACTTCCTTCCAGCTAAAGCATTTAGATGAGGACCTGGATCAGATTAAGTGAAGTTGACTCTCCTCCATAATAATCATTCCTATCCATGTGCAGTACCTGAATGAAGAACACATATGAATACACATTCGAACCAAAGTAGAACGATCGAATGTATTTATGGAATTGTTTGGGCATAATTCCTCCACACGGAGCAAAATGACACAACAGAAGATCACAAACTGTTAAAAATGTGAAGCGATTAGGTCCAATTCGAGACACTCGATCAATCATTACTTTCCAGGTCATGAATATGATCAAACGTCCAAAATTAAGAAAGAACCGAATCCATAATCCAAGCTACAAATCATGCCGATTAAACAGGTCAGATCATGCCAAATGAAGAATGCAGCGCAAACGAATCATGCCAGATAACGCGATCGCCGATCGGAAGCCTAACATTCGAGGAAAACAACCAAAATTGAAGAGGAACAAGGAAAGAGGGAGATGAAAATGAGCGAAACCTTGAGGCCATCAACGGAGAGGAGACCGCTGAGAATGCATTCCTTGAGACCAGTTCCGAGAACTATGACATCATACTCTTCATCCATGGCGGATTCGAGGCTGCGGCTATCAGATTGGAGGGAGATACGTAAAGGGAAGAACAAGAGGAGAGGAGGCCTAGGTCAATATATATACGCGAGAACAGAGCGAAATGGGATGAACGATGGAGCGATCGCAATCGCAGTGTAGTCGTGTAGGAGATGCCTTGTTGATGCTTAACTCATCTAAGCGGGTTTGGCATCTTTATTCTACTTTTCTTTCTGATAATTCTAAACAAAAAAAAATATTAAAAAATAAATATTTTATATAATTTTTATTATCTTTTTTTAATGCATCAATAATAAAAAGATAATTAAAAATATACGGAGAGTATTTCTTAAGGAATGGATTTTATTCTTTTTCTCGTTATTTTCTTATTTTGAGAAAGGTTTTTATAATCTATGCTTAATAGAGGTTATACTAGGTCTGTTATTTAAGTCGAATACTCGTTTGTAATCGAATCGAGCTTATTGCGATCGAACTCAAAATAAAGATGGTTTGGCACACAATGGCAAGCCTCTTATACCTATTCAAGTGGTTGATATGGAATTGTATTTCTCTAACAAGTCAAGGAGGAATAAAATTGGAAAACAAACCCAAGAAAATGACCAAAATTTTGTGCAATGCTAAATAAGCCTTACAAGAAGCCCTTTTGTATGTTTTGAGGCAAGTCATGTATAAGTCAAGTCCCTAATATTAGAGGGCATGAAAGCTATGGCCATGAGAAGGCCAAAGATCGCGATGGGAACCATCAGCAGGAGCAACGGTGGAGGCGGTAATGTCGGAAGCATCAGTGGCAGGATCAGCAGCGACGCTGTCAGACCCACGAGCACGAGCATCGACTCAATGCTGAAGTAGCCACTTGTTGTGGCCTCCTTTTGCTGCTTTGAGCTTGCTAAGCCCTCCGAGAATGATTGACGAACATTGCCTTCTGCAACAAATGGGCGGTAGCTCTGAGGAATCCTACCAGCGCTTTTCGGGGCTCTGGAATCCATGGAAGTGTGGCTTGGTGGCTGGTTTTTCGGATCCGCTTGGTTTGATCTGGTGTTCATCTGAAACGATTTCTAGATGGTGGAATGCCACTTTAGTGCAATACCCGGATAAGATCACCGAAACTCACAAAGCTTGAATTTGAAGAGCTCTCTCTAAGGCACTTCGCGTTGTCCAATCACTACCGGGATGAAATGGATCTCTTCAATGGAATCCACAGATTTAAAGAAGCAAAAGGCCAATAAATCAGTTTCGAAACCCGCTCTCTAGGGTCTTTGGCCTTGGCTCAGCCAATATCGGGATGATCAAACAAGGCGAGATCGATCTGTCTATGTGTGGAAGTATGAATTCAGATCACAGCTTGCACAACCTTCTGAATCTGTTTAAAGGCAATCAGTGGATTTGAATACACACAATGTAGGTGTCCAGATTTGGGGAAATCAACAATGGCTACTGCTCTCAATTGGGACCTGATTTCAGTAGAAGCTGCAATGAGAGGAAAATTAGGGTCAATGAGAAGAACTGCAACACGAATCCAAATACCAACCACAAATCAATCAAATCCAAATCCCAGAAACCCTAACCCTAATTTTTTTTTTGAAGCTGCAGGATCTCAGCAAAGAAAAACACATCAGCTGAGTAAATCTGATCCTCAATTACCCAAATCAATTACAACCCCAATCTTTCTAGCTAATAACACATGAAGCAAATCCAACTCAAGAAAACCCCAATCTGAAAAAAAGAGAAAGGATTAGATGGGTACCTGTGATGTTCAACAACCTTCAGAAAAGCAATCAACTGGATGGAGAAATTGGACTTCAAAGCAGCTATAAATCACTCAAGAAACTAAATTTATCTGCAACCTCTCAAGATGTTCAACAACCTTCAGAAAAACAATCAACTGGAAGGAGAAATTGCACTTCAAAGCAGCTATAAATCACTCAAGAAACTAAATTTTATCTGCAACCTCTCAAGAAAGGAAGAAATTGGATACTGCAGAAGAAAGAAATTGGGCAAAGAAGGGTTTTTTTTTTTAATTGGAGATGAAGAGTGGGTGGGAACGGAGAAGCTAAATTATGTATATATGTGGAGGAGAGAAGGAAAAAGAGGACTGTTTTTTGCTACTTGCAAGCAAGCAAATGAATGTGGAGAGAGGGAGAGAGAGAGACGGGAAATGGATGATTTGGGGATGGATGCAGTGTATCGAATGGAGGGTGACATTTAACTATTCAAGCAGATGAATTTGGAAAAAAGGGTATAGAAAAAATCAACAAAAGAAAGGAGTAGGAGAGAGAGGGAGGTAACTAGAAGATCTCTAAGGTTCTTCACCCCTGGACACCCGTCAAAGGCCTCATCTTTTTCCTTTCTTCTTTAATGTCTTCTCTGTTAAAGTGCACCAACTTGCATATTTTCTTACCTCCTACTTCAAGTACATCTTACACATCCACCAAATATAACTCCAGATTTTTTAAAAAAATTTTACAGTATTTATAAAACACAGATTCCTTAATTAAAGTAAGGAGTTAAATCCTAATCCATCCGTTTTTAAAAATTAATTAAAATTTTATATTTTATATAATTTTTACTGTCTTAAAAAAGCGCACGTGACTTGAAAAATTCGCTTATTTACAAACGGAAGGAGCGTTGGGATTAAAAAGTCCCACATCGAGTGTGGACCAAAAACAACAACAAAATATAAGGAGATAAGAAGTTCCTACACAGTAGCTTGTGTTAGAATGAGTAACTATAGAATAGACGAAGGGTTGTTATGTGGCAATATCTAATTAATTATGTTTCTAATCATCTCTACGAAAATGTTGATCAACGTTGGACCTGACATTAGTCCACGTCGCATTGAACAAATAGAAGAAGGATAATATATATTGATCCATAGTTTAGAGTCGAATCTCCCTTTCTCTAGTTTAAATGCAAAAATAGAAGAAGGAAAATATGTTTGGTTAATCAATAATTTCTAATTTAAAATTATAATTTAAATGAAAATATATGAATAGATTAAAATTTTAACCATTTTGGATAAAATGAGTAAAATCTGGTTTATTGTAATAAACTTCATAGTTTTTTTTAAATTGTTTCTTTAAAAGCCTTGAAAAATTTACCCACATCGCTTCGAAAGGTTTTGTCAAATGAGCATTACTAAATAACTTTATGGTGGAGTTCAATTTTTTTTTAATTATATATCTATCTAAATCTAATGATTAAGAATTAATATCTACTATGGAGTATTAATATTTTAAAATAACTTTATAGTGGAGTTTAAATTTGTTTTTAATTAACTATCTCAACTTTTAAACATAGACTAAATTCATTGACTTACCATGAATTTTTTCTACCAAAAAACAAATGGGATTAGTTTTAATTATGATTTTAGTAATAATCCATTACGGAGTACAATTCAACTCCGTGGATTTGAAGTTAAAACCTTTCACTGTCTAGTTTTTGGATTTCTGAGATTTTGAATTCCAAAAGTGGCAAGTTGGGGATTTGGACTTTTCTAGAAGGCATCCTCCAATCACAAGTTTTACTTTTTGGTAAATTTCACAAAAACACCCTAAAATACGATTGTTGTTGCAAACTCACCCTATAAATTGGGAAAGTGTGCAAAAAAAAAAAATTCATAGATTTGGTTTTCTTTCAAATTTATCATTCATTCAAAACTTTGCAGAAATGTCAAAAATAGTTTAACGATCTTTCAATCCTATGCCCCAATGGCATAGAATAAGAACCTTTATTAAGAAAGCTTCTCTACCAAATAAAAAAGACTAAAATAATTTATATTTGGATAATCTTTTTCAATTGAGATTATTATCCTGTGTTTGTCGGGACATAGGATAGAAAACTCGATAACCTAATTACTGTAATTAGAGTTGAAGATACCCGACAAATCATTGCGTCTAGTTTTGTTTATTTGGTATCTATTTTTGGTATGAAAACTACTTGCTTCCAATCAAAGGACTTGTATATATCAATATATCTTGATTTATTTAGTTTATGGAATGATTCTAATGTAGTTGTTATTTAACTAAGCCGGAAAAATGGGAAAAAAATACTAATTACGTAGTATAAGTTAATGTAGTAGTTGTAGTACGATTTAGAGTTTGAATCTATGAATCATGTACTGCCTGATCTAAAATAAGACTGAAAAATATTTTTTTGTTGGAAAATAACCAAATGAATTAGATTTTCATTTTAAAAGAATTTATATGACAATTTTAGATTCACCTATTTTTAATTAATTAGAAACTTTATTTAATCGAAACTATTTTTATATATACGAGACGAGTACATCTAACAAGATAAAAACCATTTCAAATATAGTTATATATAATTAACCAATTCGAATCCGAAAGTAAATCTTAAGTGGCATGGAATTAAGCTTGAGCAATTGCATCAAACTTCAATTCACATAAATTAAACTTATGATTTATGAATATGTAATGTTTACAAATTAACTTAGTATGGTAGGACTTACCTTTGTAAATTGATCAGCTGTCATGCTTATTTTCAGCCATATTTTCGACCAAGAGAGTCAAATCTGGTCCATTCACCTATTCAATAATGACGTATAATTATTTCTATATTAGATTTGATAGGCAAAATTAAGGCCACTTGTTCCTTGAAAGCACAACAATAGTACCTACAATTCAACATATATGGGCCTCCAAGGAATGGAAACCATATGTTGATGCTAGCAACCTGATCTATCTCCTATCTCATCCTAACTCCGTCTCATAATTTAATTCATTTAACTTTTTAACACTTTTTTTAATGTGTTAAAAACTTTATAAAATAAAAAAAATTTATAATTTTTTTTAAAATAACTTCAAAAACTTAATAGTAATGAGTTTTAAATTATTTAAAAATATTTGGAATAAATTGTATTTTATAGAGTTTTTAATTAATACATTAAATAGCGTGTTAAAAAGTCAAATACTTAAATTATGAGACGGAGGGAGTAGTATATTGTTAACGAGGTAATGAAAATGGTCTATTTGCATGACCATTAATTATTACTTATATAATGTATAATATTGTATTATAATGCATAGTATTTCATTATAACAAATAAGTTATAATTGACGGTTATCCAAATAGAGTAGGGTTAATTTTACGATAGCTTATAATCTTATAAATTCAATAATTCATTTTTTAAATATAATAAAGTCAGTTATGAAACAAAGATATAATATAATATATTACAATATATAGTGAAGTTAAGGGTATGTTTGCATAACCATTGATTATGACTTATAATACAAATAATTATATATTACATTATAATATAATATTGTGCATTATAAAATATAATCAACAACCATCCAAACAAACCCTAAAGCACAATTCTATGAGATCTCAATTTATATAAAAACAAGTGTATGAGTATGAATACATCATCATCATCTTAAATCTGTAAAGTAATTTTATGAAAGGGAAGTTAAATTATTTTGGACAAAAAGGCAATTTGCAAGATCAGTAATTCCAAATTGCTACAGATTCCTCAACAAGTGGGGATATAAAAACTTAGTGGCATGTTCCACAAATGGCGCACATCTTCACACATGAGATGATGATTCTTTGTATGCATGATCTGATTGATTATTATACTACAATAATTATCTATATATTTAATTCATTTTATATTACATAATTATTTAATTAATTAATTGCACCACCTAGCTTGCCTAATGTCAAACCAGTGGATCCAGGCAGGTCCATCCATTGTAACAAAAATAAAACAGTGGGTCCAGGTCGATCCAGTATTCAAATTTGCTTTCATTGGGATATATGAGTGATCTTTTAAAATATTTTCCACAATTAAATTAATAGATTGATAATTGAATTTCATGAAATTTTAGATCTGAGAGACCAGGCAATTAAGGGGATAAATTTAAATAAAATCGGAGAATTATATTTGCAGGAATTAATATCACATATATTACAAACATTTATATTCGAATCATTTGATAAAGAGTTTATTGTTACCTATTTCGATTTAAGAAATATTTAGCTATTTAAAATAGATGTACATTAAGATAATTAGTTTAGCTAGTAAGAGTAATACGTGGTGATTAATAGATCATGAGTTTGAATCCTGCTTCTCTTTTGTACAGATAATTTTAAATTAAAACATGTTTAGAAATTAGTGAGGCAAGTGGGCTTTTCGTGTTGGGAATCGCAAGTTGCAAGGTACATTGATAGAAGAGGCCGGAGTATATGAAATCATAAATTTAAGGATAAATTTCATTTTGTTATTTTTATATGTGACATTTAGTCACTTGTCATATTATAGGTACGGCATGTAATTAACTTTTTTAAGACAGAAATAACCAATTTAATTTGCTAAACAGGGTACTATATATATGGAGTAAATAGTTTTTGTGTGTTTGAAGCAACATCATAATAGAATGCATTAATACGTGAGTTTTTTTTTTGTATGTACATAATACTCAATATTATAACCTCCTTATCATCTTACACTAAATAATACGGATCGAGTAATTATTTTTTTGGTATAATTAATTAAGGTCAAGGACATAAGTGTCCTTAAACCCGATAAAGTCAAAGATCAATATATCCTTCTTTACAGTGTGATTGTGTTTTTTTTTTTTGAACCGAAAAGAATTTGGCAAATTGTGGAGATAATCTAACCAGCGACATCCTAGAGGATGAAGCTCAATAATGCCGCATCATTAGGAGGAAGACAGTGGAAGTAGACTGATACGGGACCATCCAAGACACCTTCGGACACACCTATACTTGGGGATGGACCTAAGATTCGAGCTCGTGAGAATGTTGTCATCCTCAAGAGGAAGAAGAAGGCTCCACCATGGGGAAGATCCAAAGGTGCAAATGACGTTTATAGATTCGTTCAGCATTTTGACAGCTTTTCGACGTCTCAGTAAAATGAGTCGTACGGAGTCAATATTAATCGGATTTGATCGTGCCATACCTTGTTGGAACGAGGACGAAGAGATCTACAACTTTTCTGTTGAAGGTTTTTCCAGATTCGACATGAAGCTTGGCCGAAAATCACATTCTTTGCAGCTGTCACTGTTTTGACGGGAATTTCCAACACTTAACAAATTTAGAAAGCGTTTTCGTCACGAATGATGAAACCGCAGGTCCCTTTTGTTGGAAGTAGAAAGCGCTCCGTCAAAATTTAGCTTATACCAATTTTGTTTTGATTTTGTCCACTTGCAATGTCATCTTTTTCGTCAAGTGGGTGTGTGATTATTCTTGATTCAAATGAATTTTACATTCTTAATTAAATGATTACATAAAAAGATTATTGACAAAATGATTTTAATAAATCATAAAAGTATTTTCTTAATTAACTCTACAAAATATTTACAAACTGGTGTGAAACCTTACAAAACACTTAATGAATATCATCCAAATACTTTCCGTTCATCTCTAATCAAACCCTAAAAAATCACTAATCAAACCCTATAAATTCAATCATTCGTCAATACTCAACCATTAATGCATGAACAAACGAACAACCAAAACTAACTTAATTTCATAATGAAATTGTATTAAATCTCCTCTTTTTTTTTTGAACAGGAAAGAATTCGAATTCCCAGATAACAACGAAAATCTGGGAAAACGAGAGGCCGGGAGAAATCGACAAACTGGCTAACCGTTATGTTACAACCATAAAGACAAAAAAACAAAAAGAAAACCCGAGATCTCAACAAAGAAGCACCTGTTAAGAAGTGCCAAATTGGATAGTAGACAACATCATATTATCTAATTTGGCACTTGTTAAGAAGCACCTGCATATATCCCTCTTGATCCGAATCCATCGAACCATGTCTACCGAATCCTCTACTCCAAGATCAGGTACGTTGTGCAATTGTATTATGGAAATCAACTCCCGTGGAGTCTCAACTGATCGATTTTTGTTAAAGTTTCGACTTTATCTCATTCATGATTAATGACGGTTCAATATATGGAATGTGAAATTGATACTCAAGAAGAATTTTCCGTTCTTGGTTAATTGAGAAATGTCAATTTTGATGGTTGGAGTTTGCAGAATTTATTATGGAATTGAGCAAGTCAAGTGGAGATCGAAACATCAATTTTGAATCTTTAATACGAAAAGTTGCATATAATTTATACCATAGGATATTTAAGGTCTGAACAGTGAAGATCAATATATCAAAAAGTTTTTTTTTTGTTGGTCGGCAAAATGAATGCACAAGAACACAACTCTAAAACCCTTGTATATTTTAGGTGGAGAGAGTGAATAACATGGAAGATGTGTTTTGGACCTTTGATAGGTCTTGGACCATTCTGTAATACTCCCCCGTTCTAAAATAGAAGTTTTTTACTATTCACACACGTTTTCTTAAGATAATAAAAATTATATAAAATATTATTATTTTTTAAAAATAATCTCATACTTTTTTCTAATAAGTATGAGATTATTAAAAAAAATTAATATTTTATATAGTTTTTATCATCCTAAGAAAACGTGTAGGAATAGTAAACGACTTATATTTTAGAACGGAAGAAGTAATTTTTAGAAGGGAAAAAACTTCAAATTCAGTTTATAGAATATTATCTTATCAATAGTCATTTGATCATCTTATCAATAATCCTTATGATTAAAAATTGAACATGAGACCTCCCACTAAATAAAGCATTGGGAACCTCCTCTATTGACCACATATTGTAAATTCTGTGTGGTACACAAAGTTTTGACAAATTTCGAGTAGTACCCATGAGATTTTGCAAAAGTTCTTACAGTAACCACGAGATTTTTAATACCCGATTGCTATGTCGAAAAATTGGTCGAAATTTACCCCGTATCGAAATTGGTTTAGTGTGAAATAGTTTGCATACTTTTTAGTATTTTTTAAAATTTGTATTAATATTGGTTCATTAGTGACAACTTGTATTATTTTTATCCATTTTTCCTTTAAAAATTAAACATTAAGAACAAGTCAAAATTAAATGTTTAAGACTTTGAAAAAAAAATTGGTTTGATTATCTCTAATAAAATGTTAAAAAATTAATTTTTGCAAATATTCAAACTAATGCATATGTTGTAAAGTGTTTTCTAAATCAATGTACAATAATATCATTTTTTTATATAGATTTTTAAAAATTTTAAAATTAATTTTCCAATATTAAAATATATCGTGCTTATCACATTTTTATATATATAAAATATCGTAAGTACCATATATAATTTATTAAAATTTTGTATACCACTCAAATTTGATAAAAATATCACTAAAAGAAATTTCCATAAATCATTTTTCAATATTGACGTATAAAATCGGACCCTACAATTACATCACTAGGAAGAAAAAATTGCGAAAGAGTGGGCCATAAAAAACCAAACTGATCAGTCATTATTTGAATACATTGGATTATCATAGCCTTGCTATTTGCTAGTTGCAAGTTACAATAATCTCAATAAACATATGGCCATCAATCTAAAGTGTGCTAATATTCCAAGAATATAGGTTGAAATTTTTTTATGTTAGCTTATTTTTATACTGTATTAAATTGGAAAAATCTAGTAAATTTTATTTTTAAAAGTCAATAAGTAGATCAAGATAAATCTTTTTAAATCGAATAACTTCTTAACATATACCTTAATACAATAAGAACACACTGTTAAAAACCTTAAACCATACTCCCTCTGTAATTAAAATTTGTCATTTACTATTCACACTTTTTTAAAATGATAAAAACTACATAAAATATTAATTTTTCTTTACATTTGTTTTTATAAATTCATACATAATAGTAATAAGTATGAAATTATTTTAAAAAATATATTAAAAAGGTTAATATTTTATACTCACTCCGTTAAAAAATATAAGTCCTTTTAGGCTTAGATTTTTGTTTTAAAATATAAGTCCTTTTAAGTTTTATAGGTATTGAGATATGAGAATTGTTACTTTTTGACTTTTTGCTCAAATTTTATTGGTTGACTAGGGTTGTGGATAATTAATGAGGGGTATAAATGTAATAAGTTTATGATTTCCTTAATTTGTATGCAAGTGTCTAAAATAACTTATATTTTTGAACGGAGGTATTAGTTTTTAACACCTTAAAAAGCGGACATGAATATTAAAACGTTAAGTTTTAATTAACGAATAGAGTATTATAAAGGAAAATTTTATGATATAATTGGTTTCTGACTTTCTTTTCCTTGGGGCCTTTTCAATTTATTTATTTATTTTATCTTAGTTATGAGATTTTTTTAGACATAATTATCCTTTATAAATTTACACACAAATTAAAATGTCTTATATTCATTTTAATTTAATGAGCAACTCGATAAACTCCCATACTTTACTTCCGTATATTAAAACAATACTCCCTCCGATCCAAAATAAGTGTTGTTTTAAACTTTTGAATTTGATCCAAAATAAGTGTCGTTTTATATTTTCTAGGCAATTTAATAGATTGATTAATTAAAATTGTTATTGAAAGTTGTATTTGTTGACTTATTTTTCTTTCAAACTCTCCACTTATTGGTTAAAAAAGTTGGTAAGAATTTAATAAATGATAAGATTTAGAAAAAATGTATAAAACTAATGATAATTAATACTACGTACTTTATTTAAAAATTGTGTCAAGAGCTAAAACGACACTTATTTTGGATCGAATGTAGTATAAAATATATACAAAATGTCCCATAAAACAGAGAAATGAGAATCAAAATGAAAGATAGTGATATGATATTTTTCCATGGATCGATTTACACATGTCAATTGAAATGATTATTGTAATGGGGATTTCAAAAAAATATGGACCCACAAAATCTATTTGAATATGAAATAAATCAAATGCGATCAAGTAGGTTCATACACTTGATGCAATATGCAGAGATTGGGTGTAACTGTAAGCCCATCCCTCTTATTTTACAACGCATGTATCCGATTTCCGATCCCTTTGTGAAAGCAATGCCAAGGCGAGAGCACTCAAATTGCCCTTTTTCTTTTTATGTTAAGTTCATTGTATGTTGGTCACTTTGAAAGTGACAACTACATAAATGTGATACATTCCTTTAATTTTGCAAGTCGAAAGATCGAACACTTAGAGCCACAAGTCATGCTCCCTCTAAGATGGCTCTGGTTTATGAATTGTTGGTTCAGGTTTAGGATCCATCAATTTAAGGCTTGTTAGATTGCTTTGAACTTTAATCTGGTTTGGATTTGAAATGAGTCGATTTGATTGATCTGAAGTGGAATTTGAAACATGATCGTAATCTTGATTCTGGGTGAATTGACGATTTAGTGAACTCGAATTAATGGTTCAGGGTTTGACCAGACTCATAAATCGTTGATTTATTATGAATTGTGGGCATTTTTGACAATTTATCTAGTTGTAACTATGGGTCGTGCATGCTTGGTAAAACCGATAAGTCAAAATCAATTAACATACAAAAAAAACACATGAAGCTATGAATTGCCCCTTAATTGGGATCCATCCAGTTGTAAATAAGTGACTTTTTCACGTCACGCATGTTTTTTTTAGGACGGTAAAAATTATATAACATATTAATTTTTTTAAAAAATAATACAATACTTATTAGTAATAAATATAATAATATTTGAAAAATTCAATAAAAAAATAATATTTGATATAAATTTTATTGTCCTAAAAAAACGTGCAATACTTAAAAAAGTCACTTATTTATAAACAAATGGAGTATTGTTACTCCGTAGTAGTATTATTTAGTAGAATAATTATTAATTATTATCATATAAAAAAAGGGATAGCCTTATCCCTTGATATAATTGTTTATAAAGTTTTAAATACAACTCCAAAGTTCGAACAATATAAAAAATCTGCAACCATATTAACTTGACGATATATATGACAAAACTAAATAATCCAATTTATAAAAATACTAGTTTTCTATTCCATGTCATTGAGGCAAATTAAGGATAAAAGGCCAAATTAATAAATACTTTTCCTAGATATTCCCAGTTTAACAATTTTAAATTAGATTATGGGGTCTACTCATTTACTTTTATGGTTAGTATTTTTTAATAAAGTATTCTTATTGTATGTCATTGTGACACACAATAAACAAAGCGATAAAAATAAAGCAATGGCATTGTAATCAAGTTAAATAATGTAAAACAGTGTGTTTGTTAAGGAAGTCAATCACAAATTTGGAATCCAATTCCACGTAATCGTACTTCAAGTAAGCAATTAGAATCATATATCTCAATATAGTACTAGTAGTTAGGATTATTATATCTTATATCGATGGTTAGAGCAGTTGGAATTGGAATCCTATATAACTGATCATCAACTCTATACATTATCTTTAATGCTTTTTTAATTGTTGTTTAATTTGATTAATTTTACTAATAAACGAACCGACCCTGCACATGGCAACAACATCAAATCAATTAAGCTAAGAGCATATGTTTAGGTACGTAGAATCATATCTTATGATATAGCTAGAATGTAATCTTGTTATATTGTGTATTATTTATTTATTTATTTATGTTAACCAAAACATCATTGGAAGTAAACTGACTTAACTGAATGGGATGGAAATGGCCATCACTTGACACACAATTGACTTATTTCATTGTTAAGTCTTACCCTTACTTACTAGTTCGGTATAGGGACCAACCAGTAGATCATAAATTCAAATTACATATATTGTAATGAATCTAATAAACAAAACAATGTAAGAAAAAAATTTACTCACTTCACTTGATTTATCCATCACCTACATTTTGGTAAGATTTTCACCCGTTTTTCCAAGTCGGGTGGTCCGAATGAGT
Organism: Persicaria maculosa; assembly: GCA_963922045.1. Lineage (NCBI taxonomy): Eukaryota > Viridiplantae > Streptophyta > Magnoliopsida > Caryophyllales > Polygonaceae > Persicaria > Persicaria maculosa. Next base: position 55,359,139 of record OY998268.1, read on the forward strand.
CGGGTCACAACAAGTGATTTCCCTACCCCATAAGCTCAAGTTTCTTGTATGCAGCTTTTTTGGTCCGAACCAATGGTGCAGTGAGTCCACTTAGTATAGAGTTCATTTTGCCCAATCAAGATAATTAATTTAACCTTCAATTATTATATTTTTCTAATCTATTCATGAAATGTTGGGATATAAAATACCATCCTATATTAGTTGGAATGAGAAAAATCAAAACAAGGAGAGGTGAACCCCTACATATATACTATTAGCTTAAGTTTTTTGTTTAGAAGGGTGAATCTTGACCTAATAACCAAACACAAAACAAACCCGACGTTTATCGGAATTTCACATGAAACATATATAGGAAAATGGATTTTTATTCATAAAAACTATACTATATATCACTGTCTGGTACATCATGGAATTAGAAACCAAAACACAAGCACAGATGCGTCTAAATGGCATAAAAACCTGACCATTTATGTGACTCTTAGACATCAATACGAGTTTAAAACATTATAAAACGACAACCTCGGTATGTTTCAAATGCATATTCGATGTGGCTCTGGTACTTAAATCCTTAATAGTAGCTCTTCAGTAACTAGGTAATGCCATGACTCAAGAACAAGCATAAGATATTAAGATACAATAGTTTCATGACTTCATCTAATCCTGCAGATGAAGATACAACAAGTAAAAGTTTAGGCAAGAATCTGCAAGTTTAAAAAATGAAAAGAAAACAAATAAATCATTTTTTAAGGGTGTCCAAAGCAGGTATCAAATGCCATCCATCTCATATTAGTAAGGTAATCAGCATTTTGGAACCCACTGAATCATTCTGAGAGGGGTCATCATGAACCTATAACAGTATAAGAGGGAAAATGAATTAGGCGAAAATGAAGATTATACCTCATCATCGTCGTCACCACCATCTTCTGTGTTCTTCTTAAGGTGGGTGGTTCCACCTTCCTTGCTAATTGGTAGCTTCATAGCTCCAAAGGGTGTATCCACATGAACATTGCCTTTCATGGAGTAACCAGTACCCTTTCCTCTGATCATATCCCAAACAGCGGATCCGAGATTCTTGGGCCTGAATGTCACCGGAAGTTCAATGTGGCTTATTCCTTGCTTCTCAATCGTGGCAGACTTTTCAAGATCAGCACCTCCAATGCTAACATCAGCTATCCAAACTTCATAGTCCAAAGAAGTGAGGCCCAAGTCAAAATCATTCTTGTTTTCCAACTTCAGATGAAGAGTCGCCACAGTTTCTTCAAAAGAAAACTTTTCAAACTTGATCTTCTCAAGATCTATATCAGGCTTGTATGGTATGGGGATCTTCCCGGTTTTCTCAAGGGGTATGGTGATCCTCCCAAAGACTGGCACATCTACAAGGAGTTCAACTTTAATCCTGTAAGGAATAATGCTTCCGGGTTTGATTTCATTGTATGTGCTCTTGATGTCATCGTATATCAGAGTGATTGGTATCTTGATAGTCTCTGAGCCATGGGGATGGATTGTTCCAGCATCAGGGATCAGACCGGAGACCAGCTTCCGTCCATCACTCTCAATCAAATAGTTGATGTCAACCAGAGGAATTGGCACTGGATTCGGGTTTTTCACAAGCACATCCACGACTAAGTCTGCCTTATGAAGATTGATTTTAGGAATGTGAATCCCCTTGACATCAGCAGTAGGCTTACCAAACCCAATTGCTTCCTCAATCTTCTCCCCGATGTCATGGATAAAATCCTTGACCTTTTCAATAAACCCCTCTCCTTCTTTATCTTCATCTTTTTGGTCCTTGTCAAGACCTCTCTCAGTTACCTCCTTCTCCGGAATTTCTGAACTACCAGATGATGCCATACCTAACAGCAAAATGACATTATGCCATGATCAGCTTAGTAAATAAAGACATAAAATGTAGTTTCCTTGATACTAAAATCAGAAAGAAAAGAAGCAGCAGCATTCCCATTAAACAGATGAGAAAGCCCATAATTTGAGAACTAACTTTAGATGTCGAAGTGCTCCATCTGTAAAACAAAGCATACTTTAGTAAATTTATATCGGCGGTGGCTTTATTCATAGAAATTTCTGTTCTTCAACTTCCATCTTTGCATACTCACAGCCTTACTAATTTTGAAGCTGTTTATGAAGGTACATCACAAATGCAAGAAATATCACTTACAATGTTGCTGCATTACAGAAAAAGCAAGCAACTTCTCAGAAAATCTACTCCCAATCCAGACACCGCCATTAATATGTTATGCTGACTCGTTGAGAACTACTTGTAGACTTGGAATGCAAAAACATACATTAAGTTCAAATTTTTGTTTCTCCAAAAAAAAAAAAAGTTCACAATTTTGATAAAGCTCCCTACTCCAAGTAATTGTGAAAATGCTATTTCTTTGAACAGTGTTTCAAGAAGGGTTCCCTTGTCATTCAAAGTTCCTCTTTAACCTCTACTGCCAGTTCCAAGAAATTCTCTAATGAAAACCTCGCATACAGCATACAAGTTATGCTCCTAAGTCCTATTGGAAGGCACACACTAATACCTATTTAGTCCAACATAGAATTATTATATTAGTAGTACTAGCAGTTATCAATGAAAAAAAAAAACTTCTGCCAATAAAAATTAGTCATGTAATTTGGATATGGCTGACAGGAAACAATAAGAGGCAATATTAAACAGATAGTTCAGCAATATATCAGAACGACTAAGGGTCGTTTGGAAAAGTCATTCTCGGCTTTTCCGAAAACAACAGTTAAACATAAGTCCATACATATAGCTTGGTCTTTACTCACAGCCATAGAATTACACAATTACATGACTTTCTTAGTTTCTTGTATACTCTACTTCAAAGAAATTTTCTATCAGCTTCTTCACTACAGAGAAAAGCAAATCTGACAAAAACATAGAGCAACATTTTAACATTTGATCAAGATAAGCAACTGAAACCTAGATCTGATCGATTTAATATGCAGATACACCTACCATTATCTATATTATCTGTTTGATGAGTAAATCTCAATTGCTTAACAACCTAAAAAGTAAGGACTACTCGCGTTTCGGATCCAAATCAACGCGAACAAAATCAAAGCAAGAGAATCAAAGATTATGACGAACTTCACTTCAGCTCCGAGTCTCTAACATCTGATCTGACCAGAACTCACCGCAATTGACTAATTCAAGTGAAAGCACTCCTAAAACAGACCAATGGACCACAGATCAAGGCTGTGCAAGTCAGAGCAAGCACAATCTTCCTCGCTCCTTATCCAAAAGGATCCATCGATTTGATCGTAATCCGGCATGAAAACATTGCGAAATAACCGGAAAAGGGAAAATCGATCCAACCGCTCCAATCACAAAGATAAATCCTAGAAATGCGCGAAAGCAAAGATCGGAGACCTTACCAGCAGAAATTGGAGCAAATTTGAGCAGAGAGATTGAAGTGTGATGGTTGAGAGGTAGAAGAGTACAAGAGACTGGAGAGGGAAGACACGGAGACTATTTTCTTGGGGCCTATAAATTTTGCACGTACACGGGTACAGTTGGCGGTGTCCAAACCCATATGTCAAAGTGATTTTTTGACCGTCGGATCAAAAAGATGACACGTGGCGTTATATGCTGTGTCTCCTGATGAGTGGGTTCTTCCCCTCGTATAGATTTTTTTTTTTGGGGTGAGATAACCTTGTTTTTTATAAGGTAATAATTCGGAAGAAACTATTAGTGAGATAAGGTATTAATGTGATAAGGTAGTTCACTCATCAATGGCATTCTTGTTTGCGGAGTCTGGTGCAAATTTTTCTATCTTGAAGCGGATCTGCCGTGGGCATCTTCAAAAGCATGCGTGCAATATGATCCTTATGGTTGATTTCCCTAAAAATATGAGAAATCGAAACGACCTTGAATTGTAGTAGCACAGACGGATGTCGGAGAGAAGATCCCAGGGACATATTAAGGACATTTTCGTGAGATAATATTGTGAAAGGGAACAAAATGACTCAAATCTTTTGTTAATGGGCGACAATTTCTACACCATAATTTTTCACTACTAATTGACCTTCCAACGGACATTGTCCAACGCCATCTCCATTCATAACGTTGGAGTAGTATGTTTTTTTTAATTGACCGTATAATTCATAAATCCACCGGTGGATAGATCAGTTTCCTACATTTAAGACCTTGGACAGAACATTGACAATGGTTGAATGAATGCAGATTTGGATGGTTTTTGTCTATATCTTTAATTATAACAGAGCATGATTCCTTTATTATTTGATTTGTGCAAATCAAGCGTCTTGGAAGGTTGTCAGATTGTAAATATGGTATTTGAGAATATAGATTTGGATACAAAGTTGAAGAGATGTTTATGTCAGCTTGTTATTAAACAGAACCTTGATTCAACTTGGCCATTGCTGCAGACACTTGATGAGTTGGTTACTTACTGAAACACTGATCGCGTTGGCACCAGAACAACCACACAGCTAAACACAACTCAATCCACACCCCATTGTCGGAAAATTGAAAACAGATAACGGGGCAAAGAAACACTCCCTCAGACTACGACAGACATCAAACTGAAAAGAAACCAGACGATCCTTGAACCCACAAGCTTAACTTGGGTTCTTATTAAGGGCAGCGCTCAACACCACAACTGACGCTTTAGATGTGTAGAAAAACATGTTTATCTTGAAGGTCAGAATTGTTGCTTCAAGTGGTGCTCAAACAACGAAGCCATTTCAATCTGCAAAGGCAAGTCAAAGCACAAAGCAATCAGGTAAAGAACAATATGCACAAAATTGGCCATATCCTTGGAATCGTAACTTGGGAATGGTACATATGTGTAATATAATTTTAAAAGGAATTTTGTTTAGCGAAAAAATCTGCATAGCTATCAACATCAAGCATACAATATCAAATAATTAATCTGCATTTAGGAGATCAAAAGGTTGATTTGAGCATTATAATTTATCAACATGTCCTGATTCTAGCCTATGTTAAAACTATACAATGTCAAGGTTGGTTGTTTGCCATTTGTCCTTAATCCCTAATAGAGCAAGATAGCATATTGCATATTGACATAACATCAGGCTGAACTCTACAAGGTCAAGGTCAGTTTATGATATAAACACAACTGCCATTGTTCAGATCAACTATGATACCAAATCTTCAGCAACAAGAATACTCCATGTCGCAAGCTAATCAGGAAACCGAGCCACTCTAGAGCGATGAAACAAGTGACAATTTATACCATTTAAGGTAGAAAGGAAATTTTATGTAATCTTTTAAAGAGACAAAAAGAGTTGAAAATAATATTTTACCATCTTTATTTTTTTTAATTAATTTTTTTACATGGGGAAAATGCAGCATCTTTTTCACTGAGGATTGACTCAATGAGTTAGGTTCTCGTTAATAACCTAATTAGTAGCTAAGTGTATGCAGAAGAAGAAAATCAATGAAGAGAATAACCGTGTTCGTAAATCGGAGAAATAAGACAATAATGTGTCAACTATATTGATTGGAACACAAACATTAGAAAGTCATCCCATAACATACCGCTGTTAATGCTGTCTCAGAGCCTTTATTCCCAGCTTTCCCCCCAGCTCGATTCAAGGCCTGAAATATTTTGATCAAAAGTAGAAACACGTCAGAAGGGCATGTGAAAAGGTGGCATATCCACATGAAACAGCCAAACAGTTAATTAGTCTAGATCCAAGGGAATCAGATGCTTCTTTAGTTTATGGGGGTAATGAATGATTAAAACCTCTCAGTGCATAATAGATATAGGATAACATATTAGCAGGATATGATAGTCATTCACAGGAGAAAAAAGAGTTCTTGACTTCTTGCAATACCCTGGTAAACACTTATCAATAGCTAATATCATCAATCGAAATTAAAGAATAATAATAATAAGCTTATTGATTACCTGGTCCATGTCATCACAGGTCAAAACACCAAAAATGCAAGGAACTCCTGCAAAAATATAGACCTCTTAAGTTCTGGTTTTGAAGTGCAGAAATATAGTAATGGGCAATTTTCAATAAACAAACAAATATAGAATCCACTCCAAATATGCTTAGTAGCAGGTCTTAAAATTTTGTTTGCTTCCTAAATGCAACACACTTTAACAAGGTCAAGTGTCTATGCAAATTTGGTTCATCATTTACTGTGGCAATACAAAGAGAGAGAATAGACTAGGAACATGCATGAAAAAGAAACTGACCTGAGCTTAAACCTGCTGAAAGTACCCCAGATGTTGCTGAATTAACAACAGCATCATAGTGAGATGTATCACCTTTTATCTATTGACAAAAACCCAGGAAAATTGAAGGAAAAAGAAATTAATGCCAAACATCATCCAAGCAAAATAAGCCTAACAAGAAAAAAAGATATTAACAGCCCCTTCAAAGCAACAAGGATTTGACAAAGGTCATATGGTTAGTGCCATTGATGGCTATTGCAAATGCAAAAATTCTTTGACACAAATATTACTGCCACAAGCTGACTTAGGATCAAGACCAATGAGAGTAGAAACATTAGACAAGACATGTGAAGAAACATACCACGGCGCCAATACACAATATGGCATGATAATTTCCAGATTTTCCAAGATTTTGAGCTACAACGCCTATCTCAAAGCTACCGGGAACCCATACAACCTGTTGCATGCTCACAAAAGAGCATAATTGGTGTTAATACTATACGCTGTTCTTAATCACAGGACTGGAAGCATTGCATTTTTTATTTTCCTCCCTTTCCATGAGCAGGCATGAAAATGCACGTAATTACAGACCCAACATGTCAGAAGTTTCTCATGTTCAAAATTTCAAAAGGTAAAGTACATACATCAATGTCCTCTTCATTCACTGAATATTTCCTGAAAGTGTCCAAAGCTCCCTCCAATAGCAGCTTTGTCACAATTTCATTAAACCTTGCAACAACCTTTCAGATGAGAAAACACTAATCAGCAATTCCAAACATAATTATGAGAAACTGTGAGAAGAGTCAACAGTAATCAACCGTCAAATATAAGGTATCATATTTCTTCGAGGATAATTCTATGCTGAAACTTTGGAGGCTTTCAGGTTTAAATTTCTGTAAATTTTAAAATAAAATAAAAGGTGCATATCTTTGATTTTGGAAAACATAGTCTGAAAACTTTTACAAGGAGCATATATGTTCTTTAGGGATATTTTAAGAAAACTTTTCTCGCCTTGTAAAATTATAATGCAAAGATAATTACGTATTAGCTCCATTGAAGCAAAGATAATCGTGAAAGTGACTGAATGTGCCAAATACCAAAGCAATCAAAGAAATTAACACAATCTTGGGGAAATTAGCCATTTCAACAAGCATTTTAAAACAATGACACGAAATTCACATGAAATTCTTCCTGCAGTGCAAATGGAACAGTCAAAAACTGAAATGCCTTACCTGAAAATGAGGGTGATAGGGTATTGACAAATTATGTTCAATACAGGAGAGCAATCATATAGAATAACACTTATCAGATGAAACAGATGAACCTCAACAACGACCTTTCTAGCAATTCCAAATAGATTTCATACTGTAGCCAGCTGACTATAACAATTCTACCATTATTTGGAGGCTAGAGCCTAATCACCCTCATAAGAGCCATTCCCAGTGATTCTAATAAAGATTTTCATTCAGCTTTTCCGCTTGTTTCTATTTCTCAGAGCCTAGAGTATTTTCCTGCTCCAAGCCAACTTGACATGAACAGCTGAATACCACTACAAGAAGCCAAGGACACTGCATTAAAGCTAATTCTTCTTAAACTTAGCATACACCTTTGTACCAGATAGCCAATTGAAGAATACAACAATAATCCACAACTGCATCAATCCAACATAAACAGATGTGTGTATGTGTGTGTGGGTGGGTGGGGTTGGGGATGGGAATCAATCCTCACCACTGCAAATCGGAGGCCCCCAGCTCTCATAAGAGATCCAGTTAATTCTCGGACAGCCGCTGGTTGTACACCTTTGCTTACTTTAGGAAGTACGGATAATCCAAAACCTGAATAGTTCGAAATGAGAACTAATTCAAATCCAAAAGACAACATTCCAAACTTCTCATAGCTTACACTGAATCTACGGCATGCCACAACAATCCAATATTGTTTAATTCTGTGTGTCTAAGTAACTTACGAGTAGAAGCAGGAGATGAGATTGGAAATTTCTGAGCCAACGGGAAGGACAGGGAAGCAGGTGATTGGAGTGGAAGTTGACAGAGAGACGGCGACCTCTGACCATGGCGGACGAGGGGGTTACACTGAGAAGAAGCGGCCACAAATGAAGCCATAGCGCTTGTGCAGAGAGATTGACCCAACCCTAAACTCAAAACACACAATGAAAACAAAGAGAAACCAAGATTAGAACAATAACAACAACATATTCATCCCTACGATTCATACGCATCACAACAAAACTACAAATCCACAGGAAACTTGTCAATTGACTTCAATTGCAGACACATACTAGACAAAGAAGACACATAGAATTCCTTCTACATAACTGACTCTGTTCCATTAGATTTAGTTGACTTTTAGAAATCGACATGGAATTACGCGCGAATGATACATCGAAAGAGCAAGTTCATCCCAGCACCATCACCAATCTCCCCAACACCAAACACACAACCAGCTGCAAATGTGGAGACGAGGGAATGAGAGAGTACTGGAATCGACGAGACAGATAGATTCGCCGGCCAGGGGGAGAAAGGAGCAAGGCAAGAGCGCTGAAACTGGCACAGTGAAACACTGAAATGTGCGGGTTAGGTTTGGGTTTTGGGGTTCAAACCGGGTGGTTATCGACTCACCCGAAACCCGATGGTGGGTACGGATGGGTCGGGCGAACCGGGTTTTTAAAAAATATAAATTTCTAAATCTCTAAGCCAAACCGATATCTGTGACAGTCGCTCGCCTCCCTCTCCGTCTTCTCCGACAGTCACGAGTTCACCACACGCCAGTCAGTTGCAGGAGTTTCTCGCCGCCCACCGCCCCTCCACCGCACAAACTCACCTCCGACGCCGGTGATTTGTCTCTCCTCCATCTCCTTCTCGCCCTCTCCCGCGTAGGGAGGTGTTGATACCCCTAGGCCCTAACCTTGTACTCCCGCCTCCCTCAATCGCAGTCTCTCACCGCCCGCCGCGCCACCGCAGCACATCCCCCGGTAAGGTCTGTCCCTCCCTCCCTCTCTCTCGAAGTATCTCTCATCTGATTTGATGTTTGCTGTTTTTGCCCTTTTTGTTAGTTGGTGTATAAATCATACCATCACACTTCAATTTCCCCTAATTAAGTCGAGTTTTCACTCAACCACCAATTTCATATGAGAATTCAAAGAGAAGCACCACTCCATCCACCACCTTGCGCCTCAAAATCCATTAAGGAATCAGCTGTTATCATATTGTTACCACTTCCTGTTTTTCTAGCTTTTTTTGTTTATCACCAATTATAGTCAGTCAAAACAAAGGTGCTGTTGCTGATCCTATTTGTAGATTAAATCACTGTGAATGGATTCCTGGGTGGGCTCAAGTGACAACTTCTGCTGCACTTTCACTTGGATGTTCAATTGCTGTTTATCGAAACACCAATTGAATGTTCCTCTGCTTGATTTTTGATGTGTCTGTGTTTGTCAACTTGGTTTATTTATCCTGCTATGTGAGGTTAATTAGCTGATGGCTTTTGAGAGGAAGAAGGGTAATCCTTTTTGGCATCTTTGTAGAGTGTGAAAAAGAATGGTGGACTCATTTGGTCAAACCATTGGGAACACAACTATGCACTGTTTTTGTGGTTTGTTTTTTCTTGCATATTTTATATGGAAATCGGAGGGTTTGTGGGATGCTTGTGTGGCTTTATATTGTTTATTCATTCCTTTAAAATTTGGGATTGTGTTGATTAAATAATAACTGCAGTGAAAAAAATATTGAAAATGTGCATTATCATCATAGATTATGCATCTATCCTGCCGTGGACGGCAGGATTCGAACCTGCGCGGGCAAAGCCCACATGATTTCTAGTCATGCCCGATAACCACTCCGGCACGTCCACCTCAATGTTCAGTGTTGTTGCATTTATAAGCATTTTATATGCTCCTAATCCTGTTAGATTCCTAATATTTCTTCAGTGTGTGCTTTCCTTATTGATATCTAGTGCTTCTGATAGCGGTAGTTGCTTCCTTTTTTTCATAACGATTTTTCGGTAACAAAAAACAGTTTCAATACTATATACTATATTGATGGCAAATGAGAATGAAGTCCTGCTACTTCTTAATGATAATTTTGGGACTTTAATCTTCAATCATATATCTTATTAGAAATAGTCTCTATCGAAGTTCCAATATCTGGATTTGGGGTATAGCTTGAGATATAGGCATAGGATCTCTGGGTTTAGCATCATTTTTTTATTGGTTATGAGTCAGCCACTCCAGAAGTGACGCTTTTTTTAGTATTTGTAGATTTATCTATCTTACTAGTATTGTTGGGGTAGTTTGTGGTTTCTCACTTTCTTGCATATTTTATATCTGAATCAGAGGATTTGTGGGATGCTTGTGGCTTCTTTTAAATTTGTGGTTCCAATCTAAATTGTTTATTCATTCTTTTAAAATTTGGGATTGTGTTGATTTAAAAAAATACAGTAATTTCTATGGAAAAAAGATGGAAAATGTGCATTATGATTATAGATTATGCATCTATCGTGGACGGCAGGATTCGAACCTGCGCGGGCAGAGCCCACATGATTTCTAGTCATGCCCGATAACCACTCCGGCACGTCCACCTGATGTTCATTATTGTTGTTGCATTCTAAAACATATTTTATGCTTCTAATCCTTTTAGATTCCTTACATTTCTTCATTTGGTGCTTTCCTTATTGTTTACTCAATTTGGGATTGTGTTGATTGAATAATAATTGCTATGAAAAAGAGATGGAAAATGTGCGTTATGATTATAGATTATGCATCTATCGTGGACGGCAGGATTCGAACCTGCGCGGGCAGAGCCCACATGATTTCTAGTCATGCCCGATAACCACTCCGGCACGTCCACCTGATGTTCGTTGCTGTTGCATTTAAAAACTTATTATATGCTTCTAATCCTGTTAGATTCCTTCATTTGGTTCTTTCCTTATTGTTTACTCAATTTGGGATTGTGTTGACTAAATATTAATTGCTATGAAAAAAAGATTTAAAATGTGCATTATCATTATAGATTATGCATCTATCGTGGACGGCAGGATTCGAACCTGCGCGGGCAGAGCCCACATGATTTCTAGTCATGCCCGATAACCACTCCGGCACGTCCACTTTGATGTTCATTGTTGTTGCATTTATAAACTTATTTTATGTTTGTAATTGTACTGGATTCCTCATAATTCTTCAATTTGTTCTTCCCTTATTGATATCTGAAAATCAGATTAGCAGTTGCTTTTTTTAGTTAATTTGGTAACTAAAAATGGCCAATCACAATACTATATTGGTAGCAAATGAGAATGCAGTCCTGTTACATCTTATTAACAATTGGGGATTTTATTCTCCAATCATGTACACTATGAGAAATAGAGTCCATTTAAGTTTCATTCTTGAACGTTATTTGAACACATTAAAAGACTCTTGATTTAAAGTATCGTTGATAGACTTTTAACTTTATCTAGGAAGCATTGCCCTGAGGTGGAATCATACATTTCTTGTTTATTGAGATTCTTTCTGTTGATAAATAAAAGAATTCAGAAGATATCCTGTATCAAAGTTCCTTTAGCTTTAAATGGAGTGATGTGAGATTTGTGAAACACTGCAGAATGGCACTGCCTCACATGATTGCGCAATTCCAGTTTTCGCCCTTTCCTTCAACAAGCAATGTTTTGAAGTTATCGACAGGGACCTGTGCACCATTCAATCAGAGTGAACGCATTGCTAATGTCTCTTCCACTATGATGGACGATAAGTTCTGTTTTTGCCCAAGGAAGTATTTGAAGCTTCCTTCATTGGTGAGTAGGCTTTATGTTTTGTTTTGTTTTATTCATTTTTAAAGGTCGCCAATGCTCAGTTAGTCAATGCAGTCCTCGAAGAGCATAGACAACCATTGTGTTCTTTTACCTCCCAAAAGTTTCTAATATGAATGCATTGTTTGGAAAAAACAAACAAACAGGATAATAGATTCAGAAGGTCTGTGTTAAGAGCTAGCAGAACTACAAAGGAAGTTAAACCTGATGACTGGAAGGATGAAGAAGAAGAGATGAGCAAAGGTGATGTAGAGGAACAAGATGATCTCATGAATGAAGAAGAGAGACGTGAATGGAGGAAAAAGATCAGAGAGGTGATTGATAAGTATTCTGATACTCAAGAGGAGATTGATCCTGAAGAGAAGAGGATGAAGATGCAAAAACTTCTAAAAGACTACCCTCTTGTTGTAGATGAGGAGGATCCTGACTGGCCTGAGGATGCTGATGGACGGGGATTCGGTTTGGATCAGTTCTTTAACAAGATTACGATTAAGAATGTAAAGAAGGATGACGTTGATGATGACAGTTATGACAGTGACCATGAAATTGTGTGGCAGGATGATGATTATATTCGCCCAATCAAAGATATTACTACTGCTGATTGGGAAGAGACTGTGTTCAAGGACATCAGTCCTTTGATAATATTAGTACATAATCGTTATAAAAGGTTAGTCCTTCATGTTCTCTTTCTTTTCTTTGCTTTTCATGATCATTTTTGTAATATTCAGATTCTGGAAACTACGAAGATATGGTTTACTTCCTTGCATTGGTAGTTCATTTTTGTTTTTTTAATAAAGGGAAAAAGTTATTTGGGCTTGGCCAAGGCTGGGTTCAGGTCAGAACCGATGGCCCAAATCTGGGCTAAATTTTTTTTATGCCCTGGGTTTCAAACCTGGGCATTTCTACATGATTGGGAAGGCTTTGTAGGGTTGCATTTCTACATGATTAGGCCTTGAGGCATCATAATGGGATGGCCTGTGGTATCTTTTTTGCATCTTGATGTTCGGATCGGTTAAGTATCCTGGATGCACTTTTTAAGATGGAGCAAGCTTGAATCTTGATCTTTTTGCCTAGGGCTGTAGTAAAAAAAATATATATAAGGTGCTCATAATGAGGAGTTTTCTTTCCTCCAATTAAAGGAGCAAGTGTTTGTAGACTGTAAACATTTTTCTTGCTGAACTCACATCTTGCTTTGGAGACAAAAAGATGATACTCTATGGCCTATTGGACTAGTTTTTCATCTTAACTGGAGTACTGCTCTTGTTGGAGCACATAATTCTTGAGAGTTTAGATATTGTTGTTCCATTATGCAAGTTTTATTCAGTTGATCAGCATGTCATTTTGTCATCTTGCAATTGTCAAAAATCTTACAGGCCCAAAGAGAATGAGAGATGTAGGGATGAATTGGAGAAAGCTGTGAACATTATATGGAACTGCCGGTTACCGTCTCCCAGAGTAAGTGAAGTATTTATTCCTTTGTCTTGCCACTTTCCATATTATTTAATCTCTGTCCTCAAGGGGGAAAAGAACTTAATTCGTTTCAAAGGTAAAAGTTGGAGAGGTGAATCTTAACTTTGGATGTTTTCTGGTATTCAGTGTGTTGCAATCGATGCAGTGATTGAGACTGATTTGGTCTCTGCTTTACAAGTGTCTGTTTTTCCAGAGCTTATTTTTACGAAAGCTGGGAAGATATTGTACCGTGAGAAAGGTATACTACTTTTAGTCTCGTAGTATCTAATTCCACTTCCTCGCTACATGACCTTGTGTGTCTTAAGGTATTGCCTACAATTCTTGTGCGTGTTTTCAGCTATTAGAACACCAGACGAGTTGTCCAAGATAATGGCATTCTTCTATTATGGGGCTGCAAAACCAACCTTCTTTAACTATGCCGGGGACAGTGGTGAAGTAATTCCATTTGCTCCCATCCATACGCACTGAGCCGGACCAAACTTAGGTATGATGTATGCTACCCTTATAAACTGCTTTTGGCTTTGCATCTATCCGCTCCGCCTGTTGATGAATACCCCCATTTACACTTACTCGCCCCTGCACTGATTTTTTTCGTCGTCTCCTTGACCTAGGAGAGTATAAGACTAGGCTAGTATCCTGAGTGAGTTGGTATTTACTTGCCCATTTGAAGATGGTGAAGAATTTTCTGGGTATAAATTGTTGGAAAGTCTTTATATTAGACTAATAATTATTTAATTTTCCACAAGGATTAGAAGAGGGATTTATGTATTTCAGTTTTTGGAGTTACTGATCTATCAGATTTGTCAGTTGGTTACTTTCCCGCCAACTGCCATAACCATGAACTGCCTATTAACTGCAGTTTAGTAGTTATTTCCCTCTCTTATAAATACCCTAACTCGGTCTCCTTTACAGACAACTTGAAGAAAACAATTCAGATTTGCTGTCTGATTGTTTTAGGGCTTTGTTGTATCCTTAGGAGTGAATTTGTCTGTAACCCAACAGCAACTAGTGGGGACAAATATCACTTAAAAGAAAGTGATCTTTATCACGCCTCAAAGCACTAAAAACCCCAATGTACCAACATAAATTAGGGTCATACAATTACGTGTTGGTGACGAAGGTCATCGATACCTTCGGACCCCCGGAATGTGACTATGTGAGTATAGTTCTTATCACTTATCAGTCGGAGTGTGACTCATTGCGGTAACAAGTTCATGGATGACTGAATCGGACTCGAACCAACTAGAGCCTCGGTTTCTTTCATACTTGGCGGCAAATTCATCGGGATGAACCCTGAAATCCTTGGTCATTTTACAAGAGTATCGAAAGGATTACTCCATCGAGTCTTAACATATTTATGGCTTTTTGATAGGGTCTAGGATTCGCAAAAGCCGAAACCATAATGCTATAAGCCTAACAAGGCAACTCTTTTGTAGTCCATCAGCCTCAACATCTCAAGGGCTTTTTGAACGTGTCATCAATTAGCCAAAAAAATTGCACATGGGTTGTTATTGAAAAATATGTATTTGCCCCCTGGCAGGAAAAACAAAGATAAAAATCGTGGACGGCAGGATTCGAACCTGCGCGGGCAGAGCCCACATGATTTCTAGTCATGCCCGATAACCACTCCGGCACGTCCACTTTAATGACTGTTGTTATTTATTCAAATAACTCAGTTTTTTGTAAATGAAAATAAAAATTAATGCCTCTGTTTGAATCTGCTGTGCTGCTAGTCTCTTCCAGTCATCTACCCTTGTGCTTCTATATACATTTTCAATTTGCTTACAATGGAGGTATGCTAAAGTGACAGGGAGGGTTCTATGTAGCGGAACAAAGCGTGGATCTTCTCGAGTAAACTAGAGGAGCAAGTTCTCGATGGTGTTGTAAGCGGTCAAATTCGACGGGGGCTAACTCCCTTAACTTCAATAATGGCTACCGAGGAGGGATGTAAATGGAGCAGAGAAATCATCAATTCCTCTGAGATTCCCCATCGCGCTATGCGGACAATGTCACGACATAGAGACTAATAGGGGGTAGGCGGGATATTTCGCTGTACAATAGAGATGGATTGCGCGTCCTTGAGTTCACATCATTGTATTGAATGATCGTCGTCAGTTGATTTCTATTCATATAATTCATACGGATTTGGTTGGGCTGGTTCCATGGCTCCATATTTAGCAGGTAACTATGTGCATGTAAAAAAAAACATTAAGAGATCTTATTGAATTCACTAATAACATGAAGAGGTTTTTAGTCCTTGGAAAAATATTAAAAACAAAACCGTGGACGGCAGGATTCGAACCTGCGCGGGCAAAGCCCACATGATTTCTAGTCATGCCCGATAACCACTCCGGCACGTCCACTTTCATATATTAACTTAAAATGGCTATATAAGTAAACATGAAGTTTTTGACAAAATAATTTACAGAAACAACACAAGGAAAACTGGTTGGGAGAATGACAAACACCAAGGAGAATTTACTTTTTTATTTTATTTTAAGAACCAACTCATTCCTATAATTACTTTATGTTACACGAAATAAATACCTCCCCACATATGAGAAAACTAGGGGTGTTATTCGAGCCGAACGAGCCGAGCTTGACATGTTCAAGTTTGGTTCATTTGTTAAACGAGCTCGAGCCGAGCCGAGCCGAGCCTAATTTTTAAACGAGCTTTTTATTTTGTTCAAGATTGGCTTGTATAGGAAATGAACGAGCTCGAGCCGAGCTTTTTTCGAGCTTTAAGTAGTTCTACTTGGTTATAACATGTTAACATAAAGGAAATTATAAAAATTTCATAGAATTCGAGCTATTCGAGCTTTATTCGAACGAGCCGAGCTTTCAACCGAGCTTAAAATTTTGTTCAAGCTCGGCTTGTTTAAATAAGTGAGCGAGCTCGAGTCGAGCTTTTTCGAGCAGATCCCGAGTTGTTCAGTTCATATCACAGCCCTAGAGAAAACCTTCATGAGATTCTGGTAACAATGGTCCTCAGGCAAATTCTCAGCCCGGCACTAAGTGCAGTTACAATATAACATAAAACTTAATTGACTGGGTTGCAAAACATGGAACTTATAAAAGAAACTTCAACAGCACATAATAGATTTACAATAGATGCATTATTTGTAGAAGTAAATAGTATAGCAGTAATTCAAAACAAGGTGGGAAACAGTTACGGTTAACCTACTTGCAGCTCTTCCATATCAGGTCTTGTCGAAGGGTGCAGTGCAGGCGCTTGACCTTCTTCCCATCTTCACTAACCACCTGGAAGCAATATCAACTGTCATTTTTTACAGCAAAAATTCATGTGCTGAAAATCCATAGAAACTTCCAACAGATGCAAATGTTAAAAAATAAGAGCCTAGTAGCCATCTGTGAAAACAACACAGAACTTACAAGCTTTGCTGAAATACGTAGCACATCTGCAAGCTGAGAATTACTACTAATAAGGGCCCAATAATAAATGGTGATGCCCCCAAAACACAGCCTTACTCAGGAGATTGCCAAAAAAAAATGACAATATAAAATTAGAAGAAAGTAATGTACCATATCCTTGAGAATCCTTGTTCATGAACCTTATAAGATGATCAGTCCGATTCAATCGGGTCGGGGCCAAGTTGATATCACTGAAATAGTACTCCACCTGCATGTCGAAGTTGCTACACTTATTCAAAATCCAACAGCAAGGAAAAAGAGGCAGCGGTTGGAGGTATATATATGAAGTCCACAAAATAAAAAAGCATCGTGGACGGCAGGATTCGAACCTGCGCGGGCAGAGCCCACATGATTTCTAGTCATGCCCGATAACCACTCCGGCACGTCCACTTTGATGTCTAGTTTTATTGCATTTAAAAACTAATACTATTAGATTATTCGTATTTCTTCCCCTCATTGATATCTGAAAAGCAGTTTTTAGTTAATTTGGTAACTAAAAATGGCCAAAGTGCCAAACCACAATACTACTCCCTCCGTTTTGGCAAAATTTGTCATTTTATAGTGTTATTTTTTTTTCAAAAAAACTTGTCATTGTAGGTATTTTGCCCTTTACTTTACAAAAATACCCTTGATATGATTGATGGTTTGTTAGTTGTAGTTTTCGATAAAGTAAAAAAGAGGGTAATAATTGAGGGTAAATTAGTACACTTGTTAATTGCCTTAAAACTTGTGAAATAAGCTAAAATGAAAAGTTTTGCCGAACGGAGGGAGTATATTGTAGCAAATGAGAATACATCTTATTAACAATTGGGGATTTTATTCTCCAGTCATGTACCCTATTATTAGACAACACATTTATTGTGAGAGTAGATGTGACAAATCCAGGTGACAATTAAAAATTCAATTCTTTCAACTGTAATTAAAATAATCCAACCTTTAATAAGGTGATAAGTGATAACAAAGGTTACAAAGCATCATAAGTCTGTTTGACCGATAAAAAATGCGGACATATAATTGACAAAGTGACGGTGTCTCGTTAAAATGATTTAATATCATTCAAAATATACCATAGTTTTAATTTTATCGATTATATGTCAACCTATTTTCTCATATTTTTTCATATTGTTACCACTTCCCTAAAAATTAAAAATGAGATTAGAAGTTGGAAAAACCTCCAAAAATGAGATTATTCTAATCCGTTTGTCTAGCTAAAAATGAGTATAACTTTGTGCATAAGACTTAAAGAATGTATCTCGTATTCTCATGTAAATGTGTTTATCGTAATTTTTAGTGTATTACATGTTTCAATCTATCAACCCTTTTTAAGAATTTGTGTCAGATGAGTTCATGTGACTCTCTTAAGTACTACTCCCTCTTTTGGTAAAATATGTCGTTTACTATTTAAGTATGGGATAATAAAAACTATATAAAATATTTATTTTTTGGGGAAAATGGCAGAAAACCACCCCTTAAATATGGGTCTTTGCAGAAAACCACCCCTTAAAATTGAAATTGCAGAAAACCACCCCTTAAACCCATTTTGTAGGTAAATCGCCACCCACAACCCTTTTTTTCCATTAGGTTGGCGTTTAAAACGGTGAAAAGTCATTTTTACCCCTCCATTTTAATGTTATTTTAATGAGAGAAAAATGTATGAATTGAAATAAATTAATATGTTATTCTATTAATAAAAAATGAGAGAAAAAAGGTATGTTATTCTATTAAAATAACATTAAAAATGATGGATAAATATATTTTATTAATTTATTTCAATTCATACATTTTTCTCTCATTAAAATAACATTAAAATGGAGGGGTAAAAACGACTTTTCATCGTTTTAAACGGAAACCTAACGGGAAAAAAGGTTGTGGGTGGCGATTTACCTACAAAATGGGTTTAAGGGGTGGTTTTCTGCAATTTCAATTTTAAGGGGTGGTTTTCTGCAAAGACCCATATTTAAGGGGTGGTTTTCTGCCATTTTCCCTATTTTTTTTATAAATTTTTTAACAATTTTGTAGTTACTATTAATAAGTACGAAATTGTTAAAAAACTTATAAAATGAATATTTTACATAGTTTTTATCATCATAAAAAAAACACGTGCGTAAATAGTGAACGACATGTTTAGCCGAATGGAAGGAGTGATTTAAGTTCGAGAGCACTTTTGGAGACACCCTGAGTATCCTTATAAGACTATTTGTTTATACATAGAAATAGGTTATTATTTTATCACACTTTTGGAGAAAATGTCGTTTTTTATATGGAAAGGATGTGAGATGGTGCAAACAAATACTCCACTCTACAATACATGTCATTTTAGACTTAGTGTTGTTTTTGTTTAGACAAAGATGACATTGTAGTTATTTTAATCTTAACGAAAATATCATAATTAGTACTGTATTGTTAGTTGTATTTTTTAAGAAATGAAAAAAAAACATAATAAATGAAGGCATAATAGTATATTTGTTGATTTTATTAAAAATTATATATGAAAAAAGTGACATATTTTGGTGAACATAGGATTATTGATGAGCTTTATTTACAAGAATTGGGGTAAAAACTTGATGTAGGATCCGTTTGTAAATTTTTCCAAAGTTTAGACTTTCCAAAAACAAAAGGACCACGTTTGTAACTTTTTCGAAAGTTTAGGAATTTATCCATAAATTATGTGAAACTATGTGACCATCACGTGCCCCTACAAAACCATCTTCATCTTCCCTCCAAAACCCTCTTCAGAGTCCCCCTCCCAACGACGCCCTGAAAGCTAGCGTTCCGGCGAGTGTTACCTTCTCGGCGGCGGTGATTAATGTATGAAGATTTCAATTCTCCGTTCCGCAAAATCAGTGACAACAAATTGGAAGCTAATTCCAAATCGCATCTACTCAACAGATCTCACTCTCAATCCCAATTTAACCAATTTGTTCAACAAGCACTTCGATCGTGCCGATGTGTTCTCTTGGAACTCGGTCATCGCCGAGTTGGCCCGCGGAGGCGACTCGGTCGAAGCTCTCCGCGCGTTCTCTTGGATGCGGAAGCTGTCCGTGTCCCCCAACCGGTCGACGTTCCCTTGCGCTGTAAAATCTTGCTCGGCGTTGGACGACGTTGCATCGGGTAAACAGGTCCATCAACAAGCTTTCGTATTCGGGTATGAGTTTGACCTCTTTGTGGCTTCCGCTCTGATTGATATGTACACGAAATGTGGGGAATTAGAGGATGCACGCAAACTGTTCGACGAAATTCCTGGCAGAAATGTGGTCTCTTGGACTTCCATGATCAATGGTTATGTGTTAAATGATAGACCTTGTGATGCTCTTTTGCTGTTTAAGGAGCTTCTGGCTGAAGAAGAGGGCAAAGAGGTTTATGTTGATTCGGTCGCGTTGGGCTCTGTACTATCTGCTTGCTCCCGTGTTTCGAGGAAGTCGGTGACTGAAGGGATACATGGGTTTGTAGTGAAGGGGGGATATGACTCTTCATTGGGGGTAGTGAATATCTTGTTGGATGCTTATGCGAAGTGTAGTGAGTTGGGTGCTTCGAGGAAGGTGTTTGACGACATGGTGGTCAAGGACGTCGTCTCTTGGAACACTATGACTGCTGTGTATGCTCAAAATGGATGGTCGAAGCAGGCTTTGGAGGTCTTTTACTTGATGGTGAATGACAGCGACGTTAGGTACAATGCAGTGACTTTATCTGCTGTGTTGTTTGCGTGTGCACATGAGGGGGCTTTGATGGTTGGAAAGTGCATACATGATCAGGCAGTGAAGATGGGATTGGAAGACAATGTATTTGTCGGTACCTCAGTTATCGACATGTACTGCAAGTGTGGGAGAGTTGGAATGGCGAGGAAGGCGTTTGACCGGATGAAGGAGAAGAATGTCAAGTCTTGGAGTGCCATGATAGCAGGGTATGGCATGCATGGACATGCTAGAGAAGCACTTCAAGTCTTTTACGAGATGAAGAATGCCAGAGTCAGACCGAACTACATCACTTTCGTGTCAGTCCTGGCTGCTTGCAGCCATGCTGGCCTTGTAGAAGAAGGTTGGCGTTGCTTTCGAGCAATGAAAAGCGAGTTTAACGTGGAACCTGGTGTTGAGCACTATGGCTGTATGATTGATCTTCTTGGGCGAGCTGGTCGTCTCAAGGAGGCCTATGATCTGATCATGGAAATGAAGGTGACCCCCGATTTTGTGGTCTGGGGAGCGCTTCTTGCTGCGTGCAGAATGCACAAAAACTTGGAGTTGGCTGAGATCTCTGCCCGTAAACTCTTTGAATTAGAGCCGAACAATTGTGGGTACTACGTCCTGCTGTCTAACATGTACGCGGATGCTGGAAGGTGGAGAGATGTCGAGAGGATGAGGGTTCTTATAAGAGATCACGGTCTGACTAAACCTCCTGGGTTTAGTTTGGCGGAGTTGAAGGGGAGGGTTCATGTGTTTCTAGTTGGAGATAAAGAGCATCCTCAGCACAAGCAAATCTATGAGTACTTGGAGATACTATTTACAAGACTGGTTGAAGCTGGGTACGTACCCGATCAAACGTCTGTGTTGCATGATGTAGACGAGGAGGAGAAAGACATGACCCTACGAGTCCATAGCGAGAAGCTCGCTGTTGCATTTGGAATTATGAATACAGAACCAGGGGCTACAATCCAAATCATCAAGAATCTGAGGGTGTGTGGTGACTGTCACACTGTTATGAAGCTGTTGTCCAAGATTGAGAACCGAGAACTCGTGATTAGAGACTCGAAGCGGTTTCATCACTTCAAAGATGGGGTGTGTTCTTGTGGTGATTATTGGTGAAAACTGAAAAAGTGTATGGAGAGGTTAATCTGATTACACATTTGCTTTTGTTGTATATTGTTGGGATGAGTCTCTTGTTGAAAACCAATGCCCAGAGAGGATTTATTGTAACCTTTAGAGAAGATAATAAATCAAATGATCTCAATTTATTTTATGGCTGTGTTCTGTGCTTTCACTGAGATTTAGTTGGATTGATAATATGTGTTGAGGATTTATTGTAACCTAAGAAAAATCTAGATGAACATGAAATTTCAGTGTGCATTATCTGTAAATTCGTGAGCCAAATATAACATAATTGCACATACAAGCAAAGTAATCTTTTCATTCACATTTTCTCAATATTGACAGCCAGGTTTATAGTTTCGTTTACATTAAAAGACCCAAAAAAGGGGTCACTGACAAAAGGAATGAGAGCATCAAATACGGTAAACGCCGCCACATTCGTCAACCAACACACGAAACAAACTACGAAGAACTGTTTGATGCTCACGAAAGGCACCCATTGCTATCGACAGTGCACGTAGAGGAAGAATGCATCTCCAATCCGACACATATTCAAAGCACTTGAATGTTTACCGAACATAGCATGCATTATATGAAGAGAAACATATTCAAAAGCACTTGAATGGCTTATACGGAAACAGGCTTCCCCCTGCCCATGGAAAATCCTCTTGTACCATCGGGCATGCGAGGACCAGGAGGTGGCCTAGCGACAGTGAGATGCTCAGTGTTGTTAAGTGTAAGATTTATAGGAGGGCTACCTATGTGGTGGGAGCCACGGCCGTTTTGCTGGCTCTGAACGCGCCCACGACCCTTGCCTCTACCACGGTTACGGCCCTTCTTTTGTCCGCCTTCCTTATCAGTGCCTTGATCCTCTCCCTATATGCAAAAACACTTCGTATTAGCCACTGAAGGGAGGATCACGGAAACAAATTCTTTCAAACAGGAAATCCAAAATTGATCATTATAAGAAAATTAGCGTGATTAAGAAGTTGAGAAAAATATCATTCTCTAGGTCTCATTATAGCTGAAGCAGACCAATCATCTGTGTATGCAAAGTTATAAATAAACTGCCATTTGGAAGAAAGGAATGGAAGTGTAAAGCATTTACCGCATGCTCATTAAATTGGAGCTCGGAATCTCCAGAATGATCTTCTAACTGTCTGTCGCTCTGGATCTGTTCTGATGTGGAAGTAATTTCTTCCTCATTGGTCCCCTCACTTTCGCTTCCAGGAGTTCCAGCCCTTCTCCCTCGTGCTTGATGAGATTTTGACTTGAAAGGGAAGATAAAAGAGAGAATCAGGAACGAAACTCAGCAGGCATATCGAACATACTGGATTCAAAGGACACACGGTTTCAACAATAATTGCTAAAGCTTATTGATGAAATTACTGTCTTTCACCTGGCATTCTTTGCATCAAAAGTTCATATTTGCTTAATATGAGGGGAGCTTGAGATCCAAAATAAAGATATGGCACCTTATATAACGTTCTATCTAATCTAATCAATCAAATGGACAGCTTGGAGCATTTTCATTAAAATTTGCACAAAAGTAGAGATCACAGCAGTAGCATAGACATAGTGATGAGTATATACCAAGCGTTTGGGTAGCAAGCGGACTCTCAGACCATTCCTCCAGTTATCCTCATCGTTCAGCTCTATAACCTGCCAGTAAGTTGTGTAATCATATACATGAACGAGGTAAATGCAATACAAAAATACATAATAAATGATTTTAAGAAATACATAGTTTTTTCAAGTCAATCTTGGCATTCATGACAGAAATCAGATGGATTGATGCATCATATATTCATATCCAATTACTAAAACTAACTGAATGGGTTCCTGTATCTTCAACAGCTACATATATTTCGTTTCAGCCTAGCTAAAACTGTTTTTTGTCCATTTTGTCCAAGCAAAAGAGCTATATCTGTCTTTTACTTGAATGACACCAGGCCCTCGCCCTCAGTATTGTTTGGTTCATTGTCCCTCCTCTCTCAACACTTCAAGGGTAGTAATACAAAAGAAATTTGACCCAAAGCTATGGAATGTGGTTGTGTAGCCATCTTTGTCTGTGTTTGGAAATAATGAAAAAAAAAAACCTAGTAACTTCATTTGACAATCAAAAAACCCTTTATCATGTTATTGCCAACAAAAATCCCTACTTCCTCATATTGAAACAGCTAAGACCATTGCTATGCCTTGTTATTGTTGTAATAACTTGTCCTGCTTTATTTTGATTTATCACCGCGGCATACAATAGAAAATACAAACAACTAAAAATCCTACTACTTTAAGCATGAATTCTGAAATAAAATACTTAAATTATTCAACTGGAATGCAAGCAAATATCAACCTAAAGGTATTTTTGGCATCAATACCCAAAAAAACGCACTAAATAGAAGTCACTTTATCCAATCCATTAACAGTCTCAATATTCATACAATAGGCTGATACACTCAATGGTTTTAGCAGCATTTTTCATACCACATGCTTCTGCAGCAATTTTAGTTTCTTTTGTTTCTTATTTTTAACTTTTTTTTTTAATTCTATCCACATATCATAAACTCTACCATAAGTTGATGCAAGAGACATGTATCTAGATCTTCCATGCTAGCACACAAAGTAAATGAAGAGGCAAGGCAAATAAGAATGACAGAATTTTTGACAGCGAACTACATACAGCTTTCTCAGCCAACTCGATGGACTCATATTCCACAAAGGCATGCAACTGCACAAAATAGAAACATCCGAGGATTAGTGCACTTCAAATCACCAAAGATGAAGTTTTTGACAACATAATATAAAGCTTTTCAAGAACACAAGGAAAACAGGTCGGGAGAGTGACAAATCACCAAGGAGAATTTACTTTTTTATTTTAAGATCCAACTCCTTCCTATAATAACTTTTGAAAAAGACTGGTTGGGAAAAACAGCGTGATGTAACTGAGGCATTACAAAACAGTATACGGCAGAGGAGACAAGCATAATCTGCATCATATTCTTCACGCAAGCAAGCAAAATGTCATGACCTATAGCATGATTACCTTGTGAAGCATGTTGTCCACTTTTGATTGTCTAGATGCTGAAGGAGCTCCAGCGTTCATAGTTTGTGGCTGACAAGTACGAATAGACTTCACACTGAAAAGAACCATTTAGACTGATTAATATCTGAAAGCTGCTGCAGAATCGAATTCAGAAATACATAATTAATGAAATGAATGTTTCTGTAACACAGAATAAATACCTTCCCACAGATGAGAAAACCTTCATGAGATTCTGGTAACAATGGTCCTCAGGCAAATTCTCAGCCACGATTATGCGGCCCTACGTGCAGTTACAATATAAAACAAAACTTAATTGACTGGGTTGCAAAACTTGGAACTTATAAAAGAAACTTCAACAGCACATAGATTTACAATAGATGTATTATTTCTAGAAGTAAATATAGCAGTACTTCGAAAAAAGGTGGGAAACAGTTACGGTTAACCTACTTGCAGCTCTTCCATATCAGGTCCTGTCAAAGGGTGCAGGCGCTTGACCTTCTTCCCATCTTCACTAACCACCTGGAAGCAATATCAACTGTGATTTTTGACAGCGAAAATTCATGTGCTGAAAATCCATAACAAGATATCACCCTTGTACCAAATAGAAAGTTCCAACAGATGCAAATGTTAAAAAATATAAGCCTAGTAGCCATCTGTAAAAACAACACAGAACTTACAAGCTTTTCTGAATTACGTAGCACATCTGCAAGCTGAGAATTACTACTAATAAGGGCTTTAATCTTCTTAAAAGTTGCAACCACAGAAATGGGAACTGCATGGTAATTTTGAGGAAGATTGTCAAGAAATAAGCCATACTAAACAAAAAAAAAAAAACTTCACAACAATAATAAGTGGTGATGCCCCCAAAACACAGCTTTACCCAAGAGATTGCAAGAAAAAATAAATGACACAATAAAATCAGAAGAAAGTAATGTACCATATCCTTCAGAATCCTTGTTCATGAACCTTATAAGATGATCAGTCGTGGCCAAGTTGATATCACTGAAATAGTACTCCACCTGCATGTCGAAGTTGCTTTCAGAAATGTAAAACACATATTGAAGGGAATATGGCCTACGAAGTCATAATAGATATGAAACAAATGTTTTTTCTTGGTTTTGTATACAAATAATATATAATATTTACGAAATAGTAACAAATATTGAAAAAACACATTCAATAAATAAGAAAAGACTTAACCATGGAGTCACGGAGACTCTAAACATGTTCGGGGGGGGGGGGGGTTGCGCAATATTAGAAGCTCAAAAGGCACATTGGAAAATTTATGTGTGACCATTTACCACCCATATATATTAAATATTAGAAGACAAGTAAATAATCACAGACCATACTAAATCGATATTTGACTCCAATTACCCTTACTTAAAATAACTCCTTAAAGCAACCCATTTTAGGGAACAGAAGGAAAACCTTCTAGTCCAAATACTTTTGTTTTGATGAGAAAGATCCATATGATGATCAAATGTCTAAAATTTCACCCACAGCTTTCAGAAGACGAGATATTGTACTTCATGGTTTATCCTGCTTTAACATAATCATGAACACTATTATGCGAACCTTGTAGCCATAAAGGCAATGTATATTCTTGCCTCTTCATCGAACACCTAACACTATGCAGAATTATATGATAAAGTTCAAATTTGGTAAATTGTAAGAGACTGAAGCAACATTTCATACATTTAGGAAACCTAGTGTAGTGGTTAGTTCCATTGATTTTCCAAAGGTTATGTTGCATAACATTGGTCAAATATGGAAATCAAGCTCCAACACTCGCATAACAATTAACTGGTAGTGTTAACCCTCATCAAAACTACCATCTCTTTTGTTTTGCTAAAAAAACTAATACGTTGTGTCTTTATCAGAATCAAAACTGAAATGTTTACACATGACCTTTGAAAAAATCAATCTACCACCCAAACATTCCATCAACCATGTATACATTCAGTGCAACTTCACTTAATAGTATCAGCAACCAAAGCTTCTACCTAACGCTGAAATGTAACAATAAGAATTGGATCACTGAATACTGATCATCACATGATTCACATCAAATCACAAAGTCACCGTAAATAGTTCATTCTAGGGGGCATCATACTCGAATTTAAGAAGGTAAAATCAGGTGTAAATTAAACAAGGTTCATACAAAAAAAAAAAAAAAAAAAAACAGTTACAGCAGTAGCCTAGGTAATATGTAAACGAACAGAGAGATCAAAGAGAAGAAGCAACGAAGACATGCCTGATTCAGAATTTTCTGCGTTGCTTCCTCAGACAAACCGTTCGAAGAGGATCCATTTGCCTGATCCTTGCGACTGAAAGATGCCTGCTGACCTTGTTGCGCCGCCACCTCGTGGTCTTCCTCGCCGCCAGATGAATATGCGTGGTGCTTCTGATGATGACCAGGATGGTAATGGTGAGGCTGATGGAACTGCTGCTGCCCCTGCTGGTGATGGATTTGAGGATGGTGAATATGACTCTGAGGCGGAATGAACGGCGGATAGATATGCAAAACCGGAGGCGGGGTGATCACCATCGGCGGAGGCGTCGGCTGCCTCGCGACCACCGGCGGCTTCGTCGGGACGAACGCCTGAGCTTTTGCGTTCAGCTTGCTGGCGGAAAGGTTCCGCACCAGCGACGGCGCTTGATCAGAGGCCGATCCGGAGTCAACGGGCTGATCGGCGGGCGGGGAGAGGGAATCTAGGGTTTGATCTAGCGGGGGATTGAGCTCGGCCATGGATTCGGAGAATTAGGGCTTTTGACCGGAGAAGTTGACGGCGGGGACGGAGAAAAGCTCCGTCTGACAATGGAGAGAAAATATCGACTGTGGAAACGGGGAAGAAAACAGATTGTCGAAGATTTGTTTATATAGGGAGAGAGTGAAAAGAGGACTGAGGGGGGAGAAACAGCCAAAGCCAAACAGCGGAGGGAGGGGGAGGGTGTGTGGGGCCCACTGGTAGTGCTCAGCACAATAATTTTTTTTTTTATTTCTATTTTTATTTTTCTACTTTAGATTGATTGGGTCAAATGGCCCAGTGGGCCACTAACCCGTCAGTTATATAGGTCACATTCGGGTCATACAATTACGTGTTGGTGACGAAGGTCATCGATACCTTCGGACCCCCGGAATGTGACTATGTGAGTATAGTTCTTATCACTTATCAGTCGGAGTGTGACTCATTGCGGTAACAAGTTCATGGATGACTGAATCGGACTCGAACCAACTAGAGCCTTGGTTTCTTTCATACTTGGCGGCAAATTCATCGGGATGAACCCCGAAATCCTTGGTCATTTTACAAGAGTATCGAAAGGATTACTCCATCGAGTCTTAACATATTTATGGCTTTTTGATAGGGTCTAGGATTCGCAAGAGCCGAAACCATAATGCTATAAGCCTAACAAGGCAACTCTTTTGTAGTCCATCAGCCTCAACATCTCAAGGGCTTTTTGAATGTGTCATCAATTAGCCAAAAAAATTGCACATGGGTTGTTATTGAAAAATATGTATTTTCCCCCCGGCAGGAAAAACAAAGATAAAAATCGTGGACGGCAGGATTCGAACCTGCGCGGGCAAAGCCCACATGATTTCTAGTCATGCCCGATAACCACTCCGGCACGTCCACTTTGTTGTTTTGTTTTATTATTATTTATATATAGATTTTTAAATGTGAATTAATCAGTATCAAACTAATATATCAATCTAATCGAGAACAAAATTCGATCTCATAATCTACTTTTAAACCCATTGCAACTTCATTTTCTAATCCTCTGTGTTGGTGTCGTACTTGCAAGTTTGTATGGCATGTCCACTATTTAATCTAGTTTAAAATTGTAATCTAGATAAAATTCTTTGATGAAAATCTAAAATATATTAAATTTAGGTGAAATGTTGAGGGTTTTTAAAAATACTATGAACGGTCAAAACAACGTGAAATGATTTCCTTTGACATTGTAAAACCTTATACAAAACACTCCAAAAAGCTTGTTTTTCGTCCATACATTTTATTCTAAGATAAAATGTTAGCTTGAACTCGTAATGGCCGTTTGTTTAAAACAACTCCATGTCACATTGTCATCAAATACTGTACAAATTTGGTGCTATTTTATTTCATTTCATTTCATTTCAGGTAAGTTTCCCAAAAATATACTGTAACTTTCAAACATAAACTGCCCAATCCAAGACCGATCTGTTTGGAACAAAGTAGCTACTGCCTACTAATCTATTTGAGTCTACAAGATGTGAGTACATCACAAAAGACAAACACAATAATACAAGCAAGGTAATCTTTTCATTCATATTTTTCTCTATATTGACAGTCAAGTTTATAATTGTGTTTACAACAAGTGACTTAAAAATGGTCACGAACAAAACGAATGGAGAACACAACATACGCCAAATGTTTCCACACAAAACAACTTACAAAGAACCATTCCATCCTCGTAGAAAACACGATCGTCGCTACTGATATTGTGTGCGGAAAGGATGCATCTATGACCCGACACACACTCAAAGCACTTCAAAGTTGAGCAGAGATGTCATGCATGGTGCGAAGAGATACTTACTAGGCAGTATTAACTGCAAGAGGCTTCCCCCTGCCCAATGAAAATCCTCTTGTACCGTCAGGCATGCGAGGACCGGGAGGGGGCCGTGCTAGGGCTGGATGCTCGGGGCTGTTAAGTGCAAGGCTTGTAGGAGGGCTGCCTATGTGGTGGGCGGCGCGACTGTTTTGGTGGTTTTGACCACGTCCACGACCCTTGCCTCTGCCACGGTTACGGCCCTTCTTTTGTCCACCTTCCTTTTCAGTGCCTTGCTCCTCTCCCTGTGCAAAAATTCAATCACTTTAACTTCCGAAACATGGATTCTGAATATACATTCCTCGATACCTAACATAGTAAAAGGATCTGATAATTTGTGCATTAAAACGTTAAGCATTTGGAATCAATTGGGTTTGTAATTCTGAATTACTTTGATATGCATGCTAGTGAACTGAAGTGTGAAGCACTTACTGCATGCTCATGAGGATGGAGCTCAGATTCTCCAGATTGATCTTCTAATTGTCTGTCGTTCTGGAGCTGCTCGGATCTTGAAGTACCTTCTTCCTCATTGGATACTTCCCCTTCATTTCCAGCCTTTTTCCCTCGAACTTGTTGAGGTTTTGACTTAAATGGGAAGATAAAAAGAGAACCAGGAGTGAAACTCAGCGAACGTATGGAATGCAAATATGCAATAATTTAACACAACATGGAACATGCTCTGTCTGGTTTCAATGTAGCCTCATAATACACTATGTGGACCAAGAACAGGAACAATTTTACTAACCAAGAGGACGATAAATATATCCCCTGTCATAAAAAACTAAAATAAAGCACATACGATTTCAGTGATAATTTCTAAACCTATTGAGAAAATGACTTGGTCTTTGACCAAGGATTATTTGCACCAGAAGGTCATATTTGCTTCAATCAGTGAAGTTCAAAATAAGGTCTACATTGCATATCAGTTTAATGTCATCTTGAGAAATGGTGTCTTCTTCTCTCCAACGAACTTGGAGCTATTTTATAGTGATAATGTATCACACAAACACATTGCATAGCAGTAACATATATGCTGCGATGAGTATATACCGAACGTTTGAGGAGCAGACGAACTCTCAGACCATTCCTCCAGTCATCCCCATCATTCAACTCCAAAACCTGTTAGTGAGAAGGTTGATCACATGAATAAGGTAGTAAATGCAATAAAGAAAAACACAAGAAAAGATAACAAATAACATGAAAGAACTGCAGAGATACTTGGATTTTTCAAGCCAATCTCAATGTTAATGTATGATATGCAGTTACTGAAACCAGCTGAATGGATCCCTATATCTTCAAAAGCTAGCTACTACAACCATGTTTTCCTTTCTTAACATATATTTACAACTAGGACTTGGACAAGCAAATTTTCCTTGGCCGTAGCTTCCTTATCATCCCATTTTTGGAGTCAAAGTGCTACATATATATCACTTTTGCAAGGCCACGTCTCTCTTTTGTCCAACTTTTTCAAGCACAAGGACTATATATATATATATATATCACTGCTTGAAAAACATCATACAAACTCAGCAACTTTCAGCCTTTTCTTGACAAAAGTAGTTCTGCTTCCTTCTCTTGAAACTGTCACATTTAGTGATATGCTCCGTCATTTTTATAATGTTTTTTGGGAGGAGATCCTAAACTTATATTCAATTGTTCAACTAGATTCCACTAGAACCAAACATCCCCTGAAGCAGTCTAGTTTCACATATATTGCTTGATCTAATATATTACCAATGTAAGTCTCATTACAATATGTTGATGTACTCTACTTAGAAGTCTTAGATCATAAAACTTCAGCTGTCAGATCAGATTTCTAGCTTCTCCTGTTTCTAAGCTCATCCTTTTTATTCTATCCACATACCATAATCCAGTATATCCCTACACAAACCACCACACACTGGTGTAATAAAGATGTGTATTTAGATCTCTCAAGCTACTAAAAAAAGGTTAATGAACAAGCAATAGCTTTCTAAACCAAAACAAGGATACGATATGGACAGCGAACTACATACAGCTTTCTCAGCCAACTCGATGGATTCATATTCCACAAATGCATGCAACTGCACAAAAATATAAGCAGCAAGGATTAGTGCACTGCAAATCAGTTCCAAAAGTAATGAGAGGAAAATCATTTCCAGAAGTCATGCATGAGAATGACAAACACAGAAAAAACATTCCACTTTCACAAAAAAAAAAAGAAAAAAGGATGGGTTTTTAGTTTAAATTCAAGATCCAAACCATCCATGATCCATATAATTCTTTTTAAAGGAGACAAGAAGCTGGGACAATTCCTTTGAATCAGCACAAACGAAGAAGAATAAGTTTGCAATTTCACAAGTATGTTCTTTATGATATTAATGTAAATGATTCAGGCAGCTCAGAAGCTAAATGCACTCTTCCATCTATATCTATTGTCATTTTCCCTATCCACGTGATGAAAGCCAAACGAAAGAGAGTCCAAAAGTTGCATTCTATAATTAGAGAAAATTGGCACAACAGGCACTTAGCACTAGCAAAGGTCACTGCTGAATATCATCAGTTGTAACTATAGCTAGAATTATTACAAAAATAACATGTTGCAGAGTAGACAAGCACAATACTCATCAAACTCTTCAAGAATCAAACAAAATGTCTTGAATATTATTATGTCCTTTCAGGTTAGCTTGATACCTTGCTGCAGTGAAGCATGTTCTCCACTTTTGATTGCCTAGATGCTGTAGGAGCTCCACTATTGACAGTTTGTGGTTGACAAGTTCGAATAGACTTCACACTAGAAAGAACCATTTAGACTCATAAATATCCAAGCTGCTAGAGAGTTCAGAAAATATAATTAATGAAATGAATGCTTCTGTTACATGGAATAAATACCTCCCCACAGATGAGAAAACCTTCATGAGGTTTTGGTAACAATGGTCCTCAGGCAGATTCTCAGCCACAATTATGCGACACTGTATGCAATTCAAAAGAACACTCTGATAAGTACAAAAATGAAAAGAACGAAAATCTAGTCAACTTAACTACCAAGTAAATTAAACAGACTGCAGATTACTTGCTAACTATACAGGTCATATCACAGAAAAGGAAAGTTTAACCAAACATAAAGGAAAGTTCAACCAAGCACAGATCGACCAAAGTTGTATTATTTCTACAAGTAATATTGCACAAATAATTCAAAGCAAGGTGAAAAACCAATTTAGTTAACCTACTTGCAACTCTTCCATATCTGGTCCTGCCAAAGGGTGCAACCGCTTGACCTTCTTTCCATCTTCACTAACCACCTGAAAGAAATACCAACCATGAGATTTGACAGGAAACATTCATATGCTAGAAATGATTCAGATAATACCACCTTTATACCAAACAGAGACTTACAACAGAAGTGAAAAATAAAACATAAGACCCAAGTCATGTAGTGACAGCCATCTGTAAAAGAATACAGAACTTACAAGCTTTGTTGAATTACGTAGCACATCTGCAAGCTGAGAATTACTACTAACAAGGGCTTTTATCTTCTTGAAAGATGCAACCACAGATATGGGAACTGCATGTTAATTTTGAGGGAAAATGTCAAATGAATAATCCAAAGCTGGACAAGTAAAAGACAAGAAGTTCCTGAAAATTAGGTGGTCATGCCCAGAAACACATATTTATTCAAGAGAACATGTGAAAAATAAAATCAAAATAAGAAGATTGGTCGTTTGATCAAGATCAATCTTCTACTCCATATATCTTAGTTTACTATCTTTGTTATCTATATATCACTGCCTTTTTAATACCTTTACATATACAGCCTCTCTTTTGACCAAATACAGCTTATACTAGATACCTTTATTGTATACACAAGAGGACAAGAACAAGAGAAGAAGTAAAGAAGCTACAGGTACTTGTATGGGGAAAAACTTACCAAGATCCTAATTATGCTTTCATCCTCAAAAACTATAGCAATAATGATTCGCTTTCTATGTTGCAAAAATAACAAACTGCAGGGTGGATCAATCTTAAGACCCAAATTGATCCATAACGAAGCTTTGGATAACTTATATTCCAGCAAAGGGACTGTAACCTATGAAGCAAACAGAAGAACTATTATCTAACATCGGAAGAAACAAAAACCCTTTAATAGTTTTCAGTAGTATTTAAGTGCCGGAGAATAACTGAGAACAAAATGAATCATTCAACAGTATATGCAGAGTAAGGTTGCAAAAAGCATATCTAACCTAAAAATGATACAGTATTCCTTATTTGCTTCTCAATACACCAAATCAAGTAGATCAGAGGATACAAAGATAGATGAAACTATGAGATCAGAAGGAAGATTATCTTGTACCATATCCTTCGGAGTCCTTGTTCATGAACCTTATAAGATGATCAGTAGTAGCCAAGTTTATATCACTGAAGTAGTATTCCACCTGCGTAGTAAAGTTGTTACACTTAGTCTAAATCTCACTAAGAAGAAGAAGAAAAGGAAACAGATGTATCAATTGAAGGTATGAGTGCTCAACTATATAATTAGGTGCAAATTTGTTCATTGTTTATTTTAGGAGCATCCTCCGATTGAAATTAATTAGGTGCAAATTTGACAAGGTTCATACCAGCACTGAACATTAGATGTAAACTATTTCGATTGAAATTAATTATTCAAGAGAAAAATGCCTCAGAGCAATATTATTCTACTTCACAAATCTCATAAGCTTCATAAGTCAAAAGAACAAAGAAGCAGCATAGTACGATTCATCACACATTCACTCTCAAATTGATCTCAACAAATTCTATAAACGAACAGAGATCAAACAAAATAAAGCAACGGAGACATGCCTGATTCACAATTTTCTGAGTCCCCTCCTCAGACAAACCGTTCGAAGAAGCTCCATTAGCATGATCCTTGCGATGGGAAGACGCCTGGTGACCTTGCGCCACCGCCTCCTGTTCTTCCCCACCGCCAGCGGGATGACCGTGATGCTTCTGATGATGTCCGGGATGGTACTGGTGAGGCTGAACATGATGAGGTTGATGGAACTGCTGCTGCCCCTGCTGGTGATGGATGTGAGGATGGTGGAGGTGACTCTGAGGCGGAATCGCGACATGGAACGGCGGGTGCTGCGCATAGACGTGTACAATCGGGGGCGGGGGAGGGGGCGGCGGGGTGATAACCATCGGCGGAGGCGTCGGCTGCCTCGCCGGGACGAACTCCGGAGCCTTGGCGCTCAGCTTGCTGGAGGAAAGGTTCCTCGCCAGCGAGGGCGCTGGCTCCGAGACCGATCCGGAGTCAACGGGTTGATCGGGGAGCGGAGAGGGTGAATCTAGGGGTTGAACTGGCGGAGGATGGAGCTCAGCCATGGATTCGGATGATTAGGGTTTTTGGCCGGCGAAGACGGAGAGAAGCTCCGTCAGAGGGGGCGAGGGAGAGAAATATCGACGGTGTGACTAGAAAGAAGATCAAAGATTTGTATACTCCGTATTTAGAGAGATTGAGATAAGCGACGTGGAATAGAAAGGATGTGTGGGGCCACTCGTGCTTATGTGAATTTTTTTAAGGAAATTTCAGGAGGTAACCGGTAGGAGTTGGAGGTATACAATTATTTGACATATTTCATGTGGTATCGCTGAGGGTGTGAAATTGTTCACGTTGTTTCCTTTAATGTTATGTTTAACTGGTTCCGTTAGTTTGTTTCTAAGAAAGGAAAATGATTATCTTTCTGGATTGAATTTGTTGTCCCTCAATGAGGTGCTCCACATTTGGGAATTTTCTTTTTATCTTTGATTATCTTTCTGGGTTGAATTTGCTGGCCTGCAACAAAAATAGTGTTTAATTTGGCTTGTGGCGAATTCAACTTCAAAGTGAAAGTCAAAATTAAGTTTTCATATTTGGAAAATTCTCCCATTTTCCTTTTGACCTTATGAAATTGGGCACCTTCAATATGGACTCGTCATTTCAAATATTTGGAAAATTCTCCCATGTAATATGTCAAACAAAAGTTTGTAATTAATTAGCATCTCCAATAGTTATGCAATTCCCTGTCGAAGATGTTGACGATGACAAGTATCCTGCCATGGAGGTATCTCACTACTATATGATCCTTCAATGAAATCAAAAGCATCATCTTCGTCTTCCTGATTGGAGTTATTGTAGCCATCGATCATCTTCTCCACGCACCTCCAATTTATATAACATATCTCTTCTGCGCTTTAAGACTATATGACATTCAATTCAGTCAATTCAATTAGAGTTTTTTTGGATACAAGATTGAAAAATTGATAAGTGAGTAAAAAGTAAGGGGACTTTTAATTAAAAGAACTAATTAACCGATTGAGCAAGTACAATTAATTAATAGTAAGGTCAAATTTAAGGATATGATTGGAGATCTTGGCCGGGGTGGAACTGTGGAAGTCGTCGAGGAAGAGGGCCTCGAGGAGGGGTGCCTTGGTGGAGGACTTGGAGACGTCAGCCGTGGTGGTGAGATCGAGGGCAGGCTGGACTGAAAGCGTTTGGAGAGGAAGGAGAGTCGAAGGGTGGTATGAGAGAAGATAGGCACAAGGAAGATAGAGAGGGAGATTTGAGTTGGATTGGATAAATGTTAAAAATGACTTGTTATACAATTTAACGAAAATTATCTTGTCAATAGTTATTCTGTTATCTTGTCAATAGCCTCGCTTAATAAATAATACTCCAGTTCGACAAAACGTGTCATTTATTATCCACGCACGTTTATGATAAAAACTACATAAAATATCCATCTTTTTTAAAAAATTCCTTTTTAACAAGTTTGTACTTATTTAATAGTAACTATGAAATTGATTTTTAAAATTATAAAAAAAAATAGATATTTTATATAGTTTTTATCCTCTAAAAAGCGTGTATGAATAGTAAAAATGGCTTATTTTACCAGATGGAGGGAGTAATAATAAGGTACGGTATATATTTAGATGTTACTCCCTCCGTCTCAAAATTTAGGCAGTTTGACTTTTTGACACGCTTTTTAATGTGTTCAAAACTCTATGAAATATTTTTTTTCAAAAATTTTAAAATAATTACTAACTTATAAATAATAAGTTTGAAATTATTTTTAAAAATTTGAAAAAAAAAATTAATATTTTATAGAGTTTTTAACACATTAAAAAGTGTGTTAAAAAGTCAAATGACTTAAATTTTGAGACGAAGGGAGTATTGATTATGGTTCGAAAAAGTAGCTTGTAAGGCTGATCTATTCATATTGGACATGACTTGATTAGTAACTAGATCTCTTTAAAAGTGGAGGTTATTGATCTTAAACAAGTATTATTATAACAATACGGAGTATACAAATCAAAGGTGACTCTCTAATAATCACAAACCACATCAAAGCACAGATCAAATGTTTTTTGGAAATCGTAATGATTATGTCAGATGTTAAAACTCTTATGTCGAAAGTGATAGATGTGTCATTCTCTCACAAATCTCGTGATGGAAACAAAATGACAGATAAGGTTGCACACATTTACATTTTACTACTCTCTCACATATCTCGACATTTATAACAATTCAGGTTTTCAGGACCTCATCCATAAGGATGCTTTCGGATAGATTTCTACCACCTGAACTCTTATATAATTAAAAAAAATAGCTTGTAAAGTATCCAAGTAAATTAAGTGACAAAATGCCAAACATATTCAATATCTATCAAGGAACATATGACAACTATCTAACACTAATGCTAATAGTGTGATTTCTTCGTGTATTTGATACTAGTGTTATTAAGATTTTTCAAATCATGGAGTTTGACTTCTATTCCAGAACTTTTGGTTTTCCGTGTATTGACATGTTTATAAAAAAATGTTATTAAGATTTATAGTTGGAAAAAAATAGTAATAGGTACTTCGTATTTTCTTGATAGATTGATATTTAATTCATAGGTCTGTTGTTCGAGTCAAATGAGATGAATATTGGTGGTTCATTTTTAGCCCATTTTTTATTTGAAAGCAACGACAATTTGAGAGGTATCAGGTTTTGTTGGAACTTGGAACTATCAATTATTGGCAAGAAACCAAGGAAGGAGTGTCTGAATAATGTCGAAGATGAGTCACTGAGACTCTGGCTACCACCTTGTTGATCTCTCTAAACACGAGGGAGTTAAAAGTTGAGAAGAACGTCTAGAGGAAGATAAACACGTCAGAATCCACCATTTCATTTTTCTAACGACACCTCTACGAACAATTGATAAAGTTAATCACAACAAGGCTCTCCCATCCACTTCGATGTGCTTGATCCATAATTTTTTGCAACCAACAAGCCTAGGTAAAGCCCAATAGCCTCCGTCGTCGATAATGTGTAATTGAGTTAATTAGCAGCACTAAAAACAATTATTCATCGGAGTCTATATTAAGCCATCTTTATCACTTGTTATAAGCATCGATGCTATGACATATATTATAATAAAAATGATACTGGTAGAATTGATACTTGGATGTTTAGTAATTAATGTTGTGTCAGACCATTTCATTATTCATTTTTTTCCAGATGATACAAGCCAAAAGGGCGTCGCTTTATAGAATAAAAGGATCAAACACATCATTTAATTTCCAAAAGCACAATTCAATGTCTGCAATAGGGGTGGCACATGTCTCTCTGTAATTAGGCTACAAAGCTTCGTAGCAAGAAAGCTTGGTTGGGAGTTTATATGACAGTCTGTTGCATATTTGTTGTTGTAAAAAAGTATAGTACATATCTTGAGGTTATTTGTAACACGAATAGTTTGTTTATGTGACTAATTTTGGGATTATTTATAAAGATAGTGTCAAAATTCACAAATAATGTGTATGATGCCTTAGTGTAAGTATTTTGAAATACTAATATCTTCATTATGTTATATAGTTGACAAGAAAATATTCTAATTCTATCTCTATGTGAAGTTTATTGTCTCTTTAGTTGGCTTCAAAACACTACAAAAGGTCTTACTTAATAAATTTGTTGTGATGTTACAAGTAGAGAGGCTAAAATATAATACCATTCAAATGCAACAAGTTTCTGTGTCGGTTTTTGTCTATACATTGGAATTCAAGGGTGCATCATACACATGTGGAACTGCTAAGATCAAAAGAGTTGCAGAGCAGTTGTTAGCTTATGACGTTACCATTTCAATATTGGTGTCTATTGAATTATTCATTATATTCTTTAAAAAGAATCCTTTTGATTTTTGTTTTCTTATTTTATTAAATTGGTGGATATTTTTATGTGCAATTCAAAAGTAGGAACAACCTTTATGCAGATACAAAGGATCCAAGTGATTTATACTATAAGAGTTGAGAAAGGATTTAACGATCCGGAGTTATGAGGCTTTTAGTAGACAATTCAAAGATTTTTTTATTACTGA
Source organism: Persicaria maculosa (assembly GCA_963922045.1). Classification (NCBI taxonomy): domain Eukaryota; kingdom Viridiplantae; phylum Streptophyta; class Magnoliopsida; order Caryophyllales; family Polygonaceae; genus Persicaria; species Persicaria maculosa. The sequence goes on from OY998268.1 coordinate 55,397,831, forward strand.
CTAATAACGATGAATAGTTTAAAGATGCTAGTAAATCATGAAACAAAAGAGTGGGTTTGAATCCCAAATATGTTAGCGATGAGCAATTCAAAGGTGCCCTAGTTCCTTAGAAAGGGTTTGAATCTTAGATACCTAGGGGCATCCTGCGGCGTATTGAAAGTTAAAGACGATTCGATCATAGCGTTGCTTGGACAAAACAGGATGGCTCATCATCCTCGTGTAATCCACGCCGCTTATAAACCCAACTCCAGATCCTCTCAATCTCTCTATGTTCTTCCTAGCAGCATTTCGAAACATCTTCACCAACTGAGCTGCAAATACATTCAGCTAACTATTAGTTACATACTTACTTATCATATGAGTTGCAAATACATGCATGCATTTGATGCCTTATCATATGAGTTTATGATCGGTCAAGTTTATGATCGTAATTAACTGACTCCGGATTTATTTCCGTGATACTCATCAGCATTAAATACTTCCATTACTGTCCGCTCTAGTCCACACTCACTCGCAAGCAACTCTAGCTCCCACTTATCATATGAGTACCTCATAAAATGCAAAACGTGTATCTCATCGTACTCGTTTATCAACTGCACCACAATGATAAAAAAATTACAATAGATCAAAGCTTTTGGTGCCGCCTATTTAACAATAAATTAGTTTTTTATAGGTAGTGTTTCAATATATTAAGGAAAACAATATGAAATATCTAGCTAGTTTATTCAATTGATATCATTAATTTATCTAAAAAAAAGATAAACATATTCATATTCTTTCCTTTTGAATCTGAAATTGATTTTACTTAATTATAATTGGGGGCATCCTGCAGCGTATTGAAAGTTAAAGACAATTCAATCATAGCGTTGTTGGACAAAACAGGATGACTCCTCATCCTCGTGCTATCCACGCCGCCTATAAACCTAGCACCAGATCCTCTCAATCTCTCTATGTTCTTCCTAGCAGCATCTCGAAACATCTTCACCAACTGAGTTGCAAATACATTCGCTAGCTATTAGTTACATACTTACATACATAGATACATACATACATGCATTTGATGCCTTAACTAATACACAAATTGAGGAAGGCTCTAACTCCGGAGTCCGGAGTGATGGAACTTCTATTAGACAATTAAAAATGTTTTGTTATTGACTAGTAGCAATGAACAATTTAAAGATGCCAGTAAATTATGAAACAAATGAGGGGGGTTTGAATCTTAAATATGCTAGCGATGAATAATTTGAAAATGCCTTAATTCCTCGTAAAATAAAAAACGAGGTTTGAATCCTAGAGACCTTTCTAACATCAAATAAAAGATGGAAAAAAAGAGATATAAACCACTTGATAATCTTAAAAATAAACAATGCAATGACTCATTTCATAATTATCTAAATCCAAAATAACACATTACTTATAAAAAAAATTAAAATAATACTAAACACGAGAAATTTTGAAAAAGAACTTTCCATCCACATCACTTCATTGTTTAGGAAAACAATACTTAAAATGAAAGTATATATATTACTGGTGAAGGGTTGACTGTGAATTAGGAATTTCCTCTCTAAAGTCAGAGACACCAATTAACCTCGCCCAAATGATAGTTCTCAAATAAGTATAACCTTTCTGAATCGGTAGGTGAAGCAGTTCTCGAGAACGAAAGGTTGGTTATGTTTATGATCGTAACTGCCGACTTTGGATCTATTTCCTTGATACTGATCAACATAAAATACCTCAATCACTTCCAACTATAGTTAGCACTCACTATCTTAAGTCATTTTAGCTCCCACATGTCATATGTATACCTCGATCGTAAAATGCAAAACATGTATCTCACCGTCCTCGTTTATCATATGCATCGCATTGCTAAAAAATCTCAATATATAGAAGCTCCTAGTGCCGCCCATTTAACAATAAATAAGTTTTTACAGTTAGTGTTGTAACACCCCATCCCACATCAAATCGATATAATAAGAATGTTCGGAGTGATTTATATTGATTCAAACCCTACCCATGTCAAAAGAGCTCTTCATTTTCAGGCTCCAATTGAGTACAACGGACCTAAGTTGAGTAAGTGACATGGGTTGACACTTCTTAAGACTTCGGGTCTTACAAGTGTTCCAAATCTTCCAATATACGGAGTATTAAGAAAAACAATATGAAATATGTAGCTATCTTATTCATTTCATGATATCATTAATTTAGTTGGAAAACGATAAAAATATTCATATTTTTTTTTTGAATCTGAATTTGATCTTACTTGATTGCAACCAGGTGGCATATAACCTACAACGTATGAAAAGTTAAAGGCGATTCGATCATAATATCGATTGGACCAAACAGGATGGGTCCTCATCCTTGTGCAATACACACCGGCTATGAACCTAGCGCCGGATCCTCTCAAATACATTCAGCTAGCTAGTAGTTACATATATACATATATAGTTTTATACAAGTGTAAATGAAAATTACTCTCCCTCTGAATGTAATGTGGTCTCTAGGAGGTTCGATACATAAACAAACTGGTTGGCCAGTGAAGTGGAGAAGGATAAATCTCCATCCCCAACTACGAGTATGGTCTCCCTCTGAATGGAATGTGGTCGCTAGAAGGTTCGATACATAAACAAACTGGTTGGCCAGTGAAGCGGATAAGGATAAATCTCCATCCCGACTACGAGTATGCTCTTTGAAGAACCGTAAAGTCCAACCTTTTGTATCTAAGAATTGACATGAGTGATAATTAATGAGAAATACTTAGAACAAACATATAAAGTCAATAATTTCTTTTAGGGAAAAAGTAACTGGCATGGAGTAATATAATATATTATACGGAGTATTAACTAACAAACATCAATTATTTAAAATTAACGCCTTAACTAATACACAAATTATAAGCAATCTCATGAAAAATTAACCACCTCTACATACCGATATTAATTCAACCACATCATTGTTCCCCATTTTACTCAAAAGGTAGAAATAATGTTGTGTTCATTGGGTTAAATGCAAATTAAGGTCCAACAAGAGGAACTACATCAAAGTAATTACATATACAATCTAGCAAAATAGAGTGTTTAACATAATAATTGACTAAACTTAAAGACCAGTTGTCATATAAATTATCGGACCGTAAAACATTAAAAATTATCCAAAACACACACAACACAAGTATATACTAAATATATCAATAATCTATATCTCATGAACCAGAACCAAAAGCGCACACAACTGCATTTAAACCCCTTGAATTATGCTATTCCACTAACACAAATACATAAATACATAGATACACACACATATATATATATATATTTCATTAAGTGTAGCTTAATTACATTGCCACATAGTTAGAGAAGTTGATGAGATACTTCTTATGATCGGAATAACTCAGGCGTGTCTCATAATGGTTATGAACGACAAAGGCACGAGTCCCCATAGTTGTACAAACCCGACGTTCTTCAAATTGAAAAGAAAAGAAAGAAGCATAAGTAAAAAAAATTACAGAAAGTTAAAAAAAACAGTGAATTTAGTATTTAAAAAAAGGAAAAATGACCAAAAATAATATGAAGTATCAACCTTTGACCAAAAAAATACAAACTTTAAAATTGACGATTTTATATATAAACTATCACAATATTAACCAAAACTAATACGATTTCAATTTCCGACCATATTTTCGGCCAAATGATGACGTGGCCACCGGAAATATAAGTTTGGGCTAAAAATGTAATAAATACTAATAAAGTTAGGAAAAGTAATATAAATTTATCAAAATTGGATTAACATCAACTCGAATGGTTGAACGAGTTAGCCTCACCTTTCCCCTACCCTCACTCCTAAGCGAGCTCGCGATTCATCCATGACGGTCGATTGATTCGGCTTCAAAATACTACATGTTTTATGCCAATCTTGTGTGATGTAAATTTAATTTCTAACATCATAACACTTTAATCAGGGGATTTTAAAACTAAATTAAACCCTACTTTCGTTCAAATTCGAAAAACCCCAAACTGATTTTCGTCGATTTAACATTGGAGACTTCATCTTCGTCCGCAATTGAACGTGATAATCGACTTAGACAATCAATGGAGGGTAGCAATCCATTCAATTGGGTGAATCATATTCAAAGGGGTTTCAACATTCTCTCCTCCATTGTTTCGAAAGGTACTGTAGCTATTTGCCTATTTGTTTAATTTTTTTTTTTTAAAAAAATGAAAAATAAATTTATGACAGGGCAAAACTTACAAGTTTGGTGACGTGGCAAAAATTTATGTCATGTGTGTTTTCCAGCGTCCATGTGGCGTATTTGGTCGGAAAGTTCACCGGAATACACATATGTATTATTTTCGGTTAATAGGGCGATAGTTCGTATATGAAACTGTCAATTTCAAAGTTCGTATTATTTTTGACCAAAAGTTGATACTTGGTATTATTTTTGTCCATTTTTCCTTAAAAAAATAAAGATCGAGAATAAGAGGGATAATAGATCGATGGACACAAATCATACGAAGGACCAACCATTTCTTAAACAGATGATTCAAAAACGAAATATACAAGAACCCTAAGCACCTTTGACTAGTGGAGGAAGGAGATGAAAAGGGAAAGAGAAATGAAATGGAAAATGGGAAAGTGGGGTTGGATATATAGCTAGGGTAAGGGTAAATGGTTTTATTTTAGGAGTTTTTTGTTTGACAATTTTTAATTATACTATAGAGTTGAGGAAGGCTCTAACTCCGGAGTGATGGAGCTTTAAGTAGACAATTCAAATATGTTTTGTTACCAAGTAATAGCGATGACCAGTTTAAAACTGCTAGTAAATCATGAAACAAAATAGTGGATTTGAATCCCAAATATGCTAGCGATGAATAATTCAAAAGTGCCCTAGTTCCCGTGAAATAAAAAAGGGGTTTGAATCTCTGACCTTTCTACCACAAAAGAAAGGATGGAGAAAAAAGAGATACAAACCACTTTAGTCTTAAAGATGAGCAATGCAATGACTTCTTTTATAATCAGCTAAATCCGAAATAACACACATGAACGAAAATTGAAACAATACTTAACATGAAAGTATATATTACTCCGAAAGAAAATTTTGAAAAAGAACTTTCCATCGACATCACTTCCTTGTTTAGGAAAACAATACTCTCTTTGTTCGGAAATATAAGTCCGTTGACTTTTTGACACGTTTTTTAAGGCGTTAAAAACTATATAAAATAATATTTTTCTAATTAATTTTTTACATAATTATATACTTATTAGTAATATCTACTCCCTTCGTCTCAAAATTTAAGTCGTTTGACTTTCCGGCACGCTTTTTAATGTGTTAAAAACTCTATGAAATATTAAAAATTTTCAAAATTATTATTTATAAGTTAGAAATTATTTTAAAATTTTTGAAAAAAAAAGTTCATAGAGTTTTGAACACATTAAAAAGCGTGTCAAAAAGTCAAACGACCTAAATTTTGAGACGGGGGGAGTATAAGACTATGTAAACAAATTAATAAAAAAATATTATTTTATATACTTTTTAACTCCTTAAAAAACATGTTAAAAAGTCAACGACGGACTTATATTTCCAAACGGATGGAGTACTTAACAAGAAAGTACATAAAAAAAATATTACTCATGAAGGGTTGGCAGTGAAATCAAGTGTATCGAATAGGAATTTTAGTGGATTTTGGACCTTTGTTTGGTCAATAAGCGATTGTAATTTGTTTGCTTAACTATGCTATTTACGCTTGTATGCTAGCATACTGTACAAGCACCTAGTCAACTGACCAAGCCTTTTAAAGGTGACAAGACATTAAGAGGGTGGGATAGACTTTACAAATTTTTAGACAGAACGCTCTGTTTTGATAGTTATATGTTGTTGTTCCGAAATGGTGTCATATTTTGTTCACAATGCATAAAACACTGTATTGTGGCTCTAGAGTGGCATTGAGAACCATAAACAATCAAATCATTTAGAGTTTGATCAACTATGGTTATGGTTAAATCAATATGAAGTGATCGATTTTTAGTTCAATAATGTTTACTATAAAATTTTCGAATTAGTTTGAGTTGGGGGTTTCACTTCTACACAACTTCATTTATATGTACCAATTACAGGTAATATATACACTTTGAAAGACGAATTATAGATCCACTCAATATTGGGGTTGAGACTTATCGAATAATCATTGCAAATTTTTTTAAAATAACACCGATGAATCGTAGATCTATTCGATTTTGCCTAATTTTTTTATTAAAAGAATCATAACTTTGTTTTTTTTATAAAATTTAAATTTAATGTGAATGTATCATATCTTACCAAAAGTTTTGTAATTTTTTTTCTTTTCATTTAATGATTGGAAAAATACAAAAATAGCGCATTGAATTCCTTGCAAAATTAAATAAAGAGGAGTTATACCGACTTAATTCTTGAGTTTTGACGATTTGATTCCGGTGTTGACATTCTTTTGAGCTATGTGTTTTTGTCTTTTGTCATCATGGGAGATGTTGTGGACGTGATTGAGATCTAACGACTTGTTCATGACTGAGTCCAAATACGAGGTTTCCAAATTTGTTTCCCATAGATCACATACGTTGCCTTTACTCACATTATTCCCAATCCATCTTTGTCCGTATACACCAATGTCTTATTTCCACACTTTAGCCTTTTCTTGGTGTTGTCTTCTTTATAATCATTAGTTTGTCCTTGGGTTTTTTTATACCGACTTATCAAGTTTGTCCAACGCATCAAATTGCTTCTATGTAATATCTTAATTTAGAAAACTTTTGATGATGTGTCAACACCTCGTTTTTTAACTAACACAATTTTGTCTTATTATTTCTTTTTCTTTTTTCTCTTCATCTCTTTCATACATTTACATTTTTTTTTCCTTTTTTTTTTCTTTTACCCATTTACTAACCATTGGGTTTAATTCAAAACATTGAATTAAATCTAATGTCTAATATATTTATATAACTAGTGTAGGTCCCGTTCCGTGTACGGGGAGAATACATTAATACAATATTATAAATAATTTAGATAAATTCTAATAAATAAAAAATAATGATCTAAATATAAATTATTTTTCCAGCAAAAATTAATATAGATATAAATATCTATCCACGGATGGATTGTGGCTACATAATATTTTAATAAATTATTTTGGTCTCAAAAAATAATATAGGTATAAATAAAACAACAATTATTAAATAATTAATTTTGATATAAATTATTTTTCCACCAAAAAATAATCTAGATATAAATAAAATAGCATTTATCGAATACTACATATTTATCTATTAATATTTTTGGTAAGTATAAATATGAAATATTTTTTATTTATGTTTTTGTCAATTAACTAACATATATATAGATAGATATATAAATTGTGGCTTATATAACCTTCTATAAACTATGATAAGATATTATTTTATTAATTTTTTTCCATAATCAACTACAATTAATATTTTTAATTAATTTTAATATTAAAATTAAGAGTTCCTTCCTATTTAGATTTATTGCATGTATACTACATATTTATCTATTAATATTTTTGGTAAGTATAACTACGAAATATTTTTTATTTATATTTTTGTCAATTAACTAATATATATAGATAAATATATATATTGTGACTTATATAACTTTCTATAAACTATGATAACATTTTTTTCTAGAATCAACCACAACGCGCCACATAGGATTTTTTTTCCCTAGAATCAACCACAACGCGCCACATAGGATGCTATGCATCGATTTTAGTATATGTATATAGATAATCTATATCAATATAATATCTTAATTTAAAAACCTTTTTGATGAAGCCTAACTTTATGATAAACAATTTTACAATTTTCTTAAAGGTTTCAAGTCTATTTTCATTATGTTATCCTAACTTTTATTAATATTTTATAATTTTAATTTGTTACTCCCTCCGTCCCATAATAATTGTCTTTGGACTATTTATGCACGCTTTTTAAGGAGCTAAAAACTATATAAAATATTCATTTTTTAATTAATTTTTTAAAATAATTCTATACTTATTAGTAATATGTATGATATTATTTAAAAATATTTAATAAAATATTGATATTTTATATAGTTTTTAGCTTCTTAAGAAAACGTGCATAATAGTTAAAGACAATTATTGTGGGACGAATGGAGTATATTATTAAAATTTGATTTACTATCATGGTACGGAGATTGTACTAGTTGTATTTAAAAAAAGTGAATCTATCATAAATCCATTCAAAAAATTCACAAGTATCTAGAATCCATATTTTATTTTTAAAAAATTTCACAATAATTGCACAATACACAACATTTTTTTTAAAAAAAAATGTTAAAGAAACCCACAGCTGTGCAATGAACAGAAGTCACGTTTGAGCGTCAAAATAAAGCGGCCCCAATGCGAATGCCGTTGGTTTCGCTCTCAACAACCGCCCGCGCGCTCCTCACCACCGCTCCCGGCGTCGGCGATTTGACCAATCTCTTCAGAATCCGATCTCCGCTGCCGCGTAACAGTACACTGATTCGCAGCTTCAACGCTAAGGAGCTGAAGTTCATGGCAGATAAGGGTGCAGCTGAAGGGCACCCTTCGAATAGCTCCGTTAATTTCAACCCTGATGTCCACAAAATGCAAGATTTAGTCGGCGATGATCCAACTGGTCAGTGAATCCTCCCAAAGCTCTTTACTGTATACAATTTTCACTGCTGGAGGGAAATGAATTTGGTTGCCGATAAACCCTAGGAAGCTCGAGTCTGAATATATAAGATCTTGTATATGTTTTATTGTTCCTTTTTTAGGTGGATGGGAGAAATGCTGGGAGGATGGATTGACCCCTTGGGACTTGGGAAGACCGACTCCGATAGTTGAGCATCTTCAAAGGGCAGGTATGCTTCCCAATGGAAGGGCACTGATTCCTGGATGTGGGAGTGTAAGTACTCATTTGGGACTGCTTCATTACGATTGCTACTTGTTTGAGTGTTAATTCAGATATTACTGTAGTCTGTAGTATCCTAATCCAGTTCCTACTTATATATGATTAATCATCAATCGGGTTCCATTGATCCAATCCAATGTCCCCGAAACCTGATACCTCATTCTTACCTGGATTTCAAATTTTCAATGAATGCCACCTTTAGGAATTGCTTCAAGTAGTTGCTTAGTGTAAATTCATGGTTAGAAAATGGAATTGCCTTAGGGTTTCAGTTGGTAATTTCAGTGAGGGAAATTATGGTGTAGAAATATTTTAGGGTCTGATTTGCTTCCTTTTGTCAAGAAGAGGAAGGAGAAGGGAGGAAGATATTGTTTTCCCATTTATCATAAAGCAATAGAAACTGATCTGCTTTTGTCTCTGAAGATACAATAGATCGTGTAGCCTACTTCAAACTTTGTAGTATTCTACCTTAGGTTTACAGTCTTAACTGATGACAGGGTCATGATGTAGTAGCATTGGCATGCCCGGAGCGCTATGTTATTGGACTGGATGTATCAGAGGCTGCCTTGAGGAAAGCAAAAGAGGTAAATGCATCTATAACTAGATTACAATTACTCTCTGTGCATCATGGTGTAGCCATGTAGGAAAGGAGATAGTAATGATTAGTTGCATCTAGCTATGTTGTCGTAAGAAATAATATATGAATCATGTATAATATTTTGCACCTGGCTTGTCTTTTATTTTATTCTACTTGATGAAATATGGCGTATGCTCAAGAAGATGTCGTGGAAATTGTTGCCAAGGAGCAGTTTACCTTCACACTGTTACTGGAATTACCTGTACAATTTATTTTTTCAAATTTAATGCTCAAGGGATGAGCTTATTTGATTGAAATTTGCCTGCTTCAAAATGTTCAAATTGGATGGCATTTATTCTTATTGTTGCCTTCAAATGACAAAATACTAACACTGCCAGGATTACTGAATCATTCTTGCTGGCTTGCTTTGTCAAGTGCATATATATGGCATTATAATGAATTTCTATGAAATCAATTCAGTAATTCATTGTTAAAAAGGTATTTCCATATTTATGATCAAGTTCTGTACTTCATACTTTTGATTCTTTCCTTGGACATGTCAACGAGCAGTTGTCATCATCGTCACCAAATGCAAAATACTTTTCCTTCGTAAAGGAAGACTTCTTCTCTTGGCATCCTAGCGAGTTGTTCGATCTCATTTTTGACTATACGTAAGTTCTCCATTTTTTATTGTCTCTACATTTTTTAGAACAAACTATTTATAACTTCTTACGTGAAATTGTGCAGATTTTTTTGCGCCATTGAACCAAGTATGAGACCAGCCTGGGGAAGCCGTATGAGGGAGCTCTTGAAACCGGATGGGGAACTCATAACTCTAATGTTTCCTGTCAGTTTCAACAGTAATCTCTATATCTACTCCATCCTTTCCTGAATTAGCTAGCATGATGTTTTCACATCCATAGAGCTTGATTGCAATGTACAAGCTATAAATGAACAGTAGGACATTCTAGCTCATAAAAAATTACTATCAATTTACGTTCTGGTCGATTCTAAAGCTAAATCTTCTGATGCAGATTGATGATCACATTGGCGGACCCCCATTTAGGACTTCTGTTGCCGAGTAAATCTCTCACTCGTGTCATTTTTTCCTCTAAACAACTCATGTTCACCTTTTCTTTTACCATGTTCACAATCCTGGTTCTTCCTGACTGTCATATGATCTGATGCATACAGTTACGAGAAGGTGCTGTGTCCTCTGGGTTTTCAAGCAATATCCATCGCAGAAAATGAGCTTGCTGTTGGACCTCGCAAGGTACCTTAACTATGTGACTATGCTACACCAAGCAGAAGCTCTTCTCATAGGAGATGAACCTTAGGTTCTCGAAGCCCTTTTTAAAATAAGGGAAAGTCTGCAGGGTACCAACGAGTTATTGCAAATTCAGTGTGTGGAAAATGCGAAAACCATGGCTATGACATGGAATTTACCAAAACTCGTGGTTATTGTGCGGACTTTTCCTTAAAACAAAGAGCTTAGAATATAAGCTTGTCCTGATCAGAAACTGTAAAGTGATGGTTTTTCATCTTCTAGTTCAAGTTCTCAGGGCTTACATTTGCAATCTTGCAGGGAAGAGAGAAGCTAGGAAGGTGGAAGATGGAGAAGCTACCGTCCGTGTTATAAAAGTAAATAAACTCTATTTCTTCCCATATAAGTACATTGTTTTCATGCTTTTGACGGACATGAAATATCAGTGTCTTGAAACTTTCGGCATCAAGTATCAGAACCTAGACATGAAGATATTCGGAAGTAGATATTTTGCATTTTCGCTATACGCATAGCAAGCATGCTGCCTATATGTTGGATGACTCGTGTTACACTGTTACCAGATGCATTTTTTCGCGATTTTCGCATTCCTGGAGGCTGTATTTTTTGGTCTTCTTGTATAGTAATTTCCTATACAAAATTACAAACGACCTCAAATTCACAAAATCACCCAAAGTATAGGATTTTTTTTTCCCACAAACCATCACTTGTTTTTTTTAAATTTTTATTTTAGGGGCGATCATTTGAAAAAGAGCTTACACAATATGTTTTCCGGTTTTTTCCTGGTCAAGGTCAAACACAAGAATGTACACACGTGTACAGTCCTAATTGGTCAATCACATGAATCACCGTGCACCTCATCTGCACCCTAACGAATTCAAAAAAAGCTGTTTGTTTATTTTTAAAAAAAACAAACAAAATCACTAGAAACATTCCCGTCCGTTAACTTTTCCCTCCCTTCCCGCCTCTCCATCCTCCACCTTCTTCTCTCCACCCGCCACCTGATTCCACTCCGTTTCTCTCCCTTCCGTTCCTCGTTCTTCCTACACTTTCATCCTCTAATCCCTAGATCTTGCTTTAATCTACCAATCCCAAGATGATTTCTCCTAATTGTGATTTCTGAAATTCCAAGTTAGGGCTCGGAATTCGGAAACGCTATAGGAGTTCCGATCTGTTGTTTCTCGTTCTTTAGGTTTCCAGATTATCCGATTTCTCGCACTCTCTAATGGCCGATCGACACCAAGGAGGCCGACACCAGGGAGGCAATCGACAGCAAGTAAGCGATCGACACCAAGGGGGAGATCGTCAGCAAGGAGGCGATCGAAACCAGGGGGGAGATCGACAGCAAGGAGGCGATAGGCACCAGGGTGGAGATCGACAGCAAGGAGGGGATAGACACCATGGGGGAGATCGACAGCAAGGAGGTGATCAATACCAGGGAGGTGATCGACAGCAAGGAGGGGATAGACACCATGGGGGAGATCGACAGCAAGGAGGTGATCGACAGCAAGGAAGTGATCGACAACAGAGAGGAGATCGACAGCAAGGAGGGGATAGACACCATGGGGGAGATAGACAGCAAGGAGGTGATCGATACCAGGGAGGTGATCGACAGCAAGGAGGTGATCGACAACAGGGAGGAGATCGACAACATGGAGGAGATCGACAGCAAGGAGGGGATAGACACCATGGGGGAGATCGACAGCAAGGAGGTGATCAATACCAGGGAGGTGATCGACAGCAAGGAGGGGATAGACACCATGGGGGAGATCGACAGCAAGGAGGTGATCGACAGCAAGGAAGTGATCGACAACAGAGAGGAGATCGACAGCAAGGAGGGGATAGACACCATGGGGGAGATAGACAGCAAGGAGGTGATCGATACCAGGGAGGTGATCGACAGCAAGGAGGTGATCGACAACAGGGAGGAGATCGACAACATGGAGGAGATCGACAGCAAGGAGGGGATAGACACCATGGGGGAGATCGACAGCAAGGAGGTGATCAATACCAGGGAGGTGATCGACAGCAAGGAGGGGATAGACACCATGGGGGAGATCGACAGCAAGGAGGTGATCGACAGCAAGGAAGTGATCGACAACAGAGAGGAGATCGACAGCAAGGAGGGGATAGACACCATGGGGGAGATAGACAGCAAGGAGGTGATCGATACCAGGGAGGTGATCGACAGCAAGGAGGTGATCGACAACAGGGAGGAGATCGACAACATGGAGGAGATCGACAGCAAGGAGTTGATCGACAGCAGGGAGGTGATCGACAACATGGAGGAGATCGACAGCAAGGAGGTGATCGACAGGAGCAAGGGGGAGATCGCCACCAGGGGGGCGATAGACAGCAGCAATGGGGGGATCGACACCAGGGAGGTGATCTACACCAGGGGGGAGATAGACACCAGGGGGAAGATCGGGAAGCGTTAGGTCCGGGGGGCGGGCAACGGGGATCGCACCCGTACGGCCAACAGCTCCGCGCCGCGAGCGTCAGCAGCAGCAGTAGCAGTGGAGTTTCCGGCGGCAACAACAGGCGCGCGAAGCTCCGTAACCACAGCCTCGACGAAGAACGCATCATGAAGAACGTCGACGGCTGCGACTCCTCCAACGGCGATGTGTGTCAAATCCACCTGCACACCGGCGACGCGGATTTGGGGGACGATCAGAGGAATTTGCTGCCGGAATTCACCGCGGCCGGTGGAACGGGAATCTTCAAGCCTCCGACTAGGGCTGCAGTTCACCCCAACCGCCCCCCAGCACTGGAGCTGAGGCCACACCCCCTCAGGGAGACGCAGACCGGTAAATTCCTCCGGACGATCTCCTGTACGGAGACGCAGCTATGGGCGGGGCAGGAGGGCGGGGTGAGGTTCTGGAACTACCGCGACATGTTTGAGCCAGGGAATGGCCTCGCCGGCGGGAGAGTCCGGCGAGGGGATGAAGATGCGGCCCCGTTTTACGAATCGGGGAATACGTCGCCCGCCTTGTGCTTGCTGGGCGACGAAGGGAACAAATTGATCTGGACCGGCCATAAGGACGGCAAGATCAGGTCATGGAAGATGGATCAAAGCTTCTCCCCTGAGGATTACTCGCCATTCAAGGAAGGCCTCTCCTGGCAAGGCCACAAGGGCCCCATTTTGTCCATGTCCATGTCGTCTTACGGTACAGTGCTTCGAATCGCCCAAATTTTCATCAATTTCAGTTGAAATCTAATTATATGTAGGGGACTGTTGAAATCTGATTACAGTTTGCTTGTTTGTTTTTCTTTGGATTTGTAGGGGACTTATGGATTGGATTAGAAGGTGGATTGATCAAAGTGTGGCCATGGGATGCCATTGAGAAATCATTGTCTCTGTCGCCAGAGGAAAAACACATGGCTGCTTTGTTAGTTGAGAGGTCCTTCATTGATTTGAGAAGCCAAGTTACAGTAAATGGTGTTTGTAGCATATCATCTTCAGATGTAAAGGCTATACTATCTGATTGGGCCCGAGGCAAAGTGTGGTGCGCTGGGTCTTCGTCCTTCTCACTATGGTACGCGTTGGATTCTTCAATGACGATATATCGTTATGCCACTCCTGGCTTGTTATTTTTGTTGAATATCATCAGTGTATCATTAACATAACATTGTTATGGACTAGTAAAATTTTGGAAGTTTCTATTTCTAGCCTTACAGTGCTTAGAGCATTGTGTTTCTTGCAGGGATGCTCGTACGAAGGAGCTCGTGAAAGTATTTAACATAGAGGGACAGATTGAGAATCGTGTTGACATGCCATCAGGGCAAGAACCGAACTTTGAGGATGAGGCAAAGGTAAAATTAGCTTCCACGTCGTCAAAAAAGGAAAAATCTGGGGGCTTTCTGCAACGTTCACGTAATGCTATATTGGGAGCTGCAGATGCTGTTCGACGTGTTGCGACAAGGGGAACAGGTGCCTTCAATGAGGATGTGAAAAAAACGGAATGTATGGTGATGACTCCGGATGGACTGGTATGGTCTGGTTGTTCTAATGGCATGCTTGTGCAGTGGGATGGACTTGCGAATCGCTTGAATGACTTCAATCACCACTCTAGTCCTGTTCTTTGCTTTTGTACTTATGGTTCGAGATTATGGGTAGGATATGCGAGTGGTTTGCTCCAGCTGTTGGATCTAGATGGAAACCTTGTTACAGAATGGGTGTCTCATAGTAGTCCTGTTGTAAAAATGGCAGTTGGGGGTGGGTTTTTGTTCAGCTTGGCAACTCATGGCGGTATACGTGCTTGGCACCTCTCATCTCCGGGTCCTCTGGACAACATATTGCGTATAGGATTGGCTTCAAAAGAGTTAATGTACACTAGACGCGAGCAATTTAAGATCTTAATTGGCACATGGAATGTTGGCCAAGGAAAAGCCTCACCTGATGCACTCAAATCATGGCTGGGTTCGGTTGCCTCAGATGTTGGAATTGTTGTGGTTGGATTGCAAGAGGTTGAAATGGGGGCCGGGTTTCTTGCAATGTCCGCTGCAAAAGAGACAGTAAGGACCCCTTCTTCTTGTGCTGATCTTTATAGTTTTTGTGTAGTTTAAATTAAATGTTACTTTGATGATCTTGTGGATTTCGGTTATCTACTTTCTTAAGTCAACTTCTTTTTCTTTCATTTCTTGATCAAGTGTTAGTAAGTGGATCAATATTTCATTCTCAATTAGAGCTATCTTTAGAAATGGTTTTGCAAATCCTTTGTATTCACTTGTTAGTTTTCTGATGTCTATTGTAGGTAGGGCTTGAAGGGAGTGCCATTGGGCAGTGGTGGCAGGATGCAATAGGGAAGACATTAGATGAAGGTCCGGTTTTTGAGCGCGTCGGCTCAAGACAGTTGGCAGCCTTGCTAATAACCATTTGGTAAGTACGCCACAATTGTAATATCGCCTGTCGCCTGTGTTTGGTAACGCACTATTACATATTTACATGCCTCGTAGCTCTTGATTTGTACCTCTGATACTGTCAATTAATGTCCCATTCTAGGGTAAGAAAAAGCTTGAGAACTCATGTTGGGGACCTTGACGTTGCAGCGGTTGCTTGTGGTTTGGGCCGTACAATTGGTAACAAGGTACAAATGTCTACTTATATCTCTCGACATTCTTTCAGAATTGAGAATGACTGACAGGAACAAATTGTGGTGGTGTAGCATTTCTGTCGTCGTTTCACTAGATGAATAGATCATTGAAGCATCTGCACACTGCCACACTTCTTTCTTATGGACACATCATAACAACTTCAATAGTATAAGATAACAATTTACTACGGAGTATTTTTATACAATGTTCTCGAAAAACTATAGATTACTTGATGCACAATTCGTTTTCATTTTTGGTTCACCTGTGTGCTGCCAATCTAGTTTTAAATGGATACTATTTTGTCTTTCTGTGTACTTGATGTTGCAGGGTGGTGTAGGGCTGAGGTTGAGAGTCCATGACAGAATATTTTGTTTTGTGAACTGTCATTTAGCTGCACATCTGGAAGCAGTAAATCGGAGAAATGCTGATTTTGATCATATTTTCCGAACAATGGTCTTCTCTAGACAGTCTAACCTCCTTAATGTTCCTTCTGGTAAACTACCATGTTTGATTTTTCTTCTTCTTTCCCTTCTTTCTTTTTGTTTGTTTTTCTCTTGCCTTGTATGTATTCTCCTTGAATGGCATTGATCCTCTCTCTTGCAGCTGCTGCGTCATCTACTTCAAATCAAGCGACGCGTAACACAAATGTATGTGAAACTTGACTAGCAAAAGCAACTTTCCAACTGCAATGTAACTGGCTTGAAGTCTTTTATTCTTGTGCTTCCACAGGCTGGCAATAGTGGTAATAATAACCCTGAACAAGAATCAAGCAGACCAGACTTGCCTGATGCAGACATGGTCATATTTTTCGGAGACTTCAATTACCGCCTTTTTGGCATAACATATGATGAAGCAAGAGACCTTGTTTCACAAAGAAGCTTTGACTGGCTCAGAGAAAAAGATCAACTTAGAGCCGAAATGAAGTCTGGAAAAGTCTTCCAAGGAATGCGCGAAGCAATCATCCGGTTTCCCCCAACATACAAGTTCGAAAGACACCAACCTGGTTTAGGAGGTAAAGTAAAAGTTTGCTGTTAACAGGTTCAGTATATCATCTTAGTTGTTATCTAATAGAAATTCTAACAGCTTATATGCATTTCCAGGCTACGATTCAGGGGAGAAGAAGCGAATTCCCGCTTGGTGCGATAGGATAATCTTTCGTGATAATCGATCCTCTCCACAAATTCCAGAATGCAGTTTAGACTGCCCAGTAATATCTATCACACAATTGTATGTTAGTTTCCCTGCTAGCTTTGCCATTTTCATGTGTTGTACTCAGCTGGCTCTTAAGTAGCTCTATTGACATTCAACAGATACGAAGCTTGTATGGATGTGACAGAAAGCGATCATAAGCCCGTTCGTTGCAAAATAAGTGTCCGTTTAGCTCACGTGGATAGATCAATAAGGAGAAAAGAGTTCGGCGAGATCATGAAGACCGACAAGATCAAGGCTTTGGTTCAGGAGTTGTCTCAAATACCTGATATCAGGATGAGCACTGACAATGTCACTCTTCAGAGCCATGAATCATCCAGTTTATCCATGACCAACCGCAGTGCAAAAGACGTTGCATTTTTCCACATTGTCTGCGAAGGCCAGTCCACTGCCAACGAGGATGGCGAACAACCTCATCATCGGAGCAGAGGTGCCTTTGGATTCCCTCCTTGGATTGAGGTATAAACACTCTTTTTGTGTTGTTTTCATTCAATACTATTGATAGAATGAAAGAATGTGAAGACTTAGTAAATAAACTAGTGGGCTACTCTTATCGCCAGTTGGTTTTAGGATGGAACTCACTCGGCTTATGTGCTAGGCTATTAGTGCATGGGCGCACGTGTGTGCACACGAGTCCCAACAGACTTTAAGTAACTACTCTTAGCTAATAAAATCCTTCCAAATCTTAGCTCTAATGACCGATCTTTGTTGTGCTCAATCCGAAACCTTGGTTAGGTAACTCCAGCAGTCGGATTAATCAACCCGGAGCAAACCTTTGAGGTCATATTACACCACACAGATATCCCAAGCTCAGGAGATGTCGGCGAAAGCATCTCCTCAAGCTGGCAGCCGGAAGACTGCAGAGACAAGGAGGCGACACTCCGGGTATACGTGAGAGGATCCATGTCCACGGAGGCTAGACTTCTCCAGATTAGAGTTCACCATAGTGGCTCAGCGTGCGCAATCCGAACTGACCCGAGAACAGCCAGTTCAAGGAGGGGTCAGAGCAGCAGCTCGGTCCATCGACCCGATAGGCACGATACCCATGACAATGTCGGTCGATGATAGATTTGTGTCGAATGCTTGCAGTGTGTAAATACTCGAGGCAAGGTCCTATATGCTAATATAGATCGAACACAAGGATCTTGAATATGCATCTGTTGTATTTTGTTGGGATTTCGCCCTCTTCTTTTTTTTTCGAACTCTTGTTTATGTCTTTAGTAAATTTGCCATGAGTAGTTGTTTGTTCAAGGTTGATACACAAAGGTTTCGAAGAAGCATTCATGTTGTGTTCGACGAATCGAGGATTTCGATTCGAGCTTCGCAATGCCTCCATTCTCCATATGTGTTATATGATGCTAATTCGTTTGTAATGAAAGATATAGACATTGAGATAGTGTTATTGGTACTTCCTCATTTGTAATCTACTTGCAAGATTTTGTCTATTTGCCATTGTTAGAGTTCAGCTAAGATTGTTTGACCAAAAAAAAAAGAGTTCAGCTAAGATTGTTTAAAACATGGTCCCTCCGTTTTTATTGTAATTTTTTAAAATAAAAATTAATCAAGTTTTTAATATTTTATATAGGTTTTAATTTTTTTAAAATATTTTTAAAAAGTCAAATGATAATTATTTATAAACAAAATAAGTATTAAAAAATGGGTTCCGAGTTGGGGTGCTTTGGAGTGTTAGAGCACTCTATAATTATTTTTTTTGCATATATTTAGTATTTTGAGGTAATATAGAATCTTTATATTAAATGATACTTGACGCTAAAATGTTATCTAACTCAGGTGGAGTAGTATAGAAATGAAGTGGAATCTAAAGATCTTGGTTCAAATCTTAATCAAGGTTTTAAATATCGCGTATCGGGGTCATATCGGTTAGAAGTAAAGATGATATATCGGATTTGTCGATTTTACTCATTTTTAACTATAAATATTATATTTATACTTTAAAATGTAAAAATATACATGAAAACTTAAATTTAAATTGCAAAATTATCAAATAAACTTGAAAAAAATAAAAACTTCATCCATAAAGGCTAAAGTTACCTTATCAAAGTTGGTAATTCTAAATATCTCCGATATATCACCGATATTGACCCGATATATCAGGTCATAATGGCTAAAATTGCCTTGTCAAAGTTGGCAATTTTAAATATCCCTGATATATCATCGATATTAATCCGATATATCGGCGTTGACCCGCTGTATGATGTTCATCGATATTTTTCACCTGATATGCTGATATCGTAGCGGATTCTAAATATCTCGATATATCTGATATTTAGAAAACTGATCTTAACTCATTCACTTTTTATTTTATTTTATTATATCATTATTACTCACAATTATTTTAATTAAAATATTATATTTAAATTATATATTTAACATTTTCTTTCAATATTGTTATCAAAATAGTCCTTCTTGATTTCTTTCTATATTTTTTTATTTCTCTCAACTATTTCAATAAAAAAAAATATCCTATTTAAATCATAATTATTATTTATTTAAAAAAATCTTTTTAATAGATATACACCAAAATATATATTTCCTAAAAAACTTTTAGCTCCCCTTGCCGGTATCCTGACTCCGCCAATGTAATGCTCAATCCATGTAAGAATTTAGTGATTAAAATAAACTTTAATGATTTAGATTTTGTAATCTCCATCGATAGAGTTAAATTAAATAACAAATTCAGGGATCTCAATCATATCAATCACGACAAAGTGTGCACCTTTATCTCAATCATATTAAGAAATTCCATCTACTAAGGCACCCTGATTTTTTTATATCTTTTTTATTTTTGAGGTCGAATGATTATTTATACTTATGTTGACTAAATCAGGGGCAGATAAAGATAAATGGTAGCCTCCAATCCTCCATGGAGTATACAATAAGCGATGTTTCCAAATAGAGACAAAGGGATACAACTGTACTGTTACTAGCGTCTACCAAGTAGTGGGTTGGAATTAACAACAGTATGGACCGAGTCAAGTCAACGGCATATGGCATGTGGTTTATAAATGTCCGACCTGTGGACTGGGACCCACTTCTTGGGCCTAGGCCCGACTAGACGTCTCCCCCTCTTCTTCAGTGGGGCCCGTCTTCATTATACTTCTAGTTCTAAGTATTTTTTTTATTTGGTAAAACATCGAGGTCAAACAAGCCTATAACTCGAGAGGTTGACGAATCGATAGACAGAGTAACTGTCAACGTACAACATATAAAATACATAAATAATATAGATGAAAGAAACAAATCAAAGAAATCATATAAACTGTCAGCCAGTGAAAGAGTCGAGGGAGATCCAAGACAAGCCACAAATGCCGAGAACACAGGAGAGTGCAATGACTCACATGACGTTTCGATGCCGAGAAGACGGAGAACGGTAACCCACCATAAATGATCGAATATCTGATTCAACTGTGAAATGATCGATCAAATTCCGTAAAACTAGATTAAAATTAAAAAAAACAAAAGAAATTTAAATAGTCTCACTCTCTCTCTATATATATATTATGGTGTTAGATCTCATGTTTATCAGTTTATGATGGAGTATATGATCAAACAGGACTAGCTATAAAAGAAGAAAAAAAAATGCAATGCAAATGAATACTTGAATCATGTGAATTTTTTTATATATATAACCATCAGAGTAAATTAGAAGTGCCTATATTCCATCAAAATTGTTTGTTTTTTTTCCCAGTGTGTAATACCCATATTATTTCCTACATAATCCCATATAGTTCTTTAGAAATTACAAAATATGTATATATACACAAACATATAACATGTGCACTATCTATAATTCTCTATCATATTAATTGTATTTATATCCGTTTGTACATTTTCCAAGGAGATCATTAAAAAGGAATGTAATAGATACAACTATAGGTAAACTATAGAGTATTTTGAGTATTTGGAATCTCGTATGAATTAAGTTGATAATAGATACAACCACGATTTTGAATCCGAAGAGAGATTTCAAGAAATGGCAGATCTATTCACTCTATCAATAACCGAGCCGGATCTGATTTAACTTATCAAAACTAAAGAATATTTTGCCAATTATAAACTTTATGTTACTATGAAATTGAAATGAAAATTTAATTATTTAGATTATTCAATGGTGTTCATTTTTTATATAAGAAGTAAATTATTATTATTAAAAATATATAAAAGAATGTAATTTTTTTATTTTTTATTTTTTCTTAAATCCAAAATAAAAAAATTAAGATAAACTTAAAAACCAATCTAATTTAATCTAATAAACTTGAATGATTTTTTACACAATCAAGATATTGAAAATTATATTTTAAATATTTACTTGTTTTATTATATTTTTTTGATTAAATTTAATTATAATCTATAAAAACGTATTAAATTGAATGATTTTTTTTCGGTTACAAAAGAAACTTTTATTTTTTAAAAAAATTATCATGACGATCTAGACTATACTTTGTATAATTCGAGCATTAAGATCCAAGGACACGCTTGTGAATATGATCATCATTTTTTGCCACATATGTGCCATGTAAGCATTTTTGTGGGGGAGAAAATTTTGGGATATTATATTACCATCCCTTAAAAAGGTCGGAATATTTATCTTACATTTGAAAGATAGGGATATATTTTTAACACCCCCTTAAAGGTTGGGTTATTTTAATTAGTTTCGCCATTAAAAAGATATTAACCACTAGTTCAATTGATGAATAACTTCATGTGTGGAATTAACTAGTTAAAAAGATATTAACCTCTCAATTTTAATTTAATGGTTACTATTTAAAATTTATACCTATTAAAGTTATAAATGATATGTAATTAAATAGTATCTTAAAGGCTCAAACCAGATCCAGGCGATAGCCATGTAATTGTAACACATCGACTCACATCGAATATAATAAAAATGTTAAAAGTGATTTATAATTGATTTAATCCAATGCATAAAATAATTGTCAAACTTTCAAGAGGAGGTCAGGATTTGTGTATTCAGTTGCTAACCTCGTCTCTCAATGTAGACAAGTCACTAGTCATGAAAATCTCAACGTGGAGTTGTGAATTGGTCACCCATATATATACTATTGATATTTGTAAGGTGGAAATTTTTTGGTGATTGTGAGAACCGGGATACTTTATATATAAACTCATTAATACAAAAAGTTGGATAATTTTTTGGTGAATTGGCCACACAATTAACCTTTTTGAAGTTTAGGTCATTTAATTTGAAAACATCTATTATATATAATATCTATTATCTATTATATATAATAAAGGAGAAAGTCGGCTGAGACATGTGGCGCTTTCTCCTTAATCGTAGTCATATGAACCAATCGCAATTTTTTGAAATAATCAATATACATGCATAAGATAAAAATTTATTTTAACTCTATTTAATTAATATATCTATATATGCATAAGATAAAATTTGACACAATTTCATTAGATATAGATATTAATTAGTCATATAAACCAATCAATTTTTTTGAAATAATCAATATATGCATAAGATAAAATTTTATTCTTACTCTATTTAATCAATATATCTATATATGCATAAGATAAAATTTGACCCAATTTGATTAAATATGGATATATTTTTAGAAGATATTAACTAATTTTAAAATATATCCATAAGATAATTTTTTTCTAACTCTATTTAATCAATATATCTATATATGCATAAAATAAAATATGACCCAATATTAATTTGATTAAATATGGATATATTTTTAGAAGATATTAACTAATTTTAAATACTATTATATAAGATAAGATTTTACCTATTTTCACTATATATGAACATATTTTTAGAAGATAATAATTTTATCAATATATTACATGGACATACTAATTAAATAACTTTATCAATAATTTCATCAATATGAACATATTTTTAGAAGATAAATTTTTTTGACAAAATTGAAATAATACTTAGCATGGTCATAATAATACTTCATCAATATGAACATATTTTTAGAAGATAAAAGGTTTTGGGTAAATTGAAATAATACTTAGCAGTGTAAAAGTTATCAAAAATTCAATAAGAAATAAAATTTTCCTATATATCTTGAAGGTATTGATATATTTATGAGATATATTTTTGGATTTTATACATGTATAATTATGGATAGATTTTTAGATTTTGACCTATATATATTTTGTTAATGTTATTTCACAAATGTTGACGTATTTTCCCTTCTTTTTGGTGTTGTTATTGTGAATTATTTACGACTTCGTTTACGATTTCCTTGGTAAGCTTTTCGAAATAATGTGCTGATTGATTACAAAGTATGTTATTTTGTTGTTTTCACTAATATATACTAGCTTTTCATATGTTGTTTCATATGTTGTCAATAAAGTATAAATTTATTCAGATTTGAGAAATTAGCAGTATGAAATAAATTAATTAATTGAATAAACGAGTTTTATTATCAAATTTATTTACATTAATTTGGAAACAGTGCGGGTACTGAACTAGTTTACTTTGTATAGTACTTGTACATAGGCCATTTAATTTGGAAACATTTATTTGTATCAAGTAGTACTTGTACAACCATCGAAAATTGAAATGGTCAATTCCAAAATACAAATCCATTCAAAATAGGTGGATTAATCCAAAGTGTAATTAATATGAGTATGGTAAAGCAGATGCCGACATGAACGATTAGGATAATGTAGACTGTATTGTCAATTTGATACAATAAGGTAGGTTTCAATCATTATTACTCGAATAATCTTGAAAGTACAATTAAGTGAAATAAAAATGGAATCACGTCGATCATAGTACCACATAATTGATGATTTTTTTATTGGTTTACATAGCACATGTTTTTATAGCATGGATTAATCATAGCCAATGTTATTTACACCATAAAATTTACTATTTACACCACATATCTCACTTTTTATATTTTTTTTAAAATACTGTTAACACATACATTCGGGAAGAAAGAAAAAAAAGATATACTGATTTAAAATACTATTAACAAAATTTACTATTAACACATACATTCGGGAAGAAAGAAAGAAAAAGATATACTGATTTAATAATTTTAAAAATATTTTTAGGAGTTCAGATATTATTATTGTAATAAAATTTTATAAAGGCAAATTTTTTAACTTTTTTTTTATAAAGGCAATTTTTTTAACTTATATCTTGGTTATAACACTGATTTAATAGCTTAAATAGGGGAAATAAAAATTAGATTAAATGATTTTTTTATAAGTTATTAATAGGATATTTTTGTAACCATATTGGTTGATATAAATTGGATGATGTGAAGGAATATATAATAAAGATTGGTAAATCTTCTCTTCTCTTTTAGTAAAGTTTGCTTTTTGGAGGAATAAATATGCTTCTTTAAGTTTCTGTAGTAGTAAATAAACTCTTTGAGTTCAACCTCTATCCGGACTTGAGTGACCCAAAAACACCAACTCCCACCTTTTTGTATTTTGATTAGTTAATTGGACATCACAAGCATTTAAAGTGTGAAATCCCCCGTATGCCTTGAATGATACTCCATCCGTTGCAAAATATAAGGCCTTTTACTATTTGACACGTTTTTTAATGAGCTAAAAACTCCATGAAATATTAAATTTTTATTAAATTTTTTTACATAGTCTTATATATATTGTTAATATGTATAATACTATGTAAAAAAATTTAATAAAAAATTAATATTTTATAGAGTTTTTAACTCATTAAAAAACGTGTCAAATAGTAAAGGGACTTATATTTTGCAGCGGAGGGAGTATAAATATAAGAAACGTAATTGGATTAGGCTCCTTAGTTCAACAAACCTTTGCCCGGACTTCAATGATCCAAAAAACAACAACTCCTACCTTTTTGTATTCTGATTATTTAATTGGACTTCGCAAGCCTTTAGAGTGTGAAGTCCCCCTGTGCCTTTCATTACATAAATATAAGATAAGATAAGAAACGTTGGATCAGGCAAAACAACAACCCTTTTGTATTTTCAGTATTAAATAAGATCCGTATTGAAATGAGCTAAAAAAACAGCAACCTAAATGAGCAAAAAAAAAAAAATGCAACCTCTTTGTATCCTGATTATTCAATGGAACATCATAAGCCTTTGAAGTCCAACTTTATCCTGCATAAATAAGTAAATCATGCAAACCAGCAACTCCATTGTAACCCACAAAAGGTTGCTTCTCTTTGCATTTTCCTGCTTTACCTGCGATAAAACCAAACACCATGGGTGACGATATGCTATGTGTCCCAATAAATGAATTGGCTGAAGGGACTGATGCTGAGATCAAAGTTATGGTTAGTCAAAAATGGGATATTTTGAATGTTTATGGGAGGTATATGAGCACTGATTTTATCCTCTCGGATGATAAGGTATGTCAAAAATATCATAGAATACTATTATATTACATAAATATATACTTTCATGGGTTATTTATTACATCTGGATTTTTTGTTTGTCTTCTTAGGGAAATATTATACATTGTTATGTGAAGAGTAAGATTGCTCATTCTATCATTGACAAGTTAAAAGAAGGTTGTGTGTATCGGTTGAAGGGCTTTACTATCCCTCCTAATATGCTTGAGTTCCAGATTGTTAGAAGCAATGCTCATATGCTTGAACTTCAAGGATCTACAACCGTTAGTCAAGTGAAAAAATCCAGAAAAATTTAATAAGTAGCTATTAAAAATCATTATATAAGCTCATCAAATTTTAATCTTAACACTAACTCATTTAAAATTATACTCCATGTAGCGACGGAGGGATTAAGGAGCATGGAAGGATTATTATTATTTATTGTAATAATTTGTCCCATGTCGGATAATGCTATAATGATATTTGAAGTGATTTATAATTGTTTTCAAATACTATCAAGGTGAGAAGAAGTTTAGTTCAACCCGGCCAAATAAATATATCTTGTTAGTCTCGAATGACATCATTTTTATCCAAAATAACGTCATTTTTGTTAGAAAATATTTTCAATCCCTTTAAAACTTTTGCTCAATCCCACCACTATCTACTCGAGATTAAAACTATAAGATGTAATTTTATCAATGATTTTTGTATCCTACACCCTTAAGACATAGAATCTATATATTTATCACTTGTTCTGAAAATCAGCCCCCTTTCGCAGTTCCGCCTAGAGTTAGGTGGGCGCCTAGGCATGTCTAGGCGCTAGACGGCCCCTCACCACTTAGGATCCGCCTAGCGCTTTTTAGAACACTATTCTATCTACATGCATGTATTAAAATCGATGCATAGCGTCTTATGTGGCGCGTTGTGGTTTATCATAGGGAAAATATCCTATGTGACGCATTGTGCTTGTTCCTAGGGCAAAAAATAATAAAATAATATGTTTTCATAGTTTATAGAAAGTTATATAAATCACAATCTATCTATATATATTTTAATTAATTGAAAAAATATAAATAAAAAAGATTTCATAATCATACTTACCAAAAATATTAATAGATAAATATGTAGTATTTGATAGGGGCTATTTTATTTATATTTAGATAATTTTTTTTTTGTGAAGAGAATTATATATATCAAAATTAATTATTTAATCATTATTATTTTATTTATATCTATATTGTTTTTTGAGGCCAAAATAAATCATTAAAATATTATGGAGCCACAATCCATCCGTGCATAGATATTTTAGTTAACTAACGTAATAAATATGTACTACATATTTAATAAAAAATATTAAAATATTTTTAAAAATCAACTATCTATTATATTACATGAGATTTAATTAACGATAGATTAGAACAAAAACTATTTATATATAATATGCCGAACTAATTTTATTTATATATATATTATTTTTTTATGAAAAAATTATTTATATTTAGTAGATTATTATTTCATTATTTATTAAAATTAATACTCATTCGTTTTGAAATATAAGTCCATTGACTTTTTGCACACTTTTTAAAGAGTTAAAAACTATATAAAATAATATTTTTTTATTATTTTTTTTACATAGTCTTATACGGAGTATATATTACTTTATAATTATGTAAAAAAATTAATAAAAAAAATTATTTTATATTTTAACTCTTTAAAAAGCGTGCAAAAAGTCAGTGAATTATATTTCAAAACGGAGGGAGTATATATTATTTATAATATTGTATTAATATATTCTCCGTACACGAAACGGAACATACACTAATAAGATTATAATTGAAAAAGATACCTAAAAAAGTAAGCGATTGTTGTATCTTTCTCTTTAGTAAATTTAGCTTTTTTGGAGTATTAATGCACATTTAGAAGACAAAAAGTCTCATTAATAAAAACAATAAAAGATTAATATTTTATTTTTTCTAAAAAAGATAAAAAGTCTAATTAATGAAAATGACAAAATATTAATGTATTATTTCTAAAAAAATATTTTAGTAGTATATACATAAAGTTTCAATTCAACACAAATTATAAAAGAATATAAAAAATCTAATTAATTAGCATAAAAAAGATTTATATTTACAAAGATATACAATTTTTTTTATTATTTATAAATATTAATCTTTAATGAAATTTTAAGTAAGTTATCCAAATAATCAATTGAGTAATATAAGTCAGAGAAAAAAATTACAAGCATAAAATAATAAGTAAACCATATAAAAAAGGGAAAATTTGGTAAGTGTCCACATTTTGGGCAAAAATTAAGCCCTAGGACAAAAAAGGGAATAAATTAGGAGGGTGTCCAAAAATTCCAATTTTGCCCTTCCTTCCCATTTTTCTCCTTCCCATTTTTTAATTTGACCATTGACCATTGACTGGTCAAAGACATTGACTTTTGGTGACACATGTGTGGTGACATGTAAATTTTGTGATTACACAGTTTCGTTTTTTTTTTTTTTTTTTTACGGGGTCACTGTCACCACTCTTTGACAGTGGTGACACGTGTGTGGTGACATGAAATTTTTTTTATTACAATTTCGTTTTTAGAGTTTTTTTTTACGGGGTCACTGTCACCACTCTTTAACAGTGGTGACACGTGTGTGGTGACATGAAATTTTTTTGATTACAGTTTCGTTTTTAGAGTTTTTTTTATGGGGTCACTGTAACCACTCTTTGACAGTGGTGACACGTGTGTGGTGACATGAAATTTTTTTGATTACAACTTCGTTTTTAGAGTTTTTTTTTACGGGGTCACTGTCACCACTCTTTGACAGTGATGACAGTGGTGACACGTGTGTGGTGACATGAAATTTTTTTTTTATTACAGTTTCGTTTTTAGAGTTTTTTTTACGGGGTCACTGTCACCACTCTTTAACAGTGGTGACACGTGTGTGGTGACATGAAATTTTTTTGATTACAGTTTCGTTTTTAGAGTTTTTTTTTACGGGGTCACTGTCACCACTCTTATCAGTGGCGACACGTTGTAACCAAAATAAAAACAGGGTCATAGACACTGTCACCACTACAAAAACAAGGTCATAGACACTGTAATCAAAATAAAAACAGGGTCGTAGACACTGTAACCAAAGAAAAATAAGGTCATAGACACTGTAACCAAAATAAAAACAGGGTTATAGACACTGTAACCAAAGAAAAAACCTAGGACACGGGAAATGCAAACTCTAAATGGGCTAAACCTACTAATAAATGAAGGCAGAAGCTAAAGAACAATAAAATACACTATTGTGAATTTCAATCAAATTCACAATTTCAAAGCCCAGCCAAATACCATCAGACGATCGCATATTTGCCTCAGCAACTAAAAAACCATAAAAGGTTAAACACCACAAGACCCGTTTCTAATCCACCTATGTAATTCACTTAATACCCAATAAAAGCACTAGGTTAAAGATAATCACATCCTGATTCTACTGCATTTCGATGTAATTCATCAAACTATTATTTTCTTCCACTATCTCCCTTAAAGACTATAGGATCCTACAATCTTCCACTCTCCCATTGACAGAGAACGGAAGAAGCTTGCAACCTAAAAATGAATGGAAATTATTCAAATAATCACAATCCATATGGCGATGCAGTGTAAGCACAAACGAGGAAGATGTAAAAACTGAATCGGTACATAATCTACTTACAATAACGAAAAATTGAACAAATGAGTAGATCGATTGGTGACACAAATTGCAGCCTCAAATCAAAGCTTCAAGTTCCTAAGTAAATTGCAGCTTCAAGGTTGAATTGGGAGTAAGCAATTGAAGATACAAATTGCAGCCTAAAAAAGGACCTATTTACAGCTTGTAAATCGCAGAGATTGACCATGGAGCCTCGAATAAAACGCGCATCTCACAGATCAAATCATGTTTCGAAACAATCCAGATCGGAGGGGACAGAAATTACCTCTCGAATCAAGGCCAATCTCTTGGTTTCCTCCTCCACTGTCGGCTTTATCACTACTGGCATTGATTCTCAATCGAACGACGATTTTGCGTCCGCTTTGAGCGAGAGCAGGCGAATCTGCAACTCTTCAAGGCAGAGATGAGGGACGATTTCGACCTCCGATTGCACGATCGGAAGGTCACTTCGGAGATCCATGTGATTTCCGAACACGAATGGAAAGCGACAGGCAATTACTATGAGAGACCGTACGGTATGAAGGCTTTAGGCTCCACATCTGCAGTCGAAGGCTCCGATCTAGGGTTCGACGAGTATTTCTACTTGAGTTGGTGGTGGTGGAGGATCAGAACAGGCGAAATTAGGGGCAATTGCTGTTGCAATCAAAGGAAGCGGGAGGGAGTAATAGGTAGGGGCAAACTTGGTATTACGAAAATATTTTGGACATTTATTAGCAAAGGTAAAACCCTAGGACAAATTGCAAATGGCCCGCCAAATTTCTTCTATAAAAAAACTAGCTAAAAATAAAATTTGAAGAAAATTATTTGAATAATTAATTGAGTAATGTAAAAAAAAGAAAATTAAAAGAATAAAATAAATGTAGATTAATTTAATTTATTTGAGAAAATTAATTGGATTAAATATTATTTAGGTATATGACAAATGGATAAATGTAGATTAATTTAATTTATTTGAGAAAATAAGCAATGGATAAAAATATAAACTAATTATATTTATATATCTTAGAACTAAAAAAAATATGTTTTTGAAACTCGCTTCTTATAACAAGTACTCCATGTTATAGAGTTACCGATGAAATAAACCGTTAAAATTAAAAGATTAAAACTATATAAATTAATACGAGTAATATAAATCATCGTTTATATGGAATAAATAGTAACAAATTTTATTAAAATTTTTAAAAATTAAATCCGTGCGTATCACGAGACTATCCTCTAGTATCAAACTATGTGAATGATTAATCCTCTAATCAATTTGGATCCACAAAATCTCTCCAATCAATCTCACTAAAAATCAAAACAGGATCCGACCCAAATAAAATTAACCGGATTACAGTCTTTTCGGGTAAGCAAGGGACACCTCTCTCTTCTATATCTTCTGCTTTATTACCTCCGTACTCATCTCCTCTCCCTCCATTTCTCTCTCCCTCCGTTTCTTCCGTTACAATCCTCCATCGCACGTTCTCCTCCATCACCAACCTTAAGAAGACGCGAAGATCGGAGTTGCAGGAGGAGGAGGAAGACATCGGAGAAGTCAAACCGACGGCAATCTCCGAAGGTACATCGCTCTGATCCGAGAGCGAGAGCTCTCTCGCTCTCGATCGAGCGCTTCCTTCCCCCAATTCCCTCCCAATCCCCCAATCATTCCATGGCGATTGCATTCCTTACTCCTTCCGCCTGATCGATCGTCTCCCTCAGGCCAATTTCGTTTCCTGACCAACGGATTCGCCGATTATGAAGGACATGGCCGCGCACCTCAAGCGGGGGATTTCCCGGCAGTTTTCGACGGGGTCCATGCGGCGATCGGGCCGGCTGAGCTTCCGGCGCCAGTCCTCGCTCGATCCGCAGCGCCAGCATCATATGCGCTTCAGCTTGGGCCGCCAGTCGTCGCTTGACCCCATCCGCCGGAGCTCCGTTGACGAAGAGCTACTCACCGTGCCGGAGAATCTCGACGCTACTATGCAGTTGCTCTTCATGGCCTGCCATGGGGATGCTAAGGGAGTTCAGGACTTGCTCAACGAAGGAGTTGATGTTAATAGCATTGATTTGGATGGTCGGACTGCTCTCCACATCGCCGCTTGTGAGGGCCAGGTTGAGGTTGTCAAGCTCTTGCTTAGTCGGAAGGCCAATATTGATGCCCGCGATCGCTGGGGGAGCACGGTAGCTACTGATAATACACACTTCTAAAATCAAAATTACATGAATCGACCCCATAATGATATAATTTTTTGACCAAAATCACTTGCAAAAATCTACATCCACACAATCCTTTTCTTTTTCTTTTTTCTTCTACTGAGCGGCCAAAAGTATAAAAGCAACCTTGTTTCTTTGTTAGGATTTCGTCTTCTTCTTCTTTTGATTAGGTAGTTCTCCACTTTTTTCTGGACAGGCCAATTATTACAGGATTTAAAGGTATTCTTTGTCTGGTTTGAACTCAAGAATTCCAGTTAATGCCTCTGTGAGTTATTATGTTTTAACTGGTCTGTAATGGAAAAGTAGGTGTGTCTAGCTTTTGATTGAAATAATGCATATAACTGCCTTTCCCTAATCAAAATGTCTCTTGTTCTTTTGAGCTGTGATTTTTGACATTGGTTATGTATAATTGGTTCTGATTTTTGGGTGCAAATTCTGCCAATGTTCAAAGTGTGATGTTCCATTGATCTATTGAATCGTTAACGAAGAATTATTGTGACTCAGGCAGCTGCTGATGCTAAATTCTATGGCAACTTGGAAGTTTATGATATTTTGAAGGCCAGAGGAGCCAAAGTTCCAGTAGGATATCAATCTCAGCTATGACTATCTTGTTACTATTTTTCACCTTACAAAGCTCTGATATTTTGGATTTTGACTTGAAATCAGAAAACGAGGAGAACTCCAATGACAGTTGCAAACCCCAAAGAAGTCCCAGAATACGAGCTTAATCCGCTTGAGCTTCATGTTCGTAAGAGTGACGGCATTGCGAAGGTAGATCTTTTGCTTGTAATATCAGTAAATTTGTCCTCATGCATGGTAATCCCATTGCTTAATCAGCTCACAACGTTTAATATAAATGTTTTTTGGTACTATCAGTTTTCCTGTTCCTTTGCACCACAGCTTTTGTTCTGCAGGCTTGGTACATTGCATTTCATAAAAATTATGGTTATGACTTTATCACCTAGAGTTGTCAGTTTGACAACACTTGCGCATTTTTCTTGTTACATGTCTGTTCCTATCTAAATTAATTATGACGTATATGACATGGTGATATTGTTGTTGGTATATCATTCTAGAGATCTATCAATTTTTGTTTCTGCCATAGCTTCATATTGCATGCACTTCCATTCCTATCCAAGTTTGGCAGTAATTATTTACTTAATTTTCCCTGATGCTGTTCTATTCTCATGATTTTTATGTGCATTTCTTCTGACAGGGAATGTATCAAGTGGCCAAATGGAACGGCACCAAGGTTGCTGTAAAGATACTTGATAAGGAGAGTCACTCTGATCCAGAGTGCATGTATGTACTTTCTTATTTCCTCTGTGGTCAAGAACTTCCATATATAGAGATATTTGCATGTATCATAAAAATTGGATTTATGTGTTCCTATAGCAAAAAATTATATTTCCATATAAGAGCTAGTCTTCTCGAGAAAGCAAAGTCTTCAGCCATCTATCAACCAATAATCTCTATTGACACAATTGGTTCTGTAGAATGCATTTTAGTTCACATTCTAAAAGTATGCTCATTAGGGTGTTTAAACATTCTTTCTTTTGCAGAAATGCATTCAGACAAGAGTTGACACTGTTAGAAAAAGTGCGCCACCCCAATGTGATTCAATTTGTTGGAGCTGTTACACAAAATATACCCATGATGATCGTTGTGGAACATCAGGTGAAGGTAAGATTCTTCTTCCATATTTACTGTTTTCATGTGTATGTCCCAACAACAAATCAATATTCTTAATCTGCTAGAGAGATTTCTATTTCAGCTTTATCAGTAATACTTATAAAATTCTGTGTTTATCAAGGGCCTATAGTTTCCGTTCCTAACCAGCCTATCTATGACATATATTTGGTAAGTATTAGTCGATAATGATCAACTGATGGGAGAATACTTCAGAATATTCGACAGTTGATTTATAATTTATTGTTTTTAGATTCATGCATTTAGTTGAGACCGTAGACAATTTTAGGGCCAAAAAACTCTCAGTCTCATTGCATTATGCAGTTTGGAGTAGCTTGTGTGTATTGGTGCTCTTTGTTTCTGCATGATAATTCTAGATTCCGAGGGCATAAAAAACTAGAAGAAGAAAATCCTGGAACAGACACTACTAAATGGTCACCAGTTAAACATATTTTCAGCTGAAACATTGCATACGCCATTTGAGGAGAGAAAGTTTGGACTGGATTGTTCTGATTTTACTTGCTATGACGTTGTCTCTTGAAATTTGGTTGTATCAAGCATTTCGCTAAATATCATTGCATCAGGATTTGATAGTTTCGTTATATTATTTCAGGGTAATCTAGGATGCTATCTTCAGAAAAAAGGACGCTTGTCTCCATCAAAGGTTTTAAGATTTGCTCTTGACATTGCAAGGTATGTTGTATTCATTTAATGATGTTTTGTGAACATCATTAGTGGTTTAAAAAGAAGAAGGTTTCCTGCCTCAGCAGTTGTGATTAGTTTATTCTATAATTCATTCGCTCTAGTTTATGGTGTACTTGTATAGAAAGCTCGAGTGCTTTACTAACTATTTAAGTGTAATGGGTGTTTAATTTTGCTTCTTTCAGGGGCATGAATTACCTACATGAATGTAAACCAGATCCAATAGTTCACTGCGATCTTATGCCCAAGTAAGAAAACCACGTGCAAATAGAATTGTTTCTATTAGTCATGTGATGGTATTCTTTAATAATAGAAATTTTGGCAAGGTGCCAGAAATATTTTGCTGGATAGTGGAGGACAATTAAAGATTGCTGGGTTTGGCTTGAAACGACTGTCAACATTATCACCGGATAAATTTAAATTAGCGCAGCCGGGGACTTCTTTTGGCCTTGTGGGTAAGTTCTTTGTGCTTAAGAATCTTTTGTTGTGTTCTTAATGCTTAGCTAGAACATCATGTTTTGTTTGATGAGTTGGTATATGTGGAAATATTTATCAAGTAACTCCTTGGTCAGGTTGGGCAACTTTTAATATGATGGGAAAATTACCCATATGCTTGTATATAGCTTGAATACTTGTCATAATTCTCTTGGGACAGCATTTTTAGTCGGTATAATGGATTCTAGTTGTCAGTTCTTATTGCTTAAATTTGCATCTTTTGTCACCCTTTGGAATGGGAAGTGTTAGCATGCTTGCATGCATGTAATTATTACTTTATTTCTAGGTTATGCTATAGGCTTTTACAGATAGGCTTTTACAGCTTTTATAGGTATTACTTTTCCTGCACCATTGTTACATTTTAGCTTCTCTTACAAGCTTTCTAGACTAGTCTCTCTATATATTCTGTAACCTTCTCTCAGAAATATTAGAACAGATTTTTCTCTTCTCCAACCTTCTCTTTTACTTTCATGGTATCAGAGCTTTTAGGTATCCATTAACCTAAACCTTTTTTACTGGAGTTTCAGCCTTCATTGCTGAAATTTTCCATCTCTTTCTTTCTTCCAGCCTTCATTGCTGAAAAATCATGTCTTTAAACAAGGAAATTCCAGTCTCTAGTACTGTTCCTTTTAAGAATGAACTTCAAAGCCTTAATTCCTCTTTTCGTTTCAACGGAAAGAACTATCTGCTTTGGTCTCAAACAGTAAGGACTTACCTCAAGGGTAAGGGAAAGGGGGATCATCTAATAGACCTTCCCCCTAGGGAAGATGATCCAACTTTCAAAAGTTGGGATGAAGCTGACTCAGTGGGAATCCATGGAGCCCAACATTAGCTTGACATGCATGTTTCTTAGCTCATCCAAAGAAATTTGGGAGTTTCTGAAACGATCCTATTCGAAAGCAAAAGATGATGCCCTCATCTATGAGATTCAAGTCAAAGCTGCTAGTACTAAGCAAGGAGATCTCTCTGCAAGTGAATATGTCTCTCTACTGCAAACTTGCTGGCAGGAGCTAGACCAATACCAAGTCTTGAAGATGAAGTGCTCCGAAGATGCAACTCTTTTCAAGGATTTTATCCACAAACAACGAAGTTATCAACTTTTGGCTGGGTTGAACTCTGAATTTGACCTAATCAGAGTTCAAATCCTTGGCCAAAAGGACTTCCCATCCTTGGAAGAAATTATTTTCACTGTTCGGACTGAAGAAAGCAGGAGAGCTGTAATGCTAGAGCAAAAGATGGTGGAAGGGTCTGTTTTGTTTGCTAGAGGGGAGAAGAAAGACGAGCGTTGGTGTGCCCATTGTAAAAGATCCGGTCATATCAAGGAAAGGTGCTGGAAACTCCATGGTAAACCATCAAACAAAGAGTGGAACACCAAAGAGAGACCTAATCCCCAGGTCAACCTGGTCACCGGAGGAGGGGGTGGTACTTCTGGACACACTCAAGGGATTAGTGCTGCTGAATTCGAAAAATTCAGAGCCTTCTTCAACTCCCTAGAAAAACCATCAGGTGAAACTTCTTCTAGTCCACACACTCTTACTCTATCAGGTAACCCTTCTATTCCTTTATGTTTGAGAACTTCTGAATATCCTCATCCTATTCAATGGATCTTAGATTCAGGTGCCACTGAACACATGACCAATTGTTCCCAAAATTTTCATAACTTCCAACTATGCCCTAAGCCTAAACAAGTGTTGACAGCTAATAGTTCAATAGCTCATGTTAAGGGTAAAGGCAATATAAACCTTTCAGAAAAAATTAGCCTAAAAAATGTTCTCCATGTTCCTACCCTCTCATCCAACTTGATTTCCATAAAAAAACTTTGCAAAGATCTTCATTGTTCAGCACTATTCACTGATTCTGATTGCGTTTTACAGGACCGGAACTCGGGGAAGAAGATTGGTCATGCTAAGGAAAAGAATGGTCTCTACTATCTTGATCCTCTTAGGAACAGCCACAACCATCTGTTTTGCCATGC
This sequence comes from Persicaria maculosa, assembly GCA_963922045.1. NCBI lineage: Eukaryota > Viridiplantae > Streptophyta > Magnoliopsida > Caryophyllales > Polygonaceae > Persicaria > Persicaria maculosa. The sequence continues at coordinate 55,434,026 of OY998268.1, forward strand.
TTTGAACACCGCTAGTAGCAACAATGTCATATGGTTACTTCATTATCGGCTTGGTCATCCATCCTTTCACCTTTTGAAGGATTTGTACCCTGAAAAATTTCAAGGAATTGACATTTCTTCCCTTCAATGTGAAGTGTGTGAAAAAGCTAAACACACTCGTGTTCCTTTTCCCATTAGTAGTATAAGAAGTTGTTCTCCTTTTGAGTTGATTCATAGTGACATTTGGGGGCCATCATCCACCCTTAACATTTCTGGGGCTAGATGGTTTGTTACCTTTATTGATGATTGTACTAGAGTCACATGGGTTTTCCTCCTAAAACAAAAATCTGAAGTTAGTTCCATTGTGTCTATCTTTCTTTCCATGATTCATACCCAATTCGGGAAGCAAATTAAGAGATTTAGGACCGACAATGCAAGAGATTACTTCAATCAGTCCATTTGTTCTCTTTTTCAAAAGCAAGGGATTATTCATGAATCATCTTGTGTTTATTCCCCACAACAAAATGGAATTGCCGAAAGAAAAAATAGACATCTTCTTGAGGTTACTCGTGCCCTACTTTTTCAACACAATGTTCCTAAATATTTTTGGGGGGAGGCCCTTCTCACAGCTGCATTTCTGATCAACCGCTTGTCCACCAAAGTTCTAAATCTCCAAAGTCCTCTTAGATTGTCTTCAAAACACTTATCCGGATTACAGAATATCTCACCTTCCTCTTAGAGCATTTGGTTGTTCTGTTTTTGTGCATGTTCATGGTCCTCAAAGAGGGAAACTGGACCCACGTGCAATCAAGTGCATATTCTTAGGGTACTCTTCCACACAAAAAGGATACAAGTGCTACCATCCTGCCTCAAAGAAAACATATGTTTCTATTGATGTGTCCTTTGCTGAAACTATACCATTTTACCCCTCCAAGGATGACACTTCCCAACCTTTTGACCCTGAACCTCAAACCATTGACACTTTAAAGACCTTACCTCCACTTGAACCTTTCATTTCTGAGACTCTCCCACTGTAGCAATCAGAGCCGCAGGATCATGAGGATAGTCAGCAACCACCATTTGTCCCAACCACATCTTTCCCCCTTTCTTTGCCATCATTTCCTAAGGTTTATTCAAGGAAAGTAAGACCCATTCTAATCCCAGAGCAGGAGCAAACTTCTTCACCGGCGCCTGGAACTGAAAACATGACAGAAGAAGGTACTCTTTCTACAACTCACTCTATTTCTCATTTGAACAGCCCAGAAACTACTGATTTGGAATTGCCTATTGCCATTCGAAAAGCAACTCGTTCTTGCACAAAAACTCCCCTTTACCCTTTAGCTAACCATGTGTCCTTACATCGGTTCTCTCCCTCTCACAAAAAATTCATTCAAGGCCTAAACCACATTCCCATCCCAAAAAATGTTTCAGAAGCTCTTAAGATAAAGGAATGGAGAGATGCTATGAAAGAGGAGATGTGTGCGCTAGAAAAGAATCATACTTGGGACATTGTTAACAAACCTTGGGGCAAGAATGTTGTTGATTGCAGGTGGATTTTCACACTCAAATACAAGGCTGATGGGTCTTTGGAGAGGTATAAGGCACGCCTAGTTGCTAAGGGTTTCACACAAACTTATGGGATTGATTATCAAGAAACATTTGCACCGGTCGCAAAGATGAATACTGTCCGTGTTTTGTTATCCTTGGCTGCTCACTCTAGTTGGCCTCTTTGGCAATTTGATGTCAAGAATGCTTTTCTCCACGGAAATTTGGAAGAGGAAATATATATGAAAATTCCTCCGGGTTTCTCCTCTTCCTCTTCATCTCATCAGGTGTGCAAGTTAAAAAAGGCTCTCTATGGCCTTAAGCAATCCCCAAGAGCATGGTTTGACAGGTTCACATCTGTTATGAAAGCTGCTGGGTACAAGCAAAGTCAAGGGGATCACACTTTGTTCATCAAACATTCCGCTTCAGGGGGAGTGACTATTCTCCTTGTATATGTTGATGATATTATTGTCACAGGTGACAACAAAATTGAGCAGGAGAAACTTAAGCAAAAGTTGGAAGCTGAATTTGAAGTCAAGTCTCTTGGTAGACTTAAATACTTCCTTGGAATTGAGGTTGCTCATTCTTCTGATGGCATCTTTATTTCCCAGCAGAAATACATCACTGATTTACTTGAGGAAACCGGGAAGAGTGGATGCAAACCAGCTTCAACTCCTATGGATCCAAATCACAAAATTGGAGATTGCAAAGAGGAGCCAACTGTGGATAAAGCAATGTACCAAAGATTGTGTGGAAAGCTCATTTATCTTTCCCATACTAGGCCTGATATCGCTTATCCAGTTTCTGTCTTGAGTCAGTTTATGCATGACCCAAGACAACCTCATCTTAGTGCTATTTACAGAATACTTCACTACCTAAAGGGCTGTCCAGGAAAGGGGATACTCTTTAAAAGAAGGAACAAACTCATCATAGAAGCCTTTACAGATGCCGACTATGCTGGATCCATTGTTGATAGAAGATCAACTTCTGGGTATTGCATGTTCCTTGGAGGAAATCTTGTTACATGGAGGAGTAAGAAACAAAATGTTGTGGCTAGATCATCTGCTGAAGCTGAGTTTAGAGCTCTTGCACAAGGTTTATGTGAAATGTTGTGGCTGAAAATTATTCTGGCAGACCTTAAAAACAAATTGGAAGAGCCTATGGTTCTATATTGTGACAACAAATCTGCCATTAGCATTGCTCACAACCCAGTCCAACATGACGGAACCAAACATGTGGAGATTGATCGTCACTTCATCAAAGAGAAGTTGGAAGAAGGGGTTGTTAGGATATCCTTTGTTAAATCAGAAGATCAACTTGCTGATTTATTGACAAAAGGCTTCCATTGTTCCAGATTTGATCATTTGACTTCCAAGCTTGGATTGATAGACCTCTACCATCCAGCTTGAGGGGGAGTGTTAGCATGCTTGCATGCATGTAATTATTACTTTATTTCTAGGTTATGCTATAGGCTTTTACAGATAGGCTTTTACAGCTTTTATAGGTATTACTTTTCCTGCACCATTGTTACATTTTAGCTTCTCTTACAAGCTTTCTAGACTAGTCTCTCTATATATTCTGTAACCTTCTCTCAGAAATATTAGAACAGATTTTTCTCTTCTCCAACCTTCTCTTTTACTTTCAGGAAGCATACTACATTGGAGAAGTTTTCTTCTCACTACTATTGGCTTATTACTAGCTGTAACCAGATTTCTGCTTTCAGATAACTGTTTCACTGAATTGGCTTCTCGATTCATTCATCATTGATCAACTGCAACTTATGAAGTAGAACTATTTTCTGTTATCTCAATTCTCAACTAGTAATATCTTATCTTTTGGATTCCATGTTAGATTGTACTTGATCTAAGAAACAAGTGCAAGCCCTTTTCTCTTTTTGGTTTCTCTTTCACAAAACTTCTCTGCATTCACCTGAATAAGTTGCATTTGAAGCCTATCTTTACGAGTGAGTTGAAGTGTCCACACTCCACAGAGCTGTTAAAGACATCCAATCGATATTTTGACTTGAAAACTTCAAATTTTCACGGAGTTCTTTGTCTAAACTCTAAACCTTCTGCTGAAATTATCATCGATTAAACTGCGCTTGTTCTATTTGATTGTTTCTAAAGAACTGGTTTCTCAAAGGGTATGACTTTTAATCAGGATACTTATTCCTGGAGGATGGACAAAACTGGATTGCACCCGTTTGTATCTTATGTGTGGTATCTAGTTTTTTAACATTCCACCTTTGGATGCTAAGATTACTTTTCCTGTCTTCTTGGAATTGTATTAGAACTTCTCATTTTGCTCCTTATTAGGCTTGATCATTTGTAAACTTAAATGTAATTTGCAATAGCACTGAAGGCGCAACATGTGAACAGGTGCAATGCATGTATACACAACAGAATTATGAATCATGATAAATAACTGTAGGCTGTAACATCTAAATACAAATGTAGTGGTTTCTCATTTTTGTGCTTGATTCGGCTAATTTGGATTCTTTACATTGTATATAGGCCTGTATTTGCCTACTGAGGTGCACAACAATGAAATATTCAACAAGAGTATTGATGTGTACTCCTTCGCTATGATTCTCTATGAGGTATGTTTATCAAATTGGATGATCCGTTCTTTTCCTGTAAACATTATGAGCATTCTGTGCTTTTGTATAGATAAAAATCGATACTGTATAATTTTGTAGTTACTCATTGTCATCCAAATCAAGACACCGAATTAACAAAGTTGGTCACTGAAGTTGACTATCTGTTTACTGTGTTATGCTAAATGATAAAAGTTCTGTTTCATGTCTCCTAACCTAGAAGCTACCACTCATATTGTTCTCTTGTTTCCCCTTGTCAACATCATCAAAATTCTTCCTGCTTTCTTACTGCACAATCATCTCTTCGAATTTCTTGTTTCTGGGATACTTATTGAAAGATTAGGATTACAAACAATTCATGCTGGTTGCTCACTCTGAAATGAGATGGTGACACTTGTACAAGATTGCAAGATAGATTGAAAAATAACATCTTCTTTCCTCCTCTTTTCTGCAGATGATTGAGGGAGTGCATCCTTTCTATCCCAAGTCTCCAGCAGAAGCCGTACAGATCATGTGCAGGGAAGGGAAAAGACCGACTTTTAAGAAGATGAAAAATTATCCTCCAGAGTTGAAACAGTAGGTTTTGCTGCGAGAGTTGTCATATTGTGATATGATCTTCAATTTTCCTTTTATACATGTGTTATGTGGATAAGGAATCCTAGTATTTGGTTTGCGTAACGTAAGAAACTTGATTACATGGACAGATTAACCGAGGAATGCTGGAGCATAAACCCATCTGCCAGGCCGAGTTTTGCAGAGATCATTTTGCGTCTTGACAAGATAGCTGCAAGCGGCAATAAACAGGGGTGGTGGAAGGACACCTTCAAGCTATCTTGGTTATAAACCCATGCTGGACAGTCCACTTCGACATCTACCCATCCTCTCTTTTGCAGGAGTAAAGAAGTTTGCGGATACTTGAACACAAATAATTCTGAGCAACCGAATAACTGCGCTGGATTGTGAAGAGCTTGGTATATAGATACGCTCGGTACAGTCTCACGAAAAAAACGGGTTATGGAGTTGAGTGCATAATAGCCGATGATGTTGAGTCAGGAACTGATTGCAATATCTATGAAATGTATATCCATCCAATGTAGGGTGTTGGGGTCAGGAACTGATTGCAATATCTATAATGTATCCATTTTTGGAGGCTTAGTGGGAAACTCATTGCAATATCTGTGCAAACTGCAAAGTATAATGCATTCCTTTTTGTCATCTTTTTTAGTTTTCTGTTGGTAGACCTGGAAAGGTTCTTTCCACGCATAAAGGTTCGTTTGGACAACAAACTGAAATGGAATTTCAATATTGTTAGAAGTTAACTAGGCACCCCAAAATGCCATATACAATGGAAGGGAAACGTTTCTAAGTCAACGAAATGTTGACCAAAATTTTAGGAAACAAAGCTTTTTTGGCAAACATTTTAGGTCTCAATAACATTTCTTTGAATTTTTTTAGTTATTTTTTTGAAACAAGACAAAGATTTGGATGGTTTTGTTTAATTTTTTGGTTGTTAGGAGTTGGCATTTATATAAGAAAAGGAAAATTGCATTAATTAACCCATACTTTTAAAGCTGTGAAAAATAACATCACTTTCAACGAGTTTTTGTTTCCACGTGGGTTGCCATTAACTTACTCTTTTCCTATTTTAAAAACACCAATACCATGTTAAATAACTCATCACATTATTGGTCACCGAGTTCATAAAGAATACTCTTTTCTAAGACTAATGCGAATTTTTTTTTGGAGGATAAAACCACAACTTTATTAATTAACTTACTAAATCATCATTCAACAAATAGAAGACAAAAAAGATGAAATACCATAGTTATGAAAACAAAATATCTCAATAATCAGATGAAATGAAGCATAGTAGTGAGCATTTTGGTTAGCTTCATAGTCGACATTCGAATCACCTTCAAAAGATTATCAATCGTCAATCGCGTCTCTTTGTATTGAAATTGCCGATGATAAATCCAATTCGACAATGACATGTGTCAAACCTTCCCTAAGTGCAATTTGTATAATTGTATAGCCCAAAGTGTTAATCAAGTGCAATTTATATCCCAACAAAATTACATCACAACTCCTCACATTTGGACGTTGTAAAAATAAAGGATAGACTATAAAGAGAGGATTAAAGGGCAACCAGAGAAACCACAGCCAATTGAAGCGGCGACGCAGAGAGAGAGAGAAATGGCGGTTGGGTTGTTTCCTACATCGTCTCTCCGGCTGAAGCCCTCAACAGCTCTCCAACTCCTCTCTCTCTACACCCCTCTTAAGCCCTTCAATCCCCTCTCTACTCCTCTCAAATCCCTAACCCCCTTCCACCGCCACCTTCACCGTCTTCGTTTCGCGCCGGTGCCGACGCCGACGCCGCTGTCTCATCCTTTGCTTCATGGGAGGCGCCTCTGCACCCTTGCTTCCTCCTCCGCTTTATCTTCCGGTGAGATTCCTCCGAATTCGCCGCCTCCTGGAATTTCCGAAAGCGGCGGCACTGGTAAAGTAGGGCAGTTTCGGCGGAGGCTGCGCGTTGCCGATGTGAAATCTGGACCGGATGAGGGTTTGGACCGCTTGGGGCATACCTTAGCTGTTTGTGGTTGGGTTCGGACTATCCGTGTGCAGAGCAGTGTTACATTCATCGAGGTACTACCAATTGGTTGTATCACATGCTTTTTTTTTTGGCAATCGAACAAGCCTCGAGTTTGGGATGTCCTATTTCATTCCAAGATTGAACCGTTCCGACTCCCATTGTCAGTGGATATGTGATGGTGTTGATCTTGAATTGAGCCTTTAATTTTTTGGCCTGTTTTTATGGAACTGTGGGGGTTTTACTTTGATGTTTTTGATCATGTATATTAAGAATTTTTGGTTTTGTAGGTGAACGATGGGTCTTGCTTGTCAAATATGCAATGCGTGGTGAGCTCTGAAGCTGATGGATATGATCAGGTAGTTTTTATGCATCTTCACTCTTAAGCTGTTTGGTGTAAGAGCTTTTTTGGTACAAATTTCTGCTCGGCTATAGATTTTTGGGACAATATTTTGTAGCAGTTCTAAGTTAACAGTTTCTTATTATAATAGAGTTATATTAACTTGTGCAGTTACTTTGATTGTCGGTAAGGTTAAAGTTAACAACTCACATTTATAAAAAGCCCTTGGTCATTGTATTCAAGCCATAATCTTTCATTCATGGCTTGAGTACAAATATTGCCACTCTTTATGGACAAAATGCTGATTGAGCTTGGTTGACTGTACTTGGGATTCGGATCGCAAGTTGCCAAAGCTAACTGTGCTTATAGTTTGAAGGTTTGATTGGTTTAGCGGCTTTTGTGGACATTTTTGAATGTTGATCGGTTGAGTTTTTAGTTCACTTTGGTTGCAGGAAATTGATCTTAGTTTAATCTATCAAAAATTTCAATTTACCTTTTTAGTTTAGGCTTTAGTAAACAAATTATACTGCAGTAAATTTTGTTAAGATGCTGTAAACTACTTTCCCCATTTTCTCTGTATTTTAATGCTTTTCTGTCCTTCTAGGTGGAATCTGGTTCAATTTCCACTGGAGCATCAATCTGGGTACAAGGCACTATAGTTGCTAGCCAAGGTTCAAAGCAAAAGGTTGAACTTAAAGTTGAGAAACTCATAACGGTGAGGCCCCCAGCCCCCTTTTTTCCAGGAATGAAAAGTTGAAAATATCTACTCTTTCAAATTTGTAAACTAGCTCAATTTGCTGTTTTATTTGTTCCTGACTCATTTGATTGATGATGTGGATTGGTTAACAATATAAAATCTCATCGCAAATCCTCCACACGTAGAGCACGCAGGGCATAGTGTACCAGCATGGCAGCATGTTAGTTTCCATCTTAGAATACCTGGTTGTGTCAGGCTATTTGCTGTTTCAGATATTTTCCTTCTTCTATTCCCCTTTTTTTAAATCATTAACTCTTATGTTATTATATGTGTAACAATGTTTTCTTTTTCTTCGGTTTTTGGTAAAGCTAGCTTGCATATAATTGGCAATTTGGCATTATGATAAATTAGTCTGTTACTAAGGTTTCACACTTTCACTTATCTGTTGAAGAAACATTAAAAGAGGATTAGGCCTTTTGCGGTAGTAGACTTGAGATATGGACATCCCATAATTCCTATTTATATAGAATACAAGGCCAATTATGAGTATTGTAAGGTTTCATGTTTGAATTTTTCTTGTTTTTTGTGAGTTAGCCTTGGGAGTAATCTTTGCATTCTAAATTTGAGAAAGAATTCCTTTCACAACAAAACAAGTCTTAGTTATTAAAATGTTAACACTCTATCCTCAGTGAGTCGTTTTTCGTTGTAGCTGGATAGTTACTACCTTTGTAATTCCTTTTTGTTATTACCTGATGTAATTTGGTCTCTTTTGCTGCTTTACTGGGCTTCATTTACTTGCAGGTGGGAAAGACTGATCCCTCATATCCTATACAGAAGAAAAAGGTCACCAGAGAATTTTTGAGGACTAAAGCTCATCTACGTCCTAGAACAAATACTTTTGGAGCGGTATGGTTATATACCTTTTTGTTGTTGTTTTGTCTATTACAGCTGTTTGCCCTCCACTTTTACATTGTTGAACCCACAGAAGTTCAGCTTGTAAGCCATTTGCTTATTGAAACTTGAAGTCACACTAAGAATGAAATCTGCATCCTTGACCTGATACTTATTTTCTTTTCTCTGTTTTCAGTCTTTATCTTGCCTCATCTGTACTAACTAGAATAATATCTGGGAGTTTGATGTCTAAATAAGGGGAGTTATCATTTCAATGATTTTTCCCCTCGTTTAAAATGCAAAGTGAAGAAACAATACTTTGGTAATGTATATTATCAAGAGAAATATCTTTGAAACACAACCATGTATTTGATACCTACTGGTCATAAACTCACTGTAGCTTATGCTTTCTCAAAGTCGAACATCAAGGATATTACATTGGCGTTAAAGGACTTTGTTTCCAACACTTCATCGGGAAGCGACTGTGTGAGAAAGGTCTAGAAGCAATTTACACTATCAACAACTCATTCCTTTTAAATTGAGGTAGTCAAATAAACCACTTTTTTTAAACCAGAAAAAAGTTAGAAATAGTATCATTGAAGTCACCACCGCTTAGTAGAATACTTATTAGACACCAGAATGTTGAATAGAATCCAGTTAGAGAATAAAAAATTGTTAACAACTAGGTGAAAAAGCTTGGTTATTTTATGGCTAGTTTTTACCCAACTGAGATCTCGTTCCATTTGGGTGCCATTTATATTGGTTGGCAGATAGATTTGAAAAACAAACAAAAATGTCTGCATCTATTAAATCAAATAATAAACAATCAAATCTAACCAATCAAGATCTATACTCTCTTTTCTTTTGTCTTATCATATGAATGGCATGCTAGATATCCTATCCATGAGTGACTTGCATATTATTATGTATCACTCTTTTAGTTCATCTCATGCATATACTATTTATTTCTCTCAGTTTTATGTAATCGCCTTGTACAGGATTTCAATGTCAGGTGTTTCAATGATGTTGGTTTTTTGATGCAAGCTGGTTTTAGGTGGCTAGAGTGAGAAACGCACTGGCCTTCGCTACTCATAAATTTTTTCAAGAAAATGGGTTTGTTTGGGTTTCAAGTCCAATTATCACTGCTTCAGATTGTGAAGGCGCTGGTGAACAGTTTTGCGTCACTACATTGGTATGTCTTATGGCTCATATGCTCTTTACTTTTACATTGTTTATATACTATTGTTTGGGTTTGTTCTTGGCGCGAAGTCTACATGCTTCTTTTGAGCTATACATTTTATTGATTTCCATTAATGGTGTATGCCTGACTTGTTTATAGCTGGTGTTTTCGATTTGTACGAGGAAATTCTTGAATTATAAAGTTTATGTGCTTTAGATGCTATCAATTGTGTGTTCCAGAGAATAGCGAGGAGGAAATGATCTTATTTTTCAAGCCTGCTGGCTGTTCTTTTCCTGGATAATGATGATCTTTGGCTGTATGCATTGTTGTTTTTGCCTAGTATAAGATACACTATTTGTTGGTGCATCTGATTCCCAACTTGTGTGATGATGGTATCTTATGTCTCCTGTCTTCATTTTTTGAAATGTCCTCTTAATATTTTTTATTTCTGGTTCCACCTATAAGGTGCTTATTAAGTAATTACCTTATAGATATTCACCGGCAAGATCTGTCTTATAATTTTATCTTTCTTGTTACTCTCACCCATTTTTAAACTGTAGGCTTATTTGTTCAACAGATTCCAAGTTCTCCAGAAGCTGCTCATTCTTCAGCTGATTCTATCCCAAAAACTCAAGATGGATTCATTGATTGGTCTCAAGTACGTAATATATAGGACGATGTATACATCTCTTGTTTTCACATTCAGACAATGGCCCATTTTTTACTCTTTCTGTTACTCTTTAATTTAATGAATTGAGCTGAACAGAAGGGTTTTTCACAAGGAAATGGCTGTTAGTTGATTGAGAGAATAGGAAGAAGTGAAGAACCCCGCGCCAAACAGCAAAATTAATCCTCCCTCTGTTAAAAAATGTCTTTTTAGGCTTAATTGTTTTTGAAAATATAAGTCCTTTTAAGTTTTCTAGGTATCGGGATGAAATTTAAGTTTTCTCAAATTTTATTGGTTGATAAGGGTTGTGGATAATTAATGAGGGGTATAAAGGCAACAAGTTTATGATTCCATAATTTGTGTGCGAATGCCTAAAGACTTATATTTTTTACCGGAGGCTGTATGACATGTTTCCACATTAGGGCTTCATTTTATTGACCGTACATTTTTCTTAGAAAATGCACTGTTAATCAATTGGTCTACTTCTGTTTTTACTACATCGGATTAAGGTTCTACAAAATATTGCCAATCAATGGAAAATATCAAACTCTTGAATTTATACGTTAGTTTCCTTTGCTTGGCAGAAAATAACCCGCCAGACTTGATCAGCATACATCATGAAGTTCTTAACTAGAAAATGAATGTGTCAGCAAAAAATATTTTCTATTAAACAGACATAAAATATTTTCTAAGTTTTTGCTTGAGGCACTCAAGAGAACCACATAAGGCAGAATATTCTGTGGAAGAAGACTTCAGGGTTGAAATTCTGTTGTTGCTCTTCCAAATAGAGGAACTGTGTTCTATTCTGACCCTTTTTTCTGACATAAAAACAAAGCTGCTTAGTAATTTAGCTTCTATTTGTCTCTGGAACGCCAAAAGTCTATTGAGTGTGCAGAACTTGCTAATTGAAGTTTTGGTGATGTGAGGTTATCATAACATTATCTTTCTACTTGACAGGACTTTTTCGGAAAGCCTGCATTTTTGACGGTGTCTGGCCAACTTAATGCTGAAACATATGCCACTGCTCTTTCTGATGTATTACTTCATTCAGTTCTTTAAGCTTTCTTTATTTTATCTAGTAGTGAACCGTAGAAATTTTCTATTTATGCCCTTTGTTTGTTGTACTTATGTTATTTAACTTTTACATTTGGCTAGGTGTATACATTTGGTCCTACTTTTAGGGCTGAAAATTCCAATACTTCCAGACATCTTGCTGAATTTTGGGTATATTCTCATCTTTTCTGTTCTTCCAACTGTGTTTTTTGCACCACTTGGCTTTATTTATTTGTTTATCTAGAATCAAAAAACATTTGACAGTCTGAATATTTTTCTTTAGATGATTGAACCCGAGTTGGCATTTGCTGATCTCAATGACGATATGGCCTGTGCTACAGCTTACCTCCAGTATGTGGTATATTATCATAGAAAGCCTCTTGATCTTCTGCATATTCTTGTTTTCTTTTTCTTGAAATTGATTTTTTGATTGATAACTATCACTAATTGCTTATTTGCAATTTAAATATTATTGATTAGTGGATATAGTTTACATTGGAATATATACATAATTTTTGTGCAAGTACTGAGTGGCTTCCTGTTAGTCTAAGTCAAAGTTTATAACAATCATTCCTTATAAGTAATCAATTGAACCCAACTTATCAGTGTCGAATGCATGGAATCCCTCCCAAGTGTCATTGCATCTCCTTTTTTGGTGCTTACATTGTGGAGTGAGGGGTTGAGCGTGTGTTGCTATAATGGGTTGGGCTAGTTGAGAGCATAGTTGATCTGGGCAGGGAATTCTTTAAGGGGGAGGTGGGGAGGATGAGTCTTTAGCTTTACCATCTAGGAGGGGGAAGATGGGGAAGTCTGTCAGAGAAGAAAGATATCCTAAGCAGGGCATGAAAATTGAAAACACAGAGGCTATTATTACCTTAGGGCTTAGGTCCTTAGTTGGTAGAGTACCTTGTTTATACATGCAGCTAGAGGGTTTTAATCTTTCATAAGGTCCAACTTTCTGCAAGATTTTCGTTGATCATTCTCTTCCCTTTTGGATAATGAAGAAGCCCTTGTCTCTGTTGCCGGCGTTCAGATTGGGCTTTGATTCGTTAATGTCACAGACTTATTAAATAATAGAGCATATCTGTAACATAGAATTGAAGCTAAATTCTCGCTGCTGCTGATTCACAAGTGGAATTTTATGAAACCTTGACTCATTATTGTTGCGATTAACCATTTCAAGCAATTTCCTTCTCCCTTTTTCATTTTCAATGCTTTTCCCTTTCTTTTGTTGGCTGCTTTCATTTCCTTCTATTATGACAGTTTGTTTGTGTATTTAGGTAAGGTACATCCTTGAGAACTGCAAGGAAGATATGGATTTTTTCAACACATGGATTGATAAGGGAATTGTCAACCGCTTAAGTGTATGATCTCTTATTATTTGTAGATATTATTCAGTACCATTTCTCATTGTTTTCATAAATGCTTGAAATGATTACATTTTCCTGTCTCCTCAAGATATTAGTATTATTTTCACAAGGAAGATATGGATTTTTTCCCTCTATTATGCAGGATGTGGCTGAGAAAGATTTTATTCAGCTGACTTATACTGATGCAGTTGATCTTCTTTTAAAATCCAAGAAGAAATTTGAATTCCCGGTATATCTCAGGATACTCAATATTCACAAATACATATTTAACTAGTGTTCTATTCCTTTATTACCACGAAGCTTAACTAGTGATGCACATTTGCAGGTGAAGTGGGGGTGTGATCTGCAGAGTGAGCATGAACGCTTTATCACTGAAGAGGCTTTTGGTGGTTGTCCTGTAATAATTAGAGATTATCCCAAGGTGCGTGCATTTAGAAGTTGACAAATATCTTCAAACTATTTTCGTTTTAATGTTTCTAAGACTGCTCTTTCAGGAGATATTGTTCTAGTCCTTTTCTGCTCATGATGCTCTGTATTAGATTTTTTTAATCTCTTTTTTTTTTTTGGTTATTGGTGTTAGGACGGATTCAATATAGAGGTTAACTGTGTTGATACTCTTTGCTGTCCAAGAATCATTTTGCAAATAGGCCGATATTTTTTTCCCATTTTAGTTTCAATTAGGACATTGTTTTTGCACTGATGTTTCTAATGCAATATGTAGGATATCAAGGCCTTCTATATGCGGCAAAATGATGACGGTAAAACTGTCGCTGCAATGGATATGTTGGTACCACGGGTAATTTATATTCCTATTTCTTACTGTTTATACGATTGGATCTTCATGATTGATTACATTTTAAGCTAACCGAGTAGAGCTCAACATCCTGTATCGATTCATTGTGAACGGACTACGGAGCATGCTAATATAAAAAAAAAGGGCCAAGATTTTTAAGGCACATTGTGTTTATGCAAGTTAACTAAAAGTCTAAAACTGTATGTCCTGAAGAAATTAGTAGTTATTTTTCCCTTATGATCCATGGCTTTGGTTTAATGGGATGTTTTTCTCGCATCAGATTGGTGAGCTTATTGGTGGAAGCCAAAGAGAAGAGCGGCTTGAATATTTAGAAAATCGGCTAGATGAAATGAAACTGAATCGGGAGAGCTATTGGTGGTATCTGGATCTTCGTCGTTATGGTTCAGGTTCAACTTCTTTCACTTCTAACATTTTACAGCTTTTCTGATTGCATTTGCTGCAATTATTCAAACTGCTTTGAGTTGTTTCTATTTTTTTCTTGCTTAGATTACGCAGATATGGTTTTCTTTATCTTCGTGTTTGATCGTTGAAACTCTCTGAACTTTCTTGAAATGGAGATTGCTGACCATTTTCTCTTCAAGAAGCTTGTGATAAGTAGAAAGCAACCACATCTGTACTACTCCTAGAGAAAAAGTTTATGAGGAACAAAAATGTGAAAGTTTTCTGTTTAGTGCAAGAAAGTAACATCCGAGATCTTAAACTGACCACAGGCTTAGTTTTCATCAAACCACCCCCAATTTGCAAATTTTGACAAAATGACACCCATAGGCAATCTCCTGTCAAAAGCTTGGTTAATAACCTATTAACAATGGAGATCAAACGGACAGTTGAAATCCAGCATGTTTTCCCCCCATAGGTTAGTGCCTCTGGGTGTTGATTTGTTGGAATATATGAATTTAAGGTGGTTTAGTGGGGAAAATTTGTGGTGGTTTTGTGAAAGACTCAATTATGAAATTGTGGTGTTTTTTTCCCTTGGAAGTTCTTTGCTAGACGTTCACCCTTTTTTTTTTTTTTTTTTTGGTTTGTGCAGTTCCTCATGCCGGTTTCGGTTTGGGTTTTGAGAGGCTTGTACAATTTGCTACCGGTATCGATAATATAAGAGATGCGATCCCTTTCCCCCGCGCTCCTGGCTCAGCCGAGTTCTGATACTAATTACACACAGCTCATCATTTGTGGTAAAATAGTTGCGATTTTTCTTCTCCCTTTTTTTTGCTTTTAGTTCCTCCTGAGTTTTGAGGATACACTATAATTTGTTGTACTGATTATATCAAAATTTTCAAGTCTGATTTATAAATCTTTTTGGCACATACAATTGTTAATCCATATCAGTGTAACTTCCTTTTTTTTTTTTTTTTTTTTTTTTTCAAGTTGAGATTCCTCATAAGGATAAGGCTTATTCGTTTAGTTTCTAAATATTTGTTGAAGACTTATTTGTTAAATCCATCCACTTGCTCAACCTGAGAATTTTAGGATTAGCATCTAGTGTCTATTTGCCTGGGATATGAAGCTACCTTTATGGTCCTTTATCCTTTTTTATAGCTTGAGTGATGGATGATGGCCCTTCTATCTTTCATTATCACCTACAACAAAAGGATAGAGTTTACATACATGCACCAATGCCATGATGAGATCAAGGGAAATGGGCATAATGAATATATGCATAGAGGCATAGAGCTGCAAAACCTAATCTGTACCCAAAAAAGGGATCCATCCTGCCCGAAACTCGAAATTTTATCAAAATTCATTATCCGAGACAGAATTAGCCGTACCCAAAAAAGGGATCCATCCTGCCCGAAACTCGAAATTTTATCAAAATTCATTATCCGAGACAGAATTAGCCGAAATTATACCCGAAAACCATTTGACACATAACAATTGAAATTCAAAACACAACATGAAATATACTCAAAAAGACCAAAATCCGAAATAAATGAATCTTGAAAGTCATCGCACCTGAATCAAAATAACATCAAAATAACTCAATTTACGAAGGTTTGAAATATCTAAAACATGAAACTCATCTCAGATGAATCAAAATAACTCAATTTACGAAGGTTTGAAATATCTAAAACATGAAACTCATCTCAGATGAATCAAAATAACTCAAAGCCCCAAACGTAACGTGGCGCATTTGATTGCCACCTCTTACATACAGATACGACGCATTTGATTGCCACCTCTTACATACAGATACCATCTGACGCAAAACAACTGAAATCCAAAACACAACTTGAAACACCCCCAACAAGATCAAAACCCAAAATAAATGAATCTTGAAACTCATCACACTTGAATCAAAATAACTCAATTTACCAAGGTTTGAAATATCTAAAACCTGAAACTCGTCGCACATGAATCAAAATAACTCAATAACTCAATTTACTAATGTCTGAAATCATCCAGACCCAAACTTAACTTGACCCATTTGATTGCCACCTCTTACATATAGATATAAGAGGAAAAGATAGCTTCATATGAGGTAGAAGAGCGCGTCAAGATAGCCTGGGATGACTGCCTGATTATTAGCATTGGAGGGTTGCGAAACCCTCTTAACTACTAAGGTGCAGGCAAGTCATCCTTGGCTACTAAACCCGAGCTTCTCAATGTAACGCCTCTCTTCCTTTAGTGATCATGTCCTGTGTTGCTGCCTGATTTCGTAGCCTACGAGCCCCAGCTATATATAGCCAACCCTTTTCGGGAAATCTTCGTTGGTTCCAAGCAGCCGACGTTGCAAGATAATGAAAAGTTACAACTTACAAGGTCTACTTTTCATCCTTTGTGGTTTAGATTGGCCTTATGATTGCTAGAGAACATATTCCCAATCACTAAAGGAATTCCAAAGATCAGTATGTTTGTTTGTTCCTGCAATTGGTAGGGAAGATAGATTTCAAATGCAGAAATAAAAGTGAGAAATCTAGAATACAAGTTTTTTTTTTCTATGTAATATTTTTCAAATTGTAATTTTAATGTAAATAGTCTTAAGTAGTGTTTGATGGTCCTATACCAAATTTAACTCCTCTTTTTTTTTTTGCATTTCAGAGAGTGCCAATGTTCAATCAAGAACAAACAAGATTTAGTACCAGTACTACCCATCTCAACAACAATGTGATTTTTTTTTTCTGATGGAAATCAAAGACGATATCCGACCCTTAACGCCCTGATGGTAGACGCTAACATACGAGTTTAGCCCTAGTAGACATTTTGTGTAGAGGGACCATTCAAACAAAGATGATAGTAAGGGAAAAAATGTCATAAGGATTCCTATTGAATCCAAAAAATTCAGGTCGGCGTGCAGCCATCTACACCAGAATAAATGGAGTTATTCCGGGTCCTCGAAGATGAACCAGAAATAAGGGATGGCCTAATGGAGAATCATCCTAGACAATCTTCCTTTACCACATCCGACCTTCCATGGGAATGTCAAACTCCTTAACCTTTTGTTAGGATACAAGTTCTTTGTGTGCAAATTTATTATTTTGTATTTGCTTTGTAGCATGGGTGGATCATATTCTCAAAAGATGTCAACTATCAAAATTACGACTTTTCTCAAGAGTTCAGACTCTGAAAATAAAACACCTTTAAAATTCATGAGACACATCTTCTGAAGTTTTGAAATAGGGGTGATATTCAAATCGAGTAGCTCGAATTGGATTACAACGATTAATTTGTGAATTGTAAAGTAGATTACCTTGGATATATGATTAATATTGGCTTCTCATTTATGTTTGATTACAGTGGAGTGGATATGTGATTAAACTTGCAATCAAGAATAAGTTTGTATCATTACAGTGGTTAAACAGTTCACACGAACTATGTAACCGAGCAAACGAGCTCGAGCTCGAGCACCCTTCCCAGCTCGCGAGCCGAGCTCGAGTACCTGTTTGAACTCGTTTTCATATAGAGCTCGTATATCACCCTATTTTGAATAGTCAATCTTTATGCAAATAAGAGTCTTTTAACCCCTTATTGACACTCATTTTGGCCAAAATAATTTTTTTTAAAAAAGGTTTTTTTTGTTGCTTTTATGTTTGGTTGCAAAACTTGAGGGATTACATTTTCAAGAGTTCAACCCAAATAGGGAATAACTCAATTCCAAAGTTGATTTGACACGAGTCTTGTTAAACATAGCTAAAATATCCAATGACTCAATTGACAGGTCTACTAAATCAATTTCAGTTTAGAGGAATATCGATGTATGAAAAACAGATCGAATTATCTATGTATTATCCATTGGTCCGAGGTTCATTTTGATTTTGTGGTTGAGTGATGTACAACAAAGTGAATTCGATCATAAGTTTAGAGGAATATCACAGTCATCTTATCCTTAAGAAGGTGCTCATTCAAGGGATCCGATTGCATTGTACTAGTATTCCTACATAATGTTTGGGGTTGCTAGCTAGTTGCATCTTTGCTTTCTATAGAGCTTATCTTCCAATTTCTTTGGCTTGTGATCTAATATTTGACTTTGGTGGAATATATACCTAGATGATATAAACATGCCTTCATTTGCGTTGTTCTTGTTCCGGATAACTGTGGTTTGATCTTAGAGGAAGTGTTCTAAAAATTGTCCTCAAGCGTCCCGGTTGGGGTGGTCTAGTGGTGTGGAGCAAGAGGAGGGGTAAGGAGGTCATGAGTTCCAGGGCCGTCCAATCAATTTTGGAGGCTCAATTCAAAAATCATTAATGATATATTTTATATATAAATTTATTAATTTTTTTAGAATTGGATATCTCTTATATTAAGAGTTTTAGATGATTTTTTGTTACCATTTAATTGATTTAGTACATTTTATTCATTAGTGATAAATAATATTCCATCTATTCAGCAAAATATATAATTTACTATTCACGCATGTTTTTTTTATGATGATAAAAAATATAAAATAATAATATTTTTTAATAATCACATACTTACAAGTAATAACTATGTAATGATAAAAAAAATATTAATATGAAAGTTAATATTTTATATAGTGTTTAACTCTCTAGAAAATTAAAGTGCATGAATAGTAAATACAATGTTTTGCCGAACGGAGATAGTATATGTATGGGGAGCAATTTAACCGTTTAAAACCTGCTAAAATGAGATAGTTTTTTTAAAAGTGTACGGGGAGCAATGTAATAGGGCTTTTTGATTAAAATTTGTGCTTAAAAAAAGCTATTTGTGATAGCTTTTTTTTTATGTTTTTAGTTTATTTGGTTTGAATTACCATAATAACCCTAATAATAACCAAATAAATACCATTTTTTTACAAATAAACTCTTTTACGTTCCATACGGAGTTTATATTATTTCATAATCTCTCAACCTTTATTTTACACAATTTTTTCAATTTCAACTTGTTTATAATTTTAGTCCATTTTTTCTACCTCGCCCCATATGTATAAAGTTGTTAATTTAATAATCTTTTATTTTAAAAATTTTAGATTATTTTTTTTAATATTTAATAACTTTAAGACATTTTTCAACCAATCTTTAAAATAGAAACAAAGTAACAAAATAAATCGGGAAAATATAATTACATAAAATACCATTATAATGAAAAAGGAGGAAAAATTTACATATGTGCTTCTACTGGGTATCGAACACTACGCGAGGTACAACAATACCAAAAAAGCACGCTTGCATCTATCTGCCTCCGTGAACCAGCGGATGAGTTCGATCCTGCATCCGCCTCTTTCCTTTTATGAAAATCCAAGGTTTGCCTTGCTCCATACCAGTGGGTCGAGCCGATAAGAGCAAATCGATTTTTACCCGACGCATGACTCTTGTTGGCTGAATCATGTGCACAGGATTTTTCATCAAATGGTAAGTTTTCTCGTCTTAAAAAAAAATTGTCCTCAAGCCTATTGATTATGAACATGACATCCATAAGTACATGCAAGCAAACGTGTTAATGATGTTATTTGATTGAACCTATCTTAATACTCCCTCGATCTATCTCAAAAATATATGTCATTTTACTTCGACACTTTTTTTAATAATTATATAAAAGTTAATATTTTATAGAGGTTTTTAGCCTAAAAAAAAACAACGCATGCATGTTGTTATGAATACAATCATAAATTTTTATTTACCCAATAATTATTTTTAGAGGGGTACTTTTAGCATAAGAAATTAAGAATCTTGAAAAGTTTGATAGTGAATGTAAGATTCAAGGGGCCATGCATTTTGTGCATAATCTAGCTGTCTCAAAAGCGTATCGCGAGATGAGGATATCAACAAATCTCCCGCAATTTGAAGGCTCTTCACAATTTAGGACTTCGATCTTGTATTCATTTTCGGGTATCATTAGCAACATGATTATCACAAATAAGTTTCTTATCAATTGCTTATTAATTAGCACAAGTTATAAACTTTTATTAACAATCAGCACACTGTGTCAAACGTACGTATTGTCGGGATAATATATTATGACTTTGATAGGGTTAGAAATATGAAAGAGAGTAGAGAGGGAGATACATTGAGAGTTCAGAAAGGTAAAGAGGAAGAAAGAGATTTCTTTTATTAACATTAGTTTGTATATACCCGTACCATACAATTCATATGTATTTACATACCAAATACCCACTTTCTACTAATTACATTTATAATCCCTAATATTCTAGTTCCTAACAGATAAAAAAAGAGCATCATCTTGTACCGGTGTATGGGCTTAGAAAACAACCAAAGTATAAAGAAAGGAAAAGTCTGTACACAAAGGTTTTTAGAAGGTGGATCCCTACTTTATAACCTAAAAACAAAATAAATCCAACACGATTTTCATTTTCACACAGTCTGATCGGAGTTTTCTCGGAATTTCGCACATATATATGCCCACTAAAGCTTCAATTGTGTGCCTGCATTATACATACCTGTGGACATGTTTTGCAAGGAGAAATCATCTCCAACGACCAAGTTATATTTATTATTCAATCATACAAATATTAAATATATACCAACTTGACTCTACCTTCGCAATTAATCCGAAGCAATTTGACAGATTGATGGACTACTCCTCTCATTGTTATAATGAAGATAAATGACACAGTTGTCGAAAGTATACACCATCAATCGACATATGTATTGACACTACGAGGATGACAATATATACTAGCTTGACTTACCTTCACAAATCCGAAGCGGTTTGAGTTGCATTCCATTGAAAATGTACGCGCAAATCAAGAGGATAGAAGGGTTGGCATGAGAGGAAAGGGCGTGTCTAGGTAGCCAAGCGACAAGCCTGCTTGACACCGCGGAAAGAGGGTAGCCCTCAATCCGAGTGCGATGCAGGCAAGTCGTCCTTGGCTACCAAGCACATATAACATACCCTTTTCTTCATGTAATACCCTCTTTCCTACAACTCATCATCATCAACTAACTCTAATCTTTCCCAGTTTCCCTATTGCTTGAATTGGTTTTTATTCAATGCAAAACTCAGAGCCTCCAAGACCCCCTTTATATACATATACATGACTACATGTGTAAGTGTAACTAGCTAGCTAGCTAGTCCATAAGATTCTAGACTCAATTATATTATCATATCCCTATATGTATGGATAAAGATTAATTCGAACACATTCTATATTGCTCCTTCAAAAAGTGTACCTTTTACATATTCTCATTCTTTCATGCATAAATGTCACATTCATGAAGTACAATCTTAAACATTGGGTGCTAGAATTAAAACAAATGCTGAATTTATAATATTAAATGTAAAATTTGACATAAAATCACCCTAGTTTAATATAGCCTTTTCAGAATCTGAACATATATAATGAGAGGAGATCTCCTACAGCCCCCAATACACCATTAGGTGTAACACAAAAATAATAAGGGTATATATTTATGATAAAAAAAATTTAAAAATTTATAGTTATGTTATAAATAACCAATTATATATATATATTTATATAAATTTCTCATAAAAAAACATATTTTAAAAAATATTAAAATTGAAAAGATGATTATTTGATGATAATAATTTTAGTATTTTTTAAAATATGTTTTTTCATGAGAAATCTATATAAATATATATAATTGGTTATTTACAACATAACTATAAATTTTTTAAATTTTTTTATCATAAATATATATCCTTATTCTTTTTGTGTTACACCCAAGGGTGAATTGGGGGTTGTAGGAGATCTCCTCTCATATATAATATCGGAGTAGATCCGGTCCATTTACATTACTTAATATGGAAAACTGGCTCATTTATAGGTTTGTTATTCGTGTCGAACAAGTCGATCCAAAGTTTGAACTCAAACTTAAAAATGTGCTCATACTCGGCTTGTTTAGGAAAAGAACGAGCTTTTTCGAGCATTAAGCAGCTCTATTTGCTTAAAACATAGTAACTTAGAGGAAATTTTAGAAATTTCACAAAATTCGAGCTATTTGAACTTAAATTGAGCAAGCCGAGTTTTGACCCAAACTTCAACATCGGAATTAAAAAAAAAAAACTTCAATGTAAATAAGATTGTCAACTAGATATAAGATCAATGAAAAAATTCAAAAAAGGTTCGATTTTCTTAGAATATGTTCTTACAGATATAATTCACAATCAAACTAAGGAAGGATATGTAGAACATATGAAAAGATGGGCTGACTTTGAGTTCAGTAGCTTTCCAACTTGAGTTGACAATTGCCCCATCTTCCAATTTTATTCTTTCCTTGTGAAAGTTAGATTACTTTCTTGTACCAATTGCATAAAAAAGTTATAATCGATTATAAAATATTAAAAATAATAAACTATAAGGAAAGAGTAAAATTATATACAATAGTTTAAACTTTAATTTTGTGTTAAATGGTAGATTCTAAATTTATAATCATAAAAAGTTACAATCATAAATCGATATAATACCGACACGTATTTCCAATAAGAGTATAGTGTTTGATTACCATTTTTTATATGTGCATAAAATAATTTAAATTTTAAATAAAATACAATTTGTTAATCAATAATATTATAAAGATAATATTAACTCAAACACAAAATGCTAACCAAACAATTCAAATATTTATAATTATAATTACATAATACTTAAAATGCATTGACACATGCACCCTAAATAGTAAATTGTTTCCTTGTAAATTTATTTTTAAGGTGGACATGCAGCAAGCCAGGAGAGGTATAACATACAACTCATTTGATCCTAACTCCTAAGAAGCTACAGTATAACAAAACTAATCATACCTTAAATCTTTTTATTTAATTTGATGTAAGCAAGATAAAGATTAGTTAATTAATCTGATTTTATATATATAGCTCTATTATGAATCATTGACTCATTGTCACATGAAGTGTGCCTCATTGTTTGACTTATACTGTACTCACATGAAGTGTGCCTCAAGGACTAATACTGTATTCACTTTTTATGTTAAATAGAAGTTCAATTTTGACTTATACTGAGGGCGGAGTTAGACATGAGCAAGGGTTAAGGGTCGATCCAGATCCGACAGGTTTTAACCCAGCGGGAACCCGAGGGTCGACGGCTCGGTGGGTTAGAGTAGACAAGGGTTAGGATCTAGGTGGCGGGTTAAGGATTAGGGTTAGGGTTGTGCTGATTTTGACCCATAGACCCGGTGGGTCGACCCGTCAGACCATCAATTTTTAAAAAAAAAATCGAGGTGATTGAAGAGAAAGAGGAATTTGATATTCTAAAATGGTGGAGCCGTCCGAAGAGATCCCGATTTCCTACTCTGTTGGCAATCGCTCATCAAATACTCGTCGTTCGTTGCTCAATTGTAGCGGTGGAGAAACTTTTTAGCTAAGGTGGTCAAATATTAAGTGAGAAGAGATCAAGATTGTTGTCCGAGACGTTGTAAGGTCAAGTTTACCTAATTTATTGGAAGAGGGCGAAAATGAGGATTCAAAAGAATGACCACTTATTCGAGTCAGACCCGGATGAGGAGTTCGATGATGGCACAATGGTCGGGAGCTCAGATGCAGAGCAAGGTTGAGAGTTCTAGCATCGGATAAGGTAAGTGGGGATCATAACGAAGGTAAAGAACTACGTGAGTTTTGTTTCCTCTTCCCCGAGAGTATTCGTAGGCAACTGAAAAATCAGTCCAAGCCCTTCTTCCATTTTCTTTTTATTTTTTAAACTAAAAAAGACTATTTTTTTTTAAATAAATGACGTGTCATGACCCGACGGGTCAAAGCGTCAATCTTTGACTCGGTGGGTCATCACAACTCATTGTCACGTGGCTTGGAAGGGTCAGGGTTTAAGGATATCCCGACCTTTGATCTGGCGCGTCTGACCTGTGCTCGTGTAGTCATGTCTAGGCGAAGCTAAAAAAAATCGAGGGAGCTCAACTTTGTTGTCATTTTTTTTAAAATAGTATATATCTATATGATATATAATTTTGACTTATAAGGACTTGAACTCAAAACCTCATGATTCAGATCTCAACCCGACCTATACCAACTAAGTTAATCTTTTTTAACCCTTAAATTATCAAAAATTACAAAAAATATATTTTTTTTTACATTTTCTCCCCAGCCAGAGGAGGGCTCGAGCCACCTCATGCCCCTCTCCCTCGGCCCCTGACTTACAAATTATGACAATATCTTTATGCATATTTCTTCCTATATTAGATGCAAATAATTCAATTTCGACTCTCCAAAAAGGATACAAATAATTCAATATAGATTGGGGAAATTATACTTTTGGTTCTGCATTATGAAAACCCTGCTCTTTATTTTTTCATTTTTCAAGCCCTTATCCTTTGGATTTTGTTTGGCCTCTATGAATTAAGTTGACATGTTTACATACCCTAAATTTACTTCTCTAGCGAAAACTTCACGAGGAAACTGGACGGATTAACAATCATGAAATAACATCTAAATACTATGGATGTCAAGGGCTATATATTAAATTTAGTGAATATACGTCTATTTTAAGTAATTTGACAATGGGGACGTTAAGGGAGAACTTAGATATTAACCATTTCGGAATGACTCAAGGAGAACTTAGATATTTTTAGAAACTCTTTTTTTTTACATACATGTCCTTACATAGGGGTATTATATGAACTGAACAACTCGAGCTCGACTCGGGATTGGTTCGAAAAAATCTCGACTCGAGCTTGCTCACTTACCTAAACAAGTCAAGACTGCACAGGATTTTAAACTCGATTGAAAGCTCGGCTCGTTCGATTTAAGCTTGAATTTCATGAAATTTCTAAATTTTCCATAAAGTTATTAATATGTTATGACCAAGTAAAACTATTTAAAGTTCGAAAAAGGCTCAACTCAAACTCACTCAACAATTCAAGCTTGATAAAAAAAAAATAAGCTCATTTAAAACATTGAGCTCGGCTTGACTCGTGCTCGTTTAACAAACGAATTAAGCTTGAATATTTCAAACTCAACACATTTGATTCGAATAACACTCCTAACTGATGATGTAATTGGATCCCAAATCACCCAAATTTTCGAAAAAGCAACTCGCTTTTTACATAATATACTTGTACATACACTGGTTAAAAAAACATCTTTTCGGCCAAATATTTAGCCAATCGAAAAATTAAATTGAAGTCGATATAGGGTTTAGACTTTAGAGGGAATTTGGAGGAAGAAAAGAAAGAAAGAGATAAAGGGCTGGCATGAGAGAAAAGGGCATGTCAAGATAGCCAAGGAGACTGCCTGACTCTCGAATCGGATGAGCAACAATACACGCAATGCTCATCCGAAGCTATCAGAGCAGGCAAGTCGTCCTTGGCTACCAAACATTATAACCCTTTCCTTCATGTAAGACCCTCCATCTCTCGACTAATCGATTTGATCCATCCTTTAATGCTTGGTATACGACTTGTCGATGAATCAATCGATTGAGTACTCGTCTTCTCGAAATCATGCATATATATAGATAGATCAATGGAGGGCATGAACGTAGCTATACATGAGGAATAATGTATATATGCTTTGAGATTAGATTCTGATTCACATGTAACGTTCATATGAATGTCAAACCTCCACTATAGTTTATATTTTGATAACATTCTCTTTGGCGGTAACGGGGCTTGTCCAATTGATATTATTCTTTGTCAAAGTCAAATTGATATCTTAGCTAGCTAGTAGTGTATATACACAGTCTCATAGGAGACTCAAATTTAAAATATTCTCGGAGAATTATTTTTTTTAAATATATATTTAGAAGGGGAAAAATGAACATAAATTGAAAAAATAATCCTTAAATTTTTTATTTAAATATAAAAAATTTTATTTTAAAAAAGTTGATAGAATTTTTTCCCCAAAAAAAAAGAAGCTAGATATAGGAAGGTTTGAATATGAAGATTAAAATGTTCATGGTAATTTATATATATATATAAGTTTATGTTACAAGTCTACCTACCATAAAAATGAATATTGTGTTATGTTCTATTCATATTCACACTCATGATCAATAATATTCATATATTCATATCCACCTACACAATATTAGTAGTGGTGTAACGCAATATTTATTCATTTTACCGTTGCATCGTATTTTCTATTTATATATATATACACACACACAAGTCTAGGTCTCTCGTCCCGTGTACGGAGAATACATTAATACAATATTATAAATAATTTAGATAGATTCCAATA
The DNA here is from genome assembly GCA_963922045.1 of Persicaria maculosa. NCBI lineage: Eukaryota > Viridiplantae > Streptophyta > Magnoliopsida > Caryophyllales > Polygonaceae > Persicaria > Persicaria maculosa. Next base: position 55,460,321 of record OY998268.1, read on the forward strand.
AATAAAAATAAAATAATCTAAATATAAATCACTTTTCCACCAAAAAATAATATAGATATAAATAATATTAGTTCGAGAGATTATATATAATCTTAAACTAAATATCTTTTACTTAGATTCTCTCAAATATAAATAAAATTCACATTTATAAGGTAAAAGGTTTTTTTATAATCTACCATTAATTGAATCTCATATAATTTACTAGATAATTGATTTTTTAAACATATTTTATTATTATTTTTTATTAAATATATAGTATATATTTATTACAATAATTTAGATACAAATAAAACATCACTTATCAAATACTACATATTTATTTGTTAATATTTAAGTATATATAAATAGATTGCGACTTATATACTTCGTATATAACTTTTTATAGACTATGACAATATAGTATTTTATTAATTTTTTCCTAGAAACAACCATAATGCACCACATAGAAACTTTTTCTAGAATCAACTACAATGCGTCATATAAGATGCTATGTATCGGTTTTAGTGTATATAGATAAACTTTTAATCAATTGGTAGTCAAGCGATCTTTAGGTCGACACTTGGAATTTGAGCATCTTCAAACGATTAAGGACACATGAAGGCTCTTTTATATATTGGGTCTATTCAACCTAAAATGGATCGCCACGTCTCATTTCAAATTGCAAAAGTACATTAATATCAATTTATGTTCAAATTCCATTATAAAATCAATTATCAATATTTCTTATTTTTTTAATTAGATGCATTAGGCTTGAATATCACTATTTTTCAATGTGATGTACAGGGCGGATCCTCTTTGGGGTCAGAGGTGATAGTCGCCCCCTCCCAATAAAAAAAAATTAGCATGCATATTTCTCTTGTCGATAGCTTCGATTTAATATATTAATTATAATCTCAAATTCGATACTTGAGTAAAAAGTTATAACTGTTTCAAAACTAAATTGATATAATTAAATATATTATTTTCCACATCATTTACCAAATTAATATACTTCTATCATAATTATATTTGTTAAACTTCGTAACTTAAAACTATAATGAAAGTTAAAAACTCCAAATTACTATGTTGTATTAAAATTTTAAAATATTTGAAAACTCTGAAATAAAGAATGTAGGATTTATGTTTTTATTCTAATTACACATTCATAATATTGATGAATTTTTTAAAAAAAAATTAGGGTTTAATTTTCCACCTCTTAACTAATCGCTTTAGGATCTGCCACTAGTGATTTACTCGTACGTTCACATTTTAACAAGTCTCCTTGAATTGCACTGCCATGCATACCCGAATTTTCTCTAGCTAAAGAAATGTAATTGATTTTATAATGGAATTTCACCGCACTTATATGTTGGGCTGTTAGTATATGAACACGCGATAAGAATGTTTGGCATTGCCACCACTAAATCGAACAATAAAGATTGATGCATACAATATGGTCAATATATATCTTTGATTATCAAACACATTTAACTAGGGGTGAGCACAAATCCCGCAAAGCCCGCCCCGTCCTGTATCCTGTCCCGATTCCGGTGGGATTTTGAAAAAAAAATAAATTAAATCTCGTCCCGCAAAAAATACGAGGGACGAAAAGTCCTTGTTTTGCAAATCCCATCCCGTCTCGCATATATATAAAACTATATATATTTTATAAAAAAAAAAATAAAATGTCTGTTTTAATTAGTTTCATACATTATGTATATATGTTGTATTTGATAATTAATAAAACCTACTCTATTTGTTTTCACCCACTTGTATGCATGTGTGATGTGTGTGTGTTGTATAGTATTTGATGATAAAATACCTACTGTATTCAATTGATGTTTAGTAGTATGCTCACGTAAATCTATATATATACACTCAGTAGTCAGTTATTGTATACGTATATTTATATGTTATTATTGAATCTGAGAATTCTTCTTTAGACTACATGATAATTTACTTAATTAGTTAATAAATCTGATTTATACAGTATTTTTTATTGAATTATTTTGGATTTTTTTTTACGAGGGACAAGTCCCGTCCCATCCCGATCTCGTCCCGTCCTGCGAGAAATAAGACCCGGTGGAATTCAAAAAAATATTTCAAGCTCGTCCCGTAAAAAACTACGCGGTACGGGACGTGGAATTACCCCAATCCTATCCCGTCTCATGCTCACCCCTACATTTAACCCTTACTTTCAGGCAAAGACCTAGAGGTGGATTTGCTGGCTGATATTAGAATTTACATAATGTGAAAGAAAACACTAACACAAGAATTGATTGTTTGATTGTTCTCTACAGGGTGCTTGCATTGCAATGCCTTCATTCCACACATCACACATGCTGATCGATAAACGATATGTTGCGGCATTCCTTCGATGCTTATGTAACTCGACGATCGATTTGAAGGTAGAGGGAAACAAAGGACTAGCATGAGTGGAAAGAGGGTGTCAAGATAGCCAAGGAGACTGCCTGACTCTCTTATGTTATAAATGTACGTTATACACTTAAGTAACATAAAGATGCAGGCAAGTCATCCTTGGCTACCAAACTGCCCTCTTTCCTTCATGTAAGACCCTCCCTCTCTATATATCTCTCTTTTCGTACCTGTGATTGATTTCGTCTTCGCAAACACTGCCTCTATATATACACGGAGAAATCGGGGCGATCGAATCGGCTAGAGATCAGTACGTTTGTCACGCGTTGTAAGTAGTAAGCATCGTCGGTCATGAAGATGGAATAATATGGTGAAAGATTAGATTCTGATTTTAATCATTATATATATGAGTTGTCCCGTCAAATATAGATCCTGTATGTGCTTTTAGTGTACGTCCTATTGCAAAAGCTTGATTATATTCTTCTTTTCTTTCTATTGTCAAACCCTCTTTTTTTTTCTTTTTTTTAGGTAAGAATTTGGGTGAAGAATTCTATGATCAATAGCGTTTTTGATGGATGAGATCACGAAGATATGGATGGTTGAAAGTATCAGGACCGCTGATCGAGAAGCAAAAGTGTACTGCCTTATCAGTCATTCGGTTACCTAGCGAGTTATGTGAGAGAATGAGACTTCTTTCAGACCTAATAGGCAAACCCTCTTTTGTACGTGCTATATATATATATCCGATGAAACATGAAATAAAATGAATTAATATTGTTTTGTACTCATATAAAATGAATTAATATTGTGTTATATGAATAGATGAATTTATATTCATATGATATAAAATAAATAACATCGTTTGCATATTCGCACACAATAATATTTATATACTTATATCCACATATGCAATATTTATGCTAATATAACAAAATATTCATTTATTTCACTATTGTGTCATGTTTTTCATTTTACTAAAACTTTTGCCTATATGTAGTATATATGTTTTTTTTTTGTCTTAGAACAACTCAACCGGGCTCAATTGTTCTATATCTGGATCAGATATTGTATGGCTCATTTAAGAAGTTGACCCTCTCACTCACAAACAATTCTATGTTTATGATTCAAATTTCGAATCTTTTGACATAAAATATAGTCCTGCAATAACTGCGCCAACTTTAATTGTTAATTATATGTAGTATATATGTCAGTCCACCTTTTAAAATGATAACTTCTTTGTTATGCTTCACCCACAACTGTAACATTGTATGTATGTTGTATGACATCGATTGCATTTGGTGGTAAACCTTAAACACGTAACTCATGCTGGCAAGGCCTCATGAGTCACGCACCAAATAAACCGAAAGCAATACAAACCTTGATTTTTTTCACCCAAGAGAAAGAACGGATGCAGGATCGAATTCGATACTTTTCATTAGTCCCCCTCACTCGTTACGATTGAGTCACCCCATGATGGCATTATGTTTATAATGTTGATTTGGATAATTTCGATCATATCCCTTTTTAGCAGATTTGGTTTGACAATGCCCATAAAAATGGAATTTATTCTTTTTCTCCTTTTAAAACTTATTATGTTTCAACTTTCAAATAATTGTAAATGATTTTGATTCTGGTCAATTTTTAGGACGCATAAACTACAGATTATTTCATTATTGGAAGATGAAAAATTATAGTAATTGTGTTTAAGACTTTTTTTAATTAGGGAAAAAATCGACTATCTTTTATTGTAATTAGGAAAGAATTCTAGTGACATTTAAACCAACTTATGGATGAGATCTATAAGATCCGTTTGTGTTCAAGACTCGATTATGGTTAGTTTTAACTTTTTTTGTTAGTTTTACCTTTTAGGGTTTTTTTTCCATATAGGAACTAGACCCATTAAAATATGGGGAGAGAATTCGAACTCATGACCTACTAGTCACTATACGTCATCCTTACTAACTAAACTATTAAGGCTTGACACCTTTTAGGGTTTAAAATCTACCTGTGAACATTTAGTGTCATGGAGTATATATATGATATATCTCATAAGTTTTAAAGGTTACAGTGATATATCTACAGAGTTCAAACTTGAGATTTCTAATTTGAAAAAAAAAAATAGTCCATTATTGACGCATATAATTGCCTATGAATTTGGCATTGGTTCTTCCTTCTCCCATCGCCTTCTTCATATAATTTACACTTGTCATATACTCATATTTAGTGTATGAGCCAAAATTGATATGACTATAATAATAATAATAATAATAATAATAATAATAATAATAATAATAATAATAATAATAATAATAATAATAATAATAATAGAAATTTGGTCTTTTTTTAAGCTCCGAATTGGAGCCAGAAGAGTATGGATATCAACATAGATATGTGGAAAATTTTCCACTTGATCTACAAATTGAGAGGTCGGCAGTCATATTTCGTTGACAAATTTACATATTCGATCACAAAAAGTTTTTGATCCATTCATCTTATATATATTCTAATTAATATTCTCCTCCTCTTGCTTACCACATATACATTATTTATTGTGAAAAGTAAAAGTGCTTCGAATTCAAACCATTGATAATGAAGGTGACTCTCTCACGATTATCAATGATTTCAGAGAACTATCAAAATGGTCGTAGAATATTGAAATGATTGTTACATATATTTTGGTCCATGTTCTCTCGTGCTGAGAGGTTTTTTTTCATTTATCTGGCTCGATTGGGTAATATTGTGGCTGATAAGGTTGTACACATCTGTTACGTTACTCATGAGCACTCTTTATGAAACAACCAAGGTCTTTTAGACCTCATCATCTCGGATGCTTTCGGAAGACGCAGGCCTCTAGCATGATGTCGTCTGAATTATTTTCTTTTAAAAAAAAAATGTATACATTATTTATAACACTCAAGAAGGATTTATTAGCAAATATTTTTTAAAAATATATTATAGTATTTTAGTTTTTCTTAATATTATTTTTTAATGGCCGATGCTATGTTTGATAAGGAATTTTTCCTAATAAAAATTCTTATCTTATACATTTGGGAATAAAATACAAAGAATGTTTATTAAATATTATAAGTTTTTATCAATCATAAGTTGATGTAGTGGTTGTTGAGATACATCTCATGCCAAGATATTTGAAATTCGGATCATTTTGAAAAATTGAAGTCACTTATAAGTGTGAGGGTCCCCTAAATAGGTCCCACAATACTCAATCTAAATGTAGAGCGGCTCAAGATAAATATATATATATATTATATATATATATTAAGCTTCTTATCAATCATCGTACACATTACTATAATATTCCAAAAATCACACACATTTAGCCCTTAAATATTACACTTGGATCAAACAAAGTTTAAATCCACCACCTTCAACCATTTTCAACCAACCAGGATTACAATTAACACCCAAATTGTCCAATTTAGAAGAGTGGCGGGCCACCTGTCCGGGCCCACATATTTATATGGGCCTCCTGATATTGGGCCCGTTCTTACTTACCTTAATTTTTTTCTAGTACATCAAGATGGCCCAAAGTCAACTGGATCACACACGGAATTAAGTTACTACAAAGATTTATTAAAAATAAATAAATATAAAGTTTTTTGTTAAAAAAATATTAATATTATCATGCAAATTCTTATGGGATATGTTCAAATTTTGGGTTAATGGGGTTATTATCCTAAAGTATTTGAATTTCGCATAATATCAATATGAGCATATGTGCACTATGTAGAAAGATGGAAATATAGGTGAAATTGTGTAAATATAGGTCAATAAGACCAATACGTCGTCGTTTAGCAATAGAACAGGGCGAACAGCATTATAAAGCTGAAGTGTTAAGCTCGATCACTTGTAGAGTTGTAGATGAAGAAAACAGAGTTTGTTGTAACCGATTCCTGTTACGAATTTCAGAGGTGTTTTTGTTTTCTTTATTGTACTCCAACTCCTCTAATGGAGTTCGGGAAGTTTTCAGTCGATAAATATATATGGCCTCTTTACATTGAATTCAATAAAGCAGTAATTTTATCTTTTGCCTTCTTTTGTTTACAGAAGTTTATGCAACTGGTATCATTGATTTTCTTGGCTTCAGATTAGGCTAAAAGAGACTGAAATGTCAAAATCCGTGGTAAAAAACAAAAACAGAAATCTGTCTTATTCCATGGCTTCAAATGATGGATCCATGAATTTTTCTAAGTCGTTTTTTACTCACACATATATAATAAATATATTAGAAAAAATCTTAAATTTGTGATTTAAATAGTCATTTTTTAGTAGGAAAAACAAAATTTATCAAAAATGAGATTTTTTTATATTTATATATAGAAAATAATGTTTTTGTTTAAATATATTGAAGAAAATTTTGAATTTGTTATTTAATTAATTAGGATTTTTAATAGAAGAAAACTAAAAGAGTTTGAACACATGAGTTGAAGCCCCCAATAGATCCTTACTCTTTTTACACTATTTTTTCCCTAAAATTAATAAAAAAAATTACCAAAAAATCAACGTTTTTTCTTCCAAATTAAAGAGGCTTCAGTAATCCAAGCCCTTACAAATCAGCCATTGAACCTGCCAACGGCCAAACCACTCTGATATGGGTCGTGTGCACAAGCGCACATGCGCTAGTAGTCTAGCACACAAGCTGAGTGAGTTTCCATTCTAAAACCAATTGGCAATAGAATGAGTAGCCCACCGACTCATATACTATGGCTTGATATATTAAACTTTTCGATGTGGGACACTTTTGATCTCATTCACATCTCTAACAATCAAACACGTTTGATGTATCACATTTATTTAAAAGAAAATACACCGAACGCACCTTATAAGAGAAAAAATATCTTCAATCCAAAATTGTGGACCGCGGAATTTCCACTCGAAGGAAGTTTGTGCAATTCGGATTAAATAGTTATAAATCACCACTTTTCAACTTCCAATTCGATACACATACACATACACATAACATACTTTATTTATTAGTATAATTATAGTGTAAAATATATATATATATATACATATGATAAGGATAGATACATAACACATACATTAATTATGTATTACATAATATATAGTATAAAGTCCCGGCAAATGGTCGTGCCCACGAGTGGAACAAAGCCATACAGAGATTCAGCAGCATTAAATCGAACCCCACCTACTCATAAATTAATCTAATAAATAAATTCCTGCGGTGTTATTATTTTCCTCATTTAATTAACTCACTGAGAGAGAGAAATAATAATTGAAAGTGAATATTAAATAGGGTTGAGCACGAATAATATAAATTCTAGAGTTTGTCTCTTGTGGATACAAAGAGTATGGTTCAGTGGCTTTTGGCTTTTGCTGTGTATTTTTGACGTCTGTGGTGGCATATCATATCATGTTCAACCTTTATAGGAGTATGTCTCTAATTTTTAATTTATATATATATATATATAATGCCCGCAATTGTGCATCCTCTAACCACTTGTACCTCTTTTTCTTTATTCATTTATTTATTTATTTAATGCAGGAAAATAAATATATCACTTTGAACCTTGGAACAATGGAACGGTTACAAAAATTAGTAACATGTTATGTATATCTAACTTTTATTTTTCATATATATATATATATATATATATATATATATATATATATATATAGACAATGTACACATCTCTTATTGTGTGTCATGTTAACAAATCTGGGCCATTGAATTAAGAAGATCAACGGATGAGATTAAAAGTAACTTCTGATTATTTGATGGTATGAGTACATGATACACGATAAGAGTTGTGTACACCATATATATATATAATTGGATATGTCATATGTGTCTAATGGGAAGACAACTAGAAAACATAGTAGAGTCACTAAAAAGAGAAAATATGATTTGAAAAAAAAGCATTTGCTATAAATTAAACACAAATCTAACGACGCAACCTCTTATTTTACGAAATTCAACAACAATATATGTCTATGAAACCACCACAAAATTTAACGAGTTGATAAGGAGTCCATAACAATCAATTACAAGTTGGTGTAGTGGTTGTGGGGCTACATTTCATGTAAAAAAGGTTCGAAATTTGAACCCCTTGAAAACATTGAGTCGATTGAACTGGACTCCGATTAAAAAAAATCCATAAGAAAATAATCGAAATATAAATCGAAGTCAATAATTAAACTCTATATACGTACTGGTTATTTGATGCAATTGTTGATACTACCGAGAGTACACTTCCATGTATAAGATTTGGATATTTTATAGCAAATTTGAAAGAAAAAAAAATGGTGTTTTAAATAATGGGGTATTGGGGTGTATATAGGACTAATTGATATCACTAATTATTGTTCAATCAATAGGAAGTGGGTATCATGCTATGTTTATTCCAATTACACGTACAAATAAATATATGCCTTTTGACAGACACATTATGGATATAAATCAACTCTTTTATTGGGAAGCCAAAATTCAAAAGATAGAACAAAACTTAGCAGCAAATACTTTAGTTTTTATATCCGTGATTTAAATTAAATTGTAATTATTTAAATTGTACATATTAAATTGCACACAAGCCGAGTGAGGTTCAATTCTAAAATCAATTGACAATAGAAGGAGTAGCCCACCGACTCATATACTAGGGCTTGATATGTTCAACTTTCCGATGTGGGACACTTTTTGGTCTCATTCACATCTCAACAGTGACTATTTACCTTGAAATAAAATAACATTAAAGATTCAACAAAATAAAAGTTTTGAATCACATAAACCATTTAATTAATAAATTGAAATTTTTTTTTGTCTATAAAAAGAAAATAAAGAGGGTTTGTGAGAGGGATAGCGGAGGGGGATAAGATTAAGGACGGATATTTAGATCCATCTTGCAGGTACATTTACATTTTTCTTTCTCCTACTCCATGAAATAAACTCCATCTTATATATATACCAAAAAATAATAAAAATGAAATTAATCCTACATTTATGGGGTTTGTACCAAAAAAGCCATGGTTAACCGGCCACTACCTAATCCAACACATTAATGTTTCATTCTATTGAAAACATAATTTGTTCTCATATGTTGAGTGTTCCTACTTTTCTTCGTCTTCGATCTATTTAATTTTTCCACTTTTATTTTTATATTTACTTCATTATATGTATATTATATGGAGTAGATAATGAAGGGTTGATCAATTGTCCTATTATCTGTATATTAATTGAATAACTGATTACTAAGTACGTACTTATTCGTACCGATTTATATGGAGTACTTATTTTGAGATGATACTAGTTACTCCGTAATTACTACTCCTATAAAAGAGGTTATTTTTGTGTTGATAGCTAGTGTAATTGTAAAATATCTGACGGGTCGTTAACGAGAGGCAAACACGTGTCGGGTTACATTGGTTTATTATTATTACTTTTGCGATTATAAGATCGGGATCCACCAACTTAACACAAAAGCTTAAGTTATTGTGTAGAGTTTCACCCTTCCTTATAACCCATCATTTTTAGTCTTTTATAATCAATGTGGGAGAGACACTCTCATACCAAACCTCTCAACAGTACTATACTCCCTCCGTTTTCAAATAATTAACCTTTTCAAGTTAAACACGTATTTTTAGGAGAGTCTCTTACACATTTTCTTAGGATAATAAAAACTATATAAAATATTGTAATTTTTTTAATAATCTCATACGTACTTATTAGTAAACGATTTATATTTTAGAACGGAGGGATTAAAATATTAAAAATTTAAATAATTTTTTGAATAATATATATTATACTTATTATTAATCAGTATGAGATTATCAAAAAAATTATTAAAAAATTAATATTTTATATTATTTTTATCACCTTAAAATACGTGTTTGAATAGTAAAAAATTAATTATTTGAAAACGGATGGAGTATATGTTTATAAACTAGAAGATTATAATGCAGAGTATATAATTTGGATTCACCATACAACTTACTCCAATATAACAATTCATATGCCAAGATTTATACCGCCAAATTACAGATAACATTAATATCTCATATTTGGACGGGAATTTATAAATACTCTTTTGGTTTTTGTTGAAGTCCAATTTGAACAGTTGATCGGAGGTCGTTTGAATATCATAAATTCAATTTAATACTCCGTAATACGAGAAGTCTCTTACTAACTTATATATAATTATATTAGTTTATACATATTGTCGATGTGTTACACTTTATCCTTTCACATTTCAACAGTTTCGACGGATTGTCGTCATTTTACCTTTTGAGTTTAACTCGTTCAACAGTTTCGACGGATTGTCGTCATTTCACCTTTTGAGTTTAACTCGTTCAAAGACTATCTAGTAAGATGTATACACAACGTAAAACCTTTGTGTTTTTTTTAGTGTAAATAAAAGGTTGGATCACGTCCTCAGAACTTGCCACCAAATGGTGGATTTCCTCGTCATAAAAAAAATGTTGTGAATGGCATTATACTATATATGTATATTACATAAATAAAGGATTTATATATGACAAAAAATCCTTTAATTAAGTAATATATATAAATCTGCACACATCAAATAAATATATCTTGAGATAGAATAGATTATGATTAGTACATATTGTAATTTTATTTTTAAGCTTGTGCTTTGGTTAATTCACTTTAAAGTTAAAAGAATATATAATGGATTTAACGGCTATTCAAACTTAAATCCACCGAATTGACTTGAAATTTTGCACGTGCTTTTGTATTTGAATTGGATAGTTCAAAACCGAATTAACATTCCAAATACAGTGGCGGATCCTGAAGCAGTTAGTTGAGAGGACGGAAAATTGACCTCTATTTTTTTTCAAAAAAATTATCAATATTTAAAGTTTTCGAGTTTAATTATAGTATTAAGTTGTGAAGTTTAACAAATGATAAGTACGATAGAAGTATATTAATTAGTAAATGATGTGAAAAATCATTTATATCGCTTCAGTTTTGAAACGTTTATAACTTTTTACTCAGGTATCGGATTTGAGCTTATAATATATCAAATCGAAGTTATCGACGAGACGAATATGTATATTAAATTTTATTTTTGATTGGGGGACGACTGCCACCTCTGGTCCTCAAAAGAATCCGCCCCTGATTACAATGGTAGTTTTGATTGCATGAATTATCGAATCGGGTTAAATTTGAACCGTTTTGGTCTCATTTAGCATATATGAAATCTACTACGGAGTATAATGTATCCTTGATATCCTTTTTTTTTCATCGAAAATAACACAACTCTAAAGTTTTAGATTAGCTTTTAAAAAAAATTTATTTTCCTTGTTTTTGGGCCCTTTAGAAGTCGACTAAAATAAAGTGGTTGAAACATATATAAACAACATATGGTCAAAAACTATTGAAATATCCACCCAATTCAAAGAAAACACTAATCCAACTCCAACTGCAAATCGGCATATATTATAATTATGATATATTTCTCCCCCTTTACTTTTTGGTCTGTTATTTTTCTCACCCCTTTTGAACTTCACAAAATGAGCCTACTTTGACTTCCGTTATAGGCCGGCCGGTGGTAAAAGTTTAAGAAAAGTACTCTTTATTTATTTATTTTAGAAAAGGCTAAATATCTACTACATATATGAACATATATAACCATGTTTGATAAATTGAAATGGGTATTTCTGATGCCCTAGTTCACATTGATATGGCTTGTCTACGACATTTATTGGACACGTCCTCGTTTCTTTTTTAACAGGAAAAAATTCGAGAAACCAAACAACATTGGTAAATCGAGAGACTGAAACATCGGTAACCGAAAGAAACAACACACAAACAACAACAAACCAACCAAACAAAAGAGGACAACGGACGGTTGTGAGATCAGACGCAGAGTGTGGTAGCAAAGTTCACAGGAGCTCAGTCGTGGAAGACACGGAGGGGAGAGGTGACACAGGCAAAGTCCTGAGGATCAACAGTGGAGACCTCAGATTTGGACTCGATCAGCAGCGAGCCACCAAGTCTCGATCACATATCCACGACCAAACCGCAACTGAAGGAGGCGAACCACGAGCGCATCAAAAAGATTACAATCTGGACGCTGATGGGAAAAAACCATCGCAATGAAGGCATTAAATATTAGTTTCTAAAACAAAATGAATAGTGGCGGATTGCGCCGATGAGTTAACGCTCTCAGGAATAAGGTCAACCCCAAACGGGACCTCAGATTTAGACACGTCCTCATTGATTTCACATATAAAACTCTTAATTCAAAACCGAATTTAAATTATAATTTAATATGATTTGACACCACCCTAACTAAATTGTTGCCTTAAAAAAAGAACATAAAAATCCATATTTCAATCCCACCATCAAATATTGACCACCCTTTAACTTACATAATTTGTAAAGTATGTGGTTTTTAAGAGTAATCCATTCATACAAAACCAAATCATTCCATATCCTTTTTCCTTATTTAGAGTCTAAAAATGAAAAACTTTTATTATATGAGTATGACTTAAATAAATCACTCTCAATATATTTCTTATTTAGACCAAATCACTTATATATTATAATATTTATTTGTTTTTAGTTGATCTTGTGAAAACTACGTACCCTCACACTATTATAAGCAAAGGAATGAAAGATCATATAACATAGATAGGTTATCTGACTTATCATCTCTTTCATCATCAACCAATTGATTTTGAGATGAAAGTTCACCGGTTTTATTGCACATGTCCGTTCGAGCCATTATCAATATGAGTCTTCTTATTACACTATTCGTTCGAGCCATTATCAATATGAGTCTTTTTACATACGTATAAGATTTTGAATATTAAAAAGAAAAACTAAAATCATTATAATTTTTCTTTAAAAAAAAATAATCTACCCTAAATTTAAATAGGTGTCTTTTTTTTTCCCTATTTATCTTGTATTTTGATCCATATTATTTGATTTAATTTTGAATAGATTACCTATTTTATGGCCTATAGATGGATTTGTGTATAGCTAAGAAAAGGGGGTACCGATAAATCCAAGAGCAAGGTGCGTGAGAACCTGCAAGTCTCGATAAAATGGACAGGAATACAAGAAAATACCCAGAGACGTACACTTCCCCTAATATAAAACGGCGTCGTATCCTAGGATGCCTGCCATGTTAATTCTTAGCTGTAAAAACTTGTACTCCATAATAAACTTATTAATGTGTTATTTTTACTTTTTACGGATTCCTCTTTTTTTTTTTCTTTTTTTTTTAAAAAAAAATTTTCCCTTTCTGTTCCTTTTGAACCTAACCGTCCATGCAAATTGCAAAAGGTGACAAGTTTGGGAGGAGTAGAATTTCACTGTGCCAATCCACTGTCTGCTGATCTGTTCATCTTATCCTCGCCTCTTCACAGACCAAATTACCCCTCAATATTACCCATTTTTCCCATAAACTAAAAATTAAAATTTTGAGTTAGTTTGATTTCGGATAATATCTATTTGGGTTTGATCAATATCGGGTAAATCGATCTAGTCAGTTTTGGGTATACTGTGTGTTTTGGTCAGGTCAATTTAGGTCAAAATGAATTCAGGATTTGGACTGAATCGGATTGGATGAGGTTAAATCGGGTCTGATTTAATTTTATTAGATAAAGATTATTATTATTTTTTGTTATTTTAATTTTTTACTACCTCCGTTTCCTTTTAATTGACTTTTTACTATTCATACACGTTTTTTAAGGTGTGAAAAACTATATAAAATAATAATTTTTTAAAATATTTTTTTCGATAATCTCATACTTATTGATGATTTGTATAATATTATTAAAATATTAATATTTAATATAGTTTTGATCGTTCTAAAACTACGTGCATAACTTGAAAAAGTCACTTAAAAGGAAACGAAGGAAGTACTATTTAGAATGAATTAATTGTATTATGTTTCGTTGTATCATTTATATTTGATTAACGTTATTGATTTGCTTTAAAATGATAAAATTACAGTGATCAAGATGAGTTGATTTTTGTTTGAATTTGATGTAAGTTGGGTATTGTTAGAACCCTACTCGTCTTGTTCGGACCGAATACGAGGAGGGTTCTATTTTGTTCATTGTATTTTAATAGATGGTTTGTAAAAAAAAAGATCAATTTTTAAAAATTGGTTTGTGATAAATAATTAACCCTTTTTCTTTTTTATTCACTTCAACTCATTAGATCAACTAATGATTGATAATGCCCCAGTCGGGGCGGACAATGGTGTGGAACAAAGAGGGTGATAAGAAGATCTTGGGTTTTATGTCTGTCTTCGCCCATTTCTTTGAGTGAAAATCCAAGTTTTTTCTTGTTTCCTGACAGTAGGTCGAGCTGATCGGTACAAGTCGATTTACCTGATACGTGGCTTTTGCTGGTTGGGTCATAATCGAGATTTACCACCGAAGGTGGGTTCCTCGATCGTCATAAAAATAAAATAAAATAAATAATGATTGATAATGATAGATCAAGACTACACAGCCTACACTTATGTATCTTAACTAATAATTGATATGAAATTTGTCAAAAAAAAAAACCTTACTGATGACAAACTTAACCGTGAATATCTTTTTCCAAGGATCAGCCCATATAGAAATCATTCAAAATTTTGCTGAATTTGGGAATAAATTGAATCAAAATTACTTAATTATGCAAAAATATCAAAACATACTCCCTCCATTCGGAAAAACATATTGTTTATTATTTACGTACACTTTTTTAGGATGATAAAAAAATATAATAAATATTTATTTTATTATTATTTTTTAAACAATTTTATACTTATTAACAATAACAATAAAATTGTTAAAAAAAAACAAAAATTAGATATTTTATATTATTTTTATCATAAAAAAACGTACATAAATATTAAACTACATGTAGAATATTACTGAGTAAAAACTTAAACTTAAATCACGATGTAACGTCTTCATCCATCCTTGTAAGTTACTCCGTATCTTGTAAACATTAAAACCGAGACTTGTCAAATTCAACTAATTAATTTTCAATCACTCTGTCTGAAATTGGTTTTTTTTTTTTTTTTTTACCAACTAGTTAATTTTAACAGCAGTAATTGTTTTGAATTTTCACTAGTTTGACTAGAAATTTACACAGTAGTAGTAGTTGATATCAATGTGTGGTAAATTAGTGATAAGTAAAAGGGCATTTTGGTCATCTCGGCATGAAGAAAGGGAAGTAACAAAGAGAACTCCAAGAGTATCTTGGGAGTCACGTGAGCGGCAACGCGTCGTTCTAGGTCAAAAATAAAAATCAAGGGTGCTGAGTTGGCATCTCCCGGCAGGGTAATCACCGCGGGACCCACCCCCACAACGAAATGTCACACGTGGCAAAATCTGTCACGCTCTCTCTGTATGCGGCGTTCCGTCCCACCCCCGCCTTGAGTGGCCGAGTGAGAGTGGGTGACTTTTCCTCATTCTTCCTCCATCACCGCCCGGTGATTCTATCACCCTCTTCTTAATTTCCTTTCTTTAAAAAGTAAAAAAAGGTGCAGATGAACAAATTATTTTTTTTAACCCAATAAAACAAATAGTGAAAGGCTGTTTCCAACCCCAACTAATTAAATTTTAAAAATTAAAACCATTGTCTTTGTATTGTATTTACATATTCATATTTATGTTCATATTCATACTCCCATAAAAATGATGTTTATTCTTTTCATCTTCCCCTCTAAATTCATTCAATAAAACTATCGGTGGGACCTTAATCACAACTTAGTCCAAATGGTGATAGTTCATGTTCAACATTAAGATATTCAATTTCAAATTCTTGTGAAAATTAATTAGCGAGTGAAATGTTTTTTTTTAATCAATTATATATAGTACACAATTTAGATACTCCCTCCGTTCGGCAAAACATGTCGTTTAATATTTATGCACGCTTTTTTAGAATGATAAAAACTATATAAAATATTTATTTTTTGATAAAAATTTTTTTGATAAGTTTGTACTTATTAATAATAACTACGAAATTGTTAAAAAAATTATTTAAAAACTAGATAGTTTATATAGTTTTTATCCCCTAAAAAAGCGTGCGGGAATAGTAAAGTAACGTATTTTGCCGAACGGAGGGAGTATAAATTATTGAGGACTCATAATTACTTTAATTAATCAAATCGAACCAAGACAAAAAAATTAACTCTCTCCGCCTCAAAATATAGATTGTTTGACTTTTTACACGTTTTTTTTAAGAGATAAAAACTAAATAAAATATTATTTTTTAATTATTTTTAATTATTTTTAAATCCTTAAAAAACGTACAAAAAAATCAAATAACCTATAGTTTGAGGTGGAAGGAGTATAAAATTTCACTTTTCTCCAAATGGATCCATAATTTCTTAGGTGTAAAAATAAAATTGTCAATGTTACTCTATATCAAATAAATCAACCAATCATCAATATACATCACCTACTAAAAAAATGTATGCTAAAATCATTGTATAGTGTCCAATGTGGCATTTGTGGTTGTTTCAAAGAAAAAATTATCGCCGATAAAATTATTAAAATAATAAAAATATTTGTACACAAGCCTTATAGTGTATCATGTTAACAAATTCGGACCATTGAATTTAAGAAGATAAAAAAGTAAGATTACAAATAACTTTTGATTATTCGGTGGTATTGAACGATTATTTATTATAATAACATTTATATTTTTTACTCTTTGTACAAACAAATAATCAGGAGCAAATAGACGGATAATTTTTGTGTACACGATAAAGCTTGTGTAGATGGATTATACTATAATTTTTTTTATATATAAATTTGTTTAAACAATTTCCATTCTTAATATTTTTTTATTAGTCTAGTTCAGTCGACTCAATCACTCTATATCTAAATCGAGTAATGTATAATTTATTTAAGGGTTGACCTTCTCACTCACAAATAAATAACACTAGGACGGATATTTTAGTGTAGTTTGAAAAGAAAAAAATAATGAGTATTACTCCCTCCGATCCAAAAAGGATGTCGTTTGACTTTTTAACACGTATTTTAAGGAGCTAAAAACTATATAATATATCAACTTTTTTTAAATTATTTTTTTACAACTTAATATTTGTTGGTAATAAGTATTAGATGATAAAAAAATAAAAATAAAAAAGTTAATATATTATATAGTTTTTAGCTCCTTAAAATACGTGTTAAAAAGTCAAACGACAATCTTTTTGGATCGGAGGTAGTATTAAAATGAGATTGCAAGTAAAATGAATGAGATGGATAGATATATAAGGGATGATTAGAGAGGAGTTGCCTTAAAAACATCCAATTGGAAAAGAGAGTGTCGAAACCCCAAAAAAAGGACTAGTTTCAGAAGCAGTGTGGCCCACTCCCTCCTCCCTTTCCTTTTCAAACAAACTCCTTCCAAATACTTGAATCTCCACCCCCACCCCCACCCACGCCTTCAACCCTCCCCCCAATCTCCCCCAAATCCCCCCTCTCCCACAACCCCCCCACCGCCGGCGCCCATGGACGACTTCACGCTCCTTTGCCCCGTCAAGTACACCGAGCACCGTACCACCATCCGAAAGCACTCCTCCTCCGCCTCTGCTACGGCGATCCCCCGCACTCCCAGGTCTGTCCGAATCTCCGTCCTCGACGACGACGCCACCGACTCCTCCAGCGACGAGGAGAGCGAGATCTTCGGCCGCCACCGCCACAAGCGCTTCTTCACCGACATCCTCATCGACCACCGCCCCGCCGCCGCCGTCAAGCCCGCCGTCGCCGCCGTGAGGCCGCCGCCTTGCCGGAAGATGAAGCGGGATGCTGCTCCGGCTGCTGGCGGGAGGAAGTTCCGCGGCGTGCGTCGGCGGCCGTGGGGGAAGTGGGCGGCGGAGATCCGTGATCCGGCGCGGCGCGTCCGCCTCTGGCTTGGCACCTATGACACCGCTGAGGAGGCTGCTAGGGTGTACGATAACGCTGCTGTCAAGCTCCGTGGCCCTGACGCCGTCACCAACTTCACCGTCCCGACGCCGCCGTCGCCGTCCCCGGAGCCTCAGCTCTCGCCTACCTCCGTGCTCCTCTCCCGCAGCAGCGCCCCGTCTTGCTCGGAGGAGTCCGAACCGGGTTCGCGGTCTACTCCTTCCGAAAGCAAACCCGGTTCGGAGTGCGAGGAATCAACGTCCTCGGCTGAGTGCTTGCCGGCGACTGAGGATCAATTCGCCTTGATGGAGGACTTCTTCAACTTCAGCCCGCCGGAGCCGTTGCTGTTCGGCGACGATGATTCCGCCACGACCGGGGCGCCGTTTCTCACGCCCGATCAATACGGGATGTTCGGTGATGAGGACTGCTTGGCGGAAATGCAAGTCGATACGACGACGTTTGGTATCGATTTCTCATCGGGCCTTCAAGTCGACGATTTTTTCCCGGATTTTGGTGACGTGTTCACATCGGAGCCCCTTCTAGTGTGAAAATCTGATTTGAATTTTTTTTTTCCTGAAAAAAAAAAGATATTAAAATAAATGTCTCAGCCGATGATCGGCAAATTTTGTACCGGCGGGAGGAGTTGTCAAGAGGGAGTGATAGAGATAGTAATAGTTTTATGTTTTTCCTTTTTTTTTTTTTCATTTTTACTTCTAAAATTTATAATTTAATTTTAGAGAGCCTTTTGTGGTAGAATAATTATGGGCGGTAACCTTTTTTCTGGAGTGTATGATAATATGATTTAAGTTAAAAGTGGAGGAAATGGAAAAATACAGCTTTTGTCTTATTATTATTTCCTTTCTTATATTGTCCTTTTTAGGTATTTGTTTAAAATTTATTTTCACATTTTGGTAATTAATTACTTTGTACGTTTTTTTTTTTGTCTGATTTAATTCGATTCAACCGCTCTATTTATCAATCGAATATTATATGACTCATTTAAAATATTAACTCTTCCGTTCTATATCTGAATGTTGATCACTTGATATATGTGTGTTTATGAGTAAATTAGTGAGGTAAACGTTGTATGATTACTTGTTTTTATGATTTATTGTATATTGTATGGAGTAGTTTTTTAAGCGTAGTGTTTAGTCTTAGAAAATAAAAATAATAAAATTAGGAGTCTATAAATATATATATTAATGAAAAATATATAAGTTATAAAATGAAATTGTAAAGTGTGTGTGCGTGTGTGGAAATAGTGCACGTACTGATCTAACAAATCTATCACCATAATAAAATACAATATATGAGGAATATAAGTTAAGGTTTGTGAGTTTGCCTAATTCGAATATTCATCGGTTTCTTAGCTTCATATTTCTCTTCAAAACTAATACGTACTGTAATATTTATGCATTTTGGAAACTTTTTTCCGGCCTATTTATAATTTTGAAAATAAAATCTGATGATAATAAAATTATAAATATATATATATATATATATATATATATGTGTAACCTCCGTCTCACAATTCATGTATTATTTTGACTTTTGTCATACTTTTTTAATAAAATAAAAACACTATAAATAACTATAAAAAATTATTTTTTTAATTAAAAATAATATTTTATATAATTTTTAACTCATTAAAAAAACCTATTGAAAAATAAAGTGATATAAATTCTGAGTCGGAGTTAGTACTACTAAAACTAATATGCATGGTGACCCAAGTCAAATTCAAACTTTATTTGATACGAAAATATTGCAAGTGTTCACTTCTAATAGTGAACTAAAAAGTTCTTTTTTCTTTCCAGATCAATTGTGCCCCAATTTTAGTTTTTAATAATAAGAAAAATAAAATAAAATTGGCCTATTCATGTACATGATTTCAACCATATATTGATTTTATGCTTGTACTCCGTATTATTTATAAACAAGTGAGCGATTATTGACCCCAAAAAAAAGGCAAGTGTACTGAACCTTAATAATTGCACATATACCTCTTAATCAAATGTTGTGACTTGTGACTTGACATGCAGTGGTTAGATATACCGCAAATCTACAGTACGGTAATACGGTAATGAACGTTCAAATCGACGTGGTGCCACTTCCAAATCGACTTGAAAGTAGAGACAGAAAATCAAAGGTAAATCAGGATTTAGGCCACCACGTTCATATCGAGGTGGTGTCCTAAACTCTGATTTGCAGTGTATTTAGTTTTCGCGAGAAAGAGAAAGAGATAATTGGGATTTCTGATAATTTCCCATTACAAGTAATATGTAAAATGTTAGTCAAGAAATTTCCCGAGAGATTATGTAATATTTTCCCTAACAACATTCGATCCGACATTACTAGTCCGATTCGGACTGACCCGATCATTCACTTGACATCGAGTAACATCAACAACTTATCCACTAATAACGTTCAATCTAACGTTTTGTACAACGTCTTTTTCGATATTGATTAGATGCGTGGAGTTACGGTATATACATAGTAACACCCTTACCTTTCTCTAAACTCTCAATCTATCCCCATCTTTAGTCTTTTATGATCAAGAGCTTCTAAAACTCTAACCCTATGAAGGTCATGCCAAATTAATGGTAGTTGTGAATTGAAGTGGGTTCAGTCCAAGTTAGTAAGCAGTGTTTGCACGTGGAACAAAATTTTATATAGTGAAACATTTACATTTAAGAAATAAGGAAAATACAATTATATAGAAAATAAAAAAGGAAGAGAGATTAAGGGGGAGGAGTGGGATTTTGTTAATAAATTAAAAAATTAAAAAAAAATAAAATCAGAGGCGGTGTGGGCGCAATTCGCGGTTTTGTCCGTTTGACCAATCTACCCTGTGGTTGGCCTTTTTGTCACTTCCATTTTCCCTTTTATTTTTTTCACACTATAAAGTGTGTTTAGTTCGGCCTTTATTATTTGTTGATGATCGACAAGAAATTTTTTTTAAGAAAAGTTTATTTGCGTTCATAACTACAGTAATTTAGTTATACCACTAATTAGGACAGCAATAACTAACTAGAAGCTTGCACAAGCAACGTGTTTGATAGTGATAGTATTTTTTTTAACTAGAAAGAATTCAAATAACCAAACAACCTTGTTAATCCGAGGGATAGAAACATCGTTAATCGGAAGAAGCGAAAGAAAGAAAATAGAGACAATAACAAACCGGTCAAACAAAATAGAAACAAATAAAAGTGAACAATAGAAGGTTTTGAGATCAGGCGCAAAGCGTGGTAGTAAAGTTCGCATGAACTCAGTCGTGGAAGTGACATAGGGGAGATGTGACACAAGTAAGGTCCTGGGAACAACAGTGAAGACTTGTGTTTGATAGTGATAGTTGAAAGCTAAACACTATCATATCAAAAACTTTTAACAATATAAATTTTTTAAATGGGATGTATTTATTTATTTATTTATTTATTTTGTGTTGAAGACAAACTTTGTAGTTACTTAATACATTGTAAGTGTTTATGTAAAACAAAAGTCAAATAGTTAGGAGAACGAGAAACGACAATACATGATAAGTATCCGTCGAGATCTAACATTCTTCTTACTTTACTCTCACATTTAATTTTATTTTTTATCTCGTCATTGAAATTGTAGGTCAATAGAGGGGATATTGCCTTGGTTAGGAATAAAACTTATATAGTAAATTATGTAATAGTGACCAGTGAGTTACTCCTTTTACCGTCAATCGATTTTATAATATGATCTCCCTGATCATATATACATCATACGTGTATATGCACCCTTACTAATAGCTTCAGTCTTTTTCTCTACTTAACCCGATTAATTTTTTTTTTTTTAATATGGCATGTAAGGCTTAATTGAGAAAATTCACGTGTTTTGGTTTTTTACCATATAGAAATTCAGTATATATACTTTATAATAAAATTGTGTAAACCTCACATGTAAAAGGTAATTAACTCACAATAATTGTTTTCACTCTCTATTTTATTTAATCAAATATATATATCGATCATAAGCTAATTAAGTTTTATCACACACTCAAATGTACGGAGTAATTCACAACGGCAAACTAAAACACTACCTCGATCATAATAAGATCGATATATCAATCTTTAGAGAAATCTACAAAAATATGGTAAGAGTATCAATTATCATCTACCTGACGAATACATCAATAGAAACAAAACCATTTGTCCCCCAACCATCACCCAATTCAACTCCACAAAAACGTGCAATAAACACTCACAGTAGGTTTCTATCAAATTTCTCCCAGCAAGTTCTTAAACCATTCTAAGAATCATGTTGGATTTGAATTCTCACTCAACCAATTAGCGATTGAGACATTGAATATAATTGTCGGAAGCAACGGCTTAGAAGAGGACCAATTCATTTTCATGAAGGGTTTTACTGAAGTTCGTTGTCACTCGTGATCGGGGTCGTGTGCAGGGGTGGAGGGAGGGGGGCATGAGATGGCTCAAACCCCCTGGGTCGGGGGAAACGTAAAAAAAAATGTATTTTTTTATAATTATTGATAATTTAAGGGTTAAAAAAAAAGGTTAAAAAGAGTATTTAGTAAGTGTGTTTAACTTAGTTGGTATGAGATGAAAACTTGAATGATGAAGTTTTGAGTTCGAATCCTTATAGCTTGATTTTATAGATTTTTTTCCTTTTTAGCTTTTTAAATTCACAATAGCTATTTAAATAATATATTTAATATGTTTTCTACTATATTATTTACAATTTTTTTTATCTCATATATATATTTAAAAAAATCCCGATAATATAATTCAGCAACCCCTCGATTTTTTTTCCAACTCCGCCCCTGGTCACGTGTGCGATCGCACATACGCTAGTAGGTAAATACATAAGCTGACTGAAATTTCATTCCAAAACTAATTGATAATAAGAGTATATGTTAGGATTTGTTTATCTCAATTTTTAACGTGAAATTTTTTTTCCAACTCCGCCCCTGGTCACGTGTGCGATCGTACATACGCTAGTAGCTAAATATATAAGCTGACTGAAATTTCATTCCAAAACTAATTGATAATAAGAGTATACTAGTACAGTACCCGCGCCATGGCGCGATTTTGTAAAAAAATATAAAAAAATTAATATTATAAAATATTAATAAAAGTTAGGATAAAAATCATAAAAATAATTACCATAAAAGTATCACGGAAATAATTTTATATATTTTAAAAAAAAACTCATTTAAATTAGCATATATAAAAATTTATAGAAATTTTAAATCACTCTTATTGGTTAGAAAAATAATAAAAACATTGTAACTTTTAAAAAAAAATATATCATTGTAAATTTGGTATTAAGAATATATATGGATAGTTAGTAAATGTGTTAAAAATAAAAGAAAAAAACTAATTTAAAGAGATAAATGAAAGAAGAAGAAATAATTAAAGGAAAAATATTTAATTGGTTTAAATAGCTAATTAAAAACACGGCACGTGATATTGTGTAAATAATATTATGTTAATAATGTGTAAATAATATTAGATATTATGAGATGATATTGGTTTAAATAGCTAATTAAAAACACGGCACGTGAGATTGGTTAAAAATATATTATGAGATGATATTATGTTAATAATGTGTAAATAATATTAGATAGTTTAATTACCTTAATTAAATGATATTGTGTAAATAATACCTTACACAAATAACTTTGCGTGAGGGGACGACACGTAGCATAGATGCTTTGGTTTTAATTAATATATAGATGTTAGGATTTGTTTATCTCAGTTTTTAACGTGAAACTCTTTTTAATCTCTACATATCTCTCAACAAGCTTATTGACACGGTCTAGCGGCTCGACGTTGAACGATCCCGGTCCTCATGGATCGATCTTAATGGTAGATATTACAATGTAGGAGGAGTATGGTGAGCTAATAATACGAAGTGCAGGGTTGTGTATGGGCATGGCCCTAACACACCACCCTCTCTAAATCATTTGCTTTTTGTTGAATTTTTTTTTTTTTGGGGGGTGGGGGGTCTCTTGTTTTTCTACATTATCTTCTCTTCCTACTTCGGCATGCCTGTTTTTTTATATCTTAAAACGGTAAATCATGACTTATATGTTAAATTATTTAGTAGTACAAGTTTTTTAAAAAATTAAATGATTACTTCTTGCAAAATTTCGTGCCATTAGCTTTCAAAACATGACCCTCCTGATGGACAAACCCGAACCCCACCCGAAAATTTTTAATCCGAAACTGACTCGACTCGACCAGCTATTTAGCTAAAGAATAAGTTAATTACAGCCGAATCAATCGATGTTTTGACCTACATTCAACCCGACCCATAATCGACATGAGTACATTATGTCTTTCTTTCTTGAAATTGTGAGGTGTGCCCTTGGATGCTGGTAAAATAAACAAAAACAAGAGATGTCACATGGATTTGCAGTAAACGTGACACTCAACAACAATGATGGTCAAATGTAATACTATTGGATTGGGCCCAGGTCAAACAATGGGCCATTGAGACATAATGGGCCTGGTGGGCTATCAAAAGCCAATTGCGATCACCACTTGGAATGATCAGGCAACAACTTGCAATTGAACTCAAGAGGAGCAACAGCAGGTTTGGTGGACTTCATTCCTGCTTCAGCAATTATGAGATCCAATGCGAACTTCCTCTGAGACAATATAATAGCCTGAGATTCATCAAAAACTTCAAGACCCAAAAAATAACTCAAGGACCCAAGATCCTTGATTCGAAACTGATCATGTAGAAAAAAACTTGAGATCACCAATCTCCCTTTCATCATTCCTTGTGATCAACACATCATCAACATAAACTGCAACCAGCACTAGAGAGGTGTTCGTCTGTTTGATGAATAAGGAATAATCATTTTTCGAATAATGATATCCTTTCATTGTCGAGGTGGTAGTATACAACGCTTTTATACATGGGGACTTGTATGAGGATGTGTATATGAAGCTTTTCTTAATCTGAGTAAAGAAACTAGTGAAACTATCAGATCCCTGCACAATCATAGCTAAATCTTTCTGAAGCTAAAACAATCTCGCTCCATTCGACTGCCCGAACCTTTCCTACAGATCATCCCAGTGCTCTTTCGCAGTATCAAAATACAACACACTTTCTCCAGTGTCTTTTTCCAGCGCATTCAAGAGCCACGAGATAACCATGTCATTGCACCTGTTCCAGGCCATGACTCTCTGCTCATCATTGACAGGTCTAATAAGCGATCCATCAAGAAAACTGACTTTGTTTTTGGCGGAAATCGTTATATGCATCGCACGCCTCCAAGATGCAAAACCGACTTCATTGAACACCTTTAAGACAAGGATCATACCTGGATTGTCCGACGCATGAACATAAAGCGGATCTAAAATATTCAACACAACTCTCGTATTCTCGACACTAAGATCTCGATTCATCAAGAAAGAAGTTTCAAGAAAACAGAGAAAATCAAGAATCTGAAATGAGGCAAAAATTGTTTTGATACCATGTAAATCTAGCGGATCATCAAGAACACAAAAATGAGGCAAAAACCTGGTCTGCTTACTTACATGACTAAAAAGTTGAGAAACCGAAGATTCGAATGGTAGTTTTAGGGTGATAATATTTACACTCATAAATTTTACTATATGCACCACACCTACGCCTCTTGAATCACACCTCTGCTCCTCTTGAGTCACACACCTGCCCCTCAAGAGGCGCAGGGTATTTTAATGTAAAATACCCTGCGCCTCTTGAGGGGCAGGTGTGTGACTCAAGAGGAGCAGAGTGTATTTTAAAAAAAGATATAAAAAGTGAGATATATGGTGTAAATAGTAAATTTTGTGGTGTAAATAACATTCACTTAGTTTTATTTTGTATAGTTTTTCTACATCTCAATCTATCTTTTAAGTTTTTGTGACTTGATAATGAACCAAGCCCATTAAATATACACGGCCCAATAGTAGATTGCAACCGCGCCTATAGAATAAAAATTGAGATAACTTAAAACTCAACCCTAAACCTAACGGGGAAAAACCTCAAACCTCAATCTCTCTCTATGGCGAAGAAGCAGCAACGGTCTTCCAAAGCCGCCGGCGATGGCGCTGTCGGCGTTTCCGTCTCCGCCGATGTCAAATCCCTAATACATGACCACTCAGTCTTCTTCGATACACTAGTGGAGCTGATTCCGGCCAAGTTCTATCTCCCGACCGACAACCAGGAGAAGGTCTGGTTCCAGGGACTTTCCAAGGCGGCCAAGTCAAAAGCTAAGAAGAAAACCGTCGAGAACACCAAGAAGGCTCGCCGCGACCGTCTCGATCCCGTCAAGTCCGCCAAAACCACGCTTGATTTGCTCAAGGAGTCCGTGGAGAAGGAGAAATCCGGGAACGATTTGCCGGCCGCCGCCGAGAATGGAGGCAGTGGCGGCGATGGCGTCACCTACGAGGAGTTGAGGCAAAGGCTGCGGAGGAAGATAGAGGAATTGAGAGCCGGTCGCGGCGGCTCCGAGAACGACGTAGAGAGGAGAGAGGAGAAGGAGCAGGAGAGGAAGCGAAAGCGGGAGGAGTGGAGTAAGCGTAGGGATGAGAGGAATGAGAAGAAGGAAAAGGACGAGGCGATTGAGAAGGAAGTATCCGCTGCAGCACAGGGGATCGAATTCGGGAAGGTGAAACTCGGGGACGATGATTGGGAGTTGGACAGGAAGAAGAACAAGAAGAGAACGAAGGTGGAGGAGTTGGAGAGAGCTCGGAGGCTGGAGGAGGCCAAGAAGGATCCGGAGAAGGGCAAGTTGGTGGCGGAGAAGCATTCATGGGAGGCGGCAACGAGCAGGGCGATGGGGGTCAAGGTGCACGATAACCCTAAGCTGCTGAAGGAGAGTATACAGAAGGATAAGAGGAAGCACAAGAAGAGTGTGGACAAATGGAAAGATAGGGTCAAGACTACAGAGGGTTTGAAGAAGGAGAAGCAAGATAAGAGGAAAGGGAATATCCAGTCCCAGATTGAGAAAAAGAAGATGAAGAAGATTCAGAGGAGGGAGAAAAAGCTCATGAAGAGGCCTGGCTTCGAAGGTCGCAAGGATGGCTATATCAATGGCGCCGATTGAGGTCCACTCTACACTTTATTACAGTGTTAGTTTTGTTTTTTGTTTGAGAAAAATTATCTGTTATGTAATGCTCCCATTTGCACTGGGTTGAATGAATGATCAAGTTGGAAAATTTCTCTTATCTATGATGATTGGAGGCTTTAAGCTTAGGTCAGATCTTTGCCGCCTATAGGGATTATTTTTTGTGTATGTTATGCACTATTCTTATTCAATGAACACATGGTATTCCAAGAGGCATACTTGGTTTTCTATTGTACCCAAAAATGGGGCTTCAGCCTAAGGAACACAAATGTTGGTAAAGGTGTGTCCTTGAGTCAGATGTTGGTAAATGTATGTCCATGGGTCTCTGATATTGATGCTTCCTGAAGGGCAAATTCTGTTGTAGTTCAGTGTTTTCTGGATTCAAAGTCCTCCTGTATAAGGTGATTTTATTTGTTCGAATGTGGCCTGACAGTTTCATTCTTGTGGGCTTTCTCCATCCCCTGGAAACCTCATTCAAAACATGTAATAATACTTCTTCTCATGACTTATGATTAGGCTCGCATTCAGAATTATTATTATTGATTCCATTCAAAATTATTATGTATAATATAGTACTACCATCTACCTTGCTAGCTAGCGTTGAAACTCTCATCAGTTGAATTTCTAGTTGGGTCAGAGTCTTTCTATTCACAAAAATGGGTTTTGGAAGGTTGAACATGTGGGAACTTCCCTTCACAGAAGCAGTATATTATGATGACATTTGGATTTCGTCACTAATTACAGCACCCTCCTTCATGGTAAGCACTCTCGATGAGTTTCTCTTCATCCTCCTTTCTTTGAGTTCCAACATCCTTTTTTTTTTTTGATTTAGTTGCAGTTGTTTCCTGAATTGGATTTTGTTTTTATTTCAAATTGCATGTTCGGGAAGCATGGTTGGGGCATGATTACAACATCCTAGCTCCTTGTTGGTATAGCAACCTGGATGAGTTTCTCTTCATCCTCCTTTCGTTGAGTTCGAGCACCCTAATTCTTTGTACGTTTCTTAATTTACATGTAGCTGTTTCCTGAATTAAATTTGATTTTTACTTTGAATTGCATGTTCTTCAATGCTTCGAGCCTCCAATCTCTCTCTCAATTTCATAAGTGCTTCCACTTTATTGATGTCTTACCATCACTCCCATACTCATAACTCATGTGTACATGTGGTAGAATTGTTGAAATGGTCTCATTTGAATTTTGCTCTAGAGGAGCAGCAGTGGGTTCTCTAGAGTGTGATTCTATTTATAGAGGAGTTTTAGGTCTTTTTATTTTATCCGTAATTGTAGATTACTACTGAACCACAAAAGTGATGCTTGACATTCAACCTTGTATTGTAATCAGGCAACCACCATTCATATTATCTTGGATTTACTTTTTCTCCTTGAATTATGTAGTATGCAAGTCTAGGAGATGGAAAAGTATTGTGTTGATGAGTTTGTTTTGTTATGTTTAAAGTTTGACATTGCTGATCTTTATAAAAGACCCATCCTGAAAATTCAGGGGTGTTGGACTAGGCAGGTAAAGAACATTATTACAAAGAATGAGCTTCTTTAGATAAAAGTGTATTTGCTTATAATTGCTTGTAGTTGTAAATAACAAGAAATCTGAAATCATGGTAAAAGGGACTAATAAATTTATCCACTACCACCTTTTGAAATAACTCAAAGAAGCTCCAAAAATATGCTTGTTGTCACCTTTCAATATATGCAACTCGGAAATGCTGTCATGGATTTATATTTCTAGAAACATTTGGCTCTTTCTTTTTGTTTGATTTTCTCTATCCCTTTTTCTATATTGTGGTTCAATTTTTTTCCTTCCTATAAAAGCAACATTGTGATATCTATTGGGGATCTAAATTCACCAAATGAGGCTTCTCGCTGATGCAGGTCACTGATAGTGAACCACTTCTTCACCCAAACCAACGGACTTTGGAGTTTGCTTCATTTTCCGATAGGAAGGAAGCGATAGCAAGAGAGAATAGGGTTTTTTTCTTCATCTAAGAAGCTTAGCTGATAAGCTCTATTTGTGAGAAGATAGTATTGATGAGCAAGAAAGAAGATATGAAAAATCGCGGTTTTCTCCGGACAAGTTTGCTGAAACCCCAGACGCTCAAACTACCTGCTCTCTGAAGAGGTTGATCCCATATGCTATGGACCAGTCGCCAGTCCCAGGTTCACATTAGGTAGCGCAGTAGTGATGGTGGCATTCCTCTTGGCCTACAAACTCATGTTCATATGAAGATGAGAGGTCATGAGCAAGTGAGTTACTTAACCTCTTAGAATAGTTATGGATCACCTAAGCACATATAAGTTTCTCCTGGCGACTTCCTTCTGCAACAAAGTAAATGACATTACGCATTGCTGTTTTCGCTTCATTCGTATTTTTCATAGTCTCCTGTCTGAAATAGTTTGTTCGTTGTGTCAAATTTGGATTCGGAATGTTGTTTATACCCAAAGGTGTCTGAAATACTTGACAACCATGAACTCCTTACTAATGGAAGTCAGACATCAAGTCTACTGTCCTTAACATCCATAATGTAGCCCTTAGTTCCTTTCATCAAAGAGTTACTTTGCTAGCAAGTATGAGTTCGAGCCTACACTTGTACATTGTAGAAAGGACGCCATGGAAGCTGTTTGGGACACTTGCTAAAATGATACAAATCCATTCGACAGAGCTCCTTAAAGCACGCATAGGGTTTACTGATGTGTCCGCGTCTAGATCACCAGGAAGATTGAAGGCCATTGCATATTGGTCTTGCACCTGTTTTTTCAGTTGAATTCAGAGGCTTGATGACCATTTTCAATTGAGGTGCTTTGATTATTTGAAAATTTTCGCCTTTTGAATGGCGAGCCTTCAGGGTTTCGAGTATCCAATAGGCATATGGACAGGGCTTCATACACAAGTGATTTTGAATTTGATAGCATATGGACAATGTGAGTTGTTTATGTCATTATTTATTGAATTGAATTTGGTATTATTTGGTGCAATATCCCCTTAAAACAGGGAAACAAAAGACACACAAGTATCACAATCAGTGTGGTCTTCCTAAAATGTTCAAATGTGCTGAATACAGACCCGTCATTCGATTACAGGCCACTGGCCAGGCTACTTCCTGACAAGCAGCTTCGTCGAATCCAGCCAAACATTATAACTTTTGTCGGATATTTCTCTTGGGCGAATAGCTGAAAACAAAGTTCCAGTGTTAGGGCTGATCTTTATACCTCCTTTAAGCCATCACCAAACTCCTTAAATGGCAACTGTTGCTCGCAGCTTCATCAAAAGGGTATCTGCATAGATTATGCAGTGCAAGTATGCAATTCACCACATACTACACTCTAAACTATTAAAGAATCAACAAAGCCGACAAAAAAAGAAGCCATAAAAGCAGAGTCCAAATCGTTTGTTCCGTATTTGTCCACTTTCTCTGTCCCTCCTCACAAACTTTTTTATTTTGTGTACTAAATTTTGGTCCTTGATCTTAAGATCAATGCACTCAAGCAACTGAAAATACACCAAGACTGGTCAACATGGGAAAGTACAACATGAAGGCATCAAAGTATACATTAAAAGAGGAAAATACGAGCAATCACCTGAATACACCACAAGATATAGCAGGGAAAGCAATGTAATATCGACACCTAAAGGCTTATGAGGGAGTCCAAATCTGAGGCGTTCGCAGTTGTTCTCCAGGAGTCATTCTTGTGTTGTTTCTCCGGTTGGTGACCACTTCTAATATCCCCGCAGTTCTCTAGCTTTCCGATGGTGTTTTGTGTTGATAGCTTCTTTTTTCTTTGTTGATTGGTTGTTTTTTATGAAGGTTTGTCTATCTACCGGTTTTTCCGGTCTCTTAGTACATAAAATTTGGTTTGCCTATCTACTGGTTTTTCCGGTCTCTTAGTACATAAAATTTGGTTTTCTGGTGTACTGAATCCTTACCCCTATAAAAGAGGAAAGCAATGAACTGAATTACAAACAGATGCAAAAATACAAAAATTACATCATGAATTAAATACAAAAATTACAATTTTTATTTATTGAATTTGAAATTTGTACTAAATCTTATTAATCAAATCTTTTTCTTTTCCGTTTAATTGGGAAATATTTTTTTTTTCCATTTCCTAATTGGTAAAGATTTCCTAATTTATTCTCCCCATAATTTAATTTTCCATTTTCCCTAACCTGTATTCCTCTAGAGTTCATGAATTTGAAGGAGTTATCGAAACGTTTAAATTTAATTTTCCTATTTTTAATTGATTTCACTTTATAAACTTTCTATCATTGATCAATTTGAAGGAGTTGTCGAAAATTGAAATAAAAAGGATGGGTGATATAGCCTAATAAGAAGTACCTATCCGGCTATCCCTATGCGATTACATTTGTTCATGGTCGACGGCAAATAACAAATGTAACAAGTTACCAAGATGGGCTATCTACTAATGTAACAAGGAACACGCAAGGAAGAGAAGGCAAAATTCAAAATGGTGTAAACTACGGCTATCTACAAAATTAATATGGATAACTCGGTAAAACCCACTGGCTTCTGTCAAGTGGGGGATTATTAGGGATTGGAATGAAAGGGTCATGGACATCTTTCAACAGGAGACCTGTATCACTACGGCTCTCCAAACAGAAGCTTATGCTTTCTGTGCAGGCATACAACTAGCCGCAAACAAAGGCTTGCAGAATGTTATCATCGAAGGGGACTGCTTAGAAATAGTTCAAGCTATTAATGATAGGATCAAGATCAAATGGGAAATATCGCGCTATCTAGAGATGATCGATCAGCTGAAGACAAGCTTTGATCACATCGAATTCAGACATTGCTTCAGAGAGACAAATAGAGTGGCTGACTACATAGTTAGGAATACTTATAGCTGTAATATTTCGACTCTCCCTATTAATAGGGATGTGTGTAACATTATCCGCCAGGATGATCAGGGTGGTGTCTTACTCTTGTAAGTTCTTGTAAGATCGCCCGCCCATTGTTTACCCACTATAAAAAAAAAAATTATCAAGATGGGCCCCATGCCTAATTGTGGGGTCCAACAACTAACTGTCTTGTTTTCAATCACACCAATGTTACTTGGTATCTTTGGTCAGTTAATTTATTCTTCTGTTTTTTTCACACACTGGTGTTGAACGTCCAATAGCTCTCCTGTCTACTACCAAAGTTGCAAGTTTCTGTAAAGATTTGATCTTTACTGCCGTTTATGCTTTGATCTTGTTTCCAAATCATTTGTTGGTTTCTGCATTTTTGTCTAATAGTCTCCTTTGTGTTTTTTTTTTCTCTGATAATCAGGATGGATTCACTTGTCAATGAGATGTTAAACACTATGATGGTTGGTGTTGATTCTCAGAACTCGGAATTACCGAAAGCTGCACTCGCATTTCTTGATGCCATTCGGAAGAATCGGATGGCCCAGGATCATCTCAGGAGTCTGATGGCGAAAACTCAAGTCAAGATGGAGGAGCTTAATGAGATGATAAAGCGCGTTAAGATCATGGAGGGCTTTCATGTAGAGGAGATGAAGAAGATGAATCTTATCCATCACCGAAAACCGGTCAATGTTCAGCTGATTTCAGTCCCCGTCAAGGACTGGAGAGTAGCTCCAGCTATGAATCACGGTCCATCGGAGAACAGTCGTGTTGCTAACCACAGGATCGCCTTAGCTGAGTATCCGCAGTGCAATGTAAAGGAGAAGCGGATAAACGTCGAAGATCCATTGATCAACCGCAGGAAATGGACAAGCTTGGAGGATAAACAGCTGTTGATTTACATCCAAGAGAAGGGGCCCGATTGGGGTGCTGTCGCCGAAGCTTTAGGGACAAATAGGACTCCATTCGAGTGCTTGATGAGGTATCAAAGGAGTCTTAATCCGAACCTGATCAAAGGCGAATGGACTCCTGATGAAGATGTTAGGCTTGAGGATGCTGTGCAAGCTCACGGGGAGAGCAATTGGAGTGTCGTTGCAAGTGAGTTGGATGGAAGAACAGGTCCGCAATGCTCAAACAGATGGCTGAATGTATTGCATCCGTCGAAGCAAACGAAAGGGCGATGGACTAAAGATGAGACCGAACGCTTGAGGATCGCTGTGATGCTTATCGGTAGCAAATGCTGGAATAAGATCGCGGAGTTCGTGCCTGGTAGGACACAAGCTAGCTGTAGGGACAGATGGCTGGGGTCTCTTCAGCCTTGTCGAAAAACCGGGAGGTGGACAGAGGAAGAGGACGCGAAGCTCGCAGAGGCCATCGGAGTACATGGATACTCCTGGGCCAAAGTGGCTACCTGTGTGTCTCCACGGACTGATTCTCAGTGCCGACAGAGATGGAAGACATTGTTCCCGGAGGATGCCCTTCGAGTTCATGTCGAAAGAACGGTGGCAAAAGCTGCACTTCCTTCCAACTTTGTTGGGAGAGTACACGATCGCTCTACTCTCGGCGCAAATGATT
Organism: Persicaria maculosa; assembly: GCA_963922045.1. NCBI lineage: Eukaryota > Viridiplantae > Streptophyta > Magnoliopsida > Caryophyllales > Polygonaceae > Persicaria > Persicaria maculosa. The sequence continues at coordinate 55,494,072 of OY998268.1, forward strand.
TTGTAGTGCCAATGTCGTCGTTTGCGAATGCTGCTGAGCAGAAGAAATCTGGGAAAGGAGGAGCTCATAAGAAGAGAAACGATGTTGGATCGAAAGGTGATCATTCTACTACTATACCGGATTCAAAGAAATCCGCGAGAGGAGCAGCTCGTAAGAAGAGAAAGGGACACGACGAAGGTGTTGGAAGCTGCAATGTCGGAGATGGCATTAAAGACCATGATGGGGATCAAGCCCTTAAGACGCTAAGGGAAGTTACCGCGGAACTGATTCAATCGTCGATGTATTAGATGATTCGCTAAACAAGTTGTTAAGGATGAATGATCCTTTTGTTAGGCTTTTTAGTAACAGGTTTTTACTGTCATTAGTGAGACAGTTGTTCTACTTGACCTTATGTTCAAAGCTTTTCAACTCACTTGTTTCCTGCAAAAGAGAAAATAAAAATAATTGCAGAACTGTATTGATGGTGGAAGAAGAAGAAATTAAACTAATCTATTAAGTAAAAGATAAAATAAATTTAACAATGCAAGGCAAAATTTTACCCTCCATCTTTACAAAATCTAGGCTGCTAACAAAATTTGTATAGGTTAGTTTTGTACAATATATTTATTGCTTATAAAAATCAAAGCACTTGGAAGGGGCGTATAGGGAAAGATGTCTTGTGGCTGTTTAGTGATATGCAGTGGCCTGTCAAAACAAAGCACTTCAAATGTCAAAACCAAGTGTACCCCTTCAGGTGAAGGGTGTTGAAGAGCTTCTACAAACAAAACAGTTCTATCGAATCAGTAGTCGTCGTCAGAGCTTTGATCACTGTCATGTTCATAGATATGATATTCTTCGTCGCTCTCAGGGTTGTGTTGTAAGCTGTTACCATCTCCAGCAGTCAATGGAAAACTGCCGAATAGTTCCTGCAAATAGTTTTTCGACATGTTCTCGCCATCCAGGTCTAGAAAATGTCAAGGAGGTAGCAGTGTAAAGACCAGGCATATCAAGCAGTCATGTTCATTAACGGATCGCCTACAGCTAAGAACTACCAAATCCAAAAAGAGTAAGGAGGTAGCAGTGTCATACTGGCATTATGTTTGGGGTCAGCTATTACCACAATACTTGGATATACTATACTAACACATCTATTTTCGATCTAGGATTCATTATTCTAACAAAAGGTAAACCCAACACTATCTCCTTGAGAAGTAAATGATACAAGCACCCAATCCAATTTATAGGTTTAAAGTCTGTAATATAAAAATTTGCTAAATAGAACTTGAGGCAAGAAATTCATTACTTCTGTAACCAAAAAGAAGATGAATTCAACTAGTCGAAGGATACATGTATCCGGCTGCAGAGAAAATTCAGGATCTTCTGCATCCTAGATCACAGCATAATTAAGAAATGTTAGAAAGAATAAGCGACGACAGACCTCAGAAAAGGAAAAGAAAGCAGCTAGTTTCCTCACCAAATGCGTTGGATAATAAGCATACATGTCATCTTCAGCATCATCGGCCTCAATTTCATTTTCCTCTTCCTCATCGTCATTTTCTGCTTCTCTATCTTCGTCTACAACTGCTTCTGCATTAATAGTTCATTCAACATGTCAGGAAAAAAATGTATAGATTCCATTTACCTTTAAAATGTTCTGTCCCCCTTTGCTGTACATTCTAACAAAAATAAATATATATTTGACACAAGCATAGATGTATTTTAATGTTACAATGACTATTTAAACCTTAAATTCCCATCAAGTAAAAACCACAAGATCAGTCAATGTATGTGAATTTATCTAATTAAACATCCAGAGGATAAGCAATTAGTTTTATAAAGCAATATAACCATACTGGGTATTTTGAAACTTGTCAATTCTTTAAATATCATAAAAGATTATAGAAGGGTTAGAAGCTACAACTCTAACCTTTGTGTGTTTGTGATACTTCATCGGTAGCCTTGATATTGGGCGGTGGAAAGCGCATCCTTTTTGCCTTTTCAAATCTGTCAGAAATGGATTTCAGCAGCTCCTCAGCTCCAGCTAAAGGATGGATTGACAGGAACCTTAATGCAATACGCAGTCTTAAAGTATGGAGACTGTGTGAAGTGAACCATCCTGTTGCAGCCTAAAAAACAAATAATGTTGAAGAGCACAAACATTCATATAATCATTGGATAGAACAGACAACCAACACAAAATAACATGTTATAGTGCAGAAAGCAGGAAGTTGAAACACCCTTCAGTCACCAGATTAACGCAACTGTAATAGTCGTGATAATGTATTCATGCTCACACATGTTTAAAGATGTCTTTGTACTTGTGCTCGAGTATGTGACTCTGTGAGTGAGCGAGCATGTATAGGTGCATGTGTGTGGCAAACCCCATTACAAACACCTCCACAACCCAACTTACACATATCGAGGAGGTAAATTGCATGAAATACAGCACTGGTGGCAGGAATTGAAGTATTGAACCCATGTCCATTCGGTCCCACAACGCACCCTTACCACCCTGTCCTGTGCCCCAGCGCCTTTCCATAGGCATCTTACAAACTATAAATGCTCTAATACAAAACCTTACAAAACATCCAAGTAAAATTCCAATAAAAGTATTCAAATTCAAATATATTTTAAAGTAAAATTCCTAATATGATTTGTCATTTCTTTTCTTATTTTAGTTGGTAGTTATATAATAAGCTTGATTAACACGCGATACGAAAAATAAAACCTCTTCAGTAAGGCACAAGGGCTTTCACTTCACTAGTTTGATCTTGAACCTGTAACTCTGTGTAAGTGCTCCAGTTAAGGAGCTATTCACTTGCACAACTTCCTAGATAAAAGGAGAAAACTCACTTAGAGAGGAGATCATTCACCACTATGATCTCTTAGTTGATCCTTAATAATATAGTCGTAGTTATTACAAATTACTTGAGCTTGACTTCCAACTTGTTGAGCACACACACTATAGAGAAATGAGTATCAAACAAAAAGCACAAATACCTAATATCCTTTTCTACAGCTAAGCTTTTAGAACTCAATACAAAGAAATGCCCAATTAGAACATGAAGCAGCATATCCAATATCCATTGAACAGAACAGAAAGACAACCGAATTGCAAGTAATACATTGCAAATATATTCACATACCCACAAAAAAAAAAGATAAGATGGCATTCTTTTTGGATAAAAATGAGGAAAGGGGTATGAGAATGTCAAAAAAAATATATATTACTACATATACTTAACTGTACAAACTGTTTGTTTGGGAGGTTTCCTGATCTCTTCCTGAATAAAATCATCAGAAAGTTCACAAAGCTGCAAATAGATATGGTATTTGGAGGGGAACACTCTAAATGAACAGAAGTCCCCCCATTTGTGTTTTGTTCTGAATGCAATGGAAAAAACAAAAATTAAACTCCTCACACTATTGATATAAAATAAACAAGTGATATTGCATCTATGGATCAGTAGATGATATTAATGATTCTAACAAGTCGAACACTCAGAGTCAGAAGTGACATACCCGCTTGATGCATCACAGTGGGCTCTCAAATCAGGTGGAATTCGAAAATCAATCCTTTGATATCTGTTCAAATGACCAAAGTGCAACAAACAAGTGTTACTAGATAATATTTCAATAAAAAAAAATGTTGAAATACAAACCCAACAAAATCATTTTCCCATAAAAAAATAATTACATTAAAGAGGAAGGTCAGTGTAAAAAGTTAGAATACAAATCGCTGTATGATGAATTCAGATAATTTTGTACATTAGTTCCATTTGTTAGCAACATGGGGGCAAAGACAATGGCAAAACTAAAGGCATATGAAGTCAGATACCCACCACACAGAAGAGCCATTTTGCCAGAATGTGCACAATGAAACATTTTAAATGATAGTAAACGTTTAAGGTAACTAAACAACAAATAAAAAAGAACCACCACAAACAGTGTAACCCCAATGCAGCAAGTAGACACAAGGAAGCACTGATCTTTAGCCAAAGCAATAATGTAAAATTGATTATTATGCAACAGGGAATTCTCAACTAATCAAAAGCACAATTTGTGCCAGCATATGGAAATTGCATGTCTACAAGTTTGTACAGAACAATAACTTTGATTTTAAGCAGTTATGGTCACAATTGCTTTATAATATTCTAGCTCCAGAGATGAAAGACAGGATCATATTGTAAGGAGTGGAATACTGGGATGCATGTCTGCAAAATTGAAGATATAGAAGACAAACTTATATCCATAAAACTCCTAAAATGAAATTAGCATAAGTACTTACATCCGAGATTCAGGATCTTTGCGGGGATCATATCCTTTCCTGATCCAAAATCTATGAAAGGGCCCACTCCCAAAGTAGTATGCAACTCTGTAAAGAAGCCTGTAGGATAAACAAATACAGAATCCATATCAATCATTTGATCACCATGCAAGTCTAAGATATCATGTAATCAAAGAGGATATTTAGTACTACAAACAATATCCTAGAGACAGCACCTCTTAAGCAGATTCTCTCCAAATTTGAAACCCAAATTACTCAGACGTTCAATGACAGAAGCTTTTGTCCATACAGGACGCTCATCAAATAACTTAGATAAAGCCACCTGGGGTTCCCAGTGATTAGAAGTTTGAGGTATGTGGATCTCCCAATTAACTTTTTTAGGTATCTGTTTGACTGTTAAGTGCCACACACAAAAGGAAACCAAAAGATTGCAGAGATAAATTAATGCAAAGATAAGTTTGCCCTTCAAAAAACAACAAACATCCCAGTCTTTCCCACACTCAAGCAGGGTTTGGGGGCTAGGACGTACGCACCCTTTCCCCGAACTAGTCGAGAGGGTGTTTTCAAGAGACTCATATAAAAATAAACGTAAAAAGAGTCAGGTGAACTAAGTGAAGGAAAGCAAAAACAAGGGTAAAGCAGGCAGGTTAAAAAACCAAGAAAGGGGAAAAGATATCATATTTTTGTTTGAATTTGATAAGAAGGTTTTAGATAAGAAACTCATTGCGGGTAAAAGAGAATCAACCAAATGAAATATATCTGGGATAAAGTTACAAAGCCATCCTGGAAAGAACACATAGAATAAAAATACTGAAACTAAATAAGAGGTTCACATATCTTCAATCTCTTGCCCATTTTTTCTTCAAAAGATAGGATGTTATCGAACTGAAACACATGAGTATGATTTTTATTTTGTGCGCAGATACTAGTTCTCAATAATGAGAGAATCACAGTATTGCAGGGGATCTTTATTCAAGTTAACATTTCACACCAGTATAAAAGTGGTTCTGGGTATGTCAAGATACACATCTCTCAATGCTGAGAGGAGGATCTTGTGTGATGCATAAGTCATCAGGATATCTTTGATGTTAAAATCTATGGCAAGACATAGTTCAATCTCCATCTGCATCAAGTACAATACAAATAGTGTCAAAACTCAAAATCAGTGAAAGCCTAACATCAAAGAGGCACAAAGAGAGGGGTTGCAATTAGACAGAACAATGAATTTTGGAACTATTCAGAGAAGGCTGAGAACCAAGCTGAGATACAGGGCAAAGGGCACAGAGAGTAACAGAAGTAAATCAGAAGATTAGGAGGTCAGCACTGAAATTCTATTCAGATGTAAATTAGCATAAAATAGTCCCTCCACCCCACTCCTGAACCACCATGGAATAAGATAAAAAGAGACAAAAGGAAAGAGGGGCAACAGAAACCAACACAACAACAATCCGTACTAAATTAGTACAGATCAAATCTCATATCATGTAACATTAGTACTACTAATACTAATAAAATACAAAGAAATAAAGAATACACTCATAGTTGAAGATACTAAAGCTTTGAAAATGAATGTTCTGACTTATAGAAAAGGGTATACATCTCATGGGTCACAGTAAATTGCAAATCTGTGATTGAGATCCCAGAGTTATATTTATTTTCTTAAATAACAAAGGAAGAGGAACAAATGTATTACCTCCCAGTGTTGTTTCACAACGGCCTCAAGTTTCTTTTTTGAACTCAGAGTACCCGATGGCCTTAACCTGGAAATCCATATAGTACCATGAAATTGACTGGAATTAGAAAATTGATGTGCACAACTTATATTACTTGACCAGGAAGTAAGAAGCTTCCAGAAGGAAAGCTGTAAGGAAAAGGTATAATCCACAAACTGCCAACTAAATATGTAAGATAAAGAAGCATACTCATATAGTGTATATGAAAAGACCAAAAATACCAAGCCCTTCAACTTGACGATGTTACATGAGAATTCAAAATTCTTGTCATGTGAGAATCTAGTAAAGATGCATATAAAATAAAACATAATTGCATTCATACTCTTTTTCAAAAACATAAAATACTGAAACAAACTTCAGAAATGTTTTTTTTATCCTAAGCCAATATCAGCAGAATGTCCAAAAACAATAGTTTCTAAAACATGGAAACATTTTAGATGATCATATAACAAAAACAATAAAACGAATTATCATAATGAGCCTAAATTCTTCCAGTCTTCATAAAATTTACAATTTATACTCATTAATTATATGATATATCTATGGTATGGAAACCGTGAAGAGGGTCATGCAAGTTCAAACATTTTCCAAAACATGAGAAATGTTTTACAGGGAAGTAAAGCACACTTCTACTAACAAATGTAGTTCAAACTCTGAACAGCAAAAAGAGTTCTAGACCTGGCCACGGGTCAACCCATGACAGGTCTATAGAGTTGCCTTACAAACACTAAAAAGGGAATACCGGACAAATAAGATCCAAAAATTTAGGAATACGGGAAAAAAAACAAGGAGAAAGGTAAGAAACCATTAGAAGCCCCTGAATAGAAATTTATTTCTATGATATCAACTGACTATCAGCTCTAACACTTGGTATACAATGCATGTCTTGGATGTTTATCTTCCATATAACAATATTCTTTATATGTACTTATGTAGAATTCATGTTCAAGAAATAGTAATGATAGATCAAATAAGTCTTACACCAAATTCTCTGGAACATCCTTTGGCGAGAACAATGGGGGAGCTAGAATCATCAGGTTCTCATCCACATCAACGGGGATTTCTACGAAAGATATAGCAGAATAATCAAATTAAGTATGCCAAATGATTCACCATAAGTTGCAGGATATATTTCAGATTTATAAAAAATAAATAAATAAATAAAAAACTCTTTTACCATTAAATGTTTCAATGTCAGTCCACTTTCTCTTTCTCTTACAGGCAAGATCTGCATGTACTGCAAGAACATGCTGATAATCTGCCATCCCTGTAACACAATAACTTTCTTTAGATACAACTGGCATTCTCTTTATCAGAAAAGAGTAATTTCACTCATGAATAGAACCAGATAATATCAAAAACAAAGTAAAAATAAAAGAATAAGAATAAAAATAGGCCGTATGTACAGACAAATGGGGGATGCTATGCAAGGTAAGTGGGTATGCTTTGCCATTTATTTAGTATACATAATAACACCCTATTATTAAAATATATATATATAAAAAAAAAACAGTATCCAAATTAGCATGACCACATTGGAGTCGGTAAAAATCTCATAAGCATCCCCCCCCCCCCCATAAAAAAAAGGCTCCAAGCAATAAGAAAATAATAAGAATGAAACAAAATAAAAGCCAAACACGAACTACTGAGAACCCTAAAATATTTATGAACACAATTCTAACCATTAAAGTGATATGCTTCTTCAACTTGAGCAACAATATCAGCAGAAATATGGCTGGATATGCTGCCCGGACCTTGATTTCCAACAAGTTTAGTACACCCACTTGCACTATCAACCTTTTCTAGCTCAATTCCGACATACTCGGGATGGATGTCGTTGGCTCCGGAATCAGGACAGTTGATTTGATGTATAGAATCACCATTGAGGCAATTGCTATGACTCTTTCTGGAAATTTTCAACAGGAGATTGTTGCAGTGATAAAGCTGTCCAGATGCAGGATGAGCGTATGGATCCTCAGGGCGAAAATAAAGCTCTAATTTGTTTGACTTTGATGTACGAACCTATATGTTCATCCCCAGAAGACGAGTCATCATTTATTATATCAATTACATTGGGGGGGGGGAGTAATTGATGAAATCCAAAGTACACAAAAGTAAACTTTGCAGTCATGGATCTTTTCACAAAATAAAAAACATTTAGCTAGAGTAATGTAGTCAAAGTTAGGAGCTGGTGCGAAAGAGTAAAAAGCCTTCTTATGCTTTTCTTGAACCACATGCAGCCAAAAGTTAGCCATTTCATGAACCAAAGGGACATAGAAAAAATAGGCTTTCAAGCTTCAAAGATGAAAAATGTGACAAAAGACCGATAGTTGGCAACTCAGAAGCCTTTTCTTGTGACAAACAAAAGGGGCCTCTAAATCCCTAAACAACAAACATTTGATGTAAGTTATTAGGGAGCACAATAGTTTGTCATCACTTAGAGAATTGCCGCATTACCTACCAAATGAAAAAGAAAAAACTGCATATGTGAGATACCTTCTCGACTTTATCAACACCTCCTAGTGTGTCAACAGCCCGTGAGATAGATGAAGGGTACCCAGGATAATGAACAGCAAACACCCTGGCACTAGGTAGGCACCCTGAAATAGTGCCTTCTTCAATGACACCCATGGCAGAACTGTGACAAAAATAACATCACCGTCTCGAAATGAAAGAAGGTAAAAAGACCAACTATATTTCCTTTCTAAGGCATGGAGTCATGAACTCGGCAAATTTTAAAGAGATGGATTCATAAACTCAGTAAATAAAGTGTTGCAAGAAAGAAATCATTTAGATAGTTCCAAAAGTAGCCACTAGCAAATTCTAAATTCTTGGAATAATATGGTCTATCTGAAAGACCAAATAGAAACAGCATAGCTAAAACACAAACATACTAGGACCTCAAGTAAAAAGGCCACGAGATGTTAATTAAAGGCATGTGATCGATGATTGAATTGCCTAGAGAAACACCATAGCCGCAAATTTGGAGCTCGCAGAACTATTTACTCATAGCAAAGGGTGCAAGGCTCGCACCAAAACGAAAAAATCCTAAACACATAAACCCTAGGTCCAAATAGAATACCAACTCCTGATATTCGATCCACTCATTTAACCCCGAAATCTAAAATTCAAGAGTCAGCTATGGGGAGAAGGGAGTAGATATAGGTGGCGAGGATAGAGATCGACAGTGGGGAAGTAGGGCGGAGCCGCAGTCGTGACAAGCGCCGAAATCAAACGCCGTCGATCTGAACCAAGCTCGACGGCGAGTGTGTGCACCATAAATTAGGCCTGTGCCTGCAATGATAACCCAGGGAAGGAGAGTGTGTGCACCATAAATTAGGCCGATTACTTACCTATGTTCGAAGATAAGAACGCCTTTTGTGCTTATACCTTCATTCTCACAAGACAGCCATGGAAATCGACATAGTCTCCTATTACACTCATATTAACTAAAAATGAGATTTGGAATCGACAAAAAATGATATTAACTTTAGAAATTGCCTAACTTGAACGTATCCATCCCATTTGAACGTATTTGCAATAAATCTTTGAGATTTGGAACATGGATTATAAAATATGAGGTTGAGTACTTCCTGTTCTAGATAAAAAAATTTAAGTCTGGTATGGTTAAGTCCATCCATCATGCTCGTGTGCTAGTCAGGCAAAGGTATATCAGGTGGACTATCAATTGCATTCTGTCCCTTCTAAGTTTTATATTTCTGATGCATTTTTATATGTCAAATCTTACAGCTTTGAACGTTTGTACTTCTGTTAATTGTCTTGGTAAAATAAAATTGAAATTTCCAGAGCATCAAACTGCACCCAAGGTTCTATGTGAATCGTTGTGTTGTGATTTTGTAGTGATTCATCTTGAATCGAACTAATTAATGATAATTGATGTCTATTTATTATTCAGTACTGTGTTTTTTAAACCTTGTTTCCTAATACATTTTATTATCTGTGTGTTTTGGTGCGCAGGGTTGGAAGCTGGTGGTTAACATCCCCTCTTTCATGGTGAGGGTAACTCTCAGAAGCACGAGAAGTTGTAAGGAGTGAAGTTAATATAATAACTGAAATAGGCCTAATTTATTCTATTAGGCATTTCATCGAACATATGGAATGCATCCTCAATATACAAGCATAAGTCTATACCAACAGTTTTCACTCGATCAATATCTCACAATTTCATAAATTTCTACATCCAATTAGTAGATTTTGAAGTCAATGGAATTTTAGAACTACTGGTTTACCCACCGAGATTTCAAACTAAAGCTCAAATCCAAATCATTTTCATCTACTTTAGGGCAAAATCAAACTTCAAAGGCACATCAAATTCAGAAAGGAATACGACAAGGGTGAGAAATTAAGGGAAATCAAGGAGCCACCTAATGAAGCAATGGCCGACTAACTTCTCCTAGCAAAGGCAAGGACTTTCCGTCGAAATCAACCCTACTTCAGTGCTGCCGCGGTGCTCGCATCTCGCTTTGGCGGAGGAGTCGGTGAGGTGGTTTGAAATCTGGGAGTGGGCTAAGGGTGAGGAATTAGGGAAACAATTGGAGGCGAGAGATAGAGAGAGGGCAAACCGGTATCTAGGAGAGGCGGATGTGCAAGTGAATGAGAAATTGGCGGTGATGAAACCAGAGCGGGGTCATACTGTATAGTACGGCGGAACACGTAGGGCAATTTCGTAATTTTAAATTTTAATTTCTCCTTCCCAATTTTCCCGCTCCAATTTCGACTCCCGATTCTATACGGCGGCGCCGGCGAGCATCCACAGGCCCGCGGCCACCGACCAGCACTCTCCGAACCAGCCACAACAAGTCAACAAGTTGTAAGTAGATGTCGTACTCCCTTTCTCCGCACAGTGCTCAGTCGGACTCTCTCTCTATATTCCCAGTTTTTCTGATCTGATGTAGTTGTTGGTTTGTTTATAGCTCTTTCTTCAACTCGAGTGATCATGGAAAATCAAATGGAGTATTACTGAAACGGTCATGATGCATAACATCAAAACCTATCCAATTTGCGTTGCAATTGCAAGGAAACTAATTGTCAATGTGCCTTTGTTTCAAATGTGTTTGTGCATTATAGAATCCCTTCTTAATTCTTATATAGTAGGGTAAATTACAGGAAATCACCCGTTATATACACCACATTGCATTAAACCACTCCTTACACTCATCAACCATTACAGAATCCTTCTTATGCGTTTGTTTCAATTTTGAGAAATTTGATATGTTTTACAAATTAAAGTTTTATATAAGAGGGGAATGAAAATGTAAGGTATTGAATTTTACATATAAAATGTATATGATCATCATTTTTTGTGAGCTTTGAGGAGAGGGTGGGGGGATTATTAGACCATCCTAGAGGTATTAGTTATCCCCCTTCAAATTAGGGAATAAAAGGGTAACAAATTTTGTATGAAAAATGGGAGAAGAAGGAGAATGATTAGAATAGTGATCAATGAATCTTAACTTAAATATGAATTATATTCATAAGGGTAATTATTACCTTTCTCTACCCAAAAACAAGCGGGGGTAAGGGTATGGAGATCTGAATCTTAGATCTAAGAATATGTATGTAGTGTTAAATTGTATGAAATTACCATTATATCTTACTGTTTTTGTTAATATTACATGTCCTTCGTCAACCTAGCTACCACTGTGTAGGTGTCGGTTCCACCGTCGACGACCATGGGCGATAGTGACGCTGACTCCATGTGCTCCGACAAGAAGCACAATGTTGACCATGGCCAAGCATAGTGTGAAATATCCGACGGGCCGTTAACGGAAGGTAAACACGTGTCGGGTTACATTGATTTATTATTATTACTTTTGGGATTATAAGGTCGGGATCCACCAACTTAACACAAAAGCTTAAGCTATTGTGTAGAGTTTCACCTTTCCTTATAACCCATCATTTTTTATCTTTTATAATCAATGTGGGAGGGACACACGCCCCTCTCAAGTGCGAACTCGCACTTGACAACGAACTCATGCCAGATCTAGCCGAACTCAAACACGTGTCGGGTTACATTGATTTATTATTATTACTTTTGCGATTATAAGGTCGGGATCCACCAACTTAACACAAAAGCTTAAGCTATTGTGTAGAGTTTCACCTTTTCTTATAACCCATCATTTTTTATCTTTTATAATCAATGTGGGAGGGAAACTCCCATACCAAACCTCTCAACACATAGGTTTGGTGAGACCTACAAAGCCTCAAACAAGTTCAATGAAGATCCAAAAATAAAATCCCAGATCACAACCCCTTAAAAATTCAAACGTAACAACCAAATTAGGAATGAGATTTCACCGATTGATTCAAGGATTAAGGTTCTCAATTTTTTCGATCTCCCTACCCTATTTAAGCTACAAATGCACAGATTCTTAGATTTAAGATTCAGGGATCTCGATACCCTTAATTCGTAAAACATATCAAATTTATGAACATTTTTTTACAAATTAAGGATACGGAGATCTGAATCTTAGATCTAAGAATATGTGCATTTGTAGCTTAAATAGAGCGTGGAGATCGAATTATTAGATAAAATTCGTAAAACCTTAAGCACATCAAAAAAGGCAAGATAAAGCCCCAATTTGTTCAAATTCACCAGTAAAATTGTTCGAACTTGTCTGACCCTACACACAAAATCGAAAAGGCAAAAATACTAAATTTTCTGGCATAGGGAGCCGATATTTTTCCAATTTTCATTGTGTGAAATTGTATTTTGCACATGGAATATGTCCAAAAAAGTGTAAGAGTCGAGAGACTTTATGTGGAAAAAAAAATGTAAGAAACCTATTGTACGTCACACATTGCTCTCTTACTCATCATAAGCAACAATGACTAATTTCAATTCCTTGTCTAAATGAAACAGAGAAAAGCTCAAGATGGACTGTAGACTGAAGCTTAAGTATCAATGGGTTGAAGACAAGTTGGAGCATGTAATAATAATATCAACAAAAACAGTAGGGAGGACGAGTGATTTATGGATCAGTTCCTAGAAGATTGTAGTTTTCTATTGTCTTGTCTTTTACACCATGGAGGACGAGTTTATACTTCTAGTTAAAGTGTCAATGATTAAAAATAAAACGATAAACAACTAAAAGAGAGTTGAGGCTTTTAGATCACAATTTCCACCCTATTAGAAGGGTTGTGGAATATGGTGTGAGGGGTATTGGTTAGTCACGGAGGTGACCTCAATTTGGAACCATATAATAAATAAAGACATTAGGCCATGATATGGTTATTTCTTATTTAAATGTGTGACTGTAATGGGAAAATAGAACCAATTAATTTCAATTTTATATGAAAAGTCAAAAGAATAGAGTAATGATTATAATTTGTAATAATGCATTTTGGACTATAAATGAACTATATATTTATTTTCTTTTGGTCTTTTGAAATTTAAACCAAACGGGCTCTTAAAACAATTCCAAAACGAGTGGAATTTTTTTAGTTATTCAAATTTATAAATTAAAAAAAAACATTTTTGATTTAAAATCCACCCGAAATCAAAGTGAATAGGAAGGCTAAAGGCCCTGGAGTTTCAATGGGGTGAAATAAGATGAATAAGCCCGACTAGGCCAGTGATGTGGAGTAATGGGTGATAAGAACTAAGGCTTTGTTTGGTTACTCGATTAAAAACCCAGGAAGTTTAAAAACTCAGGAAGTAGAATATATTCTTGTGTTTGGTTGACAGAAAGACACAGGAATTCAACTTCTCAGGAATTTCAATTCCTCCAAACTGTAGGAAGTTCACTTACCTAGGGGAACTAGGTAAGTTCAACTTCCACCATTTTTAATGTAATTTTCTTTATTTTCCTATTTATATTGCTAAAAAACAAAATTCAACCAAACGACTTTTTTCAATTCATGGGAAGTACATTTCACGGGAATTCAATTAATGGGAAGTAAGTTCCTGAGAATTGTACTTCCCGCATTCAACCAAACGAGCCCTAAGAAGGTCCCAGATTTGATACCTATTTCCGCCCATTTTTTGGGTGAAAAATCTAAAGTTCTGGTTTTCACATCATCAAGAAGAAAAAAAAAAGAAGAAGATGAATACGGGTTGTTTGGTTTTTGTGTTTCTATAATTAAATTGTACTCCATACGATTGTAAATAATAAGACATTTGACTCATGTGCACGTAGTTTAAGGAGTTAAACATTATATAAAATATTGATTTTTAATTAATTTTTTAAATTATACTCCATCCGATCGGAAATATTTGATGTTTTAGGAGGTAAAATTTTGATCAACAATATTTGATGTTTTAGAAGTAATAATTACTCCATCTGTTCCAATATAAAAGTCACTTGATTTTTCGGCATGTATTTAAAGGATGTAAAAACTCTATAAAATATTATTTTTTTAATGAATTTGTTTTTATAAATTCATACTTATGACTAACAAGTATGAAATCATTAAAAAAAATTGATTAAAAAATAATATTTTATAGTGTTTTTATCTCCTTAAAAAGCGTGCACAAAAGGACAAACGATTTTTATTTTGGAACGGAGAGAGTACACTCTTTTTTACTTTTACACTAATATCAATATAAGTTGTACTTTTTTTGCTTAACCAATTAAATTTGTGCATAATGAGGTAAAAACTCTATAAAATTCTATAAAATATAAGTCACTTTAGTAACAAGTATGAAATTCTATGAAATATAAGTCACTTTACTATTCCGCACGCATTTTAATGAGGTAAAACTCTATAAAATATTATTTTTTTAATCAAATTTTTTCCAAGTATGAAATTATGAAAAAAAAATTGATTAAAAAATAATATTTTATAGGGTTTTTACCTCTTTAAAAAGCGTGCACTAAAATCTAAACGACTTTTATTTTGAAACGGATGGAGTATTTCTTAATCTCCGTGCATTTCTCTAAAGCATTAAATATTTCCGATCGGAGGGAATAATACTTATTATAATGTAAAAAAATAATTAAAAAATTAATATTTTATATAGTTTATATCCCCTTAAACTACGTGCATAAAATTCAAACGTATTATATTTACAATCGGATTAATTATTTTATAAAAAAGAGAATTTTTTTTTTTGTTATATTTTGTCGATCTCATCGAACAGATCTAGAAGAATCCGGAAAAAGAAATTTCGACTGCATGACCAAACAAGCCATACAACAGTATTGGGTATGTTCAATAATTCAAACATTAATTTGTACGCCGTGCTAGGATTTACGACTGTGTTTCTTTGACTATAACTACAGTGCTTAACAAGAAACTCTATACGTTTCAACTTTCAAACATTGAAAATAATAATTAGGTATGAATATATTGGTATATACACACTCCTTTTTAATCGGAGTATGATAAAAGGTTCTATGGTCTATGTTTTTTTCCTCCATCGTTATAATGTTATTTTATACGTAGTGGGTGATTTATCAAATTTGTTTATATCAATTTTTATACTCCCTCCGTTAATTAAAACTTGACGTTTTACTATTTACGCACGCTTTTTTAGTTGTTAAAAACTATATAAAATAATAACTTTTTAATATATTTTTTTAATAATTTCATACTTCTTACTATTAAGTATCCATTTATAAAAACAAATTTAAAAAAAAAATATTTTATATAGTTTTTATCATTATAAAAAAGCGTGCATGAATAGTAAACGACAAGTTTTAATTAATAGAGGGAGTAATAAATAATGGTATATTTAAACCTATATATATATATATATATATATATATATATATATAATGTTTAGGGAATTCCACGCCAATTATATTAGTATTAGACTAAGTCTACCATAGACTATCCATATGAATGAAAATACAATGTACATTTTTAGAGAAAACTTGAATAGAAGGGAGGGTAACCAGCCGACCGACTAGATCCAATGATAATAAGTAAGGTGAACCTGGTTCTTTTATCAAGAGAAATGACGGAAACAGAGATTAAATTTGAGACCTTCCATTAACACCCCGGTTCTTACCACTTAGTCACCCATGAGGGGCAATCCAAATGAGCCAATTGATTAGATATATGGTTGGTTTCTCTAGCTAAAAATATGTTGAATTTTTTGTATTTCTAAATTTAAGAAGGTCAGAATAGGCCTCCAAGAGAATTATATCAATGACATATGAGCATTGCTAATCGCCCTAAAGACTAAAGTGTTAATAAAACACAACCTTCAATCTCAATTGATTAGATATTAAGATTGAAAGCCTCTTTTAAACCAATTCTAAGAGCGTATGAAGGCCTCTGCCTCCCGAACCGAAAACTGAAAGATACACCCCGTTCAAAAGAAAAATACGCTAAAATTAAATTTAAAACAATTTATTTTTTTCCATTTTATATTAATTCGTTTTCTCTCTCTATATATTTTGTAATTTTTTATTAAGCAAAAATTCGAAATCAAACAAATCTGATTTTCAAAAGGTCGACGAGTCAACAAACGGATCACCGCCCAAACATATCGTAAAAATCGAAAACAAGCAGAAACAAACTCTACAGCAAGACGACCTAAGTAGAACTACTCCCCATAACTTAAAGATGTCGACGAAGAACGAAGTTAAGCACCACCGAAAAATCGCACCGCGGGCTAGCGGTATAACATGAATTTGTTTCATATGGGTAGTGCAGACGAAACTCCAAGGAAACTCCTTCCTAGATACGAAGTCGCCCTGAAATGATCACATCCACCCCAGTCGATCAGTCCTGACTCCGTACTCCACGACCCTAATTAAGCAGAATAACGCCAATAAGATTCAGTCGACCAGACACAAAATTTGACTAAGTCATTCAAAATTTAATTCAAGCTCTTTGATCGAAGAGGGTTTTGCACTAATTATGTCATGGTCTTTTTATACTTTCAAAGTCACAACCTAGATCCATAAAATTATACACACAAGGTTTGAAAAAAATGGGTATTTTGCATTGCACTTTGACCCTAAGAGCATCTTTAATGGTGATACTCTAAGTAGGGATGATAATTTCACCCGCACCCGACGGATATCCGTCTCACCCAACCCGAAAAAGTGGGTGAAAATCCGAAATAAAGCGGATATTAAATGGGTGATGGGTGAACGGGTGATGGGTCGGGTCGGATTCGGGTGAAGACATTCCCCACCCGTCACCCGACCCATCACCCGAACCATCACCCAACTTATATTATATAATTATATTTTATATGTGAAATTACCAATATACCCCATAAACTCTAATTCATGATACCTATCAAACGATTTCCCGCTTGAAGCTTTGGTTGTTGGAGATTATGTTTTCTCTTATTTTTATTCATAATTATTGTAATGTCTTTTTATTTTCAAGACTGCTTGCTTGAAGTGTTGAAAGTTGTGGATGTTTACACGTATTTGACCGAATTTGGCTATATTTTGTACTAATTTATTCGTCGATGTGTTCGACGTATGTTTTTCAATAAATTTTTTTGATAAATTTAATGTCTTGACTTTCACCCGAATTATCACCCGATCCGCCCGATCACCCGGTGGGTGATGGGTGGACGGGACGGGTGAAATATCTGGTGGGTGATGGGTCGGGTAGGGTGAAGGGTTTTGGGTGGTGGGTCGGGTGACGGAAGTAGATCATCCACCCATCACCCGACCCATTGCCATCCCTAACTCTAAGTAGCATAGCAATTAAAGAAAAAGAAAATGTAAGAAAAAGTAAGATTTTTGAAAGAACTCATAAAGAAAAGTGAGCTCAAGTATCATGTGTAAGATACTCATTCTTACACAATACCATAGAATATTACCCAATAAAAAATTAATAGTGGATCTCATTTGATTTTTACTTCCAAAAAAAATTACAAAAAACAATTTTGATGCAAAAAGTGAATTAAGATATTAATGTCAAGTATCATGGTTGTGGAGTATCAAATATTAAAATGAGGTGAATGTGAAAGAAATGACAAAAAGCATGTTATGGTACTCAACATGAGTACCAAGGTTAAAGATGCTAAGGAGTATAAATTTTGGGGCATATAATAATATTATAAATGCTAAATTTCTCTCATCACATATTCCGCGTATATTAATTGACGCCACATAATTAATTTATTTGGACTATTAATTTGCTGCGGGCCTCCTTTGCCCTAACTGATCTCTCTTCTTTGTACCCGTGGCCTCGGAGGGTTTTTCGCCTCTCTCTCTCTCTCTCTGGTAAGTTCTCCTCTCTCTTCCTCCTCCAACCTCCATGGCCACCTTTTCGCCACCTACATATCTAATTCATCCGCTTATATTTCCAATTCCTTATCTTATACGATCTCTTCTTTCCTCTGGTTGCCCTAATTGAACCGTCAACCTTCATATAAACACAGGTTTTCCCTCCCATTCTCATTCCTCGTTGCTGCGATTTCATACTCATTTTGCTCCCTTGCCTGCTATTTTACGCCACTTCATGGTGTTTTTGTTTGATTATTGTCTCTATTGTCGAATTGATAATTTCCCCCCTTTTGAAACCTAGAACGATCAGCGTTCCTGATTTTGTGATTTGTGATTTTGTGTGGTTTTTCGATTTTGATCCCTTTTTTTTTTTCCAACTTATGCATCAGGGGACGAAGGAAGCAGAGATTAAGGAAGAGACGATTAGTGGTTTTTGAAAAATGGTGGATTCAGATCAAAGAGGCCATCAATGGATTAGTACAGAGATTTCTCCCGGTGGACAATCGCAGTATATGCTTTTTGAGAGGTTAGGGCTCTCTCAATTGCATCAGCCTTCGAAGACTTCATCCGATGGACCATTCGCAGCTAAGGCACTCTCGGCTGCTGGAGCCGCGTTCCTCTCAGCTGTCCTTGTAAATCCCCTTGACGTTGCCAAGGTATTCATCCGCCTTTTGGTTTTCTTTCATGTTTTAATTTGTCCATTCACATACTTACCTAAGGCTTTGTGGTTTATGTATTTTTATGTTGTCTCCTCCAAATGGTGGTAATGGGGTGTGGTTGCCACACTAAAAATTTGAAGTCAGCATCTTGGTGTCTGTAATGGAAACTCTGTATGAAGTTTTTATTGGACTAGTGGCTTCATGGATTTTTTGTTGGCCTCAAAATTGGGTGTGGGAGGGATCTTTGGGAAGATTGTGTTCTTATAAAACTGAGCTTTCAAAATTGTTAAATTCAGTACAAATAAGAGCAAATTAATTTTATGTTGAGAATGTTTCTTTTCAAATATCCTATGGAAGGTTCTTCTTTGATAGATGATGTGTTTGCTAGATATTCTGTCTCTTTTGGTTGCATAAACATTCTTAATGCCTTTCTCTTTCGAGACAGAATAGGTCTGATGAGTTTCTTATCTATCTGTGATTCTTTGGCTGTAATTACTTCATTGGCACTTGGTGATTGCTATGGTCTTTCAGAATGGTTTGAGTTGCTGTTCTGTGTCAATTAGCCACCTTGTTAAAATATGGTTTCATGTTGTGATTTGGTATAGCATTATAGCTGATGCTGAATACTGGACTCATGTTTTTTTTTAAATGTTTAAAAAAAATCCAGACCAGGTTGCAAACACAGGCTGCTGGTGCACCATATTCTCACCCGCTTGGCAACGTAATAAGTCGAATGGCGTTTTTTGGACCAACCATGGTAAAATTTTCTTATTTATGATTCTCTTAAAATGAAGTTTAATGTAAGCAGAATTTCTATCTTTATAAGGAAGATTCGTAGTTTGCAAAATTCAGTTTAAAAACGTGATCATTATGTTTTTAAATTAATCGGAATAGTTGCAGAATATAAGAAATGAAGTCTTATTAAACTCCCCTTTCATGGTGCATGATAAGATTCTGTTTGGTTCAAGAATCAGGATATGGATTGAAACCCTACTCATGTTGGTGAAATTTTGGCAAAGTTCAGGAATTTGGGCCATCCTTGCTATGTTAATTGGAATAAGTATAAAATGTTCAACAGTTGCATGTATATAAAATTATATGATTTGTGTAATAGGAGAGCTGGAGAGATCATTTTTAACGCCGGCATCTAAAGTTATGAATGTGTTCCCCTGTACCTCCAACTCTACACCATAATACTGTGTTGCCTTTTCTAATTTCATTTCTATGATTGTGCATTGTATACTGTATCTTTTGTGTGAAATACCGTATGTTTGTTTTTCTTTTTCTTTGTATCTTTCATATATATTTTGTTTAGAATGAACATCATACAGCTGTTCTATATGCTGGAAAACTGATCTTTTGGCTCCTATGAAATGTGAACCTTTCTCTGATGTGGATCATGCGGTGTTTCAGATGTTTGCAGATTTACGGTGTTCTCCTTCATGTAGCCGTGCTGGCATTCAAGGCACTGTGTCAATATGCCCTCCAGACTGTTTTCAATACAAAGGAACATTCGACACCTTGTATAAAATTGTCAGACAGGTATATGAAGTGGATATACATTGACACTATGTCATTATGCCCTACAGACTCTTTTAACATTTTTGGAGTGATGAAATTGTATTAGAAATAATCATTCTACTAGGTTGAGCTTCTTAAATTTCACAATAGCTTAATAAGGAAAAATTACGAAGGATATCCGAAATTTTTGCAATATATATGTGAGACGTCTTAAGGTAATAAGGTTTCAATACTTTTAAATTTGGAAGTTTGTTATTGTGATAAGGTTGATCACCTTCAAATTGTTGTAGTGTAATGTACCTTGCATATTTGCATAATAGTAACAAATAAAAACTTTATGAGATAAGCCTTGTCAAAAGTAAAACTATATTTTTATCAGGAAAATTTTCATTGATGAACTAATGACAATCTCTTGAACATGTACCTACAATATACATCAAATCCTTGCAAAAATCGCGACTGTTGCCTTCTCTTTTGTTTGAGTTACCTTTAGGAGAGCTAACTTTTTCTTCTTTTCATTTTTAATTATAGTATTTGAACAGTATCTTTGTTTATAAAACAGGGATCTCCTGTCTAACTCTAAAAATATATTGATATTCTTGCATATTATTTTTATCCAACATATCATCCTTCATGGAAATTCTAAAATTTTGGTATGGCTAATATTATGTAATAACTTGGGATATGTAGTTTATATGTTTGAACCAAGTAAAAAGATGAATATAACTCTATTTACATTGAAAAAGAAAATTCTGATTACATCTTCAGAATGTAATATGTATTGGAAGAACAAGCAAAAAATGTAGAATGAAATTCCCGGTGATTTGAGGCATTGTGATATTAATATGTCTTTATTTTATAATTAATGTTTTTAACCCCTTGTTACATTTTGATGTTTGGACTTTGAATGGATCTATTTTAGTTTGATCAAATAAGTGGATTACAATTTCAAATGTTGAGAGGAGGAAATTTTCTCAAAATAATTTGATTGATGATAGGTTTTTGTTTTTGAGTTTTGTTTGGTTATATTCTGGTCCTCGTCTGCATGCAACTCCCAGCCCTGTCACTTTATGTTTTTCTTTTTAAAACATGATATTATGTGTTCTTTTCATTAACTCCTTTGCATACTCTTCTGTTATTAATATTTTTTGTTTCTATGGAATATGTTTTCAGGAAGGAATTTTAAGGTTATGGAGAGGAACCAATGCTGGTTTAGTATTAGCAGTGCCAATGGTGAGCTGATAGGAACTCAGAACATTGCTACTTGCAGTCATTTAACATTTTTTCCTGCTAATGGTTGATCATGACTCTTTGAACAGGTTGGAATTTATCTCCCCTTCTATGATGTTTTCCGCGATCACATGTCAGGCTTTGTGGATGCAAATGCTCCTAGTCTAAAGCCTTTCGTTCCTTTGGTTGCTGGCTCCATGGCACGCTCTTTGGCTTGCACTATTTGCTACCCTATAGACCTAGCTAAAACCCGCATGCAGGTATTTCTGTATTTGCATGATCTTATATGATTTTATGACATATCATGCTTAATTTTGCCATTATTTTGTTATTTCTTTAGTATTTTTAGTTTGGAATTTGCTTATCAGTTTGAAAGTGCTTGTATGAATAGGCATTCAAAGAGACTGGACAAAAGCCACCTGGTGTCTTGAGGACGCTTCTTGGAGTTATTTCTAGTGTTGAGGGCACAAATAGTTTTCAAAGCAGGCGTAAGTTTTTCTAAGAGGTTAACTTTACACAGTATCTGTTCCGATTTCTTGAAAATTATTTGAATAGTGTAATAGTTCCTATCCAATTATAGAAATGTCCTGGTTTCTAGTTTCTAAGTCTGTATCTAGAATATGCTATACACTTTTTTTTAAAACAAATTGTCACTGTTAAGATTGCTATTTTACCCACCCAAAAGGTTTAGCATTTTCCTTATTGGGTTATGATTGATGGTGGGCATTATAACCTTCAAAATACAAGACGCATGGTCCAGAGGCACACTCTTCTTATATCTTCTAAAAAATGTGTTTCTTTATTTCTAAAGCATTTTTGTCTGTTGGGTCATAAACTGGTAATGATTTCAAATACAAAATGAATGTGTATATGCTTATTAACATACAAAAAGGCTTCACAGCCTAATAGTTTCTGTTTCCTTGTGACAGTGCAAAATTGCCGTGTACTATGGACGGGACTAGGGGCACAGCTTGCTCGTGATGTTCCCTTTTCTGCCATCTGCTGGGCAACCATGGAACCGGTAAATTATCTTCTGAGCAATGTATTGTTAATATTTTCATCATGACTATTTACTTGGCCTCTGAGCAATGTTTAAAAAAAAATCTCTGAGCAGATCAGGAAACAACTTGATGCCTCAGTAGGAGATGATAAGAATGTGGGTACCGTGCTTGGCGCTAATTTTTCTGCAGCATTTCTTGCCGGAAGCATAGCGGCTGCTGCAACATGTCCACTAGATGTTGCAAGGACAAGAAGGCAAATAGAGGTTATTCTTTTAAGCTCTAATTACTCGTTGGATAAGTTTGATTTTTCATTCTTCTTCTCATTCTTACCTAACATACCTATTCTTTTGATTTTCAGAAAGATCCCCTAAAGGCACTCAGGATGACCACAAAGCAGACATTAATGGAGGTTTGGAGGTATGCACAATCAGTTTACATTTGTTTCTTACTTTGTTGAATGCTCTGTCCAGATTGTGCTCTATTTAGTCTGTTGACCACCTTGCATTCTGCCAGTGATCCTTTAAACTGTCACTTAAAAAGCAGAGAAATTGAGAAGGACGAAGAATAGTCTTTATCTAGAAATATTCGAGCTTGTGATAATTATCACTCTGTTTGGCTTGTAGTAGTAACAACATCCAATAGCATAAGTCGGGCAAGGCCTACAATAGTACACATAGTTAGCCACTCTTTCCAGTTTCCACATAAAATGGGCCAAAAGGCTACAATATTGGACATGTTTTTTCTTTGGCTTCGTAAGACGCAAGGAGCTCAAGGCTACAATATTGGATATGATTTTTTTTTCACTTGAAAGCTTTGGCATTGGAGCCTGTCCAGAAATAGCAATTTCAGTAGCTTAACTACAAAAACTGACTTATCCATATTCCAGATGAACTTCCTGTGATTATTCTGCTTAATCCCTTTT
Source organism: Persicaria maculosa (assembly GCA_963922045.1). NCBI lineage: Eukaryota > Viridiplantae > Streptophyta > Magnoliopsida > Caryophyllales > Polygonaceae > Persicaria > Persicaria maculosa. The sequence continues at coordinate 55,517,572 of OY998268.1, forward strand.
TTTTTGCCAAAAAAGAAAACAAAAAATCGCCTACAGATTCTTTTATTGGTAGCTCCATCGGTTAAATAGCTTTCAAACATTTTTCAAAAGAAAGCAAAAACAACTACTTTTTGTTTTTTTCTTTTTTATATATAACCAATACCAAATCTAGTCATTGTATCTGTCTTGTTGTTTATTATTATAACCATTTTTCTCTCCTGTAAAAACAGGGATGGAGGAATGAAAGGATTATTTGCAGGAGTAGGTCCCCGAGTTGCACGTGCAGGACCTTCAGTTGGGATTGTTGTTTCCTTCTATGAAGTTGTCAAATACGTCCTCCTACATAACAATCTTTGAACTCCACAACGACTGCTAAAACACATTTAAATTCACTTCCCTAGTTGCTGGTTCAGGCGAAGAAAAAGGTGACTTCCTCTTCTGCTGAATTGAAATGAGAAAAACTCTTAAGCTCTTCTGATTAATGCCTTCTTTAGCAGGTATATATAAGCTATCAACCATTGGCTAATTTTGACACCTGACATTACAATGGTTTAGCAATTTTAGCTTAGTTTTGTTTCTCATCTTCTTACTGTTTAGCTTCGCGTCTTCTCGGGCTGGGAAGAAATTTTGTAGCTGACTTAGCTTCTCTTTGAAGGATTTTATTTCACTGTTTTTTGGCTGGGATTAAGACATTACGTCTCAGTTTTCACGTGTATATGGTTTCTTGACGTTTCGTACATTTTTGCTCAAAAACCCTACTTCGATACAAGTGACATGGTTGAAAGGAACGAATAGGAAACCTTTCATTCTATAGATGAGGTGAAGAGATTCTATTGCTTGCAGTTAGTCATGTTTAGTCGAATCATTGTGCAGGTCATGCTTCTGGTTGTTTTTTAGGCTGGGTTATTCTGAATTCCCGAATTCGGTTTTTTGTTAAATGTCATTTTATATGCACTTGGAAATTGATTCAGCTCGTTTTGTTTTTATACTAATTTGTTCACTGTTTTGGTCTTGTGTATCTTATTGAGTACTTGATGGTTAATTCTAACCTTCTATAACCACATATTCCGCGATGTACTTCATCAACTGTCGTCGATTCCCTACTAACGATCACCACCACCAAACACAATCAAAATTCTCAACACAAATTGACCACATACATGATTCATATCCATCACATTATTCCTAATCTTATAATTCATATCCCTACGGAATTAGCATGTACATGGTGAAAAAAACTCGACTAGGGCGAACTCAATCATCGGTGGAATCAATGTGAGCTTATTGAACCAGAAACCTATGAATTCAAGCTAACTACTGCAGTTACAGTAACAGCGTACATCAAAATTTTATATTGAAAGCATGCTATCCTGAGCGAAAACGATGAACGGAGCAAACACATCGGAAAAAAGTGAGCATTAGAATGGAATTGAATATGTATTGTATCGACCAAAACATTGAAGGAATGAATCCAAAAAAACGAACGTGTATCATTTGATCTCACTATCTGTTAGTGTCGATGTAAGACGATTAGTTTAAAGTGGTTGTCGCAGCTAACTCCTCGGTGTTGGGCAACTCAAGACAAGAGCTTGGAAACTCTCCAAGATTTAGAGTTAAAATTTTCTTGTTATGAGACGTTAGTGGAAGAATTCCGAGTCATCGAAATCGAACTGGTCGAAGGCGAAATCATGGGCGATATTTATAGGCGAACTGGTGGCTGAAACACTGGAGGCGGCTTGATTGATGGTGGCCAAGGCAGTGGTTATTGGGGCGGACGAGGAGGCTTGGAAGTGGAACCCGAGATTAGGGTTAGCTGGTAAATGCTGTAGGTGGTGGAAATCAGTGTTTTGGGGGACTATGAAGGATGCATTGTTGGGTGGTGTAAAGCTGATTAGGGTTTCGGTTGACCTCGGTGGCTGATTCGGGTGAGAAGACGACGATGATGGGTAGCTTGTCGGGTTAGCCCCCGGGTGGTTGCAGGTGTGGACAGCTCTGTAGGTGACTTCAAATAAGGAAGGGTCCTCATCAGTCCTTTGAACTTGCTTTGAAGCTGGGCAATTGGTCTGTTGCTTTAGGGCACACCTGTAGTAAGCCCTGCATATATGCATTTCAATATATAAAGAACCCAAACCATAGGTTAAAATGCATATATTTTGAACAAAAACTAGAAATAATTACCACACTTGAAATGAGTATGCAAGTTTATGAAAACATCTGAAAAATGCCTAAGCTTTATTTGAAGGAAACATGAAGCTTACATGAATTATATAATAAAAAACATAAACCTGTACTAATTTGTATGAACTATGATCTTATATATATGTATAGAGGGGTCCTGATTAGGTAAAAAAAATGTTCTTATATTAAAAATAATGTGATGCATGTAAATATCACTTCTAAAATTTTTAAGACAGTTTTTTTTTTATCAGATTTTTAAAGACAAAGTTCAGATAAAGGCTCTAATTCTCTTGTAAGATTTTCCACAAATGGCACTTTTACATATTTTCTTCCATTCGGCAAAATATGTCATTTACTTGTTCACGTATGTTTTTTTTAGAATGATAAAAAATAGATAAAATAAAAAGTTTGAAATGCATATTCCTATGGAATAAAGCGCAAGGTGATCTTAACTTTTCACTTTAAGAAATAGTTTTTTTTTTACTGAATAAAGCTAGATTTTTAGGTGTATAACTGATTTAGACAGGAAAGTTAGTTGAAAACAAATCATCAAACAGTCAAGAAGAAATCAGTGTAAATTCTTGAACTATATCTTCCTGTTGAGATCAGACACATTTCACAAATTTACATCCAGAAAATATGAAAACCACACTACTGAATGCCATGAATGATAGATCTCATCAAATATGCAAATCTCTCTTTTGACTGTTAAATAAGTGATATGCCAATTTTGCCAAAAGAGAGGAAGAAAATGGTATTTCACTGTCATGGATCTTATAAATGGCTAATTTCTTGATCAGTGCTATTATAATATTTAAATTACATTTAGTGTCTGTGGACCTATATATAATTATATATGGCATGTATATAAAATGTTATTAATCTATCGGGTTACAATCTAAAATCAATTGTCACCGACTTCAATTCTTATATACTAGGCTTTTTTTTTGTCTCTTCACATCTCATTGATCTCAACAACAATGAACACAAAATCCTAATAAAAAAAACAATGAACACAAAATAATAAGGGTTAATGTTGGATCTAATTTGATTTTTGGTTTAAATGGTAAGCTTGATGAAAAGTAACAATATTTACTATTTAGTACCAAAATAACAAGAATATGCAGAAGAGAAAAACCAAGAAGAAATTGATCAGCAACAAAAGGGTAAAAGGTTAAGGATGAAATTTCAAAGAAGTGTGAGTCACATTGATCAATTCCCTTTATGCAGTTTTATTTGAGTTATTAGTTGGATTTTTTTCCCTTTCGGAAATCGCCAATGCTACTATTTCTAAGTGAAGATAACTTGAATATTCATCTCAAAGTGATTCAAGAGTCCTCTGTCATAATACAACAGCAAAAAAGAAAAAGCAATGGTTTCCTAACTTAACTGATCAAACAGGGTTGTGAAAGGAACTACAGTATAATCTACTTGTACTGGCTTATTAAAATCAATTAACTTATAGCTTATAAATTATAAGATGAAATTTTGGGATAACAAAGATATATACATATATATATATATATATATATATATATATATATATATAGAATACGGATCAAATGTTAAAAGCTCTTACGGTGTTAAATGTTAACAAATCAATATTCGGCAAAATTTATCAAATATTCATCACAGTCACTCAATTATTCATCAAAGCTTTTCGACAACATTTAAGAGATTTATTTCAATTAATATTTATTGCCAATTAAAAAAAATTATCACCCAAAAAACTCAAACCCTTGCGAATAATTGAGTGAATGTGATGAATATTTGAGTGACTGTGATGAATATTTGGGAAATTGTGAATAATTGAGTGACTGTGATGAATATTTGAGTGACCGTGATAAATATTTGATTAATTTTAACAAAAGCTTTGATGAATAATTGAGTGACTGGGATGAATATTTGATAAATTTTGCCGAATATTGATTTGTTAACATTTAACACCGTAAGAGTTGTTAACACATGACCCAACCTCTCTCTATATATATATATATAGTTTTTGCATGCATGTATTTTATTGTATTATAGAAGTTTCAAGACAATCATTTGAATATAGCAGGTTATTTTTTTTATTAGGTAATAATTCGAGGAACAGACAAAACTGGCTCCTCGAGAGGCCGATAAAGTCGGCAGACGACTTGTTAATAGGTTAAGCAGTTTTGGTTTTATTTTTATTTCATAGCTGGTTCTCCCAAAAAAAGAAAAAAGACCAATGACCCTAATCTTAATATTTGAATGGGATGGACTGGATTTGGTACAAATGGGAAATGTAAAATTGATTTCTATAATTTTTTTATACAAGTCATAACTTATGTACTTTTAACTATAACTCACTTTTTTTTTTCATACCAGTTACTAGTGGAAATACATGTACAGACCTGAATTCATAATATTACCAACTCTAGGGAATTCTAATAAGCTCATGAGTCATGATATTGAAATCTTTTGACACATATGTAATGTGGAATTGACAGCCTTTTTTTTAAAAAGTAAAACTACCGAGGGTGAGTTATAATATTTGTATGTTATTAATATCAGTCCATTTCCTTGCAAGTAGTATAAAAAATGTGAGTTTGCTAATTGCTAGTAGTAAATAAATTTGAAAATTTGTAGTTTTTGGTAATTAATCTTCATTTTTTTAAATGAAAAATATACTATAATTTTTTAAAATCTGTTATTTATATATATCCGCATAATCAAATTCTATGGGTCTTAATTTTGTTTTGTTATATAATACAGTATTAGTATTGGACACCATAACATTCTTTTTTTATTAATTAACATCAAATAATATAAAGTATCAAACTGATATGATTATATTTTCAAAGGAAAATAAATCATATTAACAAAAAAAAAATAATACGAAGCATCACCCTTAAACAAAAAATAATACAAATCTTAGAAATGCTAAATTCTAATTTATTCCTTTCTAATCTTGCTTTTATTAGAGCATATCCAACGATTACTAGCTTCATATATAATTTATATTATGTATATTTTAATTTAGAGAAGTAAAAGCCAATGTTCAAGCCATTTTTCTTCTAATTAAAACTTTAACATCAATAGTTTCTCCAAAATTTCTCTAAAATGAAAAAATATATAAAAGATATATTCTCCAATTTCTCCAAATTATTTTTTCTCAAACTCCAATAGCTTTGCCATTTTTAATATTTGGAGAAGATTTTTTTAGAAAATATGGCTGAGGAATACTTATTCTCCCAAAACTCCAAAAATTCTAAGAGCTCCTTTGGTTGACATTCCAAAAACCCGGGAAGTAGAAATTCCCAGGAATTGGAGATAATATCAGCGTTTGGTTGATTTTTTTGTTACAGAAAAACCCAGAAAGTTGAATTCCCGGGAATTTAAATTCCCCCATTTTGGAGGAAGTGTCCCTAGGTAAGTTCCAATTCCACCCTTTTTAATAGGAAAATTCTATTTTCTTATTTCAATTCCTATAATCCAAAATCCAAAACCAAACACAATTTCTCAATTCCCGTGATTTTCAATTTACGGGAATTGAATTGCTAGGAAGTTAACTTCCCGGCAACTATACTTCCCACGTTTAACCAAACGAGCCCTAAAATGGAGAAGTTATTGGGGACGTATAAAAGCATCTCCAATGGATTCTCAATTTGGGGATTTCAGAGTTTTTAGAGAATTTTAAGGATTTTTTGGTCCAACAGATTCCCTATTTCATATTCTCATTCTTCAAAATGGGAAAATAGTAGAAGAAATAGATAAGCTTTCTCAAATCTACAACATTCTCCATAATTAAATGATTATCCAAATATTCGAAATAGGAAAACCGTTAGAGTTGAGCAATGTACATGGAGATTGAGATATGTGTGATAATTATTTCTTATATTTAATTGTTGGGCTTACAATATCCATCATTCATGTGAGTTTAAATTGTTCGAGCATTGTTATAGGGATTCTGATACTGACATGAAATCGGTAAATATAACATTAATGCTCGATCAATTTAAACTACTTGTATGTTGTGGGATAGAAATAATATATCAAATCATATATCAAAGTTCTCATTTGAAAAGATAGTTTAAGTGGTTAATTACATCTTGTACTATATATATATATATATATATATATATATATATATATATCATCCATACCTTTCTCTTACTCAAAAACTTCTCTTTGAGAGTTTGAGGTCTTTAATTGTTCTGAGATTTACTTGGATGGCATATTAATTAAGGTTTATATATTAATTAAGTGAATTTATAATGTTGATAAAAACAAGTTGTAATTAAGTATTTTCCTGATTTTTCTTTTAGTTCAAGAATTGGTAGTACAGTATATATATAAAAAAAAGGCTTCAATTATTATATTAATTGGAAATATGCATGTTTGATGAGCACAAATAACTATAACTAATAAATGAATGAAATTTGATGACACATAATTAACTAAAGGCTTCAATTTTAGTCTTTAATTTGTAGTGCTAGACACAACATTTTCAGCCAGATATAGTGAGCTTAAACCCATATGATTTCATGTGATCGATCAAGGTATATTATATATCCTAATTAAGATCCAATTTATTAAACAAAACAATGTATGTGTCATGCTTTAATTTGAATTTTGATCATAACCCTCATTCTCCAATTCTCCATGTATGTAATAGAAAACAAAACTAATATATATATATATATATATATATATATATATATATATATATATATATATATATATATATATATATAGGTAGCATAAATTAATTAATTATATATTTATATATATATATGATGTATATATATAGTTAGGAAAAGCTAACAAGGTGTGTAGCAAGATGATCGATATAAATGGAATCGAAGAAGATGGGATGGGTACCGAGGGTAGTTGGCACCAAGAATGTCTTTCTGGCCATACTTTCTCCAGTTATAGCCATCCCCAGGGGGTCCTTCGAACCCGGTTTCCACGCTCACCGCCATCGTTGTTTTCCATCTTGGCTGCACCTTATGTCTTCATATCACCCATTCATATAGGAGCAGCAACAATATTGAAACAACATTAATTCAAACAAGAAATCAAGTTAGCATTCACATATTAGTATTAGTATATATATATATGCATAAAATTGAGGGTTTTTCTAATTTCAATTCGGTATTTCGTGATCACTACTACGTACTCCTGCACATAAAAGAGTTTTTTTTTTTTTTGGAATGAAATTTCATGTACATTATATATAAATTAATGGTGCTCAAATGATGTGGATGTATTCATAAGATCAAAGTATATATATAGATCAAGTTGAAATCAAATTATTTGAAAATTAACTTAACAAATCAGTCAGCACCTAGGCTAGTAGCCTATATATGTATCAAATCAAAATTTGTGTTAATATATCCCAAAACCATATGGTAATTGGTAAGTAAATCTATATATTCAAATCCAGCAGAAGCAAGCCCTAATTGTAGACCCGAATTAAATTTGAAACAATTGATGACATTTACAAATTAATAGCCAAATCAATATATACTGGCCTATATTTTTAGGATATACGTACGGATCTGCAGTATGATTCACAGGAATCTGACTGTTTAGTACAGTAATTATATCTTGGAATTTTAGATATATGGTTCATTAATTAAAAAGTACTGTACTGAATAGTATTAATTAAAAAAAATATTCCTGAATTAAGGGCCAGTAATTGTAATTATCTGACCTATAGTTTGAAATGAAATGAAAGTTGACAAATAATTCCAAAAGGTAAAATTAAGAAAAGTCGATAACTTTCAAATTTAATGGTTGAGATTTAAAATTAATTTAATATAAGGCTAACCTTTTTCGGGAGTCCGGATCCCCGTTAATGGGATCCGAATCTTCGCTGCGAGGGCTGTTTGCTCCGCCGCTCAGCGGCGAATCTGACCTCGCCGCCCCAGTGAGGGACGGCGGCGGCGAGGGAGCTGCCAGCGGCTCAATCAGCTGGCCGGCAATGGAGGCGGCTCGATCGAAGGAGGCAATGATCCGCTGCACCAGCACCTCACGGTTGTCTGTGTGGTGGCAGAAGGCGGCGGCGGAGGAGTACTGAGGCGGCTGATCGGAGAGGAGGAGCTCGTGCAGCTGCCGAGCCATGTCCTTGCCTTGCTGGAGCTCAGTGGTGAGGCTGAAGCTGGGCCCACTCTGAAAGGAGTAACAAGATGAATCATCTCTACCTGGATCGTTGTTGATGTTGTTCTCCATATTATGATTTTTGATTGATGATGAGATTGGGATCAATTGATCGATCTGCAACAAAATCTAGGGTTTCTGCAGACTAATTATACTGAAATTGGCATGTTTAAGGAGCTAGGGTTAATTAATTAAGGGGTTTTTTTTTTCTTATGGTGAAATTAACACCAACTAGTAGAGAGAGGAAACATTAAAGGTCAACGTTTGCAGCTGGCATTTTACTTGGATGGGGTTTGACCAATCACCCATCTCCAGCTGCAATCGATCGACTCCATCTCCTCCGGACCTTTCGGGCAATGTACCCCCAAAACCTGAAACCAGCTGTTAGGGTTTCGGGTTTTGGGGGAAGGATCGGATATGATTCGGGTTTAATTATGAGTGATTGGGTTTGGGATGGGATTTGGGGATGAGGGAGAGGATAATTAATGAGTTTCCATAATAAGGAGGAGAAATGTGGTTAACTAAAAGTTGATTATTGATTAGTAGTTTAGTTAATTGCAATTATTGGAGAGTAATTAATGTAATAAGTTAAGGCTGAAATTATTGGGGATGGGGAATCAACTTGTCCCTTTGTTTATAGGGAAAAAGATGGAGAGGGGTGTATATGATGAGGCTGCCACTCATAAATATAAGGGGCTAGCTGGTTTTAGTTTATTGTTCCACTACTGTTTTTAGGTGAATGGACAACAATACCCTTGTACTAAATACAAATTACATTTTTTTTTAATAATTAATTTGATGATTAATTCTTTAATTAGATAGTAATAGGTTTTACACCTTTATATCCATAGGGGCAAGTATGGGGTTCACTGTACTGTATGCTTTAATTACTATATCCTTTGATTCGTTTCCCTTACTTGTATAAATAAGACAAGGTTATAAGGTATAAGTTTGGCTAATCAAATGAATTCTTATGACTTTTGCTATCTTACTTTTGTTTCTCATAATCAAGTAAGTCCGATTGGATTTAACTGTTTTATATCTGAATCAGTGCTTGTATTTAGTTAGTGGAAGATCAAACACAAGTTGGTGTGTGTAGAGATTCGATTGGATTTAACTGTTTTTATATCTGAATAAGTGCTTGTATTTAGTAAGGTATAAGTTTGGCTAAGCAAATTCACTCACAACACTCTCATAATTAATATTGATTATATATTCTATTAGAAGATTAATAAGTTCTTATTCTTACGAGAAACTAGGATTTTATTTCAGCATAAAGTGTCAAGTATTAGTTTCTAACCTTGTTTAAGTCAAGATTGGGTTGAGTCTAAATTTGAACTTGAGTTTAAAAGTTTGCTTATATTTGACTTTGTTTAATAATGTGAATGAGTTCAAGTTGAGCTTTTTTCGAGTCAAGAGCGATCGAAGCTCGAGTTATATACAGTCAAATTAAGTATTGTCAATTTGAATTAAGCTTAACAATGTGCTCATTCTCGACGTTTTTAATAAATGAACGAGAGATCAAACGTTGAACTTTTTCCAAATCAAATATGAACTACTCGTCTCATATAACAATTATGTCAAACCAGCCAAAACTAATACATACTACAATAGTGTTGTGAGTCTTTCAAGTTTTTCTTACCAAAAAAAAAAAAGTCTTTCAAGTTAAGAAGAAAAAGGTTAAAAAAAAAAGGAAAAAGGAATTGATGTCCGTACAGAAGATATAAGGGTATTATTGTCCAGGCATTTAACGCGGGTATGCAGGAAATGATGACGTAAGCAGAAAATACTTGGGTGACGTTGATACGAAGATGTCAGCACGAAACGAGGAGGGCGCGGCTGAACAGTATACATTTCTATGGGACTAGCGATTCCCTAATATTATATTATATTCATTAATATAATCAAAACTTAATTAAAAAGGAGGAGAAAATTAGAACAAGCTTATCACAAACCAAGATGCAACTCTTTATATCAACTCTTTATATGGGCATGTAACACAATAAAAATGAATTTTCAGCCTAATAAGGTCATAATTTGTGGACTTTTCTCACCATAGATCATAAAAGAGATTTTTACTTTTTTTTTCCTCTCATCTCAAAACCCTTTTTAACCAAAAAAATTTAGATTATTTCTAAAATAAAGGTCAAATTTAACTTGAAGTTAGTTTTGGAATGCCAAATATGAATTTCACTTTTTTTACTTACTTTTAATTATTTAATATTAATATAAATTTATAAATCGTACAATTAAATATGTATAAATAATCTAATTATAATTTTTTTTTATCAAAACTAAAGATATTAACGAGTGATTCGATCGACTATAATATTTAACATGCATGATTGGATTATCTTTGCATAAATAATATTTTTAGAAAAACACATAGATTTTTTTGTTATTATATCTCCATCAAAACTATACCACCTAAATAAATATTGAGTTGCATAAACTACTACATTTGAAAGTAATTAAAATAATCTAAAAAACACATCAAAAGTATAATCAATTCATATCTAATATTCTGGCAAATCCGCATCAGTCTCTCCCAAAACATTCTTTGTTCTAAAGTCACCGCTCTGATCGTCTTCATACACAAAATTTTCATTGCTTGTTCTAAATTATTACTCCCTCCGTTCGGCAAAACCTGTCATTTTAGCTTATTTTACAAGTTTTAAGGCAATTAACAAATGTACTAATTTACCCTCAATTATTACCCTCCTTTTTTACTTTATCGAAAACTACAACTAATAAACCATCAATCATATCAAGGGCATTTTTGTAAAGTGAAGGGCAAAATAACTACAATGACAAGTTTTTTTAACAAAAATAACACCCTAAAATGACAAGTTTTACCGAACGGAGGGAGTATTTGAAAATTGTGAATACCTATCAAAATTTGCATTATAACATGCAGTTTGTGATTCACTTTTTTTTGTAGGCCTTTGTGATTCACTTTGAAATTGGCTAAAGTTACCAAGTCAAATGTAGTATGGTGTGAAGAATTAAGGGACAAAGAAAAATATTCTATAAAATATTACATTTAAATAGACTATTTTCCTTAACCAATTTACCTTACTAGAAAAATGCCTTGTAGTAAGTTCAATAAACAGTTCTCTCAAGTCGATAAATAACTACTCATCAACCTCTCTCACATTATAAAAAACAATTAAATTTTGTTAGTTTTGAATTTGTTGACGAATATTTAATTATTTAATTAATAATTATGAATTTAATAATTTTTTACTTATTAACAATAAATATATTATAAAATTAATATTTTATAAAGTTTTTAACATAGTAAAAATGTGTCAAAAAAATTTAAATATCAAATGAGAAGGAGTACTTTTGGCTATATACAAGTATATTGAAAAGGGCAGATTAATGTCGGAGATTAAGAAAAAAAAAGGCAGGCTTAGGGACGCAGGTTTCTAGACATGCTCGCATTATATTATACTCCCTTCGTTCGACAAAACTTGTCGTTTACTATTCACGCACGCTTTTTTAGAATGATAAAAACTATATAAAATATTTGTTTTTTTTAAAAAATTTTTAACAAGTTTGTACTTATTAATAATAACTACAAAATTGTTTAAAAAATTCTTAAAAAAACTAGATATTTTATATAGTTTTTAGCTCCTAAAAAAGCGTACGTGAATAGTAAAACGTCAAGTTTTGCCGACGGAGGGATTACAATACAAGTGGTTCACCCCATTTATTTTACGTTGAATTATTATATTTCATGATATTCAAATGTATTTTTTTTTATTAGGTAAAAAATTCGAGGCCAGCCATACCTGAACCTCGAGGGCCGACAAGTCGGCAGACGGATAACCGTCAAAAACAAAAATACAAAGGTGGTGCAAGATACAAGCAAAAGCACACTACAAAGCGAAAATAAACACAACTAAACCAAGCGGAAAGGGGACGTAGACGACGAACGAAGCCAAGCGCAACCAAGAAGCAACACCGCAGGCCAGCAGTACATCAGGAGTCTCTTGTGGGCAGTGAAGACGAACCTCCAAAGAAACATTCTTCCGGTAAAAGGAGACGCCTCGATACACACTGCCACGACCCCAGCCTGTCCCGACTCCGAACAATCAGAACCCCAACACTCGGAAAAGAAATCCAGTCCCGCCACACGTAGAGTACCGCCTGGATCGAACGCACCAAGGCCCGATCGGGAAAGAAGAAAACCCAACCGGGAATTATTTATTAAAAGAAATATATATTTATTTAATATTTTAATTTCATTTTTAATATCATACTCCGATGGGCCAGATTTGGGCCTAAGGCAGAGCCTTGGGCCCAAAGGGAAGGCAAACGGGTCATAGAAGGACAGCAGCCCAAAAGAGGGTTCCAATCCAGAAAGAAGAGGAACACCAGTCCAAGGCGCAGCACAGCCGACAGAGACCACCACGTCGGTGCCGGCGCCCGGAGACGAGCAACACCGACCGCCGTCGCCAAGGCCCGAGGCAGGGAGGCACCAAACGGGTGAGCCGAGGAAGAGCACAGGGGAGCAGGAGGCACGAAGACGCCACAACTGAGGGCATCCGGTGACCGAGCATAGTCGACGGAAGGGGGAAATTAGGAACAACACCAGGCCCAGGCCGGGACAGCAAGAACCCGGAGCACCACCACCCAACGCAACCAATGCCACCCCTAATTAAGTGGTTGAAGACAAAATTAATTAATCTTGTTGGCGTGCGATTTGCATGAATCTTAAAAATTCAATTGCTTAAATCTTAAAAATTCATCGAAATCGATTGACTTGTTTATGAAACTTGATGGATCTCTAGTGAATTAATTAATTCACCCATCGAAAGAGCATAAAGAGAGGGGCGAAACCACCACCCGACGACCACCACCCAGGAGAGGGGGTGAAGGGGCAAGACAGCGGAGAGGGAGAGCGCATCACCGCCGCCGAGGAAGCGCGGACCAGCAGCGGGAGATGGCACTAGGAAAACGTCACCGGGAGGAAAGGAGCAAGGTTCGTAGAGCGAGTTAAAATAAATAAATAAACAATTTTTTTTTATAACCTATGCGGTATATATTGAGAAAGATTCTCCAACTCACCTTCCCTAAAATAGATTTCCAAATTTAATAAAAGTGAACACACATGGTAGGTTCGAAGTTAGAGAGCCATTTGTTTCTTAAAACAGTCTTTTCATTCTATTCATAGAAGAGTGCAAAATCCAATTTCACCCATAAATTTAAAGGCCAAATTCATAGGATCCAAATCCATCCTAAGGATATAAGATACGATCTTAATTCTGAAACATTCCTTATTAAAAAAAAGGCAAAACTAGTTAATATAACCCAACCTTTAAGGGGGTGTTAAAAATAATCAAACCTTTGGAAAGAATCTAGAATATGTCAAGATTTCAAACCTAGGAAAAATGATTTTTTTATCCATTTTAAAGGAATATTTCCAAGAAAAAATCCTCAATAACGTCATAGCTCTTGAAGTTATCTTTCCAACAAGTTCTTGAATGCCCCGATCGAATCAACGCAACTCTCGTTTTTCTAGAAATACCAAGCACGTGTTCGTAACTCCTATTTTAAGGCACATTACTGAAATTCCGGGCCTATTTAGACATCCCGGGTGGGCGTTTTGTGGACGTATCGCCTAAATAGCATCACACCTTGCCTAGCGCAAAGACTTTTGAATTTTTATTTTTTGATATTTTGAGATTTTTTCGTGGAGTACCCCTTTGAAAAAAAACTAAAACCAGTATAGATTTCAAACCTAGGAAAAATGATTTTTTTGGCCATTTTATAGTAGGATTTGTCAGAAAACATTCTCACTAAAGTCATAGCTATTGAAGTTAGATTTCCAAGGAGTGCATAAATGCCTCAATCGGATCAACGCATCTCTCGTTTTGCCAAAAATACCAAGCATGTGTCCGCAACTCTTGTTTTAAGGCACATTATTGAAATTTCGGGCCCATTTGGACATCCTAGGTGGGCGTTTTATGGACGTATGGCCTAAATAGCATCACACTATTCCTAGCGCAAACGCCGCAAAGGATTTTGGATTCTAATTTTTTGATATTTTGAGATTTTTTCGTGGACTACCCCCTTTGAAAAAATCTAAAATTTGTCCAGGTTTCAAACCTAGAAAAAATGATTTTTTTAGCCATTTTATAGGAGGATTTCTCAGAAAACATCATAACTAAAGTTGTGGCTATTTAAGTTAGTTTTCTAACGAGTAGTTAAACGCCCCGATTGGAAGAACACGACTCTCGTTTTCCCAAAAATCCCGAGCATGTGTCCGTAACTCCTATTTTAAGAGACATTACTAAAATTCTGGGGCTATTTGGACATCTCGGATGAGCGTTTTATGGACGTATGGCCTAAATAGCATTACAGTTTGCCTAGAAGAAAGGATTTTGGATTTTCATTATTTGAGATTTTGAGATTTTTTCGTGGACTACCCCCTTTGAAAAAATCTAAAATTTGTCCAGATTTCAAACCTAGAAAAAATGATTTTTTTGGCCATTTTTAAGGAGGATTTCTCATAAAACATCCTCAATAAAGTCATAGCTATTGAGGTTAGCTTTCTAATAAGTGATGAAATGCCCCGATCGAATCAACGCAACTCTCATTTTGCCAAAAATGTCGAGCATGTGTCCAAAACTCCTGTTTTAAGGCACATTGCTGAAATACCGAGGCTATTTTGACATCCCGGGTGGGCGTTTTGTGGAGGTATGGCCTAAGTATCATCACACCATGCCTAGCACAAAAGATTTGGGATTTTCATTTTTTTTATATTTTGAGATTTTTTCGTAGACTATCCCCTTTGGAAAAAGTCTAGAATTTGTCCAGATTTCAAACCTAGGAAAAATGATTTTTTTGGTCATTTAAGGGAGGATTTCTAAGAAAACATCCATAGTAAAGTCATAGCTCTTTAAGTTAGATTTCCAACGAGTGCTTGAATGCCACGATCGGATCAACGCATCTCTCGTTTTGCCAAAAATACCGAGCACGTGTCCGTAACTCCTGTTTTAAGGCACGTTACTGAAATTCCGGGGCTATTTGGATATCCTAGGTGGGCGTTTTGTGGACGTGTGACCTAAATAGCATCACACCTTGCCTAAGGGCAAGGATTTTGGATTTTCATTTTTTGATATTTTGAGATTTTTTTCTTGGACTACCCCTTTTGAAAAAATCTATAATTTTTCCAGATTTCAAACCTGGGAAAAAATAATTTTTTTGTCTATTTTCAAAGAATATTTCTCTGAAAACATCCTAGTAAAGTCGTAGCTATTGAAGTTAGCTTTCCAATGAGTGTTTAAATGCCTCGATCGGATCAACGTAGCTCTCGTTTTGCTAAAAATACTGAGCACATGTCCGTAGTTCCTATTTTAAGGCACATTATTGAAATTTCGGGGCTATTTGGACATCCCGGGTGAGCGTTTTGTGGAGGTATGGCCTAAATATCATCACACCATGCTTAGCGCAAAGTATTTAGGATTTTCATTTTTTTGATATTTTGAGATTTTTTCGTCGACTCTCTTTGGAAAAAGTCTAGAATTTGTCCAGATTTCAAACCTAAAAAAATATTTTTTTGTCCATTTAAAAGAGGATTTCTTAAAAAAAACATCCCAGTAAAGTCATAGTTGTTGAAGTTAGATTTCCAACGAGTGCTTAAATGCTCGGATCGGATCAGCATATCTCTCGTTTTGCAAAAAATACTGAGCACGTATCCGTAACTCCTGTGTTAAGGCACATTACTGAAATTCCGGGGCTATTTGGACATCTCGGGTGGGCGTTTTGTGGATGTATGGGCTAAATAGCGTCACACCTTGCCTAGCGCAAAGGAAATTGGATTTTCATTTTTTGATATTATGAGATTTTTCAAAGACTACCCCTTTGGAGCTAGGAAAAATGATTTTTTGGCCATTTTCGAGCAGGATTTCTCAAGAATCATCCTCTGTAAAGTCATAACTCTTGAAGTTAGGTTTCAAACGAGTACTTAAATGCCCCGATTGGATCAACACAACTCTCATTTCGCCAAAAATACCAAGCACGTGTTCGTACGTAACTCCTCTTGGATGACACATTACTGAAATTCCGAGACTGTTTGGACATCCCGAGGGTGTTTGTGGACGTATGGTGTAAATAGCATCACGCTTTGCCTAGCTCAAAGGATTTTGGATTTCATTTTTTGATATTTTGAGATTTTTCCTAGACTACCTCATTTGGAAAAAGTCTAAAATTTTTCAGATTTCAAACCTAGGAAAAATAATTTTTTGACCATTTATAGCAGAATTTCTCAGGAAATATCCTCAGTAAAGTCATAGCTCTTAAAGTTAGCTTTCCAACGAGTGCTCAAATGCCCAAATCGGACCAAGACAACTCTTGTTTTGCCAAAAATACCGAGCACGTGTCCGTAACTCCTATTGTAAGGCTGAGGCACATTATTAAATTTCCGGGGATATTTGGACATCCCGGGTGGGCGTTTTGTAGATGTATGACCTGAATAACATCACATTTTACCTATCGCAAAAGATTTTAAATTTTTATTTTTTGAGAATTTTTCGTTGAGTACCCCCTTTGGAAAAAGTGTAATATTTCTCTAGATTTCAAACCTATGAAAAAATGATTTTTTTGGCCATTTTAGAGAAGGATTTCTCATTAAATATCCTCAGTAAAGTCGTAGCACCTGAAGTTAGTTTTCCAACGAGTGCTCAAAATGCCCTAATTGGACCAACGCTCCTCTCTTTTAGCCAAAAATAGAGTACGTGTCCGTAACTCCTGTTGTAAGGCACATTACTGAAATTTCGGGTGTGCGTTTGTGGCCTGAATGCATCATATCTTCCATAGTGCAATGAATTTTGGATTTCTTTTTTTTTTTCTTGAGATTTTGATATTTTTCCGTGGACTACCCATTTGGAAAAAGTCTAATATTTGTCCAGATTTCAACCCTAGGAAAAATATTTTTTTTGGCCATTTTAGAGGAGCATTTCCGAGGAAACATCCTCAGTAAAGTCGTAGCTCTTAAAGTTAGCTTTCCAACGAGTATTCAAATGTCCCGATCGAACCAACGCAACTCTCATTTTACTAAAAATACCGAGCGAGTGTCCTTAACTCTGTTGTAAGACACATTACTGAAATTTCGGGGCTAATTGGACATCTCATGTGGGCATTTTATGGATGTATGGCCTTAAGCATCACACTTTGCCTGGTGCAATGGATTTTGGAATTTCATTTTTAGAGATTTTTTCGTGGACAACCCTTATTGTAAAAAAGTCTAAAATTTGTCTAGATTTCAAACTTAAGAGGCCATTTTAGTGGAGGATTTCTCATGAAACATCTTTAATAAAGTCGTAGCTCTTAAAAGTTAGTTAGTTTTACAACGAGTGCTCAAATGCCTCAAATTGGACCAACGCTCATTTCTTTTTGCCAAAAATAGAACACATGTCCTTTAACTCTGGTTGTTAGTTTTGTGACACATTACTGAAATTTCGAGTTGGCTTTTTATGGACGTATGGTTTGAGCATAAAGAAATGAGCCATACAAAATAAATCCCATTAGGCCTGGACGTATGGACGTATGGTTTGATCAAGATTTCAAACTAAAAAAAAAATAATTTTTTTTACCATTAGGCCTGGGATTCCATTAGAAATTTTTTTTTCATAGGTGCAATGAGGAAATTAAATCACATAGATCTTTATTGACATCGTGGAGGGGTGTTACATCAACTGATCAACCATACAAAATAAATCCCAAATGGAAATTAAATCTCTCTAATGTCTCCTCCTAAAAGATCCAATCAAATTAATCCCATCATGTTAAATAAGGGTTACTACTACACCTCAGGAGAACAAGCTCAACCTTCTCCTAACACACTACCAATTTAATTTAATTTAATTTTAAATTAAATTACTTTAAATAATCAAAAATCACCTTATTTTTTAATTTCCCGCCCAAAATCAAGCCCTAGGGCTCAATGAAAGTGTTATGTCCTGAAACACCCTCAGCCTCTTCCCATACCCATCGCCGCCACTCTTCGTCTTCGCCACGTCGGTGTTCAGCACCGCAGACAGTATCGCCTCCTCGAAATCCTTGTCGTCCGGCAGCAAATCCGCCACCGACTTATCGAACGATAGCGACCTCCTCCTCACCTTGTTCTCCCTCTCCGGTTCGGCTCTCACCTTGGCTATGCCCACATTGTTAGAACAGATACTCTGTTTCCCCAATTCAGCCTCCCCTGTTTCGCCGGAGCTGTTCCCGGCGTTGATTGATCGCGTCCTCTTTAGGAACCCGTTGTTGGTCTCTCCGAATTTCGCTGAGTAGAAGGGCGGGGCGTTGATGTTGAGCGGATTCGCCCAGGGTGCGACATTGCCGGAACTCCTCTGCACCGGAGCCGGAGGAGGAGGATGTTGGTTCGCTGAATTGACGTTCTCGTCGGCGAATTCATCCCGAATCCTCGGTTTCGGATTCGCCTGAGGAACGTGATGATTGCTATTATTGCTCTCCTTGCAGGGCTGGGGCTGCCAGAGGGAGGACCCGCCAAGGAAGGCATCGAAAAGCCTGCTCTGTTCCGAAGCAGAGGAGCCCCCTGTTTTCATCATCTCCGATTCGAGGTCTTGCAGCATCTGCTGCGCCCTCTCGTAGGCTTTGAGGTGGGAATCTACGCCGTAGGGCCCATCTGCGATCGCCGGTTTCACTCTCCGGAGGGTCTCCTTGGCCTCCGGCATCCGCCCCTGCTTCATCAGGCAGATCCCCAGGTTGCACATCTTGTTGTTGTCCGGCGCGATTGCGAGTGCCCTCCGGTAAGCATCCTCGGCTTCGGTGTAGCTGTTCTGCTGCATCAGTGCCCACCCTAGATTCCCCTGCACAGTCCAATCCAATCCAATTCAGTAACCCTACGCCCGAAATTCGATCCGATTTATCAAATTCATTATCCGAAAACTCACCAGCAAGCGAGTTGCTTCTTGCTCTACCGAGACTTGGAACTTCTTCCCTTGGGAGCGCGCCGTCTTCGTCCTCTTGCCGTTGAAGGCCAGCCCTTGTTGGATTAGAAACAGCTTCCGCCGCAACAGCGATATCTGGTCATCCAATCTTCCGCATCTCTGCACCAAATTTCACAGTTTGAGCAATCCAAAAATAAGAACTCAAATTGTGTATGAAATGTGTAGTGTTACAAACCTTGTAGAGATCTAAAAGAATGTTGTCAAGGGACTCCTGGGCCTGATCAGAACAGCGGCTTCTCAGCGATTTGATAGCCTCAATTGCCTCGTCGGCTCGATTCTGCTGCTTCATCACGATGGCCATGTCTTTGAGGGCGCTGTCAATTCTGTCACCGGCGTTAATGGCCGCCCAGAACAGAGGAATTGCCTTCTCTGGGTCCTTATCTACCAGCTGTTCATACATCAAATGGTTGCCCCCAATCAGTTATTTCAAAGTAAGGTCACACTAAAAGATTCAAACTTTAATTCTATATCAATTTCATTAAGCGCTGAGTTCAAATTGAATGCTGAAAAACCTAATCTTGCTACCAGAAACCCTAACCAGGCACGTTAATTACTGGTAGCCGAAATCCCAAATCCATGATTATAAACTGTTCAAATTGACATCAAATTTGAACAATCCTCTGACAGAATCGATTCTTGATTCCCTAAAAAGAAGCCGAATTAGGAGCTTTACCTGGACATGTTTGGCCCTGACATAAGGGGAATCGCCCACTGGAACCTTGTGGGTAATGTGGAAGGACTCGGAGCGGGTTCTGGAGACTCCGAGGGGCTTAGCGGGTGAGCAAGGGGCCGATTTCGAGGGCCGGAATCCTGGGGGAACCTGCATCATTTCTTGATACCCCGATTGAGATTTGAGGATATATAAATCAAGAGAACAATGAGGAATACAGTAGTTGTGTAGGTAGTTTTGGGGCTCTCAGGGAATAGAGAGAGAATGAGTGAGTGAACTGAGAGCCCGATTGAGGGGAGAGAGAAAGAGAGAGACGGAGAGAGGTGGAGGAGAGGTAGAGGGAGGAAGAAGGAAGGAGCGTTTTTGTATGTGTTTCGGAACGATTTTGTGACCGTTGTAGGAGTTTGTGGGGGAGCGTTTGAAAATTTCGACCGTTGGGTATTTCTTTTTTATGTTTTGTATTCCTTTTTTGGCTCCGTGTCCCGTTTGTTTGTTTACTCCGTAGTCCGTATCTGTATATTTTTGAATGTTACTGATTTATTTTATCTGGGCTTGGGCTGATCTTCTTGGGCCTTAATCACATCAAATCATACTGATTGATCAAACATTAAAATCGTCTAATTTTATCCCAAAGTATAAAATACTTGAAACCCAAAGGTTTTTTTTTTTTTGGTTTGTTACTTGAAACCCAAAGGTAACAGCAGCAACAAGAGTGTAACAACCGAGATATTCCACAAACCGACAAAAAGAACAATAATCAACCCTTTTTTTTTGTTGGTGGAAAGAAACAAAACTCTCTTTGAAAATCAATCAATTAAGAGATTGGAAAAATGAGAAGTTAGTATTAAACAACACGTGAAAAATTGGAAAGTGTTGTTGGACTCCAACGGAGGCTTATGGAAGCAAAGCAGTTGGGTATCAGACCAGGGCCGTTCCGTTATATTTTGAGGCCCTGTGCGACTTATATGTTGAAATCTTTTTTTAACTAATTCAAAGGGAAAAAATAATTCACCAAATCCGCTAACAAAAGAGATGTCATAATAATCTATCTAATACAATGCTACTACTTTCGAAAAATTGATCTTCTATCACTCTTAGATGCAAAGTCATCTATTAAAGTATTAAACTCTCATAGTCAAGATTTTCTAAAAACTCATGTTCAATTGAAATCAAAGCCAAAACATTTAACCTTTCTTGCGTCATGGTCGATCGCAAGTAAGATTTCAACCAATTTTCTATCTTTCTCTTTTATTTTGCGCTTGACATGACCACTTTCAAATCTTGTAGGAGGCACTCTATATTTCTAAATCCCAACTTAGTGATTTCTAAGGTAGAAAAATACAAAAGAATAACAAAAAAAAAAGTAATAATTATGATCTAAGAAATCAAAAGGTGAAAACTAACAAAAAAATATAGTTAGAATTTGAGATTACCTATCAAAATCTTTGAGGTTGAAGATACGATTGAATAGGTTGAATTGATTTTCATACATTAGGTTTTTTTTTTCTTTTCTTAAGGTGGAATGAATTGTGTGAAATGTTTGTGACTGGATGTGACGGCAAAAAAAATTCAAAAACTGTAAATTTTTAAGGAAAAAATCGGAATGGGATATTGGGCTGCTATAAAAAAAAAGGGTTATTGGGCCTTGTACTTTTACTTGGAAAAATATATGAAAGAAACAGTTACTTTTGTTTTTGGAAAAAAAAATAAGGATTGCTGCCAAGCAGATTCAAACCTAGCTTCAATCCGGAACTAGAGCTTCCACTAACCAATTGATCTACCACAACAACAACTTGATACCCATTGAAATTTATATATACATATATAGTATAACAGTATAACACCTATACGAGGCCCCCAAAATTTTGAGGCCCTGTGCGATTGCACTTTTTGCACGGGCCTCGGGCCGGCCCTGTATCAGACGACTCGATATGGAGAGCGATTGTTTGTTTGACAGTTGTCAATGTTATGATATCGTTAAAGAAGCATGGAAAAGCTCATAGAAAATTGCGATATTGATTTCTGATGCTCTCTTCCTGCTCCAATCGTTCGATTAGGTTACCTGCTCACATGCATTCAAAGAAGGTTGTTGATCGGGTGGCGCATCTTGGCTTGGATGCGAATTCTCCGAATTGGAGATCCCATACAGAGTTCAATGCTCTTGTGCGTAAGGACGCTCTTGGGCGGTGGTATAAAAGGGGTTGACGTCACCCAAAACCTCATCTTGTATTAAAAAAACACCTATATGGCTATATCTATCTATCTATCTATCTATTTATTATGTGTTACTTGCACTTTGCGCGTTTTGTTAATAAATTATATTTTATTATATTAATTATATTAAATTTATTATTTATTAATCTATGTGAAGATTAAAATAGTCTATTTAGAAAAAATTTAAACAATCATAAAAATAATACGTAGGTTTTATAATGACTTAAATTTAAAAAAAAATTGTCAAAACATGGAAGCATATTTGCCTAGGAAAGCGGATGAGTTAATAGAAGAAGACATTTAATTTCTCGTTTCAACCACCCACTCCTAACACACATTCCACACTTTTCGATTTTTTTTTTGTTGGGTTCAACCACCCATCGATGACACACATTTATACGCTATTTATTTTTATTTTTTCTGGAATTTACCCACCATGGGCAACATTTATTCAAACGATTGTCGTCCTGCATGGTCCTAAAGCAAAATTATTTACTCAACACCAAGAGTCAGTAAAAAAATATATTGAGCGCAATTTTGGTGTTTTACAAGCTCGATTTGCAATAGTGTGTCGACCGCGTAGTCCATGCGACCTATGGAATCCTCATATGGTTAGAAAAGTGATGAAAGCATGTATCATTTTGCATAATATAATAGTTGAAGATGAGGGTAATACGTATGCTAATTAATATAACCCGTCACATTGGGATGATAATCAAAGCACATCATCAGATGGGTCAAGAATGACGTACTCCAACTCCATACTCCCTCCATTTGGTTGCATCTATTCGAATATCAAATCCATTTTTGGTTGCAGCTACCCGAAATTCTTCATCACTTGCATTAACATGTGTCCTTACATTATCTTGTTGAATGAAGATAGGTTTTTTTTAGTCATCCACGGGCCACTTAGTTTGAATTGCAGCTATAACCTCCACGAAGTAGAGTTATCACTTTACCTCCAATTTTATGATCAATTTTGGCTCCAAGTAGATGAGTTCTTTAGGATTCTAGAATGGAATTTGTAGAATCTATACAGAGCAGCACACAACCGATTAAAATTTGTCTTCAATTAATGATCCACTTAATTAGGTCACTTAATTTGTGTGTAATATCCTAGAATGACAAACGTATTCAAACGAAAGGAGTATATGAGATCTTATATATAACCACATACTAGAATTCATGTAATTTTGTGTAACTTAAAAAATTGAAGTTGTATTACACAACATTGGACACATAAGCAGTGATTATAATCTATTTAAAGTATAAAAGCTGGATTTGTATAAGGTATGACTAATTATGAATTTTTTTGTGATACAAATAAATAAAATTTTGTTTTTATTTCAAGTCAACATTTCATTGTTTTTATTATTTTTGGTTGAGTACGTTTTATTTTTTTGTTTACAGTTTGATATTTTATATTATTTTGAAACTATTTTTTTATTTGTATTATTTTTAATTTAAATACAATACTCCGTTGATACTTGATAATTAGTTGATATTATCCCAAGTAATTTTTTCTCGAGGTGTGTAGCCTTGAATTTATTTTTGAATTAATCGAATACATGAAGGCTATTTTCATCATTTAAATGGCGAGCAAGCCCCAAGAGTAGAAGAAGAAACGACGTCGTACGCTCTCTAGGGTTTTGGCTCTGGTATAAATTCATCGTTGAAAGCCTGCTGACCCTTTCTGTTTTTCTGCATCGACAGCATTCCGGGCTCCTTGCTGAATTGAAGCCGCCGAGCGCAGGGTAGAAGACGAAGCTCTCAGAATGGTTCTTTCTTCATCTCTGTTACTTTCTTCAACCTTCCAAAGCTGTGAATTTGGTTTAATCAGATCTGATTTCTGATTTTGATCTCTCGTTTTCGTGTTTCCTCTGCCAGTCGCTTGTCGCGAACGAAGAGTTTCAGCACATTCTTCGTGTGCTGAACACCAATGTCGACGGGAAGCAGAAGATCATGTTCGCTCTCACTTCGATCAAAGGTATCGGTCGCCGATTCGCCAACATCGTTTGCAAGAAGGCCGATGTCGACATGAACAAAAGGTCACGCTTATTACCTCATGCCTCAGTTTTTATTTAATCTTATTGTTGAATTATGCGTTGTGCCAAAATAAATCGTATGATTATATGGTTATGAATGTCTTGAAAATGGGAAATGGACTTTTTTTTTATGAATTAGAAGACGATGATAATCACACTGAGAGTTCTCTGCGTAGTTTGTCCAATTGAATACTCAGCGCATAGTGTTTTACTACTGTTAACATAGACAGACTGTGGCTTAGTTTGTACTTTGTACCGTATCTTAGTAGCTGAAGTGGAGCTTGAGTCTTAACATCAGGACTCTACTTTCCAATAGACAAGATTGGGTTAATTAACTAATCCAGAGCAGTTCATCGCCTATAATGTAGTTCACCTAGTACATTATTCATCAAGGAAACAAAGCCATGCCATTTCTCCCTGGAATTTTGCCGAAGTTTGTCAATTTTACTCTCCATCTCCACTAGTTTGAATTACTTGTGTATATATAATATAATCTTTGCTCTCTGTGCGTTATAAAGCAAAGTCATTGCTTATAAAGCTTGATTGATTGAGGATTGCATCTTTGTTTTGCTGGTACAATGATAGAATTTTACCGAAGTTCGTTAATTGAACTCTCCATCTCCACTAGTTTTAATTACTTGTATATATATACACAATATAATCTTTGCTCTATGTGCGTTATAAAGCAAAGTCGTGGTTTATAAAGCTTGATTGATTGAGGATTGCATCTTTGTTTTGCTGGTACAATGATGGAATTTTACCGAAGTTCGTTAATTGAACTCTCCATCTCCACTAGTTTGAATTACTTGTATATATACACACAATATAATCTTTGCTCTATGTGCTTTATAAAGCAAAGTCGTGGTTTATAAAGCTTGATTGATTGAGGATTGCATCTTTGTTTTGCTGGTACATTGATGCTTTCTCTTTTGAGTCTCTTCAAATTGTTCTTGTCGAGCTGTTCCTGAACCTGAAGACTGTATGACTACAGGGCTGGTGAGCTTACTGCTGCAGAGCTTGAGAATCTGATGACCATTGTGGCTAACCCGAGGCAGTTTAAGATTCCAGATTGGTTTCTGAACAGGAAGAAGGATTACAAGGATGGTAGATACTCTCAAGTTGTTTCCAATGCTCTTGACATGAAACTCAGAGATGATCTTGAGCGTCTCAAGAAAATTAGGTATATCAAGAATTATTTTTCTAATGTTATTATGATTGAATGACTTTCACATGCAAAATATTTGTAATTAGACGAACATTTACATATACTGAATGTTGCGATTAAGATGCTATCAATAGATTTATTTACATTTCAAAACTATGGTTTTGGCAGGAACCACCGTGGTCTTCGTCACTACTGGGGTCTGAGAGTGCGTGGACAGCACACCAAGACAACTGGCCGTAGAGGAAAGACTGTTGGTGTGTCAAAGAAGCGTTAAGGGGAGTGTTGTGTTACAATGTTTAGTTTCCATTGCAAATTTTGCTCGCATTTCAGTTATTTCTAAGAACATTTTTAGTGTAAACAAAAAAGTATCTTTTTGCCGAATTCATTTACTCTGCAGATCAAAGATTCCAAATGTTTGATCCTAATAGAGATGAGTTCTTTGCTCATTCCAACCACGTTTATCAATTCCCATTGTCAGGATTGGTCCGGGCAAAATTGAATCATCTCGCCAGGTTTACAAATTGCTTCGAAATGGTCAATA
Source organism: Persicaria maculosa (assembly GCA_963922045.1). Taxonomy (NCBI): domain Eukaryota; kingdom Viridiplantae; phylum Streptophyta; class Magnoliopsida; order Caryophyllales; family Polygonaceae; genus Persicaria; species Persicaria maculosa. The sequence goes on from OY998268.1 coordinate 55,543,478, forward strand.
TGTATTCAAAACTCACCTCTGATAGGAGTGAAGTTCCTGTAGATGGAAATAAGACCAGGAAGCCATACCACCTTTTTTTGACGTCTCTGAACTGGGAATTATGTATCCACTTCTGAGAGAGATGAGGCTGGTTAGGATGTGTTCTATTTTGTCCAGCAAAATAACAAGAATGGTCACTCGCTCGGGCCATTGCTATCCCAACAACACCTAACAAGGATGGGCAATTTTTTTTAATTGTTTCATTACAAATTTTAAAATTACACAATTTTTTTTATAAAAAATATAATTTAATTTTATCTAAAGATAGACATTGACCTATTCCTATTGGTCTTGGAGCATTTGAGCGCGAAACTGACCTATTGCTCTTGGACCCTTTTGAGCGCGGAGCTGGTCCTATTGTCTTTGAGTGGTTCATCCTTTGAACCTACCTATTGCTTATGTTGCTTTTGAGTGCAAAACCTACCTATTTCTCATGCGACCTTTGAGCAAAGAGTTGTTCCTGTTGCCTTTGAGCATGGAACTGACTTATTGCTCCTGCGGCCTTTGAGTGTGGAGCTGATGCTGCGTTTTTTCAGCGTGAAGCCCACTTTGTCGCCCGCGTAGCTTTTTAGCACGTTGGACTGACTTGTCGCTTGTGTAGCTTTGAAAGGTCAGAGTACTCTTACTTGAACTACGAAAGGTTTGATTCTCTTTAAAAGAGATACGTAGATAACTCATCAAAAGTTTTATGCAGCCTAAACCAGCAAACTTCCTTTAAAGTTTATACCAAATGTCAACTATTGTGAATAACCTCTCGTAGATGAATATGAATGAGATACAAATGCACATGTCACATTGTTTTAATCGAACCCCAATCATGTCAAGACTTAACAAGTTCGAGGAGCTATGGTGATGAACTAACATAAATATTATTGTAGTACTTACGATGTCATGAGTAAATATGAGTGGACGCGAGCATAAATGAAGTTTCCCGCTATATAAATAGATCGAGAAGTTTGGTGCGTGTGGTAAATGGCACACACGTGGACAACATATACGCATTCGTTATAAGAAGAGGAGACGCGAACTGCGACCATCACATGTTCAAATATGGAAAAACCCACTATCTTTATCCTTACAAAAGATGTTCCAACTGAGATGACATTTGTCTTCAAACGAGTTCCATGGGCTCGGCCTAAACCGTTAGATATTCCGATGACTGACCACATGTCTTCAGACAGGGAGCCTTTTTGGCTTTGAGAGCCCTATCCGAGCAGGAATCATCTTGGTCAACATAAACCGACACTTGATGGAGTCTTAAGGAGGAGGGTGGTTCGTGACCTACTCAAACTCGAATCGGTCCAGGTTTTGGTGCGCGGATGATAATCTCGTCGTGCATCTCAAATAAGCCCGAGCACTTGGAGTCGTCCGTGGTCTACTCAATCCCGGAACCACAACAACGAGATTCTCAAATCAGACTTCGTTAAATTCAATGTAATGAATCGAACGTATTAATTGAAAAAATGGAGTATGTAATGAATTGGAAAAAAAATCGACTAAAAATATATTTGCATATGGTAAGGTTATGAGATATATATCTAGGCTAGCGTGCAAAGATTTTCTCTGATAGGGATTCGCTTCTTCAAGCTCCGCCCAACCTAGTAAAGGTGTTGCTTGCTTTCTCTTAGTCACTAGTGGCTTATGTAATGGTTGACATTCTTGCGTATATTTAAAATTTGAAAAAATATTACCTGAAATATCTAAGCATAATACGATGATACATGACACTAAGTGGAATGAGTTTAAATAATATATAGATATAAATATAGATATAGATTGAATTAAACTAAATCACCATACACAAGTTTTTTCTACGCGGAAAGGAAATTGCCAATTGAAATCAACCAAATGACTGGTATTAGTTTAATCACATGTGTAATTCTGGACCAAAATTATTAAAACTTTTGACAAATAAGAAGCAATTTGGCACTTCCATTTTATTCGGGTTAATCATATAAAAGTTAATTTTTTTTGATATAAGACGAAAATTTAGGGGTGAACAATCTCGGTCGAACCACTGTCCAATAACGTTCTTGCAGATGAAATATAAAAGTTCAAAATATAATAGGATACTATAGAAAATGGCGATCTTGTATGGAATAACCAGTGGTATAGAATTTGGGCTTTTAAATGATGGGGTGATAACATATTATTTCATTGGAAGGTTAAGTATATAACATTTTTTTCTCTCTAAATAATCACATCAGCAATTAGGGTTTTCAATTTTCGTAATAATTATCAACATGGCTTTGCAGGGTGGTGTCCGGACTGATAGTATAGTGGTTGGTGTCAGTATGTCAATGGTGACAGTGGTTGATAGTGGAGCAGCGGTGGTTCTGTTGAATTTGCAATGGGAGTAACCGATCCGCCAAAAGACAGAAAAAAAAGTTAACACTAGCACTTCTTTGATAGTTTAGAGCTAAAAATGAATAATGACTTGAAGTTGCAATTTTATTAAAATTACCTTATCAATAGTCATTTCAATGTCTTGCAAATAAATCTTATGAAAGATTAAACTTTCCCATTTATTTAACTAAAGGGGTAAATTAACAAAATCACTCTTAAAAACATGACAGTTTTCATAAAACCACCCCTACATTTTAAAATTCTAAAAAATCATCCATAAATGCTAAATAAATAAATATTAAACTATCACATTTTTAATACAACAAATTTCCCAGTTAAAATAGAGTTTGGGGTCGAAATATACATACTTTTTTTAGGACTAGATCGAGAGGATGCTTTGTGTAAATTTTCAAACTTGTGAGTGATTTTGTAGGTCATAATTTGAAGGAGTACTTTGTAGGTCATAACTTGTGAGTCTCTGATTCTCTGTACTAGTTCACCTTGTAACAGGTAAGCCGTAGACCCAGCAAAGTGGTAGAAACCATCACCCAAACTGAGCGAGTCAAGGTGAGCCAACTCGGAATGAGTCAATACACCATGCCAACTTGCCAAGCTAAGCCAAACCCGTAAAAGGGCGACGGCGCCAATTTCAATCCCAATCAATTCCAAAGATAAGGTTTTTTCCCCATCGTTGATTCCTTCACTCCCCTCTCTTTCTCCCTCCCATTCTTTTCTGTGGTTGCTTCTTCTTCACATCCCCAACAAGGGGGGGATTGATTGCAGGCACAACGAAAAAACCCCCTTCTTCTGGCATAAAGATTCGAGCTTTGGATTAATCCGATGACAACTCATCTTCAAGCTTCTCTCCTCTTCAAGCCCCCTCTCTCCCTCCCCCGCCTTCGCCATCACCGTTTCCCCCCGCCCCACCTCCCTCTCCCCGCCAAACCCCCCTCCATTCACCCCCGGAGATTCAAGCTAGTCGCCCGCAACGCTCTTACCCCGGAAAATCTCACCCCCAATCCCGACCTTCCTGATTACGCTGTTAATGCCGGTGGAAATCCGGCGTCGGGTCCCGATAATCCGGTGATTGGGGACGCCGGTGGTCTGGAAGTTGATGTGGGTGATGGTGGGAGAGAGATTGAGGGTTCGGATAATTCGGCGGCGAGTACGGATGGCTCGGCGATTGGGGATGTAGGTGTGAAGGTTGAGGGTGATGGGGAGAGAGAGATTGATGGTTTGGAAGAGCAAGGGAAGAAGGAGGGGAAGGGGTTTCCAGGGATGGTGTTTCTTACGGGGGTTTGGTTGAAGGCTAAGAGGGCAATTGAGGAGACATGGATGCAGGAGAAGCGGCTGGAGAGGCTCATCACCGAGGCGGATGCTAACCCTAATGATGCTGCTAAGCAAAGTGCAGTGTTTGCTGAGCTTAACAAGGACAGGTATTGGATTTTCCCAATTTTGTTAACCAATGTTTTGGTATTTGGATTCTGTAGTGTGAGAAATTTGGCTTTGTGTTTTGGCTATGCAATTTCATTTCTGTGATGCTTAGTGGATGAGGGGAAATGATATGGAACTTCTAGACTGTGTAAGTTTTGATATTTGATTTGGGAAATAGGAAAGTGTTAACCTTTCAAGCTCTTTCACATAAATCATTTAAATAGAAGTGCCTGGAAATGGTTGAAGACGAAGCAAGCAACTTGTTTTGATATTTGATTTGGGAAATTGGAAAGTGTTAATCTTTCAAGCTCTTTCACATCAATCATTTGAATAGAAGTGCTTGGAAATGGTTGAAGAGGGGGCAACTTGTTTTTGTGAGGTTTGCTGATTTTGGAGTCACTTGTAAAACAAAGAATCAAATGGAAAATGATGAATGGTGATCTATTGGGGCTATTCTCGATTAAGGTTATCCAAGTGTTCTGTTTAAGTAGATGAATATTACTGTTTGGTGGTTTTGGGGTATTTAGGAACAGACCAGCGACTCATTGAGAGTTTCAAACTATTAAGACTTTCTCCCCTTTGGTTTCTATAATTTTTCCAGCCCTGATGAGGTTATCAAGCGGTTTGAGCAAAGAAAGTATGCAGTTGATAGTAGAGGGGTTGCGGAGTATATACGAGCTCTTGTGGCGACCAATGCTATTGCTGAGTATCTTCCAGATGAGCAATCTGGAAAACCCTCGACTCTTCCCACACTGGTATGTGTTAACTATTTGGAAAACCCGTTATCATGACTGCAATCATGCTGTCATATAGCTTAAAGAGTCAATTTTTTCGATTACTTGATTCTTATTTCTGCCATCAATTTTCATCATTAGATTTCTTTCTGATCACAAATTGAATTTATTTGTAGTTGCAAGATTTGAAACAGCGAGCATTAGGAAACACAGATCCTTCCTTTTTAAATCCAGGAATATCTGAGAAGCAGCCATTGCACGTTGTGATGGTAAGGTGCATCATTTCTTGGACACTGTTGTTTCACAGTGTGTGGAAATTCGGGATTTTTTGTTTTTGTTTATTATCACGCATCTTTTTTTTTTGGGGATATAGTATTCACTATTCGGCAGAGTAACGAATTGAAACTGAATTTGCATTTTTATACAGTTTATGGAGCCATTTTTATACTGTAGCAAATGCTTATTTCTTTCCATTTTCTGATCATGCAACAATTTCCTTCCAACAGGTTGATGCCAAAGCCTCGAGAAAATCACCTCGTATTGCACAAGAGCTCTTCTCAACCATCCTCTTTACGGTTGCTGTTGGTTTAGTTTGGTATGTGTACTTCTGTATTTATGTAGACGCCATTCCTTGAGCAATTTTCAAACTGGATTTAAAGTCAGATGTGTCTGTCCTGTGCATATTTGGAACTAGTTTTCTCACCCTTAATCTATCTTCTTTTTTTTCCTCTTCTGCTTGAGATAAGCATTTTGTTGTCATTTCCAGGTTTATGGGAACTACTGCACTTCAAAAGTACATCAGCAGCTTAAGCGGGATAGGGACCTCAGGTGTTGGGTCCGGTGGTTCATATTCACCAAAGGAATTGAGCAAGGAGGTTACACCAGAAAAGGTATTATTTAGCACTTCAGCTTAAGTGCTGTTTTTAAGCTGTTAACTGTTTTGGTTGTCATAAAACCGTTCTCCCTTCTATACAATATACATTTTTTACAAGGGTGGTGAATTCCGGTAAATTTATTCTTAGGATTTATCATTTGAGGTTATGCTTTAGGGAGCGCTTTGCCTTTGATTGAACCCTGTTGTTGCCTGATATTTTTTTTTAAAACACTATATCTTTATGCCAGGTTTGCAATGAATGTTATCTTTTTGACCCTGTTTGGATTTTTTCCCTTCAGAATGTGAAAACCTTCAAGGATGTTAAAGGTTGTGATGATGCAAAGCAAGAGCTCGAGGAAGTAGTAGAATACCTAAAGAATCCTTCAAAGTTCACTCGACTGGGAGGGAAGTTACCAAAGGTTCGGATATCATTTCCCCCTACCTTTTTTTCTAAAGGTGTTCTATCATTCTTTTTTTTGGGGTAAATTTTTAGCTTATAATATTAAGTGGTGTCTAGGTTTTGCAAAGTTTTTTTCCCCATCTCTTCTATGAGACAAATATCCAATTGATCATTTAAAGAACACACAATCACATTTAATTTGTGCATCAAATAACTTTTTAATATCGAGCTGTTTTCAGGAAGTGCTAAAAAAAATTGAATCTTTTATACGTCTGTACTTGTACAATCAACCATGCTTCCCCTTTGTCATTTAAATATCTTCTGACGGTGTAGTTACATGAAAGCAACTGTAACTTTCTTTGAAACTCATTTAACCATGTCATTTGTCATATGATCTAGTATAGTTTATTTGCCTTGCGCAGATGCTTTTTATTTTATTTTATAGGGGCTGCTTCTATGCCGACAAGTCATTCTTCTTTTCATAAGATGAGCCTTCCACCCTCCTGGAGAACGATCACTTAATGATATTTTGTTTCTTTTCCTTCATAAACAGCTTCATATTGACCAAAGCAGAGCATTTCTGTGACTATTTATGCAGTTAAGAATGATCTGTTGTTAATTACTTCTGATTCCTAATGAAGAACCAACACAACAGATTTATACGGCAATTTTCACAGTTTTTTGGTCATCAATACATGATTTTTATTCAAAACAGAGATTTTTAAAAAAAAATTAATTTATGTGCTTGATCTATTCCATGACTGACCATTGTCGGAATGCTGACTTGCAGGGAATACTTTTGACTGGGGCACCTGGTACTGGCAAAACATTGCTTGCAAAGGTAATTTTTTATCTCTGATTAACATCGTACATAGGTCTGCTGTGTAAATTCCATACTTTTGTTGGAGGCATTCGTAATTTGCACTTTGCTATATTGTAAAAGATTGAACAACTAATGAATCATAAAATTGGTTATTCATATATTTTAAGAAAGACGGGTTTTTTGTATTTAGTGTTGTCAATTCTCCACATAATATTTTTTCTCCATATTTGATCCTTTTAAGACTTTCCCGATTTGGCATTTTCTATTTAATTATTTTTAATTGTATTACGACGGGCGTTCTATTCTGATGGTTCTTGATGTAATTTCTGTAATGAAGGCTATAGCTGGCGAAGCTGGGGTGCCATTCTTTTACAGAGCAGGTTCTGAGTTTGAAGAAATGTAAGCTATCTTGAACTTTTAGTGGCTTTTTAAAGAAGAAATATGAGCAAGTTACTTGGTAGTCTAATTATATTAAAATGGTGTCTGATGCCTGAAATATGAATCATACTAGGACCTAATTAAGAACTCTGATAAGTTGAACTAATATAACTCTGAAATCTGTGTTTGTGAATGACAGTAAATTGACTATTGAATAACAGTAATTAGTAAGACCTTCTTACTTTGCCTTGTTGTTTACTTGCTTACTTTGGTCAGGTTTGTTGGTGTTGGTGCTCGACGTGTGAGGTCATTATTCCAAGCTGCAAAGAAAAAGGTATAATCTTGCTTGATGTTCTCCTTGTGCATTCGTCTTTCTCATGACACCGAGTGAATTTCATCAATCTGTACCACATTATTCTTGTACAATAAAAATGGCTTTTGAGAAAGAGCTCTATGAACCCGGCTTGCTGTACACGTGTTTTTCTAAGCACTCTTACTCGAGTTGAAGATATGTGCCAAGGAAGACTACAACTCTTCTGTTTTGTGACAGAAATTGCCAATTTTACACAACCTGATAGGTTTTATAGCCAAATCTGAAAATGCAAAGGTAGTTTATTCCTCAGTATCTAAACCTTGACATACATTCTTTTATTTCTCCAGGCTCCTTGCATCATTTTCATTGATGAGATTGATGCCATTGGATCAACAAGAAAGCAGTGGGAAGGCCATACCAAGAAAACCTTACACCAACTGCTTGTTGAAATGGACGGATTTGAACAGAACGAGGCATGTATTTTAACTTTGTTTCTGCAATGGGATCCTTTCGTGGCTGCAGAAAATTGATTTGATTGTTGTATCATAGGGTATAATCTTGATGGCTGCGACAAACTTGCCTGATATTCTAGATCCTGCTTTGACAAGGCCAGGCAGATTCGACAGGCATGTAAGTTCTACTTCAGACGCATCTGCAAATTGTCAGAATATATTTACCATATTTCATGAAGATAACAATGCACGCGTTATGTGTAGATTACTGTTCCAAGCCCTGATGTGAGAGGCCGACAAGAAATACTAGAACTCTATTTACAAGATAAGCCAGTGGCCGATGATGTTGATATGACAGCATTAGCCCGAGGCACCCCAGGGTTCAATGGGGCAGGTATTAGAGCATGTCCAAGAGCTTCCCTAAAACAATCTCTAAAATAGAGAATTATAAGTCAAATATTCTGAATAATTTTTTAACCCATTCCAACAGCTTCTCCATTTTAGAATTCACCCCAAAATATATAGAGTTTTCCCAAATTTAGGGAATGATCTCCATATTTTCTCTCCATTCTCTATTTTGGAGAATATAATGGGGAAGCTGCTCTTGGACCAAAAACCATCTCAATATTCTCCAAAAAATAGAGATAGAGAATCTCTTGGGGATGCTCTTATACTTTAAATATGGGATGGGACCGTTCATGAAAATAGCTATGCAACTTCCTGAGTTCTTATCTTCTTCCCTTTGGCCTTCATAGATCTAGCGAACTTGGTGAACATAGCAGCCATTAAAGCAGCTGTTGAAGGTGCCGAGAAGTTGAATACTGTCCAGCTGGAATTTGCAAAAGACAGGATACTCATGGGCACAGAGCGAAAAACGATGTATCTATCTGATGAGTCAAAGAAGGCAACTCACTTACATAGCTCTACCGTGCTTATGAATTGGATTTATAGGATTGTATCTAACACAGCATGTTGCGCCTTTTGCAGCTAACTGCGTACCACGAAAGTGGTCATGCAATTGTAGCTATTCACACGGATGGAGCACATCCCATTCACAAGGCAACAATCCTGCCTCGCGGATCTGCTCTGGGGATGGTTACACAACTACCGTCAAGTGATGAGACCTCAGTTAGCCGGAAACAGTTACTGGCTCGCTTGGATGTTTGCATGGGCGGTAGAGTGGCTGAAGAGCTTATATTTGGTCAAGATCACGTCACAACTGGAGCGAGTAGTGACCTTAATACAGCTACCGAGCTTGCACAGTATATGGTATTGTGTTCAATCCTTCTACAAACATGACCTGAAGTTAACCTAGAAACCTTCTGATTTATAACACCCTATTGAAATCTCATCATCAGCTAAAAAAATTGCCATCTCTTAGCTGAAAGTTTTAACAGCCATAACTGGTAGAAATTTATGTAAATTTTGATTTGTTCTGAGTTTTTTACTGCCTTCTTGTACAAGGTAACAACCTGTGGGATGAGTGATGTAATTGGTCCAGTTCATATCAAAGAGAGACCAGGTTCTGAAATGCAGTCTCGAGTTGATGCTGAGGTATGTTCAAAACCTCTAAAACTACCAAAATATTATCAGTTGATCTCGTTTTATGCCTAATGACTTCTCTCTGTGGATACACAGGTGGTGAAACTCCTACGGGAAGCGTATGACCGCGTGAAAGCCTTGTTAAAGAAGGTATATACCAATAGCTTAAGTCTTGTTAAAGAGGCAGCAATGTAATGAAATATTCATTTAGTCTCTAACTTCAACTTGTGTGATCATTTTGCCAGCACGAGAAAGCGCTGCATGCCCTAGCGAATGCACTTCTGGAGTATGAGACGCTGAGCGCTGAAGATATCAAGCGAATTGTCCTCCCCTTTGGACAAGAACAACTTTTGGAACAGCAAGATCAGCAAGAGGAAGAAGGCGACCTTGTTTTGGCTTAGCATTCGAAATGTCAAACTCATTTTCCAATCCAAGGATTCATTATCAGCTAGCATTATCCCCTGCATCCATTTAGCATGTTTACGCCCTGAGGAGGGCGCATAGCAAAATAAGGATGAAGGAGGGTTCACAACATTCTAGCAGCAATGACTGGCGCGGTAGGAGAAAACGAGGAGCTAACAATACTGTCATTGCCAATATTTTTACGCCGTGCCAACAGCTTGCGGCGGCTGTGTTCAGGGAGTTGTGTGGCTAGTTGGGCGGAGTGGGTTAAAGCTAGTGACTAGGGCTATTTGCCAGGGTGGGATTTGATGTTGAGTCTTGACATATAATTTGTTATGGGGGAATCTAATATTGAATTGTTTATAAAGAACTCAAAGTAATAATCCATCTTTATAGGTGTAGGTTTTGGTGTACTTGGATTTTTGATCAGTAACCTTTCATATCCGTTAGCCACTTTATAAGTTTGTCAAATCTTAAATGGATTATTGGATTGGCTGGAGATATTTTGTGAACAAAAAAGTGTCTTGCAACCAAGCTGGAGGAATATTATTTATTTATAAAGAGTACAATTTAGATAAGAAGTAACCACAATAACAAGAACATAAGAGATAACTGTCATCTATATATAATAGTTAAGTTATGCATAATATTCTACATCTCATTCTACAGTAGAGTCTAACGAAAATATTTTCTGCATGAAATCTATATGCCCTTTTTAATTTTCTGATAATCTATGAACATTAGGCAAATCTTCTGGTGGTTCATCATGTGCTAAATGTGGTGAAAATCGATGGCAAGTTTAAAATCAAACACGGGGAAGGAGCATGGAAGAGTGGCGTATCTGGACAATGGAGAAGAAGCTGCTCGTACAAAAATCAGTCTTCAAAGGCTTCATGGTATGCCAATCTGCAGATGAAAGTTCCTTGCTTCACATCTTCACAACGCGCTCAGCTATCTCTTTCAATGCCAGACGCTCAGAGACGTAAGTGAGAGACCTGAGATTGCAATTGATCAGGGCTTCTACAAAATAGCAGGTTTCTTCTTTGGTGTTTCCATCTGGCACATCTACAATGAAGGACTCGATCACCATGGTCCCGGGCCTTCCATCAATGATTTCTGGATGAAGAGATATAATAGAAGAATAGTTCTGTAGAGAACCAACAAAAAAACAAGTAAAGTTATACTTGCATAGACATAGAAATATTCATGTTGGAACTTATCGGATTTTGCTGTTAGCATATCTTCGGTTAAGTCTTACCGAGCTCATATCCTTGCTTTCCTATCAATCTATAATTCAAATCAATCAAAACCCTATGTACAGATTGTATGAACTTGTGAGATACGGTGATATTAGTAACTGCCACAGGAAAAACAAATTGATCACTAAATCAAACAGGAAATTGCATTTCAAGGAAGAACTATCACCATTTCAATGATATGATCAAAACCTAATACTCCACCAACGCAGACAAGATGAACTCCGTCAAAGAGAAGAAACTATAGCTAAGCACTCATCAAATTGCAGATTTGCAGGGTTTCTATCTATTTCTACAGTGCCTAGAAGAGGTAGTTTTCTTGAGTTTCGAATGAAATTTGGATACATGACATAAGATGAATAGAGAAAAGAAAGGCTCAACAGAACCATACCTTCAATCTATGATCTCCACCAACAATCTTCACGCGGAGAACATGCTCCTGATCATCAAGAACCTCCAACTTCTCCATGCTATTGGTTGCCGGAAGCCCGGACTTGACATCAACCTCTCTGACACTACCAATCTCAAAATCTCCCTGGATTACACATCTACTGACAAAGGGCTTGTACTTCTGTGGCTGATCGAAGCTCCTTACTAAGGACCAAACCTGATTTTAGAAGGCAATTGAGCACCTCAGATTCAAATACCATAAATTCTAAGGATCCGAAAAGAGGATTGGTAAGAAAAATTGCGTATGATATCCAAATAATAAAGCTCAAATCCGAAAAGCTTATGATCGGATACTATCGGTACTCATGCATGAAGAAAACGAGCAAAAAAGGATGAGATCAAGCAATCGAAACCGTAACTGTACCCTAGGTCCAAGAAATTCAAAATCAGCAGCAAAAAAGAAGAGATACCAGAGCTGAAATCGAAGATTCGAAATGGTTTACCAGGTGAACAGGCGCCTTGATGTGTTTGACGAGAACAGAGCTACACTGATGCTCAGATAGAACGTACTTGTGACGTTTCCTCACGTACTCCTCATCTAGGCCTCCATATCCGTTTGCGTCCATCTTCCCTTCCTCCCGAAATGGCGAAATCAACCTCTCCAATTTCTCAATCGGAAGATAGGGAAACAGGAATTACCTCAGCCAGCAAGCTCAGTATCTCGATCCCTCCCCGGCGCCGGTGATATATTTCCGATTGCTCCAAAGTCGCCGTGGAGCTGCTTCGAGTATTGTGCACGAGTTTACCGTACACTCCACCATGGCCAGCCCTTTTCAGCTTCTCCTCCCGCAATTGGAAATATCAGCGACGCTTCTGAAAATATCTACACGACTTTATCCGTTTGGTATAATCAACATGTAATTACATAAATGCCCTTACACTTGCGAAGTTTCTTAAGTAAACCCCGACACTCGAATTTACCCTTTTTGACCTTTGTGCATGTAAATAAATAAAATATATTTTATAGTATAGACAACAAAAATTTTAGATGGAAATACTAATAATTTTCAACTAAAAAAAAATGAGGTAAGAATTTAGAAATGATTTATCGGATTAAGTGATCAAATGGCTTCTCCATTTTTAGAGTTTTTGAGGGGTTTAAAGAATTAAAATCATTTTTTTTTGTTTTAATGGATTATTTATTTCATTATTTACAGTATAGAAACAGAGAAAAAATAGAGATTTAGAAAAAGCGGTTAGAGATGATCTAAGTGAGAAGTGACATCATTTGTAAATAGCTGGTACTGAAGATGAGCATTTCTATTAGCAACTAGTTTGATTTATCTAAAGATGTAGCATATTTGTGCTTCTTGGAAATGAAACAAAAAGACGCGGGTGTTGAAGATACTAACTAGATCTTCCGTGGACGGTCTCAAATGCCTAAGATTGCATTGATGACGTTGAGAGCCTTCGATCTGAATATCAATTTGAAAGCTTATGCTTTGGCAATGAGAGGAGAAATTGCACATCCCTTCTTCACATCAATGTGTTAGATAGACCGCTTTTAGGCAATTTCGAATGACAAATCCCATTCTCGAATCATTCTATCAAATCAAACATGTACATAGTACAATGTAATTCACTTAAAGGCATGTATAAGGCCCTAACCAAAATGAGTATAAACTTGATCATTAAACCTAAAGTTGCTTGATTTGTTTCATTTTCATAAATTGACTCAATCAACTACATCCAAGAAGACATACATCCAAAATGAATAGAGTAAGAATCAAAGGTGAGAGAGTCTATCCCACATCGAAGTGTCGCACAAGAGATAAAAAAAAAGAAGGTGTATTTATATCAAAGAATAATATCTCACATCAAAATGTAATACACAAGTATTGAAACTCTCTACTTGAACCCAATGGTGAATACACCATCTTCACAAAGATCAATGGGTGACCGAGAAGAAAGTGATAAGGGGAAAATTAATCACTTGAACTTCACCATCGAATTGGCAATCTACCAAAGTAAGTTTTTACATTCTTTTTTTTTTTTAGTAATTTTGTTTCCTTTTACATAATTGATATATATATATATATATATATATATATATATATAGAGAGGCAAGAGTTCTAGTGAAACAAAGAATACGGTGAAACGAATGAATATTGTATTATATTAATGTGAATATGACATTATGTGGATATGAATATGTGAATATTGTGGTGTGTGGATATGAATATGGTGTTATTCACTTTATATTATTTGAATATAAATAATATCATATTCATATACCCATATTTAAATCATATTCATATTCACACAATATAATATTCATATTTATATATTCATATTTATATATTCATATAACATAATATTCATATTCATATGACCCAATATTCATTCGTTTCACCGTTACACCGTATTATTCGTTTCATTAGAACCTTTCCCTATATATATATATATATATATGGATGCGCTCCGGTGAAAACCAAAATTGCGGTAGAAACCCGTGAGGACCGGCTTTTTAGCCCGGTTCATTTGCTTTATAGCCCGGTTATGAATATAACCGATCTATAAAGTCATAAATTTTAGCCCGGTTTTGAATAAAATCGAGCTATAAAGTCACGATGTAATTTTAAAACATTAGCTTTTTAGCACGATTTTTCGGTTTGATTGAACTATAAAGTCATGTGTTATTTTAAAACTGGAGTTTTTAGCACGGTTTTTAGGTTGAACCGAATTGTAAAGTCACCGTGTGATTGAGGTTTTTAGCACGGGTTTCAAAAAAAACGAGATATAAAGTAGTCCTCATGAGTTTTTACCACAATTTGAGGTTTTCACCGGAGTCAATCCCTATATATATATATGCACATTTTTTCCCATAAGTTTAAAATTTTATAATTTGAACGTAGTATTTAGTATTTACTTTATACATTTGAACGGATGGATTTGTCATCTATTAAAGTGATCTAACACTTAAATTACTATTTTACAACCTTTTTCCTTCACTTAAAAGTATCCTATACATGACAGGGAAAACATTTTGCTATGGTTGAAGAAGGTGTCAGCTCATATCAATTATTCCTTTTTTAGCGTGTGTTTGACATATTGGGGTTTTTAGGAGTTATGTAATTTTTAGGAGGTGGAGTTTTTTTTTTGTGTATTATGGAGGTGTGAAAGGTGAATATTTTTTTTTAAAAAAATAATCTTGTAAAAAATCTGATTGTTGTTTGCCGGGTATAAGGTTTGAGAGATATATTTATGGTAAAAATTACTAAAATACCCTTATTTAATGTTCATCATCTACCCACCATCTTTTGTAATAGTTGGTTCATGCAAAACCCTCATTACCACAAAGTGACAATCAACAACCCAAATTCGAGGATATCCGAGCAACACAGATCGACAGAAGGAGGGATTACCTTCTCCCAGCCATGTCGCAGTGGACCGCACCGGTGCTGGTAAGATCTAGTCGTCGACAACGCTCAGATATGTTCGCGTAGGGGTTGTTTCTGTTCACCGGATTTGCTTTTCTCAACCCAAAGAAGAACGACGGAAAAGAAGAAGGATGAGGGAGATGGAGGGCGAGCGAAGTAAGAAGGAGAGGAGGCGCGTCTGAGCTCGATTACGATCGAAGAATGAAGGTGAGATGGCGTACGTACCTAGGCTCGAGGGCAATCTTCGATCAGGAGGGCAATATTGAACAATTTTTTGGCACCCTTGAAAATAACCTCTCAAAGCTGCCCCCAACTTTCATTTTCAGGCCAAATAAACTCCACCTACAACTCCCACACCTCCACCCGAAGACACTGCCAAACACAGAGAAGAAGAGGAAGAACTTTTGTGAAGGGGTTGCTAGTGTCCCCTTAACGAACTCTTTGATCACGAAGAGCTCGTCAAGGGGAAGAAATATAATTATAGCATTGTCAATTGTCCGTGCAACACCACTTGTATTCAAATTATTGTATTACCGATTCATATCATTAATATACATAAGTGTAACACGATACGCTAAACAATATTCGATGCGAACGGAGACTGGATTAACATAATATTAAACAATATTATGATTTATTTGATTCATAATTTATTTTTGCATTTGTTAAAATAATTCAAGCTTTGGTGAAGTAAGTAAGGAGCACCACGGGCTTTATAAAGTGTCAAAAATAATCAAAACTTTCACTTATATGTACTTATACCACCACCAATATCTTTTTTGAAATAAAAAATAACACCTAACTTTGATAGTTTTCAAATAGAACCTAAAACAGTATTACACTAGTTTTTTTAATCAAAATTACCCAAAAGGTATTTTTTTTAAAAATGAAAAATAAATTATTTGGTTTAAGATAATTGAAAAAAAATCCTAATTTATGCCATTTTTTCGAAAACCCACAAGTTGGGTTGAACAAATGATAAAAATTAGAAATATTTTTGTAAAAATTTATCAAGTGAAATATTTTTTTTTGGTATTTTTTAAAATTTATTCTTTAATTAAAAGTTTTGATTATAAAACTAGTTTTATGGAGTACTATTTAGATGCTTATTTGAACAAATATAAAAGTTAGGCAATCGTTTTGAAAGATAAAAAATAAAATATGAGTGGTAGTGTATAAAAACTTTTAATTGAAGAGATTTTCGTGTAATTTTATTAAGATGGATTTTTTAATTTACTTTTTATATAATTTTAATTAACAAACTAGTTTAATGTTGTGGGTGCTGAAAACTATTAAAGTTAGGTGTTATTTTTTATTTTTAAAAATATATTGGTGGTTCATAGTTTATATTATTTTTGTTACTTTGTCAAGTTCTTGATGCTCTTTACACCCCATCAAAATTTGAGTTATTTGAATTGACCGGTTTTGCAATATAGTATATAAGGTGTGGTTTTGCAAAGGAAAAAATATATAAAAAATGGTTTGTTAAAAAAACTACATGATTTGTGACAATATAATCCTAAAAAATATTTTCAATTGGTAAACCCAATGAGAAATAAAGTTGGAAAAACGGCAAAAACCAAATTCAATGTATTCTATTATATGTAATGTATATTATGGACGTCATTAATTAATTTATAGCATATGTAATGTATCTAATTAATATATACATGTAATGTATCTAATTAATCTATACTCTGTGTGATGCATCTAATTAATATATACTCTAGGTAATGTATCTCATTAATATATATTCTATGTAATGTATCTAATTAATATATACTCTATGTAATGTATCTCATTAATATATATTCTATGTCATGTATCTAATTATTAATATATATTCTATGTAATGTATCTCATTAATATTTACTCTATGTAATGTATCTCATTAATATATGTTATGTAATGTATCTAATTAATACTCTTTCCGTCTCAAAAAAATTTTTGTTTGACTTTTTAGCACATTTTTTAAAAAACTAAAATATCTATTAAATATCAATTTTTTAAAATAATTTCATAGATAGAAAATTGTATTAAGTATGAAATTAATTTTAAAAATTAATAAAATAATTAATATTTTATATATATTTTTTATCATTATTAAAAAATGTGCTAAAAGTAAAATAACAACTATTTTGAGACAGAGGGAGTATATATATATATGTAATATAGTTAATGCCCTTTTTATATATCGTGTCCGGTTTGGGGTAGAAACAAGTATTTGTAAATTTTTGGTTCGTTTGGTAACGCCTAACTGATGGATAGCTGAAGCTAATAGGGTAGTTAAAGCTGATGGATTAAGTGTGTTAAATATATGTTAAATTAGAGTGTTAATAAGCTAGTTAGATGTTTGATAACTCAGATAATAGAGTCTCTGATACAATATATATAGCTGATGAGATAAGAGAATGAATAAATTTGTGAAAAAATTGAGGTGAGTAGCTATTGGAAATCCAATTTAAAAAGCCAATTAAACTAAAATCTTTTATTTAAATTATTTAAAATTATATAATACTAAAACAAAATGTTAAAGAATTTGAATACTGGATCGACATACACTACTTCACATGCCATTTACAAAACCGGTCAGCTTCGATCTCTTGCTAAACTTTGTATTATAATTAAACTCGAGAGTTTCGAATCAACAGATTATATCAAAATATTTGACAATACAATGTTACATGATTTATGTTTTAATTAAAGTTACACATTTGTAATTTGAGGATTTCTTAAAAAAAGATTAGTGGTTGTATTTAGTTGTTCAATTTTATTTAAAAAATTGGTCTAGTAAAAAGAAATTCCGATGATAATTTTACACTTTTCTAAGGAGAAGTTTTCCATCATTGTAGAAGTTATACCCACCCAAAATTTCTTTAAAAAGTACAAATTTGATTTTTTATGCTGTTTGTTTCCAAGTAGCATACCCGACTTGGAAACAAACAACATAAAAAATATAAAATCACAGTATGAGAGCTAAAGTTGAAATGTCCCACATCGAAAAAAAAATGCGAGAGACAACACGAAGTTTTTTTTAAAAAGAAATTGGAGAACTATCCCACATCGGGCGTGTAGGTGTGAACACGTATAGAAACTCTCTATTTAAACTCAATGATAAATGCATTATTATTTGCGTGATAGAAGTCGATAAGTACAAGAGATCAAGATGAAGGTGATCCGGAGAGAATAACATTTCTGCATCGAATTAGCAATCTACCAAAGTAATATTTTATTTTTTTTAATATTATTTTTTTCCTGATTAATTACATTTTCCATCAACTATATTTTTTCCCCTATTTAACTCAACTCCTGTATGTGTAAACCCTATTGTGTTCTCTTATCTGCAGTTGTCGAATCATTTGGACTATGATGACCACTTATATATACATATGATCATATTGATTCGTCGTCGATGGAGTTCACTTTTATAAGTGACAAACAAGTCTGGCCTACTAGAAGAGGCATTCCTCCTCCACGTCGTGAAGTGGAGCGAAAAGACTTAAAATTTGAGAGAGCTCACAGGGCTGAGTATGAGACTTCGTGGTGTCTTTGTCTTTCGAAGAAACGACGATTGAAATACTGGATGTTATACATACCTTAAATGCATCTTCGTCTGTTCGATCATCACCAATGTTAGATATATTGGATAAACGTCGCCTGGTTCGGATAGCCTTAGAGTCTCAAGCAAGTACTCCAGAGGATTGCCTTTGTTCCATTTTATTGTAGGCCAGATTTTCAAATTCATATAGCAGTTCAATTTATTTATTAATAAGTTGGATATACGTCACTATTGTAACTTTGTATAAATTGTATAATGACTGATACTATATTAATATATAAAATTATTAAATTTTGCGTGGTACCCTTGAAATAAGGCATATTTCGAAGACACAATGATCTAAAACTCTTGCCCTCTACTCGATTGTAAAAATTTCAAAATATGAATTGAGTGATATGTTCATTAGAAAATATCGGATATGTAATTGTGATCTATGCCTTGAATGCATTTTCGTCTGTTCGATCATCGATCACCAATGTAGATGAGATACATAGAACGTCATTAGATTAAGCAAAGTACTGCCTTTGTTACACTTTATTGTAGGCAGGATTTTTGAATTCATAGCAGTTCAATTTATTCATTTATAAGGAAGGTTGTTAAACACCAACCCAGGGAGCCGAAGATGACAAATTAGTACGTGTTAGTTACCAGTTTACCCCAAATTAGTGTTTTTTTTTGTGGTTTAGTAAAATATTTTCTCGAATGAACAATATAATTGAGTTATTTTATCTAATTAAAATTGTAAAAACCGATTGTTATCTATGCCAAAATCGAATCAATTCCCAATTAAGCTATTTTAATCTTTATGAATAATGTTTATTTAAAGGGTTTACTTGCACCATATTTTTTTCTTTAAAAATTTCATGTAATAGGCTACTGATCATTTAGATAATACTTCATCCATTAACCAAAACATGTCACTACTATTTAAACACGTTTTTTAAGAGCTAAAAACTATGTATTTTTTGTCTTTTTTTTTTTATAATTTCATGCTTAATATTACAAAGTATGAAATTATAAAAAATAGTTACAATTATGTAGTCCTTACTATTAAAAAAAATCGTGTATGGATGGTAAACATATATAAATTCCTTCAAATACATTGAACATTTTTCTATATATAGTAAACAATTAAATTACATCATTTACATAGTACAATGAATCTATATGTCTTACAAATGACTACATGAAAATGAACCAAGTAAATATATAAAATACTATGCATCGACTTTAATATATACACATATTAGAGATAAGTTTATATTCGAGTCTACTTAACTAGTTATAAACTTATAATAATGAAATGATGACAAAAATATATTGAAGTAAATTACTTCAAGGAAAATTTCGTTTGGTATCCATGAGTTTGTGACAATTCCGATTGGTGTCCCACACCTTTTTTTTGTCCGGATGGTACCCCTGAGTTTTGTCAAAAGTTCGGCTCATACCCAAAACTCATATTTTCTTCTTTTTAATGAATAAAACCACCCTTCATTATTCACTTCTTCACAAAAAAACCCTTTACTTTTAACATTGAACAAAACTACCTATTATTTGACTAAATTCAATATAAAAGTGACAAAACCATCATTATTTTTAAAATTTTACAAAATCACCTATTATTTCCAAAATTTTTATCCCAAAATCATCCTTGTCTCCCAAAAAAATTAGAACAAAATCACTACGGTTTTTTAAATTGTACAAAAGATCTACTGTATTATTTTTTCATACTTTGCAAAAACAAAAAAAAAACAATAATTATTTGCCAAAACAATATTGAACACCTATTATTTTCCAAAACATTATTTAACATATATCTCACTAACTTTAAACATTTGTAAATGTGATTGATGAATTTAATCAAATACTCGATTAGAATTTTATTGGAAAAAAGTAAATTAAAGTTTATTTATTTCATTTTCATCTCTTATAAAAGAAAAATATAATAAAAGATTAATCATTCTTATCTTATTATGTTCTATGTATTCCAAACAAAAGAAATGAACAACACCTTCTTTTATTATATAAGAAGGGATTTTGTGCATTTTTTAAAGTATAAAGGGTGATTTTACGCAAAGTATGGTTTTATGAAATATTTTTTTGTAATTTATTGGTTAACTATTTTTTCACATAATAAGATGGTGGATTCGTGCAAAGTTTTGTAAATAATGGGTGATTATGTACATTCAATGTTTGACAAATAATGATATTTGTTATTTACAAAATATGAAAAATACATAACAGATCTTTTATGTAATGTTAAAAACAATGATTGATTTTCTTCAAAAAAAATTTGGAAACAATGGATGATTTTTTGCTAAAACCTTGGCAATAATGTATGATTTCGTTATTTTAAAAAAAAAGAAAGGTAGTTTTGTTCAATGTTAAAATTAAATGGGCTTTTTTTATGAAAAAAATAAAGGATGGTTTTATTCATTAAAAGGGAGAAAATATGGATTTTGGACATGAGCCGAACTTTTGACAAAATTCAGGGGTACCATCCAGACAAAAAAAAGGTGTGGAACACTAACCGAAATTGCCATAAATTCAGGGACACCAAACAGAATTTACCTTACTTCAAATACATCGAGCTTTTACAAGTAATGAATCCATTGTATGTGACTGCATAAAGGTAAGTGGGGATCTTCTATCCCCTATGATATACCACCTGGTACACCACTAAATTATTTAGTTATAAAACAATATTGAAAAAAATTATAAAATTATATTTAATTTTTATATACTTGCATTAATTTGTTTATAAAAATTTATCATAAAAAATCATATTTAAAAAATTATAGAGAACGAAAATATGGATTATTTTAGAAAATAAATTTTCTATTTTTCTAGAACATATTTTTTCATGATAAAATTTTATAAACATATTAATATAAGTGTATAAAAGTTAAATATAATTTAAAAAATGAATAAATATGATTTTATAACATAAATAATTTAGTGGCGGATTGGATGGTATACCGGGCGGTATGTAACTTCTTAATTTTTGGATGGTTTATGGAAAGTCTCGTGTTTGAAGAGTCTGATATAATAATATTTTTTCCAACTTATACCTTGTGTTAAAGATTTTTTTTTTATCTCAGTACAGTTCGATTGACTCAGTCGTTTTACATCTGAATCGGGTACAATGTGACCCATTTAAAGGTTGACCCTCACACTCACAAGCGATTCCATGTTTCCAAGGAGATACGAACTTCGAACCTCTTGACATGGGATGTAGATGTAGCCACACAACCATTACACCAACTTATGATTGGTTGTGGTCACTTTTCAGTCCTCAGCATTGTGTTTGACTCGTTCATATACTTGTTTTGAAACTTCAAATCATAAAACTTGAAATATAGATGAATGGTAAATTGACTGAAACATCATGGCTATAAGACATCTAAAACAAACCAGAACCACATTATGGTCCAAAAATTCAAAACCTAGTATACATTTGATTCAACCCAACTCAATCCAATCCGAATGAATTTAATTTGTTATATATGTTATATATAGGAAATTACACTCGAATATATCTCACGGCGAAAAATAATAAGATAATGCAAAGTTACTTCTTTTTTATTTATTTATTGGAGAACCATCCCACATCGGAAGGCAAGTCGTAATACGTATAGAAACACTCTATTTAAACTCGAGTGCTCACTGAACGGTGAATGCACTATTATAATTTGCTCGATCACTAGAAGTCGACAAATAAGGGAGGGATCTAGATGAGGGTGATCTGCTGGGAAGAATGAATCTTCCCCATCGAATTAGCAATCTACCAAAAGTAAGTTCTCTATTACATCTATTTTTTTAAATTACATATATCTTTTTTTAATAAGCATTCTTGTATTGTGTGTATATATATAATTCTAATATAATGTAGTTATAATTGAGTGTACGTTGAGTTGATGCTATTTCTTGATGATGCTTGAGTTCGTTCTTCATGTTCTTAACTTATTGGGACTAGATATGTTTAATTGTTTAGGCAGTTTTCGTCGCTGACTAGTCGCCCTCTTAAAAGACACACAACTGTAGGGGAAAAACATCCATATCCATATTTTCTTTAAGACCCAAATCGACCGTTTGACTATTTTATCTCTACCACTTATGCCTAATCTTTTTCTCCGATGCAATAATCCAGTTTTTTCGAATATCTTTTTCTTTTAAAAATAAAATCAACAAGTAGAGATTTAATTTCAAGGCCAATCAAGGTAATTAATTTTCTTCAACAAATCAACAAGTACGTAATTTGGGGTAGATTGCAGGTATATTTTATGGTTTGATGAATTAATTGAAATGTTAAATATTTGGGGTCGGATTAATTAAGTGGGTTTATGCATGAAAAACTTATAGTTTATGCTTGTTATTGATGCGTATTGTTTTTCGAATGCGGTTTATGTTCATTTGGGGCAGATTTTTGATTGAATTTCAGTTTCGAATGGGGTTTGGATTCCATGAATTTTGGCTTTCAAATTAAATACTTTGTACAAACAATTCCGAAATGTGTTGTTGTTGCAGATGGAAAGTGGGGAGGAAGGGAGTGACGTCACGTCAACTCATCTTGTGGAAAGTATTGTTAAAGATAAATGGGTTCTTCGGATTCAGATCAAGTTGTTTTTTCGTCAAGTTAAAACACAAAATAAACAAGACAACAAACACTGATCAAACTCATCTTCTATTACAAAAGCTTCTGATAACCCTATTGTGGTCTCTTGATGTATATTGATAAATCACTCCGACCACCACTTCTACATATGTATCTAATCCTATTCAGTCATATCTTCATTGACCGAGCTCGGTTTCGAGGAGTAGTTGGTGTAAAAAAAGACCAACCTCCTCTTCCTACGTCACGGTCAAGTCTGGTGTCTTTCGCTTGCAAGGCGCAACAAGAACAACAAGACTTCAGAGGGCTCCTGCAGAGAGTATGAGGCCCCGGTGTCCTTGACCTTCGAAGACACGATGATTGAGAACTCTTGTCCTCTATTTTGTATGGCCTATATGTTACAGACCAAAAGTTTGAATTAATGCATATATATGATGAATCCTTAAATCAACCATGTAATATGTACTTAGAAAATACCGGATGTCGTACATACCTTAAATGCATCTTCGTCAGTTCAGTCATCGCCAATGTAGATGGAATGAACGTCGCTCGATTTGGGTATATAGCCCTAGGGTTTCAAGCAAGTACTCTCTAGAGCATTATATTGCCTTTGTTCCATTGTATTGTAGGTCGGATTTCCATATTACCTATATACAAGTCAAGTGATTCTGTTATTGCTCATTGTTATCGAAACACCAGCCTATACTCGAACATAAATATAAACACACCTTATGGGATTGCGGATGCTTTGCAACAAGGACGTTCACGCATTCTTCAATCATATATTGGGTAGTCCTGAGAATGATCATGAAACAACAAATAGTTTAACTAAGCACTTGGCATGGTGAAGTGACTAGCTTGCTATATATGAGGCTGATGTGCGCGATTTTACCTGTTCGCAAGCTCTCCTGAAATGCACCAAAATTAAGACAAAATTACCTATTGTCCTCTATGCTGACAGTACCTTCAAAGCCCTAATTGGTGACTTCCTCTAGCTCTTTAAGTATCTATCAACAACATTAAGAAGAAAGTAGTAATTAAGTGATCCTCTGTGTGAGGTGTGTGGCAAGGAGGAGACGTTAATGCACGCTCGATCTCTTGAATTCGAGTGTGGGAGAGCTAAAGGAGGTGTGGCGGATTGTCCCCGATCGACCTAAAGAGTTATGGTAAGGGCTGTGGGACGTCGGTGATGCAGTACGTACGTGGCTGGATAGGGTGGTTAAGGGCCATGCCTGAGCTGCAGACGTACTAGGTGTAGGTATGCCAGAAACCGATGGGTGTTCGAGGGGCTGCGTGTCGATCCACAAGTGATTGTTGACGATGCGCTCGAGGAGGAGCGGAGGGCGATCAAGGTCGGGTTTTCCCTATGTTTGTTTAAACATAGTTGCAAAAATAAAATATCATTTCTTTTAGAAACCGCGAGATGCGTGTAAATAAAACTAACTAGTTAACCCAAAAAGACGGCCATAGTAATATTTACGATGATACAAAAAAAAAGAGAGATATGCTGATTAAGTTATCATATTATATATAATATATTGTAATTATAAAATATGAGATATATAGTAGGGTAGAAAGTATATAGTTATATCAAAAGAGAAAAACAATATGGTAATTTTGTGAATAAAAAAAAAGCAATAAAAGGAAGAAAATTATCTAGACTAGTAAAGTGATATGATGCATTGTAATTGTAACTGTTTAATCCTCTACAATAAAATAAATTTCTTCAAATACATTGAACTTTTTTCTATATATAGTAAACAATTAAATTAGATCATTTACATAGTACAATGAATCTATATTATGTCTTACAAATGACTACATGAAAATGAACCACAAATTTTATGCATCGACTTTAATATATACACGTATTATAGATAAGTTCATATTTGAGTCTACTTAACTAGTTATATATAACTTATAATAATGAAATGATGATAAAAATATATTGAAATAAATTGCTTCAAATACATCGAATTAACTTTTATAAGTACAATTAATCCATCATAACTTACCAGTTAAAGGTGAGTGAGGATCTTCTATCCCCTACGATGTACCACCCGGTACACCACTAAATTATAAACGTTATAAAATAATATCAAAAAAATTTATAATGTTATATTTAACTTTTATACACTTATATTAATATGTTTATAAAATTTTATCATAAAAATCATATTTAAAACATTATAGATAAAGAAAATATGGATTATTTTAGAAAATATTTTTTCTATTTTTCTAGAACATATTTTTTATGATAAAATTTTATAAACAAATTGATATAAGAGTATAGAAGATCAATATAATTTTATATAAAAAATCAATAATATTTTATAACATAAGTAATTTAATGGCGTATTGGGTGGTACAAATGGGTTATAGTCTTATAGAAGATCCCCATTCACTTAAGGTGATTTAGTTGACATATATCAAACATATATAGAACTACATTCAATTTATTTATTTATTTATAAGTTGTATGTCATTATTGTAACTGTTTATAATAATAATAATAATAATAATAATAAAAAGAAATTTCTTCAAACATAGCATTGCATTCCTTTCTTTAACATTTTTTTACAGAAAAAAAAGATGTAATAATATTTTTTTATTGAAAGAAAACACAAACAAACTTATATAGGTGGTTTTTTGTAACTTCTTAATTTGGGGGTGGTTTATGAAAAGTCTCGTGTTTGAAGAGTCATGATATAATAATATTTTTTCTAACTTAATTATAAGTTGTGTTAAAACTTCTAATTTTGAGAAAGATTTTTTAATGTCATAAAGTTTGAGGTGATTGTGCTTAATATTTAAAAAAACATATATTATCTTTGTTTTGGAATAAAAACTCATATATATTTTTATATAATTTCATACTTATTACTAAAATAATCTAAAATTATATATAAAAAATAATTGATATTTTATATAGACGTATCTGAATTATAAAAAGATATGTTTTAAAAAAAACTTAAATTTTGAGTTTACTTTCTAGCGATTTATGAATGACTTTAGTCTATATATTGTAGTCACTTTTCAGTCCTCACCATTGGATTTATATTTGACTTGTTCATATACTTACTTTAGTCTATTGTAGTCACTTTTCAGTCCTCGCCATTGGATTTATATTTGACTTGTTCATATACTTGCTTTGAAACTTCTAATATATAATAAAACTTGAAATATATATGACAAATTGACTGAAACCATCATGGCTATAAGATATCTAAAACAAACCAGAACCATATATATTATGGTCCAAAAAATCAAAAGTAAGTATACATTTGATTCAACCCAACTCAATCCAATCCGAATGAATTTAATTTGTTATGTTATAGTAAATTACACTTGAATATATCTCACATCGAAAAATAATAAGAATATATCTCACATCGAAAAATAATAAGATAATGCAAAGTTACTTTTTTTTTATTTGAAAAACATCCCACATCGGAAGGTAAGTCGTAATACGTATAGAAACTCTCTATTTAAGCTCAAGCGCTCGCTCAACGGTGAATGCACTATTATTTGCTCGATCACTAGAAGTCGACGAATAACGAAGAGATCTAGATGAGGGTGATTTGCTGGGAAGAATGAATCTTCCCCATCGAATTAGCAATCTACCAAAGTAAGTTCTCTTTTATATCTATTTTTACATATATATATATGTCCTTATTTATTTTTTAATTACATATATATGTCTTTTTTAATAAGCGTTCTTGTATTGTATATATATCATTCTAATGTAGTTATAATTTATATTTTTTAATTACATATATATGTCTTTTTTAATAAGCATTCTTGTATTGTATATATATAATTCTAATGTAGTCATAATTGAGTGTTGAGTTGGTGAGATTTCTTGGTCATGTTTTTCATTCTTCGTCTGCGTTCTCAATTTGTTGGAATTAAATTTGCTCAGGTCGTCATGTGCTGGAGTTTATTTCCCCTTGTTTGATGCATCTTTTTCTATTTTTTTTACTAGTTAAGCGATTTTCGTCGCTTACTCGTCAGCCTCCTGCCTAATTCTTGAGTAGTTGAACGAGTCGAGTTTTGAGTTCTTTATTTGTTGTGGTTGATAAGACACAACTGTAGCAAAAAAAACATCCATATCCATATTTTCTTTAAGACCCAAATCGACCGTTTGACTATATTTTAATTTTGTTGAACAAATTACGTAATTTGGGGCAAATTGAGGTATATTTTAATCGACCGTTTTGACTGTTATTGTTGCAGATGGAAGAAGGGGAGGAAGGGAGTGACGTCACGTCAACTCATGTTGTGGTACGTACGGATTCACATCAAGTTTTTTTTGGGTTATTTACACACCAACTTATAGAACTTAAAACACAAAATAAACAAGACAAATAAAATTCATCTTCTATTACAAAAAAGTTTCTGTTAACCCTATTGTGGTCTCTTGATGTATATTGATATAAATCACTCCGACCACTTTTATATATGTATATCTATACCTATTCATTTATATCTTCATTGTCATTGACCGGCTCAGTTTGGAGGAGTTGTTGGTGTAAAAAAAGACCGACAGACGCCTCCTACATCCTGGTCAAGTCCTATGTCTTTGGCTCGCGAGGCGCACCAAGAACAACAGGACTTCGGAGGGCTCCCGCAGGGAGTACGAGGCTCCGGTGTCCTTGACCTTGGAAGACACGATGATTGAGAACCCTTGTCCTCTATTTTGTATGGCCTGTTACAGGCCAAAGGTACGAAAATGAATGTTTGGTGACTAAAAAATCAACTATGTAATAATGTACTTAGAAATTTCCGGATGTTGTACATACCTTAAACGCATCTTCGTCAGTTCTGTCATCGCCAATGTAGATGGGATGAACGTCGCTCGAATTGGATAGCCCTAGGGTTTCAAGCAAGTACTCTAGAGCATTACCTTTGTTCCATTTTATTGTAGGTCGGATTTCCATTACCTATATATACAAGTCGATCAAGTGATTTTGTTATTGCTCATTGTTATCGAAACACTGGCCTATAACACGTAATGTGGACTCGAACATGTATACCTTTCGACCCCTCGTAAGATGGAATTGCGGATGCTTTGCAACGACGACGTTCACACTTTCTTCAATCATTGAGTAGTCCTGAGAATGATCATCAAACCACAACTAGTTTAAGCACTTTGTCAAGTGACTCTTATGAGGCTAATGTGCGCGATTTTACCTGTTCGCGAGCCCTCCTGAAATGCACCGAAAGACAAAACCTATTGTCCTCTATGCTCACACCTTCAAAGCCCTTGGTGACTTCCTCTATCTCTTTAAGTATCTATCAACATTAAGAAGCCGAAAAGCGTTAAGACAAGCTACTAAAAACGCGCACAAAACTGTTATGTACAACACACAAAGTTTGGTTTGTTTACTTGGAGGATTTCGGGCAAGAAGTCGCGAGCTGGTTGGAAGATGGTAACTTCATTCCCCTACATAGTAACCAAGGGAATCGATCATATATGTTAGTAGGAATCAATTTCACCAACTTATTTATCGGCTAATGATTCGAATCCCATACCTTGCTATCGACCGTTGTCCTTTGGTACTCGTCTAAGGGCTCTTGCTGCCTCGGAGGAGCCATGATGTCCATCCCATGACTCCCAGCATAGTATACATCGTCTAATTGTACAAATTCATACACCTTATCGCGACTTCTACCACTAATGATCGCGGTTGGGTAATGTCGAGCCACTTCACGAACAGCTGACCTCATCTATCGAACAAGATCAAGATCAATGAGCAACTCAATACATCGGTGCGTGACATAAACTCGATATATAGCGTGCAATGACTTAATGGAGGATTTGATTACCGAGTCAGACATGAAGGCCAAGAGAGGATCATCTACAATCGGCGAAAGAGTCCCATCATAGTCCAAAAACACGACGATCCTCCTCCCTTTCGCAATGTCCATCATCCGTTCAAACTCACCCAATGCAGATGGATGATCAGCCTGCATATATATACACATAAACATGTGTCACTAAGACATTGAAATAGACATAAATCAAGCACCTCAATGACGAATCTAAACCCAACAAATTACCATCCAAGCTTCATAGTCCGTGCTAGGAGCTTCTGTTTTTACAGAACCATCTTGGTTCGACGAGTCAGGTGAGGTGTTACCGCCATTGTTGGTGTCGGTTGAAGGTGGTGCAGACCCGGTGTTCTGCGGACAGGCCCAGAAAGTGAAGCTCCATAGCCGCTGATACATCTTCAACACTCTTTTCATCATCTGAAGAAGGCATATATATCAAACATGAAACTGGTTATTAGGTAATTTACCTATATAAGTGCTCAAATCACATTAAGGTTTAATTGAACCCTAAAAGGGGGCAATTAAATGAAATGTAAATCGAAATTCACTTTAGATCCCCTGGAGTTGGTAAAATAAGTAAATGTATTAGTTTAGCTATTTTTTAATTTATTTTTTAGAGTCGATAAATTTTTATCGATTTTTCGATCCTATGCCCTTGATAAGACACTAAATTGGGAATTTTTTTTTAAACTTTTAATTAGTTTAGCCTTTTTTTAATTAGATTTTTTAGGGTCGCTTGCTTTTTTTTGTAGAGAATCTTTCCCAATTTAAGGGAATAGGATAGAAAAACCGAATTTTTATAGGTAATCCTATCAAAATGCAACCCAATTTGAATTACACACAGATAAATTAGGGAAATTAATTTGTTAGGTGAATAAAAAGTACTGGAGAAATGTATATGTATAAAGATGGGAAGAACCTTATAATATACACATAATACTTTCTATAAATTAATATATAATATCAAGGGAAAGGGAATATCAAAGAATTTGCAGGATACATCCACCAAATAGGGAAAAGATTTGCAGTATAAAGTGGAAATTGAGATCAATTAGAAGTGCATAATATCACAAGAAATATATATTCACAAAGGTTAAAAAAGAGAGAAAATCAAGAGATTTCTGTAAAATAAAATTAAAAAAAAAACTTAGGGTGTGTTTGGAGTCTATTACATTAAATTTATAAGGTAATTAATAACATTAATTTAAAATAAAATATCATATTGGTTATGTTTATTAGTTGCCTCAAAACTTTATGTAATAGTTGATGTTTGAGTTTGATTATAATTTATGAGGCGTTCCATTTAAACACATTAAAAATGGTGTTAATATATATAATCAAACAGAATCTATGTATAAACACGTACACCCTCCTAACTAGTTAATTAAAAATATATACTAATATAATAAAATTTGGGTTAATAGAATCTCAACTACCATTATACTGTACACAAGTAGAAAACAAATATGGAAATTAAGATTCTCTTCTTTTTTTGGATCAAAATTTGCAATGAACTAATTAATTACCAATATTATATACAAATATTGGTTTACCATACCGAGGGAACGCATGTATTAAGTACTCACATACGTTACTGAAAACACTTACCTAAAAATTCCTTTTGTGACTAATGAAATGTTTTAGTCTTTATGAACTTTGGCTATATTTGAAAATTTGACCAATTTTGAATTAATTGAAACAACTAGAAACTAGAATATTATTACCCACATCTTAAAGACTTAAAACCCTCAAAATATCTTTATTTTCGGATTTATAAATAATCGAAAGTAAAAGTGTTAGCACTACATAATTATAAGAAATTGTATGTTTAGGCGATTTCCGCCTGCCTATTACTTAATAAAAAAAAAATAAGAAAAAAATGATTCATTTTCATTTAAAAATTCAGAATAATTGGATTGATTTTTAACAATATTAGTTTTTAAAAAATCAATTTAAATTTCATAGTATTGGTATATGCTGCATTTTTTCATATATTATAATTTGGGTTACTTTTGTATCAATTTTTTATTACTTCTACAAAAAAAAAATCATATATTTTAACACTACAGAACTAACAATTCAACCGATCTAAAAAAAAATAAAAGAGAAAAAACTTAAGAGAAAAAAAAAGTAAGAAAATAAATAAATAAATAGTTGGCGCTAAAATAGGGTTGGGAGAGACAGCGCGAATGGATCGATCGAAATTCCACCGGCTTCGCCGACAAAAGTGGAATTCTCGAGAATGATCGATCAGTTGGGGGAGAGAGAAAACAGAAAACCTAACACCGCCGGTGTCAGGTGATCGGAAACACACATCTCCGACCGGCAGGCATAATTAGCCCCCGTAGACGCACATGCACCGTCGATCCAAGAATCGGATCGAGATCGCCACGCGATTGGCCGATTGACCGCAAATCGGAACTCGGAAATCAAATGTGAAGATGAAAGACGCGAAATTTAAACCACAGCAAAATGTAATTTGAAATCAAACAATGCAGGCTGGAGTTAATTTGAAGTGATAAGAGAGAGGGCTTACAGTGTGTTGTTGAAGCCGGCCGGAAAACGCAATGGATTAGGAGAGAGAAAGAGGCAAAAAGCCGTCAGATGAGCTGCGCGCAGAGAGAGAGAGAGAGAGAGAGAGTTGTGGGTAGGGAGAAAACCAGAGGGAGGAGAAGGCGGGTATTTATAATGGTGAGGGGAGGTGCTTGTGAAGAGATTGCTGAATCTCGTGTACAATCAAAACCCTCTAATTTCAAAAATGACCCTAAATAAAAATAAATCCTTTATTTGGACCTAAATATAAATAAATCCTTTATTTGGACCGAATTAGAACTTCTTCTTCTTTTTTTTTGACAAAGGAAAGAATTTTAACCCACCACCCGAAGGAGCTCTGAGTGAGCGGTGAGTGAAGCACCATTCATCGAGAACCGAAAATGCGCAACTTTGTTCGTCACCCGGCCTGTTGACTTCAAGGAAGACATGATTGCACGAAACACTAGCAAATCGTAGGATCAAGATAAGGACGTCTGCAGCCACCATCTGAATCTCCCGATGGCAGATCCATGAGTCGTTGATAGAGTTGATAACAGATATATTGTCCCATTCAACCTCGATCTGTGTCAAACCCAGCTCATTCGTAGTGACAAACACTTCCGCCATCCGTGCCTAGACCGAAACACACAGCAAGGCATTGCACGTCCGAACATTTTCGTGGTGGTCACGGATAACAAAACTCGCCACAACTTCACTTGAAGGAAACAAGAATCCATCAAAGGTCTTTCGATGCCTATAGCCTATAGGTAATTTATTGTCTTTTGTAGGTTTGAATTGGAAAATAAATCTAATAATAATGTACGAATTATTGCGATTAAACCAAGTTGTTTCTGGTTACTTTTATAACGGTATTGTATATATAAGGGGTGAAACGACTTTCTATATCTATATCTGTTATGCCTTTTTCTTTTCTTTAGCTCCTATTCGCGGATTTTCTTTCTTTCCCTTTTTTTTCTTGCCTTCTTTCTTCATTTATGTTTTGTTTTTCTATAATTTTCCGTCAATGTTTGTCAAAGAAGATTTTTTTTTCATTTATTGATACAAATCTTTTTTTCGATAGTGATTGTAGTTCTTCCTTTCTTGTAAAGAGCCTATTTTTGTACTAAGAGAACAAGTAGGTGTAACTGTTGAGTTTTACAGTGGCGAACTCAATGGCATCAGTTATAGTGATCCTGCTACTATCAAAAAATATGCTAGATCTCAATTGTCCACCAATCAAAAATGGATGAAACAGAAAGGATACGAATGAATGGAAAGGACTACTTCAGCTGGCGACTTTTGAAAAATGTTATTTAAAGCGGCTATTTACCTTTTTCGTTACGTAAATCTATGAACAATATTGATAATTTATGGTTAAAGCTTGACTCGACTTAAAAATCCAACACAACCAAGGATATTCGAATTTAATTGCGATACATTTTTCACTTCAAACTCGGCCAACTCATAAATTTATTGATTGAACTCAATATGATTTTATCACTCTATATTTTACCTATTTCTTATCTAATACTCCATAGAAAAAAACTTTAAAGAAAATTGGGTTATTTTAATTAATTTCACCTTTTATAAATTTTGGGAAATTATGAAATTGCCACTACATGAGTACATCGTGTCCGTCCCCTTTTTCAATTTGAAAACGGTTAATTTCACATATTGCCAACTTGCCTAAACCTACTATATATGTATAATGAACGTATGTGGTGACTGTCATTATTTTAGACTCATGTTTTATATTCCCTTCGATTTTAAATATATGACATTTGACTTTTATATACGTAGTTTAAAAAGTTAAAAATTATATAAAATATTAATTTTTTAATTAATTTTTTTTACATTATACGGATCGCGAGTAATAGTTATGACTCCCTCCGTCCAATAATATAATACATGGGTTTTTAACTCATTTCACGTTAATTAAGGAGACCTATAACTAATTAGTTGGCAAAAAAATGTAGATAATTACCCTAAAAACTCATGTATTTTTAGAGGTAATAATTACCCTAAATACACGGGTAATGTAAAAGACACTAGCTTGTACTACTTTTAGGGGTAATAATTACCCTAAAACAAAGTATTTTTTATAAAATATCAAAGGTTAAAAGTCCATGTATTATCAGACGGAGGGAGTATTAATAAGTATTATAATGTAATTAATTAAAAAAAATAATATTTTATATATTCCGTAGTTTGTAGCTCATTAAACCACATGTATAAAAATCAAATGTCTTCTATTTACAATCGGATAGAGTATTATATAGTTTACAGAAGGGGGAAAACGGCTCATTTCCTTCAATATGTTGAAGATTAATTAATGAAATGAAATGAAATTTCCATAAATGAAAGAACAACATTCATATGACTAGAAGTCAACGTGTCCTTCTTATCCCTTCCTATGGAGACTTTTAACATTTTGAATCTCCCAAAGATTATCCCATTCACACCTATCTACAATTACAAATCTTCATATAGACCATTGTAATATTGAAAAAAAAAATTAAAACTCGTGATTTATTAATCACTACACATCATTTTTATAAGTTAAACTAGTAATAGCATCTCCGGCATATTTATCATTTTAGAGATTTTAAAATTTTGGGGAATTTTAAAGTTTTTCAGTCCAATAGTTTTCTTATCGCATTCTCCAAATTTGAAAAACAACAGAAAAAATAAAGAGTTTTTTCTAAATCGGTATTTTTCAAAAGTAAATCATTCTCCAAATATTAGAAATGTAAAATTTGTTGGATTTAAAACAAAAATTTGAAGTATATATATTTTGTTTCCCATTTTAGATATATTTTGGAGACCAACTCCAATGGCTTCTATAAAATGGGACAACAAAATATATATTATTCAAATTATTTTTGTCTCACCTCCAACAATTTTTCCATTTCTAAGATTTGGATAATAATTTATTTTTAGAGAATGTTGTAAATTTAAGTAAGTCTCTATATTTTTTTCCTATTTGAAAAATGAGATAGAGAATCTGATAACCTAAAAGATACCTTAAAATTTTATAAAAACTTCAAAATTTCCATAGTAGTGAATCCATTGGAGATGCTCTTAAAATAATCTAATTGTATTGTAAGCACCATCAACTTCCACATATAAAGTTGTGTGGCCTTACAATGACCTAATTTTAAAAACGATTTTTCTATCCTATGCCCCAAGGGCATAGGATAAGATCCTAAATTGGGAAATATTTTTTAAATTTTAATTAATTTAGCTTTTCTTTTAATTTAGATTCCTAGGGTCGCTTGCCTTTTTGGTAGGGAATCTTTCCCAATTTAGGGTCTTATTCTATGCCCTAAGGGCGTCGTTTTAAAAATTATACTCCATATTTTTCTATCCTATGCCCTTAAGGGCATAGGATAAGACCCTAAATTAGGAAAGATTCCCTACAAAAAAGGCAAGCGACCATAGGAGTCTAAATTAAAAGAAAAGCTAAATTAATTATAATTTAAAATTTTTTTCATAATTTAGGATCTTATCCTATGCCTCAAGGGCATAGGATAGAAAAATCGTATGAATATTTTGGGTGGGTTGATTCTAAAATTATTCTGAAAAAATGGGGTGGGCAATGGGCTACCTCCAACGTAATTATAGTATAATTATGCCTTTGCTGATAGTAATTACTAATAAAAACATAATTATAATATTTTTTTATCATTTTCTCGACTCACATAAACCAAATAGATCATATTTATCAAAATCTTTGATATACAAAACTATTTCAAAGCTTAAATTGATGTTTATACTTGCAGTAGAAAAATGTCACATAAGTGAAAGACATTTCAAACCTCATACTCATACATGCCAATTTGGTGAAATTATTGAAAACGTAAATACCGAGCCGCTAGAATCTGTTGGGCCGATAGGCCCAATATTTTATTGGGTCGTTGGGCCGAGTGAGCCATCGGCTCAAGAAAAACAGGTTCATGAATCATCCAAAATCTAAACTGTCTCAACATTTATTTATTTAATAAATCGATTTTTCTATCCTATACATAAGGAAATAGAAAAATAGCACTAATTTAAAAATACTTTTTAAATTTTAATTAATTTAGTTTTTTTAATTAGATTTCTAGGGACTTTCTATCCTATGTCTTAAGAGTATACGATAGAAAAACCGTTAATAAATTTTTCATTTTTGGAGTCAAATTACCTCTCATTCAAGCTTGATCTAACCATTACCACAAAATTATCCAAAAGTTAGTGTTTTGAGAAAATTGAGTTGCCGATAAGTTAGCGAATATCGTTTTTTTCGTTGTAATCGGATTTGGATGACTATACAATCCCTTCTATGGATCTCTATTATTTTAACCTTAAATACTCCGCGAGTGAAAATAGAACACCTTAATAAGTCAATTTAAATAATGAAGGCAAATTTTACTAAAAAAGAAAAAGAAAAACACACTTATTTTATTCCAAATATCAACTTGAATCATTCATGATGCTTCTTAGGTGCTTGCATTGTTTCATATAACATGACCCACCACTTTATCTTGTCTCATACAAGAATGGCAACACTTTTAGTGGACCCTATCACTAATAAACCGGTAACGATCCTCTAGTCTATTTTTATAGTCTAATTTATGATCCGTTTATTTTAATTCGTTGAAAGTCATTAAAATATAATAAAAAAATATTTTCACTTGTTTATAAATATAATAAAAAAAATATTTAAGTAAATCAAAGAAGATGGACTATTAATGAAATATGTAAACTAGGAGTAGATTAGGGGAAAAAATGTCTAGAACTAATGAACCTTCAAAGGGAAAGAGTATAGGAGGAAGAAAAATCATAGAGAAATAACAAAAAGGACAAATATCAATCACACTCAACAATCAATCAAGGAATACAATGCAATGTTGTCAGCCTCTTTAAAGTCTCAAGTAAAATCAAAGAAACAAGTTGGTCCACTTCACTTGGTTTGGGGTGGTGCCTTCACATTTATTTCACAATAATGAAAAGAGACAAAACCCTCTTCCTCACCCAACACAAAACACCAAAAGACACCCAACAACACAAGTTGCCAAGTTGCCTTGTGACTTCAACTCCTTGTTCAAATGCCCCTTGGAATTGTTCTTCTCATGATCAAACCAATACCCTTCTTGTTGTTGTGTATATATAGACACTCCTGAAACTACTACGTAGAGCTGACAAAATTTGACCTGATATGAAAACTTGACCTTAAAGTAACTCAACCCATGTTTTTAACCCGGGAATGAGTGTTCTGAACTTGATCGACTGAACGCGAACCATGGCTTATCCAACCCATAGTTGAAATTAAACCATACCAAAAACCCAAAAAAAAATGAGAGCAAAACAAGAGAGGGGTTAGGATCTATCTCACATTCATGTCTTTTATTCATGCCATTATGTACAAACATTAGCCGGCTTAGCTTATATGGCCACTAATAATCTACATAAGAGTTTTATTACAACAAATAAGAAATCTACTAAGAAGATGAGTGCTTTGAAGGGATTGGGCTGAGACTTTATTAAGCTGGTGCTCATGCTATCTACTCCATTACCTAGTTTTTGCTTCACTATATCTCTTAGTTCTCGATGCATCGAGTGAGTCCTTCCACAGCGCATACTTGATGGAGTTATTGCCTTTTCAGATGGTCGGATTCTTCAGTCTTTGCAAACCTCCCGCGCACCCTTGGCTGACTGTCAGCTAAAGCCTTCCTGCAGGCGTACTGAACCCGAATGCGATAGAATTAGCTATGAACATCATGCACTTGAGTCTTTGTTATTTTTGTTTATATCATCTTCTTGATTGCTTCTCGTGTTACTCGGATGTCATTTTTCTTGATAAACCTTCCAATGGAACAGACTAGTTAGCAAGTTACCTTGATTTTCCTCCCAAAGTTCCTCCTCGCCTTCTTGTCTCTGTATCTGCAAAGCTTTTGCTGGCGATCTTCAGTGGTGCAGCAGCTGATTCCTAGAGGCCGCTGAGCAGGTGAATGGATGAGGTTTATATTGCCATTGCCAAAAGCCTGTGCTCAGAAACACAAAAAAACTCAGTGTCAATGATCCAGCCCCATTCTGTCGCAAATATCCTGAAGAAACACGCCTCAACATGTGTCGGTTCACAATCTCTTGCTATAAAGAAGTAAAGGTTTGAGGTTCACAGTCTAATTGGATGAGGCACTAGGTCACTTAAGCAAGGTTTGAGGTTCAAATCTTGACATTCTGAATTGAGCCATTGGGTTGGGAGGGTCGTCTACAGGCCCAGGCGGCCTATGGCCGAAAGAATGGCCAAGGACTGGATGGGATTTCCAGGTTGGGTTTGGTTGAAATTGGATATGGGTTGAGAATGAGGAATTGGGTTTTGAAGGCATGGGATTGGAACTTGATGGAGGATTAAGAGCGTTTGTTATATATAGGAATCAATTTAGGTTGATTCAGACCAGCAGCTGCCATCACCACCAGCCTAGAGGGTGAAAAGCAAGGAGACAAGGGGCGATAAGCAAATCACTCATGATTGTTGGTACTGCTGCTAGAAGCCGTAAGGGCTAGAACCTTACATACCCGTGATTGTTACTGTTTGCTAAATGACTAGGGTGTCGACACTCAACTGGGTTTTCTTAGCAACATATACGATATGTGAGTAGCTTGCAGGCACATAATGAGAAATAAAATTACTAGAACCTGCACCTTTATGTCTCCTTCGCTGAACGCCCTCCTCATTCCATAAGCAGCTTCAAAATCCAGCTCGGGGAAATCCAAGAAACCAGGCTTCAACATATTCCCACCAAGCCATTCCACTGAGTTTAAACACCCTGAGCTGACGCTCTTCTGAAACGCTGACTCGGCAATCAGGTTCTTCTCTTCAGTCTGTATCTCATTGGTTGATGTAGCAAGGCCAGGGAGTTTGACATCCAAGACCTCAAAGATCTGCACTTCGTCCGAGATGTTCCCTAGAAGATCTTTTTTGGGTTCGTATAAAAGCTCGTTAAGAAGCTGCTCGTTTTCAAGTGAATCGATGTCTCCAACTTTGAAGCCTTGAGTAGGCATGACGTCGTCCACACATGACATCATTGAATCAGCAGCTTCCATGGCATCAAGGATTGGGTTGAAGCTCACAATCGGTTCTTCTATTATGGGCTCTGGAGCTTTGAAAAGATCACCTTCTCCTCCCATGTCATATTCGGAAATGGATGAGCTCTGAAACATGTTCCACATGAGTTCAACAAACAATAGCAAATAGATGAAAAGACATGAAATAAATTTAGCAGCATATTATCCAAAAATCAATGTTCGCAAACAAGACCAAAATAAATCCAACTTTTTTAGGTCCTTTAAGGGAAAACAAATGATCAGGAGCCTTTGATTTTCACAAGATTTTAGAAATCAGCGCATACAGACCCGGGAGCTAAAGAGTCACTAGGAAACCATAACACGAAACCAACCACAAGAAGATAAGAAGCAAGCATGGATCAGCTCATTTCATACGAAAGCCTTTCCAAACAGCTTTCGATGAATTGGAGATTCGACATATCCTCAACGACAAAAGTAGCACATTCACCAGTATCTTTCCGCATGGCTAAAGCCAATGATTCCCAAATTCCACAAATTCATATCATACAAGAAGTGCTCAGTAAAGCAGATGGACGCAACTAGCCACAAAATGCAACAAAGCAAGATGATCTTCAACGGAGGAATGGAAACAATTTAGTTTCCACTGAACCAAACTATATCTTGCAGTGATATCTAGAAAGATCTTCCTGAAGCTTTTTACAATACCTTTTCCTTACCCCCAAACTAGTGTTTTATTTCCTTACCCCCAAACTAGTACTTTATTTCTTACATGAGAAACTATAAGGCTTGATGATGAAGGAACTCAAGCTTTAAGTTCCGTATCTTTGCTAATTACTTGCAAGGTAAAAAAAAATCTGTGTGAATATTTCAGTTGTTCCTTCACATTTGTACTGAAGTTGCACAGAAAAACTGTTAATCTAATCAAACACTCTAAACAAAAGAGGGGCTCAATTTTATTTTCATTTCTTACCCATCTGAGGTGTTCAAATGTCATCAACATCCAAGGACCAACTCTAACAACTTAAAATAAGGAAACAGTTTTAGCACATAAAAGGAAGCATATAGTCCAAAATCTATTAGTATTATAAGAGCCAAAAACAAGAATCAGTTCAATCAGCAAATTAACTCAGAAAAGAAGATTTCAACACTCCATATTTAAGCACGACTCCTAAATTGAGCTCAAAATTAACGCACAAAGAACCAAATCCTCCGAGAAGGGGCAAAAGGACCCAAAATCAAGATACCCACATCAGAAAAGATTATAAAACACAAAAATTGGCTAAAATCAGATGGTAGATGGTAGCAAAATTGGAACTTTAATTCAATCCCAAGTCTAAAAGTTTGAACTTTTAGTAATGCTCACAAACATCCAAGCAAACAGATACACAAATAGAGAGAGATAAAGGGAAAAGAAAAGAGGGAGAGAGAACCATTGAAGAGGGCGTGGCTTGAGAATGGCAAAGATCTTGAAGCTCAAGCAGTTGAATTTCATGGCAGAAATCCTGGAAATAGGGATGCAAAAGGCCTGCATCTGTGTACATTTCAAAACCCTCGTTTACCAGTTGTGCTGGTTGCTTCTTGCTGTAGCTGTAGGGAGTGGGGAGATGAAACTGATAAAGAGGGATTGAAAGGGTAAAGAGTGGGTGAGAGAGGTTTATTATATAGAGAGATGGGAAATGGGGAGAGGCTGCCAACAGTAGAGGTTATGGGCAAAAGAGAGAATCTACACTCAAATTGTTGCTTGTTTTTCTTCTTCTTTTCTAATTTGTTATTTTCTTGGCTGTTTTTTTATGCCAAGGTTTTGTGATTTTTGGTGTGAGAATTAAGAGAAATTGCATAAAACACCTCTTAGTTAGGTCATTTTGCATAAAATTATCCCTTAAAAATATCTATCCAGTGATTTTTTCCATGTTTTTGTCAAGAATTTGCCAACCTCACTCATCTCATCTTTGTTAAAACTTTAAAAATATGGAAGGTCTTAATCTAATCCGATCAAACATGGTCGTATGCATCAATAGACAACAATAACAATCATATTATTTTTGGTATTTTTTAAAGTTCGTAGTAAGATTTGATTCATAATTTATAATTTGTTTTATTTTTTGTCATTTTTTTTCTTAAAAAACTAGTATAAACTTTCATAATTGAGGAAAATTTCATGGAATGCCAGTTGAGAAAAAATCAAAATTAGTTTTGTAATTTTCTAGTGATTTAGGGTAAAAAGCATAAATCTTGAGTCATTTTTTTAAGGAAGGAAAGTAATTAGGTCAGGACCGATGACACACAGTCAAGCGCCTTCCTAGAACACTCTTCTGGACGAGAACATCAAGTTCTGTATCGATCTCAAGACGTCCGTCGATAGGGATAATGTAAGCAAGACATACGATCTGGTCTGCAACAGCATTAGACTCCCTGAAAATGTGACAAACAGCAACATTAGAAAACTCGAAAAGATCCAGTTTCATATCTGATAGCAAGAGCAATATATTCCAATGACACTTCTAGTTAGACCTGTCAATTAGGTCATTCGGGTCGAGTAATTTGGAGTTTAAGGTAATACAAGTTCTAGGTAAAAGGGGTCTCGGGTAGATCCGGTTAACTCAAACCCGGGTTTGACCCGGTTTCGGGTCAAATTTGGGTTTGTCAATTTTTTCGTTTTTTAAATGAAAAATTGTATTTTAACGATTTTGCAATAACTTCAAAATGCTAAAGTTAAAGACGTGGTTGCTAAGTTGTTCTTGTTAGTCGCTATACTTATTAGAAGATGTCATTACAAGCTCGAGCGCTTGTAATTATATACTATCTTCGATCTGAAATATCTGATTTTTACTATTATTCATGATTTGTAATAAAATTTAAAACTCTATAAAATATCAAAGTTTTAATTAACTCATACTGATTGTCGGAGAAGGTTGTTTACCCCCCAAAAGCTTTGCTTATCAGACACCCATCCGAATGCCGCCTCTGAATAAGTGAAATAAACCTTGACATCCTTCAGCTTCAGTTTTTTTAGATTTTTTTTGGCATTGTACAATTTTAAAGAAAAATGGTAAATTTGATACCTAAAAAAATGATGAATTACTTTTTTTTTTGATCGGGTAAAAATTCGGGTGGAATGATCCTACCCGAAAGCATCCTTACGGGTAATTTGATACCTAAAAAAATGATGAATTACTAATTTTTATTAGAACATCCTTATATTATGGGTATTTTTGTAAAATATCATATATAAAAATATTTTTAAAAAATATATCGATTTTCACTTTAGACACACTCTCCCGTGTTTTCTGCATTTGTGGCTCGCCTTGAATCTCCCTAGACTCCTCTACTGGCGGACAATTTATTCGGGTTGCTTGGGTTTTTCTTTCATCTGTACTAATTTGTGTTTTTAGTATATATGTTATATGTTGATGGTTAGTCCACCTGTCGATTCATCACCTTGTTGAGCTTCAGACTTTTCTGAGCTCGAATTCTTACTTAATAAAAAAAATGGAGACATTCAAAAAAGTTTCTTGATTATTTAAAAAAAAAAAAATCAAATGTCACACATTTGTGCCTTTGCAGTGGAAAGTCAATTACCAAAACTCTCCCCCACAAAATAGGTTGCCATATTTCTATTTTATTCTAGTATTTTTTTTAAAAGAAAATATAAGACATATTATGCATCATGGGCTCTAATTCTAAAGTAAGTATTTGTGGTTAAAAACTATATATATAATTAAACCATCATCATCAAACTAAGTTATTTTCCAATTTACAAGTCAGTAAACCCGTAAATAAATAAAATGGTACCTCTCTTATGCACATTATAATAAATTTAATATAATATATAACTTTGATAATATTTCATTATTTCATCTCAAATTAAATTAATTCACAATGACTATTATATTTTGTTAATTTCTTTATTTAGTTCTGACATGAGATAATATGCCTATATCCCCACCAAATTAATATATAAAAATTGAATCGATACTCCGATTCTCTCTCATTAAAAAGAAATTAAAGAAATGGTTTTGTGGTCGACGTACTCTTGGTCAATGTATTTCCAAATCTAGTAGCAACGATGTACATTTTTGTTTAACCTTGATTTTTGGTTGTATTGTTAATTAACTGGATTTAATTAATGCACGTGAGTTTGACCCCAAAAACTTTTAGGTTTTAATTGGTATAATATCCTTTTTCTTTTTTAGATCCTTTCCAGTTCAAGTGGGCATAGCCCACTCTACATCTGGATCGGGTTACTGAAAACAAATCATCCATAACATGTTAAGCATACATGATATCGAGTTATTGATTAAAATAGCTTTTATATACAAGAAATAGTGTTATAAACACTTGAAATAAGTGTGATTAATTATACATAAATACATAATTAACCCTAAAAATAAAATTAATTAATGAATGGCATGTATGCATCTCTTTCAAATTCCAATCATATTTATTTTGATCTAGGTCCATTTCGATCGGACAACACAAAACTAGACGATCGAGACAGATCACTTGTTAAATAAAAACTTTCAATTCCCTATAGATAAAACTTATCAACCGGTTATACATAAAATCATCTATAATAATCATCATATATATAAAACCACGTATATATATAACCTGTTGTAGATAAATTACCTTAAACTCTAGTCCAATTTATATGTATACCTACGGATGATTAATTGTAGGGAGAAAAAAAATAACTATATAATAAGATCTAATTAATTAAATATCTATTATTTAAGATTTATTAATTAAATGTCCACTAATCACCCCTAAACTGATGCTCGCTTTCTTCCCTCCTCCTCCATCCCTCTTACTTAGTTGAATTTTTTATGCTGACAACGAACTACTTAGTTGAAATTTTTATGCTGACAACCAACTCCATCCATCCTTTTAACATAGTTGAAATTTTTTTCCAAAACCAACACCTTTCCAATTACAAAAAAAAAATCAGCACATTTCCGATTACAAAATAAATAAAAAATCAACACCTTTCTAATTTAAAAAAAAAATTCAGCACCTTTTCGATTAAAAAAAATTAGCACAAAGACTCTTTTGTTGTCACTTAAACATAAAGAGGTAGTGAATGATGAATCACTCTTTTGTTGATACGTTGACATTTACTTTCATTTGTAGAGGAGTTAGATGAAAGTAACTGACAAATGTAAAAGAGAAGAAAGCAACTTCGAAGCATTGTTTGTTGATTCTTGGAAAGCACCTCCGAAGCATCTACTATCAAACAGTGAAGGACTCCTTTGAGGTGATGGAACAAGGAATCCTTCAGCATCAACGAGAAGGCGACTCCTGCAACTTGTCTCAACATCGTCGATGCCGCATCCGATTTGGAGGAAGTGCTGACAATTAAAGAAATCGAAGAGTTGCATGCCCTGGGATATGTCGAGGGAGAAGGTGACTCATCTCCACACCTTATTCACCCTTGCCGAGGACTCGAGGAGATCTAGAGGCGGACAAAAGTGAGGAGATCTAGAGGCGGACAAAAGGATATGGGTGTATCTTTGAGGACAAATGATGATTCACATTTGTGCAGCTTTCTTCTAATCTGCAACATGACAACCCTTGCCTCCTCTTCGGAGTATTTTCCTCCCCTAAAAAAAGCAGATGACAGTTGAAAAGGTTGTCAGATCTATATGTCAGTATGTCAGTTGAACATACTGTCTACATCTAAATTCAAATTCCGTAAATCACACGATCTGCCCTGTTAATTTAATAGACATCTAGATGTCTAATAGACATGCTGAAATCTAGATGGCAGTATGTCAGTTGAACATGTTGTCTACATCTAACACCCATCGAAGAGATAGAAAGGAAGGAGGAGGGAGGGGAGTTTCCGTGCAAGCAGAGAAGAGGAGCGAAGGAAGGGAGGGGCTGGTTGAGGATGACGAGCGCGTATAAGGCGGGAGGAGATCTTCGTTTGAACTCCTCAATCGGCGATGCGGCAAGGGGGAAGAGGAAGGCAGTGGAGTGGTGCATAACCTCCATGGTTGGTTGAGTTTCTTCGGCGGAACATGCCATGAATCTAAAAAGGAAGAAGGCGGCGAATGAATCGGAATCCGAAAGGTGTGACCAACACAGTCGAGCCGCTGCTTCTTGGCATCAGTTGTCGAATGAAGGTGACGAGGGAGAGAGATGAGTTGAATCCAACGCCATTGTTGATCAGAAAGACGAAAGGAAGATCGACCTTTCATCTCGTAGCCGTCGTCATCGGCTAACCTCTGATCATCGCAAGCGAACTTGACGAAGAGCGCGACGATGGTGTCGATTCCGACCATGAAGACGAAGTGATGGTTGAGGATGAGCATGAATATGTGGCGGAGGTCGTCGATCTCTTCTTCCTTTCACTTCTCTCATCAATGGTGACCGACGATAGAGTTAGGAAAGGATTGACCGATGGACGTTAACTTAATTTAGACTGCTCAGTGGACATGGACTTCAATTAGGGAATGATATTGAGCCTCCCTGCCGAATTTCCTCTTAATTGTATTATTCTAGCTTATTCTAGCTTCACATTAATTTGATGCATCTCTATTATT
Organism: Persicaria maculosa; assembly: GCA_963922045.1. Lineage (NCBI taxonomy): Eukaryota > Viridiplantae > Streptophyta > Magnoliopsida > Caryophyllales > Polygonaceae > Persicaria > Persicaria maculosa. The sequence goes on from OY998268.1 coordinate 55,588,452, forward strand.
TATCTTCCTATACATTATGATTTACATTATGTATTATTCTAGCTTATTCTAGCATTTATCGATCTATATAGCCCTAATTATAATTTACAAATGTCGACATTGTTAATTAACAATGGACAATGGGTATGAACTCCGTACAAGCTGGAGCAATTATACCGAATAAGACCCTTTCACTGTCAATTTACACAATCTTGTGTTGTTTTTTTGCAATTAGGGCTAATAATGGGGCTTCCATAATAATCATCTCTCCTTTGAATGTGTAAAAGTTCACTGAAAGCGATGTGAAATGCTAATTAATTGGTAGCATATATGACTACCATGTGATAGATACTTTATTTGTCACACACTTACTATTATCAACTTTGTTTTTAGCTACCTTAGGTAAGCTTTCTAAATATCATATCATAATATATATATATATATTATTCCACTAAAATCTATCTTCAAGACTTTAATTTCTAAGATATATATATACACACACACGAGTATATATCTATAATTAAACTAAGGGTACGAAAGATTGAGTTAGATACATTCAAAGTGGTCATAAAGTTCAGTTAACATAATTACTTTGTTTAATATCCGTATTTTTTATTTTATATAGAGAGAGAGGCGGAGCCATGAGGGCATATGGAGCACCTGTCTCTCCCTCATCCGACAAATTATCTATGTGTATTCTCCTTGTCGATAGCTTTGTTTTGATATATAATACGTCATAATTCGATATCTGAGTAAAAAGTTGTATATACTATATCTCAAAAGCTTCGAAACCATATGTTATATTACTTATTTTGAGAATTTGGTAAGAAGTTATGCAAGTTTAATTTTTTTTTATATCTGGTTGTACATTATTACATGTTAAGACTACAACAAGTTAAATACTGACTCAATGTTTATTGTATTGCATTTCATATCCTTATTTTATTAGTTTTTTTTCTTTTACTATTTCATTTATTTATTTATATTTCTTTATTTTTTAATGGGAAAAAATAACAGAGTTTTATTTAATAGTATAGATTGACCTCTAATTAGAAATGATGATTTTTTTGTAGTAGTTTGTGATAATACCGTTTGATATTAGTTTGTAATATCGTTTGACACTGGTTTATAATAACAAAAAAGTATGTTGCATGTTTTATGATTTTTTTTTCTCAATATTGTTGTCTAGTACTTTTGTGCTTCTCCCCTTAAATTTTTTTTCTCAATACAGTGTAACGTGTAAGTGTGTAACGTAATAGTGTACGTTGGATGGGAAGAGAATGAAAGGATGAGATTGTATTCGAAATGGATGTTAGTACACCCTAAAATTATGGATTACTCTAATTAAGAGCACTGAGAATTAATTTAAAGGGAACAAAATGCAATTTATATTCTTTAATAAATTCCATATATGAATTATTTTCTCATGCAATTATGAAATTATTATTCATCCGTTTTTCCAATTAACATTCAATTAGAATTTGACATTGTTGAAAACTTCATTTGGATTCTAGCAAGATGAAAATGTCGATCTATGTACAAATTTTTATAAAAAGTATAATAAATTGAATAAGAATAAATTTACTGATCGATCATATTACATTAAACTATTTTACACAATTTTTACACGTGAATATTTTACACAATTAATGTGAATAATTATAATAAATTGAATGAATAATAATACTAAAATTTTATGGCACATTTTACTCGTCATATTTATTAACCCACAATACCAAAAATTGATACTATGATCAATATTCATATTATAAGTACTTACTAACTATTCGTTTACCAAATATAATATATCCATTGTCAATTTAGCTAGGTGTAACGTCAATGAAGATCCTCTAATTCATTTACTACTCCACTCCCTACATCACAAAATTATTTTAACATATATTTAATCTTAAAAAAAATTATAAAAAATATATTTGTATTATTAACATCTATTGTTATGTATTCATAAAATTTTATTTTGAAAAATCATGTTTTGAAATTTTTAATAGTTAAATGTTGCCTTTTTAATTTTTAAAAATTGTAAAACATGACTTTTCAAAATATAATTTTATATATATATAAAAATAGATGTTAGTAACATAAATATATTGTTGATAATTTTTTTAAGATTAAATATATGCTAAAATATTTTTGTGTTGTAGGGAATGGAGTAGGGAGTGAAATATAGGAGATCTCCATTGGTGTAACGTGTAACTTACACAGTGTAAGTAATAGTATATTTTGATATTTTTTTTCCAAAGTAAGATAAAATTTATTGAAGTTGCCGATGACTCGGCGGCCTTCCTAGAGCGTACCGACGGACGAGATCAGCAAGAACTTAATCTGACTCACAACTATCATCGACATGACTACTGTAGGCAAGACGTGCAAATGTGCAATCCTGTCTGCCACAGTGTTGAACTCCCTGAAAATATGACGAATAGCAACATTATTAAAGAAAGAGAGATCTAAACGAGTATCCGACTGTAGCAGCTCAATGTTTCAGGGACATTTCCAGTCAACCAGTAGAGCGTTTACAACCACTAAAACAATCACCTTCGACAAGGAGGTTGTTTAGATCGTTAAACTACGTGCACAAAAATTAAATGTCTTATATTTACTTTTAATTATTTCTTTTGATTAATTATGTTAATGATGAAATAATATGTAAGTATGTAACCTTTACGTCTGACAGTTGATGTTGTTTACGGTACAGTTAGATCATTTCAATTCATATGCATCTTGAATATATTTTTAAATGTTGTGAATTTTGATTTGAAGAAATTAAGAGATCGAATATGGTTGGGAAATTAAGATTTTTGTGATCCGAAGTTACTAGGTAGAGATCGATATATTTGAGTGATCAGTGAGAGAGTGGGTGAATGATTATTTGAGCACAACATCAATCACATTCACTCATCTTCCATATGAATTACCCAAATCAAAACAAATTTCTAACGATAGGGTTGAAATGAAATGAAATGATTCCAAATCAATTTAGGAGTAGAATTTTCTGTACTTTTTAAAAATAAAATTATTCAACTTTATATTATAGGGCATCATTGATTAAGTAATGTGAAATTTTTATTGTAATATATGTTAGGGCGATGACGAATGTAGGCCTCAATTTAGTGGAAAGCCGCTTGGAAAAATCTGTGAAAAACGTGTTTGAAGGCTGTGGCGTGGTATAAAGGGACTTCTCAGGCGTGCACTCGCCGTCGAAGCAATGGAACCACCCAGGACTCAGAACGGATTACAGAACACGGACCGGCGGCGGTGGTGGTGGTGCGCGCGTGTGGGACTCCTATCCCAACTCTTAATAGCCTCTTCAAAACTCCCCCTTAAAAACAACCACTCAACTCCTTTTACAATCAATGTGGGACTCAAAAAAGTTCAAAAGTCACTTTGGAAAAAAACCCCACATGAACATTTCTCCAACAGTCCCCCACAAATGTGAGGAACTGGGGTTTTTAAAACAAAAACATCGTTCTGAGCTGGTTTCGTGGAGAAAGTACTTAAATGCTGGTGAACGAATCTTGAACCAACACATAGTGAAGCTGAGTGCCTCGCTTGTCATGGTAGTGAACGAATCTTGAACTTCCAGACTCGCGAGTTGACCTCAACAGCACATACCTTCACCACTGCCCTGGTGGTTCCGCGATCTAACTGTCAACTGTAATGGTCATCTCATACCTTGGGTGCTAAAGAGTGCTCTAGAAAGACAACCCTAGTCTTCCACAGAAGGCGACCAACCCTTCACACTCTCGTAAGTGATTCCATCAAGTCCTTCTCAATAGGACCACCCTTATAGGGCTATGGCATCATTAAGAGCATAAAGCTCAACCTCTACAATTTTCGGTGAATCCATCAAGTCCTTCTCAATAGGACCACCCAACTATGGGCTATGGACTCATTAAGAGTTCGCGACTCATCCTTTCTCATACACCTGTCCTGGGAATGGGTATGGTGTATCTCAGCTCACGTGGGTTTGAGCCCCATTCCCTTAGACGATTCAAGGACCATCCTTCTATTCAGCCCCTTCGTCAACGGATCTGCTAGATTCCTCTCGGACTTCACATACTCCAAGCAAATGACACCGGTAGCAATCAGCTGTCTCACAGCTTCATGTCTAATCCGTATGTGTCTCTTCTTACCATTGTAAGTATTGCTGTTAGCTACACAAATAGCAGATTGTGAGTCACAATGTAGAGAAATGGTTGGGGTCTTATGCCCCCACAAAGGTAAGTCAGCCAGTAAGCTTCTTAACCACTCAGCCTCTTGACCAGCTAAATCTAGTGCTATGAACTCAGATTCCATAGTTGATCTAGCAATGCAAGTTTGTTTTGATGATTTCCATGATATAGCACCACCACATAAAGTGAACACATAACCACTAGTGGAGCTAACCTCATCATTGTCAGTGACCCAGTTTGCATCACAGTATCCCTCCAAAGCTTGAGGGAAACCCACATAATGTAAACCCCAATCAAAGGTGCCTTTAAGATATCTCAATAATCTATTAAGTGCAATCCAATGTTCACTACTGGGGTTATGGGTATATCTACTGAGTCTACTAACAACATATGCAATATCAGGCCGAGTATAATTCATCAGAAACATTAGACTCCCAATTATTTTAGCATACTCATTTTGGGACACACCAATTCCAAAAATTTTCTTCAATTGCATGCTAGCATCATAAGGAGTTCTAACTGGCACAATATTAAACTTATCAAACCTTTTCAACATTTTCTCTACATAATGAGGTTGTGATAAAATGAAGCCATTTTCCTTTCTAGTTACTTTAACTCCTAGAATGACATCAGCTTCACCCATGTCTTTCATCTCAAACTTAGAAGACAAAAACTGTTTGGTTGTGTTTATAGCATTTATGTGTGATCCAAATAACAACATGTCATCCACATATAAACATATAATCACACAATCAACACCAAACCTCTTAGAATAGACACAGGCATCAGATCCGTTTACCTCAAATCCAAAGCTTAGGATAGTTGTGTGAAACTTCTCATACCATTGCTTTGGTGCTTGCTTGAGTCCATACAGTGACTTCTTCAGCTTGCACACTTTGTTTTCCTGTCCTGGAACAATGCACCCTGGAGGTTGTTCCATATAAATTTCCTCATTTAGATCACCATTCAAAAATGCAGTTTTAACATCCATCTGATGAACAAACATTTTATGGCTAGAAGCCAAAGCAAACAATGCACGAATGGTAGCAATTTTTGTGACATGAGAATAAGTGTCAAAGAAGTCAATGTCATATCTTTGAGTGAATCCCCTTATGACTAGTCTTGCCTTATATCTATCCACTGAGCCATCCACTTTAAGCTTCTTCTTAAAGATCCACTTACAACTAATGGCCCTATTTCCTTTAGGCATATCAACTAGTTCCCATGTGTGATTAGACATAATGGATTCTATCTCACTATTAATAGCATCTTTCCAGAAACTAGCATCTAATGAACTTATTGCCTCCTCATAGGTCTTAGGATCATCTTCTATCAAATGAAGACTAATGAACCTCTCATCTAGTTCATTTAAATCACTAAGTTCAGCTAGAAATGCAGTCACAAAATCAGGACCAAAACTAGTTTCCTTCCTACGCCTTTTACTTTTCCTAGGTTCATCATGATCAGCATGAGCATTAGGCACAATAGTATTAGGCATGGATGAAGATGCATCATGAGATGAAGAATCATTAGCAGGTAATGCAGATTTCTTTAAAGGAAACACATGCTCAAAGAAAACAGCATCACGATATTCACACAAGGTACGATCACTCAAACACATAAAACGATATGCAGCACTGTTTTCAGCATAACCAATCATAATTGCATCAAAATTCTTAGATCCAATGGTATCAACTTTGAATGAAGGTAACCCCACCTTAGCTAGACACCCCCACACTTTCAAGAATTTCAGATTAGGCAGATGCCCTTTCCAAAGTTCATAAGGTGTTTTGTCAAGCTTCTTATGAGGTACCTTATTCAAAATATGATTTGCGGACAATACAGCTTCCCCCCACGTATTATCAGGCAAACCAGAACTAGAAAGCATAGCATTCATCATTTCCTTTAAAGTTCTGTTTTTCCTTTCAGCAATACCATTTTGTTGTGGGCTATAGGGAGCTGTAAATTCATGAATAATGCCATTTTGTTCACAGAATTCTCTCAAAGAATGAGTGACATATTCACCGCCTCTATCAGATCTAAGCCTTTTAATTTTGCAATTTAATTGGTTTTCTACTTCAGCTTTATACACATAAAACATGCTTTCTGCTTCATCTTTGGACCTAAGCAAGTATACCTTAGTATATCTAGAATGGTCATCCACAAATGTGATATAGTAGCGCTTGCCACCTCTACTCTCAGTGTTCTTAAAATCAGCCAAATCAGAATGGACTAACTCCAATAATTCAGTTGTCCTTTCCAACACCGTTTTAAAAGGTTGTTTATGGAACTTGGCCTCAACACATATTTCACATTTGCTATGGTCATGTTTGGATAGGCTAGGAATTAAACCCATATCATGCAATCGACATATAGATTTCGCATTCACATGTCCTAGTCTAGCATGCCATAAATCAACAGACTCAGCAATATAAGCAGAAGTAGAAGCATTCTCATTATTCTCAATCATGGTCTCAAGCACATACAGAAAATCAGCCCTATAAGCCTTTCCTACAAATTCTCCATTTTTGGTTAAAACCATTTTTCCAGCATCAGTCACTTGCTTAATTCCAGCTATCTCAAGCAAACCACATGAAATCAGATTTCGGCGCAGAGAAGGAACATAAAGCACATTCACTAGGGTAAGAGACTTCCCTGAGGTGAGCTTGAGTGTAACCTTCCCCTTGCCAAGCACTCGAGAGATGCTCGAGTTACCCATGTAGACCTGGTCGATGTCTGTAGCATCCTCGAACTCAGCAAACAGGTCCTTGTTGGCACAGAAGTGTCGAGTAGCTCCGCTGTCCAGGAGCTAATCAACCTGGCCGCCCACATGGTTGATTTCAGTGATCATGGCTATCAGCTGGTTGTTGTCCTGGACAACATTGGCTTGCTGCTGGGCTGGAGCTACGGGCTTGTTCTGCTGCTGTCCTTGGTTCTGGAGATCAGCCCGATTGCGACACTACCAAGCCTTATGGCCTGGCTTGCCACAAACGTAGCAGTCGATTCCAGTCCCTCCCTGTTTCTGCTGCTTGTCTGGCTAGTTGCCAGACTTCTTGAATTTCTGGCCCTTCTTTGGTTTCATGTTTGGCTTAGAACCTCCAGGCTTGTTTCCCTGCTTGGACCTGTCAGATTTCACAGAGGACTCAACCAAATTAACTTTCACAAAATCAGTAGTTTTGGGCTTAGGTTTGTCCTTGAGGCGGTTTGCCTCTTCGATCTTCATGTGACCGACGAGCTCTTCCAGAGTGAGGTCCTTCTTGTTGTGCTTGAGGTGATTGTGGTAGCCAGCCCACGAGTCAGGCAATTTTTCGATCAGGAAATTCGCCTGCAGGACCTCGCACATCTTCATGCCCTCGGAGAGAATGTCAGCCACCAGATTCTCATACTCGTGCACTTGGTCCATGATTGGTTTATCATCGACCATCTTGAACTGCATAAACTTCCCACAAGCATATTTCTTTTTCCCTTTGACGACAGCGTCTGCACCATCGTCGATGACGACGTTCTTGCCCTTAGCGTCTGCAGCGGTACCGGCGACAGAAGAGGCGGTTGCGGCAGCAGCAGGGGCGTCCTGAAGCAAGACATAATCGACCTCCAATTGCTCGAAGAAAATAAGCATCTTCTGCGACCATCTCTTGTAGTTGGTCCCATCCAGCGGCTCCAATTTCGAGAGATCCAAAAGCGGTTTGAAGAACTGAAACGCCATCGCAGAAACAAAGGATTTCGCTTCTAAATTGTTAGGGCGATGACGAATGTAGGCCTCAATTTAGTGGAAACCCGCTTGGAAAAATCTGTGAAAAACGTGTTTGAAGGTTGTGGCGTGGTATAAAGGGAACCACGCCGTGTTGGTCCCGACACCGTGGTGCAGGTCGGCTACAGGCGTCGCCCCCCAAGGATACACATCGGACTTCTCAGGCGTGCACTCGCCGTCGAAGCAATGGAACCACTCAGGACTCAGAACGGATTACAGAAGAAGAGAGGAGAAGGAGAACGATTGAAATGTGTGTCGAAAACTGAAGAGAACGTCAGTTTTTAAAACCAAAAAAGGACGCTCATCGCGCACGTGTCACGAACACGGACCGGCGGTGGTGGTGGTGCGCGCGTGTGGGACTCCTATCCCAACTCTTAATAGCCTCTTCAAAACTCCCCCTTAAAAACAACCCCTCAAATCCTTTTACAATCAATGTGGGACTCAAAGAAGTTCAAAAGTCACTTTGGAAAAAATCCCCACATGAACATTTCTCCAACAATATATACTGTATATTCTTACTTCTCATAAAATAAAAATACCAAACAAATGATTGTACTGTTAATTATTAACGAGAGATATTAAATATGCTCAAATTAATTGCAATTATTCATTGCAAAAGAAAAAAGTTGGATAAACCAAATAAGAAGTGCTAACCAAATCGAAAACTGATGACCTGGGCACGAGCTATAACACCCACACAACTACTCCTAAACAAATTTGTAATTCTATCTTAAACTATAACTGTGAATTTCAGAACATCATCATGTTTGATGATCATGGATACTTAGAAGTATCCTAAACTTTGCCTACTGTAAAATAAATAAATAAAAAAACTACTCCTAAACAAATTAAAACCAAAAACCGCCAACACAAATGGAAAAGGCCAAACAAGAATTGGTACAAATTAAACTTTGATGGAACTCTTTCCATTGTCAATTGCGGCTCCTATGGTTTTCTAATTCGTAATTGCTCTGGTAAGGTTCTATATTCGGAAGCAGGCACTTCCCCTCTCTCGTCTGTTGTGGGTGCTAAATGTTTTGGCCTTTGGAGGGGCATCCACACGGCCGTTGACCTCAACATTGACCAGATCAGTATAGAAGGAGACAACCTTAGCATCATAAACTGTCTTCGTGACAGTGTGTCCTGTCACGCCGAGATTGAAATGTTGATTTCTGATGTTCTCTATGCTCTGACACGCATCGCAAGTTATGAGATTTCACATACCTACAGGAATGGCAACCGCACTGCTGACCGTCTATCTCACCTTGGGATCGCCTTCTCCAGCCCGTTCCACCCTCCTGATGAGGTTCTTAGTAACATCATCCGAAAGGATGCGCTTAGCTAGTGCACGTTGGGTACGGCTAAATTCTTTCTTGTTAAAAAAAAAGTGCATCTAGCGAAACAATACTCGATTTAAACATAATGCGGTCAAATTTGATCGTATTTAATTAAGATCAAATGAATAGAAATTAAGAAGTCAAATAAAAATGACAATGTTAAATATCTAGAAAGTAAAAAAAAATATTAACACACTTAATATTTTTTGATGGTGGTTTAGTCGATGCTTACTTCACCCAAATTATTGCCTTCTAGTAAAAAAAACTAGCAAGTAAAAGTATACATTATACAAAACTATTAGAGCATACACATCCCTGAAATCCAGTAGGGTTCCTTAACTCAACTTTTTATATTTCTCTTTTCTTAAACAACCCAATATAAATTTTCATCCACGTCCCTACAACCCTTAAAAACCCTATTTATTTATTTTTATTGGAATCCACCTATATCTTTTTCTCTCACATTCTCTCCCAGATGACCCACTCTCTTGTATTTTTTTCTCTCTCCTGATTTTTAAGGGTTGCTTGGTTAGCAACCCGTCAAATCGTTGCTTAAATTTTTTTTATCTCTCTCCTATTATTTTGTTATTAGGTTTTTTAAATTATGGGTTAAAAAACCCCAATGCAGGTGCTCTTTAACCCACTTAATTTCTTTAACCCACTTAATTTATATAGGATGGATTACTCATTAAGACCATTTCCTATCATAGGCCAAAAATTGGGGGTTTGGCTATTTTTCCACTATAAGTTAAAACCTATTTTGGAAATTTGTTTTTGGGCCTATTTGTAAATGACCCAAGGCTAAATTTGGCTTGTCATTTTGGAAGGTCAAAATGTTAATATCTTTTATTATTATTATTATTATTATTATTATTATTTATTTTTAATTATTTAATATTTATATAAATATATAAACAATAAATTTATTTATATATAAAATTTATAATTATGATTTTTATTTAAAAATAAAAGTTATAGCATTATAAAGGTATTCATGAGTTCTTCGATATGACTATACTATTCGACATGTTTGAATTATAATTGCATAAATAATATTTTAAAAAAATTAACATTCATCTTTTTTTAATTATAGATTCATCAAAATTATACATTGGAAATAAATATTGAGTTGTGTAAACTACTAGCGAAGAAAAAACAAGTATAAAATGAAAAAATAAGTATATAAAATTATATATCAAAAATAAATATTATAGGTAACTTTCAACTTGCAAAAATTACCATACGAGGGGAACTAAAAAAACAGATGATAGACCAAAAAAAATATTCTACATATTTTTTTAGTAGGTTATTTTCCTTAATCATTATGGACTACGAGGTCGAGGGGAGATGCCTAAGAAGAAAATATTAGCTCTAGTAATTGGATTGGAGGGTTTTATTTTCGAATCAGAATTAAAAAAAAATTACAAAGTTTAAGTATATATATTTATATATATAATAAGTGAAAACTGAAAACAAGTAAATTGGTATAAAATAAATAAATTTCACAACATGTCTAGAGCAAAACTTATTATATTATAGATTCCACAATAACTAGATAAAACAAGGGATTGAACAAAACTGGGATGCCAACTGCCAAGGGCATCTAAAGGTTGTGCTGTAAGTTGCAACCTAAGATTCGAATTTATCCCTATATAGTATAAACCAATATAAATCATGTTGGTTCATCTCTTTAAAGAGGTTTTTTTTTTTAAAGGATTTTACACTTTAGGATGTGTGATGAGACCAATTAATTAATCAATTCTTTCCTGAAAAGGAAAATCAAATTCCTGTATCAACTTGTGTAAACCCCACTTACAAGGAAAGTGGGAACTTCAATTTTTTGGACTAGTGGACCACATAATAGCTACTGTAATATTTCTTGGACAATGGATGTATATTATGAAGTTTTGATTCAGATGATATGTTTGGTAACTATTAGTTAGCTTTTCGAAATTTATAATTTTAATATTATATAGTTTTAAATACAATAAATATAAGATTTTAATTTTTAGAATATGAGTTTTTCAACATTTACTCATCCAACATTTTCAGAACGTTTTTTGTTTCTATTCACAAATTTTCGTTAGCTAACATATTTAGCTAGGTTTGTCAAACACATAATGTAACACAAATAATTCAACAGTTTAAGCCACCTCATCAGCTACTCTTTTACAAAACATATTGTTCATTTCAATAACTGAAACCCTCCTCCCTCCAAAAAAAAAATGAAGAGGAAATTTATAATAAATTATCATTTTTACCAAACCTTACTAAACGTGGTATTGCCTCAAATTATAACAAGTTCATGGTAGTTATATTCTTTTGTGTGTGCTTTTTTTTTACACATATGTAATTACATATGGAATCAATAGTTTTTTTTATGGTAGCTTTTTTTTAATGATAAAACTGTTTAGGGTTAGCAACATTATCCTTTTGTTACTAAGGGTTAACCCTTAATAACATGTTACTTGGTAAATAAAGTTAAAATGTTAGTTTTTGGTAATTTACCCTAAAAGCTAATCAATAACATTATACTTTTAGCGGTTTAGATTGAAGCAATTCCATGAAACCTTATGTGATTAAATAGTGTGATTAAAAAAATACGATCAAGCCCTAGGGAATGAGTGATCTGCCTGACCTAATTTTGAATGGATTATCATGTAAGAAAGGAATATTCAAATGACACAACTAAATGAGATAAAGAGAACACAACAAAAGATGATGAGAATACAAAGGCAGACAAAAAGATTAATCAATTGGAGAAGCCCTAATTATCTTCGTGTCATCTCTTTTCCCCGAATTTCCCATTGTGTCCCGACCTGAGAATTCGACCAAATTTGAAATAATTTGAAATTCGTGTAGTGATGTGTTGATTGCCTATAAGAAATTTATGTGTGCTGATAAGATATATTAAAAATATATATAATGTATATAACAAGAAATAAATTCAAGTTCAAAATGATATGGAATTTAAAATGAAGGGGACCTTCCAAGTTCCAAGAACTTCTCTTTGGTGTTGATGTGCACATATGATGAAATGTTTTTTTGTTTGTATTTTGAGTGGTTTTCTGTAGCTTTTTGCATCTGGACCATTCGAACGGCTTGTGGGGTTTTCATGCTATCATTTGTTTAATATGGTTGATTGATCTGTCGAATACGGGTGAAATTGTTTATGGTTCTTTTGCCATTCATTTTTGGATTGTAAAACTAGCATTTTGTGCCATTTACTCGGATTGTAAACAAAGATGTTTATGTTAAACGTTGTTCAAAGAGTGGAGATCAAAACATTTACAAGTTAAAACTTCAAAGTTTTCGCAAAGTGAACCCAACCATAGTATTTGATACTACAATTCACAAATGCACATAAAAATCTTAGGTGATGAAGTTATGAAAGTGACTATTAATCTGATTAGTGATAAATTGTCCACAGCCTATGTATAGGACAATGGACATCTTGTGTGGCTTAGTACACCTAGAGAAGTTGCAATAGCAATAATACTAGGGGTTGAATTTGACACTTTGTTGTCATTCATTGATGTTGATATATTTGTCCAGAAGATGCAATAAAACTTAAAATAGAGTCTAAATTGTTCGATTCACTATACATGAGGAGTGAGGACAGGTTCGTTTGGCAACACAGTGAGATTTAAGTACAAGAAGCCAGAGCCACCAGGATGGATGAGGTGGTTTGACAGTGATGGCCATGTGTGGAATCACCATGACTGTACACTTGTGGTGCTATCAATGAATGTAAAGAACATTGTAACTAGCAAGAAAACTGTAAATGCCAAACGATCGTTTAGATTTTCAGTTGTATTAACAAAATTAATAATCTTCAACTTCAACTAAGACTTAAAACTCGGTCTTAAACTTCAACTTGATACAGGACTCAGAACTTGAAACTTAGATCGTAACGTGCTTTGCAAAAAAGGCCAAAGTCCCCAATTCAAAATGACAGAAACCTACTCTTTAAGAACCTCAACTAGAAGTAGACAAGTAGAGCTATGTTTCCTTGGTTAACCAATCTTCGCCCCTGAAAAGTTCATTTCCGGGTGCTGCAGATGAAATTTGCAAAAAAAGTTAGTAAGGACACAAATCACAATAGCTCGCAAAACATCTGCAATTACCCAACAAAGATTTTAAAGTTAAAAAGAAAGATGAGAACTTGCCTCAGCCATGAACTTTTTGAGAAGCTCTTGCTTCTGCATCTCATCACTGCTTGGAAGGCCCATAGCTTTCTGCCTTTGATCAAACTGAAAAGAATATTAAGAAAAAAAAAACATTAACACAACAAATACAGAGAGGAGAGCATAGACCAACTGGGAAGCCATCACGATATAAAGATGATATAACAAGGAAAGTGGATAATAACAATTACAGAATGTTCTAAAGACATGGAATCAAGCTAATACCATCATCTTTTCAACAGTTTGTCTCGTTTCTGGATCCAGGTCAGAGAGCTTGCTATTCTCAGGTTCAACTTTTTGAGTGTCAATTTCTGGTCCGCCTTTCACCAAACTTCTCCACCACTCCAACTGGTTGTGCTTTGTTAGCAAAACAGATACAGATTTCTGATCCTCTGGAAGAAAACAAGTAATCAAGGTTATGAAGAAAAGATGCATTAGAGGGAGGGAACTAGGAAGGCTAACAAAACTACTTTCCATAGTGCTATTAACAAAATATTGGTGATGCAATGCAAATATGTAATTTTGATTACGAGAAACACATTATCAATAACAATAGAATTTAACTAGTGTTGTCATACATCTAAAATGGGCTCGCCCTTGTATGTTAGGAATAGAAGGCATACCTAAACTCCAAAAGCAATCGTCTGGCTTCACAGCATGGCATAGTTCACCCTGAAAACAGTTATTATAAGGTGGGAAAGTTACCATCAGAGAAAAAGCAATCACAAGATAAAGGTAAAAGTAGAATATAAGTTAGCAGCCCGGTTTTCCACGTATTAAACATACTTCAACAATTGGGGGTTGACCCTTGAGTCCAACTTTCAGATGGTTCTTCTTGATGTCACATACAATAAATTTCGATTTTGTTCCAGGAGGGACTGGAACATTCACATTGAGCTCTTGCAAGGACTGGGTCCATGAATAGTTCTCCATATCAAGGCCATTTCCTTTGTTTGGAACTGCATAACCATTCACAACATGTAAATGTCAATACTCAATAATAATCCATGCCTCATGATGCAGGATGTGAATCTCATCAGACAGACGATAAAATGATCAGATATAATAAGAAAATGCAGCATCACACCCTTCAACCATGTTAAAAAAAAGGGGGGAAAAAGATAAGGATCACAACTCTTAAAACCCTAATCCATCAGTTTAAATAAAAAATAATTATCAATGGAACTCAGACTCTCAAACAGCTATAAGAAAAGCCCTTGCCAAATTTCAAAACCTATGGACATATAAGAAGAAGAAGAAATCATATCGTGAAGTAACTGCATCAAAACTCCTTCCAAATTCCAATATGTATTTGATTCAAATTTTGCAAACCCAAGAAACTTATGGATTGTCACACAATAATGTTCAGTAGTACCAAAAGATCAAAGTATCAAAAAAGCAATGAAACCTTGAACTGGATAACAAAGGGCCACACAATATCTAAGGAAACAAGTAACTGCATCCAATGATAATTTTCAGCGAATCAGCAGTATAAAAGGATCAGATAATTCACTATCAATGCTCCGTAGTAACAAATGAAAATTCTGAAATTGATGCTGCTTCTAACGACTAGGAATGGCAATGGGTCCCCACCATGGATGACCAATCACCCCACCCGACCCACCACCCATATCCACTTCCACCCATATCCATCGGGTGAGCAGGTGAAAAATATGAATGACATATGGGTGATTTTTACTAAATACACATCATTGAATTCCAATAAAACATGTAAAGAAAATATTGACTAAAATAACATTATCTTACAAAGTCTTAAATAAGTCCTAAGTTTAAATAACATTGTTTTAAACACATAATCTAAACATAAATGGGAGTTTAAATAGCATTTTCTTAATGAAAATAAGTCGCTCAACAAAGCAAGACAAGAGTGATAGAGGACAAAGAGGGCAATGGGAAAGTTAGAGTTTAGACACTTAGAAAGTTTATAGATTTTTATATAAGATATATGAATAATATTTTATAATGTATAATGTAGATGGATGGTGGATCGGGTGGTAGATCGGTTTGGGTGAAACCCGATCCACCACCCATATCCACTTTCCACCCGCTTTTTTTTCGGGTTTTCACCAACTTGTCGGATGATTCGGGTTCGAGTCGGGTGCGGGTGAAATTGTCATCCCTACTAACGACTCGGAACAGATTTCAGAACCAGATTGCTCAAGACATTTGCGCAATCAAAAATGGGGGGAGAAGAAGAAGAGGAGTTACCCAAGTATTTTGGCTTATCGTCTTCTTTAACCTCCTCCGCTGCATCAACAACCTTGCTTTTCTCCACCTTCTCAGCGGAATCGGAAGACGAGGCCGACTTCGCCTTCAAGGCCTGTTCCTGCTTGTTCTTGCTCTCGAGCTCCAATCGCAACTTCTCCTTCAACACGTGGACCAGAGCCACGACGTCCTTCTCGGCCGAGTCCTTGTTGAAGAAATCGGTCTCCTTGGAGACGAAATCGAAGGCCGATTCCAGAAACCCTAGAGGATTGGAAGGATCGAGCTCGCAAGCGAAGCTTTTGCACTGTTGCTGCGGCTCCGGCTCCGGCTGAGGCTGCGATGGCTCTTCGTAATCGGAGAGAATCGCCATTGTAGAACTCGGAGAAGATCTTGATTGGCTTGGAATGCAAGGAATTCGGGGGAGAGGGAGAGATTGAGGGTAGGGTTTATGCTCTCCGAAGATCGTGAGACGTCCACGGCAACTTTTCAGCGTCTTATTTATAGTACAGTTCACCCGTTCATGTGGGCCGGGCCGCCCTTCCTATTTGGGCCGAATGGTACAGACTACTGAGAGAAAAAATGTCTTGAAGAGCTATTTTATTTTTAACATTTCAGATATTTTCTTTTTATATACTACATCAATCTATTTATTTTTTCTTATCAGTTACTTTATCGGCTAAAGTTATCAAATATATTACTAGCTTATTAACAATTTAATATAACATATATTTTACACAACTAACCATTCAGCTTCAACTACTCAAAAAACTCCAATATTTATTGTTAACAACCGTTTAATGTAACATATATTTTACACAACTAATTACAATGATTCTTATATTTTGATAATAAAAAAAATATTAACATGTATTATATTGATAAATAAAATTTAATATGGTAACTGCCTTAGTTCGTATTTTAGAAAAGACTTCATAGTATATTGTCTTGATATCAACAATTAACAATATTTATTGTTAACAATGTGATTATAAATTAAATATCGGAATTTTCGCCAAATGCCCCTGAGGTTAAGGCTAATTCGCGTGGTGTACAAAAGTTTGACATATTTTGCCAGGCGCCCCTGAGGTTTTTATTTTTTTCGCCAAATACCCCTGAGGTTTTCATTTTTTTCGTCAAATGCCCTTTTGTCGAATTTGTTAACATTTTGGTGGAAAACTAGTACAATCCTCACACCATAGTGCGTAGTTTTCTTTTTAGACAATAAAAATAAAATTTTATAAGTATAAAAAATTACTATGATAAATTCAAATAAAATATTATCAAACATTAACATAAAATAGAAAAAAATAGATAATTAAGTAAAAAATAATTAAAATATTTATGAATAATGTGTAAAAATTACATGAGTTTAAGACTTAAGTAGAATAGGTTGATTGGGTTAAAATTCTAAAATAAATGTGGTTATAACACCTAATAAAAATATATACTTATGATGTAATAGTTTGATATAGCTAGAGTGATTAAAAAAACGTGTACAAATTTCATTAGTTTGATATTTTTTTCTAGATTTAGTTGATTGAAAGAAAATTGTACAATTAAAATGATTATGTCATCTAAGCAAAAATATTTCTCATTTAATAGTTACAATAGGTAAATCTCATTGGTTAAAAAATATTTAAAAATTTTATTATTTGAAAATTTATGTAGATTAGGTTGATTGGGTGAAAATCCAAAAATTAAGATTATTATATATAAAAGAATAGTTTTCATTGTATATACACACATAGCTAGAGAGAGAGAGATTGGTTGCTTCGGAAAAAAAAAAAGAATTCGTATATTTGGAACTATGTATTTTTCAAAAAAAAAGTTTTGAATTAATCTCATGGTTTAAAAAAAATAGCATGAAATGATATCATGTAATAATGCATAATGAAATAATATTGTATAGTTATTATTAACTTTATTACATAAAAGCTTTGAATTAATCTCATTGGTTAAAAAATGTAGTATAAAATGATATTGTGTAAATAAAATTAGATAATTTAGTTACTATAATTAAATGATATTGTGCAAATAATGCCTTACAAAAATAATAATGAAATAATATTTTCTTTTCCTTTTATTTTCATCCAAAATGTTAACAATTCGACATAGGGGTATCTGGCGGAAAAAAATGAAAATCTCAGGGGCATTTGGCGAAAATAATAAAAACCTCAGGGGCACCTGGCGAAATATGTCAAACTTTTGTACACCACACGAATTAGCCTTAACCTCGGGGGTATTTGGCGAAAATTCCGATTAAATATTTTATTAATCTATCTATCTTGATTTTATTGCCAACGTCTCATACATCCATCTTTGTAAAAAAGTATCTAATTTTTTAAACTAGATCATATTACAATTGATTTATTAGATTTTATATACGAAATTGGGCTCAACAATATGAGTCGAGCACATTGATTAAGCTCGGCAATATGAGTCGAGCACATTGATTAAGCTCGGCAATATGAGTTGAGCTAACTACTTAGGTCAGTGAAATACGACGAGCTTATGTCTAAACCTCGACACACCTATTTAACTTTAGTTTTAACATATATTACAATAAAAAAATCATATTAGAATTGTCGAAAATTCATTGAAAACTATCAAAAACAACCAAAACGATGGAATACTCTTATCAATTTATTTCTTAATGGACTTCAATGAGTTTAGCATGTTTTCAAATTGAGTGAATTCGGATGAATATGTTTAGGGTTTCACTTTTCTTCGATTTATTTCTTAATGGACTTCAATGAGTTTAGCATGTTTTCGAATTGAGTGAATTCGGATGAATATGTTTAGGGTTTCACTTTTCTTCTCGGTCAATTTCCTAAATATATTGTATAAAATTGAAAAGGTTTCTATGTGCAATTTATCGAATTTTATCTTCTTAATAGACGTTTCGACATCTTACTGCCTCACTCAAAACTTATATTTGTAATACCAGACCAAAAATCAATCAATATATAATACTAAAACAGAGACGTGAAAATCTTATGTGGCGGGCTCTGGTCGAATTCGCTTACCTGTTGTTCTCTGGTGCAATCTAGGTCGGATTTTGTGTCACGTCAATTAATGATGATCCAATAAATTTAAGCCACGCTAGACGATAACCCCATCTATTTAAACGTGTCATCCTATATGTCCATTTCTTAAATGGTTACAAATCTTATCATTTTACCTTAAGTTATTTTATAAATATTTTATCTATAAAAAATCTAGATTAGATTAATTTATATAAAAAAAACTTAGATTGATTTTATCACTAACAAAAATTTATTAAATTATATATAGAGAATCGGTTTTTAAAAGCCAAAATTTGATCGGAATATAATATTATCTTATAATAATTACATATGATTTGTTTTCCAGCAAATAATACGGAGTATATCCAAATGTAAACACAATAATTTATGGATTGTATTTATAATATTTTAATATAATGCTCCGTTAATAATATTGATCAATATTAGGGATGATTTTTTATGCCGGAAATATTTCATAATAATGAAAAAAAATTACAAAAAGAATAATGAAATTACATCATACAAATTTGAAATTAAATACCCTTAATCCGGTCTATAGATTAAATTTTAACATTAAGTATTCACACAAACACATGTATATATATCAATATATAATCAACCATTCAATATAATTATATCTTTATTTTTATATAACAATAATTTAATTTTATAGATGCATGTGATATTGAAGTAAGTGTGTGTATATATAATCGAGGCGTCTCCTTTTACCGGAAGTCTGTTTCATTGGAGGTTCGTCTTCACTGCCCACAGGTGTATCCTGATGTGCCGCTGGCCTGCGGTGCTGCTTCCGGGGAGTGCTTGGCTTCGTCCTTCGTCTATGTCCTCATCCCGTGTCGGTCTGGTTATATTTAGTTTCGCCTTTGTAGAGTGTTGTTGGTTGTATCTGCACCATCTTTGTATTTTCTGTTTGTTTAGACGGTTTTCCATCTGCCGACTTGTCGGCCTTTGAGGTTCAGGTTTGTCTGACCTCGAATTTTTTCCTTATCAAAAAAAAAAAAAGTGTGTGTATATATAAAATTAACCATTTTTTAATAAGAGAACAAATATGATTAATCTAGACTCAAACATGTGTTTATATTCTAAAAAAAATAACACAATTGAAGATTATATATTTACTTTATATGGAGTAGTAATTTATATTAATTCAAAGATGATTTATATAATAAATTTTATTAACAAATCGCACAACGGGCGAGTAATAACACTAGTATAGTCTAATTACAGCATTTTTCAACCATATAAATTAACGAAATTGTAGTAAAACCCCAAAATTTTCCTAACTTTATATATCATCCCCTTATCTACAAAATGACTTTAATTTTTCTTTTTTTCTCAGTTTCTGCCCCTCAAGTTTCAGGAAATTACACAAATACCTTAAGCCCTTTCTCCCGTCTTCTTCCCCCTTCTCTGGCATATCGCTTCGTTCCAGCCTCCATCGATTCACCGTTCTCCTCTCTCAGCCCTAACGATTGAGAAGGACTCATTCACGGCCCCGCAATTTCCTTCGTGGCCTATTCTTCATCTCCTATTCGCCGCCTCTTGTCCACCACACCGTCAATCACCTTCCCCCGCTCCTTGTCGCAGCTCGCACCCTCCATCTTCTTCTCCATTCATTCAATTTATGCTCGCCGGCAACGAATCCAGTCACCTCTAGACGGATAACGTCGGCAAACCAGGTCAGTTTTGTTTTCTTTTCTTACTTCGTTTGGTTTCCCCCAGTTGATTTTGCCTGAGACGGTGAACCCTAATTTCTGAAATTGGCTGGTCACCGCTTCTTACGTTGGCTTACTTTGATTTATTTTGGTCCGAATTTGACTGAAATCTTGTTATTTGTGAGTATTTGCGCTCGTTTAGGAAGAATTATAATCCAAGGTGCATCTTTTATATCATTTTTTGGTTTCTTTCATGTGGACTGTAGCATGGGGTTAGAAATAAATTTTAGGATTCAGTTTGGGTAAAATAGCCACAGATTTGCCTTTGATGGAGGATGCGGATCTCGAATGAAGCTCAATTGGCTGTTCATACTGTTTCCCTTTAGTACCATATAAGTAGATGCTGCAGAAACTCTCTATCCCAACCCCAAGGACTATGGAGTTTGCATGGCCTTCGAAATACTCAGTAGGACTATTCAGTGCTGATGTAAAGTGTGAGTTCATTTGCAGGGATAGTGTGAGTTCTTATACATGGAACCTAATATTTGTCAGCTGGTGTGCTTTGTAACTGCTGCATGTTTCTTTTGTTCGTTCAATTAGAACTTCTTATGAGGAGGGCAAGATCAGCTATTGGTGGGGAAAAAATGATAAAAAGAACAAAGTACATTATGTGGTAAATAACTTTCTTCATCAAAATTGGGGTAAACATTACCCAAAATTGGTTTAAATTGTACAATGGATGGTTGAATGCAGCTTTTTGCAATTAACTAAGTGAAAGCAAATAAACTAAACTGATGCAGTGATGATACTGTAGCTATTTTTTTTGTTCGAAATTTCGAATTATGGCATGCTGTGTTTGCTAGGACTTCTTAGTATCCTATCATATCCCAATTTATGATTAGCTACTTAGAGACCGTGTTGATTTTTTGTCTTTGTACATATTTAATATTTTGCAGACATTGATTTATACATGCCAATTTGCTGCGTAGCTGGAGATGGTTGTTGAAGCTATTGCCAATCCAAGAATGATTGACGATAGTGATGATGATGATACCCCTATAGTTTTTAAAAGAAGGGATACATCGAGACCACATCAGATAAACCCACAAGTAAAAGGTTGTTCATCAGCACAATCAGATAAAACATCCGGGAAGGTTCCTGATCCACGCCCCTCCAGTGACAATGCTTCTTGTGTCCCAAAGGGGAAGGTGGTTCAAGCTTCAAAGCCTTCATCTTCTAAACCGCCTGTAATTCAAAAATCATCAACTTTGGCCGGCAAGGTTTCTCCTTTGAAGTCACCTCCACACACTTCAACCTCTTCTTTGCGCAGCGAGGATAAGAAACCATCAACTTTGGCTGGCAAGGTATCTCCTTTGACGTCTCCACATGCCTCAGCCTCTTATTTGCGCCGCGAGGATAAGAAACCCTCAACTGTGGCCGGCAAGGTATCTCCTTTGACGTCACCTCCACACACTTCAAACTCTTCTTTGCGCAGAGAGGATAAGAAACCATCAACTTTGGCTGGCAAAATATCTCCTTTGAAGTCACCTCCACACACTTCAACATCTTCTTTGCGCAGCGAGGATAAGAAACCATCAACTTTGGCTGGCAAGGTATCTACTTTGAAGTCAACTCCACAAGCTTCAACCTCTTCTTTGCGCAGTGAGGATAAGAATCCATCAACTTTAACTGGAAAGGTATCTCCTTTGAAGTCAACTCCGCAAGCTTCCACCTCTTCCTTGCACAACGAGGATAAGAAGGTCGGGACTCAGAAGAATGCAACAGTTAAAGAGGAGAAGCCCTTAGCCAGTGATTCTGAGGATTCTGAAGATGACTTGCCACTTAGTTCCAGGCTTTCAATTAAAAAGAACAGTACCAATGGGGGCAGCAAAGAGCAGGGAAATTCCTCAAAGCCATTGAATGGGAACTCTTCAGACTTGTCAGATGATGACAAACCGCTGGCTTCAAAACTACAACAAAATGGATTCATGAAGAAGCCATTAGCTGTGCCTGCTAAGAGACCTGCAACTGATTCATTATCTGGTCAATCTTCAGCTAAAAAGCCGAAACCTTGTGAAATCAGTCGTGACAAAGCTAAAGTGGTGTCCACGAAATCAGATTCCGATGATGAGAACGATTACATTCCTATATCTGAGCGAATGAAGAAACCTGCACTCGCTAAGAAGCCAGATGCCTTGAAGCAGAAAGCAATCAAAGTCAATCCTTCTTCATTCAAAAAGGATAAAAAGAAAATGAAGAAAATAAATAATGCATCTAAGTATTCTAAATCATCAAAATTGCCTCCTGGCTCCGGGGAAGGTCAGAAATGGACCACATTAGTTCACAATGGGGTAATTTTCCCCCCTCCATACACACCTCATCGGGTTAAAATGCTCTATGATGGTAAACCGGTTGATCTGACTCCTGAGCAAGAGGAGGTAAGGAGTCATATTGCACTTCTCTTACTAGTTTTTGTCTTCTATTTGCTTAATATTTTGAGGTTTAAAGATTGTGAAAATATGTGTTGTTCTATGCCTTTTGACATATTGTGTTTTGCAGGTCGCGACAATGTATGCTGTAATGCTGGATACAGATTATTTACAGAAGCCGAAATTCAATGAGAACTTCTTCACTGACTGGAAAAAACTTCTTGGGAGGAATCACGTGATACAAGATCTCAAGAAATGTGATTTTACACCCATTCAGCAGTGGCATCTCAGGGAGAAGGAGAAAAAGAAACAGATGACTACCGAAGTAAGTCTTATTATTGTATCTTACTGTAACTATGAATCTATGACGACACAATACCATGGTTTTACTAATGAGGTGGAGGTAACTTCTATTAAACGAACTTCCTGATAGGTTTATGATTATGCAGAGTTGCTTCTAATAATCTGTTCTTGAGAATTTGCTTGGTTCACTCTTTCATCTGATGGAATTTGTTGTTGTAGGAGAAGAAGGCTGTAAAAGAAGAGAAATTGAAGCAGGAGGAAAAGTACATGTGGGCTATTGTTGATGGAGTCAAAGAAAAGGTTGGCTCTAATGATTCTATCTGGGATATTCTTGTTTTATGTTATCTCCTTATGTAACCTTCTATGATTGGCTAATCATGATCTGACTCCTAAAAATATCATTTAAAAAAAAAAACAAATTAGTCTGATAAGGCATTACAACTTTCATGGATTTTATAACAAGAGAAGGAAACAATTTTGATGGAATAATGAAGTTGTATATTTGGAACATTAAATTAAAATAGCAAAACCTCATTCTTATTCTTTTTCTCTTTGACCATGGATATGAGTTTTGCAAATTTTATTTGCAACGTACAGGTGATTTTCTTCTATTTCCAAAACGTGCTTGCTCTTTTGTTTTATAATGTTGCTTTTTAATAAGCTTTACGAAGAATTTGATTGTTTTAATTGCACTCTAACTCAAGTGTTTAGTGAAGGTGGTGTGAAAGAAATTTAGTGATTCTTCTTCCCCTTACTAAGATACAGTAAGAATATAAGAATAAAGATATTAAGATGGCATTGGTTTTCTCATGATCGCGTTCAAGGATTTTTTGAAACGAGCAAATGAGGAAGAAGACCCTGCTTTGTAGCTACTACAAGGGTTTTGCAAACAATGTTATATCCATGGACTACACATTGTTTAGATCCTTGCTTTATTTGCTAGGGAATTCATGATAAGTATTTTAATCTTATGGCTGTGGATATTGCTTTTCCGCTGGTTTATGTGGTTTTTGTTGGGACACATTCATCTTAGTACTGTTTTGGTAGATGTTTGACTAATTTACTTGTTACCAATGGTTTACACCAACAAGACTTGTTTTGTGTACTTGCAATTACTCTTCAGGTCGGAAACTTTAGAGTGGAGCCTCCTGGATTATTTCGAGGCCGTGGCGAGCATCCTAAGGTTCTGCTGTCAGATCTCTGAATTGATTAATACTGAGATGAATATTACTGATTGGTGAAAGTAAAAGGTGAATTCATCAAAGCAATTGCTTAATGGTTATGGAATTCTTGATGCAGATGGGAAAATTGAAAAAACGCATTCGTCCATCTGACATTACACTAAACATTGGAAAGGGTGCTCCTATTCCTGAATGTCCCATCCCTGGTGAAAGGTTTGCTAAATCTCCCTTTCAATGGCAATGGAAGCAAACAGAGTGTTATACATACTTAAGTTTGTCTTTGTTTATGTTTTATATATGTAATACATTTTGGCCTTTCTTCTTCACAGATGGAAAGAAGTTCGAAATGATAATACAGTTACGTGGTTAGCTTTTTGGAATGATCCAATTAATCCCAAGGAGTTCAAATATGTTTTCCTGGCAGCTAGTAGCACATTAAAGGGCCAAAGTGACAAGGAGAAATACGAGAAAGCAAGGAAACTGAAGGTGAGTGCGTTTGATTTTGCTATATACCTGTAGTGATGGTAGATGGTGCTTAGGGGATTAACCTGTGTTGGATTCCAGGATTATATTCAAGGCATCCGAACTGCTTACACGAAGGATTTTGCCAGTAAGGATATGACAAAGCGACAAATAGCAGTGGCTACATATCTTATCGATAGACTGGCCCTCAGGGCTGGTAATGAGAAGGTATTGTGTCTGAGCAGGCATCAACAAGTTCATTTACTATCACAAACTGAAGGGTTTGAATGCACGAATATGCAGAGAAGTGACTAATTTGCTTTGTGAATTTTTAATAATTTATTTCCAGCTAAAGACAAGTGTTTGACTGAACCTTTGACTTCATAGTGCCGCACATGGGATTCTTTAGTCATTTTTTTTGTCTAGATAGTCCAATTTATTTATTTTTCCAAGTAGAAGAGGTCTGGTGTTGGTTTTTGGCTTTGCTTACAAGAGTAAAGGTGTTGCTCCAAAAGCAAATTCCCCGAATGGAGAAGTTTTCCAGATTGAATACAATGACATTAATTTTGAATCTATGGTTGATGCCTTGATGTTGAAGTTGGTACACTTACAACTAGATTACAAATGCTATATTTTCATGTGCTTTGTATCTAGGGTTTAATATGGCGCATCATACTTGTACTTTGTCCCTGCACTACAAAACCTAGTTTTTACTTCCCACTCAAATACTAGGATTGTTCATGTTCTGTTTAAAGTGTTATCACTTCATGGTCATTGTTTTTTAGAAAAATTATTAATAATCTGAAATTAATCTTGTTTTTTTATGCTTGGATTTCGTGCAGGATGACGATGAAGCAGATACAGTTGGTTGCTGTACGTTGAAGGTGGAAAATGTGAAACCCATACCTCCTAATATATTGGAGGTAAGACAATTTTAGTGCTATTTCTCTTTGAAATCAATTTTAAAACATTTACAATGACACTTTGTATCTAAAACATTTACAACTCGTGACACTTTGCAGAATAATTTAGGTTTTTGTATTTTTCAGCTTGGTTGTAATATCCTTTTTTGGATAATGATGGCATTTATCATATGAGGATTATTCAATTTTGGCTGCCTTTTGAAATTCCTAATGTTTCTTAATGATCCAGTTTGACTTCCTGGGTAAAGATTCGATTCGGTACCATAAGCAGTTTGAAGCTGAACCACTCGTGTTCAAGGCGGTTGAACAATTTCGAAAAGGTATCTGCTGCTTATCTGCTTTGATAATTTTTTTTTTCTAAAATTGTGTGGAGCCTTCTAATATAATGTGTATCTGTTTACCAGGAAAGAAAGGTGGTGATGATCTTTTTGATATGTTGGATACTAGTAAACTGAATGCCCATTTGAAAGAACTCATGCCTGGTCTGACGGCAAAGGTTTTCCGTACATATAATGCTTCTTTTACGCTTGATGATATGGTAATATGTCCCTTGCTCTCTTCTTCATTCCCCTCTTTAGGGTGCTTCTATTATGGCCCCCGATATTCATTCAATTACTCGAAGATTCTCATGTACAAGTTTGTTTTTAGTGGTTCATCATCATATTTCTGTTGTTTATTTCTTTGGACTGAGAATATGGATATAATTCACCTTTGGCATTGGTTTCTAAAAGTAATCCATTTTTTTTTAATAATCTGCTTATTGCTGCTGGTGGACTGTCACTCCTCTGGGATTGTTGTGCTGTTGACATGATCCAGTGGTTTGTAAGAACTAGTTGCTGCATGTTTCATGTGTAGATTAAAGACAATCAAACAAATATGAAACATTCATTTTAGGCTTATTGTATGCAATATTCACATGTAGTGCATCCAATACTGCAATACATATCATCTCTGCAGATTCTGATGATTTTTCATGAGTTGACTATTTGATTGATTGTCCTCTTAATTATCTTTTGAGATTTTGGATTTCAAATTAGAAATATTTCAAAAAAGAATGTCATACCAACGCATAAAAAATGTCATGACTACTTTGCTTGTGTTTTTTCTTCAAATTTTCATTGCCAGCTGAAGAAAAATCATTGATAAAAGCTTTTGACTTGAAATTGTGGCACATGGTTAATAGAACTTGTTTTTTCCTTGAACTGTTTTTGCACATTGTCTTGAAGAGATAAAAGAGTTTGAAAAAGTATGATGTATTGGTTTTCAGTATTTTGCATGGCATCTATATCATCTTGCTTCTTTTCACTTGGTTTTAGTTGGGTGGAGAAGCCGAGGATGGTGATGTGGTTCATAGAGTGAGTCGCTATCAGCACGCAAACAAGGAGGTAACCAGACACGCATTGACAATTTGGCATGATTGTACTTTACTAGTTCATTCAAGTCGCAGATTGTGTTTCTGGACTTTTGTTAATTCTAGTGCTAATAGGCATTGAATATAAACGCGATCCCTAGGCATGCACCTAGGTAATGGACTACTAGGGTGATAGGGCGACCTTGCAGCGAACCTGGCAACATTAATTTTGTTTGTTAAAACACTAATGTTTTTAATGAAAACTTCAGAAACTAAAATTAATCAGCCTGAAGATCATTCATTTAGCTAGTGCGAATTGTGAGGCGCACGGCCTTTTCCTTCTCAGCTCGTGCTTAGGCAAAGGACTTCTCACTTTTTTAAATTTTTTTTTTTTCTGTCTCTTACTTGTTACCTTGTGCCTCCCGCCTCTTTCTTCACTGCTAATAGGTTGCTTTTTTAAACTGCAGGTTGCCATTATTTGTAACCATCAACGGACTGTTTCAAAGTCTCATAATGCACAGATGGAGAGATTAACTGAGAAAATAACTGAGCTAAAGGTATTTTCTGCGTGCCCTTGTGGGGAGGAAAGGAATGCCATGCTTTTAGTTACTTGTTAGTGTCCATGTCTCTTTTTTCCAATTGGGTTTTGTTGAGTCATCACTTTCGTTACCTTGCCATAAATTAGTGATCTCTACGCCATAGTTATTGGCTATTGATTATTTCAAAGGGTTTTGGAGTCTGTGCATAGTCTCCCTAATGTTAATATGCATCCTTATATACCTAGATTTTGCTGATTAAAATTCTTGAAGGGCAGATTCCCGTCTGCTTTAGATGATTTTAACCCAATGAATGTCAATGGTTTTATGCTTGCTATGTTATTTTTTGCTGACCATATGAGCTTGTACACAGGATACATTGAGTGAACTTGAGACCGATTTATCTAGGGCAAAGAAAGGGAAGCCTCCCTTGAAGGGGGCTGATGGAAAGCAAAAGAGGAATCTGTCACCAGAAGCGTATTTTATTAATTCCTCCCTTCATTTTACAAGTTTGCGTTTGGGTGCTTAAATTTGAGTGTTTTCTTACCCTCTGCACTTATTATAATTTTGTTTTTAAAACGTGCAGCATAGGAAAGAAGATAGAACAAACAAAGGTAAAGATTGACAAGATGGAACGCGATATGAAATCCAAAGAAGATCTAAAAGAAATCGCACTAGGCACATCAAGGATAAACTATAATGATCCTAGGATCACAGTGGCATGGTGCAAGAGGAACGAGGTTCCAATTGAGAAGGTAAAGCATGTTTGTCGATCATTTATCATAAAGCAGAAACCCTAGTAGCATGATAGGCATTGCTATGACCGTCTACTTTTGCATAGCTTTTGTTTTTATTTTTCTCTGTTTAGTTATTATTTTTATGTATGACACGTCCGCGTCACTCGGAAACACCCTGACGTATTAGGGGGGAAAGGGTGCATACACCTTCACCCCCGGACCATTAGAGACGATTTACAGTATGTTTTTGGTGATTAGTGATTGCTGTTTAGCATGATGTATTTTCAATACCCCCTAAATCATTTTGCCCCATTTTCGGTGTTTTCCCGGTTTTTTTTTTGCAGTTATTCAACAAGTCTCTTCTGGCAAAGTTTGCGTGGGCAATGGATGTCGATCCCAGCTTCAGATTCTGAGGTGATCGACACAGTTGATAACTCTAAACATTTTCGGTACGAGAAATTAGCCATGTATCCCAATTTCCTCTTTTTACTTTTCTTCCAATGGAACGATTTCTGGCGGAAATTGTAGAGGGACTTCACCGCGGTGTTTTATGTTACACAATACATCTTAATCTCAATCTCATGAGTATTGATTCGGATCTTGAAATTGTAGTTGCCTAGATATTGTGTTTCTGCTGGAACTGCTTTGATACTTGTGAAATTGTTGGTTGGGTTCGAGCTTCCGTGTAATGTCATTTTTTAGGGATGGCAACGGGGCGGGGATTGTGGACATTATTTTTTGAAAAAATTTGTGCCACAGGCACTTTTTTCGGCCTAATTAGCGAAATGTCCTACTTTTGGAACAAATTAGTAAACTGTCCACCCAATTAAATAACCTAATCCCAATTCCCCTTTTGTGCCCCATTCCTCTGTTCATCATCCCTCCCGCGGCCGCCAGATGACGTTTTGCTCTCGGTGCTTGCTCGATTTGCGAATTTGACAGATCTGAAGGATTTTTGGCGAAACCAGATCTGTTCGTCTTCCTCGATCTACTTATGGATCGTTCCTCCGATTGCTCTTCAACTCTGATCGTTCCTTCGATCGAGGATTGCGGTGTGTTTGTCTTCCTCCGATCGAGGATTGTGGTGTGTTTGTCTTCCTCCGATCGTCTTCCTCGAGGTTTCATCCAAATCGAGAGCGAAGGAAAGGAATCAAACTAGTTTCTCTCCTCCTTTCTGTAACTTCTAGATCGATTTATCTCCGATCGAGGATTGCGGTGTGTTCTTGTTTTAGATCTCATTACTTAATTAATGCTTCCTTACGATTTGTAGCTAGATCTGTCCGAATTTGAGAGTTCGTTTGCCTATTATGAATTGGTGGCTGCTTCTGCTGCTTTGTATATATTGTGTGCATTTGTATGTATATGCTAAAGGTGGCTCTCTTCCTCCCCTATCCATGTGGTTTTGTTAATTTCTAGATATTCTATTCATGAAAGATTATGAGAAATTATGGATTCCTGAACACAGATGAACATGCAGCTATGGAGAGAGCTAGTGGTTTGCTTGTTCACCTGCTGTCTGTTTTGCTTCTCATTACTTTGCTAATATACTTGTCTTTCTGTTTCAATTGAAAAGTGAACATG
The DNA here is from genome assembly GCA_963922045.1 of Persicaria maculosa. Taxonomy (NCBI): domain Eukaryota; kingdom Viridiplantae; phylum Streptophyta; class Magnoliopsida; order Caryophyllales; family Polygonaceae; genus Persicaria; species Persicaria maculosa. The sequence goes on from OY998268.1 coordinate 55,618,327, forward strand.
GACAATGCCTTTTCCATTGTGCAAATTTGTCTATATATGATGTCTTAAATATGCAAAATCGGTACCTGGCATTGACTACAACGTACTCTTATATTTGCACGACAAAATGTTAAAAAAAATAAAAAAAAAACTAGACTTGGGTCATATTTGCACAACTTACGGTTATATTTGCACAACGTACTCTTATATTTGCACGACAAAATGTTAAAAATAAATAAAAATAAATAAAAAATAAAAATAAACTAGACTTGGGTCATATTTGCACAAGTTATGGTTATATTTGCACAACGTACTCTTATATTTGCATAACAAAATATTTAAAAAAAAAAAGACTTGGTTCATATTTGCACAACTTAGGGTTATATTTGCACAACATACTCTTATATTTGCACGACAAAATGTTAAAAAAAATAAAAAAATAAAAAAAATAGACTTGGGCCATATTTGCACAACTTACGGTTATATTTGCACAACGTACTCTTATATTTGCACGACAAAATGTTTAAAAAAAACTAGACTTGGGTCATATTTGCTGAACATACGGTTATTTTTGCACATGCACAACATACTCTTATTTTTGTACGACAAAATGTAAAAAAAAACCTAGCCTTGGGTCTTATTTGCTCAACATACGGCTATATTTGCACATGCACAACATACTCTTATTTTTGCACGACAAAATATTAAAAACAAAACAAAAAAACTAGACTTGGGTCATATTTGCTCAACATACGGTTATTTTTGCACATGCACAACATACTCTTATTTTTGCACGACAAAATGTAAAAAAAAAAACTAGACTTGGGTCTAATTTGCTCAACATGCGGTTATTTTTGCACATGCTCAACATACTCTTATTTTTGCACGACAAAATGTTAAAAAAAAATAAAGTTAGCTATAGGCAAGATGATAAAATTGCTATTGGCAAGATGATAAAATTGCTATTGGCAAGATGATAAAATTGCTACGGACAAGATGGACACTCCACCAATTTGTCCCAAAATGTGGGTGGACGTTTCACTAATTAGGATAACTTTTTTGGACATTTCACCAATTCCCCCTTATTTTTTTTAGGGATGGCAACGGGGCGAAGATTCTCCACAATCCCCGCGAGAAGAAGCCTCGCCTCCGGGGCTTGAACACATTAATATTTAAAATAAAATAGTTTTGATATTTAATAAAAGTAGGGATATGAAGCGAGCAAATTATATATTTGATAATATTTTGATTCAATTGATAAATGAAAATATTTTGCAAACTATAATTCAAACAAAGTAATACCGTATAAATTAAAATTAGCAACCAATCTAATTTTATATATTCATTTCCGTTATCTAGTGATTCATCAATTTATCTACACCTATAAACATCCTATGATCATACCTTAATTTATGAGTTCAAGTCCACACACAACCAATCAAAATCACAAAACAACATCCATACTCATATATTATAAAACACCACACATCAAGATCATCACATAGTTCATACCCACCTGAAAATTTAGATATATCCCTATATATCAAAATACTTGTTATAAAGTTTTAAAAAAAAACTTATAATAAAACCGTTCAGATGGAACTGTCTAACACTTTTATCTGGGTCTTGAGCGTGGTATTTGTTCAGGGAGTATCCGATCCTCTTGCCTTTGTCTTTCCTGCCCTAGAGTACACTCTTTTCAAGCAAGAGTGAATGGAATGACATGAAATGACTTATTAGCAAATTAATATATCATTTTGGAATGACATATATATGCATCACACATTTTGGATCAAGTAAAGACTCTGGGGTTATGTAAAGTTCGAATTGAAACGGTAGTTGCCTAGATATTGTGTTGATGCTAGAATTGCTTCATACATCGAATCTGAGCTCCCGTGTTATGTCATGCTTTAACATGTCTTACACAAGTTTCTCTCTTTTCTAGGGATAACAATTGGGCGAAGACTATATTCTCCCTTCCCTGGGAGAAGAAAGCCTCGTGGGCTAAAAGACGGGAGGGTATTTCCCGCCAAAATCGTGTCATTGTCATCCTCGTGAGAGTGTAAACAAGTTGGGATTCCTTAAATCCGAAAGGGGTCCGGATAGACGATGGGAAGGGTACTCTAATCTTCTATTTAAAAGCTTTGGTGGATCTCATCTTTCACCTCTATGAGGCTATGACATTGACTTTCAAATTGTAGTTTGAAAATGAAGGATTTGTCTACTTCTTTCTAGTAAAGACATGTCTCTCTCACCAAAGAGAAAGGAAAACCAAAGAGAAAGGAAAACTTGTACTGTTTTAACCATGTGGAAGTGAGCATTTAGTGTGGTTTACATCTAAATACCCACTTTTGCAAGGTCATGAATTAGAAATACCATGTATACATAGTCACATACCCATTTAAAAGCTTGCATTATTGCAAAAGTTTTGGCCTTTTGTTCTTATAGCTACATGGATTCAAGTTTTAGTGCATAGTAATTGAAATTTGTAGGTTTATGCCTATTATATAGGTGAATGTTAACCTTCCAATAATTTAACTAAATAGTTATATATAGTTGATTTTCATGATATCATAGCATAATTAATTAATTGATCTTAGTGGTAGAGGTGATGTGCTATTAAACAAAATGTGTCGTTGTAATTTCTTTTTTTTATTATTTTTTCTCGACCATACAATAATATTTTATGAGTCCGACTAATCTCAAAAAAAATACGTTAGAACTTGTTTTTCGGTAAATTTTCTTGAAAAAAGTTTAGTAGTTCATACATTTGTTGGCTGTCTTTTATCTGCAATATATGAAGTTGCCTTTTAACATGCTATGCCTAAAGTGCCATACTTGAAGTAACAAAACTATCACTAAAAATGATACTCAAATTACTTTCTATATATACATATAATAATAGTTAGCATATATGCTTTACCTAAATTTCCATTACATGAGTGTATCTATCTATTACATATTTACATGTGATGTCATGTCCACACCACAATAGTGGAAAAGGAATTACTACTAAATAATTAAGAAGACAAGATCTATTAATTATTGACTTATTGTAGATATGAAGCCCAACTGCCAACTCTAAACATCAATAAAAATGTAAGGTAGGACGTCAAAATGCATAGGCAAAATTGCATAAAATCACCCTTTAAATAGGGTATTTTATGGAAAATCACCCCTTAAAATTAAAATTGCAGAAAATCACCCGCTAAACCATTGTCTTAGCAAAGTCTCCATCACCCAATTTTCGTTAATTAAATGTTAAAATGCATGAAAAGTCAACTATACCCCTTGTTTTTATTATTAGTTTACTCCATTCAATTTGTATTAGTTGATATTAAAAATTTTGAAATATTTTTCAAAAGTAAAAAAACTAGACAATATCAAAAAAAAATATTTTTTTAAAAATAATTTCATGCTTATAAAAAAACTCTAGAAAATTTTGATGTGTAATTAATGTTTTATACGATTAAAAAAATATGTATTATTTTGAAAATAATGTTCCATATAGTTTTTATTATTCTAAAAATGTGTGTGGAATAGTGAACATATGTTTAGAATAATAAACACTATATGATCATTTTTTTAAAAAAAAAATCTTCAAATAGACCTTTAGTAATATACACTTTTTAAAATATATAAAACATCAATTATATCTATTTTTTATAGTGTTTTTACTAATAAGTATGAAATTGTAAAAAAAAATTGATATTTTGTAGAGTTTTTACTTTTCAAAAACATGTTAACAAGTTAAAAATTAATTAATACCAAATGAATGGAGTAAAATAATAATAATAAAAATAAGAGATATAATTGATTTTTTACACACTTTAACATTCAATTAACGAAAAATCTTCGCATTCTGACTCACTAGCTATGTTGAGTGATGGGTGTAACTTTGCTAAGAAAATGATTTTAATGAGTGGTTTTATATAATTTATTTTAGAGGGTAATTTTCTGCAAAATACTCTATATAAGAAAAAGTGTTGTATGTTTCATTGTTCAACTCCAACCATAACCGATAAAGGTTACCGATAAATACTTTGAGCATTTTTTCATCTGTAATTATCGGTGATACACTTCACAATAAAGAGGTATAATTCTTTTTTTTTTACATGTGATTTTAAATATCCCATTATCAAATGTTAGTTGAATAACCAGCTATTGATTCATAGTATGAGCAAAACCAATCAGAAGAAAAAAAATTGTCTTTTTTTGCGAAAAGGCCAATTCATTTGGGATCCTAGCTGACAGGAATCGCGACCATTTTCCATAACCAGAGTTCAGAGAAGGACGACTTTCTATATGAATAGATATTATTACATTCTATCTCAATTCGTTAACATACCCCAAGCCATTTTTTATTAACATAATGACACCGAGTCCGACCCCTTTACGAGGAGGCACCCTTTTACGAGGAGTTTAAACCTTAAACAACGTCCAAGGTTTGAATCCGGCATTGTGAATGGAGCAAAACATGGTTGGGTGGGTAGTTTCATTTGAGCCTCTTACCCGATCCGAATCAGATGGATATTAAGTTTGATACCCAAAACGAACAAAAATATTTGTTTACTAATTATACTTCATAAAAAAATCCGTCATTTTAGAGTGTTAATTTTGTTAAAAAAATGTTATTGTAGCTAGGTATTTTGACTCTTATTGTATGAAAATGTTCTTTTAATGAGTAGTAAATTATTAGTTGTAGTTTTCGATAAAGTAAAAAAGTACTATGTATAATAATAATAAATGATACTCCCTTCGTTCGGCAAAACTTGACGTTTTACTATTCACGCACGCTTTTTTAGGAGCTAAAAACTATATAAAATATCTAGTTTTTTTAATAATTTTTTTAACAATTTTGTAGTTATTATTAATAAATACAAACTTGTTAAAAAAATTTGTAAAAAAAATAAATATTTTATATAGTTTTTATCATTCTAAAAAAGCGTGCGTGAATAGTAAATGACAAGTTTTGCCAAACGGAGGGAGTAGTATAATAGTATATTTGTTGATTTAATTAAAATTTATAAAACAAAAAGTTAAAATAACTTGTTTTGGTAAATGAAAGGAGTATAGATTCATGTTTTTCATATAAATTTTATACATATCATTTTTAAGGTTGTATTTTTTGAAATCAAATTCTGACTATAAATTAGATAATGATTAATGTCCGCAAGGTCGATGAGCCCCTATGGAAAATGATCAAACCAAATACAAGCATAAGTCTACCAATGAGATGTGCGACAGAATTAGCAGTCCTACGAACGTGAATAAAAGAGACACCAGCATTATTCGGGAAATAAGCAAGCACATCCTCAGTCCTCACACCCCAGGTCGATGTAAGAGGGAGAGCGGATAATGCCTTGAAAACGTTGGACGAGGTTGAAGTCATCCGACTCAACCTGCACGTGCTCGAAGTCGATACCTAGCATCGATTGGACACCAAAAGAGGAGGGCTATGGCCTCGGCCAAAGCCACCAAAATGGATCCAGGGAAGTGCTTCGACGCAGCCATGAAATTGAATGGTACCTCAAGAATCACGAAGAACTACACCAAGGCAAATTGTGCTATTAAGAAGAGTTGCATCGGTGGGGGAAGGTCGTGTTTGGTGTACGCTAGTTATGTCATTTTAGAATTTTTTTTTTATCAGGTTATAAAATGGGTTCGTTATCCCCTAAAATCACATCATATATGGTGAGAGTTTGTCGGCAATCATTCTATAATTGACTAATAATTAGAGTTTGGTCTTAATTTTATTATATAATCCGTAATTTTTTGAAATATATAAACATTACTTCATTTAAGACCAATTTGTTTTTAGTAGATTATTATTCTAGTAAATGAATCTAGTTCATAATTAAATTATATTAGTTCATTCTCTCATTTTTTTATATAAAATTTATTTCTTTTTTCTAAATTTCACATATTTTACAACAACCTTTAATCATTTCTAATTTTTTGTTTTCCTCCTCTAGGCTTAAAAAAAAGGTGATCATTAACTTGTTACATATATATGGTAAGATTTCAAGAAACCCGAGTCGGGTTATTACGCAAATCGTGTTGGGTTTATTTTGTTTTTAGTTATAAAATCGGGATTCTCCCTTCTTAAAAAAAACTTAAGTCATTGTATAGGGAAAGGAGACTCACTATTTTCAACACGCCCCTCAAATGCTACCCACTCAACTAGCTTGATCGGGAAAACTGACTCAGGGGAGTCATGTAGGGTTTGTTTTATTTTCAGTTAGATCATATCACGATCCACTCTTTTAACATAAAATCTTAAGTCATTGTGTAGAAGTTTCACCCTTCCTTATATTTGGATTGATGAAATACACCTTAAAACGCACCCTGGATGCGTGTAAACATATACAAAACTAGTTGTTGCAACTAACAACTAGTTTTGCTTCACCCTTACACGCACATAGAGTGCGCGTGGGAGTATCCACTATTCCCAACACATAAAAGAAATTAATTTATTTTCATTTTCATTTTTTATCCATCTAAGTCGTAACAAACAAGTCCTTAGTTTCTTAACTTAAACCCTTGTTATATAGATAGAAAATCCGTTTCTTTTTAAACCATCACCAAATAAGAATATTATCCAAGTGAAAAATCACTACCAACTTTATCACAACTAAGTGAACTAACTTTATTGTTTTACTTTGTAGTAAGTATAAAGTGCATTATTCCGTTAATGTCACCTAATTCACCAAACAATCCGGTTTTTGAAAATTAAAGGAAGCTTCTTGCTAGTGGATAACCCTTTCCAATTAGCATAAGATTCCCATTACAATCTTCAAAGTGCTTCAAATCACTAAAAAGTTACATCATATCATATCAATTTATCAATGTTGGGGCTCTATTAATTGGTAGTAATTATTCATTTAATTAATCAATTGGACTAAGAGCACTAGGGGTGGGCGCGGGACGGGACGGGACGGGATGGGGGTCGTCCCGCGTCCCGTCCCGCGTAATTTTTGCGGGACGGGATTCCCTAAATTTTTTTCAATCTCACGCGGGCCTTGTCTCTCACGGGACGGGACGGGACCGGGAAGGGACGGGCCTCGTCCCTCAAATAAAAAATATTATAAAAAATCTAAAATTTATATATATTTTATGGCTTTTAAAGGCGTAACATATATAGATTTATAATATTTTTTTATATTTTACGATTTTACTTATATATATATATACATATTGGACACATTATACATATAATTACACACAATATATATATACGTATATATATACACACCATATATAAGTATATATAATAATATACAAATCATATATATACAGTGTATTGTGTATATATAATACACACACCATAAGTAAGTATATATATACATATACCAATATACAGTGTATATATAATACAAAGCATATATACACTATTACAGTGTATATATTCTGACAAAAAAATATTACAGTGTCTATATATATATATACATATATATATATAATATGCGGGACGGGACGGGATTTGCGGGATAAGAAATCCTCATCCCGCGTCCCGTCCCGCATAATTTTTGCGGGACGGGACCGGGACGGGATTCGTTATTTTTTTTTCAAATCCCACCGGGATCGGGACGGGCCCGGGATTTGCGGGATTTGTGCCCACCCCTAAAGAGCACCATCCATGATACATATATGCATCTATGATCTATCTAGTTTTGCATTTGCATGTGTTTGTGCATGTATACAATTCCAAAAAAGAGGGACCAAATTAATATTTGAAAGGACTATAATGGATATTTACCATTTTTTATAGCAACCGGCCAAATAATAGCTAGTGTATGATTTTAAATTTGTGGGAGGATATAAAGTGTGAAGTTAGTGAACCCCTTAATTAATATTTAGTTTGTATACTTTATTAATTTTTATGCATATGATTATGTCATAGAAATTAGCAACTATATATATATATATGTGTGTTAGCTTCTTTACACGAAATAGTCACTTTCTCCTGATAAAAAAAAAAGTCACTTTCTAAATATAATAAGTTTGAAAGTGTAAAAATTGGCATGGTAAACACTTGTTCAATCATTTCCTTTAGTTTATCATATTAGAGACCTTATTTCATAATATTTATCTTTTTTTTATTAAGTAAAATTCGAGCTCAGATATACCTGAAACTCGAGAGGCCGACAAATCGACAGACAGGTGAACCGTCGAACAAACAATAAACCGAAAATATAAGAAAGAAAGAAAGAAAAGGGTGTAATCATCACGTTACAAAGTGCACTTTCTTAAGAGAGAAAAAGACGTAAACAATATTTATCTCTTATTTTACATCATTTATTAATTTCAATATATCAATTTACAAATTTTAATTAATTTATCAATTCCACCAAGATTCTATATAGAGGTAGAATCTATCTCACCATTCTTTGATCTTATTATTGGTATCTCATTCACCCTTTCTTAAGAGAGAAGCAATAAATTAAATCATTTCATTTTCTCACCAAATATCACATTTGTACTCGATAGTCAATTTTGAAGATTAACCCCAATGTTATTTTAGCAAGTGGGTTTCATCATTAACGTTTCAAAAAAAGAGATCATTATCAATTACTGCTCAAATAAATGGTTCTAAGAATTAAATACCGCTTGTCATGAAATTGAAAATTTAGTAAATCCAGAATATTACTAAATCATGTTGAATACATATTCTTTTTGAGAAATTAATAAGATGAAAATGATATTCAGCCAAATAATTCACCATTAATGTGTTTGGAAGAGGGTGGATGGAGTTTTTTTTTCCTTTTTTATTGTGGTTCGAGAATGAGGCTATGTTTTCCTGTCAAAAATAATGGGGTGGATGGGGTGGGTTCACTCAGCGCCGTTTGGCTGGCGATGGAGGAGGTGGGGATGGGAAGAGATTAGAGGGTGAAAGGGGGTGGATTTCCTACCTTAGGGGGGTAGGTGGACGGGGTGGGGATTTGCCATAAATCCCTGGATTTGCCCCTCGATGGTTCACTCCACACAACACCTAGGGTTCCCAAGAGGAGGAAGCCGGCGTTTCCCGTTACTGTGAAGAACGGCAGATCCAGCTCCATCAGCAACACCTGCATTCCGGCGACAACAGCAGATCCGGCACCATCAGTAACACCTGCATTCCAGCGATTCCCGTTGCTATGAAGAACGGTAGATCCTGAGTGTACAAATGAGTCGATACAACAGCCTCGCACCTCCTCCTCGAGCCGCTCCGAGTGGCGTCGCCGGTGGAACAGTGGTGGCGATGTGGGTGGTGTCGGTGGGTCGTGGCACAACAAATGAAGTCTCCACGGGTTGAAGAAGCTTCAAGAGTGAATGGGTGTTGGTGGACTGACATAATGAAGGTGGTGACCAACCTTATTAAATCAAGGGTATTTTCGGTTTTTTACCCATTTCCATCCTTAAATAATCTCCAATCAACCAAACACCATACGGGATACTTTTCGCCATTAATCTCTATCTTTCCCACCTCGTTACATATATCTCCACCCTTTCCACCCCTTAAAAATAATCTCCGCCCCTTTAATCCTCATCTGGTGAAAAACACAGCCTCATGAATGTTTGGGTAGGGGTGAGATGGGTGGAGATGGAAGGAGTGAATAGGATGAAATCCCTCGTTTTTCTTCTACCTCATGGAGAGGAGGTGGAGGGGTGGGGTGAAAAATGTGATCAAAAGTGTCCTTTATCACAATTTTTTTTTACATCTTTTCACTTTAATTGAGAATAAATTAGTAATATATTAAAATATCATAAAAAATAATCACCAAACACCTAAAGGATTATTTTAAAAAATAATAATTATCATCTCCAAAAATAATCTATATCCTCTAAAATTTCATCTCCTACCTACTAAGAGCATCCACAATTGTCGAGAGCTACCTCCCGATTTCACTTTTTCATCCATCAGTATGTGTCCGAATATATACGAGGTCGCAAATCGTGTAACTAGATTGATATATATATTTGCTATTGTACGTATAGCAAAATATTTCACGTACCTAATATTTTATCATAAGATTGCCTCATAAAAATGTTAATTTTAATACAAATTTTAAATTGAAAATGACATTTTTTTTGTTCTTAATTAAAAAGATCAATCTATTCAACTGTAAACCTTAAAAAAAACCCTTTTTAAAAACATAAAATATACGATGGACCGCGTACTTTAATTTGTTCAACCTTTATTCTTTCTGATGATAAAAAAATCCGAAATATTGTCTCCCCGTTGCCCTCTTTACTAAATTAAATGATCTTACGTCAACAATACCTCTCAACTCAACTATTGACATCAATTTTTGTGTTAAAGAGTCACAATCTTCACAAGAGTTTATTTCATTTCTGACTTTTTTCCACACCGAAAGTTTTGTATGACATATATACTTCGTACTCACTCTCGAATTTTTCTTTTGCATGCCCTTTCATGATTTTCTAATTATTAAGAATATATATATATATATATATATATATATATATATATGGAAAGGTTCTAATGAAACGGATAATACGGTGTAACGGTGAAACGAATGAATATTGGGTCATATTCATATGAATATTATGTTATATGAATATATAAATATGAATATTATGTTGTGTGAATATGAAGATGATTTAAATATGGGTATATGAATATGTTATTATTTATATTCAAAAAATATAAAGTGAATAACACCATATTCATATCCAAACACCACAATATTCACATATTCATATCCACATAATGCCATATTCATATTAATATAACACAATATTCATTCGTTTCACCGTATTCTTTGTTTCATTGGAACTCTTGCCTATATATATATATAACCTTTATTGTGTATCATGTTAATAAATTTGGGTCATTAAATTAAAAAGATCAACAGATGAGATCAAAAATAACTTTTAATTATTCGTTGAAATGAAATTATTCAGTGGTATTGGACGATTATTTTTTAGAATAAAATTTATATTTTTATATTATTTGTACAGACGAATAATTAAATAATTATAGACGAATAATTATGAACAAATAAGCGAATAATTTCTGCTTACACAATAAGGTAATATACACCGGAACCAACCTCTCTCTCTATTTTTATATATACATGTATGTATGTATATATGTACATGCACGCGCGCATGTGCACACACGCACACACGAGTACATGGCCTATATTATTTTAAAAAGTTAATTAAAAAAATTACTATTTTGTATAGTTAATGATCGAGGTAGCTAATAGAATAGCTAAAACTGATAGATTAGGTGTGTTAAATAAATGTCAAATTTAACCGTTCATAAGTTAGTAAGATGTTTGATAACCCTAACTAGTAAGGTAGCTAATACAAATAAACTAGTTGATGAAAAGGAAGAAAATAATTAGATTTTTTAATAAAAAAATTTTGAAAAGTTTGAGGTGGATAGGTGTTAAAATTTTATTTTAATAACTAATTAAATTAAAATTCTATTTTTACATTATTTAAAATTTTATAATATTAAAATAAAAAAATAAAAAAATAAACTTTGAAAAGCTATTTATGATATCTTAGTAAAGGGGAGATAAGTAAATGGGGTTATGTAATATGTACTGTACCTAATTTGGGTGCTGCAATCAACTCTGTTCACAGCAGGAATTAGGCCCATTCCTATGCATCTTAATTGCCTTCCACACCCCCCACACACGTAAGATTACTCCTCCGTTCTAAAATATAAGGAGTATTTTTTTTTTATCGTTTACGCACGTTTTCTTAATATGATAAAAAATTATATAAAATATTAATTTTTTTAAATAATATGTACATTAATACTAAAAGGTTATATTAGACTTATATTTTACAATGGAGGGAGTATTATGTTTTGAAACTAAAATATTAATTATTGGTTTAAGTATACGCCAATTTGCATGCATCAATACTCAGTAGTATATAATATGATATATCCAGCATAATCACATGATCATTTACATGCGTTTACAACATTCAATCAAATTAGGTGGTCATCCGGGTGGCTCAGTGGTATAGAATAAAGGATGATAAGAAGGTTTTGGGTTTGATTCTTATCTCGGTCTTTTTTTTATATATAAATTAAAAAAAATTGAATTCGATATAACCAATGAATCCAGTCCAGCTACCTCTGAATAAGTTAGAAGTACAAAATGGTTCGATCAAATTAACAATCATCACTGTGTGCTATCTGCCAGCTAGTTACCTCACCGGCGGCCGGTGCTCTCTGAAATTTGCTAGTTTTGGGTGGGGGGCTAATGGGCTATGTACGTCAATACTTGTCCACATTCCACGGAGGTATCTACACGTTGTAATTGTAACCCTCAATATGGTAAATAAAAAGTGGTATCCGGGATTCGAACTACACGTTGTAACCCCTACAACACTTTGTGTTCATTCAATGTTACACTTATTTATTTTAGGTATAAATTTACATTAAAAATTATATGTATACCCTATACAATTATATTAGCATGTTATAAATTTTTATTATTAAAATATATATTTTAGAAAAACTTTAAAAAATGTTTTATAGAATAAACAATCTTTTAATTATCCATAATTTTTCATAATAAAATTTTATACATTTTAATGTTAATATAACTGTTTAGAATATAAATATAATTTTTAAAATTTTTTAAAATTACTTTTTTTAAGTACTGTAACACTAGGGGATCCGAACGAAAGTATCTATAGATAAGATTTCATTTTAAAATCATGAGATAAACTAACTTCAACTAGACCAAGATATCATGTTAAATTATGGGAATCTCCAATGAAGGCGTACTACGAAACACGAATCATATCAATTTTTTTTATTATTATAAGGCCGAGATCAAATCTCATTTGACACAGTATAATAGTACGTACAAGTGAATGGTCTATAGATATATTTTGATTAACCTACAATTTTGGAAATATGTTTGTTCAATTTTGTGAAAAAATGAGAATTGTGTTGGATTTATTTTATTTTTAGATTATCACATTGTGTAAAGGCTTCACTCTATATATTTTGTGGTAATTTTTATTGTTCAGCCGACGTGGGACTTAATATCTCAACATGATGTTCCCTTACGCACAACCCGCTCAATCAGATTAATACTTGTACATTTTCTTCTTTTTGATACGAGCATCTTAATCTCTTTTTAGCACGACCATATTTTTTTTACGGATTTTGACATCTTATTCGAGTTCAGACATATCTGAAACTCGAGGGCCGGTCAGACCGGTAGACAGGAAAATCGTCTAAAAAACAAATATACAACAATACAAATCGGTGCAAACTCAGGCAAAAGACTCTACAAAAAACGAAACCAAGCAAACCTAAACCAAAAAGGATGTGGTCAAAGACGACGGACGAAGTCAAATCCCACTGAAAAGCAGAACTGTAGGCCAACGATACATTAATGATACATCGACAGTTCATTAATGAGAGGAAAACACATATTGAATTATATCAACCACATATTGAATTATATCAACTTTTTTTGTAAGGTTATAAGATTGAGATCTATCATCTAATACAAAAACTTAAATTATTATAATAGAACATAAATCCTGATTTTATAAATAAAATAAATCCACAATATCTTACATTCTTACTAAGTAATTATTATTTGAGTGAGTGACGAAATGGACTCAAGCTTTTTCGTAGCTGGCATAAGAAAAAAGAAAATGAGTTGTATTAAATATAAATGGGTTCGGCTTTAGAGGTGCGTGGTTTTTGCCCACCAATTTTCAATGTTAAAACTCACTTGTGTGCTCAACAAATCTATGTATTAGATTCACACTCATTTTCGGTTATATTACTTTTGTTTATTTAATTTATACAGGTAATAAAACTCGACCAATTCCATTTTTTATATAATATATATTTAATGAATGAGCATGATACGTACGTGTATTATTTAACCTCTACAAATGAACATTTTGAAATAAAATAAATAAATATGTTGAAGACCTTGACCCCATCGAACCACGTAGACTTCAACTTAAGACAGAGGTTCATTCAATCCGGTCGGAGTCTTGCTAGTGTTTACTACAGGAATTTAATAAGTGTTTTTTCTCATTTATATACGTATTTAATTAGAAACTAAATAAAAATACAATATATTCTAGTGTTTTGTATATCATTCCTAAGAGATAATTTTTTTTCTTTTTTTTTGTCTTAGTCATTAGATCAATTTCTTTCTATTTCCTCAAATTATTTTTCATTATTTTAAATTCTTATAATTTAATTAATATTTAATAACACAATAAATAAAGCCCACATATTCTTATAATTTAATTAAAATTTTATAACTACTTTGTACAAGTAGTTAAGTAGATACTGATTGATTAAGCCCCACCCCCATTCTTAAATGAATTGCATTTCACCCTTTTTTAAATCTCATTAGAGCAATGTCTTTTCTTTTCTTCAATTCATTTTTCATTATTTTAAAATTTTATTATTTAATTAATATTTAATAATACAATAAAATCAAACCTTGAAGATATTTTCTTAAAAAAATTATGTCTTATAAATAATATAAAAAAATTTGACCAATGGCTCCAAAATAACACCAAATTATAATTAGATGGGAAATTATTTTTTATAAAAATAAATAAATATCCACCCCATTAAGAAAAGTCATTTAAATAATTAAAAGAGAAAATCATGCTATATATTTCGTCCCTCACTCCAATTTTTTTTAACTTCACTCATAACTTCCACACACCCAAAAAAATGTCCTCTCCCTCCCCCATGAACTACGGCCGGCTCCGGCCCGATTCCTCCGCGGGCCTATCGGACCCGAAACCGACCCGAAGCCATAACCGCCGCTGGTGGCTCCTCTTCCTAGTAGTCGCCATCTTCCTAGCGGCGGCTTCCTCCATCCTAACCGTGGCCATTCTAAGAACCCGCCACACGGCCCACATGGGCCCGCTGGCCCGGCCCACCAAGACCATTACCCGGGCCTGCGGCCGCACTCTCTACCCGACCCTATGCGTGCAGTCCCTGGTGGAGTTCCCGGGGGCCATGTCCGCCGGCGGCGAGGAGGACCTGGTGCCTATCGCGGTGAACATGACACTGCGGCGGGTCAGTCGGGCCCTGTCGGCGTCGTCGGAGATTTGGAACTGGGAGATGGACTCGATCGGGCGGTCGTCGTACCAGGATTGCATTGAGCTGCTGGATAATTCGGTGGACCTCCTCGCACGGTCGTTGCTCTCCGTCTCACCTGACGGTGGCGGTGGCGGTAGCGGTGGTAACAAGGTGGGTTACGCGCGTCACCACCACGTTTCTCGTGGGCCCGCTTTTTTACTCTTAGTGTTGGTCTTTTTTTTTAATTTAAAAATGATATAAAAAAAAAGGAAAACCTTTTTCATCAAACGGAAAATGATATTCGAATATTTTTTTTTTATGATGAAAAAGCTAAGTAACACTAACACTTTCTTCTTTTTTATGATATCTTTCTTTTTATGTTTTTGTTATATTCATGACGGTTTGATCATGTTCATTTTTTTTTAGACTATTTAGGTTTGGTATATTGAATTTCTTTAATTTTCAAAATATGTAAATTAGTTTTTTTTTTAATATATACAAAACACGATTTCTTTCTTTTCCTCCACTAGACCTAAAGTGCATGCATAAGGAATAAGTGATCCTTTTTTTTTTCTAAAACATAATTTGAATTATTTTTGAAGATGTGTATATAATTAATAGAAGTGAAAAAGATAGGTAATGGTACAATGAGTTAATTTAGGAGGAGAAAGTGGGGATGGATCAATAATTTTGTTGCTAGCCAGCTAACTTATATAGTAGAACTATTTACATTTCATCATTTAATAGTAAAGTTGCATTATGTTTTGTTTGGATTCTAGAAATTCAACTAGGACACAGGGTTTTGATACATTATGCATTATTTATTTTATATATACATACACATATGTGTATATATATATATGTGCATATTATTTATATATATACTCAAGATGTATATAGAATATATGAACATTAAATTTAAAACTATAATTATACAATTTGAATTAATTTCCAAAAAATTAAAATAATTGCAGATATTTATCAAATAACTTTTCATTTCATAATCAGCTTTTTTTTTCTTTGATTTCATAATCACCTATCCTTCCATCACATACATAAAAGGCTAACTTTTCAAAAAAAAAAATATAATAATATATATTTGACAGGGAGGCGCGGGGTCCACGGAGGACGTGATGACGTGGCTAAGCGCGGCGCTGACTAATCAAGAGACGTGTACGGACGGGCTGAGTTCATCGAGCGGCTCGGTGAGGGCTCACCTGTCGGACCGGCTCCGGGACCTCTCGGAGCTGGTGAGCAACACCCTGGCCATCTACGCCGCCTTGTACGGCGGAGGCGGCGGTAGCGACGACTTTGCCGGCGTACCCATCCATAACCGGCGGCTGATGTCGGCGCCAGCGACGGGGTTCCCGGCGTGGATGTCGAGGAGCGACAGGGAGGCGTTGGAGTCGACGCCGACAGTGGAGGTGCAGGCTGACGTGGTGGTGTCGAAAGGCGGCGAGGCTGGGACGGTGGCGAAGATCGCGGAGGCCATTAAGATGGCTCCCGAGAAGAGTGATCGGCGCTTCATCATCCACGTCAAAGCCGGCCGGTAAACTACACATGCATTTTTAAATATTGTTTTTTATTTTTTGTTCTGAATTAACTATTTATTTATGTGCATAGATTTTATCTTAAAGTATACTAAGTATAAGAATTGGTTTAGCTAGTTATTTGCGACAAATTATTAATTAATTAAAATATCAATATGGTCGGATCACGGATGTGATAGATGCATGTAATTCACTTTCATTTATTTACTATATTATTTATTATTATTATATGTACATTTTCATAAGATAATAACAATTATATAATATTAAATTTTTAATTAAATTATTTTAATAATTTCATATTTTTACTAATGAGTATAAACTTATTAAAAAAATATTAAAAATAAATATTTTATATAGTTTTAAATACGTAAAAACGTGTATAAATAATAAAAAGTGAGTTAAAAGTGAATTGAGAATACTAATTTTTTACCTCAAAAAAAAGAATACTAATTTTTAAAAATTGTAAATCAAATTATTTAATGTGGGACTATTTTAATTTTTGGTGATTTGTAGGTTATGTGGAATAAATTGGAATTTCTAGTAAATGTTTTTTTTCCTCCTAACCCTAAAAAAATTAGCGAAATGGGTAGAAAATCACTTTAGAGGTAGAGTCATTTTATAACGAGAACTTATAATTTTAAATCAATATGGTATAGACTATGCATTAATATATTTATCCAAGTATAAAGGGTCTATTTTATCTACAGCAAAAACCTTAACTATTATAAAGTTGATTTGTATGTTTTATTTTGGAGACTAATTAAAATACAAAATATTTCCTATAAATTTAAACTATATTTCGCAAACTGAATAAAAATCAACGACAATTGTATAGGTGATTGAGTTGTCATATACAGTATTTTCCAAGGTATAGTCATATACTTTTATGAAAACGTTAATTGGCATCTAAAAAAATAAGCTGACCCACTTTATTAATTAAAGCTGATTTGAGTGGTTTCGGCATCTCTATTTCATCGGTTGCGGTTAATTGCACCATTTATCAGAAGGTACATCTAATTTCAAATCAGGAATATATCAAAATATTAATTCCATCTGCATTTAAAAAAAGGGTCAAAATTTGTTGTGATAAAAAAGGTGGGGCCAAACTAGCAAATAGTGAGAATTAGAGGGGTTTAACGGAAAAGTGATAAACACGGAGTAAATGTGTGTGGTAGGTACGAAGAGACCAACTTGAAGATAGGGAGGAAGAAAACAAACGTGTGGATAATTGGAGACGGGAGGGGCAAAACGGTAATTGCAGGTTCCAAGAGCGTGGGCCACGACAAGATTACCACCTTTCACACCGCCACTTTCGGTAATTACTCTCTAATTTTAACCCTCTTTCACTGTTGATTCTACTTTTACGTATTTACCATACACGTCCTCTATTCCTCAAATGTGCACAAATATATATCACTTGTATCAATAATTAAATTCGTAAGGCCTTTCTTTATCCACTCTTTTATGTTTTCCACCTATATCCAACCATCCACCACTTATTATTTGGATTCGACAACTCGATTTTAGCTAATTTTTTGCAAAAATATATCTATCAATTTTGAGTTATTTTTAATTTTAAATATTTTTATCGGGTTATTTTCATACCGGAATTATTATTATAGTCTTTTTTTAAAAAAAAAATTAACTATTTTAAATTTTCGATTTTGAAGCAAACTCTTAAAATATTAGAGTAGTATATAACCTATATCTATTTATAGATCTTTGTATACAACGGAATCTATCTGAACCGATTACACCATTCTCTTATGAGTTTGTTTTTGTTTTCTTATATGTTTAATTCAAAATATTAAACTACTATTTTATTTAAATATAAAATATTTATTTTATTTTATTACTAAGATTTTATTTATAAAAAAAACGAAACTGTACTAGTTTTATATTTAAAGAGGTTAATATAGAAAATTATCAACTCATAACATCAAATTGACTTAGACATTCTTTCTTTAGTAAATTGTTTTTAATTCTAAAAAATTTAATAACTTTTTTTTCCCTCTTGATTGTAAACCATATATTAATTGCATACGTACAATCCAACTTCTATCATTGCACATTAGAATGGATTTCTTCCATGATCACTATAAAACAAACCTACACCATTGATTCCACTATATATATATATATATATTAAACTTATCCCTTATTTAATAAAACTAAATATATATCATTCTAAAATATTTGTTTATTTATTTATTTATTTATTTCTGATGCATAGCTGCAACCGGGAGCGGGTTCGTGGCGAAGGACATCACATTCGTGAACGAGGCGGGGCCGGGCAACAACCAAGCGGTGGCCCTCCGCGTGGGGTCGGACCACGCGGTGGTCTACCGGTGCGAGATAAAGGGCTACCAGGACACCCTCTACACGCACTCGCAGCGCCAATTCTACCGCGAGTGCGACATCTACGGGACCGTCGACTTCATCTTCGGCAACGCCGCGGTGGTGTTCCAGCATTGCAACCTCTACGCCCGGAGGCCGTTGGCCCAGCAAAAGAACACAATCACGGCCCAAAACCGAAAGGACCCGAACATGAACACGGGCATGTCGATCCACGCGTGCCAGATTAAGGCCGCCGCGGATCTACAGCCCGTTAAGGCCCAATACCCGACCTTCTTGGGCCGGCCATGGAAGCTCTACTCTAGGGTGGTCTACATGATGTCGTACCTCGACGACCACATTGACCCCCAAGGGTGGCTCGAGTGGAACTCAACGTCGCCCGTCAACAATGTGTACTACGGCGAGTTCATGAATACCGGGCCTCGGGCCGACACGAGCGCCCGCGTCAAGTGGCCCGGGATGCACGCTAAGATGACGAGCGACGAGGCCAGCGGGTTCACCGTCGCCCGGTTCATATACGGGTCGACTTGGTTGACTCCCACCGGAGTGGCGTTCCAAGCCGGATTAACGGCTTAGTATTAATTTGACTAATTAAATTTAAATGGTATATAGCCATATAGGAGAAAATGGTTACTTTTTTTTTTAGGGGAGGGGAAAGAAATTTAAAAGATCATATATATATATATATAGGATCGACCGATCGAGGTTATATGATGATATATATATCATATATTTATATATGATACTTTGGGGAAATTAGCCTCCTATATATATATATATATTTATAATTACAACAATAAACCATAGGACTATAGGTGTTCTATTTTCAGAAATAAAGGTGTAAGTATTTTGGATCAAACGATCGATTCAGATGTACTTTAATGTATTGCTTTGAAAGCAAAATGATTTACTCAAAAACAAGATTTAGAATGGATTGAGAATATATATATATATAATTTATTTTATTTTATTTTATAATTTCTTCAAAATATTGAATTGCTTTCAAGGTTTCATGTAAGAAGTATGTCACTGATGGATGTATTATTTTCATAATTCTTTATATAGAATGAAACATTTTGATATTTATATTTTATTTTATTTTTAGTGCAGAATATATTATGTCATGCACGTATGTTGAAAATTTTCTCTAAATCGATATGTCATCATATATATATTACGAAAGAAAATCCGAGTTAAAATCTATGTAGTGATAACATATAGGCATATACAAAAAAAACGATATGGAATCCCTAGCTGATGAAGGTTTTGACGCGATGCGACAGCAATTAGCGTAAATTTGGTAAAAAATTTCTAGGAAAGACTTGAGAGGTCAAAAGAATGATCAACAGATGATGCTTGAAGGGTCGGATTAAAACCCGTCCGCGAACACAAAGACCATCAATAGGCTTCCAGCTCGAGCCATGTGGCACCCATGTCGTCATCCAACGGGTCTCAGAGACCCACCACGTGGTGATCGCCTGAAGGCATGTGTCACATAAGTGTCTGTACAACAACAGTAGTATAAAAACCAAGCTCGGACAGATTAGAGGGGGCTTTTGGAGAGAGAGAGAGAAATGAAATAATTAAAGTAGTCTGGTCCTCAATCCGCAGACTCTCGAGTCGTTAATAGATCGAACACCCATGTTTCGCGGAACCTCCCCAATAACATGTCAACAAATCTATCAATGTCATGTCAACAAATCTGAGTCATTAAATTAAGAAGATCAGCTGACGAGATTAAAAATAACTTCTTATTGTTTGGTGGTACTAGGTGAGTATTCCGTACAATGAAATTATTCGGTATTACCGGACAACTATTCATTAGAATAAAATTTATATTTTTTACATTGTACAGATGAATAATTATATTGTTATAGATGAATAATTTTGTAAAAACAAATGATATATATAAATCTATATATAGACAATAGATCATATGTACACAAATCTTATGGTGTATCATGTTAATAAATCTAGGCCATTGAACTAAAAAGATCAACGGTTGAAATTAAAAGTAACTTCCGGTTATTCGGTGGCATTGAGTGATTATTCGTTGAAATGAAATTATTCTGTGGTACTAGTGATTATTCGTTAGAAATAAATTTAATTTATATTTTTTTACACTTCTTTACAGACGAATAATTACATTGTTATAGACGAATAATTATGTGAAAATAGACGAATAATCAAGAGAAAACAAATGAATAATTTTTACGTACACGATAAGGTTTATATAAATTATAAGAATCGTGTACACCGAAACCATCTCTCTATAAATTATAAGAATCGTGTACACCGAAACCATCTCTCTTGATGTTGATTCAATTGACGTCAACGCCCAAGTGTCGAATGGGTATGTTATCCATAACGTACAGGCAATTGATGTCAAAATCCTAATCATGTAGGTAAGGTAGCCATAAAAGTAGCTTAGATTAAATAAATAACTCCATAATAATTATTAGATAAATAAATAAAGTATGAAAGGGCAACACCATGTGCCCGGCTATTATGAATTTGACAAATAAGTCTCAACCAAGGCCCATTGGAATTGTCTTGTTTGTGTGAGAAGGAAACAACCAATGTGTGCCCACTATGAACCCCATGACCCACTCTTCATTCTTAGTATTCCTTCGGAACGACTCGGCTTCGACACCTAATATATTCCATTTCTCTATCACCTTTTTTTTTTTGAACCGGTAAGAATTTGGTCAAGAGTAAAGCAATTAAGCAAGAGCATCCAAATGAATGAGATCAAACGATGGCTGATGAGGGGACACCTGGATCGAGAACTTATAAATGGGGATCGGTAATGGGAAAAAGATCCAAAGTACGATTAGCCTCTCTAAAAATGTGAATGGAGACAGAATGGAACCCTAGTGACAGTAGCATACAGTTCGAAATGATGATTTGTGAATCCCATGGACATGAGGTTCCTACATTAATGCTATTTATGACACCGATAGTTCCCAGAGTATGAGGGTCAGTTGTCAGAGCTATCATCAGATAGTTCCCAGAGTAGGAGTTATTTTTTAATATAAGCGACAATTGTTTTAGTTGTTTCATAGGTGGGTTTGATCGATTATGGTCCTCATCTTTATTTATTTTTTAATACAGGTAAAGATTTGAATATGTCTATTTTCGGCAATATGATCAGTGCATCCATCTCGATGTGATATTCCAGTCAGGTCGTCTGAAAACGGGAGTCGTATCGGGTTTATTTTTGTTTTTATTATAAGGTCGGGATTCACCATTCAAACGCAAAAGCTTAAGCCAATGTGCAGGGAATTCCCCTTCCTTATGCGTATTTTGTTTTGTTATACCACCCACAATCAATTTGGGATGACAAATATTTTCATCCCAACATCAAACTGCTGATGAATAAGGAAGATGTCTCTCTCCCAAGGGCAATTCCCACAGTCTTTGAAGACGTTGATAACCATAAGATTGTCTCCCTTTATCTAAAGACGCGGAATTCCAAGCTCTTTTGTCTTCAAAAGACTAATTGGAGTCCCAACGCTTTCGACACTAAAACATTCTTTTGACCTAGCTATACCCCTCCTAAAGCAATGGTTCTCCCAAATGGTTGCAAATAACATGTCTTGCTCTTGACATTCCACAATCCCTAGAGTTGCCATGCCACCAAAGTTAATTATGTGTGTTCCTATTAGTTGCTTATCACATCTCTAATTTCATTTCTTTCTAGATGATACTAGCTAGACCATTTGCGGTAGTCTGATGTCTCTTGTCTATAGTCTTATACTTTTCCCGATCCTCATCTTTACTTACATTTTCCCATTGATGTTCTTGTTCTCCATGGATTTCCCATTTTTTAAATGATGGATGTCTCATTATTTTAAAAATTATATGATTTTATTTAGTCAAATACTCCCTCCGTTGCAAAATATAAGGTATTTTACTATTTGTCACGTTTTTTAATGAGCTAAAAACTCTATGAAATATTAATTTTTTTACTAATTTTTTTACATAGTATTATACATATTGTTAATATGTATAAAACTATGTAAAAAAAATTAATATTTCATAGAGTTTTTAACTCATTAAAAAACGTGTCAAATAGTAAAGGGACTTATATTTTGCAACGGAGGGAGTATATATACTATTAAAATGTTACATCTTAATTATATAAATGTACTAGTGAACATGCCCGTGCGATGCACGGGACATGATTTAGTCACATTACACGTTATTTATTTTTAATTAATATTAAAGATAATCAAGCTTTTATTACACATATGGGATGTGGATATCCAAAAAAACAAAACTTTTATTACACATACGTACTTTAACATTATTTTTATTGATATTGATATAATAATGTACATTCATACCACTAAATTGATTAAATTTAATAATATTTCTTCTTTCTTTCATAATTGTATTAACTTATTTTTTATGATGGTGAAAAAACGGTTAGAATCTTCTTTGTCTTGATCCATTGATTCATCTTTTGCACTTGGTATCAAAATATAACAACAAAACAGTTATAAAAATATAGTCAATTACCTTTACAAAAAGGGGGGAAATATAGGAATGAAATTAAAATTCATAACAAAATAGATTAATAGATAATCAATCCTTTAACTCAATTGACCTAATCAATATTATTAAAAAATGGAAAAGTTTGAGGGAAAGAAAAACAATGTAGAAATGTATGCTCGTGCAAAACCTATTGTGAAAGACGCTACGTGAGTCAAATTTAAAGGGTGATTGGAGATTTGGAGTTTGACATCATTAAAATAATGAATTTCACCAAACAATTGATTAAATTAATTGAACCGTTACAAAATTCACTAAATGAAGATAATTAAAGCAATTAATTGAACAATTTCAAATTTTATAACGTGTATGGAAATTTTTATATCGTCTATGAGTAATAATGGATCAAATTACATACTAAGTAATACGTAGTAGATAAAGATATGACTTAAATATATATCAAAAAATGGTTGATAAATATAACAAAAATATGATAAAATTACATAAACAAATCAACCATATAGATTAGGGGTGACTTTTAATGTTGGGCATTAATTTTTGGATTGCAGATTATGGGCATTGTATCAATAATAAGGTAAAGTTTGTATATGAATTTATAATTTTGATAGTTCGTATTATTTTTGGTTCACCGTTGATAGTTTGTATTATTTTTAGTCTTTTTTTAGAAGATCATAGACTTGTTTTGATTATCAATAAGATAAAAACTACAAAAATATCAATTTTTACAAAAGTGGTTGTAAGATTCTTTATCCTTCAATTAATAAAAAAATAAGAATACAAATTAGAAAATAATTATTATATATTATTTTTAACAAAAAAGAAGTAATAAATTATATATATATACATGATATAAAATAATAGCATAATGATTGGAAAAATAATACGATACACTAATAGAAATAATAAAGTACAAATAAAAAACAAAGTAACAAATAAAGAAAAATTAAAATAGGCTAGAAAAGTAAAAAACGAAAGTGGTTGTAAGATTCTTTATCACTCAATTAATCAAAAAATAAGAATACAAATTATTAAAAAAATAATTATATATTATTTTTAACAAAAAGAAGTAATAAATTATATAAATATACATGATATAAAATAATAGCATAATGATTCAAAAAATAATATGATCCACTAATAGAAATAATAACGTACTAAAAACAAAGTAACAAATAAACAAAAATTAAAAAAGGTTAGAAAAGTAAAAAACGAAGAGAAGCTCCACCTAACAATATATGCTTCATCTCTCCCATTTGTTTGTAGAACGATTGAGTTTTAGGACTTGACTATTTATAGAAAAAACATTTCATTGAAAAAAAAAACTTCTTACCTCTTAGACTATCTTAATTTAATTTTATTGACTTATTAATTCAAATAAAAATTAAATTAATTATAAATTCAGAATTTATACCAATTATATCCTCTTGGGAATCTTGTCTCATGATGGGTGTGTAAGGATTTGAGATCATCGCTGCAAATTTAAGAATTTATGCGAGTTAGAATACATTCTAAAACTGTGGGATACTTTTTATAAATTGTAAAACTGAAATAAGGGCATATTTTACGAAAACAGAATGTTTGGGAGGTTTTTCGTAGTTAGGCCTTCTTCTTCCTACAGCCCGACACAACAATCAGCAACTTCAACAGTTCAAATCCGGCACCACTTCGGCGATCCTTGGCGGCGCCGACAGATCATGCGACGGACGATGCGATGGCTATGGGATCCCTAAGCCTTGGCGCACATATGGGAGGCTTTAGGTGGCTCCGGTAGCAGTGGACGAAGCCAGGCGAGGTGGCTCCGACGAATCGAATTTGAAATTGGGCGTATTCTATTTTGCATGGTTTTTTCAAAAAAAAAATTGAATGGGATTGTAGATTAAAGGTTTTAGAACACGATGAACCAGATTCAGAGCTTGGAGATTGACCTTCAATGGTGGACGGAGCTTCCGAAGGTCGAAAGGGTTTTTATAGTCGATCTTAAAATGAGAACTAAATATCAAATTGATTGTACCGATCTCTTCCTCTTCTTCTGTTGATAAATTTGGTGTATTCAATTGCAAGAAACGGTTGAAAACTCATCCCAAACGACATCAAATTCGATTTGGGGCAAAACGAACTTAGACGAAAACGAGGCTGAATTCATTGATGATATCACAAGTTAAATACGTTTTTGACATGGTGATGTTGAATCAAAGTTAATGAAGACGTTTTGGAGATGAAACGTCGTGAAATTAAAAACCACCATTGAAGGGTTTGAACGTACTGTACACGGGAAGGAGGAGGAAGAAGGAAGGAGCGGTTCACCTGAACCGGTTCTTCATTTTATTTTATTTTTCTTGGTTTGGTCCGGTTCAGCCGGTTTAATAAACCAAATGCTTGATTTTATATCTACTTTTACATCCCTATTTATTTAATTTAATTTGATTTTTATTTTTATTATTTTTTTAAAAAAAAATTAATTAATTGGGAACGTTTGGAAGATGAAAAGAGAAGCCTTTATTATTTTTTTGAATTAAAGACAATTCTTTTAATGAAAAAAATAAAGTTAAATTAATAAATAAACATAATTTTTATATAATTGGAGAAATAATTAGGTATGCATTTATGAGGCTTGCACACAACTTTTCTTGTTATATTATAGATATCATAGAATTGAGAATGAAGAAATATGTACAGTAAACTATATCAAATACCAGTATTTAGTAATTTCATACTTGTTATAAGTATAAAATTATTTTTTAAAAACTAACTAAAATTTTGATACTCCCTCCGTTCGGCAAAACTTGTCATTTTAGCTTCTTTCACAAGTTTTAAGACAATTAACAAATGTACTAATTTACCCTCAATTATTACCCTCCTTTTTTACTTTATCGAAAACTACAACTAACAAACCATCAATCATATCAAGGGTATTTTTGTAAAGTGAAGGGCAAAATACATACAATGACAAGTTTTTTTGAACAAAAATAACACCCTAAAATGACAAGTTTTACCGAACGGATGGAGTATTTTATATTTTTTTTATCATAACTAAAAACATATTAAATGAAAGAAAAAAAGGAATCAATGCACTTGGAGTCGGACCAAGCATATTTACCCGCCATTGAAGTTGTGCTAATTTTCACAACCTTGAAAGTTTATGATAGTTTTCACAATTATCCTCAAATTTGGGCTATTTAGTGCAATTTCCCCTTGTTTTTTTCTGCAAATCTAAAGAGCCTTTTTTATGTCTCCTCGGCATTACCCGTTAATAGATTTTTGCCGGGAAAACGTTGAGCGAAAAACCCTCCATTGATGGCTGTTGTCCAAGCTCACCACCAAATCATCAGCCAACGATCACAAATTCAATGGCGTGGCTTGCTTTCCGGCCTCCCGCATTTCCCCTCCCCGCTTAGAAACAAACAAAAAAGAAAATCCAACAATTTCTTTTTTAGAATCTGCCAACCAAAATCAAAATGTCTCACATTGGATCTGTCTGAAATCTCATAAGCTGTCTCTCGCCTGTAAAAGAGGAGAAATGGGTAGCCCTCCTCTCTATATTCACCCTCCCCATTTGTTAGGTTTTCATCCTCCGCCTCTTCAATCCCTAATTTCCGCCCCCAAGGTATTAACTCCTTTTTTCTATGTTGATCAAATGATCAATCTTTCTGGGTTTTGGGTGCTTCAAGTTTCTGAATTTGAATTATATACCTAATCTGTTTGTTTTCCCTAAATTTATCCTGTTTTAGGTCATTCTGAAATCACGGTTACTGTATGTCATGAGAATTCTTGGTATTGTGGATGTCTCAACCTACAAATATGTGTTCAGTGTTTTCAAATTGAGGTAGATTGTGGAATAAAGGAAAAAGATTGAATCTTTTTCTTATTCTTTAGTTTTTATAAACAACTGATCATACTGACATTGTCAAATGTTGAATCCTATTTGGTTTTGGTAAGTTCCTTTGCAATGAGAACATGGTTCCTATGCAGAAGTATTGAGAATTCGTTTGGCGTGATGTGTTGATTTCTTGTAAGGAGCTTGTTTCGAGCTTGAAACGGATAAATTGTGTTTATAAGGAGATTATAATGTGTAATGTTTTGTTGCCAAACAAACTCGTTGCTCTCACGCACATTGGCGTTTTGTTGTCTTGTTTTCTCGAGTTTTCTGTTAGAAAATAACTGTTGGGATTGAATTCTAAGCATATGGTTTTGTTTGATGATTCTGTCATTTATTTTTTGTGGTTAAACTTTTATCTAATTTGTTACTTCAAATTTGTCTATGTATGTGTCAAAAGGTGTATAAGCCTTGTTCAGAATCCAAAGATGGGTATTCGGTGATATAGAATCAGTTGAAGTTGGAGTTTCGGGATTGTGCAAACCGTGGCTATAATGACAGATAATATGTCAACACCTACTGATGGAGTTCTCAAGCCTGGTTAGTGAATGATTTCTGTAAAGGATCTTTGATCCTTATATATGAATTTGTTGCAGCGTTTTTTTTTTTAATCTCATAAAACACGAGTCTGAGACAAGTTGTTTGTCTTCTTTTCCGCAAAGGCTCTGAGAAAGCTGAAATGGTGGGGGAGGGCCATGATGAGGAGAGGAAGGCGAGGCTCGGCTCTCTCAAGAAGAAGGCTGTTAGCGTCTCAAACAAGTTCAGACATTCCTTCACAAAAAAGAGCAGGAGGAATAGCAGGATCACCTCTATGGATTTCGAGAATGAGTATGAAGCAGAAGAAGTCAAGCTTGTGGATGAATTTCGACAGATCCTCGTATTGGAGGAGTTGCTACCAGTAAATCAGGATGATTACCATGTGCTCTTAAGGTTTCTTTCTGCTGCTTCTTGTGTTCTTTTTGTTTTTGTAATATGGTTCTGTCAATGAAAGTAAAGCTCAGCTTAAATGTAAATCTGCATTTCCCGATATGGGACTTAACGCATATTGTGAATCTCGTAACCAAGAACCTTCATGCATACAAGTTGTGACATCACATAACCTACTTTACCTTTAGCTATGATACCACTGATTAGGAATCTCATGGAGATAACGACGACATTCCCAAATTCCAATTCAAAACTTATTGGCATTGTTGTTCTTATGACGAGTTGTATTGATAAATTTTACATATAGTTGTCTGACTTAAAATT
Organism: Persicaria maculosa; assembly: GCA_963922045.1. Taxonomy (NCBI): domain Eukaryota; kingdom Viridiplantae; phylum Streptophyta; class Magnoliopsida; order Caryophyllales; family Polygonaceae; genus Persicaria; species Persicaria maculosa. The sequence goes on from OY998268.1 coordinate 55,646,912, forward strand.
TCCAAATGCAATTTTGTACTAATTCTGAATGACTTGGTAACAGATCAGCTAAATGAGCTGTTATTTGTCTTGACAGGTTCTTGAAGGCCAGAAAACTCGACTTTGAGAAAACGAAGCAAATGTGGACTGATATGCTTCAGTGGAGAAAGGAATTCGGCGCTGATACTATCATGGAGGTATAGATAGACTGGCAATAACCATCTGTCTTGGGCATAAAATATAGATAAAATACTGATTTGTCTTTGATGTCTTTGTTTCAGGATTTTGAGTTCAAGGAGCTTGATGAGGTCAAGAAGTACTATCCACAAGGACACCACGGAGTTGACAAGGATGGAAGACCTATCTATGTGGAGAAACTAGGCCAAGTTGACTCCAACAAGCTGATGCAAGTCACCACCATGGACCGATATGTTAAGTACCACGTGCAGGAGTTTGAGAGAACCTTTACGTTTAAGTTTCCAGCTTGCACGATTGCGGCCAAGAAGCACATTGATCAAAGCACAACCATCTTGGATGTTCAAGGAGTGGTGAGATTTACCGAGTATAGGCTGCAAGCTTCAGCTCTGCCTTCCAAAAGCAATCATTTCTAGTGCTTGAAAATCATATACTGTTTGCATCTTAATGGTACAGGGACTTAAGAATTTCAACAAAGCTGCAAGGGAACTAATTCAGAGCCTTCAGAAGATTGACGGCGACAACTATCCAGAGGTTCGCATCTCGTGTCATTCCCTGGTCTAGGACTATGGTCACCAGTCACCACTCTTGATCTTATTTTCCCTTTTTGTCATTTTCAGACTCTGTATAGAATGTACATCATCAATGCAGGATCCGGGTTTAGGTTGTTGTGGAACACCATCAAGTCATTCATTGATCCCAAGACCGCGGCAAAGATCAATGTAAACTCATATTCATGACTTCCAGTTATCTTTGATGCTGAACCTACAACTCCGGAAAAAAAATTGAAGGATTGGTAACTTCTTGCCTCTTACTTGCCACAGGTTCTAGGTACCAAGTACCAGAGCAAGTTGCTTGAAGTTATTGATGCCAGGTGACTCGCAGTTTTCGCACCTTCCTTTACTGTTACTCAAATGCAATCCTTCATGAAGCACCTTTTCTAAAAGAGATCCTGACTGGTCATTTTTCGGTATCTCCTGTGCAGTGAACTACCAGAGTTTTTGGGCGGTTCGTGTACTTGTGCTGACAAAGGTGGATGCATAAACTCTGACAAAGGCCCATGGAATGACCCTGATATACTCAAGGTAAGAAGAAAATGTGTCCACAACATTCTTATTTGTGACAGAAAAATTCTGTAAACTAATATCATTTGATGGGTCAGATGGTTTCGGATGGCGAGCACAGATGGATGACAAACAATGTAATCACATCCATCAAAGAGAAGATAATTGGAGAAGTTGAGGTCTGTTAGTGCAACACAAAATGAGTCAGATTGTCTTCACTGACTTGATTTGTTCTAATGTATCAAATTTCCCTCCAAATAGGATTGCGAGTCAAATGACGATGATCAATCTCATCCTCCAATACACGACAAGGATCACTATCACGACGTAAGTTCTTGGACTACAAAGTGCATTTTTTTTTGTACCATGTAAGATCATAAGCATAGTAACCAGTCCAATATTTATTTGTTCAGGCTGTTACAACGAAAGCTTTACCAGGGACCGCGAAATATGGCAGCCTAGTTCCAATAGTCGACAAGCCTGTGGACAAGGTAGCAGTAAAATCCTTGCAAGAAATTGCTGTCACAAAACGAGGTATCATCTAAAATTATATGTATGCTCTATACGATTGATAACGTACGAATGATTATCTAACAAGTAATCATATGAGAATATGTTTCCATACGCAATATCTGACAAGTGAAATGCGTTCGTTCATCAGATAGTTGCGCATCCAAGGGCAGCCAGATCAGTGGGATGACAGGGCAGATTATGTCATGGGTGATGAGTTTCATTATGAGCATTGTTGCCATCATCCGCCTGGACAGAATCACGCAAAAGAAGATGACTTACTATGATGAATCCAACGTTAAATGCAAGTGTAACCGTGATAGAGAGCCATCAGCATCCATCTCTGAGGCTGAGTATTTCGCTATGATGAAGAGGATTTCGGACTTGGAAGGGAATATGACGTCTGTCAGTGCGAAGCAACCAGACCTGCCGCCTGAGAAGGAGGAGCTATTGAACTTCGCTCTGAGTCGGGTGAATGCCCTTCAGCTAGAGCTTACAGCAACCAGAAAGGTATCCAGAAATTCACTCGGTTATGATCTTGAGAAACTTTAAAAAAGGCATCTTTTGTTTTTGCTTCAACTTTGTCGAAAAATTCGATACATGCAGGATCTCGATGATTCCATCCACAAGCAGCAGGAGCTCATCGCCTACATTGAAAGGCAGAAGAGGAGGTCGTCAGGACGCGAGGGCTTCCTAAGTTGCTTTGTGGCTAAGAAGGAAAATAGGTAAGTAAATATTATTCCAAACTTTGTGAAAACATCGGATCCTAGTTCTTCGTTATACGAGTAATCGTACAGCGTGTTTCGCAATCCAATGAATGCTTATTGCAGTTCATCTGCCTACTAAAAGGAGATGTCGCTGGAGCCGGAGAGAGCGAAAGACAGGAGAGACGACGTTTGTGAGTTTCAGTTCCTCCAAACTGACATTTACTGATACTGTTAATTCTTTTTGCATTACATCCAGAAAAGAAATCTTTGTACAATTGCACATATCTATTAAAAGGACAATGGAAAAGACCTCTCGACGTTAACTATGTTGCCAACTTCTGTGATAACAAGCTCTCGTTTCACATTGGTAGACGATATCGCCAACTTCTGCGATATCTTCCCAGCGGCGAAGTCAGTTTCTACGTATCCGATTTACTGACATAATAAGCCATATGAGAAAAGAGTTCCTATAACCAAAAAAAAAAAAAAAAGATTTGTTGTGGTTCATTCAATCATTCACATCATCACCTTCTTTTTGGGTCTAATCGGACAATAAGGAGGCTTAACAAACATGCCCTAAATTAATAGATTCAAACAATGTACTCATATATAGGACAGCTAAACTACACAACCATGGCCAAGTGAACGAACCATGTCACAGTTTAACTCAGCTTCATATTACACTAGTTACCAAGCATTTATCTTTATAAAGGAATTAGGATGACAGATTACTACAAAAACAACTTGAAAAAAAAGGTTAAACTACAAAGGATAGTGCATTCGAAATGCCTTGTTCTATTGCAAAGGAGACGAGACTCAAACCTGTTCAAGAAATAAGTGAGAGTTTGCAAGAGTCCTCCCAGAAATAACCTCCAATTTGTACAAGTGCATGAAAATTCAGGAGCTAGTTTAAGAAACTTACCATTCAAAAGAACCTCATATGCATAAATAAATGATCAGTCTAAAGCAGTTTACAAGCGATTCGCGTTTAAATATAGACGCTGGTGAGGAATTTTCAAACCAAATGTTTAGAATATCATATTGTGAGTGATCAAAATCCAACAGTTCTTTTTGGTTGAATGTTTGATGGATTCCCTGATCCATGCACGCCCTCCCCCGAATTATGTTGTGGATGAGCTTCTTTGAAATTTCGCACTTTTCATCAAACAACACTATTCATCCTGCCAGGATAAAAAAAAAACCAGAGAGCTGAGTTGCGACAACAGCAAAATATGTGAAATGCAATAAGAACCAAATATCTGGTTAGATATACTCCAACCTATGTAACAATTTACAATGACAACTGATAGCTTCAAAGGGAAATCATTATTTCCGATGGCATGTTTTGATTGTTTCCCTACATCTCCACTTGGGATTCCTTCATTTTTCCCACGAGGCCATGATACAGCAAATGGGAAAGATCCCATCGGCTGATAAACAAAAGCATCGGAGATAAAGAATGACAAATCCTGCCATTCCTTAATAGTCACCTTTCTACCAGGAGGGAACAAACTAGTACATCCTACCTTGAGCAGAAATGATGATATATAATACTATGCAAAGTAATAGCTTAACAACAAGCAGCAAATCCTTGATTGAAAATGGAACATGCACTAAACACCAAATTAAATAGAGGATACTTACTACTATCTTCTAGAAACCATTTGGGAGGCAACCGCCCTGCAACAAGGACAGGCAACAAAGAAACAGTTCAGTTTATCAAGAATAAATTGTCGGATACAACTTCACATGAATGAGATCCTAATATTTACCTGCCCTGCTGCTTGTTGATAATGTTAGCACCAGATCTTGAATTAATCTTCCCCTTGCCTTGAGTGTTATCCAAGCAATTTCTGTCAGAAATCGACCCATTTTCCCTAGGATTTGATACAAATGATTGGCCAGGCTGGCCAGAAGGAGCATTGATGTTCAATGAATCTTTGGACTTGCTCAAGACTTTAACATCTGAAAGACCATAAGTTGCCAAGCAACATTAGAAGCAGCACTAGATGAAAGGCTTTCAACTGACAAAAAGAGGCAAAAAGAAGCATTACCCCCATTACCAACATTGTTCAACTCAGCAGATGGCATCTTTTTTAATCGGTTAGCCTGAGCCATAGGTGTGACAGCCACAGATGGGAAAAATGACGAGTAAGGAGAAGTTGCAGCAGCTGCTGCAGCAACTTTTGCAACTGCTGCTGTAGCCGCTATAATTCCTTGAGCACCTTCTCTAAGTTGAATATAGTCACCTTCAATCAAAAACAGCTGGCACAACAATATACATGAGACAACTCTTTCCCATTCGATTAGTTCAGCTAAAGAAGGCCTAAAATCTGGAGTTCTAAAAAGAAAATTGGGCACGAACTTACTTCAGGGTGACTAGCCACAAAATCGTCAAGTTTTCCATACTTCTTTTTGTAATCGTGCCAATGCAATGGCGCAAGCATCTTTCCCAGTCTATTTGGCAGCTGCAGAAACAATGTCAAACAACTACACATGCTCTTGCAATAAACATAATGGGGAAATAAAGTTCACTACACCATGAGAACATAACTAACCGATGAACTAATGCGAATTTTACCACCAGCTGGGATAGTACGAACAATACAGGCCAATAACGATCTTTCATCAAGAAGGACAGTCCCTGATGTTCCTTTGGGGGGAGCAGTATTTGTTTGCCCAGCAGAGACTGATACTTCAGTCAGAACATCATCTGCAGTATTATTGTTTTTAGTTTCATCGGAACTCATCAGACTCATGAGTTTCTCAGATGGTGGACTTTGACTAGAATCCGATGGTTCTGTTGTCATTTCCCTGCTTTCTAATGTGTCATTAGTTAGCCCAATAACATCGTTGCCCTGTAAAGCATCAAACTTCTAAATCAATAACCAGTTCAAATTCATCACAAGTAAAAACTTAATCAGCCTATGTAGCAGTTAAAATGTGAACAAAAATATTCCGACCTTAATTTCAGCAGTTTGTCCCACTGACTTCAGCCCCAGTGCCTCATGGAACTGTGAAGAAATTTCTTGCAAGGTTGCCTGACCTTGACTCATCAAATAACCTTTATCAACTGAGTCAGGAACCTACATTAGGGGAAAAATAGGTGAGTGAACAAATGGAAAAAACAAAATTAAACATAGGCAAGAAATAATATAAACTAATCAAGAGATAAACCACCTCTGAGTGCAATATTGTAGAACTAGTTTCCATCCCTTGGCTTGAGTGAGCATTAAGATGGTCTGGGTGAAGGTCTTGTCCATTGACAGATGTTTCATAATTATAATTGGAAGCAGACCGAGCAAGATTATTCTCAGCCTCAGACGGTGATAGCGACCCTTGGAGACCATCAGTTACAGCCTGAATAAGAATAGAAGACTATCAGCTGACTTATTACTACTATCATTCAACAAGAAAATCGTCTTTATATACCTGTTGGCCCTGCCAATGTTGGTAAGAAGACATTGCGGATGTTGTAGGAAAATGGCCAACATAAGACTGAGAAACTGATGCCAGCATTGAATGGTTAGCCCCTTGTTGATTCATGACATATGGATGTACAGTGACCTGTCCAGGTGGAAGGTAGGAGGCCACCCCGAGCAAGGATGGAGCAACCGGAACACCAGGGACATGGTTGGCCTATGGATTAAAACATGATTAAGGCAATTACTTAAGGTATTAATCAGTTCACATAACTAACAAGTCTCTTTTTCAAGACAGATAAAGACTGCAGATGGTCTTTTCCAAAAACCCAATAGTCAGACACAATGTTTTAGATGTCTATTAAAACTACTTTTGGAACTTATTTATCTGGAAAAAAAATGCATTTTTCAGGCATATGGTGGATACTGGATAGTCTGAAACATTCATGGTGCTACACAAAGAAGCTTTTCAGAACAAAGAAGATGAGAAAGGGAAGCTAGATGTTGGCACAAATCTTCAACAAGCATAGCTAAAAGAGCAGAAAAGATTAAGTGAAACACATCCTTCATGGCTTAGAAAATATTATGTTATTGTACGTGCTAAACACTATCATATGTTAGAATTGGCCATGCACTTTCTGCCAAGTGCCAAGCAATGTAGCCACAACCTGTCCCATGCATCACGTGTTTTTTAAATGTCAGTAGGTTTTGTCCCTCCACTCAGTTGTATTTGTATGTAAAGGCAGTGTCAATGCATCTCCATAAACATCATGAAAATGAATCACATCCAAATTGGGGTCCACTAGGGAAAAGGAACAAATTCCTTTCCAAAATATATTTTAAATAATAAAATATAATCATAGACACTGCTCAAACAATAATTTTTTTTCAGCTCTAAAACCTTTACATCGATGGCTAGTACCTCAAATATATTGAAAAATCCTCAAATACGATTGTATATTTGACATTACACTGCCAATCAATTCTATAGTATTCACGAACATGGCCCTATGGAGACATTCAGTATTTTCATGTATTAAAATAGAACAGAGGTGCACCTACTTTTTTTTTAGGATCATGAGTCCTGACATCGAAAAAAACAGACAAAAATTCACCTTTCCAATTAATTTCATTAAAGAAAATTCATTTACATCCACGTCAAATAAATTTTCTACTCCACAAATCACTATGAATAATTGAAGGGCCAGGAAAATGTAGTAAAATATTTAGCACGTAAATGCAAGAAATCCTGATAGAGCACGAATTCCTCATAATTAATGATACGATTGGGCTAAGGCACAGCCTATTCTTCTAATTATACATGGAACATGGCTTTGAATTATTTAACACGATAATTTAAAATAAAGTTGTACCTGGGCTGAAGATTTGCCAGATAAGGCAACTGAATGAGAACTTTCGGAATGCCCATTTGAAGTGTTGGCAGAATTTTCACTTGAACTACCACTTCCATTTGCTTCAAGAAGATTCCCGTTGTTTTGCCCAAACTGAGGCATGCCATTTGATTTTGCCTTTGAAGCATGAGACTCATCATTATGAGTTCCACTTTTTTCTCTTGCCTCGGAAAGCTCAAGTTGAAGTTGTTGGATTGTCTGCATATGTAGCCTTTCCATCTCCATAAACTAATTAAATCAAAAGAAAAGAAAACCAAAATCAACACAAAGTAATTGTATGATGCTATGGAAATAAAAACCAAACCAAACATACAACTACACAAGAAACTGCTTCATAATAAAAAGCATGACAAAAGCACCAGAAAAAAGGGATAGAAGCATGCCATGGGACATCGCAAGCATAAAAAGACGTGGAGATGAAATTAACTATCTTGAGAGATTAAATAGGTTGATACTTGATACTCATCATGAGCTTAGCAACTACAGTATATTATAACCCAGTTTAAACCTCCAACACATTACTGCAAAAGGACATTTACAACCCAGTTTCAATCAGATCACCACTTACCAATACCAACATGTAGAAAGGAATAAAAAAAATTTATTAAAAAAAACTAGATTAAAAGTTGCATATGACATGCTCCGTATTAAGTGTTGCATCAATTTTCCATTATATGTCATTACATCGATTTTCCATTACATGTCATTACCATCTGCGAGTCTATAAAGGAGGTTAACAAACAAGGATCAAGCTCAGTTATGCAAGTCTGAAACAATGGAGTACTATATGATTATTTAAATACCATGATTTTGCATAGGATAATCATTGTGCAAGAACTAATGAACTACACTTGAGGGTTTTCCTCTTGACACAAACCTCATAACAATCTCATCAATATTTCAAACTATGTGAACAAATAAAGAAGTTTTTCAAGAATCCATGAAAGCATGGGTCTACACCCAAGGCACCAGATGTAGAGCAAGGAATCATCCTTTAATACGTGGCAGTTTGGCTTAAAACTAGGAAAAACAAGATGCACAAACATAGTATGCAAAAGCAAGATTTACAATGTCTGGTCATGTGGTGAATGAGAAAATATAATATAAAGGGAATAGACAAGAGAGATTAGATTTAACTCTGAAGAGTTGGGATAAACAAGAATGGAGGAGAAGAAGACAATCAGTTAAAAAAACAGTATTTTGATATCAAACTGCTCCTCTTCCCATCTCAATCACTTATCCTCGTATGAGTCCTATTCTATGCTACATAGTTTGTGTTAGGACTGAGGGGGAATATTGAAAACATCAATCATCTACCAAAAGGCATCAGCCAAGCATGTTAATGAACAAGGTATTTCAGAGAATATGTCAAAACTTGACTGACATAGCAAATACACAGCAACAATTTCTAATATAATTCCTAACTTTTGACCAAACTCGGATATATTCTCATTAAGGAGAGGAAAGATTTTCTAATATAACTACACTATGCAGCATTCTAAGATTTGTAACTAAATGAAATTGCATTTTGCCTCATACCCATCAACACAATAATTAAAAAAGGGATACCTTTGATACCTTTCTTCTTAAAAGAAAAATCAAAGAACCCAACTAAACATATAAATAGCAACCTGTCTTTGACAACCAAGCCACAGCTGATTATATTGCTCAGTACGTTCACGTAATTCAGCTTGTAAAGAATGATTTGTGCTGGATTGCAAAGCATCCATTTCTTGAACTCGAGCAATCCACGTCTGGGCCTCCCTTAGTTGTTCTTCTTTGTAAAGAACGGTTTCTTGAGCAATTCTATGCTGCGAAACCAAAATTGCTTAAGATGCTCAGTGGAAACAGAGTTAAACCTAAGGAAAATCAACCGACTGTGTTAATCATTCTAGGAAAGAGAAACAAATCTTCAACTACCATCCAGCTTTCTCGCGCTCATTGAGGTTCCGTAAATGATATGAAATTAAATGAACATTAAACATACCTGTTCCTGCAACTCCATCGCCTGTCTGTCCTTTTCTTGAATATGTTCTTGAAGTTCATGAATCTGTGTCACACGATGGGCCCTCTCAGCTTCAACATTATCCCTTTCCCTCCTGTGAAAAGTGGAAAACATGAATGCATAAACAATTCACGCATCAAAGTTCTCTTAGTCTTGGATTCTACCATACTATTCAAGAAGAAGGTCAAAATAAATGGCAAAGGTCATTAGGTCAACAACAAATTACAAACCAATTCAAGGCATCAATTCATTTATGACCCCGTTCCTTTGAAGTTTATCAATGAAATAACAAATAGCCACCATGAAATATGAAACCTGGCATAGATAATCAATTACATCTGAAACATGGACGCCTTTTCTTGGATACCTCTTCTTATCATGTCAGAATAACTCCAACTATTGGAAAGTGGAAACTAGTGGAAAATGTTTCAAGGAACGAAGCACTGACCTGAAATTTGCTAATTCCATGTTTTGTTCTCTGAGAAGATCCTCCTTAGCCCATGCCTGTCAAAAGCGAAAGTTGAGGACTTGAGGTACCTAAATGCTAAACACCTTGTCGTTCTCAGAAAAGGGCCAAACTACGGAACAAGTAGGGTACTTATAAACTAACCGCCTCGTTGTCCAATCTAATAGCATGCAGCTCTCTTTCCTTGTCCTCCATCTTGCTCCCCAGCTCCATCATTCTTTGCTCTCTCTCATCAAGTTGTTCCTGTCAAAAAACATCACATATAGAAGACACCCGGGAAATGTTTAGAAAACTACTATTGATATAACTTTGCACTGGTTGTTTTCTCTTTAGCCATTTTGGTTTTTTTTTTAAATTCCTAACATTCATTCATTCCTTAACTCCCGTAAAGGTATCAAAGTGGTTTTCTGAACTAGCTTTTCCCTCGTATTGAGCTCGTGTAACATAATTTAAAATACGATTCTGTACTCTCAGCCTGATACCCTTTCCCTCTCACAATTATCAAGTGTCACCAATATTCTTGCAATACCTGAAGCTCTGCGATAACCTCAGCTTGCTCTTTGATTTGGGAGTCAAAGCTGTTCTTCATTTCCACAATCGCTGAGGTTGCTATCATATGAGCCCTTAGCTGAATCTCCATATTCTGCAACTCTTCCCTCCTTTTGGCCAAATTCTGAAGCTTCTGCTCAGATTCAACATCTAGGCCTCCATTTCCATCCATTTGTATCGAACAGAAATTAATTGCATCACGCAGTTCCTGTCCCTGCTGGACCATAAGGTCCATAACCACAACACAAAAATCATGGTTACTTTACGAAACCATAAGCAAAGCTCACCAGTGCAGTTATAAACAAAGGGAAATGAAGAGGGAAAAAAAAGGACCGGCAAAATTAGGAAGTGTACGAATCAAATACAAAATAAACACAACACACGCATGGATTGTATAGTTCGCTAATGAGAATGCCTTAATTTAAACCAATCAAAATCCTCTGACAACAACAAATAAAATGCAGATCATACACTAAACCCTAAAAACGTCAAGAGGACGTAATTGAACACAGCGACAAGTAATGCAACACGAGGAAGTACAAAAAAGAGGGCAGAGATCAGAAGTACCTCATCTCCAGCGCTTCGGGCGGAGTGTTCAGAGACAACACGCCACTCCTTCCGGGCCGTTGAAGCCTGGGAAGACGGCATCGGAAGTGAAGCACCGCGCGCAGCCCCAGCTGCATCCTCCATTGAGGCGTTGGAGGGAGGAAAAGGGAGCCTATATCAGGGAATTCTCCAACTTCGCTGCCAGTTTGTTGAGGAAACTACAACGAGATTGGTGAAATTTTCAGAAAATAAACCCTAGAAATCGGAGTGCTCCGGGAAGACGAAGATTGGATGAATGCAGGTGAGACAACGAGAAATAGAGGTGGATGGATGGAGGAGGCGACGGAGGGAGATTGGAGGGGTTTTGGGGTTTGACGAAGGCGAGGGAGGGAGAGGAACCGATGATGGGGAGAGGAGAGAGATGAATTTTGGGGGTGGACTGAAACTGAAGAACTTTGGGCATCTCGGTGGACTCCCGCCATTATATATGGTAAAAACCCTTGCCCCTTTTTCCTTTGTTGTGTGGCCAACAAGTTGGGAGATTACACTTGACCACTTGGGTTCTGACCAAAAAAACACTTGGCAACTTGGGTTTGATCTTTTTTATTATTATTATTATGACGAGGAAATCACTATTTGGTGGCAAATCCCGAGTGCATCAAATATAATATAATATAATATATATATATAATTTAAAAGATTTGGCATAAAAGATTTGAACTGAATCTCGAAATGGCTTAAAATTATGTTCGAAAGAGCTTGTATTAAATCCTGATATGGCTTGATCGGTTCGTTTTAATCAGTCATTTGAGGTGTGGTTTGCTCGAGTGACATACAGCTCTTCTTTGATGTGTTTAAGTGTTCTTTTTCTTCGTTGGGGTTCTGACAGTTCGAGTCGGAATTCGTTGGGGTCGATGTGTATGAGATGACTCCGTGATTGGGAATGGACTCCCTGAAGGTTCCTCTTCAGGGCCTACACAAATTCCTCATTATAGCCTACCAGCGGTTATGTTTGAAGACAGTGTTTGGCTTCGTCCGTAGTCTATTGTAGGGTGCGCTTCCGTTTGCTCTATGCACGTTTTATGCTTTCGATTGTATGTTTGACGATCTTCCATCTGCCGATTTATACCATCGAGCTTCATGTATATCTGATCTTAAATTCTTACTTCATAAAAAAAACTTGGACATGTTACCCAACCGGTAAAAGTCACGCATCAGGTAAACCAGTTTACCCAAAGAAAGGGACAGAGGCATGAATTGAACTCAGGACCTCATAACCCCTTACTTCACATCACTAGGTTACCCCATCAAGGGCGTTTGATCTCTTAGTTCTACCAACTAACACTACATTTTATATTGTACAATTTATATAGTTTTGTTTTCCAATCTCTAATCTCTCACTGTATTTTTCTCTGATGACATTTTCGTTATGCGAATATCAAACCAAACGATTAGTTTTATCAAACAAATGAACAGTTACAAATTTATCCAATGCTTATAGTATATTAGTTTGGCTTTTCTAACTCCACATGCTCGACGTCAATTATTTTATTTTTGTGAGTGTTATTTATTCATATTCAACTCATTTATAAATGAGTTATGGCTAAATTTTTATTTAAATTAAAAATTGTACTCACATTCGACTTGTTTGATAAATAATCAAACTCAAGCTAAACCCGCACATGTGTCAACTTCGAACTCAACTCGTAGAATAATCCCACATGTTTATCTATTAAATAGCAACTTGTTATAAAATTGGAAAATTTCACAAAAATTGAGTTCAGAGTATAGCTAAGCCTTAACTAGAATCAATGTTCATTCTTTGCTTGCTATCATGTGAATGAGTTTGAACTAAGCTTGAGCTATTCGACTCATAACTCACTAAACTTTTGTAGTGTTTGACTTGGTTTCACTTTTGTTGCCTCTATTTACCAATCCAAGTGATGGGTTCACTGGATGTGTTATTGGATCACCCCTCTTGCTGCACCCTTAATGGACAATGGTCCACTTGTCATTTTGCAACATTTCGATTTACCTATTAATAGACCTGAGCATGGGCCGGGCCGGGCGGGCTTGGCCCGGGCCTTGGCTAAATTTTCAGCCCATTCCACTGGGTCGGGCTTGGGCTAGGCCCTGTTTTTGGGCCAAGTGCCTTGTCCAAGCCCGCCCTTATTGTCGGGCCGGGTCGCCCAGCGGGCCTAGCACCTCATATTCGTTTTTCATCCGTAATCGAACTAATTTTTTTTTAAAAAAATAGACAAATCACAACATTATATCAATACTTTCAAATATGATGCAAATCTGGACAACATACACATTGATAAAACATTATATAGTTTGTACTATATAATAATTAATACAGTATATACACTAGCTAGTACACTGTTATCACTTCCTATCACTATGTATACACTAGCTAGTACACTGTTGTGTACATGTACACCATAATATATATGTATATAATATTGTATACGTAGATGTACACAGTACACATTACACTATATATATAATATTGTATACGGACACTATATATAACGGGATCGGGACGGAATTTGCGGGATTTGTTTATGATTGAGAATAGCTAGCACTTAGCAGTAGTATGAAACCCGTTATATAGTTATAAATTATGGAAATTATGTATATGTTTTATTATGTTAATAATATATATAATATTACATATAACTTATATAATTATAATTATATACATAATATTAATATAAAACCGGGCCGAGCCTGTTGGCCCGCTTGGGCTTCACCCTCTGCCCAAGCCCGGCCCGCTGGGCCTACCGGGCCGGGCCCATCGGCCCGCTTGGGCCAACTACTCTGTCCAAGCCCGCACATTTTCCCGGACGGGTTGGCCCATGTTTGCTCAGATCTACCTATTAATGAAAAATTTGACGTGTAATTTTATTGAAGGTCACAAGCCGATGAACGTTTTTTTGTTGTAAGGTGGATTTTTCACTAACCAATTACATCTATTGGGCAATTTGGTATAAATATCGAGTTAACTTGTAGTTCCTCTGAAACTCCGGGTGGTTTTGTGTAAATAACACTAAAACAGCGATCGAATCAAGAAGTAGTGATGGGCTGGACCGGTATACAAACCTAAGCCCACAAAGGCCCAATAGTTTGTTAACACAAAACGACGCCGTTGCAGAATAAGGCACGTAAAAACCCTAAAAGCCAGCAGCCCCCCTTATTAACTCTGGTTTCGCTCTCCTCCTTCCTCCCCTCATCTTGCAGCTTCGCACCGCCGTCGGCATCGCCCCTCTCTCCCTGTTAAGCTCCAAAGATGGTTAGCAATGGCGACCTCTCTCTCTCTCATCCTCGAGCTTCTCCTTCCTATGTGTAATCTCACACCTTTTCTGTGTTTTTTGTTTTACAGGCTCCCAAGAAGGATAAGGCTCCCCCTCCCTCCTCGAAGCCCGCTAAGTCCGGCGGAGGCAAGCAGAAGAAGAAGGCCAGTAGATTTACCCCTATCGCGCCTAATTTGTGGAGAGTTTGGGGTTTCCGTTGAATTTCGATGTAGTCGTCTGTGTATTTATTTGGTATATTTGGTTGTGCAGAAGTGGAGCAAGGGAAAGCAAAAGGAGAAGGTGAACAACATGGTGGTGCTGGATCAGGCTACCTATGACAAGATCCTTGTTGAAGCTGCCAAGTACAAGCTCACCACTCCTTCCGTTCTTTCTGACCGTATGAGGGTAACGATCTCTTCCCGTCTTATCTTTTCTATGGTTCATTTATCCGAATCATCTTTCAAATTCCCCTTAGATCTTGAATGTTATGACTTTTGTTTGGATTATTTAGGGTTTATTACTGAATTACTTTGAGCTCCATTAGGGGTTAGGGTTATGAAAGTATTGGGATAGGAAAAATTGGCATTTCAGTTTGGCTTTTGGACTCAAATCAGCAGTGACACACGCTCTTCATGAATCATCAAATCTTTTCAGACTTGATGAATTTTGAACTGATCTGTCTGAACTCATGTTTAATTCTGTCCTTCTATTTTTTCATGTGCTTAGTGTGAATGCGAGTTTTTTACTGGAAAAAAATAGTTTTGGTAAGAGTCTAGATTTTTCAAGATCCATTACCCCATCAGGTTCAGTTGTATCTAAGTTTTTCTTATTGTTTGGAAACTGGGTTTTTAAGTGTAAACTACGTGGTTCCATTTAACATATCCATGGTTCTAAGCAGTGCACATATATAAGTTTGTGTTGAAGTAAAGTCTCAACTTTTCACATATACAAGATTATGTTGGATATGGTTGGTTTTTGGATTCTGTATATCCCATGTATTCACGTCGAATATTTATTAAAAATTTTCCACAGAAGGCATTAGTTTGATTATACACTGTTAGAGAGATTGTTTTCATCAGTCAAATTGGCAGGATCTTGCATTGTGATCACATGGTTTATCATATTAGAGGTATTTTTCGTTCTGAATTATTACCATGACGGATGTTGCAGGTGAATGGATCAGTCGCAAGGAGAATGATCAAGGAACTGCTGGAAAAGGGTCTCATTAGGATGGTATCGCACCACTCAAGCCAGCAGATCTACACCAGGGCGACCAACACAACCTAAGCTCTGTATTTTGGTTTGGAGTTTCTAAATGTTTTCGGTTTCTCATGATCTTGAAGTTTTGACTGCCATTGATGGGCTCTCGTTCTAGCTCTCTTTTAGTTTCTGTATGGTGAATACAACACTCAGATTCTACTTGTTGGAACTTTAATCCTTTCCCCTTTTATTGCCTTCTTGATCTCTGTTGCCTTACCTTTTCCTTTTGCATTGGCCACTTGATTCTTATCAAATTTTATGGTGGTTGATTTGTTTACTCAACCCTGAAGAAAAAAATGAAGCCACAATAGGATCTTGAAAGGATCTAATTCACCATTTGATTTTAGCTGATTGTACAGGGGAGATGGTTCAAGTTACCATCTCTCACTAGTTTGGAGTTTGGATTGTGCAATTTCAACATTTTTTTTTTTTTTGCCGAAACTCAATCAACGTTTAATTGAATGAGTTTAAAGGGTGAGCTGCTGGATTTGATCCGAAAGGTTGATAATGTTTCTAGTTTGATATTTGCACGGTGAGTTCTTCGAATGGGCATGACCATAACTTTTGTTTTTCGAGCCTATCTTTCGATTGTGGTTTAAGGGTGTATATAGTCGTCACAAAATTTTAATACTATTGATTACTTGTAACCTTGTGACTAGTGATTACTTGTAAAATGCTCCTATTTTTATCCCTCCACATAAAAATAATTTTATGTTTTTTACCCTTAAAAAACTTCATTTTATGAATTTAATACAATAAATTGATCAATGCTTCATGTAATCCTTAAATCAATCAATGCTTCATGTATATTCGTTTTTTTTTAATGTAAGGAAAGAATTAGGAAACAACTATTGCTAACGAAAATAGCTCCATCCTTAAGGACGAGACCCTGAAGAACCGGATCATTCAACAACACTTCGTCGACAGGGATGATGTATGTCAAGTGCGCGACCCTATTAACAACAATATTACATTTCCTGAAAACATGACGAATAGAAACAGAATTAAAACAAGAAACTAGGAACGTAGTGTCGGATTGTATGAGCTCAATATTCCAAGGACAACTCCAATCTCCCAGAAGGGAGTTAACAACCTGCAAGTTATCACCCTCAATCAAGAAATTTTGGATACCCAATTCCTTTGCCCGAAGGACCCCGGAATGCCCAAGAGTAAGGGCTTCTGCGAAGACGGAGGTGGTGTTATTACAACAGCCGTTGCCAGCAAAAACAACCATCAAGTTCATTGATTTAAATTTCATTTGATATAATATCTAAAATTCATTTAAAAATAAAAGAGTTTGAAAGTTCATTTTTTTTAAAAAAAAATTCACATGTTTGAGCTTGCATTTCTTCAACCTTTTTTTTGGTAGGAAAAATTAGTAAATTGGCTCAGGTAGGTCTTAAGCTTAACCTCTCATCTTGCGTCCAAAAATAAAACTTTAATGAATCTATTCATATGGCATCTATTATTCATCAAGTTCATTGATTTAAATTTCATTTGATATATTAATATCTAAAATTCATTTAAAAAAATAAAAGAGTTTGAAAGTTCATTTTTTTTTTAAAAAAAAAATTTTCACATGTTTGAGCTTGCATTTCTTCAACCTTTTTTTTGTGGGAAAAATTAGTAAATTGGCTCATGTAAGTCATAAGCTTAACCTCTCATCTTGCGTCCAAAAACAAAACTTTAATGAGTCTACGCCTTCTTTTAAAAAAACACACATGTAGATTATGAGTCTACGCTTTCTTTTAAAAAACCACACATGTAGAGATACCGCTAGCACACTCATAGATAGACATTTTACTACTTTAAGTTGTGAAGTTAAGCAAGAAACTCCTCCCTTTGGTCAAATACAAGTCATAATGTTTTAATCACTTTCATTAAACAAAGTGAATAAGCCCTTAAATAGAGAAAAAACCTGCACTAAACTACTAAAAATGAATGAGACATTACCCCCTTTAGAAAATTCCAATTAGATTAATCAATAAGTACTCTAAACTAAAAGTCTAAAATTGATAGTGCTAATGCCATTTTGGTGATGCCTCCTGTCCTATGACATTGGTTCTACTTGACTTATACATGTGGTTAACTTATTTGATACAAATTATTTTTCTTCTTCACATCAACGACGGTTGCATATATTTTTTTAATCTCTTATCTTGCGTTTGCGTTTAGAAAATAAACTGTTATTACTTTTAAAACCATACACTTTGTTACTTTCTTTAGTCTCACACCACCTTCTTTTTTCCTAAACAATGTATCAAGATATCTCGCCTTGGTTTGTAACAAGCGGTTTATGAGAAACTAGTACTACATTACCCCTAGATAGGGAACAAAACGACATGTCAAGGGAGGTCGTTCAATCATTTCGGGGGCCTGTGTAATTTATAAAATCAGGCCATCCTAAATTACAACAATTAAAATTTGAACTTAAATGGTTTAACAAATAGAGTAGAATTAAACTTCTTTGTGAAATAAAATTCTGAGGCTCTGTGTGATCGAACCTAATGGAACCCAGTTTATATGACCCTGTATTAAGGGTACTGGATCTTTGAAACTCAGTTTACACAAGACGTTTTTTTTTTAATAATTAATTTACAAAAAAATGCCAGCTATAATCTCTACATGGGGAGAGTTCCTCGTGAGGGTGTGAGGAATGTAACAAACCGGCAAAGCTTACACATGAATCATCCCTACTTTGGCCTTTGCTTTCCATGTATAAATTCGGTTGCCTCTTTCCTTATAACTCATACCCCATTGTCACTCCTCTACAAGAGAGGAAACACTCAAATAGAGAGAAAAATAAGGGGAAAAAAAATCCCAAGTGAGATCACCTACATTGGTATTTTAGAGTTTGATACTTTTACACATTTCCTAATTTGTATGTTCGGGATGTTCGTGTTCTGGTTTGAACTAAGAAATCGATTGGAGTTGGCAAATTGAAGGCATTCGTCCAATTTTCGGTTTTTACTTTGTCTATAAATTGAATTTGTTTCGCAAAATGTTGTACTTATATGACAATTTGGTTTAACCAAGTGCTTCATCTGTAGTTGTACCTGGTTTGCGAGGATGGAATCTTTGTCAGCTACTGCTACAATGAGAGTTCATACCCATGTCACAAGAGCTTGCAGATTCTGGGGAGATAGTGTTCAAGGATATCTAGTCAACAACAAATGTGCCCTACTCAACCATCTTCCAAAAGGCTTGAAGATTGAGAAATGTATCGCCAAAAAGATTCAGCCTGGTTTTGCTATCAATGCCTTGACATCAGATGATCCAGTTGAAGCTGATTTTGCGGTAAGATTTATTTTTCTTATTGTATGTATACATTATAGATTGTTGTAGTTTTCGTATGTTATAACTAAGGTATTCATATTTTGATTCGAACCTGAAAACCGACACAACTCAACCCTAATTTATTAAACGAAAAATCGGGTTGAATATCCGGTATGATTTTTAGCTTTCATTATATATGAAATTTTGCTTCTAGTTAAAACTAGTTTGATAAGGTTTAATTTATTTTTTTATGACAACTTTCTGTTTACCCAAAATAATAATAAAATAAAAAAATCGATTCCTCACCTTTTCTTTCTAGTTCTTGTTAGAACCAAAGCTATTCCACACACCAAGTTTCTGTTTCTATTTCTATTTTCCCGAATAAATAATTAAATTTCCGGTTTGATTCTAGTTCAACCACATAAAATCATATACATCTCCGGCTAGAACCAAAATTATTCCAATACAAATTTCAATCTCTATTTTCCCTAATTTTCTTTCTGGTTTGGGATCGGTTTAAAGTGTTCACTTCTATCTATAGCCAAATCTCCGTCTCAAAATATAAATTATTTAATCTTTTTTGTCATATTTTAAAAAAAAACTAAACTCTATAAAATACCAGTTTTTTTATTATTATTATTTTAAAAAGAATTCCATATTTATAAGTATGAATATATTCAAAAAATATTTATAAAAAATTAGTATTTTATAAAAAATTTAACTTGACAGTGCAGCCAAACACCACTGTGGGAACAAAGGACAGCTGACCCAAAGAAGGTGGTGTCAATCATATTGGGAGGAGGAGTTGGAGCTGAGCTCTTCCCTCTCACCACTCGAACCGCGACTCCTGCAGTAAGTTCAATAGAGCTGTCAAAACCTGACCCGAATCTGACCAGATTGATCAATCATGGCTCTCTTTTATGGTACTTGTTTCAGGTTCCAATTGGAGGGTGCTACAAGCTAGTTGATATTCCTATGAGCAACTCCATCAACAGCGGCATCAACAAGATCTTCATCTTGACCCAATTCAACTCGGCTTCCCTCAATCGCCACATCCACCGCACCTACTCGTCTAGCGACATTAACTTCGTCGATGGCTTCGTTGAGGTAACGCAACTCATTCGTGTCTTGTCTTCGCTTTCTCAATTCGAGGAATGACATGTGAATCAATGTCCTCAAAACACAGGTGTTAGCAGCTACACAGACTCAAGGGGAAGCTGGGATGGAGTGGTTCCAAGGAACTGCTGACGCTGTCCGGCAGTTCGTGTGGTTATTCGAGGTGAGGCGGTTTTGAACTCTCGGTCTAAATGATGCTATTGGTACTTCAATCTTCTATATCGAATCGTTTTTCATTGTAGGATGTTAGGAACAAAGATGTTGAGAACGTTGTCGTATTGTCCGGTGATCAGCTGTATCGAATGGATTACATGGACTTTGTGCAAGTAAGCAGTCAAGGTTTTGACGAATAACTTCCATTCATCCGTTTCGAAGTGGTGAATTACATTGTGTTTGTGTGTGTTCTGTAGCATCATATTGATACAAATGCTGACATAACGGTTTCGGGTGCACCTGTGGATGAGAGCCACGCTTCACAATACGGATTGATGAAGGTAGACGACGAGGGTCGAGTTGTTGAGTTCAGCGAAAAGCCAGAGGGGTGCCAACTGAAATCCATGGTGAGCTCATATCCAAGGCTTTGTTTTTTGTGTGGTTCATGTCTAATAAACTGAAGTCCATGGTTCTTGTTTTTTCAGGCCATAGACAGATTGGCTTCACTTCAACATCACGTCAAATCCGCAATCACCCATCCATGGCAAGAACTCACCACAAGGTTCGGGTCACTTCGAGAGTTTGCCACAGAAAAACCCTACATTGCGTCGATGGGAGTCTATGTCTTTAAGAAGGCGGCTTTGCTCGACCTTCTGAAGAGTCGTTACCCTACCGCTAATGACTTTGGGTCCGAGATCATCCCAGCTGCTGTGAAGGATCTTAATGTTCAGGTAAACCCGAGTTATGAATAAGACGTACTCAGTATGTTTGTGTTCTTTTCTTCGATTGCTTAGTGTCGCCTCGACAGGCGTACTTGTTCAACGACTACTGGGAAGACATTGGAACCCTTAGAGCTTTCTATGAGGCAAATTTGGCCCTTACCAAAGAGGTACAGACTACAGACTCTCATTACCAGAAATGCATTCATTTGAAGCTTCTTTAGACATGCTATGCTAGATTGATTGCACTTATGTTCTTTGTTGCAGAATCCGAATTTCGAATTCTATGACCCCAAAACGCCATTTTACACATCGCCCCGGTTCTTGCCACCGACGAAGATGGACAATTGCAAGGTACAACCATGTTCCTTGCTAAGAATCCTTGATCTCTTTAGAAATGCCAGTGTCCTAACAGTTTTGTTTTGGTGTGTCCTCTGAAGATTAAGGACGCGATAATCTCCCATGGTTGTTTTCTTAGAGAGTGCTTCATTCAGCGATCCATTGTCGGAGAACGATCAAGGTTGGACTATGGTGTAGAGCTTAAGGTAATCGCGATGAAGATAGACCCATTTAAAGCACAAGTCTTCGACATTGAACTAAGGAATTTGGACAACACTGAATTGGGTATTCTCGACATTTTGTAGGACACGCTGATGATGGGGGCAGATGATTACCAAACCGAGTCCGAGATAGCTACTCTCCTGGCTGAGGGAAAGGTGCCAATAGGGATTGGACGGAACACGAAAATTAGGTACTTATCAATAAATTACCTAGCAACGAAGACCGAAGCCATGCTTCCAAGCTCTTTAGCTTTAACGAGCTACCATTTTTCTTTCAGGAAGTGCATCATCGACAAGAATGCAAGGATTGGAAAAGATGTTATCATAAGAAACAAGAATGTATGATCTTCTCTACTTTTCATTTCAGTCATGGGAGATGATTCACATAATATGCTATCATTATCTAGAAAGCGATTTCATGTCTAATGGCTATAAAATGCTTACTTAGGGAGTTCAAGAGGCTGATAGGCCGAACGAAGGGTTCTATATAAGGTCAGGCATTGTCATTATAATGGAGAAGGCGACGATCCCAGATGGCACAGTCATTTGACTTTGAAGCAGGTTTCGAAGAGAACGACAAAGAAGAAAGTGGGTCATAGGTTCAAACTATGGGGTGCCTAGCAACTCGGTAGTTTGAACTCTATATTTAAGTAATGAATAAAGATGGTACGAGTGTAAGGAATTAAGGAAAGTACGTGTATGAATAAAGCCCTTGCAATGTGTTATAGTTGGTTCATAGTAAGAATAAAGGCTGTGCAATGTGTTCTTTCTACAGTTCTACTCTTTTTTCAAAGACAATACGACTATGCCCAAAAATGTGACCCGACCTAAGAACCTGAACAATCCCAAGAGCTTCAGGTTATGGTTGAGCATGGGTTCAATGGAGCCTATGCAACTCTTAAACAACCTAAAACTCTGTATGGCTCCAATTTAGGATCATCAAAACCCACCGAACTTGTAAGTTGATATTCAATACAGTATATAGAAACGTACCCAACACACGTGATGGAAATGAATGAAGCTTTCCTCATCTTCAATCTAACCCTTCAACACAGTTTCTGAACGTCAAATTCTGCAACAAAATTAGAGATGTCAAGCACCATGATCAAAGACAGATTATTTTAAAACTTAGCTCCATAAAAAAAAAAAACCATATGAATCCTATAACAAACATGGGCATTGATATGTTAGGTAAATAAATATATAAGCATTTTACCAAAATCATGAGTGGCAAGTTTACCTCAGAGTTTGACTTGCATAGTCAGCCTTAGGTAGAAGGCAAAAGTTGAGTAGTAGATTTGAACGATACAGGTTAATATTATCATAAAAAGGCGTCTAGGAATTCGCTTATCGTCGTATATTTTATGTGGGGATAAAGCTGTGTTCCTTCCACTCCACCCGATGACTCAATGTCGAAGTATGTGTGATCTCCCTTCACAAAAGCAGAATATATGTAGATAAACTCAAAGTTGCCTGGATACGGGGTCTCTGCATAAAAACCGAAAAAGGACCATTTGTCTCAGTGCTTACTACAAGCAAGAACACAGGGGAAGAAATGGATTATAACAAGTAAGAACAGAAAAGTCCAATGGTTTCCCTCACATTTAGTTTTTTTTTTTTTTTGATGAAACCTCACATTTAGATAAAACAATTACACAAAGAAATAAAATAGAAAATTCAAAATTATGTACCTTGACGTTTGACATAATTTCAGAATAACAGGCATGTATCTTGTCATTTGGAAAGTATTATTTACATGACCTAGTGTCAGTTTGTATTACTCAAGTGACATCCAATAACTTTTGTAGACTTTGTTATCATTTGAAACTATTTCACCTTCAATGAGTTCAATCCATGTAAGTTTTACTTAGTCAGCTGCCATTAAAAAGCTTTTGCTTCATTCCTACCTCTGAGATCTCTATACATTCATTTTCTGATTGGTAATCAGATATAAGACAGGACGAAAAAATAAACAGAAGTGAGAATAAGCTTAGTCTTCACTTTCAACAGGACAAGCAAGATTTTGAAGGAACAGAGAACAACTCCAAAACCAATGTTAACAAATGAATCCACACAAAGATCATCAAGGTTTATATTAAGGTCAATATAGTTGAAACACAAACCTCTTATTCTCCGAAGAATCGCTTCTTCTTGCATATATGTTTTCTCCAGCTCTTTCCCAATCTTATGCTCCCAAAGGTTGACAAGTTCATTCATGGAGTAAACATTTCCTGGTGGTCTCAAATACATGACCTTATTCAAGGTACGTGGATCATCCACAGCACTAACCGTGAAGGAAGCAACATCAATTTCCTTGACAAAGACCCCTGTAAATATAGGCATAAAGGAATAATGAATCACAAAGCTAACTTTTACTAGCCAAATTAGAGAGGGCCATTTAGTCTTCGACAACCTTTGACATTTCCATCACCAAATATGGTGAATTTGTCCTTTGGAGGTGCCTTTAGCCCTGGTTGAAGAAGTGATGGAAGAAAATAGCTCATGTAATAGTTGCAGCAGATATAAGTGTAAGGAATCCCTTCCGATTCCACAAGACGTCGAATTTCAATCCTTTTAGAATATATGCCATACTCTTTGTCCAGCTCAGATATTTGGGTTTTTTCAGGATCCATCCCAAACTCTGCTGGAAAGAATCTCTACATTGAAATTACAAGCATGAATGCATTATAATTTGGCATTACTGAAGATAAACCAAGGCTAAAAATGAATTGATTAATTTTGTTTGAATTGAACAGCGGTAAGGCCAAGAAGCAGATAAGTTCGTCTTTTCTAGGATTTCAAAAGAAAATACACTATATCTAGTCTGTATTATAATGACCAGCAACCTAATTTTATAAACCATGCCAATCACTTCATCTAATTTCAGCTGCATTTATCTGGATCTTGGGATTATTTATCCCCCCGAAACAAAATATACTTCCTTCACTGGTTTGAGATCTCATCTTTTAAATTGGAAAGTGTTACATCAAATAAGGTAAAGGCAACTAGACTGGGAAACAAGATTGTACTGGCACCGCTCAACACTTGTAATATTACGTCACCGTGCTCCTAAGATGCCTAAATCATAAAAATGAATTAAATACTCATTATGCAAGTATGCAATAACAAGCAATACAATCCTCGTCAACATGAATAGCTAAAAGGGTGCAAAAACAAAAAGGCATAAAAGTGTAGTAGCAGTCCAGTTAAATGGCAGGGTAGCCGGGAAAGAGGAAATTAACAAATGATGTTAGAATAGCAACACAAATCAAGAGGTTCAAAATCTTGGATGGATGCTTTTGAAAGGCTTAAATGAAAATTTTGAAAATGCACGCTAGAAAGCACATGGTTTCTCTCCCTCAAGAGTCCATTGCTAAGGAAAATTTGTGCAAAACAGTCCCAGATAATTCAAAGTGTCTGCAATCCATAGTTTCAATCATTCAATGACATATCCTAAACAATTACCCATGAAATTTCGTGACAGCATAAATTTCACCGGATATCTGAAATTCGATTAGGTGACCATGTAATCAAACAACCGACCTAAACTACCGAAAAACTATATGCATAATATTAACACACGTCCTCTTGCAGATTTATCATCACCATAGATAACTTTATAGACATAATTTGCAAAGCTGTAATCAATGGATAACATAACATGTTGTAAATCGTTTTTAAACAAAAAATTTCATGAAGTAAAATGCTACTGTATAACAGTTGAAAAAATAAGGGAAAATTTTCGAAAACCATCTGGAACTTATGGAGTTATGGTCCTTTTCACAAAGGACCCAAAAAACCACCCAACATTTTTAGTTGTTTCAACAAACCACATCAAACAAGGTTTCTTTTAGATTTATGCAATTAGGTTTTTCTATTTTGATATCCCTCCTGCTACTGCTATTTTGCTCACATTTTTGGATAGTTTAGGTCCCTTCCAAGTGAGAAATTTGATGACTTGATCCCTACATTAAACCATTTGTTTCGTATTTTTCTTATTTGGTGACTTTCACATGTTCAAGTGCAAATTTTGAAATGGTTGCATTACAGAAACAAAAACATTTCAGATTGGAGAATGAGAGTATGAGACAGACCTTGATGCAACCAGCTCGCTTCATAGCTCGAATGAGATGCGTCTGGAGAGGAACTTGCTTAGAGGCGACAGCACAAATCACCACATCCACTTGCTTCACAGCTTCAAACAGGCTCTCCTCATCCTCGAGCGAACCCTAATTCGCACCAAAATCCTCAACACAAAACGAAATGCAGCACAAATTCCACCAAATTGAAGACGGAAATTAAGCGAGAGAAATGAACCTTGAGAAGCACGGCGCCGAGATCGGAGATAGATTGGAGGAAGGAGGACTTGAGAGGGTCGGCGAAAGCGGAGTCTCTGACGAGAGCGAAGGTAGGGTGGCAGGATTCAAGGCTCGACATTGTTAGATGCTTCCCTAAGTTTCCGGTTGCTCCAACTATTAGTATTTTGCTCTTCGCCATTGCCGATGACCAGTGGCAGTCCTCAATCCTGATTGAGGGTTGAAGATGAGCTTAATTTATACCCACAAAATTTACTATTTACATCCAAAATACAAGTTTTTTTTTTTAAATAAACCCTAAGCCTCCTGAGTGATAGACTCATGATGTCATCCTTAAAACTAAACAAACAGCAATTGTCTAAATGGAAAGCTTCTACCCTCTCGGCTGAGGGGAGTAAAGTTCTAATTAAGGCTAACTTGAGCACTCAACCGCTTTTTCTCATGCAAGTTTTCTTGCTGCCTGCATCCATCTTACAGGAATTAGACAAAGTATACAAACAATTTTTCTGGAATAAGGGTCTACAATCCACTCCCTTGATCAGCTGTGATAAAATCTGTACGGACACCCAGAATGGTGGTCTTGGACTCTATAAAGCTGAAACTATGAATATAGCTCTACAGATGAAACTCCTTTGAAAAATTATCGCCGAACCAGACAACATTTGGATTAAAGTGGTATCCACGAAGTACCTTAAAGGTACCCCTCTGATGCAATACAATAAGACGGGCAACACGTCTTGGCAGTGGTCAAAACTCCTTTCTATTAAGCACTTATTTTAACCAGGTCTGCCCTGGGCTATTGGGGATGGTAAGTCGGTCAATTTTTGGACTGATAACTGGGCTTTCGACCCGCCAATTGAAAAGCTAGCACTTAATTTGATCGACGAAACAACCTTGGGTTGGACCGTCGGCCGATTCATCTCCAACGATAAACAATGGGATTTGAATAAACTTCAGTCAAATTTACAACACCTTCTGGATCCAACGATTGTGACCTACATCAAAAATATAAAATTGCCAACAAACATTTTCCCCGATCGACTTTATTGGGGGCCAAGTAAGGATGGTTGGTTTTCTACTAAGTCGGCTGCATCAATTGTGCCAAAATGCTCGGGAGATCCGAGTTTTGATTGTGACTGGATTTGGAACCTCGATGTTCCACAGAAAGTAAGACATTTTCTATGGAAGTTGGCTCGAGATGGTCTACCTACAACGGACAGATTACAACGTTCCCATGTATCAGTTCCCTCGGGTTGCTGTTATTGTGGTTGTATTAACGAATCAATCCAACATCTTTTTCTGGACTGCCTAACAACTAAACAACTATATCGTGATATTCACATTACAGTTCCTCAGTTCACTTGGGATTACAATAACAGAAAATACAACCGACTACTTAAAAACATTTACTCTTCTGTGGGTCGTAAGTCGATGGCGTGCTTAGCCCTCTCTTGGTGGGCTATCTGGTTTTTTAGGAACCAGTTGGTCTTCGGCCACCAAAGTGCGATTTCTGGTAAGGAAATTTACCTTTTTTTACCAAACAACGGTCCATACGTGGGCTGAATCAAAATCACTCCTCTGTAACGGAGAACAGGGGACCGGTGCTACTGCATCTGTTTCAAACCAACATTCTCGCACTATGGGACCTCGGTCTCCCTGTCGTGACTGTGCTGAACCATGGAAGAAACCACCACCTGGGTTCCTAAAATTAAACTTTGATGGGTCCTTCTATGAGTCTGGAGATGCTGCTTACGGGTTCGTGATCCGTGACTCGGATGGATCTGTACTGTCATTAGGAAATGGGATTTGCAATAACAGCTCCGTCCTTTATGCTGAGGCTTTGGGCCTCCGGATGGGAGTTCTCAAAGCAAAACAGCTTCAGCTAGACAATCTACTTATAGAGGGTGATTGTCTAGTGGTTGTAAAAGCTCTTTTGGGTGACTGGAATTGTCCCTGGAATATTGAGCTTCTACAATGTGATACGCTCTTATATCTCTCTTCTTTCTCTAATGTTGCTATTCGTCATATTTTCAGGGATTCAAATTCTGTGGCTGACATGATCGCTCGTCTGGCCTACAGTTGCCCTGCCGATGATAGCTGGGAGACCGATTCAGAACTGCGTGTTCTCGTCCGCCTGGATGCTCTAGGGAAGATGTCTGCTCGTCGGCGTCTCTCCTAATTATTATCCTGCTTCCAAAAAAAAAATAAAAAAAAATAGACGTGTGACTCAAGAGGGGCAAGGTATGTATATAGAAAAAAATAGCTGCGCCTCTTGAGTCACACATCTATGACTTAAGAGGCGTAGGGTTTATTTAAAAAAAACTTGAATTTTGGGTGTAAATAGTAAAATTTTCGGGCGTAACTAACAACCCCTATTTATAGCCTCCCCTTTCTTTCTGGAAATAAATTTTAAGATAAGGGAAAATTACACAAAACTACCCATTAAATAGCATACCTTTCATATAACCACCCGCTATATTTAAATTTATACAAAACCACCCACTAAATGCAACTTGTAAATGTAAACAATTCACCGCCCAAGGGTAAAAATATATGACAAAAAAGTCATTAAATTCATTAAATTTACTAATTTACTTGAGTCAAATTTCTTATCATTGGCATTGAATCATACATCTCCAAACAAATCCTCTTTGAAATCACTTTCATCTTCTCTTACTTTTTTATCGGTTATTTTGCTTGAATATCGCGACATGGACGTCGGCAAAAAAATCAAATTCATAGGCACCTAAAAATGGGGAAAAAATGTCACAAACTAAAGTGATGAACTTTCTTATATATGTAAGTTGTTTTAGGGCTTCTTCATCTTGATATCAAAATCAAAAGGGAAAACCAAATTCACAATCACCGATTTACAAAATAATGATTTCAATTTGTAAGGATCTTACTATGCCAGCTCGTCTTCTTCCTCCCAATTATTGTGGGATAGGGTATACGAGTTATTCAAAATCACGACATCTGACCGGTCATATAAGATTACTAGAGTGGACTCAAAAATTAAAGGAGATCTATGGGTGTCTCTCTCCTTCTCCTCTTTCAATAGAAATGTGTGCAACTGGGTTTAGTTTTTGACATTAATTTTCGAAACCAGATGAAGATGTGCAAAAAGATGGGTTTGGTGTTTTGTACTTCTGCTTCAATTTTGGAAATCATAAGATAGGTAGAATTTTGATTTTTTTTTTTCTCTTTAAAATTTTGTTAGGTCTGTAAAATTAATGTTTTTTTATATAAATATTGTATTTAAAATGCATAAAAATTTATAAAGTGGTATCGGTCATTACCATTATTAATGATGGAATATTCTTACATGGGTGGTGAATTGTTAATCTATTGCCTTTAGTGGGTAGTTTTGTATAATTTTAAATATACTGGGTGGTTATATGAAAAGTAGGCTATGGGTGGTTTTGTGTAATTTTCCCTTAAGATAAAGGGCGATTCCGTGTAAATAGACTAAAATTAGGGTGCTTATGTGCAATTAACCCTTTTATATTATCGCTCACATTCACATTTCACAGTCCATCCAAAGCTCACTACCAACATGCTCTGCTCCGTCCACCACCAACCCTCCGTCGCCCCGTTTCCCGGCGCCGCTGCCGCTCCTCTACCCCTCCTCCGCCTCTCCTCCGTCCACCCGAATCCCAGCCCCTTCACCCCATTCTCTATCTCCTCCCGCCAAACTCCTGAACCCCCTCCTCAAATTCGCCGTCGCCACAACTCCTCCTCGCCCTTCCTCCTTCGCCATCTACAAGACGCCGAGGACCAGATAAAGCTCCCCCCGAACGACGCCGTTTTAGCTGATGAAGAAAGGGCGGAGCTTCTCGAGCTCTCCCTCGTCCGGAACCGCGCGCCGCAGTTTCCCGGGTCGATTCACGCCCGGAAGCCCCACCAAAGCGACCCCTCCCTCCCTCCTCTCGCCGTCATCTTGAAGCCCGAGGAGGATGACGAGATGCTGATTAAGGCTGTTGAGATTAGGAGGAAGGTGACGCTCGAGATCTTCGTTGATCAGATGAGGCGAAAGGGGAAGTTTGGGATCACTTACGCTACCAATTTGGCTTCTGAGTTGGCCGGATTCCTTGATTTGGTGATGATTGAGGCTGCCGCCATGAAGAAAATGCCTGAATTTGCGGAGACTTCGTTTAATTTTAGAGCTCGCAGGTTCATTGAAGAGTCTAAGGTGGTGCCTCTTGTAAGGTGCGTTTTTTATTTCTCTGAAATTTCTCTTCTTTTAGGGGAAGATTAGAGAAATTCCTCCATTTAGGTGTTAAATTAGGTTTCTTTATTGGAAACGACATCTGAAATTTAGATCAAAGGAAGAAGCTATCTTATGTCAGAGTGGTTGGACAATGTGATTGATATTTCAGTGTATGATTGATATTTCTGCATCTTGATGGAGTTGAGAGTTCAATAACTAGATGATCTGCAGGTGGTTCAAACATAATTCGTTGTCGTACTATCAGATAGGAAGATTGATATGCATGTCAAGGGGGAAACTAGACTCTCTATGGTCTCTTGCTGAGTGGTTGAAGTCGATTCATGTGAAGGAGAGGTCTATCGGGGTTGTGCTCACACGAGTAGGGGAGACGATTCTATGGCGTAGGCAGGAAGAATTGGATGAGGTCGTCGGGTACCTGGTGAGCTGTGGTATCAGGATGGATTGGATGGGTTACATTGTAGGCAGATGTCCTGAGCTGTTGGCATTCAGCATGGAGGAAGTTACAACTCGTGTCGGGTTTTTTATGGACATGGGTATGAATGAGAATGATTTTGGCACCATGGTTTTCGACTGTCCCAAAGTGCTGGGCTTTTTCAGTTTAGAGGAAATGAAGGAGAAGGTATGGCGCTTCTTATGTTACTTTTTACTACCTGAATAGCTTACGAAATTACTCAGTAAAACCATGTTTGAACGATATGTGTAGTAATCAGACATGAGCAAAGTCACAAATTGTTCATCTAAAAATAACCGAGTAGTACATTTAGAGAGCAGGAAATGAAGCAAAAACATAGACTGAGTAAAAGCAGTTGCTGGAATACGTAACGTAATTGTAAAAGGACTGCTATCTCCTTTAAATCGATGAATTAAGAAAAGATCAGGAAAACCACAATGTAGTTGCTTATTTGTGCTAATTTTCGCCTGTTGTCCAGGTGAAATTAAGCCATATTAATTTAGGGTAGTATAAGGATGAGCTTCCATAACAGAAGAAAAAATTGAAGCTCTACTTGCACAATAGTTCTTTTCTGGAGGCTAGCCAATTTTTTTCTCGCTAGATGATCTCATTAGAGTAATTGCACATCCCTACCTTCTTCTGTTTCAAAGTGTGATTTGCCACTCTTGAATCCAGGTAGACTACCTGAAAGAGTTTGGGCTTGGCAGTGAAGATGTTGGTAGACTTTTGGCATTTAAACCTCAACTGATGGTGTGTAGTATCGAAGAAAAGTGGAAACCTCTCATCAAGTACTTCTACTATCTTGGCATTGACAGAGAAGGTTTGAAGAGAATGCTCATCATCAAACCAATGGTGTTCTGTGTCGATTTGGAAACCACCATTGTGCCAAAGGTAAGCACATTTTTGCATCAAGTGTGCAACAAAGACAGAATCTCTTGATGTCTCTTTTTATGCAAAAAAATAAAAGAATTGTTATTCTGTAGATCATAACGATGACAGAGTTTTGTGTTTGGTGTGTAGGTACGGTTTTTACAAGATATAGGCATAAAGAATGACATGATTGGTCGCATGCTTGTCAAGTTCCCTCCATTGTTGACATACAGCCTCTACAAGAAAATCCGTCCAGTGGTTAGTTCACTATGACCCTTTTTCCTTCTTTCTTTGCTACAGGCATGAATGAGTTATGCGAAAACTTCCAAGGCGTTAATATGACTTTAATATGATTTCATCTTGCATCTTCATGCTAGATGTTTTTGTTTGCTGGGAAAAAAGAAACTTCTATAAATTAACCTACCTTTTATGCAGGTCGTGTTCTTATTGACGAAAGCTGGAGTAACAGAGAAAAATATAGCGAAGGTGATATCATTGGCACCTGAGCTACTGGGGTGCAGCATAGCACGGAAGCTTGATGGCCATGTCAAGTATTTTCTATCGCTTGGCATTACCCTTCGACAATTGGGAGAGATGATTGCTGATTTCCCCATGCTTCTAAGATATAACGTTGACCTCCTCCGTCCCAAGTACCGTTACTTGCGAAGAATCATGGTTCGCCCGCTTCAAGATCTGATTGAGTTTCCAAGGTAATTAGCAGCATTCAACTTTGCGTACGATGGTGAACCAATTTGCAAATTATCTTGTTTTTTTCTTCTATATTTTTCTGTTATGGAACTAAGGCGATATAGTTTGTGCCGCCAGATTTTTCAGCTACTCGCTTGAAGGGCGAATAGCTCCGAGACATAAGGTGATGGTGGAGAACCGGGTCAATTTCAAGCTCCGCTACATGCTGACATGGAGCGACGAGGAGTTCATGCAGAGGGTTCAGGATGCTGTTCAACGGCGTCAGAGATTCGAAGATGGCATGATTTCCAAATTCGCCAACGAACAAGTTGACACTGAAAGTGAAACTGAAGATGTCCTTGTAGATTACGAGACCGGTGAAGTTGTAGAGGATGTCTTACAATCTGGGATTGGCGAAACAGAAGATGTCTTTAATTCTGACACCGACGAAGGTGAAGATGACAGCGAAGACGCCTATTCGGATCCTCAGGGCTCGGAAAGTTCGCTTATTGGTAAAGCTCGATTTAGCTCCATGAACAATGATGATCATAATCGCACATTGTCGTATTCGTGACAAAATTGAGAAACCTAACACAGTCAATGTTCATAGCAATGTAAATTATACAGAGAAAATTCGCTATCGAATTCGATAAGTTCCCGAAGAGTGTAGTCCAATCACCCCAATCTGATCCATGGTGTCCAATCCAATCCAGACTGTTTGAAAGGTGTGATCTTTATCTTTGAGACTTGCACATTGAAATGTGCCAAGATGTTACAAAATTGAAACTATTTTATAATGTGTTTAAAATTACTTATCAAATGATCATATGTTGCAACAATCAAATACTTCCAGAAGATACAAATTGATAGACAGATTACGAGCAACAGTTTATTTTTCCTTCCCAAAGGCGCAACTTTTCGGTATTGTACATAGCTCGTTTGCAACCAAAACCCCTAAATCATAAACACCTAGGGAAATCAGTCTGACCCACTCGCCCACCACCCATGGCCCTCCTCACGTTGGACGCAAACATCTTCGGTTCGTCTTTCAACACTTTTGCTGCCTCGTGGTTGAGAGGATCTTCGTGGTTCGGTTGCTGCAAACACAGGGAAGCAAGAACTGAATAAAATGAGGCGGAAAAAAGCAAATTGATTGCATCAATTTTTGCAGTTACCAAGTTTTTGGTACCAAGATGAGAGTCGGGAAGGGAAATGTAATACCGTGAAGAGATGAAACAGCCCGTAGATGATCGTGTTGATGTTGAGAACGGGCTTCCAGTCTTCTCTCAAAATGTTGAGGCAGACGTTCCCTTCCAAATCAATGTTAGGATGGTAGACCTGTCGATTTGATCCAGTACAGAATTAACCGACTAAATATGTACATAAAACTCTTTCTAAAGAAGATACTGATTTGTTAAGAAAGGGTTTTTCATTACCTTTGTCTTGCATTTCACTTTCGGTGGCTCGTGTGGGTAGACTGTGGGAACGGAGATAGAG
Source organism: Persicaria maculosa (assembly GCA_963922045.1). Lineage (NCBI taxonomy): Eukaryota > Viridiplantae > Streptophyta > Magnoliopsida > Caryophyllales > Polygonaceae > Persicaria > Persicaria maculosa. The sequence continues at coordinate 55,680,199 of OY998268.1, forward strand.
AACAAAAATTTGCCACCTCTACAACATTAGACAATATATAAACTGTCAGCATTTCAGTCATCAAACACATTAAAGGGCTCACAGAATGCACAATCAGGTGATGAATCAATGTAATATTTACAGGTAGTATCCTTCATCGGGGCAGATTTTGACTTCAAAGTTCATTAGATCATCCTTGCCATTGGGGAAAGAAATGACGCAAGATTTCGGCAGGTTTAGTTCACTCATATCTACAAGATCAGAACAAAAAAATGTCAAGTAAATAGAAAGACATCATACCTTGAAGCCAGAATTCATCCAGAAGTTTAAGAATAAAATATAATTAATCAGATTCTACAATGATGGGAAACATAAGGTTGTCAAGATGTATCATTTAGGTTAAAACAAAAGGAATGGTTTCAAGACTGAAAATCATTTTCGATGATTTTTTCCCATGCAAGATCCCGCTTCATCAAAGAGTCCAAACTCCAAAGCCATAACCAATAAGCATGAAGAAATTTTATGAGGTGGTGTTTTAAGAAGCGATTAACAAACCTTTGTGAAGACGCAATTCTCCAGCAGTCTGCTTATTTACGGGTGTCTTCCCATTGTTATTCTCTGCAAGTTCCTTCTGCCTCTCCTTCACTTTAAATAGCCTGATCATCTTCTCTCTGTAGCTCCATAAACCAAGAGAAAAAAGAAGCCGAATCTCGCATTAGTATACTAGAAAATTAAATTTCAGCAGCATATAACGCAGCAGAAAATCCTAATTGAATAGCAGAAGCAAGTGATCAATGACAAAAGTGATATCACTACCAAATGTTCAGCAAGCTTAATAATTCTAGCTGCCAATTGACAAAGAACATCACCACGGGGAATAATCACGAAAGAGTAAATCACGGAAATATTACAGAAAACCGACGTGATTTATCCACTGTCACGGCAATATGTACAACTCAAAACCACATCCAAAGCTAAAACCATCCAAGGATAGCTGATTGACCATTGACCAATACCAACAAAGTACCAATTCAAACTTCAAATACATGTTAAACTCGATTTAATTAGCTTTATGCATAACAGTTGCTTTCATTATCTTTGATAGGTCTGAAAGCGAAGCAAAGATAAATTCAGTTCTGAAGGGGCAATTGGGGACCGAATTGATCCACCGACGCTATAAATTGAACCCCCCACCCATTGGCAGGAGGATAATAGAAACCATCAAGATCAAATAACACAACAAGAATCACCAAAAGAGAGGTATAACCATGAAACCGTGCAAGATAACGGGGAATCGAAATCGCTCGATTCACAGGAATTCGGAAAACGCATTCAATACAACTCCCAATTTCTGAGCAAAATCCCAACAGAAATCATCAAAAGATACAAGACTTTACAACCAAAACCCTAGTTAGCTTACGAACTTGTATAATTTATCCGCGACCGACAAGGGACGATCATGCATGCATCAATCAAACCCCAAAAAATCAAACATAAAAAAAAAAAACAAGAAATCTCAAACCAAAGAAAACCCTGAAATAGCGAAATATGAACAAGCCGGAACCAACCAGATCAACCAATGCCCTTAATCAAGATGCGAACTTGAAGATCAGAAACAAAAAAGGGTATCGCGATTTACCTGCAGCTAGCGGAGATTGGAAAGCAGCGGAATTGGAAAGAGGGGAGACGGGGGAGGAGGGAGAGAGAAGCTACGATGAGTCAGCGACGTTGTTTAAGCAGAAAAGGGATTATATTTTAATATTTTATAGTAAATCAAAATTTTTAATACGTAGTACATCTCTTTAAAAATAAAAATCATTTGACTTTTCAGCATGTTTTTAAGGAGGTAAAAACTATAAATAGAATATTATTTTTTTAATGAATTTATTTTTATAAGTTTATACTTAGAACTATCAAATATTAAATTATTGAAAAATTGATTAAAAAAATAATATTTTATATTTTTTTACATTCTCAAAAAACGTGCAGAAAAAGACAAATGACATTTATTTTGAAATATAAGGAGTAACAATTTTTTTTCTCAACTCTTATACTTATTAGGTTAGATTTGTTAAATAGATTTTAGTTTATTTTGAAATAAATATAAAGATATTCTATCTAAAATAATGCCTAAAATCCTGTAAAGAAGTATCTAACAAAAAGGAAATTGCCACTTATTCCAATAAAAAAAGGTCTTTCTATCTAATAAGAATCAATTCGGAAAAGATTTCATACTAAAAATAAGTGTACCATAAGAATCTAATTTAAAATTTGACTAAAATAATTAAATTAAGGAAATATTTTTTTAAAAAGATGAATTTTTTTTATTAGGAAAGAATTCGGGCGAGCGAGCTCTACCCGACAGCATCCTTTCGGATGAGGTTAAGAAGACTGAAATTATTATAAATATCGACACCCCAGGCAGAGTGGCAAAGGTGTGCAACCTTATCTGCCACTCTATTGCCTAATTGGGGAACATGAAATAAGAAGACTTCTTTCAAAGTCGATAGTAAGAGTGCGACATCTGACAAGATCAACTCAATTTCATAGGGACATTTCGTTTTTTTGTTCAAGTGGTTTATGACTATACTGGAATCACCTTCAATATGGATTTTGTCGAGGAGTTGTAGTGCATGTTGGATTCCCAACTTAAGAGCAAGAACTTCCGCTTTCAGGGGGCTTTGTTTTCCAAGTTTTTGATAACATATTTGTATCGGCCTTCCTTCCCAGTCTCGAATTATGGCTCCCGCTGAGCTGTCATTGTTTGCGATTGTTGATCCATCAAAATTTAACTTGAGAAAACTCCTAGGGGGTTTGCGCCATGTAACCTCACCTCTCTTCTTTTTCCTCCTTGGGTGTTTTGGGTTTTGTTTGTGTGAAAGAGGGTCCATATCAAGACTATCCTCAAAGAGAGAGGTTTTTTTTTTCCAATTTTCCTTATGAGTTTTAATAATGTGTAAAGAACAGTTTTTGTGAGGGATGGGTACCTGCCTAAACACATGTTGGTTCCGAATATACCAAGCCGTCCACCACGAGAAAGCAAGCTCCACCTTGTCCCCAGAAGTAAGTTTGTTTCCCAAGAAGGAAATGATAGGTCTTATATCTCTTGATTGATTTATGAGTCTAAATATTGTTGAGTTTATGTGTGTAGGGAGACGGAGGAGAGAGCGAACAAATTGACATTCCAACAGAAAGTGAATGTCATCTTCAACCATCTCGTTGCATAAACAGCAAGAGGAGGGAACAGAGGCTCAACGTTGGGCAAGCCTAGAGGCCGTCGGGAGAGCGTTCTAGCAGACTTTCCATAAGAAATTTTTGATCTTCGGCGGAACATCCAAATTCCAGATCCAAGCGTTATTGTCTAGGTTTAACGAAGATTTGGAAGTGATTAATTTGTATGCTCCCAGTTAAAAAAATATAAATTATTTGATTAATTGATTTTTTGATTCGTTTTTTAAGAAATTAAAAATTGTGTAAAATATTAAAAAAATTAATTAGTTTTTTAAAATAATTGTATATTAATAAATAGAGAGTAATTATCTATATCTTATAAAAAAATATGTTTAAAATTATACTCTTTTAGTTTTATAATTATAGATTAGAATATACGTGTACCAGTTGGTTACCTTCTTCTAACGTGGACGTGGAGTTGCGCCGGTAGTCTCGAGATCCCAATGGCTGGATCTTAGATTATAGTACACGAAGTATCTATAGATTATAGTACACAGAGTATCTATTTCAGATTAAGATAATTTTAATACCCATCCGTCTCAAATTGTAAGTCGTGTTAGGATTTTGCACAAGTTTTAATAAAACATCAACCCTTGAACACTATAGGTAAAAGACCCAAGGTTATAATCTATCCATATTGCAACCTTAAACGCTAGTACAATGGTAACCGGAATGCACAACAGATATCAGTACACCATCGACTTTGAGTATATTGAGGAAATCTTTCGAGTTTCGACTGTCGAAACTTAAGAGGCTGTATGTATGTGTGACCGGCACAACTCAATTCCATAGACAGACACTGTCATTTTGCTTTTACAGAACTGGATCTTGTACTACAGATGAATTTGTCAATTGCTGAAGCTTTATTTAGTTTGGTTTTTATCTCTTAGGCGAGCTGCAAAGCTTCTTCCCGCTTGATGTCGAATACTTTTACCAGGGCATCTTCGACGACCTGGGCGGTTACCAGAAACGAAATCAGTTATGTCTAAATCAAACAAATGAACACTAACAAGTAATAGGACTGTTGTTCTGTGTGAAGGTTATCACCTTGTCTGGGGTAGAAGCACCAGATGTGACTCCTATGGTGATGGGGCCCTCAGGTAACCAATTTTCTTTCTCTACAAGTTCTCCATGCTGCAATTGAACAAAGCAGGGTAGAGGTAAATCAGCAGATGAAAAAATATAACAATAAAAGAGAGCTGTAGTTTTAGATACGTTATGGCTTCCGTATTGTAGAAATGGTGCTTACGTTCAACTTGTAAGCTATTCTGTTTCCTGGACCTATCCTCTGCTCACTGTCAATCCAATAAGAAGGAATCCCACGATCCTCTGCAATCTCTTGTAAGTGAGAGGTGTTGCTAGAGTTCCAACCTCCGACAACCAACATAAGGTCCAATGGTTCTTCTACCAACTTATACATTGCATCTTGGCGCTCCTGTGTCAGGGAGAAAATAGTTTAGTTTCAAAAGTGTATTGACGGTTATAACTTTATAAACCGAAATAAATATGGCAACGTAAGCAATAATTATCATAGAGAAGCACATGCATAGAGAAGAACAATACTTGGGTGGCATCACAAATTGTGTTGAAGCTAATGAAGTGTTTATTGATGTTCTCAACACCATATTTGCGCATCAAAGTTCTCTCCACCAACTTCCCTGACAATTTTCAGAGAAAGAAACCATGCAAATATCACAAAAGGTACATTCGTAGGAATATAAATTCATAGGAGGAACCATTCTGCACGACGACGTACCTATCTCCTCTGTCTCTCCTTTGAGCATAGTAGTTTGATTTGCTATCCCAAGTTTTTCTAGATCTTTGTCTGGATCAAACCCGTTTGAGACCGCATTTTTAAATTTCTGAAAGCAAAGTAGTAGGTGTCAAAAAGAATTGTCAAAGCTGAAAACCACTAAAGCTTTCAAATAAACAAGAGCATTTTACCTCCATAAAGGCCTCCCTCGTTGAGCTAGACCCATCTAGTGTTCCCCCGAGAATGTAGTCACACACATAGATTGCCTAATAAAATTCAGGCAAACTTAACAAATTAATAGCGATGTCCATGATTGAGACTAAATGCGTCATAGAATGTGATTCCCGAATTCCAATACTTTAGTAGAAACTTGCCTCTTTCATGTTCTTTACAATGATGTACGTCCCAGCAAAGGATGCAGTTGCAACAGTCTCCTCATGAGCGTATTTTCCATGGATTATTGAAGTGTACTCCCCCTTCTTGTGCTTCTCAACAACGTTCCACACCTAAGCATAAATTCATGGCCATAGAACAAGGTCAATGAGATAAAGTAAAATAAAAACCAAGGCTAAGCTAAGCTAATCAGGGAGAATAAAATAGGAAAACATTATAGAGTAGCAAAAGAAACTTTCTGAATAACCTTAACCACCCAAGGGCAAGTTGTATCCACTATCTGCACGCTCTTGTTACTCAAAGTCAACATCTCATCAACTCCGGCACCAAAAGCAGGCAAAATTACAACATCTTCTTTCTCAACGCCGTCAAATTGCTTCTGTCCATCCTGAAGGGGTATATTCTGGACTCCCATTTCTTCTAACCTCTGAGACAAAAGAGTTTGAGGCCTTAGTAAAATGCAATTTCACACAGATTAAAACTAATTGAAATGAGTGGCATGATAACAAAAATCTCCACCACAGCCATACAAATCCAACGAGCTATATGGAAAACTCCAAAAACAGCTCTAGTAACAAAACCAATATGGCATAAGGCAATATTACAACGTCAGAGTAAGCAATTACAGTCAACAATTATGAGCAATGGAAGACTTCCTCAATTAAAAAATTTATCAGATTTATCTTGGCTTTGAACTCCACAATCCCTTGCAACAAATAATAAGATAGTGTTGGTCAAAGCTAAACTCCATAGCGGCGAAAATTTATATCAATCGAAATAGCAATGTAATGCTTTTAGTAGGTTGAAAATATGTCCGAGATATATTATAAAACGTCGAAAGCACAGCCTTGTCTACCTTGTTAACAGTGGGGTTGTGAATAATCTCATTGGTTATCCAGAGCTTCTGAGTGGGGAACTGCTGTCTAGCTTCATATGCAATCTGAACTGCCCTGTCTACACCCCAACAAAACCCATAGGCTTCTGCCAATTTCACTGTAACATTTCCCCATGTATACTCGTTACCGTTTTCCTTCAAAGTCTTTATCACATCACCTGTTTAATTCAATGAAAAACAAGTATTATCAGGAAAAGAAATAACTCCAAACACAAAAAGATTCATCCAATTGATAGAAAGATTTAACAAGCAAAAGCTTCCAACAAGTGATTCAGAATTTTTTCCCCCAAGTAAATCTGACGAATCTACAATCAGACTCCCCTTTAATCAAACATCCAAATTGTTCATCAAAATGACTTCCAATTCCAAGTTCACAGCCAAATATCACATTTCACAACAAACTCTCGTGAAATTAAAACAACTAATCACAAACTATCGCCGCATGATCAGCAAACATCGTAGCAGCTCAATCGGATAATCGATCAATTCCTCCCCGAAACTGAATTTTACGGCTCAATTTCAAAAAAAAAAACACGAAGAAACTTACTAGTGTACTCGCGATTCATGAGCTTCTGCGTCTCCTCCTTAAGACCAAACCCCTTCCGGTTGTAATTCTTGCTCCTGGTAAGGTTGTGCCGGAACACCTTGGCGTCGAATTCCGAATCATTGGAAGCGGTAGCGGAAACGGACGAAGGAGAAGGAGCAGAAGACGAAGACTCGCCGGCGGCACAACGGACTACTGAAACCTGTTTCCGGCCACGGAAAGCGCTAATTCGGCCGTAGGTTTCCGGTAGAGAAACGTCGGTACAGGCTGAAAGCCGACAAAACTGGGGAGCGATCGCCATGGGAGAGCTTCGATGACGGAGAGAGAGAGAGAGGGAACGAGTTGGTGTGATTGGAGCTTGCGAGTACTGCCGAACTCGTGTTTGGAGGATTTTATCTCCTTCAGACTTCAGTCCTTCACTTCCAATCCTCTCGCTATAGCTTGTCTTTTTCCATTTCCATTTTATTATAATGTAAAATTGTTTATTTAAATAAATAAATACTCCTTCCGTTCGGCAAAACTTGTCATTTTAGCTTTTCTCACAAGTTTTAAGGCAATTAACAAATGTACTAATTTACCCTCAATTATTACCCTCATTTTTTACTTTATCGAAAACTACAACGAACAAACCATCAATCATATCAAGGGCATTTTTGTAAAGTAAATGACAAAATACCTATAATGACAAGTTTTTTTGAACAAAAATAACACCCTAAAATGACAAGTTTTGCCGAACGGAGGGAGTAACAATTTGTGTTAATATCATTATTATTATAATATTTGAATTAATGCAATAAATGGACACAAAAGAGATGAAATTTTCTTTCCTTCAGTTCTGTGGAAAAAAAACGGTGGAAAAAAATTTGGAAAAAAAAAAGTTTTATTTATTCATTTAAGTTTTTGTACTGAAAAAAGAATTATGGGGGAAATAAATTCTGGACATTAATCATCAATCAAAGAATTACATAAATATTGCTCTCTCTGCAACTCTGACATAGAAGACACAAACCATCTTTTATTTAACTGTCAGATCACCAAATCTCTTATAGTAAACCTTGGCATCAAATTAAAAAAATTATTTATTATACCGGACCTAACAGACAACGCCTCTGAAAACATCATTAACACCAAAACACTCAATAAAGACTTCTCTGACCTTTGTTACTTATGGCACAACATATGGGAACTCAGAAACAATATAATCTTCCGAAATAACAAAAACAAAAACATCATCAACACGCTATACCAAACAATTGACAACATATCCTCTTGGAATAAAGAAAATAATAATTATATAAAACCTAAAATCAATAGACCTCAACATAAATTATTTTGGAAACATCCACCTCCTAACACGATCAAAATTAATGTAGATGCCTCAGTTAAAGTTAATCATGAAACTCAAATTGGTTGCATTCTGAGAAACAACTACGGTCAGGTAATTCATATATACAAAAGCAACATTAAAAAATGCTCTATTATTTTAGCAGAAGCTATGGCTATATATGCAGGTATAAGACAGACAAACGACTTGGGGATCAGAAGAATCATTATTGAAAGCGACAACGCAACCATCATCAATGCCATCAACCACATAATCAAAACCCCATGGGAGATAGCACAATTAATTGAAGAAATCAAGTCTATAAAAGAAGACTTCGAATCGATCAGTTTTCAACATTGCTACAGAGAGGCAAATCAGGCAGCCGATTTCCTTGCAAAATCTCCTTTAAATTGTAATATTATCCTAGGATCTTACTGTTATAAGTTCCAAAACATCATCTTTTCAGATGATCATGGATGTCTGTAGTACATCCAACTCTTTGCCTACTGTAAAAAAAAAAAGAAAAAAGAATTACATAAATAGAAAGGTTGCAAAAGGCCAGCCACTGAAATAAAATTAGCACTTGTGTTTGGCACAGGCGTAAAAGTAAAAACCAAAGGAAGGATTGATGGCCTCGTTGATTTTGGTTACGTCATTCGTGATGATCGCGGCAGAGTTGTTAAATGTGAAAATGTAGAGTTGCGGAAAGACGTTTGCATTGTAAATTGAGGTTTTAGGACTGCATCATGAGATGCTAAAAGTTAAGAGGATGAGGATTACTCATCTCGAGGCGGAGGGCGACTGTTTAACGGTTATTAACATTGCGTAGAAATGTCCGTGAGAGATAGAGATGACAGTGTCCGATGCGCTTGCCATCGGTCAATATTCTCCCGTATCTTTATAGAAGGCAATCCCTAGTGTGTTTAATGGTTATTAACGTTGATTTTTTAAAATTATTTTTCTCAATGAAATTTTATAAAACGATATAAACAGCGTTATTATTTACGTAACAACAAGTATCAATTATAATTCCTTATAAACAGATTCTATGATCGAGTTGTATGCGTCCTAAACATCATATGCAAAACATAATTGAAGGAACTACCAAATCAAAGTTATACGTATGCACCAATCACGTATTTATACAATAGTTGTGGTAGTTTACCTCACATTAAAAAATTTAAATTTTACCAATCACAAGTTGGTGTAGTGGTTGTGGGGCTACATCCCATGCCAAGAGGTTAGAAGTTCGAATCCCCTCACACAGTACCCGATCCAGAGGTAGAGCAACTGAGTCGATCGAACTGGACTAAGATAAAAAAAATTAATTTTTAATTTTATGGGAAATATGAATTAACTTTTTCAAATATGAACAAATATCAATATTGAGACCCTAGGATTTTTTTTATTCAAAAGAGACCTAGGATTTTTATTGGTTAATAAAAATATTAAATTTCACGTAATATAATGAGTCAAAATTCAATGATTTTTTTTATCAAAAGAGACTAGGATTAAATTTTATCCATTATATTTCTAATAATAATAATAAGAGATCCAATGAATTGATCAAGTAGAGAGTTTTCCATGTACATGAATAATGTATTGTATTTATAATTGCAGTTAAAAAACGGTGTACATGAATTTATTGTGGCTGAATTTAGACTACAGAGTTTTCCATTGGTGGGCCATTCCTTCAACGTGTGGTTAGCCAAGGCCCAATTGTCCCACTGTGGGTTCCGATCGACCGTGACTAATCACAAAAAAAAAAAAAAAATATTGGACGGGATGAACCCCTAACACAAATTACACAATTTATAAATGATTAAACTTGTTTGTAAAATATAATAATGGAAATGCCAATTTTTTTTTAATAAAAGTTTATTGATATTAATAAGTGGTGGATATTATCTCTCTTTGAGGACAACCATCCTACCTATTGTCTAAATAAAATACTTAATTATTCGAAAAAACATGTCACGATTTATATACGTTTTTTATCAGGATAAAAAATATATTTTTTAAAGATTTTTTTAAAAAATAATCTCGTACTATGAAATTGTTAAAAAATATTTTATAATAGTTTTTTCATCTTAGAAAAATGTATGTACAACATGTTTAGCTGAACGGATGGAGTAATATTTTATTCATTGTAGTATAATTTTTCAATAACTTACGTAAATAGTAAACGCATGTAAAGAGTAATACTTTATTCATTATAGTATAATGTTTTGCCACTTGTTGCGAAATTAATCCACAATAAATTACAAAATTTATCGGTGTATTAATTAAAAATTAGTGGTGTATTTATCAACTCTACTAATTGTTGTTTTATATAACATAAGTACATAATTTGACTGCATTTGAACATACTACTGTTTTCTTAGAGTGCACGGGATGCGATTTGTTTCAATAACATCTATATTCATATATAATATAGATATTCATGTTATCTTTAAAAACTCAAGTTTAGCTAAAAAAAAAATAAAAACTCAAGTTGATAAAAACAAGATAAGAAACAAGTAGAGAAAGTGAATTCTATTGTATTGTTGTGTCTCATAAATGAGAATATACAAGGCCTTATATAGGCATAGATGGTGGGGGTTACAAAGGATAAGTCATAAATTGTGACATTTGGTATTTCACCATATGGGGGTTACAAACTTTGGTTTTTCACCATGTGGGAGTTATAGAGAGGTGTAACATCACATAGTAATGACTAGCTAGTATTATAACACTCCCCCTTGATGTGCACCTCGTAGTTTGTGTATTGCCTCGTTAAAAACCTCGCCTAGAAAAACCCAGTGGGATAAAAACTAGGGCTAAAAGAAAAAGAGTACATATGTCATTCGATACGCTTTGTTGATATTGCCTCGTTAAAAACCTTGTCAGGAAAACCCAGTGGGACAAAACCTGATCGAAGGGAAAAAGAGTGCAGTGCGTATATTCTCCCCTTGAATTCAACATTCTTCTTGCAGCTTTCTCATTCCGATATGCTCATCGAATTTCTTGATAATTTTCACTTCATAAGGTACTTCAGGACCTAATGTGCTTGACTTATATGTCTTGGTATTAAGTCGAAATGTGTACAAGCCGAAATGTCTTCATATATTGCAATTGACATCGACGCGCTTGACTTATATGTCTTTGTGTTAAGCTGCTTTCAATGCACAATCATAAGGTACTTCAGGACCTAACGCGCACTTCATTATTTGATCAGGGGGATCTATTGTATTAAATGGTGTGTAAGTTGCCTCGTTAAAAACCTTACCTTGGGAAAACCCAGTGGGATAAAAACCAAGATTAAAGAAAAGAGTACAACTTTGTATGGTACTTCAGGACCAAATACAATGTCACCACTTTCACAATTATAAGTACTCCAGGTACTCTTATAATGATCTTTAATAGATTGCATGTGACAGGGCTTTGATATTAATGCTTCACGTATTTTCAATACACAAAAATATAAGGTACTTCGGGACCTCGTGTGTTTTTCATCGTTTGATACGGGGGATTTGATGTATAGATGGGGTATAAGTTGCCTCGTTAAAAACCTTACCTTGGAAAACCCAGTGGGATAAAAACCAAGATTAAGGAAAAGAGTACAACTTTGTGCATGGTACTTCAGGACTCAATACACAATGTCACCATTTTCACAAATACATGATCCTTCAAGTACTATAAGCACCTTTGGGCTTAATCAGTTACATATGACGAGACTTTTTATATTGATGCTTCAGGCACTTCAATCATTTTTATCTATGTTCGTCAATTACACATGAAGTCAGTCCATCGACAACCAAAGATTATATCCACTGCTGGTGAATATATTTCCATATAACCTTTAACTCTAATAGACTTTTGTGTAATCAACTTGGCTTTATATTTTCTTTTGTACGAACACCCACTTAAAACCAATTGATATTACACTTTCAGTATTGGAACTACGGGTCCAATATTATCATGCTTGAAGAATTCATATTTATATGAAGTTTCTTCTTTCTAGCTCTTAATCATCATTTCAATGTCGACATCTTTTCTACATTTGATAATCATCATATTCTCATGAGCTCTTTTCCACTTCTCGTGAAAAGATATACTAAGAGTCTAGTGATCTTTATCACTTTCGACGTATTTGAGAATAACTTCATATTCATTGAGTTGGAGTTACTTCAAGAACATCCAAATGAGCTACACTTTCTTGGCTTTAGTAAATGCATTTTTTAGTCTTTTGCTAAACCATGTAATTTTCATTTGGTGTACATATGTATTGAACTTCTGGTTCCCTTTCATTTATCCGCGGATACCAAATGATAAAGAAGTTGCTTTCATGCAATATCTTTCGTAATATAGTCTCATTTTATCTCCCCCTAAATACCGAGCATTTGATCACCTTTATGAAGCTCGAGGTATTTGATATCATTAGGGACTCAAACCCCATGTATCATTCAACTTCTTAGTGGTCTCTACAGAGGAGTTCTCGGAACATATACTCTCTTCTGGAGATAATTTTTGGAGAAGTTATTGTGTCAAATTCGAAATGCAAAATTGCATGGGCCCTTTTGACTGACGACTCTTCTAGGTCGTTATGAGCTACTTTATGCTCAATAATGTGATTAATAACATTCTCTACCTTTTCATATGACCAATGTGTTAAGGCATCTATATTGGAATAACACTAGTCCATATGACATTATTTTATGTTCGTAGTTGTCTCATGAACTCGATCAAGAGACATAAGAGACTTTGCATTTACTCTTTATTATAGACGGTCTTGTTATTATTTTGCCAAGAGAACAAGCCATACATGTATGGTCACCCTTATTGAGGATCTTCAGGTCCTAGGATCTTCTGGTCCTTTTGGTGGGTATTTATGTGAATTTCAATGATCGTGCGAATCATCGTTTTACTTGAGTGACCAAATTCCACAAAAAAAAATGTTTTATCAACTAACTTCTGGTTAGTGACATCATAACTTTCAATGGGTTATGTCAAAATGGCATGACACATATATTCAATATTCTAACCATTGAACTTTGTACATGGTGATCCATTTATTTAATTAGATGCCATTAACTGGGTATTTTCAGAACTTTAGTTGGTGTCATACTATATGTATGAAACTAATGCCCAACTATGTGCATTTATAAGATACACTTTATCCTTATTCATAATGCTGTTCTTCAAGACATTAGAATTAACTCACATAACAATAAGCTAGTGATAAACCACAACAATGACTTGGGTTGTGCGCTCAACCATAACCTCTTTGACACCCTCTTCTAGAGGGGCATGCTTCAGGTCATGCTTAGAGGGTTGTCAGGAAGTGGCCTTATTCACTAGATGGTGCTTTGTGTTTACTTATGTTGGTTCTAAATAACCCATATTCCATGTACTTCTGCGGGAGTACAAATGATAAAAATAAGATCCATATACTCTTCTAGAGTTTATAAGAATCTGAAACTAGAGTCTTCAAGCTCTGGTGTAGATTTTGATAAAAACTCACAATCTATTGGATTGTTTAACAATTGAGTTTAGAAACTTCACAATCTAGTGGATTAAGGTAATAATATTTTAATTCAATATAATATGGAATATAAACTAAGGAATAAAAATAAAAACGATTAAAATATAAGCAAATTTTATTTGTCCACTTCAGGTGGATAGTACATACCAATTTATCATTTACTTTATGAAATGATATTTTTTGTTTTACAAAAGGGTTTCATTTTTTCAACTTCAAGTGACAATTAATCTCTATTATACTCTATTCGTGTGCTTCAAAAGATGATAAGTTGTCATAAAACTTTTACCATATTCTTCAGGAAATGGTATATATTCAATTATTACTCACTTCAAGGAGAATAAATTTGAGTATATATCTATATACTTCGAGGGATAACATTTTAGACTTTGAATATCAATTCACTTCGGGGAAGATAATTTAGACAACTTTTATACAACCACTTCAAGGGTTATATTGTGTAACATTACACTAAAATTCATGCATTTCAAAACATGATTTTCATCTTTATTAGAGCTTACAAACTTATCGCTCATTCACTTTAGAGAATGATTATTGTCACTGCAGGGACAAATTTTTATTGTTAACAACTTGAGACTAACATTTTATGAATCCTTTAATATACATCCTCTTCGAGGGATGATTATCGTCACTTCAAGAACGATTTATGTTTATAAGTCTATCCACTTCAAGGGATGACTATACTATTCCTTTTGTTGTATGAACAAAACAATAAATCTATGTAAAAGATAACATAAAATAGTAAAATATATTAAGAAAACATAAATAATAATCTTAAAATAAGAAAAAAAAAAAACCAATGTCAACTTCTGGGTGACAAGGAAGTTTTGGGTATAGATCTTCGAGACCTTTTCATCACCTAAGATAGGAGGTGATATTCTTATAGCAATTTTATCGTCTTTGGGAGACTGATGGAGAAACAATAATGATTTCATTTGATTTCATCACTTCTAGGATGATATATGATTTTTAACAAGTTTATCTACTTCAGGAGATGAGTCCATTCATTTACTTCGGGAGATGTATCTATTCATCTACTTCGGGAGATGAAGAATTGAAAAACATACAAATAAATAAATAATAATTAATCATCACTACAAGGATGACTTTTATCGTTTCATCACTACGGGGATAAAATTTATCGATCACATCAAATAATTTATAATATTAATTTATTTTCTTTCATCCACTTCGGGGGATGAGATTGATTTATCTCTACGAAGATATGTATAATTCTTACAAATTCATCCTCTTCGGGGTATCATGATATTGATTTGTTTCTACCGGGACAAATATATGTCTATGTGTGTATCCCCTTCAATCGCTATGAAAATGTTGGAAATTGTCTCTTCGAGGACAATATAGATCTCATATATATCCCACTTCTAGGGATTAAATCATTTTTTTTCATTCAAGAGAATAACTTTATTGGATCCACTTCCGGGGATATATCATTGCTACATGAATGAGTTTCAATTTTTATAAATTCGATTAATCATCCACTTCAGGGGATGAGATTATAGAAAAATAAATTTATTTGATTCGTCCACTTCGGGGGAGAATTCAAAAGACATCATCAATTTTCTATATATATCCTCTTCGGGGGATAATTTGATATTAGTTAATCTCTTCAAGATATAAACAATTAAAAGAGTCAACAATATTAATAAATGTCTAAAAATAAATATACTAATAAAATAGGTTTGATAAACTTGCGGTAATTAATATGGAAGATCAATAGTCACAATTTAATTGAATGGTCAATGTATTAAGTGGAAAAACTCTTTGAGATTCCAATGATCAAAACATGCAAGCCATATAAAATTATGCAAATCCAAACATATAATATAAACGGTAGAAAAATTGCATCCGCTTCTAGGGATTAACCATCACTACAAAAAAATTTATAATTTTTATCAACCATCCACTTCGGGGGAGGAAAATCGATCACTCTACGGAGATGCTATTACAACGACATGTATATCCACTTCAGGGGTTAAAGTTAATCACTTCGGGGATTAAATTCTTTAATTCATCGCTTCGGGGATGAGATTGATCGGTGGGTTCGTTTATATGATTGTATCCACTCCACTACTCCAGAGATATTTATTACTCGTGGAAATGATCGGTAAAAAAAATTAAACAAACGAAAACCATCCATCCACAACTTGATTAGTTTATTTGAGCAAAATCTTAATTAATTAAGACAACATAGGTATACCTCATGTAAAGAACTCACCGTATACCTCATGGAAAGAAGTCAAAGAACTCACCGTTCCATATTCGAGCGAATCGTGCTGATAACGTGATAAAAACAAGATAAGAAACAAGTAGAGAAAGTGAATTCTATTGTATTGTTGTGTCTCACAAATGAGAATATACAAGGCCTTATATAGGCATAGATGGTGGGGGTTACAAAGGATAAGTCATAAATTGTGACATTTGGTATTTCACCATGTGGGAGTTACAAACTTTGGTTTTTCACCATGTGGGAGTTATAGAGAGGTGTAACATCACAAAGTAATGACTAGCTAGTATTATAACACAAGTTAATTAATTAAGCATTTGGTATGAAAATCATATCGGACCTTTTTAATTCGAATTGAACAGAAACATGGGCCTAGCTTTCGTAATCTTGGGCCCAAGATGGGCCGTCTCAGTTTTGCCCACCCGGAAGGCCTCTAGAAGACTAGAGGAATTCATTAACTAGTTTTTATTAGGGCAAATTCCATGAAACCACCCCTTAAATATACCATTTGGCACAAAACTATCTCATAAATTGAAAATTCCAGAAAGCTATCCTTTAAAAGTTAGATGTTTGCAAAAGACCATTCATCCTACCTTTTTCATTAAGTTGGGTCAAAATTGGCAAAAGACCACCAATATCCTAATTCAACTTTTGGTATTTCTTAGGTGTTTCATCATTGATTTAGTTGGATAAAGATGACAATGCGGCTGCGGGGGCTTTATCAGGGATGACGAGGGCAACTGGATCTCTGGATTTGTTCACCGTATTGGCCTATGTTCCGTCCCTATGGCAGAGCTTTGGGGTATGGTGGATGATCTTTGAGCAGCATGGAACACTGGTCGCATGAAAGTGATGATCGAGTCGGACTCGAGTCTTGCGGCGTTGTTGGTCAATAGAGGGGTGAGTGATTGTCACCCTTTGGCTAGCCTGGTGTGTCAGGCCAGTTGAGGCATATTTTCAGGGAAGCGAATTTTGTCGCTGACGCCCTTGCTTCGTTTGCTTTTTCTTTTCCAATTGGTTACCACGAACTCCCCGACCCTCCGTCGGTTGTGGTGTTGATCTTAGGTGATGACCTTAGAGGAAGGGCTACTCCCCGTTCGGTTCTTGTGCAGCCCGTTGTTGTTTCTTTTTCTGTTTTATTGTGCACGTAATCGAGAGTTATGCTCTCGTTTTCCCACCCAAAAAAATCATTAATTTAGTTGGGTTGAAATTGGTTATCCTTGATTTGGTTGGTTTGAAGTTCTCCTAAATGTTCATCATTCACCTATGTGTCCTCTCTTTAAATGGGAAATAAAATTTGTCGAAGGGCAATCTCCCTTGTACCATTCAAATATATTGAAAGTACAAGGACAAAATGATAATTTCCCACACTTAATAAAAATCTTGACGAAAAAAGGTGAGATGAGTGGTCTTTTACAAGCATTTAATTTATGACTAGTGATTTCTTAGAATTTTCAATTTATGAGGTAGTTTTGTTCAAAATGGTATACTTAAAGGGTAGCTTTTTAGAATTTGGCCTTTCTTTTTTTTTTTTTATAAGAAGAAACCCACCTTAGTTAACCTCGAATACGTGACCTAGCCAACAAGAGTCACGTAGCAGGTAAACTGGTCTGCGCCGACCAATTCGACCCACTGGTATGGAGTAAGGTAAACTTGGAATTTTCACCCAATAAAAGAGGCGAAGACAGAGATCAAAACCAGGACCTCCTTTTCCTTTCTTTTACTCACATCACAGGGCCAACCCCCACTGGGGCTGAATTTGGCCATTTTACTAACACCTAAAATACATAAACTAAATATTGTACTAATTAAGACAATTATTTGATAAACTATCTAGAAAGTTACCCCTTTTATCTGCTAAAACATACATTCATTTAGTTTTTATTTTGTACTTTTGATTCCATCCTAATTAAAACTAAAATCTCTTAACTATAGATTTACAACTAGTTCAGCCCACTCATCCACTCTAATTTCGGTCCAAATCCTATTCCTACTCACAAACCTTTTATATTTTTATTTTATTTTACTATTTAATCTTCATTTATTTTATTTTTGTTTTTAAATAGAATTACCTAAGGGACGAGAACTCGAGAAGAAAATACTCAAAACAAAGAGGAGGATAGATGATATGGTTCCCTATCTATAATCCATAACGTGAGAAAGGGGTTACCAAAAAACCAGACCCGTTCATAGCGAACACGTGCCGCTCACGTGCACCCAGCTTCCGAGTTCCGAGTCAAAGTCCCTCCCCGTCGTAAAGTTGAAAAAAACGTCCCCCCAAACGCCAAAAATTTCTCCCCTTCCCTCCTTCTACGGAGGTTCGTGTCCCCTCCCAAACCGCGTTTCACGACGAAATCCGCCATTGATTTCCTCCATCTCTCTCTCTCCTCTTACTCTTTCTTCGCTCCCACAGTGATCGATACCAGTACACGAAGACCACCACCACCAACAAGACCTACCACGACTCCATCCACTTTCGCTTCTCCTTCCACGATACCACACTCCCCTTCTTTTTCTCTCCGTTTGAGCCTCAAAGTCCATACTTTGCTGCTTTTGACTCCCCAGCTCCCTTCGCTTTAATGGATTCTTCACTGTATCTATTTATTCCTCTTTTTTTTTTGTGGTTTTTCGTCTTTGCGCTTTAATTTGAAAATTTGAAGCTGAAAGTGAATGATTCGTTTGGAGCCCGCGAGTTTCATTTATTGATCGATTGAGGTTGATTTTTGTTTTTGTTTTTGTTTTGCAATATTCTTTTGTTGCTCTTGATTTCTCTTGCTGGAATGGTGAGGAAGATCATGCCGGTCTCGCGACCGAAGTCGAGTAGCGAGTGTGATGAGGTGAATCCTGAATACTCCATTGCGTTGGTGTACACCGGTCCACCGGTTGATCAATCGATTCCTCGAGCTGTGCCGCTCGATTTTGGTCAGATTCCGACGGCGAAGGTGGCTACACCGGCTGCCGGTCTGGCTGATTTAGCGGTGCCGGTTGTACAGCCAATTTCGAGGAGTACTAAGAAGCAGAGTAGAGATTCGAACCTACGGATTGGGACTAGGAACTTCAGTTTTAGAGATGAAGGTGTGGATCTGGATGGGAGTGCTGAGTTTCGGGGTCAATCGAAAGTAATTGGTGAGAAAGAGGGGAGTGGGGAGATGATTTCTTCTTCTAGGGTTCTAGATGAGTTCTTAGGGCGAGCAATCGATGGTACCGAGAGCTCTGGAACACTAGGGTTCTCTGATAGCAGGGATCATTCCCATGAGCTGTCTGGGAGTTCAGATATAGAGGAAACCCCACTCCACCGTGGTTCTGTACAGAATTTGGCAGGAGTAAGCTCCAACCCGCAGGCGTTTTCGGTGGAAGTTTCTTCCTCCTGCGAGGAGATATCGGACGAGGAAGGTCTTCAAAGGCCACCTAGGAGGGCTAATGTTACCTTTGCCAATCCTGATACATGTGAAATGGTTGACGGAGAGGAGGATGGATACGAATATGGGGATTCAGTGTATGATGTAGAACAACCTGTTCGGGTGAGGAGGCAGTTGCCTGACAGGGTTGTGAAGAAAGGACTTTGCTTCCGTTGTCTCAAGGGCAACCGGTTAACGGAGAAGGAAGTATGCATTGTATGTGATGCAAAGTATTGTTGTAATTGCGTTCTTAGAGCGATGGGGTCGATGCCAGAAGGGAGAAAATGTATTAGTTGCATTGGCTATGCGATTGATGAGTCAAAGAGGAAAAGTCTAGGGAGATGCTCTCGGATGCTCAGGCGGCTGCTGAGCGAAGATGGTGTTAAGCTAATTATGCGTTCTGAAGTTAACTGTATTGTAAATCAGATTCCAGCAGACCTTATAATTGTCAATGGAAGGCCCCTATCTGAGGAAGAGTTGAGTCTGTTGCAGAGTTGCCCGATTCCACCTTCCAAGTTGAAGCCCGGACGTTATTGGTATGACAAAGTATCTGGGTTTTGGGGAAAGGTAAGTGTGAATGTATTGTTATCCCTTCATTTTTGTCTAACTGTCAAGAATCAAGAATTAATAATCCCTTTGTTTCACTGTTATATTCTCTGAGGGTTGTGTACTGTGTTATAACAGGAAGGACATAAGCCTTGTCAGATAATTACTCATGATCTGAATGTTGGGGATCGCATCAGGCCAGATGCTAGTAATGGAAATACAAAAGTGTTCATTAACAATAGAGAAATTACCCAAAAAGAGCTATGGATGCTAAAGGTTCGTTTTTTTAATATATATTTTGATGGTTATATGCAATGCTGTAAGCATGTTAATGATTTATCGAGGTTTTATGCAGTCAGCAGGTGTTCAATGTGCTGGAATCTCTTCTCTTTGGCTGGAAGCGGATGGTTCATACCAGGAAGAGGGAATGAGGAATGTGAAGGACAGCATATGGGGCAAGGTTTGTCCTCAACTTGTAGTGCCGTTTCCTTTTCATTCACTCTGTTTTATTTCTAATCTGGAATTGAATGGTGGTTCTATTTGCAGAAGAGAACAAAATTTCTGTGCACTTTATTGTCCTTGCCAACTCCTGAATCTCCACGTTCGAATGGAATAATGCCAATCAATACTGGGGAAGGATCAGTCTTTAATGATCGAAGATCACTTCATAAGCTCCTTTTGCTGGGCAATAATCACTCTGGGACAGCTACCATATTTAAGCAGGTAATCACTCTGGGCAGTAATCACTCATTGGAAATGGATATTTATGGCTGAGGCTGATACTGTTAAAACTTGGTTTCAAGAGTTCACAAAATGATCAAGAAGCAAAGCGCTACTATTTTGGAGCAAATATAATACATTTTGCTAAAACTAACCTTTGGTGGCTTGGCTTGCTGTTTACTCAATTAATTCTCTTTGTACCCCAGAAATTTCAAGCACTCCTGGTCTTTGTATATTGCACCAACTAGTTTTCCTTGATAATACCTGTTCCACTTCGCTTTTTAAGATCGTGCTTTAGATTCGCCTCGAGATTCACATAATCTGTTTTCTTTTTGTGGAAGAAGAAAGGGTTTGTCGGCTTCTCATCTATGTCGAGAACATTTTCAGAAAGAATTTCATTCAAGTTGTTTGATTTTCAATCTAGCTTCTCTGCTTTATCAGCCAATGTTTGTCAATTCACGCTTGGCACATAAATCATCTTAACCGTTTTGTTTTAATCTTGTATTTGCTATCCTCTGCAATTCCCCTTTGCACTAACTTAGTGCATTTGGCCTAGGATGTATTTCTGAATTCTATTGGTGATATTTCATGTCCAGGCCAGAGTTGCATATAATGTCCAATTTTCTGAAGAAGAGCAGGAAAATATGAAATTTATGATTCAGAGGAAGATGTATGGTTATCTTGCTGTTTTGCTGGAAGGGCGTGAAATTTTTGAAGAAGAATGTTTGGCTGAAATGAGAAAGCAAGCTGCTGAGCGACCTGGTCCATCAGGTATGACTTATGAGAAGATTCTATTATCAATTCCCTCCTGTTTGCTTCTTTATGTTGCTTCGATTTGGCCTGGTAGATTGACTCTGGTAACTAGTCTGTGGCTGTATTATTAACTCATTTATGCTTAAATCCAACCTTGGTATGTATCAATTTCTCAAACTCCATTTCTCACTTGCAAATGCTCATCTGTTTGTATGGTTCTTGTTAGTTACATCAGACCTAAATACCTGAATTGAACTAATATGACTGGACAGTTATGACTAATGAGGGAGTACACTGTCAGATCAGAAACTAACTTGATCCACAACTGACCTATCTTGAAATCGAATTGAAATACTCCATAAAAATTATTTACCTTTTCAGACTCCATAAAATAGTTGGCGAGAAAAAGAAATGATTTGAAAATGACATCTGATCACTGCTTTTGCAATTTCTAACTATCTATGGATCCTAGAATAGCTTACTGTCAAGACACTCGGGTCTTACTTACCATGTAGTGCTATCTGTTGGTCATTTGTGGTCTCTGTAGCTTATTATTTTGCTTCGCTATTCAGATTGACACGTCTGTTTTCCATTTGAAATGAAGCTATATGAGTCTTTTGCTGTTAGCCAAGATCCCTGAGGTTGAATTGTTTGGCCAGTGTCAAAGCAACTTTTTATAATTCGCTTAACAGGCTTTCTTGGTTATTTATGCTGTATGATTATTTGATTCACTGCAGATTACATCCACAAAGAACTTGAAAAGACTGTGTATTCAATATCTTCGGGCTCTAAGCTGGGATCCTCTTCAGATTGGCTCATCAATATAATGGTTTCAGGCAATTTGGATACCATGTTCCCTGCCGCAACTCGAGAGTATGCTCCATTAGTTGAAGAATTGTGGAATGACCCAGCCATTAAAGCCACATTTAGCCGAGTTGATGAGTTAGGACTACCGAGGGTAGCAAATTATATCTTGAGTAAGGTAATAATGGTTAAGTTGATTATTGCTAAATTGAAGTAAGTTCTTTAATTAGGCAATTTCTCTATCACTTATGATTATTAGAGTAACTTGAACAAACTGGTTAAGTAGGTCAGTAGAAATCTTAGTTCATGCACTGATGTTATGAATGAAAAAAAAAAGTTTTTTTTTTCAGTTAAAATTGTGACAGCTTCCTAAAATTGACATGTGAAATGCTTATACAGATTTAGCATGCAATTCTTCACGCTGGCTATAAATAATAGATTGAAGAGTAATGTGTTAGTTTGGTAACTTTCAGCTATGCCTGATAAATATGTCAATGAAGTGCATAGAGTCCAAACAGTAATGACTGATGATAATCCATCTTTATCCAAAAAGTTGGATAGCAGCTTTGTTTACTTCTCATCGGATTCATGTTGTCATATTAGAGAAATTCAGCTATTGAGTGGCATTGGAGATGATAATTGTCTTCTCAGCAGCTTCATTCATTCACTTTGATCTATCACAATTTTTTTTAATGGAAAACTCATAGTTTCTTTAGAAACCAAGAAACTAATCCTATTGATGCAGCCTATGAGATACTGCCCTTGTTGTTGTACTAGTTTAATACTCGGTATGTTAATGAGTGGAATTTAACTGCATCATTCAGCTGAACTACATATAAACGCCACAGGCTTAGGAGTAGATACTCATCGTTGGTCACGCTTATCAAACATTTATTACAGTATCATTCTTTCTCCTAGAGTTTTTAGAGAACATGGTAATAAGAATTGTAAATCAACTCAACTGGAAAGTGGAAACCAGTACAAACAAGTGATGTTTATTGCCTCCAAAACCCAATTAACAATAAAAAAAAGAAAGAAAGAGAAACCCACTTTGTGTTTTCTGTTTGTATATTAATTGTAACGCTTGATGTTCCATCGTTCATCAGGCAATCAAATGTTTGGATGTAACATCATTTGCAGTATCTGGATTGATGATGCTGATAGATGTTGCTGGTCACCTGATAGCTTTCCTTTTGTCTAGTTGTTTAAGTGATAGTCATAGACTCATAGTGATATATCCTGCAGGCAGTTGAGATTGCGCAAGTGGACTACGAACCTTCAGAGACTGATATCTTGTGCACCGAGGGAATTAGTTCTTCTAACGGCCTTGCACAAATGGAGTTTTCATTTCCGATATCAGCAGAAGAAGGCTGCACAGATTATGACGAACAACCTAATAATCATGAAACCAGGTGAGTCTCATAATGCATGCAAATGTCGTGATCATGTCCTTCGTGGGCTAAGAAATCATTCGATCTGCTGTAGCATGAATAACCCTCCTGATTTGGTATGATATAATGTTCAGGATCTTCTCATTCAAATGCCTATTAACTCTTTCTCTTTGCAGGTACCAACTTATAAGAGCGCACGCAAACAGCCTTGGAAAACAATGCAAGTGGCTGGGGATGTTCGAAGATGTCAGTGTCGTCTTATTCTGTGTTTCTCTGAGTGACTACGACGAGTACGAGGTTGACAGCAACGGATCACGTGTTAACAAGATGATGGCAAACAGAAGGCTCTTCGAAAGCGTTGTCAGTCACCCCACCTTCTCCAACACAATCTTCCTCCTCATCCTCAACAAGTTCGATCTCCTCGAGGAGAAGATTGAGCAGGTCCCTCTCACTGAATGTGAGTGGTTCAGTGACTTCAATCCAGTACTGAGCCGGCACCAAGCCAACCGGAGTAGCTCAAATAACATTCCACCATTGGCCCAACGCGCCTTCCACTACATGGCGGTGAAGTTCAAGCGACTTTTCAAGTCAATGACGTATAGAAACCTGTACGTATGCCGGACCACAGCATTGGAGCGGAATACAGTGGATGGCGCCATGAACTACGCAAAGGAGATCATAAGGTGGGAGGAAGAGAAGGTTAGCCTGAGCTTCAGCCACAGCATAAACGAGATATCGAGTGACAGCATTGAAGCTAGTACTTCGTAGTTGTTGCCATGTTGTAATCTGTAAAAGATGTTCTCATAATCCGAGAACTCAACTTGTAAGGTGCCATCAATTAGGATTTGCCCATTCTCGTTAGATCTTTACATATATGTGTTAGAGCTAGTCCGAGTTTCGTCTCTTCGATAGGATCCGTGAGTGTATAATACCGTCGTCAATGTCGATGTTGCTCGAAGTTGTAATGTAACTAGTTAACTGAATATGATTGCATTATCATATTTTGGAATGCAAAAACTCCTATAATAGAGTTTTCAAACCTCAAATTTACTTGATTTTTACTTGAATGGATGACGAATACCATTGTCCATTCGACACTCTGGGACGAGTGAACTCGTTATCGCTACTAAAATCTACTCCCGGCGAAATGTAAAGGAATCCAGGAAGGACAAACAAATGCACACAAACGTCTGGATGCTCTTTAGCTGAAAGCTAATGGTTCCCACATCAACCCCACTAAAAATATCATATGCTTTGCAGTTATTGTCCATTACATAAAACGTTTCCAGGTCTAATTGGAAAGCAAGGAGAGACTCGGATTGAAGAGAAGATGGGCACTGGGCATGTCTATTTTTCCATATCATGATTATCATCTGTTCAGACGACGACATTGATACTCTACTAGAGCAGCACGCCAAGAATGGCATGCATTCGGACCGCCGAGGAGTTCGGTTCAAGCAGAGCAACTCCTTTTGAGTCAATTCTGTCCATTTGGAACCATTTGAATAGTTATAACTTATAAGGCCTAGGTAAACACGGGAAGCAGAAGCGTAATGCATAAAAACTAGTTTAGTCGGGTACCATTGTTGGGTTTTCCTGAACTCTGTGAGCACAGGATATATGTTCTCGAAGGCTGCATAAGTCTCGTCCCTCACCTGAGGAAGAGGCATCAAAAGCAATATTTTTTGTATAAGGTAGTTGTCAGCCGACTCAGCCACATGCAAAAGATGGGACAGAATGGGGAAAATAAAACAGATTTCCTTGTTGTATCAGTTGAACTGACCTTTGCTCCTGTAAGAACAATCTTTCCCGATACAAAAATAAGGAGCACAATCTTCGGCTGCTTCATCCGATAAATCAAGCCAGGGAACAACTCTGGTTCATACTGCCACACCAAAAAAGAAGAAAAAACACATGCTTTGATGAAAATATATACTAATAAAATATCAAAAATATGGCACATTAAATGATTAGTCACCATGCATCAAAACAAGCATCCTTAATGCCCTACCATTTTCCAGAAATCCCTTCAAATTCCTAAGAACCCATAAAGTTTAGCATCAAATGTCCATTTATGTTTCACAAACCACCCTGGATAAATAGGTCTAACCCAAAATGATGAAAAACATTACAGAAATAAAAGAGGTCCCGATCAAACTGTTCTCATCATTGGAAATGAACATATCACCTAGGTCACACTTACACTGGAGAAAGCACCGTGGGCATATGCAAGCCCTTCAAGTCTTATAGGGAATTTAACATCACAGGAGCCAACAATGTTTTGAATCTTGAAATCCTGAATAAGCAAGGCACACAATCAGGCATTACGTATACTGAACTTGTGGATGAAATAATCCACTTTTAGAAGCAAATGACAACATTTTCCCAAGGAAACATACCTTAAATTTGGCTGGAAACCCAAGCTTCTGGATAATACGGGCATACTATAATGCAGCAAGTAGAGTGAGAAAATGCCACATTACAGAAGCATACAATGCATCTGAAAAAGAATTACAGAAGCATCATAAGCTAAGTAAGCAAAATATATATACCTTTCGAGCTGCTAATCTTGACTGATGTTCACTCTTTGCTCCTGTACACACCTGATATAGAAAACAACCAAGAATCCTTGAGAACGTCCACAGACATATAAAGGAAACATCATGGTAAACTGGAAGTGGTGAAACAAACTAAAAACTGAATACAGATCAGTTGAGAAACATATAATAGGGGAAGACAAAACTAGAATACCGGTTTGGGGAATCGGGAGATGGGAATTAAACAGCAATATAAAGGTATCAAGAATGGGTTACATAGTCACAGAAATATATTTTCAAAATTCAACCATCACTCATTCTGATGGATGAACTTGACACCTGGACTAAAACAGATTTAAACAAACAAATGAAATTACTCAAATCCATATAGCTACAGTGAAGACATGCATGGTTTGAATCTCACCATTTTACCAGAAGCAAATATCAGAGCTGTGGTTTTTGGTTCCCTTATCCTCATAATTACAGCAGCAAAACGCTGTAAAGAAGATGAAACAGTATCAGTAATAAACTAATAATTCATAATAGTGGTAATTAAGTGACCTTGAAATCACAATATGTAGCAATCTTATTCAGGATGAAACAAAACCACTGGCCTTTGGGTTGTATTCTGCGTTACGAGCATGGAGGGCAATAGCTTTGAGATCTAATTTGCAGTCCAAGTTGACAGTTGATACAATGTTCCTGTAAAGAGCAACAAATTCATCAGTAAAGGAATAGCACAAATCAACTGGCTACAAATGTTGTTCTAGCTTCACTTTAAGAGAAGCTAGTCAGCTCCTTTCAATTCTTACCCAGATTCCAAAACTTACTCTCAGAATGAAACAAAACACACACACATATCCCACTCCTAAAATATTAGGTGTGGAAAAATGATACAACAAAATCTGTGATTGTACCAATTATTCATTACTTCGCTACATAAACGTTGAATCAGGGGAGGGAGGTAACTTACTGTAGAGTAGGAACAATCCCTGATGGGTGCTTTACGAGATCTACGGGTTGGCTCCCTTCCAACTCTTGTTCAGCCATTCGTTTTATGTGTTTGCGGGATTTTTCCCTAAAAAGAACACGAAAAAAAAAAATCAGAGACCAACCCAAATCGTAAACATCAGAAAACCCAATCCATCACAGTAATCGTTATCCGATAAACATCCGATAGCACTTCCACATTCAACGGTGAGAAAACAACCCACTAAAACACAACCCTAGCTCTAAATAGAAACGAAATTGACATCGCAATCGTCAACCAAAACATCTGTCAGTTTGATTTTCATTATTCAACTCGATTCACAATCCACAGGCATCCTTAATTAAAAAAAAATTCCAAACAGCCAACAAAAAAGGAGACCCAAAATCGGACCTCCAAAACTGAAACCTAGGGTTTCCCGGTAGCGCCGATCCGAACCAGAGGTGAAATTCAAGGCAAAATTATAGGTTGTAGGGGCCTGTGGATCGAATCAAGAGGACAATAAGCGCGAAGGAGTTTGAAAGGAGGGGAATTTTATAGGAGATTTGAAAGAGGGGTTGCTATATAGGAGAGCAAGATGAGAGGAGAAAAAGGGAGGATGGAGAGAGAGAACGAGGGGATCTGGGGAGGTAGTGGTTGCCGTGTGGGAGCGTCTTATAAGGGGATGAAACTAGTATATGTTTGTTCCGAAAATACCCCTCAGGTTTTGTCATAGTCAATGGATTCTCAGGGGTATAAATGTACATTAACTCAGTATTATTAATTCTATTTACCTTTTTTTTTCTTCTAACCAGCTTAGGCCGAGAATATTAGAAAATGAAAGAAAAGGTTATTATCAAT
This sequence comes from Persicaria maculosa, assembly GCA_963922045.1. Lineage (NCBI taxonomy): Eukaryota > Viridiplantae > Streptophyta > Magnoliopsida > Caryophyllales > Polygonaceae > Persicaria > Persicaria maculosa. The sequence continues at coordinate 55,708,085 of OY998268.1, forward strand.
GTATCATAATATCATATCATGTTGGAAAATATCATGAAACCGTTTCATAAAACCATAGTTAGAAAATTGTTTAATTTATTACTCCGTATTTTAGAGTGTTTTACTTTGTTAGAATATTTGTAAGGTTCTAAATTTAATTTAGCATTCAAATATATATATTTTGATACGGTAAAAATTTGGATGGAAGGAGTATCAGATCATGCTGAATCACCGTCTATTGTCATTCTTACGGATGAGGACGCTAGAGCTGAATTGGTTAAGAGGTCCTGAGTGGATGTTGTGTAAAGGAGACCCGCGATTCTGTTGGTTGTCGAGTTATCTCTCTAAAGACGTGGCTGAATTGCACTCGCTCAAATTGTTGGAGAAGGAATGGGGTGTCAAAGATAATCATTTTGATCTCTCACGTGCAGCGTCACTGTTGTCGTATGAGTTGATGACGATCAGGTTGTCATCCTCAAACACGATGCTGGACAGACCAAGATCTTTCGCCTTGGCGATGCCTCCTTTGAGGGCAAGAGCCTAACCTAATAGTGCATAAATGTGCCAACATTAAAAACCGTCACAATCGCTGACCGACACGTGCTGATCCCTTATGATAAAACCTGCAGTCCCCTTACTGGATGACAATTTGGATATGTCAAACTTAATTTTGAACGATCCATTAGGTCCATCTCAATTTTTTTTCTTTTTGGTGCATTTGCTTGTAGTTTTTGGTGATTCCAGGACTCGTCTTCAAATGTCAACTATGTGGTTTGAGCGGTTTTGTAGTTGTTGATTGGTATAATTATCAATATTCTGGATGAATGTTTTATTTAGGTATTTGAATATTTTTTTATTTTTGTTTGTCCATATGCACCACCATGTCGTGGTCAATGTTCCTTTTTTTCTTGTGGTTAAATTTATTGAATATTTATTTATGACGTTTTGGATTGATTTGTTTCTAGTGTCAATGTTTCGAAACACTATTTCTATGTTTGAGTCTATTTTTTTAATCAGTTGCAGTGTGTGGTTGCATTCGATAAAGAGATGGATTGGGCTTTTGTCTGTTCGATCACATAGAGCGCAAGTCAGAGGAACATTAATTCCTCTATTTGTCTGTTTGGTTTTTGTTGGAATTCTGTCTGGTGCAAGTTTTCAAGGAAAGTTTTTAACTTTTGGGAATGTGTCTAGGTACCATATCCATGCAATACCGTTGGTTTTAATATTGCTTATATGTAGCAAGCCAATAACTATAGTTTATATTTAAAATGTTAAATTATAGACCAGAATCCATACATATTCATCTTACTTGTAGGTGATTAGAGTTTGCTACTTTAAACCTAGGAATAAAGTTTTTACTATAAAACAAACAACCTTTAGCGTTGTTTCAGCTAGAGTGGTGAAACACGAAAAGACATGTATTGATAATCTACACACATTTGTGTTATTTATACTTGACACTTTTGGTTTCTTATTGCATGATGTTATATTCTCAAAAGAATCCATAGGGTTGTGCATAGTAATTTTAATACCTCTATAATCATAAATGTTGTAACACTAGTGGTCTATTTGGCTTAGAATTGCATGGGATCGTTTAATTTTTTTTTTATTGGATCTATCAAAAACACCTTCTTTTATAATCGTAAAAATAATGTGCACAACTTAACATAGACCCTATTTTGATCGAGATATATTAAGTTTGCTACCGTTATTAACGACCATTTCGATGAGTAACTAGTTTTTTAAAATATCAATAAAATATTTATAAGAAAATTAAATTATCTCATCAGGTTGCTGTGCCATGAAATCCACCCTTTTATCACCATGGTCTATCGATAATTTTTTTTTTACCCTCATCAATAAGAGTCATATATCATAGGGAGTAGTAGTTTACATCTTCACAACTAAGTAGCAAACCACCATGACAAAAGAGCCGTTGGAGATCACAAATTTGAACCATGTTATCAATTGTGATTTAAGTTTCAAGCAAGTGTACACCATCATCATAAAGTCACAAACATGAAACCCATCAACCAAAACACAAGAAACTTCAACAGAATTTTACTCATCAAGCATATCTGAATGATCAGCTCTGACATTTAAATCTCCCCAGGCATTGAAACTGAAACCTTTGCTGCAGTCCAAGATCCACTTTATTTACCAACACGCACAATTTAAGGCGAAAAGCTTGATTAAGACCACGTTGAGAGACCGATTTAAACCAAGCTGAAGGTTCCAAATTGAACTAAGTACTGTATATACGAACTCTCTGCATGCATCGGATCTGCGCCAAATCTCATCTTCAAAGGCACTTATTGAGGTACTTGGTTCGTCATCAGAAGCAAAAATCCAGCATACAGCAACAACACAATGCAGCCAAGCTGCGTCGCATTCAGAAACACAGACAACTTAAGTTAGACCTTATAACATCTATCACCTGTTATCTGGCTTTAGTGTCTGGAAATGACAACAATGATGCTTTAATTCAGTACTGTAAGTAAAACTTGATGCCCAACTAGAAATGAAAACACACACATATATCAACATATGCAGTTCTCAGAATCTCAGTTTCCGAAAAGAGTAAAATATAATCCATCTCAAGCGTGTCTCAAGTCACTGCAGAAAAACCAAGGAATGGAAAATGAAGTAATTTTCTAACTGTTACAAAACATACTGATAGTTCTACACTTCTGGGATAATTTCTACTAATTCAACGAGCCCCAAATGGCTCAAATAGGAAAAAGCTACATTGTGCATTACTTAGTGCAATCAGTAAAGCTGGAAGCCAGAAACTACAACTATGACTATATGATCAATTAGGTATGTTCTTTCTGAGTAATTCGATCAGTGAAGTGTTCAACTTGCCTAAAGCTTAAGAATTCACTCTACAGAATCCACAAATGGAATCCACAAATGGCTCACCAGGAAAGAAAAAAAAAAAAAAGAAGAACAAACCAAACAAATCCTATATATGAATTGCTCCAGCTGACAACAATAGAATCAATCAATTGCTTCTGAGTTCTGATTACATAGTATCAAGTTTGTCAAAGATGATTCAAGAAATAGCCAAAGATCTTCACCCAATTTCAAGTGGAAAATCCCTTGATTGCACTTACCAAACATGAACCAACAAACTTCAGGTTTTATTCTTATAAATCTCTTAATGACCAAAAAAGCAATGAAATCTGAAATTCTATGGGGAATTAAAAACAGGCATTTGATTAACAATAAATGAAATTAATCAATTCCATGGGAGATTAATTTACGCGAAATTGAACAAAGATTATTGAAATTTTCTGCGCATCAACCGCGATATATCCATCGAGAAAACATACCGGCCTTGAAGACACGAGCTGTCGCTCTGTTGCTGAGGAGGCGGCGGGGGCGGGGGTGGCGGCTGGGCGTACTGCGGCGGCGGCGCGTACGTCGGAGGGTATCCGGGAGGGGGATAAGCCTGGGGCGGAGGGTAGCCCTGCGGCGGATACCCCGGCGGAGGGTAGGCGTCCTTGGGAGGAGGATAACCTTCCGGCGGATAACCTGATCATCAAACAAACAGCGAATAAATCAGAAAACGAGATCTAGATCCAAAAGAACAAAGCAATCCGCATTGAAATTGTGGTCAGATCTAAGCGGAAACGAAGCTACCTTGCTGAGGAGGAGGCGGAGGAACTCCGGCGGGGGGCTGTTGCGGGTAGTAACTCATGGATTTCTTCCGGGGGATTCGCGGTGTGTGAAACGGAAAATCTGATGGATTAGGGGAAGGGGAATGAGGAGATGATTTGGGGCTATCCGTGGGAGTGAAGGGATTGTTATTGCAGAGTGGGAGGTCGCGCCATGGAAGCGGGATGGAGTTTGTGAGGCTAATTGCGTTTCTTGTGTGACAGTTACAATTTAGTATAAATTACACAAACCGCCTATATTTTACCCACATTCCAAAAAATGCCCTGTCAAACTAGAAATTGCACAAAGTTGCCTCCTATTGAATATTTGTATGCAAAATGTTGCTCATAAATAGGGTTGTTATATAAGCTCAACAACTCGAGCTCGGCTCGAGATCGCTCCAAAAAAGTGTGACTTGAGCTCGTTCACTTACCTAAACAAGCCGAGCGTGAACATGATTTTAAGCTCAGTTCGTTCGATTTAAGCTCGAATAGCTCGAATTTTATGGAATTTCTAAAATTTTATTTAATATGTTATGACCAAGTAAAACTGCTTAATGCTCGAAAAAAGCGCGGCTCAAGCTCGTTTATTTACTAAAACAAGTCAAGCTTGAACAAAAAAGAAAGATCGTTTAAAAATTAGGCTCCGCTCGAGCTCGTTTAATTAATGAACGAAGCTTGAACATGTCAAGTTTGGCTAGTTCGGCTCGAATAACACCCCTACTCATAAATTCGGGTTTATTCAAGTTTCGGTGCATTTTATTCGGGTTTCGATGCATAACTTCGGGTTCGTTCAGCGAGTATTTTCGAGTTTCGATGCATTCCATCGGGTTTGTTCGGGTTTCGGTGCATTTCATAAGGTTTGACACAGGTATAATAGATGAAGGTAAAACTGCAGCCCCTTCATTATATACAAGCTACAACTCAAAGCATGCAAAGAAACCCAAAGTGCCAAAAAGATTGCACATCAGCTTTGATCAACTCAACATGAAAACCTAGCTCCCCTACAAGCTGCAGTTGAATGCAAGTTAATGGCGAAACACAGACCTTGTACGACACACGAATGACCGATGCTAGAGTCTACGGATGTGACGATTCGTTGTCGTCGGGGCCAGTCAAACCAACTTCGTCACAGTTATCATCAAAATCAGACTCGCTATCGAGCCTGCCATTATCCGAGCCCTGCCCATCCGGTTTTAGCGAGTCCTTCAACCCATCCAAGACATACGGCTCAATCAATCGCCAGAAGCTTTCAGAATTTCTTCCTAGAAAGCCAAGCCAAAAGACACTCCCCTTTTGCTTTACCTTGACATCCAATGCCTTAGTTCTCAAGGCTCTGATGACCCTCTCTACACCATCTAGGCTGCCTTTGAGCTTCAACACGACATCCCCAGACGATGTTCGTGACCCACTGTACATGTACCAGTAGGCAAGAGCACGGGGAGATAGCCATCGGTGGACTAGCTTGGGTATCGTTTGTCGCCCTCCAGACCAAAAATGATCGGCATAGAAGCTGAAGTGAGAGTGAGGCACGGTAAAGAACCTTGTTGGAAGATTATCCTCAACAATGTCATCGTCTAACTGCAAGCTGGAAGAGTGGAGCCATTCACGAAATTGATCGTATATATGTCTCTTGAGTACACAATGTGTAGAAGAGCAGTCGTTGAATTCGAATTGGACATAATGTTGCTTCATATGATCATCTAACTCGGTTCTCAGACCACTCAGAAACAAACCCACGAGCATCTCTCGCTGTCCTTGGCTTAGCTTTACTATCAATGGCTTATCAACAGTCTTCCTCATAGAAATTAAAACCGAATCAATCCTTTCCGTCAAGGTGGAGTCTATCTCGTATTTCTTCTGGCGCATATACTGGTATAACTTCTCGGTCTTCGAGTCATCTCCAATATTCAGGTATCCTTTCATCATAGTATTGCACGATCTGGAAGTCACACCAACATCCCCGTTCTCGAGCATTTGGTTGAAAACTCTTTCAGCCTTCTTAATATTGTTAGTGCGTACCAACGAATCAAGGTAGATACTGTAAATTGCCCGATTAGGCTGGCATCTTTGAAGACAGTCTGCAAAGGCAGACTCTACCTTGTCGTGAAAGTCTATTCTAAAGTACATCGCCATCAAATTTATGTAAGATGGCACAAGAGGCTTCAGGTTGCTCCGGATGAAGTCTTTCATGACGGTCTCTGCCAGCTCCATTTCTTCAGCTTCACACAACACTTTCAAGATCTTATGGTATGCCATGGCATTGACTGACCCTAACTCCTCCTCCATCTCCTTGAAAATCTCAAAAGACTTCATGGGCTTCTTCGCATTTGCATAAACTTCCATTCTATAAACATAACCTTGAGAAAGAAGACCATGATCACACCTACGGAGCCTAACCCAAGTCTCCTCAGCCTCTTCCACATCCCCGTCCTTTGAACAAGACCTTAGAACGGACAAGAGCACGTCTCGGCTTTCTTCAATTCCCGCTGACTTCATTTCTTTTCTTAAGAATGCTATCCTTTCCCTATCCACAGTGTCCTGATAACTGTGAAGCCAGATAAGGCCGCCATAGATGTCCTTGTGTATCTCAAATTCAGACGTCGCCAAATTATGGAAGATAAATTCTGCCTGTTTAAGATATTTCATCGCAAAGCTACCTGGTTTGCTAACAATAGCTCTGAACAGAGAATTGTGGAGGGTAAGTCGAGGCCTATATCCTCCTAGCTGAATCATTCGGTTGTAAATATCACATGCTGCTATCAAGCAATCATCACTGTCGGTGCTGAGATACGCAACTATCAGTAAATGGAAGGTAGATTCGCTAGGCACTCTTCCCTGATTAATGATGTCATCAAATATCTCGCGGCATTTTGCATATTTCCTCTCTCTGCCCATGTAATCTGCCAACTTCGTAGCAAGAGCAAAATCAAATTGAAACCAATGTTGCTGGATCATCCACTTGTAAACCTGCAACCAAAACTTGTATCATTGATTCGAGAAGAAGAAACATGTAAACACTGAAGATACAATCAGCAAGAATCTACATAGAGGCATCCCAAAATACATCAATATACACATATATACGCCATTGCCAACGCAGCCAAATCAATGCATATGAAACTTCATCTCACAAAAGTTCATGCCAAGCAACATGTTTTGGGTTCATTGTCTTCCCTAATAGGATACTATGAATCAAACTCCATCATGCTAACGGCTAAGCAAGATGTGTCGAGCCGTTGTTCGATCTTAGGACCCAAAAAACAAGAGATTCCAAATGCAACCTCAATTAGCAGTCCCAAAGCACAAGAATTGAATTTTTAAGCACAATAACACATCTACTAATCCACTAGAAGCAAGCAAAACCGAATCAAACAATTCAACAAACAAACAGTAGATCATTGTTAACACAGGTGAAAACACCCTTGCATACACAAAATCAACTTCAAAGGGGAAGAAAATCTCACCCAGAAACCAGCTTCATACTCTCGAATTCGCATACAGTGAACGGCAACATACATACCGTCTTCTTGCCTCATCCATTTCTTTTGCGCATTAAGGAGGCGGATCATCGTTGGCCGCTTGTGTGCAGGTAGCTCCTTGCAGAGCCAAGCAAGTTTCGACCGCCGCCAGTTCTCCGGCAGCTCCTCTAGCTCCTTAACCTCCAACGACGGAGAAGTGAAGTTTAGCTTCCGGAGATCAGTGGACTGCAATTCCTGGTCAAAATCGAACTTCTCTGGTTCGCCATCGGTCGGAGACTCCCAATTTTCCTCCGATTGAGAGCCACTGCTATTGCCCGCCAAGTGTTCGACGGAAGTCCCAGCAGAAGAAGCAGCAAGAATAGGGGTAAAAAGACGCCTTCGACGATGGAATTTAGGAGTGGAGAGCAAGATTTGAAGAGGATTGGAAGAATTCGGCAGGAAAGGGCGGAGGCGAGAGGGGCGAGGAGAGAAAGCGAGGGGACAATTTGAGTTGATGGATGGGAGGAGAGACAGTGAAGAGAGGGCTTTATCTCCGATAGTCAGAAGCATTTCTACGCGCCGGGCGCCGGCGGATAGGGTGGGGGGATGCGGTTGACTACGGCGGCGGCGGATTGAACCGGTGTAGTGATGGAAGCTGCGGTTGAACTTCGGGCCGTTCAGAGGATGGTGTCGGTCGGCGATGATTTAATCACAAGTGCAATCAATGCAAGTGTGAAAGTATGAAGTGAATTTCACAAAACCACCCCAACTTTATGGTGTTATTAAAAAAAAATACCACCTTGGACAAAACTGCCCCAAATAACACTAATTTTAATTTTACGCATGTTGGCTCAGTTGATAAAGATTTTCTATTAAACCGTTGTGTTATGTAAACATCTTTATAAGACGTTGCTGGTTTCGATGAGTGGAGTATAATATTTTTGCTGATAAAAACACACTAGGATGTTTGCTGATTAAAAAAAAACAACAACAACAAGTCGAGCAGGGTTTGTCGGTCTGGGGGATCAGGATATACACATTCTTTCCTCGAATAAACAAAGAGAGTGTTTCCGATAAACCAAAATAATAAGACATATAAATCGCACGGTAATAAGTCAAACAATATAAAAGGAGTTAATAAGAAGCAAAGAGGGAATTTTTAAAATCCAAAAATCAACCAACTTCTTTTGTTATTGCAAAAGACAATCCCCTCATTTTGTGAAAAATAGTTCTTGATTAGGGATGTTTTGTGAAAGCAAGTGGAGTCCGGTTTGGTGTGGTGTGAGTGAGTCCAAGAGTGTGTGCATTTATGTTTTGGTTAGGACTTGGGAGTGAGTGGTGCATCTTGAATAAGAATTATAAGATGTATTGGAGTTTTGTACATCAATTGAATAAGATGTATTGAAGTCTTATATTATAGATTTATAGAGTGAGAGTCGTACAAAATAGTTTTGTACATCAATACAAAGTCTCGTTTATAAGAAGAATTCGTCTATTTGAGTCGTACACAAAATTGAATAAAGAGCTATCCATTTCCCCAACACTATAACCTAAACACGAGTAGAGAAGATGTAAGAAGCTAAGGGGTTGCTTACCTAAAGTTATCGAACTAAACCTCATACTAATGTTTCGATAATCAAATCACATAATCTATTTTTACAACATTGGTCTAATTTGGAATTTCCATTACAAGTTAGATTGTGATAGATGATATAAATGGAATTTCCAAATTTTAATAAGTATAGTTTTTTTTAATAAGTATAGGTTTTTTTTAATAAGTATAGTTTTTTTTGAATTGGTAAATATATAGATGTGTAAAAGAAAATTTACAAAAAAGCTCGACAAATGACCGAGCTCAAGATAACCGAAGCCAACCTCCCCCCAAAAGCAAAAAGGGAACAGGGGAGGCAATGCTCGTATATCACTACTAAACCCTACCTCTCCTAACTCCAAACTATCAACAAATCAGCAAAAGTTTAACTACGTTAGTCTCCTGAGCCATCACCTATCCATGGATGTTTTGCCTTTACACCTCACAGATATCCTAAATTTGCATGATTCGATAATTTTGTTCGCACATTGCAAAGGATTACAAATATCTCCATTAAATACAATCTCATTTCTAGCTTGCCAAGTAAAATAAATAAGAGCAAGAAAAACTAGGAGTTTAGACTTGAATTGCTCCTTTCGTCTGGTGCTCTCCAGCTCGCTAGCAAACCAATGCAGCCAATCTTCGATGTCCCCATCTCTCCTAGGAAGGCCGATCCAAGCCCACACCCTAATAAGTATAGTTTTTTTTAAATGCTTCAAGGATTTTTTTTTATATAAATTTCTTAATAAAGATTCTTAACATGTGCCATAAAGATATAGATTGTAAAGATCAAATCAATGGGCTAATGGAATGAAAATTAAAGTTTTTTGTTTGAAAATGACTACAAACTGATTTTTTTTTCAAAAAAATAAATAAACAGAGTTTACTTGATCTAATCATCTAATAAGATAATCAGAATTGTCTGATTTCGAATTCTTAATTTGTCAAAAATCATCTAATAAGAGAGAGAAATATTGTCATGTACGAAGGTCGGATAGGTGAAAGCTTTATAATGTTCCTTAATAAAGATTCTTAACATATGCCATAAAGATATAGATTATAAAGATCAAATCAATGGGCTAATTGAATGAAAATTAAAGTTTTTGTTTGAAAATGACTACAAACTGGAAAAAAATCAATGGAGTTTACTTGATCTAATTATCTAATAAGATAATCAGAAATTTTAAATTCTTAATTTGTCAAAAAATCATATAATAAGAGAGAGAAAAATTGTCATGATCCGAAGGTCAGATAGGTGAAAGCTTTATAATTGTCCTTAATCACCCAATTACCCTATATTCATTACAAATACTTCATTTTTTATAATAGATTAGTACCTGCACAGTTGTGCGGATGCTTTTTATATAATAGTTTTATACATATGTAAAACATTTATATAAGTTAAAATACAATTATCAAGGATTCTTATCACTTTATCTAAATTCCTTTTAAAATTTAAATAAATTTCATATTAACACTCGTTCAACTAATGATTTTTCTTTACTATAGTTTCATTAATTCAACAATATATTATAAATTCGAAAATCTATTATCTTTCACAACTAAACTAAAATGAACTAATATTCATAAATGTAATAAAGTAATTTATTACTTGACTTATTATTACCTATAGATTATACTACACACACATATATAACCTTCATTGTTTTAATTTAAATGAGAATAATTGATTAAAGTAAATATATAATAAAAAAGTAAATATATAATTAAATTATAACAAAGTAATTTATTAAATGGATCTAATCGTTATTTATATATTATCCCATGAATCAAAACTACAAAAGATGAAAAGATTATATGTTTTTATAGAAAAAAGTAATTTAAAAAGAAAATTAATCGGTTAAGATTTAGAAAAAGAAAATAATTAATTACTCGTGGCGCGTCTTGATCTCCATCGACTTCTGTGTTGGCTGACGTCTTGTATGGGCTACTTGGGTCTTTCTTTCTTCTTTGTTGATTTGTGTTATCGTGTTTACTTGTATTGACGACTTCCGTCTGCCGACTTGTTCGGCCATTGAGTTTCATGTATACCTGAACTCGAATTCTTACCTAATCAAAAAATAATAATAATAATAATAATAATAATAATAATAATAATTTATTTAAATATTAAAAAATATTTAATCGGTTAACCAACAATCCTATATTAAATGAGAAGCCGCCACATGTCATAGACGACTTCTCCTTTAGTATTATACTATTGATTAAGATAAATCAATTTTATTTAGATTTTATTTAGATTTGCAAATCCTAGTCTCGATCATCTGAGTGAATTGAAGATAAGCTTGTTTAAAACAAATCCTATTTTAAGATAAATCAATTAGCATTTAAAAAATAAGTTTGTTTAGATTTTAACCATGATAAATCAATTTTAAGATAAATCAATTAAAATCATTTAAAAAAAAAGAAGCTACATTAAAGGAGAAACCGCCACATGTCGTAGGCGACTTCTCCTTTAGTATTATAATATTGATGATTTTTGGTAATTCAAATTATGATTTTCCACTCACATTGACAATGGAGGTTAACTTTTTTTTTTTATTGAGTAAAAATTCGAGTTCAGACATACTTGAAGTTCGAGAGGTTTATAAATCGAAAAACGGACTAACCGTGAACCTACAATACATGAATTAACATAAATCAACAAAGATAAAAAAAACCTTAATAATCCATAAAAACTTTTAGCCCGCGGAGGAATCGATGAAGATCCAAGACAATGTAGGCTAACTATTTGGAAGCATAAGAATGGTAGCTATCTATTTTCCAACTACCTTTCAAACTTAAAGGACAAGTACCCCTCAACCGAAGAAATCAATAGCCTCCCGTTATTTAGTACCATTAAAGTATACACACTTGTCGATCACCTTCGACAGTTCGACATGTGATCGATATTATTTTTTCTTTTTGCTGGACATATGATTTTTGTAAAACGAAGGAATTAATCATTTTTTGGTTATAACATATACTTTTTCATCATAGTGAAAGTTAGCTAGCTAGCATTAGAAGTTGGTGATTGAAATGGGTTAAAAATGGCAGTTCATTTATGAATATATAAGAAATATAGACGAGACTCGAGAGGATTATCTCAATTTTCCGAATTACAACCCCGCGTAAAAAATAGAGAGTTAAACATTGGGAAAAAATGGTTGAGCTTATATTTAAACGATTTTCCTATCCTATGTCCCAAGGGCATAGGATAAGACATAAATTGAGAAATGTTTTTTAAATTTTAATTAATTTAGCTTTTTTAAAAATTAGATTCTTAGGGTCGCTTGCCTTTTTAGTAGGAAATATTTCCCAATTTAGTGTCTAGAAAAACCGATATTTAAAATGAACCAAATATATTTGAACAGAAATTTATTTATTTATTTTGGTTTTGTAAGAGGCTAGCCTGAATCATCAATACTATAAAAGCTACTTTGATCAATCACCGTGTGGGTTTTTCCTCCAAAAGGGCTAGACAAAAAATCTCAAAAGGGAAAAAAATCCCGAAAGGATTTGACTAAAATTCCGATAGGGATTGGAATAGAATTTTAATAATAATAATAATACATCGGATTCATAACCCATAAGACTAAGCACAAAGTCCTTACGATTCCGAAAGGGTTTGAACCAAATTCCGAAAGGGGTCGAACAAATCCCGTGAGGGCTCGAACAACTACCCGGAAGGTTTTTTTTTGGTGCGTTTTACTTAGGTTGTTTAAGGCAGGGCGTTTGGTGTGTCTCGCGGTTCCTCTTCTTTGTTTGGGGCTCTGGCGTCCGAAGTCGGGTATGGCTGGGGTCGAGATAATGTGTATCTAGGCGACTCCTGAGTCGGGAAGGAGCTTCCTTGGAGGATCATCTTCACTATCCACAGGAATGCCTGATGTACCGCTGGCCAGCGGTGCTACTGTTAGGTGGTGCTGGGCTTTGTTCGTAGTCTATATTGTCTCCTGCATGCGAGGTTTTAGTGGCTTCGATTCGTCTTGCGCTTGTGTGCTCGCCTTCCTTTGTATTGTATTGCACCTTTTGTTCTTTGATGTATGTTCTAACGGTTCGCCGTCTGCGTTTATCGGTCTCTCGAGAAGTCAGGTCTGTCTGGCCCTCGAATCTTTACCTTATAAAAAAATACTATATACTAGATGAGAAGTCCACGCGGCACCTTCTTTATATGTAAATTAGTTATAATCAAATCTAGCACCAAAAAAAAGTTATAATTAAATTTTTTTTATATATTTATTTATTTATTATTATAAATCAAATCACTTTTTTAAAGTAAGTAATTAATTAATTCACTTGCTTTCTAATTCTTACCTGATTTTTATAATCTTTTGTGATCATTTTCCATTATAAAGTCATTTTGTTATAGACGGTGCAAAGTTAGACTACCTATATTATAACTAATCTTTTAAACTGGTCTATTTTGCAATTGAATTTTTTCAAACAAATAACATTTGATTTTTTTTTTGTTTTGAGTTATTTATTCACTTTATTTGATTTTTTTTAAATGTAATATTGAAATATATAGTCAAAATATAGGAAAACTCTATAGAGAATTACTTTATACGGATTAATAATCTAATCCTAATTCCTAACCCTACTATTTCAAATTTATGTTTCTTATAAATATTTAAAATAATAAGCTTTACATACTAATTCACAAAACATAATAATCATTATCAAGATTTTCTATTCAACAAATGTATATATTCTACCCCTATCAAACCTCAGTCACTATATACTAAAGGAGACAGCCTCACCGTCATCAATTGTATTCACAATATATGGAGTAGCCAATGGGACATCGAGATCTTTATCTCGGACATTAATTTTATTCCTCCTTCAACACTTTAGCGAGGTCTAGATCAACCACGTTTTCAGAGAGATCAATATGGTGATCGACATAATAACGAAATTACTCCACTCAGTGCCTACCCAAGTTTTGCTGGAGAACCTGAATCTACGTATACTCATTTGTAAAGATGTCCTTGGATAGTGGTTCAACAGGGCTTGACCCCACCCAAACCATCATCTTTATATATATATATATATATATATATATATATATATATATATATATATATATATATATATATATATATATATATATATATCACGTGACACCTTCTCCATTAGTATATAGATACAATAATTATAATCAAATCTTTTTTCATAATTAATTACATCATTCATTTGTTCTCTAATTCTTATCTGATTGATTTTTTTGAATAAAAGCATATAATCTTTTGTGATTATTTACCATTACAATCATTTCATCAATAATAAACAATCATTTCATAAATATATACATATTATATGAAAAAGAGTCGCATAAGGTGCGGGTACTAGAACTAGTGCATTAATTGGACAAATGTTTACATAATCTTCAAGGTTAAATTTGCTTGATCGCCACATTTAAAATAGTTGTCAACATATTTACTAGTAAAATAGCGTATCTAACAATAGTTCCACAACTTATTGCGGAACTATTGTTAGATACGCTAAAAATTCAAGACAAAAAGTTGTGGAATTCCCACCCATATTAAAAAAAAGTGTCGACAACAAATTGCAGACTACTTAGGAAGGTTGTCTTTTTTAAAATAATAAATAGGCATGAAATTCCGCAACATGTTGCAGAGTTCTCATATTTTTTTTTTGCAATAAGTTACGGATATTTGTGATATATCCAGTAAAAATTAGTAGTGTACTGTATTTAGTAAACGCGTAAATTAAATACATTCAAAAAAAGATAAGCAGAGGGACTATCATTAAAAAAAATGCAAAACAAAAGAAAGACTAGCCAAACACAATAAATCACATTGAGAATGTATCATTTATAGGTGATTAATAGAAAACTCTTTATGTTTAAATTCAGTATCATAATATTATCAAATGAATATATAATAAAATATGTACATTCTACAGATTCAACTGAGATCCAAGAATATCCTTGGTCGGTAACACGATTCCATATATTTTGTCCTGTATGATATTGCTGCTTGATCTCGTGTGAACTCCATATTTAATGTGTTTTTTTAAAACGATCTTTTTTTTATTGTGTCCTAAAGTATAATTTAAAATTTTTATTTTCAATAAACCATTATGAAAAGTAAATTCAGGTTATAATTGCATAATTGTTATACAACACTATTTTGTTGGCTTCTTAATTTGTACTCTCAGTAATGTGGTTTGATTTTTAACACATTTTTAAAAACTAAAAACTATATAAAATAATTTTATACTTATTACGGTAAAACTAATTAAAATAATTCAATATTTGGAGGGGTGTTAAAAAAAATATTTTTACATTTCAACTGTAAGAAAAAATAAATCAACCTTTAAGGGAGATGGTAATAAAATATCCCGACTCATTTGTTGACTATAAATTGGGCCAAAACAATGATATAAAATTAGTCAAATGATCTCATTCTCATTAAAATAAGTTAATATCATCCAAAATTCACCAAAATCTTAATTTCGTCAATTATTTGTCATCGTTTTTGCCACATCTATCAAATATTGGGCTATCTTTATACTTTATTTAATCCTACTTTATGAGATATTGCACTTTTTTGAAATTATTTTCCTTCATTAAAATTGATAAAGCTTGTAAATGTTTTTTTAAACATACTAAAACAGTAATTAAATTTCATAGAATATTTATTCTTCACTTCAACTAAAAGAAATAAGAAAAATAAATTGGAAGAAAACCTCCATGCACGAAAAGGAGGAAGATATTCAATGTGCTCGTGAGGTTTATGCTTCCCAACACACACAGACAAAAATACGGCAAAAAGATGCGAAGTGGAGAAAACCACCTATAGGTACGTTTAAATTAAACTTTGATGGGTCTACACTTGATAACAACGGCAACTCAATTGGCTACATTATTCGAGATTGGGAGGGTAGAACGATCCACATCGGCTACGGCAGAATTGGCAACTAGACCCCGCTGAAAGCGGAGGCTTTGGCACTAAGACATGGAATTATCCAAACTCGTGCATTGGGAATAAACAAGTTACAAATCGAAGGAGACTCCCTTATCATCATAAATCATTTAAAAACAAACTTCACATGCCCATGGGAAATTGAATTGATAATGTCCGATGTAAAAACATTATTGTCGAGTGTGAGAGAAGTCTCCTTCTCCCACGTGTCCCGAAATGGCAATAGAGTGGCTGATAAGGTTGCACACCTTTGCCGCTCTGTTAGGGGCTTCGACATTTACACTAATACAGGTCTTTATGACCTCATCCGTAAGGATGCCATCGGGTAGAATTATTCCACCCGAATTATTACCTGATTAAAAAAAAAAAAAATTTAGCTTAAAATCATAGATCTAGTGGATATTTAAATCTTCTCTTGGTCTATATTTATTTACCCCAAATAATATAATAATAAAAAAATTAGTTGAAAACAGAGCATGTCATAGCACGCCAAGTATTCCTCTCATCGCTCTTCAATCAACTACCTCATTCATCCTCTGTGATTTCCCTCCTCCCTCCCATGGTTTCAGTGCTTCACTCCTCCCGACGAACACCAATCCCCAATTGAAATGGCTTCAATGCAAAGGCAGAGCTCCCTTTGGCGGAGCAAGGAGAGATTACTCTCCAGAAAAGAGTACTCCGAGCTCGGGATAGGCAGATCCGACGGCGTCGACGACGATTCCACAAGCCCGGGATTCTTGATTTCTGTGCGGGATAAGATCCAACGGCTATGGTTTCAGGCCCGGAAGGCCTTTATCAAGGCCTACGAGATGGGCCGCTCGGATCCCCGGAAGGCGGTGTTTGCCGGAAAGGTCGGCCTTGCTCTGGCTCTTATATCCTTGCTCATCTTCCTCAAGGAGCCGGAGAGCATCAGCTCTTACTCCATCTGGGCTGTCATGACCGTTATTGTTGTGTTCGAGTTCAGCATCGGTAATTTTCTGCAATTTGATTTTGAAATTTTTGCTTGGTTTTGGTTCTGTTTGATTTGTTTTTGTGATTGCACACCACCTGTTTGTGAATATGTTTCTTCGGCCTTTCTTCATCTTGACCTATAGGCTATAGCTTGCTTGGATGGTCCAATATGGGCTGGGCCCTAGGTAGTGACTTAGTGTGTCCAATCAATTGTTTGACTTGAATGGGTAAGCATTTAAGTCTGTAGGAGCTCAATTGCTTCACTGTCTCACTGATAAATCGTTTCTTGACCCAGAATTAGCATTTCTTTTGTGATGATTTGGACTTTGATTGAAGTATAAGATACACTGCAATGCCAGATTTTCTTCTTTCTTTGATATTAAAGTAGTTTTGTCAGGACAGTTTTGGTGAATACTTAAAGATTCAGGTCTCAGTATTGTATAAATGCTGCAATGTATGGTAATTTGCAAGTGCTTTATTGCTGGATTTATGAATGAACGGCTACAATTGTCATTGAGCTTTGGTGGTTGTATGAAAGTAATGAAACCCATGTGATGGCAAAAAAGTTGTGTAAACCAAGTAGCACATTTGTTACTGTTTTATGATGATCACATGTTTAGTTTTCATTTGTGATGTTTATTTGTAGGCGCAACATTCAACAAAGGATTCAATCGCGCTCTAGGAACAGTCTCAGCTGGAGTACTTTCTGTTGGTATTGGAGAGTTATCTATATTGACGGGAGTAATGGAAGAACCCATAATCATTGGCAGTATATTCATTGCAGGTACTGTTTCCATGACAGTAAATTTCTAAATGAGAATCATTCATGTTGTCGGTTGCTCAATCCTAAATAAATTGTGTTATTCCTTTTTATAATTTTCTTACAACTTACTAAATCTATGTATTTATCTTCTCTGATTGAAGGATTTGGGGCAAGCTATGTGAAACTACACCCGACAATGAAGGAATATGAATATGGCTTCAGGGTTTTCTTGTTGACTTACTGCATTGTGCTTGTATCTGATAGTTCAGATTTCATTGACACTGCTTTAACTCGACTTGTGCTAATAGCAATTGGTGCAGCTGTTGCCGTTCTTGTCAATACATTCTTATACCCCATTTGGGCTGGTGAGGATTTGCACAAACTGGTGGTCAAAAACTTCAACGGTGTTGCTACTTCTTTAGAAGGTTAGGCTCTTATTTACGGCTAACGACTTCTATTTTTTTCTCCTCTCGTTCATGGCATCTGATCCTCAATAGTCTGCTGGAACTTGTGACCAGGATGCATCAATAAATACCTGAACTCTGTTGAATATGAAAGGGCGGCTTCAAAAATTCTTATTTACCAAGCAGCAGATGATCCGGTGTACAGTGGATACAGATCAGCAGTTCAATCTGCCAGCCAAGAAGAGAGTTTGGTATGTGTAAATATAGTACATGCTTTTGCTATAGAAATTCTGATATTCAGGAAATCTTCAGTTGCGCGGATGATCCTATGCATTGGTCTGTGACTCTCTGTCAACTGCCTTTATATATGTTCTTGTTCTTTTTTTTTTCTGACAAAGTTACTTGGAATCAATTGGCAAGAGTCGTATGAGGATCGTGCTTGTCTCTCTTTCCTTTTATCTTTTTGCAGTGGAGACAGTCGCACATAATGACAGACCATGGCTACTCATACACTTATGGTTAGAATTGGCTTCGATCCAATGCTAAAAATAACAGCCTGAAGCATGAATTCCTTTGAATATGATCGATTTATTATGGAGTATATAACTTTGATTGTAGGGATCAATTTCTAGTCACACAGTTTCATAAAAATTATGTAAAGCTTCTACCTAATTTCCATTGAATTGGGCTGACATCCACTCCCCAACCGTTTGTGTGATTTTCATCTCATATGCTCCTCCCTTGTATGTCTATTTGCTAATCAGGAACCTATGTTGATCTCACTGTCCTAACCTTTCTCATGTTCTACAAACATGTTTTCTCATTTTCCTTACAATTTTATCTATTGTTTTGCAGATGACATTTGCAACATGGGAGCCACCACATGGGCGTTACAGGATGCACAAATACCCTTGGCAATCCTTTCTGAAAGTCAGTGGCGCGTTGAGACATTGCGCCTTTATGGTCATGGCTATGCATGGATGTATGCTTTCTGAAATCCAGGTACTTATTCAAACATGTTTAGTGCTTTTTCTCCATACATGAGCAGTTTTTTGGGCATGTTTTCTGTTACCCTTTCAGACATTTATTTACCACGGGTAGTTTTGTATAGTTTACCGAAGCAAACAAGAAGCTTCAGTGATGTGTATGTTTGAGCTGCTAGGTTCCAATCTTATAATACTTTGGCTGTGCTAATGTCCGGTCACAGGCACCCGCAGAGCTAAGGCAAATGTTCAGCAAGGAGATAAAGAAGGTAGGCAGGGAAGGGGCTAAAGTGCTGAGAGAAATCGGAGAAAAGGTAGGAAAGATGGAGAAGCTAAGCTCGGAAGACATTTTGGTCGACGTTCACAAGGCTGCAGAGGAGTTACAAATGCTGATCGATCAGAAATCATACCTTTTCATCAATTACGAGTCCTGGCAATCCAAAATCCAGTCCAAGGTATCCAAGAACACAGAGAGCTTCCCTGATGCCAAGGAGACCGAGCATAGAAGACCGGTATTAGAAACTCCTAGCGACTTTGCCCAACACCGGAGGTCTGTCCCGATACTGCCAAGGTTTGATCAGCTGAAGCCTCAAATAAGCATCACCCCTTCCTTCTCGAAAAGGGAGTCGTCAGGTGACATCTTTAGGAGATTGACCTCATGGCCTTCGCGGCTGTCAGTAGAGGGCGAACAGGTACTGAACACACGCGAAATCAGGACGTTCGAAAGTGCGAGTGGTTTATCTTTCGCTTCGTTCACTACTATGTTGGTTGAGTTCGTCGCGAGGCTTCAAAACCTCGTCGATTCCTTCAAAGAGCTCGAAGAACATGCCAAGTTTAAGGAGCCTGTTACCTAAGCCTTTCCGATGTTCGACAAGGCCTAGAACCATAGGATTTACGAGGCTTAAACCAGCTTCTGGGTTTGAATCATACGGAGGATACATCATACATACATCGAATAAAACCCAATAAGAATGATGTGATCTGATTTTGGTCTTCAATCTCCCAAGGAGAGTAATATTTAGAAAATGGGAGAGGGATATATACTGTCAGTACTCAATATCATATTGCATACCGCAATGTTTAGAAAATGGGTTGATTGTCCATAATAAGAAGGGTATTTGTACCTAATTGACTATTTTTAGTATCTTTGCTTCTTCAACCATGAAAGTTTGTTCATAAAAAAAACATAAAAATTTATAACAAAAATACACAGAAGCTTATAAATCTATTATCTATAATAATAATAATAATAATAATATGATATATTATATTTATATAAATTAATATCATAAACTTATAAAAGAATAAAGAATAAAGAGTGCACGCAAAATGAATAATGTATAACCGATGTGTATATCAACATAAAACATATCTTTTTAAAAATTTAGTGATGTTAATGTCAATTTTTTTTATTGTCCTACATTGTTTCAAACGTCTAGAAATGCAAAATAACAATGATGGAACATTAGGTTCATCAACCAAAACGTAATTATATCAACGTACTTAAATCGTTATCAAACGTAAAAAACAATGTTATAAATTATCATAGACATCGGTTAAAAACCGATGTGCTAAAGTTTGGATCTTTAACGCCACCCACTAACACGTCGAAAATATTTTTGTTTTACATCGGTTTTTAACCGACGTCTATGAACACAATTCTAGTAGGATCTCCTCCACCAATGGCCACGCACATCAACCCGATTATCTAGGGTTGAGATATAAATCTAATCGCTTATTAAATAAATTAGTATATTACGAATATATATTATCTATCTTAATACTCATTAATAATTCTTAATGTATAAGAATTAATTACCTAATTGTGAAAATTAGACTTTTAACTTTGGACGTATATAAAATAATATATGAATTATATCTAATAATTTCTAATTAGAATAAAATCTTGTATGAAATAAACGTTAAATAACCTACCTTCCATTTTAAGAAACTACGTACTATATCATACTATATATCTTTCAGCAACAAATATTTATGATCTCACCGCCATATAATATATGATAACTTATGTGTCTATAAATAAATAACGAATTACCCACGTTTCTCATAATTCCAAAACCCTTAAGACAACTTAACCAATAACCATGGCGGCAACCCAACAAAACTACTCAACCAACGCCATGCATGCCCTTCACCTTCCGCCGCACCACCATCACCCTCCCCATCTCCTCCGCCCCCACCTCCTCCGCCCCACAACGGCAGTGCGTGCTAGCGGTGGTCGCCGTGGCCGGCGAGGAACCCTACCGTATCCCTTGCTTTTTCTGCTCCGGTCTCTCCCACACCGACGACTACTGCGACCTCTACCACCAAAGTCTCGTCACCCTCCTCCGCGGCCACTTCCGCTTCATCCCCACCCGCTCCGCCAAACACGTTGTCGACGTCTTCATGTCCACCGTCCTCCTCCCCGCCCACGACATCCTTAACTGCCCACACGACCCAAGATCCACCACCGTCATCCATAGAGTCGATATTGGCATCCGACCGATTATGCACCGCCCTCCGGAGACTACGGTTAGGGCGATACGGGCCACGCCCGCCTCGGTTAGGGCGTTGGTGTTGGAGAAGGTTACAGAGAAAGACCGTGAGTGTGCTATTTGCTTGGAGAAGATGGAGACGCAATGGATCGCGCTGAAGATTCCATGTTCACATGTGTTCCATGAGACCTGCCTCGTCGAGTGGCTGAAAAACGGTCATGTTTGTCCTCTTTGTCGTTACGAGTTGCCCTGTGAAGATTGACGTGAATCATATATATATATATATATATATAATCTTTTTTTTTGTTTATTTCTTTTTGAAATCTTGAATTTAGATTCATGATCATATGTATTATTGGATCGATATCTTTTCGATCGATCTCAAATCATGTACGTTTCCTTGAAAATTTAATTGAAATTGGATGAATTACAATTACCATTTTTATATATAATGCACCTTCCTAGAATCATAGTCATATTGAGGGGCTATGACCTAAATTTCATTTAACTTTCATAGGGTGAGCCTTTGTACATATATAGAATACAATACAGTGACCTAAATTATAGACCTAGATTAATTTATATTAATTAATTTATTATTTTATTTAAATGTATGAAAAATTATTATTATATAAATAAAATTTATAAAAAAAACGTACGAACTGATAATAAGACTAGTAACTAAATATTTTGAAAGTTGGCAAGACTTGATTTCAAACCTAAAAATTCAGCTCGAAACTCAATTTATAAACCCAAATGACGCAATAAAAAGACCCATTATTTGAAAATCGATTCGCAAATCCAAATACAAACATTTATTGCTAATTTGCTACATAGTAACCAACTGATCATTCATCACTCATTATTTTTAAACAAAACATTATATTTGAATCGGATATTAGCAGTTAACAATGTAAGAGAAAAAAAGAAAGAAAGATGAGCTAAAAGCTAATAGGCCTCTTTAGCTAGCTAACCGCGACAAAACAAATTCAATTTTTTTTGGTTCTTAGTAGGTTATATTTGAATCGGATATTGTATATATGTTTTTATTAAAGGAATGATTTTTCACTAATAGCGATACAAATGATTCTATATTTCATAAATATTATAACTTGAATCTCAAACTTAAGATTAGATGTAGCACCACATTGATTACATTAACCATTTAATTATAAGTTATTTTATACGTTTTTTAATATCAAATGAGTTAATTTCAAATATATTAACACATCATTTGTAAAACACCCTTTTATCTTATTTTGGATATCATAAAGATGACGAATGTAATTTATAAGTGATTCAGACCCTATTCAGATCACAATCATATATATATATATATATGTTCTTTTTAGACTCTAAGGAAGGACAATAACCGTAGAAAAAAACTAAATGACATGAGTTGACGTCTTATAAGATCTAAGGTCTTACATCATTACAAATTTGATTTGTTAACTCTTGTACTTATTCACCAACTACAATCTCACAAAACACATGTCTACAAATTTGATTTGTTAACTCTTGTGGTATTCACCAACTACAATCTCACAAAACACATGTCCTAGATGTAGCACAAGTCTCTCACCCTAGTATCTATAAATGCAATACCCATCCCATTAGTTACTCTCTCATAATTCCAAAACCAACGCTATGCTCTCGTCGCTATGACGTATTTAGATGTACATATATCTCATATCAAAGCGTGTTCACCCTTTTTCCCTCTGGGTTCCCAGTCATCTCATCGTCTCTTTAATTTGGCGTGTCAGATTTTCTCTCTCAAGGCTTCTGCTTCACAAGTGAAGGGGTCACATGAGGAGCCTTGTATGCTACTTCGCTACTGCATTCATCTGTTTTGATTTCATCAATGTTTTGGTACTTGGTTGATGATCTTCTTGTTGGTCGAATCTACTGTTATGACATCTGGGTCGTTGCTCTTTTACTCAATTATGTTGCTTTACAACGTTTTTACTTGATTTTATCATGTGGATTTTGCTAATTTTGCTTTCTGGTGGTCTGATCTTTACTGGTTTTGTGTTGATTCAACTTATTGGGATTCACAAAGATTAAAGCAAGCAATGTGTAAGGAATGAAGCAATTTGATGCAAGTATTTTCACAAGAGGTGGATGAAATCACCTTCCCCATCTCCCTGTCCATAACAGCGGTGCACACTGGGAGTGGCCACCGTGGCGGGCAGGAGCCTTGCTATATCCCTTGCTTTTTCTGCTTCGGCCTCCCCCGCACCGACTACTATTGCGACCTCTACCACCAACAACTCATCACTCTTCTCCGCGCCCATTCCGCTTCTTCCCCTCTCCGCCAAACACGTTCTCGATGTCTTCATGTCCACCGTCCTCCTCCTTGTTCACGACACCCTTACCTGCCCCACGACGCCAAATGCACCATCGTCGTCCATAGAGTTCAAATCAACGTCCGACTGATTATGCACCACCCTCCGGAGGCCGAGGGTTAGGGCGATGCATGCCACTCTCATACTCGGTGAGGGAGTTGATGGTGGAGAAGACTACAAAGGAGTTTGGGTGGAATATACTCTAGAAAGACCATGAGTGTGCTTGCTTGGAGAAGATGGAGACGCAAAGGATTGGGCATTTCATGACCCGTAATTCGAAATGACCCGACTCGTAATAGACCGAACCCAAGACGACTCAATCCAAACCCGACCCGTCCGACCTGTTTGACAGGTCTAGTTAATTCGTTTTCTAACCGCTCTCTTGCCTATTTGCCTGTTTATTATTATTTCATTTTTTCTTCTCATGCCTATCTTATCCGCCTCTATTTTGGTTTACTCTCGTGAACGGTGGTTGATTTGTCATGCTCGTAAATGTCTTGGAAGTCTGATCGACATTTGATTGCTTTGTTGGAATCCATAATTTGAGATGTCCGCTAGTGATCCCCAGAGTTCTCTGTGTGCGTTCGTCTTGGATGGTCGTTCGTTTGTTCTGCTAGCTTGTAGTTTTCAGTGTTGGACGGCTTGTGCGTTCGTTTTGCAATTTCAGTTCTTTATGTCATTTGTTTCGTATATTTTCTTTATGTCATTTGCTTTTGTTAATTATTTACTTCCGATTATACAAGATGATTAATCCATCTACCAACGTGTCCAGTCTCTCGTTTCTGTCTAGAGAACCGAATTTCTATCCTGATATCTAAAAAAAATATACAAACAATCATTCCATCACAACCTCGTGTTTGTCTGAATTTATAATACACAATATTACATTATTATAAATATAGAATCCAAACGAACCCGAATCTTGCTTCCTAAACCCATTCTCTATCGATTTCCCTCCTGAAAATCGAGATCGATCTTATTAGCCATGGCAACAACCCAAGAACGCTCCTACACAACCAAGTGCAACGCCATTAAGTACACCCTCCGCAGCACGGAGAGCCGCCGGCGCAACGTCGTGGTCCCCACCACCCCCGCCCGACGGAGGCGGTGCACGCTGGTGGTGGCCACCGTAGGCGACAGCGAGCCCCTCCGCATCCCTTGCTATTACTGCGCAGGCTTCCCCCGCGACTCCGACTACTGCGAATTCTACAACCGGCAGCTCACCATCCTCCTCCACTCCCACTTCCCCTTCATCCCAGACTGCTGCGCCGCGAGAGTCGCCGACACCGTAACGAACGCCGTCCTCCTCCCCGCCCACGACGCCCTCCACTGCCCCTACCACCCCCTCGAGGGCAATGACGCCGCCTTCACTGCCTTCCACCGTGTCGAAATCGACGTCGTCCGGCGCGTATTTGCCGAGCCCAGGGTCGGTCGATCTCGACAGCGACGCGAAGGATGAGCGCGCTGAAGATGCGCTGTTGGCATGTGTTTCATGAAGCTTGTCTTGTCGAGTGGCTCAACAACAGTAATGTCTGCCCGCTTTGTCGCTACCAGATCCTCTTCCAAGATGTACCTGCCTTCGCAGCCGTGTTAATTGAACCAAATAACGTTTTTGGTTGTTTATTTTTGTCATGGATTGTTATGAAATACTCTGTCCGTATCAAAATTTAAGTCGATTTAGGATTTACACAAGTTTTAATAAAACACTCACCTAGTCACCACTCAATCAACATAATCATTCCACTAACTTTTTTATAAATTTTATTTTTTTTAATACCCATTACATTTTTTTAACCAATCAAAATCTTTAAAAAAATCGACAACACACATAAATCGATACAAATCATTGCTATCCCCTACCTATAAAACCTAAAATGACATCTATTTTGATACAAGAATAAAGACCTAAAATGACTTAAATTTCGAGACGGAGGGAGTATGGTTTAAGACCATGACGATGGTTATGATTAAAACTTTTTAGTAATTTACTCAATTGGTGAAATGTGTATTTTTTACACATCATTTAAATACAATTTATTTAAAACAAAAAGGAAAAGAAAATCATAAAAAATAAACCAATTAAATTATCTTACTTTTTGTAAAAGTTTATGCAAACATAGAAGGTGGTGTGCTCAAATTTGTATATCATATGCTTAAATGTGTACATTTACACACACCCAAAATAACCAATGGAGCTAAAAAAATACACATTTATACATTTGCACACACAACCATTGTGGATGGTTTAATCGTGGGGGGATCCAAGGGGCTTGGGTGTCTGAAATCCCTCTAACCAAAAGAAAAAACTTAATTTAAAAAAAAATTAGAAATGAGAGATATTTATTACATTTAACCTCATTTTTTTCATTGCATAGCTTCTTACCTAATGATCAAAATATCTCTCGTTGTTATATGAGCATTATAGTTTATTGAAATAATATTAAATTGATTAAAATACTTTTAATTTTCAAACATTCATAACTTTTTAGTTAGATATCGACTTAGGACATACGGAGTATTAGATATTAAAATAAAGCAATCGACAATGGAAATACGTATAGGTAATTCGTTGAATGAGATGGGCACCCCTTGGCTCCACCATTGGTCATATATATTGAGGGACATACAATATATTGGATTAATCTATGAAAGAATATATACTCCGTATGTTGTATCCAATATTGTTTTTCTTAGTAAAGTACAAATTAAACAGGATAAAAGAAGATACAAGCAATTTGTTAAAAGAATTCTTAAATGCCAATTTATAATTCATATATATATTTTTTTTTGATAAGGAAAAAATTCGGGTGGTGGTTAGCCAACCCGAGAGCATCCCGAAGGATGAGATCACGAGGATCTGAAAGAGATACAATCACAAAATACATCAAAAGAACCACCCAAAGCAAATCCGGAAAAAACCAACCCCAACCAAACAAGCGGACACATCAACGAGAGGAAGGAAAGCCCGGCGTGGCGAAGTGGATAGCGAGCGCATGAGACAGCACCAGCTGACACGATGTCTCGCCGCCGGAAGGGCGGAAAGCAGAAATCCTCGTAAGGCAAAGACGACACCTGGGGAAGTGTGGATCACACGACGTTCCCCTCCCTAGATGAGGGATCTTCGGAGACCACATACACCACCAATCTTACACCAGAAGATTTTCCGTTTATGAATAAATAAATGAAATCTAAATTAATAATAACACACATTTTTCAAGTTAGCTTTATTTATCACGAGCGTCACGACCAAAAATAAAATAATACAGTAATTACTTACTACTAATAAAATAACAGCTTATTTATTTTTTCCATTAAAAAAAATGTAAAAAGGAAAAAAGAGTGCCCGGTTTTGTACGTCGTCAGCTTTGAGTAGCCAAAACGGACTCTCCGAAGAACCCCCCGCGTACCTTTCCCCTCTCTCCCCTCACTCTGAACAAGTCTCCATCTCCTCGCACCTCCCTGCAGATCATCCATAAAACCCCTACCAAAAGAGGCAAATTTGCTTTTTTCTTGTTGCGCAACCTCCGATTTGGCCCCCTTTTCCATCATCTAGACTCAATTTTCCCTTCTTCGATCGATCTGTGAACTGTTTTTTCTTGTTTGAATGCGCGGTGCCTTGTAATTCGATCAGGTATGCTTCGATTTTCCATCTTTCGCGAATTCTAGGTTTTCTGTGAATTGAACTGTGAGCTGTTTACGATTCCAGGAGGATTTGAGGAGGAATCTTCTCGATAGTGTTCGCTGTCGCTGTTGTGTTTCCCGTTTGAGAGGCCATGGCTGTTGTTGAGAGTGGTTCTCCCAGCATCGGACACTTTGAGGCCGCGAATTTTCCAGGATCGCACGTTGATGGCGATGTTGACGAGTCGGTTCCTATTCAGTTCAACGGCGAGAGCGATAGCGAGAAAAGTAACCCTAAAGGGAAGGATCAGGGTGACAGCTTCGTGTCTGAATCAGCTTGCGATGCTCAGTTGAGTGTCACTGATGCTAATAGTGGTACTGTTGTCAACGGAATCAATAGCGCCGATGACAACGACAATCGCGACAGCAATGGTGATACCGAGGGCAGCGATGGCAGTGGCCAGGAGCTTCGCGTGGTGGATAATTCTGATAGCTATGGCGTTAATACTGAACGTCGCGGAGTTGAGTATGGGACAGATGGAGATAACACGGATGGGCTTAAGAATGATATTAGGGAATTGGAGGAGATGCTGTCCAAATTAAACCCTATGGCTAAGGAATTTGTCCCTTCAAAGGTAAATCTTCAATCTTTCTATGGTAACAGCTTCGATCAATTGAGCGATCTCGGGGCACAGAATAATTCTGGCATTGGAAATGGTTATCCTGCTCGAAGGGTATGAGACTAAATTTATCTTCAGACATAATTTCCCTAATTTTCTTTTCTCCTGCTGTTTGATGTGTTGTGTTTCGGCTAATCAGTGCAATGTGTTTTTTTTTAATGAATAGAAGAAGAATAGTTTTGGTCAAGGCAAGAGGAGAATGAACACTAGGACAAGGATGGCTCAGAGAGATGATGTGATCAAGAGAACTGTTTATGTATCTGATATTGATCAACAGGTGCACTTCAATTTTTCTCTTTGGTCATTTTGTGTGTCTTGCTTTTCTAGTCTTTCATATTGAATGGTTATCATCTGCGGGTAATTGTTATAGGTTACCGAAGAACAGCTGGCTGCTCTATTTATCAACTGTGGACAGGTTTTAGATATGATTGTTTCTTTTCCTCTTTCAATATTTGTTTGTTGTGAACCCAAATTGCTGATGATCACTAAACTGATTCTTTATTTGAGCTGAAGGTTGTTGATTGTCGCATATGTGGTGATCCGAATTCTGTTCTTCGCTTTGCTTTCATAGAGTTCACTGATGAAGGTGATCTTTCTTTTAGTGAAGGATTCTTTTTGGTTACCTGAGATTTGGCATATTTCTTTTAGGTGGTGTGTGGCTCCAATTTTTGTCATTTGAGAAATGATTTCATTTAGCTGACTCTACTTTCTGTTTACATTGTTAATACACCGTGATGATTTGCCATGACGTTATTACTCCATCAATTAGATAGGTAAGTGATGATGTAGAAAGATCTAAACTTTGATTTAGCTAATTATTTTGATTTTGCTACCTTGTCAAAACATTAATCATGAACCTTAATGTTGCTGGTTCACCTGTATATAAATATATTTTCTGAAGTGACTGTACCTGAATGACAATGTTTGAGAATATACTCCCATATAAGTTAATATGAGAAGTTTCAGTATTTAAGTGTAATGTATATTTTTCTCATATCCTTCCGAGGGCTTTCGTTATTGTATTATGGCTGCAATGCTTAGTCGATTTAATATTTTATGTTGGTAGAGGGTGCAAGGAATGCATTAAGTCTGTCAGGCACCATGCTTGGATTTTATCCAGTTAGAGTTCTGCCTTCAAAAACAGCTATTGCACCTGTCAATCCAACCTTTTTGCCCAGAGTGAGTTCATTTACGGCCTATGCTTTTGCCTTTTATGTATGCAGTGCCTAGCATATCAAGTTTCCATCAATAGGTTTTTCTTGCTTGCTCAACTATGTCGAAATTATTTTCTAGATTGTTATTCTGGGAAACATTTGACCAATCATCTACCAATTTGTTGTTGATATTGCAGTCTGAAGATGAAAGAGAGATGTGTGCAAGAACTGTTTATTGTGCCAACATTGATAAGAAGGTATCTTTTTTATATAACTTGCCACTTGTCATTATATCGGTTTCACTATTGGTTAATACACTTACTGTTGCTTGTTCTGCAAATGTTTCACCCGTGGGTTTCCTTGTGACATCTAAGCAGGTCACACAGGCAGATGTGAAGTTGTTCTTTGAAACACTTTGTGGAGAGGTATGTGATTCAATATGCAGCTGATGATAAACCATAAACAAGTACCTTTTTTTTTCATTTTTTCATACATGAGGAAGTTTTTGCAATACAGGTTCTACGCCTGAGGTTGCTTGGGGATTATCATCATTCAACACGCATTGCTTTCGTCGAATTTGTGATGGTACTTTCTTGAACTCTAATCTATACTGGTATATTTTGTATTGTTGTCTCATCGCATGTGAGTGGAGAAAGGATGTTCTTTCAGGTCAGAATATCTTTCTTTTTCCATTTAGTAATGTAAAACATATCTTTGTAGTAGATTAATAAATATCAATTGGGAATTTAGCACTGAAATCTGATATATGTGTTACTTAGATAGGGTATCCTTGCCTACTTGGCATCTATATGGTGAATGAAAAAGCACACATGGCTTGGCGCCTAAGTGAGGCCAAGCAAACAGTCTATCCTATATTCCTATAGCAAATTAACTCTCAAATGCACCTGCAAAGACTAATAATAGACTTGCAAAAACCTAGTTGTACAGACCCTCAAAACATTCTTGGGTCGTCCAAAATCAGCTGGCTGCACCCCGAACAACATCATAACCATCCACTTCTGTTTGTCATCAGAGAATCTAGGGCTTTTTTCTTCCTTGATAAGCAGTGTTAGGTTGTGAAGTTTTATGCTCTTCATAGTTCAAAATTCTGATAACTGATAATAGCAGCATTTTTGTTTGTACAGTTGAAGGCTGAAATCCTTTTGGCTGATAGTGGGAGGGTATAATTCCAAAGACCCCAGACGTTTTACTAGAATAATTAACCTTGTTTCTGAGCGTTTTACATGTTAAGATCATCAGATGTGGAAAAGGCTCCCTACTGACCAAGTGACCATCCATATTTAAACCGCAATTAGGCACTAAGCTCCTGTTTTTATTTTTGGTGTGTCGTATGATCCTTTCAAGGAAATTGAGTTTTTAACAAGTGATATTTGAAGTTTTTTGTGGTTGGTTGTGTCTTTCAAGGAGTCCCTTTTTTTGTGTGTGTTCCTGCAGGCTGAGTCTGCAATTGCTGCTCTCAACTGCAGCGGTGCTGTGCTGGGATCATTGCCGATAAGGTAATTGTAGTTTCCTCTTCCTATTATATTGTCACTTGAGCTTGTTCTTAACTCATGTTGATTTCTGATCGTGCATTTCTACCTACCCAGGGTGAGCCCATCAAAGACACCTGTTCGCCCACGAGCTCCTCGTATGCCCCTTCACTGACCTCGTGACTACATCTTCCCAAACTAAGTCCTCTGGTGGTTAAATTTCTAGTTCTTACATCCATAGATCAGAAATGCTTTGCAAGGTACTTGTGGCGCTTATTTACATAGCTTTCTACCCGAGCATCTTTGCCCAGTACCATGAGTATATAGGAGGCTGTTTTCGAATCTGTTTCTTTCAGCCTGTAGAGGAGTATGTGTTACTTCGAGGCTTCCATACGTGCTTCTTACGGGTTTACGTTGGGCAAGTGGATTAAACTTTTATGTGCACTCTGCAGTGGTTCTCTATGAGTACTGTTAGCAGACATTCTATAATCCGTGGTTATTATGTTGCTTTGTTTCTCGTCATGTGCTGTGCGTTTTGGAGTTGTGTTTGTTTTTGCTATCCTGCTCTTCATACTCCCAAGTGTGTTGATTCGTGCATATGATCAACTGATAGATAGTTTCCCGAATCGGTAAATATATACAAGTAACATCGTTACAAAATGTACATAGACCACACCAAGGATCTAGTTGATAAATAAAGCATCAATACCATATTTAAACCCTCGGAAATTTCAGAAATGAACGTTATAAACATGTCAAGGATCCAAGAACAAGTCCAAGATCGATTCTTTAGATGTGTCAAATGCCAAATGAGCAAATACACCAGTGATGAGAACAGATATCTCATATATAAGAGATAGCAGTTCCAGCTTCTACAATAATTAGAACATCAAGCACAGACAATTGCTGAATGGTAAGTGAACCATTGGTAGAGCAAGAGTTGGTAATAAGTTGTGGCCTCGGAACCTAGAGACAAAATGGTGAACAAACCCGAGGCTATGTTACATCGAATTCTACATTAGTGAGAGCAAAAAGATGTATTCTTGTTGACAATGACACAACCGCATCTCGAACCAGTGCACCGTGCTTTTCTGCTAATTTTTACCTGTCATTCAAAGCATATAGCTAGAAGCTTAAAGAAGTCTGAAAATTCATCACATTAATCAGCAGTTTGATAACCAAATGTAGTGTTCATTACCTCCCTGCTACTGCACTCTACACATCTTACCAAAATGTTTAGTGAGTAAGTAAGCATCCATGGTCAGTGAATATACAGATAGTATCTGTCAATTTCGTCCTACAACATGGAATCAGGTCAGATATCTTCTTTTCCGGGCTATTTACTTGTCAAAGTTTCTAGTTACAGTTTTCAAAGGTGCTAAGCCCTAATCCATCCTAAGTTCCTAACATTGTCAAGTTAGGAGCATTCTAAAATTGTTAAGTTGCGTGAGTTGAGTTACCTGTTGGCCGTTGGCTTACTAATCTGGCGAGTGGTTTCGGTTGAGCTATTTTAGGCTTGGATATTTAAGGGTTTGATAGGTTCAAATTATGACTTGGAAAATGCTTGACACGTCTAGTCAGATGATACCCTACCAGGTATGTATGCATACACATGTATTAATGTTTTCTGGCCATTTAAAGCAAGAAAAATATCAAGTGTGTTATATAATTGCGTATGCATTTCCTTGCAAAACTGTTGTGATGTTGAGCTCAATTTCCAGAATGCAAAGATGTTATGAATGAAGGCAGTAAAGCAGTGGCTAACAGTTAAAGAATTGCATAAACTCAAATCATTGTTATTTTTAGAATCTTCAATTATCTGATTAACATTTTTTCGCTAAAACAATATTGCACAATATGTAATGAAGCACGAGTTTGAGGAAAAAAGATCCGCTCATGAAGAACAAAGAGTCAAAGACAGAAACATACTAGAGCTGTTAAACATAGAAATGAACTCACCTGATCTTGTTCTTGTAGATCTCTTTACTACTGGACCAACAGTTTTCTCTGCAACAATATTGCATGATATGTTAGCAAGCATTATTTTAATTGACTTATGAAATGGCAAACAACGAATCGAAGACAAAAACATACTAAACTGCTAAACAAAGAAATGAATTCACCTGATGTTTTTGTGGATCTCTTTTCTACTGGACTAACATTTTTGTCATTCCTATCATCTTTATCTTCATTAGTTTCGTCTCCCTCATCTGCCCGAATGATGTACACCTAACAAAAGTAGATCACTGGGATCAATTGATATAGATAGCAAGTAAACAACAATCTTTCAAAAATGAAACGTTTAGGCAGCATTTGGCTCTCAGGCATTAGGTATCCGTGTATCACTGTATCAGAAATCACACCACAATTTTAGAATTTAAACGATCAAGTGGCTTTTGTTTATGTAGTCTGCCTTCTTTGAAACCTAATTCCTAAATTTGACCACAAGCC
This sequence comes from Persicaria maculosa, assembly GCA_963922045.1. Taxonomy (NCBI): domain Eukaryota; kingdom Viridiplantae; phylum Streptophyta; class Magnoliopsida; order Caryophyllales; family Polygonaceae; genus Persicaria; species Persicaria maculosa. The sequence continues at coordinate 55,741,056 of OY998268.1, forward strand.
CACTGTCATCTATAAAGTTGCAAGTTGATACTATAATAAACCGATTCTTGATTTCAAACCCATACCTGAATTCTATGTGCATAGACTACAAATAGTACAAAATCTTTCTATATAATACAAGAAAAATGGCTCGAATGTTTTCCTTGTTTGTATATGTTAGCTTATACATTCCTCGGCAAGGTAAGGTTTTTCCTTTCCAGAAGCAAAGTTCCTACTAAAGAGAAAAGAGATATGAGAGAGAAATCTCCTAAATAAGAGTGCACTGATACCAATCGGAACACCGTAAGAACATTTCTTACAGACTTCCAACATAAGTCATAACAAAAAATTTAAGATACCTATTTTTCAACTATATCTAAGATGTTGCTTTGCGCCGACTTGCACAGATGTCGTATTAATACTGGCAAGCAACCATTTTCAATTTCAATATAAACTTGAAAAAAAAAAGTTTCAGTTCAAAATAGGGCACACTTTGCTCAAGTACAAGGGTATGATGCTATAGTAGTTACCTTGAATACAGTTGGCTTGACTAACTGGAAGACCAATGCATTCCCATCTACCAATTCATGGTCAAGAGAGAAACCTCTCCAGCCACCACTAAGCCCTGTCTTTGCAGCAAGGTACTTTGTTTCCCATTCGTTTTCGTCTTCATCCACCAAGGTGATTGCTTCATCATGGTCAGGAAGGTGGGTTTTGCAGAACTGGACAGGGAGGCCCTGGTTGAAACGTGTATCGAAGTAAGACTTCAGAAATTCTTAAAAGTTTCTTATTATTGTTGTATCCATCTCATATTGATACATGTGATAATACCATTCACAAATCAAAATTGGGAAGTTTGTGAAATGAATTTACGAATGGGGAAAATGTTCCATACTTGTTTACATGTTTGTGAAAGACATATAAATGGAAGGCAATGAATGTGCATGTATAGAGGTTGTTCATAAATGAAGATTTAATATTTGTAGTCTCATGGTTGCAGAAGGCCCCAATGGGTTGGAGTGTGGCTATTGTGGACTGAGTAGCAAGAAGGTAGGTTAATGTACTAGTGACTAAGTGATGTGGACTGAGTAGCAAGAAGGTAGGGTAATGTACTAGTGACTAAGTGAGGATCAGCTTCCAAGTTTTCGTCAAAGCTTGTAACTTTCCAATTTGATAGTGGAGGTGGACATGGGTGAATTGGCCAAAACCACATTAAAATCTGGGTGTCTTGTAAATCTATTCCGATATCCAATCTTTGGTAGTCGTGCGTTTTTCTAAACACTAAGAAACCAAGGGCATACAGCTTATACAGTATGTTTGAAAAGGCACACAAAAGGATCCAGTTGACTCACCAACCAAAAGCCACCTGTAACATGTGATTGAAGCATTGGCTTGACAAAGCTGGGGAATTCAGAATCCAAGCCTGATTCAAGGTCTTCAGCTTTTTGAATGGCTTCCATTCTATCATCGTCCGATGCATATTTTCGGTTTAGCAGATCCCTTCTCTTGTATGTTCTGTTTAACCAATTGACACAACAATGGTGCTTTTACATCAATCAACTATACATACAAATAAGATGCATTTCAACAGAAATCGCTGTCATATGTATGCACTAACCTATTAGATCTCTCGAATAAATCAAACGTCGCCTGTCACAATAAAAGCAATACACACACAAACTAGAGTTGATCAAACACAGGATGATATGAGAAAATGCACAATCATTTATCACAGCAAACACTGAGAGGCGACGTTTCCCCCTTTAATCACCATGATTATAGAATGTAAAGAACTGATCGATGGAATGATAAAGTTGAGAATGATGAGTGGAAAAGACCTCCTTATAATTAGGCTGGGGCTTGTCAACAACACGACTAGACCGGCGAACGGGGGTCAAGCGCAACTGTTCTTTGGTTACCCTAGGTTTCACCTTCTTCATCTGTACAAAAATCGATTTTCAGAAATAAAAAAAAAACATCGATCGAACAAGGAAATCGGCGATAGAACTGAAATTTCAGAGTTGCGCGATAAATAACGCTGAGAGAGAGAGCATGAAACGAACAGGCGAATTCTTTGGAGGAATGGATTTCTTAAGAGAATCAGAGAGCTTGTGGAGGTTGAGCTCCTGCATCCTCCGCTTGTTCTCTTCCAGCCGCTGCTGCCGGCATTGTTCGTAGGACGCCGTCGAAACCACCATCTTCGCCGATCAACTGTTGGCCGGCGGGGAAGAGAGAGAGGGGCAGCGGGAGGAAAGGGCTTTTGAAATTCGAAATACAAAGGGAGAGAGAGAGAGAGAAAGAGAGGGTTTCAGAATTCAGACTAATAAATTTGAAATAATGGCAAAAAAGTCCCTTAAACTTGCGGGGATTTTGCATTTAACCCCACTTTATTCTTTCAACTATCTCTTATTTAGCCTTATTTCCATTTATTTAACCCTCCATTATAATTATTGAAGTTATAAAAATGAGGTCATTTAAAAAAATAAAAAGTATCAAGTATTATAAGGTTAATTTGAGTTTGAGAGTATTATAAGGTTAATTCGAGTTTGAAAAAAAAATGCAAGGACTATTGTTACTAGACTATTAATAAATTCGTTAATTTACCTTACCAATAACACATAAGAATATATTGCATACTACTATAAAATATCAAAACGAGATACTATATAACAATTTTCATAACTAGGAGCAGCCTAAGTTCCGCTAAGTTAGTTCTTTTTTTTTTATCACAAAATAGGTCAAAATAAAAGTGTAAGTGGAAATTAATTAAATTATATATCTGCTTCTGAAGGGTTTAATTAATAAAAAAAAGTATCCATTTATTTATTATGTAGTATATAGAATTATCCTATTCTAACGATACCCTAAAAATAATACCCGTTAAGAGATTAGATTAAGGGTTCGATTGGTTCAATGTGAGAATTGAAATTCCCGGGAAGTTACTTCATGGGAATTGAATTCTCGTGAAGTCCAATTGATGGGAATTGCGAAATGTGTTTGATTGATTTTTTTATTTTAGAGGATTAAAAGGGGGAATTGGAAATTTCCAAATACAAAATGAAGGAAGTTGAACTTACCTAGGGCGGACTAGGTAAGTGAACTTCCTCCATTTTGCAGGAATTCAATTTCCCGGTTTTTTAATTTCAAAAATACCAACCAAACACATGAATTTCTCCTACTTCATGGGAAGTTCTACTTTCTGGGTTTTTGGGTTTCCAACCAAACGAGCTCTAATATAATCAAAAGGATTTTATATGATTTTTAGAGATAAGATAAAAGAGGAAAAAGTAACACATAATTAAAGTTCCATATTTATAACAATAATTAGATTATGTATGATTATCAGTTTGTAGGCATATATACAAATATCCATATCACAAAGGCATAAATCTTACCTTTTGAAAACCTGGTGAGGAAGTGATATACTGCATTAAACATTGTGTATAACTGAACATAATAAACGCATTGGCGGAGTTTGTTGATGAACAAAAAAAGCTATAAGGGGTCCTTGGTTTAAAAAAAATGGTCACAATGACAGTCGGAGCTCTCTGCGCATCTAGTCGCGCTTTTATTAATTTATTAAAATTGGGCTGAATAGTTAGCACACGAAAGATAGCCTGGCCCCTAACATCATGATACAAGAAAGATAAAACACCCTCAAGAGGGTCAAACAAGACAAACAATACATAAAAGTATAAAACCCAATGTTATAAGAGAAAGCTAAGCTAGCAAATTGATTCGCTGCGTCATTGGCTTCACGAAACACACGTTGAAACTGGACATTTCAGTCTCATTTAACTAAGCAGTACCACTTCGTGACAACTGATAAGGCTGTCAAACAGGTGAGCGCATTCACGGAGACCCAGCCTCGCATCACCAGGCCCATTACCCGCGAAGCCCATATAGTAAGTATTTTTCTATTTTTTTTGTTAAAATAGAATCAATAGGTGAGCCTATTCGCGAAGGTCCAGCCTCCGTGTTACTCAGCCCATTATCCCTGAAGCCCATTAATCAGGGCAACTGAAATAGCAGTCCCCTGTCTCCGTCTTTTCTCTTTGTGAAATAATCAGGTTTAACTTTACTTATTACCATTGGGTTTAGCCGATCGGCACAAGTCCGTTTACCTGACTCTTGCCGACTGGGTCACGTGTTCGGGATTTACCACCAAAAGTGGGTTACCCTCGTTAACCCAAAATAAAAAAGACGTGGAGGGGATTCGACTTATTCTCTATTGTACCACGCCGTACGAAAACAAATCATTTCCGAATTCCGCCTACGGTATAACAAGACCCAACCACGAGATGCCCACGAGGTGTTCTAATGGTCAACCTAAGAGCCCTCATTGAATTGCCTATAAAAAGGCATGACTCACCTTAGAGGTCAATGTTTTGGGACAGGAGATGGCTTTGCCTTTCCGATTAGTTTTTCGGTCTTTTTCAGAGCGAGATTTATACCGATTTACGTACAATAAAGTATAAACTATGGAGAATCAGTGTTCAATTGAGAATGAATCATACGAAAAACCGAGCAGCTTCATACTCATCTTGTTCTTATTTCTAGTTCCATGTTCTACTATCCGATATCCATTTGCTTCAAAAAAAAATCCATTTGAAAACTTTAAACACAGCCTGTTGATGTATACAGAACGAGAAAGCGGAATCAAGAAGGAGAAACTGAAATCTTGATTGGAAAATGTAATAAATAGAAGTGGTTACAACTTACAAGCTGAGTCGTGTATCTCCTATTTATACATAGTATACGTGTACAAGTTGCTTTGCTTCTCAACTAACTAACCAAATTTCTTTGACTTGTCAATTGTCATTAACCAGGATACGTGTACAAGCAACCTAGAGCATCTAGACGGACGAAATTAACAACTATTATCGGCAGAGCTACTGTAGGCCAGTCGTGACCAACAAATCTGCATGAATGACCACATTTAAGAACTACAGAGCGTAAAAAATTACAAGAAAATCAATATGAAATAAAAATAAAAATAAATATCATACATATTTAAAATCTACCTAACTATGCACCTAATATTGTGTACCTTACATACACTGATATGATACATACACATGTATTAAGTATATTAGTATATATAGTCTATAAGAGCAGTTCATTGTGATCAACAATCTCCTCTCCCTTGCCCTTTCTCCATACTTTCATATTTACAATATGTCTTCAATGATCAATAAAATGAATCTGACCTTGGTGCAACTTCCAGCCCTCATCCGAGCCCATGTCGAACTTGAGTATCCTCTCTGGCTAGGGCACGCTCTAGGGTTTCGTCGGAAATCATGGGTGTTGTGTTATGCTCTACTACTCGCTTACGTTGCCATTCGTTACTTCATGAGGAGGAGGAGAAAGGTTTACCTGCTAGACTTCGCTTGTTTCAAACCCAAGCCCTCATGTAGGCTCACAAGGGAAATTTTCATTGATAGGATTATAGGTAAAGTAACCCCAGCCCTCTGCAGACGGACGACTTCTTCGGGTTGTTTGGGTTTTTTCTTTCATCTGTGCGAATTTATGTGTTTAGTATGTTGTATGGTGACGATTACCTAATCAACATAAACTGCTGAAGATTGAGCTCTAGTTACCCGTTGTTTCAGGTTCATTTTCACAAGAAAGCATTGAGTTCCAGCGTAAAGTTTTCGAGAGATCCGGGTTGGGTCCTGACGAAACGTACTGCAGCGAAGCCTTGATAAGTAAACCCATGAAAGCATGCATGGAGGAGGCCTGGAAGGAGGCGGAGGCACTGATACTAGGAGTCGTCGACGAGTTGTTGGAGACGACAGGGGTGAAAGCGAAGGACATCGGGATACTGGTTTTGAACTGCAGCTTGTTTAGCCCGGTCCCGTCTTTATCATCCATTATTGTGAACCGCTACAAGCTCAGGGACAACGTCTTGAGCTTCAACTTGTCTGGGATGGGTTGCAGCGCCGGCCTCCTTGCACTTGACCTTGCCCAGCGTCTATTGCAGGTTAGTTATTTAACAAACTCTCTCTACATCCTACACCCTTTATACTAGTTTGGATTGATAATGCCCTTGCCAATGTATATAGGTACACAAGGGGTCATATGCCTTGGTCGTTAACGCAGAAAACATGACCCTTAACTTTTACACGGGAAATGAACGGTCCATGCTCGTATCAAACTGCCTCTTTCGGTCAGGCGGAGCTGCCATCCTACTCTCCAACAGGCCATGTGATCGTCGACGATCAAAGTACCAACTTATACACAGTATCCGAAACCACAAGGGTTCAGACGAGAGAAGCTACACTTGCGTCTCACAGAGGGAAGACGACACCGGAACACGGGGTCTATCGCTCTCCAAGGATCTCATGGCAGTAGCAGGAGAAGCCCTGAGGAGCAACATTGTATCCCTTGGCCCGCTTGTCCTTCCCATCTCCGAGCAGCTACAATACTTAATCAGTATGGTCGCAAAGAGGGTAATCCGTTCAAAGACTAAGCCTTATGTACCAGATTTCAAGTTGGCCTTCGAGCATTTCTGCATTCACCCTGGTGGGAGAGGTGTGCTGGATGCGGTTGAGAAGAACCTAAACCTCACCGAGTGGCATATGGAGCCGTCGAGGATGACCCTCTATAAGTTTGGAAATATATCTAGTAGCTCACCGTGGTACGAGCTGGCTTATCTTGAGGCTAAAGGGAGGATCAAGAAAGGTGACAGGACTTGGCAAATCGGGCTAGGGTCAGGATTCAAGTGTGTTAGTGTTGTGTGGCGTGCTTTGAAGACCATTGACCCTACCGACGAGAAGAACCCTTGGGTGGCTGAAGTCGCTGACCCTGGAGCCAATAAACCGGATATCTGAAATGGCATTTTAGGTACATTTGCCTATAGGCAAAATTAAACAAGGCAATATTTTCATATAAAAGACGTGGGTGTGTAATGACTAATGAGTATAATGGTTCTAAAAACTATCTAATGAGAATAATCAAATATAAATTTGAAAGCATGTTAGACTCACAACCACAAAACTATCAGATGGCATCGGTTTGGATATCTTCGATCTAACTGTGTAATGTTTATGCAAAGAGGTTCCACGTTCGCATCCAAATAACCTGCTTTGCTCCCAACTGTTTCATATCTACTTAAATATGTGGATGGTTTAACAACGCAACCACATGGCAAATAAAACATTGCTCGTGTTCAATCCAGTAAATCTATCGATACCACCATTGTGTAAAGTTGTATCATGAATCTCCACGATTAATGGTGATCCGGTGGAATATAATCCATTGCATCTCCTACCACAAAAAAAAAAATAGTTTGGGGCGAGATCAGTCCACCATGTACCAGAAGTATTTCATACCTGTAAGTTCCTTTGCCTTGGCAGTAACATACTAACATCTAAAGAATCTTGTTCACTTGGAAATAGCTAGGCCGTTCTTTGTGTGCAGAATCCACGTCATCTGGGGAAGCAACTGCAACCGAGACACCTTTCTCTTTTACCGCATCAATCACGTCTGCAAACTCCTTGAAGTCCTTCAAACTGCAAATAATGAACAGACAGTAAAATTAGCATCAAAGCTCCTTATCCATGCACTATCATCATTCATCTATATATGGTGGTACCACCCAAAGACGGTAAAACTAAGGCAATAAAACAGAAACAACAGGAAATTATTTCTGTTTTAATGCCTTGGTTGTACTCTCTTTGGGTCTTTTGGAAATATGCTCCCAACTTGCTCGGGGAATGGGAGCATACATACCAACCCCAGAACCCACTTTGAGCAGAATTTATTGGGTTGTTGTTGATGATACTAGAAGTTTTCAGCAAGCAATTAATATGAGCATTCAAATTAGCAAATAAATGATAAAAACAAAATTCACCTGGTTGTTAATATCTCCTCACGCCTTGTCTCACGCTCCTCCTCTGTGATACCCAGCAAATACCGCAATAAACTGGAAAAAAAAATAATTTATCAGAATGTAGCAAGAGAACAATTTCTGCTTGTTTTCACGGGACAAAATGAAATGAATGATACTCTGTTAATCAACCACAGGGTTGGAGGAAATTATTTGGGCAATGGCATAAACAATGTTTATTCTTCTCGAAACTGGTCCCTTTTTCACGATAAATCATAGGAATATAAAACTACATTTTTGCAAAACTGGAAGACTATATCAACTCTCATTGATTTGCGATTGTAGGAGTTAATCTCTTAAATTTCAAGAAACTGCACTTAATTATTCTTTCTTTCGTCGAAAACTTTTTGTTGCATAACAGAACTTGTCCAGTTATTACTTTGAATTCCAATAAAGAAATGAAAAAGAGTAGTCCATGACCTGCTGTAACCCTTAGCATCAGGCAATTGATATGAATCAACATCACCAATTGTTCCAATGATTGATTTTGCAAGAGTATCATTATCCATTTCCAATTCACGAAGGAAATCAGCTGTCCCATCATATATGTCAAGTGTCTTCAGCAAATTGGGATCACGATACGACAGATAAGTGAATACACCTGGTAGATGAATATAAGTAAGAAATGGGAGAGATAATGTAGTACTGTACCACACAAGAGCGTGTCTAAAGCAGCGAATATTTACCAGAATGAGTGTCAAAGTCGCAAAAGCCTCCATAGGCTCCACCACTAACTCTTACGCGATCCCATAACCATGTGTTACTGATGTATTTTGAAATGACATAAGCACTTCCTTTGAGCTTATAACCAGTTTCATACAGGTTAGCAGCTTTCCCAACATAATTGACCTGGAAAAAAGGAAATAACAACAGTATCATGAGACAACAGTAGAAGGTAGAATTTTTTTAAAAAGTACAAGAATGGTGTTATTTTTACTTGAGTAGGTATCACAATGGCTTCGTTTCCTTGAGATAGTAGGCCATTCCAAGAATTTCGTACAGCCGAGGAGTGACTAGGAAGCATTTCAAGAAATTTGCTGATGTGCTTCTCAGAGTTGCTAATGTTTTTCCCATCTGCAGTCAAATTCACTAAGCATTGATTTCTTGAAAAAACAGATCTACGAATTTCCTCCAAAGATGAGGAAATTCCATCCCAGTCCTTTTCAACTCTCTCTTCTAGTGCCCGTAGATACTCCAGGTAACTGCAGGTACATCAAAGAAATTTTCAAATCTTATGTTACAAATTCTCTCCCACGTAACGTACAGGAAAAATGACACAGTTCACACGCAAGGGAGAAAAAGGCCAATTGATTGCCCCCATGAGAGGCTCATGAACCGGGAAAAGTAAATTGCAAATAGGTTCAAAATTTCACTTCAACAAAAAAAAGGGGCAAGGCACAAAAAACAACTAATGGTTTATTGGGTGTGAGAGACACATGCCTCAAAATGTGAGGTGCGAAAAAAATTCATCTTTTAAAATATATTTTAGATATGCATCATGCCATTTAACCATAAAGTTTCACTGCACTTTAATTATTAATTCAAGCCATGGTAGGAGATTAAACAAGGGATTCTATGTGGAGTGTGGACAAGTCTAAACAGAAAATTGGTATGAATTTAGAAAGAGATTAGACAGGGACATGGCCCAAACCTGATGCCGCCCATTTGCTCTGATACCCATCCAGGAATGTTCAACTTTGCATCCATTCTTGCTGCTGCAATGCCATGACCACCACCCCTTAAGCGGTTCTGGAACCAACAAATGTTCAAAATGGATTAAATCAACACGTAGAGAGAACTAGGACTGAAAGTTGAAACAGGTAAAGGCAACTAAGATACCTCCATTCTTGCTTTACTCTGGGAAACAAACTGCCTAAAACGTTGTTGGTCTGTAAACTGAACCTCTTGAAGAACGCAGTTCATCTATAGATAACCAACAGTGATTAGAAATCTTGGAGCTCTGAATCAAGCTATCAACTCTTTCTTGGCGACAAGAAATAAGCCAACCATATATCAAGTTATAACCAAAATAACTAGTCGTGAAACAGTCAAATAGAAACTAATGTGTAGAAACGGTAGTTCAACCTGATTCTTTACAGAATGGTAGAGGGTTAGAGGAACAGAAAAGACCAAACCCCATGGACATAAGATTTCAGAGCATTCATTATTTCATTCTCAAATCCAATAGATGCGGATAAAAAGGTATAAAGGAAATGTTTACCAAATTGAATAGGTCCTCAGCACGTGCACCCATGGCCTTTCCACGTACAATCACATGGCTACAGGGGTCCTTCTTTCCCCGCACAGAAGATGTAAAGGGATAAACTGAAATCCCTCCAGTTTTCCTTCCAATTAATTGATTAAGTTGCACAAAATCCATGTCTTTGGTACCCATCTCAAGCAATGATTGGCTGCGGGAAGAATTTCATGGAACAAATTAGAAAATAATTATAATGCAATTTTTATTTGAATCACTGATTCACTTGTCTGAACAGCTCCACAGGTGACATGAATAAAAGCATTTTGTAGGTTTTCTGGCACACTAACAAAAGCTATTAACAAAAAAGCTCACACCCACCCATCGAGTAGATTTAGATTACCCTAACTCCCCCTCAAAATATGTCATTTTACAGTTTTGCGCAATTTTTAAGAAACGTATAAAATAACACAAAATCAGCTATTACCTACTCTTTTGTTCCCTTTTTTGAACTATTACAACTACTACTTTCACTTGTTAAAAATGGGCCAAGGATAAATACGGAAGAAAAAAAGGCTACCAAAGACCATAAATAGCATGTATTTCATGACAAATCTAAATCCGGACATATTTTGAAACTGAATAGTAAAATCTAAGCATTATACATTGAATACAGTCACAGACTCACAGGGATCTCCAGAGACTGGGAAGACAGGGAGAAGTATTGCTTTTTTTGGTTGTAAATAGGTACTGCACTCATACTTACCAAAAGAGCGGGATCAAAGGAAGTAGCTCTTGTTTTACTGAGCTCATATCAAAGACGGCTTCCGTGTAAACTATGTCATTTGTGAATAGGTCATGCTGCAGAACCTTTACTCCATTGATATCTCCAATCTAAATGAAGAACACATCATTGGTAAGCTTAATGCAAAAATGACAGACAGAACCAACACAAATCAAAACATAACCACCTCCACTGGAACATGGATAGGCTTTTTCGGAATGTCACTCAAAGACAAACTTGGAACACTACGCAAAGCTTCTGGCGGATCAGGAGTTTCTTGCTTCAGCCGTAACTCTTGTGTAGCTCGTGCTAACTCAGCCAAGTCTTCTTGGGTCATGCTAGCTTTCACTTTCTCTAAAATCTGTTTTTCTTCTGCCTCATCACGAGAAGCCTTCTCTGGATCAGGCTACAAGAAGGATACAGTTAAAGAACATTCCAAATCCTACTTTTTTACAGCACAGGGAAAATTGATACCCAGTGGCCGGTATGACTAAGCAAGGGAAATTACCTGCATCTCAACAGTAACTCGGTGAGGATTGTTCAGAATGTATTGTTCTATAAGGGGAGCGAAAACAGCTTTGGAGCCCTCATCAGCAATTTTTTTCTTGAGCTTCATCAAAGGCTTTTCATATTTTAAAGGCTCAAATGGATCCATGTCATATATCCATTTACCCTGCAGAACAAAATAAATGTTGCAGGTCACGAGTTAAATTAAAAGGATAAGAAAAAGGGCATAACAGATGAAGAATAGTGATACGCACAATGGAGCGAAGCATCAAAGAAAGGCCCCGTGGAAAGGAACCAGTATTGTTCTCCCTAAGTGAGAATTCTATGGTATTCATGGAAGCCTCCACAGCATCAGAATCAAAACCTGTATTTGCAAGATTCTTCAGTGTACTCATGACCAACTCTTCCACTGTACCAAGATTTTCTTCAGAAACTCCTTTTAATCCAATACTAAATTGAGGCTGCAGGAGCTCATCTTCTATTCCACCTCCTACAATAGCTTCCCCTAACCCACTTTCCAATAATATCTTCCTTAAAGGAGAGGCAGGGGTTCCCAACAGAAGATGATCCAGAAAACCAAGCATAAGCTCAGTCTCCAGATCCAATGGCTTATCAGAGAGTAACCAATTCAGACAGACCATGTGTTTCTTTTTTAAATCTCCACCATCACCAGCAGGGTACTTTTCCACAATCCTCAGAGGCTCTGAGAATAGTTTTTGTGGCAAAACCTTAGACTCGTCTGGAGAAGAGCTGGCATCAAACGTATCAAGATATTCTGCAAATTGGAAAGGAGACATTAGATTTTGAATTTAAGAAAGCATCTGCACATTCTGATATACTCCATATTAAACAAGTTGTACCACAAATTCTAATTGCATCTCCAATTCAGCTTCTCCGGAAAAGAAATTGTATATGTGTATCCTTCATAAATTAAACTGATTCCATAAAGGAACACTATTCTATACAGGATTACCAAATCGGTTGTTGGCGGCATGAATAAGTGAAACCCATAGGGGAAATCCCAAAAAGAGGACACCAAAAAAAAGTATGGGAGGGAAGAAACCATGTTGAAGCAGAAATGGCTTGATATTCCTGAGCCAATTATTTAATTAATAATGCACAGAAAACAACAATTAAAATAAATAAATAAAAACAAGGAAATTCTTGATTTTCTTGCTCTTGATTCCAGAATTACAGGTAGAAACTAGAAAGGCATACTCTAGTTAGGTAATGTAGGTATATTCATTTCCAACTTCATGCAATATATTCCACATGACATTTCCAGTGAGACCTTTTTCTAACATAATCTAATTGCAAAGGAATTGCAGCATTGGGTAGAAGATCCACTATCTTCACGCTTAGCAATGTCCAAACCAAAAATAGAAGGTTTTTAATGTCAAAGTTTAACTATCAGTATCATTTCGTCGATTTGTTGATGATTCCAACAATGCAAAGAAGAGATAGTTCTAGATCTGTGGACTTCTAAAGATCACTTACGACTGATTAGATCTGCTTGTTAGTTTAAAGCTATAATCACAAAACATTCCAAATTATATAAAACTGGAACTAAAGCACACCCTCTTTTTACGTAGTGATTTATAATTTGAAGTGCGGCAAATTATTATGCCCATAAATGAAAAAAAATCAGTTTACTCCTTGAACTGAGAGCAAAAGTCACTTAACAACAACATAATCAAATTCACATGCACATCCACAGAAGAGAAAAGCAAAAAGGCAGAGTGAAAAACTTTATGCTAAGATAATGTTAATGGCCATTTTCATGCAAAGTTGCCCAGAAATGTAGGTAGCAGAAAAGGAATAATGAATACCCTAATGATTTAAAAGTGAAATGTACAATTATCAAAAGAGTGTAAAATGAAAAACATACCGCTCAAAAGCCTTAACCGCTCACTTGGATCATCATCTCCATAAAACCAAATCCTTGCATTGCTAGGGTGGTAATACTTTTGGTGGAACTCCTGATGAGAAAATTGTAAACATTGAAGATATCATTAACAAGATTAAGGCATTAAGCAACCTAGATGGTTAAGCAAGCCCCGCAAAAAAAAAAAAGCAAATAGAAAGCTGACACAAATGTCCTCTCAGCAGGACACAAGACAATATGTTCTGAAAATACAAAATGGAAAGGAAAAAAAATGAATAAGAAGCTCACTGACTGAGACAGATGTGCAAATTTCACACAACAGGCTATGAAAAGTTAGTCAATGACTGCAGATTTGATAGCTTGGATTTATGTCAAAGAGAAACCTTCCATCTTCAACCAACAAATATATAAATTTGTACCATGCATTGTACAAAATGACGATGAATTGATGAAGTGCGGGCATTGTTACAAAAGACAGCCTCACGTAAAACAAAAGAAACATGCACCATACCTTGAATTCATCAAATGTGAGCTTCGGAATAACTTTTGGGTCACCTCCACTGTCCACGCCATAAGTATTGTCAGGAAAAAGAGCCTGCAGCCGATGAAATGTCACATGTATCCATTAATATATATCTAGGAAAACACAACCTTTTAAGGCCTTAATGGAGACAATTTTATGAATACAATAAAGTGAATAATTTCTAAGCAATAAGTATGGGAAAAGGAAGATATATATTATATGCATGAACCGAAAAGCAAGATTCAGGTAGAAAGGGAGCACAGACATACTACCAGGTTAACAAAATAAACTTAACAGATCTGCTTTTGATGGATAGAGAAAAAAAAAGTGTGGGGATAGATTGGAAAAGGAGAAATAGCCATCAAGCAATAACATACACACACCTGCTGTGTAGCTCGGCCCAATAGACTATCAGGCTGTGAGTAGACACCCTTCATCTCATTGAAAACAACACCTGAACAGGTCAAGCAACTTGAATGAAGAAAATTTTCAAATTGTACTTCTGGTAATTAAAACAGTTGTGATAAACTATTTGGTCAATTAAATATCAGCCATCTACATAGAATTGAAATAGGAAATATTAATAAACATTAATGCCATGATACAGCTGTGCCCAAGGTCCTCACCTTTAAAGGATATGTCTTCCGAAGGATCATCAAGTTCGTAATGCCAACCCTCTTGCTGGAAAGTCTGAAAATTCTCCACGCACTTTGGAAAGAACACCGCGTCCAAGTATACATCAACCAAATTGTAAAAGTCCTGGTTAAGATTCAATTTTTAGCGGCACAGACTGTAAATTCCTTGTCTACATTATATTCATAGCAGAGAATTTGAGTGAAGATAGACATATAGTCTTTTGCAAACCTTTGTGTTGGTGGAAGCAACAGGATAGCAAGTCCTATCAGGATAAGTGAATGCATTCAGGAAAGTATGCAAGCTCCCCTTTAACAGCTCAACAAATGGTTCTTTCAAAGGATACTTTCTAGAGCCACACAGTACACTGTGCTCTAGAATGTGAGGAATGCCTGTTGAATCCTTCCTGCAAAAGAAACGAAACAACAATTGAACTAATTGTTCGGCAAGACAACAAACAGAGCATATCTACAAGGCAACAAATAGAACTAAATAGACTTACGGTGGCGTCCGGAAAACAACACCAAAAACCTTGTTCTCGTCATCATTGGACACAGACATGACCTGCGCGCCAGTTTTCTTGTGCCTGTAGAGAACGGCTCTCGACTTGCACTCTTCAAGGAACTCCTCCGAGACCACCTCAAATCCGAGCTTCTCGGCAACGATAAACTGATTGTCAACATCTACGAGCAAACAGCCAACAGAATCAACAACCAGCTCCAAATTCCAATTAAAATCGATTAAAAATTCAAATCCAGCGGAATACCTGAGGCGGCGGAGGAAGAGGAAGTGGCAATAGCACGGGGAGGAGAGAAAGAAGAAGAGAGCGAACGAGGCAGGTGAAAAGGAGAAGCAATACTCGAAATAGGCCTCAAATGGCGGCGAATAAGGGAGGCGTAGCGCTTGGAGCTAGGGTTAGGGGCGAGAGGGCGGCGTCCGCGGATGCTGGCGAAGGCGGAGGAAGAGGCGAAGCGCCGCGACGTGCGAGAGGAGCGGAAGAGAAGTCGGCCGGCGAAAAGGGAGGAGGAGGAGGAGGAGATTGGGCGGAGGAGCGCCGCGCCCTCCATTGATGCTGCGCGTTCAGTGTGGGGAGGGCCTGTGACTGTGTGAGTGGGAGAGGTTTTGGATTGGAGGAGGTTGTGGGAGGGAAAGGAAAATATCTGTATAGGATGGAGAGACGGAGAGGCCGTGAATTGCATCGGTTTCGTGCAAAACCAGTAACCACAACTTTGTTGGCCTCCAGGAATTTGCCTTGCATTTTGTAACACAAGTTTTATTAGTACACGTATTATGGAGGTTTTAAGATCAGATGATACGATTCAGTTTTATACAAATTTGGCTTTTATTTGAAGATATGTTCGATTTTGATATGAATAAAGCCTTCGTGTTACATCCGTTTTGCAAAAGGTTAGCTGAAGTTCATGGATTAGTTGGAGCCGATTGATTATTTGTGCTAAATAATGAATAAGCTAGTATGATATTTGGTAAATCTAGCGGTTGAAGTAGCTGATGGAAACTTGTGAATAGAAAATCATAAGTTTCGGGGAATAACAGTTTAAATACCCTCCATCCAAAAGCTAATTAAATTAAAATCTTATGTTTATTTTATTTTCAACTACTATATAATACTATCTATTAAAATCAATATATCCAATAAGTTAGCCGATGAATTTTTTTTTTTTGCCAAACGGAGCTTTATACTCAACTCTTTATTCCTTTTACTTCAAAAACTCGTATATAAATCTTTGTAAAAATATTCATTATTCGCTACTGTTTAAATGGTAAAAATTAACCATAAAATATTTCTTTAATTATTGTCGCCACGACCATTGTCGACCCAGCCACCTACCGGTGTCAACCTCCGCTGCCAACCACCTTGGCCCTCCATCACCCACCGTCGTTGGCTCCAACCTTTGGCCACCAGCAACTCCGACAGTCCTCCCCTCTACCCTTTGGTTCCGACCATCTTTGTGGCTTCTCTGACTACACCCGAGCCTCATCCCTCGTATCTGACCGGTTCGATGGCATCCTCGACCCCGCCTATCTCGGCGACACCCTCGGGTATTATCGTGACGGTTCCATTCGTGATTCCATTACGCTCGTCTTGGGGATGTTTCATCTGAGGTTTGTCGGTGAGAGCCCCGACCCGAACCTGGTCTCCTTGTGCACAACTCCAATTGGTGGCTTACATGAGTCGCCTCGGTCGACTAAGGTCCTTTTCAACCGCTTTTTTGTCCCTATGCCTGTTCTCCGTTGCCCGTTTTGTATTTCCTATTTTGGCTCACACGCCTCTGATTTTGACTTGTTCTTGTGGTAGCTTACTTACGTTCTTGTGCTTTGCTATTCTTATGGTGGTGCAGTCGGGGTGAAGGTCTCATGTGAATGGTGGCCTGATTTTCCACGCTTGGAGACATCGTAGAATTGTGATCGACACATGATGACTCTTGGAGTCCATAATATCAGGTGTCCACTAATGACCCCCATAGTTCTTTGTGTACATTTTCGTGTGGTTGATTTGTGTCTTCTGTGTAGGATGACTTGTACTCTTTCTTTTTGCAATTTCTTTTTCGTCAATCTTGTAATTTTCTTTTTGTCACTTGTTTTTGTTATTTGCTTCTCGTTGTACACGGTTGTTAGTCTATCTACCCGTTTGTTTGGTCTCTTGGTTTCTTTAGGCTCGTCTAGAGAACCGAATTTCTTTTCTGAATTTAAAAAAAAACTTTAAATCTCTACTACATTATAAAGTATATTACTAGCACGAGCCATGAAAAAAATCTTAATAGTCACACTCTATATACCCTAAAATATAAATGGTAAACCCTAAAAAACAATTATAAAATTGGTGTATAAAATTTTCTCTTTTATAATTGGACACATTTGGATCACACACTTATATGTCCATTAATTAAGAGTGGGTTAAAAATGAGATAAAGTATGGGTAAAGATAGATATATTATCCCTCATCTTGTGAGTCTGGCTGTGTTCGGCAAGTGATTCTGGGAGATTGTGGAGATTTTGCCAAAATACAAAAAAGCTTTGAGCCATGGCGATGGTGTTCGGCAGCGTCTTCCATGGGATTTGGGGATGGAGATTGTTGAGATTTCATCATATTATTTTGCAATCTCCTCCCTCCAAGATTGTGGAGATTGTGGTCGGATTACGCTATATGAGATCCAAATTTGCCCCTTGCCCTCCACGCTTCCCAATTTCAGATCTGAGAGGCTTGCTAGACGGGAGAGAGGAAGGACGGCTCAATCCGCCGAGACTCTTCATGTTCTCCGAGAACTGCTTGTAGTAGAACTCAACCTCCCCCACCGCCATGAACGCCTCCGCCAAACCAGCCAGAACCAGCTGCGACACCAGCCACATGGCCGACATCGGCGAGATCGCCCCCTTTCCTGGCGCGAATTTTAGCGTTTCAGGGTGAGACATTAAAGCTAGGGTTATCCGCTCCCGTTCGACAATCCCGGACACGAGCGTGCAGAGTATGGAGAGTGTGATTCCGGTGCCCATTCGTTGAAGGATGGTGATCCCGCCGCTGATTCGGCGAAGGACTGGGACGACGATGCGGTCATATACGGGGAGCCAGATTGTGAGGGCGAGCATGAGGAAGACGGCGTAGGAGGCGGCGGGGATATGGAATTAGCCGATGTGGCTGTTCGATTGGACGGCTTGGAAGATGATGTATGTGTTTTGTTGGTTAATGGCGACGAAGTAGAGTATGGTGGAAGCCCAAATTGGGATGACTCTAACCAGACATCTCACCTCTTCCACCTGTTGCACTGTGCAGAGCTTCCATTGATGTGGCGACGTATGTGTTTTGTTGGTTAATGGCGATGAAGTAGAGTATGGCCGATGTGGCGGTTCGATTGGACGCCGCTGCTGGCGGCTCTGTCCGGGCCTTCACGTCACCGCAGCTCGGGAGGCTCGTCGTCGCAAATCGCCAGGTAGGGAAGGCTGTCGTCTGAGAGGTTAGGAAACAGGAGGTGTGAATTTGGGAGGAAGGACGAGGGGTATGGCCCTTTTTTTTAAGGGCATTTGAGACATTTTGTTACTTTAAAATACACCACAATCTCCTACCTACCAAACACCTTTATGAGATTTCCGTCATCCATAATCTCAATCTCCAAAATCTCATTAATCTACCAAAATAATCTCCATCTCCTAAAATCTATTGAAATCCCCATAATCTCCATCTACCGCCAAACACATCCTAAATATACATCCCTAGCTTCCATCGCCCCACCTACCACTTACAAATTCGTCAACTCGCATCCTACTCTTGTGCGACTATTGAATAACCAATAAGAGATTCATCACTGAAAAACAATACAAACTATATACTGTTCAAATATTAAGCATATACCCTCTCATACTTATGAAATATATACAAATAAAATTGGAATTGAATACATACTATAAGATGAATGCTTTTACCCCAACTTTAATTAGATTTTTGCCCGCTACGATCAAACGAGTAGAAAGGATGAAACTGACATACATGCCCCATTCCCAACTATATATACAGTTAGATACTTAGATAGTTATGGTTTTGTTTAATTGTAAACTATTATTGATTGATTGGATATATTTATAAAGTATTATTATTAAAAAAGCATTTGCTAAATACACCATTAATTTTTACTTGATGCACCGCTAAACTTCGCAACTTGTTGCAGATTATCTTATCAGAAGCGCCAAAAGTGTGAAGAAAAAAAAAAGAAAATTAGATATAGGGATTCCGCAACATGCCTATTAAAAAGGAAAGAAAGAAAAATCCTCCCATTTTTTTATGTGTGAGAATTCTCATATTAAACTTTTTTTGTCTTAAATTTTTAGGGCATCTGACAAGGAACTCACTCCACAATAGGTTACGAAAATTAGCAGTGTATTCAGTAAAAATTAACGGGTATTTATCAATCCCCTATTAAAATCATATTTTATAAGAACAAAAAGAAAATTATTTTAAAAAATAATCGATTATTATTTACTATATACTCCCTTCGTTCAAAAATAAGTGTCGTTGAGTTTTTTAACACGTTTTTAATAAATTAAAAATTATATCAAATATCAACCTCAATCGGATGTTATTTTTCTATTAAAAAAAGTTGCAAATTTAGAGAAGAATTTCTAATTTTTTTAAAAATGGGAGAATCAAAATTATTCAAAGACTCCAAAAGAGTGTTGTTAGATACACCACAAATCATCCCTCCTAAATGCATGTTCAAAGCAACGTGGTGCACGTTCAAAGCAGTGTGGTAAAATAGACACTGGAAATTGAAGACAAATCTATATCTATATCTATATCTATATATTAATTAAAACCAAAACACCTACGCCACATGTCGCTTCCTCGCGCAAAGTTATTTTTGACAACATTTATATTAAATATATTTAGAAATAACTTTTTTTAAACAATGGGATTAATTCAAAACTTTTTTTAATAAAGTTAATATTAACTATACAATATTATTTCATTCTATATTAATTATACAATATCATTTCAAACTATTTTCTTTAAACAATGAGATGAATTTAAAACTTTATATATATATATAGTACATTCCAAATATATGATTTATTTGGAGCAACCAATCTATATACATATATTGAAAACTATTTTTGTTTTTTTATCATAACCTTAATTTTTGTAATTTCACCTAACCAACATAATCTACACAAAATTTCACATGATAAAATTTTTAAATGTTTTTTTGACCAATGGGATTTATTTATTCTAACTATTAAATGATAAATATTTTTTATTAATTAGATGTCATAATCACCTTAATTTTACAATTTCCTCCCAATCAACTGAACCTAGAAAAAAAATCCAACTATTAAAATTTGGACAAGTTTCTTTAATTAATCTATCTATATCTAACTAATAAACCGTAAACATTTTTTATTAGGTGTTATAACTTATAAGCACCTTTATTTTAGGATTTTCACTCAACCAACCTATTATACTTAAATCTTAAACTAATGTAATTTTTACACATTTTTCACAAATATTAATTTTTTACTTACTTTATCAAATCAATTTTTTTTCTATTTTATGTTAACGTATGGTAATAGTTTATTTCATTTTATAATGGTAATTTAATTTTTATACTTACAAAAATTTATTTTTATTTTTTTTAAAGAAAAATACGCGCCATGGCGCGGGGACTGTACTAGTTATGATTTAAGCCACTACGTTCATATTGACCTGCAACACGTTCATATCGACGTGGTGACCTTAACTCCGATTTACGATGTATTTAGTTTCCGCGAATGAAAAAATCTTCAAAATGGCAAAAAGTTGACCCACCCCACTCACCACCTTACCTTTCAAAGCTCAAATCTTGATACGCCGTAGTTCGTACCATATATCTCCATGAGGTAGTAGTGACCACCACCAACAAGACTTTATTACCACTAATTATCAATCTCCATTTCCTCCTACAAACTCAAACTCCTAAATTGCATTACAAATCCACAAACACTCATCAAATCGAATTAAATTCGCGTCTCCCCGAATTAAATTACGAATTTACGATAATCAGTCCAACTTGACAAAACACCACCAAAAATCTGGCGTTCGTTCAACTCCGTAAATCAAAATCGAAGGCGTATTTTATTTATTTCATCCCCTCTCTCTCTCCAAACACCGAAAAAGCGTCGCCCAGAGGCTCGTGTGGCGAAAAGCAGGACAACTACTACTTTCCTACATTCCTCTTAACTTTCAACGATCAATCTTCAATCCGATCCCTCACACCCACCAAGCGCATGCACTCTGATACATTACTCACGCACAATCAAATCCGTCCGTCTGTAAAGATACTTTCTTGTAGTGTGGTTTCGCGTTTTCGATTCATATTTTACGGAGGAAGATACAAAGATACCTGAATCTGGCCGGCGTTGTGTGGAGAGAGTTTGATCTGCATTTGCTTTTGCGGTTCTGAGGTCGGCGAGTCGCCTGAGCTCATGGTGAGTTCCGTTTTGTCTTCGATTTTGCAAGTTTCAAGAGTGATTTATCGAGTTCCGGTTGGAATTTGGTTGAACGCTCTCTTCCTGTGCTCAGATTGAGTCTAGGGTTTTCCGCCAAAATGAGACCTTTTACATTGTTTTTTTTTCTTTTTCACTTTTGAATTGATCTGTCGCCGTACCGAATCCGTGCATAATCTGTGTTCTATTTCTCATGCAAAATCTCTCATTTGCTTGTCATGACTCAGTTTCCGTTTTAATCAGTTGTTTAGTTTTCAGCTCTCAGTTTGGAAAACGATAGCTCCTGGTAGGTATTATCTGGCTGTACAGAACTTCATTTCAGTCTCATGGACCTCGTGGTGGTTACGTTTGCTACCAAATTGCGATTTTTCTAGAGCTGGTTTACGATTTGAGATTTAAAAGGCAAGGTGGTCAAGTGTGAGAAGAAAAAACCATAAATCTCGACTTTTGGAAGGAAAAACTCGGCCTATTTGCTTTCTGAGATGTCAATAGCAATATTGTACTATGCCTATCCATCTAGGTCAAACGTTTTCTCGCAGTCCTTTAAAATTTGAAGGAAAATTTGTCTAAAGCCACAATCTTTGATAGATTGATATGGGATATCTGATATATACTTGCATTTATGAAGACGTTCAGAATCTTGAGATTTTTTGTTTTTATACCCAATGTTCAGATTATTGTGGATTTGGATATTCATTTGAAGAATGTTAGCTAAATGGGACAATGTCGTGCCAAAGGATGGGCAATTCCAAGTCTTTGCTGTGGTCTAGCTTCTTCAGTTATCATTACTGAAGTTGTGATCTGAAAAGTTTTTCAATCTTAACCTGTCTTCCTAATTTGGTTGAGGTTTTTGAAACTTCAGTTTCCACTAATTATTCGAATATCTTATGCTAGATCGTAAGATGCCTCTAATTCAATGTGCTAAAGTGATCAATTCCCCTATTCTGATTGGCCATTTATCTTCACCTTGCCTGCTATTTCGGCACGGAAGAGTGACCATGTTTCTTTTTGCAATGCCATAACTGACGTTGTTTGGTTGCAGGATATTTTAGCTCCAAAACCTCTTATGTGGAGGATGGTCGTCTTAGTGCTTGCAATGATTTGTGGGGTCTACATTTGCTTGATCTGCCTGAAGCAAGTTGGTATGCCCAACACTAGCTCTTTTCTAAACATTCAAGTGAGTGACATACCGTGCCAAAAACCTGTCATTGAACCATCTGATGTTCCAAATGTGCACTACCCCAAACCCATTTCTTACAGCAGGTAGGCTGGTCATGGTATTTCTGGAATGTAGATGCAGTTTATTTTGCAGTATGATGTTTTTTGAACTAAAAGACAATTATCTTGCCTTTTTACCAGGGCCGAGTGTGCTTGTAATCCAGTACGGTATTTTGCCATTTTTTCAACTCAGAGATCTGGAAGTGGGTGGTTTGAGACCTTACTTAATAGCCACATTAATATTAGCTCAAATGGTGAGATCTTCTCTGTTAAAGTGAGGAGGAGTAATGCATCAACTATTGTGGAAACACTCGATAAACTGTACAACCTGGACTGGTTTAGTAGTGCTTCTAAAAATGAATGCACTGCTGCAGTTGGTTTGAAGTGGATGCTGAACCAAGTGAGTCTTATCTCAGGCTTTCTTCCTTTCCTTTATTGTCTCCAAAGTTTAATGTCTTTATGTATTTCCTTTCCGTAATTTTTCTGTTTATGGTTTATATATTTTTTGTTTTATTTTGTTTTGCACCTCATGAATCACTTATGTCTTGATATTTTTAGAGTACAGTGTACTAAAAAAGTTGAGAGTAATATAGTCATGCTTAATTAGAATGAGTACTTGATCATTGAGATATCCTCATTTTCTCAGTGAACTTCAATGGCAGGGTTGCATAATTTAAGTTGCTTTGTGAAGGAATCATGAATAATTAGTGGGTTTAGTTACTGACCGCATGATTTTCAACGATTGCAGTCAGTCAGAAAGCCTAAACTTTCATACATGTGGCCAGGAAGAAAGTGGGAGCCATAATCTTTGCTTTAGTTATAAAGTACTATTGTTAAAGCAGAGAAGAAAAACTTGGTCTTGTTTTAAGTCCTCTTCCTCAGAAGGTCATAAGGTTGTCGAAGTTCTAATAAAGGATATTAACTCTCTTGTTGAGTGATTCTAAAAATCTATCAGGTTGGCTGTCTCAGGATTGCATGAATATTCTAAGCATGTAAATTATGCTTTTCCAGTATTTGCCTTTTATGGACGAAATCATTGCGCATCAAGATTCTAATGATATGAATTTGTAATAATCTGGTGTCTGAACTGCCTAGAGACCCCTTGTGTATTCAGTGGAGCTGAAATCATCAAACTTTAGGTGGTGTATTGTGGCTATGTCCTATGTTAATGGATGCTTGGTAAATGTTAATGTATGATGGAGAATAAAATTGGTTAGTCAAACAACAAAACTAATTAGGGGTATCATGCCAATATGCCAGTTATATCTGAATTACTTCCTCAGTAACCTACATAAGCTACATGTGACTTTACAAAAGCCCTCTCACAGCCTCAAACTAATTCTAGACATTCTTGCCCACTCTTGCACTTTCCAAGATTCTGTTGTCACGTGCATAACATTTTCTTTGCTCAGGCACATGTTTAGGAGCATGACAAACTTCACAAAACAACAAAAAGCATGATGTATTGTTGATCATGTAAAGCTACAATCAACACAAGGAAGCCCTGCCGGCTGCTGCTATGGATTTTGAAATCCTGGACAGTTCACTGAAGCATGTGAATTAGCATTTTATTCATATTCATTGTCATACTTTAGGACATTGAGATATCAGCCTCAAGGCCTCGTTTAGGTGTTTGTCAGGAAGCCTGTGATTTATTATCCTTCATAACTACCTGCCAGTTAAGTAATAGGAAAGGGCGCTTTCTTGTGATGGAATTGACTGAACTCCTATTTGAATTTTTTGGGCTTTTCTCTTGTAGGTTGCATTAGTTGCATCCCATTTATATTAATTATAGTTTATTTTTGATGATCCATGTAGGGTATGATGCAACATCATGAGGAAATAGTGGAATACTTCAATGCGAAGGGTGTCTCTGTGATCTTTCTCTTCCGAAGAAATCTATTGCGCAGGATGATCTCAATACTTGCAAATTCTTATGACAGAGACAATAGGCTATTGAATGGGACTCATAAATCACATGTGCATTCACCTCTCGAGGTCTTTCACAATCCTTCCTTTTCCTTGAATCTCAGAGTGATTCCACCCTAGTATATATTATTAATCAAGCTCTCTGTTTCATAAATCAACAGGCTGAGATACTAGCGCGGTATAAACCTACTGTCAACATAAAGTTGCTCATACCTGATCTGAAGAAAGTCAAGGAGACAGGACTCAAAGCTTTAGAATACTACAATTCAACCAGACACATATTACTTTACTATGAAGATGTAGTGAAAAACGGCAGTGTAAGTCTTTCATGAAAGACGATTTCACCTTGTCTACTCTAAAACTCGTAAACTCACTCTAATGTGACATGCAGAAATTACTGGAGGTTCAAGATTTCCTCAAGGTGCCAAGAATGAATTTGACTAGTAGGCAGGTAAAGATACACAAAGGGTCCTTGTCTGAGCAAATTGCTAACTGGGATGATGTCAAGAAGACGCTTGAGGGAACCGAGTATGAAAACTTCATGAACTCTGACTATAGTTTATAGCCCTTAAGTCGGCAGCTGTGAATAGTCTTTTCGCTTTCTTTCTGTCTCTTTTTCTGCCTTTTTCTTTCCAGCCATGTTTCTTTCGGCTGCGAAGGGGTGCACGTAGCCACGATTTTGGTCACAGCTGCCACTTACAGGGTTTTGACATTGTTGTAGTCCTGCTGCCCTGATTAATTATTCATTCTTTCCTTTCTACGATTGATCTGCCATGTTTGAGTCTGGCAAAGAAGGGAGTTTGAAGCGGAATTTTTTTGGCTGTAGTTGTAACTATATTTCAGATGAAGTTGTTTTGAGGACTTGCAGAAGATTGCATTGACGAAGACGCGCCATTAGTAAGCAGTTGTAAGTATGTTTCAGTTGGTTATCAGTTTGACAAGAAAAGGAATTGTTAGGGTTCGAATCGGATTCAGATTCAGCCTAACAGTCCAATAGGTTTAGACTGTTCTTCAGACCTTTGTAACATTGCAAAAATTTCAATGCATTAGACTTGATAGAGTTGTTAAATACACTGATTTCTTTAGCATATCAGTTCATCAAACAAATTCAGCACAAAATAAACATTTCAACTTAAAGAGGGTCTGTATTTATTCATCCAAAAGAGCCCATCAACAAATTAGGACTTATCCCAGTCCGTATACAGTAAATCATGTTATTTTCATATTTTGTCATGTGATGTGATATACTATAATAAAGGCCAACAGTTTTCCACAAACATCTTTGTCTTATACATAAACACCAAGCATCTTAATTTCTTACTAATTGACAAATTTATTCAAAAGTAAGGAGTGGTTTGGACCTTTTTTCACAAACCACCCATATTTCAGTTTCTTCAGTAAACACCACCTAAAAGTGAAAAGTGAAAAGCGAAAAAATAGTAGTTTTGTCCGTCCCATATCCCATATACTATTTGGTTGTGTCGAGAAATTGGATAAGCCGATTGATGGATATACCATAATAAATAAACAATATAGTACTAGAAAATTAGAAAAGTCATAAAAGAAAACATATGTAAAAACAGAGGATAGAAAATGACCGACGACATTTGAAATCATGAAACCAATTGTGTCGTAGCTCTTGATGCTCGAGAGGAAAGATGGGGGTATTTTTGAAAAGACAAAAAAATAGAAGACACTTTCTTGAATAACAATAAAAGCAAGTGATGCTTTGTGAAAAAAGGTCTATTTTAGGGGCGAATTCTTAAATTTCCGATAATATTTTTTTAAAAAAGTTTTTATTTATTTTTATTATTTAAAAGCTGGATATATATTCACTTTGACGTACAGCACCCGAAGTTGAGGACCCGTTCATCACCACCAGTTCACCATTGCCACCGCCCCGAAGCAGGTCTGTTCGTGAGGGGGGAGAGAGAGAGAGGAATCTCCACGACTTCTTCATCTCCGCGTTGACTTCCCCCAACCTCTCTCTATCTCCATTGCGCTTCATCATCTCCAGGGATCCACTTTTCTCTGAATTATTCGGTTTGGATTTTCATCGATTTGGACATCGTGTACTCGAATCCTCAGAGCGTACGTGTACTGGCCAACGAGGATTTTCAGGGATCTTCTAATTCTACGGTGTTATCTTTCTGGAGGTACTTCGTTTCATCGATTTGTTCATCTTGATGTGTCTGACTTGGATCAGTTGACTGATTTCGGAATCTTCGCAATGTGCTCGTTTTACAATTTTTTTGAAAAAAATTGGCTCTGCCTTAAATTTTGTTGACAGTGAATTCGTTGTTGTCTATTTGAGATCTTTTCTTCAACAATTGAATTTTGAGTGCCCCATTTGCTTTGGCATTTTATTGGCAGTAGGGGTTTTGCTTCACGCTGATTGAGATTGGTAGGATTTAGGAATTAGGGTTTTTTTTCGGTTTGGTTTGGGGAATTTGCTGTTTTCTTCTAATATTCCGATCCATTGTCCAATTAAAGAAATTCCGGGACATTACCTTCAGTTGATTAGTTCTTGATGGACTCTAGGGAGCTAGAGTTGTAAACTAACCTACGCTCCTCTTGGTATTTCCGGAATATTCTATTGCCATTGGCGATCAAATTGGGTTGCGGGCTCTTTACGCCTCATTTTTGATGGATCCTTTATCAGGATGGACAATTTTAGGAAATTATACTCGAGATTTACGGCTTCCAGTTGAAATATTATCAGTGTGGAGATCTCTACGGTGTCTTCCAGCAATTTCTGTATGATTTTGAGAGAACATGAGCATTTAATTCTTAGTGTAATTTGAAGAATTGAGTTGGTTTAAGAGTATTCATAACGAAAAATATATTCATCATCTATGTATCTTTTCAGGTTCACTGTGTAATCGCCGGGGGGTCAAAATAATCGGTATGCTCATTGCTCGCTAACAATTTATAAACTGGTGAAAGTTTCGAGCTGTTGAATCTTCACTTGTTGGGAGCTGGATAGCAAACTGGATCAAGTCCTTAGGGAATGTGTTTTTAGCTTTGGAAAGTATGCAAGAAAATAAGTTTCCAAAGCGGTACCTGATCGTTCTTCTGACCTTCATATGCACATCAGTGTGCTACATTGAGCGTGTTGGATTTTCAATTGCTTACACTATCGCAGCTGATGCTGCTGGGGTGAACCAGTCAAGCAAAGGTACGATACTCTCTACGTTCTACTATGGATACGCTTGTTCTCAGATACCAGGAGGGTGGACAGCTCAGAAGATTGGCGGAAGACGCGTTCTCCTCCTCTCGTTTGTGCTGTGGTCTGCAACTTGTGCTTTGATCCCACTTGATCCAAATCGGGTGGTGCTTTTAGTCTTTGCTCGCCTTCTTGTTGGTGTAGCACAAGGGTTCATATTTCCTTCGATTCACACAGTGCTTGCTCAATGGGTTCCCCCACACGAGCGGTCTAGGTCTGTTTCCCTAACAACATCAGGGATGTATCTTGGTGCGGCTGCTGGAATGCTTTTGATTCCGTCCGTGGTGAATTTGAAGGGGCCCCAGGCTGTCTTTGTTGCCGAAGCTGCATTGGGAGGCTTGTGGTCTTTATTGTGGTTGAAGTATGCTTCTGACCCTCCTCGTTCTGAGCATCCAAAAGCTGCTGCAGCTGGTTTTGGGGAAGCATTGTTGCCTACTAAAAGTAACAATAAAATGAGAGTAGAGAATGGGGCGAGTTTGGGGAAAACCAGCCACATTCCTTGGAAGAGAATCTTCTTTAGCTTACCTGTTTGGGCTATCGTCGTCAACAACTTCACGTTCCATTATGCTCTGTATGTGCTGATGAATTGGCTCCCTACGTACTTCGAACAGGGCCTGCAGCTCAGCCTTCAAGAGATGGGTTCATCCAAGATGATGCCATACTTAAACATGTTCATATTCTCAAACATTGGCGGTGTCGTGGCTGATCACCTTATCACGAGAAAGATCATGTCAGTGACCAGGACGAGGAAATTCCTAAACACCATAGGATTCATGGTGGCATCTCTGGCATTGATGGCTCTCCCGGCATTCAGAACACCAGGCGGAGCTGTCTTTTGCTCATCACTGGCCCTCGGTTTCTTGGCCCTTGGCCGAGCAGGATTCGCTGTGAACCACATGGACATAGCTCCAAGATATGCTGGGATCGTCATGGGAGTCTCAAACACGGCTGGCACATTAGCTGGCATCGTTGGGGTCAAGCTCACCGGACAGCTTCTCGAGGCTGCTAAGGGCGCTGATTTAGACATCACCAGTCCTGAGAGCTGGAGAGCGGTGTTCGTCATTCCTGGCCTGCTCTGCATTCTTAGTTCTTTCGTGTTCTTGCTTTTCTCGACAGGCGAACGGATTTTTGACTGAGGTTAGGCTTCCTTTGTTCTTTGTACACCATTAATCTTTTCGAGTTGGACCTGAATGTGTATGCAGAATTCAAGGTCCAGCCATGTACGATTCGGATTTTCGGGTTGGAGATAATTGAGAATATAAGCTTTCTGGGAATGGTGGTAGACTAAAAGTGCATCGATTGACTTAAAACCATGTCAAAAACTTTACCTATTTATCTATGCATTTTAGGATTTGGGTCCAAATCCATTAATCAGACTTGTAATTTGACAATTTTAAAGGATAGTTTTTTTGCCACAGAACATGGAATCACTATGTGTATTCTCCATCCACATCATTTGTTGTGCAGGCCTAAAGAGTAAAGACCTTATTGAAATATACCAAAGTGGTATAGAAACTCCAAAGTACATTTTTTTTGACAGATGAACTCGAATATCGCAACTTCAGAATTCATTGCCCTCCTCCTAAGCGGCACACTTAAGCACTAGCCTACAAGGCACACGATGAGCTAAGGCGGCCTTTGAAAGGAACAAAAGACATTAATCCCTTTGAAAGGAGCCTATGAAAGACACCTAAACAAGTGGCTTCAAAAAACACAAAAAAGCTATGAAAACTGAATTGTATCATATGGGAGTAAAAGCACACCACATAAGTTAACATGGGTGCCTTAGATTCACTATGTTAACCAAAAAACTGCCTTAGATTCACTATGTTAACCAAAAAACTACTTTAGATTCACTATGTTAACCAAAAAACTGCCTTAGATTCTCAAGCCAAAATATGCACCAAATTCTCACCCATTTCATGTGAATTAAGGTTTAGTCCTTTTCTTCACAATGTTGAGGCCCACCATCATTTTTGCACCCATGAACTAATTTATTATTATCCTTTTTTCCATCAAATAAATCAAGCCAAAAACTTAAGTATGACAACAATCACTGCCATTTGAAGGTTTCTTTGGCGATTGAGATGATGATTTTAGACGCGCTTCTTCTCCTTTAGTTCACTCCAGTGCATTCACGTGTTGAAGGAGATCAACCAGATAACGGATAAAGTAGTTCGACTACGATATTCGATCACACATTATCATATTTTCTCTCATCTAAAACGGTTGATTCTCATCCATACAAATATTAGACAATGGTTTATAAGATATTTGGCTTGTTTGATATCAGGATAAAAAAAAGAAGAAGCAAATAGCTTAATTTTAGCCTTTTCCACAATCCAAAGCTTGCAGATCTGCAAATGGATGCTTGCCCTTTACATCAAACATACTACTTACTGTTTAAGGTGGGTGCATCCTCCGGTGCAACCTTCGGTGCATCACAAAATTATTTCGGCTATAAATAAACATTGAAAAAAAATTAAATTTTTTTTTTTAGATTCTATACCCTTATATTGATATGTTTATAAAATTTTATTATGAAATTTCACGTTTTAAAAATATAGATAATTAAAATATCGATTATTTAAGAAAATAATTTTTATTATTTTTTAAAACATTAATTTTCATAATTAAATTTTATAAACATATCAATATAAGGGTGTAGATTCTAGAAATATTTTTTAAATTTTTTTTCAATGTTTATTTATACCCGAAATAATTTTGTGATGCACCGAAGGTTGCACCGTAGGGTGCAGATGATCCGGACTGTCCTTTTTGTATCTATGCTTTATTTGGGTTATTCATTGATTGTTGATGGCTTCCTTATTTCAGTCTTTTTTTTCCCTTTAGTATCTTTGTTCTTCAGCTACATTATTTATTTACATAAATACAATATTTAATTTCCTCACATTGTTTCTTTTTCAATTGATGTTCCTAGCTAGCTAACTTGATACTTTGTTTAGGTATGAAACAACTATTTCCTTTTTTTTTAATCATCTATTTTATCTAATCCACACATCACATGTTTTCTTGTAAGCTAAGGTGCATGAAGATACCTATTAATGTTCACTTCATGCATAGAAAATCGACCGACAACGATCGACTGCCTAGAGAAACCGAGAGACCAATCAATATGAGGTGGAACTCGACGTTCCTTTGGTGGATTGGAGTTGTTTTGAGCATTGGATTAGCTTGCTCCGATGAACATTCGGACACGGATAGGGTACTCAACGTCGGGGCGATCTTCTCATTGGGTACTATCAGCGGAAAAGTTTCAAAGATCGCCATGGAAGCAGCTGTGAGTGATGTGAACTCCGATCCCAGCGTTCTTGGCGGTCGCAAGCTCTCTCTCCATGTACATGACTCCAACTTCAGCGGATTCCTCGGCATCATGGGAGGTGAGGCGATTCAATACATTCATTCACACTAAGGTTTTGATAGCTGTAAAGTCGGTCATTTCAGGTTTCAAGTTATCATTATTTTTTCGCCTAAATCATGGAATAAACATATGTTTTAGATGAATTGATGTCGTCCCTAGCTATTAGATTATCCACCTTCTATCACAAAACCTATTGCCAATTTTTTCGAGATTCGACGTTAAAGACAATTGCTAGAAATTAAGTTTGTTTCATGAATAACACAGCCTTGCAGTTCATGAAGATGGACACAGTCGCCATCCTCGGGCCACAATCTTCGAGGATGGCGAGTGTGCTATCGCATTTCGCAAACGAGCTCCATGTTCCGTTCCTGACCTTCACCGCATTGGACGCCACCCTCTCCTCCATCCAGTATCCCTACTTGGTCCAGACCGCCCCCAACGACATGTTCCAGATGTCGGCCATTGCTGAGCTCATCAGTTTCTATGGCTGGTCAGAGGTAACAACATCATTACATGATTCATTGTATCACTATATTTGAACTTTAGCTCGTTTAGAAACGAGTCGAACCTATATTTGAACTTGACTCATACTTTGCTTGTTTAGTAAATGAACAAGCTTGAGCTGAGTTTTTTTTCCAAGTATTATACAACCTTATTTGCTCACGACATAATAACTTAAAAGAAAATTTGTAAATTTCACAAAATTCGTTCTATTTGAGTTTCAATCGAGCCGAGCCGAGCTTTGAATCGAGCATAAAAATGTGCTCAGAATAAGCTCATTTTGTAAATGATACTCGAGTCGAGCTTTTATTGATCAAAACTAGAGTCAAGCTCTAACTATTCAGCTCATAAAACAATCATAATCTTCACTTAATGTTTACTATATTGTGTTTCATATATTTATTTAGTTAAATTTTTGCAAAAAAATGATAACGTTTTATCATAAACCGATAACATTTTATCTTAAAATAACATAATTGATTATCGTATTATATATAATTTTTATGCCAATTTAATCCAAAACTATACCGCAGGCACAAAATTGTGCCCCCTCCAAAAAAATTTCTGGCTCCGCCACTGCATCTCCTCTTCATGACTTCATCTATACTTTGTGCACTCATCAGGTAACGGCTATTTTCACCGATGATGAACAAAGCAGGAATGGAATCGCGGTGTTGGGGGCCAAGCTAGCTGATCGGCATTGTAGGATATCGTACAAGGCGACCCTCCCACCTGATCTACGCACCAATGATGACACTGTAAGAGCTGCATTGAACCAGGTTAAGATGATGGAGTCTCGGGTGATCGTCGCGCATACAACAACAATGTTTGGTCCACAACTTCTTAAGATAGCTGAGGAGCTTGAGATGATCAAAGAAGGCTATGTTTGGATAGCCACTTCATGGCTATCCACCGTGTTAGACGCTAAGCCGATGCATCGCTCGAAGATGCACAAGTCTCTCCAGGGAGTGTTGACACTTCGCCTTCATACACCTGAGTCGGATGCGAAGAGAGAGTTCACCTCCCGGTGGAGGAGCTTGAGCAAT
The DNA here is from genome assembly GCA_963922045.1 of Persicaria maculosa. Taxonomy (NCBI): domain Eukaryota; kingdom Viridiplantae; phylum Streptophyta; class Magnoliopsida; order Caryophyllales; family Polygonaceae; genus Persicaria; species Persicaria maculosa. The sequence goes on from OY998268.1 coordinate 55,773,747, forward strand.
GATTCGATTGGATTGCCGGCTACTGGCTTGTATGCTTATGATACCGTTTGGTTGCTTGCTCATGCTCTTGGATCGTTTTTTCATCGAGGGAACAACATGTCGTTCTCTGATGATCCAATCTTGTCGAGAGTCGGAATGGGAGTTCTAAACCTGAGTGCATTGAGCATTTTCGATGGAGGACGCAGCCTACTCGAGCTGATCCTGCAAACTAGCTTCGTTGGCCTAACGGGTCCACATCGAATCGTTGATCAAGATAGGTCCTTGCTTCATACCTCTTTTGACATCCTCAATGTGGTTGATGGTCACATGAAGCTGATTGGATACTGGTCCAATTACTCCGGCCTCTCGGTTGTGCCACCAGAGGCTCTCTACAGCCAACCACCTAACCGTTCGATACAGAGCCAAGAGTTGTCCGGTGTGGTTTGGCCTGGTGGTGGAACAGAGAAGCCTCGTGGCTGGGTGTTCCACCACAATGGAAGAAAGCTGAGAATAGGAGTCCCTTATCGCGTTAGCTTCAAAGGCTTTGTCGTAGCAGACAACCATTCTCGCGTTCTTGGAGGCTATTGCATCGACGTGTTTCAGGCTGCAGTGAAGTTGCTTCCATATGCAGTCCCCTATGAGTTTGAGCTGTTTGGAGATAGGCATCAAAATCCAAACTACAATGACCTTATAAGCAAGATCACAACAAATGTGAGTTGTCAGTTTATCAACTTTTGCTTGGTTTTTGATGGGTCACTTAGCTAGTTTCTATCCTGCAGGAGTTCGACGCTGTTGTTGGTGACGTTGCTATCGTTACCGAAAGGATAAAGAAAGTCGATTTCACTCAGCCTTATGCAGAGTCCGGGCTAGTTGTCATAGCCCCGGCTAAGAAGGTGAGCAGCAGTGCTTGGGCGTACTTGAAACCGTTCACTCCTTGGTTGTGGGCAGTCACAGCTGCTTTCGTCGTACTTGTTGGAGTCGTCATCTGGGTCCTCGAACACAAGATAAATGACGAATTCGCTGGACCGCTACAGACGCAAGTCTTGACCATTTTATGGTTAGTAGTTAGTACACGAGTTTCTGATCGTCTCGTTTTTATTCGCTTTTTTATAGGTAAAGCTTCACTGAGTTCTGATGCAGAACTTGCTCTTATGACTTGCAGGTTCAGTTTCTCAACTATGTTTTTCGCCCACAGTAAGCATATTCAACCTACATTTGCTACATATTCGAGGAATTTTTCCTATTAGTGTCTGTGGTCGGGTTTATTTTCGTGTCTTTTGTGTGATGCTGTGCTAGAGAAAGGGTGTGTACTTATCGACCCTCGGACCCTGCTTTGAGCCGGATAGACTGAGATTATTGTTGTTGTAGTTTGTTTGGCGTAATGTGTCAAATAACAGTTAAAAATTTTCTTATTGAGAAATTCATGATTTTTGCAGGAGAAAACACACTGAGTACTCTTGGCAAGATGGTGATGTTCATATGGCTCTTTGTGGTGCTGATCATCCAATCCAGCTACACAGCTAGTCTAACTTCAATCCTGACCGTTCAGCAACTGTCCTCTCCGATAAAGGGGATCGGTTCCCTGATCACGAGCACAGATACAATAGGGTTCCAGGTAGGCTCCTTCGCGGAGAACTATATGATCCAAGAGCTCAGCATCCCTAGGTCTAGACTGAAGGCTCTAAATTCGCCTGAGGAATATGCCACAGCTCTTCAGAACGGAACCGTTGCTGCGGTGGTTGACGAAAAGCCATACATTGACCTCTTTCTGCAACGACATTGCCCGTTTGTCGTTGTTGGCTCGGAGTTCACAAAGGCCGGTTGGGGCTTCGTAAGTATCTCTCAACCCGTCGTCTTTTTTATTTTTGGCTTGTCTGAGGGAAGTGCTTTAGCTGTTCTTTCATCTTCTCTGCTGTGTCATTAGGCATTTCCTAGAGACTCACCGCTTGCAATTGACATGTCGACCGCCATCCTACGACTGTCCGAGGATGGCACCCTACAAAACATCACCAAAGCATGGGAATCGAGGCTAAGAACGACTTGTACTCCTCCAGACTTAGGGGATGACACAGAGCAGCTCCAACTGAACAGCTTCATAGGACTCTTCCTCCTTTGCGGAGCCTCTTGTGTGATCGCTCTCTCCATTTACTTCTACATGATCGCATCCAAGTACAAGCGCCACCTCCTTGAGGTGTACAATCCTCCGATTCAAGGTAGCTCCCGCTCAGCTAAGATCCAAAATTTCTTGTCGTTTGTCGACAAGAAAGACGACAAGTTAGAGGAGTCTCAGCGCAAGATGAAGAGGAAACGGTCTTCCACGTCATCCAATGGGGAAATGAGTTAGGACTAGGAGGTTGAACGAACATTTCTATCAGATACTATTTTCTGTACATAGGAGGTGGAATGAGCATATGATATAGCCCATGTAAAAACTAAGTAGAAATATCAAAATTCACAACTACCATACTTTTCAATTGAAAGCAACATAAATTACAAAAATAATAACAAGGCATGAAAAAATTTGTTCATTAGCACAAGCTCTCAAAACCGACATGGGTTACTGAACATACCGCATAGAGCAGTTCACTTGCAAATGAAGACTACAAAGATCTTCCTATGGTGACTACACATAAATCGATTGGCATGTCACTACCATGCCCTATTAGATATATTTGAGATACTGAGTAAGCAACTTACTTTTCTGCGAATTTATTGACCCCCAAATCTGAAACGCATGAGTAAGCACCCCGATGGACAATTTCATCATGTTGGCTCCCCAGAACCTTTGTCATCTAGAACCCCAGACATTCATTCATGATGAACGGAGAGTATCATGCAATCTTAGGCACAGGAGATGTTTGTGAAGGGGATACAGTGACAGAACGCAACAACTCCAAGGAGGAAACAAGCCCCAAAAAGTGTGAGAGGATGGTATTAGCTGATGCCTGCAATTAAGAATACATGAGTGTCCTTGATCAGTAACATTTCTTTGGTTTTCGGCGTTGTGGAGGGATGGGTTAAGGATGATGTTGCTTTTCATTTGATTAGTCATCTTGTTACAGTTAAAAAATCGCCACATCTTCCTCTCAAAGATTAAAGATGCAATAGCTTCCACCTACACTAATATTTCAAAATTTTGGGTAGGTGGAAGCTATTGAAAGATATATTAAAGATCAATAAATAACTATTCCAAATCATCAGATATGATTAATATTAGCCCTTTCCAGTATGATAATTTTCCGACTGGCAGTATAGCACTTCCAAAATTTCACCGATTTCATATGTGAATACATTATTTAAGAATAAAAAATAACCTAAGGAAGAATAACACATCCATTTCAACAGGATGTTATGAGCATGAGGTTTTTACTGCATTTGCACCAACCTTAGTTAACAATGGCAGCACCATATAACTGAATGATAAATTTTATCAACAAGCGCCTAGAAGATGACAGGATTTTGAACTACAGATGAGTTGTAACCAAATCTTCCCATATTATACAGACATAGTCGTCAGCATTAACCTCACGTTTGCATGAGATATTAATTCATACAAAACTTTTCAAGTCTCAAAACAGAAGTTTACCTGCACTAAGAAGACATCCAAGGCAAGAACAGGGCTGTAGCCCGGAGAAACACCCTGGTAGAAAGGAGTAGCAGAAGCCGTGAGGGCCTTTGCAACTAGTAGCCCCACTGTTGCTTGCATGCCAAGGATAGCAGCACCCATCCCTAAAAGATTTACAATTATTCCATTTTTCAGACTTTTCACGACATCGGCACGAGGAGGAGCCTGCAAAAAAACATGATCTCGTGTTATATCTTGTCTCATAATTCCTAAAGGGATATATATATATATATACGTCATAAGGACTCCAGTTAGCAGTTATCTAAGATTCTGACAAAGAAAAAAGCTGGCCTGGAAATTTTTTAACAGCTCAAGTGGCTCTTGAAAGATGCAAAATTATACTCCGTAATGTTTCACACAAACAAGATTTAAAAAAAAAAAAAAGGAAAGAGCCCCATAAAAGAAAATTAGGTCCAAGGAAGAGGGTGTAGCCATAATATCCAGATATGGAAACAAGTTTATCCACACATGAAAGAGTTAGCATTTAGGATTTGTTTGGCACGATGTGCTTATTGTTTCTAATGAGGTAGTGAGTCATAATGAATGAAAATTGTTTTTGACTGGGTATTGTGTGGATTAATGAAAATGGTGGTGCGAATAAGTTGGGTTGGTAGGGTACCACAAAAATTGGTACTGTTTTGTGAAATGGGATTGGGCAGGGAAATTCATCAATGCAGTAGTCTGGTATGTGATTCAAATTAAATCTAAAGATCTTCCGGTTCAAAGTACATGAGCAAAGTAACGCCATTATAGAATATAGATAATAAATTCCTCATAAATCTTTAAACATATACATACATATCAATGATATAATGCAGCAAAGAAAACAGTCTAAAAGAAGTGCAACTGTGCAAGTGTTGAAAATTTGCTATACTAGACCAACTAATCCCATCCGTATATGTGGATTTCAAATCATGCTTCATGTGAAATGTAAATATTATATAGATAAACACTTGAATTCAATTTTCATACCTTTGAGGGATCATATGCAGTCTTCCGAAGCCTTTCTGACAGCCGTATGTAGCCAAATGACCAAAAGACAGAGATAAATGCAGCCGAAATCCCGGCTGCTGTGGAATAAAATGTGAGAGGGGATGTAATCTTCCCAGTGACGATTATGGAAAATGAAAGAATCACAGCAGAGACGATAGTGCAGATGAGCTGCGCCCAAAATCCAAAGCTGCCCAACCTCTTGAAATACCTCCCGGTAATCTCTAATCTTTTTGCCACCTACACACCAAGATTCAATAAGAATTCACACAAATGTCAAATTACTTCTAGAACTACACTATGCTACTACAGAGATCAAAATCATGCTCTTATTCAACACTGAGAGGGAAAATTTTCACTCTAGATATGGGGCAAGGTCCGGAATAATCAGGATTCTCTGAAAATGTATACTCCAAGAATTATGATAAATAACCCATAAACGTGGGATCTTTACTCAAAACCACACCAAATTTTAATGCTTTCCATTAAGCCACCTTAAATTCCTATACATTAACAAAGCATCACCTATAGGAATCTCCGAGGATTCCATTAAAATCAATTGAAAACATATTATTAACTCATTTCCTCATCAAACAAACAATCAGAACATACCAACATGTCAGAATTCAACTGGAACTGGAAGCAACAGGTTAATACTGGATCTTTTTAGAATAGTTGTTAAAGTCAGCAAATTTGAGGTGCTTAATGAAAACTGGGGTGGCTCACAACAAATTACCTCTAAATTTCAGGTGGCTTACCGTAATTGTTTATTCAATGTACTAAAATGGGACATATCATGCCACTTCGTTTCATCCCACGTCCAACAAGTTAGAATCAAAGACCAAATCTCGCTTATCAAGCACAGTTAGACCAGAATCTACTAAAATTCAGAAAAATCCCTATAAAATATTAACGCTGCTTCCAAGAACCAGTTGAAGAGGTCGAAAGCCACGCACAATCTGAAAACCTAACCTAATAGCCAAAAAACCTCAAACACAGATGATTACCTGGTTGAGTTTTGCCTGCTCGGTGTCATCAGAGGGAAACGGCGGAGAAGAGGGAGCCGAAGCCGCTGCGGGAAATGCGATCCTGTGTCTCTCTCCCTTGGACAAAGAGGGAGAAAACAAAGAGGCATTCGTCGGGGGAGTAGCCGAGAGAGAATTCAGAGGAGAGAGAGAAACGCCGCAACAAGGGCGTCGGACGCGCAATCCGGTAGCTAGGTTAGGCAGAAAAGCTCCGTTCGCCGGGAATGTGCCAGGGCGGGCCGCCGGCAGAAGTAGCGTTTGCATTTTAGCTGAGAGTGAACGGAAAAAGGGGTGTTCTCAGATTAGACGAATCTTTGCTGATGTAGAATAAAGAAGAAATAAAAAATATTTAATAAAATATGTATGCTTTTACCGAGTAAGTTTGTTGGGCCGAGTGTTAATGGTCCATGGTCTCTTGGGTTATGGGCTTTGTGGCTATATGGGCCCAATACACATGGGTCCAAAGTGAACTGTTCTTGTGCTAGGAAGGACGGGTCGTGGGGTTGTTATTCGAATCGAACGAACTGATTATTGTTTATTCATATTCAATTTATTTAGAAATAACTCAAGCTCGAGTTGAACTTAAATTTGGATTTGACCTTAAAATTTTGCTTTTATTCGGCTTGTTTAATAAATGAAGAAGCTCGAATCGAGCTTTTTTCGAGTATTAAGCAACCCTATTTGCTCATGACATCGTAACTTGAAGAAAAACTAATAAATTTTATAAAATTCGAGTTATTCAAGCTTGAATCGAGCTGAGCTTTGAATTTACTTTAAACATGTGCCCAATGCTCCTACTCGATTCGTTTAGTAAATTAACAAGTTCGAGCCGAGCTTTTATCAAGTCAAGCTCAAACTACTCAACTCATATAACAATCCTAACTAGTCGACCGATAGTTTTGGAGTCCTCCGAAGAGTTGGACAAAACTTGCATTGCAAATAACAATCATAATTGATCATCTATCCCAGTGAATCTTTCCTTGAGGAACAGAACTTGCATTGCAAATAATTTCTTGTAAGTTCTAATTCCATTGACATCCGTATCACTTATCCATTCACTTCCACTCTTAACTCTTAAGCACTAATTTAGAAACTACCATTTTTATAATTTAAATAAAATGGGTGATTAACAATGCTAAATATCGATACTCTCAAACTGTAAAAGGGTGACGATGTCAATTTCCTACATGATCATGAGAATCTTCAAAAGAACACTCTATTTCATGGCTTGATGACTCCTAGGTTGTCACTTATGAGTTATGATAATCATTTTTTTTTAATTTCAAGATGAGTTGCATGTTGGATACCTACTATGAAAATTCAAGTTTCAACTTACATGATCGAATCAAGGATTTAAAAGCTAAATTTTAATTTACACAATTTCATAAATATTATTAACAAATATAAAATTATATAAAAAATAATTAAAAATTAATACTACATCCGTCTCATAATACAAGTTGTTTGACTTTTTGACATATTTTTAAGGAGTTAAAAAAATATAAAATATTAATTTTTTATTAATTTTTTAAAATAATATTATATTTATTTGTATTTTGAGATGGGGGAGTATTTAATATAATTTCTAACTTATTAATTAAAAATAAAATTTTTGATAAAAAAAAAAGTACTTATAATTTTTAACGGTGATTTGGGCTGATTATTGAAATCTATACCCAGTCATTAATCATTATCTAGACCTTCACAGTTAAATGTTTCGACCTTCACAATTAAATGTTGGTTTCAACCTTCACAATTAAATATGTAGTAAAAAATAATAATTTAAATATAACTTTTTAAAAAAAATTGAATCAAAATGCTGAAAATATGACTAGTTTTAATTGTTTGGTGTAAAATTTATGTAAAACTCCTATACGCCGTAATGCCGTATTAAGTTATTAACCGTTTCAACAAATGGAGGTTAACCCGTTTTGTTGTCTACCTCTGACTCTCTGACGTTTTGAATTTCAGTTAAACGAACCCTAAAAACTGCTGTTGAGTGTTGACATATCCACTGCATATAAAAATTAGACTAATTTGGGCTGATTATTGGAATTTTATACCCAGTCAATAGCTAGACCCAATCTAATCTAAATCTAAGCACACAAACATACACCCCCCATATTTTGAATGGGTCCATTCCATTCAATTGTACGCAATTTGGTCAAACTACTAAAACTATGCAACTTGACCCTTCATTATATATATACATTCTTCACTAACCCATTTTACACCACTCATCTCATTCATTCATCCTCACCACCACCAACAACCAATCTCAAAGAAAAATACGCACTTCTCAAATCCCCCAAATGGCTACCTTTCAAGCTCCAAGCCTCACCTTCTCCCCCTTAGCATCCTCATCATTTAGACCGACTCGAAACCAACCCGTTCGATTCGTAATAAAAGCCGCCCTTCAGTTTCCGGATCTCGCCAAATCATCCTCATCCACATCATCCTCGAGCGCTAAGAGATTGTCTAACTCGAGGTTCGTAATAAATGAGATTAATCAATTCATATCGACGAGGCGATCTAGCGACGAAATTACGACCTCCAAGATGTACGCCATCTTGGAGGCCTTATCGGATAGGATCGAGATGCACACCAACATTAAGGAGCAGCGTGACAATTGGAACTCCCTCCTCCTTAACTCCACCAATATGATCAACCTCACCGCGACGTTGGTCGCCACGCTAGCATCGGTTGCGGAGCTCGGGCCCGCCGCTAGGGTCTCCTCCGTTATCCTCTTCTCGGCTGCAACGGCCATTCTTGCACTCATGAACAAGATTCAACCCTCACAGTTGGTGGAGGAGCAAAGGAACGCGGTTAGGCTGTTCAAGGGCCTCCGTGCTCGGATACAGACTCGAATGGAGCTTAGTGGGTCGGCTCCGATCACCGAGAGTGACGTGGCAGACGCAATGGCGAGAGTCCTGGCCATCGATAGGGCTTACCCGCTCCCGCTCCTCGGCACAATGCTGGACAAGTTCCCCAAATCCTTCGAGCCGGCTCGCTGGTGGCCGACCAATAAGGGGTCAAAGCGCTCCCTCACAAGGAATAACAACAACGGGTGGACCCGAAAGTTGGAGGAGGAGATGAGGGAGATGGCGAAGCTGGTGAAGGGGAAGGACTTGGAGGACTACGAGAGGTTGGGGAGTAAGGTGTTGAAGGTGAGCAAGGTGTTGGCGGTGGCGGGGCCAGTGCTGGCGGGGATGGCGGCGGTGGGGGCGGCAATGGGGCAGGGGGTGGTGGCGGGGGTGTGTGGGTCGCTTGCCAGTGTGGTGAGTAGCGTGGAGCACGGGGGGCAAGTGGGGATGGTGCTGGAGATGTATAGGAACTGCGCCGGAGCATTCGAGGAGATGGGGGAGGAGGCAGAGAGGGCGGTAGAGGAGAAAGAGGAGGACGGAGGAGTGTTCGAGTTGAAGATGGCGTTGCGGTTGGGGAGGAGCTTGTCGGAGCTAAGGAATGTCACTCGACGGTCCATCACTCGGGGCTCAGTTGATGAGTTCGCTAACAAGTTATTTTGATCGATACGTACATATACATACACATATACATATGTGCAGTTAATTGTAACTTAGGATCATCATATTCTTATATTCTTTGAACAGTTATTTGACATTTAGATAGTTTATTGGAAAATTTTCCGATGTAATGACCGAAGAAGGTACATATTTTCGTGGAAATTAAAATTCTTTATATTCTTTCAACAGTTGAGGTCAACTTCATCCTCAGCTCACTTATCACGTTCATTTCAATGAAGTTCAATTCGAGCACCTATCTAATACCATTTGTACAATTTTTTGTTCTATTGCTCGAGTACTTTGGTGGCAGGTTATGTACGCTGATGATTAAAATGGTTGACCTTGTTGGCTGGACATTCACTAGACAAAAGAATATGATCATCGTAAAATTATAATACCTCTAAAATTGAGGGTTATATATCTCACGAGTAGTATACTAAAATATGTCGGAGTGAGTTATAAGATTAGGAAATGTAAATCACTTATATTTTATAATCGCTGAGATTGAGGAGGTCAATCCGTAGTCAATTGCTTACTCGAAAAATTTGCACTTTGTCTTTATCTCCAATTGGATTAGTATTATGAAATCATTGCATCTTGTACATGTCCTTAATTTTGTTTATTTGTCTAGTTCTTGCAACTACATAATGTTATATGGAAGAGGTTTGAACACTCACTTACTTGATAGAGGTAAATCGATCACCAAAATAGTGGGTGAAGACATCACAACACGTGCCTTGAATAACCTAACAATCATGGAGATTGTCGCATTACTATATATATCCAGTTTACAAAACTCTTCTTGTAGTTCTCCTTCTGTGTAAGATGAAAACTTATTTTTATTCTAAATACAAATGTATCTTGTTTGAATATATTTTGATCCAAATTGACTTGCTTATTTTTTAGTTGATGATCTTGAAATATAAATTGGAATATCCAAGTGTAACAACGACTACCGACCTTATCAACACGTTTCATTCTCTAAGAGGTGTCAAATTGGCAAGTATATATACATATATATATATATACTTCACATTACACTCTTTTTTTTTGTATACAATAATATCAAGTTATTATATACATATAAACATATATACATATATATTAGTTAACACACATAATCCTATTATTTATATATAGGAAGCAAGTGATAAAGCTAGGGAAATTCTTCGGGTAAAGCTATTGCCTCTTCGCTGCCGAATAGCAATGTGGCTTTGCTTATTTATCAACATTTGGTTTGGTAGCTTACAATCACAAGTACGTGGAGAGAATACCTTGGCTTCTTTTTATTTGTATTTTATATATCTAAAAGTGCATTTGATGTATGTAGCATTCAATCTCTCTATTCATTTTTCTTTAATGAATTTGCAAGTTCTACCTTGATTTCTCCTTAACTTAAGTATGAGTAGGGATGATATCGACACACATACTGACACACACATATATACCCAGCATTTCCTTGCTAGTGGGATCTATTTTGTCACGGGCCATCTTCTGGCCTTTGATTGCGACTAAAAAAGGCCATTGGCATGACAATGATCTCAATTCTCAAGAAAAGTAGTTTTCATAGTCTACAAGGATACGAGATATTTGATAGTCCCTACCCATACCACCTGCTACACATAATGTTTAAATAGAAGAAGAAAACAAAGGTTAATTAAAAATACACAAATCATTGTTGATCTTTTAGGTCTTTATTGTTGTTGCAACTATTTTTGGTGATGGACTCTTCAAATTTTTAGTAGTACTTTGTCCAATGACTAGAGATTTCTATAGCAAGTACCACAAAAAAGCTGACAATGAAATTCTTCCATCAGTAAGACACCCATCATTCAACATCTCTTTGGGGTTGACTTATGATGACAAGCGCAAGATTCTGTTCTTTGTCGAGGATCCGATCCCGATGTGGGTGGTCATTCTGCTCTATATCACTTTTGCAGTTGTTTCTAGATTCACATTTCACATTTTTTAAGGATTCATTGATATTACCTTCTTTCTCTATATCTCATTTCCTTTCCTATATCATTTTGGAACTCCTATGGGTCATGTATCATATCACCGACTGGTCCTTAGTTGCGACTTATGAGCATTTGATGATATTTCTAGTAGTTGTAAAACCCAAGGTCTTAAGAGGCATCAGCGCATGTCATCTAGCTCTCTCAAGTTTGTTGTCCTCACTTGGAACTTAAAATAGAAGAACTCTTGTGACATGCATAAAGCTGAAATCACTTATAAATCACTCCGAACATCCTTATTATATCAATAATGGATATGGTGTTACAGTAGGAGACCATATGTAGGATCAAAAGATAGGCTACCTAACCCTAGCCTCATCAAAGGTCATGACTATAGGTAAGTTCATTGGGATTTTGATAGGATGTGTCATAGCTCCTTCTATCTTTTGGAATCACTTGTAAATCACTCCGAACATCCTTATTATATCGATATGGGATATGGTGTTACAGTAGCAGACCATATTTAGGATCAAAAGATAGGCTACCTAACCCTAGCCTCACCAAAGGTCATGACTATAGGTAAGTTCATTGGGATTTTGATAGGTTGCGCCATAGCTCATTCTATCTTTTGGATTTCTCTTTGTCCTATCAAGGAGTAGCGGGCTCGAGTTATCCTACCCAAAACATTTTGGTGTTTAGGAACATGGCTATCATAGGGTACATGGATTCAATGCACTTCAAGCGAATTGCCTTACGTTATGCTACGTTGCTTTTTTGGGTTTATGGATATTAGTGTCTTGAGAGAATTTGGGCTGCAACAGAAGAAAATATGGGCGAAGTTCATACCTACCCCTATGGTTATGAGTAGAGTGTTTGTTGCTTCATGTCAATCATTGCTAATATAGTCAAGGTTATATATTTTTAGTACTAGTATTTTGACCAATGTACAAAGATTTTTGTAGAAAGCATCATAAGAAAGCTGGTAGCTAGTGACATTCTTCCATCAATAAGACACCAATCATTCAACATCTCTTTAGGGTTGACTTATTGATGATATACGCAATATTATGTTTTTATCTAGTTGGGCCCAACATGGAAAAGGAAGAGCAATCCCATGATAAGGTTCATTCATTGCCCATTGAGATTGAGGAGATTGATCTACCATCGATGGTCGAGATGGTACCTCCACTATCTAGTGAGATTCAGAAGGTCGATCTACCACCGATGCCCGATATGGTTCCCTTCCCACATCTCTGAGTGATACTGAGGAGTCATTCTTCACTCCTGATAACTTTTGTGAATGATCCGATTATCATATTCGAGAACCCACCGTTGAGGAGTTGTTTAGGGATGTAGAAGTCTCTTCATGGCGGGAGCAACTAACAGTGAGGGCATTTGTGGTTAGTTTCATCTTTAGTTGATTATTGACATTCAGTTCAATGTAGTTCAATTTGAGCACGAGCTAGATACCGTCATTGTAAGGTTGAGTTGGGCTGCTTGGGTACTTCGGGGGCAGGTTATGCATGATGATGACTAAGATGGTTAACCTTGCTAGTCGGTTATTCACCAGACAGGAGAACATGATCATTTCGACATGTGTTATCCTATGGTTATGATCATTCCCTTCTACACCGATGGTTATTTTTCCATTGACGTTGTATTGGTAACTTGATCGTATTTGTATGACATTGTAGAAATGAGGCCAGTGCAAAGTACTCAACTACTATTGCTTTAAGATTGATATGTGGGGAGGGCATTTGGACCTTGCCCAACTCGACTATTTATGTGTTTAGCATCAATGTCCTAATGTGCATGAGGGTTGTATCTCGAGAGACAAATGCGAGGCTTGATATATTTTTTGGGAGATAAGTGTAATGGTGGAAAAAAGGCTCTTGTTGGCTACTTAATCTATAGACTCCTTGAATCAATGTCTACGTAAGAATTATATAAAGTTTTTTTTATTTTATGTTGCTCAATTGTAATGGTGTAACAAACTTGTATTTTGCAACTCTTTGTGTATATATACATATATACATATGTGTGTATATTATGTTGAATCATTGATTAATTTTGTTACTACTAGAGTGTTTGTTGCTCTGTGTCAATCATTGTTGATTTGCTAGTATAGTTAAGGTTATATATTTTTAGTAGTATTTTGACCAATGGACAAAGATTTTTATAGAAAGTACCATAAGAAAGTCGGTAGTGACATTCTTCCATCAACTCTTCATTCGTCATTCAACATTTTTTTAGGGTTGAATTATGATGACAAGTGCAAGATTCTATTTTTATCTAGTTGGGCCCGACATGGAAAAGGAAGAGCACTCCCGTGAGATGGTTCAGTTATTGCCCATTGAGATTGAGGAGATCGATCCACCATCGATGATCGAGATGGTACCTCCACTATCCAGTGAGATTCAGGAGTTCGATATACCATCGATGCCCAATATGGTTCCCACATCACCGAGTGAGATTGATGAGTCATTCTTCACTCCTGATAAATTTTGTGAAAGATCCGATGAGCATATTCGAGAGTCCACCATTGAGGAGTTGTTTATGGATGTGGAAGTCCCTTCATAGCATGAGCAACTGACAGTGAGGGCATTTTTGGTCAGCTTCATCCTCAGCTGGCTATTCACTTTCCGTTAAATGTAGTTCATTTGAGCACGGGCTAGATGTTGTCATTTCAAACCTTAGTTGGGCTGCTCGGGTACTTCGAGGGTAGGCTATGCACGATAATAACTAAGATAGTTGGCCTTTCTAGCCGACCATTCACCAAACAAGAGAACACGATCATTCAGACATGTGTTATCACATTGGTGGGTGTAGCCTTTACCGGTTAGATTCTTATTTCTTTAATTTTTATTCTAGTTATTGATTTAACATGCTTTATTTCTACGTAAGTTCTTGTCATTTGCTTTTATAGATTTAGGCATAGCCTTTAAATAATTGTATAGTTCATTAGTGTAAGTAAGTCTATTTCTCTACCAAGACTTCAAACATGCTTTATTACTATGTAATTTCTTATATTGTTACATTAGTACATTGTAGAAAATATCTCTTTTCAATTTTGCTGCTAGATGAGAAGCTTTAATGTGAGTCTCCTATTTTATGGGTGTCAATAATCAAGACTTCCAAAGTGATGCTTATCACAGGAAAAAAAAGATCATATATAATTACGTTAGTACTTGGTTGGAAATGTCTCTTGTTGGTTTTGTAAATATACCCAGTTCTTAGCTCATCATTGTTATTGATGTGAAAAAAATACTTGCAACTTGTAGGAAGATTGCTTTCTCCATTTCTCAGTTTTTGGTTTTGTAAATATATACTTATTAGGAAAATTGTTTGAAAAGGCCAAATGGTTATAAATACGCATAACTTTGCTTTGAAGGGGGCTTGTACTTAGAGCTACCTCTGATTGTTTCCATTCCATTGACCCCTTTTAGATGATAGATGTTTTTTCTGAAGATCTTAGATTATCAATTCTTCTTTTTCTTTTTTAATTCAAGTATACCTAGGGATAATGCTTGAGAAATGGTATCTTACACATACATACTTCTTATTAGTTATCAATGTATTTTTCTCTCTCTTTAAAGTGCAAGTTTTATTTAGGGAATTAATTACGATACTACTGATGTCAAAATGCACAACCTGATCATTGTAAGCAAGGACATAATCCTTAGCAGAACAAGGATCTCACCACACCCAATTTCTACCTTTAGCATTGGCAATACTAATATTGTTGAAAGAATCCAGTCAAGAGATAATCTTTTACTAGAATTCTTGTAACAATGCATCGAAACTTGGGGAGCAACAGAACCAACAGAGGTGAAAGTGATAAAATGCAGGAGGATGAAGATTTGACTTATTCAATCTCTATATCAACAATTTAATTGCCATGTGTTGTGTGCTACTAGTCACGACCTTAGTACTCCTCAATTGAGTTGAATGTTGCTTTTTCAACAAACTTTTAGGGCATGAATCTCCAACCTTCACCTCTATTCTTCTCATTATGTGCATGATGAATTTTCAACATTCAGCTCCAACATTCTTCTTATTATGGGCATAAACAACCTAACGAAAGTATGAGCAATGACAAAACCCTTAAAAGGACATGGGTTTAGGGTTCTGTCAGAAGGCAACATGACATTTTTGTAACAATATTCCAACCTGAACCTTGATGCTAAGTCCTTGTAAATTGTAATATAAATTTTATGTTTACACCACTTCAAACCCTTAGCTTAAAAATTTAAGACTGAAAACTGAAACTAACACACACACACACATATATATATATGTTAGTTTCAGTTTGTTAACACATCTAATAATTAAAGGCTCAGATTTGTTAACACAAAACATATATATATATCTTACCTTGAGTAACTCTTTATTCCCTTGTAAGTCTTTTTTTATGATGTATTGTTTCCTACCGTCTTATTTCAATCTAGCGCTTATAAATAAATGTCACTGAAACTAACATGTATATATTCACATGTGTATGTGCAGGAGGCTTTGGTATGTACCTCTTTGCTATGAAAGAAGCCTATGCCCCAAAGCAGGTGACTACCCATCACCCAACAATGAGCTAAACCTCTCTCTCTTGGATATTCTCCTTCATATTTTTCATTGGTCTTTTCCCTGTTCTCTTCTTTCGAAAGGTAAAAAGTTTGTCGATTGTTAGTAACTACATGACATTATTTCGATGCCCTATTGGATTTATTTGTGGTGATTAACATGCCCTTTCTTATTTTGATGAGATCATGATCATTGATTTTAGATTTACCTATCAGAGCAGGACAGTCGTCGCTGAACTTATTAGCATCTTCCACACTCCTCGGGGTTTCGAGTTGGTCAAGTAGACTAGCTCTTAATTTGGACTCGAGCTTAAAATTTTGCTCATATTCGACCAGTTTAATAAATGAACAAGCTCGAGTCAAGTTTTTTTTTTTTTAGTATTAAGCAACCCTATTTGCTTATGATATCGTAACTTAAATAAATTTTATAAATTCCACAAGATTAGAGCTATTCAAGGTTAAATCAAGCTAAGCTTTGAATTGAGTTTAAACATGTGCCCAATGTCCATACTCGGTTCGTTTAGTAAATTAACAAGCTCGAGTCGAGCTTTTATCGAGTTGAGCTTAAACTACTCAACTCATGTAACAATCCTAACTAGTCAACCGACAGTTTGGAGTCCTCCAGAGAGTTGGACAAAACTCAGTATTGAGATGAGCTCGAGCTATTCGGCTCATATTAGAACTACTTCACCGATTAAACTCAGTCTAGGCCAAGGGGTGTGCATGTGGATTTCTACATGATAGAACAATGTCAAGGCCTATTATAAGAGACAAGAGGTGCAAATATATAAATATGTTACATGGTGTAAGGATGGCTTAGGTATGAGATTTACTCATGTGGTCTTTGAATTGGACTCAATATTATATTATGATTTTTATGGATCACTCGATAATATTCTCTTAATGCAGTGGAAAAAAGGTGTATAGAACTTGATCTTTTATAGACTCTTATTAAAATTGAGATGCACTGATATTGTTATTGATGATGGTGTACCAAGCATGAACATCAGCGAGTCCCATCCCGGACCCTAACATATTTTTTCTCTGTCACATTAGTTTAAGGGCTCCATTCTAGCTTTATATTATTTGCACTCTTATTCGTGAGCCCGAGTCTTGGGCCCTTAAGTTACTTTTTTATTTATTTATTTATTTATTTATTTATTATTATTATTATTATTATTATTATTATTAATGTATTTATTTTTATGGGTATTATTTATTCGATTTTTTTCTCCCAAACATATATAATATGAGTGTCTGTGGGTAGATAAAATTAAATTAAATTAAAAAATAACTTTATATTTTTATTTCAAAAAATGTTGTAAAATCATTTTTTAATATATATAATAGCGCTACCACGTGGTGTCCAACAAGTGGTCCACGTGGCAAGAAGTCATAATTATAACATCCTATCATTATGCATTTATGCCTCGAGAAATAGAAAGAATTAAAATCCCCATTATGCCTCGAGAAGTAAGAAGAATTATAACATTGTTGTCGAGTAGGGGTGTTATGTGAACACGAGTAGCTCGAATTTGACTCGTACTCGCTCGATAAAAACTCGACTCGAGCTCGTTCATTTTCTAAACGAGCCGAGTATGAACACATTTTTAAACTCGGTCCAATACTCGAATTGTTCGAATTAAATTCGAATAACTCAAATTTTATGGAATTTCTAAAATTTCTTTTAAGTTATTGTATAATGAGCAAGTAAAACTGCTCAAATCTCGAAAAAAGCTCGACTCGAGCTCGTTAATTCATTTACTAAACGAGCTGAGTGTAAGCACATTTTTACTTGAGTCAAAATTTAGGCTCGGCTCGAGCTCGTTCATATCCTAAATGAACTGAATATGAACAAGCGATACTCGGCTCGTTCGACTCGAATAACAACCCTACTGTCGAGAGTCCTTATCTACAAACTGAGTAGTATGTAGTCGAAACTCTAAATACAAGACTTGTTAATTCATTCATTGCATTTGCCATGAGCTCTTAAATGGTGTTAATGTGTTATGTACATGTATTGTCTAATAAATATACTAGGAGAGGTTAACACTTAACACCCTTGTCCAAATTCATAGCTGACACCTCCTCACTTTACTAACTTCCTCTTTTTATTAAAAAAAATCTATTTGAATTTTAGATATGTATCTCCAACTTCTTGTAATATTTCAGGTGTGGACTAAGTATTTTGAAAAATCGAAACTGTACCCCCTTGTTCATCACAACTTCCGCGATCTACAAATTTTAAAGGGCTTGAGTCAAGTACTTGTGGTTCGATCATCTTGACCTAGATTGCTAAGTACATTTCTCCGTCAAATCTCATCAATTAAGAATGTTATTTGTGTCTATTTTGAAATTTAGTGATTTATTGTTTAACAAAATTGCAATTTTTTTTCTGCTTGAAATTTGAATATTTTTCAATGCAGGCTTGAATTTGAATCATTCATGCGTCATTGGGTTTTAATAAAGGGCAGTTTTATTAAAAAGGAAAACCCACGGCGTAGTTTCGTAAATACTCTATTTTAAATTTTATTTAAAAATAAAAGAAAATTCATGCTGCATAAAATTATAAGGGAAAATGGCAGAAAACCACCCCTTAAATATGAGTCTTTGCAGAAAACCACCCCTTAAAATTGAAATTGCAGAAAACCACCCCTTAAACCCATTTTGTAGGTAAATCGCCACCCACAACCTTTTTTCCCATTAGGTTTCCGTTTAAAACGATGAAAAGTCGTTTTTACCCCTCCATTTTAATGTTATTTTAATGAGAGAAAAATGTATGAATTGAAATAAATTAATAAAATATATTTATCCATCATTTTTAATGTTATTTTAATAGAATAACATACCTTTTTTCTCTCATTTTTTATTAATAGAATAACATATTAATTTATTTCAATTCATACATTTTTCTCTCATTAAAATAACATTAAAATAGAGGGGTAAAAATGACTTTTCACCGTTTTAAACGCCAACCTAATGGAAAAAAAGGGTTGTGGGTGGCGATTTACCTACAAAATGGGTTTAAGGGGTGGTTTTCTGCAATTTCAATTTTAAGGGGTGGTTTTCTACAAAGACCCATATTTAAGGGGTGGTTTTCTGCCATTTTCCCAAATTATAAATAGTCCCTCCTCTGGATTCCGGCCTCTTCCAGCAAGTGATCCACTGATCCTTTGCCGCTTGCCCTCACAGTCACTGCACAGCTTAAAAAGGAAACGCAATGCAACTTTACTCTCCCATTTCTCTCTCTCGCGCCTCGCCGTTTCAGCTCCGGCCACGATCGGCACCGGCGAATCCCTCCCTCCGCTGCCTCTCAGGTCTCGCTCTCTTTCTTTCTCTGTATATCTGTGCTTTGGAATTTGAAGTTCTGATGCTTTACGTTTTGGAATTTCGGAGCATCTGGATGGAAAAGGCATAGCTAGGGTTTCGCCGATTTCAATTTTGCATGTTGCGAACTAGAATTTCGTTTGAGAGAGAGAGATTTTGCGTGTTGCTCTGCCGTTTTGAATCGCTACTAGGTGCGAGAGAGATTTGCATGTAAGGTGTGATCAGATCGAGTCCAAGTATCCCGAAATATTTAAGTAGTTCTTACTGAATACAACGTGAAACATGAGATATCTCAGTGATTTTTTCAGGCCTTGAAGTTGCACTTTCTCTTGTTTGTAGATTGTTACTGATGAGTATTGTATCAGTTAGCATTGATTTATCTTCTTTACTTCTTTAGGCATTGAGTTTACAACTTGAGGAGTGTCAGATTCATAGGTAATATTACACATTCTAATAAGAAATTAAATATTATATGATCCAATAAAATTTTCATCAAAATATAATATGTTCCAATAAAATATCCATTAAACTTCTCAATGGCATTGACTCTTTTTTAAACTGAGCTTACATGCTAAATTGTCTGTGTTTTAATTTGAAGCAGCTACTCTTAAAACTGAGCTGAGAACAACTACAGAAGGCAATAAGAGCACCATGGTAAGTTGATTAATATATTCATCATCAATGTATCATTATACCACCTTTCATGTTCATTTTTCGTGAAACTTATTTTTCTTGTGAGATGGGTTGATTTTGATTCGATGGCAGAATTACGAGGATGCAAAAGAAACCATTAGGGAAATGTTCAACAAAATCGAACTGTCGGTCTCTGCATATGACACCGCTTGGGTAGCAATGGTTCCTTCTCTAAATGCTCCAGGAACTCCTTGCTACCCGGGAAGTTTAAAGTGGATTTTGGAAAACCAGCGCCATGATGGATCCTGGGGTCTTCCTGATAGAAATACTGCACCAATTAAAGATGTTATCTCAGCTACTCTTGCATGTGTGCTTGCTCTTCAAAGATGGCAAGTTGGTGAAGAACAGATAACAAAGGGTATTGGTCTGAGTGTCTGAAACTAAAATTTAATTTACTATCTATTCCTCTCCAGGTTGATTAACTTTTCTTTTGTTGCAGGCTTAGACTTCATACGGTCCAATTTTGCTTCAGTGATGGATGATAGTCTATATTCTCCTATCGGTTTCGATATCATATTTCCTAGTATGATTGACTCTGCTATGGAAATGGCTATAAATTTGCACATAGATCAGAATGATTTAGAAGTTCTGGTTTCAAAGAAGGACATGGAGCTCAGAAGGTAAAATGTTCCTCTCATAAAAATTTAAGTAAGCTTAGCGGCTCCTCTTTTATGAAGATTCATTGATTATAGCGTCAACTGCAAGCCAAAAGGATTTGGTTTGCCAGTTTCTGTTTTTGACAACAGGAAAAAAAAAGCTTCATAGTTGTCCGGTTGTCCCATTTGTTTCCTTTCAGGATCCTTACGAAGAACTCAGAAATCAAGAATGTATACCTAGCATATGTTTCAGAAGGACTAGGGAAGTTACAGGACTGGGAGATGGTAATGAAGTATCAGAGGAAGAATGGATCAGTGCTTAACTCGCCATCTACCACAGCAACTGCCCTCTCTCATCTCCGTGATTCAAGTTGTCGTAGATACCTTGACACCATTGTTCAGAAGTTTGGGAACGCAGGTACTTGCCAGGAAAAAGAAAAAGTTGATTTCTCATTGTTTTTTTACCTTTAGATTGACTTGCCAAACTTTTGTCTTACTACATTTTTCTGCTTTTCAGTTCCAGCAGTGTATCCCTTGGATATATATGCAAGACTTAAGCTGGTTGACACACTTGAAAAGTTGGGAATTGATCGACATTTTACTGCAAATGTTACAGCGGTCTTGGACGAAATATTTAGGTGAAGATATTTTTCTTAGATAAGATCATTTATGTATTATTTTATTATATAATAAACAAAATTTACACCCTCTGGAAGTGGTTTGGGCTTCTAATAACCTTGCATTAAACCTGATGTCCTTATCAGTCTCTGGATGCAGGGGGGCGAAGAGATATTTGCAGATATTGCCACATGTTCAATGGCTTTCCGATTGCTACGTAGTCATGGATATAATGTCTCATCAGGTTTCTGTCCTGCTTTTAATTTTGTTTAGCTTCATGTTTAAGTTTTTGCTGGGTATAATTAAGCAGATGTTGTTGTAATGGTAGAGCCATTAGCTGCTTATAGCAAGGAAGAGTTCTGCTTCAATCGATTTGGAGGACACTCGAAGGATATCAGTGATGCCTTGGAAGTGCTAACAGCATCACAGATGATCATCTATCCCAGTGAATCTTTCCTTGAGGAACAGAACTTGCATTGCAAAGAATTTCTTAGGCAGCTATTGTCTGACCACTCCAAGCATTCAGATCAGTTGCGTAAAAATATCACACAAGAGGTGTAACCTCTACTAGTTATCTGGTTTCTTTTGTCTTTCTTCTTCAGTTATCACATGTTGGAATGGGTTTTGTTTGTGGTTAGGTGCAAGATGCACTAACAAGTCCTTATCGCTCAAGTTTGGAACGTGTAACAACCAGAAGCTTCATAGAGCATTACAACTTGGACAATACAAAGATTCTTAAAACAGCGTATTGGTAAGAATGGTGCAGTTTCCTGATCATTTTCGCAATAGGATTTGTCTATTTGTATAGTTTATCATTTCGTACCTGCCAGCTTTTATATGATTGCTTATCAGTTATCATTCACCTATTTGTTATGCCTTACCTGTAATTTATCAGTTTCAAGAATTTCCCAACTGAACTGCTGCTGAGATTAGCTGTAGAAGATTTCAACTATTGCCAGTCAATACACACTGAAGAATTGAGACAGCTTAAACGGTATAATATACTTCTGCTCCTTTTGATTTTCAGTGTTAAAAAGCGGATTGAGACAACATTTTCTCTTATGTAAACCAGGTGGGTTGTGGAGAATAAGCTAGATCAGCTAACATTTTCTAGGCAGAAACTTGGCTATTGCTACTTTTCCGCTGCAGCGAGCATCTTTGCTCCTGGATTTTCTGATGCACGCTTATCTTGGGCGAAGAATGCTGTTCTTACTACAGTTGTTGATGATTTCTTTGATGTTGGAAGTTCTGAAGAGGAACAAGTAAATCTTATCAAGTTGGTTGAGCAGTAAGTTTTCAATGTCCTTGAACTCTCTCTTTCTAATTTGTTCGGAATGTGTATGGCTAAATCTGACATGGTGTAGGTGGGATGAAAACGAAGTTGTTGATTGCTGTTCAGAGAATGTTAGGGTTGTATACACAGCTCTTCGCCGTACGATTTGTGAGATTGCACATGGAGCATATGCTTGGCAAGATCGTAATGTCTTGGACCATATAATCGACATTGTAAGTCTCTAGATACTCCACTTTGGCATCCTTTTAGGAAAATCAAGAGGCTTCTTTGAGTCATTCTGAAAGGCGAAATGGTGAAGGAGGTTTTGAAGTTGTGTACTCTAGTTGTTTCAACTTCACAAATTTGGCTCCATGTTAGTTTTATGTGTCGGGATATTTCAGTTATATATATATACATGAATTTTTTCTGGCAGTGGTTGACTCTTATCAAGTCCATGGGGAGGGAAGCTGAGATGACAAGGAATCAGTCAATGCCAACATTCGAGGATTACATGGAAAACGGATTTGTGTCCTTTGCTTTGGGACCAATTGTTCTTCCTGCTCTTTATCTTGTGGTTCCCAATCTCTCAAACGAGGTGGTCAGAAGTGATGAATACTATAAGCTGTTTGAGCTTATGAGCACCACCGGTCGTCTGCTCAACGATGTCCGAGGCTTTGAGGTACTTTCTACTGTATTTTCTATTTCAAATATGAGCATCACCACCGTTGCCTGTGATCGAAATTGTCTTCCTATCCTAGGCTTTGGTAATGATCTAGCTGGAATATATACTTGTCTCGTCATACCGAGTACCATTTTTGGTTAACTGAAACGCGCGAATCCCAAACACAGAACAAAGGCTGAATTCTGAATCATGTACTAACCACATTCACATGAACCATGAACCTTCATGCAGAGAGAGGTAGGGCAAGGAAAAGTTAACGCGGTCTCCGTTTACTTGCATCATCACCAGGGTGGCCTATCCAAAGAGGAGGCTATGTCAGAGCTGATGGTTCTGGCCGAGGCTAAGAGGAAAGAACTCGTTAGATTGGTTTACGAGGACAAAGATAGCGTTGTTCCGAGAGCTTGCAGGGAGGTGTTCTTTAAGATGAGCAAAGTGCTGCAGAGATTCTACCTGGAAAACGACGGATTCACAGCCAGGGACATGGAGGTCCTCGTCAAATCGGTCGTCCAGGATCCTATTATTCTGAAACTAAGTGGTTGAGAAGTTGTCATAAGGTATGCACCAGCTCAATAAAGGTTCAAAGGTAATGGGATTATTGGATTATTTAACATCAATAAAATCAAATTGGGTCTTAAAATTGCCATGTCAAATTCCTGATCAAAATCAAGAATCAGTCTAAATTTTGATTTTGATTCGGAATTTGACCTAAGTGCCTGGAATTCAAATAAAATCAGGATCTCTATTTACCCCATCACTGGATAGATGGATCAATGATTTATATAGATGAAATTACTAATTTGGCTTTGCCAGAAAAAAAAAAAGATTAATAAAAAATCAATTTCAAGGCCTTGCTCTATATTTGCTCAAAGTCAGCATTAGTAATTTAATATGACTTGGTATTTGGTAATGTTTTATGAAATACATATATTGTTTATTCAAAGTAAAAGAGATTTTCAAGCATGCATTACCATATTTTATAGATTTGAAGGTACTTCATTCACAACAAATGTTATTTTTTAGACACCTCATGTCATTTCTACCTCACAAGAGTTATAATCATAAAAAGAGGTTGCAAGAGGAGCATAGAAGAGCCACATACACTATGAAGAAGTATCATCTGATGCTCAAGATTTGCGAGTGATCCAATTCAAAAGCACGACGGTAGGAAGAAATGTACGGTAGAACAGAAGGGCAAAATTGTAATTTTGCCTAACAAGTTGTTAGACAGATCAAGGTGTATAAATAAGGGTGTTTAGGCGCCAAGTTCATTTGTAACAAACTGATGTAGAAAACGTGGTTAAGCTCCTCTAATGGAGATCTGAAATTGAGTTCCTTTTCTTGATTGTGATTGTGTCAATTGATCTTTTCTGTAAAGTTCAAATGGTATCAGAGCTTCAAGGTGACGATCTGGTGTTTTAGTGCTCTCTGTTCAAGGTGACGATTGATTGTGAATTCGACGATCTGGTGTCGTCGTTTTACGTTTTTTTTTCTTCTCTGATTTCGATTGAGAACTCGTGAGTGTGAGGTATGGTTGGCCGAGGGATAGCACCTCAGCAAGGTCAAGGTTCTGGTTCTGGAGATGGAGCTGGAGCAGGAAGAGGGACTTTCGTATATGTTACACCTCCTGGACCAGGGGGTGCAGGTCGTGCTTGGAATCTTGGGAATCCAGGCTTACAGTTTGGAGATATGGCTCAAGGTACGAATCCAGTACATGTCAATCCTTATTTTCTGTCAAACTCGGATCATCCGGGGATGAATTTGGTGTCTACATTGTTCAATGGTGCAAATTTCACCAGCTGGAGTCGTAGTGTGCGTATGGCTTTGGGAACCAAGGCAAAATTAGGTTTTATCACAGGGAGCTGTGTTCGTCCCAGTGAGGACAGTGAGGATCATGAGAAATGGTTGAGGGCCGATTATATGGTTAGTTGCTGGTTGATAAACTCTATAAACAGTGATATTGCAGAGAGCTTCATGTATGTACAATCGTCGAAAGAACTGTGGGATGACATCAAGGATAGGTATTATGAATCTAATGATCCTTTAGTATTTCAATTACGAAGGGATTTGAGCAATCTTAAACAAGAAAACTTGTCTGTCGGTGCTTATTTTATGAAATTGAAAAAGATTTGGGATGAGCTTCAAACTCTTGATCCTATACCAGCTTGCAGTTGTGGTGGAATTAATCAGTGTGCTTGTAACTTGTTGAAAAGAATTGTTGAAAGAGATGAAAAGGCAAAGATTATGCAGTTCTTGTTGGGATTAAATGATGTCTATGAACATTTGCGTGGGAATGTTCTGTCTAAAGATCCTATTCCAGGCTTACATAAAGTTTTCCAGATGGCTGTACAGATTGAAAGATCTAAGGGTGTGACTTCTGTTATATCAGTTGAGAATAATGCACTGATGTCTAGCAGAGAGGATCAGTTTGATGGAGAGGCTAATGCTCTCTCAAAGTTCAGATTTGGTGATCAGTACAGACAATCTGATCAAGGAAGAAGGAATTACAAAAGGACCAAGTTAGAGAGGAAATGTGATCATTGTGGTGAACGTGGACATACAAAAGAATATTGTTTCAAGTTGATTGGCTATCCTGATTGGTTTAGAGGGCCGAAGGAAGAGGATAGGTCCAAGGCCCCTGGGAAGTTTGCTGCTCAGTTTGATTGCAATCAGCAAGACAGTCCTTTTGATCATCAATTTGACAATAATCAAGCTTCTGGTAAGACAGACCAAGCTATGGTGAATGTTGTGGTCCAGGAAGTTTTGAAGATGATGAAGGGCAAAGCTCCTATGGAGTATATGGACAGCTCTGCTAATCAAGCAATGACTCACTTTGCAGGTACTTTAAGTGTTTCTTTCCTCATTGGCATTAACAAGGCAGAGAGTGATGTTTGGATTGTTGACTCAGGGGCCACTGACCACATTGCTTTTGATAGAAGTATTTTTGTTGATCTGGTTGATATGCATCATGCTATAAATCTTGGTTTGCCTGATGGGTCTAGCATTTGTGTTAAGCAAAAGGGTACTGTATGGATAAGTGATTGTTTGATTCTCAGAAATGTGCTTCTTGTACCTCAGTTCAGACACAATTTATTTTCTGTATCTAAGTTTGCTTCTGTTGGGAAATCTTGTGTGAGTTTTGATGGAGTATCATGTTGGTTACAGGACCATACAACTGAGCAAGTGATAGCAAGGGGACTGGAAAGTATAGGATTGTATATCCTGAGAGCAAGTGGATACAGAAGAGCTTCCAAGTCAGATTCCAGTTCATTGAATAATGTAGTGTCAAATTGTAATAAAGAGAGAGATGTTCAGCTTTTACATGCTAGACTTGGACATATGTCATTTTCCAATTTGCATCATATCCCAGACAGTAATTGCAGAAATGTAAGGGATTTGTTTTGTGATACATGTTCTATGACAAAGGCTCATAGATTAAAGTTTGACAGAAGTGATTCTATTGCTGATTCTCCATTTCATCTCTTACACATGGATATCTGGGGCCCTTACAAAGTGGCATCCATGTGTGGGGCTCGTTATTTTCTTACTATTTTGGATGATCACACAAGGTCTACCTGGGTTTATTTGATGCAAGACAAAATGCAGGTTTTAAGGATTGTGACTGGTTTTTTAAATTTAGTAGAAAATCAGTTTCATGCTTCTGTTAAAACAGTCAGAACAGATAATGGTGCAGAATTTACTCAGAAGGGGTGTGCTGAGTTGTTCAGTACCAGAGGGATTGTTCATCAAAAGACTGCACCAGGGGTTCATGAGCAAAATGGTAGGGTGGAAAGGAAACATAGGCATCTTATTGAAACAGCAAGAGCTATCAGAATGCATGCTGCTTTGCCTATCAAGTTTTGGGGAGAGTGCATCTTGAGTGCAACTCACATCATAAATAAATTACCATCCTCTGTGTTGGAATGGAAGTCTCCTTTTGAGATTTTATACAAGGTACCTCCTAAGTATGATCAGTTGAGAATAGTAGGTTGTTTGTGCTATGCCTTGCAACCAAATGATCATAGAGATAAATTGGGAACTGTGGCAAGAAGGTGTGTTTTTCTGGGATATCCAGTTGGGCAGAAGGCATTCAAATTGTTTGATCTTGAAAGAAAAACAATAATCATAAGCAGACATGTCAAATTTGAGGAAAGCATATTCCCTTTTAGGAGCAATCCTGTGTCAACAAAACACAACTGGCAAGTTAAGGTGTCTATTACAGATGAAGATGAGGAGTTAGTGCCATTACAGAATGCTAATATTCAAACCAATGACTGTATGTCTCCAGGTCATTCAGCTACAGATGGGTCATTATCAGTGTCATCTCCCTGGAGACAAGACACTATTATGTCATCATCTTCACAGTCTCCAAATTTGCAGCTTACAGATAGCCCTGCACCTCATATTAGTGATAGTCCTGCATCATATGACACTGCATCTCCTTCTTCTGTATCTTATAAGGGCCATCAGCATGAGCTTCGAAGTCACATTCACAGACCTGCTCGTCTTCAAGAGTTTGTGTGTAAGGACTTGCCTTATAGAGGTAACAGAGAGGAGTCATCTTCATCTGAGTCCTTTGCTGTTTTTTCAATTCAGAATTTGGCTCATCTCTCTCACAGCTATATAAGGTCCTTTGTTAGCATGTGTAGCACCTTTGAACCAAGGTCCTACTCACAAGCCAAAGGCATTCCTGAATGGGAAAAGGCTATGAGAGCTGAACTGGAGGCACTTACAAGGAACAACACATGGAAAGTTACTCCTCTGCCTAGTGGTAAGAAAGCTATAGGTTGCAAATGGATTTTCAAAATCAAATACAAGGCTGATGGTTCAATAGAAAGATACAAAGCTAGGTTGGTTGCAAAGGGATACAACCAAATTAAAGACAAAGATTACAAGCAAACATTCTCACCTGTAGCTAAACTGTCAACTGTGAGGGTTATTCTTGCTTTAGCTGCAAATAAGGGATGGGTGTTGCATCAGCTGGATGTAAACAATGCATTCTTGCATGGTTATCTAGAGGAGGAAGCTTATATGTTGCCTCCTCCAGGGGTTGAGGTGTCACCTGGACACGTGTGCAGATTGACTAAATCACTATATGGTCTTAAACAAGCCAGCAGGCAATGGAACTGTGAACTCACTAAGTTCATGGTTAAATTAGGATTTCTGCAATCAACCCATGACTACTCTCTATTTGTCAAAGCATCTGGTTCATCTATGACTGTAGCCCTTGTGTATGTTGATGATATGCTGCTTATGGGGAATTCAAGTTCAGAGATTGCTATTACTAAAGAAGCTCTGCACAGGGAATTCACCATCAAGGATCTGGGCATTGCTAGATACTTCTTGGGGATGGAAATTGCTCGATCATCTTCAGGAATTCTCCTTAATCAAAGAAAATATATTCTGGATATACTCAGAGATGCAAACATGGAGAATTGTAAGCCTGTAGAGTTTCCTATGCAACATGGTGTGAAACTTTCACTAAATGATGGTGAGCCTATTTCAAATCCTGAAGATTATAGACGTCTAGTTGGGCGCTTGCTATACCTCACACTCACACGCCCTGACATTGCATATACAGTGCAGCAGCTCAGTCAATTCCTTCTTCGACCCTTGAAACCTCATTGGCATGCTGTCACTTACCTCCTGCGATATCTTAAAGGCAGTTTCAACATTGCTTTAGCTTATCCAGTGTATGATTCTCTTCAAATTCGAGCATACAGTGATGCAGATTGGGGGAATTGTGTGGATACTGGTAGATCTCTTACTGGGTACTGAGTTTTCATAGGGTCTTCTCTTGTTTCATGGAAAACAAAGAAGCAAAAGGTTGTTTCCAAATCATCTACTGAGAGCGAGTACAGGGCCATGTCTACAGCAGCCAGTGAGTTGGTATGGCTGCAGGGTCTTCTTGAAGATCTTCATGTCAAAGTTGATCTACCTATTGCTCTACATTGTGACAATAAGTCTGCACAACAGCTTGCCATTAATCCTGTATTTCACGAACGGACTAAACACGTCAGAATTGATTCTCATTTCATCAGAGAAATGGTTCAAAATGGGTTCATATGCACTCAGCATGTATCCTCATCATTGCAGCTAGCTGACATATTAACCAAGGCTCTTGGTGCTTCTCAACATTCTTTTCTCAGGTCCCAAGCTTGGACTTGTGTTTCCTCAGGCAAGTCCAGCTTGAGGGGGGCCTATGGGTTCATATGTACGGTAGAACAGAAGGGCAAAATTGTAATTTTGCCTAACAAGTTATTAGACAGATCAAGGTGTATAAATAAGGGTGTTTAGGCGCCAAGTTCAGTTGTAACAAACTGATGTAGAAAACGTGGTTAAGCTCCTCTAATGGAGATCTGAAATTGAGTTCCTTTTCTTGATTGTGATTGTGTCAATTGATCTTTTCTGTAAAGTTCAAAACTTTGTGGCCTGCGCTATCATATTACTTATTGAACCTTCTTGCTCTTTCGCCGCCTCCACCAGTGAATCCTGCAACGACGGCATTTCTCACAGCCCTCATCACACCAACAGAGCGACAGAATAAATGGAAATACGAAAACTGCAGAATAAGGAACTGCACCTGTGCAGCAACCAGCCGGGCAACTGTCTTCTTGCTCGGTTCTTGCAGCTCGCCAGCAATCAAGATCTCGTCGAGTATGTAATATGCCTTACAAGGCCCACAGAACAAGAAGATGTTGGAGTAGTTTGAACAAGAAGATGTTGGGAGTATATAAAAGTGGTGTTGGTTCATACTACCTTGTGAAAGTTGAAGATTAGGTCCAATTCACATACCTAAGAGAAAAAAACGAGCAAGAGTTACAATGACTACCAGCACGACATCCAAATGAATCGTAGCGCTAAGTACGGGTAATGTAACTCACACTCCCGAAGTAACGGTCCAGGATCTCGACGTAGTGGTGAATTATTTGAAGGATCTCGAGTTCGTTATCATTTTGGTCAATGCACATACAGAAGTACAGACTCGCATACCTACAAAGTTTACATGGGTCATAACTTCACGAATCAAAGAGAAGACGACACTCCAAAGAGCAGACAATGACACATAGGCAAAAAGGAACAAATGTTATAAGCAAATGCATCGGAAAATCTTACATTACTGACAAAAGTATGACAGTATCATTCGACGAATTCACATGAAAATGCATCCATTGGTAGCATGAAAAATCATAGAAACAAGATAGATTGTTACCTTCTATAGACAACTTTCAAACCTCTCCACTCCACAAAATTACAAAGCTTTGGCGCTCTGGCGATAATGACTGCGCTAAGCTCCCTGATAACCTTCATTAGCAGTTCGATGCAATCAACATTGTTAAGAAAAGTACAGTTCAAGCAAGATCGTGTTGTGACAAAGATCGCGTTTCAGTTACAGAACCTATAGGGTCTTTCAGAACATAAACCAATAAACAATTTTAAAGAACAAATCAAAAGTTACATGATCTAGGAAATAAAATACCTTTGATCTTTCCTTCTGCGCATAAGGCGAGTACCATTTCGTCAACCTCACTTTTCCTTGTCGATTGATCAAAACCACAAAATGTATCTGGAGAAGCAATCAAGTATTTTCATTTAGTCGCATTAATTGCAATGATCCGATGATCATCGGATCATTGCAACAAATAAATAAACAACAAATTCGCACAAATAAAAGGGAATTATGAATCCGTAATGAGAAAACAAGAATCACCATTTTTCAAAATTTCAATTCCCTAAATGCAGGTGAAATCAACGTAATAAGACAAACCAAGCAATCCAGGAACTCGAATTAACTGCTTTATTCAATTGTTTTTCCGCGTAGATGGCAACAATAAACGGACGTCGTTACGGTAAAAGATTAAATGGGCCGAATAAATGAAATGGGCCTGGGCCTGGGCCTGGATCACGTTAAAAAGCCCACTAAATATTTTGACCTGCAATTCACAAACAGCGTCACTTCCTCTTCCTCCTCCGCCCCTCCATTTTTCGTTGTTCGGGAATCTCTTAGCAGGTATTAGCCCCTTCCACGGATCTTTCAGGTTTTTTCCTACAACTGTATTGAAGTTCTATGCCTTTCGGTTATGATTGATTCTTGTGGACCTCTAATTCCTGTTCTAATATTTCAATTGTTTGATGTCATGGACCTCTGGGATTAAGCTTGTTTTTTTTTTTTTTAAATTATGATTTTCCTTTATTGAAAAGGAATGTTTGAGGTTCTGGGTAAAAATCCATGTAGTTTTAACTGTTTATTGTGAATAGTCAGTTTGAGAAGTTTGATTGTTGTATTTGGACACACCTCTGATTGCTCTTCCATTAGTGCGCTCCATCTGTTTGATGAATTGCCTGTGTGAGTTTGTTGGATTTTGCCAGTTACTGTTAGTGCTGCAATATGTTAATTGAGGTGAAAGGTAATTGAATCAGTAGTACAAAGGTGGTTGTTATAATGGATTATTTGATTCCCACATCCCACCTGTTAAAAGTTGGATTATATTTTTATGGCATGATTTAATTTCACTAGGTTTGTAAGACGCTTGAAAAGGTTTTTTTATACTTATTCTATTCTTCATTTGGTTGTGGTAAGTGGCAAGTGGCAAGTGGCAAGGGATTTCAATTTGGACTCTTAACTCTTCCATTGACAATGGCTTTTTAGGGTAAAGATAGCTATGATCGACTATTCTCAGGAATTTACCTAACTGATAGGAAATATGCCTTGATGCTTTTACAAGTAGTCCTCCTTTCTTTCCACTATGTATTTTGCACGAACTATGAAATTGTTACTGATTTTTTTTTTCTCTTACTGTTCTACCATTTGCTGGTCTAGAAACGTAATGTAGGTAGGGATTCATAGGAGAAAGTGGGAAATTTTTGTAAAAAGATGGTAATTGCTTAGAAATATTTGTAGAAGAATTTTGGTGGGAAGAAAATTATGAAGTTATACTTAGTGAATTGTTTAAAAGAGAGGGCCTCTTCCTATCTCTAGCTTTTGGAACTTTTATATGCACGAGCTTCAGCTTTCATAAGAAGAGGAGAAGTAGGGCCTGGTTGAATCAGTTCTATTGCTAACATTTTTCTTTTATTGTTTCCTTTATTACTGATGTGAAAATGCAATTTTTAACTTCAACTGCATCTAGTCATCCAACTGCTGATTTGTACCACAGTGGTATTTGCCAAGCTTGAAACTCCTAATACCTTATTATGCTCTTGTCCCATAGGTATTCAGAAGGGAACCTTTGGCAACTTAATTGACAATAAAAGAAGTTCCTGCTACGAATCTTGCTGGCCGCTTTGTCCTTCATTTTTAGTTTCCGAACTATGCGGTTAGGAGGTAAGGCTTCTACATCTTCAAATCTCGCCATGATTCCCAAGCTTTTGAATTGGGTTTCAAATTTGTGTGAGACACGGATAGGAAATGGGCAGGCTGGCCCTGTGAATGTGGGGCTTCGCAGTTTAAGCTCCATTAATGGCAATATCCATGGAGAAAACTTGAGAAATGAAGGTGTCAATGAATATACTGATTTCAAGAAGGATGTTGATGATAAATTTCTTCGTAAAGATGCCGGAGAAATTGATAATCGAAATGGTCCTCCACAGCCGATCCCTGGTAGGCGTTTAAGAGGGGGGGAGCGAACGCCGCAGTTCAACCAACACCAGAATGTTTCTCAGGGTAAGGATTTTCGTCTTCAGGGGAGAGAAGGTGGGGAGTTAGGGAAACAACCGGATTTTCCCTCAGCTGATAAGTTTGGCTATAGAAATGATGGTAAAGGAGATGTGGGTTTGGGTGGAGACAGCATGAATAGAAAGGGTTCCCGGGCTTCAATTAACGAACTTTTCAACAGATCACAAAAGGATCAGCCGGGGAACAGTCAGGACCAGAGTGATTTCCTTGAGAAATTCAAGCTTTCTGGTGCAGGAAAGAAGGAAAGCCTTCCGGATAATGTTGCAGCTGTCCAGCCTGAAGAAGAGAAGGAAGAACCGCCTCAAGACGCAGACATGATTTTCAAGAAAATGAAGGAAAGTGGATTAATTCCGAATGCAGTTGCTATGCTTGATGGGCTTTGCAAGGATGGTTTGGTGCAAGAAGCCATGAAGCTGTTTGGACTGATGCGTGAGAAGGGAACCATGCCTGAAGTTGTCATATACACAGCCGTGGTTGATGGTTTTTGCCAGGCACACAAGTTCGACGATGCCAAGAGGATTTTCAGGAAAATGCAATCGAATGGCATCACGCCTAATGCATACAGTTACGCTGTCTTAATCAAGGGTCTTCATAAGTCTGGGAGATTGGAGGACGCTTTTGATTTCTGTGTGGAGATGCTTGAGGCGGGTCATTCACCAAATGTCGCCACATTCACCGAACTAGTTGATGTGTTTTGCAGGGAGAAGGGCGTAGAAGAAGCACGCAAGGTTATTGATGCACTGAAGCAAAAGGGTTTCTTTTTGGATGAGAAATCCGTCAGAGAACATTTGAACAAGAAGGGTACGAGATCATCAATGGTCTGGGAAGCAATCTTTGGACCCAAGAAAAGTGGGGCAACCTCATTTTGAGTCATATGCAGGTCTGAATCAGGACTTTGTAAGCTTTATATTTCCATTGTCCAATCATGACCTTGTTATTTCAACAGGGAGGTTACTTTGAATAGGTTAAGTAGATTCATTTTGCATATGCCTATCTTCTTAATCAAGCTAGTGTTTAAATGGAAGGGATTTCATTGGTGAAAGAGAGAATTGCAAAGTTGTTCAATCCTTTACAAGAAGAAAAGAGGTAACGAAGAACGAGATTACAGTAACGAAACAATGTAAGCAACTTCTTTGAAGAACCATCGCAGCCACTCAATCCCATGTGGTCGTTTTCAGTCTCTTGCTGTTGCTGCTGCACTGCAAGAAAATGCCAGGATTAGCAGATTTCTCAGTGGCCTTAGACTTGTTTAAAGCGCAATGTATCATCGCTTCAAAACATTGAAAGAACATCTGAACCAATTCTTACATCAATTGTAGATGAATGAGCTCTTAGCGACACTCAATCCCATGTGGTCATTTTCAGTCTATGTAGCGCGCTTGGGGGTGAAATCAGCATGTGTTATTGCTCGAACAGATTATACATCCAGTAATTCATAACTCAATTGAAGCTGAATTCTTTCTGACTGGACACTAACTATTCAAAACTTTCCCTTTCTTTGGGCAAATACCACTCATGGGTTTTGATCAGAAACTTATTGCTGTCATTGAAAAAGAAACTGTAAGCCATAAATCTTGGCTCTATACTGATGCCGGTGTTATGCCCGGAGATAGTAGAAGCTTATCGCTATGAACATGATCCTTCTGCAGCTGTATTATCACTTATCCTCCATCATTCCATGTTTGCTTGTTTATATGCTTCCAGTTCTTATGCTCAAATTAGTTGAATGCCACGAAAAAGGACAGAAGGTATGATCTCATCCTCTTCTACCAGTAATCACCACAGGAACAGATACCGTCCTTAAAATGGTGGTAGCGTATCGGATCCCTAATCACAATTGTCCTGCCTTCCATTTTCGCCACCAGCTTCGCGAAGAGGTGACAGTCTCCACAGATCCTAAGGTTCTTCCTTATCCTGATAGGACTGTCCCTTGGCAAGTATAGTAGGCCAAATGCAATCGCCAACTTCTCGCTATGGTATTGTAGCAAGTCTTCCTTCTGTTCCCCCTCAAGATCTTGCAGAACGAAGCTTGTATCAGGAACGTAACCCGTTTCCCTCAATCTCCAAATCAACTGGCTCAGCGCGCTGCAGATCTGGTCTATTAGAGGATGTGAACGATCTCGAAAGATGAAAGTGTGGATCTGTTTATTTACTTCTATCCAGCTGCAACCGGGTTCCTTCTTGATTCCAAAGTTTCTCATGGTTCTCCTCAATTCCATGGCCTCTTCCCACCTCTGTGAATTCGAATAGATGTTGGATAAAAGCACGTAGGTTCCTGCGTCTTCAGGCTCCAATTTTAGGATCTGTTTGGCTGCATAAATAGCCATGTCTGCATTTCGATGAACTCTGCACGCACCAAGAAGCGTTCTCCAAGTAACTGCATCAGCTTCATTACCCAATTGGTGGATCAAACTAACCGCGTCTTCCAACTTACCGGCCCTTCCAAGGAGATCAATCATGCACCCATAATGCTCCCGTCTCGTTTCAATGCCAAAGAGCTTCTTCATTGATCTGAAATAGAACCATCCTTCCTCCACTAGACCAGCATGGCTACAGGCAAACAAGACTCCAAGAATGGTGATGTAATTGGGTCTTGTACCACTTATTTTCATCCTCTCGAATAAATTGAGAGCTTCTTGGCTGAAACCATTCTGGGCAAATCCGGAAATCATGGTGCTCCAAGAGATGACATCCCTCTCCTCCATTCTCATAAAAACTCTGTTGGCGTCTTCCAAGCCGCCACACTTGCAATACATGTCGACGAGTGCATTGTTTAGGATCAAATCCTTGTCGTATTTCAGGACATGAACATGGACTTGCCTTCCCAATTCCAACAATGCTAAGCCAGTGCAAGCTCTTAGGGTGCTGGTCAGCGTCCCTTGATCAGCGAGAAAGCCATCCCTTTTCATCCTCTTGAACAGGTCAAGAGCCTCGTCTCCATTACCATTCTGTGCAAAAGCACCAATGATTGAGTTCCAAACAACCAAATCCTTTGTCACCATCTCATCGAAAACACTAATTGCATTCCCCAACTCGCCCCACTTTGCATACACATCAACCAAAGCACTCCTGACAAACACGTCCGACTCCAAGCCGCACTTGAATATACAACAATGAAGCTGCCCGAGAGTCACCAACCCGTCACAGGCTCTCAAAACCGAGGAAAACGTGTACATATTCGGTTTTACCCCTTCTCTAAGCATCAAAACCAAAAGCTTCAGAGCACTGTGACCAATTTTAGCACTGCTGTACGCTGATATAATCGTGGTCCAGGCAACAACATTTCTCTCAGGCATTTCATCGAACACTTGGTGGGCCTCATCCAACAGCCTGAATTTCACATACATGTTGAGCAAAATGTTAAGCAAAAACGTTTTGGGCTGGTGCCCATTTGAGAACAAGTGCTTATGAATAAGCTTGCCTTCTTCAACTGCGTTCCGGGCGATGCACGTTTTGATGAGCTCGGAGTATGTGGTGCAATCGGCGTGTAAACCTTGCTGATGAATCAAGCTCATAGCTTTCATAGCTCTGGGCAGGTCGTTTTCGTAACAACATCTGTTGAACTCTGCGATGTAATGAGGAGGAGGAACTGGTGAAGGGTGAAGAGAGGATCCAGAATAAGGATTTGATAAGAGTAGGAATGAGATTGGGTTGATGCGCTGCAGCTTTGAGAAAGCTTTCATAGCTCTTAATGGAGCGTTGCATAAACCCAAATTCTGTGGAAACCGTTGGCCTTTAAAATTTCTCCTTATTTTCCCCCTTTTGTTTGCAAGCATGTAAAAATTAAAATCAAATCGGTTTAATTATTATTATTTTTTTAAAAAAGTGATCGATATTGTGATAGTGAATTTCTCGTCAAAGACACGGCAATGTTTCTTCTTTATAAAAGCGAATGCATATGACTTTGAGAGATTTTCACAGTTTCGAAATTCACGGACACCCAAGTTCTCTTAGAAATTGTAGCAATCATCGCATATTTAATGATAGAAATTAGCCGTGTATATAATAGCCCACAAAAATTAGAATCCAATATCCCATATTGATCAATCGATTATACATCGTGATCAAACCTAGTAGATAATGTCAAGTGTATTTTCCTGAGTTATGTGTTAGGTTTATAGCACTTCGGTATGATTTTATTTCCAAATATATATATTTACGTTCTATACACTTATATTTACATATTATAAACTTTTAATTTTGTAAAACATAATTTGAATGTTTTTTAAAACATAATTTTTCGAAATAATAATTTGTAAACATCTAAATACAAGTATATGAAATCTAAATATATTTTTAAAAAATAAAATTATAACCGAAATGCTCTCCCATTGACGATTCACACTCATTGATGGTCTGAGACGATTCACACGAGTTTGATGCTTCTATACATCTGCATATCTCCAAGAAAAAAATGATAGATCTCAATCTGCCAAAAGATGTTCAACTGTTTTATTTGTACTCCTGAAGGGACAAAAGGTAACTGTTTCACTTGACGTAGTATCGAAGGCAAATTGGCTCCTGGGCCTCGTTTAACCCGCAATGTCTAACGTTAGTTTCGGAATCCCGAAGGATTTCTGCTCATGTGCTTGTTCAAGCATCACAAAAACGCCATTCTTCACCACAAATCACGGATGTTCGTCAAGTTTTCTGGTTGTTTGGTGAAAATGGGCAAACAAGCTCATTGTGGATTTCCCTGGAGTACTTGAACAATTTCTTGTGCTCTTGACTCGATGCCTTTTAGGTATTCGACGAGAACGCGCTGCTCATAAGAGCCGCCTTCCTAACAACCAGAAAATGAAGCAAAAGCAGAATATAAGAATTGAGGAAATCTATTTGGGTCCATTAGTGTAGAATGCCGACTGTTGAAGGTTTGCCCGAAGCCCAGAAAAACAACCACAAGAATTTTTTCGAACTTGGGTACTTTCCGACTATGATCTAATTCTAGGCACACTGATAGCACTCACTGACTCACATAATACTGACATCAATAAAGAAGAATTTTCAACATGGAAATCATTTCAACCAAATAAATTAAGGCCTGGCTCAATAAGGAATTTGAGATTGAGATAAAGTGCTTGCGAAAAGTGTCTTACCGTTCGGATTAGAGTCCGTTCAATTCGCTTTTTTATGACTGAATAGAACTCCTCCGGTGTAATATCACCCTTGGCTACGGTTAAAGCACCAAGCAACAATTTATTCCATTCATTTTCAGGTGCTGCACCCCAAAATATAAACAATGTCAGCGCCTGGGCATATAGAAAGCTAACTTTTTTGACAATGAAGAAAGATAACTTTTTTCATCCCACTGTAAATTCCCATCTTTGCACAAATGGTTCACCTCATTTTTGCATGATAACTAAGTACTCGCAATAGGTTCTGATATTTTTCCAAGAACAGGAAGAAGGACATGAGAACCCTTAAGTTCAATTAGTAATCGCAATGGTTCGCCTCATTAGGAACCGGAAGAACAAGATGAAGGACATGAGGACCCTTACTAGGTTGCTAATCTTTTGCCAAGAATGCCATACCATAAACATCCTCCCATCTCAAGTTGCTTGTGTTCTATGTGAATCACTTCACATTCCCTTATGTAGGCTCTATCAACAATGCTAGTCACCTCACAAATTCTCTTTTTTTTCCCTCCTTTTCCTACTGAGGATAAGTATCCATCATAAGACAATGAAGGCCTACAATACAAACTTATTCAGAGTGACAAGGGAATTGAAAATTCCGCTCCACTTAATTGCTGAAGGTATATATTCAGATCACTGTTAGAGGTAAACCATATCATAAAAGCAACAAAGATCATTCTTGAAACTAGGCAGAAAGAATTACTGCTACCAAAAGGGGATAGATTTTGCTCAATATTGGTAAAAGTATTAGTTTGTTTCATAAGAAACCATGTGTGCACCAATCATAGAAACAGTTCCATTGTTGACTAATTTATTTCCCTTAAAGTGATTGAAATTTATATTCTAATGTCTATAGGCATTCCTTTTCCACCAAATCAATAATGACCTTCCTGAGCTGATAAATAGAATGATACCTTTAATTATTGCCTCAAGAAATTGCTCAGCCTTTACGATCTCCTTTCCTGCAGCATTAACATAAAGGAAGGCTCACCAATCAAAATCCTGAAAGACTTTGTCCAGCAAGAAAATTATATTGCATCTGCACCAAATTATATTTGTTTTCCTTCCAATTAGAATTTCACATACTTCGAGTAGATAGGATTAGGAACTAGGAAGTGTACACTCTGTATTCCCTACATGAATAGTACAATCTGGTAATAGATTACTTTCACAGAAAAGTCTTAGTTTCTGGCAAACTACCTTTCTTTGCATAGCTACGTTTAGAAAGAATTCTAGACGCATATAGCTGCAACACCTTTTGCAACATAGCCACAAGTCCAGGTTTGTCCTCGTCTTCTGTTGCCTAAGCACGGGATAAGTTTAATATCCAGCAATAAGCAATGACAGATAAGATGTTTAATTTCATTCCTAGCCATGTTCTGAATGTTTGATATAATGAGTACAAAATACCTTTATCTAGCATCAAAACACGAGAAAAAGTACATTGAGGTGTTGGTAAAAAATAATACAGTATGAACTTTCATGATAAAACTAATCAACACATGTCAGAATTTTAGGCTATTTCAGTCTTTTGATGCATGCATCTGAAAGGGATAAAAAACTTAAGGTGAACAAAATAACGTTTCAAGATATAACTTTATATAACATCAAAGCATGACAAATATACACTGGTGTGTTGGTAAAAAAATAATACAACTTTCAAGATCAAACTTAAAAGATATTCTAGGATTCCCAATATCGACACGCATATCAGAATTTTATGCATGCATCTGAAAATGAAAATGAACTAAAGGTGTACGGAAGAGGTCCCTTACTTGTCGTAGCTGTGCATTCACTTCAGAAAGGAAGCTTTCATCTAGATATCCTTCTTGTTCTCTCTGGACTAATTCCTGAAGATTGCATAGAAATAATGGAATATTTTATTATAAAGCATTAATTGCAATGAGCTGGCTGAACATCACACTTTAGCAGAGTGAACACAAAAACTATTAGGCGAAAAAGGGTAATTTAGCAGACGATGAACGCTTCCATCAAATAGAAGAAGTCCTTTGTACTTTAGAGAGAAAAGGACACGAAGGGAAAAACAAAATGGAAAACAAAATATGTGCAATATAAAATAGGGTAATCCATGCACATACATATATGGGCATGTTTAAAGAATAATTTAGGTCCACGAAAAAATATTTAAGTTCACTGACATGAAAGAGAACTTACTTGCTCTATTAATTTGAGAGTTTTGGGATCTCTAGGAGGCCAGGGAATCTCCACGTCTTCATCAACCACAGGCTTTAGAATAGATTTTAGAACATCAGTAGCTGATTCAATTTTCTCCTGTAGCAAAAAGAAACCATAGAACTTATTAGCAAATCATTTTTTTTAGAGATCAGGAAATTACATATAACTATGGGGAAACATGCATGCAAGAGTGCTCAAGTACACAACAAAGGAAAGGAAGGGTAGTGGAGTACAAACAGAGAGAGGATATTGTACATTGGTCTTGTGGACAAGACAATCCACAATGCTCATCAATGTTGCAGCTAACTCTTCATAATCTTTCTGCTCAAAATACACAGGAAAGTGAAGAAACAGCAACAAGCTAAAGCAATTTCTCACACACACATATATCACTACAATTTCAAAATTAAGGTAAGATGGAGAAAACTATAGAAAATCTCAAGCATCAAGAACCATACTTTATCATCCTCAGACTTGCAGGTATCAGATCTTGCAGCAAGACGAATCCAAAAACCCTCATTAAAAGCAAGAATATTTTCCACCACAAGCTGATGAACCTGCCAGAACATACCCACAATTATACTAGAGGTTAAGGGGGAATATGCTTTGATTTGTATCAATCGTAATGTGAACTGAAGTCGCAGTTAATGGGGTATATATTGAATCTGGTAACTGTGGCTCCCAGAACCAACAGATGAAAGAAGAGTGCGTTTTCATACTAATACTACAGTAGTATCTAATGTTTAGAGAGAAAAATTTCCTTGTGAATGAGAAACAGTTCATGAAACTCCATTCCAAGTGTAAACTCCCATAAAATGTATTTTAGCAAGAAATTCCAGAATCTATCTCAAGGAGAGAACATAATTGGATCACTAATCAGTTAGTTTACCACTGATAGGAAACGGACTCTTACCTCATTCGGGTTTGCATCTCTTAACAAATCAATCAGTCTGTCCACTTCAACTGTTTTCTTGAATGCTTCCTCTGCATCTTTGTTGACTGCACACACCAAATTTCTCCTGTTTATTAAACCAAATGCACCATTTTACGATAAAATGCTCAACCTTTTGACTGCCAAAGCCAAAAGTGACGATGGCATATATAACTCAA
Organism: Persicaria maculosa; assembly: GCA_963922045.1. Taxonomy (NCBI): domain Eukaryota; kingdom Viridiplantae; phylum Streptophyta; class Magnoliopsida; order Caryophyllales; family Polygonaceae; genus Persicaria; species Persicaria maculosa. The sequence goes on from OY998268.1 coordinate 55,814,719, forward strand.
CAAATGCAATATTTTCAACTTTTGTGGTTGGACGGGGTGAAAGAATCAAAAGAGATTATAAGATTATAAGAAAATAATACTCCCTCCGTTCGGCAAAACTTGTCATTTTATGGTGTTATTTTTGTTCAAAAAAACTTGTCATTGTATGTATTTTGCCCTTCACTTTACAAAAATGCCCTTGATATGATTGATGGTTTGTTAGTTGTAGTTTTAGATAAGGTAAAAAAGGAGAGTAATAATTGAGGGTAAATTAATACATTTGTTAATTGCCTTAGAATTTGTGAAAGAAGCTAAAATGACAAGTTTTGCCGAACGGATAGAGTAACCACTAAAAGTCTAGAACTGAAGAAGAGATTATGAGAGGGAAAAAGAAAGGAAAATAGTATAAACTGCAGCCAACTATATCCCACAACTCAAATTTTAACTTTTCAGTTAAGGGCGACATACACAGTCCAACAATATCCTATTTCACGGAATGATTCACTAACAAAACTATTTGACAGCAGCTTCTACAAATCTTTCAAAATACTTTACAAATCAAAATACAATTTCACTCAACATAAGGTATGAAGAGGCCATTTGTCAAGAATTAGTTGACTTGTGGCATTTCAGTAATCTTATAATCTTCTTCTTTTCTTTGATTGGCATCCCTCCTACGTCTATGTCTGTAATCATGTTTTTTAAATCAAAAGAACAATTACTCGATTTCTATCAAACCAGGGAATTCCTGTGTTGTCCTTCAATTTATTGTGAATTCTCGCAGAGTTGGTTCATACCTTCTATTCAACTTGGAAGTAGAAACTGGCCTCAAATTCCCGATCTGGACACCTCCGATTCTCCATGTTTGTCGCCACAGTCCCTAAACAAAATCATATGCCGCAACTGAAGTAAGGATTGATTTGCTAAGGCCAAAAACAATCCGATGAACAGGCCAAAAGAGCTCTGATATAGAGGGGAATTAGAGAGGGAAAGAACCTGGAAATGATGGGGGTGAAAACTGGCGGGAGAGTGAAGGGAGGAGGAGACGGCGAAAGATGCGGCCATGGCGGGAGATCCACGAACTGGCCGTTTCGGCTGTGATGTGAGAGAGATTTCAGCCTCTCAAGCTTGTAGAGGAGGTTTCATGGATTTGTACGGTGAAACTTGTGGTGGTGGATGGCTTCAATGATTTGAATGTGGGCCGGGTCATGACTACCTGGCCCATTGGGCTCTAAATAGCTAATTTATGCCTACCGAATATTGTACGCCATGACAATCGAAAAATAGCGCTTAGGTGCTAGACGATCCCTCCGCCTAGAACTAAGCGGGCGACTAGACATATCTAGGCGAAAAAGCGCTGTCTAAATATCACCTAGACGTTAAACGGCTCCTCACCATCTAGAATCTCGTCTAATACTTTTTAGAACACTGCGTGTAACCTATTTGATCACTATGTGTCAGGTTACAAACGATTCTATATTTTTAAAAAGATTTGAATTCGATAAAGTAAATTTGAAGTGCGAAGAGTCGTAAATAAATAAATAAAAGGATTTGAACTTGATTTGAATCTGTTTGAAGTATAGGATTTAGCACTATGCTACCCATACCTTTGTGATTAGTGCTTGCTCAAAGGTATGGATGTTTGGGATTTTTTTTTTGTTGGAATTGTAGTCCATTTGGGGCTCGTTCACAAGTTTTAAAGCTTTTTACAAGCCGAGGAAAAAAACTTATAAAGCTTTTCCAATTCACACTCGTGTCACAACTCCCACGATCAGCTAGGTAATGTAGAGTTGTAAATTGTATTCCTCATTAACTTTAAATGTCATCTTAGATTTTACCTCAAAATTGTTTATTGATTGACTTAAAAGATGAATATATATTTAATATTGTGATAAGATATATATAATAATTATAAACAAAATAAGTGAATTAATAATTTTTTAAAAACTTGTGCTCAAATCTAAAACGACAATTGACTTTTCATCAGAGGGAGTAATGTTCATATTTTTGAGACTTTTCTTTTTGTCAATTAAAGTCCGAAAACTTTGGGGTAAAAATTAAGGGGTGTATAAATCTAGAGATCACAATATTTTAAATGCCACCATAAATTCATATAGCTCTACAATTAGAATCATGTTCAAATGCAATAACACAATGTGTGAACAGAGGACCCATTTCTTTCCATGTGAATAAGAAATCATATGTTACAGACTAAACAGTCACAAATGATATACCGAAACACTTGCTCTCTTAGACAACAAGGAATTTGCTGCATCAGTAGACCATACAGTATCTTTCAGATGCACAAATCTCTTGAAAAGAATGAGACCCTTTTCCCTGTTGAAGTCTATTTCCTTTGTTCACGGTTTCATATTTTTACAAGATGCTTCGCAGGGTGAACGATAAAAATATCAGTACATCTTCAAACATACGTACACGCTTTAACCTACTAAAATAATCACACCAGCAACCACAACATGGAAATGGAATCAAAACCCTGCACGCAAAAGAAAGAAAGGATCAACTTTGTTTGTATAGTTTTGTGTATAGATGACAGGTTATCTGGTTTAGACACAATGTTGTTTGTAATGCATAGTTTTGTGCACAATGTCTTAATTAATAGGTGATTTATGTAATTTGCCCTGTCTTATAGACCCCTTTTGTGCTAGGAATCTACATGATCAAGGGCAATTGCTAGACTAGTTGGTAAGTTTTTGCTGCGAAAAAAAAAAAGATTCCAAACGAAGTTGGGAGGATTCCCAACTTCATTTGGAACCTGTTTTGAAGGTCAAGAGTTCACGTTGTTGGATTGTTGTGCAAGGGGAAGCTAGCAACAAATTAAGCTGAAGATAACAGAAGTATATAAGAAAGTTAGTATACCTGCATTTCCAAGGGGATCAAGCCTAATATCATGAGTTGAAAGCAAAAATTCTGTCTGCTATATTTGTACGACAAATTGGACATTCGGAACATGCAAGGGAGCATGGTCTGCACACTGCAACATTAATGGAACAATGAATGATTCAATAGAAAGAATGACATAAAAAAGAAGGATGGGAATTCACGAAAGAGAACTTACAACAAAAATGCCGGCAAGGAAGAAGAATGGCGGCAGTTGGTGACTCGAAACATACTTTACAAAGATGGGAATTCAAGTCTCCGTTGGTTGCATATTTGAGTTCCTTTTCCTTCATCTCTTGCATACGTGCCTGACCATAATAAAAAGTGACATAATTATACAAACTGCCCAGATTCTATATCTGCTTCAGTCGTACACCCACAATTGTAAAAAGGCGTCCAAAGAAACTTGATAGCATCAGCTAGTTGAATTTGACTAGCTTTCATCTTGACTATGAACCAAGAAGATTTACCATGGCTTAGTATCTGACATCCTAAAATGTAATTTGCATATAATAGTAAACATGGTTTGACCAAGGTAGCTGTTTTCCTTACCACTGTACAGGAAACAGATAAGTTGAATTTGATTGGTGAACAGTCGTTCTTGGATTTTCAATCCTAGGCTAATGAAACAACTCTGATGTTTAGTTATGCAGAAGATGAAGACAAGCACAAAGAAATTATACCTTGAGCCTAGCAACCAAGGGCTCTTCTTTAGGAGTATCTTGGACTGGTTTTGCAATCTCTAAAATTGTAGCCTCTCTAGGAGTATCTCTCCCAACAGCGTCATTCATTTTTTGCTCACTTGGAAGTTCTCCATTATCCTGCCTTTCATCTGTTTTTGACTCAGGAACAGCCGAACTATCTTTCTTCAATTTTGCGACAAGAACCCACATGTTTGCCAAATCATTTTCTAATACTGCCTCCCTTCTCTTTGCCTCTTCAGCTATCTTCCTGTATTCTTCTTCTACGACTTCCTTTTCTGCCAAGGCAGCCTCTAAAGCAGCCTCTCGCTGCTTCCTTGCATGCAGTTCCATTTTCAGGTCATCTGGATCTAAGCTATATGAATCAAAATCACCATACGTATTGCCAGAATTTTCATTCATTCTAGCAGAGAACCTTCCCCTTCTTCCATGTTTATTTCCATCATTGTATTTACGATTGCTGCCTTGCAAGCTAGCATTTCTGGCATGGGCAGCCTGCAACTCCTTTTCTAATTTTGCAATATGCAAAGACAGTTTAGTTACTTCACCAGCCAAATTCTTTAACTCGACGGCAGCAGCAGATGCAAGTTCTTTTGCATAAGAGGCTTCCTCGGATAGCTTTTGATTTTGCACCTGCAAGCCACTGTTATCCTCTTGAAGTTGAACATGTTCCAACTTAAGCTCCTCGTTCTCTATCTCCTGGTAGACAACAGTGGCCATATTAATACTACTTAGAAACTCCTTTTCACTTGAATCACAAACATATAACATATACAAGCTCAAAAGCCTATCATATACAAATAATACAAACATTTCAGAACCCAAAGATTTTATAATAGTCACCTGTGATTGGATCTTTTTCTTCAACTCCTCAACATACTCGTCAGATGCATGCTGTGTAGGAGATAATGACGATTTAATACCATTTGATGACGCAAGTTGTTGCTCCAACATCTGTATTCTCTCCAGCAGTTCTTGGTTTTCAGCACACTGCAAAAACAGAATGTGTGCCATTAATGACTCCAACAAACAATTCAGGAGCAACTTTATATAAGAGAGAAAAGAAAGACAATTACTAAAAGAGAATAAACGTGTTATAGACCTTATTCTGAAATTGTTCTTGAAGAATACGGTTGTCTGCTGCTTTTATCTGCCCAAAACAAATAACACTTCATATTATACGCAAATTTAACATTTTTTATTCCTTCAATGTTTAACAGCTAGATTTATTGCTTAACTATGGTATACTGGAAATTAGTTCTCCTATCTTGTTCTAGTAAAGCATCAACTAATTAGGTATACCAAGTTTTTTTTTAAAAGCCAATCAAAGAAAGCCCGGACCAATATATACATGTCACGGTCCAGTCCTCTATCATTCAATTGAAGGGCAAAAAGTAGAAAGGATATGTGGATAAATATTATAAAGGCAATCAATTTCGGCAAAATTAAATATAAAAAAAAAGGAACAACAAAAGTATCTTTAATCTAGAGATCAGCAATCCAAAATCCATAGCAAGACAACAAGTACCAAGCAACACATACCTCTAATTCAAAATCTTTCTCATTGCACTGAGTCATCAATCTCGTCACAGTCTGTCATATAATAATTCAAACATTGAATTATCTCTTGAGAAGGGTTAAAAAAGACAGTGAAACATAGTGATCCAGTAAATAGATGATTGAATGGAAGATTAAATAAACAATGGATGACAGTAACCTGCTGCATATCAGCAAGGGATGTATTAGCAACTGAAGCCTCGCCATTCTGAGCAATTCGCTGCTCTATAACCCTCATTTGCTCCCTTTTTTCTTGGATTTCCAGTTCCAGATTTTCAATCTATATTAAAATCAAGGGTAGATGATCATAAAATGGGTTTGAGAACAAGACAACATGACATGCATCCCTTGCTCAAACAAAACTAATCAAATGGCAACATGGTTTCGCTAGAACCAAATTATAGTTCTATTTGATCTTTCCTATTAAACAGAAACAACATATAGGGATATACAAAACAAGAGGGTCAACGTGAACCTATCATCCAATCACCTGTAAAGCCCCAAGCCTCAGAATGTAAGGCTGCAAGCCATAACAAAATCCACTCTCTTCAGGAAATTCTTATGAAAATAGCATGTTTTCAGTCCCAAGATATCTACTTAAAACCATGTGAGAAAAACAGCAGTACTGTAGAACCAGATATTGCATATATCAAAGATGTCAATAATCTAGTGATGCAGGCGCGATTAAGGCTAAGCTATTACACATGATGAACTTCACATAAACATTTTTTTCATGTAATGTCCACAAGGCGTTGAACATATAGAATCACTTAAAAGTATTTTTTGTTCTCGCTCCAACTGCTAAGACTTTATATTCAAGCATAAGTGTTCCACCATAAATCTTATCATCATTGATGTCTCCTTTTTTCAAAACTACCATCACTAATGTATCATGTATTAAGTTGTCATGTGTGGAAAGGGAAGCACAGAATAAGACCCAAGAAGCCAATAGCAATTCTATCGCCTTGACTTCTCTTAGAAAAATGGAAGTAGGAATGACCAAAAAAACAAAAAGTTGCAATCATGTCAGAAAAATAAGAAGAGAGAAGGGCTATACTTGTGTCTTATATGCATCAGGATCATTTACAGACTGTTCCACCAAGCGCTTCAGTGTGCTTGTATTGAATGCAATTTCTCCCGCAAGCATCTTGACCTGCTCTGCCAAAAGGTCCATCTCATCTGCCAATGTCATGTCCCCCTGAGATCAAATTAACAATAAACTTTAATACCAACATAGGATCCTAGTAAATAAACAATCGCTTAAAAATAAAACACTTACTTGCAAAGATATACAACTGTAAACAAAAAATAAAACTCTTGGAAGTATAAGTGCAGATAGAAAGCATTGTGAAAACTGTAAATCCACACCAAATCATGCTCAATAAAAATCAGTTCAGAACTTTAGATGTATTAAACTCGAGATATAGATGATCATGAAGAAAGAGTTGTCATCTTTCAGCTTTAAAATGCTGGATATTGCAGGTACGGGCTAGAAACAATGGATTTAAAGGAACTGTTCAATAGAAAATAAGAGAGTGCAGACACGTGAAGACCAAATAGATATCCATTTGGCCAAATTCACTATGGGGTCAACTTAGATCGGGTTGGTTTCTGTGTCATAAGTTTCAATAAATTTTTGGGCTTCAACCTGGGGGTATGGGCACCTTTTGGGTCTTGACCTGTTCAGAATAAATTTAATATCCTACTATTCAAGAACTTAAAATTAATCAAGGAGATTCGCTTCATGACTTCATACTTTGACTATAATTCATTTTGATAGTATGCAGATAGAGGATTCTTCTTGAGATTTCACTAATAATATAAACAAGGGGGAAAACGGAACCACGTACCACTGATAAATTTACACCACTGATGATTTCACCGGCTTGATTTGATTCTGTTACTGTACTGCCACTTAGAGATAGATCATCCTTCCATTTGCTGGATGATCTTCTGTGTTTCAAATCACCAGAAGAGTCAATCAAAGCAGAAGACGGGGAATCCTTATTGGTCTCAATTTCCCCGAGCAAAGAACCATCCTTGAAAACAAACAGAAATGGAATCAACATCAATTGGAATTCACAGTTTGATACTCAAAATTTGGAAAATAAATTTTATTTATTAACTTTTGCATTTGTTCCACGTTTAAGTTGCAAAAAGAAGCGAATGAGGTAATAAAAATAGGAGGAAAAGAACAACAAATTAAAACCAAAAGAAGTGTCAGTTTGGCACATATTCATTATGTTTACCAAACAGACGTAAGGTTTGTCAATCAACCATGCCTAGGACCAAAGTCATTTGTAGCGCTACCTGTGAAAAAAAAACTAGAACTATACTAACTCGAGCATTACAGAAGACTTACATTATCAACTCCAGAAGAGTGGCTCCTTTGATGCACAACTGCATCACTCAATATTCCAGGAACAGCACTCTTCGTAGAAACAAGTATTAATTTAGTTAGTCTTTGTATTCTGCTCATAAGAGCTGCCTTTGCTTCCTCTTCCTCTTCTAATCTGGACTGCATTTTGACTTGACCCTCTTCAAGCTAGAGGATAAATAACAAGTTGACAAAAATGATTACATAGATGAAGCTTCAGTCAGAATCGGAACATCAGCTGAACTATGATTACAAATGATGGAAGTAGAAAGCTAACTGAATTCAGAGTATTTTCCTACGAAAAGTCAAAAACCTGTTGTCTCAAGCTTATTATCTCCTCGTGACTGACGCCCACCATCATTCCTCTCCTTAACTGGTCAAGTTCTTCCCTAAGACTTGAAATTTCCCGCTGATATTTCTTAATTAAGGACTTTTCATCAATTATCTGAAACAATACGTATTTTGTAAGCAAATAATTTACTTAATTAGATTTGAGAAAACAAAACGATAATTTTTTGTAATAATACAAAATGTTTTTTTTTTCACATAAGAAGTTTATTGCTTACCTTATTGCGAGAAGCATATATTTCCACTCGCTTGGCCCTGCTAGCAAATTTCAGAGTATTATGAGTCTCCTCATTACAGCTGGATGCTGGAGTGACTGTGCATATAAGCTGTACATACACCAAGAATAAAAGGAACATTAAGAATATGCAAGTTGGAAAACTAAGAAGCAAAAAATATGTACGCATAAGGAGTAGTAAACCTTAAATAAGTATTGAGACTAAATTATTCGAAAAATAAAACATAGGGGGCTGGGAACAAAGCTCAGTCGCAAGCAAAACTAATTGTTCAACAGCTGTATTGTGACAGACTCACTGAAACATGTCCACGGCCACTAAGGGAAGATTGAAGGAGTCGTGTGAGCTTAGAATCTCTGTACGGTACATGAGATGCTTTTCCTTCACTGAGTTTCCCGATTACCTTCATGCACACAAAAAAAATAGAAGATGAGTCATAAGAAAGAAGAAAAAAATGAAAATAACATAACAGTTAATGAGAGAGACGAAGTGTAAGCCTGCGTCCGACCACCTCAACAGTTCTCTTTAAGATGCAATTCTTAGATGACTCTAACCATGAAAGATTAAAAAAAAACACCCTAAGGTAAAAAACACAAGTTTATTTGTCCAAATAAATAGACAGGTTACTAAGGCACCTACAGTTCCAAGAGTTAAAAGACTTTTGTTGATGTAAGATCCTTCCTTTCTCCTCAATCCTGTTGTCTCCGTTTTGGAGCTCTCTGATCCTGCTAAATCAATTAAATTCTACGAAAACATCAAACTAATTAGATGAATCACAAAGTTCACAAGAAATATGCAGTGAGACTAAGGTTTTTGACTTTTGACATACAAGCTGGGAGAAAATGACACCATCATATTCATCACCACGTGCACTGCTTTCAATCATCTGTGAATGAAGATCAAGGGAGAAAAAAAGGTAAAAAGACTACTTTAGAAATGAACTAGGCCATACAATGGGGGGGGGGGGGGATCACCATACTCCAATAGTGTAAAAAGCACAAAAATGGAACTAACAAAAAAGAAAAATGAATCAATAACAGAAAACTGAAAAGATAAAAATGCAACACATCATACGTAAAAACTTACCAGTGTAAATATGGTGTGACTTCGGCTACTCAGCAGATTAAAATTATTTGATCCCACATGACGATGCTCTACCTCCATATAGCCAAATAAGAGATTAATCACGGTAAGTCAAAGCTAGAAATAACAATGCTATAATAAAAACTAGCATACCTTCTCCAGCTGCAATGAAAGACAATGCGTGACCAGGTGACATAACAACTTCCTCTTTTATACCCTCAACATAAGTGCCCTAAAAAATTGCATCTTTCACAGTTAATAATTTCTCGAGTATATATGTAGTTTTTCATAACCAAGCACTAGCCACAGGAATGAGTGTAGTGCAAAAACAGTGCCTAGCATGGGAAAGAGATTGCAGTTGATAACAAACCTGCCCATCTTCTCTAACACGCAAATTCTGGCCAATTGGATCAAGCAAGTCATTTATCACCTGCATAAAAAGGTGAAAATCTCTATAAACTTTTATTAACATGCAATTAATCTGAGTAGCAAGCCTCTAGAAAGGAGAGCTGTATTCATTAGGTACAAAGAGCAGTGATCAAAACAGAGTTTGACGTAACAATATCAAGTAAGGAAACAAGATAATTAAAGATGACTGACCATGGAATACATGTGTACATGTTCACTGCTATATGAAAAAAACTTTAAATTATTATTCAAGTACAATTATAGATGCCATAGCAGATATCACAAATAGAAAGAAAGAAAGAAAAAAGAAGAGAAGAGATCGGATTCTATTTGTACTATATCTCAGATATGCCGTGTCTATTCTCTTCCTTTACTTGAATTCCCCTCCCTAGACGTTTAAATCTTGCAACTAATTTAACTAATTAACCTTTTCATATGTATACGAAGAAGTAATGTTCTTTTACATCTTCTTTATATACTCTTTACCCATCTATTGTGGGGGTATATCTCTGACACAGAGAAATAAGTCACATATGCGCAGATCTATACAGCTATTGAATATTGATCCATATCAATTAAATTGTGAAACAGAAACGCTCTAATCATGATAATGCAATAGCATATGTATGAACTAGTGAACAACTGACAATTACATGATTGGCAGTCATAAGATACATAGCCACAGGCTTGCTTCTTTAAAATTCATTTTCTTATCTTTGTGTTGTGTTGATGGTATGGTACCTGTTGAATTAAAGTATTAAACAGCATCCTTTATATATTTATATGGGAAACTGGGTAAGGATTATTAGAATCACTTCTGTTATTTTTGCTTAATGGCTATGAGGGGAGAAAGGCTAAAGGGACTAGCTAGTGGCAGATGCCTAGTTAGAATATAAATAACCTAGCATCATACTACTCTCTTTACTTGTACTTGGCTTTTGCCAATTTTGGACCAGAGAGTTCTTAGCACTTCTAGAGGTTTTGTGGCAGAATTGGATGTGGGCTCCAGGGTTCCTATAGGTTTCCCAGGTAGTGTGTGTCTTCTTTCTGTCAATCTCGGTAAATTGTATGCTCCCCAATTTTAGCTCCATCATTTGGTGATTTTCTACGATTATAATGCCATATACCTTTGCTTTTCTGCTGCAGAATCTAGATAAACGATATGAGATACTTAACACTGATACACAAGATTCAACCGCATGAAGCCTACATAGTAGCTATAGCTTCCTCTTTATATTTGCAGAGCAAAATCATGACAAGAGATACTGACCTCATTATATATCTCAAGATATGATACACGAAGCAAGAACTCCCGTCCGGGTGTCTGGGAAAAAATTACCAAGGGGCATACATCATTAGAAATAGCTCTGCATAAAAGGCTTTTTGATGTTAAAACAGAAAATTTCCAGCATACTTACATCTTGGATCATGCTAAAAACATCCTTGATTGCCAATGGTATAATACCAGGAGAATTATGGTCCCCCTTCGTAGGAAATGATGACATTTATTAGAAGGTGCAGATTCTTAAACAGAGAAGAATGCCAGCGGGAAACAATCATAAAAATAGAAAGATCATATGCTTTAAAGTAAGCATTGAATGGCAGTCCAACATATTCCTCCGAGATAGGAGCGGATGTATCAAGCTCTTTGTCATGTACTACAAATAATAAATTTTTAGTTAATATAGAAGACTTCATCATCCTTCAGAAGCTACCTTCAACTCTAAAACCCAAATTATGTTTTCGGCCAAAAACAAAGGCAAATTCAAGGATGTTGCATTTAGGTATTTCCTGTTGTGGAAATAAAAAAATGCATAAACTCATCAACGCTTGATTTTTATCCAGAGCAACACCAAGCACTTAGCAAACAACAATATCTGACAAACAAACTGAAGCTATTGTTAAATGAGGTGAGATATTTTAAAGTTCTACTATTTGCAAATCCACACTCTCTTTTCCACAATGTCTTCCCCAAATACAAAAATGGTGAAACTTACATGCATTGTGTGTGTCTTCCCACTACTGGTCACACCATAAGCAAACACAGTACCTACAATTCCATTTCATCGTGTTAGTTCAATCATCAGAATAAAAATTCAAATGAAACTAAGCAATGTTACATCTGGTGTGCAAATTGTATTTCAAATAGATAATCCATTATATTTCCATATATTTCCTCATCAGCTCAGTAGCATACCATTGACACCATCCATTGCAGCTTTAACCACTGGTTGAGCCGCCACTTCATACACCTCATCAGTTGTAGCAGTCGGGCCGAAAACCCTGTCTACCAAATCAATTTAAATCAATTAATGATCCACTACGCTGAGAAAACCCTACCAATTATCCTACTGTTAAAACTAGAAACCTCACAATTCATCAGTAATTGAACTAAACAGCAATCAATAGAGCAGAGTAAATCAAGAGTACCAAATGCATAAGCGGCGGCGTGATTGTACTCGCTACGGACGATCTTATCACCGTCGGGATACCACGCGTCCTCGTCTCCGTACTGGTACTCCCTCTCACTACACAAACGCCACAAATCCAACCAATCATTCAGGATCAGATTCCGTGACCACATATTCCAAAATCCTCATAAAATTTCAAAATCCGATCGATCAATCGAGCACCAGATCTAGCCGCATTGAATCCAGATCTGAGACAAAAAAAAAAAAAAAAAACAATGACTCACTTCATCGGCCGAAACCGAACGGTGACGGAGATGCTATCCCGGGAGGATCCAGGAGAGTCGACGACAACGGATTCACTAGGGAGGAGATCATCGGCAGGGCGGGGAGGAGCCCCGTAAGAGAGCGAAGAGGAGTACATCGAATCGCCGCGGGTGCGGTGAGGAGTGGTGGATCTGGAGGAGGAGGCGGAGGAAGAGCGGGGGACGAAGCGGCCGCTGGTGTTCAAAAACGACGACGTAGAGGAAGAGGAGTAGGGGCTAGAAGCCCGGGGATAGCTGAAGGGAGAGCTGCTCCGCTCTCGAGACGACATTCAAGAAACGACGTCGTTTTCGATTGGGACTGGTTAGTTGCGCGGTAGTTCTCCTCGCTAGCTGGAGTTTTTGGATAAAGGTAGAGAGCATAAAAACTGTTGAATCATCAATACAGAGAGAGAAAGGGACTGTCAGAGCTGCCACATGGGGGTGGAGTTCCAGTTTTTTATTACTAAATTTTTTTTCTTTCAACACCTTTGAGCCAATGGAGCTTTTGTGTGTGTGACTGTGTCAGATAGAGAGAGTATTACTTGTTCTTGAAGGATGTCTCTGTGAGAGAGAGAGAGGGAGAGAGAGAGGTTGCAGTCTCCGAGCAGCACAGGACCAGGGCGGGCGGAGAAGAAGATGGAGTGTCAATCTATTTCGTTTTTGTTTATTTAAAAATTTAAAATTTTTGGGGCTTTTGTATTTTTTTTTAAAAAAAAGAAAGTAAATTTAAAAATATATACTGTATAGTATCTGATTTCTCAGAAAATAATCCATAAACTAAAATAGTACCCCTCCGTTGCAAAATATAAGTCTCTTTATTATTTAACATGTTTTTTAAAAAACTAAAATTTTATGAAATATTAATTTTTTATTAAATTTTTTTACATAGAATTTTTAACTTTTTAAAAAACGTGCTAAATAGTAAAGGGGCTTATATCTTTTTTAAAAACGTGCTAAATAATAAAGGGCCTTATATTTTACAACGGATGGGTACTATAGAAAAGCCCTAAATAAAATTCATAACTCTTGTTATGCTTGCATGTGGTTAGTACTAACTTGTCTTTACATAAATGCTCTTAGTATATTTTCTCCGGAATAAGAATTTCTTTGATAAATAAAATGTTAATTAAATATTTTTCACATGGAAATAATTATAAATGGTTCCTAAAGAAAATTAAATTTATGAATATAAAAAAAGATAACTTTTTTATTTAAAGAAGATAACTTTAATCTAGACTATTATACAACATTAATTAATTTAACCACTTCCTTAAATGTAAAAAGGAAAAAAAACTAAATGCTCATTATTTCTATTGATGGCACCATTTCTATTGTTAACTCATTATGAAATAAATCATGATGCTAAAAACCAACGCATTAAACTAGGCAAGTGTTGCTAAAAAAAGTTGTATACTCCCTCATCCGTAACAAAATATTAGGCCTTTTGGTAATTTTTTTATGTAACAAAATATTTGTCTATTTGAACAACATTAATGACAAAAATTTTTAATTTTATCAATTCATCTCATTAGTTATATTTGATTTCCAATATACTCTATTAATACTCCAACTTTCCATAATGTTCTTTTGTTTTCATTGGTCCATTTTTTTTTCCACATTATTTATTTGCTGAAATTTTAACTATTCTTCTTTCTATTTTTAGCTTTCTTAATAAGTGTGAAATTGGCCAAAAGGCCAATTATTCTGTTGCAGATGGAGTATTTGAAAATTTTTAAGTAATCAAAAGTGTGTAAAATTTTCAAAATATATATCTTATGAAATGAGTAATAAATTATTTGGTTGAATGAGTAGTTATTTGCTTGTATTAAATTATTTGATTAAAGTAGTTATTGAGTTTTTATACTCTCCGTTAAAAAATATAAGTCCTTTTAGGCTTAATTTTTTTTTGAAAATATAAGTACTTTTAAGTTTTATAGGCATTGAGATACGAGAATTGTTACTTTTTGACTTTTTTTCTCAAATTTTATTGGTTTATGAGGGTTGTTGATTTTTTTTTTATAAGGTAAAGATTCGGGGGCCAGACAGACCTGGCTCCCCGAGAGGCCGACGAATCGGCAGACGGACTAGCCGTCGAAAACAATACAACCAAAAGCGAACCAAAACAGGGTCAACAAAGATTGAAACTACACGTACAAAGGGGGGACCTAGGCTAAATGAAGACCTTCGGCCAAGAGCGCAGACGCGGACAGAAGCCAAGCACCACCACGGCGGCACCGCTGGTCAGCGGTACATCAGGACGTCATCTCCTGTGGGCAGTGAAGACAGAAACTCCAAGAAAACAGTCTCCTAGAAACGGAGTCGTCATTGAGCACACCACCACGACCCCAACCAGACCCAACTCCGAGCGTCACGCCGTCAACCAAACCAAAACGAAACTAGGACCACCCAAAAGCACGCACAAGCCATAATCCAAACAAAGTGCGACTGATGGAACGCACAACAAAATATTTACTCAAAGAAATAGTGTTTACAACCCTTTCGGAAATTTGGTCATATACCCTTTCGGGATTTTGTTCAGACCCTTTCGGGTTTTTTTATTATTTATATATATAAATATATAAAAATAATAATTTTCCCCGGGATTAACCTTTATTATTTGTTTCTCTAATTTAAACGGACAAAGCATAATTAATTAAAAAAATAATAATTTCCCTTGACCTTGGCGTGCAAGGCAAAAGTTACCATTGCACGCTAAGCCTGCCACAGTGGATTTGACATGTCATACTACCGTATTTTTTTTAAAAAGGAAATGATTCGAAATCCCAGATGACAATAGAAATCTGGGAAAACGAGAGGCCGAATCAACGGCAGACGAACTAACCGTCATGAAACAACCAGGAAAAACAAAGTACAAAGGAAAAAACCCGAATACAGAAGATCTCAACAAAGAAGTCCATAAGAGAGACAACCGAAAGAACACCAAGTAGAGACTGCGAATACCGAGAACATGGGAAAGTCGAAGGACTAACACGACGTATCGACGCCGGGGAGACAGAGGCAGAAACCCATCAACGGAAAAGGCGTCTCCTGGGGAAGTGTGGATCAACGACGTTCCCCCCATCTAGATGAGAGATCTTCGAGGATCACGAACAGTGGCACAGTCAACTTGAACAATATTTTCTCCCCTTTTCCTTTTTTTTTTTTTTAATTATATCCTTCTTGTGAAGAAAAAGAACGTCATCGGAGAGCCGACTAAGCCAAGGCGTGGGTGGCGCCACGAGGAAAGGTCGGAGCTTGGTGACGCCGAGCGGCCGGAACCGAGGAACAAGCAGGAGGGGGATTCTTGAGATGTGAAACGCCAAGGGTTTCGATTCGAACACCGAAGGCAAGTGGCGACGGACTGCAACAAGGCACCATGACGGAACAATCGGAAGCAGCCGCGCCACCGACAAGCCCAGACGGCAGCGAGGAGTGATGAGAAGGTAACACGCCTCCCCACAACATAGATATGGTTGCAGAACAAGGCGCGAACCAGGGTCCGAGATTTGGGACACAAGGTCGACATGAGTAATCGAAACACCAGATACGAATCACGGGCAAACAAAGCCTCAATTGGGCATGGAGGAGGAAGAAAACAGGAGAAGGACCCCGGATTCATCAAAGCCCCAAATTGATTGAGGGTTTAGATCGAGTTATGAAAATAGATTTTGGAGTAGAGGTTTTCCACAGATAGTCGTCCACGAACAACATTAGGGAGCGACGCCCATTGCGAAAGTGGCTAGAGCCCAGTAGAGGCGGTCGGAGCCGAAGTAGGGCGGCCGAAGCCGGGATGGGGCGGCCGAAGCCGAAGATTGGGCTCCCTCTCTCTAGATTTCTAGAGAGAGGAGAGAGCTATCTCACTACGAGGGTTTTTGATAATTAATGAGGGGTATAAAGATAATAAATTTATAATTTTTTTAATTTGTGTACAAATGTCTAAAATGACTTATATGGGTGAACGGATGTAGTACCAAAGTGCTATAATAATACATCCAAACAACAAGTCATAACAATAATTCATTACACTTGACTAACTTTGTAATTAACAAAACACATGTTACAAATTTATTTATCTTTACATACTAGTCATTGTCATTATTGAACTTTTTACCAACAAGTATAAAATGTTCGTTTAAGTTTGCACAAAGCATTCCCTCTAGAACTTCAATAAAAGAGCAAAAGGACCACTAAATAGAAGAATGAATCATTTGCCAACCCATCTCCACTTTTGTGGCAAAGGATTGTCCATGTTTTTAGTACTGCAATATGCAGTATGGAACAAGGAAGAGAAGCTTGTGGTAGTGGATTTTGGGAAATTCTAATTTTATGGTGGAGATCACATGGTTTATCAAGTTCTTATCTTTTAGCTGAAGCAACTATATACCAAAGAGAATCAATTTTTTGAAAAAAAAACTGCAAATTAAATTAAATTAAAAAAAAAATGCGAGCAATCATCGTTCTTCCATCTTGCCCGTACTTACTCGGGCCATCTTCCTCATGTCGACATGGTAATCTCTCTCAATTTCGACCCGGTAATCTCGATCACCAATTGATTCTTCAAAAAGACTTGGTCTTGAATGCATGATTGAAGTTCTGAAGTCGATTTTTAATCGATTCGAGCTCCAATTTTGCAGAAAATCGAAGGGCAATTGTAAGCAGATCGAGACGAAAAGCAGGCCCTGGAGGAGCTATGGCGATGTCGGAAGCTGCAACGAAGCAGGAGAAGAAGAAGAAGGGAGGGAGGCTTTACCTTGGGATGGATTTCGGCACTTCGGGAGCTAGGTTTACTGTTATTGATGAACTCGGCGCTATTTTCGCAGAGGGTAAAAGGGATTATCCTCCTTACATGGTATCCCTTCTTTCTCTGATCAGTGTTTCCGTTACAACCCTCAATTGCATTTTATTCAGCTGATTTCAATGGAAAGTGTTCAATGGAGTGCTCAATTTCGTATGATTGTTTTAAACTGGTTAGCTTATCAGAAATTAGTTTCAATGGAGTTACCACCCTATCTCATTGTACTGGGGGTTAGTTTCCAAGAAGGTGCTGAGCATGTGTTGATAACAAACCCGGAGATACAATTTTCAGGTAGAACCGAGTAATTGTTGGCTCTGAATTATCATCGGTAGATGTATCAGAAATTAGTTTCAATGGTGTTAGCATTCTATCTTGTTGAATGTGAACATTATCGAGATTAGTTTCCGAGAAGCTGCCTAGAATGTGTTGATAACAAACCCAGAGATGACAATTTTCAGGTAGAACCGAGCAATTGTTGGCTCAGAATTATCATCAGTAGATGTATCATAAATCAGTTTCAATGGTGTTAGCATCCTATCTTGTTGAATGTGAACATTCTCGGGGTTAGTTTCCGAGAAGGTAGAGATGACAATTTTCAGGCAGAATCGAGTAATTGTTGGCTCTGAATTATCATCAGTAGATGTATCATAAATTAGTTTCAATGGTGTTAGCATCCTATCTTGTTGAATGTGAACATTCTCGGGGTTAGTTTCCGAGAAGGTAGAGATGACAATTTTCAAGCAGAACCGAGTAATTGTTGGCTCCAAATTATCATCAGTAGATGTATCATAAATTAGTTTCAATGGTGTTAGCATCCTATCTTGTTGAATGTGAACATTCTCGGGGTTAGTTTCCGAGAAGGTGCTGAGAATGTGTTGATAACAAACTCGAAGATGTCAATTTTCAAGCAGAACTGAGTAATTTTTTTTGCGTATCTTTCTTTCATTGGTGATAAAAACACTTGTAGCCCGGCTAACTTATGTTACTGACTTAGTGTTCTTGAGGGGATAATCTACGCACTCTCCGTTTATTAACATTGTTTCTTATAACTGTCTAGACAGAATGAAGAGTCAATGGATTGGGCGCGCTCATGGAAAGAGACGCTTTTCACATTACTTGAAGATATTCCGCTTCATTTACGTCATGAAATCAGCTCTATATCTCTAGATGGGACCTCTGCTACCACTATGATTATCAATAGGTTAGTACATTATAGAATGACTTCTCATTTTTATCGTTGTTGACTGCTGTAGAACATCAATGCACTGTGTGATGCTCACTTGCTGATTTACGAATCCAGTTCTACAGGGGAGCCGTTGTGTAGGCCTTTACTGTACAACGAGAGTTGCCCTGATGCTCTACCGGTTGTTAAGTCCATTGCTCCTCCAACCCATACTGTCTGCACCGGCACCTCCACCTTGTGCAAGCTAGTATCGTGGTGGGAATCTGATGTTTCACACAAGGAATCCGCGCTGCTGATGCACCAAGCAGATTGGCTGCTATGGCTTCTCCATGGGAAGCTGGGCATCTCTGATTATAACAATGCTTTGAAGGTATATATTGTCTGTGTTACTTTGAATCCTTCCGTTTGGTAATATCTTGTGTGATTGGAGTTATGATTTTCGGCTGTGTATCTTGAACAAGTAGGTTGGATACGACCCTGGAAAGGACTCGTACCCATCTTGGTTGCTCTCCCAACCATATGCACGACTTTTACCGACTATACTGGCTCCAGGATCTGCAATAGGGACTATCAAACAGGATGTCATAAAACAATTCGGTACATCAAATGTTGGGTTTGTCGACAAGCCGCAAAATGATTTCCTTGCTAAATGCTGACCGGATAATAGCGTGGTTTGACAGGCTTCCGAGAGGATTGCATCATCTGCACTGGAACTACAGATAGTATAGCGGCGTTTCTTGCTGCACGAGCTACACAACCAGGGAAAGCTGTGAGATCACTTTTGATTTATTGCTTGAAGTCTTGAACTCGTTACATTTGTCATTTCATTTCTATAAAGCCTTTGCAAATGAAATCACAACCTCTTCATTGAAGTTAAATTTTTTGCATATCTTCCAATAATGAATGATTGATTCTAGGACACTGATATTAAGATATGTGCATATGGCAAATAGGCTCAATTCTCATGCTCCATGGCAGGTCACGTCGTTAGGATCAACTCTTGCAATCAAACTACTGAGTACGAGTAGAGTAGATGATGCACGATATGGAGTATACAGCCACCGGCTTGATGATAAGTGGCTTGTTGGTGGAGCCTCAAATACCGGAGGTGCTGTTCTCAGACAACTTTTTACCGACGATCAGTTGCAACAACTGAGCACTCTAATCAACCACACGGAACCTTCTCCACTAGATTACTATCCTCTTCTGTCACCCGGAGAAAGATTTCCTATAGCAGATCCCAATATGAAAGCAAGGTAAATACTCTTTTTTCTGTTTGCTGGTTTGAAAGGGCAAATTACTGCCCTAAATTAATCAAAGTTTGTTGTTTCTTTGTATATAAATGAATTCCAGCTTTACTTTGTTTAATCTAGGTTATGATTATAATCTAGATGAAACGATTTCCTTGGGAATTGTAAACCACTATATAAAACGCTAAAAAAAAAACTTGTGCCAAATAGGCACTTAGTGATGAATCATATGCTTGTTAGATACTTCTAAACAAGCTAGAAGCGTATTGTTTTGTAGATTGCAACCGCGGCCTGATAACGATGTTGAGTACTTGCACGGCATTTTAGAGTCTATAGCCCGAATAGAGGTAAGAGTTCTGATACGTTCCGACTTTGTAGTGATGTTGATCGTTGAGACTTGAACTAGCTCTTGTTTTGCTTAATTCCTTTGTTGGATTGCTTTTGTTGAAGGCAAAGGGCTATGGCTTGCTAAAGGAATTAGGAGCAACCGAAGTCGGTGAGGTGCTTACAGCAGGAGGTGGCGCGAAGAATGAAGCTTGGACCAACATACGAGCCCGAGTTCTTGGTCTGCCCGTGAGCCGCGCATCGCAGACCGAAGCTGCCTATGGCGCTGCATTGCTGGCTCTAAAGGGCGCAACCCTGCAGGAAAAAAGGATTTAGAAACAAGACTACGTAATGTGTAAAGAAAATGCTGATATTTATAAAATACAAGATATTTGACTTAAACCTTGTTTATAGGGAAAAACTGAGTTAAAAATAATTTTAGTGGGAAACATATTAATATATGCAATATGGGTATTATTTGAATGATTCTTTCCCATAAACATATGGGAAAATGGGTTCTTATGAGTAGATAAAATTATGAAGAACTCAAAATTATTTTTTATTAGTTAAAAGATTTTAAATTGTTAACATTAATTCTTAAATGTAATTATAAAATAAATTAATAAATTTTTTATTAGGTAAAAGATTTTAAATCATTAAAATTAATTATAAAATATAATTATAAATTAATTTAATTAAAAAAACAATGCGAAGATGCGTGTGATGATTGACGAGTTGACGACTCGATGTCGATGATCCATCGATTCATCGAGGACATGGATAGCTTCCGAAATTGCACTGATGAACGCTTCAATGGGCTCGACGCTGAAACTGTCCAGCCCAACGCGGCCCAAAACAGTCCATCAAAATGGGGCCCACTCTCTTTCTCTCTCTAAACCCAAAGGTTTCCCGCTCCCGCACATTTCCGTACGGCTACCCCCTTTGCCTTTTTCCGCAAACACACCTCAAACTCAAAGGAAATGAAATCCAAACCCTCTCTACCCCCAAATCGGAGACGATGTCGCACCATCCTCAAAATTCTATCATATCACGCGGTCAATAGAGCCATCAATTTCTCGGTTCGCGCAGTCGATTACATTGTCTGCCAGGTGAGTCATACTTCAGATGTGTTTCTGGATTTCTGGTTGAACCCTAATTTTATCAGTCTATGTTTCTGCTGCTAGGGTTTCCCCCCTTTGTTTGCTTGTTCTGTGATATGTCATTTCCAGTTTTAGCGTGTTTTCTTCGGGGCAGAGCTAATTTAGAGACGGATTTTGCAACTACATTGCTGTAATTTAAATACGGATTTTGCTGATTTTCCTTTAGCGTAGATTAAATTTGTCTCACAATATTGACATTGGAATTTTGCAACTATATTGATATTGGAATTTTGGATCTCGTTTTTTTTTTTTGTGGGTGAGTTTGCTTGATGTTGCTGGATTACGTTTCACAATGTAGCAAAGGAGTGATTATGACTTGTAAGTTCTTATAGCGTTGGGAGGTGGATATCGTTTTTAAGAAATTTAGTAATATATCTTTGTTGTATAAAAAAAGTAATATATCTTTGTTGTGAAATGATGAAGATATGAAGCTTTAGTTTTCGACCACTTCGAAAATTTTCGATATATTGATCCTTGGGTTTTGTTAATTATACTGTGATGGAGAAAGTAGTTGAAAGTATGGATCTCGGCTCATGGGTATTGTGTTGAGTGTGTTCGTTTTTATCTGGACAAGGAGTACAAGGTCGTCACTTGTGGTGTTAATACCAGGTTTAAGGCCAATTGGTTACTTGTTGAGTGGAGCTGTTGAGGATTCTGAAAATGAATTTCAAATGCAGGAGTAGGAGCAGCCTGGACAAGATTCCTGGGTATATGAAGATGCAGAGTGATCGCTTTTCTAGGCGAAGTGCACCATACAGGTGATACAGGGACTCACATCAGGGTTTCAGGTTTCCTCATGTTTAATTTACTGCATTATTCTTAACCTTTCAGAAATCTGGGTGGCATGAGGTGGTGATGGTTTTATACTTTTATGAGACCGTAGTTTCACAAGCACTCTTGCCATACTCTCTATGAGGCCTTAAAATCCAGTTTCATACTTGCAAATCACATTTTATTATCTCTGCCTGGTCTTTCCTACTCGTCTCTTTTATGACATGGGTCTCAGGATGGCAATGGTGGATTCACCAATACAGTCTGCCTTGATTTTGTGAAAGATGCTCTCTTTCTCCCTCCTACTTGATTGTCTTTGCTTTATTCGTCTGTCATTTAGTTTAGTGATCTTTGACCAGCATCTGTTAACTCTATGAGTTAGTAACTTTCAGTTGTTGACTATGCTACTAATGAACTAATGATGTATGTAAGGGCTGCTGGTTTTATAGAACAAGTCTGACACTAGTCAACAATCTCTGAGGATAAATAACTGGTTATCTAATGTAGAGGTTTCAAATGATTCTTAGTTTCTTAGCCCTTATATCCTTTGAGACTTACAATCTCTTTCAATTTCTCTGTGGTTTGTTGTATAGACTATAGGCTATAGACTATAGATGACCAATTGTCCGATGCAGAGCTTTCAAATAATTCTTAGTTTCTTACCAATATAACGTGCAGAAGCTTCCTTGTTTTCTTTTAGAAGATAATTGATGTGATTTTTTTAATGGCAATCTCTTTGTCTTCCTTTCTATCTCTCTCAATCTTAGGCGTCTATCTTCTAATTGTTGCTTCTTCTATATGATAAGAATGGCTGCTACAACAACCAATTTAGCTCCAGTGTGAACAAAGACTTAACATTTGTTTATAATGATGAGATAACTTTGTATTCGCTTTTCTCTAATGTTTTGATAGCATATTTAACAATGCTTTGGTATCTACTATTTTCCACTTTGATGTTTCTTTCTTTTTTCAGCAAAAACAACTTGTGCAAGAATTGTACGCGCCCTGGCCATCGTGCTAGAGAGTGCCCCAATGTGGCAATATGCCACAATTGTCGTCTTTCTGGGTATGGATCACTTGTTCTGTCATAATCAAAACCTTCACAAGTGCTTTTTAGACTCCTGTATGCATTGCATCTTCCATCTTCGCAAATGATCATCTAAAAGTTGAGTTTTCGTGTGAAATTTGATCGCCATTATCACCTTCAAACACTCTACGTTCTTCCTTACCAGGCACAAAGCTGCGGAGTGCACAACAGCGATCCTATGTTGGAACTGTCGAGAGCCCGGGCACACAGCTAGTGACTGCGTAAACAAGGCCATCTGCTACCTCTGTAGCAAGGTCGGCCACCAGGCCAGGGACTGTGCAGCCCCACCTCGCTCCCCTGGCTATGTGAGCCTCTGTAGCAACTGCTACAAGCCGGGCCACATTGCAGCCGAGTGCCCCAACGAGAAGGCATGCAACAACTGCCGGATGACAGGCCACTTTGCCCGTGACTGCCAAAACTACCCAGTCTGCAGCTGCTGCAACGTCTCTGGACACGTCGAAAAGGACTGCCCCAAGGCCGACACTCTGATCGAAAGAGGGAGCCGTGGGCCAAAAGGCAGAGATATGGGCTACCAGCACCACAGGGGTCATACAAGCCGAGAGAATATGGCTCTGGTGATCTGCTACACGTGCGGAGGAAGGGGCCATTTGGCGTTTGAATGCCCATCTGGGGGAAGGCTCTCAGACCGATATCCGAGGAGGTACTAGAGATGACATATTTTGTAAGTAAGTTATATATGGTGACTGATTAGTTTGTGAGACCTCCGCGGAGGCTGTGGATATTTAGGCCCCTGAGGAGGTGCATAGGGGGTTCAGGGATGTATCTATATAGACCTGTCAAAACGTAGCCCGAGTTTGAAACTCAATCGCGGTAATGTTAGGTTTGATTATAGGTAAAAAAAAATTCAATTACACATTATTGTTTGGTTGGCACAACAAGGTAAGAAGCACTGGGTGCAATGCCATCACTTAAGGTGGGCTCAATCTGAAAGGCTCAAGCTGTTGCCTGTTAGGACCTTGGGAGTTGGGATCAAAGGCTTGTGCCTTTCGGATTAAGGCTCAATATGTTTCCAATTCCATACCCTTGTTTTCTTATTTCTTTTCCATTTTATCCTTTTGTTTTGCTCAATTTATAAAGCCACGCAAACTGAATATATATATATAGGGGTGCGCTCCGGTGAAAATCAAAATTGCGGTAAAAACCTGTGAGAACCAGCTTTTTAGCCCGGTTCACTAGCTTTATAGCCCGGTTTTGAATAGAACCGATCTATAAAGTCACATATTTTAACCCGGTTCTGAATAAAATCGAGCTATAGAGTCACTAATGCAATTTTAAAACATGAGTTTTCAGCACGGTTTTTAGGTTTAACCGAGATATAAAGTCATGTGTTATTTTAAAACTGGAGTTTTTAGCACAGTTTTTAGGTTGAACTGAGTTGTAAAGTCACTGTGTAATTGAGGTTTTTAGCACGGATTTCAAATAAACCAAACTATAAAGTAGTCCTTTGAGGTTTTTAGCACGGATTTCAAATAAACCAAGCTATAAAGTAGTCCTCACGGTTTTTACCACAATTTGAGGTTTTCACCGGAGTCAATCCCTATATATATAGTGTATAGATCATTTGTACACAAGCCTTAAAGTGTACCTTGTTCACAAATATTATTCGGTGAAATGTGAAACATTATTTGGTGAAATTTGAAGCATTATTGGGTGAAATATGAGTATTATTTATGGGAATGAGAAACATTATTTGGTGAAATTTGAAGCATTTTTTATATAAATTGTAAGTATTGTTTAGGGAATTGAGGTTTCTTTTATTTGAAATAGATGAATAAAAAAACTAAACATTATTCGGTAGAATGTTACAAATTATTCAGTGAAATTGGGAAGTTTTCATCTGAACTGAACGGAAAAAGAAAACATAACAGTATTCGGTAGAATGTTTCACATTTCACCAAATAATATTCGTGAACAAGGTACACTTTAAGGGGTGTGTACACTCAAACCACACCCTATATATATACACACATCGTTTTGTATTAATTACTATTGGATGTTTTGTAATTTA
This sequence comes from Persicaria maculosa, assembly GCA_963922045.1. Classification (NCBI taxonomy): domain Eukaryota; kingdom Viridiplantae; phylum Streptophyta; class Magnoliopsida; order Caryophyllales; family Polygonaceae; genus Persicaria; species Persicaria maculosa. Next base: position 55,839,618 of record OY998268.1, read on the forward strand.
TAAACTTTACGATTCTTATCACTTTTTATTATCCTCTATTAGCGGAATAATTATGGTACTGAACATAACAGGTTATTGTGAATGCACTTTGGCCTATATGTTTAATTTAACCAAAGGTAGGATATACAATTTGCGGGGTGATGTTTTCAATAATTAACTTTTTAGGAATTACATTTCATGCCAATTAAAAATAAATTGATTGCATTTTATGTATATAAATTGAAATGGAGAAGGATAAATTTTTTACGTAGAAAGAATGGTGAAAGTGAAACTTACTTATTTACTTTTCGTAAATGCATTGTCGCATTGCCTGCATTTTAGAAGAATTAAAACTCCAGTGAAGTTCACTTCCTGAGTTTACACAACGGTAACTCAACGCGTATATTTTTCCTACTTTCTAAATTTTTTATTTGATAACTAAATAAGGCCTTATATTAGCTTTATTAATATACAACATAACATGAACTTACACAGTTCAAAACATATGTATCTTGTAAAAAAATAGTTTTCCTTGGACCCCAAAACTCACATCTTTCATATAAATCATTCATTCGTAAAACATACATTTTATTTTATTTCACAATTTTTAAGAAAATCAACAAATTAATTATTACACCATTTCTTTTTACTTTTTCGATAATTACAACTAACAACTCACCAAACATTATAACACCATTTTCGTAAAACATATATCAAAATACTTAAAATAACATTATAAATTTAATACTATAAAATAACATATTTTACCGAACAGATAGAGGAGACCCATTATCACTTTTTGGCGCTATAACTTTTTCTTCACGGGCCACAAGGCTACAATATAAGCTACTTAGCATATTATGGAGACGTGTATAGTTGATGAGTTGGGTCACTCCACCGCTACAAAATGGAGGTGAGGTCCAATGAGGAACAAATATTAAGGTGCCGGCCATTGAAGAGAGTGAAGAAAGTGTACGTGTATATCATTTTAATGCCTTATATTCTCTTCTCCTTAATTGATACACCACCAAAGATTCCAATTGCTATGTTTAGTTTCTCAAAATTTCATAAAACCCACTCCTATTTTTAAGAACTACTATCCATACCCCTCAGTTTAATTTCTCGAAAGGCTCGTTTGAAGGAGTTTGTGTTTTTTAGCAATTAGCAATAAATTTGTGAACATATATGCATCTTGGGTCATTGGTGCAACAAGTGAAATTGGGTTTCAACAAGGGTATATTTATCACATATTAAAGTGGCAAGTTTGGAAGGAGGTTGTTATCCGCACGGTCAAAATTTCGCAAAATGCGCGGTGTCGGTAGCGACTCCCTAAGTCAGCTAGGTGGGTGGGGTCAATCACAAGCTCATGCTCACATCACAGCTGTTGCTGGCTCCCTAAGTCGGTATAGGGATTGAGTTATAATAGAGGCTACGGATGAGGAAGAAAGGGGAAGAAGTAGAGAGTTAGATGAATTTTCAGTATATATTTACCAATGGGCCAAGTCCAATACAAACACACAATCAATGGGCCGAGAATAAATTATTTAATAACTCACGAAATCCCTTATCGGCCACAAAACCGAAGCCGATAGAAATTGCCACCCAGGATATCACGTCTACCTAGGATGCTGGCACCAACATCCTTTCTACCGGCATAGGAAGTCGGCACCGGTGTAAATCTTACCGTCACTGACCCAGGAATCCGACAATGATACCGTGATGAGATGAAACCGTGCGGATAGAAGATCCGTTTTGGAAAGAAGGTATAAGTTTGGGTGGTTTTGTGAAATTGAATTTTGATAAAAATTGAATGGGAAACTTAAAGATGAGTAGGTGGATTTAAAGGTAGTTAATTGACAGCTTAAAAGTAAGTAAATAGCCTCCAACTGGTAACTTCCACTGTCAGCCTTAACACTGAAAACAGTGTGTGGTTACGAATTCCTCTGTCTCCTTTCACGTGCAACCGCCTCCCACCCTTCATTTTTATTTTTGTTTTACCTTTTTTTTCCTTCGAATTGAAGCAAAACATACCGTCACGGGCTTGATATAATTATTAAAGGTTATTAGATATACCGTAAATTCTGATTAATCAAACACACGTCTTTATTTACGTAGTGTCACATCCAAATCAATGTGCAAGTATATACGAGAAATCGAAGGCAAATCAAGATTTAGGACACCACGTTCATATAGACATGCACCCATAAATTTTGATTCACGGTGTATTTAGTTTCCGCATTATTAAATTATGATGAATTTCGATTAGGCAGTGTGAAAGGGAGTTATGTTTATTTTTTCACTTCTTCCCCTTTTTACTATTTATCCAAGTTTTATAAGGTAATAAAAAATTATATAAAATATTAATTTTTTAATAATTTTTTTAATAATCTCATACCTATTATTAAAAAATAGTATGAGATTATTAAACAAAATTAATGAAAAATTAATATTTTATATAGTTTTATCATCATAAGAAAACGTACATGGATGGTAAAAATAAAAGTGAACGGAGGGAGTATAACATTTTATTATTTATGCACAATTTTTTAGGTCTTATAGTAAAAACTATATAAAATATAAAATATATAATTTTTTTATTAACAAATTTATTTTTGTTTTTTTTATTATAAGTTCAGAATTTTTCAAGTAATGTATTTGTAAGACAGTTATTATTTCCTTGAAAAAATTGAAAATTGTACCCATCAATAATAGAATTAAAAAAAAAAACAAATTGCCAATTATAATAGGATTTTCCAAGTAATGTATTTGTAAGACAATTCTTATTTATTTATATTATCAATCATCATTAACGAGACAATATATAATTTCATATGGGATAAAGTTCATTAGCGAGACAATATATAATTTCATGTTGGATAAAGTTATTAATCATAAGATTAAACCTTCAATTATTTATTTCGCTCAACAAATCGAACCCTAATCGATCCCTCTGAAACAGAAAAGTAACTGAAGTAAGAGAGAGGGGAAATTAGGACTCTTTGGTATGATTCCATAAATTATAAAATAATGTATTTTTATGGAAAATTGAAATGCACGGTTTCTAATACTTGTTTTGTTTGGTTATCTTTTAGAAATCACGATAGTAAGGGAAGATCAAAAAGAGGGAAAAACCTATCTTATTTTGATCCCCTTGTGATTTCCTCCATATTAGGTGATACTAATACTAAGTTTATTATATAATTAATACGGTTTTGTTAAAGTATAGATTAAGCATCCATATTTGAAAATATTTTATCTAAAAAAAATTTCCAATGTGATTTCTTAATCTATTAAAAAAAACTGTAATTTGACCAAAATTTAATATTTTTTTAGTGTTCATCTTTTTTTTTTCAGGTTTTATTTCATAATAAAATATGCATAACCTATACCCTTAGAACATGTATTATACACACCGTTAAATAAATAGTCTTTCTCTCATATATACACGCATATATATCCAATAAAAATAGATTGAAAAAGCAAATAAAATTCAAATAAATAATTCCTAAAATTATCCTTTTTTTTTTATAAATATACATTAACATAGAGTAGTAAGTTAGGGCATCTTTAACGGGATCCTTGAGGGGGGATACTTGAATATTTTAACATTATAATATGGGATGGACAACAAGTATCCCTATTTTTGATACTTGAGATAGTATTCCTACAAGTATCTCATATGTGGGCCCCCATGGACATCACTTTCTTTATTTTCCAGATTTCCCAGGTGAAACGTGAAGAAAGCTGGCGCAATGGGTAAGGATAGAGGACACGTGTCAAGCATGGGTAAGTCGTCGAATGGACGGGTGTGATGAAAAGAAATCGACGGTCCATATTAAACCTTCCATTTATAATTTACAATTACAAAATGTGATTTTTGACAATGAAAATGTTTTTAAAAAAAAACAAATTATACCAAAATACTAGATTCATTTTTCTCTACACATAGACATCAACTTTGAATATGTTTTATTGTATTTTGAAAAAAATATTTTTTTTCAAATACAATTACATGTAATAATACCTTAAATAATATGATCATTATACTTCATTAGTAATAATTTATTATCATTTGAAGAATTTATAGTTGTTTAAAAAAATATATAATATGTGATAGTATATAATAATTTTTATGATTCATGTAAAAATATGGTAGAAATTGATGTTTTTATGAAGTGACTTGTCATATAGAATAGCATGCATGGTCTTCTATTGATGCATTGAGTAGTTTGATCTTTGCATTGTGTAGTCTAATCAGTTTGATTCAGATTTTTCAAGTTTAAACATTAGAAAATATGTGAGGTTTCTATGAAGTTTGGCTATAAATACATATAATCACTAGCATTGCAACCCACACTTCACTTCTTCCTCTACTTCTTCATAATGGATCCTTCCCAAAATCAATCAGAAAATGTGTTCTTTTCCAGCTTGGGGAACATGTCTCTTTCTTCTGATTATGATTTGAGCTATATTATAAATTAAGCTAGATTGAAGAAAATGAGTCGAGAGGGGTATAATAGTAAATTGGTTTGCTAGTAAAGGATGGAAATAATTATGGGAGAGGGGTATAATTGTAAATTGAATTGATAGGAAAAGATGGGTTTTGGGATACTAGGGATGTTATTGATAAAGTGGGAAAAATAAGAATGGGATCCTAGAATGATGTGGCGGAAAGAGAAGAATAAAATATTAGTATTCCGAGTATCCCGAGTATCCCTTGATAAACATGGCCTTAGTAACTATATGTGGCTTTCTATATATATAATTTAGCAATTCACGGCTAAAGATTCATTCTTTTTCTTTTGTCCTTATAAAGATTTATTCTTATAAATAAATAAAAAAAGGTTGAAGTACAATTAAGGGAAAGAAAGAGATTATCTTGTTAATTTCTCAATGTAACATACCCTCTCAAAGTCTTTACATATATTCAATGCATCGTCCACTGTACTCTATTTTCACTCGACATTAACTTAAATGTTTTGGATTCGGCAATTAAAAATACTCCTAATACGGTTGGAATTTATTTCACAATATATATATTCTCAAATTAAAAATACTCTTATTAATTAATTTAGCTTTAAATCATCTTTATTTTTAAAAAATATCAACGTTTTATGTTTTACAAATAAACAATTGCAACTTTATCCGTCCATCTATAATGAATTTGATCGAATCCAAGAATTGGAAAATGTTCAAAGTCTTACTGATTTCCGATGTAAGAACTCTGAGCCCAAAAGATTCCCAAAATTTTGTTTTCTGCTTATATTTTACTCCATATTTTTCGGAATTAAATTCTTCAAAAATATAATATATAGCATTATTATAAGATATTCGATCAGTGAGGAATTTTATACACATCCTTCATATAATACTCGAAAACAAAGTGTTTGTTATGATATATTCTTTATGATCCTACTTAATTTAGGTATTTGTAAGTTCTAACTATATGGGTCTTCCGAAAGATTAATCTTTGCAACTAAATATGTAACTAGAACATCAACAGGTTGAATTGATATAGTGATTATGTAGCTACACCTTACTGAGAAATTTGAAATTCAAATACAGTCACTTGTGGATAGATCCTAGAAAGGATAGTTGAGTTTGATCGAACTTAACAAAAAAACAAATAAATTCTAACTCCAATCTAGAGTATTGGAGGGCAGAATAGCTGAATTTAATTGACCTTTTGTCCATTTTACGTGCAATAGTCAACAAGAAGGTGGATATGGATCAAGCTCCAAGTCAATCAAATAATATACATGAATGTGCACAACATATAAATATCCAGTTTAGTTTTATCTCAAAACAGATTGACAATAAAAATAACACCGTCAAATAGTGTATGTGTTATGCAATGAAAGATCCCACTTTGCGTTCATATATGAGATTGGCATGCATCTATTTAGTGAAAATTTGTGTTCAACTACGATGGTTTTAAAAGTTTACTTTAGACCACATATATATATATATATATATATAATCAATGACACATTCATCTTCCACCTTGAAAGAAAGAGTAAAAGAAATAATAATAATAATAATAATAATAATAGTAAAAAAAATAAAAAAAAATATGCAATTAAGGCGTAGTAGCACATCAAATAAAAAACAATATGCAATTAAGGAGTAGTAGGTAGCTTCACTTAGAGATCGACACAACTACAAAAGGAGACAATAAGTCATTTCACTAACATGACCGGCTCTATTAATTATTTTGTTGGCTAAAAATGTGGTCATGTAATGAAAGTACAAATTAATAAGTCCGTAACTTGATCAGGAAAGGGTTGATCAAATTAAAGTTAATTAATGTCTTCTTATTGTATACTTTATATATTATATATGGAATTTTGTTAATTAATCACACAATTTTGTTCTTTTTGTAGTTCTTTTTAATTTTCGTTATTGGTATGGTAGGTGAGGGACAGATGGAAGGTCTTCGACTCATGAACCAGCTAGTTTTGTACTTGTGTAATACTCGTGTAGTCTATTTTGTATCATTTAATTTCAAAATAAAATAGTTTCTCATAGATTTTTAAATACTCCATCTATTAAAAAAATATGTAATTTTTATATACTCATGAACCAGATGGTTTTTATTAATTTTTTTTACATAATTTCATACATATTATTAATAAGTATACAATTATATAAAAAAATCTTAATTAAATAATTAATATATATAATCTTTAACTATTTAACCGTATCAAAAAGTTAAAAAAAATAGTTTTTTTTAACCGGGAGTACATTGTTGTAATATGGCTCAAATTCTGTACCTATATATATAAAAAGAAAAAAATAGAATTAAGAACAATAACTTAATTACCTAAAGTAGATTATACAATACCGGTTAGAAATAATTAACAAAACGGGGAAGGAAATGAAGAAGATGAAATCAGTTTCATCGTATTTATTGTGTCTGTATCATATCAAATATAAATCATCTATTGAAAAGTTCAAATACTAAATTGGTGTTTAAAAATGACGTAGTATAATATATTGATATTTTAAAAAATAAATTTAGATAAATGAGTATTAAAATAAAGTGAATCGTAATGGGTATTCAAAAAATATATGAAACCGACACATAAGTCCTTTTTTTTATTCAAACTTGACTCAATTAATTAAATTCAACTTTTGAACTGGTTTCTTTATTTTTTTAAAAAATTATATTTCCCCAAATTGAATTTTTAAAATAAGTTTTTCAATCATGTTCAAAATTATTTTTCCATACAATATAATACAAATTGTAGTTTTAGTTTATAATATAATGTCTAAATCTTGTAAATTTATGTTAAAAATTGTGAAACATCTGACGGATTGTTAACGAGGGTCAATATATGTCAGGTTATATTAATTTATTATTAGTATGTTTATGATTAATTCTTACCATCTAACACAAAAGTTTATATTATTATGCAAAACTTCATCCTAAACTACCTTATAATCTCTTATTTTTAGTCTTTTACAATCGATCGACATAAAAGAAACATTTTTATACCAAAGCTCTTAACAAAACAACTAAAATATTCAAAATTTTATCAAGTTGAAAAGATGAGAGGACATAAATGAGAAAAGTCATTCAAAATTATAATGGGCTTTGGGAAAATATATTGGATAGAAAGTTCCAATGGTCACATAGATTTTTTTTTTTTCAAAGGTAGACACTATGTCCCGTTACAATATGAAAGAGAATTCGAATTTATAACCTTTTGATCACCTCGTCTCATCTTTACCAACTAAGGTAGTAAAGTGACGTAAAAATTCTTACACTCTAATCCTCATAGGAAAGCACTTTCACTAAGACTCTTAACGAACTACATTATTTCTTAATAATATTTGACATAAAAACCATCATATAATAATTAGATTAGTTGACATGTCACTATAATTTTCTTTTAAAAGCAAATGAAATTTCTGACGAGTTCAAAGCTAAGATGGTAAAAAAAACATTGAGACTAAAACAAACATTTGAAAAATAAATCCTTTGGTACGTCAAAAAAATAATACTATAGTTTTGTTTACTATAATATTTCTATTATTTATTTATTTATAGATGTCAATTTACTTTTTTTTAAAGTTGCTTAATTGGATAAGGTAGTCTCAATAATACTATAGTTTTTTTTAAAGTTGATTAATTATAAATAAATAATATGAATAGATTAAATTAAATGCAAATTAGCTTGAGGAAAATGATAAGCTAGCTAACACTAGAAATGCAATTAATTAATGTACGCTAATTAAATGGAAATTAAAGCTCAAAAATAATAAAATTAAATAACAATAATACTCTCAATGATCAGAAAACAACGAACTTATCCAATCCATTAATTATATATTAAAGTACACAAATTCTAATAAAATAACGATTTCTTATATTCACAAGCATCCTTTGAATGGTTTAATTTGTTTTGTATTGATACAAAGATAGGGTATTTAATTATATGCATATTTTTATTTTTATTTTTGGAATTTACATGGTCACAGATTGACCCAGTTGAAACTTAAATTGTACCATACGTTTAACACAAGAAAACTATTATTCTTCATTTTATTTTTTTTGCCCTTCAATCTCAAATATATAATAACTTGTGTGTATAAATTTATTGAATTGAAAATGGAAGTAATTTTCACAAATTTTGGAAAGATGAGTTACAATTTACTCAATATAGGTTACCATCATCCTTAATTAAAGTTTGCATACGTTAACTTAGGGTCCGTTTGGCACAAACTTATTACAACTTTTAAAAAAGCTATCACAAATTAAAGCTTTTTGCAATTTTCGGAAAAATAGTTTTACAAAACTCTATGTAATTTGTAATGCCAAACAAAAATCTACTCTTTTAATCTATCCATGAAAGCTAATTTAATTTCATCTAGATTTTAATTTTAAGTTAGATTAATCTCTCACACGTCAAACCTACCCTCAATAGTACAACCTTAAATATCAGTTTTGACCTAATAGACTTTGAGATTCTATTAGATCAGTATATAAGGAAAATTAGGGTATATATGGTTTCCCGATTCTCCCATATGATAAATCATACCGAGACTTTCCTATTCTTTTCTTATCCAAGGAAGATTAGAGTAAGAGTAAGACTGTCATCCCGAATAGTCGGTCTCAGACATTTTAGAGTTGATTAGGCGCCCACCGTGGTTTACCACCATACTTACCGCCGTAAATCGAAGGGGTAAAACAAAAAGGTAAAAAAAAAAAGTGGGCATAAGAAGATTTTGGCTTTGGTGAGAGTCACACTTGGAATAAGCTTTGAAACATATAATAAATCACAGGGTACCCTCCCACTTTGCTCCACCAATCTGTCGGCTACTGGCCTCTCTTTCTCGTGAATGCATACCCTTCATTCAATTCCCACCCCCTCCATTATTATTAACCTACACGCAATCCCCCAACCCCCCACACCTCTCTATAAACCTCCCCACACCCACCCAAACACCCCCAACAACTACCCCCTTCAACCGCCCCCCAAATATGGGTGCTAGTTTGGTGTTGCTTTTCCTTCTCCTCGTTGAGAGCGCCACCGTGGCGCTAGTCTTGGGCTTCCACGACTACCGTGACGCGCTCTCCAAGTCGATCCTCTTCTTCGAGGGGCAGCGCTCCGGGTTCCTCCCGGAGGGCCAGCGGTGCGGCTGGCGGGCCCACTCGGGCCTGGCCGATGGGTCTGACCGCGGGCTTGACCTCGTCGGCGGCTACTACGACGCCGGTGACAATGTCAAGTTCAACTTCCCCATGGCCTTCACCACCACAATGCTGGCGTGGAGCGTCGTCGAATTCGGACACCTCATGCCCTCCGACGAGCTCGCCGCTAGTCTATCCGCTGTGAAGTGGGCTACCGATTACCTCCTCAAGACCGTCTCCCACCTCCCCGACCGCATCTACGTTCAGGTAAATATTATATTATATCCATATGTTTCAATTTTCAAAATTTTATATACATTATTAATTACTCCGGTTGAAATTGTGATAATATATATGTTACACAAATTTAGATAAAGAGTGACGCAATTTCAGAATTTGTATAAAATTGGATCCTATAGTTCACCTGGTGGAAGAATCTACCAAGTGTTTGAGATGTACAACTGACTGGTCAGAGTGAGGTCAGTGACGGGCAGGGAGTATATTAGGGTATGTTTGGTTGGAGACAAATTATAAGTAGTTACTTCATCCGATTGTTTTTAAATATCAATTTAATATTCATTTACATTTTATTAATGGAGATAAAATAAATTATTTTTAAAAATAATTTCATACTGATTGTACAAAATTTTTTTTAAAATTTTTTTTTATATTAGACAAACTAATACCTAGCTAAAGAGGTTTTAACTAGGTAAAAGGACTTAAAATTGGATGGATATGTAACTCTTTATGTATTTTTGTGGGGTTGTACAGTTTACTTTGTTGATACCTTAGTCGACTTATTTTTGGACCCACAAAATATAGCCATTGAACTCAGACTTCCATTTCTTGGACGGATTATTGTGTTAAAAATGTCAATTTTTTGTGTTAAAAATGTCAATTTTTTAAGTAAATAAATTGAAAACTACGGAGTCAAATACTCTCTCCGTTCTTTTTTATTTGTCTTTTTACTATTTAAGCACGTTTTTTAGGGGATGATAACTATATAAATTATTTATTTTTTTAATAAATTTTTTTAATAATGTCATACTTATTGGTATTAAGTTTAATATTATTAAAGAAAATTGAAGAAAAAAAAATATTGATATAGATTTTACTTTTCTGAAAAAACATGACTGTTTTAAAAATGTCAAATATAAAGGAACGGAGAGAGTAATTCTTACTGTTATGTCACGGACAACCCTCCCACGGTTCCTAATACTGGTCATCACTTATTAAAAAAAAAGGATGGATTTTTATTTATTTATTTGGATTACAAAATTAGAAATTTCGAATTGAAAAACGGTACAAAAACATTAATTCTGCAATTACTACCAATTTTGGTAATTTTATTGAATATAATAATGATAGAAATTGTGGCTGGTTTACTTTTCGGCGGCAGGTGGGCGATCCGGCGAGTGACCACAACTGCTGGGAGAGGCCGGAGGACATGGACACCTCAAGGAAAACCTACGCCGTGGACGCCCCAAACGCGGCCTCCGATGTCGCCGGTGAGACCGCAGCCGCGCTAGCAGCTGCGTCCATGGCCTTCCGGTCAGCCGATCCCGGCTACTCCCAGGCATTGCTCACCAATGCGGTGGCAGCTTTCCGATTTGCAGATTCATATAGAGGAGCTTATAGTGATAACTCTGATGTTAAAGCCGGGGCTTGCCCTTATTACTGTGACTTTGATGGGTACCAGGCAAGTACTTCCTCACATCCTTATATGTCCCCTTTATTTATTTCGACTACTATGGTTGTCGTCGATTTTTTATAAAACGACAACTCGTTAAGAGTTTATTTATATTCACGAGAAAAAAAATAGTCAATATTTTTAAGTTTCAATTATTAAAAAACACTCAAGTTTCTAGCTCGCTTGTTCACTATATTTGTCTAACACAAGTGTTACACCCACATTTTTTACCCCACGGATTCATTTTTTATATATATAAATATGTATGCATCCAGAGGTGCAGTTCTGTAATCGTCGAGACACAGGATTGTGACTCATAAGGAGCATACATATAACTTTTAAAGAAACTTCCCACAAAAAGTAGACATATGTGACTCAAGAGTCACGCACCTGTGACTTATGAGTCATAGAGTTGCGTCTTAATAGACGCACATACTGGAAAAAAATAACAAAAAATGAAGGGAGATAATATTTGCACTCATAAAGTTTATTATATGTACCAAGTTTATTATATGTACCACACCCCTGTTTCTCTTGAGTCACACGTGTGTTACTCAAGAGGACAAAGTCTATTTAAAAAAAATAAAAAAATGGAATAGATAGTGTATATAGTAAAAATTATAGGTGTAAATACAACTCTCTAAAATGAATTTATGGTTTTAATAGTAAAAATTGTAGTGTAGATAATAAAATCCTTGTCTAATCAAGTTATCACAACATATCTATATATTAATTAAAATCAAAGCACCTAAGCCACGTGTCACTCCCTCGTGCAAAGTTATTTTTGCCAACATTTATATTGAATATATTTAGAAATAACTTCTTTTAAACAATCTATCTATATATTAATTAAAACCAAAGCACCTAAGCCACGTGTCACTCCCTCGTGCAAAGTTATTTTTGGCAACATTTATATTGAATATATTTAGAAATAACTTCTTTTAAACAATGGGATTAATTCAAAACTTTTTTAATAAAGTTAATATTAACTATACAATATTATTTCATTCTATCTTGGAAACTATTTTTGTTTTTTATCATAACCTTAATTTTTGTAATTTCACCTAACCAACCTAATCTGCACAAAATTTCACATGATAAAATTTTTAAATATTTTTTTGACCAATGAGATTTATTTATTCTAACTATTAAATGATAAATATTTTTTATTAATTAGATGTCATAATGACCTTAATTTTACAATTTCCTCCCAATCAACTGAACCTAGAAAAAAAATGCAACTATTAAAATTTGGACAAGTTTCTTTAATTAATCTATCTATATCTAACTAATAAACTGCAAGCATTTTTTTTATTAGGTGTTATAACTTATAAGCACCTTTATTTTAGAATTTTTACTAAACCAACCTATTAAAGCTTAAACTAATGTAATTTTTACACATTTTTCACAAATATTGATTTTTTTACTTACTTTATCAAATCAATTTTTTCTATTTTATGTTAATATATGGTAATACTTTATTTCATTTTATAGCGGTAATTTAATTTTTATACTTACAAAATTTATTTTTATTTTTTATAAAGAAAAATACGCGCCATGGCGCGGGAACTATACTAGTTTTATATTATAGCAAAAATAAATTATTTATAAAATTGTTGAAAAAGAAGAAGGAAGGACTGAGGTGGGCCATTAGTTTTCCTGTACATTTGAGGCTGAAACAGTTGGGCTATTTTATAGAGTTAAAAGTAGGAGTGGCATTTAAAGTAGTGGGCCCATTAGGCCCATTTATCAGCCCATCATGTGAAAAACTGTGTTGGTGGGTCCACACATTACTAAAAAAAAAATTTCTAATTTAATTTCCAGGATGAACTATTGTGGGGAGCAGCTTGGTTAAGAAGGGCTACCCAAGATGATAGTTACCTCAACTACATAGAGAGCAATGGTCAAATCCTCGGCGCGAGCGAGAACACGAACGAATTCGGTTGGGACAACAAGCACGCCGGTCTTAACGTCCTCGTTTCGAAGGTAACTGAGTCGAGTTTGTAACATTTGATTGCTAAGGTGACTCGCATTGGTTAAAAAAACCGTATATATATAACAGGAAGTGTTGGAAGGAAGCATGTACTCCCTACAATCATACAAGTCCTTGGCGGATGGATTCATGTGCACCTTGATCCCGGAGTCCTCATCGTCGCACATCGAAATCACCCCGGGTGGACTCATCTACCGCCCGGGTGGGAGCAACCTCCAGCACGCCACCTCCATCGCCTTCCTCCTCTTGGCCTACGCCGACTACCTTGACAAGACCGCCACCACCTGCGATTGTGGCAACATTGTCGTTGGGCCAACCGCCCTCAGGCGGTTGGCCCAAAGGCAGGCAAACTACATACTCGGCGAAAACCCATTGGGCCTATCCTACATGGTTGGGTATAGCTCCAAGTACCCACAAAGGATCCACCATAGGGGCTCATCTTTGCCATCCATCAAGGACCACCCGGGCTTCATTGCCTGCAAGGAGGGGTCCATATACTTCAACTCATCTGAACCCAACCCTAATAACCTTGTTGGGGCGGTCGTGGGTGGGCCCGGTGAGGACGATTTGTACGGAGATGAACGGGCCGATTACAAGAAATCCGAGCCCACGACTTACATCAATGCACCATTCGTCGGTGTGCTCGCCTATTTTGCAGCCTACCCCGACCAACTATAGGGGTGCACCGACGACGTTATCCTGAACAAGGCAGAATTATAGTTTTGGTACATAACTATACATAAGAGAACGTCTCTCATCTTGTAGGGGCACAAGAAGGAAGAGGCAGCCTTACATTTTTACCTTGATTTCTCTTGCCATCATTCAATTCACCATAACTCAGTGAATTGTTTATTTGATTTTTTTCCTTTTCCTTTTTTTTTTCCATGGCTTGGATGCTTGAGGTGAGCATCAATGTATCTCATTCTCTTGCAAATGTTTTGATCATTCTGCAAGAAAATTGAAGATCGATCAGTTTTTTTAAGTTTTTTTTTTTTTTGTGTGTGTGTGTGTTTTTAAAGAGGATTGGGCCTGTTTGTTTGGAGGGAAGGAAGGAAAAAAAATAATCATTTCAAGAGAGGAAAAGAAATCAAAAGGTTAAACTCCAATTTTGTTTGTTGATTTAAGAGACGAATTATTGTTTTTTTCATTACTTTTTCAAGTGTTTGGTTGATTTAGAGAAAGGAAAGAAGATATTCAATAAGATCTTTTGTGTTTTTTTTTTATGATTGTAACAAAAGATGAACAAATATAAGAAGAAGGTAATATGAAATCATATATGTTGTTCAATTTAAACGATAAATTTTACACTCGAAGTAGACATAGTCGCACTCGAAATCATATATGTTGTTCAATTTAAACGATAAATTTTACACTCGAAGTAGACATAGTCGCACTCGTTAACCCACATATATAAAATCCACACGACCATAAACACATTGCCATGGGGTAGGGATGAAGAATCCCTGATTTTTTCAGAGGTAACAAGTCGGGTAATTTGTTTGAGGCCCAAAACGAAAACAAACCTTTAAGGATGATAAGCAAACAAGCCCAAAAAGAATCGGGTTTTATTATTCCTTTCTTGGCCCAATTTTAAAGAAAACAAACATATGCCCTAATTATATGCGGATTAAGATTTCAATCTATTTCTGCCATAATTTATTAAACGGATTTTTTAATATGTATCCACCAAAAAAGGAAGTCACAAGTGTGTAAAAGAAAGTTCCTTAAAAAAATAAAAAAATTTCGTCATTTATATGATACCTTAAAAAAAAAGGAATAAATTGAGTTAATATTTCTACCATGTATGTGGGATAAAAAGAAAGTTCCTTAAAAAAAATTTGGTTAAAGGAATATAATTGGATCATGGTATGTAAAAGAAATTGTAAGCGTGCAAATACACTATTGTACAACTACAATAACGTTTTTTCAAGTCACAGGTAGAAATTAATGGAAAATTAGGGTGCATAGATGTTTATAATTTAGTTGAAATTGAAAAAATAGTTGTTATCTTTAAATTATAACGGTTACAATTACACTTTACACAATATTGTAATTAATTATAAAAATTAGTTATAATATAACTACCTAATAAATTAATACTCCGTATAACTAAGCAATCAATTAAGATTTTAATTTGAACTGCTACTTTTTATATAGAATAAAAAAAAATAAGCTACACAATAAGCTTATATATATTGTCGATCATAGTTGTGATATTCTGATTCTATATATTTTAGTATAAACTTATAAGCAATTAATAATATCTACTATATATTGACAAGGTACTTATTTATATTTATTATAAGAATCTGAGAAAAAAATTTATAATATATTAAATACATGCATTAAATGAATTATAAATTAATAATATATATTCTGCTTTCTACCTTTCTCTGGTTTTGTAACAAAACATTCAAATAACAACAAAATCAAATGAAACAGAAAAAGAAAGAAATGGCGGAAGAAAGAAGGAAGAAGGCAAAACATCACACACCTCTTCCGTTCACCTTGCTTCACTCCTTGCAAAAAATCCAAAATAACAAATACAAACAAAATAAAAAAAATTAAAAAGAAACGGTGGAAGTAAGTAAGAAAGATGATCAAATAAGGCATAGGAAATTTTTTCAACAAATAGAAGGCAAAGGAAAAAGATATTTTTTTTTTCTCTAGGGTACCTACTAAACAAAATCACACTTTTTTTGTATTTAATTAGATTTGCATAAAACTAGTTTTTATCTTTAAAATTATACTTAATTCCATATTACTTTTTACTTTTTACAAATCATCATCTCAATGTATCTTAATAAGAATATTTTGTACATTTCAGCATCTACATAATATTATAATAAAGATAAAATGCGTGTGGGATGGTGAATTGTAAATAAAATATGGAAAAAAATCTAATTTAAATATTTTTCTTAAGATGTATAAAGATTTTGTGTAATTTGCCATTTTTTTAATTTTTTTTCCTCAAAAAAAATTGCCTTTTTTTTAACAAAGAAAAAGGGGTGGGGAATAGAAACAGAATAGAAGTTTAGAGTTGTTCACACTCTCCACTCTCCCTCTACAAGAAGAGGAAGAAGCACGTTTTGGGTCATTTTCTTGCACCTTCAAGAAAACACTTAACACTTGAAGAGTGTAGATTTTTTCCTTTTTTTTTACAGCTTCACTATTTTGCAGAAAAATGGCGAGCAAGAAGCATGGAGTCAGAGGCAATGAGAGATCAATGAGTATCTCCTTATTAACCTCTCGAAAGAAAAAATGTCGCAAATGTGCAATTGGAGCAACTGATACAAGTGGTGTCAATGGCGATGAAGTGGAGGTCTCGGACAAGGCAAAGGTCTTAAAGAAAGGGCCTTGGACAGCCGAGGAGGATGGTATGTTGATCAAGTATGTGAAGAGCGATGGGGAGAGGAATTGGAAAAACGTTCAAAAGACCGGGCTAATGAGGTGTGGGAAGAGTTGTCGCCTAAGATGGACAAACCATCTTAGGCCCGATCTTAAAAAAGGACCATTTTCTTTTGAAGAGGAGAAAATCGTCGTCCAACTCCATCAGAAACTCGGCAATAGATGGTCTAAGATAGCAGCAAAGGTTTTTTTTTCCTCTTGCATTTTATTGTTTCTCTCTTTTAATCTTGTACTTATAAGGTAAAAACTTTAATTGATTATTACTATTTCTTTATCGTTTGTCATTAGATGAAAGTTCATTCCGAAGGCTTATTACATCCTCATTAAAACCATCGGTATAGGTATTTTGACATAGAGTTGTGCTTTATATTGTTGAGATAGAGTCAGAGAAAATCAACCAGTTCTCTTATTCTATCTCAATGTTACAAGAAATATGGGCATTGCACGTGTGCTAAAATCTACTTGTTTTGAAAGATAGAAAATAACCATTAACCATTTATATGATTGCTTATTTCTCTTGGTTAACTCCATCATTTCTATCTACTAAATTTGATTCTATATCTTTTGTAGCTACCAGGAAGAACAGATAATGAGGTGAAGAACTTCTGGAACACAAAAATCAAGAAACGAATTGCGAATGATTCACTCGAAATCTCGGAACAAAATTCCTCATCACCACAACAAAATGAAGTAAACCAAACACCCTCAAACTTGACACTAGTGAACTCCCCAACACCACAAAACCCACATATGAACTTGAACCCAAATCCATCCATCAACCCACAAACCACATTTCCCCATTTCAATCCAACAAATGAGCCTTCATTTGAACATGGAGTGACTCCATTGAGAAGTTCAACAATGCATAAAGATCCAATCATGTCTTTCCCCAATAACTTTAGCAATCAATTCAACTCCTTCGACGAATCCGAGTATCAACATAACCTATCATTTGCTCAAAATGTGTCCCGAAACTCATCACTCAACAATCAAGTTCCAAACCCATTTCCAAGAACCCATCTCCTTGACTTCGGGACCAATTCGGCTTATTATTATCCTAACCCATTACCCGAAACTCAGATGAGCTTTGAAAGCTCGACTATTGTGCTGCCTTCAATCCAAGCTCAAACAAACCCAAGCGGTTCTACTTATAACCATCGTGGCTTTCTTGGGTATCTCTTTGGTGATGATATGTGGAGCGATTCGTTATCGTTCGAACCCGACATAACACTGAGGTATGATCCTGAAAATGATGGAGGAATGACACCATTTGTAGTAGGCATTGGGAATGATAAGAGGAGCTTCTTCAATGGTGGCAACTGCTACTATGAAAAACACTCCAAGTTTGGTAACTGACTCTCTTATTTCCTTTTCTAGTTCATTTTATCAATTGGTTGTTAATTGTTATCATAATAAGGTAAAAAAGGATTAAGTTGTCCAAAAATGTTAAAAGTGGCGTATTTGATTGAAACTAGTTAGTAATGTTGAGTTGTGAAAGTATAAATTGTGTCTCGTATTGGAAATTAAGAAGTGAAATCGACGGACTACTTTTCTTATTATCAAGTGATTTTACTGTAGAATCGGAAGAAAAATAAATTACTAGAAAACTTCATAACATAGATTTTTTCAATGCTTTAGAGGTAAAACCCGTACCAGAGGAGGAGGTGCTCGAAGACTACACAGGTTCTATAGATGACGAGTTGTTGAGCTTGCTGAATACCTTCACAAACGATGGATCTCCCCCGGAGTTGCATCTAGCAATTGGAGGTGAAAATATGGTTGAAAACACAACATCAAGCTATAGTCACTTCTACCTCGACCAACCATTATATGCTTTTACCTCATTTTCGGGAGCGATGGATGTTTTTGCCTCTAGATCGGACTCCATTCCTTCGACTTCATCGGACCTCAATCGGTACATTGATGGAGGAGAGTGTGTCTAACACACCATGATCAAACTGAAGCGGAGAAAAGAGTTTATGAAATTAATAATTCTTGATTTCTAATATAATATGTTGTACTTATATTGCTCATAAGTTGCTCATGTTGAATGGGGAAAAGGGTAAAAAAAAAAGAAAGAAAATTGGGCAAAAGAATGTTTGGGGTAAAAATGAACAATGTTGTCAAATAATTAGTAAGATATAATTGTAACTGTAATAGCATGAGTGTTATGCTTCCATGAATAATGAAGAAGGGGGATTGTAGATATAAAGTATATATTTATTTTCTTTATCTTATTTTTCTTTTTGGTTGAAATTTTTCATGGACTTTTATAGTATTTCAATGTTCATCCTGCGGCATGAAGCGTGATGAGTTGATTGGAGACTTTATATCATTAACTAGATATTCAAATTCGAATTCAACCACCCTATTGGGCCTAATTGTCATAAGGTGGACTAAACAAATATCATCATAATAAGAAAAATGAAACGGATGAAAGAATCAACAATATAAGTAAAGTAACTCCTCGATTCTATTTAGTTATAAATAAACACACTAGCTAGATTAAGCGTAGATAGTTTTGAAATCAATCGTCAATGTAATGATTTATAATAAATAAACATTATTAAGTAAAGATTCGAGATCAAACAAGATTGATTTTCGAGAGGTCAACGAGTCAACAAACATAAACAGCCTAAACATATCATACAAATAGAAAATAGGTGCAACGAAACAAGCAAAAAAAACTCTACGGTAACGCCGACGAAGAAGATTGATTTTGGTTGAGTTATTTGGAGATTGCTCCAAAAAAAAAAGTTTGAATTCACAAGGGGTAATTATTATAATTTCGACTTTAAACGGGTCGTCTTGTGGGAATGAGGTATTTATTAGGACGGTTCGTGTAATTTCCCCAAAATACAATACTCCCTTGTTCTTCTTCCCCTCTCTGGTTCCGTCATCGACTCATCGTCTTCCAATTACCCTTCGCTGATCTTCCTACTCTTCATCTGTCGCGTGCTCCATCACACATCCCCATCAAATCCGGCGTCCGTTTGCTCTCTATTGTCATCGGGGCTGTTTCCGTTTTCGTCTTCCACTGGGTATGTATCGTGAACCCCCTTTCCCCAAATCTTAACGCCATATCTCGATTGGATCTTATCCATTTCGTGTTCATCCCTTCGAATTACCTTTTTGGAAATCTGATTTGATGTATTCGTCATTCAATCTGTAAAAATAAAGGCACTGTTTGGCGATTTAGGCTTGTATTATGATAATCGTGGTTTCCGACTTGTTAGGGTTTCATGTTTCTTACAGCTTTCAGGTTAATTCACAATTCTAATCACTCAACTATGCTTCCTGTTTCATTCTTTTTACATCCTCATTATCTTGCATGCTTGTGTCTTTGGTGGCGTTTTCTTAAAATTTTGGTATGTTTATGGCGCCACTGATTCTGAATTGGATTGGATCTTTGGTGCTGCTTTAGAATGAGGACTAAAGAACGAGGTTGGAACTCAATTGATATGGCTTTGGAAACAATAATTGGGTTTGGAATTCAATTGACATGGCTTTAGAATCATGATTTGTGTTGTAACTTGATTGGTATGTCGTTGGAATCATGAATTGGGTTTGAGCTCGTGTGTTGAATGTTGATTTACAGTGTTCACTTATTTTAGGATCAAATGTTGATTTTCTCTCTGTATACCTATATGCACCAGGCGGAAGTTGGAACGCATGAGAATACACAGGATCATAAGAATAATCAAGATCGCTTTTTTATTTTTAGGATTTCAATATTCATGGTTTTCTGTAGCAAATGCACTCAAAACTCTAAAAATATAGTTTTCCTGGAAACTCAAAAGGGAGGCATGAAGAGATGCTCTACCAGAGAAGGTACCTGACTAGCCAGAGTGCTGGAGCCAAAAAAAACCCAGAATAACTTGGGTAGTGTGGGAACCCAACACCTTCGGGGTTAGGTTATCAAGTTTAAAAAATCAATAATCCCATGAAACATCATGAATTGTTTGGAAATCCTCAAGCAGGTTCTTCACTCGGCAATTCCACATTATTTTTTCATTTCTTTTTACACCCATATAGTGCTAGGTCCTATCTTATCTCTGATCTCCCTTCTTCTTTTCAGATTGGATTTTATCTTTAATCCTAAATACTTTTATTTACAATTTAAGGTGAAGAATTTTTTATTTTTTTGATTGGATCAAGGTGAAGAATTTTTAAACAATAGTGTGTTCCATGTTATGCTGTTGTACCAAGACTAGGTCGTGAGTATCTATGGTGAAAAAACACAATCTCTAAATAGTTGAGTAGATATTCTTGCGACAAAAAATGATATATTATTGGTTTGTTAGTCTGCATGAGAACCCTGCATTGAAGGAACTTGAAGAAGAGTATAGATTTATTTCCTTAGTTTGCAATCAAGTTTAATTTTGAAACAGTGTGTTGTTCAATCTGTATTTTATTCTATATATTAACAGTGCATTACGTTTACACTTATGATGTTTTCAGTCATAGTTTCCATGCTATGGTTATCAGAGTGGCCAATTTTTTGGATATGAGTTGTTTTGCTACTTTATTTCCCTGTATAGCTTTCTGACTTCATAAAACAACTTGTTCTTTGGTCGATTCCACTTGAAGGAGCTCCTCAAGATAATTATTTTAGTTGCTAGGAACCTTGAAGATTTTAATTCTTATCTACTTGGGATTATCTTCATTTTTTAGAGATGAAAATGCTAAGAAACAATATTGTTGTTCTTCCATTGGCTTATGTGCAAGGTATTTACAGTTTCTGCATTGTCTCTTTTTTTCTTGTTTCCATTGGAAGTTTTGGAGTTTACAATATTGTTGAATAATTGAGTGTCCACATTTCCAGTTTAGATTCTCTGTGTCAGGATGGTCTAAAAATACAATTTGTTCCTCTCCTCACCTGTAAAGCTTGTTTGTACCGCACTAAAATGACAACCAGTAAATATTAGCATTTTTTATGAACCTTTGTCTGTCTGATGATTGCTTGCGCTACTGAAACAAGTAACATTGCTATGCTCCAGTGTCACTCCTAGAAATAAATGCTTTGTACCTGTTCTAAGTGAAACTGGTTGGTTGTCTTCCCCTGTTCAACATCTTCTTAACCATGTGATTCTCCCTAATGGTCTTATATTGTTTTTTTTTTTGTGTGTTTATTCAAATTTGAAATGGAGGGTGGTACAATATCTGAATCAATTTTGTCCTTCATTATTTATTCTTTGTAGCTATTCATTAGTCATTATTTGTGGTACAATATCTGATTCAATTTTGTCCTTCATTATTTGTTCTTTGTAGCTATTCATTGTACATATCCTGGGGACAGTTTGTTTGTTTTGTGTCAGTGCTAATTGAAGAAGTATTTGTCAGCAGTTACATAATGGAGCTGAAGACCATCAAAGATGCATTTGATCATGTAACTAAAAAGCAGAAACTGCATTCTTCCAGAAGTGACGAGGCAATAGAGCAAATCAGCAAGGAAATTGAACAAGTATTGATAAAATTACAGGCGGGAGATACTTCTTGCTCCCAGTATGATCACAAAACTATCCTTTCTGATCTGAAAACAAAGCTGAAGGAGATAGCTCCTCTAGGCCAGGTAGAGGGAACCCAAAAGGAGCTAAATGTAGCATTGAGCAAGTATGCAAAGCAACTTGAGAAGTTTTTCCACACCGACATATCAAAAGCTTACAGGAATGTTGATTTTGATAGCCAGACAGTGAATCAAGTTATAGCTGGTCATCTTTATAGGCAGGGCTTATTTGACGTGGGTGACTGCTTCAAAGACGAGGCTGGGGAGCAGGAAGCTGCAGCTTTGAAATCGCCTTTCACAGAGATGTACCACATACTTGAAGCTATCAAATCAAGGAATCTGGAGCCGGCCCTGAATTGGGTTGTGAAGAATCGTGAACAGCTGAGAGGATCTGATCTAGAATTTAAACTTCACAGCTTGCAGTACGTAGAAATTATGCGGAAGGGAAAAGAAGATCCTCTACAATATGCTAAAACCTACCTTTCTCCCTTTTCTTCCACCCATAGTGCGGAATTCCACAAGCTTATGGGTTCTCTGTTGTACGCCCGGAAGCTTGATTCCTCCCCATATGTGGAACTTCTCTCTGCTAGCAACTGGGAAAAGTTGGCAGAGGAGCTGGCCCGACACTTCTGCGATCTGCTGGGACAGTCTTTTGAGAGCCCGTTGAATGTGACAGTGGCAGCTGGAGTTCAAGGGCTCCCTACTCTTCTCAAATTGATGAACGTTAATGTTATGACAGGGAAGAAGCAAGAGTGGCAGACAATGAAGCAGCTACCGGTGCCTATAGACTTGGGTAGGGAGTTCCAGTTTCACAGCGTGTTCGTGTGCCCAGTTAGCAGGGATCAGGCCACCGAGGAGAACCCTCCGATGCTGATGACATGTGGGCATGTGCTCTGTAAGCAGTCCATCATGAAGCTTTCCAAGAGCAGCACCAAGTCCTTCAAGTGCCCTTACTGCCCGTACGAGATCGATGCTCCACAGTGTAAACAGCTCTACTTCTAATGCTTTAAATTTAAATAATGGGTTATGCACTTTTGTGTTCTATTTTCTCTTAATTTCCCTCTGCCGCACACAAACTAATGTGGATGGACCTTGTACTTCCCTCTTCTATTTTCTGCTGAATGGTCTTTTGTGTTCTTTATGGTCATGCTTAGCCTTAAGAGTGTGGGAGAGGGGCCTGGTAGCTCCTCCCATACTCTGCTTAAGTAATGTAAATAGACATTCTTTTCTGTATCATGTTTGAAATGGAAGTCTTGCTCGGTACCACTTATCATCCCGTGCATCGATTGCGAGACAAAGGGCTGTTTATGCCCCGTATCGCGTAACAGGTAATTACTTTCTCCCCATCTCTTATGCTCTTTGTAGCTGGTGTTTTACATTTTGCAGTGAACTTGACATTAACCCTGACAGATGGGTTGAGTTGACATTCAGGTAAGGTAGCTGAACTTTTATGCTGCTCTGCTGTTTTTCAGTTGCATTGCAATTTTTCGCAATCTTCATCCTCTCGATTCTGTACACCATCCGTTTGATGAAGTTCTTGCAGAAGTTTCCGCTACCTCATTCACTCTCAGCTGGTTCTTGAAGAGCGCAGCGGTCAAAATCACACAATCAATGAGGGACGGTAGGTTAGGTCAGGTCGGGTGGCCCCGGCTCTGCTGCTCAGTTTCTCCATGTCGACATGGGCACTGATGGATCACATTGACGAAACCAAACCCAAAGCTCTTTTGTCCTTCAAAGAAAGATGTCAAACGGACATGTTCAACCAAATTGCCTCATACGTCTGCATCAGCCTGGCTGGTTTACCCCGCCAATGCCACACCCATACTGAAGCAAGGCAATAAGGCATGTTTATTTGCTTTACATCTCCAAGCTGCCGATTTCCCACCGGTTACAAAAGGAAGAGTTGCTCTCGCTACCTGAACAGCTTGTCGTGTCAAATACGAGGGTTAGGTTTACGCTCTCGTGTAGTCATGTGGGTTCACATGATGACAATGGGAACCCTGCGGGAATTACAAGTCGGATCATGATTTCCGATGGAGAGGGGCATCCCTATGTCCTCGAATAAGAATGGCCCTCTAGAACCCACGCCGTTGTCATCCCTACCGTTCCGTTTTTACGGCCCTAAAAAGATAACAACAAATTTAACACCCCAAAAAAAATGCAGTAGGGTAGTTGCTTGATACTTACATATTTGAGCCCACAAGTTAGGTTTGTTGGCATGTGGGTGGTGTGGTCATGTGGGGTTGGGCTCAGCTGATTCCATAAGTTGTTTCAATTTTTCAGATAAACAATAAAATTAAATTCATTTTCAGCAGAAAAGAAAAACAAAAACAAAGACTAAATTCATTACAAGTGAATACGGTACATTATAGCATTTATGTCCCATATATACAAATATATAAAACTTAAACATGAATAGTATTTTATTGTTTTTTGTTAGCTTTTCATTTAACGTTATTGTCAGATTAATACAACAGATTGGGGTACTGAAATTGATAACTCTTCTGTTTTTTTTTCCTTATTTAAGAAGTCTGGAGAATCAATATCCAATGCACATACATTCATTTACATTATTACTTTGTTACTTCAACCCCTTTAAGTATGAGGTTTGAGTTAGGGGGTATTAAATGAACATGCATTTAATTTCTTTTCCTAACATTGGCTGTTCCTACTATATGGTGAATAGTTGTAGTATTGATTAATTATCATCCCAATGGATTGGAAATTTGGAATCACCAAACTCGGATTAAGAATTGAGTTTCTAAAATTGATTTCATACAGATTTGGGGAAAATTAGTAATGTGCACATTCCACTTTGATTAGTTTGATCGTGATTAGTGTTTTTAAAAGTTGTTGGTCATGTAACCCCATGTTAGTGAAAAATCGAAATCTTAATTATAGATATTCTACTTCTGCTGTTGAGGCAATGAGCTTCACTCCTAGCTTTTGAAAAACTAACAAGTGTGACGACTTCTTTTCGTGTCTTTTTTAAGCAAATGTCTCGCTAGACATCGTTTTATATAGGAATTTTAACATCCTTATCTATAAGAGTACATTTTCTATGTAAAAAAAAAAGTAATGGCCACACATAAAGAAATCCAAATAGAAAGATACAGGCTTTTAAAAAGTTAGTTTTTTTGGTTTCAATGCATTATCTTTTAAATTCAATGTATTTAAACTAGGTTATCTTTTCTTTTTTGGTTGTATAATGTGTACCCAATCACAAACATTAGAAAAATCGATAAATTTTTAAAATATAGTTGTTAATGTACTACTATATTTTAATTCTAAGAGTTTGTTTGGTGTAGTTTGTGGATTGATGAACATCACAATCCACTATAATGTAATAAAGGAAAATGGAATAGTTGTGAGTAATGATTTTAGTTGTATAATACTACGTATGTATTATACACACTCTTGATAGCATGTTTATTTCTTATAAATATGGTTGGATTGTTGCTAGATAACTTAACATATTTGATGAAAATATTGGAAAATCTTCAAATAAAATATTTTTTTTATTTTTTCCATACAAATCAAAGATGTTGGTATTTTTTTTTCTCACTCTTAAAGTGTTATTTTATCTCTTTCCTAAATATATTTTTTCCTAGGTAAAAATGTTCCATCAACTCTATAACAAGCTATAACGAGTAACTAAGAGCATCCGTACACATAAATTGAATTTGCTCAAGCAAATGGTGGGTCCGAAAGCAAATTTTGCTTCAACTAAAATTTGCTCAAGTAAAACATTTTTTGCACACACTCATTGCTCAAGCAAATGATGGGTCAAAACAAATTTATATACTTTAAAATTAGTTTATTTAAGTGAAGAAAAAGCAAAAATGGGTAAATCCCCTACTAATTGCTCAAGCAATCAGTTGAGCAAATTTTGCTCAAGTGATAGATAAAGCAAATCCAAATCGTTGACTGCTCAAGCAATTCAAGACCGGTGCGAACTCCAAATGGTTTTGCTTTAGCAAATGCATAAGGGCCCACCAAATGCTCAATCAAATAGGGGGGTTTTGCTCCCCGGTGCGGATGCTCTAACATAATTTTGTAGTGTAACTAAAATTATTTAACTCCATAAAAGATTGCAAAATGCTCTTGATAGCATGTTTATTTCTTATAAATGGTTGGATTCTCGCTTGATAACTTAACATATTTGATAAAATTATTGGAAAATGTTAATAGAAAATACATTTTTATTTATTTTTTCCATACAAATCAAAGATGTTGGTATTTTTTTCTCACTCCTAGAGTGTTATTCTCTTTCTTAAATAGTTTTTTCCTAGGTAAAAATGTTCCATAAACTCTATAACAAGCTATAACGAGTAACTAACATAATTTTGTAATGTAACTAAAACTATTTAACTTCATAAAAGATTGCAAACTACTTCGTAGGACTTAAAATTCATTAAATTATGTAGATTTTTTATAATTTTCTCTAAAGATCGACAAAAATAACTTTGTCAAAATCCAATAATTACAAAGGAATTTTAACCTTTATTTTTTTTAATAAAACCATTTATGATAAAAAGGTTATTTTTATCTTAATCTACTTCGATTGGTAAAAAATATTCTACATCTAAGTTAAAATTTAAAACACATATTTGTATTTTTTTTATGACCCATATAGTTCTCTCTCTCTTTTTTTTGTTGATGCAAGTAAAAATTTTGATGTGTTTAGAGTTTAGACCCTATTAGATCACTATTCAATGACATTTTTACAGATGTAACTACGTAGGTCTAGTGACGGAGTAAAAAATATAATGAAGGAGAGGGGGGAGAGGTGAAATTTTATATAAATTGTTGATTCACTCTTCGATAGATTTTTTTTAATAGTTTAGTGAACCAAAACTATGATATTTTAGATTAAACGATGATATTTTTTTATTAGCTAAGAATTCGGTTGGAGGCCCTAACCGATAGCATCCTGACGGATGAGATCAAGAAGATCTATGTGTGAAACCAATGCGGGCCCGCTAATAAGACGACCAAGGTGTGCAACCTTGTCAGCCGCCTTGTTACCCTCGCGGGGCACATGGGAAAAGGATACGACCTGGAAAGACTGAAGAAGCCTTTTAATATCACCCATTAAAAGTTCGATTTCCCAGGGGCAGTGATCATTTGATTTCAGGTGGTTTATAATGATAAGCGAATCTTCTTCAACTACAATCTTTCGTTGTCTAATATATTTTGTGTAGATGATATCTTCCCTAAGAGCGATTGCCTCGGCTAATAGCGGGGAGAGGGACCCTAACTGTCTGGAGCCAATTTTTAAAACATTGCCTTCCCAATCTCTGATAATGAAACCCGTACTCGTAAGGCCGTCAGAGCTCATTGCCCCATCAAAGTTTATATTTAGAAATCCTCAATCAGGTTTCTACATTTGACATTTTTCCTACTCAATTTACACTTCGGGGTCGGCCGTAACCCATCAGCAACATATTCTCCTTCTCGCTCTTTCGTTTAAGCTTTCCACCAATTATCTTTAGTAGAGTTGACAAAAGACTGGATCTCCACGTTTGAAGGTTTATTATAATGTTTCTGAAAGAGACTTGATTCCTATAAAACCATGTTGTCCACCATTTAATCGTCATATCCTCTTTTTTCTTCTTTATTAAGGTAAGAACCTGACTTTTCCATGATAGACTTGCCACATCTAGCATAGGCAGGGACATTATGTACTAATTCACGAACTTTATGAGAATTTAAACTGGAATTTTTAACAAAGGCACAGTCCACAAATAAATGAGATTCTTCCCCACCTAAATGGTTACAGAAAACGCAATAATTTGGGACCGATGTTCCTCTTTTACCAAGTCTTTCTCTAGTTGGTAAACCATTTTGAGAAACCTTCCATAAGAAATTCTTTATTTTTGGTATCGTGTCCACCTTCCAGATCCAACTGCAAGGGTCGTCGGTGAAAGAGTCTTGGTTAGATATTAATCTTATTGCGCTATAAGTAGTAAACCATCCATGTTTATCTAGCCACCAGTACAATTTATTCGAGGTAGGATAGATGGAGAGAGGCACATCCATAATCTTTTGAACCATTTGATGATCGAGGACTCTACTAATTTTTTCTTTCCACCATTTATCAACAATAATAAATTCGCTAACATTAGAATTCAGATTCACGTTATGGGTGGTTGTAAGCTGATGGACCAACGACTTTTGAGATACCCAACAATCCGTCCAAAACTTGACCGATAAATTTGAATTAATGAGAATGGATCTACCTTTGTTGGGACAAAGAATTCGCCCTCCATTTTGATAATTGATCTTTGGTTCTACAAATTATATCCTCAAATGTATCTCTATTGACCTTTCCACTAATAATGGGACAACCCAAATACTTCTCCATAGCCCTTGCATGAGCACTTTGTAAAGAGTTTTGCACCAATTGAATTCTTAAGCCGGGAACTCCGGTTGTTGTTTGGAAAGTTGATTTGTGGAAGTTTACTCTTTGACCCGAGAGATGGCAGTATTCATCAATGATTTCTTTCACCCGTTGACTCGCTAAAAGAGTGGCTTTAGCAAAGATGATAATATCATCCATAAAGGCTAAGAAAGGGACACTTGATCCCCCTAAACGATTTTATAGTTAAAGACACGATGTTTTTTGTTCAAAACGGTGGTGTTTTGTTTTAAAACTGTGTAATTAGTTGTTATATATTTGTTCTCTTTAAACAAAAAAAAAGATGACGTTTTAATATGTAACACTATTCTTTTCATTTTAAAATATATCGTTTGAAACCTAGCAAGTCAATATATAACTTGTTGTTCTCTTAGCATGCAATAACATTTAATAAGATATATAAACTTTAAACTTCTGCAATTTCTTATATAATTATCAAATTTAGTAATATAACCTCTTGTTTCGAAACTCTTGGGTTGAATTATATTACTATAATATTAAATTAAGTAAAATAAAAAAAACACCGTGATTTATTAAAAGACATTTGAAATAATTGATATGTGTTTAATTTTCAAAACATTCATAACTTTTTACTCGGTTATCGAATTGAGACATATAATATATCAAAATGAAACTATCAACGAGTAGAACAAAATAAGTGATTTGTTGGATGAAAAAAGGGGCGAATGCTCTCGCTTAACCCCGCCTAGCTCCGTTTATGCATAGGCTTATATCCTAAAAAGGCGACGCAGAACCATCTGACCGGAAAAGACGAGCAACGCGATCGGCACACCCATTCAGTACTCTATTTTACCTATTTACCTTGGACCACCACTTCAATAAAATAAAATAAAATATTTGTATGTTACGTTTGGTTTGAAAATTAAATTTCTTTATTATTTTCCCCCAAAATCCAAACAATATAATAGTGTAAAAAAACCTAATTCTCAACCAAAAGAAAACCTAATCCCAATCAGCTCACCTCACTCTCCCCCCTCTTTTCTCACTCCCACTCCCCCCACTCCGGCAACCGCCCCCTCCTCCGCCGCACCCGCCGCCGCGGGTTCCCAAATGATGAACATCGCCACCAAACGACTCCTCCTCCCTCTCTCCCTCCTCTTTGCCATCAACTTCACCTTCTCCACCTCCAAGCCCTTGTCTGAATCCGACGCCCTTCTCAGCATTAAATCCGCCATTACTGACGGCTCCAAGGTCTCTCTCTCCTCCTGGAACACCTCCACTGACCACTGCTCCTGGCCCGGCGTCACCTGCTCCCCCTCCGACCACCGCACCGTTGTCGTCTCTCTCGATATCTCCAGCCTCAACCTCAGCGGTACACTTTCGCCTGACATCGGCTACCTCCGCAACCTTGTCAATCTCTCCGTCGCCGCGAACCAGCTAACCGGACCTTTACCGCCGACATTGCACCTCCTGTCCGAACTCCGTTACCTTAACCTGTCTAACAACATCTTCAATGACACTTTCCCCTCCCAGCTCTCCTCTCTCAAGAACCTCGAGGTCCTAGATCTGTACAACAACAACATGACCGGCGACCTTACTCTTACTGTTACCGAGATGCCGAGTCTCCGTCATCTTCACCTCGGCGGAAATTACTTCGGCGGTAAGATCCCACCGGAGTACGGCCGCTGGGAGCATATCGAGTACCTTGCTGTCTCCGGCAATGAGCTCGTCGGAGTCATCCCACCGGAGCTAGGTAACCTCTCCACGCTCAGAGAGCTATACATTGGATATTACAACGCTTTTACGGGAGGCCTTCCAGCGGAGATTGGGAATCTATCCGAACTGGTTCGGTTCGATGCCGCCAACTGTGGACTTACCGGCGAGATTCCGCCTGAGATTGGAAGGCTCCAGAACCTCGACACCTTGTTCCTCCAGGTTAATGGACTCTCTGGCTCCCTTACGCCGGAGATTGGAAGCCTCAAGAGCCTGAAATCCATGGATCTGTCCAACAATGCGCTCAACGGCGAGATCCCGGTGGCTTTCGCCGAGCTGAAGAACTTGACTCTTCTGAACCTGTTCCGCAACAATCTCCATGGCTCTATACCCGAGTTCATCGGAGATTTGCCGTCGCTGGAGGTTCTGCAGCTGTGGGAGAACAATTTCACCGGAAGCGTCCCGGTTGCCTTGGGAAAGAACGGTCGCCTCAAGCTGCTAGATCTTTCATCCAACAAGCTCACTGGAAACCTCCCACCGGATCTTTGCTCCGGTGGAATGCTTGAGACGCTCATCACGCTTGATAACTTCCTCTTCGGTCCCATCCCGGAGTCGCTGGGAAGCTGTAAAACGCTTCACAGAGTGAGAATGGGAGAGAACTATCTCAACGGCTCCATTCCCAAGGGTTTGTTCAAGCTCCCAAACCTCATTCAGGTTGAGCTTCAGAACAATCTCCTTACCGGAGGATTCCCTGAGACGGAGGGCTCCGCTGCGGTCAACGTCGGCGAGATCAGCCTATCTAACAACCAGCTCTCCGGTGTGTTGCCGCCAAGTATCGGTAAATTCTCTTCTGTACAGAAGCTGCTCCTTGACGGGAACCGATTCTCCGGGAGCATTCCACCGGAGATCGGAAAGCTTCAGCAACTGTCCAAGATTGATTTCAGCAGCAACCAGATTTCAGGGGAGATCGCCCCGGAGATCAGCAAATGCAAGCTCCTGACGTTCGTCGATCTCAGCCGGAACCAGCTCTCCGGCAAGATTCCAACGGAGATTACTGGTATGAGAATCCTCAATTACTTGAACTTGTCAAGAAACCATCTGAGTGGTAGCATTCCAACTTCTATATCGAGTATGCAGAGCTTAACATCTGTTGATTTCTCTTACAACAATCTCTCTGGTTTAGTCCCTGCTACTGGCCAGTTTAGCTACTTCAATTACACTTCATTCGTCGGTAATCCCGATCTTTGCGGTCCGTATCTCGGTCCTTGCAAAGCAGGGCTTGTTGATGGAGGTCACTCTTCACATTTGAAGGGTCTCTCTCCATTACTGAAGCTTCTTCTGGTCATTGGTTTGCTTGTCTGTTCAATTGCATTTGCTATTGTTGCCATTATCAAGGCCAAATCCCTTAGAAAATCACACGAGGCTCGAGCTTGGAAGCTCACCGCCTTCCAGAGACTGGATTTCTCTGTGGATGATATATTAGATTGCTTGAAGGAGGACAATATAATTGGGAAAGGCGGTGCGGGTATCGTTTACAAGGCTGTATTGACCAATGGATTTCATATTGCTGTGAAGAGGTTGCCCGCGATGAGCAGGGGTTCATCCCATGATCATGGGTTCAATGCCGAGATCCAGACACTGGGGAGGATCCGGCACAGGCACATTGTTAGGTTATTGGGGTTCTGTTCTAACCATGAGACCAATTTGTTGGTGTACGAGTACATGCCCAACGGAAGCTTAGGCGAGGTTCTTCATGGCAAGAAAGGCGGCCATCTGCATTGGGACACTAGGTACAAGATTGCTATGGAGGCTGCCAAGGGCCTTTGCTATCTTCACCATGATTGCTCTCCACTGATTGTTCACAGGGATGTTAAGTCTAACAATATCCTCTTGGATTCCAACTTTGAGGCCCATGTTGCCGATTTCGGCCTAGCTAAATTCTTGCAGGATTCGGGCACTTCTGAATGCATGTCCGCCATCGCTGGATCATATGGATACATCGCTCCAGGTATATAGCTCTATATCAAAATTCTGAACTATGTTACATTGTGTGTATCTAATTCTTATGTAATGTTTACAAATTACAAATGCCTGAATGCCTGATTTAATGTTTTTGATTCATACTAGTCATATTGTTTTGTCATGATTGTTTGTACCTGTAGTTTTCAGAGGGATTGAAAATTGAACTACTGCATACCTCTCAAGTGACTGATCCGATCATGTGATAGGATAGGTGCTTGGTTTTGCAGGAAAAAATGTTTCTCTTGGCTCTACACTTTAGGTCCCTGTAATCTACTATAGACTTTGGATACCATGTGAAAAAGGCCTGTCATCTTTCTATGCATTCACCAAATGGAAGTTCATATCAGCTAGTCACCTTTTTCTGTGATGATTGATTGATAACAGTAATGTTTATGGACATTGATTAAGTACTTTGGTCAATGATAATATAGCACGTTATATGCTTTACAGTTGTTGATAATATCTCTTTTAAGTGTCTTAATTTGACTCATCGTTTACCTCGTTTGTCTTGTTATTCCA
The DNA here is from genome assembly GCA_963922045.1 of Persicaria maculosa. NCBI lineage: Eukaryota > Viridiplantae > Streptophyta > Magnoliopsida > Caryophyllales > Polygonaceae > Persicaria > Persicaria maculosa. The sequence goes on from OY998268.1 coordinate 55,872,464, forward strand.
TTTTCATTTCTACCAACCACTGGTAAACAGTGAACTAAATAATTTGTGCTCTTTTTTACAGAGTATGCATACACGCTGAAGGTAGATGAAAAGAGCGATGTGTACAGTTTCGGTGTGGTGCTGTTGGAGCTCATAACCGGTAGAAAACCCGTCGGAGAATTCGGGGATGGTGTCGATATAGTCCAATGGGTCAGGAAAATGACGGATTCGGACAAGGAAGGAGCCCTCAAGGTGCTGGATCCGAGGCTCCCCTCGGTCCCTCTCCACGAGGTAATGCACATGTTCTACGTAGCAATGCTCTGCGTCGAAGAGCAAGCGGTAGAGCGGCCCACAATGAGAGAAGTTGTTCAAATGCTGATGGAGCTCCCTAAACCACCCAATACCAAAGACGACGACTCGAACGCAATTGAGTCACCGCCTCCAGCTACCGCATCTACCGCTGAGACCGAGTCGCCTTCGGTTACACCTAAAGGCCCCAAAGATGCATCCCAAACACCACCAGACCTCCTCAGCATTTAACAACTTCCTCAATGCCTGTATGTATAAATAGGATTTAGCTACTTCCTTTTTCAGATGCAATGTGTTGGGTTTAACTTAAATTCCTCAGTGCCTTGTATTGTATGCTTGTCATCTTTTTTTCTTTTTTCTTTTTTTCTTTTTTCATCCAATTATTATGGTTTGGTGGGACCCAAGAAGGTCCTTGTTGCTGGCCTAGTGGCGTGGAGGTTGTCTGCTCTTTGAATTTCCTAACTTTGAAGGTGTTCATTTGTCTTTGAAGCTTTCACTTCACCTTGTCTTCCACACTGTCCTCTTATTGTACACAGTAGAGCTTGCCTTTCATTATTTGATGCAAGGGATCAGGGTGTTGTTTGTTAGCTGCCCTTATGTGCATTATGATTCGTCGGATTAGAATCGTCTGTCTCAAACGCTGTCTCGTTTTTTTCCTCGATGTGAAAATGAGGTAACATTTCTGCAATTTGGGACAAGATTTGGGGCATCCCCGTGTTAAAGTGATTTTTGAAGCTTTAGGAAAATGTGCAATTTGAATCTTAAACTAAGGGCCAGTGTTAGTAAATGGGAGTAGTTAATTACAGTGTTTTAGTGACTCGATGGAGGTTTGAATAGGTAGAGAGGGGTGTGTGACAGTTACCGAGACAGTAGTGGTGGTGGGTTTGGGAGGTTGGGTTGGCCACCACCACCACCTCTCTCACAAGTTCAATGAGATTTGAAAGCTGGTTTGTGCTTTCTGCCAATCTTGAAAACACCACTAATAAGTCATGATTTTTGCAAATTACAATGGAGTGCTTCAACCCCTCGATTCAAGCAAGGCACTTAACTCAAACAGCTCATCTCACTCAATTGGGTTCTTTTTAATTTTTGGGGATGGGTGTGTTGTGCTGTTAACTTGACCAAGTTCGCAGGACTTGATTCCTCCGCTATATACACCACAAACCCTGCACGTCAATTCCGACATGCAGGGTTAAAGTGTGTTAATTAATTATTTAAAAGTGCTAATTAGTGATGGTGACTTTTACGGTGTATTTAAAAACACCCATTAGAATATTAACTTCAAATTAAAATTTTTTAAATCGATCAACATTTTGGTTAAGCTGAATGAAGTGGTAGGTTACTTGAAATACCAACGCCAAGTCGCCAACGTTTTAAGGTTTGTTGTTTAGCCATTTGTTCATTATTATTATTCCATTATTTTTTTTTGAACCGCAAAAAATTCGGCATAGACTGGAGACACCAGGTAGCTAAGAGCATCCATACGGATGAATTTGAAGAGTTTGGAGTCGCCGGGGATGGATGAACTAAAAAAAAGCGATGTCGAAGTACGAAAGACGATCGGCAACTCGAATGGCATCCCTACGATTATTCCATCTATTTCGGCCTCTTGATACATTTTTTTTTTGATTAGGTAATAATTCGGGGGCAAAAGCTCACCCGAAAGCATCCTTACGGATGAGGTCGTAGAGACCTAGGTCATTTGGGATCTCAGGTCCCGTGGCCTCTTGATACATTAGTTTTGGTTTGAGGATCAAATTTTTTTTTTTTAAGGAAAAAATATTACTTTGTAATAAATAATGCACAAAGGGTTAAAATCTTCGGGCTAAATGAAGCAAACTGATTTGAAATGATCACCCTTATTTGATTCTATAGTATTCAAATCAAGATCAGACGGCATGTGGCTAGATCCTAGATGCTCGATATAATTTCTCAATCAAGAAGCTAAATGGATAAATTCTAGTAAAATTATTTTTCTAAAAAAATGCTAAATAATTTTTTTGGTGCTCAAAAAGCTAAATAATTAAAATAAGGAAAATATTTTTTAATTTGATATATTTATGACATACTCCGTATCACCTTAAAAAAATGGCAAGATCCCACTAATCTTTGATAATGCAGATGGTCTAATGGTTTGTTGAAGGCACTTAATCAAATTGTATCAAATAATTTTTTTATTATTAATCACAAGTTGATGTACTGATCGTGGGATTACATCGTAAACAATTAAGTTCAATAGAATTAGACTGATAGAAATAATCAATATCGAATGATTAAGAGGGTAAAAAATGTTGCAAGCTTTAAAACTGAGATGGGTTTCTTAGTTTCTTACCAATAGTATATAGTAAGAAATACATAGTATATATTTATAGGATAAGAATAAAGTAGGTATAGTCAAATTAATTGGTTGAACCTAATAACAAATTAGTGACAATGGATAGAGAATTATTGAATATGGAAAGTCACATTACATCTAGTGCTTGCCCATTTCATGGTTGGGTACTTTTGAGGCTGACCCTCAAATCAAAATCCACCATTTGTTTAATGCCCACCTTTTTTAACAATGTCACAAGCTACTTGTATAATTTGACATGGTGAGTTGGTAAGGTAACTTCAATTGTTAAGTTTTAACTTCAATTGTTAATCTTTTCGTTCGGTAAAACTTGTCATTTTAGCTTCTTTTATAAGTTTTAAGGCAATTAACAAATGTACTAATTTATCCTCAATTATTACCCTTCTTTTTTACTTTATCGAAAACAACAACTAACAAATCATCAATCATATTAAGATCATTTTTGTAAAGTGGAGGGTAAAATACCTACAATGACAAGTTTTTTTAACAAAAATAACACCCTAAAATGACAAGTTTTGCCGAACGGATGGAGTATATAAGTAGTGGCTTTAATCCGTTCCACTTAAAAAAAAATTAAAAATAGGTTAAAAAATAAGAAAAAATAATAAAAATTATGTATTTTTTTATTAGGATAAGAGTTTTATTAATGAAAATTATGAATATATAAAAAAAATTTAGTCTATGCAACCCATCAAATATTAATTTTTGCTTAATAGACTTGTGGTATTCAATAATGGAAATTACATGATCAAGCAAGCAACCAAGTGATGGATGCCATTTCTTTTTGGAACCAATTACTTATTACTAATAGTTTAGACAACTTTTTCAGTTTTTATGATACATTATACACCAAAATCAGGTGGAGTGTGCTTTGTGCATTACTATTATATTTTTGGTGGAATAGTGGAATGCATAAAGTGTGAAGGAGGATATCAATTAGGATTTTCCCTGTTAAAGCCTGCAATAGCGAAAACTGGGGCCAAAAGTTCTTTTTTGCGTTAAAAAAAGATTGTTTTCACTGACAAAAGAAAAAAAGAGTTGTTTCTTTTTTTGATAAAAACTATCTATATCCAGGGTATTTATGTATTTAACTTATGTTTTTAGAATGAGTTCAGTTTAATGGAGTTCAGTTGTTAGCCTAATGATATAAAAGATTAAATAAATACCTAAGGGGATTACCTATCAACCATTTGATTACTAGCATTTCAATTATTGTCACTTTTTTTCTCACCTTTAGGTATCTATAAGCCTTATACTGTCCATAATTACTCGGTATGTAAATATGCACATTTACACAAAATATATATTTTTGTCCATCACTTTTTTATCATGTTACTTCATTAGTTAAGATATGTATTTTCGTAAGCATCTTTTTAATAATCAAGTCATCTATATTTATTTTCACATTATAATTGTGATTAGTATTTATTAAATATGTATTCCGTAATATAAAATTTTATTACGCACATTTTGATGTAAAATAAAATAAAATTTTCACCTCAATTTGAAAAACAAATTTTCAATATTGTTCACAAAATTGGATGGTTATTTCTTACAAAATTTATATCACTAATCTAAATTAATTTGTCCGTTGGATTTAAACTTTAATATTTAAATGAATTTCTTAGCCATTAAATGTGATTTTTTAAAATGAAATTTATATTAAATCAAATTTATTTATATAAAAATTATAAAAAGTCATTTAGAGGTCATGCCTTGTCTATTCTCATTGGATAAAACTTTAACCCACCTTCTCAATAAATGGAAAAGTTTTTGCACATAAGACCATCCACAATGGTGGTGTGCAAATGTGTATTTTTTAGACACTTTTTAACTCAATTGGTTGTTTTGAGTGTGTGCAAATGCACACATTTGAGCACATTTGAGCATGTAATGTGCAAATTTGAGCACACCACCCCTCTATGTGCAAAAACTTTTACAAAAAGCAAGATAGTTTCATTGGTTGTTTTTTTTATAATTTTATTTTCCTTTTTGTTTTAAATGAATTGTATTTGAATGGTGTGTAAAAAATGCACATTTCACTAATGGGGCAAATTGTTAAAAAAGTTATGTGTATTTTTATATATCTTGTGCAAATGTGTACATTTTACCCAAAACTATTGTGGATGGTCTAAGACTCTAAGTGGAGTGAGTGCTCAAATATACACATTTTATGTTCAAATTACACATTTAAGCACCTCTAGAACAACCATTGTAGCTTGAAATTATGTAAAATATACATATTTACACAATTGCACATCACCATTGAAGTTAGTCCTATTAGCGTAATCGGTAAATATAACATGTAGTTATATTCGAATCCCCTTTCTCTATTGAAAAAAAAGTATCTCTTTACTATCTATTCCACCATGACGATTACTACATTATATACTCTTCATTGTGTTCCTTTGAAGGCTAAACTTGGGAATCTATTTACTTAGGTATAGCTAACTTATGGTCCTTATGGAAAGTGCATTTTCTATGTTTGCAGGTTCTATATGGTGCTCCTTCATCACTCACGATTGATTCATATTTTGCTTACCTATCGTCTGAAATAAGGATATTTTTAAATAAGAAACAAAACTAAATAGGTTTTGGGGGAAAAGTACATATTTTTAAGAATAGAATGGTTTATTGTAAAAAGAAAATTTCTAGGATAAAGACAATAATCTTGTGAGAAATCTGCTAAATTAGAGGTGATTTTTTTTCAAAAAAAAAATTGCCATTAGTCATTTGTCTGATTTTTAGTGACATTTAGTCCATGGAAAAGACTCAAAACTATGTACTAAAGTTGAGAAAGTATGTATTTACAGAGGGAAAAAAATCAAAAAAAAGGTGGTGTCCTTTCCATCTTTTGGTTAGCAAAATTGCAGCATAAAAGTCAAGAATCAGGGAGAGGTGGGGTCCTCTAATTTCAATTTGATTGCATTCCATTTACATTTGCCTGTCATTTCTCCACCTATTTGGCCCATACCAATATCCCATCCCTAAATCATTATCCATTCCATGTAAAAAAACCCATGCATTGCTTTGCTTTGCTGGTTTATTTTGTATTTGTAGGCCATGTTTGGCTTTTGTATTGTTTGCCAATACATATCAATATATCATATTGTCACAGATTATTTGTTTATTCTCCTTTTTTTTATTTACTTTTTAAATGAGTTCATATGCTTTTGTAACTTTATTTTGAGTCTACAAATCTTAGAAAAGGAACACACTGACATGGGTATCTTTTCCCCGCCTGATTTCAGGCACCAAATAATGCATATTTTCATTGCCTTTTAGTTGTTTCTTTCTTTGTAGAATACATCAGACAAAAAACTTCCGTCCTGTGCTCAAATCCATCTTTCAGCTTGTGCACAAAAAAAAGAAGCATTCGTCGATCATTTTGCGTGTTTTTTCTACACAACGCGATGGGTGAGCTCCAACGATCACGTTATAGTGCATTTAACATTTTCCCGCAGCACGCGGAAACGGTTTAGATTCACAATTCACAACACACACAGCCCTGAACTGTCCATCAAGTAGAAATAGCTCACAAAAACACAAGTACAACATGTTATTCTTCCCATTACTTGAACATTTTCCCTTTTATCTACCTTTTATTTTTCTGTCAAGAGGAATATTTTCTCAATTTATTTGACCTGTTTCATGAATAAGCACTGAACTGGCACCAACATATGTTTTAGTATTCGTATGCTTCTTTTTTTTTTTCACTTGCTTGTGAAAGAAACTCCCTTTTGAATGCTTCCGGCGAGCTCTTTCTCCGCCTTCTCTAAGCCAACCCTGGTGGTGGACATTGGAAATGTTATAGCTTTAAAACAGATAACTCAAATTGAGAACAAAGGAACATTAAGTCTTTGGCCGATACCTCTCGTACTCGTTCAGAGGGCCGAGTGGAAAAATCTCCTCGACACCATTGCGCCCAAGTCTTACCTTGGATGCGAAGAAAGGAAGTTTGGTTACCTGTTGTGAAGGGAAGTTATGCAAGCAGAATTAGCCACTAATTTCCAAACTCTTAAGTTTAGATAAAACAGGAAATAGACGAGTTTGCTGTTTTATGCTTGTAAGATGCGAAATAGTGAATAAAGATAACTAGCCTGAGAAGCCACGAAGGCACATTCAATAACGTCAGCTTCTCCTCTCAATCCACGAAGGCAAGCATCTGCAAATTTAACAGCAGCATATGCCTGCATATTCAACCAAGAACTTGTATTATTCCATGTGCGTATGAATGTAAAGGACTATGGCTGCCAAAGCATTTGCAGGATCTGTGCTCGTGAAGAACATGAGTGAATACAGAGCAACAAACCATTGATAGTGTTGCTGATCCAGCCCCGGCTTTGGCCTGCAAAATGAAAAAAAGTTCCAAACAATCAGAATCAGCAATTCTTCAGCTGGGAAAACATTAATGAACCTAAAAAGTATATGATAACCATCAATGCATAATCTCAGAGGGAGAAGCTGGTGATTGAGTGAGAACTCAGAAACTTCATAACAATAACTAAACAAGATAAACATAACGAGACTAGGCTGAGAACCCGTTCTAAGAGGTTAACAATAAAAAAAAAATTACACAAGTTCAGCTAGTACCGTCACCATCACGACGGAAAATCCACAAGTTCTAAACTAACTAAAGCATACCAAGAAGAGAAAAAAGGCAAAATGTAAGAGAAAGGAATCACATTCTTTTGATTTTAAAAGTGCTGCCTCCGGTTCCCTATATTTGCTGTATTAGAAATTTTCAAGGTTATTGATAAAGTTTAAAATGGAAAAGAGTGTTAAATTTAGCTGATAAAAAGTTGGAAACGAACAAGGTAAGTTCCTTGGAGAATAATAATGGAAACCAAAAAATATGCAAATTAATGCATCTAAAATGACAAGTGACAACTATTGTGAACCAAGACTGTAGACCTAGAATGTCAAATATTTTGAACAGGAGGTAGTATTATGAGTTGTGAATTTCAGGAAGTCTTGTCATTGAATAAGCAAATCTTGTGGGAAAGGATACCAGTTTGCTTCAAGCCATAAATATATCCATCAGAGCCCTAATAAATTTTCCTCATTAAGTGTCAAGACACATGATGATAATGATCAATTCATCAAAAGGATCTTTGTGCTATCAATAGAAGTTAACTAATTACAAGACAAGACAAATTAACCTTTCCGAGATCCTAAATCTGATTCCTGAAGGTAATCTTAAAATACACATCATTCTTGAGTGCTTAAGATTTATAATAAGACCACAAGGCCATCTTATCCGCACCTGCAAAGTTCATCTAAAGGGTCATCCACCCTAAGCAACACAGAGAAACTTATCAATTGACAAAAGGTAGACAATAACACAATTGAAGCTACCTCAACAACTTCTGTTCCACCATTTTGGATTCTGTTCGTCAAGTAATCTCTCTCTTCAGGGGTAAAACTGCATGGAGGATTGACCTGTAAAGCAAGAAGTTAAACAGGGAAGTACATTGGCAACTTCAATAAAGATGCTCATGCAGGGCATTGCTTTTCAAACCTGAGACAGAAGAGGTAAAATAGTAACCCCAGCATGACCTCCTACCACTGGGACATCGACGCTCCTCGGATCAAGGCCCAAAACTTCAGCCTGAGAAGACAGTCGGCCAAAAAGGGAATCAAAAGAAATAACTCAGGAGTACTAAGGGAGAAAAATTCTAAATCTAGGCTGTTGTTTTCTTAGTAGAGCAAGATTTTAACCATCAAAATAACACGCAGACTAAACAATACAGTATTGAAGATAATCTCCCTGATATGAATGATGTTACTAGATTGTAATATTCGTATTGAAGTGCCACTTCAGCTTAAAGATTAGGTACTATTTCAGTTTGTATGGCTTTAAAAACTTTGTTATAAATCCACATAATTAAGTAGCATTCCTTGGATAGAACCACAAATAGACCAAACTCCAATCAATCTCTGTGTCAAATCATTTATAGTCTACAAACTCCAGAATCAAGCTTAGATACGAATTTAGAGAACAAGAGTTGCACACTGACCTATAGATAAGCAACCCTTAGAGAACAAATAAATTTTATAGGTTAGACAAGGAAAACATCCAAATTGTGCAAGCAAAACAAGTGCAATTGTGCAAGAGTGCAATGCATACCACGAAAGTGTTAGCCCTGACGACATCAAGCATGGTAACACCCATGAGGCGCTTGGGATCATAGGTTCCAGCTTTCTTGAAGACCTCAGCAGCAATGGGAACCGTGGAATTGACAGGGTTACTGATCAAATTGACGATGGCTTGTGGGCAGGCCTTTGCAATTCCCTCACAGAGCGTCTTCACAATCCCGGCATTGATGTTGAACAAATCGTCCCTTGTCATCCCTGGCTTCCTAGGAACACCAGCTGGAATGATCACCAGATCCATCCCCGTCAGTGCTTCCTCCAGCTGCTGCTGCCCTAGAAATCCCCGTACCTAGATTTTCCAAATCCATCAAATCAATATCCAATTAAAGCAAACCCTAGGGCACATCCAACCAGAAACTCCACTAAAAATCTCAGAAATAGATCAAATTGAACACAATAAAGAAAGGCGATGAAGAGGAAAAGGTGATTACGACGGCGCCGGTGTCCATGTGGCTGACGTCAGCCGTGACTCCGGGAGTGTTAACAACGTCGTATAGGTGGAGAACAGAGACGAGAGGATTCATCTTCATGAGCAAAGACAGCGGCTGACCGATTCCACCCGCCGCTCCCAGAATTGCCACCCTGAACCCAGAGGATCCTCCCTTAGCCCGACAGTTGGCTGCGTTGAGATGGCGTGTGGCCTCCATCTGAGCGAAATCGCAATTTGAGAGTGAGAGATCTGAAGCTGAAAAACAATCGGAATTCACAGAAAGGGAGGGACATATGGGAGGAACCTGGAGATTGGGAGGATGGAGATGAGCAGAAATTCTGGCGATGCGTTGATTGGCATCGGATTGGAACTGCATCTTTGATTGATTGCACTGACGGGAGATCGAGCGCGGGGATAGAGATCGGGATACCTTCGCTCCAAGTTACAGAGAGTCGGTTGAGTTGGGAGTTGAAGTCGAGATCAGATCAGGCAGCAGCTGGTTGAGGAGCTTCTGCTTCGGGAAGTGTAATTTCGTCTTTCGTCCATTATCGGTTCTGACAAGTTGGACGACGTTGATTTTCTGTGGGGCAAATTACATGTTTCATCCCTAACTTTTGTATCATTTTTCACTTTGGTTCTAATCTTTCATTTGTTCTATTTAGGTCCCTAAACTTAAACTATGTGATTATATCCACCAAAAGTCTTTCTGATTATTGTTCCGTTAATATGATGTTAATGAGTTGATGTGGCAAAAACAATTCTTCCAACTGGGTATATATGGAGAGAGTGAGATCATCTATTACACTTCATATAACATTTGGTGTTACACAAAATTATTTTATATAAAAAAAATATCAATAAAAAAATTTCAAAAATTATTACAATTCATACACATTTGAAAAAAAAAGTTAAAATCATGAAAATATTTTGCTAAAAAAACAATATGACTAGAAATATATTTTTTCTAGGTGTGTAAGAATCATTAATTATAACATAATTAATTATTGGAACTGCATCGGATTGGAACTACATCTTTGATTCTTAGTGATTGCACTGAATATTTTAAAATTTGTCAAGATTTCAAACCTAGAAAAAATGATATTTTTTTCCATTTTATAGGAGGATTTCTCGGGAAACACCCTAGTAAAGTCGTAGCTATTGAAGTTAGCTTTCCAACGAGTGTTCAAATGCCTTGATCGGACAAACGCAACTCTTGTTTTGCCAAAAATACCGAGCATATGTCCATAGCTCCTTTTGTAAGGCACATAACTGTAATTTCAAGGCTATTTGGATATCCCGGGTGGGTGTTTTGTTGACGTATGGATTGAATAGCATCACACCTTGCGTAGTACAAAGTATTTTGGATTTTCATTTTTGGAGATTTGAGATTTTTTCGTGGGCTACCCCATTTGAAAAAAGTATAAAATTTGTCAAAATTTTAAACTTAGGAAAAATGATTTTATTTTTTGCCAATTTTAGAGGAGGATTTTTTTAGAAACACCCTTAGTAAAGTCATAGCTCTTGAAGTTAGCTTTCCAACGAGTGATCAAATGCATCCATCAGAAAAACACAACTCTCGTTTTGTCAAAAATACCGAACATATGTATGTAGCACCTATTATATTGTAAGGCATATAACTGTAATTTCGGGGCTATTTGGACATCTTGTGTGGGCGTTTTGTGGATGTATGACCTGAATAGCATCACACCTTGCGTAATGCAAAATATTTTGGATTTTCATTTTTTGAGATTTTGATATTTTTTCATGGACTAACCCCTTTGGAAAATTTATAAAATTTGTCAAAATTTCAAACTTAGGAAAAATGATTTTTTTTGCCATTATAGATGAGAATTTCTCTGAAACACCATCATTAAAGTCGTAGCTATTGAAATTAGCTTTCCAACAATTGTTTAAATGCCTCGATCGGACAAACGCAACTCTCATTTTGCCAAAAATACCGAGTATATGTTCGTAGCTTCTGTTGTAAGACACATAACTATCATTTCGGGGCTATTTGGACATCCCGAGTGGGAGTTTTGTGAACGTATGGCCTGAATAGTATCACACATCGCGTAGTGCAAAGTGTTTTGAATTTTTTCATTTTTTGAGATTTTGAGATTTTTCCGTAGACTACCGAATTACCGAAGGAATTCGGAAGAGTGGTGATTGAGTCCAATTATGTCGCAAGCAACTGATACAATAATAAGTGCAAGGGAAAATTAGCTATAAGGATTTTAGTGCAATCGAGACATTCTTTATGTTTACTTTTTAATTTAGAATTTGAGTTGCTGGATGATTTGTCTGACATTTTCAACTTAACGATTAGTGGTTTTTTCTATCAAAAGAAGAAGAAGAATCCCAAAGTGTAAACAAGAGATTTTTAACTTCATACACCCCCATTTTTAGTGAAGGTAACACGGTGAGTGGTGACCGATCTAACAAGAAAAAAAAAAAAAGAGTTTTTTTTACCAAGAAAAACAAAAAGAGTTGTTTTTTGGGCCGGCCGAACTGGGCTGGGCTTACAGATTGGGAGAGTCCAATCCACAAACTGAAGCTCCATCTTAGGTTTTCCGAGTCCGAACTTGTTCTCACCGCTTATATAAAAATCATCGGAGAGAGAAAGCGGAGCTACGCGAGCGAGCAAAAAGGAGAACCAAAAATGGCGATGACTCTGGCGAAACTCAGATCTGGCCTTCAAACTGCCCTCCGCGGTGCCGATCGCTCCAACATTATCAAGCGCAGCTTGTCTTCATCCGCCGGACACGACGACGAGCGTAATCTCTCTCTTTCCGCCCTTTGGATCTCTATTGCAGTTCTCTCTTTGTTATCGAATCTGTTTTGCTCTCGATCCCCGATTTTAGGTGTTCTGTAATCGTTGATGTTACAGCGATCTCATCCCGGACTTCGCTTTTCAGAGGATTTTTAGGGTTTTGTTATCGAATTTTATCTGAATTTGTTTAAGTTGATTTGGGAGAGGATTGACTTTTTTCGTCTGGTCGACCTTTCGCCTGCAGATGAGACTGCCAAATGGGAGAAGATAACTTACGCTGGGATTGTGAGCTGCACTTTGTTGGCATTCTACAACCTCTCCAAGGGCCATCCTCATTACGATGAGCCCCCTGTAAGCCCTAATTACTTGTTCAATTTAAAAAAAAAACTGTCTTTCATCGTTTCATCCCCATTGATTGCTAAGTATACATGTTGGTGAAATTATGAAACTTCTCATACAAATCATCTGATGATCTTGATCCTTGAAGCTTACATATTACTTGGATAATGATTTCTGCCATGATTACTGTCATGCTTATCATCCTATCTTTTTTATTTATAGAGATTGACGAGGAATCGGTGATTATTAGTGTTAAAATTTGGATTTGTGTGTTACCTTCCTTTTGATATAGATCTAGATTTTCTTTAGAGACATGTCTTCATTTTATGATGATGATGCAAATGCAGGCCTACCCATATTTACACATCCGGAACAAGGAATTCCCTTGGGGTATGTTTTCAGCTCTCTCACATTCTCTCCCTCATTTCAACCGCGAATGTTTTTTTAATGCATTCATATCTAAGGTAGTCGAATCTGTTGATTTTTCTGGTTTATAAGCAAGTGATACTCACAAAATTCGAAATTCTGATCACAAGGGGGAGTTGCAGGCTTGTGGCTGATCATAAGATTGTGATTGTCTTTTGAATTTTATTTTTGTGCAAAGAAGCAGTCATTCTTCATTGGACCATTTTTTGCATGCTTGCGTAGAATATAGGCTTCATCTGATGCTTAATAAAATTGATCACATTGATTGGATGACAATATTGGGGGAACTTGAAGAACAAAAAATGTTGTTGTTAGCTCTTTTGTTTAAAAACATTTTAGGGAATGTGAAATGAATAGATTTTGACTTCCTAATAACTGAATTAGTTAGATCATTTACGAGTAGTGTTCTAAAAATCATGCCTAGCCGCCCCCTATAGCTTTTAAGAACACTGTTTACAAGTTGAAATTTTTAGAGGCTAATTATCTCCTTTACCTTGCCTTGCTTAAACCAAACAGGAGCGTGATTTCATTTCTCCCATCTGTTGCCTTGTCTTTCTGTGATTTCTTTGCTTTCTTTTCCCTCCCTAGGAGCTTTCAAGACCTAATCATAAGTAGGTCTAATCAATTGTATTGTGAGATTGAGAATGTAAAACAACATTCCCTAGGCATGAAGGTATTGTTCAATGACATCCTCTTTCTACCACCTAGGCATGTACTTCTGTCTACTATTTGAGATGTATTATAGTGAATAATGTGGTGTATTGATGTTTACAAGTACCTGAAAACAAGGAATAATGTAAACATCGCCAAACAACGCCTTATTAAGTGAGCTAGCAACTGATGTGAAGCATGGGATTTTCAGGTCCAGATGGGCTTTTCGAGGTTAAGGAGCCCCACCACTGATCAAGTCTGTTTGCTGGATTCAATCTCCTATAATTTTTCTGCTGTATAAGTTGGCTTATGAGAATGGTTGCAGGCTTGCAGCTGAACACTCTTGTTCTTTGTGGATTTGGTAGTCATGTTTGTTTCCAATGAGAATTAAAGTGTCATTAATAAAACTTGGGTTTTAAACCATGCCTATCGTTTCTTTTTTTGTACGATTTCTGAGACTTGATACCACTAGACTTGGATTGCTGTCATGGAAGGGTAATTCAGAATTGCATTGAATCTGTCAAACAACTACTGCTACTTCACAATCTGCTATGATCTCTAATTTTCAATACGATTCATAATTTTATAATAGCACAGCAGATGAACTGCATTACATGGGAATGTCAAAAGATCCATGTAAGAATTCAACACATTATTCACTAAAAGAATTCAGCATGGAGATCATAGCAGTTAATCACCTATGGTATATAGTTTGATAGTTGATACGTGGGATAAATAAAAGGGTTTTATACATCTGCTTGTATACCATATAGAAACATCAAATTCACGTGGAAATAGATCTCGACAATTTTTTGCTGATTATCACGAAAAGATAAATAAAGAAAGATGAACGGTTTCCAGGACTCAAAGCTGCTTTCAACCATTCCATTGATGAAGATATTTCCTAAGCATCTGCATGACTGTCTGCATCTTTGCTGTTGCTGCTATCACCTTCTCGTTCCTCGGTGACAGAAGATTCAGACTGATCCTTGTGCTCACCCTGCGTTTCCTCACTCTTGGTTGATGATGTCTCCTCCTGTTGTTGCTCCCCGTTAGTCGATTCATTTGAAGAAACAACCTGATCTTTGTCCGAATTCGCATTCCCGTCTGCATTTGATGCAGTCTCTTCTTCCTTCGGCGTAGCGTTGTAAGCTGCTTCTCCATTTGTTTTGGACTCCTCGCTGGAATGATTTGCTGGCTTCTCAGTTTGAATTGATTCAGTCTTGTTTTCGCCACTCCCAGATGTATCCGAGAAGGAAGTATATCCTTCAGGGGTAGCAGATTCACGAGACTGAGAAGTATCAGCCGACTCTCCACTGGAATCTGACTGCTGGGTGTCGGGAACATTGGTCTCGGTGTTTTCTGCCTTCTTTTCTTCAGTAGAATCTGAGCCATTCCCGGATTCTTGCTGGGTGACATCCTCGATTTTCTCTTCGCTAACAGTGCTATTTGAGGAATTTTGAACCTCGGCGGATTCATCTTGCCCTGCATCTGAGCTTGATTTATCCTGACTGGTGTTATCCTCGTTCTTGTTAGAACTCTTCTCCTCCTCATCCTCGGTCTTTTCTGCCTCAGATGTCTGCTGATCCTCATTTGAATTTTCTGATTGCTTTCCCTCTGTTTCAGTTGTATTATACTGTTTCTCTTGGGTCTCTACATTGGAAGAAGCATTACCATCTTCCCCCTCTTTCTTCTCGGTTTGCTCAGCTTCACTTTCCTTGCTTTCTTCACTCTCTTTCTTCTCGGATTCCTCAGCTTGAACCTCCTTACTTTCTTCACTCTCTTTCTTCTCGGATTCCTCCGCTTGAACCTCCTTACTTTCTTCACTCTCTTTCTTTTCGGATTCCTCCTCTTGAACCTCCTTACTTTCTTCGCCCTCTTTCTTCTCGGATTCCTCCTCTTGAACCTCCTTACTTTCTTCGCCCTCTTTCTTCTCGGATTCCTCGCCTTCACTTCCCTTGCTTTCTTCACTGTCTTTCTTTTCCGATTCCTCAGATTGGACCTCCTTACTTTCATCACTCTCTTTCTTCTCGGATTCCTCGCCTTCACTTCCCTTGCTTTCTTCACTCTCTTTCTTCTCCGATTCCTCAGATTGGACCTCCTTACTTTCGTCACTCTCTTTCTTCTCGGACTCCTCATCTTGAACCTCCTTACTCTCATCACTCTCTTTCTTCTCGGACTCCTCATCTTGAACTTCCTTACTCTCATCACTCTCTTTCTTCTCAGATTCCTCCCCTTGATCCTCCTTACTGTCTACACTCTCTTTCTTCTCAGACTCCTCCTCCTTGTTCCCTTCGCCCTCTTTTTCATTTTCTTCACTCTCTTGTTTCTCCTCTATGTTGCTGTCTTCAGCATCCTCTTTGCTCGTCGTGTCTTTGGTTTCTTCATTTTCATCACCATTACTTTTCTCTTTCTCTTGCTCACCTTCTCCGTCTTTGCTGTCTTGTTCTTCCTTTTCAACTTCCTTCGTCTCAGTACTCTCCACCTCCTCTTCCTTACTTGCACCATCTTCAGTGCTCTCCTCATCTTTATCTTTGCCATCACTTTTTTCCTCGGTAACCTCCTCTTTCTCCTCATATTTGCCATCATTCTCCTCTTCCGTCTTCTCATTATCCGGTTCCCCCGATTCTTCCTTGTGTTCATCATCCTCAGTGTTGTCATTAACATTCGTTGCTCTATCCTCGCTATCTCCCCCAAGCTTTGTTCCTTCCTCGCTTTCTTCTTCCCTGGATGTTACCTCCTCAATAAGAGGCTTGATGTCCTTCCTCCCCAACTTTACATGGCCAGTTCCACTCCCAACCTTCTCAGTAACATCAGTGGCCCCGCCCTCATTTTGCGGTCCTTTGTTGTCGTGAGAGTGCTGGATTTGATAGACAAGCCAAATCCCAACACCAAGCAGGACAATCAACTGAAGAAAATGTTTCACCTTGAAGCCCTTAGACCTCAGGTTCCTCCTGGGCGATTGCTTAAACATGGCTGGGATCTATGCACTACAGCCTCTCTTCTACCCCTTCAAATCCGACCTTTGAATCCTATTTTCCAAAAAAAAATAAAAAAAATTGCACAACGTTTCATTAATTGCTACTCCGTATTTCATAGTGAGGATGAGGATTCAGACAAAAAAATGAAGATGTTACTTTGACCACTACTAATACCTATCCCAAATCAGCAATGAATTCAGTTAATGTCTCAACAAACACATATCTACCCCAACTTGAACAACTTCTATGCAGGTAGAAGCAGATCTGATCTCAATTAATCATTACTGATATCATTCAAGACTTAAAAAGTACAAAAACTGAATATAAAATCTATCAATGATCTCAGTCCCAAAAAAAATGCTTGAAACACATAATAAATAGAAATAAACGCCGAACAAATTCGAAATTGAACAATGTCAATGCGAGGGAGATCAGATCAGAAAGCAAACGGGAAACACTAAACTAGCATCAGCGCAGTGGAATAGCAGCAAAACCTAAGTTTTCTACTGCAATTACGAATCAAATCGCGAAGGAAAGAAGCAAAAAATGGCAAGCGAAATGGATCAAAAGACGGAAATGAGTATCGACCTGAGAGATTGAGAGGTTGGACTAGCTTGTAATACTTGTATACTCCGCTTGGCTCCCCAAACCGACAGATCTTTCAGAGCTCCATGAGTGGGGAATCGGCGAAGAAGAGAGGGAAATTGCAGAGAAATAGGGAGACGTCGGAAAGCCTCAAAGTGGGAAGGGAGCAGATCTATGCGTGGGTGTGGGTTGGGGGTGAATGCAAATCGATTTATTTATTATTTATAATAAAAAATTACAGTTTTTAATTTCTAGGCGGTTCAATTTATTATTTATTACTATTATTATTGTTATATTGCAAATTTACAATATAGTTCGATAAAATTCCACTCCGGGATAGGAATATTTTGACTTTTTTATATTAAAAATTCGGTAAATGTATTTATATCTCTATCTCTTCGGTTCAATTGCAATTCGTTTATGTGTCGTTTTTTATGCAATCTAATCTGATTTTTTGATACGTCAATTAATAATGATCCAATATATTTAAATAATGTTAGACAATTACCTCATCTGTTTTATCTACGTATAATCATATGTTTCAATCTCATATCTTAATTAAGTGGTTACAAATCTATCATTTTCTCGTGAGTTATTTTTATAAATATTGTACCTTAAATTATTTTATCTTTAGCCATTAACATTTATTATTTTAGTTCATAATATGTAATGATAAGATTTCATTATTAATTAATTATATATTGAACAATAAAATTTTATCATCAAAATCTTATATTAATTCTCAACTTCAGATCTTAAGTTGTTACAAAACCTATTATTTTTATGATTAATATCTGAAACTTTTTTAATAAACTATTTTAATCTTCACATAAAATTTAATAAAAATATAAATTTAATATAATAAAATATAATTTATTAATAAAACACGCAAAAGCGTGGGTAACAAATCCTAGTATTTTTTGGTAAAAACAAATACTAGTAGTATATAGAATAATAAAGTAAAAAGTTTGTTTTTAAAAAAAAAAACTTTTTTGATCGAATTTTTTTTTAAAAAGATCATACTAAGGATCGAATGTTTTTTTTTTTATCTTTGTGTGTATTTAAGATTGTTTTATATTTTCACACACAACAAATAAAATTGTTTTATATTTTCACATTAGATACATTTAAAGGTGGATAAAATGTTTAAAGGTTGAAAAAATAGAGAGTTTTTTTTTCTAAATTTTCAATATTATCTAAAACTAGTGTAATTCTCGAGTCATGGCACATTTGCATAAAAAAATTGTCTATTATAGTAGATACATTATAATTGAGAATTAACAAATGATAATAAATGTGGAAAAAAAAACTAATGAAGTTAACCACAATTATTTAGATTGAGGTAAATTTTAATTGAAATAAAATGAACGGAATCACTGCTTAATTATTGTACGTATTCTTCGACAGTGGTGCTGCAAAAGAAACCAAAATATAAGATAACAAAATATATGACATACAATACCAAAATATATAATATAAGATAAACTTTCCTTGGATACCTGCTTCGATTCGACATCCGTATAATAGTAACCAAATGAAATTAGATCAAATCAAAATAACACAAACATAATAGAATTAAATAAAAATAATTATAATTAGATCAATTAGTCGTAATGTGATTTGAGAGGAGAAGAAAGAATAATAAGTAAAAAAAATGAAAGGAAAAATAAGATTTAAAAAAAAATAAGTTCAATGGGTTGAAACTTGAAATGATAAAATTTAATATGGAAAGGACATATCAAGAGTTTATACATATAGATTAAATAATTTTTAAAATAGGAAAACCATCGGAGCCGAAGAAAAAATAATTTAAAATATATATTATATTTTAGAATTTTTTTTTAAAAAGCTAAATCTAACACAGTAAAATATTGTACAGTAAATTATTTCAACGCAAAGCGGACCTCCTATAAAGAAAATGATTAAAGCTACGAAGATAAAAAAAAAAATTCGTACGTGGGTCAAATCTCTCTCTCTCTCTGAGATTGGATCTCAGCCACTTGCAAATTGTGACTTTGCTTAATTCCTTTTTATTTGTCCTCTTAATTATTCCAAATTTCTCAACCCATTATTTATACAGTATTGAATTATACTCCGTATATTTTATGCACAACTCGACCGAGCCGAGATGCATCGATCGAGCACCCCACTTTGCGGGGTTTGGCTCGGTCAAAGTCAGACTCGGTTCGACTCGATTCGGTTATTTCATCATTTGACATAGATGCTTCTGTTAATATGTTATTAACTAACTGCTACTATATTTTTGGCGCAGATCAAAATAAAAGTGCTAATTAATTTTGGCTGAATACATAAATAAATGACCAAATCATTGGTTTTATAATATCAGAGTTCGATGTTTACTGTTGAATTTCCTTTCAATAAAACTATTACCGTATCAATACTTTGGAAAAATCAAGTGAGTAATATATGCATATATATATGTAATTAACAATAGAGCTACTCCTGTTATTACTAATTAATTTTAAAACTTCGATATTTACTACTCCCTCCATTCGGCAAAACTTGTCATTTTAGGGTGTTATTTTTGTTCAAAAAAACTTGTCATTGTAGGTATTTTGCCCTTCACTTTACAAAAATACCCTTGATATGATTGATGGTTTGTTAGTTGTAATTTTCGATAAAGTAAAAAAAATGATAATAATTGAGGGTAAATTAGTACATTTGTTAATTGCCTTAAAACTTGTGAAAGAAGCTAAAATGACAAGTTTTGCCGAACGGAGGGAGTATTGAATCTGCCTTCACATTTTTTCTATGCAAAAAGTTAAACATATAAAGTTACTACTTACTATTCCCAAATTTGACCCAAATAAAAGTATCGTATCTTTGGAAGTAGTTTAGCCATGATTTGGGGGCCCTTTTCTTGATTGCGTTACTAATAAGTTGTTTATACATGGATATTTCTTAACTGTATATTATTACGTACCGTATTATTTAACAATAAAGCTCTATTTGACCTTTTTTTTAAATGTTAATTTTTATTTTTGTTTTTACCATAGAAGAAAATTAAGATATTTGCTTCACCCGAAACTAGACCTGAGTATGGACCGGGCTGAACGGACTTGAGCTAGGCCTATGCGAAATATCTTGACCAATCATAGCGGACCGGGCTTGGGCCAAGTCTGGTTTCTGGGCCAACTACCTTGCCCAAGCCCACCCACGTGGGCGGGTCGGATAGCCTAGCGGGCCGCCCATTAAAATTTTGTGGAATACAATATGTGTTAAGTATCACAAAAGATTAAAATTTCATACAAACTAAAGGTGCACAAGTTACATAAGTTTGAAATCATGCACTATAATCTTTAACGTAGGTTCGTTTCAATTAAAAAAATCTTCAAAATAACTTAAGCGTAGGTTCGTTTCAATGTTTTGATTTAGTTTTATATATATGTTAAGGCTAATTGACATCTTGAACTATCATTACATTAGAACACATTTGTGCCTCTTTGCTTCCCTTCCAAGGAGCTCACGTGTGACCATGTTTATAGAGAAATTAACCATGGTTTGTATTGCTTTTCATCAAGTCTCGATGGTTTGTATTGCTTTTCATCTATGTTACACGGAAACAGAAACGGAAACCTGAAGGGAAACGGAAACGGAAACGGGAAACGACAATCCAAATTTTGTAGGAAACGGAAACGCCGAGGAAACGACAATATGAATTATATGTTCATTTAAAGGTCTAAATAAGAGCAATAAACATATCACTAAGTGATACACACTGAATGCATCATTAAAGCTACAAATTAAAATGTTCAATACTGTGGTAAATAGTGTCCTTGCTCCTTAACAGAAATCAATACAGACATGTCTAATATATTAAATGTCTTGCAAATCAACAAAATAAAGTAACTTAGTTTTAAAATAACAACATAATCAAGAAAAACACAAAATAATCAATCCAACATCAATCTTTTACTTAGCTAACTCATCCTTAAGTTTTGGCTTATCAAGAGAAAGTTCTACAAGTGAGGGTTTACCGAAGAAAGCTTAGAGGGAGAGAGCACTGAGCAAGTGAGAGGAGGGAAGACTGAAAATGGAGAAGTAGGCGGCAAGGATAGAAGGAAACGGGGGTTTCAGACGAAAAGAAGGGGAAGTATGATTTAGGGTTTGATTTTTTATTTATTTTTTAACTACAAAATTAGTGTAAACGTCATTTGGCAAGTCAGAAACGTTTCTGACCAAACGGAAACGGTCAAAGTTTTTGACTTTTTTGGTCAACGAAACGGTCAAAGTTTCTGAGCTCTCAGAAACATTTCTGAGGTGTTTCCCCGGAGTTTCAGAGTTTCTTGATATGCAGAAACGCGAAACCGCTATGAAATGGAGTTTCGGGGTATCATAGCTTTTCATCCAGCTCATCGCCCTCCTTTGAAAGACTGCTCTTGTGTGATAATCAAATCGATCTTTACTAAATAAAAAAAAAAACGATCATTTTAGTGTTTTTTAGTTTATTTTAAAAGCTATATATGTGTGGGCTAGACTTTCAACCTAGTACATTCTTAGGGATAAAAGTATTTTTTTTTTTTAGTTCCATGAAAATATACCAGATTTGATACTAGTTAAGTGTTTCATGGACAATCGATATTTTTTTTTAATTTATTGAGTACACAAATATTATCTCCCTCTACTTAAATTAGACTTTAATTCTTCTCACCAAAAAGAAAAAAAAGACTTTAATCCGTGACAATAAAGTTCTCTCTTTGGAACATAACTATTTAATTAAGACGAATTTCACCCTATAAAAATGGGGAAAAAGGCTAGATATTTGTTTCATTTTTGTATCTATTTGTCTTTTACTTAAGCTATTTTTTTTTAAATTTTTATAACCTATGATTTAAGTGCATATAAGAATCTAAATTTAGCAATAATACACATTTTATAAGATTCTACCCTACCATTATTGGCCAATATATATTTTTAAATAAAAAATACATAAGTATTACCATTTTTAACTTCTTATCTTATACCCTTAATTAGAATATCCTATAAGATATATAAAAAGACCATTTTTAATAGAGTAGAATTGTTTGACATCTTCTAGAATAAAAACACTAGATGATTGATTGCTTTTTAAAAAAAAAATTCCCGCTTAAGTTACTATTTTTTCTAGGGTTACATTTTTGTATGTTGAGTTTCGTATTATTATTATTTCTTATTTTGGGGGTGAAATATTTCTCATAAACTTCCAAAGTACCATAACCATATTAGTTGATAAACTGTTCTAAAAAATCCCATCAAAAGTTGTCTAGCTAGATTCCGATCAAATCCTTAACCTCACCTTATCGCCAGGGTCATTAAGGTCACCAAGACCACCAAGATCGGGTAAGCAATCCGTTTAAATCCATAACCATACCTTACCGCCGAGCACATGCCAACCATTTGTTAGAACATTGCTTATATCTTATAACTAAAGGGGCATCAGTGATAAATAGTGCAAATCTTCTCTCTCTTCCACTAATCATTTTCATCTCCTAAATCTCTTTTTAACTATCAATGTTCCTTTATCATGCCTTGTACAATTAGGGTTATAATTTAAGTTGAATGAGCCGAGTATTGGTTGTTTATATTCAATTCATTTAGAAACGAGTTGAGCTCGAGCAGAGCCTAAATTTATACCCAAGCTTACAAATGTGCTCATACTCGGCTCGTTTAGAAAATGAATGAGCTTGAGCTGAGCTTTTTTCGAGCATTAAGCATCTCTATTCGCTCCAAACATCTCCAAACATAGTAATTTAAAGGAAGTTTTTGAAATTTCACAAAATTCGAGCTTAAATTGAACGAGCCGAGTTTTGAACCGAGCTTAAAATGTGCTCATACTCAGCTTGCTTAGAAAATGAACGAGCTCGAGCCGAACTTTTATCAAGTTAGCTCGAGCCAAGCTTGAGCTATTCAACTCATATATCAGCCCTAGGTACAATTAAGGATATGACAATACATTGAGAAATTGTGATATATTGGTATAAGAGAGTTTAAGAGTATGGCTGTGGCAGTAAAGGAATAGAAAAGAGAGGGTCCATATGGGCTTGCTCTTAGCTGGATTGTTAGCCTGTTAGGCAAAGCACTTAAATGTAACTTTCCTACTTCAATACATTTCATGCCCCACACCACTCCCCACTTATATACAATGCACATATATACATGGCCCTCTCTTTATAAATATAGCCCTAAACTAGTCTCCTCCTTACACTTAAAACCCAACCCTCCACTCAAAAACCCTACTTTAAACCTCTCTCTATATATTAATGCCTTACATCTAACTTTGGCCAAAATTACAAGCCATGGCCAAGAAACTGTACTCTTGTTCCTCTTATCATCATGTTTCAAGTGTGGGTCTTGCCCTGCTTTGTCTTTGCATCATCCATTTGGTATGTGTTGGAGGGAGACCAGCCACCTTTCAACAAGACTTTAGAGTCACTTGGGCTGACTCCCATCTTAGGCTTGTTGAAGGTGGTCGCGCCATCCAACTCACTCTTGATCGAAATTCAGGTTGCTTTTTTATTTTATTCCATTTTTGGTCAGAAAAAGTTTGGCTGGGTTTGACTCTAGTTTCACGACCAAGGTCAAGCATTAACTTATATACGCGCCCCTTTGTTTTTCTTAATCTTTTTTAGGATGTGGGTTCGCGTCCAAATACAAGTATTTATATGGGCGTGTGAGCATGAAGATCAAGCTCGTCGCAGGTGATTCTGCTGGCACTGTCACTGCTTTTTATGTGAGTCCCGTCTTCATGTATGATTTGATATCGCTTTATTAACTAAAGGTTCGTTTGACGCGATATGGTGATGGGTTATAATGAATAATGTATGTTGATAAGGAGATTATTACTTGATGAGTCTTGCAGATGAATTCGGATACGGGCACAATACGAGACGAGCTCGACTTCGAGTTCCTAGGTAACAGGACGGGGCAGCCGTACACTGTCCAAACGAACATCTATGCCAACGGCAAAGGCGATAGGGAGCAGAGGATCAACCTCTGGTTCGACCCATCCGCTGATTACCACACCTACTCCATCTTATGGAACCATTTCCATGTTGTGTAGGTGTCACGTGCCAACCACGTGTTCTTTAGTTTATATATATATAATTCATTCTAGACATGGGCAAAACTAGATAAGGGTGAACATTGAGTCTAGCCTATGTAAATTAACATGATTTGCCCATGTCTAAGATCTTTGCCACATTTGAAGAAGTAAATGACAATCATGTTTTTGTTTTTGATTGTTTTTTTAGATTTTATGTGGATGATGTGCCAATTAGAGTGCACAAGAACAATGAAGCAAAAGGAATTCCATACCCAAAGGCACAACCAATGGGCATATTCTCGACATTGTGGGAGGCCGATAACTGGGCGACACGTGGCGGATTGGAGAAGATCAATTGGAGCAAAGCTCCATTTTTCGCCTACTACAAAGACTTCGACTTAGATGGGTGCCCTGTGCTAGAAGCTCCAGCTCCGGCTCCAGCTCCAACAACAACAACAACATGCGCGTCAAACCCTAAAAATTGGTGGGAGGGGCCGATGTACCAAGGACTCAATGCCACTGAAGGAAAATGGTACCGATGGGTTAAAATGAATCACATGATCTATGACTACTGCACCGATAAGCCTCGTTACCCTGTTCCTCCAGCAGAATGCGCCGTTGGGATATAACTCTTGCTCTAGATACATACATATACTTCAAAAATACATCGAGTTGTTTTATTTGTCGTTTCATAAGTATAATATGTTATACACAATGTCCTTGAAGGGGTGGGGTGTATATACAAAGTTATAAACTCGTGCATATGATGAGGATATGAATAAAGATACACAAGTGTGGTATCCGAATGAGTTCCAAAATAGTTTTGAAAAAACTCTATTAGTAAACCAGTGTTGTATTTTGTATCATATGTGAATGTGAGTAATGTTTGGTAAGGAAATTAATAAGTCAAATGTCATGTGTTCTTGTAATGTGCGATTCTCTGCCTAACCCTATCCAAAAGATTATATGGGAAGGGAAGAAATATATATGATAAAAGAAATTAATAAGTCAAATGTCATTTGTTTATAAGAATTTTATCAACATGCTTTCAACACAAATAGCCTTACATTGACTTATCATGTCAAATTATACATACATACAAAACTCACTAATTCGGGGATGATCCAACAATAAACCAACATTCACAACGAATTAGCGTAAACAAACCGAAAAAAAAAGTGTTTGCATAAAGGATTCAATTTTGCAATATAATCTTGAAGGATCTGTGCGTAACACTCGAGATTTGTAAAATATATAATCTCCAACGACCCGTGCGTTTCAATACTAGAAATCTAGTATTGTAAAAGAAACCACGCATCTTTAACTCTTAACTAGGGGTGTTATTCGAGCCGAACGAGCCAAGCTTGGCATGTTCAAGCTTGGTTCGTTTGTTAAACGAGCTCGAGCTGAGCCTAATTTTTAAACGAGCTTTTTATTTTGTTCAAGCTTGGCTTGTATAGGAAATGAACGAGCTCGAGCCGAGCTTTTTTCGAGCTCTAAGTAGTTTTGCTTGGTTATAACATGTTAACTTAAAGGAAATTTTAGAAATTCCATAAAATTCGAGCTATTCAAGCTTTATTCGAACAAGCCGAGCTTTCAACCGAGCTTAAAATTTTGTTCAAGCTCGGCTTGTTTAAATAAGTGAGCGAGCTCGAGTCGAGCTTTTCCGAACCGATCCCGAACTGTTCAGTTCTTATAACAACCCTACTCTTAACACCTAAAGTATGCAAATAAAAGAGGACAACTCTTGTGTAATTAAATCCCTAAAATGGGAATAAAAAATAGTATGGGAAATATTGAACCTATTGAAATGATATATTTATACTTAAAAAATGATACCTATACCTATAATAAATATAAATTATTTATTAAACCAGTCTTTCTAACTTATTTCAAAATTTATCTCTAAAATGAATCCAAATTTAGAAACTATCCCTAAATTGAACTAGATAAAACCCCTTTTTTTTTACAACAGGATAACCAGTTTGATGTGGGACAAGTACACGTGGCCTGGGCCCTCACACGTGAGGCTCATATGTAATTAGATGCAGCTTTCAGAACACACTAGTGTAGTGTTGATGTGCTGCTATTTACTCACAAGTCACAAGCCAAATGATGGAAAGCAACCAGCCAACCAGCTTGATGTAACTTATTCCAACTGTTCTTCCTCTACTCCTACAACTACTGCAGTTTTTCATACCACCGACGGTTTCATCACTCCATCGCCTTAACTATGTTCTTTCAAACCCTTGAATAGAAATGAAGACGGCGAAGAAAAATGTAAATGTACAGACTTAACTGAATAAATCTTACAAGGAGCGGATAATGTATAAGCCGATAAGCCAAACAGACCCTTGTCGTTGGCTGCTCCGTAGCCATTCATTCAGCTCTGCAGACAAGGAAATCATATCTTATCTGTGCAAAAATAGTTGGGACTGTATGCATTAATCAGTCAAGTTGGTGTTCATGATAATGTGTAATTATCAAACAGTTGATGCATGCTCCAACCTAATTTCAAGCAGATTGGGCAAAACAGCAGTTACAGTTACATTGCAAGTTGGTGCTTTTAAGAGAATTTTGTGTCGGCAGACTTGGAAGTTATTGATTTGTTAGCAGCTCACCTTTACAGGATAGGGCTTTTTTTTTTAACCTCTTGCAACAATGACGGTTTGAACTTTGAGGCTTGAATTCTTCGGCATTTTGAGTTACGTTTTGTCACTAAGTTTGACTGCAACTGGTTCAGAACAGTAGGGGCAATTTCCGAAGAGAACATCGTAGGACCTGCAAATGACGAGAGTGATTCACATCAAGCCGCTGAAGGTCAATTCAGAGCTTTATATTTTGGCATCATGGATAAAAAGTAAGGGACATGCATAAGTGGTGATAAAAGAAGAAAAATAATTGATGGGGTATTATGAAACTCTAAACAATAGGACAATGACACTTCTTTGTTTTCTAGGACAATGAAACTTCTTTGTTTTCAACTTGTTTTAGAAAAAATGGACCACTTATACTGTTTTCCAACACCATCTAATAAACATTGCACCGAAGCAAGTCTATTTGGCTACTAATTTACTACTACTACTAAGGTTGACAGTTCTTCCTGTTGGCCAGTGTCATAAAAGTTCATCACATATTTCATACTACCAGGAGTACCACAAGAAGATCAACAATATGTTGCAGGTACCCACTTAACATAGAAGGGGTGAAACCTTTCATCTGATCAGAAACAGGACTTAAAGCTAAAAAAGCGGAAAGTTCCAAATATGTACCGTCTAGTTGTCGTAATGGATTGCAACCAATCCCCAAGGCATATGCTGTGGAAAGCTCTGCTGCAGTTGGTATTCTCACACGTATAGTCAGTTCGGCTTCCACTCTTAACTCCAAATCCTTCATCTATAATAACCGAGAGAGAGAGAGAGAGAGAGAGAGAGAGAGAGAGAGAGATATGGAAAAAGAAAACATTACATGAGATTTATTTGGGAGGTACTTGAGATTCTACCTATAGGAAGACATTGAGCATAGCAGATTCCACATTCAGAAAGTTGGTCTCCTTGGGCATCTGGGGGTCCTGGAACTTGAATTTCCAGCATGCTTTTAAAATTTTCAGTCAGATTTTTCTCTCTTGACCTAAACATGAAGATGCACTTTCTGAATATTGCATATTCGTAAAGATGCATAAGCAATCCAACGTTTCCAACATAGATAAAATAATGGAGCTGCATTTTTCTAGAAAACATGGTTTAGATGTCTATAGAATTTTATTCAATGTTATATCATCACTTCTTACATGGATGGCTATATAAACCCAAGTACTTCGCAACTACACATGCAAAAGAAATGGTATGACTTGTGAGTAACAGAAAATACACTCTTGATATGTTAAGAAATGAACAGACTTCATGCAAAGCAAATTAGTTGAAACTACTATTTGATAAATGGTAGATCACACAAAATATGACTTTTGACCTACCTATTTGATGGGCACTTGGTTGAAATAAGGAAATTAAAAAGGAAAAGGGACTAGTGTATTTCTCAAGAATAGTATATCATGATTATAGGTGTAGACAGTGCTTCATTTTATCATATATTCTAATAGTTTGTTATTTCCTTCAACATGAATATTGAAATGCACGAATCACATTAACATAAAATACTAAATTCACAAATTCTACAAATTCATGGATCCTTTCCTACCAGTAAACAATTTCTAAACCAAAGCTGCAAACACTCAAGTAACACGGCCTATCAAACTTGTAAGGAACTGAGACACATCAGTACATGCAAAAAGAAAACTACAGATATTCTTAGTGGTTAATCAAATTTTGGTGTACATCCATTTTAAATATTAGTATTTTTTTTCCTGAATGATTTCCAGCAAACCAAGTAAAACTTAATAAACCAACCACCATTAAAAGAATTTGCAATCTGTTGAAAATGACATTGTATGGAGTGTATGCTATCCCTGAACAAAAGGTAAACTAGTTCCCAAGGGCCAAACCAAAATGTTCAAAATGGCATTGAATGCCACAATTGAGTAATTGACTACAAAATAGTACAGAATTCAGTATTGCACCAGATTCACCATAAACCAGTGAAAGAAACAATTTGACTTCCATGGAGTAGCATAACATATACCATTTTTTGCTGTTTCTCCTCCACCTTTTCATCAATGTGTTAACAAGTGAATCAGGACCCATAAAACGAAAACTGAAAAAGAAGAAGAAGAAGAAGAAGAAAAATCAGTCTCGGCATAGACGGTGTTTGCAACATTTAGGAATTTAAGTTAGACAATTCATTACTCTGGTGAAGATGTCGGATTAGTGGGATCTATATACAGCATCACAAAACAACCATTTCCTGAAAAATAGAACATAAACTTTAGTACTATTATATAGTGTAGAACACTACTCAGAAACTTCAAGAGCTA
This sequence comes from Persicaria maculosa, assembly GCA_963922045.1. Taxonomy (NCBI): domain Eukaryota; kingdom Viridiplantae; phylum Streptophyta; class Magnoliopsida; order Caryophyllales; family Polygonaceae; genus Persicaria; species Persicaria maculosa. The sequence goes on from OY998268.1 coordinate 55,901,415, forward strand.
CTTAATTGAACCTAAATTAATTTGACGATATGTTGTTGCATGAGACTGCGATTGGGGCCCGACAACCCAGAGGAATTTGTCAATAGTATCCAAAACATCCCATAATTCCTGGAGCTTCTCTAGATGCTAGTTACATAAAATCGGTCGTTTTTAGTAACAACAGAACACCCAAGGAAAAAAATGTTAGTAAATTACATGAAGAACTGCTTCCTTATTGAAGTGGAAATACCTTCTGAAATTGCTGTATAACATCTTTCAGTCTTGAACTTGTTGACCATTTCAAATCACATATGTAAGGAACATCCTGCAAAGAGAGCCTAAACAACAACCCAACTACGAAAAGAACAAATCAACCACAAAGCTAAAGGAGACTAACAGCTGCGATTGAAGGAGGGCACTCGGGATATGATTTATGCAGCTGGATTTCCAGTATATGCACTCTTTCATTCTTATCCCTAGAGTGGAAGAAACAGAAAACCTGAGTGAAACATTTTGTGGTGGCATCTTACCCTTTACAACAAAATAAGAAAATACTTCAAAAATATTTCATGCATTTGGTTTTGTCTTCATTGGGGAGCACAGCAAACATCCGTGAATATTTTATTGGAGCATATCAGGGTAATTCAAAGATTCCTAGAAGAAGTCAGGGTGGCGCATATCCTACGAATGAAACATCAAAGCTACAGAGATTTCCTGAACAGATTGTTGTTGTACTTTAGATAGCTATACAAGATGCACACGACAACCATCCCCATAAGGCTATGCAGAAACAACCAACCACAACCGTAAAATACTAGAGAACAATGTGGTGATTATTCTCTATGCTCTGGGAGTTTTAACAGTTCTATTACATGAAGGCAATGAGAACATTAAGGAAGCAGAGAAGGTTGCCTTGTGGCAGTATAACCCAACAAAAATGGGGTGGGGGTGGGGGGGTGGGGGTGGGGGGGGTGGGGGTGGGATTAATAATAGAATCATACAGGATGCGAAAGCTAAGGAATGATAAGCTGTCGTTTGACCTCACGAGATGCTCCCATCCAATCTCTTCAATCTGCAAAAACCAAATGAGCAATAGTGTATTGCTTAACACAGATACTAACAAAAGCATTTCACACAGAATTTCACATCTATCCTTCCCGTCTCTCTTCCTATGAGAAATCACATGATAGCTCAATAGCTAAGAGAAAGATGGGCTTCCATATCTTAAAATTATCATATACTTGCATGAAAAAATGCATCCAACAAAAGGACACACTGCAATAATCATCTAAAATTGGCAAATATAATCATACATTGAATTTTAGCAACAAAGGAGTAAGACATTTTTCTTCCTCTTCTGCCAACCAACACCTAACAGAATTGAGAATGCACATGATAGTTCAGCGAAAGATCTGACAGTGATCGATAATCAGATGATTAAACAAATCTGACAAATTGGCACAGCACAAAATTATCAAAAATTGCTGAGAAGACTTGATGCACGTACTTTCTACAATGAAGATAACACATTCATGATGCACATATCTGCTTTCATATTAGACAGACTACAAAAAATACTACAATCACAGATCATTACATCAATAATGATGAAAACCTAAGAAACAAGGGCATAAAAAAAAAATCGGCACCTCCGAGTACACCACTCTACAAAAGGATGAAACCCCAGCTAGCTCTCTACATCTAGACTGCGTGCTTTCCTGCAACAGATGCACACAGATGAGAACTCTAAAAAAGGCCCGTTTAGTACTATTCCTGTGGAATCGGGAACCGGAATCACGAACAAATTCAACACTATATGAAACCTCAAATAGAACAACACGATGCGAAATGGAGGTAACGTTCTGAGTAATTTGACAGGCTACATTCCAAAATTAATTTGTCTTCGAGACATCCACAAACGAATTAGGATTTCGAACAAACCTAATTTGTTTCCCTTGCGGAAATGCAAAGCGTAAGAACAATGGAGATTTGCGATGGTGAGAAGCTTATCCTAGAAATCTTACCACGCAGAAATCCATGGCCGAGATTTCAGAGGAGCGCTAACTCTTCGTCTCCTTCTTCCCGCCCGCGTTGGTCTCTTCTCGCTCGCGCGTTGCTCCTGTAATGGCGCTCTCGACTCCCAAAAATCCAAAACAGTGTAGCAACAGTTGATGCTTGTTTTGGGCCTCTCAAGGGCCCATAGTTAAAAGGCCGGCCCATTTTATACATTTTGAAATAAATTATTTTCCCATTTTTCATTTTAATGAAAAAAATGTTTGCTGTTCATCTTTCATAAAAATAAAAAAAAGGTTTTTTTTTTCTGGTTGTATTGTGGTAGTTAGCCTGTCAGCTGATTCGTTCGATCTCTCGATCTCCTAGATTTTTGTTATTGTCTGGAATTTTAAATTATTTCATTTAGAAAAAAATCTTTGAAAATCTTCAAATTAACAAATAAAGAGAGTTGGTAAGGGAAAATAAAAAAATCAATCCACACAAATATGCAATATTTAGTAACAAATCTTATAAGATTCATTTACGTACGTTTATAAATTCTAGCCATATGCACTAGCATCACCTATTGCCCTAACTTTACTCGATGTATTTTCCAATTTTGATATTTTCTCTGTTCAACAAAACATGTTATTTACTATTTAAAAACATTTTTATAAGATAATAAAAATTATATAAAATATCCAATTTTTTTCATTTTCTAAAAACATTTTTTTACTCAATAAATACAATATTATTTCAAAAAATATAAAAACTTTAATATTTTATATGGTATTTTATTATTCTAAAAAAACATGCATGAAGTGTAAATTATAAGTTTTGTCAAACAGATAAAGTACTATTTGTACTTTATATTTATTTTTTATAATGATTTTACAGTTATCGATCTTTCAACCTCTTTCAACTGATCAAATCTGTTCGATACGTCGGATTCCTTTCTTTTTAAAAATAAAAATAAAAATGATGTTGCTGTACCGCCATTAGCGAGCAAACCGACAGCAATTTGGGCAGATTGAAGGAGAATGTTTTATTTCTTTCACCTTAATCTTAATCAATGGAAAAAGGTAATTACTATTAATAATATTAATATTAAAAATAGGAATTAATGGATTAGTCATCCTTTTTGTCTTTCTTTTCAATATCAGCCACCACCAAATCGGATCATTAATCACCGTCGTAATTTGTCTTACTGTGTAAAGCAATTCTGAATTTAAAATAATGGGGTTAGGAATATGATTATATTTTGTGATTGATGATTGGATTGACGGAGCCTCCATCATCACCTTGTTTCCTTTTCTACTCCAATTTAGAGACAAATAATTAGCTATTTATTCTGTTCACTTTTAAATTAGTATCTTCTTATTATTTATTTATGTCTTTTTAAAATGATAAAAATTATATAAAATATTTTTTAATAATTAATATTTATTACTAAAAATATTTTTTATTAAAAAATATGAAACTATTAATAAATTTAATTAAAAATTTAATATTATATATAATTTTTATCATTATAAAATATTTTAAAAATTTATGTAAATAATAAATAAATGAGAAATAAAAGTGAACCAAGTATTAATTTTAAGTTTAAAACAAGTCAAACTAATGTAGCCATAGGATTATAAGAATTCTAGATTCTAGATTTCTATGGACTAGGAGTATCTAGATTTCTATTTGAACTATCAAACGGATCGTGTCGGGTCCGGTTCCATAATTTTGGATCGGGTTATTTTTTAGTTAAAAGTCTAAATCATTATTGACTTTATTTTCTTCGTGGATTGTTTTTGGGTCGACACTAATGGTAGTTAAATCATATAATTACTATTTTTTTTTTGCATTTAATAAGTTTATAGTATAGAAACTTCGCAATAATACTATGTCAAAGTCCATCATGATTACATATTTACTATTCTTTCCGTCTCAAAATATTATTTTTTAAATATTTTTTTTAATATATTCATAGTTATTAGAATTAGTATAAAATTATTTTAGAAAATTAATTTAAAAAATATATTAAAAAGTCAATTGGCAAAGATAGTATAATAGTCGACTTTATGGGAAATGAGCTCATTTTTTTTAATTCGGGTGGAATAGTTCTACCAGATAACATCCTTACGGACGAGGTCTTGAAGACTTATATCAGAGTAAATGTCGAACCCCCTTGTAGAACCGCAAAGGTGTGCAACCTTATCAGTTACTTTGTTACCATTTTGGGGCACGTGAAAGAATGACTCTAACACTCGACCACGGTATTTTGACATCGGACATCACCAGTTCAATTTTCTATGGGCATGTAGAATTTATTTTTAAATGATTTATAATTATAAGAGGGTCCTTTCAATTTACGGAGTATAACTTGTTTATACCCAACGCAAGAATTTAGAGTAATTCATGTCTTAATGTCAAAGACTAAGCTTTCAAGAGGGTATGGTTGTCAATTATGTCGTAGTTAATGTGGATCATTAAGATAGGAAATGAACTAGTGAATCTAAAACAATGAGTTAAACATACAACTAAGTTTGGTTTTTAATTTTAATTTGTTTACAAGGAAAGGAGTTAAGTAGGAACGAGTCTTTTTTTTTAATCAATTCAGAGCGTATTGATAAATGTGGTGGAGGAAACCCGTGTGATTAAAGTTTGAATTGTTTTGACCGTTGTTTAGAAACCTCATCCTTATGGATGGAAATGACCAAGTCTCTTGACCCTCAAAATACCTAATTTACCCTCTCTTCACTCTCCTAGGGCAAAACATGTTTGTGTGTAGTTTCCAAAGATTGATTCTTCTTTTCATTTTTGATAAGTAACGAGGGTATGTGACGCAGTCGGTAAGAGTCATATATTAGGTAAATAGATTTGTGCGGATTGTTTAGATATAATTGTAAGAAACAAAAATGAACCTTGATTTTTCACTTAAAAAGTAGCAGAGGCAGAAATCGAAGCCATCGAACTCTAAACCTCTCATTAAATCAACTCACTCTTTTCCAAACCTCTCATTAAATCAACTCACTCTTTTCCATTGATTCTTTGTAATGAGGGCGTTGTGGAGGGTGACCAATCACCAATGTAGTGAGGGTGTGGTGGGAAATGATATCATGAATGAAGTAAAGCAGTGTATAGAGTCATAAAGGATAGAGTAAGTTTCTAGGAAGCTTCCTCGCATCTTATCATTTGAATCTCATTCTCATAAGGTATGTGTCGTTGTGTGTTTACCGCACCATATCATAACATTTTTGATCAACATGATTCGTGAAAAGCATCCCCATTTGGTTGTTTGTGCACGAATATGCCAAATCGTCATCCTAATTGGAGGTTCGGCATGCTAATAATTTTACAGGATAAGTCAGCGAAATTGAAAAGTACTTCATTTTTTTTAATGATTTTTTTACCTCCCCAAGCCGTGCTTGCATTTTTCATTGTACACAGCTTTTCCTATGTACACATCTAAAACTCCGTTACTTTCCTAGACGTTTTGTTTTTGTAGGTTGGTCCGGCCTATTGTGCACTACGACCTGCTGATACTCCCGCGCAGTAGGAGCGGACTGAGTCGGTACTCGTCTCATTTAAAAATAAATGGATAGAATATCTTTATAATTTTTATGTAATTTTTTAAAAAATTTACTGGATAGGCTTGAGCATCTTTAAGCTTAGTCAAACAAAAATGATCAAAGGCTAAAATCTTATTTTCATTCGTTTTTTTATTGGGTCAGGGTGGGATTGGTCAAATAAACTCCGCCATTTGGGTTTGACTAGAGGTTGTTAAGGTTCAGTTCCAAACCGGGAAACGACGTTTGAAATCGGATTCGTGGTTCCCTTACGATCCCATTGAAGGTTATGAGTATATATGTTTTTTTTCATTGATAGGTTCAATTTTACATACTATAAGCTTTAATCTGACACTCAAGTAAAAAGTTAGGTATATTTGAAAATTAAACACACACAAATCACTTCAAATATAACTTTATCCTATTTTGTATAAATAAAACCAAGAACTTCAAACCAACAAACAAAAACAACAATAGTCCTCCTCTACACTTATAACACTCCTCCCCACTGTCTTGTTTTCTAACCATATTCTCAGTGAGATCCAATAAACCGAGCAAGATCCTCTGTTATCACCTCACTCAAACTTTTCTTAAATCGTTCACCACTACACCGTATACTAATTTAGCCGCCTCAATTTTATTATGTTCGTGGCCTGAGTGTCAATATGGCGTAGTGTAGCATCACCTTTGATTCATTACCGTGTATTCAACCTCGGGTAGCCCTTAGTGTGAGTCAGTCATGGATGGAGCTACGTACAAGACCACCTATTTCCTTTCTTCATTTTCGCACTCACCGATAATTACTAATCAATGCATGTGTTTTCGAATTGAATAGTAGAAATAAATATTTTTCTCTTCAATTTAATAATATTAAAATAATTGGCAATTCACTACTCCTTAACGTAGCTTGACGGTTTGCAACAACCCAAAAAAAGGAGTAGTTGACGGTTGGGATTATATTCACACAGTCCGCAGTTGAAATTACCATAAATATGAGGAAATCTCTTTCATTTCATTTTTTTCCCTTATTTGAAAGTCAAAGTAATTAATTAAATTAGACAAAATATATATACATTATATAGATGCAATCAGGACGTAGTGATAATAGTTTCCATTAAGGCAGCTTTGCGTGTATAAGGGAACAAACTTGTCAATGGGTGAAGTCAATTTTATTATCAATTACTACTGAAAATACTTTGAAAATTAAGGTTCAAAGTCATATAAACATGGTCTCATTTCTTTTACCCTCAACCAGGGGTTGGACTAAAATTAACTTAAAAATCCATATTCAAGATTCTATATGTATATTGTTAATTAATCCACCCCAATCATATTATATTATGACTAGTTATAACATAGATTTGACTTGTTATAATCAAGTGTCTTCACACCCCCTCCATTTCAATTAATCATTTCCTTAATTCATTTTGAGAGTTTCATATATATTAATTAATCAAGTATAAACAATGTTCTAAAAAACTCTAGACTTGTTCTAGCTAGCAACTAAGGGGGTTATTCGAGCCGAGTTTGGCATTTTCAAGTTGGTTCATTTGTTAAACGAGTTTGAGTCGAGCCAGACCCAATTTTTAAGCGAGCTTTCTTTTTTGTTCAAGTTTGACTTGTTTTAGTAAATGAACGAGCTCGAGCCGAGTTTTTTTTTCGAGCTTTAAGGAGTTTTACTTGGTCGTAACATATTAACTTAAGGAAAATTTTAGAAATCCCATAAAATTCGAGCTATTTGAGTTTAAATCGAACAAGTCGAGCTTTCAACCGAGCTTCAAACCATGTTCAGGCTCGGCTTGTTTAGGTAAGTAAACGAACTCGAGTCTTTTTTTCGAGCCGAACTAGAACTGTTCAGCTCATATAAAAGCCCTACTAGAAACTACGTGGGATCTAGCAGCTAGAAAGGGAACGCGAGACCCACCTGAGCTGCCTAACACCTAAAGCGAGGATCGATTAAATAATTTCGAGTACTTAAAATGTTATACATTTGCTTGGACTTTATAATTATAATAACAAAAATGATGATTTGGATAACAAAGATGACCCCAACTATTAAATAATTAAAGATGTTTTTTTTTTTTCAAAATTAAATAATTAAAGATGTTGTCCAACACCAAGTGTCCACACGGTCCATTGTATAATTTTACAAATTCAATGGACCAAACTTGGTACCTTATCAATTATTATCCTTTATATATATATATATATCAATTTTCTGATACGAAGAATGGGTATTAATTTCAACAGCATTATATTATATTAATAAAACATAAATCAAATTCTCATGAAAACTACTAAAATAGTACTTCATTTAATAACATTTTGTATACGTACATATACATTCACATGGTATAACCCCCACCGTCACTACATAGTACATATAAGAGTTTATTATTTCTTTGTTTCTTTTTCCATCCTTACAAAATAAAGGAAAAACTTGTTACCTTAGTAAATGAACCAACTAAAAAAAAAGGAATTACTACGTAGCTAAATACATTGAAATTCACATTGAACATCTAGAAATTAATTAAATCTACCCATAAATATGGACCAAAACATACAAAAGCCACAACAAGTCAAAATAAACATGCATATGGGTCGTCCTCGATCATTATCAGTTAATTAAATTAAAATACAAAAATCCTCTCGACTTCTAAAAGACTTAACGCCGACGTAGCTCACCACCTACGGCAGTGGTGGTGGAGGTGGCGCCAGAAGTTCTCTCACATGATGGACATATGGTGAGGGTGGCGGCCGGAAGGTGCATGTAGAACTGCTGCTGAGCCGCCGCCCCCACCTTAATAGCTCTGAGTTCTTGAACCTCCTTCTGGAGTCGTCGATTCTCATTCGTTAGAGACTCGCACCACTTCTTTAGGAACTCGCAATCCACCTCCGTTTGCTTGAATTTTGTCCTGTATATTCAATAAGTCGAAACCCGATTAAAATCCAAAATAAAAAATAAAAAAAGAATCATCACTGATTTCGAAAATAAATAATTAATCATTTAATGATTTAAATACCTTGCTCGTCGGTTTTGGAACCAAACCTCGACTTGTCTTGGCCGAAGATTCAACTGATTAGCCAATGCTAATTTTTGCTTCTGAAATAAATAAATAAAATATATTAAAATTAAAATTCACCTTTTAATATATGTAAAAATTAAAAAAAAAAAAAAAAGTACCGGATTAAGAGTATTATGGAGCTTGAAGCTGTCTTCCAAGAGGGCAGATTGATCTTTAGTAAGCCTAAGCTTCTTCCTGGGGTTACCGCGAGCGCCGCCGCCGATCTCGTCGTCGTCGTCGTCGCTTGCGGCGGCGGCGGACTTCGACGAGTGGTTTCGGTCCACCTCTTCACTGGCGGTGCCGGAGGCAGCGGGGACGGGAGGGTCCCTCTCGCGGCGTTTGGAGCCGTTGGAGAGGGAGGAGACGCCGCTGTTGGGGGACGCGGCGTGGTGGTTTCGATGAGGAGGAGGTGTAGTGGTGGTAGCGTCGGCGGCGGAGAGGCTGAGCGTGAGGGAGAGGTTGAAATCGGAATCGGGCGGGGGAGGGCGGAGATTCCGGGCGGCGGTTGGTGGGAAGCCGAGATTGAGGGAGAGGGCGGGATCGAAATTGGGAGAAGTCATCGTATCGTATGATATGATCGATGATGTTGTGAGGGAGAGAGAGAGAGGGATGTGATGAAATGGAGATTTTATTTATGGAGAAAGCAAGGTGGGGTGATTTGGTAATTATATTACTTTCTATTTATTTATTCAAAACATTTTATTTGGGTTTTTGGATTTTATAGGAAAAGTAAAACTTAATTTTCAGGAGAAAAAGAGAATCCGGACCTGTGGAAATAGGAAAACTATGCCTTTCAACCAAAAAGGGAAAAGTAAATTAACAAAACCAGGAAACTTCTCCTCTCTCTCCTATTTTTTTATTTTTTAATTGAACAAATTGGTATAAGAAAGTATATTGGAAAGACCAAAATAAATGAGAAATATATAAAATATTGGCTATGGAAGGTAAAATGTTGTGTTTTTAAATATAAGATATTTTACAATTTTTTTTAAAAGTATATTGTATTAATTATCTAAAATTATATTCTTCCATTAAAATGTTTGTCAAATTTATTAGTTATAAGTTATCATGAATAAAAAGGGGAAATAACAAGAACATAATTTTTGAAAAATATCTAACGGGTTGATTGTGTTAACCAAATGTTAATTAATTCTTTTTAGCAACCAAATTAATGTTAATTAGTATTGAATCTACTAACATTAATTATTCATGAAATTGAATATAATTATAATTTTTAATACAATATTTTTTTTTGGTCGAAAATTTTTTTTGTTGTAAATTTTGGTCGGAAATTAATACAATATAATTGTTCATATATGATATATACAACCATATATATCGGTTGTGTTTATATATGTGGCATTTGCATAAAGCGAGATAGGTACCTAGACACTAGCTAGGTAGCTAGGGTTTGGCACCACGGCAAACAATTATTTATACCAATACTTTATATTATAAGTGGGCGAGGGAGCTAGTTTCTAAGTTCCAATTATGAGTTTGTGTTCATCATGAGTGATCCATCATGCATCCGATCCAAGCTACTAATTAATAATACTATATATGCTTTTGCCCAATTGCATTACTTTTTATTTGTCTCAAATTTAAAATATTACATAAATAGTTATTTGCTAAAACCACATATAAATGGATACTTATGATAGAGAAAAAACTAACTACTCCGTAAAAAGGTGACAGAGAAATGAAGAATTGGGTTCGTATGGGGCGGAGTTAAAAAGTGACTAAAATTTTAAAACAGTTAGAAATTGAAAAATTGTGTAAAATAAATGTTGAAAGATTATGAAATAATATAAATACCGTATGGGATGAAAAGAGTTTATTTGTGAAAAATGGAGTTTATTTGGTTGTTATTAGGGGTATTATGGTAATTTCAAACCAAATAAATAAAATAAACACCAAAAAAGCTTGTTTATTTAGCTTTTTTTTTAACTCTTTTTTTTTAACTATAAACTAGGTAAAAGAAGCACTCATACCCAACTTAAATATAAACTACCTAATTCTACTACTATTTTAGCTGTTTAAATGTGAAGTCATACACACCCAGATCGGGAGTGTTTTTTTTTTAATTCAAGGGTGGGGAGGGTGAAAAAATTTTTTTTCTCAAAAAGTATGCATTGGTGTTAGACCTAAGCATGGTCCGAGCGGGCTTGGGCTGGGCCAGAGCCAAATTTTCAGCCCATTACACCGGGCCGTGCTTGGGCCAGACCCGGTTTTTGGGCCTAGTGCCTTGCCCAAGTCCGCCCTCATTGCCGGGCCGCCTAGCGGGCCTAGCGTAACAAATTCATTTTTTATCCGAAATCGAACTAATTTTTTATGTAAAAAAGAGGCAAATCACAAATTATACCGATACTTTCAAGTGTGAGGCAAATCTGGACACAATAATATATACCTAATAGAAATTTATACATACAAATATGCAAAACACTGTAAACGTTTATATATGTGTATATATACACACTGTAAGTATATATATATATATATATATATATATATATATATATATATATATTGTAAATGTAAATGTATATATGGGACATATATATACACACTGCAAGTGTATAGTGTATATATGTTGTAAATGTGTATGTGTCCCATATACATTGTAAATATATACATTTCAAATGTGTGCGAGGGACTGGACGGGATTTGCGGGATAAGGAATCCTCGTCCTGCGTCCCGTCCCGCATAATTTTTACGGGACGAGCCTGAATTTGTGCCCACTCTTAGAAATTGTGTATATATTTTTATTATGTTATATATAATACTATACATAACTTATATAATTATATATATATATATATATAAAACCGGGTCGGGCCTATCGGCATGCTTGGGCTTTACCCTCTGCCCAAGCCCGGCCCTCTGGGCCTACCGGGGCGGGCTCGTCGGCCCGCTTGGGCCAGCTACTCTGTTCAAGCCCGCATATTTTTCCGGACGGGTTGGCCCATGTTTGCTCAAGTCTAATTGGTGTGTGTTTTCCTGTGAATTCAGGGTGAGATCGAGGAATGGGGATTATTGAGGTGGAAATGTTGGAGATTATGAGATTTTTTTCATTCAACAAATTGGAGGCAGAGGGAATCGACGGACTTAGGGATTCAACTATTTTTATAGAGATCGGATATGTTGTCCCCATTCCCTCCAAATCTCCTTGTACCCTCTCACAAGCCATTCCACCCTTTACCATTTTTTATTTTTTTTAAAAAATTTTAATTATTATTTTTTATTTTGGGGATGAGAAGGGAAATGAGGGGGCCTGTCCCTTTGATCCCAATCGATTTTTGTACCCCTTTGCCCTAGGCGTCAACTGATGCTACTTTCTATTATCTCCTTCTAAAATTCGTGAAGGCTTTTTTTTACTCCTTTTTCTTTGTTTGCTTGCATCATAATGGTTAGTCCAATTGTCGGTTTTTTTAACCTCTCAATTTATCTGATAGGGGTAATGTCAGATATTTCAAATTCTTACCTTGATAAAAAAAAAATCTCCTCCATCATAAAAAATATTTTTTTATGCTCAAAGAATAACTTTTTTTTTTACTTGTGTAGAACAATGAAATTGGTATAAAACAAGGCAAATATTATTAAAATAACACCGTTGAAAATAAATAAATAAACAAATAATTTTAAACTTTAAGAGGGGTAACTTTTTGTCCCACATCTATCTACCCAACTTTTGAGTAGGATTTTCGTGGCCTTCCTTTTCCACTACATAACACTTATTAGCAGCCTCCCACACGCCCCCTACCCTTTTCAATTATTGTTATTTTTCTCCTTTTTTTCTTCTCTCAAATCAAAAGTGTTGTTTTAATCTTGATTAGTATCTTATAGTATAAGTTATCATCTTCTATATTATGTCTTCTTTTAACATCATTTAATAAATATTATTAATTATCAATCCCTTTGAAGTAAATTAACAATTCATAATGTAGATTAAGCTAGCTTGTAAATTTGGTGAAAAAGTTTTTCCTTAAATAAAGAGAGTAAATTTGGTTAATTAATTTTGATTCACGTTGTATTAATTACTTGTAAATTTTTTTATTTATATTGCTAAATATTCGGTAGTGAGTCCAACGTCCTTGATTCACGTACTCTACTCCTTATACTCCTTATAAAGCAATCTCAACCTTCGAGACCTCATATGTTCATATATTCTTAATAGGCGAATTAGTAAAATGGGACACACCTCTCAAAATCCTCTCCTTAAAAAGAAGTATATTTTGATAATTAAGGTATTGATTAAAAAGAAGAAGCTAATTCATTGTGACAAATACACTTTAATAAAGTGGCGGGAGTTTAGCCAATGGAGGGGTATGAATGTGTGATAATGTGAACATTATCATCCCATTTTACCCCATTTGTTAATTGGAAGCAAACGAATCAGAATATGCTTTATTTTCCAAAATATATTGTTTAATTATACATTCAATTTTTTTTATTATAATATAAGAATTCGAAATATCAGATACATCAATATCTTGCACTCGAAATTTATATCATGTAAAAATACATTTCAAGTTCTACGTACTGTTTCATTATATTGTACACTTAATTCCTTGGAAAGTTAAAGATTAATTTGTCCATTTATTTTGTTCTCCAAGTCTAATTTCCATTCATGTTAAAACATATTTTGACGAATTAATGATTACCAAAAGTGGTTATTGTAGCTAAAAAAATAGCTGAAATTGAAAATTCGACATCTCATTGACAAACTATCGGTCATATATAATAAATGAGTTTGGATTATATCAAGTTAAACTTTTTAAATTTCAAACTATATCCTTTTATATTTTGTAATTCTTGAAAAAGGACAAATAAATAGGTAAAATATTTTAAATCTCAGTCTTTAATTTTATATTGAATGATTGAGATTTTCTCAACTACAACATTAAAAATAATTTATGAGATCTAATATTCTATAGATATGGGATAGATTGTACGAATTAAGAGTGATCTAAATGCGAGAAATAAAGTGTAAAATGGGACACACTTACATAGTTCTATATACATATTAATAAATCCATTTTCCTCACCAAAAAAAAAATCCAATCTTAATTTCCGTACGTTTGCATACCGACCTAAAGGTGATTAACACTACTATCTCTTAATTTGAATTTGTTGAATTATTAAACAAAATAAGTAGGCCACGGGTAATTAATATGAACGGGTGAGAGGGTACTTGAAGATCGATGGGCCATCCACGTAATAATTAAGGAGTACTAACTAATAATCACTATAATTAATACATACGGATATATTACTACCGTAATCTTCTACTAGTAAATGTGTAAAAAAAACACCAAACTATCTAAGATACTTACTCCATTTGTGAACACATTTCATTTCAGTTTATTAATTTTTTTAAAGTAAACTAATAAATCTAGGGTGTTCCTATATACACCGCAATTTCACAACATAATATGTTGCTTATCAACGTTGAAAAGTGTAATGACCTTAGTAGATAAGAATTAGGAATTAAGTATATACACCACAATTTCACAAAAAGGACATTGTACAACGTTGGATCGGGCGTACGTTGTTGAGTGAAGAAGTTTTCGACGTTGCTCGATGTGAATTGAAGGATCGGGTTGTGGCGAACCGGGCTAATAAAATCGGATTGGACGTTGTTAGAGTAAATATTATGAAGACATAATCTCTCTCACGCAGAAAAAAAAACGTCCAAAAGGACGCTGTGAATCCAATTTTTTTTTAATATTTTATGTTAGGCTCGATCTGAGTCGTATTAGCAACGTTCAATCCAACGTTGTTGCCAGGCCCGACCCAATCCTTCACTAGGCATCGAAAAACGTCGACAACTTCTCTACTCAACAACGTCCAATCTAACATTTTGCAACCTCTAATTCAACGTTAAATAATATCCAATTGAACATTAATTTGCAGTGTATATAGGGTACGTGTAAATTAATTACTATACACTAATTAATTTATTAAACATTTTCTTACTTTTTTAAACTAAGACTAAAAATCCGGTCACTAATAATTACAAGTGTATTTAAAAAAAAAAACTAAAAATACATACAATGATATCAATTTATAAATAAAGATAATATGTTTTGAGTTTTGACGAACGAATGTACTTTATTTAATAATATTTATAGTATAAAATGACCTCTTTTAATTATCAAATAGATAATATAGATACTGCAATTTCACTTTTTAGGTCCGAATCGACCACATCTTTAAAGATTCCAACGTTACATCTGATTTAATTTGTTTTTTTTCTCCCATTTTCTTTTGGTTGAAGATGTAGTAGTAAATCCGAAACTTGATGCCATTATCTAAGAATTAGATGACAATGGAATTGGATGGCGATCAATTATGATCGGGCTCAAATATTTACCTAAAAAATGAAAAGAGATTGCAATTTGTGAGAGTATATATAAAATATATATAATATGGTATATCAAGTTAAGACATCTCAAGTAGGAATGGTATGGATGTAGCCACTAGGACTGTCCACTTCACAAGTGACATGCCGCATCAACTGTCTCCCACCCCCCATGCCTTTCCTTTTTTGTTTGTTTTCATCAACAAGCTAGGTCTCCTCATCAATTTCCCACCCTTGATTGATTCCTATATATACTTAGATGTATGTAACACCAGATACATCTAACACCAGGTATTACACTCGATATTATACTTAATTATTTTGAATATAAAGATTGACTTCATGGGCGGGTGATCGTTTTATGCCCAGTGGCTCTATAAAATTTTGACATATTTATAAAATTTTGTTGTAAAAAGTTATTATTAAAAATTATGGATAATTAAAAAATTGATTATTTTATAAAATATATTTTTTATTTTTAAATATATATTTTCAAAATAAAAGTTTTAAAAAATGTTAATATAAGTATATAGAGTATAAATATAATTTTTTTAAATATGAATTTATACACGAGATAATTAAGTATAACAGTGGGTATAACACACAAAGTGTTATAGGGGATCTAGACGGCTATATATATATATTGCTTTCTTAAAAAAAACAAACAAAAATAATATACATAATCGATCCATCATCCATGTACTAATCATGCCTTTGCAATTATAAAAAGTTGCATTATTTATTGTTTCTATCTATAATCTATACTTTTTTTGGTACAGAGAAACTTCACAAAACCACTCATCGTTGGTTTTCATTTTGCACAATCTTTTATCTCCTTTTATATACGTTTTGTTAAAATGTTATGAAAAGCGTTAAATATCTATAAGACGTCTCGTAGAGCATCTTTAACAATTTCTCCATAAATTTTAGAGTTTTTGAAGAATTTTAAAGTGTTTTCTGGTCTAACAAATTTCTCATTACATTGTACAAAATGGAGAAGCAACAAGAAAAAAATATAGAGGATTCTCTAAATATGCAACATTCTTCAAACTAAATGATTCTCCAAATCTTCGAAATAGAAAACCTAGTTGAAGTTAAAACAAAAATAATTTAAAAAATATATATTTTGCTTTCTCATTTTGGGAAAATTTTAGAAAAGTTGTTGGGGATGGTCTTATTAATAC
Organism: Persicaria maculosa; assembly: GCA_963922045.1. Lineage (NCBI taxonomy): Eukaryota > Viridiplantae > Streptophyta > Magnoliopsida > Caryophyllales > Polygonaceae > Persicaria > Persicaria maculosa. Next base: position 55,917,556 of record OY998268.1, read on the forward strand.
ATTATTTACGACGATGCAAACTAGCTAGGTTAAATAATTGTGGATGGTGAATTATAAATATAATAATACAAATAAAGATATGGTTAAATGCAATTCTTCAAAATGGCGTTAATTTTCTTGTGGATCGAAAAAAAAGCTAGTCTAAACAAGGGGTGGTGGTTTGCAAAGTTTCCTTTTTTCATGATTTGTCTTCTTACATATATAAAAGTTGGCTATGAAATACTAATCTATTCGATAAAAATATGTTTTTTTTCCGAGGAAAAAAATCATATATTGTTAATATTTTAGTCCTTTTTTTTAATGAAAATATCCTTGTAATTGTTCATAAATTATTATTAGTTGTAATTTTTGATTAATAAATAAGAGTATAATAAATTAATGATGTATATTTGTTGTTTTTTTAAAAAATTATTAAATATGTTAAAATAATATATTTTTTTATGAAGGGTATAATTTTTTTCCTACTAGCCGAAATAAATAGGGCAATTGTTAAAGAGCATATATGTGCATGTATATGGACATTAATATCATGATCTCAACACACAAATATATATATATATATATATATATATATATATATATATATATATATATATATATATATATGAAGGATATTTAGATGCGTTAAGCGGAATTTCAGATCATATCTAAGCATCTAATTCATGGAACTTCATGCATAAACGATAGATCAATCATTGTTCATAGGAGATACCTGTTGATGCGTGAACCGGATTGAATCGGGATTGAATCGGAAGAGAACGAAAGCCTCAAATGCGACTTCTCTACTTGGTCCACACGAGCCCGATGTCTAGATCTCTTTAGCCTTCGACTGCTAGGACGAAGGTCGAAAGACTAGCAATCGAATTGCTTGGATGATGATTGTGGGTTAGCAAATCAACCCTTTGATTTGACTCTCCTCTTGCCACTATTCACCGTATGGCCCCTTGTAAAAAAAAATTAGCAAACCTTTTGCCGTTTCTTTTTACTAACTTGCTCTCAGTTGTCCCTAGACAAAATTTGCAACTACTTTGCCTTACGTTTTTATGCTTCATACGGCAAGTTCAAGCCAATTAGTGTGCCTTTAATTAGGATTCAATTAGATCAATTAATTAGGAGGTAGACCAAAGCAAAACCGTACATAACTGGCCGGTAAGTTGTAACCCCCAAATTAATTATATAATTGTGACTCTCTAATTAAATTTGTAATTATTTATTTCCAAAATAAATAATATAACTTATTAATAATAAATCACATATATATATTAATAATCAAACAACAATCTCGTGGATCTAGTCCGTAAACTCAAAGTGTGTGACCTCATAGGACCCGTTTATAATAGTCATGGAACTAAACCGTTTAATCCCATTAATCGCAGTTGGCTTCTAGCAAAGCACTACGACTCCTAAAATAATCGGATTGTATATCTCTATCAATCGTCCTATTCCATGTTTAGTCATTGCACATTAAATTAAAGGACACAATTCCTTCAATCTCCCACTTGTCCTTAAACAAGTGTGCAATATAAGATACCTTTGTCTCTTAGTGTCTTATTTGATGATATGGTGACATTCATATCTATTATCAAATATGTTTCTTGAACTCCGAGTTTGAACTGTCAATTAAACGGATGATTACTAATAATCCATCCGAGCATGGCCATGCATTTTCAGTTCTCGCTCTTCAAGTGGCCTAGACACCATTCCTTTTCGATACATCACAGTATGCACGAAGAAGGAGGACTTCTCCAGTCTTGTATGACTATGACTCCCACTCAACTTTTGGCAATCCCAACTACGACCTTTATAACTCCCTGTTACGGAAAGCGTTTAGCCGTGTCAAAGAAATACCAATCATCAAGAGAGACCATAACATACTCATGTCTAAGGAATCTACTAATCATGGTTTAACTTAAAACTCTGCAATCCCTTTTGTAGAGTCTTAAGGTGGGTCTGTCCTATATGTATCATCCATACATATATGTGTAATTGACTAGACATCTCCATGTCCCTATAGCCCATGAAACCTGGCGCTATCAGTCAACTTACAATATAGTCAATAATAAAATCACCTATGTCCAAGTTGATGATTTCAGACTACGGACTTTGATAATTCATAACTGCATTTCACTTAATGGGGTTTCATTTAGCAGAACACTTAAGATAAGCCCATTTGCGAACTACGAATTATTTGGACATTTTATTTATTATCGTTCAACACAATATATAAATAAAGATGAAATATCATATATCATAAATCATCCAATCGAACATAAACTTAGTGTCTAACACTCTAAACATAAAATGTAATAGAAAGCAATCTCAAAGCCATTCTCCAATGTGTCTGAGACCCTTAGCCCTAGTGTGACTATCATGCTTGGGCCTAGGCATAGGCTTTGTCAATGGATCTGCAATGTTGTCATCTGTATGCACCTTACACATCTTAATGTCACCCTCAGTGACTATGCGTCGAATAAGGTGATACTTCCTCATAACGTGTCTGGATTTGGAGCTTGAACTCGGTTCCTTGGCTTGGGCTATGGCACCATTGTTGTCACAATAGATGTCAATGGGCCCTGAAATGCTAGGAACAACACCGAGTTCATCTATGAACTTCCTCATCCAGACAGCCTCCTTAGCTGCTTCATTAGCGGCTATATATTCAGCTTCTGTCGTAGAATCGGCAACTGTGTCTTGTTTGGAGCTCTTCCAGCTCACAGCTCCTCCATTAAGGATGAAAACATATCCCGATTGAGACTCAAAGCCATCTCGGTCAGTCTGGAAGCTTGCATCAGTATAGCCTTGTACGATCAACTTATCATCACCCCCATATACTAAGAAATCATCCTTGGTTCTTCTCAAGTACTTTAGGATGTTCTTAGCTGCACACCAATGTGCCTCTCCTGGATTCGATTGGTATCTGCTACACATGCTCAAAGCATATGCAACATCTGGTCGTGTACACACCATGGCATACATGATAGATCCTATAGCAGAAGCATAAGGAATCTTACTCATTTTTTCTATCTCAGCAGGTGTCTTAGGACACTGCTTCTTGCTGAGATATATACCATGTTGCATAGGTAAAAACCCTTTCTTGGAATCTTGCATTTTGAATCTGTTGAGGATCTTATCTATATAAGTTCCCTGACTCAATCCAAGCAATCTCTTAGATCTATCTCTATAGATCTTTATTCCAAGTATATATTCTGCCTCTCCCAAGTCTTTCATTGAGAAACATTTCTTTAGCCATTCCTTAACGGACTCTAGCATCGGAATGTCATTCCCAATAAGTAGTATGTCATCCACATACAAGACTAAGAAGACCACTTTACTCCCACTAAACTTCTTGTATACACAAGGGTCCTCTTCGCATCTGATGAAATCAAACTCTTTGATCTTTTCATCAAATCGAAAGTTCCAACTCCTGGATGCTTGCTTAAGTCCATATATAGACCTCTTTAGCTTGCATACCTTCCCCGCATTATTTGGATCTTCAAAACCCTCTGGTTGTGTCATGTACACATCCTCTTCCAAGAATCCATTCAGGAAGGCGGTTTTAACGTCCATTTGCCAAATTTCATAGTCATAATATGCGGCAATAGCAAGGATTACCCTAATGGATCTTATCATGACAACTGGTGAAAAGGTCTCATCATAGTCTATACCATGAATCTGTTTAAAACCTTTGGCAACTAATCTTGCCTTGTATACAGATACCTTTCCATCCTTATCTGTCTTAAGTTTGAAAACCCATTTGCTCCCTATGGGTTTTACCCCATCTGGCAAATCTATCAAGTCCCATACTTGATTTTCAAACATTGAATCCATTTCGGATCTCATGGCCTCAAACCATTTCTTGGAGTTTGGACCCGTCATTGCTTGCTTATAGGTATTAGGCTCATCATGTTCTAACAGAAGAACATCAAGGTTTACATTCAAGATGAAATCATCATAACGTCTTGGTTGTACCCTTGGCCTATCTGATCTACGAGTGGGTTCAACTGGTTCAACAACTGGAGGTGGAACAGTTTCCACAACTGTTTGTGGATCCTCTTGTTCCGGTTCTTGGATGATTTGGGGCCCTTGGCCTTCCAAAACCATCAACTCGTCCTCGACATCATCTATGTCATCTCGTTGTTGAGTTTGTTGCTCTTCATCATGAACCAGTTCAAGATGAATATTTCTCCCACTTGACTTGTTGGAAATAAATTCTCTTTCCAAAAAGACATTATCCCTTGCAACAAACACCTTTTGCTCAGTGGGATTGTAGAAGTAGTATCCAAAACTACCTTTTGGATAACCTATAAAATAGCATTTATCTGATTTAGGGGCAAGCTTATCGGTTTGTAAACGTTTTACATAAGCTTCACATCCCCATATCTTCAGAAAAGACAATTTTGGAACCTTTCCAGTCCATATCTCATATGGAGTTTTGTCTACGGCTCTAGACGGAGTCCTGTTTAGTGTAAGTACGGCAGTTGGGAGGGCATATCCCCAGAAGGATACCGGAAGGTCAGCAAAACTCATCATTGACCGAACCATGTCTAACAAGGTCCGATTTCTCCTTTCAGACACACCGTTAAGCTGTGGTGTTCCTGGAGTAGACAACTGTGTTACAATCCCACAGTTTTTCAAATGATGATCAAATTCATGGCTCAAGTACTCACCACCACGATCTGATCGAAGTGCTTTTATTTTCTTGCCAGTTTGAGTCTCTACCTCATTTTGAAATTCCTTGAACTTTTCAAAGGATTCCGATTTATGTGACATAAGGTAAATATATCCATATCTACTCATGTCATCAGTAAATGTGATGAAGTATCTATAACCACCTCTAGCTTCTGTACTCATTGGCCCACAGACATCAGTATGTATAATGCCCAATAGTTCAGTAGCCCTTTCATTTGTTCCTTTGAAAGGTGACCTTGTCATCTTACCCATCAAACATGACTCACATGTATCAATGGATTCACAATCCACATCTTTTAGAAGTCCATCTTTATGGAGCCTCTTCATGCGATCTAAGCTGATGTGACCCAAACGACAATGCCATAGGTAGGCTTCACTCAACTTATTTGATTTTTGCCTTTTTGTGTTTATGTTATAAGATTCTGTTTTAAGGTCAAATACAAATATTCCATTAATATTTTGAGCACGAGCATAGAAGATATCATTCTTATGAATAACTATACCTTCATCTATAGTGCCAAAATTAAAACCTTCAGAATAAATTACTGCAGCCGAAACAAGGTTCTTTGTAATGCTAGGAACAAAATAACAATTATTTAGTTCTAAGATTAAACCAGAAGGAAGAGATAAACTAAAATCTCCTACGACAAGTGCAGTAACACTTGCTCCATTTCCAACGCGTAGGTCTATCTCCCCTTTCTTCACTTGTCTCCTATTTCTTAGTCCCTGCACATTTGAAATAATGTGAGCACCACATGCGGTATCTAATACCCAAGTAGGACCATTATCTAATGTGAGGACATTGGTTGACAGTAATTCAATAACATAAATACCTGAAGTGTTGGAACTCAAAGTCCCATTCTTCTTGTCTTCCAGGTACTTAGGACAGTTTCTTTTCCAGTGTCCCTTAGCCTTACAGTGGAAACAATCATGGTCTGCAGCCACCCTTGGCTTCTCACCACCCTTAGGTTTTGCAACTTCCTTGCCTTTCCCTTGGGTATTGTTCTTGTTCTTGGCTACCTTCTTGAACCCTTTCCCTTTGTTGACATTAAGAACTTCCTTCTTGTTGTCAGTGGGAGTATTCTGCTCAGCAGCTTTGAGCATACCATGGAGTTCATTCAGATTTTTCTTAATACCATGCATATGGTAGTTCATCCTGAATGAGGCAAAGCCATCATGTAAGGAGTGCAAGACGATATCTGTGGCCAACTCTTGGTCATATGGGGTGCCCAGTGTCTCCATACGGCTAAAAAGACCGATCATGTTAAACACATGGGGACCTACTGGCTTTCCCTTCACAAGCTTGCTATCCAATATAGCCTTGTGAGTTTCATATCGTTCAATCCTTGCTTGTTCCTGAAACAGCATTTTCAGGTTGGAGATGATAGTATAGGCATCTTGGTGTTCAAACCTCTTTTGAAGGTCAGGTTCCATGCCTGCTAGCATCAAACAAGTGACAGGCAAAGACTCACTCTTTAACTCCATTACTCTCGCCTTCTCCTCATCTGATGAGTTGTCGGTGATAGTAGGGATAGGTGTGTTTAGGACGTCCTCACGCCCTTCGGACCTGAGAACAATTCTCAGATTCCTTTCCCAATCGAGAAAGTTCGTTCCATTCAATTTGTTTTTTTCTCAACTATTGAGCGCAGGGTGAATTTCAAGTTATCGTTCGACATAATGCCTATATATAAAAGGAAATAACATGCAAATCAGTTTATGTTCGAAATGCAAATTACTTAAAAAATTAAACACCTTTAAAATTAAGTAAATGCGCATTTTATTCAAGTTGTTATCGTTCCTTGTGAATAAAATGATTCCAAGATCCCATTACAGACAAGACTTAACGTACTTTTGCACTGCCTTAAGTCTTGTGTGCTCAAGGTAAGTAACAATTACTAATTATAACTCCTTATAATTCTTGGTTGATGATCCACATCCAATGTTAAATCATCCCCATGCCTCAAGATCCAAAACTTTGCCTTTTGGTCTCTTGTTGGGTACAACCATATCAAGGTTTATGAATCCCCGTATAGATTCACCCTCATTAGTCCAAGATTATGGAAAGACACCCTCACTTTTGTGAAGCCCATCCAACCAAAAATCCAGAACTTAATGGGTTATGATATGGAAAGGCATTGCCCCAATTTACCTTTGGAACTTAAGCATGCAATTGTCATTTATTTATAAGTGAAAAAAATAAATAAAACAAATGCAAAACTTAAATAAAATGCAAAAGCAGGCATTCAAAATGCAACGAAAATTGTGATCCTAGTATGGCCCCTACGATGCAAAATTTTAAAGATCTAATCTTCATGGGTCTCCACCCTCGCACCATTCATGGATCTCCAACCTTGAACTTCTTATGTCTTCTTCATCTTGTATTACAATATTTCCTAATAATCTAATTACCGAAAATAAAGTACAAAAATACATAACGATACGCAGATCGTGTACAAAAAAACATAACGATGCGCAGATCGTATTTATGGGCCATACTAGTCACCTTATATATGCAAGCAATATATCATAATATAAAACAAGCATAATAATTAATCTCAATTTAAATTTAAATCCTTATATGGCATTAATCAATATTAACCATAAAATGTAATAATTGGATTAAATTGTATGAAAAAGATATAATATCAAATATTAATCTTAAGTGGGATTTCCTAACTTTTAGGAAATAATTAAAATAAAAAATATCATAATATTATCCATCTTAATTTTATGGGTAAAATCTCAATTCACCGGCAAATATTTTACAACCAAATATTTTACGGCAAATATGTTATATCAAATATATTTTGAGATCTAGCCAAATATGCACACGAAAATCATCCACCGTTCCGGTTCCATCACCGAATCGGATCAAATCCGACTCGGATCGGTGGTATTCTATTTTCATGTTAATTCATACAATTTCATCTCTCAATTCATCAAAATCTCCATTTCAATTTTACATTTTATCCATATAAAATTTACCATCAATTTAAATCAAGATCCGCATCAAAAATTAACAATTAATCTATTGATCGTATCAATTTATGCAAGATGGCTCTGATACCAATTGAAGGATATTTAGATGCGTTAAGCGGAATTTCAGATCATATCTAAGCATCTAATTCATGGAACTTCATGCATAAACGATAGATCAATCATTGTTCATAGGAGATACCTGTTGATGCGTGAACCGGATTGAATCGGGATTGAATCGGAAGAGAACGAAAGCCTCAAATGCGACTTCTCTACTTGGTCCACACGAGCCCGATGTCTAGATCTCTTTAGCCTTCGACTGCTAGGACGAAGGTCGAAAGACTAGCAATCGAATTGCTTGGATGATGATTGTGGGTTAGCAAATCAACCCTTTGATTTGACTCTCCTCTTGCCACTATTCACCGTATGGCCCCTTGTAAAAAAAAATTAGCAAACCTTTTGCCGTTTCTTTTTACTAACTTGCTCTCAGTTGTCCCTAGACAAAATTTGCAACTACTTTGCCTTACGTTTTTATGCTTCATACGGCAAGTTCAAGCCAATTAGTGTGCCTTTAATTAGGATTCAATTAGATCAATTAATTAGGAGGTAGACCAAAGCAAAACCGTACATAACTGGCCGGTAAGTTGTAACCCCCAAATTAATTATATAATTGTGACTCTCTAATTAAATTTGTAATTATTTATTTCCAAAATAAATAATATAACTTATTAATAATAAATCACATATATATATTAATAATCAAACAACAATCTCGTGGATCTAGTCCGTAAACTCAAAGTGTGTGACCTCATAGGACCCGTTTATAATAGTCATGGAACTAAACCGTTTAATCCCATTAATCGCAGTTGGCTTCTAGCAAAGCACTACGACTCCTAAAATAATCGGATTGTATATCTCTATCAATCGTCCTATTCCATGTTTAGTCATTGCACATTAAATTAAAGGACACAATTCCTTCAATATATATATATATATATATATATATATATATATATATATATATATATATATATATATATAGAGAGAGAGAGAGAGAGAGAGAGAGAGAGAGAGAGAGAGAGAGAGAGAGAGAGAGAGAGAGAGACGTGGAAAAGGGGGTAGATTGACAATTAAGCAAACCATTAGCAATCTAGACCCAAAAAAGTAAACGCAAGGAAATCAACTGCTTTATAGCAAAATGGGATAATTTTACACATAAATATATGGAAGTATATATGATTTGTAAGAGCAAGATCAAGAAAAAGACATGGATTTCCACTATCTTTAGATTGGATGACACACCATCATTTGACCAATGGTTTTTATCATGCCTCACTACTTTACATTATATCATATCTATGTGTATGTGTGTGTTGGATTGTGTTGAAAAAAGACAAAGGAACAAGGCCGGGAAAAGGGCTGAAAAAGATTAGGTACAAGCCACCAAATTTGAGGATATATATATATATATATATATATATATATATATATATATATATATATATATATATATATATATATATATATATATATATATATATATATATATATATATAATATTCACTATGGTGTAATGGTTTTTGGAAGAGACTTTGATCATTGGATGTAGTCGGTTGGTTTCTTAAAGCAAGCATTAATAATTGGTACACCGTACATCCCCTCCAAGCTAGTAAATGATCCACACATACATGATATATTTATATATGTTCATCCTACATATCACATGCATATGATATGATCTCATAAAATAATATTTTTCTTAATTAATAAGAAGTTTCGAGTTAAATTTGTAACTAGATATATATGATAAGATTCAGGGGTGTCTCTTAATTTTGACTCTCAAAAAACATAATCTCACGAAGAATTTTACATAATTTTTAATTAATTAAAATTAAAGGAAGTAAATATGTTCAACTTTTTAACTCGAAAATTTAGCTTGATTTAACAATAACAAGACATTACATTTTTTTATTAGGAAATAATTCGAATGATCGGACAGACCCAATACCTCGAGAGGCCGACAAAATCGACAGACGGTGAACTGTCAAAACTCACAACATATAAAACAAAAAGGGTGCAATACAAATAGTGGGAAGCACACAAATGCAATCGTACAAGTCAACCTAACCCAAAACAATGGGGATAACATAGACTAGAGTCGATGCAAAGATGGGGACAAAACATTACATAGTGTATCAGAAAATTGTTGCCCTTTAACCATTTATATATAAATGATGTGATTTTGTTTGAAAAAATATAGAAAAAATCTATAAACCAAGTCAAATATGAAATTGAATCTCATTTATTATTTATTAAATTCATGGGTGAATTTAAACATATCTCAAGTTAATGTTAAAAAAAATAACTAACAGATAGATTTGTCCCGACCCCTTTTTTTACCCAGATCCAAGTCTTTTGTCCACGAATATGTTCCTTTCTCCTATCTACCCTCACAAACTTATATATTTTTTAATTTTTTTAATATATTTTAAATTTTTAATTTGAATATTGCGAGAGACAGGGATTGAGAATAGGAGAGGAAAACATATTTGAGTTTTTTTTAAAACAGAAGATTTGGTGTCCTTTACCTCCACTCCAACTCTTTTTATTTTAATTTTTTTTAGTACAAAATCAGTAAATTAACTGACACAATTTCGACCAAATATGATCATTCTCCTCGTTAACTAATTATTGAACTAATTATTTGCTTAGATTACAAAATTAATTAAGCGTATAATAAGTCTACTGACACGTACCCATCCTAACAATATTATAATTAATCAATTTGGATATATATGATTATTAATATAACTATATAAACTATAGATCGGATCGTTTTGAGTTAAATTATAGAGAAGTTAGGTCACCTATAAAACACGATCAACCTAAATTATTCCGCCACGTCCTATTTAATTGATATATATATATATATATATATATATATATATATATATATATATATATATATATATATATATATATATATATATATATATATATATATATATATATATAGTCGACGTACATTAATTAATTGAGGTATTTAGATAGCTTCCGTACACAATTATAGTTAATTCATGTTCTAACTACTAAGTTCTAATCAGTGATCGATCGTTGTATATAAAACTGATCGATATTCATCCTATTACAGCATGCATGTGGCATGCTTTTTTCTGCTGAGTTATATACCTACAAGAATTTCTATTTTTTAGAGGGTCAATTATATGTTATATATATATATATATAGGGATTGACTCTGGTGAAAACCTCAAATTGTGGTAAAAACCGTGAGAACTACTTTATAGCTTGGTTTATTTGAAACTTGTGCTAAAAATCTCAATCACACGGTGACTTTATAACTCGGTTCAACCTAAAAACCATGCTAAAAACTCCAGTTTTAAAATAACACATGACTTTATAGTTCGGTCAAGCCTAAAAATCGTCTAAAAAACTCATGTTTTAAAATTACATAGTGACTTTATAGCTCAATTTTATTCAGAACCGGGCTAAAATTTGTGACTTTATAGATCGGTTCTATTCATAACCGGGCTATAAAGCAAGTGAAACGAACTAAAAAGCCGGTCCTCACAGGTTTTTACCTCAATTTTGATTTTCACCGGAGCGCACCCCTATATATATATATATACAAGTACCATTTCCGTGTCATATCGCGAGTTTTTAAAAGAGAATCATAATAATTCAATATTATAAATCTAAATAAAAGGAGAGGGTCAAATAAGAAATGTAGAGTTGATATATATAAAGTAAAATTTAAAAAAAATTGTTATTATAGTATCTTAATTAAATTATACTACGTACTATATATATGTGGTTAATTGTTATTATTATCATAAAATATAATAAAAAGTATAAATGACCAAAAATTATAATTGTATTAATTTTTGTTGATCGATAAAAAAACCAAAATATCAAATATAGTTGTGAAGAAAATGCCTATGGGTCACACTTTTTTTTTTTCAAAAAGGGATTTTTTGTTTATATGAAAATTGAAAAATAATGGAAGGAAAAAAAATAAAAAGGGAAAAATTGTTACTGAGAAAGGAAGGAGGTGAAAAAAATAAAAGAGAAAAATTATGATATGTTAGAATACCTAAAATTAATGTAGAATTGACATGTCAACGAAAACTTTTCTGTTTTAAGATAGTATATAGAATTGTCCGTCGTCTTATCTGAGAAGGTGATTTTAGTATTTCTATAGTAGTAAGTGTTTTTGTCAACCTTAATGTGTGACGTGAGTTGTGTTTGATCGAGTGCGGGGATGTATGTTCATGAGTCCTGACAACTTCTTATTTCAAGATAAATTTCCTTAGAGTCCCGTCTTTACATCTCCAAATTAAAAATCATATCTTGTTGTATATGAATTCCAATGGTGCTACACTCTGATAGTACTTGATTTGTCCTCCACCACTGATTAGAGTCTGGACATTTGGTTTTGTTTGGCTTCTTTGGGCCCTTGCTCTCTCAGCTTGCTTTATAGACTTATTGTTGTTTATTATTGATCTTTCATTTAGATAGTTTTTTTTTTGTTACACGTGGGGTTGCGAGGTTGTCGACTAATCCCCACGGGTCCGAGCCCTAGCCTGCAAAGGACGCGAACCGGGTAAGCCAGGCGGCAAGCCTCCAGGCAGGCTCACCCAAGCCAATGAAGGCTTGAGCACCCACTAATTACACAAAGGTGTAAATAATGAGATTTGAACCCTTGACCTCTTGCAAGGGTTACCTCTCCCTTACCACTAGGGCAAGGGTCATTGGTTTCATTTAGATAGTGTGTTGTTGTAAGATGGTTTGTTATGTAATTAGTCAAATTTTTCGACATCTTAAAATACCAATTCTATCTGATATTTTGAATCATTTTCGACATCATCAGTGTGTTTATTTTGTTGAGAAATTTGGCATTTAAGAGTACTCTTAATTTCACATTTATTATAAATAATAAAAAAAATATGCATAAAATAGGATAAATTCAAATTCTCTCGTTTTACATTAATGTAATTAAATACCATGGATTTTACATATTTTTCTTAAAAATTTGTCCAATTCTTCTTCTTCTTCTTCTTCTTTTTAATAGTGAAATTTTGTGCTTTTCTACGCATAAAGCTACAAAAACACCTCTTTTTATTTTCTATAAAATTAATCATAAACGTGCGTGATTTTTATACTAAAAATGGATGGAATTTTGAGAATAAGTGAATAACACAACGTGCATAGCCTTAAGGCCCTTAATAGCCTTAGCCTTAATTAATGATTTGAAGAGCAATTTATTATTATTATTTTTTAATTATTCTGTATTTTCACGTGAAGAATGTTTTTATATAAGTAATTAATCAAGGCAAATTAATTAAACACACAAAAAGGTATTCAATACAGTATCGAAGATTCATCATCTTCCCATGTACATGGAGACTTATTCACAGGGGCAAGCTTTCAATTTGCCATTAATTAATTTCTAGATTTTGGGACCAAAAATAATAATTTATATAGATTTAATGTACGTTATTAATTAATAATTGCGCTATTAATCAAATTTTCAACTTCATCACACGAAGCAATTTTAGATTCAAACTGTTTGTGTATCTCCTCGAATACTTTCCTCAATTTTCAGATTGTCAACAGTTATCGATCTACTGTTATGAAGCCGCGTTATTAATTCTCCCATGCAAAATAATAATAATAATAATAATAAAACTTATTTGCTTAATTTAATTTTAAATGTATCACTAAGTAATACTCATCCCGTATCAATATAATTGGCTTTTTAATTTAGTCACTTTTTCATTTAACAAAATATTTGTCCATTCGAACAATATTAATGATAAAAATTTATAATTTTTTTCAATTTATCTCATTAATTGTATTTGATTTTCAAGATACTCTATTAATACTTCAACTTCCCATACTATTTTTTTCATTGGTCCATTTTTTTCCACATTATTTATTTGCTAAATTTTAGCTATTTTTCTTTCTATTTTTAACTTTTTTTAAAAGTGTGAAATTGATTAAAAGTCTAATTATACCGATACAGAAAGAGTAAAAACTTATTCTAAAAAATCCAGTTGACTTGTAGAGATCTGATCTACCAAGTTTAAATTATAAGAAAATAAAGATAATTATGTGAGATCTTGAAGTGTTGAAAAATGTAAATTTAAAATGATATCATCCAAGCCAATTATAGTATCTTTAAAGATTTGATTAATATATTGTTCTAAAAAAAGGGTTTCATTAATATTATGTGAAATACTATTCTAGAGATGTTAATAAAATACTCCTTCTATTAAAAAATATAAGTCTTATTAAACTTTAATTTTTGTTTGAATATATGATTTCTTTTAAGTTTTCTAGACATCGGGATAAAAGAATTGTGACTTTTTTTACTTTTTTTTTCTCAAATTTTTTTGGTTGATAAGAATTATGGATAAATTGAAATTCAATATGCAAAACAAAATAATCTTATGATTTTCTTAATTTAGGTGAAAATGTCTAAAAAAAACTTATATTTTTTAATGGAGGTAGTGCCATTTTCTGCTTAAAATTAATTTAATAAGTTTAAGGAAAATTAGCTACGTCACCCACATGTTATATGGGACATACAATGGCTACCATAAATCCTCCATCATTCTTAAGGATGATCATGGCGGGATACTACGCTCGGCGTAGCATCCTCCTATCTTTTGCCCACTATAAAAAAAATGCACCATGATTATAATCTCTCCCGATCGATTTCTTTTCCCTTTTTTTAAATAAAATAAAATGTCAAAATACTTTCAACATGGTGCATGTCCTGTGGCTGTGATAGCTACCGTTCTTATAGAGGATGGTATAGGAAGAACCAGGAGCAGGATTATGAGTTATTACCATATATTCATTGATCAATTATATATAGTTTGATCTTCGGAGACTCGATCTTAACAGGAAAAAAAAACGTGTGTATATGGTGCAAAAGAAGATGAACTTTGTTGCGAATTTAAATTGCAAATTATATTGTAATGACAGACTCTCACATTAGCATGTTTAACAAAATAAAAATAAAAATTGCATTGTACACTTAGGTAGTCCTTTAATCTCTTAGCTGACCCATAACAGATTCTCTATCTTGAGTTTGGAGAATATTGAAATTATTTTTGGTTCAACGGCTTTTCCATTACATTATCCAAAATAGAGAATGAAGAGAAAAATTGGAGACCATTCTCTAAATTTGAAGAAAACTCTATATATTTTGGGATAAACTCCATAATGGAAAAATTGTTGGAATTCGGCAAAAAAAAAATCAGAGTATGTGATTTATTGTTCTTTCGATTTTTCTATCTTATGCCCTTGGGGCATAGGATAACACCCTAAATTGGAAAATGTTTTTTAAATTTTAATTGATTTAGCTTTTCTTTTAATTAGATTCCTAGGGTCGCTTGCCTTTTTGGTAGGGAATCTTTCCCAATTTAGGGTCTTATCCTATGCCCCTGGGGCATAGGATAGAAAAACCGATAATTCTTTATTTCGGATAATGTAATTTAAGATAAAGAACATAAAATTTGATTTATCAAATTACCAAATATTTTGTTTCCCATAAATCAATTTCTGAAGATTGTATGATTCATCAAATGAAATTGTCAATCCCTCCCCCAACCATGATGTTAAGGCCCAATAGCTACGGCCCATGATCCTTCAAACCTTGGACATGGCCCAAAATCTCAAAACATTAGTAAAGTCCAATGGTGTCCATTTTCGAAATATCACACAACACCTCTGTTTGGTAAATTAAAAGGCCAAAATAAAAATAGACGAACTAATTAGCCATCGTGATGGAAAAAACAACGACATAGACAGTTGAAGCCCCATTTCTTGTTTTGTTATTTATGATAACAAAACAAGACTCGGACACAACCGAATATGCAACCTCAAGACCATGGGACCTAAGACCACAAGACATATCGTCTATACAATACTTAATTATCCATATATTATGACTTATAATGTACATATTATAATGTAATATTGTACATTATAAGTCATAGTATATGTAATATGGCTGTCCAAATGGACCCTAATTATGGGAAATTAGCAAAGATTTTAAGCTTGCAAAAAACAACATCAAATATGTGATGGCCAAACATCACTTTAAAGGATTTTTCTGTTAATTGAGCCTTAGCCCTTAGATAGCACTGCCATTCACATTGTCTCTACCAACCATGTTGTGTCTTTTCATAGCAAAAATAACATGCTACATGAATTTTAATGATTGAAAAATGCGATAAAGTGACACCTGGCCTGGGCTATTATTAATGGGGTTGTTATTCGTCTTTTGTAGTATGCGTTTTCGCTTGTTGTATTACACATTTTCTGTTTTATGTTTTAACGGTATTCCACTTGTTAACTTATTGGCCATTGAGAATACGAGATTTCATGTATATCTGATCTCGAAATCTTAATAAAAAAAACAAAACAAAAATAATATTAATGGGGTTGTTAAGGGCGTTATAAAAAATTGATTGGACATGCATTTTTTCAAGCAAAAATAAATAAATAAATAAATAACATTGAAAGTTGTTGGGCCATGAGATAGTCTTTAAGGGTGAGAATTATAATCCCCGGGTATGGGCTCACCGAGTGATTGAAAATTGTAAACCTCGTATTTCCTTGAGGTGTAAATGCAAAATACCCAAGGATAGGAGGTGGGTAGCGAGGGCAATACGATGGGAGTAGGAGGGTTGAAGCAACTTTTGTAGAGTGGTTGAGGCTTTTTGGGACGCTCATCGCATTGAGGACAGTGGGTGCGATTAGGCTTTATAGTCTTTTTACGGCAAGACTTGCTATCTTGTTAATTTTGTAATTTCATATTACATCTCTATAGATTTACAACTTCATGAAGAGGTCTGTCAAAATTTTGCCTGTATTAGTCCGATGATCAATTTTTTTTTAAAAAAAATGGCTTGCATATGTTCCTGATCCAATTGATTTTTTTTTTTAATCTTATGTTGAGCAATTTTTTTAAATAAACCAGACCCGTCAAACCATTAGCCTGATAACTCTGTAATTTTGGGTGTCTCTATCAAATTTGTATGGGTGCTATTAAACCCTTCGTTATTAATTCTCAATTCATCAAATAGTTCTTGCTAGTTTATTCCTTTTTTTTTCATAATTCCTCCACAATTAGGTTTATTTAGTGCAATTCACCATGTATTATCTCATTCTTAGAGATTAATTAAGCTGTTTTACTTTATCCACATAATAAATAAAAAGTATATACTCCGTACATTCTTTTGAAATACACTCCAATTAATTATCCTTAAAATCGGAAAACATTGATATATAACTCTAAGAAAAGCCATATAAAGGGGGTACATAAATATTATACTAACCCTAAGGTCTTGCATATTTCGCGCGGTACCCGACTTTTTTACATATTTCGCCAAATAACTATGAGGTTTTGTATTTTTTTGTCAAATAACCCTGAGATTTCATATTTTTCGCCAAATAACCTCCCAAATTAAATTTTTTTTTTGTTTTTTAGTAATTCCTCAATTTTTACTAAAATTCTTGGGTGGTGGTGTTTGTTTTAGTTGTAGTTCTTGTTGCACTTGTTAGACTTAGTTGGTGATTTTAGCTTATGTTTTGGTTGTATCAAATGTGCCCACTTTGCAAAAAGAAGAATCTTACATCCATCAAATTTCAAAACCTACAATTTATCTGTGTTTTCATTCAAGGAAGCAACTAGTATAGTACCCGCGCCATGACGCGTATTTTTCTTTTTAAAAAAATAAAAACAAAATTTTTTTAAGTATAAAAAATTACCACTATAAAATAAAATAAACTATTACCGTATGTTAACATAAAATTACCACTATAATATTGGATAGTTAATATTAACTTTATTAAAAAAAAATAAGTTTTGAATTAATAAAAAAATAGATTTAAATGATATTGTGTAATTAATATAGAATGAAATAATATTGTATAGTTAATATCAACTTTATTAAAAAAAGTTTTGAATTAATCTCATTGGTAAAAAAATGTAGTATGAAATAATATTGTGTAGTTTTGAATTAATCTCATTGGTTAAATGTTCGACAATATTTAGTAGGAAATCCAGACAATCAAATCAAAAGAAGGCAATCCAAATTAGCATTTACATAAGAACCACACCCATGATACGAACGACTATTGACTTCCCGAATTCCATGGGGCTAAAATCACCAACTAAGTCTAACAAGTGTAACAAGAACTACAACTAAAACAAACACCACCACCCAAGAATTTTAGTACAAATTCAAGAGGAATTACTTAAAAAAAACAAAAAAAAAACGTTAATTTGGGAGAGAGGGTTATTTGGCGAAAAATATGAAATCTCAAGGTTATTTGGAAAAAAAATATGAAACCTTAAGGTTATTTGGCGAAATATGTAAAAAAGTTAGGTACCGCGCGAAATATGTAAGACCTTAGGGTTACTAGGCGAAAAATCCGAATATTATAAATACAATCTATATCTCCACCATGTTAGTTGGATAAATGGTTGAATTTTAAATTTAAATAACCACTTCATAATGCCATAGATATCATAACACTTTAAAAATAGCACCAAACAAACCCTAATTGATTGGATTTACACAAAATAAAAAGCGATTATTATTTTTTTCTAGTCAAAATATCCGGTACGTGTCTCCTACTCGTACATATGATTATCACTGATCCAAGAAAATTGTGCACAGTAAAGAATTCGAACACGTATTTCCCCATAATTAAATAGATCTTTCTCCCACATGAACATGATGAATTGATTGGAAAAGATTAAGGGTGTGTTTGGATTCCAAATGCATTATGTTTATAATGCAAAATGATAAGGCGGTGTTTGGTTAACATAATTTTTAAGGTGTTTAAATTATGATATTTTTAGGTTCCACAATATATTAATTATAATGCAATTATTATATCTCGATTTTTGTGATTATTTAGTTAAATTTCAATTTTACCTCGGTTTTTACGAGATTTTTATTTTTACAAACAAACGCTCACATAAAACGAGGTAAAATAATTGCATTATAATTAAAATGCAATGGAATCCAAACACACCCTAAGTGCAAATCACAATCAAAGCACATTATTATCATAATAATCGAAGTATATTTTTATCTAATGTGCCATCACTGGAATGGAACCTCTATTTTATATGACGGATTTTGAGATATGCGACATCAATCACTAACTCCTCCATAATTAAATGAACCAATAAAAAATTTTTCTTATTATAAGTTAAGGAGTAATCAATATCACTCCATCACCGACGAGGATCATTTAGTCCGCTATCATGATCCCTTTTATAGTTCGTCTTCTTTTATTAGTTGAAAATAATTTTAAAACTACCCAATTTATTAAGAAAAATAATAAAATAATTCGGCACATTCAATCAAGCGATACGGATTATATAATGGACCATAATAGCGGACTAGGTGATCTCAACCTCCACATCACCTACACCCACAATCCCCATTATTCCATTAACCACCCCAGTAAATTGAACCGTTATATTATTATTATAACCACTACACATGTGGAAGATGCATGTGAAATGATACACATCTCACATTGATAATATAAAAAAATCAAATCATTGCATATAAGCCGGTAAGCTATTCTTCCTAACGTCAATTGGTTTTAGGATGTAACCCTATCAGTCTTGTGTGCTCGACATAGTTAGCGCATGATGCTTTTGGACATGTGACCCCCGCATCATATGGTCCACTAGAATTTAACATTGTATCACAAGTGCAACTGGTAGTTATACCTTACATATAAGCTGGTGGGCTAGTCCTTCTAATGTAAATTTATTTTAAAATGAAACCCCATCGGTCTTGTGTGCTTGATGGTTGAAAGTGGTGGGCTACACTTTCAAGCGCTTGAAAGTGTTCGACTATGTTTTTAAATTATTTTTATTTATTATTCTATTTTATCATTTTTTTAAAATTATCTTTATATCTTCTAATTTATAACCTATAACAGGTAGTGAAATTACTACTAAAAAAATTCTATTATGAAATTTAAATCACTAAATTTTAAATAATCCAGACATAAAGGGCGGGACCTCATACTAATTAGTTTAATTTAGGAAATTCTTTTCTTTGTGTTGGTGCATTAAGTACGGACCTCCCTCCACATATCGATCGATCACTCATTAATTGTTTATGTTTCGAACACAACTACTCTTTTCCGTTTCACATCGCTCTTTTTCATGCATCAAATGATTTTGGTGGGTTAAGTTGTTTCTTTGGTGCACATTAAGCACATATTAATACCATTAAATTAGTTCTTTTGACATGGATTGCACCACATCTCTCTTAAATATCATTGATTTTCTTAATGGAGAAAATAAAGGGTAAATTGAAACTAATGACCAATATTTAATTATACATTGCCTTAACTAGGGATACCTCGATCATCTAGCTAAGGCAATTCTACATTAATGTGAAAAATTATAATTTTGTAAACCATGGATTGCACCACATCTCTCTTAAAAATCATTGATTTTCTTAATGGAGAAAATAAAGGGTAAATTGAAACTAATGACCAATATTTAGTTATACATTGCCTTAACTAGGGATACCTCGATCATCTAGCTAAGGCAGCTCTACATTAATGCGAAAAATTATAATTTTGTAAACCATTATTGTTAGAGAATAAAATTTCTATCCCACATTGATTTGAAGGCATATCAAATATTAAAAAATAAAGGAGGGTGAAGTACATACACAAGACTTAAGCTTTTGTTTTAAAAGAGTAAATCCCGTCCTTATAATAAAAAAAAATCAACTCGACACGACTTTTGTTTTGTACGTATTAGAGTCGGTTTAGTTCGGTCCGTTTTTCTGACTTTGGGTTAGCTATTAAGAGATTGAGATACTAGACTCGTCTTTGAATAATCTATAAGAGAATGAGATATTTGATTGGTTTCAAGTGTCGACCCGACCCGATTTAAGCTTTTGTGTCAAAAAAGTGGATCCCGACCTTACAATCAAAAATAAAATAAACTTGACACTACTGCCTTTTTCGTACAACCAAACCGAGGATTCCTGGAGTTTAACAATTATATTATACATATATATACACATTAATTACACGTATTATTTAAGAAATTTGTCAACAAATTTGTACTTTCTATGTTTGGATGTGGTTGGTTGTTGGTCTATTTGTTGATGATTAATTAGTTCATCTCTTTTGACCAAAAAATAAATTGTTTCGATCTTTCGATTCACAAGGCTTACTAATAAATTAAATCACCTTTTTTGGAATAAAAAAATATATATAACTTTATGAATATAATTATAATGGAGGAAGCTTAATTGTTAAATATGTCCAAATATGTTACAAATTTACACCTAATTAGATTATACGTGTTTTTTGTTCAGAATATATACACTAAAATGTCTAATATAGGTTATCTAAAACAGCACATTCACGTGTATATGATAAGTGCAACAAAATGATGATTGCTAATGAATTTCGGTAATTAAGTACTCTTTAATCGGTCTTGTTGTGTAGTGGCATTTCCATAAGGCCGAAAATTTCGGGATTAATCAATAATTACATTCCTCCCCTTCCCACTACTAATATATCCTCATGAATTAAACAACGATTTTTCTATCCAAGGGCATAGGATAAAACCCTAAATTGGAAAATGTTTTTAAAATTTTAATTAATTTAGTTTTTTTTTTAAATTAGATTCCTATGGTCGCTTGCCTTTTTGGTAGAGAATCTTTCCCAATTTAGTATCTTATACTATTCCCTAAGGACATAGGATAGAAAAACCGATTAAACAAATTCCCAACATCAATTTACACATTGAGCTGGTTATTTCTTAGGGTATATTTAGAAATATTTTTTAAATTTAAATGATTTTAGCCATTTTTAATAATACTTTCCTAGATTACATATATCCAAATATAGGAATTTTTTTCCAATATGGTTTGTTTAAAGATCGTAATAATAGTAATAAAAATATATTAATCCGTTTTAACTTTTTTTGATAGGAAAAATGTAATTAATTTCAGATTTTTTTGGATAATAAATACTATTACGTCCATTAAAAAAATATAAGTCTTAAGAAACTAAAAAAATACAATAAATATTTTTTAAATAATTTTTAAAATAAGGTAAGTATCAAATTATTAAAATAAATCAATAATTTTTTTATATTTTAGGACTATATTTTTTAGCTTTTAAAAAATATATTAATTCTAATCATTTATATTTTTGGACGGAGGAAGTATTAAATTAAAAAATCCTTATTGAAAATGAAATACGTACGGAGTATGTTATTTAAATTACTTTATTACACTATTTTTTTTACTTTATCGAAAATTAGAATTAATAACACACTAATCAATACATAGACATTTTTGTAAAATAAATGCCAAAATACCTAAAATAAAAAGTGCATATTTTTCTATAAACAAAATTAACACTCTAAAATAACATATTTTATTATTTTGACCAAAAAAATATATTTTATTGAAAGTATTATATGCGTGTTAACAAAGTATTTAATTAAATAAAAGGAGAAAGTAATGATTATACTTAATTAATCATAATTAATGTAGCACTTTACTCAGTATTAGTTTTTGTAAGATTGCTGTAATGGATGATTGAATGTATACGGAGGAGGAGTAAATGGAAGAGGAAAAGTGAGAGAAGGACACCAACGAGAGTCCAAATCCTGACCGTTGTTTGTATTGGGCGGGGGGGACCAACTGCTTAATTAAGACCGGCCGAAAGCCTAAAATTCCTACCTTTTTTTTTATTTTTTATTTTTATTTTATTTATCCTTAGGTTCCGTTTGATTAAATGCAAACAAACAAACTTTCTATAAAAATGGAAATAAATTTGGGATAAGAGAGTAATGAATATATTTTGTATCAA
Source organism: Persicaria maculosa (assembly GCA_963922045.1). NCBI lineage: Eukaryota > Viridiplantae > Streptophyta > Magnoliopsida > Caryophyllales > Polygonaceae > Persicaria > Persicaria maculosa. The sequence continues at coordinate 55,940,140 of OY998268.1, forward strand.
TTGATCTTCTATTAAAAATTAGATAAAATAAATTATTTTTTGACACATTTAAAAAAATATATAAAAAATAAATTAATTTTTTTATATATATTTTCATACATATTAACAATAAGTAAAAAAACTATGTAAAAAATTAATAAATTTTTGACATAATTTTTTTGCTTCTGTAAAACATGTCAAAAAATAGAAAAACTTACTCATCAGATTTAAATATATATTGTAGGTCATTTGACTTCTCAACACAAATTTATATAATTTTTTAATTATTTAAAATGTATGTTAAAAATTCAAACGACATATGTATTGGGTCGGAGTATGTTTATTTCGTTTTTCATTAATTACCTTTCTTAATCTTATACTTAAATCAAACCGAGGCTAAGTAATGATTGTAGATTAGGTGTAGTGACTAGTGTGTGATGGTCATGGTCATGGAGGTGGCCGCACAGTATCATGTAACGTCGCCCATCTATGGGGCACGGCGTCAAATTGACAATGCCGGCATATATAGTTCCATCATCATTCATCCTTTTCTTATCATCAGCTCCTAGCTAGCTTAGTTAGCTCCATTTACCTTTTTAGCTACACGCTATGTTTTTTTTGGGGTATTAATTCAAAGGGGAGGCGGCACCCTTCACAAGTTTATTACTCCATAATGATTAAAAAGGAACAATTATTTATGTAAGTGGTAATTAAGTTGGGATTGCTTGTCTTGGGCCTGCACTGCACATGTTAACATGAAAATATCTCATATGGTTATATATGTTTGGCAAAATGGTAGCTAATGGAATAGTTGAAGTTGATGGGTAGTTAAACTGATGGATTGTTTGTGTTAAATATATGTTAATAAGCTAGTATTATACGTAGTATTTGGTAAGCCTAACTGTTAGGGTAATGAAAATCTGTGAACAAATTAAAAAATCAAAAGCTCCGAAAGTAGTTGTTGAAATGTTTAGATTTCAAAAGTTAATTAAACTTAAATCTTATATTTAATCTTAAAAGCTACTTATTGTTGTCTGACAACAAAGTTTGAGAAAGGGTTGGGAACTTCGGGCTAGTGTATAAGTGAATAAGTTATTGATTTTCGGTTAAAATTAATCTCATTTACTTGTGTGTTAGACTTGAGAGCGTTGTGCTATGTACTCTCCTAAAAAAAGTGCACGGTCATTAATTAGTCTCAAAGCTAGTCCCGGTGTTGTATCATATAATCGAGAGAGAAAGGTTGTGTTGGGAGCCAGTGGTGGAGCCAAAACCTGATGAGGGTGGTGGTACACTAGCGACAAACGAGAATGAATATATAACACGAAATCATACAACACACGTCTTTAATACTACAAAATAGCGATCATAAAATAAAATAGTTCAGTAGTATGTACAAAGAGTTCTTTATTGCTAATTAAAGTTATGTAGTGAAATAGTTCAACTCGACAATAAAGAGGGTAAATCCATTTTATGGGTTTTAATATCTTGAAAATGTTGAAAGATAACTTTATTATCAATGCGTTTGAAAATATATATCTTTTTTCGACATAGCAGATCAAACTCCCAGAGAGAAAGCCATCCGCAAGTATGTTGTGCAAATATGGCTTGATAATACTCATACCAGAGAAAGCTCTAACCACTGTAGTTGTTGCAATTGACCGATAACGCTAAAATCAACTCAATGAAACAGTATACCAAGTCAAAAGCTTTGTAAATTCCTACCTCGACCCTCTTTTTAGAAACATCGTATCACCAATATCTTGCAAAGTAGAAAATTTAAAATTTTTCCACATTTAAACTTTCATAACTTTTTACCTAATCATCAAAATGAGTAATATAACTTTTCATTTTAAAGCTCTCAACTTCTTTCACAAATTCATCTCTTTTTAACAAAAAAAAAAAGCTAATATTTAATAGAGTCACCCTTTTAGGTATTATCTATTTGTTTGAATATTGAATGTGAACATATTAAATCCCACTCTCAACAAATTACTAAATACATGTTTGACCAAAAGGAAAATCATAATTACATAAGCATAAGGGGAGAGAGAGAGAGAGCAATTGATAGCTAGGTAGGAAAATAATTAGATATATGTAAAAATGAATGTGGAAATAGATCGAGTTAGCAAGTGTAACAAAGAACCATAGATCGGTCAGTGTTTGTTGGTGTTGTCGCCTTAAAGCTAAAAGGGTAAGCAGACCAAAAGTTCACGTGCAATTTGAGTAATTATATATATATGCCCGCAGGGCCTCTTTCTTTGTTTGCTTTTCTTTAGGGCTTTCAACCTTTGTAGGTACAATGTTGGGTTGATGATCAACATTGATGAAGATTAAAGAAACCACAGTTTTGTTTTGATATGCTTGAATTCAAATTTCTATATGATGGATGTTACAATATGAACCTAGCTAGCTATATCGATTGATCGATGTTGTCGTTCTTTTTCTTTCTTTTTTTCTGTTAAAAAATGGTATCTTATGAGAATTTATGGTCATATTAGCAGGAGGGTACTGATCAAGTGAAAAGTTATAAATGTTTGAAAATTGGATACATATTTGTCACTTTATACATTTTTCAATAATTTGGGATACTTTTGCACTTTGCGTCTATGAGTTGTTCTGAAACAAAAGATTATAATATCAATTAGAACGTCAGAAGCTGTGTATTGTTATATATAGAAGATAGCAAAAATAAATATTTAGATCTCCTATAACACTTTGTGTGTTACACTCAATGTTACACACATACAATATACATATTAATGAAATTGGACAATTTTATGTATAACCAATAGGTTTAAAACATTTGGAGAAGGGTCGTGTGTGAGCCTATAAAACTCAATGAATTTCATCTCACATTCAATTGATAATAAAATGAGTGATATATAAGTTTATATGTTGTTTAAAATATTTCATAATAAACGATTAAAGGCATGTTTGGCTCACCAAATATTAAACTAGTTTAAGATTAAAATCTAGATGAAATTTTTGATGAAATTTTAGCCTTTGCGGATAAATTAAAACAGTAAATTCTTGTTTGGCATGACAAATTACATAGAGTTTTGTAAAACTATTTCCTTGAAAACCGTCAAAAGTTTTGTCACAACTCTTTGAAAAACTCTAATAAGCTTGTGTCAAACAGGTCCTAAGGCTTCGTTTGGCAAAATACTAGCTAAAAGGGTAGCTAAAACTGATGGATTATTTGTGTTAAATACATGTTAATAAGATAGTATGATGTTTGGTAAACCTAGCTGTTGAAGTAGCTGATGAAAACTTGTAAATAGAAAATCATAAGCTCTGCAGGTGAGTAGCTGTTGAAATACTATCATTCCAAAAGCTAATGAAACTAAAATCTAATATTTATTTCATTTACAATTATATAATATCAAAAATCAAAAGGTTCAATAAGCTACCTGATGAGTTTTATTTTGCCAAACGGAACCTAAATATTGTGATAAGAGGTAACTAGAGAAGCCATGATGCCAGCATGTACACAACGATGATATATCGAACCCATACACATATTACTTGGAGTGTAATGTGTGTTGGTGTACGAGGCACGTTGCCTATTTATATCATAGCCAAAAGTTGTCATTCAAACTATACATATTTGAATTGAATAATCAAATTAGGTAGAGAGTCAATTAGCCTGAATGAATATATGTATCCGCCATATCAGCAGTACATATACACATCCCTTTTTCCCCCCCTAAAAACTTGATGATTGTGTCTTCAATAATTGTTTTGTTTGTATGCTTTTTTTTTAATTATAAATTGATTTATTGTAGAGAATTCTATGTGCTCTCATGAGTTTCGATTTTAATCACCACCGATGTTTTATTTTAAAATTAATATAATAGGTACATAGCCCTTATGTGATCTCATTATTCGGTGTATCTAGTGATTATTCGTTAAAATGAAATTATTCGATAGTATTTGACAATTGTTCATTAAAATGGAATTTACATTTTGTACACATTTTGTGTACAAAAATAATTATAGTATTATTGATTAATAATCTTATCAAAACAGACGAATAATTATGAGAAAAGAGATGGATAATTTCTACGTATACGATAAGACATGTATACATCATAATATATATATATATATATAATTATATATATAGAGGCTCTTTCCGGTGAAACAACTCTTATCATGTAACAGAGGGACAAATTTGGGCCATTAGATTTAAAAGAATCAAGGGTCAACCTTTGTTTTGAAAGAAGCGTGTAACTACCTAGTATTCACATTTAGTGTTAAATATGAATACTAGTTGGCTAAACGTTTAAAACTTGTAACCACCAACTATTATTCACTGAATATGTTAATATTCATATTTAGTAACATAATTATTCAAATCTAAATTATTAAATATTCATATTTTATAAACTAATAAAAAATTTACTATTGCATATTACTATTCATATTTAAAGATATAGTTACACCAACTAGTATTCATATTTAATGTTAAATATGAATACTAGTTGGTTATACGTGTTTTTTTAAATCAATCTCCTCCCTTCATTTCTTTAGATCCAAGGGTTCACAATTGTCCCTTCGTTACATGGTAAGGGGTGTCCTCATAGGAAAGTTGTTATATATATATATATATATATATATATATATATATATATATATATATTTGTAGGTACGGTGTAACTATTATATATATATATTTGTCGTATATTACTAACCAAGATCCTATGCCCTATAAATCTATCTAGATAGGAAGAATAAAGATTTGGGTGTAATTGGCATTTTGTTGGGGATAATTAAATGAAGAGGGCCGGCCGGCCATGAGGGAAATAATAAATAGAAAATAAGAAATATAGATATAGATATTAGTCATATATATATATATATATATATATATATATATATATATATATATATATATATATATATATGGAGGAGGGAGGAGGAACGTAACGTAGTTGTAAAATTGGTAGGTAGCTAACCCACTCGTGCGGTGGAGATGTATGAATTGAATGAATGGGTCTCTCATCTGTGTGTGTGGTCAACCCCCCCTCCCCTCAATTCTACTAGGCCATGCCAAAGCCCCAACAGATCATCCATCAGAACCAGACCCAGAACTACTCCCTAGTAGTAAAGGAGATTATGTATAATATATATATATATATATATATATATATATATATATATATATATATATATATATATATATATATATATAAAGCTTTTTATTTAGTTATATTATATGGAATCATGTATATAGATGAGAGATGGGATGGACAGGGCAATGGGAAATCATTAGATGGGAGTCTTTTTTTTTGGTGGGGCCCACCTCCACACCCGCACGAGTGAATGAGTGATGCCTTTCATCATTCATTCCTCTCAAATATTAATATAGGACTCTAATATAATAAGCCCATATACCAAGTATTCCATCCAAATATATAAATGAGTCCATGAATTCCATGGAATTAGATTAACATTAAAAAGTTATAAAGTATCTTAATTAGTTTTAACATTATAGTAGTACTTTTTTCTTTCGTAAAATATATCATTTATTTTATATGTATATTTTTTTAAGATAATAAATATTATATAAAATATTAAAAAAACTTTATTTATTTAATTATTAATAATAAGTATGATTTTTTTAAAAAAAAATTTATAAAACAGTGGATATTTTATATAGTTTTTATCATTAAAAAAACACGTGTATTAATAGTAAACAACGAGTTTTACTGAATGGAGGGAGTACTATTTGCATCTTAGGGTGTGTTTGGATTAAAAAATACATTAATTATAATTCGATTATTTTATTTGGTTTTATATGAGTGTTTGGTGGAAGGACTAAAAAGTCTAGACTAAAAACCGAAAATAGTTATATAATTAACCACTCATAAATTCAAACATACTCTTTTTTTTTTTTAATTCAAACATACTCTTATTTTGTAAAATAGAAAAAAAGATGAGGAGAGTGGAAAATTCTCCAAACTAGCAAAAATTGTGCAGTAAATGTAGGGATCAATGTATAGATATGTAAAATGGGGGCCGGGAATGAATGAGAGAAAGATTTTATTGTTAAAATAAACGCTGACCGAAATATACATACTCCGTAATGGAAATACTAATGAGTAAAAATACAATTTTTATAGATTTTAATATTTATTTCTCAACTTTTAAATTTTATCAGCTTTTGAAAACCTGAGTTTTACTTTCTCATTTTGATTTTATATAATCGTAAAAACTATTTATAATAAATCAATGAACTTGTCACATACTGTATTAAATTACCAATTAATGGCCCATGGTGTAATTTCACAATATTTCAACCAAAAAGACAAAAAAGGCATATTATATATTAGTGTGGTTTATTTAAAAAATTTGTTATCAACAATAGTATAATGAATTGATATCGAACAAATATAAAATGAAATAAATGTACGTTGTTTTGTTTTCTTCCTTTGAATTGATCGATCGATAATCTCACTTAATTTTTTGTTGGTAGAGATAATCTCACTTAATTATTTACCTTTGTTTTGTTTTGTTCCTTTTTAATGAGTGATTTGGTTTCCCGCTCCGATGCATCCCCACCTAAAAAGTGTTTAAAGACATTTTTTATTTGTGCATTTGTTAATGGGTCTTTTCAGTGTAATGTTCAAACTTAATTATTCCTTGTCGTTTGCAGTTTTCATGACAAAATTAACAATTCATAAGTCATAACCAATCATGAAATTTTGTGGGTTTGTTTTGGAAATAAACTTTATACTACCTCCGATCCAAAAAGGATGTTGTTTGACTTTTTAACACGTATTTTAAGGAGCTAAAAACTATATAATATATTAATTTTTTTATTATTAATTTTTTTATAATCTAATACTTATTACCAATAAATATTAAGTTGTGAAAAAATAATTTAAAAAAAGTTAATATTTTATATAGTTTTTAGCTCCTTAAAATACGTGTTAAAAAGTCAAACGACATTCTTTTTGGATCGGAGGGAGTATAAAACATCATATTTTGGCACAAAAATCCGGTGTGTTAATTTATTTGATATGTCATGCTTTTATGGAATTCATTCTTATAGTGCCGTATGAGATCGATCACTTGTAATTAATATGCCACGAATAAGGTTGAAATATGCAACTAAGGTGATCACATGGTCTTATTTATAAGGCTTTTTAGTTTTTATAGTATGTGTGTCGAAAAACCCTTCATTAGTATCCAATAATATAACTAATTATTAAAGGGGCAATTAGCTAAGTGTCCAAAAATGTTGGCCAAATTAGCAAAGTGTCCACTTTTTTTAAATAATTAGCAAAGTGTCCATCCCGCCTCTGCCCTGCGTGCCCCCCTCCCCCCGTGTGCCCCATCTGCGTCAGCATTTTTTTTTCCGCGCGTCAACAATGCTGACACCGACGTCAGAAATGCTGACGTCGCCTACAGGGATGCTGACGCCGACTTCAGGAATGCTGACACCATCTACAGGGATGCTGACGCCGACGGTGCTGACATCGGAGATCAATATATTTGACGTATTAAGTCATTACCAATGATTTGGATTTCACAAATCAAATAACATTAGAAATTTTATATAAATATAAAAGGGAAAAAGCAAAGAAACAAAGGAATGTTCTACCAAAAAAAAGAAACAAAGGAATATTTTATTTTATTTTTGGTAGTGAGAAACAAATAATAACGGTGAGCAATTAAAACAAAAAATTTGCCGATGCAGACGATGTTGACGTCCTTCCTCCATCTCTTATATTGCAAAAACGATGTCAGCAAATATATGCCTACATAAAAATATGCATATAAACGATGTCAGTACTAAAAAAATACGCATAAAAACTATGTCAGCACTAAAAAACAAACCAATTTTTAAAGACTCAAGCATACATATGTACCTACATATATAATATCCAACTAAAAACGATGTCAGCACAAAAAATTATGCATACAAACGATGTCAGCACTAAAAATTTCGCATAAAAACGATGTCAGCACTAAAAAACAAACCAATTTTTAAGGACTCAAGTATATAAATATACCTACATATATAATACTCCCTCCGATTTTTAATATAAGGCATTTGACTTTTGTGCACGTGGTTTAAGGAACTAAAAACTACATACAATATTAATTTTTTTAATTAATTTTTTTTTACATTATAATACTTATTAATAGTAAGTATTACAATGTAAAAAAATTAATTAAAAAAAATAATATTTTATATAGTTTTTAGCTCCTTAAACTATAATCAGGATGAAATATATTTTAAAAAATGAAATATATATTAAAATAATAATTTTAATATTTTTCCCGAAACTTAAAAATAATAACACTAACCGGATGAAAAACATTGCCTTAGTAAGGGATTAGAAAGGAATGTCAATAAGCGCGTATCCACACTATTGAAATTTCACTTTGACAAGATAAATATTCATCATGACAAAGCTGCGAATTAATACCGACAGAATGGAATCTATAATCAGGATGAGAATAAAGATATGATTTTATTCATACCATAACTACTTGATTATTAACCATAATTAGAAATTAAAGGCATGTCCAAGATGAAAAAGTTATTTATTAATATTGATAGGATTAATGTTTATAGTGACAAGGCTATAAGTTTACGTTGACAGGATTGAAGCTATAATCGGGGAGAGACTGACTAAAGATACGGTAAATCATATCTACACAGTAAAAGAGGGCAACGATGGCACATGGTAAGGACGGTGTCGCGGACCGATTGCGCCGGAGGGTGAGGGCGGTGAGTCGGAGCCGGAGCCAAAGGCTTAGGATGGGCTAAGGCCGGAGGGACGGGGGTTGTACGTTCTGATTAGGGAATTGGGTTTGTTATCATGGTTAGGGATTGAGGTCGGGGCTCGGACGACTCTTGTTAATTTTTTTTTTTTGGAAATCGCATATTTTTTTAATTATTTAATGTAACGTAAAAATATAAGTAAAAAGATAAATACCAAAACTATTTTGCCTTTTTTATTTTCTGTTTTTTTGGGTGGTGGTCCTGGTGGAATAGTTTTAATAATTGAACAGGATATTTTTACAAATTTTCAAATGTGGATGCAATTGTTTTCAAAAACTAGATATTTTTACAAACCAATTACCAAAGTAGGATATTTACTACTAATTCCCAAAAATAATGATCTTTTGAAGATAAATTAATACGGAGTAGATAATAGAGGCTAATGCTTTGATGGATCAAAAGCCAAGGACAAGAGTGGAAATTGCAATTCAAGAATTTTTATTTATTACTAATTCCAAAAATAAAAGTAGTGGTATGTAAAGTTTGTGTTCCATTGGCGATTATACTAAGTCTCTGAATAGCTCGAATTAATTTGAAAAAAGCATAGTTTTAACTTTGTTAATTTATGGCGAAACTAATTAAAATAACCCGACTTTTAAGGGTGTGTTAAAAATATATCTCAACCTTTCAAATGTAAGATAAATATCTCAACCTTTAAGGATGTGTTAAAAATATATCCCTACCTTTCAAATGTAAGATAAATATCTCAATCTTTATAAGTGATGTTATAATAATATCTAAAAAAATTCTCTAGGAAAAAAAAAGCTAACATCGCATACGTATGTGGCAAAATAAATTAATAAAAAAATAAAATTTAAAAAATACATATAAAAAATTAATAAAAGGGTTTAAGAAAACAAGGTTTTTCATTTATTATTTTTTTAAAAAAATTTCAAGACACTTTATTAATATTTGGCGCAATTTTCCATATTATTCTTCTTTGTTTAATTGTCCCATTTTTTTACATAATTTATTTACTAAAATTCTAAGTATTCTTCTTTCTATTTTAAATTTTAATTAAAAATGCGAAATTAGTTAAATGGCCCATTATACAAATATGGGTGTTATCCCTCAAATATAAAAATCATCTAAATAAAAGATTAAACACTTGTAAATCTATCATTTTTTATCTATATTTATATTTTATTAATTTATTTCTTTCCCTTGATAAAAAAAAAAACTGGTTTAATAAAACAAGGTTTTCAATATAGAGTTATAAGAAAATAGTGTGTATAAAATATAAAAGATGAAACATATGTAAATCTATAATTTTTTATATAGATTTTTTAAAGTTTTATTTTTTTATTAAATTTTTTTTGCCATATATGCATGTACTGTTAGCTTTTTTTTGTATAAATTTTTTTGAGATATTATTTTAACATCACTTATAAAGGTCGAGATATTTATATTACATTTGAAAGGTTGAGAAATATTTTTAACACCCCTTTAAAGGTCGAGATATTTATCTTACACTTGAAAGGTTGGGATATATTTTTAACACACCCTTAAAGGTCGGGTTATTTTAATTAGTTTCGCCTTAATTTATAAACAAACCGAATATGAGACTCATTTTAAACTCGATTTATATTGAACTTCAAATCAACTCAAGTTCGAATAACTTGAATTTTATAGAATTTATAAAAAAAATTCTTATTATGTTATTGTGTAATGAGCAAGTAGAATTGTTGAATGACGTGATTATGACTATATTTTTAAGCTCGATTTCAAACTTATATATGCTCGGTTCATTTTTATACGTGAATGCGAACAACTAATACTTGGCTAGTTCATCTCGAACAGAAGCCTAAGAGAAAACAAAGTTTAAAATACAACTTTTTTGAAGATATTTTTTTTTTGGAAAATAGACAAAACCTTTAGATAAGTACCCTTCTAATGAATGATCATCCTAGATTATCCTTGTGGTTGATTAGCAAAAATTCTCTAAATATATAGTACAACATAATATATACGAATGAATGCAAGGGTAGTTTGATAAGGTTGCACCTGGTCAAGTCTGTAAATTGAGGTGATCTCTGTATGGCCTTAAGCAGGCATCGAGACAGTGAAACATCTAGCTCATCAAATTCCTTCTCAGCAAATGTTTTTTGAAATCTTGCTACGATTACTCCCTCTTCATTAACTCCATGGATCTTAATGCTTTTTGCGACTCTGATTGGAGGAATTGCTTGTATGTATATTGGGAGATCTTTAACGAGGTTCTGCATTTTTCTGGTAAAAGATCTCGTATCCTGGAAAATGAAGAAACAGAGCACCAATTAACTTGTTTGGATGGATTCGATTTTGGAAGATTGCAGATGCAGTGTTCCAAAGCCAATTGATCTTCATCGCGATAGCAAGGTCGCCATCCATATAGTAAAGTAGCCTCATTCCCTCTTCCTAGTGCTAGCTAGTGTGCTACTGCTATATATCTCTAATAATAACTATGAAGTGTGTTATTTGATTTTCTTCTTCGTAACAAAGACGTGCTAAAAAAATGATACTCCCTTCGTTAATTAAAACTTGACGTTTTACTATTTACGCACGCTTTTTGAGGTGTTAAAAACTATATAAAATATTAATTTTTTTAATAATTTCATACTTATTACAATTAAGTATTAATTTATAAAAATAAATGTAAAAAAATGTTAATATTTTATATAGTTTTTATCATTTTAAGAAAGCGTGCATGAATAATAAATGACAAGTTTTAATTAACAGAGGAGTAAGATTTATATATATATATATATTCCAAAATTTGGAAAACAACCAATAGAAAAGGAGAAAAGAAAAAAGGTGGCTCCATGGATTAGGAACCCACGTACGAAGCTAGTGCCGTGGGCGAGCTTGTGTCAAATCGAAAAAACTCTGTTTTCGTCGTTGAATACGATTAAATTGGAAGTACATATATAGCTTAATGTAATTGACCCCCTTTGGCCTTTGGCGGTACATGAAATCGGCAAGCATCTTTCTACATCAAAATAGGAATCTCTATCTTTCAAATTTCATTCATGTACGTCTTCACATGCTAATCTTTTTTCTCCATTATTATTTCTCATTTGTCAAGTTTCCCCTCAAATGGATCCTAATCTCTCCCAAGCCCACCCATATATTTTTCAAAATCATTTTTGATTTAATTGGTTCACCCCACAATCCATATATAACGGTTCAATCCATACTGTTTTTTCTGTGTGCGTAAAAAAATACTACATGATTACGCTCAGATACTAGTCACAAGTTAGTCTAATGACTACAAATTTATTTGAGTTTAAATATAGAAAACCGATCAAACCAGATTAAGATAAAAATGATTACCTCGCAGGGCTTTTATTGAGCTTATTTTTTCCAAATACTAAATGATTAATTGGGAGTCATTTGTGCCAAGGGATTGATGAAGTAAGTCATGGATGGATGTGTAACCCATGAAGCTAACAATCCATCTTACTCTTTTACCAACATCATCCATATGTCTCCCCTCCTCCCCCAAAAAAAATACCTAAAGGCCTTCCCTATAGTCTATGACTCTATGACTTATATGTACGGTACCTTCAAATTTTCAGGTGCATTTTTTTTTAAGTGCTAATGGATTATAATAACACCACTAGCTAATCAATTGAGATTGGATTTGGACATGTGGAAGATCCAAATCCAATCAACTTAAAACAAAATTGAATTAATACATCAAGGTCAATTTCTTGAACCCCCTATAAGTAAAGGCCTCCTTGATTGGAATCAAATCATTCCAAAGGATTAATTAAGAGATCCCCCAATCCAAACCTTCCTCTTAAATCCAAACCTAAACCTACCCACCTGAAAATCCCTTGATGTCTCCATTCATCCTCTCTCTCTCTCTCCATATAAGCAAACTCAGTTCCTCCAACTCTCTATAAATTAAACCTCTTTTTTTTATTTTTTTTGCTGGAGCTAGAACAAGCATCTTTTAAATAAATATTTAAAAAAAAATTAAATACAGTTAGAGAGTGTCCTTCAATGTCAGAGTTGGAGTTTTTCCTGTGTCTTCTACCTCCAACTGTAATCTTGTATTGGTTGATATATATCATCACAAAAAACCAGCAGCCCAGATTAAACCTCCCTCCAGGAAACATGGGTTTACCCTTTATTGGGGAGACAATTTCTTACTTAAACCCTTACTCAGCTACAACTATAGGACACTTCATGGATACCCACATTTCAAAGTATATACCCACTAGTACTCAAAGCATCCATACCATATTAATCATGTGATTTTTTTTTTCTTGGCAGATTGGGATTTAAAGTATGTTTTTTGTGACAGGTTTGGGAAGATTTACAAGTCCAATTTGTTCGGGGAGCCGACGATAGTCTCAGCGGATTCAGGGCTCAACCGGTTCATACTCCAAAACGAAGGGCGGTTGTTCGAGTGCAGCTATCCGCGGAGCATCGGAGGGATCCTTGGGAAGTGGTCCATGTTGGTTCTTGTGGGAGATATGCATAGGGATATGAGGAACATCTCTCTTAACTTCCTTAGCCATGGGAGGCTTAGGACCCACCTTCTCAAGGAGGTTGAGACCCAGGCTCTTGTTGTTCTTGATTCTTGGGCAGAGAATTCTGTTTTCTCTGCCCAAGACGAGGCGAAAAAGGCAAGTGACACTGGAACTATCAGTTTGTCAAGAACAAACTATTGATTTAATGTTACATATATTTATTGATAAATTGGTTGATGTGGCTTTATTATATATAGTTCACCTTCAACCTCATGGCTAAGCATATAATGAGCTTGCACCCGGGGGAGGTTGAGACGGAGGAGCTCAAGAAAGAGTACATTACTTTCATGAAGGGAGTGGTCTCCCCTCCACTCAATTTCCCCGGGACCGCTTATAGGAGAGCTCTAAAGGTACATATATGTATATATACATACATGTATATATGTACACAAACTATTGATAATTTGATCTTATGGTATTGGATTGATGAAGAGTGATTGTTTTGATGCAGTCAAGAGCGGCGATATTGAGATTCATAGAGGTGAAGATGAAGGAGAGGAGGTGGAAGATGAAGGATGATGAAGGAGGAGAGGGAGGAGAACAACAAGATGACTTGCTTGGATGGGTGTTGAACCATTCGAATCTGTCGACGGAGCAGATCCTTGACTTGATCCTTAGCTTGTTGTTCGCGGGCCATGAGACGTCGTCGGTTGCCATTGCTCTTTCCATCTACTTCTTGCAGGACTCTCCTCTTGCTCTTCAACAATTGAAGGTATATATGAAATACACTTCTTTTTTCACTTTTTTTTTTAAAAAAAATAATAAACGAGTTCGAGTCAAGTCTCAGTAAAATTATATATTGGAGGGTTTGATATGCATGGAAGTTCTTTATTTATTATTTTATTTATTTATTTATTTATTTGGATGGTAGGAAGAGCACCTCAGGATTGCAAGAGCCAAGAAGCAACAAGGGGTAAAGGAATTGAGTTGGGAGGACTATAAGAAGATGGAGTTCACTCAATGTGTAAGGATTTATATATTAATGCATTTCTATTTTTTTTTAAAAAAAAAATTTAAGTTTTATCTCATTTTAGATGGAAAATTTTATTGAATGGTGAAGGTAATAAGTGAGACGTTGAGGTTGGGGAATGTGGTGAGATTTCTACACAGGAAGGCCCTGAAAACGGTTCAATACCAAGGTATTTAATTTATTTTCCCTCATTCAAAAAATATTTATATATTTTTATTGATTCACTTAGTAACTGACTCGTCGATTAACAAAAATAAACATGTAACATAACCAAAGGATACGACATCCCTAGCGGATGGAAAGTGTTACCGGTGATATCAGCGTCGCACTTGGATGCAACTCTCTTCGATCACCCTCATCGCTTTGACCCTTGGAGATGGCAGGTTCGTCGGATTGTCCTCCTTAATCCTCGTAAATCCTACATTCATTCCTCTTATTTATCGCCGATTTTTGCCTCTAATCGTCGTACGAATAGAGGGATCCACAAAGGGTAATTTGGATACATAAATATAAGACATTGAAAAATACCCAAAATGTTGCAAGTTGACGACATTGTACTGGTACGTACGTAACAAACAATATATAGAGTACTGTCCTACAAATTCAAGGTGGGACGGGGGAGAGCCCTACTTAGTTAATGAGTGAACGTGGTGGTGGGTGGCCGTGGGGGCAGGCGCGTAACTAAGGGCAGGCTAAGGTCTGCTGCAACCCGTCCCATTTTTAAAAAAATTAGGAAAATTATGTATTTTTTATTAGAATAAAAATTTTATTGATAAAAATTATGAATATATAAAAAAATTTAGTATATTCAGCTCACGCAAATTTTATTTTCTGATTTCGTATCTGTTTGGACTACAGACACGAAACCATAAAATAAAATTTTAGTATATTCGCGAATTGTACGTCCTTAGTTCTCATGCTTTTATTTAATGCACGCATGTTAGCAATAAGAATTTTCTATCCTCCATATCTTTATTATTGGAAACCTTAATGCCTATGAGCTCCTGCCACCTAACCGGCTAAGGTATAGGGGGAAAGGATAGGTAGACTGTGAGATAGTCATGAATAGAGGTGACAATCAAGTGGATCGGATTTGATTTGGATAGATTCATTGAGATTGATTTATTTCGGACTTTAGTTATTTTAAACAATATTAACAACTTAGGGATTTCGTATTTCGTATATTTCGAATCTCGGGTATGCTTTGGGTCAGGCATGACTTCAAGCTATTTGATTTCGGGTCGCATTGATTTCGAGTCTAATGTTTTTTTTTTCAATGCATTATACATCGAAATTAAGATTTTTCGGAGGGTTCCAATGTCGGTTAGAAAAACCGTTTATATATATATATATATATATATGGAAAAAAAACTAATAAAGAGGAAGTGGGCCCTATACCCATCCGTATGGATGATGAAATGATGCAAGATCATTATCGTGGGCCTAACATGTGTGTTAAGTTTGGCCCCAACTCCGTTTCATGGAGGTCTACGGCCGTGCATGGATGGGGTTGGAGTACTTAAGATCAGGGGAGTAGGTGCATGATTGACAATATATCACACATTTTGCTATAAAGCAACAAAAGGAACTCATCACGCCCTCCGCCACCCCCATGTGGGTGTGGACCAAATCCCTGCACGTGCGAGCCTCGTAGATCCGAACCCACGTACCTTTCGAGTGGGGCTCCGCCGGGGGCATTTAAAGCCACCCGTTTACCTGTGTGTGGTCCAGACCCTTTGAGTCGGGGGGGCGGGGTGGGGTTGGGTCAAGTACAGTCACTCGTGTTGAGCACAGTAATTGATACTGAGGATTATGCAGTAGGTGTTGGATGATTGTAACTTGTAACTGATAAGCTTGTGCTGTGCAGCAGGGTACCGCGGGATGCTCGGTGAACAACAGCTTCCTGCCGTTTGGAGGCGGGCCTCGCCTCTGCACTGGGTCCGAGCTTGCCAAGTTGGAGATGGCGGTTTTCCTTCACCACCTCGTCCTCAAGTTCGACTGGGAAGCGGCTGAACCTGACCACCCCTTAGCTCTGCCGTTTATAGACTTCCCCAAGGGCCTCCCTATTCGAGCCCGTCGCCAATTTCTTGTGTAAATACAAACAAACACCTTCCCGTAGTTTCATCTTGCAGCTTATGTGCATCGTAGCCTCAATCAGTGTGTTAATTAGCTTGGAGCTTCTATATATATATATATATATATATAATTGATTGATTGGTATGCTCACAATGCAAAAATACAATTACAAAGCAGGTACTTCCCTAAGCTAATCTCAAAATACAACTATAATTTGTACATCAATAGTGTAACTGACAGATTGGTCCAACTAGAACAATGGCTAACATAAATCCCATCATATCTTACCAAAAAAAAAACATAAATCCCATCACAAACAGAACTTTAAGTTCTCATTTGTAAGGATGCATTAGTGTCGACTGCAAACAGAATATAATATAATCCCCCATAAAAGAAGCTACTACCGAATTAACATTTAACACCTCCCTCCCCCAATTTTGAATTCATAAGAAATTAAGAACCTTTTAAAATGGGAAAAATGACTCAAAATAATAATGTACTAACCATGATTGCTGACAAAACATATTCTCCCCTTCCAAAATAACAAAAATAATCCTAATTATTCACACTAGGAGCAAAATTGGGCTTATTGAGTTAACATTATTTTCAAATACGAATTCGCTATAAACCCGTATTATTTTTCTATCTATAAGCAATAAATAATTGATATAATTTTGAGCCATTTTTCCTTTAACATAGACTGGAATTGCCTGTAGAAAAGAAGCTTCTAAAATGTTTTCAAGAACACAACAAAGAAACCATATGAACTTTTCGAATAATATCGGATAGATTAAGGTTGGAAATTAGGGACAAGTCCAGTACAAGCTACAACCATATACATTCAATTATATTTACTTGGAATAGTGGGATTAAACTGGGTAAGTGATTCAAACAAGAAGCCAGAAGCACCTATCTGCTTGCTGGCATTTGTTTATTTATAAACTAGGTGGATCGGGCATTGCACTGACCTTCAAGACTAGGAAGCTGGAATAACTAGATGCTGTAAGTTGACTCCTTTTTAGCATCGTTGTAATCACTTATCCATCCTTCTATAAGCTTGATTTCAGCTTCCCGCTGCTCAACCAACCATTCAGGATCGTTTGCTGTTGCACTGCGCAAGTCCAAGTGATGAGCACCTGAATAAGATATTAAAAAAAAAACATGATTATCAGGCAACTGCTGCACATATACCTGGATAGAGGCCCAGATGACAAAGAAACATCTACCAACCTGGACTTTCAGTCCTTAAACAGACAGTGATATCAGAGAATTTGACTCAAAAAAAATCACTTGTACAGACATACTATACTACCAGTCAAAGGCATTGTATTTTTCTGCAAGCAAGTTAAAATTGAGAGATACCTTCTTTTGTAACTAGGGCAACAACAGTTTCAGAAATATCCTGCAGAACACTGCAACAAAATTTGTGACAGTTGTTGATTATCGCCAATACTATACATTGTATATCATCTGACTTAATAGAGCTAACATGTGTAATACTCACCTTCCACCACTCCATGGATCCAGTAGTCCATTAGCGAAAATAATATTGCTTCCAAACATCTTGATGGTTGTCTTAAAATCCTTTATCAACACATGAAAATAGTGTCAGCATCAGCACAAAAAGATAATGAGAGTTCATCCAAAGTTTTTAAGCATCAACTTTGGCTTGAGAAACAAATTAGGAGTTTTTAAGCATCAATTTTTTTTCTCAGGGTGAGTTATGTATGGAAAAGGAACTGTAGAATGAAAAAGCAACTTGATTAACAATGCCCAAAATGAAATCTTGATTCATGTATTATGAAACAGAGAGGGTAAGTAATGCTGAGTACGCCATGGATGACCCCAAAGAAGGTTACCTTTTTGGATGTCACACTGTCTACTACTAACTTTGCGGCTCAAGGAAATAGGAACAAGGGTTTCCAAACTTTCCATACCCTAATTAGATCATCAAGAAATGTTTGTGACTTTCTAGTGGAAGACTTTTGCATTAGTGCCAGAGAGTAGTTGCTCTTGGAGGTTTATAGTGATTTTGGCCGAGGAACTTCAAATCCCTGCAATTCAATTTTGTGTGGTGTTTTGTGTGGATGTGTAGGTTAGATCTACTCCCTGATTCTAGAGCTGATACACTACTTATCAAACAACTAAGAATGTCCAAAATCCAAATTAAATCCACAGAATGGGTAGACAAGATGGAGTAAGCAACTCTTATTAAGAAGTCTTGCACAATAGAACTATAAATGTGTATAGAGGAACTTACATGTCCACCGAATTGGGTGGTTATCCATCTAGGCCTAGGCTGCGCTTTGAAAGAGTTCCAACACCACTCTTTAAAAGAGCTGTAACTGTAATCGTATGTCCGGAACATGCTGTTATTTGCACTGCTAGACATTGGCATGACCATCTCCGTGCATGCCTGCAATTGTTTTCAGTTGGGGGAATGAATACTATGTCCGTTAATGGATGTCAGTTGAAATCTGTTTCTTCAAGATGTATATCTTGCATGAGTAAGGTACAGAAGAACTACTATTAGATTTGCAGACATTGAATCATATTCTTTGTTTTTCTTCACATACCTGCCAGTCCCAGCCACTAGTCATGCCATGAGGATCATCACCCAGTTCAAAACATTCAACTGAGCCAGTATAGTTATAAAAAACACTTGCCCCAGCAAAGATCTTTTCTAGAATGCTGTATCCATCAGGAGCAGCATCAATTTTTCTGCAGACCTGAAGTAAAAGTAGATATCAATTGATTGTCAATAAACCTTGTAAAAATGGTAGTAAAACATGTCTAGAATGACCTTCTAATTGCAAGCTCTTTTCCCAGTAGCAAGAAGTGACATTAAATCCCACCCATAGTTTATACGGCAGGGAAAATGAAATAGATTTAATTTGATTTATAGCAGAATAACGCAAAACATGATAAAGGATCAAGCAACATAGGAGAAGGGCGTACTACATTCTGCATGTGCATTAACTAACCTCTTTGACTGGATTTCCAGGTAAGGGGTTCAAGAAATCCGATGGATATGGATAATTTACCATAGCCAGATAACTATAAGCAGATTCTAACCAGTCAGAAAGATCTGACACCTTCTCCAAATTGCTGTCATGTAACGCAAACATAATAAGTTAGGACTGGAAGAAAAAGTCTTAAGGAAAAGTGCATTAATATGATCATTGAGTGGCAACTTATCAATGTCTTTACCTACATAGACGAAATGTTTTTGTCAGTTCAATCAAACCATTAGATTTATTAGCCACGGCAGTTAGCTCATCCCACGAACGCTTTATTGTGTTGAAGCAATTGTCACTTTCACGCTACAAAGAGAATACACCTATTTTATAAATTGCCACAAAAAGGATATGTTTGAAGAACACAGAAAGAGAAGGGGAGCTTTGAACCTTGAAATTGTATGAAACTAGATCATAGAAAGTCTCAACAGGCACAATGTCCTCAAATTGTAGGATTGGAGCAGAAGAAGCCAGCGCGCCAATTGCAACATGAGGATACTTGAGCCTCATCCATGCTGCCAGCACTATTTCAATTCATAGTTTCATTTCAGCATTACAACTTATCCAACAAGGTAGTTTATGACACAGTATTTCATGAGGTCATCAAAAAAGGATGATGAAATTCATAAAGTAACAAAAATGATTTCCTTCAAATGAAATATGTTCCCATCATTTCACCACATTATATCTCCTTCTTTTTGTCATTAGCAGCATGAATCAACTATAGTTAATTACACTGTTCAAGAAAAATCATAGGGAGCATATGGATGAAGTTTGGAAACGATAACTGATTTGAAATTGAGACTAAATTTATCTAATTGCCTCACTAATTTCTATCCAATATCATTCTACTCTTTTTTCAAATCAACCAATACTTAAAATGGCCTGAAAATTTAACATCCAAATTACAATGTGGATGAACAATTTCCCCAAATGCTCAGATTCCATTTCCATTGTTCCTTCTTCCTTTACGCCATTATCATCACTTCACGACTTCTCCAATTACAGCTAATACTTGCATAAAGAGAAATGCATACACTACGATTCAAGTAACCAGTACTTACTTCCACCATAAGATCCACCAAACAAAACGACAGGCGAAGCCTCGGCCGACAGATTCCGTTTGATTTCCCTAAGCAACACCGCGTAATCCGCCAAAGCTTGCTCCGCCGTCAGATAAGCCAACGTAGTGGCGTTCTTAAACGCCTCCTCTCTGCTCCCATAAGGCATCGACTCTCCATAATATCGATGCTACAACATCCAAATAGGCTAAACACATCAACGATTGCGGTGTAATAAAAACACAAAGCAAAAAAAGTAAAAGATCAGCAAATTACTTCGGGGAAGAGAACCATAGCGCCGAATCGAGGCGCGATCTCCCATACGAAGCCAGTGTTCTCAGCGAACCAGCCGATGTCACCTTCGTTGCCGCAGTAGACGAAGATCGGGCCGCGGCGAGCGGCGCCGGACCAGTGATCGGAGCTGATGAGGTAGCGCTGCTTGAAGGTGGGAGCATCGGCGAAGGAGAAGTGATCGAGCCGCTGCGTGAAGTAGCGAGTCTCGTAGGAGTATTGGCTGGACTGCCGCAATTTGTGGCGGTTGAGGCCGGCGAATTTTCCAATGAAGCGGGGGATTGGATTGGAGGCGGCGGAGGAGATGAGAAGGAGAGAGAAGAGGAAGAGGATTAATGGAGATAGCTCCATTTTTGTGGGATTCGTCAATGCAAAATGGGAGATGACGATGGGAGAGTTTGAAGGGGTGGGTGGGTGGGTGGGTGGGTGAAAACTAAACACCGATGGTTCCTGTGATTGAGGTTTACTCCTAAATCCTAATCAAGCTGTGACACATCGACGTGTACAATTTTTTAAAATAATTTTATAATTAAGAATTAAAAAAAATAAAAAAAATACTATATTTTACTATGTATAAGGGCTTGTTTGGGATGGGTATATAGATATAGGCTATGGGTATAGAAAGCCCAATATCTATATACTCTGTTTGGTATATTTATTCAAATCAGTATATGGATATCAATCCTATATCTCCCATCTCCTAATTCTAGTGTATTTTTCTCCTTTGGATATCTGAGAAATTTGGGGGCTATAGGAAAATAGACATACGAGCGATTTCTGTTCTCTGCTCGACTCCATTGCCATGTACTTCTTCTCCTCCTCCTTCTTCTCTATAGATCTGCTCGCCATCTGCTTGCATCTGCTCGAGTTCTATCCGAATTGCTATCCGAACTGCTTCCATCTACTTGCATTTGATTTCTGTCCGATTTTTATATGCTTCCATCTGATTTTTGTCCGATTTTTGTATGCTTGTTCTCTGATTTCCGCTTGCATCTGATTTCAACCCTAACTTGCTGTCTGATTTCAACCCTAATTTGTTCGAAAATTATCATCTTTTCAAAAAAATTTATGCAGCTTGCATCTGATTTCAACCCTAATTTGTTCGATTTGAAAGTTATCACCTGTTCGATTCCAAAACGAGTTCATTTTTATTACATTTTTTTATTCTGATATCTGTATACCCTTTCCAAACAAGGGATATAAGATATAGATATCAATCTCATACCCATACCCAATACTCATAGCTTGATATCTATATCTCATACCCATAGCCTATATCCTATATCTATATACCCTTTCCAAACGGGCCCTAAAGTTTCTAGTTTGATTGAAAAATATATATTGAAAAATCAAATAACTTATATTTTAAGACTAGTATAAGTATGGATCATTTTTGTTTAGGCCTATCTAATGTTATCTTACCCAATCATTGAGCCATACAAGCCACTATGAACTGGTGGGTTACCTTAAGAAATCTCGATTGAACCAATTGTGGTTTAGGCCCTTTAGGGTGCCAAGCTCAGTGGTCACCTCAAAGAAACTTTTGATATTTCCCTATATGTTTTATTTTGTTAGGCGTTTTACATTTCTTGAGTAGCTTAAACATTCAGATGAGTTGAGTTTGAGTATTTAATTTGTAGCTTGATCCAACTTGAATACAAATAGCTTAAATTTTGGAAAATTAACAAATTTTCGCTAGTTTACTATGTCATGACCAAGTCAACTCTTATTGGTTAAAAGAAAGTTCGATTCAAGATTGTTCCATTTACTAAATGAGGCAACGTTCATCTAATGATAGGCATGTTCGACTCAAATAACTACCATAATATTTATTCTCACCGTTTGGTAAAACATGTTATTTATCATTTACATACAAAAAAACTACATAAAATATCAATTTATTTTATAAATTACAAAAATAATTTTATACTTAAACAACATATTTTACCGAACAAAAAAAAGTATCATTGCTGCCTATCGCAATTGCAATTATTTTACCGAACAAAAAGAGTATAATATTTTGGAATTCATGTTTAAAAGTTGTAGCTTGTGTTAAAAACTCCATGTAACAAACGGGGAACTTAAACAAAGCCAAAGATAACAATGCATGACAAAAAAAAAACCTGACAAATTCATACAGGTTGTCACCATAGCAGGTTCAACACAAGTCCAGGTCTAAGCAAACAAGCAAGCTCTGTTTTCCCTGCGTTAACAATCAACAAAGCCAAAGTCAAGTTGAAAAGAAACAGAAAAACAACTGAACGAATCAAGAACAGTAGCCAACTCCAGGATCAAAACACCATTACCCAGCAGATGAAAGTCAAGGGTGATAAAATTGGGTGAATGTCAGAATAGGGAAACGAGTTATTCAGCACGGTCGTCGTTGTCCTCCATCTGATCATACCTATCAGGATACTGATTGTAGCGATCATGCTCATCAGCTCCTTCATCATCTGGTTGGTCGTATTGTTTGCGACTTTGATAGTTATCATGATGTTTTCTCTCATATTCATCCTCAGGGTGCCTGTGGCCGTGCTCAGGCTGATCATACCACTCTTGATCGTCGTCACCGTATTCATAACCCCGCCGCCTTTCACTGTGCCTGCTCCGGTCATGTTTTGAGTCCATGTGATCATACCCATACTCTTTATCATGGGAACGGCCACGATAATCGTAGTCTTCCTCTCCCACCTCTGGTTCTCTCTCACGCTCCCTCTCTCGTGAACGGTGATCACGGTGGTGATCACGCTCCCTCTCCCTTTCATGGTCACGGCCATGATCCCTGCCCCTATCACGATCACGTGTTCGATCGCGATCTCGATGCTCACGGCCACTGTGATCCCTCTCCTTGTCTCTGGTTCTCTCACGGTCTCTATGGTGCCTGTCTTCCCTATGGTCACGGTCCCTTGGCCGGTCATGGGAGACCTCTCGGGACTTCTCACGCTCCCTTTCTTTGTCCCTGCCCCTTTCTCGAGACTTCTCCCTCTCTCTGACAAATTTCCATAATAAACATGCACAGGATAAACAGTGTTTAATAACATTCTTAGTAAATAATGAAAGAAATTACACATGAGACTGAAGGGAAGAATGCCAGTCTCCAAATGATACCACAAACTGCCCAGAAAACAATTTTCACAATAACATGAATTTTATGAAAACAGAACCTTGTGGATTCACCATATACCTGATTTTGTAAATAGAGAGCAGCCATGCGATTGTACAGAATAATCAAGGCAGTGAAGAACAAAGCAACAAATATAAAATGAACTATTAAAATTATGCCACATACCTATCATCACGTGTTCTGGGCTCCTGAGAACGAGATGGATCACTTGGTTGGACCTCCCTGAGAATGAGGGAAAGGGAGATGAGATAAATCAAAATTTGTTACAGAATTATGAGATGTAACTGAAGTACACAAACATTACATCCTCATTTGTTTTTTAAAGTTTGAGGGAAACATCTTCCTTTTGATTATAAATGCAACAAGGATTAGTCAATGCCTAAGCCTAATATGCAATCGCAAATTTTGCAGCTTTCACCTCTTTTGTGTTCTTTTTCTAGAATTATATGTGGAGTTTAACAAGCTGTAGGCATATCACAAATAATTCAACACATGAATGGCACCTCCGAAATTACCTTATTGTAGGCTTCTGATTAGCATCTTCACCTCCAGCCCGTGTGGTTCCTAATCCACCACCCAGTCTGCGAGGTCGCCAATTTGGAACAGTTCGTCCACGTTCCACATCCACAAGAACCCTCCTCCCATCAATCTTCCTTCCATCAGCCTGCTTATATGCAGCTGTTTGGATGAAATAACCCAGTAAGTTTCAAGATGAAAATCAATTAGGTTATAGAAGAGCATGTAAGAGGTCCACAGTTTGGGGATAAAGCAAACAAACCTTTCATATCCCGAGTATGAGCAAACTCTATGAAAGCATAACCTCTCGGCTTGTTTGATTTTTGATCATATGCAAGTTTAACCTGCAATACCCAGACATAAAACGCTTATAGTTACAGGTGAAAATTCTGGAACAGAAATACTTTTGATTTCCCCAGGCACCTAGCAAACATTTTTTTTACGGAAAATCCTAGAATATCTTATATATAGCACGGCAGACAGGCACAACGCCTCACCAGCCGCGCTCACCTTTTTTTTTTGAACAAAGCTCCTCATATGAGATCCACCACCACCACTGACAGAGACGTAGAAATACTGATGACTGTGGCATATTAAGAGTGTTGAACACAACACCACCCCTTACCAGGGTAATTTTATGTATGAGAATGAAGTTCCCCTTACCAGGGAATTTTTACTTATAATAAAGAGCTATAGATGTATAGAAACTACCAGGATCCTTTTTCAACAGCTGATAGGCTTTTGATGGCTTTTACAAGAAAAGTAAAGCTCAGTAAGATATAGCTAAAAGTCGATCAAATGGAAAGGATAGAGATGATTTATACCCCCAGTAGTTATACCCAAGTGCAAGTTAGACAAAGAACCGTCTGCTTTGGTCAAAAGGCAAAATCCATCAGCTCTGCTCAACTTAATATTACATCACTGTCTTGCATCATGAAATGCCATAGCTTTACACTCGTACATCAAATACAAGAAAATTTGAAACAATTCTGAAGAAAATAATACTACCTCTCCAATATTTCTTGAATTTTCATCACCACACGAGATTGAATGATTGATACCTAAACCCAAGACTAATCCCATACCCAGGAATGCTCTTAAACTGGAATCAAAGAACATTTTGTGAGAGAATAAGCAAAACTTTATGAAGCAGATAACGATTATACCTGTGCTAAAAGTCCTCACACGTTCGGACTTTCATCATAGATGATAGAAGGGGGAGAGAAGCTCTATTTTATTTAGGAAAAGACATCATAATACACCCATGCTACATTTACCACATGTCAGACATTTGTTGTTAATCCTATAGTAGCTTCTCACCAATACTTTTGACCTCGGGTAGTAATTAATTAAGGCATTATTAACCTCAAAGTTAAAACTCATATTGGAAAAAGTAATATTAGAGATGTGAAAGATGAAGATTGTAGAAGTAGAGGCAAATCAATCATTTAAACAGGGGCGATGACATTCTATGCACGATGTGCAACTTCAGCCCAGCCACAGATTCACACACAAAAAAAAAGGGCATCACCTCAAAGGATGACTAGTTTAAACAATGAGTCGAAAAGCATTGAAGTGCCATTAAAAAAAAATGCAGAATTTTGGCAAAACACAGATAGTAGTTCTTGATATCCATTTAAAAAGGAAAAAAAAAAAGAAAAAAAAAGGTCAAAATCTGATTTAAGGCGTGGAAAAACACAGAAAAAAGATAACCACCTGATCCCTTCAAGGGACACTCTTACCGAAGTTATAAGGCAATAACCTGATCCCTTCAAGGGATGCTCATAGACACTTACCCTCTTTATCGGACCATAAGATTCAAACTCCCTTTTCAGTCTGCTCTCTGTGGTCTCATAACTCTGCATGCAAAATACAAGCAATCAATGATTCTAAAATTTGATAGAACTTTCAATGAAAAGAAATTATAGGTGAGTAATCAGAGAAGCACTTACAAGCCTAGCTACAAAGAGCGTTTTGTAAGGATCCCCAGTAGCATTAGGATCATTGGCTGGGTCATCTGCAATGCCAACAGAAAGTCACAAAGTGTAAATGAGGATCGATAAATACCTTTTATGCTCAATAACCATAGAGATCAATGGCCAAAAGGTTCTCACATTTCTCTAGATCCTCAGCTGCCTTTGCAGCACCCTTCTCCAGACGCAACTGATGAATTCTGGCTTTTTTTTGTGCCTAGTCAATTTGAAATTAATCAGAATTGAAACAGTAGATAACAAAAACGTTTACAAGTTGCCAAATATTTTTTTCCATGTCCTCTATCAACGCCATGTTTTTTCACCAGATAAAACACAGACATGCATCTTAATGAAAGCTATCACCTATTCTGAAATTTTATAAACACATAATCTAAAGAACACCCCCAAAAGTCACATAAGCTAGTTATTAAAAATACCATAAACATTTGTGAAAGACAGTTGAGCACTACTAAACTCATATTTATACAACAAAATGTGGAAAGAGTGTTCTTGGAATTCCACAGAGATATAACTAAGCAATATGGAAACAATATGCTTCTTCAAATAAAAGCTTGTGATATATAACCGTAATAAATGGCCTGTTTTCTTCCAATATGGTTTGTCAGCATCCAATAGATTCTCAAGTAACATATAAACACCAGTGCTGGTATTGGTATATAAATCAGGAAGGAGTCAAGTGCCCCCAGCTTAATTCGGCGACACAATTACATGCTTTTACTAAATAGATATGAAGAAAAAGTCTCAAGGGCAAAAAAAAAAAAAAAAGTTGCAGAGGCTTGAAAAAGAGAGAGCATTAGTCCTAAACAGAAGTATATACTATCCAGACAATTATATTAACAAGCAAGAGGAAGGAGAGGGTACTATACAGGAGTTTCAACTTCCTTGATTGGAGGGGCATATTCAGGATCTGTAGGCTCAGCAAATTTGCTCACAAATTGAGCCATACCTGTCGCAAAATGAGATAGATATGAGAAATACATTAAGCTTGAAGGCATCTAGGGGATTACACGTGAAACAGAAATAGGCATACCAGCATATGGTGGACATTTTCTCTTCTCTGGTGGTGGCTTGTATTCCAAAGGCGGGCGGGCTTCAAAGAGCTTCAATAGGTTGGGCGTCAGACCCGTAGGATGGCTCTGCCCCATCTGCACGAAAACATATCAATTAATATCAAGTTCAAAACACAGCAACAACAACAGCAAGCGAGTAATCTACAAGAAAACTAATCGGATGCAACAAGTCAGCATAAACCTACGCACAAACACAATCACAAACGGAATCGAAGATAATTCAACTCGAGCTAGGGTTTCAGAAGCACGCGAGGATCGAAATATCATCCAAAGATATCCATTCAGAAATTCGGAAAGCGAAATCCATAGAACTAAAAGAAGCGATGAGAAAAACGAAATAGAGAGGGGAGAATACCAATTTGAGCTGAAGAACACTTGCGCGATTCTGAGCTTTAGCGCGATCCGGAACACCGGCGCTCTGATTGCGCATGAAAGCAGCGTTTTGGTCTCCCATGGCGATACAAAGATCGGATTGCTTAGGGTTTCAGGTGCTCGAGATGCAACGTCGTAGATGAGATGGATATGATGAAAACTGAAGAGAGAACGAAGATCGATCGACTGAAACCTTCAATTGCTTCGATCGACGGTATGTACTGAAAGGAGGAAAGAGGGTCAGGATCCGGTATAGACAACCATACCCTTATGTTAATGGGCTCTCTTATTGGGCCTTATGTGTAAGTAATTAATAATTGGGCCGTGGCTTTCCATGAGAGCGATGTAAACCAGTAAGTCATGCAGCAAGCCACCAAACAGGTTCACTTGTCAATGAAGATTTGAACACCTGCTAATTACATGTAAAGAATGGGATTTAAACCTTGACGTCTTATAAGAGTCACCTCTCTCTTACCACTAAAGCATCTTATGATCTAATTGGCAAAACTTTTTCAAGCGGTAGGAAAGATTTTTTCACGACTTTTAATTTATTTATTTTTGAAACAGACGAGAATTTAGGTGAGGTTAGACCACTAGAGCAACTTATGATCTATTTGGCGAAACTTTTCGAAGCGGTGTGAAAGTTCTTTTCATGATTTCTAATTTATTTATTTTTTAAACATACGAGAATTTAGGTGAGGTCAGACCCAAGAGTGTCCTTTCGGGTTGGTTCAATAATCATGTTACTATACCTCATGTCCAAAACTTCAATTTCATATCTTCGAATAATATTTGTGAAAGATTTTGAGAATTGAGTGCTTAGAGTGTTATTCATCCTATTTTTAATAAGGTTGTCGGTCTTACTTATGGTATCATAGTTAATTTTATTTAATAAGGTTGTCGGTCTTACTTATGGTATCATAGTTAATTTTGCCCTATAGATGTGAGGTCAATGATAGGGTGGTCTTTTGCCTTATAACTATCTGATTGTTACTCATTTCATATCAACAATAGGACCCGAGAATTGATCAATCACTTTGAATGTAATTTCATAAGTAAACTTGAAACTTAAAGTAAACACATTGAATTGAATCAAAATTCTTTTTTCTTTTCCTTTTTTCTCAATTAACTTGACTATAGAGATAACCAACGGTAACAACTAACTAACAAAATGACACCAACTTTACTTTACTTCCTTTTTGCATTCTTTGTTTGAGGTGCGATGACTTCCAACATTAATTAATAAATATAAAAAAAAAACAGCATGGCAAAATGAGAGTTGTGGCGCCGATCGTTTCGACGACCCCTTATTGTGAATCAAGGCGATCTCAATCAAGCATTCGAAATTCAGAACGCCGATTATTCGGTCGAGATCGAACACCGTCCTATTGAACGACATGTCTCTGATCCCAATTGCAATCTCATAGGTAAAGAGAAACCGGTTCGTCACGTTTTCCTCGGAGAGTTTGCGTTGGAGGAGGCGACGGAGGTGGAGGACGAGTGGTTGAGGTCAAACTCGCCGGTGGTGGCTGTGCTCCCTCCGTCGAGCTCTAGCGTTCCGAACGCCATTTGCCTGAATTTCTTCATATCCGCGTTGTAGGCTGCAGTGTCGTAGTCGGTGCTGCCAGCTGGTGTGCTCAGCCCTGTCCTTGTCCCGTCGAGACCGGACATATCTCCTTCGAGTGTTCTCACAATCTACACCAAATCATATATACAATGCATATGTTTCAAGTGCATCTTATATTCGTTTCTGACTTCCCTCAGTGATAAGAACTGAGGGAAGTCGGAAACATGCATAAAGACTAAACTTAGTACCTGGCTCATTCTAGGGCGTCTTTTAGCGGAGTGTCGAATGCTAGCGGCAGCACAGGCAACCATATTCGTCATTTCTTGTGGATTGTAGTTGCCCTCTAGACGCCGATCCACCAACTCGTCGTAAACCCCGTCTGATACGGCTTTTGAAAGAAGTGGTCTAGCCTGAATCCATGGTCCAAAACAAGAAGTTATAACACTAGTTGTTACAATTTCTATACATATATAGACGATCGAAAAGCTAATAGTATATGTACCCAATCAACCAAACTATCATCTTCCATGGATTGGTCATTTGGATCAATTGGTCGACGTCCAGTTATGAGTTCCAACAGCACCACTCCGAACGAGAACACATCCGACTTGTCCGTTAGCTTACCACTGGACGCATACTCCGGAGCCAAGTACCTATGCATCATTTGGGGTTCGACGTTAATCTACATTAGGTTGATCATAGCTAGTAGCAATTTTTTACATTAGTACACAAGTACGCACCCAAATGTTCCCATGACACGAGTGGAGACATGCGTGTTAGCGTCATTAGAGAGTCTCGCCAATCCAAAATCCGCAACCTAGAGTATATGTTAAGGTAAGCATTATATAACCATTCGTAAGATAGGCATGAAATACGAAAGCATGTATATTGTTGGAAGTGTTTTACTTGGGCTTCGAAGTTGTAATCAAGGAGAATGTTGGCTGCTTTGATGTCGCGATGGATGATTCGCGGATGGCCTATATAAATTTTATATATGTAGTGTTATTTGTGAAGGAAGCTGAGAGTGCTAAAAACTGATCCAATGGATACGAATATATTGTCTTACAGTCTTCGTGAAGATATGCGAGCCCTTTCGCAGATCCTAATGCAATGCGAACCCTCGTCGAGAAATCCAAGGGAGTATTTCTGCTTTCTGCACCCAAAATAATGCAAAAACAACAACTCTTATCAACTTTGGTTCAATTATCAATTTCACTGACATTACGAGCACAGGTAAGCTTTTTATAAGTAAGCAAAACACTAAAGTAGTTGTTCAATAATCAGATAGCTTTGAGTAACCACTCGAAAGGTGCTTGACCCTAACCCTAAATTTTAAGGTCTTGCATTTTGAAACAAAGCTAACTTTACATTATCAGTACAAATAAGCTTCTTAAATGAAGAGGGAATGAACTTACTATGAAGGTGATACTCCAAGGTGTTATTAGGAACATACTCATAGACCAACAACCTCTTCTCATTGGCGATGGAGTATCCGACCAGCGACACCAAGTGGCGGTGGTGGACGCGGCTAATGATGTCCACCTCCGCTTGGAACTCCCTCTCGCCCTGCCCACTACCGGATTTAAGGCACTTGACGGCCACCTCCTTACCACCAGGCAACACACCCTTGTGGACATAGCCGAACCCGCCTTGACCGAGCATGTTGGCATTGGCAAACCCGTCGGTGGCAGCCACTAGATCCTCGTAGGCGAGGTGGTTCGGGTTCATGGACCCGCCTATCTCCGGGGAGAAAGCCGGCAACATCGACCCTGCAGCAGGGGTCGGCCGGTTGGGATAGTAGGGGCTGTAGGCGCCGTCGCTAGCTCCCGGTGGCGGCCTTGGTGGCAGATACCCGGGGGACGAAGAGGGCTGCCACCCCGGACCGCCGGGCGGGATGTTGATTGCATGGTGCTTGTGGTCCGGGGAAGGACTATGATTCCAAATTTGGTTGTAATCTGCATATATATATATATATATGTGTAAACAATCCCATATTAGTAATTAATGTTTACACATATATGTATGATTGAATGGTGATTCTTAACAACTACATATATAATGCTATATATGTATTGGTAACAAATGCATATTATATCAACTAATTCAAGCTTTTGGAAGAGACACGTGATTAAAAAAAAAGAAGGTAAAGATATGCTTCAACTTGTTACAAAACTAGTTTAAATGAATAGGTAGAATTTTAAGCTTTTCACATTAAATTAAATGGGATTTTTTTCCTTATAAATTTGGCCATGTTTATGTTTAGCAATGGATTTATATAATTTTATCTGTCTACATTATAGGTAGATTCGAATACATTTTCATTATAATACACTTATAAATATAAATACTTCAATAGTGTTTGATTAATACAATTTATAATGTGTTTTAAATAATTTATTTTTTAGAAAAATAACTTATAAATTATATAAAGTTTATATATTACTCCTTTCGTCCAGAAATACATTTCTTTTGACTTTTTGACATGTTTTTTTAAGAGTTAAAAACTATACTATTAATTTTTTAATTAATTTTAACTTATTATTAATAAATTTATAATTATTAAAAAATTAATATTTTATATAGTTTTTATCTCCTGAAAAAACGTGTTAAAAAGTAAAAAGACATGCATTTCCAGACATATATGTTTAATTAATCTTAATAACTTATTGATACAATTTATAAATTTTTTAAATTTATATTATTTTAAATACATTATTTAATTAAATAGAATTAAATCCAAACACAACCAAGGTAGCATATAAATGAAGTAATGTGTAAAGTTTATTGCAATGTGTAAGTTAACAAATGTGCATATAAATAGAGTAATGTTAGTAATATATGTACGTAAACGATGATAGCATTACTTACTCTTTTGTTGCTTCTTCTTCCTCCGGCAAAACATCCATATGCAAACAACAAACATAACGAACAACACCCCTCCGATCACACCCCCGGCTATCGCCCCTGCGTGGCTCGAGCTCGATCCACCCTTTGATCCGGATGAGCCCGATGATCTACCACTCGTCGCCGACTGGTTTGATGCAATGGCCGGCGCAGGCGCGACGAACGCCTTACCCGCCGGCGAATTGACAGTATCTCCAGTAGGCGCGGGCGGTGTTTCCGTGTCCACGCCGTCAACGGGCGGTGCAGGACTCTTTTTCCCGTCTGCCGGAGGCGACGTCTGGGCCGGCGGGCTCGGCGTGGGCTTCTGTTTCGGAGCACTCGGCGTAGTCGCCGGAGGACTCTTATTCGCTTTGCTCGGAGGCGGCGGCGACGACGACGGTGGCGGGGAAGCATTCTCCGGAGGAGGAGATGATGGCGGGGGTGACTGTGCTGGCGGCGGACTCTTTTTAGGGCTTGGTGGTGGCGGCGACGCCTCATCCGGTGGCGGAGGCGATGACTTATCTGGTGGCGGCGGGCTCTTTTTAGGGCTCGGTGGCGGCGGGGACGAGTCATCCGGTGGAGGGGGCGAACGTGCCGATGACTTTTCCGGTGCCGGGCTCGACTTGGAGCCAGAACCTGACGGTGGCGCTGGCGGTGAATCATCGTCCGGTGGGGATTCCGAGGGGGCCTTGCCGCTCCCCATTTTAATTTTTTTTTAAATTCAATTAACAAATTTCGCTCTTCAAAAACTTATAAGATAACGTCCAACAAACTGTCTTTACTACGACAATTATAAACAAAAAGTATCGTATCAACGCTACACGACAAACTCAAATGCCTTTGAATTTATGTGATTGTAATGTGTAGATTAAGGGTGAAGAAAAGGAGAGGAAGTGAAATTAAATTGGAAGAAAAAAAAAGGGAAGAAAGAGGGATAAGTAAGTAAAGAGGAAGAGAGGAAGATGCAAGAAGAAAGAGAGACCGTACGTTTTGTGACTAAAGGAGAAAGTGCAAAAAAGAGAAAAAAGGTTGTCAACACTTGGCACAAAAGAACCCCTAATTTTTGTCAATGTGTTTTCTATAGCCTTGTTTTTAGGACTATTTAGTTGGTTTGAGTTTATTCATTTTTGTGTACGTGCAGTGTGTCACTTGGTTTTAGTTACGTTTTTCACTCCTCTATCACCACTTTTCTCGCTTATTAACTTTTGATATTTAATTCATAACCAATTTAACAACAACAACGACAAAGAGATATTAAAGATAATCCTAATTTTATGGTTGTGGAAGATTTTAATTAACTCTTTCAATTATGAATGAAATTGAATTCGTTAAAGAAAAAAATGTAGGATTAAAATGAGAGCATGATTATTGGTAAGAACATGGTTTGGGCTTATCAATAATCCACATCATATGCAAGAGCTCAGACTCGAAAGGGGGATTTGTGGGTCATGGTCCACATTCCATTTTTTTTTCTGAAAAAACATATATAAAACCACTCGTTTTGGAGCTCGAAAGGTCAAAACGCGGTGTTAAATTTGTCTAGAAGACACAACCCCCTCAGCGCTACCACACGACCCAACTCGGTCATGCCATGTGGCAACTCTTTTTTTAAATCCAATTTAACGCCTTTTTTAAATGTAAAAAAAATATTTTAGAAAGTAATTTATTTTTATCTATCAATGAACACCCATTTTACATATGCTTTTTTTAAAAAAATTTCAAAGTTATAAATATCCATATTTCACTTCTTACCCATTAAAAAAATCATTGTTTATCCCATTTTTCTCTATAAATAAAATAATACACTATAATTATTATTAATAAAATATTAAATAATAATAATAACAACAACAACAAGAAGTTGCTTTTGTAAAATTGAAGCAGAAAAAAAATAGAGAAGAATTTGAAATCCAGGGCGATAAATTTCTAGGGTTTTCGAATTTGGACGAAAATGGAGAAGAATTTAAAATTGAAATCAATCAATTTCTATCTCATCACATTATAAATTAAATTTTTTTATTAGATTGGTATTGATTATGTGTGATTTGAAGTTGAATTGTAAATTAAATTTTTTATTAGATTGGTGTTGATTATGTGTGATTTGAAGTTGAATTGGTGAAATCGTCAGGGAGACCAAGCTTTTGCGCACATGAAGTCTGTGCACGGGTGACAATAGGTGTGAGTAGCTATGAAGAAGAAGTTGGGATATGTTTTGGAAAGTAATTACAACATTTCACCAACTTTCTTGTTTGTTTCATTTTTTAGCACATTTGAATCCATATTATTTTTGGTTAATGTGGACATAGGTTGTACATGAGTTAGTGAATTTTAAAGTTCGTGTTATTTTTTGTTCACGTCTGATAGTTTGTATTATATATTTTTAATCATTTTTCCAAATTTAAATTTTAGTGTACAATGAAGTTAGTTGTAGACTTGTAGGATTTTATACACAATGGATTTAAAAAAAGAGTATATAGTATTTCATTTATAATGTCGACTCTATTTTTCTCTATGACGACGAGGAACACACCTTCGATGGTAAACTCCGACCCCAGTTTTTAAATTCACATTGTTTGAGTTTACAAAAATCATTTTTAGCAACATGAGCATATATTGATCGAAAAAATAATCCACCAACCTTATATATTAGACGGTAATCGGAATCAAAGTGGAACATAATCGGATTAGAATTTCAAATATCCCTCAACGAAAGATGATCCAAGTTGTGATATCGACAACACTACGCATACATTACTCATGTACGGACCCGGCGGTTACCTAGTCGATTGTTGCAACTCCGACTCCGGCGGAGCACTTTGGCCGCCACTAGACCGCCTTTCGAACATCAACTCGATCTCCTCGAGGCTCTTCCCTTTGGTCTCCGGCAAGAAGAAGTAAAAGAAGACCCACGCCACCACCGCGATCCCGGCGAACATGAAGAACGCCCCGCCGATGGTGATCGCCGTATATATCGAAATGAAGGTCATCGAAATCGTGGCGTTCATCAGCCGGTTGACCGCCACCCCGAGGCCGCACCCGATCCCGCGCAGCCTCATCGGCCAGATCTCGGCGCTGTACACCCACGTCAGCGTCGCCAGCCCCGCCGAGAACACCGCCACGAACCCGTACGTGGCGGCGATCGAGAGGCACAGCGCCCACACGGGGTGGCTCGGCGACCTGTCCGCCACCGTGAGGGAGGCGCCGAGGGTGGCGAGGAAGGCGGCGGCGCAGGCGGTGCTGGTGAGGAGCAGCGGCCGGCGGCCGAGGCGGTCGATGAGGCAGGTGGTGGAGATGAGGATGAAGATGGTCTTGGTGACGCCGATGCCGACGTTCGCCAGGAGGAGCTTGTTCTTGCTGACGATGCCGGCTTTCTTGAAGATGCGGGGCCCGTAGAGGATCACGGCCTCGATTCCGACGGCGTGCTCGAAGAAGTGGATTCCGATCGCCGCTATTAGGACCCACCGGACGGCCGGCTTGGGCCTGACGAAGAGCTCCTTCCACCGGGCCAATTCTCCGCCGGTGGATGATTGTGGCGGCTTTATCGTGTCGGCGTCGTCGGGGGTGTTCGGGTCAACGCCGGCTGCGAGTTTTATTTCCCGGAATCTAGATTCAGCTTCATCTTTCGAGTTTGAAACCTGATTAATTACCATATATATGCAGGGTTGATTAGGTTTACTGGATGAAGTAGTTAGATTTTCAGAACTTATAATTATAATATCATATAGTTTTAAATTGATGTAAAACTAAAATTAAAATTTAGTAAGCTTATAAAAGATGATTTTCACTATGTATTCATTTCAAAACTTTCATAACATTTATTATTTACTTTACAAATTTATAAATTGACCTACAAAAAACAATTTTCAATATCTACCCATCTCAAAACTTTATAAACATTTATTTTTATATTTTCAAATTTATTCTTTTCTCTCATAGTATCTAGTTACCCAACTTGTATTGACTATTTAGGATTACAAAACATCTTACAACAAAATTTATTATCTATTTTACACACCTAATCTATTAGCAAACAAATAAACTGATATAAATACTAGAGTTGTAATTTAAAAATAAAAAAAAGTTGTAAAAAGGTTTCTAAAAATATTTTTCTTTCTTATTTCTTACCGAATAAATTAAGAGTGTATGGTCATTTAGTTAGCAAACAACATACATTATTGTCGACACTACCAAAAAAAACAACAACATGCATTATTGAATTTTAGTTAAATCGACGTTACCCGAAGCAGGACACTACGGGCCTCACCGAGGCGGCCCATCATGACGAGCCACCGGGGAGACTCCGGCATCCGGAGGATCCCCACCGCCAGCACTAACGACGGCACAGCCGCGGCCCCCAGCATCAGCCTCCACCCGAGCGGCAGTGCGAGCTTCCCGAAGCAGAAGCTCGAGATGTAGCCAAGCAGTATCCCAATGCTAATCCCCAGCTCCACCAAGGCCGTCAGGGCGCCGCGGTGGGCCGCCGACGAGATCTCGGCCGAGTACACCGGGGCGATCACCAGCGCGAATCCCACCCCGATGCCCGCCGTACACCGCCCCGTCATTAAGACCGCGTAGTTTGGGCCGTAGCCCATCAAGACCGAGCCCAATAGGAAGATACACGAGGCTAAAACAATGGTGTAGCGCCGGCCCATGTAGTCGGAGGCCCGACCCGCCATGAGCGACCCGATTAAGGCGCAGAAGTTGAGGATCCCCGCTAAGACCTCCTCTTGGGTATCCGTGATTTTCAAGTCCTCTTTGATAAACATTAGTGCTCCGCTCATCACTCCCGTATCTAAACATGATTATTAACACTAAATTAAAAAATAAATATCAAGATATATGTTTTCTGTTTTCCTAATAAAAAAAATTTATATTAGTGGTTCCTCAACAATAGGATCAAAGCTTTTATCGACCCATCGCAAAACACGAATTGATGGTGCCAGGAAATCGACTCTTTAAGGTAAAAACATTGTTTCATTTGTCAATAACAAGAATAAGATGATCAGATCATCTCCAACAGATTCATTAGAATTTCTCTAAAATGAGAAATAAAATACATATTTTTTCTTTTAACACTTAACACAATCATTTCATTTTCGAGAATATTGCAGGTTTGAAGAATACTCTCTTTATGGGTAGAGATGTTTAGATAAAGTGGTTACCGTAACCGAAGATGATGTTGATGACGGAGGCGACAATGGCACAGCCGAGGGCGAATCTGTTGAGGCGGTTATCGGGAGGGAGAGCATTATCACCATGCTCCATGGCCATCTTTGGTACTTGTTGAGTTTCAGGGGTGCATAAAGAGATGAGCGTTGGTTAGGGGAATGTGATATGTGTGTGACGGGAAAAATGGGGAAATTTATATATATAGAGAGACTATAGAGAGAGGAAAAAAAAGATAGAGATGTGATCCGAAAACAACAAAGGTGGGGAGTTGAGTTAGGCAAAGTCTAAATAAGGTTAAAAAGGAAAGAGGGCCGGGTGCGGGTCACTCAAAAAGGACTGGATGAACTTTGTGTTCTCATTGCCCAACTCATATACACCTGTACAATTTTATTTTATTTTACAAAAATAAAAAATACAAATTATCTATTATAAATCAATATTAATATTATTAATATGAATTTTGAAAATTATTAAGAGATGGACCAATTGTCAAAATATAATTTTTGAAAGAAAAAAAAATATACGAGAACGCTCTGGATTCTAGTTAATTTACTAGATCTGATTTATACTTTATTTTATTTTTAGTTTTAAATTATATTTGATCATTTGATGATGAATATTGGTTTAATGTGAATAGTTTGCTTAATTTTATTTTTTATTTTTTATTTTTCTCAAAATACAAATAAGAATTCGTAGAGTTGATCTGAACTAAAATTACCTGTATTGTAGGAGGTTAATTAGTGGGGGAGTAATTACAGATAAGATCGATCTGGAGTGTAGTTCACACGTGGATTGATACTTGGTCTACTTCTTAATGTATCAAAATTCAAAAAATGATGCATCTAATGTAATTTAATATGTTTATATTATTGAGAGAATGTGGATTTATGTATTTGTCAGTGAACTGGAAATGGAATAATTGGATTGACTCTTAGCAGTGTAGCAACAACCTATGAAGGTTTGCTCGTAAATTAATTTTCTTATGGACTCATAATTGAAAATGGAATTTTTTTTTGCCCTTAATGTAATGAAATAAATCAAATAAACCAATGAGTTATCGGTTTAGGATGATTTAGTCCAACTTATTGTCCCATTATCTGTCGTCATTTGTAGATATCCTTTGTCTATGTGGTATGTACGCTCATATGAAGATATTTGAAGACGAAAAGATATTTGAATTTTTTTTTTTTTTTGGTGAACAGATATTTGAATTTTGAAGCTACTACACATACTACATAAATATATCCTCTCATTCCGTTGACCTTCTCCCACTCTCTCACCAGTTCAAATAGCTAGTTAGCTTGGACCGCTACAGGTATATATATATACCCGTTAATTCCGGCCTGTAGTTTTGGCGTTTACAGTTAAATTAGTATGGAGATGTGTATATCCCAACTCGAGTACATTATTCCTAAAAACAAAAAAAATATCGGGTATATTTAGAAAAAAAAGGGAAAGCATAATATTCTCTTTCTATTTTTTTTTATTATGTAAGAATTTGAGTTCAGACAAGCCTAAAACTCGATAGGCCGACGAATCGGCAGATGGACAAACCGTCAACATACATCATATAAGTAGCATAAATCAACAGAGATGAAAGAAAAACCCTAACAACCCATAAAAGTCATCCACCAATAAATGAGTCGATAAAGATCCAAGACGAGCCACGAATGCCGAGAGCACGGGGGAGTGCGACGACTCACACAATGTCTCGACGCCGAGAAGACGAAGAAAAGTAACCCACCATCGGAAAGGGCAAATCCTGGGGAATTGTGGATCACCGACGTTGCTCCCACCAAAATTAAGGATGATATTCTCTTTCTATTGGTAAACTATAAATGTTATGAGAGGGGCGAACTATAAATTATTAATTTTTTAAAATATTATTATACTCTGTACTTATTTAAGTATACGATATTATTTTTAAAACAGTTTATCTATTGTGTGTTCTAAGGATATAGGATAAAAAACTATAATCTTCTATAATCTATAACTTCTATAATTAATTATTAAAAGAGAAGAATTTTTTATTAGTTATCGTCACTGCTATAATTATAGGGTTTTCAACCATATAATACATTAATTTAACTTTTACATGGTATTTCCGTCTCAAAATATAATAATTATAATATTATTTAAAAAATTAATAAAAACATTAATATTTTATATAGTTTTTAGTTATATTGTAAGACGAAAGTAGCATTTTAGTAGAACTTTAACGCATTTTTCTAACAAAAAAAAATTTAAGATAGATTTATATTTATTAATATATAGTAGGAATATTATGTATCAAACGGGGGGCCATTAAAGACGACTCTTTATCCCATCATTTTATTTTGGCATATATATACACATTTGATGTAAGCTAAAGGACTCACGTACTACTTTAGTGTGTTCACATATATATGGAAAATAATCCATATAGTGCAAAGAATCATACTCGACGTACTCTTATAACGCGTTAAACCTTATCTTCTTTTATTTTCTTAATATAGAGACGAAATTTTTGCATAGTTTAATGAAAGACTAAACTAATATGTTACGGGGTATAGTCGGATTCATTGCATCCCCTTTAATTAATAAAATTCAAAGCACTCGATCTATAAAAAGGGGGTTTTAATACATATAAATTTATTGAAATATTAAAAATTAGATTGCACAAATATTCAACAACTTTATTTGCTTCCCTATATATACATATGTCGGAACCTTATCTAACTTACTCGACTAGGTAGTGTATCAACACGTACACCGTGATTCATATAAATAAAAAAACACCTAATAAATCAGCAGTTTTTCAAAAAGAAAAAAATAACTATTGCATATATCATCGGCCTCTTTTTAGCCGAAAACATATAGAAATTTGTAACGTCATTTAAATGAAATTTTCTTCAAAAGGAAGCAGATTAATTTGTAAAATAATGGATGATGGTTTGTGGGAAAGTTCTCAAATCTCAACCTACCCGATTGATGGCTCGAGTTCATCGTTCGTGCTTAAGCTTTTCATATAAAATACATAATGAAATTGGGTACGTAATCAAACAAATTAAATCACCACTAATCACCATACCGGCC
This sequence comes from Persicaria maculosa, assembly GCA_963922045.1. Lineage (NCBI taxonomy): Eukaryota > Viridiplantae > Streptophyta > Magnoliopsida > Caryophyllales > Polygonaceae > Persicaria > Persicaria maculosa. Next base: position 55,980,624 of record OY998268.1, read on the forward strand.
TTAATATATGCATTATAGTATATGTAATTGAAGTATGGTTTTAGCCTTAATCAGTCTACCCACTATGAGTAAAGGTACAAGTACAAAATTGTGCAATTAAATAGATAGCCATTAGCCACACGTAAATGTATCATATCTAGCTTGATCGAGTTAGGTCGTCTAGTCAAATTTTATTGTTTTTTTGGGGGTGCAAAATCAAATTTGATTTTTTAAAGTACCATTTGTATTGGACTATTGGGCCATGTAGAAATATGATACATCCATCCGTATCTAATTAAAGCCATTTGGGCCCATGATGAGGTAGCTCGATGATAAAGAATAAAAGAATTAAAGATTGATGGGCTTAATGAGAGGTTATGTGTTCGAATGTTGGTGCGATAGCGAATGTAGGTCTCAATTTCCGTGAAAAACCGATTGAAGGAAAACCCGAAAACCCGTGTTTGAAAGTGTTCGCCCTGACTCCAGTGGTGCAGGTCGACTACCGGCGTCGCTCCCCAAGGTTACACAGCGAACTTCTCGAGCGTGCACTCGTCGTCGAAGTGTTGGAACCACTCAGGACCCAAAACGGTTTTCAGAAGAGAGGAGGAGAAGATGGTGAACGTGTGTAAAACTGAAAGGGCTTGACGATTTTAAAACAAAAGAAAACGAGGAGGAGAAGATGATGAACGTGTGTAAAATTGAAAGGGCTTGACGGTTTTTAAAACAAAAGAAAACCGATGCAAAAGGTGACCAGCATCGCGCACGTGATACACGCACACGGACCGGCGGCGGCGGTGGTGCGCGCATGTGGGACTCCTATCCCAACCCTCTATAACCCTTTCAAAAACTCTCCTTTAAAAACAACTCCTCAAATGCATCTACAATCAATGTGGGACAAGGAAGTTCAAAAGACAAGTTAAAAATCCTCCATTGTGAACATTACCTCCAACATCGATCTCTTCCACCGTCCTTACCGTCCTTTCTTTTGGGTGATAGGATCGAGGTTCACTTTACTTTTTATCATTGAATCTAGTCGATCAGCGTAATCCAATTTATCTGGTGCGTGACTCTTGTGCGGCTGAATCACATGCCTTGAGTTTACCATCAGAGGTAAGTTACTCTCAACATCTTTATGATAAATACACGTATTATTAACTTCTTATCCTGTCGACTTAAATAAACTCCTTAATATCAATTAATATATTAGTTTTTTTCTAAGACCTCAAAAGGCATATATTAATAACCTTTTTTTTTTACAGTAGGCAAGGTTTAGGATACTTCTAAGTATCCATGATCATCAAGCATGATGATGTTTTGGAAATTACAACTATAGTTAAGGATAGAGTTACAACTCAGTTGAGATTTTGCAATAAAGTCTGCTGCACTATTCGCCTCTCTGTAGCAATGTTGGAAAATGATGAGTTCAAAGTCTTTGCTTAGAATTTGAATCTCTTCTATTATTTGTGTAATCTCCCATGGAGGGCTGATTTTCTGGTTGATGGCATTGATGATAATTGCACAGTCACCTTCGATGATTGCTCTCTGTATACCAAGTTCTGCTGCCAGTCTTATACCTGCAAGTATCGCGAAGCACTCTGTTTGGATAACATAGAAAGATTTACCATTACATTTATGTATTCTAATTATATGTCCTAGATTGTTTCTAGCTATACAACCAATCTGAGATTGTATTCCATTTTTGACAGAGGCATCAACATTTATTTTGACAACATTTTTGGGTGGATATTTCCAGTTTAGTTTGTGACGGGGCCTAGTGTGCTTAGAAGATTTGTTTGTTGAAATTTCTTTTTTCCAGCAAAGAATTTTATCAATGGTTTGAGTGAGAGTATAATATATCAGTGTTTGAATTTTTTTGAAAGATGATTTTATTTCGAAGTTCCCAGATTGAGTGCCATAGATGGCAACGGTCTGTGAAGTCTATATTTTGGCTCCTAATATTTAAGATGTTTTCAGAGATATTATTAGTTATGTGTGGGATATTAAAGGTTTTGTGTAATCTAATACCCAGATTTTGTATTAGCGATTTGGTGATTTGACAGTTAAAGAATAAATGGTTTGCGTCCTTTCGTTGATAGTTGCACAGGGAGTAGATACTGGGTACCCTATTTATGTATCTGTTTAGGCGCTCAGCGGTAGATAAGATATCTAATATAGTTTTCCAAATGAAGTTTTTGATGTTTGGAGCGATATTTAGTGCTCGTTTGGATTGATTTGAAAAACCCAGGAAGTTGAAAAACCCAGGAAGTTTGATAGAATATCTGCGTTTGGTAAAAAAATTTCATTTTAAAAAACCTAGGAATTGAAATTCCCATGAATTTAACTTCCTGTGAAATACAGGAATTGGAATTACCAAGGGGGTACATGGTAAGACAACTTCCACCCTTTTCTTACTAATAAAAATCCCTTATTTATCTCACTATATCAAATCCACCATTATTTCATTTTTCAACCAAACATGTTTCATAAAATCCCAGAAAGTATAATTCATGGGAAGTAGACTTCCTATGAATTAAATTCCCGGGAAGTAGACTTCCTACGTTTATCCAAACGAGCACTTAGTTTCCAAATCCAGTCTCCAGAGTTATTATAGTTGTTTCTTATGTTAAAGAGAGAAGAGGTAAATTTTACTGAAAAAGTTCCATTTTTGTTGTAGATCCAGATTAGTCTGTCCGCGATATAAATTCTGGGGATATAAATGTTGGATATCATTTCAGTAATGTGTGGTGGGAATATGTCGTTTAGTTTTTTAGTATCCCATTTGTTTGAGTTTGTGAATAATTCACAGACTTTTAGGTTAGGGTTATGATTATTTCTAAACATTTCAAGTTTCTGAGCGTTTATCCAGATGTCTGACCAGACATTAATGATTTTTCCATTACCGACTAGCCAAAGTAACCCTTTGGATATATTAATAACCTTGAATAAAGATAATATAAGTTCAAAATACCATTTATATTATTATATATAGTATTGTTTATATATAAATACTTAATATTTGGTGATGCATTTTATAATACGTTAAAAATAAAAATATTTTGTAATTTATGTGAATCCAACACTCACTATTATGTGAAATTTATAATTACATTATAAACTTAATATAATTGATTTCTCCAATTTATAAAATATTTTATTTAAAATTTATGTTATTTTAAACACGTTATTAAACATATAACCAAACACTATTCAAAATTTATTATAATTATAATACATTAAAATCCAAACACACCCTTATTCAACTACAAAGTTCATTTCAATATCTCAACAACCTACATTAGATTCTTCCAGTGAATCTATCTATTTTCGATGTGAAAAAATAACTGGTCAGAAACGGCATTTTTCCCCCCTTAAAGCCCAATAAGTAGGAAGATTAGTTTGAAGGTGGGTAAGGAGGCCCAACAAATAAATCACCTAATACGAAGACTAAAAGCCCAAAATGTCAAAGGCATTTTCACTCTTTCTTCCTAGAACGCTTCACTATATAACATGTTTTCGATTCGCGTTATTTATTTATTTTTTAAATTATAGAAAAAAAACTCTTATTCCAACTTGTTGTATAGCCTAATGAGTGTAAAAAACAATTAACCATATGTCATAAAAACACGTAAAATTAACTTAGATGATAGCAACTGGGATTGTGGCACGTCAACAACATGATACATCATTAGTGATTTTCTAGGAGAACCGATTGATACAATAGGGGCATAGATATATATCAGAAGAATGCCCTAATGTTGGAAGCAATGAGTCTCAAGCTTGGTCTTTTAAAGACAAAAGAAGTTTGGACTTTTTGCGTATTCAAATAGAAGGAGATAACCTTATAGTTATTAACATTTTCAAATGTTGTTGGTTTTGGTCCTTTGGAGATTGAGATCCTCATTACTAACAACTTTCTTATTGTTTAGCAGTTGAGGTGACATACCTCTACCATGTTTTCAGGAAAGCCAACAGATGCGCACTAATCGTGTCGCCGGACTCTTCCAAATAGATGTTGCACCCTTTATCCAAATTATTACAGTATATATACACAATATGTCAAAAGAAGCTAAAAAGGCATAGATTAAAGCTTGACACCTACCTACATAAGCTACATTTTGAGAGCTTACTGATTTGTGATCTCATCATGTACAAACAGATCTACTATAGTCTACATGCAGAGACATGAATCCAGTGATCTATCTGAATTCTGAACATTCAACCCCAGCCATACATTTTATTGCATGCAAAATCAGCAATCAATACTATAGAAATACACAGCAGAAGCAGGAGTGAGGTAGCTAGTAGTAGTACAGTTGAGTGTAGGGTTAAAAGTTACAGTAAAACAGAGCATGTCAAGTACTGTATCAACCTTTATGCTGTTAATTTACCCAAAGCAGGTAGGGCCCAATGCGCCTCCCACTAAAGGAGATTCCACTCTTTGTCATTTTTTAAGCCCAATAATTACCCATAATAATTACAGTACTTATCTTCTTCTAGACCTAATTTGAGGCTCTTAACCAAACAGCTAGTTGGTACATAAAATGTTTCACATCACTCTTCAACATCACCTCTCTTTAATTTATTTATTTATATAAATACAAATTTGCTAGGAGTAGGGTCCCATTAATTATGACTATATATCTTCATTGCCAAAGTTTAGGGACATGGTTAACTAAGACTTTAGACTACATTCAAGTATGCAGGAATCAAGGAGCTAGCTAGGGGTTGTGGCACTCAATATACGAGTGTTATGTCAAAATGATACCCGCTCTTATCTTGTAAAAAAATGACAAGAGTTTTTTAAAAATTGTATTACTCCATAGATGTGTTTGGATTCCATTTCATTTGGTTGTATAATTAAAATTTTCATAAAATCTAAGATAAAATAGTAATTTAATCAAATAATTACTTAAATCGAGATAAAATAATTTCATTAGAATTTATACACCGTGGAATTCAATTACACCCTTAGTTTAAACAACTTAGAAAGTGTAATAACCAAACACACCTTATTTATTTTCATTATAAACAATATAATACAATTGAAATCCAAACACCCATAATAAATTAAAATTTAAAATACGCAATCCAATACAAGTCGTTACAAGGAAGTCTAAAATGTATCAAATATCAAAGATGAACTTTTTTTTTTTCAACCTAAATTAAACATCAAATAAAGAAGATCAAATGGAGTATAATGGACTTTAATCAGAAAATTATACTACTTTTGCTGTAAAATATAAGTATTTTTACTTTTTGACACATTTTGTTATGAGCTAAAAATTCTATAAATAAAATTTTATTATTTTATTAAAATAATACTCCGTATTATATTATTAATATGCACTCCGGATAATACTATTTTAAAAAATTAATTAAAAATTTTAATATTTTAATGTATATAGTTTTTAGTTTATTAAAAAATGTATCAAAAAATGACCTAGATTTTGAGATAGATGGAGTATTATTTTTAAGAAAGGAAAAAATTAATAAAGTATGTTTTTTTGTTCAAAGAGCCAAATTCCTCAACTAAGAGGTACACTAGATAATACAAGTAACAAGAAGTCATGCGAGATAAACTAATATGCCTTGTGTTTAGAGTAGGATCTTTCAAAACATTCAGAAAAATGAAGTTTACCTAATAGAATTTAACCATCCATTTCCGTTTGAATAATTCTAATTTTTTTTTTTACAAAAGTCTAACAAATTGTAATCCTCTAATGATATTAATCCAAATTGTCTTCAGCATGTAACACTGTATATAGCATGGATTCAAATTTTATTTTTTTAATTCACCAATAAAAATCCATATTATAAAAAGTGTTACATATATATCCTACTACAAGTTAGTTGAATTGCTAATCATATACTCCCTCCGTTCGGCAAAACATGTCATTTTAGCTTATTTCACAAATTTTAAGGCAATTAACAAATATACAAATTTACCCTCAATTATTAACCTCCTTTTTTACTTTATCAAAAACTACAACTAAGAAACCATCAATCATGTCAAGGGCATTTTTGTAAAGTGGAGTGCAAAATACCTACAATGACAAGTTTTTTTGAACAAAAATAACACCCTAAAATGACATGTTTTGCCGAACGGAGGGAGTACTACTACTGTATTAACCAATGAAAAGATCAATTTTTAAAATTTAACAACTTATGAACGGTTTTGTGTAAAACACCCAATTTTAAGGGTGGTTTTATGTAATTTACGAAGAAATAAAAAGAATAGATAAAGTCCCCCTGCAACTCCATTTATAAAACCTTTCAGATTTCCCCTGTGATTCACACCTTTGAATCAAAGATCACAAAATGCCGAAACGTTTCAAGTTCCGACTCTCCGGCGTGATTCCGAACTTCCACTTCTGCCGCTCCAAACACCCTTCCGATCTACCCTCCGACCCCTTCCTCTCCTTCCTCCACCATCTCTCCTCCCTCCGAGCTCCCTGCCTCCGCCACCGCTCCCCGGCCCACTCCAACTGGTCCAAGAACGGCAAGTGGCACGTCTTCGACGCCGACGATTTCGTCTCCCTCCCTCGCCGCAAGATCTACAACTCCGCCGCCTCCTCCGGCGACGACGATGACGAGACTAAATCCGCCGCCCTCGCGCCTCTGCCTCTACCTCCGCCGAGCGCCGCGGCCAGGGGAAAGCGCCGTCCGAGCCGGATCAGGAGGAAGAAAAACTCCTCGACGGTGCTTAAATCGAGATTTAGCATCTCCTCTGCCGATAGCGGACTCTTCAGCGACGACGACGACGAGGAGGAGCAATTCGGCGCGGAAACGGAAACGCTCGTCTCGAATTCCAACTCTTCGAGAAGCTTCTCGACTGATTCCTCAACCGAATTCAGTCCTCACCTCGAGACGATCCGCGAGGGCGCCGCGATCCGGCCGAAGAAGCACAAGAAGAAGAAAAAGAAGATCAGAGGCGCGAGATCGTCGCGACGTTGGCCGGCGAAGGCGGACGGCGAGGAGGATGAGGACGAGGACGAGGAGTACGTGGCGGCGAGGCTGTCGGCGGTGTTCCAGAGGCTGGTGCCGTGCGCGGCGGGGGGAGTGGAGGGGAAGGTGAGGGAGAGCTTGGCGGTGGTGAAGAGATCGGAGGAGCCGTACGAGGACTTCAAGAGATCGATGGTGGAGATGATCGTGGAGAAGGAGATGGTGGAGGAGAGAGATCTGCAGGAGCTGTTGCGTTGCTTCTTGTCACTGAACTCGGAAGAACACCATGGGATCATCATCAGAGCTTTCGATGATATCTGCAATGCTTTAATTTCATCATCTCTCATAAATCTGAATGCTTAATTAATTAATTTCTGGATGATGCAGTTCATCACAGTGTATAATTAATTAGACTACTACTACAACACTAGTACTTGTTTAATCCTGTTTTTTTCTTAATTAATTGCTCATTACAATTAATATTAGCGGCCGTTAATTGTCTTTACTCCGATCTAAATGACGCATTTCATCACATTGTATAATTATACATTAGGTCATATAATACTCCATTTATAATAGACTGGTTGGATTTAATTTGTATTGCTTTTTAGAGTTAAATATAATATCTAATTCAGACATAAAATGGATAAGCTCATATATATATATATATATATATATATCACTTTTTTGGCATTAAGGTTTGTTCTAAATGGGAGGAAAGTATTAGATCTGTAAATGAACTCTTTTAAATATTATTTACAAAAAAATATAATAAAAAAGGATATATCTTGATTTTATTAAAACTTGTGAAAGTAATTAAAATGATACTCCCTCCGTTCGAAAATATGTTATTGGTTGGTAGATTAGTAAAGTCTTATACTCCCTCCGATTTTTAATATAAGGCATTTGACTTTTCTTCACGTAGTTTAAGGAGCTAAAAACTATATAAAATATTAATGTTTTCAATTAAATTATTTTACATTATAATACATATTAATAATAAGTATTATAATGTAAAAAATTTTAATTGAAAAAAGCAATATTTTATGTAGTTTTTAGCTCCTTAAACGACGTGAAGAAAAGTCAAATGCCTTATAATAAAAATTGGAGGGAGTAACTTTTAAAATTTTACCTAAAAAAAAAGGTGGGGAGAAAATTATGCAAATAGATCTGACTGATGAGTACTTTGAGAACAGGGTTGAATAAAGCCAAAGGAAAACCAATCGCAGGCCAAATATGGGTGAAAATTGATATTGAGATTTAATGGAAACGATATATATATATATATATATATATATATATATATATATATATATATATATATTAATAATAGCTGAATACAGATTCATATTTCTTTTTTTTTTTTGTTTTGAAAGCTAGGCCCACTAGAATCCCTTGGAGATAAAAAGTAGGAAATGCCACACAAATTTAGACCTCTCAAACTCTATCACAATTCACAAGTATTAAGCAAAAATGGCCTTGAGAGTTGGTAAGCTTCAGCTCTTCCCAGCGAAACTCGACACGAAAACGACGACAGTCATCAGCTCGTTATCGGTTCCTCCTTTGAGGTTCGGAAGGAGAGCTCTTGGCACCTTCTTGACTATTGCCGTTGCTGCTCCACAAGACGCTGACTCTCGCTCCCTGCTTCTTCAAAGTAACTTACTAAACTCGATCACACTACCCTAGCTTACTTCAAATACAAACTCTTGGTCTCATTTTCAAAATTTTCCTTTGTTGATTTGTTTTGGCACTTGATTTCAAGAATATTTGAAGAAATCCGAAGAAAACAAGTCCAAGAACGACAAAGAGGTACACACATTCCCTTTGTTGATTTGATTCATTCCCGAATTCAGTAACTTTGTTATATTTGTACAACATAATATTATGAAGCAGAATTAGGTTAGATCATATTTATTCGGATTACATTAAGACACAAGCATATATATATGTCGAATCGCAGAGGTTGGAGAGCTATTACAAGAAAAACTACAAGGACTATTTCGAGTTAGTAGAAGGGTCGTTGAAAGGCAAGGACCAACTTTCTGATACTGAGAAAGACATTCTTGATTGGCTTCAAAAGAACCGCTAGCAAGACTTCAACTCCTCTTTGTAACCACGTTTGTTAATGTCTACTTATTTATAATTACATTATTTTTATAATTGTAATTGGTATGTGTAAATGAATATCATGGGATTTATTTCAAGTTTTCAACAATTTAACCAAGAATATATAACGAATTCCGTCCCGGGCCCGTCCCAATCCCGGCGAGATTTGAAAAAAAAATAACGAATCCCGTCCCGGTCCCGTCCCGCAAAAATTATGCGGGATCGGACGCGGGGCGAGGATTTCCTATCCCACAAATCCCGCCTCGTTCCATATATATATATATATATTATGCATATATAAAATATATATACATACCCTTTGTCAAAAAACAAAAAGAAGTATATATATATACTTACTGAGTTACTGTATAATATATTAATATATATACTTCCCTTCCCCTTTGCCAAAAAGAAGAAGTATGTATATATAAATACTGTATACGTTGCATATATATACACATATATATTGCATACTTTGTATTAGTGGGTCTATATTTATGTTGTGTATAATTATATGTGTATAATGTGTCTAATGGGTATATATATGAAAAAATCGTAAAATATTATAAATCTATAATTATGTTACACTTTTGAAACTGTAAAATATATAAGAATTTTAAAATTTTTATAATGTTTTTTATTTGAGGGACAGGGCCCGTCCCGTCCCATCCCGTGAGGGACAGAGCCCGCGCGGGATTGAAAAAAAATAGTGAATCCCGTCCCGGTCCCGTCACGCGCCCACCCCTAGTTATCATATATAATGTGATAAATCACGAGGCTAATATTTGCTTATGTTTGTACATGATAATTAGTCTATCTACCGACTTTTCTGGTCTCTCGATTCTCTAGATGTGTCTAGAAAATCAAATTCCTTACCTAATATAAAAAAAGATTTTAAAAACTTTAATTAGTAAACTATGAGATGATCAGATCCTCTACAACCTTAGATACACCATTATGTTTAATACATAATTATATATGCTATAAATTTAAAATATTTTTTTTAAATATATTAATACTTTAAACAATTGTTAGTATATATTTATAAAAAAAATTGATTAAAAAAATATTTAATAATTTTTATAAAATTTATACTGTAAAATAATCAATCTTTCATTTATATAAAAATGTAAAAGATAATTTTTTTGCAATTTTTTTATAAACATATACTAATAATTATTTAAAGTATTAATATAATTTTTAAATTATAAATTTATAACACATAATTATTTGTAATACGAGGGTCTACGGTGTAGATGTTCTCATCTCATAACGAGAGGCAAGTTTGATTCATAATTACTCCATGCAATTAATGAGTTAAAATGAAATTACAAAAGATCAACTCTTACCAATAACGATGTTCATAACATGTGATGCTAATATGATTGTGGATTAATTTTGGGATAAATTACACACAACTACCCATAAACTATGGTACTTTTTACATACTCATCCATACAATAATAAATCACCCATAAAATAGATTTATTTCATAATACCACATTACCACCCACTCATTCAACCTCGTTTTTTTTTTGGAAAACAAAAATACCCATATTTAAGCTTGTTTGTTTTTAAAAGAAAAGTCATTGTATATATTTTATCATTAATACGCCCAAAATCGAAAATAATACCATAAACAACTTGCAAACAGTGCGTACGTGCTTATTAATATTTTTGTTGTTGTTTGTTAACATTAAGTCATTAACCACTCTATAGCTTGATTTTTAACAATGAAGCACCAAATAATACTCTCTCTTCGACAAAACATATCGTTCATTTCACTTATTTTTTATAATGGTAAAAACTATATAAAATATCTTTTTTTTTAAAAAAAAAATCCATAGTTACTATTAATAACTACGACTTTTTTTAAATGAATATTTTATATAGTTTTTAAATGAAAAGAGCATGTAATTATTAGTCTTATAGATTAAAACATCAAGTTTTTTGATACAACTAATCTCCTTTAAAACATTTAAAAAAAAAATTGAGACAAAGGGCGTATATTTTTAAGTTTCTATAAAAACTTATATAAATAATAAAATGACATATATATTTTTATTAACGGAAACAAGAGTATATTAGTACGTAATTAGTATACGTGGTCATCATCCGGTTCCGCCTATGGAGACATGAAGCCTGTTTGTTGAATGGAATGGGAGTTCCTTTTTAGAAGGGATTGCTCATATTTCCTCCGCATTGTTCGGGTTTTATTGTGTGTTGTTCATTTCTCTTTAATATAGCTTTGAGCTTTCTATAGTCTTACATTTGACATTGACTGCACTCTACTTAGCTTCTACCTTTCATAGTCTAAGTGGATGAATTATTTAATATATCCTACATTTTTTTTTTGTAAAAAAAAGGTAATTCAAAATACCAAATAATGTATTGTAACTAAGAGCATCTTTAATGGTGGTACTCCAAGTACCATAGCAATTAAAAAAAAAGGAAATGTAAGAAAAAGTAAGATTTTTGAAAGAACCCATAAAGAAAAGTGAGCTCAAGTATCATGTGTATGATACTCATTCTTACACAATACTATAGAATATTACCCAATAAAAAATTAATAGTGGATCTCATTTGATTTTTACTTCCAAAAAAAATTACAAAAAACAATTTTGATGCAAAAAGTGAATTAAGATACTCATGTCAAGTATCATGGTTGTGGAGTATCAAATATTAAAATGAGGTGAATGTGAGAGAAATGGCAAAAAGCATGTTATGGTACTCAACATGAGTACCAAGGTTAAAGATGCTCTAAGGGTTGAAACTTGAAAGCATAGGTGGAGCTAGGGACATTCGACTCCCTTCATCCGATAAATAACCTATGTTTTTTCTACTCGTAGTCGATAACTTCGTTTTGATATATTATAACTTTATAAGACTCAATTCAATAGTCGAGTAAAAAGTTAGAAATGTTTGAAAGTTAAACACATACTAATTATTTCAAATGTCTTTTTAATAAATTACGATGCTTTTATATTTTACTTAATTTGATATTATGGTAATATAATTCAATCCAAGAGCTTTGAAACAAGAGGTTATATATATTACTAAATTCGATAATTGTACAAGAAATTATACAAGTTAAGTTTGTATATCTTATTACACGTTATTGCATTATAAGTGAACAAGCTGTATATTGACTTTGTAGGTTGCAAACAATATATAATTAGACATAAAGAATGTTGCTATAGATTGAAATAACATCGTTTTCTTCGTTTAAAGAGAAAAAATATATAACAACTAATGACATATTTTTAAACTAAAACAACATCGTTTTGAACACAAAAAAACATTGTGTTTTGAATTAAAAAAATGTTTTAAATTAAAACATCGTTATTAATCTAAAATATCATAGTTTTGATTTACTAAACTATAGAAAAATCTATCAAAAAACGAATCAATAATTTGTACAAAATTTCACCTCCCCTTTAATAAACTTCTGGCTCTGTCACCGGTTGAAAGGGCAATACTCCGTATTAACTAGAGCATACTCCCTCCATCTCGAAATTTAGCTCGTTTTAGCCTTTAATTCTTGTATCAAAATTTAGGTCGTTTTAGGTTTTCTAGGTATGGGATAGTAATGGTTTGTATTGATTTGTGTGTTGTTGATTTTTTTAAAGATTTTGATTGGTTAAAAAATATAGTGGGTATTAAAAAATAATAAAATTTATGAAAAAGTTAGTGGAATGATGATGTTGATTCAGGGGTGAGTGCTTTATTAAAACCTTGTACAAAATTATAAAACGACTTAAATTTTAAGACGGAGGGAGTAGCTTTTATCGAGTGAAATCCTAACCGAACTCAAGCTATCAAGCTCATATAATAGCATTAACTTAAACAAGCAATTTCACATTAAAAAACAAAGGTGTCCCTACACATTGAGACTTTCTTAACTTAACAAATAAATTAATTAATTAATTTTATGTCATATATTATCGTAAGAAAACAAAAAAAAAAGCATAAGCTAAAACAGGTGTCTTCGTCAAGAGATTACTTTAATAAGAAAATCCACCAATCTCGGTGTCTATTTTCACTGTTACTTCCTTTGTACTCCATCAAACTTTCCAATTTTCATCTCCCATCAAATTATTTTTCATAAAGGACAACAATATATAAATAATAACTGTAGGTGGGGCCATGTGATTGTGTTACTGTGTGTGAGTGTGGTGATGGTGAGGTGTGCAGACACTGATAACTGATTGCAGCCTACAAGTAACCATACAACAAGGTGCAGTCCCAAAGAGATGCTGTGCAAAATGGAGTAACCTACAGTAACACACACAGATTAGATTCATTTCAATTTCAATTTCAATTTCATTTCAGGTGAAGGGCATCCCAAATTCCCATTACCACACACAATTAACTGTCTGTGAAGCTCCTTTTTAATGTCTTTTTAGGGTAATGAAACATAATCTATTTCAAAGTTGCCATATTTTGCCATCTGAATTTATCACAACCTGCAAAAGCAGATAGGAAATGGCATCATGGATTCAGGTTCAGAGATCACTGTTTTTTTTTTTTAATTTTTGTTTTTGATTTTTGCACGCATGCAATTCAGCCTCACCCTCACACGCCATCTCAGTGACCGGCCAGAGATTCTTTTGGAATTGTTACTTCCTACTAATTCCAACCTACTATTTGTGTAGGGTTATCTTGTTTGCCCTCACACACCCCTCCGGAGTTATGCTCTCTCCGGGAGGGCGGGGCGACGATTTTTACTTGTTATCCTTTGCTCATTTTCGTCGTCTTTTTTGGTATATCTGGAGTTTCGATTCGTTTGGTTTCATGGTAATGTTGTGAAGCATTGAAATGATACCATGAAGAGCTAAATTTATAGACAAGTGATCTGAGGATCAATATACAAAAGTTAGGCACAACGTCACACTCCAAAATGGCCAACAATGACCTATATCCACCCTATAAAAAAATCTGCCAATGGTGGATGCTAATCCTAACGGCCCTCTATTAAAAAAAAACTCCTTTCTATCTCCCATTAGCTTCCTACTCCATCTACATACTCCATCTATGTTCTCATTAGCTAATTTGTATCGACTAATCTAAGAGCTAGGTTTACCAAACACGATACAATCTTATGAACAATTTAATTTAACACACATAATTTATCAGTTTCAACTACTCTATCAGTTTCAAATACCCATCAGCTCTGTGTTACCAAACTAACCTTCCGTAATAAACAAACCACATACTCATAGAGAGAATAAATACTTTTAATATAAAAAACCATGATTTTCGTAGATAGTACAACAACAACAATTCCAAAATATATTTATGCTCACAATAGGGTTTGGAGATTCGAAATGTACATATCATTTTCTCAACTACGTCAACAGTATATCTTAAATTGACCCAAGTATTGTCATATTGCAGACTAGCACAAGCATAAAGCAACGGAAAAAGAAAGAGGTCTTATCAACTTATATAGCACTCCTCTATTGTGCCCAAACCACAGTGATTTCCTTAATAAGATCTTGTTTAATCACATTCCTATAAATCTTCCTTAGTCTCCCTCTACAACGCCTAATCCTCTTACATAGTGTTGTTCTATAAAGTGGTCTATATCACAGGCCTGAACAAAGCTAATCACTTGCATTGTTAAAAACACGGTCATCCCCTGTCTTTCAGGGATTCCGACTACTCCCATGTTTTAAGTTATATGGAATCTTTAGCTGACAAGCTATTCATCTACTTGCTAGTAAGCATTGTTTGCAGTCCAAATGCTTAATCCTTACAGTGAACTCAGTAGTGTCTTACCATACTACTAGGAAAATACAAATTCAGAGAATCATTTGACCACTTTTGCATACACATTCTAATACACTCCAGTATCTGCAAGATGTGGTAGGGAGTCCACTGAACTCACCATACGCCCCCGGTTTAACGGTTGCCTTCATCACCATCTAGAGTCGATAGAATTATGCAATGCCACTTAAGAACCTGCAAGTATCTGCCTTCGAATAGATAGCAATTGAACTGTCATATGTGTTTTTGAAATGCGAAATCTATCTTCTCAACCTTCATAACCATTAGGGAAATGCAACATGAAAATAAGCGAAAAAAACTACCTCAACTGGGAGACGGGAACTTCGGACACCAGAGAAGCATATCCTGACGAGATTTCAACACGCCATACCCAAATGCAAAATGGCCTAACACTACGAGAGATACATCATTAAACCGCCCAAGAGAATCACCCGCTCTGATCCAGGTAAATTTGTCGTACA
Organism: Persicaria maculosa; assembly: GCA_963922045.1. Taxonomy (NCBI): domain Eukaryota; kingdom Viridiplantae; phylum Streptophyta; class Magnoliopsida; order Caryophyllales; family Polygonaceae; genus Persicaria; species Persicaria maculosa. Next base: position 55,995,902 of record OY998268.1, read on the forward strand.
TTTGCCTATGGTGTCTCTGAAAATGATACAACTAAATCCGGGTTATGATAATCTCACAACGAAATTCATAAGCTCTCAAGCATTGGGTGGGGGAGGTGGCATGGACATATGCTGCATTGGTGGCCTGCCAGTTAATTGCTGGGGTGGCGGAGGTGGCCTCCAATTCGGTACTGGACCACCCATACCCATTGGTGGTGGGGGAGGCCGGGCTAGACCAGGAACTCCCTGTGCTGGAGGTGGAGGCGGCATGCCTGGGTTCATTGGCCGAAATTGTTGGAATTGTGGAGGTGGCATAGGAGGTGGACCGCCTTGAAGAGGTTGTGGTGGCTGACCAGGCCAAACCTGAGGTTGTCCAGGCATCTGCATCTGCATTTGCATTTGCATTGGAGGGTAGGCTCCAACTTGAGGTGGAGGGGGCCTCATTGGCTGCATTGGACTTGGTGGCACAGCACCATTTGCAAAGGGGCGAGGAGGGCCAGGAGCAGGCACCGCACCATTAGGTTGAGCGCCAGGGGGAAGTGTGGGGGGGCCGCTTGCAAAAAGTGTGTGAGGCCTGCTTTTTTGAACATTTGGATTGCTTGCAGCCAACACTCTTTCTGCAATTCAAGAACAGGATGCATCAGTAATTCAAAATACCACAAGCTAATCATTTTTTATTAAGTGGATTTGATGAAATCATACAAAAGCGTATCCTACAAGGTATTCTCTCTGTTTAGAATATCTTGGTTACTACAGTCTACATACTCCGTCTGATCCATTGATTTGTCATTTGTTTCACATAAACATGCATAGTAACAAACGACAAACATTACGGGATGGAGTATTTCATGAATCTCATCATTTCATTTGCCATGTTCAATGCTCCATATCATTTGGCGAAGTTCTGAATAATCATGCTATGATGTATTACTAACCTGCAGGAGTACCATGCCTCTCTCCTTTAGTATCTTTCTTGTATGCATAGGATACTGTAATCTGCCGATTGCAGAGATATTGACCATTCATTGCCTGCAGCACAATAAGTGTTAACTTATACACAACTCGTAGGGCATAGAGAGCATGAATGTGACAAACCAATCTTATCATTCAACATATCCATGGTATAGAAACATTTAAGGCCAGCAATTGGTCTCAATGAGCTTTAAAGTTTTAACATAAACGTGGTAAAAGCTATTCATGAAAAATGCATGGGTTTTGAATATCAAGTTCATACAAGTAAAAACAAGATTTATGCCCCATGGAGCCTCGTTGAAGTAGAAGAAAAGCCAACAATATCATGAAATATTGTGATACTCGTACCACTATTACAAACTACACTACTTGCAGCTATCATCAGAAGATGGACAAAAAAAAAAAAGGTGATGTACCTCAATAGCAGCATCAGATGCCTCAAAAGAATCATAGCTTATGAAACCGAACCCACGAGAATTTCCGGTCTCAGGATCCCTCATTATCTGCAAAGTAGAAGCCAAGCTAAGTTCAGTATAAGGGTAATGTTGATTGTTCCAAAGACATTAAGCTGCTCTAAAGAAATAGAGAAGGCAATCATATTATAACAAGACGATGTGTATGAATCACGAAAGAAACAAGAGAAAGCATTTCATATATCCCTCATTTTCAGGAGTTTAAGATGTCATAAGGTCATATAATAGAAAAATTAAAGGATTACACACCAAGTTGGTTTATCTTACTAACCCTAAAAATTTCATGTGACTAGAACAATGAAGATTAACTCTTAGTCTATCATAAGCACAAAGCATAGAGACAAATTTTAATTTCCAAAATGCAGCTCTTAACCTAATTTTTCTTCACGTTTCGGTTGCAGACTTTGATGCAAAGCAATCGGAATTTTAGACAGCAACAATATTATATCACAACTTGAATTTTGTAAGACTTTGTTAAACTTGCAGAACAAAACACCTAATAAAAGATCGGGTCTAGGCATATGAATGTATAACCTTGGGGTTCGTAACAATTACTCCAAAGGCACTGAAAGTATCATGAAGTAGCTTCTCATCCACATCCTGTATAAGAAAAGAAACAATTGGATATCAATATTGTTTCAACAGAAAGAACTCCATCAAATCCACGCCCTTGCAAAGTTTAACAACAGATGTCAAGTTGCACTTTTTTCTTCACAAGGATAGGGGCAGACATTCCAAGAGAAAAACAACAAAAAAACAAGAATTGCTACTCACAGGGTCAAGGTTTCCTATAAAAAGATTTGCTCCAACATCCAAGCTCTTCTTGTCTTGTGAAGCCTGCCAGGGAGCAACGAGAAAGAAAAGATTCGATAATTCCACTTCTCAAATGGATTAGGTAATGGCAACCTGCGAGGTTGAGCTCATACCTTGTTCACGCGTATTGCCTTTCCATAGAGTTTAATCATGTTAAGTACTTTAATTGCCTGTATTACATCAGAACCCAAATTCAAACATTGGCAAACATGGGGTAGTAGCAAGGAAAATAATTGACATTCAAAGACTAATCACTTACATAATCAGCATCTTCTTCACTTCGAAATTCCACAAACCCATAACCTTGATGAAGGTTTGTCACTCTATCCTTTGGGACATAAACATTAACTGAGCAAATAACAAAAGGAGGTTACAAAAAACAACATTGAAGGGCTAAACTCAAGTGTATAAAAAAAAATTCAAAAGAGAGTTTGTGTTCATACCAACAGGCCCAGACTGTACAAACAACTCCCATAGAAGCTCCTCTGAGACCTACAAGATGGATGAAATACATTTAGATGACTTTCCTTCTATATGTACTCATAAACACTTCTTCTATCCTCTTTTCCCCTCTTCAATTACATAGCGTTATGTTTCAACTAGGCCAATTTGATCTTGAAAACACGTTACTCGATCTAGAAAACGTGAAACGAGCTGAAGTTCATTATAACTTTATCTTCTAGGGTTTATCTAAAGTTTCAGCCGGGGAAAACGAACACAGCATCAAAATACACAGGCAAGTAGAATCTATGTTAAATTTCTAATCAACTAACAATAATTAACTGAATTATACGAAGAGGAAGCGACAATTGAACAAGCAAAGCATTTGTAAGCCCTAGTACAAATTAGGGTTTCGATACCAGGAAAAGAAAACGGGAGGGAAATCGTCTGCCAATAGAGGAGAAAGTAAGACAGCCAGACATTAAACTAATTAGAACAAAGAAGAGAACCAGGCAAGTGGTAGAAGTGGCGGCGAATACCTTGGGATCGAGATTACCGACATAGGCGGTGGCGTCCTGGTTTCGCTCGGCGGAATGTTGGCCAAGAAGGTTGGCTCCGACTCCTGGAGCGATTCGCGTGGTCATGATAGCAAATTTCGGCCGCGCCGATACGACCTGCAACCTTTAAGGGGTCTCTACAATGGCGGTTGAGCTCGAAGAGAACCAGCCCTCTGTCTCTGTGTAATTGTAAAAGAGCGTATGAGAAGCTGTGTCTCTCAGCAGCCCAAAACCTGGTGGCGTATCATATTATTTGAAAGGGTAAATTACAGAAAACTACCCTTAAAATAAGTGAATTTTCACAAAATTTCCCTTAAAATAAAGTTTTATATAATGCCACTCATAAATTTATTTTTCTTTCCCAAAACCACCCATTGGAGATTTCAACAAGGGTTTGATGGTTTGAAATTTGAATACTTCATTAACTAGGTACACAAAGTTCTAAACATTTTTCACTAAGATATTTTTTTCATTTTAATAGTTATAATACGGTAAAATTACACAATCTATGGTTTATTATCAAACTCACTTTGCCTCATATGGTCCGAGAAACACTCTTTTGTAGAGAGGGTTGAAAGTTGCCCATATCTAAGAGAGAATTTGTATGTTCTTATGGTTGGTTATGTTTGATGTTGAACACCATAGGTGAGGGCTTCTTGATACTGATAAATGACATACACAAAGCTTATCCGAGTTAACATATAGAAACCATCGAGTGAGTGACAAGAGAGCCATAACCTCCTTTTGCCCAATGTTTAGTTTATCATTTAGATCAGTTCATGAAACATACAAAACAATAGTCAGTCAGTAAAGACACTTCTTTTATGCCTTTGGGGTCCCTGAAAACAACTCTAGGTTTTGGGGTTGAACAAGACACACTCATCGAAAAGTTCAAATCTGCACACGCTCGTCGTTTTTAGGGCCAATGGATTCTCCCAGACTTCTAGGACAACTCAGCGAAAACTTCCGAAAAAAATGATCTCTAGCGTCGAGACTAATAGAAATGTACAAACCAATGCTTTAGTTTTGGATTGTTACTTGGAAAAGAGTTGTTTCAAACTAGTATGAAATTTAAACTAGTCGCATGAGAGAAACAAAAATCTATGAAATCTCTACATAATCCCCAGATGCCTGGAAAATAAAAGAGATATCAAAACCCGAAATCTCATTTCCTAAACATTTATAATTGAAGTGGCTAAACATTGCTACTGGAATTTAGCCGTCATATTCACCCTCGGCAAACTTGTTTTCTGGATAGTGAACAGCAATGACTTGGTTCCCATCGAACTTTCTTCCATTCATCCCCTTCCTTGCTTTGGAAGCACTTTCGACATCCGTATACTCCAAGAACACCTACAAAGATGCCAGGCAACATAAAAAAAACACTTGAAAGTGAGTGGATGACATTCAACAACACCATTGGAATCCAAATACCAAGAGAGCGCATAAAGAAGAGAAAGCGGAGCACCTTTCCAACACCAGGTGCTGGTTCTCCGTTGGAATTAGGGCGTGGGATGACAACATTTACCAATGAACCTGACAAAAGAAACCAAATCCATCACAAGATCCAAGCAATAATATTCATAGAAAGAAGTATAAGTTTGACTTATGATGAAATTTTGGGGTGTTTCCCACTGGAAGGACTAGGTGATGAAATATAAGTTGAAAGGAAATAACCACATCAGTACATCACCCAAGTGACTCCAAATCCTATTGGCCCTATTCATTACATTCATTCCGATCCCACCACCACCCTAAAGCAGGCTTTTGTTTGATGCTATTGTTCTTATGACAGAATATACCATTATATACTCTGGTATGCCTAAGTTTGTAGATAGGAAAATGATGCATCCTAGGGGCAAAAGGACATCAAATGTGGTTAGAGGAAACTACACATTAGTATTAAGCCAAGTCTTACCAAATTTGCCGCCTTCATCCCTCATGTCCTCAACAATGTATTCATACTCCCTGTCATCCTTGAGATCATCCACAGTCACACACTGAGTTAAGCATACAACTTTAGTGGGAAGACCACCTGGCTGCAGCATCACTTTCTGCAAGAAAAAAATGATCACATCAGCCCCAAGGAAACATCGGGGGAGAGAGATAGGTTCACCAATCCAAAGAGCATAAGCTACTCTGAATGATACTCCGTAATATTTATTAAAAAAAACATAGGAAGCCCATAACCAATTCCAACAAGCAAATATAAATTATATGGATAAACAAGCGAACAACAATCTTTTGTGCGAACTAAATTTACCTGCAGGGCAATCTGCTGCTGTGCATGCAACAAAACACTCTCCTGCTCAGGCTTGGGTTGTGAGACACCCTGATTTGCCCGCCTAACAGTAAGAGTTTTATCACCCATTTTTATTCCAGTTAGAGCTTGGCAGACAGCATCTGTAACTGATACGTCATCGTAAACACAGAAAGCATATCCTTTCGAATTTCCGGTGTCTCTGTCCTTGACTAGATCAAAACCCCTAAGCGGTCCATATAATTCCAAAAGCTCCCGAACCTGAAGTTCAGTTAAGTAATAAGGGAGCCCACCGACAAATATCCTATCAGGTCCTTCAAGAACACCCGCAGATCCTGGTCTTAAACCCACTGCAGCAAGGTTCAGATTTGGGCTGGGCTGACTAGGCCCAAGAGTAGCAGCAACTAATGGTTTGTAGTCACTAGGTCTCCTCACTTTAACAGGTGTTCCCTACATAGCAATAATTAAAACAGCAAATAAGCATGATGATAAATATCACTTCAAAATCAGGCAAGTATCTGTTCAATAGTTAAAAGAATATTTTTTAACTTTCAGCTAAGTACATTCTTGAAAATCAGTAGGCAAGTACTAATCCACAAAATATATGTAATAAAAAAAGGGGCAGATAAAGGCTGTGGGTGGGTTATGATTACTATATGTAATTTGTAAAATTTCCAATTTACATTATGAATTGTGAAAAGAATTAGCCAGTCCAGCTCTTTAAATGTGAACCAAATCAATGCAGAGGTTATGACGTGACAGTTGCACAGGCATATTGCAATTTTGCAAATTTATGATTGGCAAGAACTGTTTTAGCAAATGCTGAATAATTATTCCGATCACCTTTCTTTTGGAGTTTGGACCCAGAGATCAACGAAAATGTAATTCAAACGATGCAGTCAAGATAAGCTATTAAGGAACACGGAAGGAAGGTCTTTACCTCGAATATAATACCATCCAGGGCCATTGCATTACTGGCCTCCTCAACGGATCTCATCTCCACAAAAGCAAACTTTTTCTCATGATTTCTATAGACATTCACAACAGCATCACTTGAACATAACACTTCAAAGGTTAGAACATATCAAAAGAGAAAAATTCCAAGTATGATAAATAAACATGGCACTGAAAAGATAATGACAAATACCTGGGCCAGCAGTGTTCCCTCCAATAGCGGCCATAACATGGTTGAAATATACAGCAATAGACTGCAGTTTGCAATAACAAGGGCTACTATTAGTTCTGACCATATATACCAAGATTTTCTAAAAAGCAACCTAAATAGCAGGAAAGACAGTTAACATAAGGGTCTGTTTGGTTGAAAATGTTGAGATATGAATCTAGATCACCTTTATATCATTTTCCATTAATCATGATCAACCCACAATCCCTCATTCCCATATGCTTTGTTTTTTCCATTTCCTATATTCCATTCCCCATAAAGGCCATGGGTTTGAAAATGAGAATAAGAAGATCCCATTCATCTGACCTTCCTTATCTTAATTCTCTTTCCATTTATGTTTCCATGATTTGGAACCAAATATAATATATAAAATAAGTAAATATAATATTAGTTTAATGCAAAACCATATAGCCTATCTGCAAGATGAATAAAAGATACCTGTTCATTTGCAGTTGGAGGCAGACCACCAACATAAACCCGCCGAATTTGTCTAGTAGCCTGCAAGTTGATATAAGAACACACTTATCAACCGATTAAGGAAGGCTAAAACAATGTACAAAAAAGGATTCTGTTCTGCAAACCTGCTGGGTTATGGTTTGGACAGGCATCACAGGAAGAGTTCCAAGCTGAGGGGAGGAGAATGATGAAGAACTTTTAAATGAATTGAAATTTTAAATAGCCAATGCAAGAAAAATAAATACCTGTCCTGGCAATGTATACATGTTTGAAAACATCCCAGGAATCGCACCAGATGCCCCTGGAATTTGACCTGTGAAAACTAGCAAGTCAGGTAGAGTTCAACCGTCCAACGCCAACAGAAACATACCAATAATATAAGTGTTTCGATGACTCTTTAAGTGAAACTTATTCAACAATCCAATAGAGAACTCCAATCTTAGCTTTGAACTTAAATATAATACTACTAAAACAGCCAGGTGCCAGTTAAAATGAGTAAGACCCAACCTGTGGTTTGATTCTTCCTTGTACATTAAAGCTACAGAAGTCAGCTCACACCCAGTGTTCAGCACAGCGGGGCAAGTAGCCCAATATTACCTTCTTACAAGAAAACAGAAAACACAAGCAACAAACAAACACCACCACAAGAAGAAAATGAAAATATCTCAGTTCCTTAGAAATTTCACTAAGTAAACAATTAAGAAAAAGCAATCTGCATGCCGATCATCACACTTCACCATGCTTAATAATATGAGAAGAAACAGACAATCTAACCCAAAAGAAACCATGCAATTTGGTGTCAACTTGCACACCAAATCAAGCAAAAGAAGGCAGTTGTAATGCAATTCTATCATCCTATTGCACACGACAACACATACCAGTAGCAGCAGCAGGAGCAAGTTGAGCAACAGGAGCAGCACCAGGCAAGATTGCAGCAGAAGGGGGTGCCATGTCGAACCCACTAATTCTTTTACTGCAAGACATTTTCAGTGAATTAATAAAAAGGCATAAGAAGGTTCAGCACTGCACAAAGCTTGAGGTCTATAACTGTCCTTAAGGCTAAACTCGGTACCATGACTCCCAACTAAAAAATAACATACAATATGGCTGCATGACATATATATATTATAAAATAATAAGAAACAAGCACTGATACTAAAATAACTGAAAATTCTCTGGACACTTCAATCCATTGAATATCTACAAGGCATATTCCCTTTCAATCAAGGCCATAAACTGGCTTCAACACATGATCCCAGCGTGAATGGAGAGTGTACATAGAGAAACTAAATGTGAATAGATAGGAAAGCCATTGACGAAAAGAACAAGTAATAGCCAACCAAGGGTGATCTTCTCAGGCCAAATGGCTTATGTAGACACAAATTTAAAATTTTAAACAATAGCTTACTAGTTAAGGACAGGCAAGTTCCCGTGTGAAAAATAAAGCAGGAGCAATATGTTATTATTAGCTATTTAGATCATATTCATACAATCGCTATCTGATATAGCCCAATTTGGCAAGAAACAAGATGGAACTATAGACAACAATCTTGTATAATCAAAGGATTTGTCAAGCAGAACATCATCCACCAATAGTGCATGTTCTGCAGTGAAGCATCCAAATCCAACAAATAAGATATTCATAACTTACACAATGCCTTGTACAGTCAAATGTGATCTAATGTTGCCAAGTAGGCCAGAGTTTCATTTATTGGTGGGGGAACAATTTAAAAGTTTAAACTATTCAATATACAAAACCTTAGTTCGATATTCACAAGGAAGACAAAACAAGAATCAAGACAATGTAATTATCTCAGATGAATATTAATAATGTACAGCATACCTTTTCGAGTGCAAACGAGAACGAGAATGAGGGGAACCGGAGCGCGATCTTGATCTATAAAGGGATCTAGCTCGGGAATGAGATCCAGACCTCCTGCTGTGCATATCATCTCTGTCCCTTTCATAATCTCTTCGTCTAAGAGTAGCAAAGATATGCATGTTAAATAGATAAAAAAGCAAAAAATTTAGCCCACTTTTGGGTGAATATAGGTGCTTGCAAAATGATTAGCTAGCATTACCTGCTTTTGTCATAATAATAATCATCTTCTAGGTATCGGCTCAGCTCCTTTCGATCACTTCTGTGTCGGTCATGATGACGATCTCGCTCCCTGTCTCTGTCTCTATCTCTTTCTCGATCTCTTCCTCTGTCCCTGCCTCTATTCCTACCCTTGTCTCTTTCCTTCTCCTTTTCGATATCTTTCTTCCCATCTCTATCCCGACTTTTTTCTTTCTCCTTGTCTCTGCTACTTAAAGACTCTCTTTCATAATCATGGGAATCCTGCAAAGGAAGAGTATTTTCAATTAAACAATATCGATTCTTATTTGCAATTATAAAGGTCAGTCTAATGTTCAAGAAACTAAAACTACAAGAAACGGACATTAACTTTGCACCGTTACGATTTCCCCCACAAACATACACGATACGTTGAGAAATCACAACTATGGATAATGAAAGAGAAACACCAATGAAAGAGGTGGAAACATACAGGCAGCACTCATATATCCAGGTTTCTTACGATTTTTACAACGCAAAACCGCGGAACAATAAAACTTCAACGCTCATAACAAAACCACACTCCAATATGTATTGAAACCACAGAACAAAGAGATGCAGTATCTCTTTAACGGTGGCAACTACGAAGAGAATAAGATTCCATGTAAACAGCCAAACAAGTGTATAAAGAAAGAAAAATCAGCAAAGGAATCAATAAGAGAGACGCTTGGAACCGAAACCCTAAATTGAGACAGAAGATCAATTAAAAAAGATCAAACTAATCAAGAAGAGGAGCGTATGGAAACGAAAACCATAGCTGCAAAATAATCAAGAAGATTGAAGCAAAAGCCCTAGATCAAGGAATTTTACCCTATATTTGGAACCGTTTTGATTTTCAGCGTCGCCATGGCTACCACTGTGTTGCCTCGGAAATGAGCCCGAGCCTTTTCCATTGCCATCATACCTATCTTCTTCGTAATCCGCCATTGTTTGTTCGTGCGATTTCTCTTCGTCTGAGTTCTGGAGAGTCCTGTGCAGTTTGAAATTTTCACGAGGATTTATTTGTTTGAAAAAGGGAGAAAGATAGCGAGAAAGATTTATTTGTTTGAAAAAGGGAGAAAAAATAAAAAAAAAATTGATTTTTCAAAAATTTACCCCTAGGTTCACAATTCTAATATTATATTATATATACGATATATACGATACGATACGATATGCTCCGTATAATCTATCTACTACGCACGTAGTATTATCTACTCCCTCCGTTCAATAATAAGTATCGTTTGACTTTTTGACACGTTTTTTTTTTGAGGAGCTAAAAACTATATAAAATATTAACTTTTTTAATAATTTTAAACTTATAACTAATATGTATAAAATTATATAAAAAAATCAATTAAAAACTTTATATTTTATATAGTTTTTAACTCCTTAAAAAACGTGTCAAAAAGTAAAACGACACTTGATTCTGAACGGAGGTAGTATCATCTATCATATCGTTGAACGTACTGTAGCTATTTGCCTATTTGTTTATTTTTTCTTTTTTTAAAAAAAAATGAAAAATAAACTTATGACATGTACAGTACTTGCCTATTTGTTTATTTTTTTCTTTTTTTTAAAAAAAATGAAAAATAAATTTATGACATGGCAAAACTTACAAGTTTGGTGAAGTCGCAAAAATTTATGCCATGTGTGTTTCCCGGCGTTCACGTGGCGTATTTGGTCGGACAGTTCACCGGAATACACATATGTATTATTTTTGGTTAATAGGGCGATAGTTCGTATATGAAACTGTCAATTTCAAAGTTCGTATAATTTTTGGTCAAAAGTTGATACTTGATATTATTTTTGTCCATTTTTCCTATATCTATATATGTATAAGATAAAATTTGATCGAATTTCCTTAGATATAGATATTAGTCTTATGAACCAATCGCAATTTTTTAAAATAATCAATATATGTCTAAAATAAAATTTTATTTTAACTCTATGTTAAATTCATTTAATGACCGAAAGAACGCTGCATATGGATTTTTTTCCATTATAGACATAAGTATTGACATGATTTCAGGTTTTATTTTAGGAAATACATTTGAATGGCGCTCTTCTTCATGTTCGTTGTCATAGAAATATAATTGTAAATATTTTGGATTACTATTTTTTTCAGGTAAAAGATCGGGTAAGTAATGATATATTTGTCCCATTAACTTGAAAACATAAATTCCCTTTTTAGAATGAACTTTTGTTTTACCACCGAGGGAACTAAAAGCAAATAGACTATTATATAATCTTATATACACCTCTGTTAATTAAAACATGACGTTTTACTATTCACGCACGCATTTTTAGGCTTTAAAAACTATATAAAATATTAACTTTTTTAATAATTTTTTTTAAATAACTTCCTTCTTATTACTATTAAGTATATATTTATAAAATCAAATGTAAAAAAAAGTTGATATTTTATATAGTTTTTATCGTTATAAAAAAGCGTGCATGAATAGTAAACGACAAGTTTTAATTAACAGTTAGAGTATTTTCTAAAATGTATAGCATAATGGTCATCTTCACATAATAAATTAATGAGTTCATTTGGAATTTCATTGGAGGCAATATAAATTTCTCCATTACAACAACAAAAGTACGGGGATTCAAACACAAATTTCTTTGCTCCACATTTGCTGCAATCACTTCCTACTGGTAATTGTGAGGCAATATTTGGTATACCGTTCAAATCAAATGTAACCTCTGAATTTTTAGAGGGAATTGTGGTAAATAACCCTTTACCCGCCCAACTTTGCATGTCTAACCCACTATCCACAACATTTGCAAAGGTTAACCCCCCTAATAAAAAAATTGCAAAGGTTCCGGTAGAAAAGTGTTGTTGCAGGAGGATGGTCAAGTATGAAATATAAATAAAATATAAAAGCAAACTGACTCCCTGTCTCAGCAAATAAATACAAGACTTCCTCTCGTTGTAGTAGAAGGCATTCAGGATCGATCCACGAGGAAGCGTGTCAGCGCCCGCCTTTTCAGTTCCAGAAACAATGCGAATTCGACCAGAAGAGTCCTCGACTTCGAGTAAGGTGCTCGACTTCGACTACCCTGTCGAGTAAAACAGAAAGCAGAAACGAACAGAAAACGAAAACGAAAGCGAACTGGTCGATCTCGACTAACCCAACTCGACGTCGACCAACTTTCCTCGACGTCGACCAAGCTTTGTCGATTTCGAGTGAAAACAGAAACTAAAAATCTCACCTTTTCGAATGGAAACAAATGCAAATACGAAATTGTGGAAAATAAATCAATGAACTAAAACACTTCCAAGATCAGGGTATCAACACCACAACGATAACCATGTAAAATAACACATAAAGGCATAAAAGATCATGCTTTTCATCAAATAACTTTCGTTATTAACAAATAGAAAAATAGAGGCTTTCGCATAAACCCTAATTGTTACTAACCCTTTTTCACATAATTAATCCAAGTTGTATTAAGATCACTTTCGCTTCAATAACACAAACAAGGATCACCTTCAACTTTCGCAAAACAATCATGCTCATAGGGATAGAAGACGAAATCGCATCAAAAGATTGTACCTTTTCGCATTACCTTACATGGCTACCGTCGGGCTCACCTCGACCCTAGAAGTTGGGTGACTACTCGCTCTTCATCATCAAGAAACACATCAATAATAAAAAGGAACTAAATTGCATTAAAAATAATCAAAGAAAGCTTACAACCAATCGAAGCCGAATTCCGCTCTCACTAAACTCCACTCCAATCAGCCACAATGCTCTCTCTCCACTCGTTATCTCTCTCTATGTGTGTAATTGGAACTAGAATTGAATGCCTAGAAAACAGCCCCTAAGGCTTTATTTATAGGGTTCATTCCCTAGCTAATCTAGGAAAGAAATATCTATCTATGTCTAAACTTTCTATCTAAAACATTAAGATAAAACTTGGAAATAAAATAATTATATCTAAAAGGAAATAAAACTAATGTGGATAGATCCCTTCCATCTTGATAGATCTTGACTTCTCTTGATAGAATATCTCGAATCTTGGCTTGCAAGTAACCACAATCACTCGGATTCCTCCTCGTACTCGGACTGCTTCTGGAATGTCCTCGACATCGACCAGACTTCTCGACGTCGAGTATAATTCTTCTCCAAGGGTTGCACTCGAGCTCGAGCAGCATTCAGACTCGTCGGGTGTACTCAACATCGAGTAAGTTTACTCGACGTCGACCAAGACTAGGATCCTCGTGTGGCTTCTGCTCAACTTCTGGATATCGACTTGGCTTACTCGATATCGACCAAAGTTGGTCGACATTGACCAGATTGTGTCGAGTTGATCTTTCTCGTTCTTTGCTCGATTTGTCCTGGTTTCGCTGCTCCTTGACCTTGGACTTTCTGTAGTTGACTTCGAGCTTTCCGTCCTCTCTCTGAATTGCTGTAAAATGCCTCAATTTCTGCGAAATTAAACGGAAACTAGTGTAGACTCTATAATTTGGCAAATAAGCATAAACTACATAGATTCTGTACTATTCTAACCCAAATGTATGAAATGCATGCAGAAATCGATATAAAAGTAAGTATAAAACATGGCAAATTAGGCTCACAACAAACACCCCATACTTAAGCTTGTTTGTCCTCAAGCAATACTTTTAATTGTCATACAGGGGAAGAAATCAAAACTCTCAACATCTTAGATTCATTCTCATATGTCCCTGCAATCAATTGCCATCATCGAAAAGGTACTAATGTCACAAATCCATACATGTGCAATTTAAAAAACAACATCTACTCACAAAAGGAAGGTGTGCTGCAAAACGATTCATATGTGACAAAGCATTAATAATCAAGAGGACTTTAATTTAAGCTCAATAAGGAGTAGATTGGTAAAAGGCTAAAGGTGGGCAATTTTTGGCCATGTGGTGCTAATGATCCGGGGAAATGGAGTACTTTCCAAACTTCCTTACCACATTCTTTCTTCCTTTGATTTCTCACCTTTCGCTCATTCGCTCAATGCTTTTTTCAATATTATGCTTCTACTTCTCTAACCTCAGCATTGCCTTCTCGCGAGTCGCAAACATGGGTGTCATGAATGGCCCCGGATACTTAGTGCTTCGGACTCCTCACCTGTGTCCCATCTCGCCGAACTATTATCTCAGGGAGCAGGGTCGATCTACCTTTATCTCCTGAGGTGACAGGATTTTCTTTCACTCGTTAAATTTTCCATAAAATTTTCAATTTCCTGCCAAACTCCAATAATGATAATAACAACACAAACACCATATAGTAATCTCCATAATGTGACATCATTCTCAACATAATCCCCGGATAGGAAATAAGGTAAAGAATGGACAATATTTAGATCATGTGGAGCAATATGTGAAATAAGGCATAAATATGGCTTTTGTGATGCATAAGCATAGGTAAGGCTAGGATCACAACATATGAGCATTATATGGAAATATAAAGTCCTCCGTCTTCTTATCATGCAACATGTCAAAAGCAATTTCAAATTTTACCTCCTTTCATGGTTTTCAATAAAATATGCACTTCATTGTGACTTTTCTTTACCAGGCAATTTCATGCTATATCTCTAATGAATCTAATTTTGCATCATCAAGTTCAATTTAAACTTCCATGACACTAATCAAAATTTTAATGGGGGTGATTTTTTATAGACTTTGGAAAACATGCATATAAGCACATAGATAAAATATGAATTCCAAAATTTTAATGGGGGTGATTTTTTATCTCTTTTTTAATTTTTTTTTGAAGCAAGATAATAATTCGGTTATCTAAACAAGCCTAGAGAAACCGAGAGACCGAACAAGTCGGTGGATGGACTAACCATCATGTACAACTGAAAGCAAATAACGGAAGCAAATGACAGAAAAGAAATAACAGAAGCAAAGACATAAATAAAAAACACAATGAGCGTACAAGCCATTCTACACTGTGAAAACACAAGCCAAAAACGCACACAGAGAACCCTGGGGAACTTCAACGGACACCTCAGATTATGGACTCAAAAGAGCCATCAGATGTCGATCGCACATCCACGACGTCATCGAACATGACCAATCAACCACCGCTCACAAAAAGCCTGCAACACAACAAGAACAGCACGGTACACTAACCCGCAAATTCAACCCCAAACCACACCATTGCTCAGTCAAACCCCTAAACACTCATCTCAACCCTCAAGGACGATAACAAGATCGTAAGCAGGCTACCATAAGAATAAACCCAAATAGAGGCGATAAAAAACAAGACTAGGAAGCAAAAAAGAGCAAAAATGAACAAGAAAGTGGGTGAATGAACGAGCTAACAAACAAAAACCCCATTAAGAAATTTTTTCCTCAAAAAAAGAAGCCAGCAGAAGCGGCTACCAACACCAGGTAGCAAAACTTGTAGGAGCATAACAACGCGGGAGGGCGGAGCGTAGGGTGACCTCACGGTGACCGGAACCCAAGGGCGGAGCCAAAGAGGGACCGCCGGAGAACTAGTAAGGCGAGGAGGCAAACGACGGTAGGTGACAGAGGGCCAAAGTGATTGGCTTCGGAAGAAGGGCTCAGTCGGAGTTTGCAGAGGTGACGGGCAAGGCGGCGGCGGCAAAAGGAGTGGGAATATAAAGCCCCACAAACTGCCGGAGAAGCAGCAGACCGAAGACGATGGGAGGAGGAGGGCCGAGGTGATCAGTGGCGGTTGCGGGCACCGAAGAATGATGAGCCATGTTGCAGCAGGGCAAAGGAAAGTTTGGAGCTAGAGGAGGGCGGCGGTGCCCAAAACCTCTCAAAAGAGAGCGTTTAGGTCTTCCCTAGTTTTAATTTGCTAGTGTTTTGACCCTCTCTTTTTTAATTATCATAGTTTTTGTAAAATGATTTTTTGAGATTTAAAAAAAAGAAGACAAATATACTATTTTTAATATTTTTAATATTAATTTAAGGATATACTAATATCTTTGTGGGACTGGATGGGTGAGAATAGCATTTGTCTTCTCACCCCAAAATTAAGAAAAAAAAATTAAAAAGTAAAACTAAACGAAAAGGCTTCTCGACGTCCTCGTACTCGGACTCAATTTCTCTCCTTCCGTTCAGATCTGAGGGAACCTTCCTCCATTTTCCATGGCTGCCTCCCTGCTCTCCTTCTCGCTTCCCAGCCTCTCCCTCTCGTTCCCTGTTCTTCTCCTCGTGTCTTCTTCTGACTGCCTATCGCCTGGACTTCGTGCACCATTGACAACGCACCCGAGTAGCCAGCGGAAACGACGCCTCCCCTCTCTCGCCTTCTGAGCTCGTCTCTCTCGCTCCTAGTGTCGACGAGGTCGGACGACAGCGAACTCCTACCACCCTTGCCTCCATTCCTCGACAATTCGTGTTAGCCCTAGCCGGGCCGAAGATGAGGAAGGTATTGAGATAAATTAGGATATTTGTTAGATATATCTTTCCTTATATCTTTATCACATATTATCTAATTAGGATAGAATTTCTCTCCTACATGTATCTATTTAATCAAGTTCAATCAATGAGAAAACACAATCTTTTCCCTATCAAAATTGTTTATGGTATCAGGCTTAACAATGATCCTCTAAACCCTAACCCTACCGACGGCTCAGTACACCGCCGCCACCACCTTCTTCCGCCACCACCACTGTCGAACTCATGGCTCAACCGCCAGCGGCTCTTACCCCTGCCTCTCCCTATTATCTTCATCCCTCCGATCATCCGGGTCTCTCTATTTGCCCGGTGATTCTCAAGGGGGACAACTATCAAGAATGGACTGTCGCTATGAAAAACGCCTTCTCTGTAAAACGCAAAGATGGTTTCATCGACGGATCCATTACCCAGCCAGCCGCCACTTCCTCCGATCATCAATATTGGAGGCCTGTCAATGCAATGTTGATAGGATGGATTGCTCAGTCCATTGAGCCCTCTCTTCGCTCTACAGTCACTTATTTCTCCACCGTCAAGGAGCTCTGGGACGATCTCTCTCAACGTTTCTCTATCGGCAACGGCCCTCGAATTCTGCAGTTGAGATCTGAAATCGCTCGCTGCCGAAAAGATGGTCAGTCAGTCTCAGCCTACTTCGGCCGTCTTACCAAACTATGGAAGGAACTTGACTCTCACCTGGCTCCTCGTGCTGGTACCTGCGGCAACCATGTCAAAGAACGGGATGAAGAGCGGACTCATCAGTTCCTCATGGGTCTTGATGATCTCGGCTACGACACCCTTCGTTCCACCGTTGTCGCTCAAGATACTCTGCCCGGTCTCAACAAAGTGCATTCACTCGCCGTTCAAGAAAAGCGGATGCTGTCTATGCGGACCACTCAACAGCCAACTCCGGACGCCCTCGCCTTCGCTGCCCAGCGTCGTCCGTCTCGCCCGTCTTTCACCCCGATCGACAAAAGCTCCTTGTTTTGTGTTCACTGCAATAAAACCGGTCATGACTCCGCCTCCTGCTTCAAGATTGTGGGATACCCGGACTGGTGGAACAACGGACGCGGCGTCGCTGATCCGGTTACGGGCGCGCCTCCGCCTAAACCGAAGCCCTCTGCAGCAGCTTCTGATTCGGGTGCTGGACGGGGTCGTGGGAAGGTCACCACCGCCAACGTCAACTCCATTCTCACGCCTTCTCCGTCATCTTCTGGCTCTCACAATCTCACCGCTTCTGATCGAGCCGGCATCACCCTCACCAACGAACAATGGGACCGCATGCTCTCCATGTTTCAGCAGTTCAATACTAAGTCCGGGAATGACACTCTAGCAGGTATTGCCTCTACCCCTTGGATTCTTGACAGTGGCGCCTCGATTCATATGACTGGTGATCGCCGGTTGCTCCGGGATCTCCACACCGTCGATGAATGGCAAGTCAAGTATCCAGACGGCGACACTATCTCCGTCAATCAGGCTGGCTTAATCACTCTATGTGATTCCTTTGATATCACTGCTCTTTATGTTCCCGGCCTTCAATGTCAACTTATCTCTCTTGGTTGTTTGACTGTTGATTTACGATGTGTTGTCACATTAACTGACAAGCTTTGTGTGATTCAGACTGCACTTTGAAGACGCTGATTCGAGCGGGTGAGTGTCGAAATAGGATCTATTGGCTCTGCTGGGCTTCGTCGATCAACCCTCTTGGCGTCAGCAGCCCCGCTTGCCACATTACCCAGGCCGAATCCCCCTTCCTATGGCATCGAAGACTCGGACACCCTTCTTTTTCATTGCTTTCTTCATTTTCAAAACCTTCTAGTCATAGTCTACAAAACAATACTTTACCTTGTGATGTCTGCTACAAAGCAAAACAAACTCGTCTTTCTTTTCCTATTAGTATGTCAAATGCTTCGGCATCTTTTGATTTAATTCACCGCGATATTTGGGGTCCTTATCGTGTTCCCTCTTCATCTAGCGCCTCTTATTTCCTCACAATTGTTGATGATTTTTCCCGTGCAACTTGGGTCTATCTTATGACTCACAAATCAGAGGTTTCCCATTTATTAAAGCAATTTTGCAGCTTCACAATTACCCAATTTCACAAAACCATAATGTGTATTCGCAGTGATAACGGGTCTGAGTTTCTTGCCCTTCGTCCCTACCTTGCCGATCATGTCATACTCTTTGAGTCCTCCTATATCGCCACACCTCAGCAGAATGGTCGTGTCGAGCGCAAACATTGCCATATCCTCAATGTGGCTCGCGCTCTCATGTTTCAAGCCCACCTTCTTGTTCAGTTTTGGGGGGAGTGCACACTCACTGCTTGCTATCTCATAAACCGCACCCCCTCCTCTGTTCTCAAAGGTAAAACACCCTATGAATGTCTCTTCAATAAACCTCCTACTTACACTCATCTTCGGATTTTCGGATGTCTCTGCTATGCATCTTTCATCCCCCGCTCTACAAACAAATTCTCTCCCCGCAGTTGTAAGTGTCTGTTCATCGGTTATCCCTTTGGTCAGAAGGGATGGCGCCTCTATGATCTCACTACCCATCAGATTTTTGTCTCTCGGGATGTTTCGTTTCATGAGGATATATTCCCATACGCGCAGCTTGAGTCACCTGACCCTGCGCCACCCATCCACCCGTCTCCTGCTACCCATGACGAGGTTCTGTCGCCTCCAGACACTCAACCTGCAAACCCTCAGCCGCCCCCACCTCGTCGCTCTACTCGCCCCCATAACCCTTCGGTGCTGCTGCGAGATTATGTCTGCCATACTCTTCGCAAGGTTGATCCTATTTCGGCTTCATCTGCTTCCGTCACGTCGTCAGGTACTCCTTATCCCTTAGCTCATTATGTCAATACACATTCTGTTACTCCTTAGCACAACCATTTCTTATCCGCCATTGCCGCCACTCCAGAACCATCATCCTTTCAGGAGGCATTCCGTCATCAGCATTGGCGGGATGCTATGCGCTCTAAAATTGACGCTCTTCATCGCAATGGAACCTGGGAGGTCACTGACTTACCTCCTCACAAGAAGGCTATCGGCTGTAAGTGGGTCTTTCGGGTGAAGTACAATTCAGACGGAAGTATTGAGCGCCACAAAGCTCACCTTGTGGTTCTTGGAAAGAGACAGATTGAGGGCACTGATTTCTCTGAGACATTCGCTCCGGTTGCTAAATTGGTGTATG
The DNA here is from genome assembly GCA_963922045.1 of Persicaria maculosa. Lineage (NCBI taxonomy): Eukaryota > Viridiplantae > Streptophyta > Magnoliopsida > Caryophyllales > Polygonaceae > Persicaria > Persicaria maculosa. The sequence continues at coordinate 56,015,734 of OY998268.1, forward strand.
TCAAAGTTGTTTTTGCGGTAGCTTCTATTCAGAACTGGGAGCTCCATCAGATGGATGTTCACAATGCCTTTCTTCATGGTGATCTTCATGAAGAGGTATACATGTCCTTGCCCCCTGGATTTTCTGCAGCCGGCTCATCCAAGGTGTGTAGACTCCGAAAGTCGCTCTATGGCCTTCGGCAGACACCTCGGAACTGGTTCGCTAAGCTGGCCTCTGCTCTTCGTCAGGTCGGTTTTTCTCAGTCTTACGCTGACTACTCTCTATTCTCCTATGCTCGATCTGGTGTTATTCTACATGTGCTCATCTATGTTGATGACTTGATCATTACGGGCAACAACTCTGCCTCTATCACTTGGTTCAAGACCTATCTTCACTCTTGCTTTTATTTGAAAGATCTTGGTCATCTCAAGTACTTCCTCGGTATAGATGTCTCTCGAACTTCTGCTCGCCGACGAAGATGCTCACCGCCGATACGACGCCAAGCACTTGCAGCGACTGGGCTCATCGCCGTGACACGCCGTCACCGGGGTCAATGCCTTCCCCAACACTTGACCTCCTTGGACCCGTCGTCGAGACCAACCGCGATTTCGCCCACCTCGGCGCCGCCATCGAAGCTTGAGCCAGCAGCTGCCTTCTCCGGCACCCTCTCCTCCCCTGACTGGACCGACGAGCTGCTGGGTGGCTGATGAATGAGCCAGGAGCTGGATCCGAGCCGCCTCCGTAAACCGAAGCCCAATTGCAAGCCTAAATCAGACCGGTCTAGCCCGACCTTCGAGCCCCTTGCTTTGAATCGATGACGGGATTTGGGTATACACTCTTGGGCATCCTTTAATTGCAATTTTTTTGGATTATTGACAATTCCTTGCTTTGAGAATCGTTCAACTGGGAACTAAGTTTGTTTTGCCTTGAATTTAATCGATTAGAATTTCTTGATGTTTGTGTTGTTAGGAATGGGTTAATTGGATTAGATAGTATTAACATCTATTAAGATATGGATTAAGGGCTATTGATGTGCGTGCCAATTGATCGAATTAAGGTCATGTATATTACAACTTGAGTGTTATTGATGTATGAGTTAATTATGGTTAGTGATTAAAATTTATCATACCTTGAATTGGAGCTACTCTGGAATTTGATACTCTTCAAACATGATTGGTTGTGTGACTCGAGATAAATTGAACTAATAATTGAGATATAACTCTTTCCATGGAAACTAAAGCCTTAAATATATAAGAGGTGTTAAGATGTGTTTGAAGACGATATACACGATACCTTTAGAACTTGTTATACTTGTAAACTTGTTGTGCTATTCGAGATATGAAATTGGTTCGTTTGACTTGATATCGCTACCTCATATTTAAGCTAGGTAAAATTGGTTAACTAGAGTAATAATATGAATATTTTAGGTCCGTTAATTGGTTGAATTCTAGTGTAACTATGTAGGAAATGTCTTGAGAACTTGATGTGCCTTGTGAACTTACTATACATGGACTTCCTTGGTTTGGCTATGACCTTAAAATACGGTTTAGTTACAATTTAACCTTAGTTCTTATATGTCGACTTACTTTGGTTTATCCCTTGGGCATGATTCATTATGCGAGTTGATAAATAAGACTTGTTGATCCTTGATGTTGAGAACTTGTGAATTTGGTTGAGGATTTGATAAATTATGAATTACTTGAGCAATTGTTAAGCAAAACCTGAAGTAAGATGTTTTGAGTGGCGATCTTGGTAAGACTTGGAACTTAGTTCCACACCTGATGGGAACAAAGTTAATTGAGAATGGTGGTCATGATGAGATGTTAGTTTATTTGAATAAAATATCACTAGTACAAATCTTCAATTATATCACATAACCCTAATATCACGGATCTAATATATCCGTGATTTTAGACCTTTTTAAGTCGGAAAAATAAAAATTTAATAGTTAAAGACCTAATATCACGGATATTAACAAATAAAACCGGAATATTAGGGGTAGATTCCAAAATGTAATAAAATCTAATATTCCGGGGCATAAAATGTAAAACACGCCCGGGATATTAGATGTAATATCCCGGATTGTAAAAACGGAATATTTGGGTGATATTTTACAATTTCTATTTTTTTACCCAGCCCTCACGCCTCACTTCGTCTCTCTGGAGGCTCGTCTCTCTGGCCTCACTTCGTCTCTGATTTCGCCATCGCCGCCCTCGTCTCTCTCTCCGGCCTCGTCCTCGTCGCCGTCTCTCGCTCCGTCCTCGTCCTCGTCCTCGTCGCCGTCTCTCGCTCCGTCCTCGTCCTCGTCCTCGTCGCCGTCTCTCGCTCCGTCCTCGTCCTCTTCTCGTCTCGTGCACACTTCGTCGCTCTCGCCGTCCTCGTCTGCACACCTCACCACACCGTCTCTCTCGCATCTCTCGCCGTCCTCGTCTCTCTCTCGTCTCGCCGGAGGAGATTTTGCTCTTGACGAAGTGAACTTCTGGCCACCGGCGTCTATCCTTAGGATTTCGCTCTTGCGTAAGTACACTCGAATTCAATCTATACTTAGGGTTTTGTCGGTTCTTGAATTCAATGTGTAATTAGTTGTGATAGTTTGGGAATCTCGAGTTTTAAAGGTGCTCGTATAGTCAGGAATTTGATTATAGTCTAAAATGGCATCTGCTTGATAATGTGTGGTAGCTGGACTGGAGAAAAGGCTTTGAAGGAGCTTTAAGAAGCCAATTTGTCCCAACAATCCTTCCCAACGTTGCAAGCATGTACAGTCGATGTATGTGGCGGGTATTTATGAAAGTGCTTACAGTCATGATTTTCTTTGCTGATGTTTACATTATTACTTCTAAAGGCTATCAAAGATGCTTCTGACTTAGAATCAGAGAACGCTCATTTATCTGGCATATCGTCCATCACTCTAGAAGGTAGTGAATGTTTATATGCTCTTCATTTTTACCTTACATCAACATACGCTAATCTATCTTCACTGATGTTACAAGGCTGTTTACTTCACTCAGCTATTTTTTCAAAAGCTCTGGGATTCACATAAATGATTACCAACTTTGCCTGAGGAGGCTTGTCAAACGAGATGCAGGTAGGTTTTTACATCTCAAGATCTCTTTCTGATAGTGATAAAAGGTCATCCCTTCGTACATGTCGCTTTGTATCATAGGTTTATGGCATACCTGGAATATTTAAGCTATTTGTAGTTTTGCTACTTGTATTCCAGTTGATGTACTACTACTTGATTATCTGTGGAACCTTGTCCATGCAAGAAGTTAAAAAGGTTTTCTGCTATTTATGTTCATCAGGGAATCCTTCTGGGTACTTGGAATATGTTTTCAGCCTATCATGCTTACATCCATCTGTAGTTTTCAAGGACATTGCTGGTGTACTGTTTTATATGAACTATAACTGCTGCCTCATTTTCAAGGATGCAGTGAATGATTGTTTTGAATCATTAGTGTGGAACATTAATGCCTTGCTACATTGATATATTCAGATATATTTTTTACAGCAAACTTCTCTACACTGAAAGGGATCTTATATAAATTCCTAGCTTGCTTTCTGATAACCTTTCTGCATTGTGTATTTGACTGTCAACTTACTTCTTATTCAGCACCAGTCAACTTACTTCTTACTGATAACCATTTTCTATTTTTATGGAATTTTTGATGTTGCCTACAGGTTTCAGAAGGAATTGACTTTTCTGATGACTATGCACGAGCTGTTGTATCCTTTTTTTTGTTTTTTTTTTTATAAGAATGATTTCTAACTCCTGCTTGATTTTAATTGTCCGAAATAAAGATGAATAAAATATCATTGCATATGTGCTTGGCATTTGACTGCTATAACACTCCAGTTGTGTTTCTTGACAAATCCAGATACTGATTGGGATTCCCTTTTGTTTGTCTGGCATTATTATCTTCCCTTGTTCATAGAAGAAGAGATGATTTGCATCTCCCTTTATGGGGCTGGTAGATTGTTTACCTTTTATCTATTACTAATCACATTTTGGTTAGGCTTCTTACCTTGCTGGTAGGTGTTAAGACTAATCTATCATACAAGGCTTCTCGGCTAATCGATATTTTTCTCAAATACATTCTTACGATGCTTTCTGTTCTTGTGCTTTTAGGACACTCTCACCCTTGACTTCCCTTTCCTCAGAGCTTGGAGTACAGTTTGGAACTTGTCTAGAAGCTCCACATATTATTGATGCTGAATCACAGGTGCATTTTTCTACTTCAAATTTGGCGGTGCAGCCTAGCCAGATCATGTTTTGGAGAAGTCCTATAGATCCATGAGGACCATGTGAAACGTATTACTGGTTTTCTGATTACAGATACGGGCTGCCGCAATCTCCACTGGTCCAGGAAATTACCCACTGAATGCAAGTTATAAAACTGCTGATGTATATGCCTTCCAGGTACTGCTTGGCTCCAAAATATTCCCCCTTTCATCCTCTGTCACAATCTATGACATATATGGTGAAATGCATAAGATTAATGTACTTTGCTGATCATTTCTGAACGATGCAATAGGCAAGGTACTGTTTGCGCTGGGAATCTTGTTAATCATGCATGGGGTTTATTCACTGTATCATTCAATCATTTCCCTACAGTTAGGATGAGATTTCATGGAGAATGATGTCATAGCTACTTCTGGATGTTGCTGGTCATTGTTTAAATATCTGTTATAAGATGCCCTGTATCATTGTGGCTGCAAAAGATTGACCTGGAAGCTTACCCTTTGGCAATCCTTGATTTTACTCGGGTATATATCTACTTCCAATCTTTTCTTTTGGGAAATCCTTACCGTTAAACTTGGAATCTTTATTTTGAAAAGAAAATTAGCCATGCTTTCAATTTCTAATATACATGCTAGTCACTGTTATTAATAAATATTCTATTTTTTGCTTTATTTTTCAGTTGGAGCGAATAGTAAGAACATTGACATTTTAAACCCTTTTATACAAGATATCTGGAGGTTTGATCCATCTTTTGTCACTCTATATGAGGAAAACCCACATCTGTAAATAAGTACGAAATTGCTAGGTTAGTACCTAACCTTCATCTGTATCTAGGACTATCTGGCTTGAACTAAAAGATTTCAAAATAGTATCATAGGATGGATCATATGTTTGCTCCGCTTTCTTGGATCCGCTTGTTATCACTTATTCCTGTCTCCCATGCCAACTTTAAGATGATTCTAAAGCTTGATTTTGTAGTGTTGCTACTTGTTTGGCATCTCTTTTTTCTTGGATGTTCCTGCTGTTAGTGTCAAATGCCATGAAAGTAAGAAACAACAGAAACTCAGTTGCTGTTACTTGTTTTAAGGAACTTCATCCTTGATTACATCAAAAAGTAAGAAAGTAATATCTACTGCTGCCATGAAATACTTGAGTTAACATTCCTTGAAACATTTACCTACAATTCATGTTGTAAAGTATAATATGTTAATCCATATCATGTCTTTTTCCTTCAAGGTCCAATCTGTTCAGGTTTGAGACTTGGTGTATTGATGCTCCAACTCTTGCTTAGTTGCGATAATCAAGATCTAGCTGTCAAGTATAGCTTCAAACACACATGGCCACTAAAAGCATTTCGTCACTTGAGCTTGAAATGAATGTATCTTCTACTTGGTGTAAATCATGTGGTCATGCGATGTGTATGTGTGCTTGAATTTGAATTTGTTGTTCAAAATACCAACACATGGTTGCTAGAAAACAATCGTCTTCTATTTCTCATGTCTGAGATACTTTTAGAATTTCATTCTTATTTTTGTGATTTTTTTTATCTGCTAGTGAAAGCTGTAAAAATGTACAAGAGAGATTTGATCCATTAAAAAAAAGGAACTTTATAGCCCAGACCTTGTTGTCGGGCTGTAAAGTCATTTTTTTTCTTCTTTAATATAACTTTATAGCCTGGGTCAAATATAACCAGGCTATAAAGTCATTTTTTTTTAAAAAAAAGACCCTAATATCCCGGGCGTGTAAAATGGGAGATCCGTGATATTAGAGTGGTAATATGAAAAATATCATAGTCTAATATCACGGGCGTGTCAAATGAAAGATCCGTGATATTAGAGTGTAATATGAAAAATGCCAAAGTCTAATATCACGGGCGTGTCAATTGAGATATCCGTGATATTAGAGTGACTTATCTAATAGCCCACTGACGTGAAGCCCGTGCGTGTCTTTTATCATATCCGTGATATTAGGCTCGAAATATCCGTGATATTAGGCCTAATTTGTACTAGTGTATTGTTGAATCCTGTGTTGACTTGAAAGTCTGTTTGCGTGTTAATCAAATATGTATTGATGAGTTGTTCCTTGCTTATTACTTGCTAGTGTGATTGGGTGATTATCCGAGTGGCTTGTTGACTGATGGATGATTATCTAGGTGACTTATTTGCTGGTTAATTGGATGTGAAGACTCCAGCTACGGGACTTACTCAGCAACATGGACCTCCTGCCTGATGTGTCATATAGTGTGTAGGTGTTGCATATGCATAAAGCATGTCATGTAGTATCATGCTTAGGACTTGCACTATGAATGAGCATCCCTATTCTTTATGCGTTTGAAAAGAGAACGGTCGTTATCTTTAGAGTCGTTGCTAGGTTCATTGGGCCATTCGTGTTTCATATCGTTTCGGTCCCAGTTGAGTCTTATATTATGATATGGCTGCGGCGGTGACCGAGCGTCCTACCTCGGTGTAGGTACGGACAGATGGCTGCGACACCGACAGAGCGTCCTACCTCGGTGTGGGTACGGACATACATGACCCCGGAGTGGGCACAGATTGGGGATATGCCACTTGGCATTCTTTGGGCGCCTTTACTGTACTTCTGCACTTATATTTATATATCCTGATAAGCATGCTTGTGTGATTTAAATCTTGTACTGCATTAGATCATCATTTATTTAGGTATAGGCATGTTATATGGCCTCAGCGTGGTCAGAGGACACGCAGGCGATTACCGGGCCTGACTTCGTGGATAGTTTCAGGTACCCGCTCCCTTTTGCTTGCTAATTGCTTCTATGGCGGGGTTTTCTCATGGGACGAGAGTGTCAAGAAGATTTCACAGCTATTGCAACTTGGATTTACAAATGTTTTGGTTAAGGTTGTCATTTAGAAATGTTTTGTATTTACTTTGATTTAAACTCGTTTTGTTCCTTTGTGAGTTTTGACTAGTTGAAATATGATAGGTTCCCGTGCGAAAGCACAAAATCACGTTTGGATTATTTCAATTGTTTTGAGGGTTTGAAATCCCTTTTTTTTTTGAATTGTACCATTAAATTCTTAAGACTTAAACAGGGTTATAACTTGAATAAAATTGATAAGCAGCTCGTACTTGGATTGCAAGATCTAGCAGAGGGATAATTCTTTCCTCTAAACGTAAATCGGATTTCATAGTCCGGGCCGTTACAGCAGCCATGGTGGTGCTGCTTGCCGTCGTCCCGAACGTCCCAAAGGCGACTGAACTTCTTGGAGACGCTGTTCCGAGGGTCAAAGTTGTCTTCGCACCCAGCGGCGCTGTCACCTACTCCTCCTCTTTTGTCATCTACACCCACGCAAACGCAAGCTCATTGCAAGGTTGATGAAGGTTCTAAAAAGGCGATGAATGTACAAGCAGCGGGATGCAATAGGAAAAGAATTAGCCAGTCCAGCTCTTTAAATGTGAACCAAATCAATGTAGAAGTTATCAAGTGACAGTTGAACAGAACCCACTGAGGCGGTTGTGGAGGAGCAACAACCCAGTGAAATCGGTGACGGGCAAGAGGCAACCCATATTATCATCGCAATTACCATAGCAGTCATAGTCGTCCTCCATGTCGTGGTTCCCAAGGCCACTGGAATCGTTGAAGAAGCCAAAGTTGTGGTTCCGATTGTCAAAGTCTTCGTAGCTACCGACGCAATCGCCTACTCCTCTTTTGCCCTTTACACCCTAGGCAATCTGATTGTCAGGTTGATGAAGTTGTTGAAAAGGCAATAAGTGTACCAGCGGAAGCAACAGGATGAAATAGGAAAAAGGGTCAAAATCCACAAACATTAACCTTTACACCCTAGGCAATCTGATTGTCAGGTTGCTGAAGTTGCTGAAAAGGCCATAAGTGTACCAGCGGAAGCAACGGGATGAAATAGGAAAAGGGGCCAAAATTCACCAACATTAATCCAAAGAAAAGAAAAGATCCATAATCCAAAGAAAAGAAAAGATCAATTTGTATTTTTGAGAGGCATGCTTACATGGACCCTTCTCCAAGTCTGGGACCAAATTCAGACCAATCTAAATAATTTTGATTATTCAAAATCATAGATTTCCCTCGAGAAGAGGTGCACAATCCTACTCAAGTCTAGCACACAAGCAAATGGGGTTCCAACCCAAAACCAATTTGTGTTGGGTGGAATAGCCCATATACTTATATGCTAGCTTGGAACTCTCACAACTTCCGATGTGGGATTCCTTGTTTCACATGTGTACATCCAACAATCTCCCCCTCACATGAGAATCGCTCCCCCTTCCGCCGAATCCAGGGTCAAACCACGCACCGAAACCACCACGAAACACCTTTGACTTACACGCTTCTCCTCGTGCTCATTCTTGGAACCGGAACTTCCACGCAACGGGTCAAAGGCAAGCCTTTGGGGGGTGATCGTGGAGTCTGTCCCGACATGGTGCTCATGACCCTCCCTCGAACAATCGGCTCCGATACCATTTGTTGGGGATAGCGACACAGCTCAAGTCTCGTCGGTGTACCCTTCTCCAAGTGTGGAACGCGACTCTCAATTGGTTTTGGGTTAGAACCCCACTTGCTTGTGTGCTAGGCTTGAAGAGGGTTGGACACCTCTTCCAGGGGAAGTCTGTGATTGTCGGTGTCAGAGTCTCGGTGTGGTCCCCGGTAGACTTGAGCATGGGCGGGCTTGGGCCGGGCCTATGAGAATATTTTGGCCCACTTTAGCGGGTCGGGCTTGGGCTAGGCCTGGTTTTTGGGCCAACTCTCTTGCCCAAGCCCGCCCACATGGGCGGACCGGGTAGCCCACCGGGCCGCCCATTATAATTTCGTAAAATATTATTTTTATTTTATTATTTTTACGTTTGATCTCAAACTACACAAATGTGCTAAGTGTCTCAAAAGATTGAAATTTTATACAAAACAAAGGTATACAAGTTACACAAATGTGAAATTACACACTATAATCTTTATGTAGGTTCATTTCAATGAATTTTTTTTTAAAATAATATATTTAGTACTATTGTATTTCTTATTTTATATGCGATGTAAATACTATTAGTATTTATAAAGTAATAGATGTAAAAGTTTAGATATTATATAATCAATACATATACTCCGTAGTATTTTAATACAAATATATAAAAATTAATATAAGTAATATATATATATATATATATATATATATATATATATATATATATATATATATATATATATATATATATATATATATATATATATATATATATATATATATATATAGGCGGGCCGGGCCTACCGGCCCGCTTGGGCTTAACCCTTAGCCCAAGCCCAGCCCTATGGGCCAATTACCTTACCCAAGCCCGCATATTTTACAGGGGGGCCGGGCGGGTTAGCCCATGTCTGCTCAGGTCTAGTCCCCGGCGATCAGGAGAGTCGGGTTGTGCTAAGAGCCGCGTTCCACACTTGGAGAATGATCCACCGACGAGACTTGAGTTGTGTCGCTATCCCCAACACAATTAGCATTTGGAATTTAGATAGGAAACCAAAAATCCAGCTCTACTGGGCATTCTTCTCAGTTAGGCATGCAACTCAATAGTCTAAACTCTAAAGAAAGATTTTAGCTGGTAATATCATATTCTTTGGCCCAACACTTTTCTCTTCCAGTACAAGACTATAATAATAAAAGAAGATATTTTTTTTTATTAGGAAAGAATTCGGGTGAGAGGGACTCTACCTGAGAGCATCCTTGCGGATGAGGTCAAGAAGACCAGAGTTGTTTGAGATATCGACGCCCCGAGCAGAGTGGCAAAGGTGTGCAACCTTATCAGCCACTCTATTGCTCAATCAAGGCACGTGAAAGAAGGAGACTTCTTTCACAGTCGATAATAGGATTTTAATATCATTCATAATCATTTCAATTTCCCAAGGACATGAATGTTTGCCCAGCAAGTGGTTAATTATGATTAGAGAGTCTCCTTCAATATGTATTTTGTTGAGGCGTAGCCGCAAGATTTCCGTAACGCCTTGTTTCAATGCTAAAGCTTCAGCTTTGAGAGGGGTTTGTCTACCCAGAATTTGGTGGCCAATGTGTATAGGTTTTCCATTCCAGTTCCGAATAATAGTTCCAGAAGAGCTTCTGTTGTTTGCTAGGGTAGAACCGTCAAAGTTGAGTTTGAACGTACCTGTTGGGGGTTTGCGCCAAGAGATCGGTTTTTTGGTTTTGTGTTTACCATGTTGATTAGAAGTGTGCACAGAGAAGGAGGGCACCGAGTTAAGATCCTCCTCAAACCAAGTCGTTTTCTTCCAGTTTGTAATGTGAGTATTAGTAATGTGTCTTATTGTATTGATAGTAGGGATTGACACTTGTTTGAATAGATGTTGGTTCCTAGAGGACCATACTGTCCACCATGAAAAAGCTAGATTTTCCTTATCAGTTTTTGAGAAAGTAGCACCTATAAATTCAAAGATAGGTTTTATTTCACGTGATTGAGCAATGAGGGTGGATATCTTCAATCGATTGTAAGACGAGAGGGAATGAAGTAGGTTCAAATACGGACATTCAATTAAAAGGTGGGTGTCATCTTCTACCGCGTTATTACACAAGCAACAAGTGGTCGGCACGCTAACACCACGTTGATTCAAGCAAGACGCAGTAGGGAGACCGTTCTGGGAAATTTTCCATAAGAAATTCTTGACTTTGGGAGGGGTGTCGAGCTTCCAAATCCAAGCGTTACAATCCACACTCAAGGAGCTTTGCGAAGACGCTAACTTGTAAGCACTTGACGTTGTGAACCAGCCTTCTTTATCGGGCCACCAATATAATCGATCTTCAATGTAGTTAACGGGCAATGGAATGTCCAGAATTTTCTTTATAATGGATTGAGGTAATTTTTGGTTATGTTTTTCCGTCCACCAGCGACCACCCAGAATGTAATCACTAACAAACTCGTTTGCGTCATAAGAGTTCGGGCAGTCAGGCCTAGTAGTGATAGGGGAAGTAGACAACCAATTGTCCGACCAGAAGTTTATTGATTTACCGTTTCCAATGGACCATATAAGTCCAGTCTTGAATTTTCCTAGGAGGGGTGAAAGCTTAGCCTATTGCCATGATGAACTACCCCTCCTCCGGTAGTGCAAAATGTCGGTTGAACCGAGATATTTACGCGTTACTATTTTCACCCAAGCATTGTTCGGTTCAGCCAGGATTTTTCATAGAAGTTTCATCTGGAGAGCTTCATTCATTTCTTTAGATTTTCGCAGCCCGAGGCCCCCATGTTTTTTAGGTTTGCAAATTCTATCCCAACTGATTAGTGGGCGGTGTTGAACGTCTTTATTCCAAAAGAATGTCCTATTTATTTGATCTAGTTCTTTGTGTACCGAAGCGGGAAGCATAAAACTTTGCATCGTATAGAGCGGTTTAGCAGCCAAGTTTGTTCCAATAAGAATTGCGCGCCCTTGTTGAGAGAGAGCAGTGGCCCTCCATTTACTTAATTGTTCTTTAGATTTACAAATAATATCCTCAAAAGTATCCATGTTGACTTTTCCATTGATAATAGGATATCCAAGATATTTTTCTAGGGATTTTTCATTTGTGATGTTTAGGCAAGTAGAAAGTTCTTGGATTCTGGAAGTTGATATGCCTTTGGTACCTTGGAAGGTTGATTTATGGTAGTTAACCCTTTGTCCTGAGATTTTGCAGTAGTTGTCAATAATTGTTTTGATTTTTAACCCAGCCGTTATACTACCCTTAGAAAAAATAATAATGTCATCAGCAAAAGTCAGAAAGGGTATGTGAGGACCATTTCTACCGAATCTGAAGCCAATGGGACTGTTTGGCAAGCTGGCTTCCAGAGATAGTTTGCGAGACAGGATCTCCGCACCAAGAATGAACAAAAAAGGGGAGAGAGGGTCCCCCTGACAGAGGCCTCTGGAGGGTGTAAAAATCTAAGAAGGACCGTTGTTTATCAGAACCGAGAAGGAGATCGTGGTGATACATTCCATAACCCATGAGACGAAGGTAGGATGGAAGCCAAATTTTTCTAGAATTTTTTCCGTAAAGTTCCAGTCGACTCTGTCGTAAGCCTTCTCCATATCGAGTTTTATTGCCAACCAACCCTCGCTACCATTACGAGTTCTGAAAGAGTGGAATATCTCATGGGCTATAAGGACATTATCTTGGATGGCTCTGTCCGAGACAAAAGCCCCTTGAAGGGGATGAATCAACTTGCCGATGATTTTTTTAAGTCTTTCTGTCAGAATTTTGCATATAATTTTGTATAGGGTAGAGCAAAGGCTGATAGGTCGGTAGTGACTTGTGGTCGTTGGGTTATCACATTTGGGAAGTAGAGAGATAAATGTGTGATTAATTTGTTTGAGGATTTTACCTGAGCGGAAGAAGCCTTTGACCGCCTTAATAATTGATGGGCCCACTATGTCCTAGTATGTCTTATAAAATTCCGCTGTGAAGCCATCCGGTCCTGGAGATTTATTGTTACCCATATTCAAAATTGCTTGTTTAATCTCGCTGTTTGAAGGTTGTCGAATAAGAAATTCATTATCTTCCGTAGTGATTTCAGGGTGGATAAGTTGCAGATGCTCATTTAGAAGATCATCACAGATGGGTTCCTTTTTGAACATTTTCTCAAAATCACGCTTTATTTTGAACTTAACATTTTCCTCTCCTATTATAAGAGTTCCTTCCGTTGATGTTATATTGCGAATTTGTTTTCTGTGTCTTCTTCCTGAGGCCACATGGTGGAAGTAGGCTGTATTTGAGTCAGCATACTTGAGATGTTTGGTTTTAGCTATTTGATTCCAGAAATTCTTCTGAAAGAGAAGCAATTTTTCTTTTTTCCTTAGAAGGTTTGTTTCCTTATGGTTATCCGAATAGGCAATTTGTCCGACATTCTGTGATTGAATTTCAAGCAAGTTGTCTTCTACCTCTTTTAATTGCCGAAAAATATTGCCAAAGGAGGTTTTATTCCATAACTTGGCCTTTTGTTTCAAGAGACGTAGTTTGGAGATTACTTGGAACAAACCCGAGTCATGGAAAGAAACACGCCAAGCTTGTTTGACGACAAGTCGGAAGTCCTTTCGCTGGAGCCAAATGTTTTCAAATTTAAATGGTGGTGCTTTGAAGGATATACGAGCAAATAAGGAAACAAGTATTATGCATGAAAATCTCCCTGCTGATGAGTGTAGGAAGAGCTTTCTGAAACTTGATCTCATTATTCATATATAATAAACTGAACAATCGATCCTTATTTCCTACCCACCGACCACTACCCACTTTCTACATCCAAAACTCACCCTGGCAACAGAAAATCTTGATTCTAAATCCAGAACAAGCCCAATTCATCATCTTTAGACAGAATGCTAGGAAAGAAAAAGAGCAATCCGACAAAGAGAATCAAAATATTACTTGTCATCAAGCGAAATCCGGAATCCAACATAGTCCAAGGCCTCATCAGCTGGAATTTGCTTCTTCATTATCTCAATCAGCTACGCACTCAAAGAGTCAAAATCTATCAAGAGAGAAAAAACATTGATAAGTATCAAACAACTACACACTCAAAATGATTCTGAATTAAAGCTCAGTGCTTTCAGTGTCAAGCTGGGAGTGTCAAATGAACCATCAGCTTGACGAGTTTTGGGGCACTAGGAGCCTCAGAGTCGTAATTTTCACAAGCCACCTCCAAAGATAAATCAATTTCCACATCTGTTCGAGCTGCATTCCAAATATCAAAAAAAAGAAGACATTGTACGTTATTGCCTACATCATAAGGACGCAAAGAGAAGAAGACGGTTAACTAAAATTCAACACTCAGAAGATTGCAAAGCAATAGCAAAAAAGGAAGAACCGTTTATGCTCCTTCCTCAATCGGAGGCGGTATACATCGATTTCAGTAACAACGCAATTGAAGTATACATTAATTTGTGTTATTTGTTACTCTGCATTTGATTAAGAAGAGTAAATATTCCTTAATTTGTGTATTTACAACTTAATGTTGAGCATTAGACATTCAACTCTCGGTAAAGGATTATTCATGGACCAATAAATTTTCTTCAATTTATAAAATATAATTCATTATAAAAAAGATTAAAATATTATTCAAAATAAGGTTAAAGTTTATTTTCACATTTTTGTCAACAAAATGGTGACTTCGGGTCGCTTTTTGCTAACAAAGTCTATTTAGCGGGTGGTTTGCTGCAATTTCACATATAAGGGGTGGTTTTGAGCAATATGACCTATTTTAAGGGTGGTTTTATGCAGTTTACTCAATAAGAATTTACAAGCTTTGGCATCCAGGATGTATTAAGAAGCTAACAAAATTGAGAATATGCACATTTCTTGTGTAATAGGCCTATCTTACTCAAACAATGTGAATTTATACTGCCAAATCAGTTAATTGCCATAGGGCACTAGTCCTCCCTCGTGACAAAAAAAAAAATCAGTTACTTGCCCTAAAAATGCGCATTATCCCTAAAACCAACCCAACAAAAAAAAAGAGCATCTCTATTATAATTAGCGAAGATCACAACACATCTAACTCTATACTTGACAAAACTGAATGCTGTGCGTCGAAATGGGCAAAAGCACGATTTCCATCATAATCTTTGCGCAGCTATCATCAGGCCCCCGAACAACTACTTTGCGGAAGAAGTACTTGGTCCTCCATCCCCCCTCTTCAACACCCAAGCAGAACCATTAGACTCGCAGAATTCACTCAGTACCTGGAAAGGAGGGAAAAAAGAAAGACACTTGAACATGAAATCGACTATTGAACCTTTACACAGCAATCATGGCAGACAAACCCCAGAACTTTTACCACTCAAAATGCACATTTATACCACATTACCACATATATTATGCATACATAACTGATATGCAACATCATATCTAGAAAAAACAAACTCTAAGCAAAACTCAAAAAATTTCATTTGTGTGTGGAGATTTGAGCTATGCAAATTGAATAGGATGTTGTGGATGCAGGATTTTGGGACTTTAAGTACTGATTTAAAATATATTTAAGGTTGCAATAAATTAGAGATTTTCACATCATTCTCGAAAGTTTTACCCATTACCAGTATATACTATCGAACATTTTTTTCCCATGGAAATGCAAAATATGTCGTGAAATGAGGTCATGACCTACTGGGATAGTCATCTAGTCATACCTTGCGGAACTCATCATTACTGGGCTCCTTTTGAAGTTGCATTTTAGCAGCTTCAAAAATTTCAGACTTCTTTACCTTTGCATTAGGTCCTTTACCAATAAAAAGGTCAATAACAACATTCCTGCACAACGCACGTCAGAGAGCCAACATCAGACTTCCATATCATGTCAACTTCAAAAAGATAAAACCAAAAATCACATAATCTACATACGGCTTATGAAAAAAACTAAAACAGTAACCTCAGTGGATTAAGCTCTGGATGCTCGGAGGATGATTTTAGAACAAAAGCACCATGGATATTAACAGCAACTTCACTGATAACTTCTAAAAGCTCTTCTTGAGGAGCCTCAAGACCAAATGCAGCAACCTTAGCTACACTATCTTCCTTTTTTTTATTCACGTTCAAAGCTACAGATCGTAAACCTTGAGAAATTAACTGGAGGCTGCAAGGAAATTAAAGATGTTGGATGAATTGCTTATTATAATAAGATTAGGTGACAGAATGCGATTACAAAGGGCTATATGAAGTCATCTAATGTGCCTAAAACAAAAAGATTCAAAGATTTATACAAATCAAATGCCGACAGGCGACAGCCCGACTCAGGTAATTCCAACAACCGCAGCTTATTCATGGTACGATAGATATTCATCAGTTTGCTATCATCACAGTGGGATAATACATTTTCAATAAAATGACATGTACAATGGAACTTGAAATATAACATTCTCACCTGCAAACTTTGTTGGCTTGAAAAAGTTTTCGCAGAGCAATGAGAAGAGGTTCACGGGCTTCATTTGACATGGTCCTAATCTCAATATGTGCTCCAGTAGCAGATACTCCCGCACTTCGGTCAGAAATCTGTGATTGATGAAGTTTACCAGAAGCAACAGCCTTTGTAGGATTTTTCTTCGGTTTCACTATCTCCATCAACTGTTCCCCTTTTGCTTTCCATCTTTTTTCAAACTCTTCATTGATTCCAGGATAATCTTTTCTAAAGATAATATCTGTAGGCTCTTTAAACTTCCAATCCTCACACTTGGGCCTTTCAATAGCTAGTTCACTAAGGGCATCCTTGCACGCCGGTTTAGGAATCTTTATGCCATCCAAATCTGAATATTTAATGGTTGGGCTCTGGCTGAATAGAAAAAGTACATAATCTCTTGCTACAACAAAAGGTTTGTTGGCATTTGGATACCGAATTGCTGTTTTTGCAACCCAGTGTCCTTGTACTACTAAAGCAAACTGCTCCAAGGTCCGTAATACATCTACCAATTCATGGTCAGGTGCATAATGTTTAAGAGCTCGGAATCTATGAAGAGGTGGCCCCTGCAAAGAAGTAACCCAAATATGACAAACAACTTCTCCAAGTAGTTTTATTTCAAATCAACCAAAAAATTAAACA
Organism: Persicaria maculosa; assembly: GCA_963922045.1. Taxonomy (NCBI): domain Eukaryota; kingdom Viridiplantae; phylum Streptophyta; class Magnoliopsida; order Caryophyllales; family Polygonaceae; genus Persicaria; species Persicaria maculosa. The sequence goes on from OY998268.1 coordinate 56,032,502, forward strand.
ATGTGTATGTTTAGATGGCCCATTATTATAATTTATAATACACAAATTTGCATTATCATACATATTATAATTATAATGTAATATTATGCATTGTAAATATGGCAAAGAAGTAACCCAAATATGACAAACAACTTCTCCAAGTAGTTTTATTTCAAATCAACCAAAAAATTAAACAATGTGTATGTTTAGATGGCCCATTATTATAATTTATAATACACAAATTTGCATTATTATACATATTATAATTATAATGTAATATTATGCATTGTAAATCATAATAGCTGGTGATCCAAACAAACCCAACATGAATTTCATACAAACCCAACATGAATTTCATACTAGAGATGGTTGATGAGAGACATCAAAATCCATCAAACAACATCATAATACCCTCAAATAATAGATCTTGGCACATACCTCAGCAAACAACAACCTTAAACGTTCATCCAATGGCAATAAAAGCAAGGACCTGCACTCAAGAATAGAATCAATTAAAAACAAGGTTTGACAGAGATAATATATAAATACTGAATGCCTATGGTCGAAATATACTTTTTAACACAATTAAAATCATTCAAATGTCCTTTTTACCCCTAATTAAACCATCACTAAAAAATGACAGTCTACAGACTGATAGGAGATCTTCATTAACTTAACCTGCTTAAAAGGTCATTTAAAATCCACCTTTGAGGGGTGGTGAAGTCAGAAGTGTACTTGTTATTTTATTTTTTACTACTCTATCTACAGGGTGCTTAACGATATTCTTACAATTATAGCTGTTGATAAAGAAGAGGTACAGAAACATTCTACATGGGTTGACATCCAATCTTCTTTCAAATTCTACATTAGAAGAGACTTCACAACATTATTCTTGATACAAATGCTAGGTCTGCAATTTATCAATGATTCAATGGCAACGTAAGTATCACCCTGAAACATCAACAAAAGCTCATGATGTTATCTAACTTTATCCTTGCCTTTTAGACTGAGACCTACTACTTGACAATCTACAAAAGGTCATCAAATGGGATTATTGATTAGCCGTAGCAAAATAGTTAAATGAATCTCCATCAATCATTCAAATAGTATTTCACGAGATGAACCAATATGTCATTTAATAACCAGAACAAGAATTAAATAGCAAATTGTTCACCAAAAAAAAGAATTAAATAGCAAATTGATGAATGAATGGCGAGACCAAACAGAATTAGTGTTCACACAACTTCGAATTGTCAAAACAGCAATCTGATGCACTTATAATCCAATAATTGCCTACTAACTTGAGCCCCAAAAAAGATGTACCACCAGATAATAAACTTGAATATTCATTGCCAGGAAATGCATCAAGCATAAGTTTCACAGAGTGAGAAGCAATAAATCCTAAACAATAGGTGCAGTCCTGAAAGTATGGACATATCACAATAAGAGGTAATGAAATAAAAAGAATGGCTACAGCATAATAATGTGCAAACATAAACACTAATTAAAAATACATATAGAACAAAAATGAGATAAGTTTACCTTTTAGATGGTGCTACAGGCTTTGTTTTGTCTATAGCGGGTTGAGGACACAAAGAATTGAGATATTCAAGCCTGAAAACAAGACCCAAAACATCAGCATAAAAAGACTCGTGATGGCATTAAAGTAATTGGAATTAGTGGCCTCAGATAACAAAGAACCTACGGTTTCATTGGGAATGCTAATGAAGAGTCAACTCTAGCAAGCATCTTATTTCTATATCGAGCTGACAAATCACTACTAGAGCCATGGCACTTTAGGGCGATAAAAGGTTCATCATCTTTTGGGTCCATAGCCTTATTCGGATTTCCGGATGTCCCTGCTGCTGCACTTTTTGCTTTAGTTGCAACTTCCAAAACGTTTTTCTTCTTTGATTCATTAGGATTAAGATACTCCATTGAAGGCCTAAGTTGCCTAACTGCATGAACTGGGTTTAGGTGCAGCTGCAAGATAAGGAAAAAAGAATAATGTCTAGAGATTAATATTGACACAATGGAGACAGTTTACATTCATCATGATCTAACAGTGATTAATTGAAACAATGAAAGAAAAAAAAATCAATATTATAAATTTTGGAATGTTATATATGAATGTTCGCCGACTTGGAAATACATCTCCATTTCAAAACAATAAGTAAAGTGAAGCTGAAATTGTACATCAGGAAATTTTAATAAAGTTATCTACAGCTAATAGTGTTGTAGGGTTATATCAGACTACAGTATGTGTTCCGTAATCTCAAAGAATTACAATCAGGACTTTGACAAATGAAACAAACCAGACATAAAAAATCATGCAAATAAATACGAAAATAAATTAATTTATGAGTAAAAAATTATTTAGTAGCAATTTACAATGAAAATAATAGAATACCTCACGACCAGTAAAAACACCAATGGCATAGGCAGTAGTTCTTGGGATTGGCCTCCACTTGGTTGACAGTGTCTGGATAATAAATTACAAATACAATTACATAATATCCATAAATATAAGACAGATCCATTGTTAAGGAACCAACACGTAGAGTTCATCACTTCATCCTAATGAGCACAAAGCAGATATCAGAAACACTAAGGCATTACAAGTTTCAGATGTGAATTTAGCTTAACCAACGTTCAAAATATCATATGCTAAACATTTTTTCCTAGTTGTATCCTTGACGTCTTTCATCAAAAGCATGTCATGAACCATTGAACCCCATAATCAAAATCAACATAGCATCCTATCATGCAACAAAACAGAGCAAAGGGCTGCATTCGTGGACAGAAAAATGAAGGGTTCTTTTCAAGCAGCCTGAACTGATCTCTTAAGAAGGTGCTTCGGTGTCAGACAGAGCCCATAGAACTCTCTCTAACCCAAGACAAATCAAAGGCCTTCACAATTTGTTAAACATTATATACAACTAGCAGCCGGAAACACCTACTTGTTGAACATTATATACAACTAGCAGCGGTGAACAACTTTGAGGCATCAATTCTGTACTCGAAGATAGCACAACATGAAGAAGCATTAGATTACACTAATATATAAGTTGGGAGCATCAAACGAACCATCATCTTGTCAAGTTTTGGGGCACTAGAAGCATCAGAGTCGAAATTTTCACTAGCCACATCCAAGGACAAATCAATTTCCACATCTGTACTAGGTTTCACTCTAACCTGCATCCCAAGTATCAAAAAGAAAAAGAACATTGTTATTGAACTACCACAGATAGCAAAACGAAATCAGTAGGGTTAGGGATTAATCAATGTCAGGATACCTCTTTGCAAAGATTTTCTAAATCATAAGGACGCCAAGAAGGCCGAAGAGGGTATTGCAAAACAAAGAGCTGCAAAGAGACGAAGGCGGTTAGCTAAACTTCAACACTCAAGAGATTGTAAAGCAATAGCACAAAAGGGAGAACCGTTTATATACTTTAGTTGCTTCATCAATCGGGCCCGGATTGAAGTAAACATCGATTTCACTAACAACGTAATCTTCTTCCTCCTGATTTTGCTCCGCTTCAACAGTGTCCACGTCCATGGGCCCTTCGCCGTCGGAAATCTCCAATTTCGCGCCGTTTTCGTTGGAGGCTGCCGGAGATGGATCGGAAATATCCATAGTAGCACCATCAATCGGTTGATCGGAGTCAAGCTCCGTCTTGACGGAGACGGAAGGGCCGCCATCGCTGCTCGGCTCCGACTTCGGCTGTACGGAGGCCGCGGCTGGCTTGGGCTTTGATTTAGGTTGAAACCTGGATTTGGGGACGAATCTTGGTTTCGCCGCTGGTGCGGTTGATCCGTCGGCGTCGTCGAAGTCCATCTCTCTTGCTCTTCAAATGCAGTTGTTGTGATTCGGAAGGGAAAACGGCAAGTATCCTCGACAGCGGCTACAGGGAAGTTCTTCGAATACAGGGAACGACACAATTTCGCCGCCGGGAAGAAGTTGGGTTGGAGAGTGAACGACTTCGGCGAGGAAGCGGCGGAAACAATAGACGGGAACGGTACGGAGTAAAATATTTTGTTGGGGACAACCTTAATTTTTTTTTTTTCAAATGGTAAGGTTTCGAAATACTACGTAACTAATAACACCCGTGACACGTAAATGTAAATCGAGATGTCGAAATAATTGACAGATATAGTCATGACACAAATAAATAAATAAAAAAGAGAACACAGGGCATGGGCAAAGATCTCAACCTTATATTAACATAACAACCATAAACCCAACATAAGAAGTCAAGGAAGACATCAGACGAACTGTGAATAGCGAGAACAGGGTGGAGTAATACACTTCCGCGGCATCTCGCTGGAAGACGAGAGCAGAAATAGGAGAAAGTGACGTCTCTTGGAGAAGTGTACATGATTCTTTTGATAAAAATGTTGTCATCCGAAACTAAACCCAGTCATATGAAAGTCAACGACTCCACCAAGCTAGGCATATCGAGCCATGAGTAAAAACTAAAAAGGAAGGTAACGAACAAACTAGATCAATTTGTTTAAAGTTTCAATAATTTTTCCGATTCTTTATGACCTTTTTCATTTAAATTTTTCAATTTTAAACCGAAGCATGAGAACCAAACACACAAAACAAGCGTGCAAGGTAAGCTTGGATGAAAATTCAAATTGCTATTTTCTTTTCATTTTCCTTAGTTTCCAAATTTCTGTTTAGACCCTAACATCATCGCAAGTCGTGTAAATGTAGCAAAACAGAGTTAATAATAGTTTTGCTAGTAGTTTGTTCACTTTGTTGTTTCCATTGGATCAAGTTTACACACACACAAAGATACACTTGCGCTTTATCATCAACAAAAAATTGCTAATATGGTCTAGTGTGAAGTTGTTAACTTCGTGGGTTCAATTTCCTTTGGTCTTTGATGTTTCCAATGCTTTCTTTGGCGTTGTTGAAACATATGTTGGTGAAACCTCCCACCCAGGGACAGACTTAGGGACGGGCTTGGTCCGCTCCAGTCCGCCCAATTTTTATAAAAATAAAATACGGAGTAATAAGTAAAAAAAGAAAAATTAATAAAAAAAAATTATTTATTTATTTATTAAATTAAGGGTTTTGTTAATAAAAATTATACGATGAGAAAAATTTTAGCCTACCTAATCCACCCGAATTTTAATAAATGATTACGTCTTTGCTCCCACCAGCACCTCTAAGGACTCCGCCTCCTTGACCAGAGCGAAAAAACAACAAAACAACACCGAGAAAACTATTCCAATCAACCAGGAGAGACGAATAAAGCTTAAGATTCAAAAACAAGCCACAAATATCAATTGAAGCTTAGGATTCAAAACCAAAGGCGCATGTGTCTAATGTCACTTCCTATCAGGATTGGAAGTGTCAACAATGCATGATTGCAATAGTAGGTAATGACTTGACAAGAGATGCAAGAGATCAAAGAAGAGATTATGCAGTGATGAAGGGAATGAAATAAAATACAAAACCAAGAGGCAAGCATCAAGTTACTAGCTAGGTTCAATATTACCTTATTCCGACCTAAGCTAATCTTTTCAAAATATCATCCAGTCTTAAAGATCAACCTTATTTAAATTATTGGGATAGCTTCGATTTGATGGGAGATTTTGATATTTTAAAAATATCACTTAATGCGGAACAACATACACTTCACAATGCCCACCAAAAAAACATATACTTCACAACCTTAAACCATTCCAAATCCCCATATTAGAGAGGTGAGACTAACCATCATCCCATGCTAAGAGGTTCGAAGTTCAAATCCTCTTGGAAACAAGGAGACACTTATGAGTGGGAAGGTCAACCCCTTAAATGGGTCACACCGTACCCGATCCAGATGTAGAGCGACTGAGTCGATCGAAATGGACTAAGATAAAAAAAAAAAAAGTGAAACTAAATAATTAGGAGTGTTTAAAAAACATCTCCACTTTTTAATTGTACGAAAAATAACCTAAATTTTGAGGAATGCGGTAATAAATTGGGTCAAAATAATGGCATAAAATTGGTAAAGTGATATCATTCTCATTAAAATAAGTCAATATCCTCCAAATTTAGTCCAAATCTTAATTTCTTCGTTATATGTCATTGTTTGTACCCTGATTTTTAATTGAAAAAAAATTTGAGATATTTTGTTACCATCTCTTCTAAAGATTGGGTTATTTTCTTATCGTTGAAAGGTGTACGATGATATTTTTTTAATACCTCTCTAAAAGTTGAGCTATTTTAATTAGTTTTGCTTATTAGCTGATCACAAACTAAAAGCATTTTAACAACAAATTAGACGGAATGGAGCTAGGGTCCTAGGGATGGTTTTGTTGACAACTGATGTATTAAAGGTGGTTTTATGTATTTTTTCATTTAAGGGGTTTCTTGGTGAAAAAATATTTATGTAAATTAACAGTTAATAAATACCAATCTCGTAAGTTGTAATTTTATAATTAAAATTAGGGTAATTCCCGCGTCATTGCGCGCTTATTTTTAAATCAATAAAATAATAATGATATAACATATTACTATGATAAATATAAGAAATATAATATTGATAAAATGTAACATAAACAAGATTAGTTACTTTTAAATTATTGAATATTTACATTCCATGGTATTATTTTCTTTTCTAGTTGAAATATTATTATTTTTAAAAATGAAATGTAATATAATTAGTTTTATTGAGATTGTTTCAGTTGGATTACTTAAATAAAAATGGTAGTGAAGCACACTACTTATTAATATTATGTTTTGAATTACTCTAATTAGTTGCTAAAGAAAATTAATATCTTTATAACATTAAAAAATATTTTGAAAAAATCTTATTGAGTATTAAAAAAATTAATATCTCTATATTTTTTTGTAAAAAATTACGTTTTAAATTAATCTAATTGTTTGGTAGAAAAAGAATTAATATCTTCTTATTTTTATTTTAAAAAAATTCTATTTTGAACTAATCTCATTAGTTGCTATTTTTTTAATTCTATTTAAAATTAATCTTTCTAAAATGAAGGTATGATTGACACATAAACGTAAATTTTTCTAAATTGAGGAATATATATTGTGTGTATATATATATTAAGAATATATATAGACATAGATAGATATAGATATGTAGATATAGATCATAAATTAATTATAATATGATATTATTATAAAATATTAATAAATTCCTCTATGACTCGATTTTGTCTATATAAATTTAATAAGTTTTATTATTTATCTTTATAAATATTTACTAAAAATAGTAAAAACAATAAAGAGGATAATATTATGTAAATTAAAATAGTGACAAACTATATAAGATGTACCCCTCCGTTGTTAATCAAAACTTGTCGTTTTAGAGATGAAATCTTGTTAAGAAAAACATATTCTTTTAGATATTTTGGCATTCACTTTACAAAATTGTTCTTGCCACAATTATGGACATGTTAGTTGTAGTTTTCGAGAAAATTAAAAAGTAGAGTAATAATTAGGGATATAGGGGTATTTTTGGTTGCTTCTTTAAAAAGTGCGAAGATTTATAAAATGACAAGTTTTTCTTAACGAATGGATACGTAATAATATTCTCAACACAGTGATTTTCACGGATGATTGATGAAACATTTTTTAACTTTCTTGCATGAATTGATTTTAGGTATATGAGCGGGTCTGAAAACAATGTTGCATGTAATCGAGGTTTGTAATTTATTTTGGTTGTGTTTGTCTTTTATCTTCTTTAGGACCCGTTTGGTATAATAAGATTAGGAAAGGTAAATGGAAGAAAATAAATTTTGTGTAAAATTGTATAATGGAGGAGAGTGATCATTTCCGTAAGTCTAGAAGAGAGAAGAACGATCATTTATTACTGTCACTTGTTGCATCCATTTTATGAATAAGCTTGAATATGGAAGTTTGTGTAACAAGTTACTGGCTTCTACAAGTGCAAGCTAGATTGTAGACCATGTTCACTAACTTATTTTTTATTTTATTGGGTCTTGTAAGTTGTAAATATCTTGTTTCAGCTACAAAGCTGAGCCTATGGCAACAAAAATGCACCCTGGAAAATCTGCAGTTTCTTTGGTCGGTTATCATGAGAGTAAACATACAATATTCCATGTCATCACATTCTTATATAATTTTGAGTTTAGTTTCATTGATACAGCTCTTATTGTGGAGTAAAAGACTTGTTATGCTAGGTTCCTCTCCTTGTGTTCAATTTTTTATTTTAAATAATATGACGGATCTCTTAGCACAGGTAACAGCAGAGATCTTAAAAAAATGGACCGAGTTTTTGGAGTGTATGTTTGTAGCATAGCAAGTCATTTAACAAGCAAATCTTTGTAATTAGCCTATGTAGGAGGTGAACCCACGTCTTGTGTATAAACACACGGTCTACCATTTGAGGTAATAGACTTTTTAACAAGCTTCAAGTCCATAATAGAATGGAGGATATAAACCATGATAGTTAAAATCATAGATTTGCCCAGATTATCATTCCAAATTATCCAGATTTGGCTCAAATTATCATCCCAAATCATATATTGCACTCTTGAAAAGTACATTTTCCCAATCAAATCCATCATATAATGGCCAGCTAAACATAAATAAACGATGATTAGCAACTAGTAAAAGTGCAGTCAAGAATCACAATGTCTACACAACTAATAGCATCCATGGCAGAGTCCAAATAGCAAAAAATAACAGCAAATTGGTGCATAATTACATCAGAAACAAGTAATTGGATCCATAGCAGAGTCCAATAACAGCAAGTTCTGCAAGCTTATGAAGCCACATATTGCAATGGAAGGGGGAAAAAAATGCACTAGTAACCGAATTTGAATCGGGAAATCAGTGAATTGAACAAATAAAATGCAACAGTAACAAAAACTGCAGCGAATTTGAATCAGCAAATCAGTGACAAATAACAATCGTACTGTCGAGAAGAGATAGTGCGGGAAAGCCTCTCCAAAGTAGTAAATCATGCTAGATGACTATTTGTCTCTTTCTTACAGTAACCTGTATGTTTATTTAATTTGCTTAGATGTTCAGTTTTGTAATGTGCTGCAACTCATGGGAAGATAGACATACATCTATATTGTTTATGAACAAATCATGCTAGATGACTATCTCCCCCTCCTGAGTATATGGTAAACCGTAGCGGCCAGGACAGATACCCTAAGAGTGAAATAAAACATGGCAGCTCTCTTGGCAGCAGTAACGGCCGAGGTAATCTGTTGGGTTGATTCCTCCACCCGGATGGTGAAATATGCGGTAGCGGCTGCAACAAGGGCAAAGATCAGCCCCTGAAATCCTCCTGCGGAAGCCCGCTGTAGCATCCTCTCCCAGCTGGCGCGATATAGATCACGATGAAACTGGTCTAAATCTGACATATCACAAAATAAAATAGGGCAAATTAGAGGGACAATTTGTTGGATTCGAACTTTGAGTTGAGTTGGATTTGTGAGAAACAAGAGCTTGAAGTTGAATTTGACAAGCCCAAACGAAGAGGCCCAATTTCTAAGTATTTATTGACATCGAGTTTCGACGCATATTTCATTCCTCTATTTAAAAATGGGTTGTTTTCTGCAATTTTCTTTTTTACCAGGTTGTTTTATGCAAATCCTCTTATTTAGCGGGTAGTTTACTGTAATTTACAACAAAGTAATCACGAAATCGAAAATGCAGTAACAAAAATTCCGTTGTCGTAAATCCACTTCGTTTTTCGTTGATCTCAGCAAAAAATCAAATCTCAGATCTAACATTTCATACCAAATCTGAAAGTATAATCACTAATTTGATAGTTGCTTGAGGAGTCAAGAAGCGATGCGCCAACACTGTGCGGTGGAGGACTGGCCCGTGGAGCTGTACCGGGAGATCCGCGACTGCTTCCTGGTGGCGGAGAACTTGTTAAAGTCGGCTGGGCCCGGGGCTAAGACAAGCTGGAGGAGGTCGTGTGTGCGGGCCCAGATACGGGAGACTCGAACAACACATAAACCCGAACGGGGTTCCATCTCAAAACCAATTGACAATGAGCCCTTCAACCTTATATGTTGTTCAAACATTCTCTATATTACCGATGTGGGACAACTACATTCCAACACGCCCCCTCAAGTGCAACGGCTTTAGCCAACAAAGTTGCACTTGCCACATGCGCTTAAATGGGAACCAATGCCCGCGACATGTCAACAAAGGCCAGCAACCCCACTAATCCGAAGCCCAGACCAAAACTAGCCGAACCCGGCTCTGATACCATGCTAAATATCCGACGGGCCGTCAACGGGAGGCAACCACGTGTCGGGTTACATTGATTTACTATTATTACTTTTGCAATTATAAGGTCGGGATCCACCAACTTAACACAAAAGCTTAAGCTATTGTGTAGGGGCTTCCCCTCCCCTTATATTTTGGTTTGCTATACCACCGTCCACCCCACAATCAATGTTGGGATAAAAAGATTACCATCCCACATTGATTGTGGGGTGGTATAGCAAACCAAAATATAAGGGGAGGGGAAGCCCCTACACAATGGCTTAAGCTTTTGTGTTAGAAGTGTGGATCCCGACCTTATAAACAAAAAAAATTAAACCCGACATGACTCCCGTTTTCATACGACTCGACCGGGTTTCTCCGTTTCTCACATGGTATTAGAGCATGTCCGAGTCGGGTCGGTTTTCCTGGCTTCGGGTAAGGCTAAAACCCGTCGGAAAAAAACCGGGCGAGCTATAAAGAGATTGAGAGTCTCGACCCGAAAAAAAGAAAAAAAAAATGTTGAAGTGTCAACCCGGTCTAGGTGGGTTGCACTTGAGGGGCGTGTTGGGATAAAAAGATTACCATCCCACACTGATTGTGGGGTGGTATAGCAAACCAAAATATAAGGGGAGGGGAAGTCCCTACACAATGGCTTAAGCTTTTGTGTTAGAAGGGTGGATCCCGACCTTATAAACAAAAAAAAAACAAAAATTAAACCGACACAACTCCTGTTTTCATACGACTCGACCGGGTTTCTCCGTTTCTCACAGAACTTCCAACACTAGGTGGCGGTGGGCGTCCTGGCGGCGGACCGTGTCCTGGCGGCGGAGGTAGACCAAGTCGAACTGCAAGAATCGTCGCAGGTCTTCTGGCACCGGCAGCGGCGATGGGCGAAAGAGGACCACGCGGAGGTCGGTGAAGTCTTGGTTCAATCTTTCAGTAAAGATGGAGAAAGAAGTTTGGATAGAGGGTGGAGGAGTGAGATGAAGAAAGGAGAAGAAATCTGCGCTTGATTTCATATTCAAAAGAAGCAAGAGGATCAAGCGAAGTTTGAAATGGAGAAAGAAGGTGAACGATGAAGCTCTTCGGTGAATGGAAATGGGGAAATAGGAGCCACGTAGGGTTTCTCCGTTGAATCTGAAAAATGTTGTTTACAATCGGTTGCAACTGAATGACCAACGTCTTATTTATATCAACCCAAAGCAAACGATGTATGCGAGAATTTAATTAAATTCGTTCCATTTCGTTCCAGTTCTCCATTGATATTCTTCATCCCTTGCCTAGTCAGCAAAGGTGGTCCCTCCACCTTCGCTATCCGACCATCCCATACAAGTATACAACCCACCACTATACAATACATTCTTGTAAGTGTAACACAAAATTAGTTATGTTAAATATTTATGATTAAAAAAATTCAAAAAAATATCTTTATGTTATAAATAACTAATCATATATATTTAAATACTTTTTTTTATGAAAAACTTATTTTAAAAAATATTAAAATTATTAATATCAAATAATCCTTTTTTCAATTTTAAAATATGTTTTTTGATGAAAAAATTATACAAATCCATATGGTTAGTTATTTGTAACATAAATAAGTGTCGTTTGACTTTTTGGCAAGTTTTCTAATGAGCTAAAAACTATAAAATATTAACTTTTTAATTAATATTGCTTTAAAAAATAATAAAAATTTTAATATTTTATATAGTTTGTAACTCCTTAAAAAGTATCGAAAAGTTAAACAACACTTATTGGTGAACGGAGGGAGTATATTGTAGCTTTTGATTAGGTAAACAAGGAATGTAATAATATATTTGTTGGTTTTCTTAAAATTTGTAATAATCGAATTTGTGTTAAAAGTAATGTAGTAATAATGATAATAATAATGATAATAATAATAATAATAATAATAATAATAATAATAATAATAATAATAATAATAATAATAATAATAATAATAATAATGTAACGGCCCGGGATTATGATTTCAGAGTTACGTTTCGAGAGATGAAACCCCTCGTTGAGATCTTGTGCCCCGAGTAGAGGTTGAAGGTTTGAAACCGCAGATTAGTAGTTTAAAGTGGGATTTCGCACCCAAATCCGTAAGGTCCGTTGGAGACCCCGGGGTAGACCCATGTACCTATCCTAAGTCTACAACGCGGAAAATCCATTTAGGCATGCACCCAGCATAAGTTCTGAAAACGATACATCGAGTGTCGCGACAGAGCCGGGTCAAAACAGAGCATAAGTAGTATGAAATCCCAAAAGTGTAAATCTGGTGAAGTCAGAGTTTCAAGCGCTCGCTCTCCGCCATACGAATGGACCCCGCCATAACAACACGAAATAAAACAATGGAACGGGTACCTGAAACTATACCACGAAGTCAGGCCAAGAGACGCCCGCGAGCCCTAAAGACCGCGCTGAGGACATATAATACACCTATACCTAGAATAAATGATGATCTAATGCAGTGCTGAAATTTAAATCACACAAGCATGCTGACAGTTTATATATATGCAGAAACGATTAAATGGATCCACATAGAATGCCAAGTGACATATCCCAAATCTCCAACTACATCATACATGTCCGTACCACAACCGAGGTAGGACGCACGGTCGTGCCGAACCAGGTATAATCAACCATACATGCCCATACCACAACCGAGGTAGGACGCTCGACCGTGTCGCACCATAAATATATAAATCAATCAGACTCTATTAGGAAAACCCGATGATGTTGGGTTGCCCTATGACCCTAACAAAGTCTCTAGGACTCACACATAACGGCATTTCTGTATTCAAACGCATACAGAATAAGAATGCTCATTCGTAAGTGCAAGTCTTAAGCATGATACTACATGACATGCTTTTATGCATATGCAACACCTACATACTATATGACACATAAGGCAGGAGGCCGGTCCTGGTTACTGAGTAAGCCCCGGAGGAACTTACCTAGCTAGAAGATCAACAAAAGAAGAATCCAGCACACAGTAGGCACGATCACAAAGTATCACCTAATTACATAACGAGAATATACTGAGTATACTTCTATAGCTTTTCTGAACACATATATTACACACTCATACAAGCAGATAAATCAGCAAGCTCGCATCAACCATATTTTCAATTCATCACGATCAACCATCTCTTATCTCATACGAGTCATCATAACTTGCCAACTCATCAGCTTAAAATAACCTTCATATCATACTTGGTCAAATTCGCACATTACGTACTATATCATACTCATACTTTCCATAAGGATATAGCATCATCATCATAAGTATCGAACATTTAATCTCTTCTAAAAATCACCACAATATCATGCTACTAGTCACACATATCATAACGTTAGTCAAACGATCATATTATCATGCTAGTTAGTCATCGAATAAGTCTTATTCCCAAGTTAGTTTCAAAACCGTTTCAAATCCGATCGAGTTAAACGTTAAGAATTCCGACCCTTGAAAATACTCGCTAAAATCATTTGTCAATTTATTTATTAAATCATTTTCCGATCTTGAAATTCTTTTCCAAATTCTCTTTTTAATAGATGAGTCTTAATAATTTATTTTAAATCTCAAGAATATATAATATTTTAAACACCGTTTAATAGAACACCTTTATAAAATATTTCCGAAACCCCAAAAATCCAAACCATTTTTATTTAAATAAACTAACCCTTTATGAATCTCCCCAAAATAATATTTTATCTTTTAAGTACGTAAATAATATTATAATATATTTTAATTAACATGAATTAGTTAAATAAATTAACGGATAAATCCGAACCGAACCGAACCCCAAACATGAACCCTCAACTAGGTTAAATGATACTCCCTCTGTTTTAAAATAAAAATCGCTTGACTTTTTACACGTGTTTTTGAGGTAAAAAATTTATAAAATATTATTTTTTAATCAAACTTTTTATTTAAAAAAACAACAAGGGGCCCACAAAGGCACGTAGGCTCCATCTTCCTCCCAATTCAAATGGAACCCCGCCCGCGCTGTGCTCACTCCCGCCGGCGCCAGGCTCCACCTCCCGGCCTCCTTCTCCGATGTTGTTCGGCGCCCAGCTCCGCCTCGCCTCGGCCTCCTGTGCTCGCTCCTCGCTCACCAGGACTCCTCCCAAGTCCCAAGTCCCATCCCCGCTGCATCACCCTTGTCCTCACTCAGCTCGCCCGGCCTCGCTCTCGCGTTCTCGTTGCCCAGCGGCGGCCAGCGCTCGCCTCACCTCGCTCCTCAGCTTGCGGTCCCTCTCACACCCACTCTCGCTCACCCGACCACACGAACGAAGCAACGAAATTGAACAAGGCTAAGGAAAGGGAAGAAAACGAGGCTCACCGAGGTGATTTCGTGGACGTCGGAGCTTCGATCGGAGTTCTGAGCGTCGTCGGTGGCTTGCGATGGCTCGTCAGACCTGCGTCGGACATGGGTGAGGGTGATGGTGGAGCTCGAGGACGATTCCGATCGAAAACGAGTGAGAACGGCCTACCGGAAGTTTGTTTCGAGAGCGAATCGGGCGGCGACCTTAACTTGGTTGTGGAAACAGGGGAAAAGGGAGATCGCCGGAGCTGCGGTGGCTCGTGTGGTTGCTCCTGGTGGCTCCGATGCTGCTGGAGGTGTCGAGGGAGGTGTGGAAGGTGCCTTGGCTGTTGCTCGCTAAGGAAGGAAGGAGGAGAACGCCGTGGGTGCCCAACCAAGAGGCGCTCGGAAAGGGCTCTGCCGCGGGCTGCTCTGGTCTTGTTCACGGAAAACAGAGGAGGGCAGGGGAGCCCCTCGCGGTTGCTGCTTCCGCCTTCGGTGGTGGCGACGGCGTGCTCCGGTGGCTGGCGCGTGGGGTGGTGAAGCCGAGAGAGCAGGTGAGTGACGGTGATGAAGAGTGAAGATGGAGCGAAGTGGTCAGCGGAGATGGTGATGGTGGAATGGTGAAGGTGAGAAGGTGATGGCGTGGACCAGGTGGGTGATGGTGATGATCCTCAACGGGAATGGAGGGAGATGGGTTGATTTGAAAGGGTATAGTATAGTGAGGGAGTGGGTGAGGCTAGATTGTTGAATAGGTGAAAATTAATACCCGAAAATAAATCTAGCATATGCGAATTTTGAATCCCGAAATTAGTTCCCGAATGTTAGTTTCCATGATTCTCTCTTAATTAGATTTTTAAGTTGTAAATTTACCACAAAAGAGTGTGTTGTTCTTGTAGAGATGAAGCTTTTGTGCATCAGATGTGCATATATGGGTTTTCTTTGTCTTGATGATATTGCTATGCTTTTTACTCGTAAGTTGTAACATAACAAGACACCTAAAATCTCAATTAACAACATCCAACAGGTTGAAACAATTCATCAATTACATAACAGAGCCCATCTTCAAATGGGCCTTCTAAACCCAAATTCAACAACTCATATTGTCTTGAGTAAATAAAATAATTAAAATCCCCCTAGGTAAATATGGGAATTACTAAGTAGGAAAGATGGTCTTCAAAGTAGATAGAAATCTCTTTCTTCCAAGGCAAGTAAACCACACTCGAAATCGGACTCGGATTCGGCTCTGTTTGATCCACTCGATATCGACCAAAACCGGTCGATATCGACTCGTCTTCGTTCCTGCTCGATTCTTCACTCGAAGTCGGCTTCTGAGGTGAATTTCGAGTGGATGTCACTCGATATCGACCAGATGCAGTCGATATCAACTCCTTCCTTTCTTCTGCTCGATGCCTTGGTCGATTCCTGGCGAGTTCCACTCGATATCGACTCCCTCTTCAGTCGATTTGCCTTCTTCGGCTTCATGACTCGACTTCTGGTGTTTAACTCCCACTCGATATTGAGTTGTATGGGTCGATTTCGAGTGCCCTTGACAGCTTTCTTCCTCTTCCGAATTGCTCGTAAAATGTCTCGATTTCTGCGAAATTAAACAAGAACTAGTGTAGATCTTCATAATTGACAAATAAGCATAACTTACACAATTTCTTCATTATTCTAACCCCAAAATATAAAATATGGACAGAAATCGATATGAAAGTTAATGCAAAACATGATAAATTGAGCGCACATCACATGGTTGCGATCAACCGATTGGCGGTGCTAATATGGATATTTTCGGCCCATCTCTAGTAGCCTCCAACGAAAACGGCGGGAAATTGGAGATTTCCGACGGCGAAGAGCCCATGGACGTGGATGTTGTTGAAGGGGAGAAAAACCAGGAGGGAGACGATTACGTTGATAGTGAAATCGATGTATACTTCAATCCGCCTCCGATTAAGGAAGGAACATAAACGATTCTTCCTTTTTTTTGCTATTGCTTTGCAATCTTTGAGTGTTGAATTTTAGCTAACCGTCTTCTTCTCTTTGCATCCTTATGATTTAGGCAATAACAGATGTGGAAATTGATGTACCCCTCCGTTAATCAAAACTTGTCGTTTTAGAGATGAAATCTTGTTAAGAAAAACATGTCATTTTAGAGCATCCGCATCCATGAAATCCAATTAGGTTCTTTAACTCTCCTTTTTATTTTTCTCTCTCCTTAAGAAATCCAACTTAATTTTTAATCCACATCCCTACAACTCATTTTATTATAAACTAAATAATATAAAATTAAAAATAGCCTCACCACCTACCACAAACCCCTCTCTTTCTCTTTCCTACCCTCTCACCCATGTCCCCTACCTTCTTTCTTTCTTGAGTTTTGAAGGGTTCCTTACTAATAAATCATCACATCATTCCTTAGCAAAATATATCATTTCTCCATTATTTTATTATTAAGTTCCTTATTTTTCTTTTTAAAAAACCACAATGTGGGTGCTCTTAGATATTTTGACATTCACTTTACAAAATTACCCTTGTCATAATTATGGACATGTTAGTTGTAGTTTTCGAGAAAATGAAAAAGTAGAGTAATAATTAGGGGTATATGGGTATTTTTGTTTGCTTCCTTAAAACGTGTGAAGATTTATAAAATGACAAGTTTTTCTTAATGGATAGAGTATCACTTTATTAATAATATTCTCAACACAGTGTTTTTCACGGATGATTGATGAAATATTTTTTAACTTTGTTGCATGAATTGATTTTAGGTATATGAGCGGGTCTGAAAACAATGTTGCCTGTAATCGAGGTTTGTAATTTATTTTGGTTGTGTTTGTCTTTTATCTTCTTTAGGACCGGTTTGGTATAATAAGATTAGGAAAGGTAAAAATGGAAAGAAAATAAATTTTGTGCAAAATTGTATAACGGAGGAGAGTGATCATTTCCGTAAGTCTAGAAGAGAGAAGAACGATCATTTTTGTATAAAAAGTCAGATAATGTGGTAATTGTTAAGAAGAGTACAAAGGAATATAATTACTCGATGCTTAAACAGATGATTGAAATGCACAAAAATGAATCAAATTTGGTAGGAGAAGGGGGAATGATTAGAATTTTTAATAATGAATCTTCAAATGTAAATGAAATTCATTTATTTTGTTTCCCAATTCCTTTCCTAAGTTTATACCAAACGGACCCTATATAAATGAACTTCATTTATAGTCTTTTGTCTCTGCTTGTATTTGTCATTTGGATTTGTAAATTGAACTTGTCATGGAATTCTTTGACTTGAATTTTGTGCATTGGTTGGATTTTGGAAAACCTAGGGTTTGGTCACTCAAATTCTGTGTAAGGAATTATGTTTCACAATTGGTTTGAAGCAATGCTAATTTGTGTTAGGCTTTGAGTTAGTTCATAATCCATGAACTAACAAGCAATATTCGGTGAATTTTTGAACCCTAGCTTGGAGTCGGAGACTCTTATATACTCCAGTTTGGAAGGGTAAGAGTATATTTGTTTTTGTGATCCGAAATTTTTATTAATGTGTTTTGATTGGATGAGATCACAGTAAATGTCATGTAATTCCACTTTACTGTTTATTCCTAATCCCTGGCAACATAAAGGAGTGCATTTGCTGATGCATTCACCATACAAACTAAAAAGAGGGTTTCTTGTTGGCATGGACCTCCCTAATTCATTTTTGTTTCGGAATTAACGCCTGTGATAATGGTTGCTGACATGTTTATGATGAACCGGGTTTGGATTTGGTAGATGATTTCGGGTATTTGGTTAAGGAATTGCGTTTGGCAGGAATAGGGTGGGTGTCAAGGAAATCGGAGATGGGTGGGCACTGGGCAGTATGTAGTATTTATTCCCCATTCATTATTCCTTTATCAGATTTTTCCTTTGAACTTCTAAATTTGAGTTACAGGCGAATTCCTCGTTTTTGTCCTTGGCTATTTGCTTGAGTGCACAATTGGCTTGAGGAGTACTTAGTTTGGGAAAGCACTGAGCATCAGTTCCAGAGTTATGCATATGACATTGAAATTCAAAGACCATCCAAGTGTTTTTCTCCCATGGATTAATAATTAGCCTATGATTAATTGCAGGAGGTGGATCATTTGGTACAGCCATGGCAGCTCATGTGGCCGAGAGAAAGGCTCAGATGGAAGTTAACATGCTCGTACGTGATCCCCAAGTTTGCCACTCTATCAACGAAACCTATTTTAATTGGTAATGTGTGCATGCTCCCTTTAGCTCATTTTGTATCCATATCATGGTGTATGTTCTCGTATTGATTCTATATTCATATTATAATGTGGCTTCAACTGTACGTGTAAAGGACATAAAGATTGGTACATTTACAATTTAAAAAGGGGGAAACAGTAATGGCTTCCATCGTCGCCCTTAATTTGGCTGCTCTGAGAAGGTTTTCGAAGCTTCTTAGAGCGCCGATACTTTCGTCTCACAATCAACGATCGCCAGTCGGTTCTTTATCTCCTTCTTTTGTAGCTCTTCTGGAATCTTCCGGCGTTTCTAACTTCTTTGCGCGCCCTCTGCTGGCTTCTAGACGCTTATGTTCTCGCCCTTTTTCGAGCCTTGACAATGGGCTGCAAGCCCCTGCCCCCGTTGATTATAGGTACCTCTCTGGTTCCTTCTTCGTCGAGTGTATTTTGGCTTGTATTATCCTCTCAAGTATCTTATTCTCGAGTTAGTTCTAAGCTAAACTTGCAATTCATATCAATTACGACAAAACCTTAGATTAAACTAACAAGCCTAGGAGGTATGATCATTTCCATGAATGATTGATGAGCACTTCATGTGTGACACATGTATTTGATAATGTCATTAAAGCTGCAAAAATGTGTAACAGGGGAGCTTTTTTATAATGAAGAGATGAATGAAACCAGGAAAGCTTCTAATATTGTAGTAATTGCGCATAAGTAGGTTTTGTGATTCTTTATTTTCGGTTTATGTCATCCGTAAAAGTTGTGGGTATTTGGTCAGCTCATTAATGGCCTAAAGCTACTAATAGATGAACTTCATAAACTCATCAAGGCATGCTGTATTGAGAATACATGTTGATCTTTCTTGTCTTATTGTTCATTAATAAAAGTAGTTATTTGGGGCATACAAAATTCATTTTAGAGAAGAAATGCTACTTTGTGCTCATTAATTGTAAATGTATACAAATTAAGCCTGATAATCATTCGTTTTCCTGGACATAATTTTTGTGATTTATTGCCTGGGTTGATAAGGATGGTTACACTATGTCACTACCCATCAGCCTTTTGAAAGAAACATGACTTCACTGGTTCAGGAGGGGAGCGGTTTTACTTCAACAACGATGCCCCTCTTGATAATGAAGATGAAGAGGAAGAAATTAAAGGTAGAAACGAAGTTAAATATTTGACAAAATTCATGGAAATGATATCTCTTGCTTTTTTTCTTGTTACATGCTTTCTCCTTTGTAAAACAATTCTTGTAAATATCAGAATGCCAAGATTATCTCTTTTAGAATTTCTGACATGTAAGTTCATTTTTATCCCTTCCAAAAGATCATTAATTTCCTGTTAACCTGGAAGTAAATTGTAAATTTCGCTAAGAAATGTATTTCCTATAGATCATAAGAAAAAAAATCCTTTTTCCCAGCTGGATCATAAAAATTGGAATGATACTATCTCAAAGTACAAACTAGAACAAGGCACATTATTAATATGAAAATGGCTATTAGTATGAATAACTTCTTTTTATTGAGTTAATATAGAAAGTGTTATACTCTTGTAGGTGCTCATGATGACGCAAAGGTAGTCAAGCATCTTGGTCAAACTTTCCAGTTCTCTAATGCACAGGTATTTCCTAAAATCTGTAATGTTGGTTAATCTGAAGATCCTCTATTGCATGAATGCCCTTTTTTTGGGGTGCTGATTTATGCCTCTTTTTTTTTCAAGGCAAGAAGGGAGGAAGAAATCAAGGCTGCTCATGATGAGGCTACGTTTGGTGCACCTATACATTCACCATCACCATCAGCCGCGTCAGAGGGCGTAGAAAGTAAGAACGAGAAGACACAGATCGAGAGTAATGACACTGCTGCTATATGTCCCTTGAGTGACAAGGTAAACAATAAACCTTTGTTTGCAAGGCTGTGTTTTATAATTTTAAGTGCATTTGCAGATCTACTTGTGAAAGATTTCTCAAAAATCATGATTGGTGGCAATAACTTGGAACATTGAACAGTTTCTTTCCAAGAAGCAAGGCTCATGGCATGATCATGCACCTAGAAAAACATGAAATGATCTTCCAGTAGTGTGACTATAGTGGTAGTTTGACCCTTCAAAGACAAGCTAATAACCTAGAACCGAGAATCATTTTGTAAAAAAGGTACGTAATTAAAAAAATTAATAATAGCTGATTTATTTTAGAATAGGGCACAAAGGATAGTCTGAATGTTTGGAGATAGCATTCGTCATTGTAAGTTCAGAATCTTATTCTCCAGAAGTATGCTTCTTCTGTTTTTATGTTTGCTGAAGACTTTTTATATTTTAAAAGGGAAAACATTATTAAAGATCTCGCTTTCGGTTCGTAGAGTAGATCAAACATGTGTTCAACTTGATTCGTTAGTGCAATTCGTTGGTGCAGTCACCTCCTTATCTTATGATTTGATCCGGAAAATATGATTTGATGCTGAGTATGTGGTTCAGAACTGCAGATTTCCATTTTGGATTTCAATGTCTAATTTTTTATTTATCTTGCTACATGAATGTTAGATCGGTGGAGCATCTTTCTGGCATGAATAAATAGAGCATCTTTGTTGTCAGGAAAGTCTAAACTCTAAAGAGTGGTAAAAGGGTATTGAGCATTTGAAATGACTGGAAGTTATTTGGTAATGAACTCTTTATATTTGATGGATAGGATTTGGTCTTGCTTTCAAAGGTACACATGATGTTAGATGACTTAGATCAGTGGAGACGAGGAGGAATTCTCTTCCATATCCTGAGCAAATTGACTTAATAAGGTTTATTTGATCGTATAACGTTCCTGTCTCTAACTCGTGACCTTTGTGATGGGTAGGAATGGATAATGGTTGGTCTGCCTTCAGCAGAGAACCGGGAAAAGATCTCGAGGACGCTCTTATCCAAAGATAAAACCAAAGAGTTGGATTTTAAGGAGCTTGCTATCATGACAGAAGGATACACCGGAAGTGATCTTAAGGTTCGTTTCTCATCCATTGGACCTTTTTTAAATTTACTTCAAGCTTTGAATTTTCTTAACAGAAGAAGCTTGTGTTATCTACTGATAAGAGAATTTGTGCATTACTGCTGTCTATCGGCCTGTTTGTGAGCTGATACAGAAGGAGAGAAAGAAAGTCGTGGTTAGTCATGGAATTTTCAACTTTTCCATTTTTGGTCTTCACTTTCATCCATCAATGTATTTTTTTCTTTCCTTTCAAGCAGAAGATAACAGTATTCTTTCAGTGACTGCATATTTGTTGTACAATTGTGTGTCATCAGGAAAAGAAGAACAATGCCAAGGAAAACAACTCGGAAGATGGTAACGAAGAGTCAAAAGAAGAAGATAAAGAGGAGACAAGTGATGCAACTTGAATCCTTTTAATTTTGAGAACCTATACATAGAATGCCTATGTAACATAACATTTTTCCTTGAACAGATTGCTGCCAGTTTCGCATCTCAGGGACCGGTAATGAATGAACTCAAGCAATGGAACGAACTGTACGGAGAATGTTAATGTGCCTTGAACGATTGTTGACCGGCGACGCATCGGGGGGTCCGGGGGGCAGAGCCCCCCCGGCGGTGTCCAGGGGGCGACGCGCCCCTGGCGGAGGGCTAGGGGGGGCAGCGTCACCCCGCCTTTACGGTATGCGATGTTTATTGTAAACGGGCCTATCTGTAAGTGTTTAGATAACTGAGTCCTTGAAGGATCTCAGAGTAGCCTACTCCTGTATATATATCATTGGGTGAAAATCCTGAGGGTACAATCGTAAATATGTACAACTCTATCTAAATCATATATACGTGCTAACATCCTCCCTCAGTCGCAGCTAGAGGTGAGCGAATAGCAAGACTGGAACGAAAAGAAGTAAAAAGAGGAGTAGGTAATCCTTTTGTGAAGATGTCCGCATACTGATGGGCAGAAGGGACATGTAACACTCGAACCTGGCCTAGAGCGACCTTTTCTCTGACGAAATGTATGTCAATCTCGATGTGCTTGGTACGCTGGTGCTGAACCGGGTTCGAGGCGAGGTAGACTGCGGAGACATTGTCGCAGTAGACCAATGTAGCGGCACGAAGTGGAACTCGAAGCTCACAGAGGAGGTTGCGGAGCCAGCAGGTTTCCGCCACAGCGTTGGCGACACCTCTATACTCAGCCTCGGCACTGGAGCGAGATATGGTAGCCTGACGCTTGGAGGACCATGATACCAGATTGTCACCAAGGTAGATAGCGAACCCAGAGGTGGAATGGCGAGTTTCTGGACAACCCGTCCAGTCTGCGTCTGAGTAAGCT
This sequence comes from Persicaria maculosa, assembly GCA_963922045.1. Classification (NCBI taxonomy): domain Eukaryota; kingdom Viridiplantae; phylum Streptophyta; class Magnoliopsida; order Caryophyllales; family Polygonaceae; genus Persicaria; species Persicaria maculosa. Next base: position 56,055,534 of record OY998268.1, read on the forward strand.
GTGAGTGTGTCAAAACGGCCACGAAAGAGGTGCAATCCCAAGTCACATGTGCCCTTGATGTACCGGATGATCCGTTTGAGCGCCTGTAGATGATGCTCACGGGGATCATGCATGTATAAGTAAACCTGCTGAACGGCAAAAGCAATGTCTGGCCGAGTGAATGTCAGATACTGGAGGGCACCTGCCAGACTGCGGTAGGCGGTAGGGTCATCAACCTTGGGACTAGAGGCAGCATCAAGCTTGGACTTGCAGTCGACAGGCGTGGTAGCAGGCTTGCAGGATGTCATTCTAGCCTTGTCGACAATCTCAAGAGCATATTTCTTCTGATGAAGAAACAATGTATCCCGAGTGCGAGTCACAGATATGCCGAGAAAATAGCTCAAGGGACCAAGATCCGTCATGGCGAACTCCGAACGCAATAGTCCCATCAGGCGTGACAATAATGATGGAGAAGATGCAGTAAGCACAATGTCATCAACATACAGCAATAGATAAGCCGTGTCTGACCCTGAATGGAAGACAAAGAGGGAGTGATCTGACTGACTGCTCTGAAAACCAATCGCACTGAGGTACGTGGCGAAGCGCTGATACCCGGCGCGGGGCGCCTGTTTCAATCCATAGAGAGACTTCCGGAGAAGGCAGACATGAGAGGGGCGCGAACGATCATAGAAGCCTGGAGGCTGATGCATATACACAGTTTCCTGAAGGTTACCGTGCAAAAAGGCGTTCTTGACGTCCAGCTGGTGAATAGGCCAGTCCTTAGTGAGAGCGATGCTCAACACAGTGCGTATGGTAGCGGGTTTGACGACCGGGCTAAAGGTTTCGTCGCAGTCCACACCAACCTCCTGAGACTTGCCATTGACAACGAGGCGAGCCTTGTGTCGTTCAAGTGACCCATCAGACCTGTACTTGTGTTTGAACAACCACATGCAATTAATGATATTAGAGTCCCGAGGCCTAGGAACGAGGTCCCACGTGCCATTTTTAATTAAAGCACTAAACTCATCGACCATGGCGGCATGCCAGTTTGGGTCCTGTAAGGCCTTTTGTGGTGACTTAGGTATAGGTGATATGGGAGTGGAAGGGGTGAAGAGGTTGTATTTGGGGTTGGGTTTGACGATCCCAGCTTGAGATCGCGTGGTCATGGTGGGGGCGGGGGCTGTGGGAGGCGGCGGCCGCGGCACTGGGGCGGCGGCCGCAGCAGGGGCAGGTGCTGCGGGGGCTGGTGCGGCGGGCGCGGCATGATGCGGCGGCCGCGGCATGTTGGCGGTGGCCCGCTGCATGTTGCACTGCTGCTGCGGGTTGGGCAGCGGCCGCAGCTTGAGGCGGCGGCCGCGGCATAGGTGGTTTACTGCCAAGAAGAAGGCGTAGGAGGGGTGGGAATGAGGCCGAAGGGCTGGATTCTTGGGGTGTGGGGACTGTGGGTTGATGGTGGGGGGCAAAGGGAAAGGTATGTTCGTCGAAAATCACGTGGCGAGATGTCACTACCCGATTGGTATCCAAGCGAAGACAACGGTAGCCTCGATGGTGTGGGGAAAAACCCAAGAAGACACATTTTGTGGACCGTGGGGAGAGCTTATGGTGATTAGTGGCACTCATATTGGGAAAGCAAAGGCATCCAAACACTCGAAGATGATTGTAGGACGGGTGGCGGTGGTAGAGTGCCAATGTTGGGTTGGAGTTGCCAATGGCCTTTGAAGGTAGTATATTGTGGAGGTAGGTGGCCATATGAAGAGCTTCAACCCAAAAAGAAGGGGGTAGAGAAGCATGTTCAAGTAGGGTTCGTGTCTTGTCATTCAGCGTGCGGAGAATGCGTTCCGCTTTGCCATTCTGAGGTGATGTTTGTGGACAAGAGAAGCGGAGGGCTATCCCTTGTTGTTGACAAAAGGAGCGGACAATGTTGTTGTCGAACTCGCCTCCCATGTCACATTGTATGACCTTGATAGGCAAACTAAACTGGGTCTGGACAAACTTGTGGAAGCTAATAATGTGGCCCTGTGTTTCCGATTTATGGCGTAGTGGAAATACCCAAACAAAATTGGTGTAATCATCAAGTATAACCAAATAATAAGAAAAACCACTAGCACTAGGAATGGGCGATGTCCACAAATCGCAATGAACAATGTCAAAAGGTGCAAAAGTATGTGAAAGGGAAATGCTAAAAGGAAGTCTTTTGCTCTTGGCGATCGCACATGAAGTGCAGATGCCCGAGGCTTTATTACAAGAAATAAAATTGCTAGAGCGGAGACTTTGAAGCACGTGATCGCCAGGGTGACCAAGACGAGCATGCCACAAGTCGGAACTAAGGGTGATGAGGGCGGTGGGGGCGGACTTGCGGGCTGGGGCAAGTGGATAGAGGTCGCCGGAACTATTGCACCGCATGATTGGGGTCCCCGTGCGAAGGTCCTTCACAAGAAAACCAAAAGGGTCAAATTGGACAGTCACGTGATTATCAGTGGTAAATTGACGAACAGAGATGAGGTTTTTGACTATGTCAGGGGCAAGTAGGACGTTATTAAGGTAGAGGGGTGGGCCAGTGGGGAGGGTTGCTTGACCTGAACCGACAATGGATAGTGGGGCGCCATTACCGATATAAATTGATGGTAAAGTGCTAGAATTAAAAACAGTTTGTAGGTTACCTGGTGCGTTCGTCATGTGGGAAGAGGCCCCGGTATCCATATACCAGTTGTCATCCGGCTGCTGAAGTCCCATGGTGGAGAAAGCGGCGGAGAGATCGGTGTGTTGCGGCTGGGATGCGTATAGCGCCGGGGAAGGAGCCGCAGAGGGTGGAGGGCGGTAGGGGCGAAGCATCGAAGGCGGTGGGTAGCCGGCCCACGACGGATAGGGGCAGGGAGGCGGGGAGGGGTACCAAGGCTGCGGCGGGGGCTGCGGCGGGTAATGTTGCGGCCGCGGCCCCGTCGCGAGTTCCTCCCTTACTCTCGTCCGCCGCGCTGGTTGGGTGGCTTGGATTGGGTTGTTTAAGGGTTTCGGGGGTAAGGATCCGTGGGTAGGAAGTCCTTAGAGGACACTAGGACATAGGAAGGGGCTTGAGGGCGGCCCTGACGACTTTCCTCCCTGGAAAGCATGCTACGAGCCACCATGAATGTCGGCAGCGGGGAAGTGTTACTTATTATCCCGCCGACGACGTCAAATTTGGTGGAGAGGCCATTGATAAGTTGAAGGACAAGGCGCTCTTCGCTGACTTTGTGTCCGACATCGCCTAGTTGATCGGCGATAGCCTTTATGGCAAGGCAATAGTCGGAGACGTTGGAGAAACTTTCCTGACGGGTGTTGATGAATTTCCCTTCAAGATCCGCAGCCCTAGCGGATTGATTGTCATGAAAGAGGCCCTTGATGCGAAGCCAAACTTCACGAGCGGTTGATCCGGGTTGGAGGACGGTAATCAACACATCTTCGGAGATGGTAGCATAGATCCATCCGAGTACGATAGAGTCGATGCGGTTCCAAATAGGCTCATGGACATCATTGGGGCGGTCGGAACCGTCGATGTGGGCGAGGACATCATGGCCCCGACAAGCGGTGGTGAAGAGTTCCGCCCATGTGTGGTATTGAACCTTCTTGAGGTTTGTAATTTATTTTGGTTGTATCTATGTCTTTATCTTCTTTAGGTCCTTTTGATATAATAAGATTAGGAAAGTTAAAAGAAAGAAAATGAGTTTTGTATGGAATATTATACTACAGAGAAGTTTTGTAAGTCTAGAAGAGAGAAGAATGGTTATTTTTGTATGAAAAATAACGTAATGTGGTAATTGCTAGTAGGATTTAAGCGAATATACCTCATGCTCAAATAGATGATTGAAATGCAGGAAATATTCTGATTTGGTAGTAGAAGAAGGATTTATTATAATTTTTAACAACGAATCTTCAGTTATAAATGGACTTAATGCATTTTGTTTCTCATTCCCTTTCCCAATTTTATACCAAACGGGCCTTTAATATATATATATCTTCATAATTTTAGATAATTTCAAATAGGAGTAATGAGTATATGGTAATCTGCAGGTAAATGGGAAAGTGACAAGGTGGATTGGGAAGATATTCCCCCGGAACTGTGGGGGCAAATCGGAAAATGCATTGAGAGCCGGTTTGACATCTTACGCTTTCGCTCAACGTGTCAACAATGGCGGTCAGAGCTTCCCTATCCAGAGCGCTTCCCTATCGTGGTACCAACGCTCCCAAGTTGTGCTCCAAAGTTCATAAACAAAACCTTCTTGATCACAGAAGTCAACACTTATTTACCTTCCAAATCGAGACTTAAGTTGTTGACATTTGAGGAACTGGGTCACAACAAGTTCCGTCCCACCGTCTTTCATCCTGAGAATGTCCGTTTTAATGATCGCATGATATCATTCATGGCGTCCCCAAATCACCCACTTTTTCAACTCCCATTCATTGCCAAGGCCTATTATCTTCGCATGGATGTGTCTCGTCTCAATCCACACTCGAGAAGAGTTGAGTGGTACTTGCAAAATTACAAGTGTGCACAAAAGACAGTCCTAATCTCCTCACATGTAGATGATGTCAACTTTAGTTATGCTAAGATGTCGGATCTTAGTGTTGTTGCTCTTATGTGTGAGGAGGGAGTACTGCAAGGGAGGATTGCTTTGCTGAGGCTAGGAGGACCCCCCGAGAATTGGCATTGGGAGACCGAGTTTTGCAATCGAGTATTTGTAGACATTGCCACTTACGGAGGGAAGCTATGTGGGCTTGATGGATGGGGAAGGGTTTTCATCATGGATTACCACTCTTTACAAATGACTCGGGTCTGTGGACAAGTGTCCACGATTGCTTATGATCTGAAACAGAAGCAAATGTTTGAGGATAGTGGAGAATTGTACTTGATTGACACAAGAAGAAAACATGTCAACTTCAAGCTAAGTTTGCAACTGCAAGATTGGATTTGGGTTGAAGACATAGGTTTTAAGGTGTTGGGTGCCATTCCCTTTCTACTATGACGACATGGACGATGAAAGGAAGGATCCTTATCTAGGCAACCCATCACTCTTTGGATAACACATCCGAGCTTACAGAGCCGAGGGTGCATTTTTCTTCGTATATATACTATATAGCAGTTTTTAAGTCAAGCCCCTTCGGAATTTAATACCCAAAACTTTTATCTATATTTATGTTTGAGGGTAAAGTTATCTATATTTCATTTAAGTTGTAAACTGCTGTCTGATTTTTGTTCTTTTGCTCTATATATAACTCAGTTTTCAAAACACCACTACATTAAAAATGAGCGATATAATAGGAAAAAGTTGAATTCATGTTTATGAGGCATTCTTAGCCACCCTCGCAATCTTCCTAGTCAGCTTTGTGTTCTCAACTGAGATGCATCGTTGTGTGCGTCTTCATATCACCATTTGGGGATCCGAATTCGTCATTCTCAAATCAGGGAGACATACCCACACATGGATCCTCTCGAGCGTTGTCCAAGTAAGAGGGATCCCGGGGTCCAGCATTTTAGGATGAGTGATCTCTCGACTCATTGATCGTCCATAGCCCGTTGCTCAGCACCCAGTCCGATCCACTGCATACCCACTTTTGAATTTGAACACACTAGAAAAGCGATGAATAATAAATAATACACTTTGCCTTTGACGACGCTTTGAAACAACGTGGAGGCAATTTTGAACTTTAGCAAATTTCGACACTTTTAATCGTCACAAGCACAAGTCGATATTTAAAAACGTCGCTATATGTTTTTTTTACCGACGGCTCTCAATAGTCAAAAGTCAAAACCCCCAAATCACCCTCTCCCTTCAAATTCATACCAAATCTCATTCTACTCCGTTCAGCTTCTACAGTGGGTGGTATTAGGTTTTGATTCCTCAATTTTAAGACATTTCACATTTGTACTCCTATCTTATTCAAAATCTATTTCCTCCATGTTCACTGTTCTCGGTGTATTCTCAAATCTAGTTTCTTCTGTTCAGTTTCAGGTCAGATTCCTTATTATTGCCGTTAACGCTCACTCACTATAGTAATTGTGGTAGATCTTCTAATTGAAAATCTACTTCAATTTTTACTTTTGTATTCAATTTCGACTTCCTTGTGCTCCAGTTGAAAATGAGAGGCGGGAGAAGACCAGAAACCCTAGATAGCAAAGAAGATTGGAACCGCTGGATCGACGAATCGGAGCCTATGACGGTCAATCGAAGACAAAGAGAAGCCATAGAAGATAGGATTTAAAGTGAATTCGGTAAGATTGAGGGACATCTGAGGAAGACGACAATGCAGGTGAAGTGAGTAATTCTTCCAAAAAAATTCCAGGTTTTGTTTTGGTTGTAATTGAACAATGTTTTTGGCTGTAAGACTGTTTGGTCCTTGAAGTTTCTCGGGGTTTTTGTGTTGGAAAAGGATTAATTTTCTGAAAACAAAATAAGTGACTCCGCTGTAATGTGTTTGGCTGGAGAATGATCAGTGATGGAACTTGAACCTCTTGATATATAAACTGATCCATGACATAATTCATTTCCATCCTTTGAATTGAACAGTCTTCCAGAATACATTAGGCTATGATCTATCGAATTAGACGCATATTCAATGGTTTTTTTTTAGGATAGTTGCTATTTTGGTCTGCAATCAATCTCTTGATAGCAGGGTGTTTGGTTTAACATGTTCCTTCTCATTTTCCTATTTGTCAGATTGTTGCCATTTTTTGTTCCTCCAACCAACTTATCATCTCCTTATTCAATTTTCAGGAACCCAAATGATTTTTTGGTTTTTGAAGTTTGGCTAGCTGGTATTTGTTGCTTGCTGGCCATCACAGATGAAGTTCCCACAGTATGGCTGGACTCTACCATCAAAAGCTTGTAGTGTCTAGGCATACTGTGGGATACTGTATCCTTGTCAGGTTTATGATAAGCTTGTGTTCAAAATGGATCACTTCAGATATAAGCTCCCAAAAGAAAGATCTTCAATCTTACAATCAGTCTCTCAGGTGGCAATCGGGTTGTGGAGCGTGATGTTGAGTTTCGTGACAAATGGAGGCACCGCCATTTGATGGCATTGTCCAGCCTCCTCCTTTAATTTGGTAGGCTAATACTTAACTTATTAAAAGGAAATAACGTGGCACACTATCAATGTATCTTCATGTTGTTGATTCAACTACTCTGCCATATGGCTTGAGTGTAGGTATGCACAGTTCAACTTTGCTGTGGTGAATCAAATTCATAGCAAATGTACAATGGGGAAAGGTAATTGTTCTCACTTGAGTACTCTAGTTCCATTGACAGTTTAATTTTCTTATACTTGTAATTTTTATACATCAAAATACAAAACCTTCATGATATTTTTCTGTTCATATAGTTTGAAAATAACAGAAAAGGACCGTGGTTATGGTGTTTAAAGAATACTCAGATTGGTATAAATAAGACAAAGGTATGAATAACATGTAGTGGCAATGACTGACCGAACAGCACTCATTTTATGAGAAATAGAAGAAGGAATAAGGCTATAACATCTCAGACAGTTTGTTTTGGCAAATTGAGGTTGCAACTATTTGAATGATTTCCTATATAGAAACTTTTACATCTTCCCATTGCATGAATGTTGTGTCGTTGTTTCTTATATATTTCTCTAGATATGTCTTAAAAGCACACATTATGTAAATATCTGTCTATAATGTCATATGTTGATATCTTGAAAGTGTTTTGTCTTGTCTATTGAACTCTCTCCAATCTCCATCGCTCTTTTTTCACTCCTTCATACGTCCAGGGTTTATGATTTCTTCCGATTTCCTTCAACTTCTTCACCATCCAGGAAGTTCTATCCTTCTAAAAGTTCTACTCAACACAAACTTAGCAAGTCAACAACCAAGAAGGTGTGCAGTGTTCATTAGGCTTTGTATGATGGTGTATATCAAAGTTATTATTATGATTTCACTTATTTTAGACTTTTTTAAGAACTTTTAGTTGTACTGGATATGTGTACGTGAGTTGTTAGTTGTACTGGATATATTTTAGACTTTTTTATTCATTTGTTTAAAGTAATTTGTTCATGCCTACTATATATCAAACTTCAAATTAATGACAATTGAAAATTAGACTAAAAGGAAAAAATATATCGAGTATTAGGGATCCCTAGCATCCAACATTTTAGGATGAGTACTGATCTCGACTCATTGATCGCCCATGCCCCGTTGCTCAGCACCTAGTCCGATCCATTGCATACTCACTTGTCAATTTGAACACATTAACCATTTAACCCAATTGTCCTTGAGAAAAAGTAACAAAAGGCCAAAATTGACATATCGTTGATTGAACTAAATGGAATGGTAATAAAAGGCCAAAGAGGAGGGGTATTCCGCCCCATTGATTCCCTGTCGTGGTTTTGCAATGTCACATATACATATGTACGCATATAAGCAAAATAAAATGTTTCCACCAAAAACAAAACAAAAAATCAAATGTACGGTCTCCGTAGCTAATCGGTAAAGATGACTACCTCCTCCTAAGTAAACGGTAAAGCGTAGCTGCTAGGAAGCCGTCTGTCTTGGCAGCAGCAACGGCCGAGGTAATAGACGAGGTGGCTTCCTCCACCCGAGGCACCACTCTAACAGTGAAATATGCGGTAGCTGCCGTGAGAAGTGACATCCTCCTGCGAATGCCAGCTGTCGCATCCTCTCCCAGCCGGTGTGAGTCTGATATAAATCACTGTATAACCGGCGTAAACCTGTGATAAAATAGATTAGAGAAACTGATAAAAAGATTGCAAATACAAATTAGTCATAAATATGGGTTGAGACCTAAGGTTATTTGCTATACATAGCTGCAACCGATAAACATATCACAAAATAGGGTAAATTACATTAAAAAGGAAGAGGGACAATTTGTTGGATTCGAACTTTGAGCTGAGATTTGAGTTGGATTTGTGAGAAACGAGAGCTTGAAGATGAAGTTGAATTTGGAGGGAAAACTCTGAGTTCTCGGATTTTTCATTCATTGGATGGATTTTACAATAGCAATTTCTAAGTATTTATAGACAAGCCCAAACACAAACAAATAGGCCCAATACAAACAAATGCTATGCTCCAGCTTATACCCGGACATCCGTACCCGAATACCCGAACCCTAACACAATTCCCCTATTTAATGCGTGTGGTTTTCTGCAATTTTCTTTTTAACAGGTGGTTTTATGCAAATTCCCCTATTTAACGGGTAGTTTACTGTAATTTACCCACAAAATAAACACGAATTCGAAAACCCAGTAACAAATTCCGTTCTCGTAAATCGTCTTCATTTTTCGGTTGATCTCAGCAAGAAATCTCAGATCTAACAATTCATAGTGAATCTGAAAGTATAATCATCAAAATTAGTGAAAAATTTTAAGCAAACACAGAATGAGTACCTAATCGAGAGGTCAGGAAGTGATGCCCCGGAGGACCGGCCCGGCGAGCTGTACCGGGAGATCCGCCACTGCTTCTTGGCGGAGAAGTTCCAAAACTCGGTGGCGGAGGGCGTCCCGGCGGCGGAGCGGAGCTCAGCCAAGTCGAATTGCAAGAAGTTGCGCAGCTGTTCCGGTGGCGGCAGCGGCCGAGAGATGGCCACGCGGAGGTCGCTGAAGTCCTGGTTGAATCGTTCGGCAAAGATCGAAAAAGAGGTTTGGATAGAGAGCGGAGGAGTAAGATGAAGAAAGAAGAAGACATCTGAGATTGATTTCATATTCACAAGAAGAAGATCGGCAGAATTTGGAAATGGAGAATGAAGAACACGGATGAAGAAGGTGAATGAAAATGTAGGGTTTTCTCCCTTGAATCTGAAAAATGTAAAATCAGTTGCAACGGAATGAGCAACCTGTCTTATTTATACCAACACTCAGCAAACGATCTAGGCGAGAAATCAAAGGCAATAGTTTCGGTGAGGTAAGGCCCTGCTGGACCACCACCTAAGAGCGTACTTTCGGACGAGAACACGAAGTTCTGGGTGAGCCGCTAATCTAATCGCGTCCCCCGAATGCCGAAGATGAACCACCTTATCAGCAACCAGGTTGACTTCTCGGAAAATGTGTTCACATGAGGGTGTAACACTAAATTATTTTACCTATAGGTTAATAATAAAAAAAATCTAAAAATTATATTAAGGTTATATATTTAGAATCTTATATATTGGTATATTTTTATTGTGAAAACATATATTTTAAAAATTATATTAATTAATATGATCAAAATAATCACTCTTTTCATTTATATTAATTTTTAAAATATCAATTTTCACAATAAAAGTATATAAATGTATAAGATTATATATATACAGCCTTAATATAATTTTTAGAATTCTTTTATTATTGAAATATAACATAAATAATTAAGTGGTGTACACTAGGGTACACCTTGAGTTACATATGATCCCATCCCATTTGTAACAACTGCACAGCGCTTTTGACTCCTCGTGAATTGAAGTGTAATTAGCTACTTGTTCGATCATGACTAAACCAATTATTATTAATCTGCAAAGCATCACAATAAGAATAGGCCATACAAATTAAGGTCAAATCATCATCAGATTGGGATGGTTTCAAGAGTCGCCTCGATGAATTTGTTGATATAGTAGAGGGTGAAGTGGCCGCATTCCTTGTTCTTTTGTTGTGGTACCTGAGTCAGACAGATTATTTGATGATTCAACTATGCAGATTGATTAAGACAAACACAAAGGAATGCTTAGACCATGAAATGAAAGTAACTGAGTGATTAGTACCTTTTGTTTCCTATTACAAGTCATGGCTATGCACAAACACATCTCATATGGTTGAAATCTTAAATTTGTCTCCCATCACCGTTAAGTTTCACTTTTAGCTCATGTTAACACCACCCTCCCCAACTTGAAGAAGGTCATGACAATCGTCGTTCATAAATTATACCAACACCACCCTCCCCAACTTGATCAAGCAATCCGTCAAGGGTACTAACTACTAAGTACGTACTAACCATCGACTCACTAAGAATGTCATATCAAGTTGAAAAATCAATCCAACTAAAGTACAATTACGCAAAAACCTACAAACAGCAAGCACCGAAAAACACAACTCGAATTTTAACATAGACATATTGATCAAGAAAACGAGACAAAAAAAAGATATCTGTGCAGCTTGCGCTAGAAAACAAAACTACAAACCAACATTTAACTATATAAGGTATTGGTTAAAGTTGGTTCACAATATTGAATATAGCATGAGAACATTTTTTTACCTGAAACGAGGCCTTGTTAACTAACTGCCTGTTGGAATAACTTGAATCTATCTAATAGAGTTTATCTTTAGGGATATATTTGTTATAGGTAGATTTATCTATAATAAGATATAGATAAAGATATATTTATGTAGATTTAGATCTATCCCTTTAGGCCTTATTTATATATTTATCCTAGTAGGATTAGAATTAGGTAAGGCTATATAATCTCCTACAGGCCTACCCTAGAGGCATCCAATTTTGTAACCCTAATCTGTTTTGCTTCCTCTAATACAAATCTGGTTCTCTGCCCATGGACGTAGGTAACACACCGTTGCCGAACCACGTAAATCTTTGTGTCTTTCTTCGTCTGTTATCATTCTCGTTATAACAAACTGCTATCAGAGCTTGGTTGTGATTTCTGTCGAGAATGATGTCCGGATCTGTAGTGAAGATTGACAAGTTTACTGGAAGAAACTCTTTCAGTCTGTGGCAAATAAAGATGCGGGCTTTGCTGAAGCAACAAGGTTTATGGGCACCGTTAACCGCCGACAAGAAGGGGGCAGATACAACCACCGCTGAGTACGATCTTCTAGAGGAGAAGGCTCATTCGACGATCATGTTGTGTCTCACAGACGATGTCATAATAGAGGTTGCTGATCAGGAAACTGCTGGCGGCTTGTGGCTGAAGTTGGAGAGTTTGTACATGACAAAGTCTCTGACGAACAAGTTGCTTTTGAAACAACGGCTGTTCGGGCTGCGTATGCAGGAAGGTACACAACTCAGAGATCATCTTGATCAACTTAACACGCTATTACTTGAATTGCGTAATATTGATGTTAAGGTGGAGGACGCAGATGTTGCCCTAATTCTGCTAGTATCCCTACCCCCTACATACGAGAACTTCGTTCAGTCGTTCGTCGTTGGGAAGGATACCATCACGCTGGAAGAGGTTAGATCGTCGCTTCACAACAGAGAGTTGCGTCTGAAGGCAACCGCATCGGTTATAGACAATTAGGCTTCCGGGCTTATGGCCAGCGGAGGAAATTTTGATGGTAGAAGGGGCAAGAAGCAAGGTCGCAAATCAGGCCCTAAACCAGATGACGTCTGTAACTACTGTAAGGAGAAAGGTCATTGGAAGAATTATTGTCCTAAGAAGAAGAAGCAAGAGGAGGAGAAATCTGGATTTGCAGCAGTAGTTCATGGTGGAAATACTTCTGAGGAAGATATTGTTCTACAAGCAGGTAATCACACAGATCATGATGTGTGGTTTCTTGACTCAGGTGTGTCCTGTCACGTATGTCCTAGAAGAGAGTTGTTTACAACATATAGATGTGTAGACAAGGGCAATGTTAATTTCTATGGGAAACGATGTCATCTGCAAGGTTGTTGGGATCGGCTCAGTCAGGCTTCGGACAAACGATGGGAAGTTTCGCACATTGGAGGAAGTCAAACATGTGCCATCTATGACGAAGAATCTGATATCCCTAACAGTGTTAGACGACAAAGGTTTCAGATACACAGGTTATGGTGGAAAGCTACGCGTGTTTAAGGGCTCTAATGTGGTTTTGCAAGGAGTCAAGTAGGGAAAGAGAACTTTGTATACCTTACAAGGTTCAACAATCACAGGTGCTGCAGATGTTGTTTCAGTTAAGGCTACGGAGGCTGTTGCTGAGGAGGTGGAGTTGAACTTCACTCCAGCAGAGACTCAGGCACCTGAGTTGGTCACTGACCAATCATCACAGACAGGTACTACTGAGTCAGACACTGGTGAGACAAAGAATATACCACTAGACACGGGAACAGGTGGAGTTATACATCGGAGTATTGCTCTAGATCGACCAAGAAGGGTTGACATCAGAGGGCCTGCGAGATCCAGGTTTGATGATCTGGTGGGATATGCTTTGCCTGTGGCCGAGGAGGTGGAGGATGATGTTCCATCTAACTATAAGGTTGTTGTTTCTGAAGGTGAGTCAACAAACTGGCAAGTTGAGAAGAGATTCAGGGTGAAGAAGGTGGGAACATCTAATAATCCTGCTGATATGTTCACCAAGTCAGTTCCGGAGAGCAAGTTCCAACACTGTTTGGACTTGTTTAATATCACCAACTGTTGAGTTTCCCTGCGGGGCAATCTGGGTCCTTATACGAGGACAAATCTAAGGCAGAGAAATGTATGCCACTTGTCATTGTGCATCTGTTTCTGAGAGGAGATTCTGGTACATCCGGCATTGAAGCGCATCTGGTACATCTAGCATGTCATTGCATCTGATACGTCTGGCTCTGCAATGCGGTTGGTACATCTGAGAGAATTCAAGTCAAGGTGGAGATTTGTTGGAATAACTTGAATCTATCTAATAGAGTTTATCTTTAGGGATATATTTGTTATAGGTAGATTTATCTATAATAAGATATAGATAAAGATATATTTATGTAGATTTAGATCTATCCCTTTAGGCCTTATTTATATATTTATCCTAGTAGGATTAGAATTAGGTAAGGCTATATAATCTCCTACAGGCCTACCCTAGAGGCATCCAATTTTGTAACCCTAATCTGTTTTGCTTCCTCTAATACAAATCTGGTTCTCTGCCCATGGACGTAAGTACACACTGACACCGTTGCCGAACCACGTAAATCTCTGTGTCTTTCTTCGTCTGTTATCATTCTCGTTACAATACTGCCCATGCCAACCAGAGCAATAGTTATTAGCTTATAGCAATCTCCAGCCCTTTTATAACCTTTCTCGATCGAGCATCCTATCTAGGGCTAGGCAGACCTGAGCTTATTGTCATTTATAAGCTAAGTTTGCGACTAAAACAGTGGATTCAGGTCGAAAACATAGGTTTGAAGGTGTTCGGTGCCATTCCTTTTCTCCTACTATGGGAGGTAGCATCAAGCATCCTATCTAGGGCTAGGCAGACCCGAGCTTATTATTTCAGAGCTCGGGTGTGTTCAGAAGTGCGTAGTGCAAGTCATTGTGCACGTTGTCATTGTATTTGTCATGTGATTACAACAAGAGAGTGCTGTTTTGTAGAGATGAAGCTTCTGTGCATCAGATGTGCATATATTCATCAGCTTGGGGCTTGCCTTGTTATCTTGATGATATTGTTATGCTATTTGCTTATAAGTTATAACATAACAAGACACCTAAAATCTCAATTCACAATATCCAACAGGCTCAAACAATTCCTCAGTTATATACACACTGACTCCATCTTCAATATGGGCCAAATAAACTCAAATTCAACAATTCCTTATTCATATTGTCTTGAGTAATGGGCTTTCAAAAACAAGGCTTCAAATTACTTGTCTCCAACTTAGCAGGTGTATTTTCTACAACATTCCCTACCACCCTCCCTACTCCACTAAAAAAATTTTAACATTTATTTAATCTTTACAAAAATTTAAAAAATTATATTTATATTTATAACATCTATTTTTATATATTTATAAAATTTTATTTTGAAAAATCTTGTTTTAAAATTTTTAATAATTGTATTTTATAAAATATTGCCTTTAAAATTTTTAAAAATTGTAAAACATGATTTTTCAAAATAAAATTTTATAAATATATAAAATAGATGTTAGGAATATAAATATATTTTTTATAATTTTTTTAAGATTAAATAAATGTTAAATATTTTTGTGAGGTAGGGTGGAGAGTAGGAAAGTGTTGTAGGAGATCTGGCCTGTCAACTTAGTGTATTACCCATATATTTATTACTCCATCCGTTTTAAATAAATGTCATTTTAGAATTAAATTTTTATTCGAAAAAGATATGTTATTATAGGTATTATGGTTTTTGCTTTATAGAAAGACCCATAGTATATTGTATATTGTAGTTTTTGATAAAGTAAAAAAAGTGATGTAATAATATATTTGTTGGTAATGAGAACATATTATGTAACTTTGATTATGGTTTTCATGGGCAGAACAAAGATCATGATCGAAGAGATGTGCAAGCAATCCAAGGATCAATGAAACTGAGCAATCAAGAATGCATATGGGTATGCAATAGTAAATTGTTATGTTTGATAATCCTTGTAATATGTTAAACAAAAAACATTGGTTTATTTGATTTGTATGATGCACTGGCACTTAGGACAGGTTCACTTGTGGCTCAATACAACCTAGCCATTGCCATGGTCAAGGAAAAGCTCATTGGACCAATGGCTTGACCATGTTAGGAACCAATGGCTAGCCTTGACCCATGAGGTGAGGTTATGGTTAAGTGTTTGTGCCTAAGTGTTGTATGTTATGTCTCTCAGTTTTGAATAGTTAGTGAAGAGAGTTTATGAGGATTTGGGCTCGGCCCAAATCTCGGCCCAACTCTCCTTGCCCTCATTCCGACCATTGTAACCCTAATCCTATAAAAGCCTCCTTATGGATGCCTTGGAGAACGGTAGCATCGCTCTCCTCCTCTCAGGTAAGCCAAGGGGCTTTGGGGGTAGGGTTTGGGAGAGAAATCTAGGGCTTGGCTCGAAGGCCTTTCCGACGTCGGCGATTCTCTGAATGTGGGCTTATCAAGGTTGATGTTGCCGAAGTCCCTGCTTGATTGACGAATAAGAAGTTGAATGGAGGGTTCCTCGTTGAGAAATCTCCCCTGAGATTTCTCGGTGTTCTTCACGGACGATTCTTAACCCTAGTCCTTGTTTATCTTCTTAGTCCTTGCTTGTTTAGAATCGCGTCTTAGTGCTTGTGCATCTGAATCTCTGTAACCTATTTCTAGACCTTTGGATGTTTAGTGGATTGGGTGGACCTCCCCTCATGAGGTTCCGCGGATGTAGGGAAACCGAACCGCGTAAACAAAGTCTTGTGTGTTCTTGTTTGTTCGTTTTCATTTTGTTCAGTTTGTGTTTGTTGTGAGTTTTTCGAAGATCGAAACCCTAGATCGAACAAATTGGTATATATCAAAGCCAGGTTTAGCCTTCTTTCGGTTTTGAAAAAGGGTTGAACTGGCTTGATCCTTTGAGCTTCCGCTGGATCTAGGGTTTACAGTCATCGTTTAGATTTCTTTTGTGTTTTTTGTCTTTCCAATGACAAGAAAATCCCAAAAAATATCTTTGTTTATCCTTGAATCCACTAGATCTAGCCTTCCTTATTTTAGATCCTCCTTGTTAAGTTATATCTAACTTATTTGTGTGTTATCTATGGCATAGAACACTGTGAGGATGAAGCCCTTCGATGGGACCACTGACTTTGCCATGTGGCAAGTCAAAATGAAGGCTGTGTTGATCAAAGAGAAGTGCTGGAGGGTTGTGAATGAGGTCTACCCTGAGTCCAAGTTAGAAATGGATGAGCAAGCTCATTCAGAAATCATGATAAGGTTAGCTGACGACGTGGCTCGCCGGGTGGTGAGCAAAACTTATGCTAAATCTCTCTAGGATGCACTTGAAACTCTTTATTTGACTAAGTCTTTGCCTAGAAAGATGTCCCTGTTGTGTCATTTGTTCACCTTTAAAATGGATGTTAACCTGTTATTAAACCAAGCAAAACATCACCACCATTACACGCAGACAATGAACTGAACATATATTTATCAGGAGTAGCATGAATGGTGCAACCAGAGTCTAAAATCCAAGTGTTAGAGGGCACATCAGAAGAACACACAAGCAGTTGATGAGAATAATCAGTTTGTTGTTCAAGCATAGCAGTAGTTTCCTTTTTCTTCTTGTTTTCATCAACTTTTTTCTTTTTATAACAGTCTTTAATGAAATGCCCAGGTTTATCACAATAATGGAAATTCCTATTACTGTTACCTTCCCCAGAAGAATTAGACTCATCCTTTTCTTTATCCTTCTTCTTAGACTTCTTGTTATTGTTTTTACTCTTAGCCTTTGTAATGAGAGTCTCAGGTTTGTTTTCAGTTTTCTTCTCATTTTTAGTTTTGAACACTTTCATGATCTCATTTTTCTCAATTATAGACTCAAGAATTTTTTCTTTACTCAATTCATCACTATTGAATTGAATCACATCCTTAAAAATGTCAAATTGTGAAGGCAGAGAGTTCAATAACAAAACAGCTTGATGAGTATCTTTAACCTTATCATCACATCTTGCAAGCTCTTGAGTAAGTCTTTGCATTGTCTATTAAGGGTATTGGAAATGTGCCTATTAGAATGTTTGATGGGAAAGTCAGTGTTCTCCAAAAGGTCAAGTGGGTGCCTGATCTTAAGAGAAATTTGATGTCTGAGTCTGTTTTGGATGATTATGAGTATCACATTAACACTTGCAGTGAGATTAAGGAAGTCTCTAAAAATTGGACTATACTTATACGCAGTGTCAAGAAAGGAGGGCTATACTATGTTATAGGCACTCTTGAACTGAACTGTACCACTATAAATGATAGTGTGGCACTTGATCATACCAAACTTTGGTACTCTAGGCTTGGTCATATTGGCATTAATGGTTTGAATCATCTGTTTAAATCTAGCATGATTAATTCTAAACATGTTGATCTGAAATTATGTGAAGGTTGCATTTATGGTAAAAAGACTAAACATGTTTTTCCTAAGTTTACTTATGTTGCAAAGAAACCTCTTGAGTATGTTCATTCTGATTTGTGGGGTCCTGCTCAGATTGATGCTATAGGAGGTAGAAAATATTTCATATCTTTTATAGATCATTACTCTAGAAAAGTGTGGGTTTATTTGCTTAGATAAAAAAACTGAAGCTTTTGATATGTTTAAGACTTGGAAACTGCTTGTTGAAAATGAGTCTGATCATAATTGAAATGTTTAAGAACTGACAATGTGGCATTCCCTCGTGTTATAAAAGGGGGTGTTACATTTATATCCCACATTGAAAATGTAGTGGATGGATAGAGTGTAATGAAGATATATATATATAGAGAGAGGTTGGATCCCGTGTAAGCAAGCCTTACGGTGTAATTTGTGAGCAGAGAAATTATTCGCAGGTACCAAGCGATTATTCGTGTATAATAATGTAATTATTCGTATGTATGAACAAACGTAATTATTTGTAAGTAACAAAAGATTATTCATATGTATGTACATACGAATAATCACTTCGTACCTACGAATAATGTTACTGTTCACAAGTTACTTTTAATCTCATCCGTTTAATCTTCTTAATCCGACGCTCTAGATTTGCTCACAAATTACACAGTAACACTTGCTTACACAGGATCTATCCTCTATATATATATATATATATATATATATATATATATATATCTCCACAAATTTTTTCTTTTATAGAATTTCTATCCCGCATTGAAAATGTGGTGGATGGATGAGTTGGAATGAAGATATATATTATTTATTATGCTTTCTATTTCATTCTAATTTAAGTTTTATTTTTAAAATTGTTATAGTATAATTTGTTTAAAATTTTTTTAATGTTGGCGGGTCAACCCGTCACCTGCCTCCCCACGGGTTCGGGTTCGACCTGTTGACCCGACAAGTCTGACCTGTGGACAGGTCACCATGTCAAAAATTCAAACCAACAACAACTATCGCCTTTTCACCAACCGGGTAATCACATTGCCTATGGTGTAAAGGGCAAAAGAGCAGTACGCGACTGTGTCGGTGGCTGCGAATACTTTGAGAATCGACACTGCAGATTTGACGTCTTCAATGACTTCAGTCGCCTTGGAGATGACGGATTGGAGGAAGACAGTCGCTACAATGACAACTGAGATGAAAATATGTGATATCTTGTGTCCGTCAACGAGTGGCTGTTGGGACTGATGCGGCTCCTCCACAATCGCCTCTAAATCTCCGGTAGAAGGCTCAGAAGACCTGCAACAAATTTTCATTATTTTTTTTTTTTGATCCGACAAATTTTCATTATTGGCCATGATTTAAAGGAAAAAAAATCAAGAATATCACCAAAGACTTATGTTGCATATATAGTGGGCGATTTTGAATACCGAATAAATAAAGATATTATGTTATCACAAACTCAACGTATAAATAGGCCCCATTGTACAGACGATCTAATCAGTCTAATGAGAAAATATTTTGGATAAATTGTAGAAAACCACCCTTACCCTTAGTATTCTTTTAAATTCACATGGTAATAAAAATTCTTTTAAATTCACATGGTAATTGTTTATTATTAATGGTGTAGAATTTTAAACATACACACCTATAGCCCAATTATAAATGGTATGTTGGTGCTTGGCCCAATTAGAAAGCTACCAGTCGATCACTCTCCCCACAGCCCATAGGTGATAGGCCTAAATCAATTTGTTAACTGTTTTTCACTCAATACATTTACAAAAACCCTAGAAAATGTTCAATTTGTACGTGTTGGATGTTGTTACACACACCAATAAAATGTACGGTGTTCAATTCATTCGACTACAGTAACAAATTTATAATCTATCAATTCGAATGGATTCATAATCCGTTTGCATATACATATACGTGCGTCACACATCTTTTTTCTTTGGTATAAAATTGCAATTTCAAACATAACAGTTACAATTAAAACCTAAAATTTGAAAACCAGCAACGGATTATACATCCTCTTCAAGCTTGCAAGTTAATCTTGATTCGAAGGAACGGATCATAGATTTCTTCACGATAAATTGCAATTTCAAATTTATTTGTAAATTCCGGATAAATAAATCTATCATATAGTATAGAGCGATTATAATACCTCACCGTAACAACAAATTGACAAAGATTGTCCAAATTCAGTCACTGAATCATGAAGAGGTTGAAACTAGCTACAACTAGTTGTAGTAATTTGTAATAAATGAATGAAGAGAGACAGAGTAGACAGTAGAGATTAGAGAGAGATGACATGAAATAAAGGTACGTTGCCGACTTATTTCTCATGTCGTCGATGCACGCAATGATGCGTGATTGCAGTTATTTTTTCAAGTTAAGCACGTAGTTTTAGAACGGTAAAAATTATACTCCTTCTAATTGGAAATATAAGGCGTTTGACTTTTA
Organism: Persicaria maculosa; assembly: GCA_963922045.1. Lineage (NCBI taxonomy): Eukaryota > Viridiplantae > Streptophyta > Magnoliopsida > Caryophyllales > Polygonaceae > Persicaria > Persicaria maculosa. The sequence goes on from OY998268.1 coordinate 56,075,650, forward strand.
TGCACATAGTTTAAGGAACTAAAAACTATATGAAATATTAATTTTTTTAATTAAATTTTTTTACATTATAATACTTAATAAGTATTATTAAAAAATTTTAATTAAAAAATCAACATTTCATATAGTTTTTAGCTCCTTAAACTACGTGCACAAAAGTCAAATACCTTATATTAAAAATATGTAAAAAAATTTAATTAAAAAAATCGATATTTCATATAGTTTTTAGCTCCTTAAACTACGTGCACAAAAGTCAAATACCTTATATTAAAAACAAGAGAGAGTATTAAATATTAATATTTTAATAATTTTTTTTATTAATATTATACTCCCTCCGGTCGGAAATATTTGATGTTTTAGATAAATGCACGGAGATTAATAAATGTTACTTTTTTCTTTAAATAACCCATCAAATAATTTTTACTCCCCCATCACATTTATTATGCACAAGTGTAATTGGTTAAGCCAAAAAAAAGTACAAGTTATATTGATATTAGTGCAAAAGTAAAAAAGAGTGTCATTATTACTTCTACATCAAATATTGTTGATCAATTTTTACCTCCTAAAACATCAAATATTTTCGATCGTAGGCAGTACTTATCATCAAGAAGTATGAGATTATTTAAAAAAATTATTTAAAAAATTATTATTTTATATAGTTTTTCACATTTTAAAAAACGTGCATAAATAGTAAAAAGTCAATTAAAAGGAAACGGATGGAGTATATGTTGCCCTTAATTTCTAAGCTATTTTTACACCCCCAATCAAATAAATAACGATTTTTTTATCCTATACCCATAATTTTTAAGCTATTTTTGTACGCAATGTAATTATTTTACATTAATTTTTAGGAGTGTTTTCATTACATCACCTTTTTTTTTGGAAAGATGTTTAAGTTACATTATTATAATTTAATGCATTGCCCCCCAAAAAACTATAATTTAATGCATTTGATATCCAAACACAACTAAGAGGCATAGTTTATTCGGGTGGCAAAGTCAAGAATTCGGGTCACAAAGCCAAGTCAATATTCATATTATAAGCAAAAAGTTTACAGCCCGTTTGGTTTAAATTTTAAAAAGGTAAAAGAAAACAAAATAAATATAGTCAATTTATAGTTTAAGATATATTTTAAAAAAATTTAATCATTATCATCTTCTCCCATCTAGACTCACAAAACTTATATACAATATATTTTCTCGTATAAAATTTGCTTTCATTTCGTTCACCTTACATGATCTTATACCAAACAAGCCCTTACTCCGTGAATGTTTACCATCTCATATACAGATGTTAGACTTGTTGAATAACCCCATTCTCGAATATGCCCTGGTTTAACACAATTGATAGTTTTTTTTTTAGAAAAAAAATGAGTCTAACATTCTATTGTCTTGGAGATTGGATTCCTTTATAACTCCGAGCATAATATCTGAAGTTTTACTTGGTCTTATTTAGTACTGATATTTTGATATCAAGTGATACCTTTAAATTATTATATTAAATAAGACAAAAAAAAGTGATAAATTTAATATATAAAACAAATATCAAGTCATATGGGTTACACCAAACATGGTATATCATATATCAACCGTTTACCAAAGAAAAATGAGAAAAGTTGCCTAACAGACCACTTTTTGGACTCAAATTGGTAAATGTCCACGGACCTCTTCAAATTAGGTTAAAGTCCACCATTTTTTTTAATCATTCGCGTGCCCCCCTTCCCTTCTGTTCACCGTCATCAACCCGAGCCCTTGGATCCGCCTCCCTCCCTCCCTCATCCCCGCCCCTTCTTCCCAGGCTCCCCTCGGAGATCACCGCCTCCCCGTCCTCCTCCTGCCGGAATCGATCAAACTCCATTCGATTTCATCAATCAGAGAATCTTCATCTTCATCGATCATCAAACTCGATCCAACTCAACGAAATCGAATCGGAGAGAGAGGAATCTAGATCTCGAAGGCGACAGAGAGGAGTCTAGATCGCAAGGGAGGAGTACGTCTAGAGCACCGCCATCTCAGGCTCGCCATCGCCATCCGAGCACCGCCATCGCCTGGTAATCCCTGCCGTTGCAGTTATAAATCCGAATCCGAGCGACTGCGGTTTCATCAATCCGAATCGATGGCGTTGTCCGTTGTCCGAGGTGCGCCGATGAGCCAGATCCGCTTCCTCGTCGCCGCACGACCTCCATTGCCGGCAGCAGACGACATCGTTCATTGCTTACTGGATTCCGGTGGATTCGACGTTCCAGATTTCCTCTTGCTCTAATCGCCAATCACTGCCCTGGTAATTTGCTCTAATGGTCGATCATGTAGATTCAATTTATACAGTTGCTCACACCAATTGCTAATTTGTTAATTGCCGAAATCCCTTGTGTGAGCTGTTGGGAGGAAAAAATTTCCTTACATTTGGTAGGCATATGCAACATGGTTTCTCTTTATAATTTTTCTAGCAAGGGAACACCTTGTGCAAAGAGGGAGATCATATGGCCACGGTATTGTGTGGATATTTGTGTTGCTTCATATTGTTAATATTGCTTATTAACTATTTAGCATTTCATTCTGCCCATCATTGGTCAAAATTGGTATGAATCCCTATTCTATACTCTTTTACTCCGTATTTGTTATTCTTGCTTTCAATAACTTCCTATAATGAATAGCAATCAGTTTTGTATAGATGGATTTTTTTTTTTTTTGTTAATTTTAAAACTTTTGTATCTCTATAAATTAAAGCAATTCCGGTTTCAGCAACACGGCTTCAGTAACTCCGGTGTCGAAGTGTTGACGCGAAAAAAAAAAGAAAAAAAAGAAGCAACTCCTGTTTCAGCAATACGGTTTCAGCAATTCTGGTTTCAGAACCCCGGTGTCGAAATGCTGACGTGGAAAAAAAAAGAAGAAAAAAACAATTTCGGTTTCAACAACTCTGGTGTCGAAGTGGTGACGCGAAAAAAAAAAAAGAAAAAAAGCAACTCCGGTTTCAGCAACACGGTTTCAGCAACTCCGGTGTCGAAGTAGTGACGCGAAAAAAAGAAAAGAAAAAAAACAACTTTAGTTTCAGCAATTTCGATTTCAGTAACTCCGGTGTCGAAATGGTGACGCGGAAAAAAAAAACTCCGGTTTCAGCAACTTCGATTTCAGCAACTCGCGAAAAAAAAAAAACTGCTGAAACAGGGGTTGCTGAAACCGAAAGTGCTGAAATAGGAAGGGGGCACAGGGAGCGCACATGGGGGCACAGGGGCAAAGGGGCGGTGGACATTTTGCTAATTTAGAACCCTTGGTGGACATTTTACTAATAAAGGCCTTAAATATGGCCATTTTAGAAATCACCCCAAGAAAAATTATAATATATATATATATATATCTCGATATTGATACTAAACGAGGCCTTAATTATTTTAGATATAATTTGACATTATAAAAAATTATATTTATACTATATACACTTATCTTGATGTGTTTATAAGCTCTTATTATGAAAAATTATGCTTTAAAATTTTTTAATAATTAAAATATTCATTATTTAGAAAAATATTTTTTTGATATATATAGCTTTATAAAAATTGAATCAAAATAACTCTAAATCAAATCTGTTTGGGATATCATGTTAAAAAAGGAGAGAGGAAGAAAAATATTACCTCCGTCTCAAAATATAGGTCGTTTGACATTTTAATACATTTTTAAGGGGCTAAAATTTATATAAAATATTAACTTTTTTTATTAATTTTTTAAAATAATATTATACTTATTAATAATAAGTATAATACTCAGTATTAATTTAAAAATTAATTAAAAAAATAATATTTTATATAATTTTTAGTTTTTCAAAAAAACGTGTTAAAAAGGAGCCGTCCACTAATGACATGTATTTTTAGACGAGGAATATTAAACTCGGTCTTACAGGTAGTATCCAAAGGTTTCCGGTTCGAACTCCGGATATACGCCATTAAAGCGCCATTTTCCAAAGTTGAATATGGTAAACAAGTTCATTTATTTAAGTGTCTGATTTTTTTTTTCCATCTCAAATTGCTTTAAAAGTTCATTTTTAATCATAGAAAAAGTCCAAAAAAAAAAATTGAATAAAAATAATCAGACAAGAAGCCGCTTTCGCCCTAAAAATTGATGATGATTGGAAAGTCTTCACCACCATTTTTCCTTTTTTTTTTTTCTGAGAAAAAGGAAGAGATTAGATTTGGGAGAGAGAGAGCCCCCAATACCGTTCTCCTCTTTTTCTACGCTCTCTATCTTCTCGGCTTTCCCTCCTCCGATCTCACCTTCTTCGATCCGCCGCCCCCACAACCCCTATCCGCCGCCCTTCCGCCACCTTGCTGTTGCTCGGGCTTTCAAAGCTCGAAACCTCTTCCTTTTTATCTTGCACAAGTGGATCGACGCCGGGAAATCTCATTCTCCGCCGGTGGTGAGAAATCAGTCGAGCTAGCATAGGGATTTCAGCGTGTAATCGATTTTATCTGCGTGCGTGGCTTGGATTCTCGTTGTCGAGCTAAGGATTCCTTTTGAGTTGATTTTTGTTGGATTAATTATTGAGGTAGCTGTGCTTTGTGATTTCTCTCATCATCGTCTGTGTTCATCCGCCCGACAGAGGAGGGGGCCAGCTGGTGGTTGACAGGAGAATTGACAAAAAGCAGATTGACTGGTAGCTAGGTGGAGAGAGAAAGAGAGATGGAGTGTTACAGTGTGCTGCATAATTGTTTTTTTTAGTGAGAGAAAGGAAAGAGGAATCGAAGTCCAAACCCTAGAAATTTAGAACTATAGCTTTCTCTATTGAGCCGTTCACTAGTAGAAAATCGTTTAGGAATTAGGCAAACGAAGAAGGCGATTAGCTTTTAATGACAGTGGATTTGGGAATTTCATCGACGAAAACCATGTCTGGTTCCGGCGAAGCGAGTGTTTCATCCACCGGCGACCAAACGCCGTCGCCCAATCCACCACCGAAAAAGAAGCGTAATCAGGCGGGGATGCCAGGTAAACGATTAATCAATTTTAGACAATATTTTTTCTTTTGAGATTTTGGAGGCTAGATTTTCAGCTGTGCATTTTGCGGTTGCCATAGATCCTAATGCGGAGGTCATAGCTCTGTCCCCCAAGACACTGATGGCGACGAACCGTTTCATCTGCGAAATCTGCAACAAAGGGTTTCAGAGAGATCAAAACCTCCAGCTCCATCGTCGGGGCCACAATTTACCATGGAAGCTGAGGCAGAGGTCAACTAAGGAAGTGAAGAAGAGAGTGTATGTATGCCCGGAGCCAACCTGTGTCCACCATGATCCGTCCAGGGCACTTGGGGATTTGACGGGGATTAAGAAGCACTTTTGCAGAAAACACGGCGAGAAGAAGTATAAGTGCGAGAAATGCTCCAAGAATTACGCTGTCCAATCGGATTGGAAGGCTCATAGCAAAATCTGCGGCACAAAAGAATACAAGTGCGATTGTGGGACTCTGTTTTCAAGGTCTTCTATAGCTGATTTCCCTTTACATTGTTATGGTTTTTGGTCATTCCTTTTATTGGGTTTTGAATCTTATTTGTTTTTCCTGTGGTGGTGATCAGGAGGGATAGTTTCATCACCCATAGAGCCTTCTGTGATGTCCTGGCTGTAGAGAGTACAAAATCTCAGCCACGGCCGCCTCCACCTGACAATGCAATTGGAGACATGGAGGAAAAGGTTGAAGTGGCTTCCTCTCCTCTGCCACAGCCGCCTCCATCTTCTCACCCAATGGCTTCCTCTCCTCTGCCACAGCCGCTTCCTTCTTCTCACCCAATGCTTGCATCCCCAACTACTCCTGTGGTGTCCTCTATTTTGCCTATCCAAAATGCAGGTAGTCATTAACAGCATATGATTTGTCCAAAAATTGTGTAGGAAAAAGATTTGGATGCTTAAGATTGTCTAATTTGTTTCATTGTTTATGATAATCAGAGCCAAGCTATAAAGTAGTAGCAGTAGACTATTAGTAAAAAAATAAAAAATGGTCGGAGGTAGACTATCAGTAAATTCTCTTTGTGGATATTAGATTTTAGCCTATGCTGTTTTCGGTGTCTAGTGAATTGATCGTGTGACACCAGCCTTTGATCGCATAGTAAGAAAAATATAAGAAATTCTTGGTTGGTAAGCTGGAGTGCTGTTACTGAAGCAACATTCAGTTTTTGTATCAGCTTATGATTATAAAAATACAGCACTCTGATGAGTAAGGAAAACATGATTATGATTGTCTGATTGGCCCCCTTTTTCCACGAGGCAAAAGGCATTTGCTTTCCACTCTTAAATTAAGATAGCTAATGAAATGGCCATTTGATGTTTGCTTGTCATTCATTGTTGTTTCAGACACAAAATTGCCAGATTTCCCCACCAATGTTCTCAAGCCGTCTACTCTGGTTGTAGAAGAATCGCCACCGATTGCACCAGGACTAAGCAGTGGCTGTAGCACAAGCACCAGTTGTAGTTCTGGCAGTAGCACCACGAGTAGTGTATTTGCGAGTTTGTTTGCGTCTTCAACTGTATCTGGAAGTTCGCAGTCTCAAACTCCTGCTTTCTCTAACTTCATTCAAGCATTTGCTCAACCAGAAGGTCCTGCAGATCTTGCTCCACCCTCTTGCGTAGAGCCGATCTCACTTTGCCTGTCGACCAGTCACTCGTCCATCTTTGCCCCGCCAGTCCAAGAGAGAATACACTTTCCACCCCCACCACCAGCGCAACCAGCAATGTTAGAAACAACATTTCTTCAAAAGGCTGATCCAGCCCAAGATAGAAGACAATTTGCACCACCACCACCACCGCAGCCGGCAATGTCAGCAACAGCACTTCTTCAAAAGGCTGCAGCGATGGGTGCTACAGGCCTAGGAGGGTCTTTGCTGCTTGGACTCGGACTAGTATGTTCTTCCTCCCCATCATCATCATCAAGTCAACCTGCGAACTTGCCTTGGAATTCCCGGCAAGGTGATATAAAAAGCACTCCTATACCACCAGGGCTTCATCTTGCTCTTCCGTGCGATGAAGGCTCTGGCTTGAAAGAACTGATGATGGGAAGCTCTCCTGGGTATGGCCCAAAGCACCCAACTCTCGATTTCCTTGGACTGGGGATGGCTGTTGGTGGAAGCCCCAATAGCAATCTCTCAGCACATGTCACTTCATTCGGTGGTGGCATAGATATGACTGCAGCCACTGCGCCAGTTTCATTTGGAAGTGGAGAATTCAGCAAGGACAATGGACGGAGCTTGTAATGCTGCTCTATCTCAGGTCAGCTACTTTTCTCATTGTACAGGAGATATCAGTTAGGTGTTTTTCCATTTGCACAAGGTTAAGAAAGGAAAGAACAACGATCTCCAAGATACAAATCGTTGCTCTTGTTCCTATAATGGCTGTTATCCTGAAGGAACACGATACAGCATTTCCTTTATAGCCAATTTGGCTCACCTTATTATATGGCATGTATGTTTGAAACTTGTAATTCATTCAGTTAGTTGCAATAGTTTTAAGGAAATAAACAAAGACAAAGTCTGTAAAATCAGTCCTTGAGCCAGCATTTTTTTTCTGGTTAATCAGGGGAACTTGTCTGTATTTTATATATGCTGTGTTGTTGTTAGCATAACAGCAGAACAATGGTCCTAGCAAGGATGGATTTTTCTTGTTTGTTTACACCTTACAATGCAGAAGGTGAAAACTGAAAGGATGGATCTTGATCCAGTGGAAGACTGGAAGTTGACAAGAAGCTGCAGCAGTTTGGCTGATGTCTACTGAAATGGACTCGGCGTACTGGAACACAGCGTGACTTGGATAGGAGCAAAACTCGGTACAGTGGTAAGTTGTTTCCTCCTTTCATTTGAAGATTATGCTATGCTTATGCGAAACGTAACAATGTCTGATAGCGATGTGCTTACAAGGAAGACAAGGGTAGGGTTACGTTGATGTTTACTACTCTGTGGTTGTAGTGATTTAACGGTATCTATTGTTTAATGTCATGGCAATACAAATTTGACAATGCACCAATGTTGTGTCGTATTCCAGAGTGGCTGAAACAATAAAAGATGGCCCTTTTGCAAAAGTTGTTTGTTAATTTTCCGGCCCTTTTATGTTTTTATCTTGTCAAGGTGAGATATCATTGAGATTGTGGTCTATTTCTTTCACTTGAAAGTTCCAACTTCTAGCTTTTGTAGATGCATTACCTATTAAGAAAAACTTATGATATACTACATCCGATCCAAAAATGATGTCGTTTGACTTTTTAACACGTATTTTAAGAAGCTAAAAACTATATAATATATTAACTTTTTTATTTTTATTTTTTTATAATCTAATACTTATTACCAACAAATATTAAGTTGTAAAAAAATAATTTAAAAAAAGTTGATATATTATATAGTTTTTAGCTCCTTAAAATACGTGTTAAAAAGTCAAACGACATCCTTTTTGGATCGGAGGGAGTAGTTTTCTTACACATTTATAGGTTTGAACTCGAGATCTATAACTCAGATAATAGATCCATGTTGTTACTTGTTAGAGCACCCACAACCCGATACTCCCAAAGTTTCTTATGTCAGTAAATGAGTGTCTAATTTACAAAGAAACTTTCTAACAAAAAAAATTTTTCTCACCTTTAAAGAAACTCTTTTATCTCCTTCAATTGTCTGACATTTTTTGCATTCATTTTTTTCCCTTTTTAAAAAAATTAAAGAAACTCTTGAGAGCTTGTACATTGTGTATGCTCTTTTTTGGAGGGTTAGAGCATTGTGTATGCTCTTATTATTATGTTAGCTTGCTATCCTAGTGAATCTAGAGGCCGGAATGATGAGAAAGAGATTAACCGGTATTAAACAAAGAGACAACAAACAAAGTACACACAACTAACCCCGGCGAACTGAATAAGAAGAGCGTGGTGGGAAGGGTGGCCGAAGTCAAGAACCGTGGTGAGATATTATCAACCAGCGACGAAATTGTGCAGGAAGACGTATGACAATTGTCCGATCTTTATATTTGAACTCGATCAAAAGTCGCAAAGTTTCAATCACACATCCATAATCCCTCTAAAAGCAAATAACTTCGACAAGGTGATTACAAAGTACTACAAATGTATACATGGTATCCACGGTGCTTTCTAGTGGTAATTTTTTCCTTTTCCCTTTCTTCAAAAAGAGTTTTGTTTTCTTCTGTTTTTATTTTTTTTCATACATAGAAAATTGTGACATATTTTCACCAATATTAGAAAAAAAAGTATGCTTTCTGTCGTTCTCATCTTGGTGGAAATACAATCCACTTTGTGTAGGAGAAGTAAACACTCGAAACTTGCTTAAATAAGAGTTACTTATCTACTAAGAAGATCTAAGAAAGCCACTTGATGAACCCCTAGTTGAGAGGATGCCAATTGGGCATGACCAGATATTTGTCATAAACTTTGGATCTCCCTTGCAACTTTTGACAACTTAATTAATCTCTATTTTAAGCAATCAATTATGAGCCAGCTTTGTTATGCTTAAATAGTTAAATGTACTTTTGGCACACAGTTTGTACACTGCAGTATTTTTTTTTACCAGAATAAAGTAAGAGCAGTCCAAATTTACTACTTGGGCATGACCAGTTATTTGTAAGTGACATTTCTCAAATAATTGTTTGTAGAGTTGAACATTCAATGATAATTTCCATATTTTGTCAGCCTAAAAAAAAAAAAATTCCCCCAATTCTTAGACCGTTTCTAAAATATTTTTTTAAAAAATTTCTCTAAAATAGAGAAACAAAAAAAAACACATTCTCACAATTTATTCATTGAGAAAATTTGAAGAAATATTTAACTTTGGAGAATACTAAAAATTTGATGAAAAATATTTTGATTTTTTGTTATTATTTCTCTATTTTAGAATCTGTTAAAGAAAATTCTTTAAAAAAACACTTTTAAAATGAGAAAGCTTTTGGGAGTGCTCCTAAGTGTGAGATCTAACATTAGAGTCACAAAAATTAGATTTAATTTAAATTATAAAGTTGGTTAAATGGTTAAAATATTAGATATCATATCCATAAATTTAGATTTGAATACTATTTATTGCCTGATCAAAATTAAAAGAGGGAGGGGGTATCCACAATACAGCATGTAATCTTTTATTTGTAACTTTCCAATTCCATATTATATGCAGATATGCTGGCCAACAAGTATTTTAATTTTATATATTTAAGCTTTGATACGGAGTACGCTATTTCAGCTTAATTTGCACTTTCCCCATAAAGATATGATCTCGTTTTAATTTGTTGAATATTCCTTTTTGGTTCTAATAATAATAATCTCAAGTAGTCGGCATTTACTTTATTTAAAACCACCACGGATAATCTTGTATCGTTATTGTTAAAATAAAATAGAAAATATAAATGAAAACTTAAAGGTATGAAAAAAAATAATGTTTAAATGTAAATATTTTTTATTTACAAATTTATGATAAAATAACATCTACATGAAAATGAAAATAAAAATAAAAATATATTAATAGTTGTTTAAAACTTTTCTTAATTTTTAACACTTTTTTCAAAATATTGCGTTAAAAAATGTCTAGTTACTTATTTGCCAACATAATTAATCCGTTCCTCTAAAAATACAACTTGTTTAACTTTTTAACACATTTATTTAAATAATTTAAATTATACAAAATATTATTTTTTAACTATATTCATACTTAATATATAGCCTACTTTTTAATAATGAGAGTATATATAATACTCCGTATTATTTTTAAAAAATATAAAAACTAAATATAAAAAAAAATATAAAATAAAAAGTAAAATAAAGAATATACTTGTCTACTACAGTATTTTTTTTTGTATATACAAACAAATCAAGTACATGTTGACGTTTAAGTACATGATCACATTTAATTAGCAATGTGACATTAAACCATTTTTTTTGTTTCACACACGCGTGAGAGACAGAGATTAATGACGAAGGCTACGAGTAAAATAAATTTATTGATAAGCCTCCGCCTGATATTTTTTTTTTCAAAAAAAATGAATTATTGGAGCGCTGACATTAGAACATGGGAAGTGTTCACTTCACCCTTAATGCCACGTATTCATTATCATAAATGTCTCTATTTCTTTATAATTTAATTTATTATTTTTTTTGTTTCTTCCAAGCGAAAGATAAAGATTAAACTTCACTTAATAGAAAAATAAAAATAAAAATAAAATAAAATAAAACGGAAGAGATTAGATTTGAGGAGAAACCGCAGCCCGAGAAACCAAAAGACTTTTCACATCCACCGTCTCCTCTCTTTCTTCGCTCCCCATTTCCTCCGTCGATCTCTTTTTTCTCCGATCCACCGCCTTCGAAAACCCCTTTCCACCGCTCTCCCGCCGCCGCGAAGTTGCTCCGGCCTTCTGATACGGTAACTCCTGAGTAGAAGCGCTTCAATCGTCATCGGCAAAGCTCTTCCTCCGCCGGTTGCGCGGAAGGAGAAATCTGACCTAGCATTGACCTTCAGCCGCCATATATCGATTCTCCCGGTGTGCGTGGCTTGGATTCTCGCAGTACTCCCTTTTGATGGCAGTGATTTGGTTTCTTTTGGATTAATTAATGGATTAGCTGTGCTTTGTGATATCTCTCATCATCATCATCACCATCTTTGTTCATATGGTAAGACAGTGCAGGGGGCCAGCTGGTGGTTGACAGGGAAATTAACAATATCTTAAAGCAGATTGACTGGTAGCTAGGTGGAGAGAGAGAGAGAGAGATGGAGTGTTACAGTGAGTGTCCTGTATAATTCCTTTTTTGTGAGAGAAAGGAAAGGAGTATAGAAGTACAAACCCTAGAATTTTACAGCACTTGAGCTTCTCTATCATTGATTGAGCCGTTCGCCAGTAGATATCGATTTTAATGACAGTGGATTTGGAAAATTCATCGCCGAAAATCATGTCCAATTCCGGCGAAGCAAGTGTATCCTCCACCGGCGATCAAACGCCAACGCCCAATCCGCCACCGAAGAAGAAGCGTAATCAGCCAGGAATGCCAGGTAAACGATTTCATCCTTTCCAGATAATTGCTTTAATCGAGTTTCATCTAGTGAAAAAAGGAAAAAAATCCTAGCTGTGCATTTTGCGGTTGTGATAGATCCGGATGCGGAGGTTGTAGCTCTGTCACCGAAGACGCTGATGGCGACGAACCGTTTCGTTTGCGAAATCTGCAACAAAGGGTTTCAGAGGGATCAAAACCTCCAGCTCCATCGCAGGGGCCACAATCTGCCATGGAAGCTGCGACAGAGGTCAACCAAGGAAGTGAAGAGGAAGGTGTATGTCTGCCCGGAGCCGACCTGTGTCCACCATGATCCGACCAGGGCGCTGGGGGATTTGACGGGGATTAAGAAGCACTTTTGCAGAAAGCACGGCGAGAAGAAGTTCAAGTGTGACAGGTGCTCCAAGAAGTACGCCGTTCAGTCGGATTGGAAGGCTCATGGCAAAGTATGTGGCACAAAAGAGTACAAGTGCGACTGTGGGACTTTGTTTTCAAGGTCTTTTTTCTGCTGATTTGCCTATTTTTTAGGGTTTTTGGTGACTCTTTCATTGGATTTTGGTGTCTGAATTTGTATTTTCTTGTGTTTGTCTCAGGAGGGATAGTTTTGTCACCCATAGAGCTTTCTGCGATGCTTTGGCTGAAGAGAATACGAAGTCTCAGCCGCTACCACCGCCCCCGCTGCCGCCACCACCACCTTCTGATAATACTGATATAGACATGGCGGAAAAGATTGAAGTGGCTTCTTCCCCATTAACACAAGCACAACCACCACCATCTACTCCTTTAACACCAACTTCGCCAGATACACCCGTGGTGTCGTCTATTTTGCCTCTCCAAAATGCAGGTAATGCTGAAACAGCATACGATTGGCAAAAAATTGTTTATGAATTTGGATGATAGGAGCCATAAATTAATCTTGGTAATTTGTCTCTTTGTGGATATTGGATGTTATCCTCTTGTTCTGTAGAGTCATACAAATACATGAAAGTCTCTAGTTAGGTAAGCTGGGTTTTTCTTTTTATGGAAAGAACATTCAGTTTCTGACTTAGCTTATATTTGATATAAAGACGAGATCTATTTGACTTAAGTAGAGTTAGGTTATGGAGTAAGTAAGACTTCATTCTTTGATGAGAAAGGAAAACATTTATTGATTGTCTCCGTATACTCATTAGGAAGAAGGGCAGTTGCTTTCCGCCTTCCGACCAACAAGCTAATGGAATGACCTTGTGATGTTTGCTTGTTTTTGTTGTTTCAGACACGAAATTGCCGGAACCCTCCACCAATTTTGTGGAGATGTCTCCTCCGGCTGTAGAAGAGTCAACAGCCATATCGCCTAGATTAAGCAATGGCTGTAGCACCAGCAATAGTGGTAGTTCCAGCAGCGGTAACACAAGCAGTGTATTTGCGAGTCTGTTTGCGTCTTCAACTGTATCTGGGAACTTGCAATCTCAAACTCCTGTTTTCTCCAATTTCATTCAAGCAATTGCTCAGCCAGTGCCGCCTGTGGATGTTACTCCGCCCTCATGTATGGAACCAATTTCTCTCTGCCTGTCAACGAATCACTCGTCCATCTTTGCACCACCAGCCCAAGAGAGAAGGCAGTTTGCACCACTGGCACCACCAACGCAGCCAGCAATGTCAGCAACAGCACTTCTGCAAAAGGCCGCTCAGATGGGCACAACGTCCCGAGGAGGGTCTTTGCTCCTTGGACTCGGGCCGGTATCCTCTTCTCCATCATCATCAGGTCAACTAGAGAACTTTCCCTGGAATACCCGGCAAGTTGACATGGAGAGCACCTCAAGACCAGGGCTTCGTCTTGCCCTTCCATGTGACGAAGGCTCCGGCTTGAAGGAACTGATGATGGGAAGTTCTCCTGGTTACGGCCCAAAGCACCCAACTCTCGATTTTCTTGGACTGGGAATGGCTGTTGGTGGAAGCCCCAATACCAATCTCTCACCCCTTTTCTCATCTATTGGTGGCGGCATTGATATGACCGCAGCTGCAGCCACAGCTTCATTTAGACTCGGAGACTATGGCTGCAAGGACAATGGACGGAACTTGTGATGCTGAGAGAGACCGCCTAAGAATGTTTCACTGTGCTCCATCCACCTCAGGTCAGCTACTACTCTCATTGTACAGCTTCCACGCTTTTTTTAGAAAAAAGTGAGAGAAAAATCATCCCTAAGATATGAATTGTTTGTTGCTTTTGTGCCTATAATGTTTGTATCCTGGAGAAAAAAGGGCTGTGAAACAGCATTTTCTATATTAGGTAGTTTATCTCTCTTTTTGATGGCATGTATGTTGTAATCTTGTAATTCAATTAGTTATAATAATAGTTTTTAAGTGAAAAACAAGACAAAGCCTCAAAAAATATGCAAGCTATGAATATTAGTAGGTTCATGTGAGGAATGTGCTTGAGGCACTTATGTGTGTTGATTAAGTACTTGCACTGGTAGCTACCCATGTCCCCATAAGAGCCTTGGTTTAGGCATATCCTGCGATTTATCTCTGTCGTAGTGCCTGAAAGATGGTCCAGTCGTAAGGATGGGTACCCCTTGTTTACAGTAGTACAAAACAGAAGGTAGAAAATGGTTGGAGAGGAGGAGAAAGAGGAAGGTGAAAATGAAGGATGGATCGTTATCCATTGAAGGACTGAAATAGACAAGAGACCTCAAATGCACATGTTTTCCTTATCATTAACGCTGCTGGAGTCCCAACAGTTGTGTTAATGTCTCGTGCTTGCCAGTCGGGTTTTTAGCCCCACCCGAAGGTTACAAAAACACGACTCCATTCAATGCGAAGCGGGACAGTGGAACCCGTCTTTTCGTTTGCGCGAGTTCTTGTCGTTTCGAAATCCATCCAAAATGTCGGGGTAGGTAGGGCTGTATCATTTGTTTTGATGTTTACTAGTTTCTAGCGATCATTGATATCAACTGTTGATGCCATTTAGCACCACAATCGGCAATTTGGCATTGCTCCAACGTACTACTCGGTACCATACGGGATTCGCTCGTTCGAGAACTACGATCTTCGGGACAGAGACTCATGGAGTCCAATTGCCCAACTTGTGTGTTCCGTACCCTTTATGGGTGAGAGCTGGAAACCTTAAACACAACCCTTTTTTGGCAAAAGCTGCTTTGCTTCCAAATCACATTTGATGTTTTTCTGCAGTCAAAGATATCACTGAGATTAGCATCTTTTTATTTTCTTTATGTGTAAAGTGTATAGCAACCTTTCTTCTATGACTATCAAGAACTCGCCGTTTTGGGGGGACATTATTACATTAATCGTATCAGAAACAGTCTCACATAGATCAATTCAAAGGCTACACATGATGAAAATATATACTTGTGTTTTTTTTTGGCATCCATATGGGAAAAACCACCAGAAGGAACTTAAACTTAGAAAATAAATTCTGACAGTAGCAATTGCGGCATCGGTCCGACGACGGTTTGATTAATTATTCGGGATCATTATGGTGAAAAGGTAACTTGTGGAGAGGTACAAGTTGGACAACGATTGACCATCATGGCAGAAGTGTTGGCTCTCAAGCTTAGGTCTTGAAGGTTAAAGAACTCGTGCTTTCCAATATCATCGTGGAAGGGGGACAATCTTGTAGTAATCAATGCGTTGAAGGAATACTGGTAATGTTTGTGGGAGATTGAGATGCTCGGCACCGATATTCTTCTCATCCTTCAACACTTTGAGGCGGTATTCTTCTCACATGACTTCCGTGAAGTAGACAGATGTGCGGAATCGTATCGCTCGATGTTTCCAAACTCTTTCCGTGCCAGATCTCCGAATAGATATAGAACTTAACATCCTCATGACCTCATCTATTAGAATGCTATTGAATAGTGTGGGCTAGCAGGGTCTACGAAGAAGATGTCATATGATGCGTTGAAAAAGCTAATTCTTTTATTTTGATATAAGTTTCTTTATTGTTACACAATTATCAATTGGGTATTTAGTTTTTTAGAATTTGAACTCGAATATCTGATTAAGGAGGAGAGTATCATACCTAACTCATCTTAAGGCCTTCAGTTTTGGTGGTTCTTTCTACAATGTCTTTAAATTGTTGATGACGTTGCTTTGTTCAAGTTTAAAGTTGATCGGGTGCTTTCGACCCAAAGTAAGTGGTTTATTTACAGGTTCAATCTTATCATTAAGTGTCCACATGGGCCACTGGGCCTAAAATCACTGTTTTAGATATGGGTCTTAAACTTTTTTCATTATTGGGCCTAGTTTAAACATCTGCTTCCATCCTTACAATTTTCTCTTTTTTTTGAGCGCCAATCCTTAAAATTTTCAAGCCAACAACATTTGTGTAAGTTTATTTTTTATTTTTTGATGGAGGTAAAAATCTGAGTGGTATCAAATCTTATTAACCCATTACTCAACAATATTATTTCGGACAAGAATGAGAAGCTCTGGATGGGAAATAGATGATTTATAGAATTGCAAAAGATGGAGATACGCCACTTTGTCTATTATGTGATTGACTTCAATAAACATGTGGACGAAAGAGACGATTTTAAATGCCTAGAGCAATGAAGAGCGTTAGAGATCACCATCGTGATTTCTCACAGACAATTTTAATGCTTTATAACAAAGTTGATAATTGTCGACTATCTTCTTCGATCTCAGTCTACAATACAATAACTCCAACTATAACATTGTCGTCAACCAGATCCTATAAATTTATATTTGTTATATGATAGGGACATCTACTCCTTCAATTTTGATTACCAAAAAAAACGTACATGATTTCAGTCATATTAAAAAATGTATTTTATTCATAAAAAGAAATACTTTCTCTCTTTTATTTCTTTTCATCTTCCTGGAAAAAAAAAAGAGTTCACTTTGCAGGAGTTGAAAACACACTCGAAACTTTTCTTCAAGAAAGAGTTACTTTCACTTTTTCTTCTTTTTCAAAAGAACCAAGTCTATGAAAAACACTTGCAATAGCTGAAAGCTTCAGTAAGTCCTTTTTCCCTTGTTAACATTGTTTGAATATTATGTACAAAAAAGTTAATAATATACTCACTCTCGTAAATAATTGACTTTTTTAAAGGCGTGTATATTTTTTTAAGTGGTTAAAATTATATAAAGTATTATATTTTTAATTAATTTTTTAAAATGATATTATATTTATTACTAATAAGTACTCCTGAAAAATTAATACTTATATAGTTTTTATCATCTAAAAAAACGTACATTGCTTGATTATATGTAGGGGTGGTATATGAGCCGAGTACCTCGAGCTCGGCAACTCGATAAAAACTCGGCTCGAGCTCGTTCATTTTCGAAACAAGTCGAATATGAACACATTTTTAAGCTCTGTTTAAAGCTCGGCTCGCTTGATTTTAGCTCGAATAGCTCGAATTTTGTGAAATTTCTAAAATTTTCTTTAAATTACTATGTTTTGAGCAAATAGGGTTACTTAATGCTTGAAAAAGCTCGGCTAAAGCTCGTCATTTCCTAAACAAGCCGAATATGAGCACATTTTTAACCTCGAGTTCAAGTTTAGGCTTGACTCGAGCTCGGCTCATTTATAAACGAGCTGAATGAACAAGCAATACTCGACTTGAACAACAACCCTAATTATATGTTATAAATGGATTATCATGTATAAGCTTGTATGGTCTTTTCAAAGCGGTATGATCAATAAAGCCTTTCATGAGTTATAAAAAAACAATTTCGCAAAACTTTATAAAGTTTTGTCATTTTAACAATATTTTACTCATTTAATATGTCTAAAAAAAATTAAATGTTTCAACAAACTTTAGAAAAAAGAGAAAAAAACAAAGGTCAGGATAGGAAATTTATTGAAGTTGTTAATTTAAATAGATGCGAGGAAAAACAAAAGCATCCTCCTACCTATACGTTACGATGTTAGAATAGGAAGTGTTGATAAGTGATAACAAAATAGGGTATTGAGTGAATCAATACGGTACTTTTATCTACGATTTGAAGTGTGTTTGTTAATTTATAGTTAAGTACTAAAACTTCATATGATTTGAACTAAAAGTATTAGATACTCAACCAAAATTTATCTGAATATGTTCGACTCAAACCAAACTCGATCCATATGTATAACCTATTTGAAAAATCAATCCATACCCGAATTCGATTGATTTGAATTTGAAAAAGAAAAATATAGACTTGTAACTTGATATCTCTCTTCAAATATTCCAAATGAAAATTTAATTTGTAACAGAAAAATTATTAATCTTTGAGCTTATATCTATTTATATATATATAAATGACAGAACTCGTATATTCTCTCAGTTAAAAAATAAAATAAATTTTTTATTATTATTCTTATGCTCATTATTAATAATAAATATAAAATTATCATAAACGCTAAAAAAAATTAATGTTTTACTAAATTTTTTATTTAAAAAAAACGTGTAAATTTTTTAAAAAATAATATTTTTAAACGGAAGTAGTATATATGTTATGCATATGATATATCCTATTGGATACCCCTAGTCCTGGATCCCCATCTGATAAAAAAACGCAGAAATTATATACACCGCAAATGAAGATAAGAAATCAAATTGTACCATCTAGCTAAATAGCCAATACTACCATATATCCACATGCAAATGAAGATAAGAAATCAAATTGTACCATCTAATATAGCTTCCATAAGATTGTAGAGCTATGGCCATATTATATTGTTTTATTTTGAAAATCATATTCATGTCAATAGTTCAATAATTTTAAACAAAATTTGCAAAGAATATCAGCCATTTTATGAGATGGCGATTATTACAAAGAGTGACACCTTGCACATGTAAAACTCGAGGTTTTTATTGTAGTCTAATTGCGTTTGTGGGGAAAATTTAACAGTAATTTAAGTAAGTGAGATTTAAACATAAAACTTATAAATGTACAATTAATGTTAATTCATTTATATTCCGGGGGAAAAAAATTTATATCAATTTGCACTAAATTAAATTCAAAATTTTAACTTAACCTATTTTTTCAACCACTCGCCAAAGAAAAATGTAATGCACATAAGGGGGAATTGAAGCGCAATTAATCCGTCGAAATTAAGACAAACTCAGCACACGAGTATTCTAAATGTGTTTTGGGTGTGCAAGTCACCGGGTCACCACCCTCAAGTTAGCCTATTCATTTTCAACACAAAGATATACGATTATATATACTTATCTCTGATAAATCCACATATAAAGTGGGGTCCATACATTTGAGCACATATGCGTCAGTCAAAGCTGAGCACACAAGACCAGTGGCCATTTCAGACAATTTTTTTTTTTACCGTTTCAGACACAAGACCAGTGAAATTCCATTCTAAACCCAATTGACAATAGGATGAGTAATATAAGTCGATTAATGTCCTTCACATTACAACAATGTCAAACGACGAACCACATGATGCCCAACTATAAGTAGACGTGGCCACGGGTCGGACCCGCTGGGTCGAGAACCCAGGGGACATGACCCGAACCCTAACCCGGGATTCCAACGGGTCCACGGGTTCGGGTCACCCGGCGGGTCCACGGGTCGACCCGCCGGGTTGGGCCACGTCACGCCCACGTGGGAGGAGAGGGAAGAAACCGGGTCGACCCGCCATGTCATGTCCGGGTTGAGCGGGTTTCGACCTTCCGTTGAACGATTTTGTGATTTTTTTTTGTCGTTTTGTGATGATTTTGTGACGTTTCAAAGGCCAACCCGTTCGACCCGTCGGGTCACGGGTTATCTTCTCCCCGGCCCTAACCATAACCCTCAACCCGAGCCAACCCTTCGATCCTTTGACCCTGACCCGCCGGGTCATTGACCCGACGGGTCACAGGTCGACCCGCCCGACCCGTGACCCGTGGTCATGTCTAACTATAAGTGCAACATCACTGAGTCACTATTCCCGAATGGTCAACCAAATCACTGAGATAACAACTATATATTTAATCTGCTAAGATCAATAGGAGAACAACTTCAACTCCCAACCAATTAGTCGATCATCGCCATGCCAATTCATCCTTCATCAGTGTCTTTAAATCTAATCAGGTTAACTAAGTAATTATAGCGGAGTATCTAAAGGGTCATCACCTTAGCTGAGACAAACCTTTCTCATCTTTCTCTTTGACTCTCACACACACATAAGAAGTAATACATGAATGTGCATGCATGCCCATTATATAATATGGATGGATGGAGGATGGATACATGATATTCATATGGTGTTGTAAATGAGGTCTCCACCACAAAGGTCTTAGCCCATGTACCCACCACCATGACCACCCATTTTACCCATATCCAAGCTTTGCTTTTTGATCACCACCTTTACCTTATAGTTTGCCTTTTTCTTGTTGCTAAGTGGGTGTGACCCCCCCATCAATTCCTTTCATTTCCTCTTTGCTTTATTTTTTTTTTTGTGAGTGATTTTCCATCACATTCTAAACCAAAAATAAATTCCCTCCCTTGATCGATCAGATCCCTATCTTTTGTGAACTACAAGCCTCGATCGATCACATACCCTATTGTCCCCTTTATCTATCTGTATATCTCTCTGCATTTGCTCTTGTGCCGCGTTTGTCGCGTGTGCTATCGAATTCCTTAACACTTAAGCATATATTTATACATACATATAAGTTGATGTCACTCAATCTATACATTTTATTCCCCCATCTCTCCTTGTTCAATTCCTTTTCTCTCTATTATTGCTATTATTCGAAATCACGTACAAAAGCACAAGAGGCCGCTCATTCTCCTTAGCCAAAGCCTAAATTTAGCACACTGTCGGATCGATCCGATCCATCATTCTCTTGATTGACAAGACTCCATCCGACCTTGTTCACCTTGATCCTTCGAGATATGTAGTTCAAGAATGATCGAATTTCTCGGATCATTTTTGCTTTCATCATTTGATTCTTTTTGTTTCCCGCCTTTATCCTTACCCAAAATTGTGACTTTATTAATTTGTAGCGAAATATATTGCTTAAGATTTTGTGTTAAAATATAAATATGAACTTATATTAAAAGCCGCAAGTTAAACAATATCGATTGTATTTTATGTCAGTATTTTATGCCGAATTTTTATTAGAAAAAAATATAACACCGGAAAATAAAGAAATCTCTTTCCCATTATACAAAAAAAAACGGTGTGGCTATATACACCCCAAATCATGCACGTCCTAAGGACGTGTATGGTTAAAAGGAGTTAATTAATTTTTTTTAAATGTTAATTAGTTAAAAGGCTTGCACGTCCTTAAGGACGTGCAAATCCTTAATCCGTATTTGCGGTGTATATAGCAACACTCAAAAAAAAAAAGAGCGTTTGCAGTTAAAAACCTTTAAAATACAAATGAAAATTGAGCATATATATTCTCTTCTTTAACTTTATCATAAAGTTGCTTTGATTAACAAATTAACTTTACATGATGATCCCATAAAGAACCCTTTTCCTCTTCACTTTGGAAGATACAATATTTCACGCCCTTGTATATAATATTATAAATAACCCTTATAGATTCTAATAAATAAAAAAATTAAATTTAAATATAAAATCATTTTTTTCACCAAAATATAATATAAATATAAATATAATTAGTTCAACGGATTATATATAATCTAAATATTTTTTATTTATATTCTCTTAAAATATAAAATAAAATTCACATTTATAAGATAAAAGGTTTTTTTTCTAATCTATGTTAATTAAGTCTCATATAATGTATTGTAGCTACATATTATGGCTATATAATATGTTAATAATTATTTTGGCCTCAAAAAAATAATATAGATATAAATAAAATAACAATCATTAAATAATTAATTTTGATATAAATAATTCTATAAATAAAAAATAATTTAAATATAAATAAAATAGCACTTATCAAATACTATATATTTATCTATTAATTTTTTGGTAAGTATGACAAAAAATTATTTTTTTTATATTTTTATCAGTTAAGTAAAATATGTATAAATAGATTGTGGCTTATATAATTTTCTATAAACTATGACAAAATGTATATATATATATATGACTTTATGTGTATCTATTTTAATATATGTATATAGATTAAATAAATTTATTACACATCCGTGACAAAAAAAATAGCTTAAGAGGGTAAAAAACAACCCACTAATTCTAATACTTCAACTTATTCTTATGTTTAGGGTATTTTAATGCGAATTGAACTTAATCCCTCGGTAATTATATTAAATTATTAATTATTATATATATGCTTATCATGTACTTTTTGATCTAACCAATCGAGATTATACCACGCAAGCGTCCACACCTCATAAAATTGTAGACAAAATATTTGGGAATTAAACGGCCCCCCCCCTAGTATCGCTTTTAATTAGGATATCTTAATAGCTAAGACTTTGAACGTGTGAGATTAATATTTAATATTTATAATATTATTAGTATTTTCGTATAAAGCAGGTGATCATTGATTAGGATGTAACATAAGAAAAAGATGCATTAATAGATCAAGTTATTCAAAGGATGCACCTAATATCGCTTAATTAATTACATGCATCTTATTACCTTTTTGTTATTAAGAAAACATTCGAGAGTCAGACACGTCTTACACCTCGAAAGGCCGACAAAGTCGACAGACGATGAACCATATAACATCTAAAGAAAATAAAAAGTTGCAAAACAAGCAATGACAAGCATACAATACCGAACGGACAAGCTAGTGATCCTAACCCTAACACATTGGGACAACATAGACTAAGAACCAAAGCCAAACGTCCGAAGCAGGGCACTGCTGGCCATTGGTACGGTATCTCAATGATAGTTAATTGAGGTGCTGACACATTAGAGACACATTAGAAAAATTGATAAACAAAATATTGCTACACCAATAAGAGCTTATATTAAATCCAACATAAGATAATTAATTAAAATGTGTTGATAATTTGGGATTATGATTACAAGTTATAAAAGTAGGAGTGAGTTGTATTAAAGATAAATTGTAGGTGTTGATAGGTATGTAGTTTGGGCATGTGTATAGCAGAGATTTAGACGCGTCAGTGTATAGATGTGATAATCTTTCAATTGAGAGTATGTTTTCAGTAAAAGCCGCCCTTAAAAGTCTTTAAGGGAGGTAATTATATATGATCTTAATTACTCGACTGGACTTTACGAAAAACATGGCAAGAGGGCATACCTAGTGGAGGGCTGTTATCAAAGTTATCGATAAATAGCCAGTGCAATTGGGGAACATCTATAGGTTTGTATCCATTTCAGTTTGCGTGCGGTTTGAGTCACATTCCTTGTTTTTACTCATACTTACGTCTATTTGTTTTTTTTTCCACTTTTCTGCTCCAATATTGTTTGATTTGCTATTTGTCGGATCATTTTAAAACATCCTTTCACTTATTTAGGAAAAGAGTATATACACTGCGACCTCCAAAACTCTACTGTAAACAGGGCTATAGAATGCGACCTCCAAAACTCGACTCTAAACGGGGCTATAGAATGAGTTTGTTGTTGCATTACAAATTACAAGTCATAAAAGTGTACAATATGAAATTAAGGAATTTCAAAATTGTAGAGCACGTAGTAAAATGGTAGTGGAATTAAAATTTGCAAGGAAAAAACTATAAGAGAGAGAGAAGAAAAAGAGAAGTGGAAGGAGACATAACTTTAGTCTTTAGGAGAGTGGAGATACTTTTATAGTATGATAAGTGTATTTACTTTCGGTTAAAGTTGAAATAATTTTAGGTAGAGAGAGTGGAGATGCATTTTAATTATATATATATATTAACAATATATATAATATATAATTGAATAAGAGGCTAAAATGGCTAATGGTATGATATGATTGTATCTTCTCAATCTCTTCCCATTCGAATATATTCTCTTCCAAAAAGCCTTCGTTTCGTTTTCTCCACTTCGACTCTCCACCGTTAACGTGTCTCTTACGCGCATACCTTTCATATGTATTCCATCATCATACTCATATAGTCATATCTCATACTATACATTGCACCTCCAACTTTAACTCTATATTTATTTAATTTATTTCCTCCCATGTTAAACCATACCTAAGTCTTTGGTATTTCTCAAAAAAAAAAAAAACGTCTTTAGTAATTAATTTTTTTAACCAATTTGATTACAATAGAACACTTTTGTTATTTTCGCCCCGCTTTGTTTATTGTTTTCATCACAAAATTGAATTGTCGTTTTTTTTTAAAATACCCTGCATTACTTAAACTATAGATATGTGGTTCAAGAGACGTAGGTTTTTATTTTTTTTATATATATAAATACTCTACTACTCTTGATTCACAAAAGTGTAAATTAAGAGACATATGGGGTGTTTATTTATTTATTTATTATTATTATTATTTATTTATTTATTTTTATATATAAACTATGCAAGAAATTAATAAGGAAGAAAATCTCTAGAAGTTAAAAAAACATGCGCCTCTATTAAAAAATATTGAAAAACTTTATTTTGGGTAGATTTAGTACTCTCCGTTTGTTTTTAATTGACTTTTTCAAGTGAAGCACATTTTCTTAAGAAGGTAAAAACTACTTAATCTCGTACTTATTAGTTGAGATTATTTTTAAAAAATTAATAAAATAAATAAATATTTTATATACAATAGTTTTTTATCACCTTAAAAAATGTACATAAATAGTAAAAAATCAATTAAAAGTTAACGTAGGGAGTAAAATTTAAGGGTGGAAATTAATTAGTGGTAGTATTTAAATCCAAATTATTTTTAGGTTTATTTATATTCCCGAGATATGAAATAGATGTATAATACAACTTTTAAAGTTTAAAAATAAAAGTTATTATAATCTACTTTTTCAACTTCGATCAATTTAAGTATAAACCCGACTTCATGCACCCCCATGGAGATTCTATCTTGACTATTGTAGGTGAGATAAGTAGGATTTGTGTTTTGTGTTGTTGGCGTGATGGCGTCTGCAGTGGGAATGGTGGCTGCAGGAGCAACATGCACGGGAACCATCGAGAAACTTGAAAAGATCATAGCCCTCTATAGTTGTTTGTGTTTGGATTTTCTAGGGTAAGTTTGATGATGTTGGAAAGAATCACCACAATGAGGGGATTAGTTGGCTCATGTGGATTCACAATCTGGTTTGTAAATTCGGCAGCCTTGAGGAAAAAGAAATACGTGTGTTTGGATCGGTTAGACTGATACCATATAAAAGAAGAGATAGATAGAAAGTACTCGTATGTGATTTTGTAACTTTATTGATAAGGAAAGAAAATATATACTCCACAAAGATATGAAAATCAGTTCCTAGAAACGGTGTGTAGAAAAAAAAGATAAAAAAACATTTATTTTGAAACGGATGGAGTATTATCTAAACCGTATTTCCCCAACAGAAACGGTGTGATTGAAGTACTTGATCACACTATCAGCTGGCTAGCTAATTAGTGAGTGATGATGAGGTTAGTGATTAAGCACAGTAAGTACGGAGTATCTATATAGAGACCCGACAAAAACAGGCAAGTGGGGCTAAATGATTGGTCAACTCAAAGACCCCAATCAAGTTGTTCTGCCCCCATGTCAAAATCTGTGGGTCCCACTCTGATGTCAAAAGATAAATATGCTTCGCTCGCTTAGCTGAGAGAGTACACTTTAGGGTTTGCTTTCTTCTTTCTTTCTTTCTTTCTTATTTTCCGATGTTGATACCCCCAACCCAACTCCTCACATATCTCACCTGCAAAACTCCATTATATATACTCCATATATATATATATATATATAGATGTGTTGTTTGTTACCTTCACCTTCCTATTGGGACTGAAACTGAATCCATGGAGGAACAAAATTAAATTGCAAATGCATGTGCTTTTTTTAGATCCTTCTGATCAATTCTTTAGCCAAGAACTTTGGAGGGGAAAAAACACTATGGTCCTAGCTTGTTGAATTGATTTGGGGTGATTCCTTATTGGATATCCGTTAATCAAATACTATATGTTTCTAAATTAACTAATTATCAAAGCATGTGTATATATAGAGATGCTTTATTCAATTGCTAACACAAGCATAAAACTTTGGCATATACATTAATAATATTCCCTATTAATTCTTGTATCTCATTTCTTGTATCCTAATCAAATTTTATATATATAGAGAGGGTAATTGGTTCCGATCTACACCAGGCCAAGGCCTTATCGTGTATGCAGAAATTATTCATTTGTTTTAATTCTCATGATTGTTCGTCTATTTTCACATGATTATTAACAATGTAATTATTCATATGTACAAAAAGTGTAAATTAAAAAATATAAATTTTATTTTAAAAAAAAATAATAGTTTGTATCATTGAATAATTCATTTTACCAAATAATCACCCAGTGCCACCGAATAATTATAAGTTAATTTTAATCTCATCTAGATTTGTTAACATAACACCATAAGATATGTGTACATATGATCTATTATCTATATATGAATGAAATTAAAAGTAACTTTTGATTATTCGGTGGTACTGGATGAAAAATATTTCCTTTAAATACACCTAATTTAGCCATTTTTAAAATAGATTTAAGGTACGTAACAACCAGTATATAAATAAAGACATATAGACACTCGATCGGTTTATGGTTTCGTCTTTTAATTCTATTTCCATTCGTCATATTTTCAGGGAATCCAATGTTGTTGCCGATAGGTTCGCACACCTGGCTTACAGCATCCCTGTCGACGATCTTCTGCTTGCTGATCCGGTTCTTCAGGGTCTCATCCGAAAGGACGCTTTAGGATGGCGTTATCTTCGCGAATGATAGCTGCATCTCAATTCCTTTCCTTGTATTAAAAAAAAAGACATATAGACACTCGCGCGCGCCCATCGAATAGGAATTCGAATTCATATATGGTACGTACGTACATTCAAGATCATGGGTTGAAAGATGTTGAAACAGAGAGATTAATTAGAAGGTACCCCCAAAATAGAGGTGGTACTAAATTTGAGTCGAAATTGTCATCTTGCAAAAAAGGCCTACTAATTCAACTCTTCTTATGTTAACCTCATGATCATGATGGATCGAAATTATTAAAGGAGAAGGAGGACGCGTGCAACGTGTGGTTGGAATCAACATTGGGAATCTTTTAAAGCCTTTCCTTTCTAAAGCTTAACCTTCCCTTGCAAGCTTTCTCTTTTCATCGTAGATTAAAATAAAAAAGTAAATGATATTTTTGTTGGTCCCAAATAAAAGTTTGGGTAAATACCGTAAATTGGTATACCATTGCACTAGCTAGTTTAAATAAGAGACGGATTTGAAAATTATAGACTCGAGAGTCAAGACATTCAACATGTTTTCACTCGCTAATATCTGAATTTTGATTTACTGTAGATTATTTTGAAGTGACACCTCAGCAAAAATTTATATAGGTACATATTTGACACAAGTTAACTCCTTTCCTATAAAAATCTATATAAAATACTAAATCAGAGGTCTAAAATGGGCTCTGATGCGATCTCGCGTCCACGGAATTTTCTGAATTAAAGCGGGATTATTTTTGCTTACGTGACATTTTCTGGATTAAAGTGGTATTATATTTCTGGCCCACATCAATTAATAAACGAATATAGTTAGCTAAAAACTTATCTTTTTAGATCAATAATCTTCCAATATAACTTGAATTAGTTGTTATACATATTTATTATTTTCATGCTTTTGTTAATAAACTATATTATTTATTATTTTAAAAGATAAAGAAGGAATATTTGGTGTGTTATTCTACCCTTTAGATCAAATTGAATATAATATATTTATATATAGTTTTATTTTTGTGAGCCACGTCAATTTGATTTTATTTTTTTAAGTCACGTCAATTAATTATCTAATATAATATTTTAATATAATTAATATAATAAAATATAATTTATTAACAAAACGCGCAAACGCGCGGGTAACGAATACTAGTTTATATATATATATATATATTTACTCATTATGTTTCACATTGAAGACTTCACGATTAGATATTATCTTTCTTTTACTACCCATATATATATATATCTTATGTTTTTTTTTCTTAGACTATTTCAATTATTTATCTTGACTTTTTTTTAATTGCAAAAAGCACCCTCCTTTTTAGCTTAACCTCTTTTGGATCCCTCTTGTAGTCTTGTAGTGTTATGTCTCCCATGCATGTAAACTATTATCTTTAATATATATGCATGGCCTTCCATCATCATCATCATCAATATCATAGCCACCATCCAAAAATTCCTCAATAAAACCCCACAAATTATCCCCCAACCCAAAATTTCCTCCCCACCCAATCTCTTGCCCTCCTCTCCCCCTCAGGAATGAGAGTTTCCATCACCGGCGCCGCCCATAGCAACACCAAGGCCACCCCCACCTCCACCACCACCACAGCCAGTACCACCACCACTCTCTGCTACGAGCCCACCTCCGTCCTCGACCTCCAGCGCAGCCCCAGCCCCTCCGCCGTCCCGACGCCGATCCCACGCTCCTCCTCCGCCCCAGACTCCCTCTCCGCCACCAACCCCGCCGTTGATCTGGACAACTTGGAGGGCTGGGATTCCATCCTATCAGAGCTGGGTCTTAATGACGATTCTACCCCTATCCCCAAGTTCGTCTCCCAATTCAACGACCCGCCCAACCTTCCCGATTTCCCCCATTCCCAGCCGTTCGATCACCCGCCCCACCACCATCCCTCCGCCCTGATCTCCGCCGATTTCTCCGACCCCTTCCCTTACGCCCACCCCAACTTCCCGCCCACCGACCCTCCCCTTGATGACGTCAAGGGCGGCGGTTACAACAGCCTCGATTTCATCGATGACCTCATCCGCGCGGCTCAGTCGTTCGAGTCCAACGACTCCCACAACGCCCAGCTGATATTGGCGCGGCTCAACCAGCGACTCCGATCCCCCACCGGCAAGCCGCTCCACCGAGCCGCTTTCTATTTCAAGGAGGCGCTGAACCAAATCGTCACCGGTTCGGCTACGAACCGCCCGGTCCGGCTCTCCTCTTACGAGATCGTCCAAACCATCAGAGCTTACAAGACCTTCTCCGTCGTCTCTCCGATCCCCCTCTTCTCCACCTTCACGGCCAATCAGGCGATCCTCGAAGCCATCGATGGATCCAATTTCGTCCACATCATCGATTTCGACATCGGATTTGGAGGCCACTGGGCGTCTCTGATGAGAGAGATCGTCGACAAGGCGCCGGTAGGCGGTGGCGCCGATCCGGTGAAATCGAGCAATTCGATCGTGCTCCGGATCACGGCGATCGTGCCGGAGGAATTCGGCGTCGAAAGCAAGCTGGTGAGGGAGAATCTGGCGCAATTCGCAAGGGAATTGAACATCACCTTCCACCTGGAGTTCGTTCTGGTGCAGAGCTTCGAGATCTTGTCGTTCAAGGCGGTGAAGTTCATCCAGGGGGAGAAGATCGCCGTGCACCTCTCTCCGGCGACGCTCTTCCAGCGACTAGGGACGAGGAGCAGCATCTCGAGGTTCTTAGGCGATCTGAGGGGCGTGGCGGCACACGTGGTGGTGCTGGTGGACAGGGAGGTCGGGATGGACACCGGAATGTCTTCCTTCAGCCTGAACTTCGTCGCCGGACTGGAGTTCTACACGGCGATGCTGGAGTCGCTGGACGCCCCCGTGGCCGGCGGCGGAGGGGGATCGGGGGAGTGGGGGAAGAGGATCGAGACGTACTTGATCCGGCCGAGGATCATAGAGGCGGTGGAGGCAGCGGCAGGTAGGAGGGGAGCGGTGGCGCCGTCGTGGAGGGAGGTGTTCTCGACGGCGGGGATAAAGGCGGTGGGGTTCAGCCAGTTTGCGGATTTCCAGGCGGAGTGCTTGTTGAGGAGGGCGCAGGTGGCGGGGTTCCACGTGGCGAAACGCCAGGGGGAGATGCTGCTGTGCTGGCACGATAGGCCACTTGTCGCCACGTCAGCGTGGAGGTGTTAAATTCGGAAATGAACCCCCAAATAAGAAGAAATTAAGAAAGTTATATATATAATTATAATGACCATATTGTTATGCCTTAAAATTAGCATCTTATTTTTTTTTTTAATCCTTCCTTTTTAAACTTGAAAGTCTCTGTATGGGGTTACTTATTGGGGTTTGGAAGGTTTTTAATTATGTTTTAGCACTTTTGGTTTCTTTTAAGCCCCTTTGTTTAATTTAAGGGGTATATGATCTGTGTAACAAACAAGGGTAAAGTGTAGAAATCCATAGTGTATAGCTATGAATTTTCATGCTTTCCAACAAAGATGGAATGGTATTGGATCTTTGATTATGTGTTTGGTTTTCTTTTAATTTCTTCTTGTTTTGTTTTGTTTTGTTTTGAGCAACTTAACCATTGAGTATGCTCTTAAAAATACAATACTCAAAACAATTGGTCGAAGGTAGAATCGAGGATATTTGTTGAGACTGAGAACTATATCAACAATAGTGGATTGTTAAGACGAATAAGCAGATAAGAGATGAGATGTTTGTAACAATCTCACAACATGAAATGAGATTCAAAACTAAAGGGGTATCCCATGATAGAATATGGGGGGAAAAAACTCCCTAAATTTTAACAAAGGTGATTAATCCTTCTTTCTCAGAGGGTTCATGTCTAGATTTGTCACATAGACTTTCATTACTTGAACTATTGGATGTTTAAGTTCTCTTTATCTCCACCAAATTGGTCGTGCGCAACTTACCACCCATGAATCATGATAGCCTAGTTAGTTTATCTATTGTCCAAACAAACTCCAAACCATATATACTCAGATGGGGAGAGCTTATGTTGATATCAATTTCATCCCTTGCAATAAAGTTGGTGGGTTATTACAGTGTTGCAAAAATCCATCAATAACTCCCAAAAAAAAAAACCAAAGTAAAGGCCCAGTCCAAATAACAAGCCCAATTAGTACAGATCAGCTGAAGCCCATCCCAATTTAGCATTTCAAAGCCCAATTTAACTAAGCAAAATCTAAAAAGATGATGCCACATTTCCACATATTCAATTTTGTTTGCCAAGGATCTATCCCATTACCATCCTTTGCGCAATTTCGCAGTGTGGTGTCTTTATGCCAAGTCTTTCCGAGTAGGGATTGGAAGCTCCAGTTTCGACATGGCAAACCGGGTTACATATTTTTTTTTGGTAGATTTGGATAGCTCTATTCTTTAGTAATGGAGTAACAAATAAGACTAATGTACAAAACATTGATATTGATACGCACTTATAATTTACAAATTTATAAGAGATTTATGGTCCTAATTAATTAGCTAGAAAGTACCCTATTATTAATCCTACACATACATGATCCATATTTCATTGTTCCATAACACAAAGACTAGCTAATAGCTTAAAAAGACTCTTTTATCTCTATAATTTACAAGCTATAAAGACCCCATTCATAAGAAGGGATGCAAGTATCCTCCTCCAAGTAGAAAGGGCTACTACATTGGAAGCCGCCTCCTCCGAGCTGGTTGTATTCTCCTTGCATCTGCATCTGCATCATTGAAGCATGTGGAGCCGCGACATCCATTGTTGTCAGCGACGAGCTTGGGCTATTGCTACTTCCTATTTCTCCGCGCTCTGTCATCGTCAGCCTGATTATCTCTCTTTGCGCCTCCTCCAGCTGCTCTTTCAATTTTAACATCTATCAATAGTAACAAACACATCTATAGAGAATTAGTTTCTTGATCTTCCTTTGTTTTTTTAAAGTCATTAATTTTAACATCTATCAATAGTAACAAACACATCTATAGAGAATTAGTTTCTTGATCCAATTACATGGCAAGTGATCGAGAAAAAAATTATTTTTTTAGGTCTAAATGCATGTGGAGAAAAGCCCCTAGGTATTATTTAATTCTACCTATATATGAACCCTTCATCTTATAAGTTTCTCTCATCTTTAATTTATACTCCCTTACATCCTAAATGCACGGCATTTAACTTTCAACACATATTTTAAAATTTTAAAAATTTAAAAACTATATAGTATACTAACAAATACTCCGTATTAATTTATAAAAAACTAATAAACTAAAGTTGATATTATAAAATTTTAAAATGCGTTACAAAAAAGGTTAAACGATTTATACTTTAAAGTATATATACTCCTATATGGTAACAAGTCCTAGCTTGTAAGTGGTTCCCTCTGTCCAATCAGGAGCCAACAAAACTATCCTTACCTATATAAACATTAAAATATTGTGTACGGACTTTATTCCTTCTTTTTTAATTATTTTTTATTTTTCTTCGAATTTCGGTATCAACAGTAGCTTTTGTCGTGAAAGAGGGTGCCAAACGTAGCTTAATTTTCCACGTAACCCTCCGCTCCCTCCATTGTTATTTGTGCTCTTTAACTATATACTCCTCATCTTATATACTCCCTCCGTTCGGCAAAACTTGTCATTTTAGCTTCTTTCACAAGTTTTAAGGCAATTAACAAATGTACTAATTTACCCTCAATTATTACCCTTCTTTTTTACTTTATCGAAAACTACAACTAACAAATCATCAATCATATCAAGGGCATTTTTGTAAAGTGAAGGGCAAAATACCTACAATGACAAGTTTTTTTGAACAAAAATAACACCCTAAAATGACAAGTTTTGCCGAACGGAGGGAGTATTAATCATATAATTAAAGCTAATTATGCAACTAATCTTGATTTCTATTCACACTAAACAAAATAATCAATTGATCGATAATAACACATTAATCATCAAAGAAGATAGGATACGCACCACACATCAATCATCAAATCGAATCGAAATCGATAAAAATTGAAGGAAACAAGTGTTATGTGTACCTCATTTTCAAGGCTACATTTCTCGAGCAAAGTAGTCTCGTGCGAAGCCCTAAGCTTGGAGTACTCTTCCTCGAGCCTCTTGCTCTTCCACCGCGCCCTGCGGTTCTGGAACCAGACCGCCACCTGTCTCGGATCAAGTCCAAGCTCAGAAGCTAACTGGTCCTTCCTCTTTGACTCGAGCTTGTGCTCACACCCAAAGCTACTCTCGAGCATGCTCACTTGCTCCTCGCTCAGCTTCCTCTTCTTTCCCATCCCTTCTCCATCCTCACCGCCGCCTTTCGTCTTCCTCCTCCTCCTCCTCCGCTTCACCTCTACATATATAGAAACAGAATACAACAATATAAGATCAAGACACACTCGAATTAAGATAAATATTATCATATTCAGTAAAAAAAATATATCTATCTATCTATCTGTTTATGTACCTTGATGGGGTGTGACTTGAGGGGTGTATAAGAGTGGATATGTGTTAGATATCATATTGAAGGTGTGTTGTTCATCAACTTGATCTCTCATGTTGATTGCTCTTCCTCCTCTTGGATGGGAGTGTGGATGTGTGATGTGGGTATGGAGATTGGATGAAGGAGGGCTTACTTTATTTATAAAGGTGGTGTGTTTGGTAAGTGAATTAAGGGAGTGTACTTATAGTATTTTTAATTGTGTATTATTTGTTAATTAGAGATTAGGATGACTAGTAACTTACGTTTCCTAAGGGTAACTTTGTCTATTTACACATAAATATAAACATATATATATATATGTAAAAATTTCTTAGGCTTTAGTTTTTGGATAATTACAAACTCTGCCCCACACCACATGCAAGTGAAAGTTGGAAGACTAGCGGTACAAGTTTTCTATGGCATAAAAATTTAACATCAATTTTTTTATTTTTTTATTTTTTTTGTGTGTGTCCGGTTTTCTTTTTATTGGTTATGGGTAATTATTTGTGTGTGGATTAAATCGATTTTAATCAGGGTGTTTTAATTCGAACTTTACAAATAAAATACTTCTGAAAATTCTCTCGGTGAGTATATCCATTATAAAATAAATTATACTCTCCTACGGTCCCTCCATTAAGGAAAAATATGCTATTTTTATCAACTTTGATGTTTTGTAAGGAAACTACCAAAGATATAATTGTATTCTTATTTATACTATACTTTTTTATTTTCTAAAAAGTTGTAGGTAACATATTGCTCCTTCAATTAAATAATGTAAAGCCAAAAATATCAAAAAAAAACAACATCGTTTATTTAACAAGAATTTAAATTAACTTGGTCGGAATTTTTAATGTTATTTAAAATAATAAAAAAAATGTAATAACCCAAACTTGATTATCGATTATCCTGATTAAATTCAAATCAAATCCGACCCATCCGGTTGTCACTTTTGTATATATGAGTTGGAGTCCTAAGGAATGAACATTGCACGTAAGCCAAACCAAATCACATATAGATAGATAGTCATGTCAATGTCAATATGAGTCTTCAAATCATAAACACATGACCATTTTCCGGACATTTTTACTTTGAGGTGGTATGGAATATGGATAAGATATATGTACATATATATATATATAACATGAATGCATTCATGCATATTTGCCTTTTTTTTTTATCTAAATCCTACAGTGAAATGCGTTCACATTGGTGGTTAGTTTTTACAGGTCTTTGCTATATTGATTGAATATCTACTCATTAAAACTATCAATTTATCTTGTAAAAAAAATATCAAATTAATGTTGGATATTATGAAGCTTAATTTATCCATAATTCAATCTTCATTCCAAAAAGAAAAACTTTATTATATGTAAATCCATCATTATCTTAGTTTTTTTTTTAAAATTTGTTTGCTTCATGTCTTTTGTGATCATTGAAATACAAATTTTAATTTGATCGGTAAATTATGTATATGAAAATAAAAAAGAAAAAGAAAAAGACTGCATGTGTTAAAAGTTGTAGTTTCAAACTAACACGCATCAGTACTTACTATATTTATATTTATGACATACATTATTAACCACGTAAAAATTATATAAAATATTCATTTTTTATATATAAAAAATTAATACGCTGGAGTAATTATGAAATTTACTATATAATTATATATATAATGAGATATTTTATGTAGTTTTTATTATATATCCTGGAACCGAAGAATGAGATGGAGTACCTGAGAAGGGATAAGATCATGTGATCTAATTAAATTTCCCAATTCATGTAGGTTTGTTTAAGCTAAGACACTATTCCCTCTAAAGGCCAAAAAAGTTAGTTTTTTTTTTAATAATAAAATCA
Source organism: Persicaria maculosa (assembly GCA_963922045.1). Lineage (NCBI taxonomy): Eukaryota > Viridiplantae > Streptophyta > Magnoliopsida > Caryophyllales > Polygonaceae > Persicaria > Persicaria maculosa. Next base: position 56,110,694 of record OY998268.1, read on the forward strand.
GGAGTTCTTTATGACCTAAACAAAAGACCAAATTACTATAGCTAGACTATTCTTAAGCATAATATTACACAATTTTTTTTTAACAATTGGGAACACCCCAAAGTAAAAAAGCTTAAATTTATAGTAACTATTAAATTCGCATCTAAATTTCTTTCTTTTGAACGAGTGGCAGATTAATTTAAAGATTGTATATTTTCTTATTGTAATATCAAATTGATGATATTCTCACATTGTCTTTCAAATTCACAATGCCCTTTTTTAAAAAATTAAGCAAAAGGCGATTAGAGCGAACAAGACACTATCAGTAACATCATAGCTAGAATATCATTAATTTTAGATGTGAACATATAGTCCTAAATTTATAGTAAGTTGAGAATAATAATTGTATTATGATCTAAAAAGATCAATATATATTATCTACACTTTTAATTTTTGGAAATACATAATAAATATAAACCATACTAGCAATAAAAAATAATCATAATTATATATATATAGTATGGATCTTTTGTACACAACCTTAGGGTATACATTGTACACAAATATTATTCGGTGAAATGTGAAACATTATTTGGTGAAATTTGAAGCATTATTCGGCAGAATGTTACAAATTATTCAATGGAATTGGGGCGTTTTCATCTGAACTGAACGAAAAAAGAGAACATAACATTATTCGGTAAAATGTTTCACATTTCATTGAATAATGCTTCAAATTTCACCGAATAATATTTCATATTTCACCGAATAATATTTGTGCACAATGTACACCCCTTAGGAGTATGTATACCCGAACCACACCCTATATGTATACTCCGTAACTATATATTGTACGTAGATCGAGGTGGAGCCATAGAGGCCTAAGAGGGTAGAGGTTGGCCTCTAGATGGCTATATAGATTGATTCATAGATTTGTACGCACCGTTGCCGTTTTGGGGTGTAATTGGTTGTAATTAAATTAATTATAACCCGTAGTAATAGAGATTAGAGAGAGTACCTAATTATCCCCTTTCTCCTCCTCCAATGTCCTATCCCTTAACTTTGCACTTAATTTAATATTTGAATAAGATTCGAGGAAATCGATCCAATTAATTAAACAAATTATAAAGGGCAATTAAGTCAAGTAATTAACAGTATTTGTTTATGTCCCCTTTAATTAAACCAGCCTATTCAAAACTGTGGCATTACCCACAAAAGTCCCTTTTCGGGATGAAACTCGTGGCTCGATAAATATTGGCCGGTTAAATATCTATTTATTTATATCTTTTAATTACTTTTTGTGATCTCTCAAGCAATCAATTCATTGATTTGAAGTAATCAACAACGGGAGGGAGCCCATATATTTAGGTTTAATTATATTGACTAATTAAACTAATCTGTAGCCCTATTTTTAGGGGCAATGCCATCATCTTATTCGTCTGTCTCTTGAGGGCGAAACCATTACATGCCGTGACTCACTTTCACCTATGGATTTTAAATTGCATCTCATTTTTTAAGCTCAATTTAAGTTTTTATTTTATTTTAATAGTATTTTGAGTTTTGGGTTTGCGAACTATTGAGACGGTCAAAGATCAAGATGATTGTTATGGATTCATGGATATTCAACATCTCATTCAATGATTTGAGAGGGCATCTTAATCTCATGTCTCCGTGAAATCAATCAAGTAGCGTACGTACATACAAGATGATTTATCTCATCCACTCCTTGAACTATAAGGACGGAACTATGATATTCTATTCGAAGTTCCTTTCTCTTATCCAAAAAGATATATCTGTACGGATGAGGACTACAAGGACGGGGCTATGATATTATATATTTTTAGAGTATTAGCACTCCACTCGGGACTTGTGGCAACTAATGATTTGAGTTTGTGACGTATTGAGGTTGAAGGTGATCAACCGTGTCATAGTCATCAAAACAATTTACGACGTTTTGCACTGTCTTTTGAAGATCAAGATAGTCGTTATGGATATTCAATATCTCATTCAATGATTTGAGTGGGTGTCTTGTTCTCATGTCTCCATGAAATCAATCAAGTAGCATACAAAGATGACTAATCTCATAGATTCTATGGACTACCGGGACAGGGCTATGATATTCTATCCGAAATTCTTTTCTTTCATCCGAAAGCATCTTTGCAGATGAGGATGTTTAGATTCTTGACTAAGCAAACATCTGGATAGGTATTAGTCTATAAAAGACGCGTGATATGCATGATCGCCTATGGTGGGAAATGCTCTTAATATGAACACCCTCATTCTAAATTCTTTTATTTTTTATATGTTTTAACGAGTACTTAAAAATTATATAAAATATTTATATATATATATATATATAATTTGATACTTATAATGTAAAAAATAATAAAATTTAATATTTTTTCAAGTGAAGAAATTAAAAGTAAAATAAAAAAAAACTTATATTTTAAATAGAGATCATCAATCTTAATCATATTTTGACTGATATGATATTGATGAAGATGCAGGATATTTATGTAATAGAGAGAGATAAAGATGTAGATGACTTTATCATGTAATTATTTGATAACTGGGTGGGCTTTCTTTGTCACATATGGATGTGGTGTGGTGAGCCCTTCCTTAAGTGTTATGTTCACCTCCTTCGATCTTCTCAAGTGTGTGTCGAGTGTCGACTGTTATTTAGATGCGTCCGAAACCCACTGAGCTTCTTTTATGGAAACCAAAATGGACCACCACTTTTGTACCCTTCACCTGCTTACACGTGTCTCTCTTTTAATCGATGTTGACTATTCCCTTTCCTTTTGCCTTAGCTACACTGCTTACACGTGTCTTTATATCCCATACAATGTACCAAGTTATAGGATAAGAATATAAATTACCAAAGAAAATTACTAAAGAAAAGTAAAACTAATTAAAATCTGAAATACAATTCTAAATTAGAATTCTTATCCTAGGTCGAACATAAGATATGAAAATCGAATATAAAATACGGCTACAAATCATCTATCCCAAACCCTATATTCCGGCAAAAAAAAAATTTCTCTAAATTAATATTAAAAATTAAAAATTATTATTTTTAGCTTATATATAAATGGCCGTTATACTATATTAATTGAAAACAAAATCTTACAAAAATTTTTAAAAAATTATCATGAAAAATTTCATGAAGATAATTGATCATATAATCCAAGAGAAGCAATGAGATGATTCATTCCATTTGCAACCGTTATTGCCCCATATCTTAGTCTTATACTCTATTTCTATATTAAAAAATAATGATGCTTCATTTTTTTAGCATATTATTTTCATGAGATAAAAACTCAACTTTTTAAATATTCAAAAGTCAATGCATATTCTATTTATTATTACACATTCATGTCATTTATGTACTTGAACAAATTTATATTTGGTATGTCTTAAATAATATTTTTTTTCATTCATCAAAGTTTAAGAATATATAGGAATGAAATGGTAGTTTTTTTAATCTATTTGTATAATGTATCATGGTAGTTTTTTTAATCTATCGTAATAATTTGTATTTCTTTTACATAAAATGTATCATGGTAGTTTTTTTAATCTTTTAAAAACTTATCAATTAATTACAATAAACAACCATTTAAATTTAGACCTAAGTTAATTAACACCATGTATAAAAGATGGTAAATAAATACATGGATAAGGATGAACATATAGAAGAGAGTGACAGTACATAAAGGACACTCGCAACATGCAAGTGTGATTCCTTCCAAGATGACAACTCAAATGAATACATTTATGTACTCTTACTTGATTAGTAAATCTTAATTAGTGTACTATTTTATTAGTATAAAATTGTGTAGGATTAATATATATACGGAGTATTTTTCAAGTACAAAAAACTTTATAAAAATAATAAAAAGTATAATATTATTAACATGTCTAACGACTTATTTATAGAATATTTATTATTTTAAATCAATTAATCTCATTACTTCCTTTAAAAAATCTCATCATAAATTTGTTTAAAAGATTAAAGAAATAATTAGTTAAACAAATCTCTTAGTTGAAGAATAGAATGACATATAAACAGTTTATCAGTTACAATTTATGTTAAAAATTCAAACGATTATATTTCGCCAAACACACGATGAGTTCATCGATTTTTTATATTGATAAGTGTTTTTATCTGAAAAAGGCTTGTTGATACAAGAAGTCAGAATCGATAAAATAACGGTCAATTTTGCCCTCACCGACTTCACATATAGATAAGTTATTTTTAAGTCAAAAATATTTATCGATGTCAAAAAAAAAACCGGTAAATAGTCATTTATTTGGCGAAATATCGACCCTTAATTAGAGAGGAGAAGTCCAATTGCGCATGGGATGACATCATAACAACAAGATGATTCCTCTAAACAGTAAAGCTATAGGTTCTTAATTGATTACACCTATGCACCTTAATTTTATTTTTTAAAAAAAAATACTTAATTTGATTAAATAATTAATTATGCTAAATTTAATTGTATATTATGTGTGTTGTAATTATCCCGACACAAGGCATCGTGGCTTCGAATCTCACAACTTTGTAATTTTGACGTTAACCCCAGGTGTTACACCATTATCTAATGTAGATCCCTAATTGATTTCATCCCAATTAATTAACATTATAAGGAGTATTAGCCTTAATTAATTAAAAATTTTGCATCTCTAATGAAGCTTCTAGCTACATCAGCTGTGCTGTTTTCGTTGTCAAAGTGTTTAATGTAATTAAAACTAGTATGATTCCCGCGCCATGGCGCGTTTTTTTAAACTAAAATATTATATAAAAAATATTAATAAATGTTAAGATAAAAATCATAAAAAAAAAACTTTACAACAAATGTATCTTACAATTATCTCAAAAAATTATTTTTTAAAAATCTTATGTAAAGTATAATACATAAATATAGATATTTTAAATTACTCAGGAATAATAATATCAATATTATTATAACATTTTTAAATGTGATGTGTCATAATCAATAGTTATATTCAATGTTTTGAATTAAACTCAACAGTTAGTAAATAAATTTGAATTAAGCCCAATGGTTATATTAGATTGAATTCAATGTTTTGAATTAAGCCCAATAGTTATTAAAATTAAAGAAAAAAGAGAATTAAAGGAATAAAGAAGAAAAAAAGAGAATTAAAGAAAATCAAAGAAAAATGGCAAAAAATATGATTGGTTAAAACTCCTAAAATGCATTTAAGATTGACACATCATCCTAAACTCTTCTAAATTAAGAGTTTATATAGAAGTTATTAAAATTAAAGAAAAAAGAGAATTAAAGGAATAAAGAAGAAAAAAAAGAGAATTAAAGAAAATCAAAGAAAAATGGCAAAAAATATGATTGGTTAAAATTCCTAAAATGCATTTAAGATTGACACATCATCCTAAACTCTTCTAAATTAAGAGTGTATATAGATATAGATGGTTATATTAGATTGAATTCAATGTTTTGAATTAAGCCCAATAGTTATTAAAATTAAAGAAAAAAGAGAATTAAAGAAATAAAGAAGAAAAAAAAGAGAATTAAAGAAAATCAAAGAAAAATGGCAAAAAAATATGATTGGTTAAAACTCCTAAAATACCTCTAAGATTGACACATCATCCTAAACTCTTCTAAATTAAGAGTTTATATATATAGTTATTAAAATTAAAGAAAAAAGAGAATTAGAGGAATAAAGAAGAAAAAAAAAAGAGAATTAAAGAAAATCAAAGAAAAATGGCAAAAAAATATGATTGGTTAAAAACTCCTAAAATACCTCTAAGATTGACACATCATCCTAAACTCTTCTAAATTAAGAGTTTATATAGATATAGATAGTTATTAAAATTAAAGAAAAAAGAGAATTAAAGGAATAAAGAAGAAAAAAAAAAGAGAATTAAAGAAAATCAAAGAAAAATGGCAAAAAAATATGATTGGTTAAAACTCCTAAAATACCTCTAAGATTGACACATCATCCTAAACTCTTCTAAATTAAGAGTTTATATAGATATGCAAATCAATTTTCCATGCGAAGTTATTCACATCTAAAGATCGATTAAACAGAATTTGATCAACACACTATAAAATTGATTGATATTTCTTTTCATTATCAATTTTGAGATATAATTTAATTAATTTAACTTATATATTCAACTTATTTACACCCCATATATGACGACCCTGATAACAAATTCAATTATCGTTATACTATATCAATCCATTTATTATGTCGCGATCGGGATTAATGAAATCGATGAGAAATAGGAAGGGATTAGAAAGGAAGGAGGAATGTTAGAGATGATGGAGTTGAAGGTTAGAGATAGAGGAGTACTGCACGGAAAGAACAAGGGAAAGAGGAAGAGTAAAGGATAAGAGAGCAAGCCAAGGGTTGATTGGATCATGGGTCGTTCCGGGTCTGGCCAAACCGGCTTCATCACGGTTTAAGATCAATCTACCGGGTCAAAAACTCAAACTTAATTTTAAACAGACTTTTTATGGATATAAAATTTTTGTTAAAGTTAAATTATAATATTAATATGTTCAATTAAACTAAATAATAATATTATAATTAAATTTATAAATATAATAATAGTAATAGTAGTAATACATAAATATTTTAAGCATTAAAAATATTATATTTATACAAATAAGTGCTCCAAACATACTATAATTACAAACTATATATGTTAGTTAACTTATGTGATGAATCTATTTGGGGTGCATGTGAGGCGTACTAGCATCTACATGATGGTGACTTTCAAATCGACTTTGACTCAATGGGTTATCAAGTCTTGACCCTAAAATTCCTATATCATTCGAGTTCAGGTCATTTTCAGATCTCGAGTCTAAAACACTGAGTTCAAACCCTAAAACATTATGTATGACACCATTTAATTGTCAATGTTATCGTCGAGATTTCATCACATACCCTGTTTACATTAATTTGAAAATTATGGCTTTGTCAATTAATATATATTTACACTATTATGACTTTGATTTTAATAAGCTAGCTAGCATCCATGTTTCCCTCATAGCTTGCATAAACTCATCCCTTCAACTTAATTTGTCTTACTCTTTACCAAATTCATTTTCAACCACACACATTTATATATACCCATTCTAGAAGATGCATGGTACATAGATATAAACCAATCAAATGGATCAGTAAACAATTACTTAATTTAATCAATTTATATATGTATCACTTACTTTGTATTTCACCTAACTCCCCCCAAATTACGCCTAGTTTTGGGTGTTGAGTTTATACTTATTTAATTTAATACTGTATAGTACTACTGTAGTATTAGCACCTTTAACTAAGTAATTAATTAATTAAGTACTGTAGACAACTCAGATTTCAAGGTGCAACCACGAGAGCTAGCAATGACTAATGACTATGAGTGGCCTCCAAGATTTGCAGCTCCATTCACCAATTAACAGTCAACAACGTACAGTACATTCTTCATTTGTCTTTGATTAAATGGCCACGGCCTATGTCAAGATTACACATGGCATCAGTATACAGTCAATTATTTGTTTTTTCTTTTGGTCTGTTGTAAATTACTTGTATGGTCTTTAAAACTTGTTCCAAAAAGGTGAAATCGTTCACTCTGAATACCGTACCTCTCATTCCTGGTGCGAAAGTAATTGTGAGAAAAGGTAAATTATGGTGGTGGCTCAACTGACAATAAAGGTTGAGATCACTGACCAGTGCTCATTGCGCATAAGAAGCTCCTTATTTGAAAAGTTGTTCTCACACTGTCGTCGGTGAGACTCGATCATTAGTCTCTTATTTCAAATGTCAATCATGTGATCAGTTGAACTAAGTCCATACAGACAAATGGTTAAATATACATATTTTGATATAAATTGTGTTATTATAATTACTTTTGAGTGTTCAAAATGTGTACATTGTATGACACACAAAACGACCATTTTTAAGTTTTTTCTTTTTAATTTAAATATATTTAGTTAGAGAAAACGGTATAAAATACACATTTAACCAATTAAGTAAAATATCAAAAATGATTTATATTTTTGCACGTCTTATCACTAGTACAAAAGGAGGGGCTGGAGTACACTTTTTTTATACATGGGAGTACGCTTCTCTTTCTGTACTTATAGCGGTCGCACTCCCAAATGAGTACGCTTCTTATTAAACTGTTCTCATAAATTTTAAGTACGATTTTGATGTGAAAGCGTTCTTAAAATTGGCGTGTGATTTAGTACGGGTTTTAAGTACGGTTGCTCTGAAAGTGTTCTTAAAAATTTAGTACGCTTTTGACGTGAAAGCGTCCTTATTAAGTGTACTTAATAATAAAAATACAAAGCATGCCTTTTTATGCTTTCATATATTTAAGACTCGAACCTGCGACCTCTTGCACCCTCAAATCAAATCGGTCTGCTTCACACGTCTACCACTTGTGCTACGAAATTTAGTTGTCCCTTTGTTCATTTACTTAATCTTATTACAAAAAAAAATCTCAAATTTTGGTTTTGGGAAGACACTTTTCTTATAAAACCATACTCATTTTCATTTTTTTAAGATCGGTTTTAGAAAAACTGAGTTAAATATTTTTTTACAAATAAACGAGAACAGTTTTAAAAAAAGCGTGTTCCCAACAAGAACACTTTTTATGTAAAATCGTACTCATAATTTTTTAAACCTTTATCAAGAACACTTTTCTTATCAAACCGTACTTAAAACAAAAAAAAACAAGTACGCTTGTTAAAAACCGTGTTCGTAATTGTCAAATTTAACACAGTTGTAATATCAAGTGTACTAAATTTTCTTTTTTTTAACCACGCTTTTCTTAATAACTGTACTAATTATTTTTAAAAGAAAAACAAGAACGGTTTTTTACTAAGAACTGTACTTATATTTGGTTGTGGGAGTACACTTTTCCTATGAAACCGTACTTAAAACAAAAAACAAGAACACTTGTTAATAAGCGTACCCAATTTAGTGTACTCCGGTCCCCCTTTTTGTACTAGTGTATGTAAATATCCACATTTGCACACTTACCATTGGAGATAGCTTAACCTTTGTTAGTTATGTTAAACAAGTCTCTAACTTTTTTTTTAATCATCTGTGAGTTATCAAGCTAGGGCTTGGACGTTTGAATACATGGGTCACCAAACTATTAAAAATTCAGTCTAGAAAATGATTTATCTATGCTATTGTATATGAATCACTCCATTGATGTTATAGACTTTATAGATTGCTTAATAGTTGTATGTTGAGGATTTTAATAACTCGACTGAAAATTTAAAGTTATATTTGAAATAACAGATAAATGTTAGAGACCATTTGAATAATTTTTCTCATAATCGGGTTCATGCATGTGTGCAACATGCACTGGTAGCACAATATATAAACGCAAATGAGACTCAATTTTGAAATAAATTGACGATAAAAGAAACATCTCTCTGGCACAAGGGCGGATCTATATTAGGGTCAGGAGTGGCAGTCGTTCTGAATCAAAAATAAAATTTAATATACATGTTCCTTTCGTCGATAGCTTCAATTTGATATAATATAAGCTCAAATCCGACACCTTAGCAAAAAGTTATAACCGTTTCAAAACTGAACAAACATAAATTATTTTCGACATCATTTTGCAAACGGAGTTACTTTTATCCTAATTATCCCTTGTTACACTTTATACCATAATACTATAAGTAAACTCGATAAATTCAAATTAGTAGGTTATATTGAAATATTTGAAAACCATGAAATAAAGTATGCACAATCAATGTTTTTTATTCTAGTTACACATTCATGATATTGATGATTTCTTAAAAAAAATAGATTTTAATTTTACAAACAATTTTTCGTTGGTGATTTCTGCTCCCTCAAATAAAAGTTTCAGGATCCGCCACTGCTCCGACGTTATATGTTAGACTTGATAAATAAAAAAATATACATCTCACACCTGAGTTACATTTATATCTCTAATTGGTTGGCTACGTGGTATGCTTAGCAGGTGTTTTAATCTAATTTAGAGAATAAATTATTTGTGAAAGCTTAATAAATGGAGGTTAATCTCTCTCTAGCACATGTCTCCCACCCACCTTATTGGCTAATCCATCCCTCCCTCCTTTCCACCAGTTTGGATCCCTTCTTATGACACATTTTGTGTTACAACTGTTATGTATTTTGGGTATAAGTTTACATTAAAAAAATTAAAAATTATATGTATATTCTATATAATTGTATTAATATTTTTATAAAATTTTATTTTGAAAATATATTTTTTAGAAAAATAAAAAATATTTTTTAAAAAAAAACAATTTTTTAATTATCCATAATTTTTTATATTATAAACATGTTAATATATGTGTATAAAATATAAATATATTTTTTTTAAAAATAATAATATAAATTTATACTCAAAATAACTAAGTGTAACACCGAATATAACACCCCGATGTTAAAAGAGGATCCACACTGCCTTTCCACACTCAAAGACAAACTACTTTATCCCACTTTCATCACCTTCGTGTCTATTTCCTCTTCTTTCAAACACAATTAGAATCTTAGATCACTACTTAACTTCTCTAGCCTTTGCATTTCTAGTAATTCTGCACGCCTTATTTGAACCTGCCCTTTGTTTCTAGTTTCCCATTACATGATGAATCATATCATGTATGATATAAAGGAATCACACTAGGTTTATGAACACAAGTTCGTCTTCTTGAATTGTGCCTTGTCCTTGTCAATCTTCTACAAATGTAGTCCATCTAGTGTGTTGTTACATGTCAAAACTATTCAAAACCTAAAAACACTAGAATAGATAGTGAGCTGTGGTGGAAAAACTGATCTCTAGTATTTTGTCGCATATGTGGTTTTTCTTTTTCCATAATAGAAAATAAGAGTGAAGTCAAATTCAAAATAACATATTTTTTTCTTGTTAATGAAGTTTAAACTCCGCTTGCTCTAGACTCGTTATTAACGAAACTTAAGGATACAATTTTGGCTCAATTTGATAACTTCGCTTATTCCTAAATCAAGAATTGAGATTAGATATCACTTTTGTTTTGAGACATCTGAAAAAATTGGAACGACCAAGAAACTAAACATTGCTTTGATCCATCAACTTTCAACCTAACTACCTAATTCCTTTTTTCCAACTCCATTTCCAAATTTTAAGCCAAATCCCACCACTTAGGCCGTGTTTGGTACTAGGTGGAGGTTATGAGGTGGAGATTATGGAGTTGGAGGTTGTGGAATTGGAGGTGTGGAAGGTGGAGTTTATTTTTTTTAAAAAAACTTGATTGGGTGTTTGGTGATTGTAAGGTTTGTAAATGGGTTTTGAGATGAAAATGTCTAAAATACCCCCTAACCCTACCCCTTCCCCTTCCTTATGCAATTGAGTTCCAAGGGCAAAAAAAAAATAACATAAAAAATAACCTCCCAAAGCTTGCACCCCAGGCTTTTTTTTGGGCAAATTTAACCCCCCAAAACCTCCACCTTAAACTCCATCTTCAAACACAAACCTCTTTGCCAAATACATGGAGTTGCAGTTTTTTTTTTAACCTCCAACCCCTCCCAAAAAACCTCTTGTCAAACACACTCTTAATTTAGTAGATAATAATTGTTGGTTTAACATAACAGGCCAAAATCTAGATTGGGCTGGGCCAAACATCCCAGCCCAAAACTAAGAAATCAAACACCGCCTTCGGACTTAGACCCGACCCGTATGAGATCGTCGTGAATCGTGATCTGCAATCAATATTCAACTCCACGCGCAACTCCGAAACGCAGAAAGCGAAAAGCGAGCGACTCGCGAGGGAGTTGGTGACAGCGAAGACGAAAACCGAATTCGATAGTCAAACCATCTGAAAATCGCTTCCATTGATTTTTGGATCGGTCGATCGAGCAATTCGTTCTTATTCTAGATTTTTCCTCCATTGTTGTCCTCCAATTTCTCCGCTGATTCTCTTCCGATTCCGATGGGAAAGGGGGGAGGTTGTGTTCCAAGCAAGAAGAAGCATCCTGCCGACGCCGAAGATAGGCCGCGTGAAGCTCCGGCGACGCCTCCTACTGCAGAAGACAGTAGCGCCGTTGGAGAGGAAGAGGCTGTCACAGATAATGCCACGCTGTCGGAGAGCAACGAGATCGCGCCGCGGAAGGTGTTCATAGTGTTCTACTCGATGTACGGTCACGTCGAGGGTTTGGCGAGGAAGATAAAGAAGGGAGTCGACAGCGTGGACGGCGTTGAAGGCGTGCTGTATAGGGTTCCGGAGACGCTGTCGTTCGACGTGCTCGAGAAGATGAAGGCGCCGCCGAAGGACGATTCGGTGCCGGAAATATCGGCGTCGGAGCTGGTGGAGGCGGATGGAGTGTTGTTTGGATTTCCAACGAGGTACGGAGGTATGGCAGCGCAGATGAAGGCCTTCTTCGATTCGACGGGGAGCTTGTGGAATGAGCAAAAGCTTGCTGGGAAACCGGCTGGCTTCTTCGTGAGCACTGGTACACAAGGAGGTGGACAGGAGACTACTGCGTAAGCCATCACCATCTATCTCGTTCATCTTTTGAATTCGAGTAATTGATCTGCAAACTGTGTTTGATTTTAGTGTGGATTTGCATTGCTAATACTGATTAACAATTTTAATGTGGAGAAATGCCTACTTATCTCTTGAAAACCATGTTGAATGAAGCTATTGAATCTGCAATTGTGTGAACTGGTTTGAAGCTAGCTTTGTTATTTTTTTGAGATTGAAGTAATCAAAGATTTCCCTTTGAAAATTGTTTTAGTTCAGATTGCATTTTATGATGCATTAGAGTTCTAGTAACATTTCACTTGGATAGGTTTGTGTGGCAGTAGGAACTTAGGAGTTAGGAGTAGGTTCTCAGGGCATGAATGAATTCATTTTTCTGACAACCATGAAAAAAAATTGAACACCTTTAAGAGGAGCTTGAGTGAACTCATTATATGGATTCAGTTTGAGGTCCTGAGGACAAATAAACAATTAATTAGGTTCTAATACAATCTGGGCATCACGCCAAAGAACTCTAATTCTCTTTAATCTCTCTTGTTTGGTTAAAATGACTGTAGGTGAGAATTACGACATTTTTGTACATGCTGAATCAGGCCAAAGATTAGGATGTTTTTTGTCGGCAAAATGAATATAGGCTTTGCAGCAGCATATGCGAAACTAAATGAATCCATGATGACCAGCTTAAACTTTCAGCTGTTTCTTAAATATTAGTCTGCTTCATTTTGATGATTCTGACTTTACGGACATTAAAAGAGTGTTTCTGTTTGAATGTGGATTTTGTTTCCAACAAGTTAGTCTTTATATGCTTGAAATCTGTTACAATATTCATATTCTTTGTATGTACACCGTGCATTTGTCGTAAGTTTCCATTAGCTTTTGTTATGAGGTGAATGCAGCTAAGAATGCTTCTATATTGGTTACTTGCATTTGCCTCCTCCTGTCTTCTTTGCATCTCGTCATTAGAGAAGAAAACGTGCTTGTCTTTGGGAAGTCAAAATGAATATTGTGATGTGATAAGAAGATAATAAGCTCACACTTGTACATGATGCTAAAGGAGAGGTCTTTCTATAGCACATAGATATTATATTACTTCTTTTCTTTTCTCTTGTCATTGAGGGCAACTAATTGTCACCCAAAAATAGTAGCTTTGTACTGTTATTTGCATTGATTAATTGCATCTGACCTGGAGAGGAAGCTTCTGCAAAAATGGAGGGCTTGAACCCAAATTGAAATGTTCTCTGTTAGTTTTCCTGAGTATTTCTATCTTGCAGATGGACTGCAATCACCCAGTTAGCCCACCATGGAATGCTGTTTGTGCCCGTTGGATACACATTTGGGGCTGGAATGTTCAGGATGGATTCGCCAAAGGGTGGCTCTCCATATGGTGCCGGAGTTTATGCAGGCGATGGCACAAGGGAACCAAGTGATACAGAACTGGGACTAGCAGAGCATCAAGGCAAGTACATGGCCACTGTCGTGAAGAGGCTCACACATGCTTGACTTGTGCACCAATCAAGTTTAGCGAATATTCAAGTCTGGCAGATTCAAGTGCTTGTGATTCGCTGTGCATCCATTCAGTACATTTTGTCCGCCTCTATTTGTCGTGAAAATATACCACCTTTCATCTGGATTTCCTGTTGGTGTTCCTTTGTGTAGTGATACATTGTCTTCCGGTTTCAATCATTGTACAAGTTATTGAATTTCACATTTTTTACCCTGCCAAATAATGAACATGGTGTTAAATGTGTTTACATTGTTCACTTTTGTCGGTGAAATTGTGTCCTGTAAGTTTGCAACCAGATTATGATCACACAGATTCACAGACAGAAGTTGAATCTTCATAAATTTGCTTTCTGTATACCATTGATTTTATCTGTACCACTGTATGTGCCACATTCGAGATAGCGCATCAGTTGTGCAGGAGTGCTACTGAGATAAGATCCGTCGCTCTTCATGGAGAAAGAGTGCATTTGATCGATCTCCAAGCTTCCAAGTGATGGATTTGTCTTCTGTAGGAAGTGAAAAATATCCTATAGTTCCAATCCTTGATCTTATGTTATCAGATTGAACCTCAATGAAACAACCGACGTAACAACGACAGTTCGCTTTGGGTGTAGTTCTATGTGCGATTTTCGTATGAATACCGAAATGGCTTGGCCGAAGGCGGCGATGGAACCTATAGATTCCTTACCTTTGTGAATTTTCTTTCTTCTTTTTAATGTATGTTTAGATTGTGTTCTACAGTACTGTATGTTCAGGATTTTCTGGTGTGGATAGAAAAATCAGATTGAACCGGTAAAAGCTTCAAATTCAAAGGTCAAAAGAACAATCACATCAAATCAGAAACCAAGTATGTGTGGGCTGCGTTTGAAATGATGTATGTTAATCAACGAGAGATGCTCTTTTTTCTGGGTCACTGATACAACCAAAAATCAAATTACAACGCATGGATGACAAAATTCTCTAGAAGCACAGAAACAAAAACGACTTAATTTAATTGAAACACGTATGAATAAATAAATAAATAAATAAAGCAAGAGCAACGAGCCATATTGAAGATGCCAGTTTGACAAATACAGTACAACATAGTACTCCATTTAAACACCTCTACTTGATCAAAAAATCCCTTTCACATCTTGCTTTACCAACAGATAAATCTTGCAGTGATGATGAAGATGTCGAAATGTTCGTTTCTACAAAGCAATCTCCGGAATACTTTGTTTCTAACAGAATACATAACAAGGAGATGCCTCCAAATCACCTCCTACTCCTAGTACATTGAATATTATCGACACTAGCTAATCAACGAACTATAAGCAACATCAACTAACAAGAACAGTTTGAAAGCTCCAGTCTCTGATGCCCGAGTCTGCCGGTGCATTTTTCCCAAAAACTGCCGGTGTAACTCAGAATACTGTATCTGTACCATGATTCAGTGAGATAGATAACTGTACAGACTCGTAAGAGTTGGGCAAACCGAGCTTCTGAGAGCGAAGGCTGTATTGATAAAATGTTAAAACCGAAAGCTCTGAAACCACGAGGAAGATGAGATGTTCAGACTCTGAATGCACGCCAAGGAATTCAACAAGCAGCCTTACCAATCCCCAGAGACAAATCCAGATCCTCAACACCGACTTCGTGTATCTTCTCGCCTTCCCATGCATTAAGGGAGCTGTTCTCGAACTCAAATTCAGGGCCATGGCCTCTTACTGCAGCAGCACCCCAGGCGAATGGGCTATGTCCATCAAATGAAGCTTGCATAGTGCTTCGTTGGTTCACGAGGTTAAATGTAGGAGATGATGGAGTAGTTTGGGATGCCCCCATTTGAAAGCTAACCCAACGTCCAGAATCAATGGTGGAGGTATCAGACTCATCGCACTCCGGGATGGTTGGTGGAGTATGGTGGTGACGGCGGGTAGGACTACTAGGAGCTGAAGCAGCAAAAAGAGGGTGTTGGTGATCAGCTTTTTGTGAGATATTGGATAGGGACTCCCATTCGGCTTTCCGCTTTGAACCTCTAGAAGTAGGAGAAGACAAGGGAGGTGTCACAGGAGCGCTGCTAGATACGCGTATGGGTGGTAGATTTGGGGGAATGGAAGCCAAGTTTTGAAGGAATGGGAGCAAGTAAGAAGAAGGGTGGTCATATCGTGAAGGGCTGGGGAAGGAAGATGATGTTGGACTGGCATGGTAGGAAGGCGCAGGGCTCGGGAAGGCAGATGATAGCGGGCTCTGTTGAAGCGAAGAACATCCACTCACATTAGCTGAGGCTCCAGCAATCTCACCTGGCGGCGGTCTACATCCCTGTTATAGACAATAAATGAACTTCGATGAGAAATTTTCAGAGATGACTGAGTCTCCATTCTTATTATGTTTTACAAATAATACATCATCAACAAAAGAAATAATCCATTTATGTCATGGTGATTGAGAATGAGGTGCCAACGGCAAAGGCCTCAATCCTACAGTAAAGAATCAGCAAGGGAATGGGATCATCCCCTTCAATTTCTTCCTATCATACAAAAATGTTGGTTTTGTAGACCATATTGGAGACAGACAGCAGAACAGTAGCTCATCAAGATCAAGCAATATCAAATAAGTGTAGCTATCTATAACTCAGCTTTTAGTTGCTAGAGACAGAGAATTCAGATGTATTGTGACATGATATGTAACTGATATTACTGATTCTGATTTCACACTTTGTACCGTAATTAGATTTTGATTTAGCTTTGACTTTTTACTAGATTGTACATAAGCAGAAACCTATATGATGAATTCAGATTTATGAAATTAGAAAGAGTAGTTCCAGTTTCGTCCCTCAACAAACAAATAATTTCTCTCTTTCTTCCTATAACATGAATGGTGTTTTCCTTCTTTTCCATTTCTCACATTTGAGATCACAAAGGACAATAACCGCAGATCCAATTTCAACACTGCAAGCTAACTTTAAGATCGGATTACGATTAAGCACTACCAAGGGGATCTTAACTTTCAGCCACTAATCTCAAGTAAAAGTACCTCCTGAGCTACGATTTCAGATCCAGTTTTCCAACACCAGCAAAAATTCAAGCAAAGAGAGACCAGAACATAATTTAGGTCAACTAACAGAGAAACCGATCTGTTCATTTTCACAACCTAACCACTTCGATCTGAAAAAGTCCAAACAAAACTAGCTATCAATTTTCGCTTTCATCAACAAACACGAAAGAACAGAAAAAAAAAAGAAGCCAGATCCAGGAAATCCGAGCAAAGGAGAGAGGGAGAGAGGGAGAGAGAGAGATTGACCTTGCGGTAGGTAGTACCGTCTTCTTCGACGATCCAGCCAGCTTCAGCGCAGAGAGCCTTCAAGACCTCATTGTTATCGCAGTGCTTAGGGAGCTTGAAGTTCCCCTGAGCTCGGAGGCCGGCGAAGATGTTGGCAGCGACGGCACGGCGGCGGCGCTCTCTCCGCTTGTTGTTCTCCCTCTCCTTCCAGGTCGGTTGCCTCCCCGACGATCCCGCCATCAGCGAAATCCAAAGCGCTCTCGCTCTCGCTCTCTCTCTCTCTCAAGGATGAAGAAGGGATGAAGAGGGATGAAGGAATGAAGGAATGAATGAATGGAGAAAGGTAAGAGGTGAGGTGAGGGAGGGAGGGACAGAGCGCGTACAGACAGGCTTAAATGGGGGATTTGGGAACACACACGCTTCGTTGTTGTCTCACACCACGAGTGCCCTCTAATATTATGCGCAATTATTGGGATTAGTTGGGAATTTTTATCCTTTTTCTTTTTTCTTTTCTTTTTTCTTTTTGCCAGCTAAATTACTCAAGTTAATAAAATGGAATGATATACTCCCTCCGTTCGGAAATATAAGATCTTTTACTTTTCGGCACGTAGTTTAAGGAGCTAAATACTATATAAAATATTGATTTTTTTAAAATTATTTTTTTACATTTTAATACTTATTAATAAAAAGTGTTATATTGTAAAAAATTAATTTTAAAAAAATTAATATTTTATATAGTATTTAGCTCCTTAACCTACGTGCCAAAAAGTAAAAGATCTTATATTTCTGAACGGAGGGAGTATTTAATATGTTAAGGTTTTCATAAATTCCAAGGTGTATTAATAATATTATGTATAAATGGTACTGTATAATTTGATATTGAATAATTCATGATTAAAAACATGCGTTTTTCACTAGTTTTGCACTTTTGAAACTCAAAACAATGCATATTTGAGTATATTTTTAATCTATTTTCTAAAAGTATAGGTTAAGAATTTTTTATTTTTGTGATAGTATTTTTAAATAATTATGTATAAATTTGATAAAATTATTATGAATATGACTAAATAAGTATATATCATATTTCTTGAACGGTGATGCTTATATGTTTAGAAAAACATTTAACAAATATACACTTTTAGATATAATATTGTAATTTTAAACTTTATTGATGGTTTAAATTGAGTTTTTTCTTATTTCTAAAAAAATTAGAGTATACAATAAATGGTTATTTTTGTTATCTAAAAAGGTATTTAGAATATAACATAGTAGCATATTTCTTAATTAATCTACGATGTATAATTCTTTTTTTTTTTAATGTACATCTTCTCTTGTTCTTTGAGTTTACTTTTAATTTTATTCAGAGATATTTTGTGTTTTCTACTCAGAAAAATATTATTTTATAATAAAATGATTTATCTTTTATTAATTTATACGGTACGGAGTACAAATTAAGTGTATATGGGTTTATTTTTTTTAGGAATAAAATAAATAGGGAGTAGTTTGTAAATAATAAGGAGTAATTGGGAAATGGGAAATTAATGGGAAAGCGAGGTGAAAGCGCGAGGCATCTCCAGCACGTGCGAAGTGGGGCCCAGCCGGTGGAAATCCAATTAAAAAAATAAAAGAAAAATTGGATGGGGGAGGAGGAGGAGGAGAGATGGGAGTGGGTGGTGGATGCACCGGCACGCCACGACCTCGAGAGGGAGAGGCCCATGGCTGGGTCCCACACCCCCAACTAGTGTCTACATCTTCCATTTGCTTTGGGTGCATTGCATTTACATTTGGCGATGGTTATTAGGATCCCCTTACAATCCTACGAATTTAGGCAAGGTTTTGATCCGAATCCGACATGTAAACTCCTTTATACTAGGATCTACCTAGGATCCTATGGGATTGGTAGGATCTATCTAGGATCTACCGATCCTAGAAAAAATATCCGATCCTAGCAAAAATCATATTTGTGTAATTGTGTTTGTTTTGTTTGGATATTGGTCCTTCTGGATACGATGAGTCTTTTTATTTTTTATTTTTTGGCAGCCCATCTCCTTAGAAATTGAAGGCAGAAGAGTGAAGACGTTGAATTGAAACCCTAAGCCCTTTGTTTCGTTACTCAACTCGACAAATCCACGTCTGAGCGTCTGAAATTGTTCATGATGTGGTTAATTGCTATGATGACATTTGAAACTAGAGATGGCATTGGATATTTGGATGTGTGATTTATCTCTTGTATGTTTGTCATATTTAAAGACATTATCCTTGTCTGTTTGTCACCTTTTGAGACATTATTCTTGGCAAATTATGAATGTTAAGTGCTTATTATTAAACTATTTTAGTTACTTAATTTGTTTAATCGAGGAAAAGCTTAGTTTTATTTTAAAATTAAGGTATTTGTTTAGGATGGTTTGTTTTTATTTTATTATTTATTTTATTTTTAATTTTTGTCTAGGATCTTACGATCCTACGATCCGATCCTACGCATTCGTCTCGATCCCACACTAGGATCCCGATCCTAAAAACCATGCATTTGGCTATTACAGTCATTTCAATAATTTCCTCATTTTAGGGAATTCTAGGTTTTTCATTTTAGACATCTCCCTCGGCTTCTCTAAATATATATTTTTTGAATTATTTTTATTTTAACTCTAACGACTCCTTCATTCTTAAGATTTGGAGAATAATTTATTTTTGGAGAATGTTGTAAATGTAAGGAAGCATTTCTATTTTTTTTGCTACTTCCGCATTTTGGAGAAGGAGATTGAGAATCGATTAGACTAAAAAACATCTTAAAATTCTTCAAAAATTCCAAAATCTTTAAAATGGAGAATTTTTTGGAGATGCTCTAAAAAAAGTGAAGAGTAAAATCTCAATCTTCTAATAAAAAAATAACTCAATGTGATTCATATTTTGTATGATCTAATTGGGATTTTCAAGCATTTAAACATGGTATTAGAATCTGTCCTATTCAACTCTATTTCTATGGCTTTGGACTAGCTATTAAGAGTTTGAGATGTTAGAGCATCAACAACCAAGGATTTTGGTTATCTTAAGGTCACTAAAAGGTAACCCATTGGTTGTATCTTATACCTTAAGGTAAGAGAATGAAAGAGATTACCTTTGTAGAGAGAGATATGACTGTTATTCGAGCCGAACGAGCCGATCATCGTTTGTTCATATTTACTTCATTTAAGATATGAATGAGCTCGAGGCGAGCCTAAATTTTGACTCGACTTAAAAATGTGCTCATACTCGACTCGTTTAGGAAATGAACGAGTACGAGGCGAGCTTTTTCCGAGCTTTAAGCAGCTTTACTTACTCATTATGCAGTAACTTAAAAGAAATTTTAAAAATTCCATAAAATTCGAGTTTAATTCGAACGAGTCGAGCTTTGGATCGAGCTTAAAATGTGCTCATACTCGTCTCGTTTAGAAAATGAACGAGCTAGAGTCGAGTTTTTATCGAGCGAGTACAAGTTGAATTCGAGATACTCGTGTTCACATAATACCCCTATAGAGAGATAACTTCTTCCCTTTTGTAATTTTGTTTCCTTTTTTTTATAAAAAAGTAAAGGAAAATCTATAATGGTACACATAATATCCCAAGGTTGTAGAACAAACCTTTTAGGATAAGGTAGAAAAGGTGAAAAATAAATTTAAACAAAAAAAAATAAACGAGGTGTAAAATTAGGATAGAAAGAGAAAAAAAATGAGTAAAAGGATTTTCCATGGTTGTTGATGATCTTACGTTTGTCTTTTGGGGTTCATTTCTTTAGTGTTAGATTAACTAAAAAGGGACTGAGATGTTAAACATATATTTGAGCAACATATAAGAGAATGAGATTTTTTACTCGTTTTTTTAAGCAATGTATAATAAAGAGATTGAGATAATTGACTCGTTTTAACTTTTAAGTGTCAACTAGTCCAATATATGAGATGCTTAACCTGTTTTTTTTGCAGGTTATAAAGAGATTGAAATACTTGACTCGTTTCAAGTTTTAACCAAGCACGATTGCTTGCACTTGAAGCTAGAGCATATTGAGATCCTAAATTGATTGTGGAGTTAAAATAAACACCAAAGTATAAGGGAATGTGAAGTATTTAAACACTCTTTTGGTCTCTTCACATTGTCCATTAATTCTCTCAACATTGTTCATATACAACTTATTTAAAAATGAGTCAAACTTCGAGGTCGAGTGAAGCTTAAATTTAGACTAAACTTTAAAAATGTGATCGTATTCGAGTTATTTAATAAATGAATGAGCTCGAGTTGAGCCTTTTTCGATTATTAAGCAACCATACTTGTGAATAACATGGTAACTTAATTAAAGAAAATGTTATAAATTCCAGAAAATTCAAGCTATTTGAGCTTGAATCAAACCGAACCGAAATTTAAACCGATTTTAAAATCATATAACATCCATAACTCAATAACCATTAAAGTTATAACTCTTTAAATGCACAAAATATAATGTGCCATATCCAAACGTACCATATGTTAACTAAGTTGAATATACAAGATCAATACAGTTCCATTTTAAAATAAATTAATAATAATAATAATATACAAAGTGCAAATTTTTATATCATCAACGTGGGATACATTTTATATCTTCTTAAAAAAAACACTAGTCATAATTATAAACTCACGTACAGTTTACATCGGCGCCAATCCAGAATTAATAAGATTAAATTATTGTAAAAGAGAGCATCTTTTGTCGAACTAATCAAAATTTGGTTGATGGATGCATTATTCCAATTCCAAAACCATTTTCGAAGAAGGAGCCAAAATTAATTTAATTTAAATTTAATTAATCAAAAGAAATGAAAGGGAATTGGCTGTCACGGGGTCAAACAATGGGGTACAATCGCACGTGCGGATACAGCTTGGATATGAGGGGACCCCGGCAAACTATGGGGACCACCGCCTTGTTGTATTTATGAACAACATTTCCTGCTTTAATTAGTTCATATGTCTTTGTTAGTGTTTTCATCTAATCTAAAATATTTAATTTTATTTTTTTGGAATTAAAATATTTAATATTTATTATCAAACCTACAGTATTTTTTTTATAACGTAATTATAAAATTTATTAATTTAAATTTATGAAACAATTTATAAAATTAAACTTTTAGATATAAATTAGTTAGAGTTGCATTATTATTTAGAGGTAATAAAGAATGAAGAGACCTTCCACACGTGTGGTAGGGGCGAGACAATGGGTATAGACAGACTGATCACGTGTGTAAGTTATGTCCTGGTTCTCCGAACGGGGCAACATTAAATTTTTAAGTTTAGGGCCTTATGTTTTAAAATGGAAATTCATAATATAGATTGGTACTGTATAAATTAAATAAATGTCTTTTGAAAATCTATCCCTCCCAAATTGTCAAATTTAAGCTATGTTTGGTAAAAGGGTAACCGAAGGAGTAGATAAAGCTGGTGGATTATTTGTGTTAAATATAGGTTAATAAGCTCATATGATATTTGGGAAACCTAACTGTTAGAGTAACTGATGAAAACTTGTGAATAAAAAATCATAAACTTAGAAAAGTTTAGATGAGTAGCTGATAAAAAAACTATGATTCCGAAAGCTAATTAAAGTAAAATGTTATATTTATTTCATTTAAAACTATATAATATAAAAATCACAAGCTTCGAAAAGCTACTTGTTGTATGAATTCATCCACAAATCCACAATACTTGGTAGGATGATATATAAGAGACAAGCTCAATATATAAACCTAACAAACTTTTATATTTAATGTGTTTTCTATTATATTTTTTACAAAAAAATTATATCTCATATATATATTTAAAAAAAATCTGACAACAAAGTTGAGCCCTCTCGATTTTTTTCTAGCTTAAAAAAAAACTTCTTGTTTCAGCATTAAACGCCTAACAGACGTTTAATGCCGAATCAAGAAATGTTTAGGTGAAGAGAATAGTGGAGTATTAAGATTTTACCAATTTGTAATGATTAATAAACAATTCGATTTAGGATTCACGGGGAAATTCTACCTATATAGATCACATTTTCCCTCACAATTCACAACTATAAAAATAAAAATAAAAATAAAAATAAAAATAAAAATAAAAATAAAAATAAAAATAAAAATAAAAATAAAAATAAAAATAAAAATAAAAATAAAAATAAAAATAAAAATGGGAGGTTGTTTGGAAGACGGGGTAAAGGAATGTCCAAAGTCTCGATTAAGCTGGCTTAAACGGACAAAAGTCGTGGAAGATGCATACGGGTATGGGCCAAAATAGGCCCAAGTCCATTAGCAGTTAAACCATTTGTGGCCCAAAAAGCCCATATTTGAACAACCAAGATGCAATGAGATTACTTGGCCTAAGGGATTGATAACAGGCGGATGTTTCATGTTGATCCTTGGAGCCCTTGCACTCTATCTCGTCTCATACAAACGAATCGAAGAGAAGCCTATCACAGAGCACCGAGTTGATGTCGAACCTTCTTCACGAACAAGACATAAATCCAATGAGGTTTCATTATAATAAACAAATTGACAATAGAAGGAGTAGTTCACCAGCTTATATATAAGACTCGTTATATTCTTATTTTCAATGTGGGGCACTTATTCTTTTATATCGCAATAACTCTTCATTGAGCCCGGGGATGCTCTTCACCGAGATTCTCATTTTCCGTCGGAAGAAGACGAAATTTATTAGCTTGGATTTTACTTTAGGGTTCAGAGAATTACAGATTGGGTCGTTATTAAGATGACGAGGGCGGGAGTGGTTGATTGCAAAGGTTTGTCGAAGATCTTCCTAATTTATTGAATAAATATGGACTAAAGTTCACTGCTTTGAAGTTTGAATAACTTCAATCATTTGGTCATGTTTGAAATTTGAACATAACTTTCAATCGCTTGGGTGATATGTTTAAATTTTGAACATAATTTTTAATCCCTTGGTCATGTTTGAATTTTGAGCATAACTTTCAACCATTTTTTTTTATATTATATAAACAAAAATAAACACAATACGAAACGAAATTTTAATAGGTACAAATACAAGCAACAACAATAAGATATGGCCCTTAATTGCTCACCCATTCTTTAATCTATAGTCAATAGTCTCGATTAAAAAACATGGGTGAGTTGATATTTCCGTCTGATATTCGAAATGATGAATTTTTCACCAAATATACGGGTTTGATATCAACTTTCTGTGTTGATAAGTGTTTGAAACAACTTGCTGACATTAGTTTTATGATTCGACAAAATATCAGCAGACTCAGAAAGTCAGTATTGACAAGCTATTTTTAGTATAAAAAAATGCCCACCAACTCCAAAAACCAGTGTAAGAAATCATCTAGCCCACTTGATATTTGAATCATTTGCACGTAGAGTTGTTATTCGAGTCAAACGAGTCGAGTATTGCTCGTTCATATTCGGCTCATTTAGAAACGAGTCGAACATAAATTTAGACTCGAGCTTAAAAATGTGCTCATACTCGACTCGTTTAGAAAATGAACGAGCTCGAGCCGAGCTTTTTTCGAGTATTAAGAAACCCTATTTGTTCAGAACATGGTAATTTAAAGAAAAATTTAAAATTTTCACAAAATTCGAGTTATTCGAGCTTAAATTAAACGAGCTAAGCTTTGAAGAAGCTTAAAAATGTACTCATACTCGGCTTGTTTAGAAAATGAACGAGCTCGAGCTGCTCGAGCTCGAGCTACTCGGCTCATGTAACAACCCTAAATGTGAAAGGCTTATTCTTATAAACTCCCCTACAAAATGGAGCCACCCATACCATGCATACACAAAGGAACACTAAAATTTCAGCACTAACACAACCATGTCTAATTCCCTTTCCATTACCAAGATCATCCTTCCCCTCACCTTATTTTGTTCTTTCACTATCTTGGTTGCTTCCCAACAAGTCTATGCCCCATCAAGCTGTACAAACGCCACTTCTGCTTCCGGGTATCTTTGCGATGGCATCAAGAAGAGGTGTCCGACGTACGCCACTTTCCTAGCTCAGCCTCCTTGCAATACCGCCTCCTCCATCGCCACCCTCTTGGGGTCTGACCCTACTCAGATTGCCCAGATCAATAACGTATCGGATTCAGCTGTTCTTGTGACAATGCAGGAAGTGATCGTCCCCATCAACTGTGCCTGCTCTGGTTGCTATTACCAGTCCAACACCAGCTATGTTGTTCAGGCAGGCGACACCTACTCATTGATCACCAATAGCACCTTTGAAGGCTTAACCACTTACCAAGCCGTTCAGGATCAAAACGATGGGTTTGCAGATACCTCTAATGGTGCTCTGATAATTCCTCTAAGGTGTGCTTGCCCCACGAAGAACCAAACAGATCACGGCATTAATCGCACTCATCAGTTTGCAGTTTGATGCTGATCTAGCAGAGATCTCCCAGGCCAATGAGTTTGAGTATACTATATTTATTCAACCCTTCACCACCATTTTAATCCCCCTTCGGAACCCACCTAATAGTTCCATGATCATACTACTTCCGCCACCTTCAGCTTCACAACCGCCATCACCTCCACTGATGCATCGTTATGATCCTGTCTTTTTATGCATTGATTAATTAGGACTCACATTCTGATGTAAATAGAAATGGTTGTTATATGAATTTTATATACTTTGTAGAAATATCCCATCTGCGTCTGTGTGTAGGTGTGAGAATTTGGAACTAGGAGTAACCCGAAGGGGGAGGGGTGGGCCGAAGAAAAGTATGTTAGAGGTTATTCGCTCTTCTAGCCCTCTTGGAAGAAATGACTATGGATTGAGACTACTGGATGGGGGACATTTGAGCTGCTCATATTTAGCCTTTTTGTGTGTGTGTTGCTTTTGTCCATGCTTTTGCCCTTTTGTTTGCTTTATTGTTCTTCCTGCTTTGCCTTTGATTGTGCTCCTTCAATCAATTTTTCCTTACTCTGTCTATGGGTTTCTTGGAAAATCTCTCGACTAGTTTGGAGTAAAGGCCGGTTAGGCTAAAGAGTCATTTAGCTGATGTCTCATTTTGGTAACTTCGAACAAGGAAGCTAGAATAAATACGGGATTAGACCTAATCCTTGAACACCTCAACTGGGTACAACCTAAAGCAAATTTTAGCAGAAGAAGATAACATTGCTTTGTAGTCAGGAATCTTGATTAAACAGCATATATGAACTGATCAAAAGATTCCTGTAATTAGCTTGTCCTAACCCCAACTCCCCCACATACAATGTTATCTTCTTCTGCTAAAGCAAATTTTAGCAGAAGACAACATTACTGCTTCTGAAGGTTTCATGTTGATCCTTGGAGCCCTTGCATTCTAGCTTCTCATATGAAGGCCTAAAAAGACGATACAGACGAAGATGGTTAGCCTATAGAAAGATGAGATTATCATGAGAGGATCCTATTATAGAGAAATCAGAAAACCAAGTTGATGATGAACCCTTTTGAGTTCTTGGACAGCATATCCAGGCATCCAGCTTAGCTCTGGAACTGACAGTGTACAGCTTCAACTATCTCCAATCAGATCATATTGTACTATCCAAAACCAAAATACTAGAAAACAATTCACTAATTTGTTGGATTATCAGATAGTTCAAGAGTCAAATAATTTTGCTGAAGAGTTTTCTTTGAACCGTTTTCTGAAGTTTCCTTGAAATGTATTTTCATTCCAACAACATTTTAGAGACTTGTGTATCAACACCTAAAGAGGACTTCAAATGGGCTGCGGGAATCAAACTCGAAATGAGTTTAAAAAAAGAAAGTCAATACCTTAACCTCTTTATCTTGTTTCCCTCGACAAACCACCATTTTGAGGAGTTGGATGTGTGGGATTATGATGCAGTATCAAGATAAAAATGAAGAGGCGAGAACATTTAGATAAATTCCTAGTATTTTAATAGGAGTGGTAGGCTTGTAATGCTATTTGTTTATTAAAAATCAGAGATTTATTCTTCAAATGATATGAAGGAAGTGTTTTAATGGCCACCACTTCCTCTTCCAGGTTGTATTCTAATCAACAACTGTGACAGACCTGGTTATGGGTATCATCTTTCTCACAAATCCTCTGAATTCTTCCTTCTTAGACTCGAGACGGGTCAGCTGCCATGAACCGAGCCCTACGACTTTTGTCGAAAGGTAAGAAACTTATTGTATCTTCAGCTACTGAATCTCACACATTACAACCATTGATGCTCTTTGTTTGTCTGTAACAGCTTCATAAAACTCTACTAGGAAAGGCTTGAACAGAGAGAATGTTGATCTATGGTGTCATAGGAGCTATTGTCGCGGTTGTCGTTCTATCAGCTATAGGAATTGCTGTCTATTGTTCCTTGTCGAACAAGAAGACGAAGAAGACGGATACATTCATCCCTACAGAGACCTACGAAGCATACGAAAATCCTATATGGAAGAAAGCAGAAGTAGGCGGCGAGCCCTTGGAGAGGCTTGCAGCTTTGAAAAAGTTCAGCTTCATAGATTTGCAGTCAGCAACTGACGATTTCAGCCCCAGCTGCCTGATCAAAGGCTCTGTCTATCGGGGGAGAATCAACGGAGACTTAGCCGCCATCAAGAGGATGAAATCGGATGTCTCCAAGGAGATTAGCTTACTCGCGAAGATTAACCACTTCAACCTTGTCCGCGTCCTAGGGGTATGTTACAACGAGGGGCAGTGTTACATTGTCTATGAATATGCTTCTAAAGGGCCTTTGAGTGATTGGATCTACTATGGCGACGCTGATGAGAAGTTCCTGAGCTGGACACAGAGGATTCAGATCATATTGGACGTAGCGAGAGGGCTTAACTACATCCATAGCTACTTCAGCCCTGCACTTGTCCACATGGGCGTCAAGAGCAGCAACGTTCTACTCGACAGTGACTTCCGGGGAAAGGTTAGTAATTTCGGCCTTGTGAAGTCAGCTACAGGTGATCAAGAATCACAAACCAGCGGAAAAGGGTACCTGTGTCCTGAGTTTCTAAGGAGCGGTCAGGTGTCTCCGAAGCTAGATGTCTATGCTTTCGGTGTTCTTATGCTGGAGATGCTAACCGGGAAACAGGTTGTTGTACTATTAGAGAACGTGCATACACGTCTACCCGAGGTTTTAGTGGGAGTTCTTCGAGAAGATGGGAAGGAGAGCTTGAAGACATTGGTTGATCCTTCCTTGAGGGGAAATTACCCATCTGATCAAGCAATCTTTATGGTTGGACTGGTAGACAATTGCTTAAAGCAAGATCCATCTAATCGCCCAGGCATGGAAGAGATTGTCCGCTCTCTTTCGAAAGTTCTGACTGCGTCTCTCGCCTGGGAATCATCTGGAGCTTAAAGAAGCAAGAAGCTCTCAGAAAGGCATGAGGTTGAGGGCCTTCCAACCGGTATTTACTCTAATTTGGAGCTCCAAATGCATACCCCTCAAAATGAAAGTCTCTAATTTTTTTTTTCTTCTTCAACTTTTTTTTTTGAATGTAGTTCATCTAGATATAGAGCTTCCTATGGGTATTTTATGTCTGCTGAATCATAATAGAAAAGACACAAACAAACAGTGTAATTTTTCTCCATTTCATTTGGCTGCCAATGCAGCAAGCAAACACTTTAGGAATCACTTTGAATGCCTCATGTCTTATGGATTATTGAGTGATTAGATTTATTTCTAGCAGCACAATATAGGATACTAGGACAGAATTTAAAAAAAAAAAAAAAACAATTTATCCGAGTTAGTTAGTCATGAACTCGAGGCAGATATGTGTTGTAGGAATACCTCAACAAGTTGAATAGAGATACAGCCGCTGAATCACAAGGATTGAGCTAAGTGAACACTGAAGGACCTGCCTTCAACCAAAGAAAAAAAACACACCTAGGTAATCCTTGCATTGATCTTTTCTATCAACCAGAGAACTTGTAAATGTCAGCCACCACTGCTTTCTGAAAAACTTGAAGAGTAGATCTTGTACACTCTAACTAGATCAGCAGAGCTAACCGAGAACAAATGGCCAGGCAATACAAGTGGTAGGGTGCAGTTTGCGTCTTCACAACTTTCTTCAACAATGGCTGCTTCTCTGAGCTTGCCATCTTTCCAGAGACTTTTTACAAGCAATGCCTTAGTATAGCTGTCGGGAACTAAGCTGGAGTTTCTCATGTCTTCAAATAGCCTGAACGCAAGAGCAGCCCTTCCACAGCTGCAGTATTCGTTTATAAGAACCTTGTATGTATAAGCATCTGGCTCCAATCCACTCTGCCTAACCATCCCGAAAAGTCTCTGCACTGTTCTAAAGTCCCCGTTTGCTGCAAAGTGATGCATTAACCCGGAAAATGTTTGGATATCAGGATGAATCCCACATGAACACATTTCATCCACTACATTCATCGCATCTGTACCTCTCCCACACTTGGTCAATGTTCGCAAGAGAGAGGAGTATAAAAGCAGCATTTCAGATTTAGACACCGAACCACATAGTACTTTGGCATCACGAAAGATGTTCAAAGCTACATCACCATTCTTTGAGATCCCACAGAAATCAACAATCAGCCTAACTGTGCTGAATGCCAATTTCATTCCCTCATTTTTTATTTTTAGCATCAGCTTATCAGCAAGATCAAAGTTCCCAGAGCGTGATAGTTTGACAATCATCCTAGACACAGTGTGCACATCATGAGTAAATTCTGGCTGGTACGCAACCCAGCAGAAAAACTGCCATGCCGTTTCAACTGACTTGAAATGCCGAATCATCTTGCATACCAAGCGGCTTGTCCACACAAATTTAGCTTCCTCCAGAGATGATACCTCATCGGGCCTCCAGTGTTGCAAAGCACTTGCCAAGGCACCTGGGTCCAACCATGGCTTTAGTTGCACTCTATCCATGCCGACATCAACAGCATCACTACCTTCATAACCTTCCTCCATATCCTCGTCCTCCTCGTCACTGACATCCTCACATATACCAACGTTCTCAATTCTTTCATCCGGCAACATCCTCTGAATGAATTCATCAGTTTCTTCCACGAATCCTGCTTCATGCAATCGCTGCAGAGATGGTAGCATTGATCTTCCAGGAATTGCTCCCTCCACCTGCATCGCAAAAAGGATGCTCTTCATTGCATCATATTCCTCAAGCTTTGAGAAAGCATCCATCAAAATCGAAAACTGCCTTAGCGTACGTTTAACCCTCATCAAAGGCAGAACATCAAAAACCTTCTTAGCCATATCAATTTTCCCACAGTTCACAAGGTGTTCTATCATAACCGAGTATGTTCTACTGTTAGGAATTCTGCCTTCCTCTATCAAGCTATGAAAAGTCCTCACTGCATCCAAGTCCTTACCCTTTTGAGCATAAAGATTCATCACTACATTATAAGATTCAGTACACGGGCGTTGCATTCCTTGAGCCCGATACTCATCCCAAACACAAAGAACAGACTCAAGGTCCCCAGCAGCAGCATACCACCGCATTCGGTCCATGAAGCTGACCCTCGGAACCTTCTTAAATTCACCATCGTTGATAGCATCAATAAGCCTCTTGAGATCAGAAGTTCTACCAGCCTTAGCAAGTGTCTTGGCAAGTGAATAGAGAGTATGCTGAGTATGTGAGAAATGTGGAAACTGTTGGACGGATCTAATCAAAGACAATGCAGAGTCAGGGGAAGGAGCTGAAAGCACGGCATTGGTGACTACAAAAGAATCCACATTAGGATCACTTAAAATTGGAAGCAATGAATCCGAAGAGCCTGATCTAAGACGAAGACGGATAGAATCAATGAGCTTGGCTCGAACAAGGTATCGTGCAACCCGATTCCTGCTCGCATCCTGGGAAAACCCGCGTGCTTGACTGGTTACGCAGCTGAACAAATTCCCGGTAGCCAATATCCGTCTAAAAAACATTGGATGATTATTACACTCAAGAACAGCTCATCACCGCAAGCTAAGCAGCAAAAGTTCTCAGAGGACAAATATCAAACACCTGGTGTGCAACATCCGACATGAGTAAAATCATATAACTAGTAGGGGAAAATCGGGAGCTTTATTTTCATGAGGCCATTTCCAGATCGAAGATCAATATAGTAAATGAATTCGATCAGAACGGGTTACAGCGGATTGGATTTCATCAAATGACATGCGACCAATGAGGCGGGAAACAATTTGAAAGGCTCCTTACTAAAGAGTTCGCCGCCACGTAAATCCTGTCAACAGTCGGAACTCGGAAGTTCTATGCTGATTCCGGCGAGCACCCAAATTTCGCCGGCGGAAACGACGGAAAAGAGGGATTTATTGTCTGGACAGCTGACTAGCTGAGCTGTGGAAGCTAAACTGCGCGGGGCTGAAGTTGCTTTATGCGTTTAAAGCCGAAAATTTGTCATAACAAATTGTCAAGAGTTTTTTTTTCCACTTCCCAAATTTAATACTCCTGTATCCTTGAATAATAATCCTTGTTTTTTTATTTAGATATCTAGGCTATACTGCAAGAGCTCCAAATATTAGTTTTTTCTTCGCTTATTTGAGTAATTGAATTTAAACAAAATATAATCATATCAATAAAAAAAATTCTTTGTCCATGTCATTACAAAGCTCGAATGTGTAATTAGAAAGGAGCCTTTCAAATAGAGCAAGCGTTCTCTAACTTTCAAATGTGTAATTAGAAATGTAGAGTTACATATCGATATATTTTGACAAGCTAATAAGGTGGCACATTTTCTTATAAATTTGAGATATTTTCATGTTTATTTATTGTTTTGAGTTTCAATTCAAAGTTATTTCAAGTACAATTTGAGATATTTTCATTTCAAATTTCAAGTACAATTTGAGATATTTTCACTGTCATCAACGCTCTGCGGGGTTTGTGACGGTGTCCATGGGGGATTGAGATGACGATTTCAAATGCTCTGGGCCTCTGTCGATCTTTCAAGTGGGTCACCTTTGAGCATATCTTCAGGGAGGGCAACCGGGTTGCGGATCTACTGGCGCATCTGAGCTTGTCCTCACAATTTGTAGCTGACTGCGCTGAGATCGTAAATCTCGTCCGTTGGGATGCCATCGGACGATGAGTTAGTCGCGTCTAATCCCCGAATCCTTGCCTTGTATAAAAAAAATACAATTTTGTACGATGCTTTAAAGTTATTCTTTTAGGTATAATGATTTTAGTTATCTTTTTGCCAACCGATCTATTTTTATTTTTACATATAACAAAAAAATTGAACAAACCGGCATGGCAGTTTGATGGGCTTGTTTGGGCTTAAAATGAAGAATGACTCTTAGGCAGGCTTAAGGATCTAAATGGGCCGACCTCCTGCTTGGCCCAAGTTCCATCACTTTTTTTTTTAGAGGCAATAGTTTGACAGTGTCGATACCTGTTGAACCATCATCTAAGATGAGAACCATGAAATGCTTCAAACTTGTCATTTTGTAAGCAATTATTATTGGGTTGATTTCACATATAATATAAGTAGATTGTACTTTCTCGAAAGTCTAGAGAGAAACAAGAGAATAAAAAATTATCATTTCAATTTTTCATGTATATTTCCACTTGTCACGAACAAGATTGATGACGAACAGGCTATATATCTATCCAAGATGATACGTAGCAGTCAAACCTCTTAAGGTCTATCACCCTTGTATAAAGAAAAACCTTTTCACATTAATAATTAAATCGATTGAATATAATATTGTATCATATGATGACTAATGTGTAATGACTTCTATAGTTCTATATATATACTCCGTAGAAGATAATTTCGACTCATACAGTGAAAAAAGAAGTGGCCTTTTCTCGTTAATTTAGTCATAGATAAATAATAAATTTATGTCTTGTAAAGTGAATCAATCTATTATCTGGCACCCCGATATACGTCGTGACTCGGTGAGAATTCGATTTGTACGTGTTTCACGTAAAATGTAATGCTGGTATAAAAGTAATATAAAAATGGATGGACACATGTCACACATATATGACAAATTAATTAAAGTCAACATATAAAAAGAAAATGGGTTCCGTCCAAGATTGAGGATATGATCTTCTATTCCAATTTCCAATTGTCCGCCCATGTCAATGTTTTACAGTGCGCACGGACGTCCCAATCCCGCTCTCAATATCCTACATTTTTCGATTATATATATATATATATATATATATATATAGGGATTGACTCCGGTGAAAACCTCAAATTGCGGTAAAAATCGTGAGGACTACTTTATAACTTGGTTTATTTGAAACCCATGCTAAAAATCCCAATTACATAGTGACTTTACAACTCTGTTCAACCTAAAAACCGTGCTAGAAACTCCAGTTTTAAAATAACACATGACTTTATAGTTCGGTCAAACCGAAAAATCGTGCTAAAAAGCTAATGTTTTAAAATTGCATAGTGACTTTATAGCTCGGTTTTATTCAAAACCGGGCTAAAATTTATGACTTTATAGATCGGTTTTACATAGTGACTTTATAGTTCGGTTCTACCGCAATTTTGGTCTTCACCGAAGCGCATCCCTATATATATATTTTTTTTTTGAAAATATTATATCCGTCTCAAATTATTTATCATTTAACTTTTTTCATCATTTTTCAAATTACTAAAATATGAAAAATACTTATTTTTTAAATGATATAAAAAATTATATAAATTTTAAAAAATGTATTAAGAAAATACTCCGTAAATGACAACTAATATTGACAAAAAAAAAAAAAAATTACACGCGGCAGTGCGTCAGGGTTCGATGATAAGAAACTCCATTTCAGACGAAGTTATCATTCGATTTCGGAAGCTTTGAAGAACTTTCGCGGTACTCCCAGCACTGACCTTAATCATATGCTTTGTTGGAGTCATGTCATACGGAGTATTATACAATACTCCCTCCAATTACGTTTACTATTCAATTACTTTTAAAAATATGCATAAGTATGGGTTCGTATGGGACGAAATTAATAAACTGACTAAAATAATAAATAAGATAAAATTTATAAACTGTTGGTAAAAGTAGTTAAAAATTTAAACAACATAATCTCCGTTATGGGGAGAAAAACAATTTATTTGTAAAAAGTGGAGTTTATTTGGTTGTTATTAATTAGGGGTATTGTACTATTTTTAAACCAAATAAGATAAAAGGGATAATAAACATCCAAATAAAACACCATTTTGTAACTTATTTTTAACGCAAATTTTTAACACGTTTTTGTTTATTTTGGTGATCTAAACAACCGAAAAAGCTGTTTAAAAAATAAACACTTAAAAATGATTAATTTTTAACAGTTTTTTTGGTTGTCCATACACACCCTATATGCATTGAGTACAGGTGGTGCTATATGTACTCAATATGAACAGATCTATGATTCGTTTGAATCTCAACTAGATATTTGTTCAACATTAAATAAAAAATATGTCCGATATTAAAAAAGTAAGCCTTACAATTTTTGAAAAAAATAATAAATAAACGAATGGATCAAAGGTTCGTTTGTTATATTAAACAGATCTTTAATCCATTCGTTACTTTTTTAATGTTAGACGTATTTAATACTAGACCCGTGTCAAACCGAGGTTCAAACGAATCTAGAATTCGTTCGTGTTGAGTGTTCGTGTTGAGTGTATAAAGCAACAACCAAAAAGAATATAAAAACTCAATATAAAATTTTATATATTATATGATGTGAGTGTCATAAATAGAAATTTGAATAAAAAAAGAATCGAGATCAACCAAGGTTCAAACTTTTGAACACTTTATTTTTTTATAAGAATAATTTTTAAGGTTTATAAAAATAAGGATATATGAAACATGATTCGTAAACCTTTCTCTTGTGAATCCTCTACACTCGATCTTAAATCTCTCAGAATCACACACCGTTGATCTCGACCCTTTGACACCTTTATCTTCTCATTTCATTAGGGTGCCGCACTCGACTTCTCACCAATAGGTTTGCTTTTAATCTCTCATCAAGTTCTTGGTCTTTAACCCACAATCATATGAAGCTATTAGTGATTCAAACTCTATCTCAACACAACTTGATTATAAATTATATTATTTTACACTTATATAGGAGTTTATCATTGTCCTAGTGTGTTTATAATCGATGTAGGATAAAAAATAAAGAATTGAAAATTTGTCCAGTTTTGAACTGATGAGAAGGATGTCGATTTTGACCATCTTTTAGGCTGATCATACAAGAGTGTTCTTTGAGCCACTTAAAATACATTTTCACCAAATTTATGGGTTTCGATTGAAATTTTATACATCAAATATTAAGGCATCGCTAAACAATTTTCTCAAATAAGAATTCAACTTCGATGACAAAACTTTGTAAGAAAAATAAATCAGAGTATACTGCGTTGATTAATATAGTAAACAATATTTAAAATGCGGAATAAGTATAGTATAGAGAATAGAGTATACTACGTTGATTGAGGATATTAATTTATTTAGCAAATGCGATGTATTTTGAGAAAATGTATTATTCCACGAAATTAGACTATTATCATTCCACTATTTTTTTCAAAATTTCATTTATATTTTATAATCAATGAAAGGAGTTTAAAAAGTCAATACTATACAATTCAATATTCCGTACAAAAACTATTACAATCTCCTATAAAAAAATGTAAAAAATTATAAATTGCTATAATAAAAATTTAACAATTCAATATTCCGTACAAAAACTATTACAATCTCCTATAAAAATTGTAAAATTTTATAAATTGCTATAATAAAAATTTAACTCTAAAAAAAAATTACTCCTAGTTGGAGGTAGTATGCTTTTCTAAGAATTTTATTTAGCCATATAATAGGTCTGTTTAGGTTTCACATATTTAAATTTATAATGCAATTATAAACTTAAACCGTTAAACCCAATTTGTACTAGGTTCAAAATAACATAAATTTTAAATAAAACACTTGTAATTATCTTAAAATACTTCATTCGTTTCATTGAATAATTTTGACTTTTCAGCACATTTTTAAATGAGATAAAAACTCTATAAAATGTTAGATTTTTATTTTGGTGGGAATATTAGAATTTTTTTAAATAATATTTTTATATTTATTTGTAATAAGAATGAAATTATCTAAAATATTAATAAAAAATTATTCTAAAATATTAATAAAAAAGTGATGTTTTATAGACTTTTTAACTTATTAAAAAACGTGATAAAATTTAAAATAATTTAAATTATTAAACATAAAAGTAAATCTTCATCTGCTCCAAAATAAAAGTCAGTTGACTTTTCGGCACGTATTTTGATAAATTTTTTATAAAATATTATTTTTTTAATGAATTTGTCTTTATAAGTTCATACTTATAACTAAAATTATTTTTAAAAAATTGATTAAAAAATAATATTTTATATTTAAAAAGCGTACACAAAAGGACAAACGACTTTTATTTTAGAACGGAGAAGTACATACTACCTTCGTTAAAAAATAGTTTAAAAAATGTCAAAAAGTCAAACGAGATGTTTATAAATGGGGATTGAGTTAGTATTAGGTACTACGGAGTATATATTTATTTGATTAATCAAAGCTAATATTACTACCCAGTCTAATTTTAACCGTGTAGAATAACTCGTTTCAAGAGCTTAAAAAAAGTCCAAGTTTCACTCGCGTGTGTTTTTGAATTCCACATTTTGTTTTTATTTTTTGGTTCGAGAATTCCAAGTTGATTACAGAGTTTCTCCATGCTTCTAGAAGAACCACTACCCCCTATATCCTCTTTTATTCCCCCGATTTTCATTTATCTTGTCCTATACGATTCATTCTTTCTTATAAGGCATAGCTCGCACTCCCGATCCATTTTCCTTCTCCCACAAACTCCTCTCTTACCGGCTTCAACACCAAACCTCTTTCACACAAACCAAATCAATCCAGCAAATTCAAATGGAGATCGAGATTGAATAGCAAAACAGAGCGAAAAGTCATCAAAAGACGATAGATCGAGTCATGTATTCAGGATCGTTCCTCTCTGGATTCTACTGCTGGGGATGGGAGTTCTTAACCGCTCTTCTCCTCTTTAGTTGTTCCTGCTGAATCTTCGATTCGTTCTTCTTTTCTCTCTTTTTCTTTTGTTGTTGTTTCCTCGATCTCCATTTCTCTTTCAATTGAACATTCTAGCTAGTTAGTTTAGGTTTAAGTAATTGATCGAATAAATTTAGCGGACAAGCTAAGTGACTGGTTGATTTCGAGATTGTTTGCCAAGGAATCGCTGATTTGGATGGCGCAGAGGAGCGTCCCGGCGCCGTTTCTAACGAAGACGTACCAGCTGGTGGACGATCCGGCGACTGATGATGTCATCTCCTGGGGAGAGAAAGGGAAAACGTTCGTCGTTTGGAAAACCGCCGATTTCGCCAAGGACTTGCTCCCTAACTACTTCAAGCACAACAACTTCTCCAGCTTCGTTCGCCAGCTCAACACATATGTACGTCTCTTCTCCCTTTCTCTCTGATCGCAATTGAATGATTTGCCGCTGAATTTGAAATTTGATCAAATAGGCATCGTATTGATAGATCGTGATTTTAATCTGCTTGAAGAAGATCGAAGATGATGCTGTTAAAATTTAATTAGCGCTGGAAATTCTGGAAATCGACACCAATCATTCAATCTAATTGTCAAAAAAGTGATGATAGTAATTGCTACTACTGTATTTGGAGCCTCCGAGATTGATCTAGATGAAGGCAATAGAATCCGATCTCGCTTAGAATGGAAGCTTCGCTGCCTTCCATTCATAATTTTCAACTTTAGATTGGTCGTACTTGAATTTTAGTGTTATAAAAAACGTAGGTAATGGATTGGAAAGTGCAAAAGGTGAGGTGAAAAATATTTTCATTGTTTGTTTATTCTTTGAGTGGAAGACAAAAGGACACTAGGCTTTTGTACCTTTACTGAATACATGTTTGACCTCTTTCTCACTATAGTAGTACTAAAATTACTAATTCGCTTTAATCATGCAAATCACAATGCATGTTTTTTTCCCCTGTTTGTAATTAATGTATTCTTGGAGTACAAAAATAACAGCCTGTTGGTAGTATCAACTAATTTTACTAAATAATGTATTCTTGGAGTACAAAAATAACAGCCTGTTGGTAGTATCAACTAATTTTACTAAATAATGTATTCTTGGAGTACAAAAATAACAGCCTGTTGATAGTATCAACTAATTTTACTAAGGGGTTGTTTGGTATTGATATCTAGATATCAGATATCGGATATCGGCCCCGATATCTGATATCTAGTGTTTGGTATGGCTTAGATATCGATATCACTTAGTGTTTGGTATCCTGCAGATATCACTTGATATCTGATATCTATGTTTGGTATCGCCAGATATCGATATCAAGTGATATCTAGATATCAAATTTAGTCTTATTTGATATACTGATTTTTTGGGAGGTATCACTTGATATCGATATCACCCGATATTGATATCTTGATACCGATACTGATATCTTGATATCAAGATATCAACCGATATCGATATCGATATCTTGATATCTAGATATCAATATCAAACGACCCCTAAACTTCTACTATGTAATTTTAATATTGGATAATTTTAAATAAAATAAATATAAAATTTTAGTTTAATTAGTTTTTTGGAATTATAGTTTTTTCACAACTATTTACCTAAAATTTTCGAAGCTTTTGCTTTTCTACTAATTCACAAGTTTCTATTAGTTTAGTAATACATATTAATCACAAACAATCTATTAACTTCAGTCATTCCGTCAACTATCTTTTTTTTACCAAAAAGAGCATAAATTTAGGTATCTAGGTATGTGAAGCACGATTTAAACAATTTATTGAAATTTCCAAATTTGTGTCGATTTCCGTAACTTATCACAAATTATATAGCTATAAATACTTATAAAAAATTAAAAGGGGGACTAATATAAGTATGATATATTTTGGAGTAATTATCTTAAAGAATATAGGAAATAAAAATGCTTTAAAACATAATTTGGAAATTAAACCAAACAAGCTCAAGATGAACAGTTTTTGCCATACTCCTTGGCCCTTGCCCATGGAAACTGTTGCAGTTTAGTATCTTTGTTCTTGTTCTTAATCTTGACATAGTTTTGATTGGAGATAGAAATGGCGTAATAATTAAGCCAGCTAAATTAGAGTTTCCTATCTATTGATCAAGTTAATCAATTGATTAGGTTAAGCGTATTACAATCAACAAACATGTAGGTTACCAATCAATTTCTTTCCTTCAGTGTCAACATATATGACCAAAAAATTCCAACTGTATATTTCAAATAGAAGCTTCATTTATTTATTATATTCTAGATATGTACAATGAGTGATAGGTTAATTGGGTCAAACTTCCAACCATGTTTGGTGGAAGCTTGTGCAAATAAACTAAGTAGGTATATTGTTCTAAGAGGTGGAGTGTGTTTATCATTGGACAATGAAAGCTTTGTTTCATTGCATTCATATTAGATCGGAGAAGGTGACGCCCCATTGTAAGTAATTCAGGTATATGAATGCACCTGAACATTCGAGGGCGACCCAAAAACCTACTCTTAATATATGTTGGTAATGTAAGTCAACATTTTAGGTAGAGGCCCTTTGATTTGTTTACACTTATCAGTTATCACATTGAATTTGAATGAACGATTCTTTAACTTTGTAACCACTTTTAGTACTTTTGGGTTGATTTTTTTTTAGGTCTATGAATCTTCTTTGAGTTGAAACCGTTAAATTGGATAATTTCAACCCTTAAATTCTATATAGGTTTGCTTGATCTCATAATTATTAAAGTCCAACGAAATACATGATTAGAGCGGGTCGTGTTCATATGCACGAGACAGAAAACCCAAATTCTATCAATTAAAAATAGGAGAATTATGCCGACCAACAAAAAAAGGAGAATTATTAGCCCATTGATTTTATATATTAAACCTAAGTTTCACTATTTTTTTTTTTGTACATTCACATCTCCATAGTAAACAAATCCAAAATTTTGAATTTAATGTGCTGTGCAATTACGACTAAAACATGAATTGATCCGACCCACCAGGGCTTCCGAAAAGTTGTGCCGGACAAGTGGGAATTCGCCAACGACAATTTCAAAAAAGAACAGCCGGAGCTCCTCACCGGGATCCGCCGCCGGAAGACGGCGGCGGCTGTGCCGCAAACCACCGGGAAACAAGGAAATGCATCCCCGTCGGTGTCCGGCGACGACAAGGGGTCCACATCGACCTCGTCGCCGGGGACCTCCAACAACACCAGCCTGGCCGATTTATCGGACGAGAACGAGAAACTGAGGCGAAACAATCAGATCCTCAGCTCGGAGCTCGCCGAGACGAAGAAGCAGTGCGACGAGCTGGTGGATTTCTTGAAGGTGAATTTCAACGTGGGAGCCGATCAGATCAGCCGCATCATG
Organism: Persicaria maculosa; assembly: GCA_963922045.1. Taxonomy (NCBI): domain Eukaryota; kingdom Viridiplantae; phylum Streptophyta; class Magnoliopsida; order Caryophyllales; family Polygonaceae; genus Persicaria; species Persicaria maculosa. Next base: position 56,151,280 of record OY998268.1, read on the forward strand.
GGCAGCCGGGAAAGATCTTCACCATGCGGGCCCGATGAGATCGACGGCGGAGATGCCGACACCTGTCATGACAATAAGCATGACGCCAGCGATGACGATGATGACGAAAAAGAAGGAGAAGGAGAACAAGATGTGGAAGGTTTGAGATTGTTTGGGGTTCTGTTGAAAAGTCAAGGGGGAGTAGAAAGGGAAAAAGAGAAAGGCGGGAACAAGAAAAAGAGGGCGCGTGAGGACAACGTGGGCCAAATGGGCCTGGGCTTGGGCCTTGATGGGGCCCATAAGGGGAAATTTGTTAGAGGAGTTGGTGTTGACGTGCCCTGGATGAAGATCCCTTCCACACGAGGGGAGACTAGCAATGTCTGCAACTGATGATACGCAACGTTACCCCGATCGTGTTGAGCGAAGCTGTTTGACCGTTGGGGGTTAAGTTGAATATATATATATATATATATATATATATGTTAAATAGTGTATTAAAAAAAGGGGAAGGTTTATTATTATTATTATTATATGATGAGATTGTTGTTGAACTGATATGAGGTTTGTGTTTGGGAGGGTGGACATATGGCCTAAGATGGTAGTTGGATAGTTGAATCGGGTTAAGGGCTTTCTTAAGCTTGATGATTAAAGTTAATTGATGTTGATTATGTGGTGGGTAATTGCGGGGGAGTAGTTGTTGGAAGGTGGATTGGGTGCACACGCGAGAAGATTACGATGGCATAATCATGATTATGGAGGAGAGATTAATGGGGTCCTATGGTTAAGTGAGATGTTGTTTTAGCACTTGAGCTTTGTCAATTCTAGTGTGATAGTGCAAAGTATCAAGATCGGTGTTTGGTGAGGAGTGGATTTGACCTAAAGTTGGAAGGAGCTACAAAAAACATTAGCAATCAGGAAAAAAAAAAAAGTAGTGTGTCAAAAATGTAACAATCAATCAGTATCAAATAAACAACTATTTTCCTTGCATTGTCTACAAACAACTAATGCAAATATTGGTGTTCAAAACTAGTGATTTATTTTCCATAATATACACGATTGGATAATTAAGTTTAGTCACATCTTTTAAGAAGGCAACATGGTTGTCGACTCATTAGCTAATTTTCCTTTCTTTTTGAGTTAGGTTTGTATGTTTTTTAAGATCAACCCCTTTCTAGTAGAGTTTTGCTACTCTCAATTTCCACCTATCATGGTTCGCAATCCATCTTGATCCCACCAACTACTCACTTTTAACGCGAAACATATGAATTTGCATTCAAGGCCTACAAACTTGAATCCTCCATCTTACCAAACATTGCCTCCACCTCTTAAAAGAACAACTTTTTTTTCTTCCAATTCATCTTCTTATAAATCTTATCCACGAGATAAATGAAATATAATATGACCAATTTTTATTTAATATAATTATAAGAGAGGGAAAAATAAAATAAAAAAGGACCAAAGTAAATGGACATTTCCACCTTATCTCGTTGGAAAAAATAATGCCATCCAATTAGTCCTTAAACTTCACTTAGTCATCTCCTTTGGATTCCAACTCGAGCATCAAAAGCCACTTTAGGCAAACTCTCTTTATCTTGGTTGGTTGTGGAGTCTGATGGTTACCTTTGCTGTATTTTTTTTTCTTCTTGATTAGTCAAATGTGAAAAAAGGCAAACATTTACCTACCTTTTGAAATTATATCAACTTGGAACATTACACATCTCTTATCAACCATAGATGATAGAGCAAATATGGGATTCTTTAATAATTAAATAATTAATTTGCTAACCCATTACCTTTGAATATAGGATATGCATATTGAATTTGATAATATTTCACTGATTGAACCATTTTTAAATTTATTTTTAAGGATTTACTAATTTTCTTTTAGATTATCTTTATCTTATTTCCTTAGAGCACGTAATAAACAAATCGATTAACTAAAAACAAAATTCAGTCGGCTAAACATTTAGCACTTATCTAATTTAATTCTTCGTTCTTCATAACCATCGTGATGAGAAAATTACACTCCATTATTTTGGTCAAAATTTATCAAAGTTGGGTTAAATTTTGGGCCACTCATTTGAGCAAAATTTGACCCAATACTTAAATGGGCCCATATCATGAAATTAAAAACAAACGGGTGAAGCACTTAAGCTTAGAGCTAATAAAATGTAACCTAACTCCCAATCCGATTGAAATTAATTGACTTGAATCCTCAATTCTACATACATTATATCCAAAAAAACCAACCTGATCTAACCTATTTTGATCCGACATCCAAACAAATTGATAACTCAAACTGATCCAAACTCAAACGAATCAATTTAAACCTAATAAAACTCGAACACATTATAACTGAAACCTGAAATAATTGAAACTTAATATACGTCCTAGAAAATTTTAAATATGAATGTTGAAATAATCAAAACCTGAAATAAGCCTAAAATCGACTGGGTTTGGCAGGGTTTGTCAGTAGGAGTGATAATTTTATGACATATGAATACGAAATTTTTAAATAGACTTAGATTCAACACCTCAATTGATATCCACAATGTGTATTTACACAAGTAATTAGCAAAACACAAATCAACCTCTAAAATCAGTATAACTGAGGCGGCGAAACGGCTACACATCGGGTAAACGGATCGGATCATCCCGACAGGGTTCGGGTTGGGCCGAGTGGCGAAAAAGGCTGGCCCGGCAAAAAGGACACGTAGGATGACAGCTCAGCCAACGGTCAACACAGTCAGCATGGAACACGTGGGAGCAGCCAGGCATTAAACGCAGCGTATCGCCTTGCAAGAAGAGGCCCAAGCAGATGGCGCAGTCCTCCACGCCCTTGCACTTGGCGGCCGTCAACTCCTCCCCTTCCACGTAGGCAAACTTCGGGAGGGCGTCGATGGCCACGTCGTTCCTCGATGGCTCTCTAGCCATCGCACGAAGCCTCCTCCTCCGCCAGAGAACGAGGAGCGCCCAAATGGTGACGAGGGCGAGCATCCACATGTAGCCCGTGATCCACATTCTCACCATCGCGGAGGAGGAGAAGGTCAAGGAGGGATTGAGAATCTTAACCTCTTCGATCTCATGTTAAGATCGAAGAGGTTAAAAAGATAGGAATTTATGACCCTTGGTTTGCTTGGGAAGGTAATGTTGGAATTCAAGTTTGAAGAGATCTAGATTAATTCCTAAAAAATTACCAATTGTGTGTTTATATGTATATATTTATATAAATATATAGTTCTTGGAACATAAAATTTTGAAGGGGTTCCGATCAATGCAGGTCAAAAGGGTTTCTTAATTTTATCATGACATATTGACATCCAACAAACATGGAATTTATTATATACAGTTGGCCAAATTTGTGATTTCATTTATCAGTACAAAGCCTACAAGGAACATATGATTATTATTTATTTATATATATAAAGCCGGACAAATGCATAGTTAATATATACTCCGTACTATTTTTTTTTAATGTAAATTGACTAGTGGGACAAAGGATAATTGCGATCAAGCTCGATTGGACAATAGATTTTAAAACCGTTAAAAGAATTTACAAACATTCATTTTTATTTGTAGTTTATAATTTAGATACATTTTAAAAAATGATAAAAAAACTATATAAAATATATATTTAATTATTATTATTATTATTATTTTTAGAGTAAATCACATAAAACCACCCTTAATTAAAATAAGTGAATTTTCACAAAATCACTCTTCAAAAAAAAGTTTATAGAAAATCCCCATAAATTTAAGTTAATAGTGATTTTTGTAATTTACCGAAATTTTTATATAATTTTATAGTTATCACTAATAAGACGTACCATATTTACTATCCTATTGAGTTTAAAATAGAATTATTTTATTCATCTAAGATTTAATATAATTACTAAAAGTCTAAAACTATTTGCCTAATTTGGCATAGCTAGGTTAATTATATTTGATCAGAAAAGAAACCCTTAAGTGAAAATAACCGAATTCTAAAAAGAATATTTAAAAATTGACTAAATTGATTAATCTGGCCAAAATTTTCCCAAGTTAGCATGCTTAACTCATGCCCTAGAAAATTCGTTAGGAAAATTGGATTGGTACACATATATTTGTGTGAATCTTGTGAAGGAATACAAGTATATTTGGTGTGAATCCTATAGATCGAGATTAATAAAGTTAATTTACATTGACTAGGTAACATTTCGTTTAATAAATTTGATTAATGCTACATGCTATTTAAAAACATGAAGACATTGAGTTGATTCGAACAGGCGAAACGCCATTGGCATGAATGTTATTCATATTCACTGTCTCAAATTATAAGTGGTTTGATTTTTAATATTTTTTAAAAGCTAAAATGTTAGTATAAAATATATATCAACTTTTTTCATTAATTTTTTAAAATAATTTCATGTTATGAATATATTTTAAAAAATATAAAAACATATATTTTTATACTATGTCAAAAAAATTAAACGACCTATATTTAAAAACATAGTGAATATTAATCGGAGAGAATGAATTGTTTGGGATGATCTCCATTTGCCACCGTTGTAAATGGATATATTATATTTGGTGTACTTTAATTAGAGGCATATAGGTTATACGTAGTATAATGTAATATATCCATTGGGCTTGTCTAAGGGACACAACTTGAAACTAATCATACATTTTTTTTAATTAAGTCTTTGTTAATTGGGTAAATTCCAAAAAATCACCCATTAAATATCAAATTTTTTTACTTAACCATCAATTAAATTTAAAATTATTCAAAATCGCCCATTAAATACAATTTGTTAACAAATCACCACCCATGATTAAATTCTGTTATATTTTTTTGAAAAAATATTATAAATGACCAATATATCTTTTTTTGAGGTATTGAACATCCGTATTTATAGATACTAAAAACATTTTTTTCCCAACTAATTAAAAGTGTAAGGTGATATTTATTTCCCAGCTAATTAAAAGTGGGGTTAAATTTGATTAAAAAGAAAATTTGATTAAAAAGTGGGGGTAAATTAGTCATCTTTATTGATATTTTGATAGATGTTTTTACTTGGATGACGATTTGTTAAAAAATCGTATTTAACGAATGATTTTGTGTAATTTCAAATTTAACGGGTGGTTAAGTGAAAAATCAATATTTAATAGGTGATTTTATGTAATTTACTTTTGTTAATTTGCCCAACTTCTAGGGTACTTTCAGTAGGGTACCCTAATCATGAAAACAAGAAAGAGGGGAAGTTATCAAAATAGTGCTAAATTAATTTCTTAGTCCACTTGTTTATTAAATATTATTTTTTTAAAATGTCAAATTATTAATTTTATCACTAAAGTGATGAATATTTTGTGATTTAGTGAGACGAAAGATTGGATAAAATTTTCCATCCCGATCTATATGAATCCTAATCATTTAAATTTAATCTATAGTATATGTTTGAAGAAGTAAAAAAAAGCCCCAATTAAAATAATTAATAATTTGATAAGTAAATCCCTATTTGGCCCAGTGGTATTTTGGCGTCAATTAAATTAGAGTTGACTGAATGAAAGGAAAATAAAAAAAATGGAGTGAATTAAATTAGAGTTGACTGAATGAAAGGGAAAAAAAAATGGAGGCAATTAAGGAAACTAAAAATAATGGAGGTGCGGGGAATCGAACCCCGTGCCTCTCGCATGCGAAGCGAGCACTCTACCATATGAGCTACACCCCCTTATTGATATTTTAATTATATTTTTCTGGTTTTTAAATTTGATTACTAGGTTGTTGCATTTTTTTTTGCTTCTTAAATGTGTTAGAAAAACAATAAAATCCAGGACAACCGTTATTATATACAATGGAGAAAATCCCGCAAATAGCTTGAGGGTCATTACACTGATCAAACTATAGACATTTGATCTTATAAATAGTTTGAGATTTAAAATCAATTTATCTTCTCACACTATAAAAAAAAAAAATCAATTTATCTTCTTTAAAAACTTCTTCTAGATCGAGTTGATTCGAACTCATGCTCAAATATTCAAAATTTATCCCTCTTTGCAGTGGACATAGAGTCGCTCGCTTGCTAGTAAAATGGAGAATCTATCCTTTAAATGATCATTACGGTAGTCGAGAGTCGATAACGGCTTTAATCGATCAATCCATCGATACTATGAATCAAGAAAAAATTGCATTCTAATCAGTTCATCCGAAAAGGACCCATAGGTAGTGTCTAAAGGTCCCCGGTTCCAATCTCGCTCTGGGTGGTTTTAAGTTTGGACTAGTAAGAGAAACCCCATCAAATCTCCGTCCTATTGCAGTTTGTGGTTTTAAGTTTTGGGTTTAGGGTTCATAATAAGCTTAATCATATATAGGGTTGGTTGAAATCAATGTATATATATGGTCAAAATTAAATTGAGTTTTTAATCAGGGCACAGTCAAATCAAATCAAACCAACTTCAACAATTCAATATACAGACAGATGGATATCAATTCATCTGGTTTAAACTTTAAACAATATATATATATATATATATATATATATATATATATATATATATACAAAACTAATTGAAAGCCTCAAAATTGAAATTGAAATAATCATGTTGCTACACATCAATCCCACAAGCTATTTGCGGGTCATTTTGCCTGTCTATTTTTTTCACTGGGAACTTTAATCTATTTGAACACTCAACTTAACTACAAACATTTGATCATATGGTTGAGAAATATGCATATACAAACTGAAACCTCTACCTGTTTCACAAAGAAATCAACAAGCAATGTACAGAAAATCAATGCCCTTATCAATGTCAAATATAGCAACCGGGTAGGGGAAGATCGAATCGAGGGAATGCGAATCAGAAACTTGTATCTATACATTGAAACAGATTGAAAAAAGAGTGATCAAGATTTCAGCTGCTGATACTTTTTATGCAATACTGGGGGCACCGAGAAAATAGACTGCTTTTGCTTCTTCGGCTTCACCCCGAAGATGAACGAACGTAGCGGGACCTGATTCTTGTTCGCTGAGTCGCCTTGCACGATGCTGGCCGAACGGATCTTCGATGCAGGAATGATCCCCAGGTCGTCAGTCAACTTGCTCGTGATTTTCTCGACTTCGATTTGCATAATAGTCACGTTGTCTAGGCTGGCTTGGAGCTCATCCGCGACCTTGTTGTTCTCCTGCTGCATGTTGAGCACCTCTCCCTGGAACTTGGCGGCCTGGTAACTCGTAAACTGCATCTCGTCGTGGATCGCCCCATCGTTCAGCGCCTGAGTTATCTGTTCTTGGATGCGGCACAGCTGCGAGAATCTGCATTGCAGCTCGTCTTTCAGGGTCAGGCTCCGCTCCATCCAGACGGTGAGATCGGTCTGTATCTCCTTGAGGTGCTTGTATATCGCCCTTGCATTCGACTTGAACGAGGAGCCCGTCTCATTGCCCCAGTCTTTCTTCGTCTTGCACTCCTCGATCCTCGATAGCTCGTGCTTAAGATCTTCAACCTGGCTGTAGTACTTCTGTATCTCGGCAAACGAAGAGCTGAACCTCATCCAGAAATCAAGGTTCTCTTCTAGGATCTCATCGATATCTGCTCTCAGGCTTGCCTCAACCGGAGACATCTCTCTCGGTTCCTCGATGTGCATCATCTTTAGCATAACATCATCACCTTCTGGCGCTTGGAGAAGGCTTTCTTTGTCCTCTTCGGTTTCCTTCATGCTCTTGTATTCGTCCAGTTTCTTTTGTAGGATAACCATTTTATCGCGCATAGACCGGATCTCCTCATCCTTCTTGCAATTCACATCCCTTAACACCTTCAATTCCGCATAGCTATCCTCGCTCTTATGTTCTACCTCCCCGAGCTTCTTCTTGACTTGCTCGTAATCCTCGAGAACAGACGTGTAATCGTTTTGAACGAGTACTTTATCGCGCAATGACTGGATCTCCTCATCCTTTTTGGCATTTGCATCTCTCAACTCCTTCAACTCTGTAAGACTTCCCTCACTCACATCTTCTGCTTCGTCCAGCTTCTTTTTCAGCTCGTTGTTCTCAAGAACCGAAGTAGAAGCGTTTTGAGTCAATTTGTCGCGCAAAGACCGAATCTCCTCATCCTTCTTGGCGATTGCATCCTTTAACTCCCTCAACTCTGTAAGGCTTCCCTCGCTCTTACCCTCTACCTCGCCCAACTTCTTCTTCACTTCTTCGTAGCTCTGAAGAACTGAAGAAGAGTCGTTTGCAGAAAGCTTCTCGCGCAAAGACTGTATCTCCTCATCCTTCTTCGCATTTGCATCTCTTAATTCCTTCAACTCTGTTAGACTGCCCTCACTCTTATCTTCCACTTCCCCCAGCTTCTTCTTGATTTGCTCGTAGTTCTCAAGAACCGATGTATATTCCTTCTGAAGCGCCTTTTCCTTCTCTAGCTCGTCGTTAAACAGTTGTTTCCAGTTCGGCTCATCTTCTGCCTGCTTCACTTTCTCTGGCTTGGAAGCCTGAGTCTGCTTGGGTGCTGACATGTCTCGCGGTTTCTCAATTTTCGCTGAATCGTTAGAAACAGGTAGCGCCGGAGTGCTTTCTTGCATTGATTCTGAGTCCTCCTCCTCAATCACTTCGTCCAGATTGAGATCGGGCAACTTGTCGGAAATCAAAGCAAGGCTACCACCCACTTCAGTGAACTCAGTTTTGAGATTGTTGTTCCTCTTCTGCACTGTACTTTCCAGCTCCCGGAGCCCCTTCAACTTGAGGTCCATCTCCTTGAGCTTGCTGTTCGGGATGCTCTTACCGTCGCCAACCAGGTTTTCCAGCTCTCCATTTGCCTCTTTCATCCTACTTACCATTGCCCTCTGAGAGGATACTACAGTATCCAGGGTGATCACCTTGTTCACAAGCTCATCAATCTTCTCAACCATCGCTGACACACTCACAGACGATTCCCCATCGAAGTGCGCCTTCATCTTATCGCGGAGCATCTCAACCTCTTTCGTGGCGTTTGCATCATCACCGTCTGCCCTGACCCAATCGTCGTCTCTCATAGAAGCCTCAGCCACGCTTTGGCTACTCCGATCATCCCCGGTGCCAGGAGCCTCTCCCTTGAAAGCAAGTATCTTGTCTCGGGTGCTCTTGATCCTCCGCCCCTCTTGTTCCGCCTCTGCCGTCGCCTTGGCCTGCTTTTCCTGCAGCTCAGCCAATGACTGCTGGCAAGACTTCAAGGCGGCTTCCAGCATCAAAGTCCTCGCTTCGTTATCCTCAATCGCCTTCCCTACGCCGAACACATCTTGCAAATTTGATACCTTCTCTTGCATCTCCGTGATCTCCTTCTCAATCTGCCAGTACTTAGCCACCCCATTCTCATAGGAGCTCTTGGTGAACTCCTTCTCTGTCTGCTTCGTCAGGATCTTCTTTTGAAGCTTGTCGATTTCATCAATGGCTTGGGTTTTGCTGAACCCAGACCTTAGCGCTTCAACGGCCTTGTTTCCTGATCTCTTCCCAGGTTTCTTCAGGGGCGAGCTCGCGTTATTTGCCTTTGAAGCGATTGCTATAATGGCTTTGATGTTCTTGGTTGGGAATTGTTTGGGGACACTGGGGATGTTCTTCTCTTTCTCTTCAGGGTTACGATAGGCCATCCCCCTTCTTGGGGGAGGTTTGGAACCTCCAAACTCTTCATCGTCTTCCATGGCGAACTGGAACTGATCCGGGAAGGCAGAGGCCAGGGTGCTGTTTGCATTTTGGAGCTCCTTCGAGATGTGATCAAATCTCTCGGCCAGCGCTCGGTATGCACGGAAGGATTCCTCGACAAAGTTCAGGAGCTCTGGCCTCGTCTTGTAGTACATATTGGCCCTCTGGGCAAACGAATCCCCATCTTCCGAGATGAGTTTCACTATCGCTGCCGACTTTTCCTCCATATCTGCATCCATCACAATACACACCAAAGAGACAATCTCATCGAAAAGATGATTACCATTACCGACAACAGGAAATGCAAAAAGAATCAACCAACCTTGAAGACTTTGTTCGAGCCATTTGGACTGCTTGGTACGGATATGGCTGGCCACCCACCATGAATATGCATTGCTAGCTGCTCTTTGCAACATTGTACTTCTCTTGTCTTCTTCCCTTTTGCCTCTTGCTTTTGATTTGAATCCTTCAAACTTCTCTTATCAAACATCAAGGCATGCTTTATAACTTGTTAAGGGTTAAAATCTCAAAAATCTAAATAGGAAAATACAACTTTGAAGCCCATTTGATAATGGGATATTTACAAATGTTTTGATGATAAAGGATAAGAAAATGTTCTAAGGAGGAGCTAAAACTCAACAACAAAAAAGAGGAGGAATGTTTTAATAGACAACTTATGTTGTGTGGTGGAGGAAATTTAGGTCGAAAGAGGTGTCAAACCCTTTATTTTCTTTCACAAAATTTTCCTTTTTGGGTTAAAATCTGAGGAAGTACAAATTAAAAGAATATTGATCTTAGAACTCAACTTTTAAGAATATAGATTTCTTTTAGAGAAAATGAATAGTTTTTCTAAAAATAAACAGATTTTTTTTTAATCTTCATTTTAAATTATTAAGATAAGCTAAAACAAATGCTACAATTCCTCAACATTTAAATTATTCTAAGCTGATCTTCTCCATGAAATACTGAAATGTGTGGGCAGATTCATACCTGATACCTCACTCACACTGCTGAGAGATTTTATACCTCAAAAAAATTGTAAATAGTCAAGATAATAAGTGTCCATCCATAGGGTATAAACTAATTTAAAAATCTATTATTTTGTTTGTAAAGTAAAAAAGGGTTATCAAAGCATAACATCTTAGGTGAAATTAGAGACAACGAATCAGATGCTTCAAAGAAAAATATGCAGAGAGCACAATTAGTGCTAGAAGATCATTATCAAGTTCAAGTACTTTCATTTCTAACTTCAAAGTCAATGTAATATACAAATTATAATAATAATATCACAAGCAAGAAGCTTACTGCATTATCTGCTGCATATCCTCACAGTTTGCAAGTGTATTCTTTCGAGTGCCCTATTTGGTACATATAGTGCTCTTGTAGCTCAAGCAGTTATGAAGGGGCCGGGCTGCTACTCAGCTCCATTAAGCCCTTGGCTGTTTGCAAATAACACGAGAAAGAAGTTAACTTGCAAGCTCTAACACGATTGGGGGACAGCAGCAAACTATGACTACTGTTCAACTGCCATTGCATAACTCAGCAAAGATCCTTAAGCTAAATAGCTAGATTTATGCAAGTTAGTGTAACACCAGAATTCAGTATTTTTACGGTTAGAGAAAAGATGATTTACAGATTGATACATAAGAATTCTAAACAAGCAAAGGGACTACACAACACATAGCCAGAATTTGTTGTCAAGCAATAAAAGTTTGACACACCATTTCATCTATACAACAAAATGAAGACGCCATGAAGGTTTGCGTCCATTACATGCTCGAGATGAGATTTCAAGATCTTTTATAGAATGCACTTGATCACTCACAATCACAAGTACTTTTTTTTTTTAAGTGGTATCACAAGTACTTTCCTTGTAGATAATACCAAACATATTAGCCTATTGAAAAGCTAGCATTATTGAAGGGTGAAAACACCATTTCATCAAAGTGAATACAGTATTCCAAAGAAAGATAATACAATCACATAATTCATGTCAAACAGATCTAAATTTCCTCTTTTAATCTGCAGTTTCATATTATAATCTAAAGGAATAGGAAGTTCAGTACGAAATTGCATATTTCAAAGATATCCAAAATCAACCAAATCTTACTAAATAGTAAATACTAAGTCAAAACATCAGTTGAACCAATCAACCCTCATTAGCATCAACAACAAGAACTCCTGCAGAACTTTAATCAAAGCTTGAGAACATAAAACAAGCAGTAAATGTTTAATCTCTTACCAGTGAATTGCTCATTTGTAAGGGTTCTTAAGGGCTGATAAGTGATAACCAGAGAATCCGGCCATTAAACCGGCAAAGCTATCTTCCATCTCATCATCGCTCAAGAAATCCGACGATGTGGCTCCAACCACCCAATTGACCAATCAGAGTCCTCCAATTCAGATCCGGACAAGCACACACAGTCAGACGGCACCAACACAATGTCATGTTCATTTCCTCTACCGTGCAGCTTCTTATGTATCTTCCTCGGCGAATCCACCAATATGAGGCTCTTAACCGCCGGAGAATTCATCAAAGTCTAATCGGAAACGGTATCCTCCTCTTTTTTTTCTCCCCCGAACCCAAACCTAAAGCGCGGCAACGCATGTACCGTTGTCAGTACAGCGAGCACCGAGAAGGGGGAAATGGATCACGAACTGATTTACACGAACAAGAACGCAAAATTCATAGCAAATCTAGAAACAAGATCGACTCCTCCGATTTCTACTTCTAAGCAAAACTCCGATGATCGAGCAAAAATAATAGCACTCCAACAATCTATAATCAGTGGCCAACACTCCTAACAGTACCACTTCAGTGAGACAGAAACACGATTTGGGAACAAAAATCGCTATACAGAATGTGCAGTCGTGTACGCAGCAATCAAAATCGCCAGAAACAGAAAAAATCGCAGGAAAGAGTTGCAAAATCAAAACCTAGCTACCGCTTCTTCGAAATTTCTCTTTTCACTCTCCCTCTCTGAGCGAGGCAGGGCGTGCAACTAAAAAACAAAGATCACGCTGCCCGGAAAATGAATTTATACTTTTCAGTTCTCTATCCAACAAGTATTTTAAATTTCATAAAACGTCAAAAACTATTAAATTTAAGAAATCCACCCCAAATGAATTGTTTATGGTTACCAATTAAAAAACCTAGGAAGTAGGATAGATAAAGGTATTTGGTTGTTATTTTTTTAATATAAAAAAATTAGGAATTTGATTTCCTAGGAATTTCAATTCCTACAAAATGGGTGGGGGTGTTATGTGAACACTAGTAGCTCGAATTCGACTCGTACTCGCTCGATTAAAACTTAACTCGAGCTCGTTCATTTTCTAAATGAGCCGAGTATGAGCACATTTTTAAGCTCGGTCTAAAGCTCAGCTCGTTTGAATTAAACTCGAATAGTTCGAATTTTATGGAATTTCTAAAATTTTATTTAAGTTACTGTATAATGAGCAAGTAGAATTGCTTAAAGCTCGAAAAAAGTTTGGCTCGAGCTCGTTCGTTTCCTAAACGAGTCGAGTATGAGCACATTTTTAAACTCGAGTCAAAATTTAGCTCGGCTCGAGCTCGTTCATATCCTAAATGAAGTGAATATGAACCAACAATACTCGACTCGTTGGACTCGAATAACAACCCTAAAAATGGGAGAATTTCACTCACCTAGTGGACTAGGTAAGTTGGAATTCCACCATTTTTTTAATGGAAAAAATCATCTTCTCCCATTTAAATTCCCTACATCTTATAACTTAAACATATAACTTTTTAAAATTTATGGAAATTATAATTCGTGGGAAGTAACTTCCTAGGAAGCATACTTCCTACGTTCAACCAAACAAGCCCTTATTTATTGGATAATTTATGCATACATTATTATATACTATATTTATTTAGTTGAAACGTTAAGGACCGTGTTGATATTTATGCATTAGATTTTTATACGAAGGTGACATTTGCACCGTAGTTTATTTATTATATACATCACCTATTTCATTTTTTCATTACAAAAAATAAACTCTAACTAGCTACTCCTCTTAAATTACGGATATGCAAATAAAGAAGTGTAAGATATTTTTATGTGAAATACCTTATACCTCTTAAGTTATACGTATATGGCTTAAAAAAACAGAGTATATTATGAATATTAAAAATAGAATATGTAACTCTAAATCATACAATCAAATTATCAATTAGGAAATTTTACTTTGATTTTCCTATTGCTTAATTTAATGGTCATAACTCATAACCATTAAAAAAAAATAAAGGCCATAACCATAAACAAGCAAATCCTCCTTTTTTCTTCAACAATATCCACACTTTTTGAATTTGCATTTTCCAAACCATACTTTAATAATTAACTTCAAGCAATTAGAAAAGACATATTAACCACAATACAATAAACTAGTTAAGAAGTTGAACTAACTACCCATTTCATCTCTTAATTTTGTTTTTTGTCCAAGTTGGCCCAACAACATCTCATCAAACCAGCCCCTTTCACTTCCTATAAAATGCCCATTTCAATCTCCTTCCTACAATATCTCCAAAACACTCTTTTCCATTCATTTCTCACTTCTTAACTCACCCAAGGCAAAAATGGCATCCACAAAGCTATACCTCTTGGCTTCACTCATGGTGGCTCTCTCCTTCGTCGACTCGAGTTCCGCAGCTCGCCATCTCCTCCAGACACTGCCTTCAATACCCTCATTGCCCAAGCCAGCTGCCCTGCCGCCTTTGCCAGCTATCCCAACCCTGCCCGTCACCAGCCTCCCCATCCCCACCCTGCCCACCGCCCCGAACCAGCTGCCCAAGCCCACCCTTCCATCCATCCCTTCCTTGCCTACGGCGGCACTGCCACCCCTGCCCGTCAACCCCATCGGCTCCGGGCAGCTGCCCAAAATCCCCGCCAACCCCTTCCTTGCTCCACCCCCATCAAAATAGGCACTTCATGGCTTCATGGACTTGTACTATACCATACCATATAGTGTTTTTTTTTAATTACTTGTGATGTACCTTTTGTCTTTTTGAAGCTTGGGAGTTTCACTTTGTACTATACTATATGTTTTTATTTTCCTTTTGGGTTGATTTTGATCTTGTTGGGATCATGATCATTATGTACCTTGTTGACATTTATAAAATAAAAGAGCTTGTTTTTATACCATGTATCCAAAAAAAGCTTGTTTTTATACCAAGAATAGTTTTTTTTTTTTGGGCTTTTGGTCAATCGGTAGCCAACCCACATATAGGCCGTCTACTCTGGATTCAGGTACTAATGACAACGAAGCTGGTTTGGAACGGAGAGTATCCTTTTCATCTCTTCTGCGTTTATAAAAAATCTCTTCGTCTTGGCCATTCCCATTTAGAGATAAAATAATGACCCTCATTCACATCTTTATCAGGTCCTCATCCTATAAGAGAATCTTCGTTTCAACTTAAGTTTCTCCATTTACGTTTCCCGCGAGTTTCCCCATCGGATACCATGTTTAAAACTCACGGTTTTCCCCATTTAATAGAAATTTTATAATGTAGAAATAAAAAAATGAAATAAAAATGAAATAAAATTATATAAAATCTAAAGAAAATGGAGATTTAGTACTCCCCATCAGGGGATCCCCGAGAATTCTCCAATGAGAGCAGGGGCGGGGATTGAGGTGGTGACTATTTATCCCTCATCCATGTTCCCGCAAGGGGAATCACTTTGATTCCATCCCTGTTCCCGTTTTCATTTAGTTTCTCCATCCCTATCCCCGTGACAAGGATTCCCCACGAGTATCGGACACATTGCCATCCCTAGGTACTATAGATGTCTGGCTGGAAGTGACCCCTTAGTTTGTTCAATTCACAAAGCTAACATTCAACATGTGTTAATAATATTTGCTTGAAAACAACATCAAAGACCTAAATCCTCTAATGTGTTTTGACAAGATAGAAATACATTGCTGGCTAACTAATTGACTTATTGAAGCTAAGGCTCTTTGTATAGCTGACAAAATCCTTAGATAACACAGAGTGAGCTTCTAAAACAGACTTTGGTGGCTTCACAACTTCACTCTTTTCAAGTGCATTTCCCACCAACATGTGCATTTTTGAACCAAAAACACCATCCACAGCCTGCCAAAAAACAATCCAAAATCCATCTTATAAAATCACAACAACTTCTACACAACAAGCAATGCATTCTTGGATAAAAAAAAGGACCCTAGCTAAAGACTTACACTAAGAGCAACCCGGGATCCTCGGTACCATGATCTGTTCTCTTTACTCATCTCCAACGCGTAAAGAACCTCCTACAAACGTCGCAGAGATCATACAAGTCCACATTACATTACATTACATTACACAAGAAGAGTTGTAAGACTTACCTTTCCGAACCTGTCCCATAAGCCCCAACACACTGCTAAGAACACTTGAGTTTCGAAGACCAAATGGAGGTGAGTTAAGGTGTTTGCAATCAGATCACTCAAGGGCTGCATTCTGTTTTTTATGTCTGATTCGGCAAATTTCTCTTTCAAGTCCTCAACTATCTTCTTCCACCTTGTTGTGCTATGCGCTTTCGTCTATACATTTTTGTCACAAGAAAAAAACACACATAAGTCTCCTTCATACCCAAAGATAAACACATCAAGTAAAGCAAATTTAAGCCTTACATTGTTGAAGATCTTCTCTATTATCGATTGCAGATAGTTCCTGAACTTGGCTCTTAGCATTATCATAGCTTCGCCAAGAGATTCTCCAAGCACTGCGCTTCCATCATCGCGAGCATAACAGCTCCATGACTTCACTTGGAGTTCAATCTTAGGCCACAACTCGTCGAGCATCCTTCGTATAGAGTTCATCAATATGCCCACCTAACATTTTATTGTCATTTTCTTATGTTATCATACATACAAATGTAACTAAATCAACCACCAATGTCTAATGTACAAGTAGTAGATCACCTCAGATGGCACGGTGTAACTGCTTTCGGCTCTTTTAGTAAGCCTGTGCACGTGTTTGAATCCGAACCTTGAGACGTTTTCCTTCAGTGGTGACACAACATCAGCATAGTGCCGATCCAAGGCTTCAACCACCGCGTTTTGAACATCTGCTATGGCCTTTCTTGGCCCATAAAATGAAGAGGTCGATGATGTTTTACATATGATCTATACTCTATATACATCTACGAAGATAAAGGGCCTACCTTCTCCAAGGAAAGAGCATAACTTGGGAAGCGAGAGATGATAGCTTCATACACATTGAGTGTATCCTTAAGCTGAACATACATGTCCTCAATGAAAGGACTCGTACGCGTATGACCTCTAACATCCGGCCATTTGGTTGTACGACAAGCCTTTTCCTTTACACACAAGCCAAGCAAGGCAAGGCGTGTGTCTTTGATCCAATTTGATATCATTGACCCAAACAAACCGCGAGGATCAACTCCTCCCTTGATTGGCCTGTGGATTTGAATATAATGATTTAAGTTGTAAGAAATACATAACATAAAAACAAACTGTTATTGAATTCCATATGTATTTGCAGCTTACTTTATCTTCCATGAAGAAAGATCCCTTTGGAAATCGGCGACAGTAACAACAAGCTCTATAGCATAAGGCGACGGTCCATTAGGAGGGCATGATTTAAGGAAAGCACACAACCTAGTTTGAAGCTCCATGCTGTATATCGGCGAGGTTATGTTTGGCAGCTCTAGGAAACTCGGAAGCACATCTTGGTTGTTGATCTCCACGTCGGTATGAATCTCTTCTTTTATGCTCAAGCAAAGAGATTTTATCTTCATATATGCAGTAGCAATGGTGGTACTATCAATTGAGGCTCTCTCATTCGATGACATACGTTCGTCTGTGCCTCTTAAGTGCATTCTTGATCTCTTTCTAGCAG
The DNA here is from genome assembly GCA_963922045.1 of Persicaria maculosa. NCBI lineage: Eukaryota > Viridiplantae > Streptophyta > Magnoliopsida > Caryophyllales > Polygonaceae > Persicaria > Persicaria maculosa. The sequence goes on from OY998268.1 coordinate 56,168,779, forward strand.
CCGCCTTGTTAGCGGTTGAAAGGTAAGCATATAACTCGATTGGAAAGGGAAATGGATAAAGGAAAGGTAACAAAGAAGCTACCTGAAAGTGTCTGCAGAGTTTCAGCTGGGCTTCAGCGGAAAACATGTCATGGATGATGGTGTAGAGCTTCACAGCAGAGGCTAGAGCGGGTGCTGCCAAGCCGGTTGGAGGCCTGAATCCATCTGCTAGGCCCGAAGAGGATGATGATTCGTCGAGTGACTTGTAGTTCTCAAACACTACTGATAAAATCTGCTCTATTTTTTCAAGCACTTCTCCTAGGATCCGGTGCTGTTCAACAAAGCGAAGGAGGCGGAAATTAGGCCTAAATGGTGTGTGAGTTAAGGTATATGATCTCCTGCCAAATCACACAAACCTCCTGGTGGCTCAATGTCGTTGTGTTACTTCCACGCGACATGATAGAGCATAGCGAATCATGCAATAAACATAAGCAATCAGATGTGGGTGTCGCGATCTCCATCACATATGAGAGGTATCTGTGTTCGGATGGAAAAACACGAAAGATGTCTTAGACAATTGTATAAGTCTTAGACTCTTAGGCCAGATTTGAGATTGCCCGATTTGATTTTGGAATAATGCAACAATGTTACACCTTAGCTTAGTGTATGCATCAGAGACTCCGAAGAAGGCAGCAAATTCAGCAAGCAGCCATTTCCAGTGGCCATTCAAGTCCAAATTCCGCGACTGGAAGCCTTGCGCTTTCATTGCAGTCTCTAAGACCACGTCGTATGCCACTGCTTCCGTGACAATGCCACACTAGGAGAAAGCAAAACACATTATCAGATACAAGATCACATCTTCAAGTGTCGAAAAAATAACCTTCCTACCACATTACCTTGAGATGATTGCCCTCATCTTGGCTTGTTGAGTAGCTAATGTAGAGCTGTATTTTACCAATGGCTTTATCATCATCAGGCTCGTCGTAGATTGGCCACCAACTAAGCTTTTCGGCCTGCATCTAGCATTACACGACGATCAGCTGATCACTTGTACCTTGTTTTATGCATCAGCCAAACTGCCAAACTGTTTAAGAACATACCTGGTTTGCTGCAAGTGAATCTATTTGAGCAATGGCGCGTCCACAATACCGGCCTTTCGAATCTTGAACTATGATATCAAGATCATCTCCTCGGCTGTCCGGAAAGCTGCATCTCAAGGAACAAAAAACATCAATTTCTTGGCATCAGTTAGGAAGAGAATGTGAGTTCATAAAGCAAACTTACAAGATGTGAGTTTCATCAGTTCCTGACTGCATTCGTACCACATCGTCTTCATCCGAGCTCTTCAGTCTCATCAAGCAGAAAAATGTTTCCGAAAGACGAACAAACATCTTTTGATATTGAACCGAAAAAATGCTCAACTTTGTCTTCTTTCCACCACTTCTTAGTGTCCCTTGGACAGCTTCAAACGATAACGAATTCGAAGGAGAACCGTTGTTGCTCTTTCCAATCTGTACATACTCACACCCTTTCCTTGAAACAAACCGATTTCCAATCGAATGAGTCAGCTTCGACTTCACACAAGAAACGCGATCTTGGAAGGACTTCAGCTTTATCTTGGGTAAGTTAGGGAGTTTACATCCATAAGAAGGCTCCGGGAACATCTTCACCTTCCGAACTGCGTTAGAAAGACAATGTTTAAAGCTCTTAGATCAATTTGGCTTGCAAAATGAATCATAAGTTTTCGAAACTTGCATATGAAAATACCGAAATCTACCTTGTATTTTGACTTTGCTTATAGCTCTATTAAGCCTTGGAGCAGCTCCTTGGCTTACTAGCTCCGAAGCCTGTTTCGACAACACCTCTTCCTCTGACTGAAGAAGTGTTGATCTCAAGCTATTCAAACAAACATAACATAACATAACATGAACTACTGAAGTCTTAAATGTACACTAAGCATCAAGATGGATGAGTCACATTATGTACCTAAACGCTTCTCGAAGTAACTTGCATTCGTTATTCAAGAAAGAAACAGCTTGCTCACAGCCCTTGGCCCATGAACTAAGGCAAAGACGAACGCAGGCATCATATGCGATCACTGCATACCATGGTCCGAGTCCACTGAAACCGCGTTTCATAAGAAGCATAAATCTTGTCAATTGATCAATTTAGTCCTTGACAAAACACCTGTCTATACTTTCCGCCATTCGAATAGTGAGTTACCTTGCACGAAAAACGGGCAAATCAGCTTCGAATGGGGCTGAACTCGACATAGCCCTAAAATGCCAATGAACAAAGCAAAGCAACACATTATTTGAGAGACATTTTGAATTGAAATGAATTCATAGGAAATATGCAAATACACACTTTAAAGATTGGTTGAGCACTTCCTGCATTGAGGGTTGATTGGATTCGGCCTCAGATTGCGAACTAAACGAAACCGAATTCGATTTGGAATCATCACAAACTTGGCCCTGAACGAAGCAATTCAGCAATGTTGGCATTACAAACATGATCATTGATCAATCAATCAATCAATTGAACTGATTTCCATCAAAATGCACACAACAAACACACAAAAACCTGCTTTCGGTCTCTCGGATTCAACCTCGCCATAGCTAAGAGGCCATCAGCCCTCCTCCTGAATTCGGAATCCGAAACTCCGGAGCTCGAAGAACAACAGTTCAAGGACTCCTCATAGCTGTGTTGCTCTAACAACACTCTCTCATCCTTGATTTCTTGAATCCAGCAAGGGCTGTTGCTGTGATGTCGCGGCGGAGAGCGAACCGGGTACCCGATTTTGTGAGCTACCTCGTCTGAATCAGACCCCAAATCCATGTCCGATCCAGACCCACCATCAATCTCCCTCACTGACACCAATTTAGCTCTCGAATCGTTAACTGCCATGGAAATGGAAGCAGCATCAAGATTCAAGCTGGAGGCGATGAAGAGGAGTTATGCAAAGGTTGATTGATGGGCAGTTTTTTTTTTTTTAGAAAAATTAAAATTTTATTTATTGATTGTGAAAATCTGAAAAATGAGATCATTGAGAGATATTTGCTCGCCCGTTTTTGAAGTTGGGTTTGAATCGTCACTTCCGAAATTGCCTCTGATTTCCTTAATTTTCTTTTTAATTCCTTATTTCTTCGACGAGTCAAATGTGTAATCTTCACGTTCGTACGTGCTAAACGGCCAGATCAGGAAGGCGGGAAAGTTTGAAATCTGTTTATTTTATAACCCAAAAAAAAATGGTTGTAAAAAACTAAAAATGAGGTGTGTTCAGATTCCCATATCAAATATGTAAAATGCCAATTTTTAAAATAATTTTATATTTATTAATTAATAAATATAAAATTATTTTTGAAAATTAATAACAAAAAACTTAATATTTTAAATATTTTTATCCTCTTTAAAAAACTAAATAACTAGTAAAAAACATTTAAAATTAAACAGAGTGCCATGATATTCATATCCACATAATTGTAACACAATATTCATTCATTTTACTAATGCACTGAATTTTTTTCATTTAACTAGATTCAACTCTTTTGTCTGTATATATTGATATGTACACCTCCTCCATCTAATTTTGATTTATAGTATATGATTTGGGCATAATATAAGACAAGTTGGGTGTTTGTGGTATATGTTGAGATTTGAAATGCATGTGACATTTTGGGTGTGTCTAAAGTTACCACCTACTCTTTTCAATTTGGTCCCCAAGAGTGACCATATATATCTATATCTTTTTGCATTTCTTTAACTGTGTTTTTATTTATTTTTAGTATGAAGAGAAGAGCTAAGCAAGCATCTGATGCAAAAAGCATTGGGGTTTTGTGTTGTTTAAAGCTTTAATTTTCTTCTTGGAATGATGAGCTTTATGTGTGTGTGTTGTGTGTGGCAAAAACTAAACTTGTAATGTGGTCTATTGACATGGTATCCTAAGCTCGTTTTTAACTTAATTAGTATTTGCATCGGTTTATTAAATGCATGTATATATATGTATATATATATATATATATATATGATTGGATATCTTTTTATTTTTTATTTAATTAATCAAATGCCATTCTTTTGTGAAGAAATTTGTTAAGTGTTGTGAGATGAGTTGGTAATAAATTCTTCTTAGTCAATTGATAATGTTGAATCTCTATCTTATTAATATAGTATTTTTAGTACCTTATGTATAAATCTTATCCTTTACTGAATAAGGAAAAAATGAAAATTTATTCTTTTTTTTTTACGAAATAAGTTATGAATCATTATATTAATTATAGATAAATGAATTTTTTATTAAGTAATAATTTGAGTTCAAAATGTCTGAAATTCAGAAGCTGATAATCGATAGACGGATAGACGGATAAACCGTCACACAATATAACATACAAAAAAAAATAAGAAAAAAATGTGTAATCAACACATAGCGGACACTCTATAATGAACAAAACTAAGCAGAACTGACAACCGTGAAGTTGAGGATGCGACGAAGAATGATAGTAAAAACATCCCTAATAAATTTTATTAAAAAATATTATTTGAAGGATGAGATAAATAGTTAAAGTATTCCCTTGTATCTTTTAAATTTTAATTTGTTTTTTTGCTTTAATTGTCATGCTATGGGAGTAAAAGATGCGTCGATGAACGTGTGCTTTGACCACACAAGTAGTAATTACACTTGTAACTTTAATTTTGTAAGTATTGTGACTCATATGAAATTGGCGTGCATTTTGTTACATTAATTAATATGAGGCTACAATTTATTTCTACAACTAACCATTTTGGAAAATAAATAATACCGGACCGAAAAGATAATGTTTTATTTTCTTTCCTATCGAGACGTTATAAAATATTTTATTTCTGTAAAATAATGTAGGTTCAAGAAAAGTCAAGCAATATGGAGAATTTAAGCAATCCAATTATATCATCTTAAAGGAATTAAATTATTGTTTTTTAATCAAAATTGATCTTTAGTTTATGATGTACTATATTTATTTAATTTTAGATTATCAACGATTTTTTTATTGTCGGCTTTTTACCATTTTTTTTATAAAATAAAATCAACCTTTCTTTTGTTAGTGTAATACACCAAACATAGCTACAATTAAAACAATTCATATTTGGAAAAATTAAAGATTAGTATTAGATTTTAATTTTTGGCCAAATTGTAAAAAAAATCACCTCTTAAATGTATCCATTTGTTATAAATCACCCCTTAAATCAATATTTCTAGAAAATCACACTTTAAATAACTTTTGTCACCAATCAACCACCTCGCAATTATTCCGTCCAAATTTTGGTTAAACTTATTAAATTATAATTTTACTCCTCTTGTTTAATTATATGATAATAAAAATTTAACAATTAAACAAGAAAAAAAAGTAATAATTAAATTGAGAGGATACAATTGAAGTAATTTTTGCTCCCAAATTGAAACTGTGTAGAAGTTAATTGAGAATTAAAAAGTGATTTAGAGGGAGAAAGCGAGCGACTCAATTAGAGAGAACAATTTTATAGAAGTCAACATCATTATTAGTTTTCCCTCAATTTCATACTTAATTATTAGTTTTCCCTCAATTTCATACTTAATTATTTATATTTTTTAATTGTTAAAATTTTAGTAGAATATTATATAAAAAAAGTAGTAAAAATATAATTTATCAAATTTAACTTATATTTGGACTAAATATATTCGGGGGTGATTGATTGTTGAAGAAAATCATTAATTTAAGAGGTGGTTTATGAGTATTTAAAGAGTGATTTTATGCAATTTATCCACAAAAAAAAAAGAGTGATTTTATGCAATTTAGCTTCTTTTTTTCAATATATGTTTTGTGTTAACTTGGCCCGATCCATGTCCAATCAACCGCGGTGTATATAGTCTCTTTGTATTCGCATATTCAATTTCGAATTATTTTAATAACATTTTATGAGTAAGAAAAAATATATTAAATGATAGTCATTGTATAAATAAATATGCTTTCTAATTTTGTGAAATTGGTAGTAAGTGATTTTTTTTTATATATTTAATTCTCGCCTTCCTATTGAAAACCAGACCCGTCTCTCTCGTTTACCCTACTCATCAACACACGCTCTTCACTATTTACTTGCCTCCATTAAAAACCTTCACCTTCTCTACCCTCTTTTCATTCACCTCCCTTGAATCTCTCCTCAGTCTCTATCTATCTCCTTCGTCTCTCTCTCTCTCGATACGAATCGCAACGAATTCGACTCTCAAACAGTCACCATTTCCCATGACACAAAGCAAGAAAACGAGCTCCACTTCCATCTGATGGTCAAATCAGGGGATTCAACACGGTCTTTAATAATAATCCATCAATGTCTGACATTCACTTGATCTGTGACGATTCCTCCAGGTTCCTCTGCGACGAAAGCAAAGACCTTTGCTTTGATGATCTCGCCGCTGCTACTGTTACTGGCGGGCCCGTCTCCATCGACGGCGACCCGATTTGTAGCCCCCACGGATCCCACCCGGTCGATTTCCGGGTACCCGTTTGGTCCGATGAGACCTTTTCCTGGATGTTGGAACGAGAGTGTGCCTACGCGCCTAAAGAGGGCTATCTATTGAGGCTTCGTAGTGGTGAATTGGACCTGAATTTCAGGAGGGAGGCTTTTGATTGGATTTGCAAGGTTCGATTTTTTATTTTCCCCCAATTTCTCGTTGCCCTATTTTTTGGGGGGTTTTTTTCCTGCATTGTTGTTGATGGTTTGATCATGTTTCTTTGATGGCTTGAATTGGAGTTTCATTTTGTTGAAATGAGGTTTAATTTTGATATTCATGTTTGGAATTGATAGTCACAAATTCATTAAATTTTATTGCTTTTTCTTTTATATCTTAACTTGCAGGCTCATACCCATTACTGTTTTGGACCACTGAGTTTGTGCTTGTCTATGAACTACTTGGATCGGTTCTTATCACTATATGACTTACCTGTGAGTTCTAACATTGTTAATTTAATCAACATTTCACAATCTAAGCTACATTGTCAGTTTCTCATACAATTTCTTAACTCTCTACATGGGCAAATAAATAGAGAGGCAAAGCATGGGCAGTGCAGTTACTAGCTGTAGCATGTTTATCAATTGCAGTCAAAATGGAGGAAGTTGATGTGCCACAGTTAATTGAATTTCAGGTGGGTTTATTTGTTCTAGCAATTTAGTTTCTTGATAGATGGTTGTCTGATTGATCCATGGTTCATTTTTGTTAAATTTTCGTGATGCGGATTCGTAGGTGGGAGACCCCAAGTTTGTGTTTGAAGCCAAGACAATTGAGAGGATGGAGCTTCTGGTGTTGAGCACTTTGAGCTGGCGAATGAATGCTCTAACACCTTGCTGTTTTGTAGACTACTTCCTTGGTAAAATATACGATGCTAATCCTATACCGACGAAGGTGACCAAGAAGTCAATTCAGCTCATCTTGTGCACTATAAGAGGTTTGTGTTTGAGCTCATGTTGAAAATCCAAGTTACTCTTACATTGCTTAACCACTTAACATATTTGATCGACGGAAAATTTCAGGGCTGCACTTCTTGGAGTTCAATCCTTCTGAAGTAGCAGCTGCGGTTGCCATCTCTATTGCAAAGGAGACACAGTCAGTAAACATTGACAAAGCCATTTCAACAATACATGTACAAAAGGTATGGTGTCAACACTAAGACAAAGCATCTTTCGAAGTTTGAACACATGATTTTATCATTGCTTGATTAATTGTGAGAGATGGGTATTTTTTATAGGATAGGGTTATGAAGTGTCTTGAACTAATCAAGGACTTGTCGTCGCCAATGAACAAGACCGGTGATGGCGGAAGATCCTATATCCCAGAGAGCCCAAATGGGGTCCTGGAATCAGGATACTTTAGCAGCAACACAGGTGATGATAACACAACAGTTGGGTCATGTCCAAACCCTTCACAAAACACTAAGAGGAGGAGATTGGATCACTTGATCTCCGGAGGGGACTCATCCAAACCATAAGATTTCTGAGGGAGTGGATAAATGTTTCCAGCTGGAAACTGGAGTCAGAGGAGTTCAGTTTTGGTTGTGGTTGGATCATGAATGAGGGTTTCTTGGTGTGGTCCAATTGCTGGTGGCCCCTCATTGTTCATAGACACAGTGCTGTAAAACTACACAGATTGAGAGTGAGAGATGAAGAAAGGAGATAAATCTGAATAAATCTAATCAAGAAGGGATCATGTTTGAGGCATGACTGAGGCTGTGTTAATAAATTGCTCCAACCGTAATGCATCAAGAAACCAGCCATATTCAGCCATGGGACCTTTGCTGGATGAAGGCAAAGATTTCACATTTTCTTTGTTAACATTTTTTTTTCCTTATTTTATATTTTTTGGGGGTAGTAGACACATTTTATTTATGACAAAAAGAAAATAGAAATAGAGAGAGAGCAAAATGTACTTGGTTAAGGGAGATGAGTGAGACTCTTTTCGTTCGACATAGTTTGTTTGATTGCTTATAAGGATTTGATATGAATTTCGCCAAATGGATCATAATATTTTTTATAAAGTAAAAATTCAAGATCAGACATGTTTTATTCTCGAGTGGCCGACGAGTTGACAGATAAAAATCACCTAACCATACAATAGAAATAGAAAAACATAACAAGATGCGGCGAACGAGTAGAAATGAGAACTTCACAATAGGATGAACTAAGCAAACCTCATAAGCATCCTAAAATCTTGGATCAATTGAGATCACACTTGGTACTATATATGGTTTTCTATCTTCATTGAGGGATAGATTTCAGAACTAAAGAAATTAATATACTCCACAAACCAAGTAGCTTGGTTTTGAATAGCGATTTTTTTTAATTATATATGTGTGTATATTTATATATAATGTTAGTATGTCTGAAAATGAAAAAGAAAACAAAGTAGAGATTATGTGAATAGATTCTTTTTTGAGAATTCAGGAACATGACAAAACAGAGACTTCAGAGAACAGTCAAGATTTTGGATTTGTTCCCGTTGTTTATTGACCTGTTTTTAAATCCTTGGACCGTTAGATGACCGAAATGCATGTGGTGGACTTAAGTGATAAAATATGCAAATCCCAAATGGTTTGTTATAAATGTGATATTATTTTCACCTAGTTTCGGTTAATTATAAAGTTACAATCCACTGTTAAACAAGTTCATAATTTAATAATAAATTAGTTTAATCTATCTAGAGCATGACCAATCTGATGTTTATCATAAATTTGTATGATTTAGGAATAGATTTGTTAGTTCTTTACTCCGTATTAGTTTAAACAATGTTTTATACTACGGAGTATATACTTTCGATTCGAATATTATATTAGCGTTGACCATTTTATTCAAGAGTGATTATAATTTTTTTTAGGATAATTCAAATTTGAATATCTTGACCAAATATAACACCACACTCACTTCAGCCAGCTTATGATTGGTGATGTAGTCCTACCTGAAATGGTCAGTCGGTATTTAACAAGGATTTAACCCTGCAAAAAATAAAGGCCCATAAGCCCAATACCTACATATAAGTAACCCAGGCCCAATAACAATACATTGACACTTGGCCAGACTTATTTTTTAAAAGCGGTTTTTGTATTCTATACCTCAACTAATCAACTAATTTAAAATTATGTTTCAAATTTTAATTAACTAAAATTTTCATTTAATTAGATATCTAATATCTTTCTCTATTTCTCTTTCTGTGTAGATTATTTAGTTTTCTCAAGCATTCCTCTTCTTTATCCTTTTTTTTTTTGTTTTTCTCGGTTGTGGATTTTTGTTTATATAAATTGTTCTAGTTTTTTAATAGTTTTGTTCTGTTGTTGATCGAAATGTAAGTTTTCTTCTTTTCTTGTATGCTCCCCAATTCTCCTATCAAAGCTCCTGAATTTTTACAATTGGGATCCAAGTTCCTTATGGTTAATGTCATGCTCCAATAATTAAAAGAGTTGTCCTAAAACTCTAAACACATAATTTTCAATTAAAAACTTATAATTTAATAATAATAATAATAATAATAATAATTGTTTTAAAAATAAAAAATGACATCTTTTTTTATCAACAAAAAGAGTATCATTTACTACATTCTCTTTTGAAAAAATAATTTAAAATAAAATCAATTATATATTTATATATATTTAACATCTAACTATTTATATAAAATTCAATTGATCAACCAATCTTTTTTTTCTTTTTATCATAAATAACCCTCACTCACATCAAAGAGCACGTGGGTGTATACATAGAGAAAGCGCCATGCCAGTGTGTAATTGATTGTGCTTTAACGCCAACCCAAACCCCTCTCCCGCCTTTTTCCCTTCAACGTAAAGCACTCAACATAACTAACTTAACCCCCTACGGATATTTCGCGCCTTAATTGGCTTTACCAACGGTATTAACTTCTCCAACGGCTATCTCTAATTTTAATCTCATATTTAAAACCAACCCCTATAAAAAGGCCGTTCGATCACTACATACTTCAGAGCATAAGCAACCATGGCCCAAAACGACGCAAAAGGTTCGGGTTCGAGTCTGGTCACTTCCAGATACCCCAAAATCGCGGAGGAAGAGCACAAGATCCGGGACGAGCTCGAGGAGGAAGTGGAGAGAGGCCTCGAGGACGAGATCAAGGATGGAATTTACCACCTTGCCCTTCGCCTTCGACGAGTTTATGAGAGCCAGGAGGAGAGGAGGATGAGACCCAAGGAAGGGAATAATAATAATGCACATAGCCGGATTAAATCTTTGAGTGAAGTGAACATAAGCATCAAGATGGATGGAGGGACGAAAGTCGAGATCAGGGAGGCGAAGAAGGAGGCTCGTAGTGATAAGATTCGGAAGGGGTCGCCTCAGCGTCATGGTGGTGATCGTCGTATCACCAGAGATAGTGCAAAGAGGCTCGAGTGGGCTAAGTCGCTTCGTTCGACGAGGGCTCCACCGGGGTCTCCGAATAAGACCAAGAAGAGGCCGGAGCCCTTCCGTTTTGGGTTATGAGAAAGGTAAAGTACTAAAGTGTGTGTGTGAATATTAATTATTTATATGATTTTTGGTATACTCGATTTTAATTTATATTAATGAACTTAACTATCTCTAATGACTGTGGTTTGGTCATTAGTTGGTGATTGGTATGCTTGTTTGTAATATAATTTATTTGTAATTTATTAATAAAAACATATCATTTGCTATTATCGCATATTTATTACTCCATCTGTATATTAAAACATATCATTTACTATTTATTCACTTTTTTAGATTGATAAAAACTACTATATAAAATTCATTTTTTTTTCACAATTTTTGAAATAAATTCATACTTAATAGTAATAAGTATGAAATTCTTTTACTATTAACTATGCATTTATTTTAAAAATTATTTTAAAATTTGATATTTTATATAGTTTTTTAACACCTAAAAATATAGGTAAATGGTAAAAAATGTCATGTTTTAAGTATTTAATAACTTTAAAAAAAATAAAACTATATTAATTGTAAGATTGTAAGAAACACCTGAAATGGCAGGGCGGGGGAAATAAGAGGGCTTAAATTGCTTAAAACCCCTAATTGATTGAATTCGGCCTTTTTATTTAATGGGCTTGGTGTAGCCATACTTGTGATACATGGGCTTGTCCCAAGTGTATTTTTAAAATAATGCTCCCATAAAATATGTTATTTTAAAATGCTAGTTTTGTTCGATAAAATATGTTAGAGCATCTTCCCCATAAGTCAAAATGGCTAGGAAAAATAGCCTACCAAAATAGAATATTCTATGAAATATTTTCTTTTAGCCTATTATACATTTTTACTGTTTCCACCGTTGGTCAATTTTGGGAGGCTAAATTTCCTATAAATATTAAGATAATTTAGAACTTTCACATCTCATTTCCGTCATTTGATTATATCTTTATCCTTTCGATTTGAATTAACAATGAATTGTTCTCAAATATCATCATCATCTCACTCTTCAAATGAAACTATTGAAAATTACGACTATGGTAACTTTCAAACGAGCAATGAAAACTATATACATGAAGATGATCAAAGTGGTGGCTTCGGAACAGGAAATGGTTATGAAGAGAGTAATGCGGATCTACCAGAATATTAGATGTGATCATGATTCAATAGTTGGTAGTTTCATTTTGTACTTGTTTTTTCTTCTTTAGTACTTTAAGCAACTTAATATTTATTTTTTATTATAATTTTGATGAATCTATAATAAAAAAATATTAATTTTATTTTCTAAAAATATTATTTATGCAATGATAATTCAAATATGTCAAATATTATAGTCATATTGAAGAACTGTTGAATATCTTTACAATAGAACAACTTTTAATTTTAATTAAAAACCATAACTATAAAATATACTCCCTCCGTTCGGCAAAACTTGTCATTTTAGCTTTTTTCACAAGTTTTAAGGCAATTAACAAATGTACTAATTTACCCTCAATTATTACCCTCCTTTTTTACTTTATCGAAAACTACAACTAACAAATCATCAATCATATCAAGGGCATTTTTGTAAAGTGAATGGCAAAATACCTATAATGACAAGTTTTTTTGAACAAAAATAACACCTTAAAATGACAAGTTTTGCCGAACGGAGGGAGTATATGTTTATAATTTTATTACTTATAGATTTACATAAATATTAAACACTTAAAAATAAATGAATAAATAAATAAATAACATTTGGCCTTCCAAAAGAGGAAGCCAAATTTGGCCTTTCTTTCAGAAATAGGCCAAAAACAAAAAGGTTAAAATGAGTTTTGGCTTAGGGTGAGAGCAAAATTAGACTAAAACCCATTTTTTGGCTTACCATGGGAGATGGCCTTATTATGGGTATTTTGGGTTTAAATTTATGAAAATGTATTTATAATGATTAGAGAATTATCGGTTGTAGTTTTTTTATAAAGTAAGAATGTAGTGTAATAAGTTATGGTAAAATAGTATATTTATTAATTTTATTAAAAAATATGTATAGAATAATGACATATTTTGACGTACATATGAAGTATTAATGTATTATATTAATTAATGCGAAAAATAAAACGAGACATTAATAAAAAAAAAGCAATTAATGCGTCCGTAAATCATATCCTAGATTGAATAGTTTAAAAGAGGGACACCAAGTCATCATCTAAGGAGCTCAATCATACACAAAGTACACTACACTGTTAGGGCAGTAAGCTTTTGACTTTGAGGTTTTTTCCTCTTGGGGTGGAAAAAATAGTTTGAATCACTTTTTATCACTGTCACCATAAATAAAACTTTTTATTATCAAAAACTCTCTCTTGCAAAATGTCTACATTTGTAGAGTAAATTTTAGAGTATATCATGTTAGGCATTTGTAGGTAAAATTTTCTTATTCAGTGTGCTTGTGTATTACTCCCTCCGTCTTCAAATAATTGAAGTCAAATGCGTAATTTTACAAGGATAAAAACTATATAAAATATTAAAATTTTAATTAATTTTTTTAATGATATATTATACTTATTATTTAATAAGTATGAATTTATCAAAAAAAATATTAAAAATTTAATATTTTATATTGTTTTTTTATCACCTTAAAATACTTGCATAAATAGTAAAAAATCGCTTATTTGAAAACGGAGGGAGTACATTAGAGCATCCGCATCCCTGAAATCCAGTCGGGTTACTTAACTCAACTTTTTATATTTCTCTTTCCTTAAACAACCCAATATAAATTTTCACTCACATCCCTACAACCCTTAAAAGCCCTATTTATTTATTTTATTGGGACCCACATATACCTTTTTCTCTCACATTCTCTCTCCCAGATGACCCACTCCCTTGTATTTTTTTTCTCTCTCCCGATTTTTAAGGGTTACTTGCTTAGCAACCCGTCAAATCGTTGCTTAAGTTTTTTTTTATCTCTCTCTTATTATTTTATTATTAGGTTTCTTAAATTATGGGTTAAAGAACCTCAATGCAGGTGCTCTTAGTACATTTCAATGGGTACTTTGAAGAAAAATTAAAATACTCTCTTGTAAAATGTCTGACAAATGGCTATTTATTTTCATTTTCTTTTTTTTTAATTAATCTTGGGAAGATACCCACCATATGCACTTAAATGAATTTCTATTTAAATAAAAGTGCTACTATAAAAAAAAATTGGAAAAATAAATAATTATATATGCTAATTGAATCCATATTTTAGATAAAATTAATTTCTTACCATCTCCAATAGTTTTTCTAAAATTTCTTCAAAATGGGGAAACAAAACACATATTTTTTAAATTATTTTTATTTTAACTCCAACTGAAATGTCATTTCAAAGATTTGAAAAATCATGTAATTTTGGAGAATGTTGTAGATTCAGGAATCCTTTCTATTTTTTTCTATTATTCTCCATTTTGAGGAATGAGATGGGAATTTATTAGACCAAGATTCACCTTAAATTTCTCCAAAATGTCCAAAATTACCAAAACGGCAAATCTATTAAAAATGATATAACAATAGGACACTAATATACAAAAATTGGGAGCATGAAAAGACCTCTTTAATTCAATTGCGGGTAAAGATCCTGTAGAGTTGAACTCTGTGGAGGTGGTGGGATTACCATATAGAAATTTATCGACCCTATAAAATAAATTAAAAAATGGCTAAACTAATTTAAATCTAAACCTCTTATTTAAAATTGAATGGTTAAGATTTAACCAACTTTATATAAAGTTATTTTAGCAACTTCATGGGATCTAAAGTGTTCAATTGTTGGGGTAACTAAAAAGTCTTTGCTCTTGTATGAATTAAATGGGGCAAATAAACTCAATATTCAGAATTTGTGTGTTAAATGAGACTATATATCTTTGTATTATTAATGTTGTTAGGAGCATTTTTTTATGACGTCGTACGTGGAGGTTTCGAGTGAATCGACTAATTTTCCATAGGCTTAAGCATTAACCTGTAATACACTCAAACGGGAAAAGTCGGGCGGCAAGCCGCAATCAAGACAAACTCAACCCATGCCAACACAAACCAAATCTTGAATATATACCCACCCTAACACAAATGATGATACTAGTGGATTTGAACCCTTGAATTCATTTTTTTTTTATAACGAACCCTTAAATTCATAGTAGTGAAGCAAAAGAGAACATCTTATTCTTACAATAAGGATAAAAGATCATTGACACTGTTAGGGTCGAGGCATTTGTATTTGCCCTTAAAAAGTCGATATGATTTCTCGAACTCGCGTTTAAACAAATGAACCATGTAACCGAAAAACTGACTCATCCAAACAAATACTCTTTGATGGAAATCAATGTTTCCATAAGAGAGGTCCATTGATAAGGGATGAAAACTCTTCATCACAACTCACAAGGTTAAAAATGTGTTTCACTTCCTCAACTCAAACATCGTCATATATATATATATTTCTTTAATAATTAATTAAGTTCATGGAACACAATACATAGCTCATCATCAATCTCCAATTAGCTTCATCTAAAATACCCATGATTCCTACATATTCAAGAAACCAAAGGAAAGTACAAATAATCAACCCCCCTTGAAACGACGGCGTTTCAAGCTAGTAGCTAAAGCTAATTTTTTGTGTATATGTGTTTGTGGGTAATTAGAGTTTAGATCACTAATTAACAACTTAATTAGCGAAGATACATTAATTAAGGAGGGGCTAACTTCTTACCAAGGGTTTGCTTGTGGTTATGCATCCACACCTTTAGCACGCGGCGGCTCACGCCGGTCTCCTGGCTGAACCGCCGCACCGCCGCCTCGTCCTCCTTCCGCAGCCTCCACCCCACCCTCTCCGCCAACTCCCTCATCCTCTCCTTCTGCTCCTCCGTGAACTTCGTCCTAAACCTCTTCCCGCCCGGCGGCCTCGCTTTGCCGTAGGGGTAAAATCGGAATAGCGCCGCCGGGTGGTGGGCCCGTTGTTGTTGTTGGTGGTAGTTGTAGCGAGGAATTGTGGGGAACTGAATCGGTTGATCCGGAGTGGGGTCCACCGGGGCCTCCTTCCGGTGGAAATTTCGGTGGCAGTTACACGCCGCGCAGGTGAGCGCCTCCATTGATCCTTCCCGTCCCGCCGGCATGAACTCCCGGCAGCCGTCCAAAGCGTGGCCGCCGATCCTCGCCGCGTGGTTCTTCAGGCACTCCATGTACCTTGACGCCGCTGCCACTGCCGCCGGCTTCTTCGCAATCGCCGGAAAAGACAGCGACAGCGGGATCGGAATTGGCGATGATGGCCGCCGATCTACCTCCTCCTCCTCACTGTGATCGTCGAATTCCATGATCGCCGGAGGAAATTGAGAGGATAAAACAAGAAATTAATTCTCAGGGAAAAAGCAATCAATTCAAATTAAGGTTGATTCGATAGATCGATCAGTATATATGAATTGAATGAATAGGCCGGAATTAAGATAATCTGAATCCGAGTACCCCCACCCACTCATACAATCATGTCTGTCTATATATATTAGAGCCTACATTTTCAATTGAAGATAAAAAAAAAAAAACGAAGAAATTTAAGAAAAGTTCGATCCATTAATTAGCTGTTCTATCTGTGTCATGTGATGATGTGATGTTTAGTTCCATACGTAGAGCTAGATTAGTTGTATTTGATTAACGCTTTTTTAAAAATTAATTACTGTTTTCGACCTACTCTAAAATATACTCTATCCGTTTCTAAATAATTGATTTTTTTAAATCAAACACGTATTTTTATAAGGATAAAAATTATACTCCCTATGTTAATTAAAACTTATCATTTACTATTCATGCACATTTTCTTATAATGATAAAAATTATATAAAATATTAACATTTTTTTACATTTATTTTTATAAATTAATACTCCCTCCGTTAATTAAAACTTGACGTTTTACTATTCATGCACGCTTTTTAAGGTGTTAAAAATTATATAAAATATTAACCTTTTTAACATATTTTTTAAATAATTTCATACTTGTTACTATTAATTATGAATTTATAAAAACAAATTTAAAAAAATGTTAATGTTTCATATAGTTTTTATCATTCTAAAAAAGCGTGTATGAATAGTAAACAACAAGTTTTAATTAACAGAGGGAGTACTTAATTGTAATAAGTATGAAATTGTTAAAAAAATTTATTAAAAAAGTTGATATTTTATATAGTTTTTAACACCTCAAAAAGCGCGCGTGAATAGTAAAACGTCAAGTTTTAATTAACGGAGGAAGTATAATGTATTACAATTTTAATTAATTTTTTAATAATATTATACTTATTATTAATAAGTATGAGTTTATCAAAAAAATTATTAAAAAAATAATATTTTATATTATTTTTATCATCTTAAAATATATGCATAAATAGTAAAAATTCACTTATTTGGAACAGAGGGAGTGTTTCATTTATAAATGTACATTGATTTTTTTTAATAATAAAATATATGTGGTTTTACATTGGATTTTTATTAATTAGATTATGTTTTATTTTCTTATCTTTAATTTACCATATAAAATATCAGGTAATAATAAAACTGATTTAAAAAAGCTTAAGATTAAGGCTAATTCCGAATATTTTTATAAAATTAGTTGCAAAAACATTTTACGGATTATATTTTTATAAAATTTGTGTTACTTGACATAATAATGGGATGAACCTGTGGGCTTATCAAACCCAAATCCCGGCCATGTTTGACCCTTTTTTTTTTTGTTTTTTTTTTGGAGAGAGATGTTTGACGTACAGTAAAAATACTCACAAGCTCTTAGGTTCGTTTATATACGTTTATATAGTAATTTTTCTAGTTTCTACCTATTGATATCCCTTAGACAATCTAGAAATGAAATACTCATCTGTTTAAAAATATAATTTATTTTTTGGTTTGCAATTTTTTTAAGAAATAAAAAAAATACTAAGTGATTTTTTTACAGTATAATTCATACTTATAAAAAAATTATTTTTAACGTCTTAAAAACATGTACGTAAATCTTAAAAAAAATTTATATTTTTAATGGAGGTAGCATATATTTTAAAAGTTAGATAATTTTATAGAATAGAGATTTAAGACACTATTTTGAAGATTTGTAGCAATAAGTATGAAGTCACAAGCACAACAAAATTATCACAAAAAATTATAATAGTTTATATAGAAAAAGTATAAATAATAAAGTTGCTAAATCTCTCTATTCTTTAAAATAGATTATTTTAGGGTGTTAATTTTGTAAAAAAAATCACACTCTCCGTTTGAAAATAAATGTCGTTTGACTTTTGTGCACGTTGTTTAACGAAATAAAAAATCTATAAAATATTATTTTTTTAATATTTTTTCTATAAATTGATACTTATTACTAATAAATATTAATGTATAAAAAAATTGATTAAAAAAAATATTTTATAGTTTATCTCCTTAAAAAACGTGCACAAAAGTCAAACGACATTTATCTTCAAACGGAGGGAGTATATTATTATAACTATTTTAATTTTAATTTTATAAAAATATTCTTATAATAATTAGTAGATTATTATTTATAGCTTTCAAAAAAATTAAAAAAAATGCTACAGTGTAAGTAGAACTGTAGAATAATACTACTGTATTTATTAATTTTCTTAAAATTTGTAAAAAGAAAAAAAACTAAAATTAAGTGGAACTGATAAGTACCGAAGTGTAGTAATTTGAATCTATGGGGCTTTATAGAGCACTGAATCCGAGACAGGTGCTTTTGGCGGTACTGAATGCATACCCAACCCTACGTTCATGCGCGTGCTTTCTCTCGAGTCAAATGACGTGACGGTGGACCCCGTCTCTTCACCGCTACGACTAGATGGCTCGGATCCGGATCCAATTGTTATGAGTCGGTGGGCTCTTTTAATTAAATTAAATAATCTCACCGAGGTTTAGACTCGGGCATAAAAATTAAAAAATATTTTATTTATATTTAAATATCTTATAAAATAATTTTTGCTCTTCAGTCCTACTGTGTATTTATTACGTATAAATTTAATTGGTTAAAATAAAAACAAAAGTATAATTTATGTTGAAAATAGTGAAAAAAATAAATAAAGTGTAATTAGCTCCTGACGAGGTAGCCCAATGGAGTGGAGTAAGGAGAGAGGGTCTCGGGTTCGATCTCCGCCTCCGCCTCTTTTATTGGGTGAAAATCCAGGATTTGCCTTATTTCTTACCAATGAGTCGAGCTAGTCGGTGTAAGCTGATTTACCTAGTGCGTGACTCTTGCCGGGCATGGGTCATAAAAATTATATAAAATATTAACCTTTTATAAATTTTAAAAACAGTTTTATACCTTTTTTTATAACATGGAGGTTCTAAGATTATCGACTATATAATCCTCCACGGACTCGAACACTAGCATGTAAAGCACTCGAGCTGGAAATTCAAGCGGCAAGCCACAAGACAGGCTCAAACCCATGCGAAGGTAAACCAGGGCATAAGTACTTACCCTAACACAATTGCGACCAGTGGGATTTGAACCCTTGACCTCATGGAGTCATGGTAGAGAGGCACAAGGAAGCACCCCTCTTTTGTCACTGTAGCAAGTGGTTATTAGTTAAAAACAATTTTATATTTGCTCGTTGCTACTAATAAGTATGATTTTTTTTAAAAAAACGTATAAAATGGATATTTTATATAGTTTTTATAATCTTAAAAAAGCGTATATGAATAGTAGATGATACATTTTGTCCAAAAAAAACATGTTATTATAGTTATATTAGTAAGTATGAGATCATTTCAAAAAATAATATAAAAATTTTATGTTACCTTTATTCTAAAAACATGTCATTTATATTTATACATGTATTTTTAGGATAATACAAGTTATATAAAATATTAAATTTTTTTATTAATATATATAAAATGATTTTATACTTATTAGTAATAAGTATGAAATTATTTTTAAAAAAAATTAATAAAAAAATTTAATATTTTATATAACTTGTATTATCCTAAAAATACATTATATATATATATGTACGTGTGTTTGCGTGTGTGAGAGTTTTTAGCTCCTTATAAAAGTGTGCATTATATATCTATTAATTATAAGTTAGAAAGACCGTTTATATAAACGAATTTTCTATCCTATGCCCCAAGGGCATATGAAAAAGGCTAAATTGAGAAATATTTTCATAGATACACCCGGTTTAGCCACTTTTAAATTAGATTACGGGGTTCACCCATTTTCTTTTAGATTTTTCTATCCCAATAAAGTATTCTTATCATATGCCCTTAGAGTACACAATAGACAAACCGTTCTATAAATAATCTTAACATATTTTTCAATTATTCCATCATTTATTAAGTCGCATAATCTTTTGCTAAATTATGTGACTTGTTTACCAAATGGGCAAATTGCCTAAAATGCGACTACAATATTTGCTCACATTTTCGCATTTCCCATTGATAAAAGATCCACCTATTGATTTACCTTCAATGGCGAAAAAAAACAAAATCAGATACCAAATCTTGTACAAATCTTGGAGTATGTGGGTTTGTAGGGTCATTAGGAGAATATATGATGCGAGATATATATATATATATATATATATATATATATATATATATATATATATATATATATATATAAACCATTAATTGGTGCACCCTATTGCCTTAATTCATGCCAACATCAATTGACGGCCCACCTCATACGTCCATTCATTATATAATATTCGCACTACCCCCTTCCCATTGCATACATACATGATACATTATATATGCATGCATGGATCCAAATTCAAATTTAGTTAAGATTAATATTTTTGGGTGTATTTTTTTACTAACTCCAAATTGACCCAATTAAACCATTATATATATATATATATATATATATATATATATATATATATATATATATATATATATATAGGGTGTGGTTCGGGTGTACACATCCCTTAAAAATGTACCTTGTTCACAAATATTATTCGGTGAAATGTGAAACACTCTACCGAATACTGTTATGTTTTCTTTTTCCGTTCAGTTCAGATGAAAACTTCCCAATTCCACTGAATAATTTATAACATTCTACCGAATAATGTTTAGTTTTTTTTATTCATCTATTTCAAATAAAAGAAACCTCAATTCCCTAAACAATACTCATATTTCACCGAATAATGCTTCAAATTTCACCAAATAATGTTTCTCATTTCACCGAATAATATTTGTAAATAAGGTACACTTTAAGGCTTGTGTACAAATAATCCATACACTATATATATATATATATATATATATATATATATATATATATATATATATATATATATATATATATATATATATATATTTAAATCGAGTATTGTATAACGGTCTCAAATTAGACCAAGATTTGATTCAATTTCTTGCCCTTATAACTAATATTGTAAGTTATTGTTTAAATTTTGGATTATAACTTCTTTTATATATATATATATATATAGATGTTGGATCCCATGTAAGCAACCCTTACGGTGTAATTTGTGAGCAGAGAAATTATTCGCAGGTACCAAGCGATTATTCGTCTATAATAATGTAATTATTCGTATGTATGAACAAATGTAATTATTTGTAAGTAACAAAAGATTATTCATATGTATATACATACGAATAATCACTTCGTACCTACGAATAATGTTACTGTTCACAAGTTACTTTTAATCTCATCCGTTTGATCTTCTTAATCCGACGCTCTAGATTTGCTCATAAATTACACAGTAACACTTGCTTACCCATGATCTATTATCTATATATATATATATAAATCGAGTGTTGTATAACGGTCTAAAATTAGACCAAGATTTGATTCAATTTCTTGCCCTTATAACTAATACTGTAAGTTATTGTTTAAATTTTGGATTATAACTTCTTATTTGGGGATCGATTAACTTTATATGCATAATTTAAATTTACCCTATTTAAACTCAATCCATAATTAAAAAAATACAACTATAATTTTAAAAGCCACAAGATATATGCTATTTCCCCAAGTAGGACGGTTAATAATGGGAAATTATAATAAAATAAATATGGGCCATTAAATTAAAAAATCAACAAATGATCGAGTTTAAAAGTAACTTCTGATATATTATTCGGCGATATTGGGTAATTGTTCGATGGTTTAAATGAAACTCTTTGGATGTACTGGATAATTATTCGTTAAATTTAATGAAATTTATATATTTTTTATACATTTTGTAAAGACAAATAATTACATTAGAATAACTATGAGAAAATGAATTAATTTATGCGTACATGATAAAGCATATGTACACCATAATAGAGTTATATAGATAACGGAGTCAACCCCTCTATCTGTGCGTTGACTATAGTCTGTGTTTAATCCTTAAGTTTTGGGTTGTATTTTATGTTTGGTCATTGGGCTTGATGTGTTGCAACCGAGTTGGGCCAAGTTAAACCCAAACTCTGGAAGGCAACGGCTAGCCATTCACTCTCTGACTATATAAGCCATAAGATACACAGTGCTAGGGTTTATGGTGTTTGTCTGATCTAGGGTTTCATCCTCTATCTTGCTCTATCTCTTTGGCAATCTATTTAGGGTTTCCTCACCTGGGTGAGATGCCTTGACAAAGCTCCATTGATAGAGCTCGCGATCAATCCAAACATCTGAGACAATGAGATTCCAAGACAGATTCATTGGAACCCATTGGCGCAAGACATCATTGGATGCTTGCTTAAGCCTTTGTTGGATCTCTACTGGTTGTCTCCTCCCATTAACAAAAACTTAATTTTCTCTTTGCCTTTCTTGTTCTTTCCTTGTGTTTTTTAGCATTCCAGGCGGATCCTTTTAAGGGCCAGATGTGGGAGTCGCCCCCCAATCAAAAATAAAATTTAATAACATATTCATCTCGTCGATAGCTTCGATTTGATATATTATAAACTCAAATCCGATATCTGAGTAAAAAGTTATAAACGTTTCAAAACTGAAGCGATATAAATGATTTTTCACATCATTTACCAATTAATTTACTTATATCATACTTATCATTTGTTAAACTTCACAACTTAATACTATAATTAAACTCAAAAACTTTAAATATTGATGATTTTTTCGGAAAAAAAATAAAGGTCAATTTTCCGCCCCCTCAACTAACTGTTTCAGAATCCGCCACTGAGTTGAGGCCTACAATTTTGTATTCGTTTTGGATCCTAAGTTGAAATATACATTTGCCGTCGTCGATTTGTTTGTGCTTTTCAAGCGAGCTAGGTTAAATTGATCAAAACTAGTCCACCTTAAAAAATTCATAAGGTGCATGGTAGCAAAGTAATTATAACATTGTAAAATACCCAAAGATCCACTTTAACACCACTTCATAAGTAGTGTCCGTCGTATTAGCTAGTGTTTCATAAAAAAAAAAAAAGAAATTTAAGAAATTAATCACAATCAAAAGAGGAAAATTTTGGCAGATCGACACGGTAGGTAAGATATCATAGTTATTACCCTGAAAATGAAATTAAAAAAGCCTAAGATGACGGGAAATTATTATTACATGCTTAATTATAAAATAATCTCTAATTACAGCAATCAAGCAGTCGTTTTTTCAGAGTAGTTTTCTGAAGTGTAGGTATTATATCAAAATGGCTATTTTTAGTGGTTTCCGTTACTTTAATTTATTTCAAAAAATACAAAATTATTTGAGTGAATTGGATATAAAGTGGGTAATTAATTAAATTTCCCTTTCAAAAAATAATAATTAAGCCCTTTCCGACTTGATAAAATAGTCAAACCTGTCGGCAGCCATAATAAACTCAAAAGAAAAGGAGAAACTTCACGATCATATAAATTTGCATCATAGCTTCATAACTTACCAACCTCCGAACTATATTATATAAGATAATTTGCAATATATAGATCGGTAAAGTTTCTATAAGAGGTTCATTACATTATACAATGGGTAGGACATCTTCATTTTGAGTTATAATGATGTGACACATTATTTGTAATCCATCAATTTCAACTTAGAGAGACATATATGTTTAAATTTTTAAATATGTTGCATAAAACTTTGTGTAATCGATCTAAATTTATGTTTATAATGCAATTATAATTATAAATATTTAAATAGTGTTTGGTTACTCATTTTAGAATGTTAAAATAACATATATTTTAAATAAAATACCTTCTAAATTGTGAGTATTTAATTGACACAATTTATAAGGGATTTTATTTCAATTTATGTTATTTTAAATACCTTATAAAATGTGTAGCCAAACACTATTTAAGTGTTTGTAATTATAATACATACTGCATTGGAATCCAAACTTAAATGTATGTGAATCGAAATGATAAAAATTGCATCATAAACCATATAACTGATCTTTTTGTTCTATATAGATACACTTTTTTAACTTTTTGGTTATATTTCTATGATAGTTGTAATAAAGAAAAACTTTATTTTTTCCTTATTTTGAATTTAATTTATTTTATACAACATTAAGATGTACTATGAAGTTAAATCCAATTCGAATTCCATCAAACTAAAATATTATTTAAAATATCTCAATATTTTCAATGTGTGACAACCCCATATTCCAACCCTCTCTATTACGGAGTATTTGATTTATGAGATGCAAAATTGATTATATAATTTAATTCGAGGAATGTAAAAAAGTATCAATTACGAGAAACTATTGGGCTCATTGAGCTGTGTAATCCAATGGGCCTTATGACCGGCCCCATATATATATATATGAAGGTCTAAACGTACGACAAGCCCAAGTGGGTGAAAGCTTGTTTAGTGATTCATAATTTCACATAGCCAAAGTAATAGATAGAGAAACAATGGAAATCAATCCTAGACCATTCTGAATGAATGTTTGATTTGAAGATCACAGCATCCTACAATATAGTAACATATGAAGTACTCCGTATTTGGTAAAACTTCATATCGATTTGCAACGAGTACGGGTGCACGTATTTTTGATATTCAGACTCTATCAATCTGCCCTAACGGGATATATTGAGTTGATATTATTTCTCTATTGGAAAAAACAATTTGATTATATAACATTTGATTTTAGAAAGCACGCCAAATTTTACATTTTACACACCGTAATCTATATATTTATATACGCTATTGTATTAAAGCCAAGGAATATAGATTTAGTGTCATTATGTGATAACTTTTGTAGGAAAAAAAAATTTCGTTCAAATTAAAGTATTTATACAACAACAACAAGAAGCTCGGCGACCCAAATATTGCCACATAAAACAGAGAAACAACGACAAACACATACCAATCGAAAAAGACGATAAAAGAAAACAATAAGAAAGTGATGGCTAAGGAGGAAATAAGCACGGAAGAAACAAACAACTTGATCAAAATACAAGTAATAACGAAGAAGAAGGATACAACTTCCAAACACTCATTTACCGCCCATACTATAGTAGTATGGGCGGTGAATATTTAACTTGTATAACCCACAAATCATTCATATTTTCCTCTGTGTATTAAAATATTATCTACACACTTTGGATATAACTTGAAAAACTCCAACACACGTGTCCACAACATTTATAAATATCTCCAATCAAAATAATACTCCCTCCGTTCAAATATGTAAGATTATTTACTTTTCGGCACGTAGTTTAAGGAGCTAAATACTATATAAAATATTGATTTTTTTAAAATTATTTTTTTACATTTTAATACTTATTAATAAAAAGTGTTATATTGTAAAAAAATAATTTTAAAAAAATTAATATTTTATATAGTATTTAGCTCCTTAACCTACGTGCCAAAAAGTAAAAGATCTTATATTTCCGAACGGAGGGAGTACGTATTACTGATACAGGAAAAAATCTCCTATCACACCTAGCAAAAACTATTCATTAAAGCAATTAGTAATTAACTAATTATCACTCCGTATCAACATTGAAAAGTAAACCGGTTAGAAGAGAACCGGACGGAGTGATCCCCGGTTTCCCTGACCCGTTCCCCGAACCGATCCGATCCACCGGTTTTCCCAACCCGCCGCCAACTCACCACCGCCATTTTCTCCATCTTATCATTGGCCGACACCAAGTCCTCCCTCAACCGCCCCGTCAGCCGCCACAGGTCCACCTCCGGCGACACTCCGGCAACTACCGGGAGCTTCGAGAGGCTGTCCCTGCAATCGTCCAGCCGCTTGAGGGCACAGAACAGCTCCACCGAGTCAGCGAAGCTCATATAACTCAGCCGCTGAGTGAACTCGCCGATCCGACTCGCGAGATCCTCAACCGCCATGTAATAGTCCTCCGCGACCAGCAAGATCACCTCGTTCACCAGCGTCGTGTTGTCGGAATCCTCCGGAGATCGCGCGATCTCCTCAAGGACGTCGATCAAGGAGTGGATCTCGCGGAGCAGATCGAAATTGAGGAGCGAAGGCAGGTTCTCGATCGCTTTCTCCCGCTCGAGGCGGCTGGAGAGCGAGAAGAGGAAGAATCCGAGGAGGCGAGAGGTGGTGAGGATCTGCTCGAGGTAGCGCGCGTACCAGCGGATCCAGGTGGAGAGGGACCAGGCGGCGGGGGAGGATGAGTCGCGGAAGGAGGAGAGGTTGAGGTGGCTGAGGCGGCGGCCGCGGCGAGGGGAGGGGGAGGGGAAGAGGGAGAGCTGGTCGAGGAGGATGAAGGAGCCGCGGCGGACGAAGGAGTGGAGGAGGAGGAGGCACTTGAGGGCGACGGCGGAGGAGCGGGTGCGGTGGAGGCGCGACATGAGGGAGTCGACGGCGGAGGCGGCTGAGGAGCGGGGGGAAGAGTTGCCGAGGGAGAGGAGGGAGGAGAGGTGGCGGGGGGAGGGGAGAGAGGAGGCGTCGTGGGAGGTGGCGCGGAGAACGGCGAGGCGGAGGGAGAGGGCGGTGGCGGGGAGGAGGGTGGCTTTGCTGAGGGAAGCGGTGTCCTTCACAGATCCCAAGAGGTTTTCCAGTAAACCCATTTTTAGCTTTTTGGACTTTTCTTTTTCCCGGGAACGAGAAATCCGAATTTTATTGGAGTACGTGATTTACTGATTTATTCGATTTGTGGAGTTTGAAGTTTGGGGACTAAATTTCCTCTTATCTAAAATGTGCACTCTACTTTTCAATTAGTTAAAAAATACTCTTCGGCACGTTTTTTTAGGATTAAAAAACTATAAAATACTCTCTTAGTTCGGCAAAACATGTCATTTTAGGGTGTGAAATTTGTTAAAAAAACATGTCATTATAGGTAATTTGACTCTTATTTTACAAAAAAACCATTGCAATGATTAGTGGTTTGTGAGTTGCGGTTTTCAATAAAGTGAAAAAGTAGTGTAATAAATGAGGGTAAATGACAAGTTTTGCCGAACGGATGGAGTAATTATTTTTTTAATTAAATTCTTTATATAATTTGATAGTTATTACTAATAAGTATCAAATTATTATATAAAAAATTTAATTAAAAAATAATATTTTATAGAGTTTTTCTATCCCTAAAAAGCGTGCCGAAATATAAAATGACGTCTATTGTGAAACGGAGGTAGTGTCAAATATTTTCTTTTTTTATTTTTAAAATTTTAATTTTCATTACTAATAATAATTGTATACTTTTTACATACTTACAAAATAGCTTATGAAGCAACAAAAATAGAAAAGGAATGAGATAGTTATTCGATTCGTCCAAGAAGTAAATGTGTTTGAAATAGACATAAAAATTACTGAGAATGAGTCTTAACGACTACTCATATTATAAATTTGGTGACATTTTGACCTCAAGAACGAGGTTTATATATTCGGGTATTTTAACCTATACCTTGAACTTGAACTTGAAGTTGAAGTGTTACTATGGTGATGGTTCATTCTAGAAAACATCAATTCATTATATATGCTCCGTATAGTTTATCCAAGCGGCCCAATTTAGTTGATTGATCGAGCTACAATATTAATTTATTTTTGGTAAAAAGCTATAATATTAATGAATAATATTAATGAATGATGCCAAACATGGCCCTTCTCACTTAAATGAATTTAGGTTGGGAAACGCCTCCGTCATCGGTCAGAGATGGGTTGGAGTCTGCTCTAACCCGCTTTATTTTAAAAAAACATTAGATAATGGGTAAAAAATTAAGAGAAATTATTCAGTTATTTATATAATAAAAATTATACATTTAAGAAAAAATTACCTTAGTCTATCTGAATTTTAATTTTTAATTTCGTGTCTGTACAGCATCTTGAACCTGTGATTAAGCTAGTCATATGGCCTTAGCCCTATCTATTTGCTAATAAAAAGAAAATACTCCCTCCGTTCGGCAAAACTTGTCATTTTAGCTTATTTCACAAGTTTTAAGGCAAACAACAAATGTACTAATTTACCCTCAATTATTACCCTCCTTTTTTACTTTATCGAAAACTACAACTAACAAACCTTCAATCATATCAAGGGCATTTTTGTAAAGTGAAGGGCAAAATACATATAATGACAAGTTTTTTGAACAAAAATAACACCCTAAAATGACAAGTTTTGTCGAACGGATGGAGTATTGTTTTTATCTTTATTTTGTCAAAATTAAACGTGGAATTGATTTTGAAAAGTATAGTTTTTTACATTTTAAATGTAGTCATCTTCGATCACAACTGACATCACTTTACACAAAATAGATGTACTCTAACATGTGATAATTATTTAAATAAAAAATATCTCTAAATAAAATAATAGAGCATGCATAATAGACGATAAAAAAAATCATACACAAATTGTATAACAATAGACTTAGAGTATCACCATCATGGTCGGATTTGAAATTTTGTCAATAAAGTTGGTAATTAATTAAATACTCCGTATTGGATTAAGGGAGACCAAGTTTTAATTTCAATCCGGCCACCCAAATCCTCTAAGATTTACTTTTATAAAAGTAAATAATATTTTTGTGGGAGTTATATATTCGATGACCTATTCAATTAAATTCATCTCTTTGGGAAATTGATCTCTTCAAAGCTGAGCTAACATTTAAATATTTAATCAACCCAAAACGTACAATTTGAAATGTATTTTAATTAATTAGAATTAACTTCATCTCTTTAATTAGTACGTAGTATTCTATTTCCCCAATTTTATGAATATTAATCGGACATAAGTGATATTTATTTTTCTACGGTTTATTGAGCAGGACACATAAAGACATGGTCAATATTGTGAGACTAATAGGGATAATATATAATTAAGTTCATGATCGAGAAACGGAGAAAGAAGATTATGGTCAAAATGAGGAAATAGTATATATATTTTTAAATATTCACGTGCATGTAATTAATAATGTATATGCACTTTCCTGATTAAAAAAACATAATTATATACATAATTAACAAAGTATTATACCCTGCTGTTCATGAGTTGAATTTTCATTAACTTAGAATTTTCATTTCTCATCTATAAATGTCAAGTCAGATCTTTTACTCCACTGGATATAACTTTATGATAAAATCATGCATATTTTGTATAGTTTAAAACATAATTTTTTTAATTGAATTTTATAACTATATAGACTAAGTACACATATAATTTTAAAAAATTCAAAGTAAAATTATCTTCTAAATTCGGTGATACTCCGTATAAAAGAGACGACTAATAAATGACACTTAGAGTTACAACCCAAAAAAAAAATGACACTTAGAGCGTGTTTGAATTATAAAATTAATTTATTATAATACAATATAATTATTTAAAGTTCGATCTATGTGAATATTTGATTGTTGAAGTTAAAATTGAAATAAAAATCGTATTCTGTTGGGCAACTGACAACTGTCAATCTAAAACACCGCTAGACAACCAAACACTTGTATGAGTTTATCAAAAAAATTTATTAAAAAATTTAATATTTATATTATTTTTATCACCTTAAAACACGTGCCTGAATAGTGAAAAGTCACTTATTTGGAAACGGAGGGAGTACTTATTAGTAATAAGTATCAAATTATATAAAAACATTAATTAAAAAAATAATATTTATAGAATTTTTTTTCCTTAAAAACCGCGATGAAAAGTAAAAGCCCATTTATTTTGGAACGGAGAGATTAATATATAGAGTACAATATCAAATATATTTAAAAAAATATATTTAACTTCTACATGATGATTAGAACAGGAAAAAATCTCAAAAATCACTTTAAAAAAATTAAAATAATTCAAAAGAGATTGAAAGAGTTTTAAAATTTTTAAAAAAATATTATTTTACTATATATTTTTAAAAAATTATATGTTGATTTTTTTATAATAATCATATAAAATCAATATATAATACTAAAACAGAGACGTGAAATCCTATGTGGCGGCCTCTGGTCGAATTCGCTTATGTGTCGTTCTGTAGTACAATTTGACTGAGTTTTTTTGACACGTCAATTAATGAATAATCCAATATATTTAAGCATTAATGATTCCACATCTTTAGCCACATGCTTTTAACTTATCTTTATTAACAACCACAATTAATTTAAATAACAAAATTATGAATTATTAACAACCACAATTAATTTAAATAACAAAATTTTATCATATCTTGATTGATTACATTTTAATTTTTTTTTTTTGGAAAAGCACTAAATCCATAACGAACTTTGATAAATTAAACAAATGAAATAATCATACCGAACTTCCCTCATATCCAAAATAAATTAAATAATAATACTTCAAAATTTTAAAACTTCCGTAATTTTTATATAGCATCAATTAATGATTGTTCTCACGTAAGCGAAATATAATAAAATAAATGAAACACAATTTTATTGATTTTTATCTTTAAATTTGTTAATGATGTTATTTATTTAATTAAGGTATTTTAATGGATTGTATATTGATTTCCTAGAAAGTTTTTCAATCAATTTATTTTTAATCTTTATAATTAATAAAATAATCAAAGATAACATATATAATAAAATAATACTCCCTCCGTTAATTAAAACTTGACATTTTACTATTCACGCACGCTTTTTGAGGTGTTAAAAACTATATAAAATATGAACTTTTTTAATATATTTTTTTAATAATTTCATACTTGTTACTATTAAGTATGAATTTATAAAAACAAATTTTAAAAAAAGTTAATATTTCATATAATTTTTATCATTCTAAAAAAACGTGCATGAATAGTAAAGACAAATTTTAATTAACAGAGAAGTATTTATTAAAATACCGCGTAATACGCGGGTAATAAGACTAAGTGTAAATATATACTCCGTATCGTTTTAAGTTTTAATTTGAAGTAAACTATTTTTTGTGCGGGCGGCTTCGGTACGTGTAGTTTATATGCAAGCTGCCTATTTAGTTGATAGGGTAAGCGTCACCCTCACGCATTAATTAGATCCAAAATAAAAGAGGTGATTCATTAATGAATTATTATGCCAATTTGGCCCCTCTCATTTAATTAATTAGGTTGGGTGATGCCTCTGAATTGAATATATACACCAAATTATTAAATGAACCTTGATCAATATGTGGATTGATAATCTTGTAACTCGCTGTTTGATGTAGCACACTGTAACTAACTAACTAAGTACTCTTCGAGAAGACGATTGATAATGAATGAAATCTACAAACATTATATAATTTATATGAATGGAGAATGTAAGAGCTTGTAACTTATTTTTCAACTGTCACATCAGCTTATAAGTCCCAACCCAGCTTTTTACTTTTTCAGCAAATTATCCGTGAGTCCCGTCCCGGGCTCGTAACTTCATTTTCAATCTATTTTTTCTTCAAATTTTAAAAAGCAAATTATTATTACTACTACTACTATTATTATTATTATTATGAATTTAAAGGGAAAATGGGATGAAAAATAAAAAATTTTAGTGGGTAAGAAGTGAAAAATGGGTGTTAATATCTTTGATTTTTTTTTAAATAAAACATATGCAAAATGGGTGTCTATGGATAGACAAAAAAAAATTACATTTAAAAATAATTTTTTTACATTAACGAAAATAGCCAGAAATGAATTTAAAAAAAAATTACATAGTGCGCCACATGGCGTGTCTTGGCTGGCCCATGTGGAAAGCTGTTGCTGCTGCATAACATGTAAGGGCTCGTTTGGTTGAATGCGGGAAGTACAATTCCCGGGAACTTACTTCCCATAAATTGAATTCCCGTGAAATGTACTTCCCATGAATTGAAAAAAGTCGTTTGGTTGAATTTTGTTTTTTAGAAATATAAATAGGAAAATAAAGAAAATTACATTAAAAAGGGTGGAAGTTGAACTTACCTAGTCCCCTCTAGGTAAGTGAACTTCCTACGATTTGGAGAAATTGAAATTCCTGGGAAGTTGAATTCTTGTGTCTTTCGGTCAACCAAACACAGTAATATATTCTACTTCCTGGGTTTTTAAACTTCCTGGGTTTTTAACCGAGTAACCAAACGAGGCCTAAAATGGAAGTGTTTCAACCCAATACAACATGAAATGGTGGCGTTTTACGTGGGTCCCCCACAATCTGATCTGATGAGCCGGGCTCATATGCGAGAGTGCTTTTATCGGGCTCATTGCCAGATCAGATTTCTTCTTCTTTTTCTTTTTTTTCCTTGATGATGTGGTATATTGGTGAGCCCTTGGGCTCACCAATAAACATGCTCTAAGCAAATGCAATAAGTAATCCATCCGTTGAAATATAAGTCCATTGATTTTTTGACACGTTTTTTAAGGAGTTAAAAACTATATAAAATAATAGTTTTTAATTATTTTTTTACATAGTCTTATATATATATATATTACTAATAAGTATATATATTGTTACGTAAAAAGTTTAATAAAAATATTATTTTATATAGTTTTTAACTCTTTAAAAAGCGTGTAAAAAAATCAATTTACTTATATTTCCGAACGGAGGGATTAGCAATTAACCTACCTCGTTGGACTATTATGGAGACGATCCACCAATTAGTCCAAGAAGAAGGTTTTAGGTGAAACTACAATATTGAAGAAGAGATTGATGATCATGTATGGAATGAATGAGCAGGAAATGAAGAAGAGAAACAGAAAACCAACAGAGAGAAAGAGAAGAGGAAGAAAACTGAATTTGTACCAACCACGTACTATTCTCTCGATCGGACCTTGTAATTGGTAGCATTGTCCTAAAACTAGACAATCAATCACAATGTTGGAATATGGATTGTCCCACATTGAAAATATGGAGATATCATCATGAACAACATATAAGTTTGACGGGTTGCTCATCTTATTGCCAATTAGTTTTGAGATGGACCGTCATTGGATTTGTATGTTGTTCGTATCTCCCGTGTACGGACTCGCACGCAACTTTCCTTTAACTTGTCTTATCCTCACCAGACCCAACTGACTTTAACCTGTCTTAACTTCACCGGACCCAACTAACTTTAACATAATATAAGAGTTGCTCCTCGTTGCTTGAAGTGGGTTGGAAAAGCAAGCATCGTGGAAACCATGCAGACCCAGAAGACGAGCCAAACAAGAGAGTAGAACTATCTTCATGTATATATATGGTTGGTGGTGATGGTTCGATGTATTCTTTGAAAATTTAGGGTTACAATTTCAATTCACTTGTAATAATTGTATTGCCACTAATTCTGAATTATGAGCTTTATTGTATTCATGAGTTACCTATTGCTTTGAAGATGGTCAACGTATGATTGTTGAGATTGATCCTTCTCTCATATTTGGCATTTTTTTTAGATCACAATCTTTATCCATATAAAAGTGTTATAGAAAATCTAAACGCATCGAACAATTAAGCCATCTAATTATTAATTCATAAACACTTATAGTATGAAGTAACACAATTTTAATAAACCCGATCTTGACCCGATCAGCCAACCTAATATACTTAGGGTCGATCTCAAATACATTCGGATCGAACCATATACGAAACGATTCAAAATCGGTTAATTCATACGAAACTACTACATATGTAAATACCACTCAGTCCCTCCTATGTCCTACCCGCTCGTTTTTTTCCGCATCTACTTTCACACCATCACCACCGGTCCCCGGCGCCGTGGCCTCACCGTCTCCGGCCGACTTCACCAGCCCTGCCCTTCCGCCGCAATAGCTGCCTTGGCTTGCTGTTACTCCCTCCCTCGCCGCTCCTGCACCGCTTCCTCGCGGTCTGAGCCGTTGGAAGAGTCTGGACGCGCGCTCCTCGGTTCCACCAGGATCTTCTCCCTCACCTCATCCGGCAACCTCAGCCTGAACCGATCCCAATTCTCCGCCGCATTTGCCTCCAGATCACCGCTCCGGTCCGATTCGCCGGGTTCGCCGTTGGATCTCCTCGGCGGAGCGGTCAATTCGACGCCGACCGGCACGAGATCGCAACGGCAGACGGGGCAGGTGGAGTGGCCGTTGAGCCAGGTGTCGATGCAGTCGGAATGGAAGGCGTGATCGCACTTCGGGAGCAGCCGGAGTGTCGCCTCGTCGGTGAATTCGGCAAGGCAAACGGCGCACTCCGGCGCTCTTTTGCCTATGTTCAGATTCTTCACTTCCAAGTAACCGAACGTCGGGAGCGATTCGATCTCCGATCTGTCCAGTCCTTCACGGCGACGGCCTTGCTGCGAGGTGGAGAAGGGAGCGAATCCGGTGCAGAAGCAGGCCTGGCAGTAGTGGAACAGGCAGCAGACAGAGCAGAAAGCGAAGAGGAAGGCGGCGACGGTGATTATCGACGCTCGATTTACGCCTACGAGGCTATCATCGTACGGATCACCGTCGGCGGCGGAGAAAGGAACGGCCTGGAGGAGGAGGAGGACTGAGAGAGGAGCGATCCCCTGCGGCGAGGTGTAGGGGAAGCCATCAGGAAGGCCGTTGGATTTGTGAGCAACACAGCAGGTCTTCATCGGCGGCCCTGGTTGATTGATTGAGCACTAAACGAAGGTGTTTGAAATTGGATGGAAAGAGAAGATCGATCGGATGGATGAATGACGAGATTTATGGAGAGATGGAGGTTTTAAATGTGAATTGAGATTGTGTAAAAAGAACAATTTTGATATTGGATTTGATCAATACATGATCAAAAGGCAAGAAAAATTATGATCAGAAAGAAAGGAGCAATGCAGGATGAATCTCAGGGAAAAGAAGAAAACTTGCACTAGGGTTTTAGCAGCAAAGCCGCTCTCACAAAGTGTCTCTCGCACACACACCAAAATAACTAAAAGAAGAGTATTTATACTAGGCTAGGTGGTCCTCACTAGTGACCTTATTACAAAAGAAAAAATCAGAATATATAGAAGAAAATAGCTGGCAACAGAGGTGCAGCAGAGGGGCAATGTTGCACTATAGGACGTTGTGGTGCTGCTGCTCCATTATGCATTGTGGTCACATTGCATCATCAACATATAATCTCAATACCCCCTCCTCAAGTTGGACTTGGTGAGAGATCAACAAGGCTCAACTTGTCAAAGAAGAACTTGTATTGGTCCTCACCAAGAGGCTTAGTCAGAACATCTGCAACTTGCATTGCAGTTCGAACATGAGGAGTATGAATGAATCCTTCAAGGACTTTCTCCCTGATGAAATGACAATCAACTTTGATGTGTTTAGTACGCTCATGGAAGACTGGATTAGCTGCTATGTATATGGCAGCTTTACTATCACAATGTAAAGGTATTGGCAAAGCAGATTGTATGGACAAATCTTGCAATATGCCATGTATCCACACCAACTCACTTGCAGTCTTGGACATACTTCTATACTCAGACTCAGCTGACGATTTAGAGACAGTAGGTTGCTTCTTTGTCTTCCATGACACCAGTGATTGACCAAGATAAACACAATACCCTGTTAAGGATCTTCCACTGTAAGCACAAGCTGCCCAGTCTGCATCACAGAATCCAGTGATATTGTAATCTCCATCCTTCTTTAAAAATAATCCAACACCAATGGTGCCTGCCAAATATCTAACAACATGTAATGCTGCTGCCATATGAGGTTCCCTCGGACAACTCATAAACTGACTCAAGTGCTGAATTGAGTATGACAAGTCAGGCCTTGTCAAATTGAGAAACAGAAGCCTTCCAATCAACCTTCTGTATCTATCAGGCTCTTTCAAAGGTTCTCCAGTATCCAAGGATAGTTTGAGACCCCTTGGCATAGGGAAACCACTAACCTTGCAGCTCATCATATCACAATCATTAATGATGTCTAAAATATATTTCCTCTGATGCAAGGAAATACCTGAAGATGATCTGGTTACCTCCAGTCCCAAGAAGTATCTTGCCAATCCCAAATCTTTAATGGTATATGCCTTGTGCAGAGATGCCTTTACAGACTTAACAACATTATCATCATCTCCAGTGATCAATAAGTCATCAACATAAACCAAGGCTAACACCTGTCCCTTTGGGACATTCATAACAAATAGAGAGTAATCATGTTTGGACTGCTTGAATCCAAAACCGATCAAAAATTGAGTCAATTCTGTGTTCCATTGTCTGGAAGCTTGCTTGAGACCATATAAGGATTTCTGGAGCTTGCAATAATAGCCTAGTGGAGCAGCATATCCCTCTGGGGGACACATATAAACCTCTTCTTCTAATGTTCCGTGAAGGAACGCATTGTTTATATCAAGTTGGTACACAGGCCAGTCTTTCTTAGCAGCAATAGAGAAAACAATTCTCACAGTTGCCAATTTAGCAACTGGAGAAAAGGTGTGTTTATAGTCTTTTCCTTCAACTTGACTATACCCCTTAGCAACAAGTCTTGCCTTGTGCCTTTCAATTGAACCGTCGGGCCTGTACTTAATCTTATATACCCATCTACAACCTATGGGTTTCTTATCATGAGGCAAAGGTGCCATGACCCAAGTCTGATTCTGTTCAAGTGCCACTAGCTCCTTATTCATAGCCTCCTGCCATAAGGTGCTCTTAGCAGCAACCTTGTATGTACTTGGTTCAAACTCATTAACCATATTGGCAAATGAGTTCACAAATTCATGAGAGTATGACTTCAAGTCTCCCAATACTCTCACAAGTAAAGCTTCTGATTGTGGCTTAACTGATGCACTGCAAATGTAATCATTGAGCCTTCTAGGCCTGCTGACCTGTCTCTCAGATCTCCTTAGAGGAGGAAATTCAATAGGATTAGGAACATGAGCTGGCACAGTTTCTTCTGCTGGCATAGCTCTCCAGGGTGATGGCATATGTGCACTTGATGCACTGTCCTCATTAGCAGGAGACGGTTGTGGATTCCCTTCAGAGTCTGCTATCACAACATGCTCCATTCGTGGCAAGGCCTCCTCAAAATCTGCAGCTGGATTTACGAGAGGTAGAGCACTGACCTCTGTCTTCTTCAATTGCTGAACCTCCCTTTCCTTGAAAGGGAAAACTTTCTCATTGAAAGTCACATCTCTGCTAACAAATATCTGCTTAGAATTTAAGTCATACAATTTATAAGCTTTCTGAGCATGTGGATAACCTAGGAAGATGCATCTTCTCCCCTTAGCTTCAAACTTATCTGTTTTAGAGTGCTCTACAGGTGCATAACATAAGCACCCCACAACTCTTAATTCTTCATATGAAGGCTTTCTGCCAAAAAGAACCTCATAAGGAGTCTTCCATTTTAAAATTGCAGTGGGCAATTTATTAATCACATGTGTTGCTGATAGAACACATTCACTCCAAAACCTGGTTGGCAACTCTGCATGCAGTCTCATAGCCCTGGCTGTCTCTATGAGATGTCTGTGCTTTCTCTCCACACGCCCATTTTGTTGTGGTGTGTAAGGTGCTGTCCTTTGATGGATAATGCCCTGTGAGGCCAGAAACTCAGAGCAATCCCTGTGAACAATCTCAGTGCCATTATCACTCCTGATGCATTTCACTCTCTTTCCAAACTGAGTATAAGCATAACTGATAAAATTTTTGATGTTCTTGAAAACATCCAACTTGTCCTTCAAGAGGAAGGTCCATGTTGCCCTACTGTGATCATCAACCACAGTTAAGAAATATTTAGCACCTGTCACACTTGGTGTCCTATAGGGACCCCACAAATCAACATGTATCAACTCAAATATATCTCCAGCAACAGAATTACTTAATTGAAAAGGCATCTTATGATGCTTTGCCAAACTGCAAGTATCACAAAACAGATTATCCACATCAAAATTCTTCATGAACTCTAGATGTTTAAGCTTAGAAACAGACGTGTGCCCAAGCCTAGCATGGTGCACTTCTAAGCCTACTTTAGTTGAAATAAAAACTGAAGAGTAAATTCTGCTACTGCTGCTGGCTTCTCTACTCAAAACTGCTTGATCATCTCCTTGCAAAACCTTGTATAGGCCACCATTTCTGTATCCCTTAAGAAGAGTCTTCTCACATCCAGGGCCCTGTACAGTACAACCATATTTGTCAAACACGGCTTTAAAGTCTGATTTATCAACAAGCTTTCCTACTGAAAGCAAATTGTGCTTGAATCCTGGTACAAACAACACATTCTGCAAGACAATGTCTCTAGATAAGAAAACCTTTCCTGATTCAGTCACATGAATTATGTGACCATCAGGTAATCCCACATAGAAGGGCTGAACCAACCTCTTCCTTTCATGTAAAAGTGAGTCATTACTCACCATATGATCACTAGCTCCTGTATCAATTATCCATTCTATACAATTCTGCTCCTTATTAACTGAATTGACTGTGGCAAAGCAACATTTACCTGCAAAATTAACTGATGATGTCCCTTCAACTGGACTCTTTCCTTTCATGAGCTTGAAGACTTCCTGGCAAACAGCATTCACAAGTGCCTTATCAAGGCCTGATTCAGTGCTTCCTTTCTGAGGTTTCTCCTCATCTAGAGGACTATCCTGCTCATGAACACCAGCTGTATTAGCAGATACCTTTCCTGAGTCTCTCGGACCTTGGAACCACTCTGGATAACCATGCAACTTGAAGCATTGCTCCATAAGGTGTCCCTTTTGGTGACAAAAGTTGCATTTTCTGTTTGACCTATCAAACCTGTCATATCTTCCTTGGCCATCAGACCTACCATCATATCTACCTTGGCCATCAGACCTACTATCATATCTCCCTTGGCCATCCCT
The DNA here is from genome assembly GCA_963922045.1 of Persicaria maculosa. Classification (NCBI taxonomy): domain Eukaryota; kingdom Viridiplantae; phylum Streptophyta; class Magnoliopsida; order Caryophyllales; family Polygonaceae; genus Persicaria; species Persicaria maculosa. Next base: position 56,207,704 of record OY998268.1, read on the forward strand.
TTTAAAATCCTTCCTATCTGAGCTGCCACTCCCTTGATAAGGAGCCTTAGTAAAATTTCTATTACCCTGTCTATTCACAGACATAGCACTCGAATCCTGAGAAGTATTGCCTGAATTTCCACCTCCTTTCTGACTCTCAACCTGTGAAACAAGATAATATGCCCTGTTGATGTTGGGCATGGGATCAGTTGAGAGAATCTGACTCCTTACTGCTTCATATACATCATTAAGACCCATTAAGAATTGCATCAGGTGATTCCTCATCTCTGCTTCCTTCAACTTCTTCTGCAGCTCGCATTTGCAGTTAACAATGCCACCACATGTACAAACAGGAATCCCCTCCAAGACTTGCAACTGATCCCAAATAACCTTCAATTTATTGAAGTAATCAGCAACAGATAAGCCATCCTGCATAATCATACTCAGTTTCTTCTTCAATTGATAAATCAGTGGCCCATTAGACTGACCATACCTCTCAGCTATCTCATCCCATAATTGTTTTGCAGATTCAACATAGATAAAACTTTCCTTTATAGAAGCAGACATGGAGTTAAGAAGCCAACACCTGACCATAAAGTCAGCTCTAACCCATTTTTGTGAATCAACTGTGGTTTCAGGCATGGGTTTGACACATGACCCATCAACGAAACCAAGCTTGTTCTTGGCTCCTAGAGCCATCATAATGCCTCTCATCCATGGTAAATAATTGATCCCATCAAAAACTGTGGTAACTAGCTGAGCACCAGGGTGATCGGAATTAGCTAAAAATAGGGGATCTCCAAAGTTACCTGCAAGTTCATTGTTACCGAGCGCATTCACTAGCCTTCCTTCATCTCCTGGATTTGCCATCGTAGCGGAAACTGTGGATCTTTAGCCTACTGCTCTGGTACCATGTAAAAAGAACAATTTTGATATTGGATTTGATCAATACATGATCAAAAGGCAAGAAAAATTATGATCAGAAAGAAAGGAGCAATGCAGGATGAATCTCAGGGAAAAGAAGAAAACTTGCACTAGGGTTTTAGCAGCAAAGCCGCTCTCACAAAGTGTCTCTCGCACACACACCAAAATAACTAAAAGAAGAGTATTTATACTAGGCTAGGTGGTCCTCACTAGTGACCTTATTACAAAAGAAAAAATCAGAATATATAGAAGAAAATAGCTGGCAACAGAGGTGCAGCAGAGGGGCAATGTTGCACTATAGGACGTTGTGGTGCTGCTGCTCCATTATGCATTGTGGTCACATTGCATCATCAACATATAATCTCAATAGATTGATTTAGGACGAGGTGACGTGTTGGATTGGAAGGAGGTGGGTGCGGGAAAGAGGGAGGTCGATGGATGAAGGCGGCAAAAATGGTTTCGGCAGCCATGGGTGGGAAACTGGGAACTTCTGATAACTGAGAAATTAGTGACATCAGGATGCTTGAACGACATCAGGATGCTTGATTTTCCAAACATTATTTTTTCTTCTTATATTATATTATTGTCGCATGTGTAATTAAAACTTATCCTTTTTTTTAGAATGATAGAAAACTATATGAATTATTAACTGTTTTTACATTTTTTTTTTATAAATTCATACTTAATAATAATAACTAATAAGTATGAAATTATTAAAAAAAAATTTTTGAAAAGGTAATATTTTATATAATTTTTAACACCGAAAAAATGTGCATAAATATTAAAACGTCAAGTTTCAATTAACATTGGAAGTATCTTTCTTTGTGTACTTATTTTTGGTAATTTAATTTTTTTATGTTTTGAGCAGAAAAAACTGAGATTATTGTCGTTATATTGAAAAAATATTTAAAATATGTTTTAGATAGTAGCAGAGTTTCTGGATCTAGGGTTTCTCGATTTAGACTGATGATTCAATCATTTTAGTTGGAATTGGTCGGCAATATATCTACGAAGCTGACCTCGGGAATTTGTTATTTTAATACAGATGTTAGATTTTCTGGTTCTTCTCAACAACTTTTCAGGTATTTTGGCTTCGAGATTACATGGTTCTTTTTAGGGGTTCGTGGATTGTAATAAGTGAAAAGTTTTCGTCTCTTGTGTTCCTAAGTTGACAAGACGGAAAGTTTTTTCTGGTCACTTGATGCTATAAGGGCTTCTGGATTTAGAGTTTTGTTGCCATCATTTGAGATGCAATTGGTCGGAGTAAATCTAAAACACTCATCTCAACAATTGGTTATTTTAATGGATTTTGAGATGGTATGGTTCTTTTTTAACAATTTTTTTAGGTAATTTGGATTTGAGATTATATGGTTCTCTAGATTTTCTTGGAAGTAGGCTTACAAAATTAGGGTGATTCCAGCTATAGAAATGATGAAATGGATCTTAGATTCTTATGTGCCTTGTCATATGCGACGTGTTCAATGTTTTTAGCGATTTGACACTGCTCAACAAACTTCGAAAAGTATTGTTAATTGGGAAATGAGTGACGTTATTAGATACAGTACTTATTTTGGCATGTTGTTGTAGGGTTAGCTTGATATTGTTGATTATACAAATTTCATGATTTTGTCATGTCTCTCTGCACGCGTTTTTTTTTAGTAATTTTATTTTTAAGACGCACATGTTCGAAACAACGTTTTGAGTTTTAGTTTATGGAAGTTAATACTTCCTTTCACTTGTCTCCTTTAGCTATTGGAGCTAGTATTTCCTCTCTTCTGTATCCTTTTGACGTCAAAAGGTCTAGGTCTTTCTAGCCATTGATATCGAGTCTCATATAATTCAATTTCTCATATCCTTGAGTTAGTCAGACTACTTCCTCTTTCTGGCCGTCTGCTTCGATCTAGGGCTTCTGGATTTAGAATGTCGATTCCATTGTTTGAGTTGTGTGTAGCTCAGACTACTTCCTCTTTCTGGCCATCTGCTTCGATCTAGGGCTTCTGGATTTAGAATGTCGATTCCATTGTTTGAGTTGCGTGTAGCTCACTGAGACTGCATTTAAAAAACCGATCTCGATACCAAAGAAACACTTGTGCTGAGTGAGACTCGAACCCGAAACCTCTCTATAAAATACCCTAGTCATTGCCACTTATCCTAGAACAACTCAAATTGAAGCGATGCGTGTCTCAGTCATCTTTTTAAAAAAAGTTTATTACTAATAAGTATAGCTTTGGGAAAGGAAAAATCTGTTTTCCTCTATTTAATTAAAACCCTGGAATGGGATGATGTCAAATGTCAAGATTCAAGAATAGTTGCTTTCTTTGGTAGTGTGGAACACTGTGGATCAGGCGATGCCCAAGTCGTGCGGAGGCTTTGCTACATTCCAGATTTGTAGTGCGACAAAAATCACATTAACATTACAAATCGTGTCTTCTTTTTGATGAACGATCGTGTCTCCTTTAGGCAGGTTGCTTATCTAGGGTTCGAATATATAACATACCTCTCTCTTTTTAGAGAACTCGATCGAGTAACATGAAGTCGCCAATTCCGAAACCGTTGGTTTTAAAAAAACCTTTGGTTTCGAACTGAACCTTAATCGCTCTTAATCTCGAGTTTGAGTTTTGAAAATATAAATATTTTATATTGCTTTAGTTTAAGGCTAAACCCGTATGAAATTAAATCCGAAATAAACCATAAAAAAATTTTTGAGCGAAGAATAAACCATAATTAATTTTGGGGAAAAAGTTTTTACAAATGATGGATTTGTCACGTTTTCATAGTCTTTACATTGCACATATATTTAGTTATTGACCTTCTCAAAAATAAAATTATGGCCCATATAAATTACATTATTTTTTTTAAAATATTGTTATTGCAAATAGCAATATGGCCATATGGGTGACCGAATCCAATTTATTGCGCAATCGATTCCAAATTGTATTACCTTACTGGCTGATGATTTGATTTCACATCTCGCACTCATCCATTTCACTTAAGTATCAATCACAATTGATTCTGGGAACCAAAGTTTGACAAATCAAAGCACTTTCATCAACAAATCAAATCTCTTATAAAATTGTAGATGACCAAGTTTTACAAATCCGTTACGAATAAGTTGTGTCAAAAGACGTTGATTACAGAATCCGCAAAAATCGGAGGTAGCTCAATGCCAATCCGACATGAATGAAGGCATTGGAAGCTAGATATCTCGACGAACTACCTGCAGAAGACGAAACGATTCAAACGAACTCGATCAACGAACAAATCGAATGTAGATTGAGGATCTAAGGTGCACAACTTACTGAACTCTAAGTAGTTGTTTCGAATGTTCCATTCGAAATCCCAGTGCTTCCTGTCATTCTTCAGTGTCCAATAGGCCCATCCGAATGAAGCTGCATCGTATGTCTCGAGTTGTGCCCTCCCAAAGTTTTGATAGTCCTTCTTGGATCCATTCGTTACGTCCCACTCGTTAACCCACTCACCTGAACGCAAACGTACTTGGGTGGCATGAGCTAGCGCCTCTTAGCACTAAAAAATCAGGAAAGGAGTTCACATTACCGACAAAAACGAGGGGCCGGTCAGTTCTATTCAGCTGCTGCAGCTGAGCTGCCCGGCTCTTGTATATGTATTGGATGTTATCCGTTGAATTGAGGCTCGCAAAGTAGGTGTCGAAGAGGTTGTAGTAGTGCAGGTCCAAGACGACGTTGGATGATCCGACATTGGCCTCATATAGCTCCTTTGGATCAGCATTGCCGATCCTCTGGCAGACTATGACATACGCTGTTTGCGAGTACTTCCTGACGACTTTATAGCCCTGTTGGTAGTACGAAACAAGGACATCCAGGGGCACTGCAGCGGCTGATGGCTCGTTGAGAAGCTCGATTGCGAGCAATGCTGGGTGGCTTCCATACCGAGAGGCTAAAAAGTCGATGACCTCTAAGGTTTTTGAGATGTTATCGGGCCAATTGACTGATCCATCCCTACTCGCGCTATGCTCCATTCCATTTTGAGAGCCAGGAGCTGCGTGGAGGTCGACGATGCACTTTATACCGTGATCTCTACATAGGACACAAATGTTGAATCAAGAGATTAAAAAATGTTGCTATAAAAACATAGTAGGTAAAAACATGACGAGTACTTACAATGCCCATGAAAACGCGTTGTCTAAAGCCTTTAACGTCCCTCCAACGAAAGGCGAAGGAGGGTTAGGATCATAAGCAATCCACCATCCAACCGGGATCCTCACTGTATTGATTCCATGGCTGTGTAGGAACTTGAAGTCTTCGGCTTTGATGAAACTGTCGCGGTGATCCTGCCCTTACGAGCATACAAATGACACTCGCGGAGAGGAGATAAACAAAAGCGAAAAGCCAAGGATACTCATAGTATAGCTACCTTGAGGATGGCTTTAGCCTTATTGTGACCATATCCGTTCGCTAGTTGGAAGTCGCCATGAATGTTATTTGCAACAATCGACATCTCAAAGGTTGCGGCATTGTCATCCCATCCGGGTGTTCCTTGATAATCCGCGGTGAGGTTGTCTTCTGACAATGCCTACACATACAAGGGAGGCGGATTTCGTCGTTATTAAGTTTTGAGAGTTACGAAAAATGCCTACACTAAGGTACCTGTAGATAGATACCGCCATGGGCCTTCAAGTGAACTCTGCCGCTGCTATTCAGTCTTTCGATAACGAAAACTTCGTTACTTGATGGCAACGCTACTGTCGCTGAGGCGACGTTTCCCTCTCCGCTGCAAGTTAGGAACTGCCCTTGAACCGAACGGAGCTGAAACTGAGTACTTGAGACTCTCCACAACTTCAAGCAAACAAGATCAACCAAAAGTTATTTGGTAGATTCAATAAAAACTAAAAGATGACAATGCGAAATGTAATGTGTGTTGTTCGATTCGAACCCTAAAAGTTTCCCAAGACGAGGCTATTTCTTGGTTAACTGCGACGCTAGAGCCGCCTCCATTCGCAGCGGATATGTACTTGTGTAGTGTGACGGACTTGAATTGAACCTGAGTTCCATCCTACATTGCATAATAGACAAATTCAAATACAAATTCAATCAAATGTGAAATGAGGTTTGAAATGAAATTCTAAGTGATGAAAGAAGAAGCTCACAAGCATGTCTCCATTAGGGATTTGATCAAAGAGTGAAGGCTTAATCCAACCCTCTATCACCAACCAACCACCCAAGTTAACTCCTCTCACTTTGGAATCCCCTTTAAGCCCTTCCACTTTGATCATACAACAAGGGCTAAGTTAGGAAAATCAGTATATGTATCGCACATTGAATATATAAAAGTGCAGAAATTTCAAACGAATTAATCTTTTTTCCGTTTCTGTTTCCGCGTAACACAGGATACAACTTTCTTTCAATTACTCAATTGGGGAAACAAATGTGCATTTCCAAGGCGGTTATATGAGCTGAGTAGCTCGACTTGATAAGAGCTCAGCCTTAGCTCGTTCATTTTCCTAACAAGCATATTTTTAAGCTCGGTTCAAAGCTCGGATCGGTTCGAGCTCGCTCATATCTTTCCATTGAATTGACTCAATTGGGGAGGCAAAAGTGCATTTGGAAAGATCGAACTTACCCACCAAACTCACCTGAGGATCCGACCCGGAAAAGCAAGGCACAAAGGAAGCAAAAGTGGAGGACCCGTTTATGGAAAAGCAGCTCCATATATGTGAATAGCTAAAAAGGAGGAAGAACACATGGCCTGGCCGAGGATATTAAAAGAGAGGAGGGATTTTGATATATACACAGCGGTGGGGGCGACTGATCGATCGATGGAGAACAGGAAAGGAGTTTATTTTGATGTCGAAATTGAATTTCAATCACCGATCGACAAAGAAATTGTTTAATTCCTTTCTTACCGCTCAAACAATTCCAAACATATCCCTCCACACATAACACAAGAATAATTCAGAGATTGCAGGCTGATGAATGATTTTGATGATGTATACTCCTTCCTTTAGTGTTATTCCGGATTTCTATATAAAAAAAAAGGGTTATTCCGGATTTTAATTATTCTGGAAATTTCGCAAGGTAATCCTAGGGTTTATCATAATTTACTTGGCAAAAAAAAAAATCCACGTGGTAAATAAAGTTTTTAAATATTTCGCAAGATAACCCTATACTTTATAATTTTTTTTGCACCATACCCTTTTTCTGATTTTTGGGCAAAATACTTTAAATGTTTCAGGTGATCCTCTCTTGGTGCCAGCATTGTCAATTAGTAAGGAGTTAGTTCTCAATTGAATCAGGACTTTTCCCAAAGATACTTCTTGCGAGGAAGATGGGCTTAGAGCACAACATTTCGTTGAGATTCTAACTGGGGCTTGTGACGGCATTGCTAGTGAGCTTCTTGCAGCCATCATGGACGTTGTTAACCTTTCTTTGTCAGGTGCTTGCCCTCGGGTACTTGCAGAATTTGTGGCGAGTGCTTCCCTGACGCCGTTGGTGAAACTAGGTGGGGGTGTTCACCCTATTGTGGTATGTTCTATTTGGAGAAGGTTGGTTTCCAAATCAGCTGCTTCTATCATTACCAAAGAGTTTAGCGATTATTTGGGCACACACCAATTTGGGGTGGGTGTGTCGGGGGTGGTGAGGCTATCCTCCATTCAGTTAACAGGCTTCTTTTAGATAAGAGTATGGTTAGTGAAATGTCCTTGCTTCTTGTGGACTTTTCTAATGCTTTTAATCTCGTCGATAGGAGCCTTTTGATTCAGGAAGTGCGCACTCGTTGCCCCTCAATTGCTCCGTGGGTTGAATTCTGCTATGCTCAACCCGCTCGTCTTTATTTGCAGGATGTTCCTTTGCGTTCTTGTCAGGGTGTGCAACAGGGTGATCCACTAGGTTCGCTTTTGTTTGCTCTAGTGTTGCATCCGCTTGTCACCAAGATTAATATCTCGTGTGCTCTTGACATCAACGCTTGGTATTTAGATGATGTTACCCTATCAGGTGACACTAGGGAGGTTGCTAAGGCTTTTGAGATTGTGGTTAGAGAGGGTCCAAAGTTGGGGCTATTCATCAACATTCAGAACTAGAGTGGTTGTGGTTGGGGCTTCACCGCTCACAACTAGAGTCAATGATTCCTTTGTACCCGACCAGGCAGTCTCTCAAGCCACTGAAAGAAAGGAGAAGAAGTACACAGATATTTATGTTGCTAAGGGGTATTGTTTCATGACATTTGTGTTCTCTACTTTTGGAGAACTGGGGGACGATGCTATTGATTTTATGAAGCGGGTTTAATTGGTTACGAACCGTCATGGGGCAGGGTTTGATAAGGACGATTTCATATTTCATAGGGTTGGTTTTACTATTAAAAAATGAGCTCAATTTGTTACGAGGCTTCCAACTAACTTTATATAAATCTTTTTCATCATAATAAAATAATAATAATAATAATAAAATAATACAATAGTACTCCCTCCATTCGGCAAAACTTGTCATTTTAGCTTATTTCACAATTTTTAAGGCAATTAACAAATGTACTAATTTACCCTCAATTATTACCCTCCTTTTTTACTTTATCGAAAACTACAACTAACAAACCATCAATCATATCAAGGGCATTTTTTTAAAGTGAAGAGCAAAATACCTAAAATGACAAGTTTTTTTGAACAAAAATAACACCCTAAAATGACAAGTTTTGCCGAACGGAGAGAGTAGTAGTTTGCTAATTGAAATTTTGAGATTTTTTTTATCAGGAAGGAATTCATGTAGAAAAAATCTATCCGATGACATCATTACGAATAAAATCACGGAGATCTGAATCGTTGACAATGTCAAGATCCCTGATCGAACGACAAATGTCTTTTTTGAGACATCTGATAAAATTTGGAGAAAAAAATTGAAATAGAGTAAAAAAATAAGGGTCCTGGATCGGACTCACCAATAAGTTGATGAAAATATAAAAATTTTGAATGAGGTTCTTGTGCTAATGTGATAGATGAAAAATAAGTTAAAAGACCCGTAACGGGCTCACGGTTAAACGTGTTTTAGGGTAGTTAAACATTACCCTAATTTGAGGGTGATTTCCCGAAAATTACCCAACGCCGCCACGATCTACAGAGTAGTTAAAATCTGAATATCGCCGCGTCATCTAGTAGTCGTCCCGTAGAACAGAGTTTCAGCCAATAAGAAACGAGAATTACAGCTCAGCAATCAGTGCGTACCTTCAAACAGCCAATCTTAGCCGTCCAATTAATCAGAGAAAACACAATTATCCCAATCACTGGCCGTCAAATTTCGTACTAAAATCCAATCTGCAAAACCCAACACCTCCGCCTCTATATAACCAACACGAATCCCATTTTGTCTGTAATACAAGTTTGAAGGTTTCTGGGATTCCGTAGAAGGATCATTCAAATTCGTTTCTTGAGGTTGGTATCTCGATTCGGTTTCCTGTTCCACCAGATTTTAGCTAGCGATTGCTCTCAATTTTGAAGATCTGTGTTTAATTTAAACTTGTGATGATCACCTGCTGTATATCATAGTTGTTGATTTCTTCATCAATTTCGCATTTTGTAGATGGCTCGTACCAAGCAAACTGCGCGTAAGTCGACCGGAGGAAAGGCTCCGAGGAAGCAATTGGCCACCAAGGTCGGTCTCTCAGTTTCTGTAATTCGGAATTTCGACAATTGATTGTACGATCTTGTTCTTATCTCATGAATTCTGTTGTAATTTGATCAGGCCGCTCGGAAATCCGCCCCAACTACCGGCGGAGTGAAGAAGCCCCACAGATACCGCCCTGGAACCGTCGCCCTCCGGTGAGCAATTCATCAGATTGTTCGATTCCTTTTCCTCTTTCCTTAATTGAACGAATTCATCTCAAACTGAATCCGTTTTCGATACGCAGTGAGATCCGCAAGTACCAGAAGAGCACGGAGCTTCTGATCAGGAAACTCCCATTCCAGAGATTGGTTCGTGAGATCGCTCAGGACTTCAAGACAGATCTGCGTTTCCAGAGCCATGCCGTTCTTGCTCTCCAGGAAGCCGCTGAGGCATATCTCGTCGGACTGTTTGAAGACACCAATCTCTGCGCCATCCATGCCAAGAGGGTGACGATCATGCCGAAAGATATTCAGCTGGCGAGGAGAATCAGAGGAGAGCGTGCTTGATTCTCTACTATCTGCGTTACAGTGATAGACAGTTTAGGTTATGGTGTATACCTTGATTTCATGTTTGGATTGATATGAAGACATTGATAGTTGTTGATTCAGTATTTTAGTTTTGTTTTTGATTTCAATGTTACACCATACAGTATTGTGTAAACATTTACATCTATTGTAGTTGATTGTTACTTTCTAGTTTCTCTATTGCCTTTTTTACATGTGGATCGATGGGTTGTTTTTCTCTTGTGTTGTTGAACATTACATGCTTCGGTGAGAGGTGAATAAGCTAAACAATGTACAAAACCCTTAAGAGCACAACCCTTGATCGAAAAACAATTGATCCGCTCAACACAAGGAAGAGATCGTTATCACTGCTGATCAATAGCTTGTCATACTCCATGAGTCCATGGACGATCTCTTTCCATGACAATGTCGTGGAATTCCAAGAACATAATTCAAAGACTTCGATTAACTGCAATCAAATTGATTGGATGAGCTCATTCATCCAGGTAAATACTAGGGTGGCAGACAGGACATTGATTTGAATTGAGTCTATATATATAGGTGAAGAAATAAAATAGGACATTGATTTGAATTGAGTCTATATATATAGGTGAAGAAATAAAATATGCGCTTTGAAATATTTATAATCATAGATGATGGAAGAAACTCACCTAACGATAAAGTAGTCACGCTAATGAAATATGAAAACACATACTCCCTTCATTCGATAAAACTTGTCATTTTAGCTTATTTCACAAGTTTTAAGGCAATTAACAAATATACTAATTTACCCTTAATTATTACCCTTTTTTTTTACTTTATCGAAAACTACAACTAACAAACCATCAATCATATCAAGGACATTTTTGTAAGGTGAAGGGCAAAATACCTATAATGACAAAATTTTTTAAACAAAAATAACACCCTAAAATGACAAGTTTTGCCGAACGGAGGGAGTATTATCTTATAGTATACAATATTGTCACCATCAATATAGAACAAATGATTTAATCCATTGGATATCCTTGTAGCAACTCATTTAGCTTGGAGTTCATCCAATTCCATGTTGATTTTCCATAATGAAATGTGTGTCAACAATCAACACTTGACGTCCTTCAAATCTTCTATATATATGGAGGGTAAAATTACATGAGTGAGAATTCATACTATACTTGTTAATGCAACATCGATAAAAAAAAATTGATAAAAAATTTAGAGTTCGATGAGTAAATCGTATGCAATAAACTTCTTGCGTATGTCAAGAAAATTGTCTTTGTTATATACTACCTCCGTTCGGCAAAACTTGTCGTTTACTATTCACGCACGCTTTTTTAGAATGATAAAACCTATATAAAATATTCTTTTTAAAAAAAAAATTTTTAACAAGTTTGTACTTATTAATAATAACTACAAAATTGTTAAAAAAAATTATTAAAAAAATTAGATATTTATATAGTTTTTATCTCCTAAAAAAGCGTGCGTGAATAGTAAAACATCAAGTTTTGCCGAACGGAGGTAGTATTAGATAGATCTTTTGGTTTCCTCAAACCTAATTGTTAAAACTGTCTTTTTGTTTCCTAAGATATAATTAAGCAAATGACATGCTTGCAAAATTGCGTACATATTCTAGGGTGTCAGACTCGTGCTATGTACTCTCCTTGTATGTTTCAATAGGTTTTAACTTTTAAGGATCGTTAAACCATCTTCTTTGCCCTTTTATGGTTAAGTCTTCCCGAAGAATGAACATATACAAATTATACAATCAATGAAAATGTGACACCAAATTAGGAAACATGCAATCTTGTTCTACACTATATGCTTGTATTTTTTTTTTCAGGACACTATATACTTTTATTATATAAACATATAATAATTTGATGTACATACTTAAAATAAATGTGAGGTTAGATCTAAATATCTAATTTGTGGTAGCCTTAAATGTTAATTGATCTGTTAAACCTCGATTAATTTAGAATGACTTTAGTGTTGTTATTATGTATACCCAAATCATTTAAATTAAAATTAACCAAATTATTTATTCTTCTTTTCAATTTAATTTGATGCTCCTATGTGTGGGTACTATATCTATGAGGGAAAAAAATCTATATCGCGTACTCCTTTAATTAATCCTTATTTATATATATGCATTTGTAATATTTGCCACCATTTTATAGGTTACAATATGTATTATATACAATAATATATTGTGAAACATTTCCGCATCCTAATTAACCTATAAATCCCCCTAATACATTTATTTATAGAACCTATTTTTAATAATTTGTCGTGCAATTTTTCAACTCACTAATTTATACACAATCAAAATGACTTGAATATAGTTAAGAGCATACAAAATGATTGAAAAATATATGATAACTTTTGAACTCACTAAACATTAAACTTCTCTGGGCATTTTATACATGAATAAAATCACCTGGCGAATATAATTAAGATAATTCAATTTTTTTTTTAAAAAAGACTTGATAATATATTGAACATAAAGTCTGACATTAAGTGGATAAAAGTTAAAATTAGCTATATATATTGTTTAATATGTTTACTACATTCTATTTTACTCCCTCCGTCTCAAAATTTAAGCCGTTGTAGGATTTTGCACAAGTTTTAATAAAACACTCACCCCTCAATCAACATTATCATTCCACTAATTTTTTAATAAATTTTATTATTTTTTAACACCCACTATATTTTTTGACCAATCAAAATCTTTAAAAAATTTAACAACACACAAATCGATACAAATCATTACTACGTACTATCCCATGCCTAGAAAACCTAAAACGACCTAAATTTTGATACAAGAATCAAAGGTTAAAACGACCTAAATTTCGAGACGGAGGGAGTATTTTTAGTCAATAATTAAAATTATTTACGAAATATTTTATTATTTGATCAACATTAACTAAATACTGATATATATATATAACATGTTTTTAATACATAAAAAATCTAAAAATGCATCACCAAAAAATTAATTAAGTACACCGTATTAAATTACTCTTATTCTTATCCAAAAAAACGTTATTTCTAAGGTGTGAACCTTTTTCTTTTAGATACCAAAAAAAAAAATTATAAATAAATAACTGACTTGTATGAAAAATATTTTAACCTTAAACCTACTTGTCTAAAAATCAAATAATTATTAATTTATATGAAAAGTTTAAAAATCGTATGAAAAATATAATGAATTTTTTTACTTTATTCATACTTTATTCTGTTATAAATATATATACAATGCATTTTGATATATTTTAAAAATATAAGATTATAATTTGTACCCTAGTCATTAAACAAATATGTACACCATGCATGTTAAACATCTATTTGTATGTTTTGCTACTACTTGATTTTATGTACAAGTGTATAACGTAACATCTCAAAACTTTTTGCATGAATGACTTCATTGAAAAATAAAAACATAACCTTTACTGAAATTGTTAAGTTTAACTACACCTCCAGGTAAATATTCGTGTAATATGGTGAAAAAGCAGTAGTTTAGTAGAATACTAACTGCAATAATGCGAAGCAAACAACAAAGGGGTGGTGGCGCAGTTGGCTAGCGCGTAGGTCTCATAGCTTCTGAGTAATCCTGAGGTCGAGAGTTCGAGCCTCTCTCACCCCATTAATTTTGCTTTTCCTTTTCTACAAATGAAGTTATACAGACATTAACTAATTTCAACAAGTTTTAAGTGTTCAGGATTTGCCATTAAAGGGTGAGTTTCTCGTCATCAAAAGAAAAAAAATATTGATTTTATCTTGTTGTAGATAATAATCACTTCTAAATCTTCTGATCTTAAAGCACCCGTCTCTATAACTAATTATAACCCATTAATAAAACTTGTCAAAATTTTATATTTATTGGTATTGATAATTATATATATACTTAACACATACTCCATCCGTTTTTAAATAAGTGATTTTTTCAAGTAAAACACGTATTTTTAGAAGGGTAAAAACTATATAAAATTAAAATTTTAATTAATTTTTTTAATAATATTATACTTATTATTAATAAATATTAGTTTATCAAAAAAATTTAAAAATTAATATTTTATATTATTTTTATCACCTTAAATTAAGTGTATAAATAGTAAAAATTCAGATGTTCGGAAACGGAGAGAGTATATTTATGTTATGTTTTTTTTTTTTTTTTGCAAACCTATGTTATTTATTTTTATAGGATACGCTTTTTTCATATAGCAGAATTTATAGGGTAGAATATTAATGAGAAGGAAATCGAATTCATAAAAGGACTTGGTCATTACTCATTTATATTTATTATAGATACTAAGCTAAGATAGAAAGATCGATTAGGCAAACATATATCGAATTAGTAGGGTGCACGTTTCAGGGATGCACTGCACCGTGGCGCTCCACGTGTCCGTCCCCATCCAACACCGGTCGCTCCATAGTGCAACCCTCTTAAGAGATGGACACCCAATTTCACAATCGCCCGTACAAATTAAGCCAACTTATATCAAGCAATGAAAAGGGTAAATATGGTGAAGGGATCGGTGGTGGTGGGGAGAGGGTACCGTGGGATAGCGGAGCGGTTGCTGGGGAAGCAGAGGAACCTCCCGGCGCTGGACGGCCACCCTGCCGCCCAGTCGGAAGCCCGGGAGGCGGCGGATTCTCGGGCCGCCGTGGGTAAGAAGGAGTTTAGGATTTACCGTTGGAGGCCCGAGCAGCCCGCCCGCAAGCCCTACCTCCACTCTTACTTTGTTGACCTCTCCACCTGCGGCCCCATGGTCAGTCATGCTTATGCACTCCTTTTCTTTATGCACCTCCCTTTCACAACCGATATTTATGTATAGTTGGACTAGAGATATGATATGAGACACTAGATTCAATTCTTAGATAACTTTGTATGAGGTTCGAATCTTGGCGTTGTGACGGCATCAACTTGACTTTGTGATGGGTTGGGTCGCCCCATTTGGGCCTTTGTAGTTTTCGATTTGAACTCATAACTCCACTCAAGGGAGCGAGGCATAAGCGAACACCTCACTCTTACTACTCGCTTATTTGGGTAAGAGATCATTGGCCGAATGACTGATTTTTAATTTGTGAAATTCTGAGAAATCCCGGTCGGGTCGTATGAAAACGGGAATCGTATCGGATTTAATATTTGTTTTAAGGTCGGCATCAACCCTTCTAAAACAAAAAGCTTAAATCATTGTGTAGCTTAAATCATTGTGTAGGTACTTTACATCCCCTTGTATTTTTGTTTGATTTTCATCTATTTTTCAATATGGCCTCTACCCACAAACCCCAACATAATTCCCATAAAATCAATCTATTTCATGTAAGCATGTCATATCATAAATAACAATGGACGATATTGGACAATATACAAGTTTAATAAGCCATTCTTCTCAATTCAATTCGATTTTGATTGAGATGATGAGATATCGTTGAGCTTGTCATAGTGGGTGTAGTAAGAGGCTAGGCAACATCATTGAGTTTGTTGCATATGTTAGTCCACGGGTGACACTCTTAGTGACTTGCTTCGCCGATAGGGCCTAAACTATCTTGACTGCTCTATTTATATAGGCACTGCTTTAATACAATTGTGATTGACATATAAGCCCTAGAATTTGTAAAAATCCCCAAAAAAATTCATTGGGTTCTTATGTTAGTCCAATTAGGTTTTATGCATTTTTTCAAAATTTCAGCATAGTTTTGTGACACTTTGGTATGAAAGAGAGGAAATTGAACTATTTGCCTTAATAACATTGTAGGTATTGGACGCATTACAGAAGATAAAATCAGAAGAAGACTCTACCTTAACCTACAGGAGGTCCTGCAGAGAAGGCATATGCGGCTCCTGCGCCATGAACATCGACGGCACCAACACCGTCGCGTGCCTCAAGCCCATCGATTCCGACCCGACCAAGGCCACCACCATCACCCCCCTGCCTCACATGTACGTCATCAAGGACCTCGTCGTCGACCTCACCAACTTCTACCAGCAGTACAAGTCCATCGAGCCCTGGCTCAAGACCCGAGCCAAGCCTCCCGATGGCCGTGAGCACCGCCAGTCCCCCGCAGACCGGAGGAAGCTCGACGGGCTCTACGAGTGCATCATGTGCGCTTGCTGCTCCGCCTCCTGCCCTTCCTACTGGTGGAACCCGGAGCAGTACTTGGGCCCCGCCGCTCTGCTCCACGCCTACCGTTGGATTTCCGACAGGTAACTGACGCCGTAACACAAATAATCTCATTATAAGCTATCAACACATCACGTCAAACGAACCATTACATCAATTAGTTGTTGGTACCAACTTAGGATCACATTAGTCCAAGGGGTTCGAATCCGATTGATGAGTGCGAATTGGGGTTTTGATGTGCAGCCGCGACGAGTACGCAGATGAGAGGCTGCAGGCATTGACGGATAACCAAGAGAAGCTGTACAGGTGCAGGAGCATCAAGAACTGCACCGCGACCTGCCCGAAGGGCCTGGACCCAGCCGCGGCCATCAACAAGATGAAGACGCGCCACCTCCTCTCCTTCCCCGTCGAGAACTACCCTCCCAATGCCCGGTAATATCAGATCGAGAGTGGGAGATACATGGATTTCTTCTTTGTCCATGATGTTTGTATAAGCTTGTTACTAAATCCAGTGCTCGTTTTGATAGTTTGTAACTTTGTTCCATCTAACATAAATAATAGATGGTGTTCTTAGTTGGGATATCAAGTGCTGGAATAGCTCAGTTGGTTAGAGCGTGTGGCTGTTAACCACAAGGTCGGAGGTTCAAGCCCTCCTTCTAGCGTGTTAAATGTTTTTTTTTTATTATAAATATTTTCTTTTTGTTGGCTACCATCTCACTTTTCCTCCTAAAAAAAAACAATTGTAAAAAATCCTCAATATGAAAATAAGCAAACTGCATTAAGAAAAAAAGTTATTTTAGGGTATACTCCGTATTTCCCATGAAATTAAGGGCTCATTTAGTTCAACGTGAGAATTGAAATTTCTAGGAAGTTTCTTCATGGGAATTTAATTTTCGGGAATTTGAATTGATGGGAATTGTAAACATGTCTTTGATTGATTTTTTTATTTATTTTAGAGGATTAAAAGAGGAAATGAAAATTTTTAAATAAAAAATGGTGTAAGTTGAACTTATCTGGGGAGACTAGGTAAGTGAACTTCTTCCAAATTGGAGGAATTTAACTTTCTGGAAAGTTGAATTCCTGAGTTTTTTTTTAAATATAAATCAAACGCAGATATTTTTCCAACTTCCCGGAAATTTCTACTTCCTGGGTTTTTGACATATCAACCAAACACACTCTAAGAGGAGAGAATTGATGCCATTCCTACTTCCTACCATATAGTATCTTGTACCTTCAAACCTTGACCACATTTCGTTCTCTAATAATGCCGTTAATCCAAAAATTACGTCAATTTAGATGTCAATATTATCATTTCAATTTCATTATTGCTTTTTTTGATTTGTTGATTTTCATTATAATATAATATAAAATAAGAGGTAAAATTGTAATTTAACCAGTTTAATCGAGATTGAGATGGATTCGTTTTGGAGGTGGTTGACTGGCGATGAAATTTACTACGGGGTATTTAAATAGTTATTTTCTAGAAATATTAATTTGAAAGGTGATTTATGACAAATAAGTACAGTAGTACGTAAGAGCAGAAAATTCCTGCAGCCAGTATCCTGCTTTTTCGGATCAGGGGTCTGTATTTGTCAAATCTTCATAGTAGCCTAAACATGAGTTTGAATATAACTAATTCAGATAGTTGTCCATGGAAATTGGGACGATTCAAGCTCCGGAAAACAGCAAAAAAAGCGTCTTCCTGAAGGGAAGAAACAGAATACAAAGCCAAAAGTTGCCGATGAACCTCAGCCTAGTCCTGCGCAAGGAAAATATTCGTCAATGCTCTCTCCCTTAAGGCAAAACATGCAGACCCAATGACAAGGCACACGATACTCACATCTTACCATTTAAGGGCCCTGCTGCGATTGGTCTCTGACTCTCTGCTACTGCTTCGAGTTTCTGCGCTGCGCTTCCAACTTGGCTTTCACCAGTTCTTCTGACAAAGGCAGGTAGTAGATCCGTGGTGTTGCTTTGGTCTTCCTGAACAGGTCGTCCAAGGTGACAACAGGGGGTTCTACTTTCTCCAAAGGAGGGGGTGGGGGAGGCTGAAGCCGTTCTCTGGCAGGTGGAGGGTTGGTCAGAGGGGGCGGTGGTGGAAGATTCATCTGGGGCAGCAGCTTTTGTCGGGGAGCCAGTTGACGTGGTGAAGGCTGCAGCGGTGCCACTGGAGCAGCTGGGAGTGCATTCGGTGGTGCAACTGGGGATGGCAGCTGTGGGGGGGCCTCAACGTGTGATTTTACTTCCTGTGCGTCAACAAACTCAGCTACTAGAAGTCGTCCACCATTTAAAGGCCACCGTAGGTTGTACACTGCATTCCGAGTCTCTGTGGCTTCTTCCACGGACGAATACTGCATCCCGATCCAAAACACAGGGACATAGGGGTATTAACTGATTTGATAACCATAAAACCAGTGCAGTTTTAGCGTCTTCCACACTCAAGTATAAATGAAGATTCGCTTCAATCAAAGGTACTGGAGAAGCAAAGCTTCAATCAAAGGTACTGGAGAAGCAGGAGTTTAGGAGCAATACCGTAACATAGCAGTGGGTTTTGATGTGGTCCATCCAGAAACTAGTGACAGTACCAGTTTTACCCAGGAGCTCTTGAACAGCTTTCAGTGTGAAGGGACGCAAAAAATTATCAATTCTAAGGGAATCCGTTGGAGGTTTTACAGGAGGTGGAACTGCCAGCAAAAATATGATGAAAAAGGCAAGAATAAGAGTTTGCAGATTAAAATTGTTCTCAGTAAAAATTCTCTTTCTCCCGTATTAGTGACAAAACACAGCCAACAGAAGTTCCTTACCAACACGCTCCTTCGGTGTATCATCGTCAGCATTAGAGTTGGACCTAGAGAAGCTGCGCTTTAAAGCTTGTTGCGTCCCCCTTGGTGTTGTGGACATAACAGGACTCGAGCTTTGTGGTACTGAAAGATTAACACTTTCTGTAGCATTTCCACTTTCAGTTTTCCATCTCCTCTGCCTCTTGGATGGCTCATTGTTGACAGGTGCTTCTTGATTATCTGGATCATGGTCCACAACTATCAGTGATATATTCAATAATGAACAAATAAGTTCATCTAGCAAAAATGTAGGTATATGCAAGGAACAAGGGAAAAGACCCTAACATGCTCTTCCATGATAGATTGACAACACAGTGAATTCTGCAAATTCAAGGAAAGATAAACAATAATTTGTACCATCGTACACAAAAAAGTGAGAATACATTACCAGGAAGCTTTCTCTTCTCAGTTGAAGCAGCTGTAGCGGCCATATCATCAACATGGCCAGCTTTACTTGCAGATGATATATCATCACCCAGGACATCGATAATAGTTTCTTCCTTCAGAAAAGACACATCAGTTTTCTCAACTCTCCCTCCAACTTCACGTGGATTATAAGCAGAATCAACCTGCTTGTTTTCCAATGTGTCCTCCTCCATTGATTCATCACCAGAACTCCGGTCCAAATTTAACTTTTCAGGAGAACCCAAATCTGCACTAGAATTTTTCTTGCCCATATCCTCATCGTTATCAGTTTTTTGGGTCTCATCAACAGAAACCTCAATTTGTGGCTCTTCAACATCCATTGGACGTGATTCGCCACCGTCAGGCACAAGAGAACTGGATGATGGTTTTACCGTCTCATGTTTAACATCAGGTTCTAATTTAACATCATCAGCAATTACATTATCTTTTAGTTCATTCTTTTCATTAGTAGAGATAGAATCAGTAGAAACAGAAACATTTTTCAAGGGAATCCCTGAACTAGGGCTGACCTCAGATACCTGACTATTTAGATCAGAGACGTCGTGCTTCACCTCTTCATCCAAAGGCTTTATATCCTCTGCATCCAGCTGAGTCCTTGAATCCGAGTTTTTGTTGCTAGTCTGTGCATTCATGGACCCTTTTCCAGCCAATGCTGCTTCTGATGATATATTCTCAGATGCAGCATTGCTCATTTCTGCAGATTGATCATCAGTTACAGACGCATCCTTCATGGCAGGAGGAGAGGCATGAGTTAACTCCCCTGCCTGCTGTCCTAAGTTTTTATCAGAAATTTCCATGTCAATATCTTTAACAGCTTGACCCAATACAGGATCGACCTCTACGTTATTGCCAGCCTGCTCATCCTCTGACACCAATGCTGCTTCTGTTGACGTATTCTCAGAAGCAGCATTGCTGATTTCCACAGTTTTTTCAACAGTTACGGACTCATCCTTCATGGCAGGAGCGGTATGAGTAAACTCCCCTGCTTGCTGTCCTATGTTTTTACTAGAAATTTCCACATTGGCATCCTTAACAGCCAGACCTAATACATCATCAACTTCTATGTTTTTTCCATCTGTTTGGTCTTCTACAAGTGCATCGTTTACTGATATATCAACAGCTTCACACACTTCATCCACCTCAGTGACGGATTTAACAGCCACTGTAGTTTCAATAGCATCATCCTGATTCTTGAGTTGGGAAACCTCAGCATCCCCATTCTCATCCTCCTCTTGGTTTGAGGATTCCATTTCACTGCGAAGGGCTTCATCCAATCTTTTCACCAAATCCTCCTTCAAACCCTTTGTAATCAGTTTCCGTCTTTTAAGCTCATCCTTTAACTCAGTCACCTTCCATTGATCAATGGGACGGTTACGAAGAACTGGGTACGACGATGCCTTCATCTCTATTCTCGTTTTCAACACAGACTAATCTTTGCAATCACAGCCTAAAGAAACTGAATAGATTAAAAAAAAAAAAGTCATGTAGCTAGAAAATTTCATACACCTACACAACGCTAAAATGGAAGATCAAATCCGAAAAAGGGCAAGTATTGATTAATGCAGGCTTCGCGTCTACTAGTGTAACAAACAGTCGTGTGTAGAATGCACCTAATTAAGTACTCAAAATGGAGAGGGGAAATTTCTGAAATCGCCAAATCCTTTAATAAACAAATTCAATAAAATGGTAATTGACAGGAATTTGTACAAGAACATAAACACATTTACACATATAAGCAAGAAACAAACTCACAAGAAAAGGTGGACCCCTGGCACTCGAATTCGACGACGAAGCCCTAATTCACAGAAACACAAAACGAATCGTTAGACGACGGGGCAGAAAACCTAACAAATCAATCTCGCCAACGCAATAGTGCTAGATAGAATGAGAATTAACAAAGCAGCTTTCACAGTGGTGCTTCGGTCCGGTTCTATGCTTCCTCGAACCAGACGAAAACAGAAGCGAACACGAGGAAAGCATGAAAAACAAAAAAGGTGGAAAATTAAAATCGAAAATCGAAAGCCGAAAACAAATGGCAAGAAAATGGAGAATGAAATGGTGCGGGAGGATGAAGGAAAGAAGATTTTGATTTCTCCTCGGAGGAGAAGACAAGATTTTCGGAGTTTCTAGGGTTTCACTTCGTCACTGTGGTGAATTGGAAGCCGAACAGAAAGAAGGGGTATGCACTTGTGATTTTCGTGATCCATGTGTGTTATGACCATAACACCCTCAACACAGGTTTGTTTTCAACGGGTTAATTTGTTGATTCGGGTCGGGTATTTTTAGTACTCCGAAGTCCGAATACTTTAGGTCTATTAGAATATCTGCAATTACTTTTTAAAAAACGGATTTTCTTGGGGCATAGGATAACAACCTCCTCCGGAAAAATCATCCCTTTTTCGGGAGCCCCAATCCACCCTCTTCTGTGAGACTCAACCCTCCTTCGGGAGCCTCAATCCACCCTCTTCGGGTGTCTCGAAAGCTTTTGACGAACCTGGTTGTCCTCGACTCCTCACCAGTCACCACTAGTTGGGTTCTTGAGGCTGCGCACCCACCCCTCCCTGTCGTCCGTTGTCGTGGCCGACCTGGTATGGCGGCCCTTCGTCGGTTCCCGATCGCCTGCTCCTCTATCTTCCTTTGAAAGAATGGTAATAATCCCTAATTGAAATCCCCAATTTGAAACCCTTCTAACCCTAAATATATCATCCATCACAAATCTTGAAAAATCTACAAAATTAACACCAAAATTTTGTTCCTATTCATTGAATTTTGCCAAAATACTAGTGCAATCTCGCTCAGAGTTTGCTCGTTTCTCCTCTCGTGTCACTTCTCTCGCTACCTCCGACGCCCCATCACCACCAACTCTGATATCTTGGATCTGTCCTCACTCCTCTGGCACCACCATTGCCATTTCCCTCGCACCTCTAGCGGCTGCAGCTTTCTCCGGGGATCTGCTCTCCCGGAGGAGGTTTGGGGCTCCGTTCTAGCCTCTCAAGCCTTCCTCGCCTCCTAGCGCTTATGGTCTCCTCTTACCCCTAGTGGTGTTGCACTCATAACCGTCGACGACTTCCGTAGTTCGAGTCCGTCTATGCTCGGCCTTGGCAGCCATAATCGAAGCTTGTTGCTATTCTGGTGACTCCTGGTGTAAGTTTCGGTTCTCCTTGGGCCCTAAGGAGACTCGAAGTATTTTGTTTAGGCCAAAGTTTTGTCTTGGGCCATGGATTGTTCTTTGGGTCCAAAGCTTTGCATTGAGCCCAAAGCTGACTCATCGGAAAAAGGGTTACATAAAAATAAAATTAAAATAATAAATATTATTAAATAAATCCCGATAGGGTTAGCTAAAATCCCGCTAGGGTTTCTTGTGCATTCGATTCAGACGGTGTGAGGATCTACGTTTGGCGTGACTGGACTTTCTTTTCGAGTGATGAGGTTGTGGCAGTCGGAGTCGGGATAAGATGGGGTCGTGGTACTCTGTATCAAGGCGTCTCCTTTTCTTTGGAAGATTGTTTCCTTGGAGGTTCGTCTTCACTATCCATAGGTGACTCCTGATGTGCCGCTGGCCTGCAGTGGTGCTTCCGGGTAGTGCTTTGTTACCTTGGGTAACAAACACTAATACTTGTTTTGTAATTAGATGATGATTTGGGTCGAAATTGGTTAATTTTCGATCTATTTTAAACATTCATACGGGCGCTGGCTAGTGATTGCATGGGGGTGGGGTAGGGTGTAATTTCCGTTAGTTAAAGGGGTATTTTCGTCCCGCCCTAAAAAGAAATTATACCCTACTCAAAAAAATAGAGCCCTATCTAATTTGATATTTCGATTTGTTGTCTTGAAAAAAGAAGGTATAAACACACACTTGTATGATAACAATAATGGCTTCTCACAAACCATATATTAGATTTGTTGAAAAGGATACTCTTTTTATCATTAAAGGCTGCAACTAAAAACTCTCTCTTTTGAGAGAGATGGGAACCAAGCTTCAGCCGCCTAACACCAGGCTCCGGCCACTTAACACCAGGCTTCGTCCACCTCAATCCGGCTTCGATCGCCTAACATCGGGCTTCGCCCACCTCAATTCGGCTTCGGCCGCCTTCGACGTAACCTGCTGTATCCACCCATGGTTGTCTCTCTGAGCCACCATCGTCTTAAACTCCCATCATCACTACGGCTCTGCCATGGCGTTCTCTTTCTGGGCTGCTGTTTGTTCTAATTCGGGTTTGTGCAGTGCCGATTCTAAACTAATATTTGATCATCTCCTTATGAGACACAAAATCCTTTTGGGGCTCCATAAAACCCTCGCCGCCAGCGTTCTTTGTTGGGTCCGATTGTGCAGTTGAGTGGTTAATTCAACAATTCGTCGTCCTCCTTAGGATCGATTCTTGCTTGGGTGCTTGGACTCCGGTGGGTTGGCGTCTTCGTGCACTGGTTTCTGGCCCCTGCAGTTCCGATTTGGGATCTATTTCTGACCCAATCCCCACCAATTCCTGCTTCAATCTTCGTCTTCCCTCTGGGCCCTCGCGTTTGGGCTTTGCCACCTTATTGTTTGCGGTTCTCTCCGGACTTCGCTGGTTGCTTCACCGGCGTTTTGTCTGTTCGACGAACCGCTCTCTTGCCTCGTTTCCCATCCTCCTGCCACCGTCGCCTTCCCTGGTCTGGTTCCGTTGCTGGCCTTCACACGCTTCAGCGCACCTCCTTCAATGTCTCCACCAACACCCTTCGCTTTTCTTGTCGCCGACCGCTCTGTTGTGCCACTGTCGCGCTGTGTGTTTGGCGTGGATTGTTTTTGCGTGTGTTGTCCACAATAAGGAAAAGAGAGAAAAAAAGAGTAAAAGGTGTTATTGCTTTGTGCAGTGGTCACACCACCTTTCAAATCATTCCAACCTTGGCGTCATTTCAACCTTGCACGCCAAGGTTGGATGTCTAGTTTAATTATATATATAGATTTATTTCTTTTTATATATTTTTTAATAATTAAACTTTGTACAAATCTTTTTTGAAATCCCGCTCGATAGAGTTAGAAATAAATCCCGAAAGGGTTTGACCATATTCCGAAAGGGCATGCTCAAATTCCAATTGACTAAATCTTTTAGGCGTTTTTGCACGAGCGGTGTGTGGCTCTGCTTCCAGCGTTTCCAGGTGTGCTTCTGCTTGGTTGGGGGCGTGAAATCCGGAGTCGGAACTGGTTGAAGTTGTGGTAATGCTTTCAGGGCGACTCCGTATCCGAGAAGGAACTTCCTTGGAGTTTTGTATGCACTACCCACAGGAGATAGCTTTCCGCTATATCGCTGGTCCGCGGTGCTACTATTTCGGTGGTGCGTGATTTCGTTCTTCGCCGTCGTTCTCTATTTATTGAGATTAGTTCTACTTAGGTCGTTTTATTGTAGATTTTGTTGCTGTTTGTTTCATTGCACATGTTTTTTGTATTTTTTAATGTTTATGCGGTTTCCTGATCTCAAATCTTTAGTTAATAAAAAAAAAGAAGTATAAAAAAGAAGGTATAAAGTACTCGGAATACCGAAACCCGCCCGAACAAACAAATGAACCCGTTTAATACAAACGGGTATCGAGGGCGTTATGGTCATGAAACACATGAATCAAGATAATTACAAGAGCATACCCCTTCCCTCGGTTCGGCTTCCAATTCACCAATCACCACAGTGACGAAGTGAAACCCTAGAAACTCCGAAAATCATTTCGTCTCCTCCGAGGAGAAATCAAGATCTTCTTTCCTTCATCCTCTCTTACCATTTCATTCTCCAATCTCCATTTCTTGCCATCGGTTTTCGATTTTCGATTTTCCCCCTTTTGTGTTGTTTCATGTTTTCTTCGTTTTCGCTTCGTGTTTTCGTCTGGTTTCAGGAAGCATAGAACCGGACCAAAGCACCACTGTGAAAGCTGCGTTGTTAATTCACATTCCGTCTAGCGATATTTTGTTGGCGAGATTGATTTGCGAGGTTTTCTGCCCCGTCGTCTAACGATTCGTTTTGTGTTGTTCTGTGAATTAGGGTTTCGTCGTCGAATTCGAGTGCAGGGGATCCACCTTTTCTTGTGAGTTTGTTTCTTGCTTATATGTGTAACTGTGATTACGTTCTTGTACAGATTCTTGCCATTTAGCATAATCGACCCTTGATACCAGTGTTTGTTATAATCCAATATCAATATCTACCGCCCTATTTCGGATTTGATCTTGGGTGTATGAAATTTTCTAGCTACATGACTCGTTTATCTATTTAATTTCCCCAGGTTGTGATTGCAAAGGTTAGTCTTTGTAGAAAACGAGATTAAAGATGAAGGCATCATCATATCCAGTTCTTCGTAATCGTCCCATTGATCAATGGAAGGTGACTGAGTTGAAGGATGAGCTCAAAAGACGGAAATTGATGACAAAGGGTTTGAAGGAGGATTTGGTGAAAAGATTGGATGAAGCCCTTCGCAGTGAAATGGAATCCTCAAACGAAGAGGAGGATGAGAATGTGAATTGCGAGGTTTCCCAACTCAAGAATCAAGATGATGCTATTGAAACTACACCAGTGGCTGTTGAATCTGCCAGTGAGGTTGTGGAAGTGGATGAAGGTGAAGACCAAACAGATGGCAAAAACATAGAAGGTGATGATGTATTAGGTCTAGCTGTTAAGGATGATAATGTGGAAATTTCTGATAAAAACATAGGACAGCAAGCTGGGGAGTTTACTCATTCCTCCCCTGCCAAGAAGGATGAGCCCGTAACTGTTGAAAAAACTGTGGAAATCAGCAATGCTGCTTCTGAGAATACGTCAACAGAAGCAGCATTGGTGTCAGAGGATGAGCAGGCTGGCAAGAATGTAGAGGTCGATCCTGTATTGGGTCAAGCTGTTAAAGATATTGACATGGAAAGTTCTGATAAAAACTTAGGACAGCAAGCAGGGGAGTCAACTCATGCCTCTCCTCCTGCCATGAAGGTTGCGTCGGTAACTGATGAACAATCTGCAGAAATGAGCAATGCTGCATCTGAGAATATGTCATCAGAAGCAGCATTGGCTGGAAAAGGGTCCATGAATGAACAAACTAGCAACAAAAACTCGGATTCAAGGACTCAGCTGGACGCAGAGGATATAAAGCCTTTGGATGAAGAGGTGAAGCACAACATGTCTGATCTAAATAGTCAGGTATCTGAGGTCAGCCCTAGTTTAGGGATTCACATAAAAAATGTTTCTGTTTCTACTGATTCTATCTCTATTAATGAAAAGAATGAACTAAAAGATAATATAATTGCTGATGATGTTAAATTAGAACCTGATGTTAAACATGACACGGTAAAACCATCATCCAGCCCTCTAGTCCCTGACGGTGGCGAATCACGTCCAATGGATGTTGAAGAGCCACAAATTGAGGTTTCTGTTGATGAGACCCAAAAAACTGTTAACGATGAGGATATGAGCAAGAAAAATTCTAGTGCAGATTTGGGTTCTCCTGAAAAGTTAAATTTGGACCGAAGTTCCGGTGATGAATCAATGGAGGAGGACACATTGGAAAACAAGCAGGTTGATTCTGCTTATAATCCACATGAAGTTGGCGGGGTGGTTGAAAAAACTGATGTGTCTATTCTGAAGGAAGAAACTACTATCGATGTCCTGGGTGATGACATATCATCCGCAAGAAAAGACGGCCTTGTTGATGATTTGGCCGCTACAGCTGCTTCAACTGAGAAGAGAAAGCTTCCTGGTAATGTACTCTCACTTTTTTGTGTGTGGTGTTAAAGTACAAATTATTGTTTATCTTTGCTGAATTCACTGTATTGTCATTCTATCGTGGAAGAAAAAGATAGGGTCTTTTGTTCCTTTCATATACTTGCACTTTAGCTAGATGGACTTATTTGTTAATTTTTTAATATCTCAAGTGTTACTTATTTCTGATAGTTGTGGACCGTGATATAGATAATCAAGAAGTACTTGCTAACAATGAGCCATCCAAGAGACAGAGAAGATGGAAAACTGAAAGTGTAACAGCTACGGAAACTTTTAAGCTTTCAATGCCACAAAGCTCGGGTCCTGCTATGTCCACAACACCGAAGGGGACACAACAAGCTCCCGGTTTAAAGCGCAGCTTCTCTAGGTCCAACTCTAATGCTGATGATGATACACCAAAGGAGCGTGTTGGTAAGGAACTTCTGTTGGCTTTGTTGTTTTACTAATAATGAGGGAAAGAGAATTCTTGCCGAGAGCAATTTTAATTTACAAACTCTTATTCTTGCTTTTTTCATCTTATTTGTGCTGGCAGTTCCACCTCCTGTAAAACCTCCAACGGATTCCCTTAGAATTGATAATTTTCTGCGTCCCTTCACACTGAAAGCTGTTCAAGAGCTCCTGGGTAAAACTGGTACTGTCACCAGTTTCTGGATGGACCACATCAAAACCCACTGCTATGTAACGGTAATACCTTTGATTGAATCGTCATTTATACTCGAGTTAGGAAGACACTAAGACTGCATTTTATGGTTATCAAATCAGCTCTTAACCTATGTCCCTTTGTTTTCGATTCGGATATGTAGTATTCGTCTGTGGAAGAAGCCACGGAGACTCGGAATGCAGTGTACAACTTAAAGTGGCCTTCAAATGGTGGACGGCTTCTTATTGCAGAGTTTGTTGACGCTCAGGAAGTAAAATCACATGTTGAGGCCCCCCCACAGCTGCCATCCCCAGTTGCACCTGTGACTGCACCCCCTGCTGCTCCAGTAGCACCGCTGCAGCCTTCACCACGTCAACTGGCTCCCCGACAAAAGCAGCTGCCGCCGATGAATCTTCCACCACCGCCCCCTCTGTCCAACCCTCCACCTGCCAGAGAACGTCTTCAGCCTCCCCCACCCCCTCCTTTGGAGAAAGTAGATCCCCCAGTTGTCACCTTGGATGATCTGTTCAGGAAGACCAAAACAACACCCCGGATCTACTACCTGCCTTTGTCAGAGGAACTGGTGAAAGCCAAGTTGGAAGCGCAACGCAAAAATTCAAAGCAGTAGCGGAGATCAATTACAGCAGGTTCTGTAAATGGTAAGGTGTGGTGGGTATGTGTGCCTTGTCTTTGGGTCTGCGGGTTTTGCCTTTAGGGAGAGCAATGATGAGTATTTTCCTTGCGCACGACTAGGCTGAGGTTCGTTGACAACTTTTGGCTTTGTATTCTGTTTCTTCTCTTCAGGAACAAGCTTTTTTTTGCTGTTTTCCGGAGCTTGAATCGTCTCAATTTCCCTGGACAACCGTCTGCATTAGTTATATTGAAACTTATGTTTAGGCTACTATGTAGATTGACAAATACAGACCACCTGATCTGAAAAAGCAGGATACTTGCTTCTGGAAATTTATGCTCTTCATATTGTCTATTAGCATCATACATTGTTAGCCCTATCACCCGGACGCGTAGGCAGGCGAGGTTCAGACATGTATTTTTGGCTCTGTTGGACAATTCGACTGTATAACGGTTTGTTTTTGGTTCGGTTCGATTTGGTCTGTTTTTGAATCGATGGGCAGCGAGCAAGAGTGAATCGGTTTGTTTTTGGTTCGGTTCGATTTGGTCTGTTTTTGAATCGATGGGCAGCCCTAGATGCTCGCCTTTCGGCCCCCTTACTGAAAAGAAAGGAGGATCGAGTGAATCGGTTTTGGTGTATCGGGCGTTCGACAAAGTCATTAATCTAGTGAGAGAGTTGCCTGCAACTTAAGACTCTGTTGGATCCTCAACATTGCTCTTTTTACAGGCAGTACACATAATAGAAAAGGTAGCAGTTGTTCTCAAAAGGAGGTTCGCAAATTAAGCATAAGGTTAATAATAAACACCATTTCTCATACACAAAAGATCTATTGCTCAAGCTGGGCATACCATATCCCTTGGATCTTCACATCCTTTGGAACCTTGGCACCCAAATCCGTGTCTGACGGCTGAAGGCTCTCGAACACGCCGATCACCTCTCCAGTCTCGGGCTTGCTCTGGGTGACGCTTAGGGTGATCTTGCCTTTAGACGAGGCGGTATTCTTGATGTTCTCCTTCTGGAGCTCCTCCTCGTCTCCTCTTCCTCCAGCAGGCAATGCTACAGCGTTGTCATAGCCGGTTGAGCCTCCCCTGCCCTTTGGGTCTAGGAAGGAGGAGCCACGGTATGATGGCACAAGGAAGTCCCCTCCGAAGGCTTCTGGCTTGCCAGTTGCGACAAGCTGCTTGACGGTGAAGAGGAAGGGCACGCGCTCGCCTCCAGGCAACTGCACGGTAACAGCAGCATAGTCAATGCCGTCTTTCTCCTCGAATTTGATGGTTCCATCGGGTAAGACCTCGAATGGGCCCTCTATCTCATCAAGGGTGTAGGTCAGGCGGGTCATCAGCTTGGTGTTTTGGAAGTCAGGGGGTGCGTTCTTGTTTACACCCTCGGCCTTGACAGCGAATTTAGTTGGCTCAAAGCAGAACTTCTGGGCAGTGTACTTGCCAGGCTTGAAGGCAAAAGAGTCCACTCCACCAGCAATGGTCGGGCACTGGTTCGCAGTTCCCGTGCCTTTGACTTCAAGGTATGTTTTGCTTTGGATCTCGTCGAATGTCAATCTCTTTGGGACACCTTCAGCACTAGCTCCCTGTTAAGCCAATAAAACCATGAAGATCACAGGTTCATTATCTTCTTTCTTGACTGAATTAAACAAAATGTGTAGGTTTCCAACTCTTAAAACAGATCAATCAACTATATATCATGTATGACAGATGCCTCTCATAGTAACTAAAAATCATCAAAAATTACATAGTCTGCAGCTGTGTGACAGATGCCTCTGAAAATGGACTCCTTACAAGAGATCACCACACCTTATCAAGAAAGAATCAACTCAATTTTAGGCTGTATAACTAAGTTAAAGATCATATTAAGACCTATGTAAAACCTTAACTGTTACAGATAAATCCACACGCCTATTAAGTGAACAAATATCAGCAATGGCTTCAGACAAGAACAGCATGTAAATCTTGCAAAGGGATTGCGAAAAGCATACCGAGACGACGAGTGCAGAAGTGGCAAGAGCCAAGCCAGCAAGCTTGGTGGCATCAACACACTTGAGAGCCAAGTCCTTGAAATCAGATTGGAGGGAGCATGAAACCTTGGCAGTGGAAGTTTCCAATCCAAATGCCTTGCTGAGGGTCTGGTTAGACCTCAGTTGGAGGCTACTCCTGCCAACCTTTGAAGGTTGCATTAAGGTAGCTGCTGCTTGAAGTGAAGCTGCCATTTTTCCCCTCTCTTTTGGCCCTTCTTGGTTCTGAGAGCTAACAAGGAAGAAGAGGAAAAATAAAAGGAGGGAAATTTAGATGGAAATTGACAGGTATTTTTGGTGGCTCAGATTTGTTGAGAATTTGGGAGGATAAGGCATTGGATGTAAGGGATAAGGGGTTTTCTCTCATTGGCCAAATGAAGCTAATGCATCAATTTGTTTTGTTTTCCACGTGGCATTTTTTTTTCAATCAATTGGGATGATTTAATTTAAATTCAAGTTACCAAAGTACAGTCATACTATAACATTTTTTCATCCACAAATTTCAGGCCTAGCTAATGTTAGTGGCAAGGAAATACTTTAGTCTACCGAGAGTCCATCGATGCCAGGTACCATGAGATTAGTCGAACCCACAAAGTGATTCGAATCAAGTGTGTGTGTGGAGGGAGAACATGATAGATTATTCAATAAGTTACACTTTATATTGTTTCTTATCAACTACTTGAGTTATCTAAGGCAAGGGCAAGCCAACCAGGTTACCAGCTTAGCTACTATACAATACTCAATAGCTTCTAAGCTAAATTGGTAAGTTTAGTTTTTTTTTCATAAGCAATCAAATAGGCCAAATATCTTTAGTTCAGAAAGAAAATTACTAGTGGTAGAGATTATGAAAAAGAAAAAATCATTCTCACAAATTTCAGGCCTAGCAAAAGTTAGTGTCAAGGAATACTTTTAGTCTACCGAGAATCCATCAATGATGCCTGCTACCATATGAGACTAGTCGAACCCACAAAGTGATTCGAATCAAGTGTTATTATGTGTGTGGAGGGAGAACACAATAAGTTGATTATTCAACAAGTTATTACTCTTTATATTGTTTCTTATCAACTATTTGAGTTAACTAAGGCAAGGGCAATCCAATCCAACCAACTTAGCTACTATACAATGCTCAATAGTTTCTAAGCTAAATTGGTAAGTTATTTTTGTTTTCATAAGCAATCAAATAGGCCAAATATCTTAGTACAGAAAGAAAATTTCCAGTGGTAGAGAGTATGGAGATTGGAAACCAACATAGTGAAAGATTCCATCTCATGATATACAAATGATTTTTGAAAAATGCTATGTAAAAGGCATCATTTCCTCTGCTATCCCCACAATGAATTAACAATGCCAAAAGAACAATAAACAACAACCCAACTTGGTAGAAGAAATAAACACATTAACAATTAACAATCAGGGGGAAATGATAATCAAGAACAATAAGATAAAATTTGTGGAAGACCCTGGAATGGAGAATAAGTTGCAGCTCAAAAGTGCTTGATATGCAATCATTGTGTATATTTTTTTTTTTTAAAAAAAAAACAACTCTCATACAGAAATTAGAGAGAGTATTTGGATTCATCATTGCTGCTTTACTTTCCACCTCCAATCCAATCAAAGAAAACAATCAACTGAGGAACAAAAAATGGAAAAAGATTAGAAATCAAATCCAAATAAAAAACGAGGGATTTAGGCCAAAACAAATGCCTCGATTTGACAGCCAGTAGTCCAGTACCAGTGATTTTCATGAATGGAAAATGAATGATCGGAATCGTCATTATAATTCGATCAACACAGAGAGATTGATCTTCAAATTTCCAAACCAACGGAAAACGCAGATAGATGAGCCTGAGTGGAAAAACTGAATGAATCCCCTCAGTAAATCGATGAAATCGAGACCACCAAACGAGAACAAAATCGAGTGAAAGCCAAAAAATAAAGACAACAAATTGGTTCCGGAGAGTGTACGGGAGTGAGAGGGAAAACGGAACGGCGTTGACAGATCGTTGGCGGCTCCATTTTTATAGCAGGAGAGATCTAGGGTTTCGGATTTGGGGATTTCACTATTTAAGCCTTTCATGTCCTCTTTCTTTTCTTTCGTGTTTTTCAAACAAAAAAGTAAAGCCTACTGTGTTTACTACTCAAAGGTAGAATGGCGGGTAACGTGGAAAATGTGAATGATTTTTACTGAGGTCAAATTGAGTAGGCTGTGTTTGGTACCAACTTTGAGAACACATCAATACCCCCTTTGTTTAAAAAATACTACTCCGTTACTCCCTTAGTCCGGCAAAACATATCACTTTACTATTTACGTACGTTTTTTTAAGGGATAAAAACTATGTAAAATATCTTATTTTTTAATAATTTTTTAAAACAATTTCGTAGTTATTATTAATAAGTACAAACTTGTTAAAAAAATTATAAAAAAATAAATATTTTATATAATTTTTATCATTCTAAAAAAACGTGCATGAATAGTAAACGACATGTTTTGCCGAACGGAGAGAGTATTTATTAAGAAGTTTGAAAATATATAAATACGTAGTATTACAGAGTAACTTTTTATATTGATTTTAAAATAATGTTATACTGTATTTATTACATTATTTTAAAAAAATGGTATTTTATATAATTTTAAACTTTTAAAAAAGTGTACTAAAAAGTCAAATTATATATATTTTGAGACAGATGAAGTAAGTATTCAAAGCATAGCTTGTCAATGCAGAGTAAAAAAAAAGAGTTTTGTAAAAATATTATGAAATTTGTCATGTCAACCTAGATTTTATTCATTTAATCCATGTATTGTTAGTGTGAATCTTAAGTAAATGTTAATTTTAATTTGGGTTAATTATTGACATGTCATCTTTTGGAGCAAATTAAGCTTTTGGGAATACTCATTGTGATTTTTATGAGCTTATTTTCTTGGTCATTTCACATTTATATTTTTATATTTTTTTCAATTTATATCATAAAGTTATTTGATAAACTAATACAAGCAAACACTCAACTAATTTATGATAAGATTGAAAAAAAAAAACTCACCGTTATTTTATTCATCTATACTTATAAGATCACAAGTTCAAGTGTTCAACTGTCTAATAAGTTAAGAGTTTACCAAATATAGCTATTTTTTAAAAGTCTGAATTTTGTTTTAGATTGTTAAAAGTTTAGTTTTTGTTTAATAGAACAATTCAAGTAAAAAAAATTATTTAATGTATTATTCACATACATAAAAATGGCAAACAGGCTCGCCACTAACGGCTAACCCTTGAAAAATTTAGGGTTCGTTTGGTTCAATGTGGAAATTGAAATTTTCGGGAAGTTACTTCATGAGAATTGAATTTCCGGGAAGTCCAATTGATGAGAATTGTGAAAATGTGTTTGGTTGATTTTTTTATTTTAGATGATTAAAAGGGGGAATGAGAAATTTCCAAATACAAAATGAAGGAAGTTGAACTTACCTGGGGGACTAGGTAAGTGAACTTCCTCCATTTTGGGGGAATTCAACTTCCCGAGAAGTTGAATTCTTGCATTTTTTAATTTCAAAAATATCAACCAAACACATGAATTTCTCTTACTTCATGGGAAGTTCTACTTCCTGAGTTTTTGGGTTTCCAACCAAACGAGCTCTTAGATATGGATGTAAAAATTTTAGATTTTTAAAAGTTTGAGATATATACTTGAAAAAAGGAAATTTTACAATTTCTAAAAAAATGTGAGATTATTTATTTATTTATTTATTTATTTCATATGTAGGCATTTAAACACATTAAAATGGTAAAATATCCATTGGGCTAGGAACAAATAATAAAATGTCGAACATGTCCTTGATTTTCCATTCAACATGATGATGCCAATTAAGATATAAGGCTATGGTTATCAAAAAAAAAAGATACAAGGCTATTGCTCATATTAGTGGGAGATTAGGGAATAAATTCAGAATTCAGCGTTATTAAAAAGGAAAAAAAAAAGTGTTAGGAGTCAATTTAGTCACCACTCAATTCGTCCTTCATCACCCTACCATGTGCCTCAAAAGTAGAATTTATTGACTACTCCGTATAGTTAATTTTGGGGATTAGCTAGGCTTTGGTTAATTGCATTTAAAAAAACGATTTGGACACCCAAAAAAAACTGGGTGTTATTATTTACACCACAATTTTTTACTATTAACACCACAAATTCAATTTTTTGCTTTTTTTTCCAAGTATGTGCTCCTCTTGAAGCGTAGCCTTATGACTCATAAGTCACAGGTTTACGCCTCAAGAGTCACATATGTTTACCTTTGGTGTGAGGTTCTTTTTAGTGTTATATGTCTGCTTTTCACGAGTCACAGCCCTGCACCTCAAGAGTTATAGGGTTGCGCCTCTTGATGCGCATATATTTATAAAAAAACAACAAAAAATAAATTTGTGGTGCCAATAGTAAAAAAAATGGGTGTATTCAACACCTGCTAAAAAATTACATGTCAGATCCATGGCTTCACAGACAATTTTTTCACAAAAAAAAAAAAAAACAGTTGCAGAAAGGTTGTACACTTGTCAGGACCCGAGATGCAAGTTTCTCCTATATAAAGAGGTGGTCGAAGGATTTTTTCCCTCACACATTTCATAAATCGATCACATTAAAACATACCGGGTTTATTTCTTAAGATGTTATAAAATGAAGACTTGTACGATGTGTTCGATAATGATGATTAGATGAGTGATATTGAAGGATTTTTTGATGAATACAACACCAATGACATCAATGAAATGCTAGGATACTTTGATAATAATTATTTTAAGAATAATTATTATTGGACGGATAGAAATGAAATGCTAAGTTGGACTCGTAAGATTGTTTTCTCTCACAAGTGATTGTGGTGCAAGGTCATCAGATAATGTTACAGTTAAATGATAAAAAGTTTGAGCTCATTAAAGATTCGACATTGGTCATGTGAAACCCATTCCCCTTCTCACAACTTTGAATGCTATGGCGAAAATCAAGAATGATGAGAGGTTAGAAATGACGTCAATGCAACATATCCTCAACAACCAACAAGTGAAATTAATCTTCTTATATACAAACATTTTATTTATTTTCCATGTTATAAGTTTATATTCATATAATATAGAAGTGTTGTCTTTGTATCGTTCCAATTTTATCAGATGTCTCCGAAGAGACATAGAACTGTTGTCTCACTTATTAGTACATTTGGCAAACCTTTCAACCTTGATAATGTGTTTATATTTCAACCCATATATAGATTTTTCGGTTAATTTTGTGTCAGTATAGCTTTCCCCGTTAATTTTGTTTTACTAATACAGTGGTGATGACTGATGAGTGTTCATTGACAGAATGACAAATGATTTTTAGGGGTTTCAATTCTCAAAACATTCATCTTTTTTGTTAAATCGGAATTTGATTGATCGTCTTCTTGTTACAGAATGATCAATACCTACTATGGATTAATTTTGGGAGGACACCTCCGCCTTTTACCATGCCAATAAAGCAAACTGCAAGTAATTATGCAGAGATTGGGCCTTGCTATGGTTTTCATCCCTTAATCTTACCCCCTTGACTGAAGTGAAAAAGAGGGTTTTTACCATACAAAATCACCCCTTCAACAGCAACAATTGACTAATGGTATGGTAGGTGAGTATGGAGATTGGAAACCACCATTGTTCATGTCCTTTGCTTAAAATTGTGAAAGATTTCACAGCTAATGATGTACAAATGATTTTTGGGGAAAAAAAAATTGTTATGTAAAAAGGTACTATAAAAAAGCAAACTTGGTGGAAGAAACAAATCAAATTAACAATTAGGCGACAGTAACAATAAGATCAAATTTGTGGATGTGGAGGGTTAAGTTGCAGCTCAAAAGTGCTTGATTGGAATCATCGTGTATTTCTCATAAAGAAATTAGAGATGTATTTGGATTCATCATTGCTGCTTCTTTACTCTTCACCTCCAATCCAATCCAATCCAAATCCAACAAACAAACAAACAACTTATTAAGAAACCAATTCCAGATGAAAACGAAGGATCTGAGCGGAGGAAAAGGGGGTAAATTTACTCTGAAACAAATGAATGATCGGAAATGCCATCAATCGCAGAGTAAAAGCTCCAAACTTTTAAACAACGGAAAACGCAGATGAGGATGAGTTGGGAGAAGAACAAAGTCGAGGGAAAACCAGAAAAAATAGACCACACAGCAAAAGTTTCAGAGAGTGTGTGTGAGAGTGAGAGAGAGAACGGGACGGCGTTGATAGATCGCTGGCGGCTCCATTTTTATAGCAGGAGAAATCTAGGGTTTCGGCATTGGGACTTCAGCCTTTCGAAATTGGATCCCATCCCACTGGTTGAAAAAAATCTCAACCATTAAAAAATATATTTAAAAAAAATCAAAAAATATATTTAAAAGTTAGATCTATTTCCCTTTTTTTTTCTTTTTTTTTTTGGGGTTGGGGTAATAATGCATTAAAATTGTAATGCAATTATAATAATGGCCTTTTAAATATATGTTTTTAAAAATCTTGATAAAAAAAGATTTGCTAATAAATAAAGAAGCAATTTAAAAAAAGAATATTAAAAATAATAATTTTATAAATATTTTTTGATTGAACTTGTTAACATATGTCCGAGGGCATAAGTTAAGAAAAACGTTATAATTATAAGTAGTTGTATAGTATTTGATTAGTTATATTTTATAATATGTTTAAACTAACATAAATTTTAAATAAAATATATTATAAATTATATCAATCAACTGTATTAAATTTATAATGTAATTATAAACTTTATGTATTATTGGTTGTTTCATTAGTATAATTTAGCAAGTATTTATTTAAAATTGATGTTATTTTAAACACATTGTAAAATTTTACAATGAATTCGAATCCAAACACCCATTCATAATCCAAGTTCACCAATATATATATATATATATATATATGTAGAATATGGATCAAATGTTAACAACCCCTCTCTCTCTTTATATATAGTCCAACTTTCTATCGGATTAAAATTTGTAATTTTGTGTATGTGCCATGGTTGGCATTTACGATTAAGTGTCCCACTTGAGTCGGTTTATTTGCTATGCTACTAATTTATTTAAAAAAGCAAATGTATACCAAAGTGATTTTTTTAAAAATGTTTACCGAAATGAATTCTAAATGTCTAAAAGGGAGTCAAATATGAACATTTCGATCTCTCATGGGAAATTTCTTTCATTCATTTATGCATTGCATTGATATAGCTTCTGGTGTAATGATTGTATTGCATCGAATATTTGTTCGTTTTAATGCATATAGTTTGTGCATTATGATCTCGTATGATAAATCTATTGGCTCCCAATTCAAGTCTAAAACCATCAAAAGCATCCAATAGTATAAATCAGTTTCAAATTTAAAAACTTTGAACGAAAAAGAGTACCATAATAATAACAGTATTGCTAATTTTATCACATTATATTTGTAAGATACTTTTGAGTTAAAAAAGGTGAATCATTACCCTTGGTGCTGAAGCATGTATAGTAACCATTTGCACATGAAATGGTCAATGGAGTAAAACTGAAGTGATTTGATTGAGATAGAGTGAGTGGTAGCATACCAGATAATTATTAGTCAATGAAAGAAACACACTCAATTGGGTAGACACGTCCACCTTTTACATCCTTTATATAACAAAGTACTAAACCATGCCAATAAAGCAGCAAACACGGAAATACCTGTTTGCACATCGCAATTAATCAGGCAGTCATCCCTTAATTTTAGCCCTTGGCTACAGTTTAAAAAGGGCAACAGTAGGAAAGGTAAACCATCTTGTGTTTTCCGCCTCATAACGCACCCTCTTTTGCTCGCAAAGAGGGTGCGCTATGAGGCGGATTACTCGCAAGCCAAAAAAGTGAAGGACTTAATCACTATGCAGTCGACAATTAATTGCTCAAATAAGTAAAATCCAGATAATCTCAACCCTGCATAAACATCAATGTTTTGAAGGGTAAATTACTAAAAGTCAGAAACCATTCGCCATTAGGAAGAACGGGGCATGATTTAAAATCAGTTAAGAGGTAATTGATGCGTATAGTTCAGGCACCAATTTGTACAACATGAGATCAATACCTTCAAGCTGCATTGCCATCACCTTGGTCTGAAGAGGGTTCATGTGCAGGTCTTTTCGCTGGGTTAGACTCATTGCACGAGACTGGTGTGACACGCTTGATGCCCCTACCAACGACACCTAAATTTGTCACTCCAGGAGTTCCATTTGTGTTGGTGGACATGGTTGGAGCTTCATTTCTAGCAGCACCACTCACAGAAGAGCTACCAGCAGGAGCTGGTGCGGCCTTGGAACTACTCCCAGCCTTAGCAGACATCAGACCTAGTATGTCAGAGAGTATAGACGTTGGATTCATGACCAGCTGCTGCAAATCTTCAAGCTGGTAATAGGACACACAAGCAGGGTTAGACGAGAAGTCATTAATACACAACAATGACTAGAAGCAAATAAGGTACTACTTGCCTTCTTCTCCAGCTCACTCAACAGATTATTTAGTGTTTCGATCTCAGCCTCTTTTTCTGAAACAGCATTACCAGAACCAACGCCATCAGCTGGCAGGTTGGCTCCTTCAGGGGCAACTGATGTTGGTACAACCTCGGGCATACTTTTCACTTCTTCAGTGAGTCTCTGCACCCTTGATTTACAAATAGATATTGCCTTTTGGCAGTATGGAGTAGCTTCTGAGGCCTTACACCCAAGTTCAAAGCACAAGCAGATGCGGAAATTTCTACAATATTCAGTCAAGATCACAACAGCAAGAACTGGAATGTAACCTTCTCATTAAGAATTAAATTTAAATCCATGAAAAGAAAAAATTACTAGAAGAGCAAGGTTCTAGGCTACATGTACTCTATATAAGTAGCTAGGTTGTAACGAAATGTCAAATCCCAAATCTAAAGCAAAGAGGTAAAAAGGGACAAAGAACCACAAAGGATACAGCTCAGCAATATAACGGCTGTCTGGTTCAGCAATTCGCTCCAAAATGGCTAGTGCTTTATGATAATCACTCAGAGATGTCTCAAGATCCTCTGTGTAAATCAAATGAAGGGAGACAGTATGTCAAACAAATCAAGCAAAGATGTAATCTGAACTTTGGCAACAAGACCTACTAGTGCTCCAACAATAAACTCTACTACGCTACCTCTTTCCAAAGCAACTTCAGCCAATGATGACAGTATATCTACTTTTTCCATTGTGTCAGCAGGGTTTTTCTCAACAATCGCGCGAGCAAGATCAAGCATTTTCCAGGCCAAATCCAAGTCAGAGTCGTCTTCATCGCCTTCTTCCTCATTATCACTTTCTTCACCTTCGTCTGCCTCATCTTTCCCATCAGTAGCTATCTCACAAAAGATAAAGAATAATTCAGTCAGAATCCTTAAGTTTCCTTAATACCGTTCAAAAGGTAACATAAGACATGAAAAAAAGGTTTCATTCCATTTCAGTTGCAAGACATGAAAAAAAGGTGACGTGTATGTATTGACAGTGATAGTAGACAACAAAAATCCCTTTGTTCTGTTCAACTGAAATGATTTTAGCTGAACAACCAAAAGTTTCAGCTCATGCATGTGTTGAATTTTCATAATTCCTAGTTCATAAATATCAGCACCACAACTCTGAACCCTTTTCAAATCTACTGCCATATTGCATTAAAACCACAAAAAGAAGAAGGTAAAATGCCATAAGCTGGCGTATTTTACCATTTCCTGCCACACTACCCTCCTGATTTGAATTTTTCTCTTCTGCAGCAGTACTAGATGCAGAAGCAGCAGAAGTTTCACC
Source organism: Persicaria maculosa (assembly GCA_963922045.1). Taxonomy (NCBI): domain Eukaryota; kingdom Viridiplantae; phylum Streptophyta; class Magnoliopsida; order Caryophyllales; family Polygonaceae; genus Persicaria; species Persicaria maculosa. The sequence continues at coordinate 56,247,959 of OY998268.1, forward strand.
GGGTGCAACATTCTTTATAGACCCATCCTTATCGGAATTTTGTAGTGATTCTGCATCCTTCTTTGGGATAGCAGCAAATGGATCAGCCTCCTCTTGAGCTTTATACAGCAGTGCACAACCATATTTGTAAAATGCATTAACACATTCTGGAGAAAGCTCCCCATAACAGGCAACCCTGATCAAAATAATAGTAGGAAAAAATATGTGAAAAAGAAGAATCATTCTCAATATTTGTTATAAGTTAATCGAACGTCAAAACAAAAGTTCTCGGTCGATCAGCAGAACAATATAAAAGCATGAAGAAATGGAACACAAGTACTACTTTCTCGAAAACAGCAAATGACAATAAAAGATTTGAAACTACATAACATAAATTTCAGATAGTAGAGATACTAATCAGCGTCAAATGGTTCAGGGTAGGGACTAGGGAGTATGCAATAAAAGGGTAAAATATAGTCAGTATTTGCTACTTTGATGCCTATGTAAACAACTTTCTGATTGCACAGGTGTCACAAATATCTCAAAGAGCCTAATGCACGATATTAGTAGACTGAAAGCGTTCCTTTATAAAATGATTAAGACTCTTCAGCAGAGGGCAAGGATAATAAGTTAATCACTACAAAGGCTTAGATATCGATATCACTTTAAGTGATATCAGCCCCCGATATCAGATATCGGATATCGGCCCCCGATATCTGATATCTAGTGTTTGGTATGGCTTAGATATCGATATTGATATCGATATCTAGTGTTTGGTATCCTGCAGATATCACTTGATATCTGATATCTGTGTTTGGTATCGCCAGATATCGATATCAAGTGATATCTAGATATCAAATTTCGCCTTATTTGATATACTGATTTTTTGGGAGGTATCACTTGATATCGATATCACCCGATATCGATATCTTGATATCTAGATATCAATACCAAACGACCCCTAAGTTATATAGATAACTTCGGAACATTTTTCTAGTGTGTTAGAAAGTTCTCTTTTCATACATAATAAGCTTCAATTCAATGCCCACTGCTTTTCCTTGACATCCGTTTTACAGGATTAATTTTGCCATTATTTCTTCAATGATATAGCTGTTATAAAAATTCCCCTAATTCAATCTAATAACTAACTGCACACTTAATCCAATCAAGAACCTTCACTCAGTTAAAACTCCGACAGTCACATGATTTAGCAACAAGGGTTTAGGGTTTAAGTTCCTAACGCCACTAATTTCACAGTGTCAATACATAAACCATTAATGGCATCAATTGGGGAATCAATCTAGCAGACGTCGCCATTTTTTCCCTGGACCCAAACACCCAATACCAGATGTTTCAACCAACGAATCAATAAAAGGTTTAACAGCATTTAGAGGATAACCATAGCAGCGAGAAACCTGATTTCTAGGGCACGGCTGAAGCAATCGACAGCCTCGGCGTAGTCCTGAGCCTTGGAGGCCTTCACTCCTTTCTCTGTGAGCTCGTCGGCTAACTCCAGAGACTTCTCACCGTCTTCGGATGCGCCGGCATCGACCTTGGCGCCGGATTCGGAGCACTGGGGAGCATTGGAGGCGACGGTGACTTCGTGCGCGGAACCCGTCGGATCCTGGCTTGGGAGCGAGCTCTCCTCCATCAGAATTAGGGTTTGGATGGACTAGGAAGGAAATTGATGTCTGAAATTGAGGGGAAAGAAGGTTTGAAGTGAAATTTGAGATCCGAAATGGCAAAGGAAAAGATGAGAAATCGAGAGAGGGGGAAATGGGAGGAGGCGGGAAATCGAAATTAGGGTTTCCGCTCCCGCCCTCGACGCGTCCTCCGCTATCGAACTGGAAAATACAAACATAAACAACATAAAGGGATATTTCCCCCTTTTTTTTTACTAAGAAAAAAATATCCCTAAGTAAAAAAATGCAAAGGTTTAGTTTGATCACTTGCAATATAAATTATAAAGTAAGGTTTATTATTACATTATATTAATTTATTAATATATATTTAACATAAATAGTTCATTAATTTAAATTACTCGATGACTAAGTATCAATGTGCTCAACTCCCTTCAAACACACATTGCTAGTGACTAACTGGCTATTCGAATTTAACACGATTCACTTGTATAGAGATCTAAAGAGTTATCATCTTATCTCTCATACAACTCAATTGAAATCGTCTAAGCTTTTGACATGAGCATCAACCTTTAGATGTTCGATAACGAGGCCCTTAAAAAGCATAGTTAAATGGGTATGTGCCTAGTGTAAATAGGATAGATAGTGAGTATCATGCACTAAAGTGTGAGTTGGCTCTTGAGAGTAAACAATTGAGTAAAGGGAGCGTTTTGTTTCCACCAGATGCGTGAGCAAGTCGGTTGAGAGTGATCAACTAAGTAAAGGAGATAGATATCTCGATCATACATATGAGAGGTTCATCAAAAAGTGTGTTGATAAGAGTATAAGGGAGTCGAGTCTTCCATGCGTAGGCGTATATAAAATACTTAATTTGTTCGGTAAAACATGTCATTTTACTATTCATGTACGTTTTTTTAGGGGATATAAACTATACTATAAAATATCTAGTTTTTTATTAATTTTTTTTTAAAAATTTCGTAGTTATTATTAATAAGTACAAACTTGTTAAAAAAATTTATAAAAAAAAATAAATATTTTATATAGATTTTATCATTCTAAAAAAAAGCGTGTGTGAATAGTAAACGACATGTTTTGCCGAACAAAAAGGAGTACTATAGTACGGAGTATTTTTTTATAAGGAAGTGGTACGTATCCATTGTAGTCCTATATAGGCACGGACCAAGGAGCGCGCGGCTGGGATCGAATCTATTTTAGTCCGCCTCATTTTTAAAAAATAAAATAATAGATAAAAATTAAGGAAAAATAATATAAAAAAATATTCTTTTATTTATTAAATTATTGTTTTTACTAATGACAATTATGAGAGGAAAAATCAACCTATATAGTCTATTTAAATTTTAATTTTTGGTTCCGTGTCTAGTCGTATATGTGTGGAAGAAGTGCCTATTTTTCCCAACATTTACAAACTCAAATCGATGGAAGAATTAAATTCCCAATCTTGATCGAATGATCGATTTACTAGAGTAGAGAATATGTTTTTTTTTTTAATGCAATTGTCATGCATCTTGCATCCCCAATTCCCCATTGATCTGTCTAAAGCAATTGATTTTTTTTAGTGCGTTTTTTTAAGTGTGTATTAAGTTGATTAGTATAAGTTTGAATGATGAATACGTGTGTGATAGGTTAAAAATTCAGCCTAATTTCCAACATATAATGGGGCAATATATTCCATAACCCTTGTCCCACGTTTCCCGCAAACCCACTTTGTGTTTTAAATCTTGAATTTGCTTATACAAGTAAACCATGGAGTCGATTATATAAGATAGGGATGCATCTAGGGATGGCAATTGGTCGGGTGATGCGTGGATGATCTACTTTCGTCACCCGACCCACCACTCAAAAGCCTTCACCCTACACGACCCATCACCCACCAAATATTTCACCCGTCCCGTCCACCCATCACCCACCATATGATCGGGTGGATCGGGTGATAATTCGGGTGAAATTCAAGACATCAAATTCATCAAAAAAAAATTATTGAAAAACATACATCGAACACATCGACGAATAAATTAGTATAAAATATAATCAAATTCGGTCAAATACGTGTAAACATCATACAACTTTAAACACTTAAAGCAAGAAGTCTTGGAAATAAAAAGACATTATAACAATTATGAAAAAAAAGAAGAGAAAACATAGTCTCCAACAACCAAAGCTTCAAGCGGAAATCGTTTGATAGATATCTTGAATTAGGATTTATGGGGTATATTGGCAGGTTTTTGTCGAGTCTTGCTAACATATAATTAAAGATGACATACAATAATCAATAAGTCACGAATTTGAATCATCTCCGATTTATTTATTGTAATGACTAAAGTGTATGTCTACATATGGAAAAAAAATTAAAATAAATTGGATCTCTTTGTTTAATTTCAATTCTCGCAGGAATTTCTAACACTTGGGTTGGATTTTTGTCAATTTTTTGCCAAATTGAATTGGGTTAGTATTGGTTTTTATTTTATACTCCCTCCGTTCGGAAATAAATGATGTTTGACTTTTGTGCACGTAGTTTTAGGAGCTAAAAACTATATAAAATCTTATTTATTTTAATTAATTTTTTTCACAATTTAATACTTATTACTAATAGATATTAAACTATGAAAAAAAATAATTAAAATAAATAAGATTTTATATAGTTTTTAGCTCCTAAAACTACGTGCACAAAAGTCAAACATCATTTATTTCCGAACGGAGGGAGTATTATTTTATTTTATTAGGTTTTTAAGTCAGGTCAATAATATTTTCATATATGTCTGTAACTTTAGAAATCGAGAAACTCGATAGCCAAATATATCAAAATATACGATAGACAGAAGAAACATGTCTAAATTAAGTTGCAAATTTGTTTCACATTCATTTTTTAAGGCTTATAATTTAGTTGGTTTTGGATTGAATGATATATGAATATATGATGATAACTATGAAATCTTATTAAATCAATGCAGGAGAGACAAGGTGTGGTCGATCGATAGTGATTGCTGGAAACCTTTTCCATCGTCCATGACCATTGTCATCCATCTCGATCCATATAAGCCAAACTCAATTATCCGTTTATGTGTGAATAAGAATATGATCATTTGAATTTATTCGACTCATGTTGTAAGGTGTATATATTTTATGTTGATAAGATTTTTTAAAATATTTTTTCAAGATAAAATGGTGATAAAAAAAAACAAATTATAATATACTGTGTTGGAATTGTTTGGTTCAATAAAAAACGGTCGTGGTATTGATACGGCGGCGGAATTTCGCCATTTGCACGGTGCCGACTTCGTCGCTCGATGTCTGTGGATCAGTCAATCTAGACTTCCTGAGTCGGTAAAGCTGTTGACTCATGTGGTGATTTTATGTGTGTGATCTCTCCTCATGGAATGGCTGCCGACTAGTGTTGGGCTGCCAACCTAGGTTTCTTGAGTAGGCAAAGCTGCCAACTCCGAATGTCGGTAACGACACCGTACAAATAGTGAAAATTTAATCGTACATATAACAACCCCTAAAAAATGAAATGAAAATATGTACATATAAAATTGAGGAAGATGAGAAAAGTTGGAAGAATACAAATAAGTGAGGTTAGGTGTGAAAGCCATGAAAATCAAAGCTAGCAAATGGGATGTGCAAATTAAAGTCCATGTCAATCAATATATATACTTTGTTCTTATTGGCCAAAATGTCAAGTAAATTGATGATAATTTCCATTGTCTTCCAAGGCCCACAATACCTTTACTCCCTCTATATATACACTTTCAAAATCTTCCTCAAACCTTATCAATTGGTCCTCAATAAGATGGAATTATTTACAATTAAGAAGATTAAATTATTTACCTTTTGTCTATCCCTTTCTCTTCTTCTTCAAGTTCTTTGTGCTTCCACCATCTTATTTCAGGTAATTTAAATTAAAGGTCTTGATTGTTCTTCCTTTCAATTTTCATAATTATTATTTTTAATCAATTTAATACAGAAATTATACCTTTAGATCTGATGTAATGATGTTGTAGTTGATTAATTTAATGTTTGAATAAGATTTTAGAACTTGGTCAATCTTATTTAGTTATAGCTTCAAAAGTAAGGAGGGTCGACGGAGGAGGAAGAAGAAACTAGAAGAACACAATTTCTTTTGTAGAATAAAGTGGACCACATTTTTTGGACGTAGACTCGAGTGTAAATATGTAACCATTAACATAAAATCAAAAAATCAATCTCTTACTACTAAAAAAAAATCAATCTCTTGGCGTAAACCCCCAACAGGTACGTTCAAACTCAATTTTGACGGATCTATCCTAGCAAATAATAAAGGCTCTTCTGGGACTATTATCCGGGATTGGAATGGAAAACCAATACACATTGGCTACCAAATTCTGGGTAGCCAAACACCTCTCAAAGCTGAAGCCTTAGCTTTGAAATAAGGAGTTACAGAAATCTTGCGGTTACGCATCAACAAATTACATATTGAAGGAGACTCCCTCATCATAATTAATCAGTTACTGGGCAAACATTCTGTCTCTGGAAAATTGAAATGATTATGACTGATATTAAAATCCTTTTATCAACTGTGAAAGAAGTCTTCTTCTTCCACGTGCCTCGATTAGGCAATAGAGTGGCTGACAAGGTTGCACACCTTTGCCACTCTGCCCGAGGCGTCGATATCTCAAAAAACTCTGGTCTTCTTGACTTCATCTGCAAGAATGCTCTCGGGTAGAGTTCTTCTCACCCGAATTCTTTCCTAATAAAAAAAAAAATGTAACCATTATTCCTTACCCTTTATGATTTATCCCTTGCCAACGGAACACTTTACCCAAACTCGTTATGGTTCCTTCATGTAATATTTTTTCGCTATCACTAAAAACTTCTTCAAAATTAAGTGTTTTTTTTTTGTATCTTTTAACATGAAATATTTTGAGAGTGCAGGGGTTTAACTGGGAATCAAGCAATAAGTCAGGAGGGTTGTACAATTCATTAATAGCACAAGTAGATGCCCTTGCCACCGCCGGAGTCACCCATCTATGGCTCCCACCGCCTTCCCAATCCGTTTCTCCTGAAGGTATGTAGTCACGTAACCGATGCATTTCATATAAGTTCAACGAGATTTCATCTCAAAATTAGATAGGGCAGTTATTTTGTTCTTTCTGGTAGGGTATCTGCCAGGAAAACTGTATGACCTTGACTCTTCTAGCTATGGGAACTCGGCTCAGCTAAAAACCCTAATCGGGGCCCTCCATAATAGAGGCATCAAGGCGGTGGCGGACATCGTCATCAACCATCGCACCGCCGCAGCAAAGGATGACCGGGGCATTTGGTGCATCTTCGAGGGTGGAACCTCCGACGACCGCCTCGATTGGGGACCCCACTATATATGTCGTGACGACACTCAATACTCCGATGGCACCGGCAACCTAGACAGCGGTGCCCCATATGACGCCGCCCCTGACATCGACCACCTCAACTCCCGTGTCCAATCCGAGCTCTCCGGATGGATGAACTGGCTCAAAGCCGAGATCGGCTTTGATGGCTTCCGCTTCGACTTTGCCAAGGGGTAATACAAAAACTTTTCATCTTAATGTTGAGAGTTATTTATAAATAATTTTATAAGAGCTCAGCCTTTTTCGAGTTTCAAGTGAGGACAATCGTATATGTGACCAGGTACTCAACCGCGGTCATGAAGGTCTATATGGGGAACACGTCGCCGGAGTTCGCAGTGGGTGAGGTGTGGGACTCAATAGAGTACAGCAACGACGGGAAACCGGCATACAATCAAGATAGTCACAGGAACAACCTAAAGAACTGGGCGATGGAATCCGGTGGTGCAATAACGGCGTTTGATTTTACTACCAAGGGGATATTGCAGGTGGCGGTGGAGGACGAGTGGTGGAGGATGAAGGATTCCGGCGGAAAGCCCTCCGGATTGATCGGAATCGCCTCGAGTAACGCCGTTACGTTTATTGATAACCACGATACAGGGTCGACGCAGAAGATGTGGCCGTTCCCGTCGGATAAAGTGATGCTCGGATACGCCTACATTCTTACCCATCCGGGCTACCCCTGCATTGTAAGAACTAAGATCACTAATCACTTTATCAAAACATTATTACGTGATTATAGTAATTAACAAAATCACCCATGACCCATTGACGTGAAATTACTAATTTTTCAGGAAAAAAAAATGCCTATTATATTTTTTCTCTTTACTTAAGTAGGCATATACTCCCTCTACTTGAAAATATAGTTCGATTTAGTTCGATTGATTTTATTTTAAAGTTAAAAATTCTATAAAATATTAACTTTTTAATTGTTTTTTTTTTAAATAATCTCACATTCATTACTTATTAATATATTTTAAAAAAATTACTATTTTATATATTTTTTAGATTTTGAAAATCATGTTAAAAAGTCAAATAACTTATATTTTGAGACAGAGGGATCATGTATTTTCGACGTGCTTAGACTAGTCAGAGAATGAATGAGATGCTAAAGTGGTCGGAATCGACGCTTAGAGCATGCCCAACAGCTTCTCTAAAAAATTCTCTAAAATGGAGAATTATAAACCACTTATTCTGGATTTTTTTGGGTTGAATTCCAACAGATTCTCTATTATGGAGTTTACCCCAAAATATATAGAGTTTTCTCCAAATTTAGGGAATAGTCTCCATTTTTTCTCCTCATTCTCTATTTTGGAGAATGTAATGGAGAATCTGTTGGACTAAAATCCATCTTAATATTCTCCAAAAAATCAATATGGAGAAGCTGTTGGGGTTGCTCTTAGAGCCGCAGAATCAACTCACCACGGACCAAGATCCTACAAACAGGATCGGACATCATAACATGTTGTTTTTGCAAATCTATATCCCACTCGTGTTTTTTTTTCTAAATAAAATACTCTATCCATTTTAAAATATTTGACTTTTTAACACATTTTTTAAAAATCTAAAAATTATATAAAATATCATGTATTATTATTTTTAAATAATTTCATACTTATTCACTAAAAATTGATATTTTATATATATGATTTTGATCAAGTTAAAGTGTATTTTTTTTGGTAAGCATTATTAAAGTGTGTTATTAATCTTATAAATGAAATGAAATGTTTAATTCCGGTTGATTAATGGGGTGCGCAGTTCTACGACCACTTCTTCGACTGGGGTCTGGGGAAAGAGATCTCAAGCCTGGTGGCGGTGAGAAACAGAAACGGCGTGACGGAGACGAGCGGCGTCGACATACTGGTGGCGGATGCGAACCTCTACGTAGCTATGGTTGGTGGCAGCATTATCGTCAAGACTGGGTCGAGATTCGACGTTCCCGCCAACCTCATCCCGGCCAATTTCAAGATCGCCGTCTCCGGCAAGGACTACTGCGTCTGGGAGAAGAGCTCTTAATTAACTTAATTCCTCGTTACCAATCAACAATCTATTCAACATTTATAATTATATCTGTGCTCAGTAGAGAGATGATCATGGCCGATACGATCAAGGAAACGCATGTATGATTTGCTTCTCTATGAATAAACTTATTATACTACTCCGTATAACTTTTATCTCAATTTAGATCTCAATCTATAATTTTTTTAAATATCTATAATTTTTAATATCTATAATTTTTAATAATATTTTTTTTGTAATAAAATTTTATAAACATGTTGATATAAGGGTATAGAATATAAATATATTTTTTATAAATTTTTTAATATGAATTTATACCCAAAATAATTAAATGGAATGTAACCTTCGGTGTTATAGGGGATCTGCTTTTATCCGTATTTAATTTGGTGCAAATGTGCAATTGTTTTAATGGATGATATTAATTAGGAAAGCAAAATATTAGGTTGCATGCACATGAGTATTCCTCTCGTCGATAGCTTCGATTTGATATATTATAAGCTTAATTTCGATATCTGAGCAAAAAGTTATAAGCGTTTCAACTTTCAGGACTGAATATATGTAAATTACTCCTACATCATTTACCAAACTGATATACTTTTATCGTAATTATCATTTGTTAAACTTCATACCTTAATAATATAATTATACCCGAGAACTTCAAATTAGGAGGTTATATTGAAATATTTGAAAACCATGAAATAAAGCATACATAATTTATATTTTTATTCTAGTTATAGTAACATAATATTGATGATTTTTTGGAACAGAAAAAAAAATAGGATTTAATTTTACAGATAATTTTTTATCGTAATTTTCCGCCCCCTCAATCAACATTTTCAGGATCTGCCATTGTCTCGAATCGATTGTACATCGTTAGATGAATTGGAGTGAGACCCCATATGGAGATCTTGATTTTCCATTTTTGGATTGAGATTTGAATAAAGATCGAAGCTTTTAGGCATTTTATTTAATATCCCTTTTCTCTAAGCCAGATAATGATTCAAATTTCACTAGTATTATGCCAGTATTTCGACTCGCATTAGAGATTGATTGTAATTGTATAATTAAAAAAATAGAAAAATGGTTTACATACCTCACCCTTATGTACTTTAGGTAATGACCTCCTAATAATATGATTATGAACATTACCTTTAAACAAGACTTTTGGTAAGTAAAATATTATCGGTTGAAAATGAGCAATCAAAATCCTCTACTTCAATTATATTCATCTCTCCTTCCCGTCCGGAGATTGAAAATGATCCCTAAGCCTCATTGTCTATTTTTCTTTTTAAAAAAACCTTAGGATCTAAATCGTTACTTGAGACAGCTTACTGGAGTTTTCATAACACAAGGTAACACTAGAATTTCGAGTTGGGATAACTCAGACAGCAGTTAAAGATATCCATGTGCTCCCACCAAAATACAAAATACCCAGAAATGTGGCCATAACCCATATATATAATTCAAGTTCTTAACCCTAGGGGAGACACTGGGATGATTTATATAGCAAAAGGGCCACAGCAACAACATGGGGCACACATGGAGCAGACAGTATCGCCTCTTTCAAGCTCCGTTGGTCCGCGACCTCAGCCTTCTGGCTATGCTGTCCTTGCAGTTTTCGGTTTCACTCAGCTTGTTCTTGCGTCTTGTCATGCGAGCAACGCTGACAGTTTTTGGTTCACAAGAGGATACGGTTTTCTTTGATTGATCAGGACTGGAAACATCTTCCATTCGATGATCGTTCACAAGCTCTGTCTCAGGGCAAAGGTTTTCTTTGCCTTTTTCGTACTCTTGCTCAACCTTCTCGTCTTTGTTCTCACCGGTTACTTTGTCTCCGACATTAAGGTTACCGTTAGAGACATCACTGCCTTTTCCTATTTCGTACTCTTGCTCATCCTTCTTCTTGTCTTTGTTTTCACCAGTTTCTTTGTCTCCAACATTAAGGTTACCGTTAGAGATATCATCACTGTCTCTGCCTTTTTCGTACTCTTGCTCATCCTTCTTCTCGTCTTTGTTTTCACCAGTTTCTTTGTCTCCGACATTAAGGTTAAAGACATCACCTTTTTTGTACTCATCTTGCTTGTCTGATTCACCAGTTTTCTCTTGTCCCACGTCAAGCATAGAGATGTCATTTGTATGGCAATCTTCTTGCTCCCCCTTTCCATCTTTAGATTCGCCATTTTCTTTCTCCTCGTACTCAAGCTTTTGTCCACTGATCATCTTCTTGGAGGGTTCATTGCCATCTACCAAAACTTCTGTATCTGTGAAGGCCAGAGACCTCTTTGCAGAGTGAGGAGTCTTGCCAACATCTTCTTCTTCTACTGCTTCTGTTGCAGGTGGGGCACGCTTGTTCTCAATCAGAAAATGTGCAACCGATTTGTATCCCAAGTTTGTTATCTGGAGAAACCAAACATAAACTGATTTATAGCTGAATCCAAACGCGTTTTGTTAGTTGAAGAGCATTAAACAAAATTGCAAATACTTGCCTTCTTGTACATTGCGCCAGTAGGAGGCCATCCTTTTGCTTGTCGGCACAAACTACAATTGCAAATTCCACGACAAGGAGGGCAAATCCAGTCGGGGTTTTTCTTCGCTTCTAAAACATGCTCACCGTATCTGTAAAAAGAATCAGAATACATAAACAAGGGTATTCCTCCATGCCTTATGAAAAGGTTTCCTTTCATTTAAAAGCTGAACAGATGTGCATTATTAGGGTAACGCAATTTTATGTTGCCGTAACAAGTTACTTAAAAACATGGTGAAACAGCTCTTCTGGAATTATTGTTTGCCTTACTCTTACAATATTTGGAAAACACCTATTAAAATTTCACCATCATATTTTCTGTCAAAATGGATAGCTGCAAGGTTTGAACTACCCTTTGTGTTCAAAAAGTATATACAATATTTGCAAAACACCTATTTCGTCGGGTGATTCTCATTTCTCAATGAATCTTCCGGAGTGCTTTTAATTTTGGATATCATGAAAATGTTTCCAGGCATTGCTAATTACCTCATGTATAGACAATCTCCACAAAACTGTCCTTGAACGATCTGACACTTGCAGCAATGAGTACGGTGACCAAGAGTTTTTTGTCTGCAAAACAGATTCATTGCTTGATAAATATGCAAAATTGTAATCACTCGAGGCGACTGCACAATGGATCATATGGCACAACCAATGATATTTACTAGCATCATAAAGCAACAAAGGGAATATAATTACAGTTAAACCAAACGGGGGCAGAGTTAAGAGGAGCTGATACAAAGGGAATAAAACTAGTGTGCACAATAATATAATCTGCTAAGCCCACAACATGTGTACCACTTTAATTTAGACACATCATGACATCAATATCCTCGAATTTGGTAATAAAAATAATTAACAGCAGTTCGCACTTCACATTGTCTTGAAGATGACAGAAAGCATTAACAATATACACCCACCATCATGTAACAGAAGCAACCTACTAAACAAAGGAGAGTAGATGAAGACAATAGTAACAAGAATTTAAAAATAATCGCAATGCACGATAAAAATCACTATCCATATGCCCGTTTCATGGGGCAACCAAGCGAACCATACATTGTCACACATGAAAATATATACCAATTCATTAAAAAACTCGTTAGTGGCCGACAATCAACCAAAAATCCTTGTATCATGCTAGAAAGATAAAATTAAACAAACAAGATTCAATTATACTCCGACAGCCTTGAAAATCAACCAGTGTAGCATAATGATGGAAAATATGTTTAGTCTACTTTCAATACTCCTTGGAAGTCCGATGTACTTCATAACCAAATGAAACTTGCAACAAGAACGCCAAAGGGACTATAAGCAATAGCTAAGTTTAACATTACTTGAACATTACCTTCTTTTCTTATAACATGATTGAACTGTCAAGGTCAAAATGTATACCATTTCTGTATAATAGAAGAGGATGCTGGAAACAAACCCTAGAATACCTGCATTGATGGCAAGTTTTCCCATTAATGGAATCATAAATCCTCTTTCCATCTGCACCATAGCCATCAACAAAGAGCGTCCATTCCAACTCAGTGCTTCCCAGCAGCTTCTCATGCTCCTCTGTGTAAACCTCCGGCTTTGCACCTTCCTCCATCAAGATCCAATCTTTCATCCGTTTCCCCTCTTGCTTAGGCAACTTCGCGTCCTCCGCATAACTCACCGGATCCACATTTTGCAATCTAAAGCATCCAGACAACCAACAAATCAATAAACTTCGAAACCCTAACCCTAACCCCCATTGCTGAGAGATAAGCAATCTTCAAAAATCAAACATTCCAGACCAAACCAGCACTTGAATGCGACGGGGTAGAAAAAAAGAGACGGAGAGACCATACCTAGACGAGCGGCGACGGGGTTCGGTGGCGAGCAAAGAGGAGGCGCGGATGGGGGTTTTGCGGTCCGAGGAGAAATTGCGAGGAGCGCGTTTAGCAGCGACGGCGGTCTTGAGCTTGAGGGAGAGGTTGACAATGCCGAGCTTCTGCATCCTTTCACGGTTCTCCTTGATCCTCTGCTCTCTGAACTGCTCGTATCCGCCCTGTGAGCCCTGATTCGCCGGGTCAATGGCTTCGGATTCCGGCACGGATTCCGGGCTGGTGTCGCTCGCTGGGAGATCTGCGACCATTTTGGTGGTTTCAGGGGTGCCATTGGCTACTTCTCTCCTCCTCTTGTTCGCCATTTTCCCACTGCGAGTGCGAGTGGAGAGGTGTCCAACGGTCGATAAAATGGAGCGCTGTGTTGTAAATGTTTGGGTCTCTCGAGGGCTTTTTGTAGTACTGATTCTGAACGTTGGGTTTTTGTGGGGAAAAGGGTTTCACAGCTTTTCACCCATAAAAATTCAAATTTTTACTATATTTAAAGGAGTTTTCTATATACACACATTTAAAACTCTTTTTTTTTTGGAAAAAAAAATTATATAAATATTTTTTCTTTTCCAATACATATCTTCTAGGTAGACCTGGGCAAACGCGGGCGCGGGCCGGGCTTGGGACGGGCTTTACCCGAAATTTTGTCCCGTTGTTGCGGGCGCGGGCCGGGCTAAGCCCGCTTAACGGGTTGGAAGTCATGTCCAAGCCCGTCCGCGAATGCGGGTGCGGGTAGCCCGCGGGTACCCGCAAACCTAATCAATTTTTTCTTATTAAAGCTACAATAAGCCTATTGTAAATTTGTAATCAATTTTAATATATACATACATATATATATAGCTACTGTTTTTATTTTTTTAAATGAAATTAATGAATGTTAATATTTATAACATATATGTAGCTACTGTTTATATATATATATCTGTGTATATATAAAGCTACTGTTTTTTATTGTAAATTTGTAATCAATTTCAAATGAATGTTAATATGAATGAATGTTACTATGAATACATACGTAGCTATATTTATTACGTATATATCTACTATTTTTATTTTTTAAATGAATGTTAATATTGTTTATTACACATATATATACACACATATATTAATTGTAATAAAAAGGTGGGTACCCGTTACGGGCCGCTAGGCCCGTAACGGGTTGATTGATATGTCCAATCTCGCACCCACTGCGGGCGCGGGCCGGGCCTAGCAGCCCGCGTGGGCTTTTCCTCATGTCCAAGCCTGCCCGCTAATGCGGGTGGGCGGGGCGGGCCGAACGGGCCGACCCGCGTTTGCCCAGGTCTACTTCTAGGGTTACATACAATTTTTAAAAAAAATCTTTCCTTTTTTTGGTTCATATATTAAAAAAAACAATATTTAATATATTTTTCTAAACTTGCTAACAATTTTAAAAAATGCATCAAACATTTCAACATTTGATATAATTGCATCATCTATTTTTTTGCATATAGGTTTTATAAAACGAATTTTGAAATGTATATCCATAAAAACGTAAAAAAACCTAAAAAATGAAGTATTGTCATTGCAAGCGGAGATGCTTGGTCTGCGGCTTGGACGGGTGAAGGCTCGGGAGATGGGTATCGAAAGACTTGAAGTGGAGGGCGATTGCTTAGCGGTCATTAACGCTATCAAAGGCGTCTGGCAATGTCCGTGGGAGATCGAGGTTTTGCTATCGAATGCTCTCCTTCTTCTTCGTTCCTTCGAGGTTACTTCTTTCTCTCACATTTTAGGGAGGGCAACAAAGTTGCATATCAGATGGCACATTTGGGTCTAGGCTCTGACATTTCTTCGTGGAGTTCTGATTTAGAGTTTTTGACTCTCGTCTGCAAAAACGCTCTTGGGTGATACTCTCACCTTGTAATTAAAAAAAGGGCTATTATTTTGTCTGTTATTTTTTATTCATGATCTATTTGAAAACTAGTTATTGTGCCTTTTCATTAATAGTTACAATTATTTTATGCAATAAGATAGTATCCTTTTTATTTATGACTATGTGAGAGAATAAGTTTTGGTTAACTTATGTGTACATTGATTGATAGTTCGGAATTTTCGCCAAATGCCCCTGAGGTTAGGGCTAATTCGCGTGGTGTACAAAAGTTTAACATATTTCGCCAAGTGCCCCTGAGGTTTTTATTTTTTTCGCCGAATACCCCTGAGGTTTTCATTTTTTTCGCCAAATGCCCTTTTGTCGAATTTGTTAACATTTTGGATGAAAATAAAAAGAAAAGAAAATATTATTTCATTATTATTTTTGTAAGGTATTATTTGCACAATATCATTTAATTATATTAACTAAATTATCTAATTTTATTCACACAATATCATTTTATACTACATTTTTTAACCAATGGGATTAATTCAAAACTTGTATGTAATAAAGTTAATATTAACTATACAATATTATTTCATTATGCATTATTACATGATATCATTTCATGCTATTTTTTTAAAACCATGAGATTAATTCAATTTTTTTTAAAAAAAAACATAGTTCCAAATATACGAATTCTTTTTTTTTTCCAAGGCAACCAATCTCTCTCTCTCTCTCTAGCTATGTGTGTATAATGAAAACTATTTTTTTTATATATAATAATCTTCATTTTTGGATTTTCACCCAATTAACCTAATCTACATAAAATTTCAAATAATAAAATTTTTAAATATTTTTTTAACCAATGAGATTTACCTATTGTAACTATTAAATGAGAAATATTTTTGCTTAGATGACATAATCATTTTAATTTTACAATTTCCTCTCAATCAACTAAATATAGAAAAAAATAGCAAACTGATGAAATTTGTACATGTTTTTTAATCAATCTAGCTATATCAAACTATTACATCATAAGCATATATTTTTATTAGGCGTTATAACCACATTTATTTTAGAATTTTAACTCAATCAACATATTCTACTTAAATCTTAAACTAATGTAATTTTTACACATTTTTCATAAATGTTTTAATTATTATTTACTTAATTATTAAATCTATTTTCTTCTATTTTATGTTAACATTTGATAATATTTCATTTAAATTTATCATAGTAATTTTTTATACTTATAAAATTTTATTTTTATTGTCTAAAAAGAAAAGTACTCACTATGGCAAGAGAATTGTACTAGTTTTCCACCAAAATGTTAACACATTCGACAAAAGGGCATTTGGCGAAAAAAATGAAAACCTCAGGGGTATTTGGCGAAAAAAATAAAAACCTCAGGGGTACCTGGCGAAATATGTCAAACTTTTGTATACCACGCGAATTAGCCCTAACCTCAGGGGCATTTGACGAAAATTCCGTTGATAGTTTTAAGAGCTTTTGTTAATAGAATTTGTGGTTGTGGAGTTTTGCTTAGATTTCCTTCTTTAAAGCATTGAATAAAAATCCTTTATAAGATATTAGGTTTTTTCTTTAAACTATATTAGCAGGGTAAAAAAAAGGACCCTAAATGACAAGTGTTTCACATACAGAATCTCTAACAACAAACCCAAAATCCAATCCCATTTTACAACAAAATGCAAAGTGTTTTAAGGTCCCAACAAGAAATGAGACACAAATATGCAATACAAAGTTTATATTGTCTGAACAATATTGAGCATCAACAAACATCCTTTTGCTGCTCTCTTCAAAAACTAAAAACACTAATTTCTACAAAGGCACAAGCTATATAGCAGTTGCTCACACCGGTCCTGTGTTAGCTAAGACCCGAGTTGGCTGGCGCTATCCTGCCTTATCGGGTCCAGCTGCTTCGAGCACAGCCTTATCATATGGCATAGACGATCTCTCCACTGCTATCAATGTCAAGCTCATAGTCGGACAAGTCGTCCATGTCTTCATCCATGTCCTCCAGGCTGTCTGTTATGAACCGGTCAATGCTGGTGCCAGGAGGAGGAATGGTGGCCTCTGAGATGATCTGCATGATCTCGCCAAGGCTCTGCATCGGCTGGTCAGGTTCTTCGAACTGATTCCCCATCGTGTTCTCATCCATGAGGTCTGCTGGCAGGTTCTTCAAGAACCACTCATGCTTCTTGATCTCGGGGATGGTAATCCTCTGTGGTCAGCATCAGATGTCAAGAAGAAGTGAAACAGGTTTTAATGAAGAGTTTCAAGCATGAGTTCATTAATTCTGTCTAGCACCCACTGTACGGAGTGTACGACACGAGTGTACCATACAAAACACCCGTGCTTCAATTGGTTCTATTTGCAGGAGACCGAACATCCGGGTTGTATCTCTAGGGTTATAGGACAGAAGTTGCTCAACCAACCCTACTCCTAAAACTTTCAGGTTTCGGTTTGGTTCGTATCTTTACACAAGTACTCCTACACCCAACCCTAGATATATAAGAGCAATCAGCGCTATTCAGATGAAACAGGTCAATAGCTGTAGAGCATATGCTTCAGCAGGTGTAAGGCACCAAATGATATCGATGTGAGAAAGCAAGCAACAAATTCAAATGAGAAAATCACAACAATTAACTACTGGCAAAGTCATTTGCTAGGAAGGAAGAAATACACTTACAGCAGCAGGGTCCACAACGAAAATCCTGGAAATCAGGTGCCGACACTCTTGAGATAAGTTGATATTGTCGGGCATGGAATATTGGACACTTAATATTCTCTGTGGAAGGGGAGGAAAAGACATGTAATGGGACATTTGGCCGAAATGAGCTTTCCAGGGGACGAGAGTGAGAAGATAAACGCATCAAGTAAAAGAAGAGTACCTGTATCATCTTCCTAAAGTCCTTTGGTTCATGTGGATCCTCAAAGGGATATCCCCCTACCAACATGACGTATAAGGTGACACCACATGACCACACATCAGCTATCTATAAATTTCAAAGTGAGAAATATTAATTTCTTTGTGTCTCAAATGCCAAGTACATAGTGGTAACAAACGAATCCAAACTATTTAAGATTGTAGAGAATTGAAATGGAAATGTAATCATGGAACCTCATCAATCAAACAATCACTGAAAGCCAAATACAACATTACATAAAAGGTTCATCACTAAAGAACTTCTCAAAAAAGCATCCAATGACTCATTGGATGCATCTATCTCGTTAACGGCAAATGCATCCAATTACTCACTAAAGGCATCTATCTTGTTAGTTAACCATCACTGAAAGCCCAATTCAATAAATTAAGATGGACCCTGATTGCAAACTGATTATGGTAAACACAGAACGGTGCAAGGGCAAAGTACAAAAAAAAAAAGAAAAGAAAAAGAAAGCATGATAATTGAAGTTCATCACCTTGCATCATTCAATTTATACAAGCAGTTTGCAAGGCATGAAAACCCAGTTTATTAACTGCTGGTAGAAATGATAGCAGAGTTCATGACCTCACATCTAGGAATCATTATCAGAAAGTACAGGACAAATGCGCCAAGTGATAAGCAAGTCAAGCACTTAAACTCCAACATTCAAAACATTTAATACACAAACTTTCTCAAGAAGCCATAAAAGAACATTCTGGGAACTTCACTCGTGCCAAATAGATAAGATTACCTTTCCATCATATTCTTTCTTAAGGAGAACTTCTGGGGCAATATAAGCAGGAGTTCCCACAGTTGATTTGGGCTGTGAATGATATAACGCCGACTGAAACAAGATTAAAAACGTGCATTATGTATTATTTTCCAGATATATGGTACAAAATCCTAATTGAGGAAAATGGTATACATGGGTGCTTATTGACAATATACTCAAAACATTTTAAAAGAAATGTTTACGCAGATGTATCCAAACCTTGGAGTACCCAAAGTCACAAATCTTCAACCGAGGTGCAGGACTTCCATCCAGCAAAGTATTTTCCAGCTTCAAGTCTCGATGGCATACTTGCTTCACCAAAAGAATCATAATGTAAATACCTTTTTTTTTAGAAGCAACGTAAACACCCAAACTGACTATGATGCCAAATATTACTAACAACATAGCAAAATGTAATTCTAGAATTTTAAGAAATGGCTAGATGCTTAGATTGCATACCATTGCATGGCAGTAACTAACACCTGATATAAGTTGCTGAAAGAAAAAACGCGCCTGCAAATTATAAATAGAAGTCAAAAGACTTTTTTTTTTTTAAAAAAAAAAAGAAGCATCAGAGGCTAATATATAAAATTATTAAGGAAGAGAGAGACAGCAATCAAAAAATGCCAACCTCATCCTCACCAAATCTGCCCGCATTGCATATCCGCTCAAACAGCTCTCCTCCTGATGCATATTCCATCACAATGGCCAGATGGGTAGGCGTTAAAATTACCTAGTGCAAGTTACAGATTTAATCACATCTCCATGAGAGGCAAAAAAGGAAAGGCAGAAGATATAACTACAAGATATTGAGCATACCTCTTTAAATCTTACAATATTTGGATGCCTCAAGGACCTATGATTTATGATCTCTCTCTGAACATTTTCGTCTATCTGCATCAACAAAAGAGAAGACAAGGGAGTATCAAACTCAGAGTAAGCTAATTTAATTGGCATATCCAAACACTTGCAGTCAAAATGGATGAAAATAAGAAATTGGTAATGATCAAACAATTCTTCCAACAAAAGAAAAGGAACATGACTTGTTTCAAGTATCCAGCAAACACCTGGTACTCAAAATAGCTTCCATGGTCATCTGATCTCAGCTAACTGCTAAAATGTTCAACAACAAAGCACATGATATTCAAAATATCCTCTTCCTTGGTAGCAAAAGAGGAGAGATTTCAATCTTAAATGGGGAAAGGAAAATTTCGCATTTGTAACAAAACCAAAATAGGCAAGTTAGATGGGAAAACGCAAATTTGATACAGAAAAGCTGAAAAGGTAACTACTTTTATCCAAACCGAACCAACAAACACAAACCCTAAAACAATTCCGAAAAAACAGAATACCTAAACTGATACAAGGGTGCCCAGATTTGGAAACACAGACCACGTGATAGACATGTCAATAGCACCGCAACAAACACGGCATCTCAAAAGTTCCAGCAATTAAGATCAATCATTCAATCCATCCAGTAATCAATCGACCAATTCAATTCAAACAAGATCAAAAGTCAAAAGCTTTAATCTCAAATCGATGAAGCAACCGACCTTATCTCCACGCTCTATGTACTTGACCGCGACGAGCTCGTTGGTGACCTTATCCCTAAGCAATCGCGCAACCCCGAAATTCCCGGAACCGATGTCCCGGACGAAGTCGTAGCGATCGCTATCGTGCATGATCGGCATATCCATCCCCGGTCCCAGTGTCCCCGGTGCCGGCCCCGCCAGATTCGCCACCGATTCCATCGGACTTTCGCTGAGTTCGTGCTTATCCGAGGCGCTCCCAATAACAGCTACCGACCTTCCAAACGACGTCGTAGCATCAACCTCTCAGTATGTGTAGGGGAGGTAGGTAAGAAGTGAGCGAAGCCCTCGATCCGTAAAATTGAAGGTGGTCAAAGGTTCGTCGGTGGAATGAATCGACGGCAGAGAGGAAGACGCCAAAACGACGGCGTTTGGAGTGATGTTATTGTAGAGAGAAGGTCGGTTTAGAAAAAAGGGGGAGGAAGAGAGAGTGAGATATACTCCGTATTTTGTTTTTAGTGATCGGCGGCGATGGTTTATTATCTTATTCTCGGAGTTTACAGGCTGGGGAGAAGGTGGTGGGGACAAGTTGGGAGCAAGACGATTTGGACGACGTCGTTTTGGGTTCAAGCGGCAAAATACACCTTTAGTTTTGTCCTTGCTTTGAAAATATGGGGTGGTCTATTGGCAAAGTTTTGTCCTTGAGACAAGTCTCTCTACAAATGCTTTAGAATTATGGACAAAGCTTGAGTCATTGATTCAATAAGATCCCTTGCAATAAGGCTCTCATAGCTAGATGGTTAGTGAGGATAGAGTATAAGAGCAAGTCCAACAGGTGCTGTATTTTAGAGAAATTTGAGAAATATGCAGAAAATGGGTGTTTTAGTGCTTCAACGGCTCCTGTATCTGAGTATGTAAAATACAGAATTTTGGAGAGAGAGTAGAAAATCCTCTATATTTGGAGGAAGAGTTTCGACCGCTATACATTAAATTCTTGTGCAATACCCGATGGCGACTGTTTGGATTTCATCCTGCCCTTCTTCTACTCAGATCGATTATCTGGCTTGCTCAACCGAGAAAGGTAATTAGTCTCCCGTTTGATTTTTTTTTTGGTAGTTCGATTTTCATCAAAATTTGTAGTTGTATGCATTCGATTTTGATCCGAATTCAATGTTCATCCGAATTCGATTTTCCAGGGTTTGTTCCCAACTCGATTTTTATCCCTCAAAATTCAATTTCCATTCAAATTTGTGGTTTCTAGCATTCAAATTTTCTGTTTCTAGGCTTAGGCTTGATTTGTAGTTATTGGTATTCGATTTTGTTCCCAATTCAATATATGAGTAGTACGTAGTTGTTGTCATGTAGTTGCTATCAAAGGAGAAATTTGTGTTGTCCAGGGGAGCCTTTGATATTTGGCTAGGCAATCTATAGAAATTTGTAATGTCTTGGAAAATTTGTACATCTTGATTCAACTAGTGTTGATGTCAAAAGTGTAAAAGTAACTTGGTGCAAATTGTTCTTTTGATTCTTGTTCGATGGCTATTTCTGGCTGTTTGATGGCTATTGCTATCTTTATGCTATTTTGATTGTCGGTTGATTGCTATTCGATTATTGTTAATGATGTTGTTCGATTGCACTTTACAGTGGCTAGAGCAAACCCTTTGAACAAGAATGTTTCAAGAACTCTTTTAATCCTCGAAACATTTGTCCTAAACCGTGGGGCTGACTGCTAGTAACTTAGATTTCCATGCTTTGGTTGTGAAAAAAGCATTTTTTTTTTGTTTTTCTAACTATTTCATTTGATTCATGCCAGAGAACCGTAAAAGGAGCCATGCCAAAAATTATGGCTTCTTCCCCATAACAATTTGAGAGATATTTACTTTAATGAAGCTTTTACTGTCTCATTCAAGGAATAATCAAGGTGTGTGCAGTGAGCATCTTTAGTCATATCAGCTAATCCCAAACCAAGAGAAACCTTTCCTGCAATGTTAGATTTTAGTTTGTTAGAAATGTGAATCTACTTGTGTTAGAATTAAGTTTAAATGTAGTTTTTAGAATTGTAGAATTAAATATCCTTAATAAATGCATTTAATATATTTATAAATTTATGTATTTATTATAGTGTATAATAAATGTAAAAATCTGTAAAATAGAGAAGCTGTTGGAGTTGGGTGAATTTTTTTTTAGAGATTTTGACATTTTTATCTCTATTTTAGAGAATTTTTACAAATGTTGTTGGGCTTGCTCTAAGGATGACCATGATTGAATACTTGAATAATTTCAAGGGGCTCGTAAATCAACTGAGTGAGATCGACATGAAGCTCGGGGACGAGTTGCAATCCATCATACTCCTCACTTCTATGCCAAAGAGAAGGGACACTCTTATTATAGGATTTACAACTACTCTAAATAACTCGATGTTAGACGGGAGGCTCACAATAGATACCGTCAGCGATAGCTTTCTCAATGAAGAAGTAAGGAGGGATCGATAATTGCCCAATCAGTATGAGGTAAATATTTTATTTACACCTTAGAGTTTTATATATACCCTTTTAACACAAAAATATTTTAATGAAAACCTTAAATATAATTTAATTATTTAGTGATAAAAGAAATAAAGATACTCAAAAGAATGAATATTATCAAAGGGATACAACGAAGAGAGAATCCATTTTACTTGAATAGGAATAAAAAATTGTCGAGTGAGATAAATGAGGTTGCCTCTTCCCTACTATTACTATTAAGATACAAGCAAACATTTGAAACCAAGTTGAATAAAAAAGTTTTATATAACATGTAATGTTATGTGTTTACTTTCTTAAGTTTTTGTGTGTAATGTTTTTATCATTATATTGTGTATATGTTTGTAAATATAGCTAAGTTGACAAGCCTAAACTTTAGGTTATGAGCTATCCCATTGATGCTCGATTATCCGCCAATACCAACTAAGTTGTATTGAGCTTAAATATAAGCTTGATCCTCTAACGGGATTAGTGAGTAATCGAGGCGGCAATCAGGGCTAAACTTAAACCAAAGTTCAGAGCTAAGTCAACTAGGGATGACTTCTTGGCCCAACCCTCGGCCCAATTGTGTGGAATGGGCTTGAGCTACAGGTTTGGCTACGTCAAGCTCATAGGGTTTCACTGAGTGGAAACACTGCGTTTTGGAGGTGGAGGATCGCTTTGACCTAGCTATATAAAGCCTCACTGGAGGCTTAGCCGGGTATCACTACTCTCTCTCTCTCTATCTCTCTATCTATCTATCTATCTATCTATCTATCTATCTATCTATCTATCTATCTATCTATCTATCTATCTATCTATCTATCTATCTATCTATCTATCTATCTATCTATCTATCTATCTATCTATCTATCTATCTATCTATCTATCTATCTATCTATCTATCTATCTACTAGGGTTTATGGGTTTCGCTCTTCGAAACTCCATCGCCGCTTGCCGAGCTTAGCCATGTTGGTGTCTCCTCTCCATGAGCTGAAGACGAAGGCCGCTTGTAGCCATCTACTTCTACTAGTGGTTGAGAGTTGTTGAAAGATCAAAGCTCTTATTCGATCTTGGGTCTCATACAGGGGAAATCTTTTATTCTCTCTTCGATTTACTTTATGGATGCATAGATTCAGGGTTTATTGATCACCTCTTGTATTGCCTATCTACGAACTCGTTTTCTAGTGAATTTTGGGCTGATTCTCGAGGCCCCAGGTAGGACATTTTTCCGAACCTCGTTAACAAATCTCGTGTGTTGATTTTGCATCTTTGGTTTCCGATCTTTGTTTTTTCGATTACGCTTTCATCTTCGACGTTTTCACTGCCGCTCAGTTTTTGTTTTCACTAGATCTTTAACAACACAACATTTAAATGTATTAGGCACAAAAAAAAATTGAAAGCTCTGTTCTTTAGATTCACATGAATGCCCTATCTAAACGGGTTTGATTTTATGTTAGTAATGTAATTCAAATTTAACTTTATGCGAATAAGATTTACTCCAACGAGTAAACTTTATAAAGATTAGAGTTTTATACATGAGTAACATGACAATGATCAAAATGATTTGATTGATCGTGAAGTACAATACATATGTCAATATTAACGAAATAAGATATTGTGAGTACGTATCATATAAAATGTTGCCAATATCGTCGAATAGTATAAAAACAACAATTTAACTTCCTTCAATATGGTTATCGCCACTGATCACCGTTTATCAGACCACCACCACACCACCTCCTAGTACCATGACTAGGTCGAACTCGACCATCGAATGTCGCTGCTTGGACCTACCCCTCACCCACTTTCGTTTCCCAAACAGCTCTCTCCAAAAACGCCCATTGTCAACCATCTTTTTCGGGATAAACCTTAGACAACGTATGACTCCACAATTCGGGCTCTCCCCCACCACCAATTTGGAGTCCATGGAGCCTCCATAACCACCACCGGTTTCACCCTTCACGGTTGTTGCCACCATCGTCTTCCATCGCTGTCCACGGAGCCTAGCATTGAAACAACGCCAAATTCCTTTTTGGAAAAAAAGAAGAAGATCCTTGCACACCAAGGTGTAAGGCTAACAAAAAAAAAAAAGCAAATCCCTGGCATGCAAGGTGGAAAATAATAATAATAATAATAATAATAATAATAATAATAATAATAATAATAATAATAATAATAATAATAATACCTTGTATGTAAAACAAAAACTATTCTTAATGAAAAGCTCTCTCCTCTCTATAGGTTTTTAGAGAGAGAGAGTCCTAAATTTGGTTTCGGCCGCACCACCCCGGCTTTGGCTGTCTTACCTCGACTTCAGCCGCCCTACCCCAGCTTCGGCCGCACTACATGGCTCCGGCCTCCTCCGCACCACAGTCGAGTCACCATGGTTTCTGTGGTGGTGAGACTTCTGAGGAACAAGAATAGGAAACCCTAGATTGGTATTCAATCTTAAGATTCGAGCAAGAAACAAAATAAATTTGGGGCTTTTGATGAATTTGAGTTCTTCTCCCCTCTTTCATCTGTTCCCTTGCTCAATTTGAATAGATAAACCCATTCTCTCCATCTCTTGTCGGCGTGTTGTTGTCCCCTCTCCGGCCTGGCTGGGGCGGAGGGTGTGGTGTTGCCTACTGGAATCGAACCGCCGCCAACCATGCTTTCGCCCCTCAACTCGACTTTGCTCTGTGTATCACCTCTCCAAATCTGGTCGTTTTGCCTACTCCTGCACCTTCTCGAGCGAGTCTTTCGTTGCTGGTTCTGCTCCTTGGCTCGTCCAAGGTTCCTGGGTTGCGGGCCGGATGTCCATCTTATCTCGTTGATGTGTGGCGACGCTTGGGCCTTCGGTTTGTCGGCGGTGGTCCTCTTCCGGTGGTCCCCACGGCGGTTTGCTTGGCTTCCTCGTGTCGTGTGGCCCCTGTTCAATCGCGGCGTGCAAGGGTTTCTCTGCCCTTGCACGCCAAGTTTACAAATTTTTTTAAAAAAAACTGAACTCCACTTATTTATATGTAATATATATATATATATATATATATATATATATATATATATATATATATATATATATATATATATATATATATATATATATATATATATATATATATATATATATATATATAAGTCGAAGCCAATTCCCGAAAGGGTTTGAACAAAATCCCGAAAGGGCAGGACCAAATTACCGAAAGAGTTATAATTTATATTACTTTGAGTAAATTTGTTTTGAGCGTTCCCTCAGTCGCACCATGTTCGGGTTATGGCTTGTGCGTGCTTTTGGGTGGTCCTAGTTTCGTTTTGGTTTGGTTGTCGACGTGATGCTCGGAGTCGGGTCTGGTTGGGGTCGTGGTGGTGTGCTCATAGACGTTCTGATGACGTCCTTGGAGTTTCCGTCTTCACTGCCCACGAGAGATGACGTCCTGATGTACCGCTGACCAGCGGTGCTGCCATGGTGGTGCTTGGCTTCTGTTCGCGTCTTCGTTCTCGGTCGAAGGTCTTCATTTAGCCATGGTCTCTCCTTTTGTATGGGTAGTTTCAATCTTTGTTGTGCCTGTTTTGATTCGCTTTTGGTTGTATTGTTTTCGACGGTTAGTCCGTCTGCCGATTTATCGGCCTCTCGGGGTGTCAAGTCTGTTTGGCCTCCGAATCTTTACCTTATAAAAAAAAACCCTGTTGTGACATCAATTTATATGTATATATACCCCTTGTTTTGCAAGACCTTGAACTTTTGGCGTTGTTTATTCGGGTTGTTGACTTGTTTCCATGTTGATGCTCCTGGTGTTCCTAGGTCTGTATTTAGTTTTGTTGAAGGTGTATCAAGTCGAGTCGGGATTAGCTGGGGTCTTGGTAGCATGTTCGAGACAGATTTATTTATGGGAGACACTTACTTGGAGTTTCGTCTTCATTGCCCATAGGAGTTTGAATCCTGTTGTACCTCTGACCAGCGGTACTACCATGGTGGTGCTTGACTTGGTCTTTCGTCTGCTACTTCGACTTGAGGGTATTCATTTCGCCCAAGCTTCCATAATTGCATTGGTTCAGCCTTTTGCTTCGCCTTATTTTATGTTTTATCATTTTTTCTGTTGTATTGCTTCGTGACAGTCAATCCGTTTTTCGATTCGTCGGTCTCTTGAGGTTTCAGGTAATATCTTGCCTAATCTTTCAAAAATTTCATGTATTTAAAAATAAATTAAATTTAAGGGTAAGGGGTCTAGTGAGACTTTGAGACACGAGGATTGGTAGGTAGTTCAAAACGCGTTGGACCATTCATAGAAAGATTAATCCATGGGTCTTAATTTATTTATAACAATTTGTAGTTTATTTATTTGTTAGTTTTATCTTTTCATATTAAGTACATAATAAATCTTGATAATTTTGAAAAACAAGCCTAACCGTATACACAATTTATCAAAAAACACTAGTGGACTACTCGTGCTATGCATGGGATTATCGACTTTTATATCGATGTGTTTATACATTCATATATTAATTTGAATAAAAACAAATCAAAATTAAAAATTAATTAAATAAAAACTTGATCCAATCTATTTGGTTTTTTAAAGACTTTTTTCATTTAATATTTTAGTTATTCCTTAAATTAAGTGTAAAAGGTTTTAATTTTCCATCTAAATTACACTATAACTATTTTAGTTTTATTTTTCTATGCATTTTTTTTCCGAAAACTGAAATTATGGTAGAGCATGCATCTTACTTTTATATAGAGTACTTATTTCTCCATCAATTAAAATTTTATAGTATTAGATGTTTTAAAATATTTTATTGTATGTAATAAATTATTTATATGTATGGGGTCTTTTTTTGGTAATTTACAATTTGAAAATATTTGACGAAGCTTGTAAATATAATTTAATTTGTTGTTTTCATCGTATATTATGTTTACTCAAGGGTTGATTTTAAAAATGACAATTGGTTTTCTAATTTCAAAATATTACACAAATAATTGACTAGATAATGTTAGATTAGACTTTTTAACTTCTTATAAAAATTATTTTTACTCAAGTGTTGATTTGTACTTAAGTGATGATTAGTTTTTTTTTTAAATCTTCAACATTGCTCATTTATTCAACCTCATTAATTTATGACAAAAAAAACTTCTTTTACTATATAGGATAGGAAATTTGTTGTTTTCATTGTATATTATGTTTACTTAAGGGTTGATTTTTTTTAATTAAATACTCAAGTGTTGATTTTAAAAATGATAATTGGTTTTCTGTTTTCAAAATATTACACAAATAATTGTTTAGATAATGTTAGATTATACTTTTTAACTTCTTATAAAGATTATTTTTACTTAAGTATTGATTTTCACTCAGGTGGTGATTAACTTTTTTTTAAAAAAAAAACTTCAACATTTCTCATTTATTCAACTCCATGACAAAAAAACTTATTTTACTATATAGGATAGGATAGGATATAAGATAGGATAGAATAGGACGAGAAGACTGAAGTTTAAAATTTTCAACTGACCTGTTAAAACCCCATACAAAATCATAGGGTGGTATATTTTACTCCCCCCAGTGATCAATGCAAGACATTTCACTTTGTCATGTTTTTTAAGAATAGAAAAAATATTAAAACTTTTTGTTATTTAAAAAAAAACTCACACTTATAAGTGTCAAAGGAAAAATTAAGATTCTTAAATTGTCAAAAAATTAATTTGATATATATCATACTCCATTATATTTTCCTCTCTTCGTTAACCAAAATATGTCAATTGTATTTCAATGCAATAAGTATCAAAGAGAATAATAAGTATCAGATGGAGTATTTATTAGTAATAAATGTGTGTTTGGATTTCATTTTATTTTAATTATAATATTAAATTTATAATTGTGTCAATTAGTTAACCTAAATTTTCAATGTATTTAAAATAACATAAATAATAAATAAAATATTGTGTAAATTAGTTAACCTAAATTTATAATGTAATTATACATTTATTTTATTTTATTTTTTCATTTAAAAAAAACATATATAAATAATAACAGTCATGTAAAAAATGAAATGAGTAACCTATAGGATATGATATAATTTAAGAACTTATTTTTACTAACTGAATCTATTTTTAAAAAAAAATCTAGGATGCTAAAAAATGCATAAAATATTAACCTTTTAAAATAATTTTCTAAAAAATAATTTAATACTCATTATTATTAAATAAAAAATTCTAAAAAATATAATATTTTTTTTATGTTTTATTTATTTTTTATCATTCTAAAAAAATCATACATGAATATTAAATAACATATTTTCTTGAACTGAGATAGTAATTAGAAGAGTATTAAAATTTTTTTGTTATTAAAAACAAAAAACAAAAAAATAAAAAATAATTTTCACCAAAAAAAGGAAAAAAACAAATGAAGAGAAAATGAACACAGTTTACAGGCAGGCAGAGAGGGGAGAGGTAGAAACTAGAAAGAAGTCTCTCCGCACTCTGGTTTTCTTCTTCTCCCAACAGCAATTTCTTCTTCTCCCTTCGCGCATCCATGGAGCGAGCGGGGTAGATCTGGTATGCCGTTTTCCGATCGTCTTTACCTGAGAGGATAAGCACTGATTCGGGATATTCAGAAACCCTAGAAAAAGGTACGTACAAAGCCATTTCTGTCCCTTGAATTCATTTCTTTTTTCAAAGCATTGAACGGAAACCCTAGCTCTAGCTGAAGCCGGAGTCACCGACTTCGGATCGTCCTTTGAGGACGGTTGTACCAGTCGGATTTGTCCGTCCATCTTCCGTTTCTCGCTGTTCTGTGCTGGTGATCGATTGATGTCGATCGGCTGATAAACCGTTTAATTAATTAGGTAAACGCTGGTTTTAGGAGACATCAGCTTTGGTTTCTGCTAAATGTGAATTTTTAGGGTTTAGTTGCTTCGTGGATCAGTAGCTGCACTATTTTATAAGAACGCAGATGTTTAACTTCTCCGTTGTTGGCTGTTCTTTGTGTGTGACAGAGATGGGGAGCTCGGAGAGTGGTGGAGGAAATGGACTGGTGGACTGTAGCATCGGTTCCATTGTGTGGGTTCGGAGGCGAAATGGTTCATGGTGGCCTGGTAAAATCCTTGGGGCAGATGAGTTATCTGCTTCTCATCTCATGTCTCCTCGATCTGGAACTCCGGTCAAGCTGCTTGGGAGGGAAGATGCCAGTGTGTAAGTTGTTTGTTCTTTTGATTGACGAGTGGTGAACCGGTGATTATATTCCATGTACATCAGATTTGTTGTTTAACTTGTTTGTAGTGGATTGGTTTTAAGGACATTTTTCGATCTATTCGTGCCTTCGCAATACATTGATTGGCCTGAGCTGTGATTTGGCAATGTTCCGGGTAGTAAAATAAAAGCGTTTTACAAGTAGGTCTAATGGTTGGCATTGATTCTGCCAATTCTCAATGTTATTCTCATATGGAGGGCATTGATTCAATCGAACTAGTTAGGTGTGGAAGGATGAGAGTCAATGTAATTCATTTTACGTAGCTATTTCTTAAAGTTGCCAATGCTGTTGACTTGGGGTGTTGATTAGCTGAAGTCCATAGCAAAGTTTAAGGGATTATGGGAACATCTCTAATTAGTTAATGGGCTAGTAAATATGTAGGAAATTGCTAAATGTATACTACTGGTTTGCTTTCATAAGTGTAAGACTTGAGTATTGCTTTATTTCTGAGTTGGGAGCTCAGGTTGCCCAACAGACGAAAAATAATGTCCATAGTCTTAGTTGACAACAAGTATTTACTTCTATTCTATATTTCAATCATGAGAACAAATTTAGTTTTTCAGTGAGAAGAAGGGTAAAAGCACTTCTTTGTTGGCACTTTTTGCTAAGCAATCAACATGTTCAGTTTGCACTTTGTACTTTGTATTCCCTTTCCTCCAAATAGTTGAGTTCCTTTTCTCCCATTTGATGATTTATGTGCATGACCTATTCCAGTGATTGGTACAATCTTGAGAAATCCAAGCGTGTGAAGTCATTTAGATGTGGTGAGTTTGATGATTGCATTGAGAGAGCTGAAGCCTCTCTGGGCCTTCCTTCCAAAAAGAGAGAGAAATATGCCCGCAGAGAGGATGCGATTCTTCATGCTCTTGAACTTGAGAAGGAGTTACTTGAGAAGAAATATGGGAAAGTTGGTGCTAAAGCTCCTGTAAAAAACAATTCTTGTGGATCTGCTGGGAAAGACTTGCGTACATCTTCGGGAGCTTCAAGAAATGGTAATGGCAGACATGAAAGCATTGAATTGCAGCAATTCCAGAAGGTTGTCTCGCCTATTGAAGATGAATGCAATAGCAATCCCTTAGCTGCACAAAAGGGCGAAGGTGTTGCTTGGCAGTGCTCATTTAACTCTGAATACAATCCCCTGATTGAAGGCTCACAGGAATTTACCTTGCCTAAAAGTGTATCTGTTGCTTTGAGTCCTTCACATAAAACAGCCAACAGTGATAAGGCTCAAATGGTTTCTGCTGGTGGTGCTTATTTTGGGGGCCGTGGTGCTGTTGGTTCTGGAAATTCTACAGACAAGGGAAAGGGGTTACTGGATGGGTCCATTGAGGAATCTAGCATTAGAAGACGGGATAGGCGCCGTCCTCTTGTTCAAGTATTGCAGAATAGTGCTACGTGGCCTGACCACTCTTTGCAACCTGATGGTGATACCTATTCTATGTCAGGCGGAAACCATCTGGGTGATGATGTTCAAGTGAAAAGGCGCAGATTGTCATACCTGCCATCTCAGTCTATTGATATGCTGGATATTAAAAGCGATTCTATCGGCCAGATGGAAAATTTCGCTTCACATCAAGAAGTAGGGAATAATTCTCATGCTCACACTTTTGCACAGGATGCTACTTCTGGATCATCAGAAGATACTGAATCTGATTCTGATTCATCTGAGACTGATTCAATGGAGCACTATATGAATGTTGATATGACCGCATATTCAGGTCAGTTTGGCTGTTTTGGTTTCTCTATTCTGCTTCTGTGCCAAATTGTATTTTTTGCCCATGCCACCTTTTTATTTATTCAGCATTTTTAGGTGTACTACCACTGTTGTTAATCTACTTTAGTTTGAGTAACTATAACTTGCAAGTTTTATGTAGCTGTGTAGATGGTCTGTGTTTTATAGCGCTTTACATAGACTTATCCTTATCCCGTGTAGTTGAAGAAACTAATGAAGAATGTGTTTATAATACAACAAATGGGATCTATGCTTGATAAAAAAATGGCTATTATCACCAGGTCGCATTTCCAATCCAGCACTGCTAATGAAAAAATACGAAATAGCTATTGTCATCAACATTTATCAGCTTTGTGTTATGTTGCACTATGCCATGGTTTCTGTTGACAGCTTGATTATGGTTGTTATTGCCTTGCAGCTTATTGGCTATTCTATCCTATGTGCTATCATGGTTCATGGAGTTTAGATCTTTTGTTACTTCATGGTCCTAATCCCGAACTTTTGCTTGTTCAGATATGAATACACCTATGGCTGTGCAATCAAGAGCTTTAAACAGTTTGGAAATGCAAGGGGATCAAGCAAGCACAAGCAGTGAGGATTCTGATGAATCATTTCCTCAGGATACACCTCACTTTCATCAAAACAATCCTGTGTCCCTTGATATGGGTGTCTCAAGATGGCAGCTGAAGGGAAAAAGAAATGTTCGTAGTTTTTCAAGGAGGGCCTCAGACAAATTCAATTATGGAACATATCTTGAACCTAGGTCTTTGGTCCAGAGACCAAGTCATATTTCGAGTTATTATCATGATCATGATGGTTACAGCAATGATGTTGATTTCATTGAGGATGACTCAAAGCCTCATATAGAAGGATATGGAAGTAGGGGACATATGTGGAGTTCACAAGCTGCATCCAGAAGGTGTAATGTTACTGGTTCAAATGTGGTTGATTGGGAGGAGTTGACATGGAGAGATAGCCCCTTCAGAGGTTACTGGGGGGATAGGTTTGGTGGTTTCAACTCCCCATATGGTGGTCTTCCTGGTCAGGAATTGCTTCTTGATGTGGACTTGAAGGTGCAAGCTAACCATCGACGTGAGCATGTCCCATTTGTTTCTTTGATGAGCAGGTTAAATGGGAAGCCAATTATAGGGCATCCTATACAAATTGAAACACTTGGAGATGGCTCCACAGATGCTCTCGTCTCTTCAACGGATGCTTTTGAGAATTTTGAAAGTGATGATGGAAATAGGGTACCTCCTGTGTGGGCTACTGCCAGAAGAACAACTAACTTTCGGGTCCCTCGTTCTCATGTATCTTCACAGATAGATGATATCGATAGCCAGCATATTGATCAAGATCAAAAATCACAGTCTAGAAAATCAATTTCCGGAAATACTTATGCTAAGAAGAACAGCTCAGCGAGAATGCCAAAAAGGAAATCCCCTCATGTTCCCAAACATCCATCGAAGAAACCTCCAAAGAGATCAAACTCATCTTCCAGCCAAAAGATCCGTCCTCTATCTTCTATAGGTATGGACCAGAATCTTGTTTCCGAGCCAAGACACAGTGGCTTGATCAGTTACATGGACGGGGTGATAAAACCTTTGGATTCTGGCCCCCCTATAGTAGCTTGCATTCCTGTTAAGCTTGTATTTAGCAGGTTGCTTGAAGCTATTGGTAGACCGCCCTCGTTGCCCTCTAGTCACAAGGGATTCGGTGAACAGCAATAAGTAGAAAACCCCTCTTAGGTGTTTGGAAAGTGTAATAAAGGAAGTTATAGTAATGTTATAGGAACATTGGAAGTATGATGTTGCTGATTCTTTTTCAGACAGGAAGCCCTCCCTGTATACAACTGTATCAGGAGTAAAGCAAAGCAATCTGTTCTGACAGGAGAGTCTTGAAAGATAAACCATATGGAGAGCTGTTGATTGCAAGCTTTTGAAAGTTAGGCGGCTTTGCAGCTTATGGAAGTTATTTCAGCTTGATTTTTAGAACTGTAAACTAAATTATGTGTAAAACCCTTTTTTTATTTTTTTGAACTCTTGTTATCTATCTTCAACAATGAATATGATAGGCTCTGAGCAACATGAGCAGAGGTTGTTTATTAAACCTAAAGCTTGCATCTTCAGTGGATAGCTTTATACTTGCCAATTTTCTGGGTTATTTATCTTCTATAATGGCATAAAAGTGACATTTGTCTGGGTTTATGTTTTTGCCTTCTGGTGTGGTTTGTTGTTTGAGTTTGTAGGATTTCATCTCCCCCCCCCCCTCTTTTGAGCCATGGAACTGGAATCAAGCTGTGCATTTCAAGAAAATAACCTGCCGAGGAAGAAGTTTTGAGAAAAATGTAAGTTTCCACATTCCCTGTTGTGCCTTTGTCTTGAACCATGGATTGTCTAATCACCAATCAATCTTTTTTTCCCCCCTCTCTTTTTCCTTTTTTATTCAGAGTTTCCATTTCTGATTGCAGGGTTCTAATTTGGGTTTTGAATTTTTTTTTTCTGAAATAGTACTCTTCTGTCGGATTTGAAATAGAATGTCTCATCACATCAGAGTTTAGGTTCTCAGACCAATATTGATTTTTTTTAATCGTGTTCAAGAACAAGCCACCTGCCCAAGCGAAACACAACAATGCCATGGGAGTGTTCTCTTCAACAGTCGAAGGCAGTAAAGTCACATCTGTACATTCATCAGGTAAGAATGAATATGTAGGCAGTAGGCCTCTAGTTTTTTATTCAAAGTAATTGCTCAAGATTCAGATTTCAGCCTATCGTGAACGTCTATGTTACTTTTTTCAATGATTACAATGAAACTTTTTACTGTGGTGGCATTCGCAATATTGAATCAGGCCTTGCTATTTGTTGTAGTTCAGTCGGATTATGTACAGTCTTGATTCTTGACTCCGTCACTGCTGGGCCATGTGATTTGGGTGTGCACTGAAATATCCTAGATGATTATTGCTTGAACCTTTTTACTGGGCAGCATCAGCGATGTTCTTGCTGTTGCACTTGATATTTGACACCTCCTTGTTATACATGTCAGGTGCTTCATATAATTCTACATCGGAGCTTGTTTTGTTATGATTTGTGAATGAAGTGGAGGTAGTGTCGATTGTGCTCCTTATCGATGCTGTTCGGAAACTATGAAACATTGCAGCTAAACTGCCACATGTATGAATTTTCCATGATATGGGCTCAATCAGTCTTTAACTTCATCTGCCTTTGCCTTTCCATTTATAATCTTTGATTTCATTTGTTTGACTAATTTTGGTTTGTGTTATTCCAGCTGACGACGCTGAAAAGCTGCCACCAATCATGAGCTGGGTCACTGGGCATGGGACACCCACAATCTTACTACTGTTGATTTTTCAGGTAAACCAACAAAAACTTGCTTACCTACCTTTTCAACTAATTGAGGCAACCTTTGGGATGGTCTGGGTCTCGAACTCGACCCTTTAGAGTGTAGACTTAGGAACCCACGACTGAGGGAGCCTACATATACTCTGGCTAATTTACACCAATACAGCCATAATTTGGCATCTTGTCTTGAAACTACCTTTATTTTTGCTCACTTGCACACTTTCTGTTATCCGATTTTGCTAGCAATTAGATACCCTTGTTTATTTTAAGGGGAAAAACTCTATAGACAACTTTCACGAAATACCCCAACACTTTGGGGGAAGTTGTGGGCGGTACATATTAATATATTATCATATTTCTAAACCAAACACTAAACTTTTTTTAACTTATCGTATTCAAAACGACTGGAATCTCTATTGATTTACCACCTCCTGTGCCACTTAAAAAGAACAACAATATTCACATGTTGTGACATAAGTCAGTTAGAGACTTTTCATTTACGACCAAAGGCCTTGTATTCATTCACAATCAAGGAATTTGCACATTCGTAAAACTGTTTGAAAAAATGTTTTTAACTCTTTATTGAGCCTACATGGTGCTAAAATGAACAACCAATTATTTTGTTCATAAAAGAACAATAACATATTATTGGAACACATTAGTAGTCAAACCTAGTGGGTCCTCACCCCTTGAGTCTTGAACAAAGTTTCCTCCACTCTTTTTCTCTCACACTTCTCTATTATGTTCATTCAGAATAAAAGAGACGGTAAAGATGAGAATCTTGGCATCTGTAGCATTTTCCTCAAGTGCAGGAAGCCAATCAAACAGTCATCTTCTTCACCCATTAAGGTACGTTTCTCTTATTTCTTACAAGGACGTTATTTTTTTTAACACAATCAGCCCCTTGCATCCAACAATTTCTAAATTTATGGATATTTAGGACGTTAGAATATTGCAATGTTAATGCTGCAGGTTCTGCTTAATTTACGTTTGTTTTCTTTCTTTTCTATATATGCAAAGTTAGAATGTGGGGTTGGTGTGTTGCGGGAGAGTGACCGTCCATTTGAAAAGTAGAGTATCTATAATCTTCATCTCTCATGAATGCTTTTCGAATTCCCCAAATCCTGATTATGCTCTCTAGTGTAACTACTGTTATGGTCAACCCCAGTAAACTTTTTTTCTTCTTCTTATGAGAATGAATGGAGGATCAGCTTAGAGCCAGAACAAAGGCTTGATGAGCTTTCTTAGCTTTCTTCATTTCCTTCTCCAAAGGAATCAAATGAGAACAATGATAAATTACACGAAACTATCCTTGAGAATGGAAACTCTATCTCTTTTCCCGTCAAGTTGTGAAAAAAAAACTTTGATTTTACCTCTTTTTAATTGCAGTCCTTATGAAATGGGCGGGTTCGGGTGGTTAAATGCAAATGGAATCCTTCATGAATTTCGTTATTAGCGGTGATTTGCACACAACCATTTTGTTTAGAAATGCTATTGTTTTGTTGGGTCAATTTTTACTGATCTTGACAGTAAAGAAAGGGCTTTTACAGCTCGAGTCATAGGAAGTTGAATTTCTTCAAAGCTTTATGCATTTTGTGCTTGAATTAGCTTTATTTCTCCACGGCGAGCCTTGAGTAATAAAACACACATTTGCACAAAATATTCAATGATCTGCAAATATGCATTGGCTTGTAACTCTCTCCAAATCTTCAATCCTCAACCCCCTCCCTCTTCACAAACCTCAAGTTAAAAAAAAACACTAAAATTCATTCAAAGAATTAGAAAAAATGGAGAGTTTATGAGAGGGGATAGGAGGGGAGACTGGAGATTTGGAGCCGGCTTATAAATATATACTTGGAGCATACTATTTACATAAATTTGCATTCAAATGCTAAAATGGTTTGAAGACATCCTTGCAAAGAATGCAAACGAAGGTGACCGACGACTAGTCCTATATGTGCAACTACTAGCGGCCTTTGAATTCAAATACAAACACAAAACCATCTCCATAATACACACATAAAAGATAATAATCTGCCTAGCTAGCTCGCTAGGAAAATTATAGAACAAATGGGGCTAACTGAATGGTGATCAACTTCACAGCCTGTAGGTACGTACACACTCTCTTAGGTTTGAATGGAGTGGCCTACTCCAGGGCTTCGTCCTGGTGCCGTGGGTCTGTAGTCATAACGACCCATGGTGGGTGGTGGTAGGGTCGTGTCCTCGACAACCCGAGTTGTCGAATTCGGGTTGGAACCATTGATGTATGATGATGTTCCGTTTGCGTGACCTTGATCAACCGGCAAGTTGGTTGTTTGTGTTTGTTCTTTCAATTGTCTTCCATTGACAAATTGAGCTTGAAGGTAGAAGATAAGTAAGAGGATGGAGATTGATTGTGCAATCAACTTGCCATGGTTCATGGTAAGACAAATTGTAGGTAGAGATTGGAAGTGAAGAGGTGAGCTAGCTTTAAATGAACTAGCTGACTATCCCTTACTATTGTGGATGGTATTTATAGTGCTAAAAAGCTAAGCTGATAAATTTATCCCTTGTTGGTTCTTTTTCACCATTCTTTATTATTTTAAAAAATAAATTAAATAAATTAAACTAAAACCACTCCAAAATCCTAACTTATACCAGATTCTCTACTACTCTAGGCATAAATTGAACTACCAAAAGCCAAAAAAAAAAAAAAAAAAAAAATTGCCCTTTACTTCAATTCTCTCTTCTTCCCCTTTTTTCTTGGCAGAGTGTTTTGACCATCAAGGTTATAGCGAAAAGATGTGATCTTGTCTGTCACTTGGTTGACTTTCCTGTATATGAGACTTATGTGAGTCGCATAGACCTTCTTAAACAGAAGAAGATGACCACGAGTCCACGACCATTAAAGATGATCAACTCGATCTACCAGTTGTCAAGAACAACATTGACGACGCACGGGTTGCCAAGTGCATCATTCTCTTTTTATTTGATGTTGGAAGTGAACAATTCTACAATGTATACCCATTTGGCCATTTTGCCCTAATTTTATTTGTTTGGAATCTTTTTTCCAGTCAACTAATTAAAAAGGGCCATCTTAAAAAAAGAAAAACAAAAAAGGGGAGAGTTGTATTGGTTCCTAATGAGGAATTAGAATCGTGTATTTTAGTGGCATTTTGGCTGGTCCAGGCCACTTTGGGTCCTAATAAGTATATAAACCGCTGTGTTCACATCTCCTACGTAAATGGAGCCAGTGTACATCGTTCCTTTGGAGGTGGGGGATCCTCTCTTTTTTTACTCGTCTTTGTTTTCAGACCATCCATTTCGAAAAAAGGCGAAAATCGATCGATTTTTCCACCTGCCATATATGCTCTTTGTGGCATATATGCAAGTCTTAATCGACGCTCGTTTTTGCGACGAGCTCAATGTCCGCCCTTTGCCAAGTTAAGGGCGGCGGATCCATGTAGGGTGGAGATCGTTTGTCCTCATTCCGCACCCCTTCTTTACCGCAAGTTAAAGCGAGTGAGACGCGACTTGAGATATCGAGTGAGACAGACGATTTTGACTAAGCTAAAAAGGATGAGAAAAGATCAATCTCCTCTCCTTTGTTTTCTTACAACTGTGTTTTTAACCAATTGCAAGACGAGCTTACTATATTCCTTTTGTCAATTGTATATAGGAAAGGCCTAATTGTCATCACTTTACATCTTTTTACCCTTCTTTTTTCACTTTATATGGTTGCGTTTTTCGGAGGGAGTGGGGCGCTGTGAAGAACTGATCCACCTATATTGGATTTATATATGTACAGATGTATGCACATTTTTCCCGACTATATTTGAGAGTGTATTTATAAGTGACTTAGTATTGATATAAAAACACATACATAAACAAGAGCTAAGCAACAAAAAAAAAATAGCAAACTGAAAAAACAAACAAATCAATAAATAAACAGTCAATAGCAAAACATAAAGAATAAAAAAATATTAAGATGTTGAAACAAAAATAAAAACAAAAGGTAAAATGAAAGAGAAAAAAAAGGATATAACACCACACAATCATAAGTCGCATAAACTAGCTTTTTTCAACTTGGATAACACTCGTTTATTGTATCCAATCTCTCATCATGTCCTCCATAAGATTGAAAAAGACTATGTTTTATCTAACTACTTTCCTCAACTCTTGTTGGATGAAGATATAGAGCATTAGATTCAAGTTGAATGGTAGAAATAGAGGACAACTTCGGAAATCTAGGGTGATGGGAAAGTGCTCCTAAAACTCGACTTGAATTTTTCAAGCCGATGGTGAGGTTTGCCTTCCGGTATTTTGGCATCCGTGAATGCACATGAATAGAAGCTTATGAGGGCGGAGGTGAGGGTAATCAGATGGATATATAGACACAATATAAGAAAAATAAGGTTATCTGTGATCAGAGGAGAATGAACAGTCCTAAGTACAATCTTTGTGAGTCAAGACTTGTGTATAGAGGTGAGAACAGAGTGCAGGATGGAATTGTTGCAAAAGGTGTAAATAGTATATTGGGCCGATACAAGCCCATCCACAGGCCCAACATTACTTATCCAGTGCTGTAGCCCAATCCAAATGTTGCAGGCAGCCCTACCCTACTCAATAAATAAGTTTATCTTAGAAAAGCAAAGCTGTACTCGTATGAATGGGTTTGAAATAGATCCGTTAAAACATGACCTGATCCGAACACCCGGTAATTTTACGAGTTTGAACCATGTGTTTTTGTCTTGGGACACGAAATCGCATGAATCTGAATCACCCGGGACTTTTAGGGTCAAGACCCGATAACCATTGTGTCAAAATCATCTCGGTGAGTCAACACCATGTAGATGCCACACAGGTATCAGATAGACCTCACACAGATTCGTCATGCAATTGTATTCGTTAAATTCACTCATAAGTTATATAACATATATTTTATAATTATAATACCTTTAGAATACTTATTTGTATAAATATGATTTTTTATGCTTAAAATATTTATATATTATTATTATATTTATAAATTAAATTATAATATTGTTATTTAGTTCAATTTGACATATTTATATTATAATTTAATTTTAATAATATTTTAATATTCTTAAAAAGTCTTTAAAATATTCAAGTTTTTTACCGGTTGGGTTGAACCAAATCCAGGACAAACCCGATTTGGCTTGACCCGAAATAACATGTAACCCGATTGATTCGACATTCAATCTACTCTAAATATGAATGACCTGAACCCAAACCGAATGATCCGATTGCCGAATCTAGTTTGGAATAGTCGAAACTCAAGAGGTTTAGATGGTTGTGGTTGAAGTCTTGAAGATGACGTCGTTTCTAACTCTACAGAGGTACACGTCATAATTTACATATAGCTATGCAGACATCACAAGAATTGCAAATTTGGAACATTGAAGAATGAATGCACTTACAATTTTTTTAATCGGGATAATTGCTTACGTGAATCATTAATCAAATCAATTAAAATTAGTAAGACATCTATTAGAAGAGAAATTCTACACTGCTCATGGCCTGTCATCGCGCTCAATTTTGCAATTTTTCTTCTTTGTAGACGTCATTTCTTTTGTGGTTTAGCTTGATTTTGTAATATCGGTTCAATGCGCCGAATTTCTTTCCTTTTTCTTAAAAAAAATATAGGAGACAAAAAATCTACATTGCACTAATTTATGAAGCACTTTGTTGTTTGGATCAAACCATTACATTGTTGATGAAAGGAAATGCCAATGAAGCAATCACTCATTACTTGAACAGGATCAACATTTTATTGTGTTTTGTAGTAAAGTCATTCTACATTACCATCACTCATTATTCCTCATCAGCTCACTTCTTACATTGCACCAAACAAACTCAACTCATGACATTTCAAGATACTAACCAAGTCGAACCGAACCAAATCCAAACTGAATCAAACCTAAAACCGAATTTTTAGAAATTGCGAACTGAAAACTCGATTGTCTCTCGGCTAGTCTTATTTGCTAAGATAACTAGTTTTGGGGTTGTTCTTTTTTTATATTTGCTTTATGCTTGTATTACTATCACAATGTGGGAGTAGATTGAGTGCTCTATGCACCGTTTTGTTTCCCTGCAGAGCACTCAATCTACTCCCACTAGATGTAAATGCAACTGTGATTATTTTTTTTTAGTTTTGTGAAGAAAGAAGGTCCAGGGGAAGAAATTTGACATTTCCCCACCTAAATTCCTCCTGCGTGGTAGATTAAGACATGACATGTCCCTAAAGATCGAGTCTAAATCTAAAGTTTCCACATTAGTTTAGATTACCTATCACCGATATTTTGGACCTCTCAACCCACAAGGCTTATTTGACAAGTCAAATTCCTTTGTTTACGCAGCTAACTTCCGTAATGAAAGGCAAGAGGTATGGGATCAACTCAGGCTGGTGGCGGATGGAGTTAGGGGTCCTTGGGTTGTCCTTGGAGACATGAATTGCATCCTTGAGGAGGAGGATTCTTGGCCCATTTGTGCGGGTAGGAGTGACCAGTTTGATGAACTTGAAAGAATTATGGCTGAATGTGATATTGGTGACCTAGAATACACAGGGGCTCGACTTACATGGTGCAATAAAAAAACTGGAGCCGAAAAAGTGGAAAGGAAAATTGATCGAGTGTTGGTCAATGAGGCCTGGAGGGATAGATTCGAAAATGTAAAAGCTTTCTTTGGCACTCCCGGTTGCTCAGACCATTCGCCGGCAATTGTGACTCTCCGTAATGAGGTTAGGCCAAGGAAGTACCCATTTAAATTCAAAAATTTCTGGTGCAATGAACCGGCTTTCAAAGCATTGGTCTCATGTGCCTGGAATGAAGAAGTTATGGGCTCAAAGCAATACATCCTTGCACAGAAGCTCCGAAATGTTAAAGAAGCGCTGAGAGGATGGGATAGAACGCTTTTTCCTGATTTGCAATGTCAGATTCGACTCAATAAGGCTGTTTTGCATGAGATGCAACTGAGACTACAAGAGGAGAAGGACAATGTCGGGCTGCAGCATATGGCAAGACAGGAAGAGGATAAATTGAGAGCGAATGTAGAACGTCTTATGAGTCTCACCACCCAACGAGCTAAGCTTCATTGGCTTACTATGGGTGAAGAGACCTCATCCATGTTCTTCCGCAACATCAAAGCCAGAAAAGCTAGAAATGCAATCCTCATTATGGAGGATGATGCGGGGAAAGTAATGGAAGAAGAGGAGGAGATCAGAAGGCACATTCTAGGCTTCTACGAACAACTTTTTTCGACAGAATCTGAGAGGGCTGTTCTCCCACATATTAGGGGTGGAGCGCGTATAGATACTTGCGAGTATAACAAGCTGAATGCTATTCCTACAGCCGAGGAGATCAGACAAGCAATGTGGTCGATTGGTGTTAACAAATCCCCGGGTCCGGATGGATTCGGAAGTAAGTTTTTTCGGGAGTGCTGGGGGCTGATTGGGCGTGATGTATGCCAAGCTGTGCAGGAAGTCTTTCGAAAGGGCAAAGTCCTCCGGCAACTGAATACCACCTTCGTATCTCTCATACCGAAAGTGGTGAACCCGACGGTCGTTAAGGATCTGCGACCGATTTCATGCTGCAACACGGTGATGAAGGTGATCAGCAAGGTCCTTGTCAATAAGATTAAACCTCTGTTGAATGATCTTATTGGGGACAATCAGGGAGCTTTCATTCCAGGCCGGTCCATAGCACACAATTGTGCAGTAGCCTTAGAAATAGTGAATGGATATGGCACAAAAAGAGTTTCACCGAGGTGCACAATGAAGATAGACCTCCAGAAAGCCTACGATTATGTGAGTTGGGATTTTGTCAGATTTGCTCTATGTCAGCTTCAGTTTCCGACACACATGATCGATGTTATCATGGAGTGTGTGACCACACCGTCATACTCGATTATAATCAACAGAGCACCGGAAGGCTTCTTCAAGGGTAAGCGAGGTTTG
Source organism: Persicaria maculosa (assembly GCA_963922045.1). Classification (NCBI taxonomy): domain Eukaryota; kingdom Viridiplantae; phylum Streptophyta; class Magnoliopsida; order Caryophyllales; family Polygonaceae; genus Persicaria; species Persicaria maculosa. The sequence goes on from OY998268.1 coordinate 56,291,207, forward strand.
AGGCAAGGGGACCCCCTCTCCCCGTACTTGTTCGTCATCTGTATGGAAATGCTCAACCGAATGATCCGAGAGGGTATAGAGAACCCGGACTTCAATTTCCATCCACGCTGCGAGGAGCTCCAGATTGCACACCTCGCTTTTGCGGACGATCTGCTGCTGTTCTGTAGAGCGGATGCTAGATCTGTACAAATCCTCCAGAATGTATTAGATCAGTTTTTCACAGCATCTGGACTGCGCATTAATATTGGGAAGAGCTCATTGTTTATCTCTGGCACTGATTCTGAGTCGGCAGCTACGATTGAGAGCCAGTTGGGGTTTCAGATTGGGGTGCTACCGATCAAATACCTTGGTATTCCGCTGCATTCCAGGAGAATTGTCATCAGTGAGTATTCTGAGCTCACATCGAAGATTGAGTGTTATGTTAGAAGTTGGGCGGCCAGGAGACTTTCTTACGCGGGTAGACTACAGCTGATCAAATATGTGGTTAGCGGCGTCTTCTCCTTTTGGGGAGGCTTGGTGTTGTTCCCGAACGGTTTAGTCCATAGGTTAACAGCCATGTGTCGTAGGTTCCTATGGAGTGGAACACTAGAAGGGAAGAAAAGCTTGGTTGCTTGGGAAGATCTGGCAAGACCGTTCGCAGAAGGGGGCTTGGATGTGAAAGATATATTAGTTTGGAACAAGAGCATGCTCTCCAAATTGGTCACGGACATTGCACTAGATAAATCCAACCTTTGGGTTCGATAGGATGAAAGTAACCATCTAAAAGGGGAGAGTATTTGGGTTACCAGCCAGCGGACTTGTGATACCTGGATGTGGAAGAATATTCTGAGTATTCGGGATGAGATTAACCAGAAGCTGCTAGAGGGGGCTGGTCAAGCAGAGAGGATGCAGAATCGCTTGCAACAGCTTGCGGGTAGAGACATCTATGACGCCATTCGGATCAGAGGACCGCTCATAGATTGGGGACCGTTATTATGGACGGGCATTCAATCGAGAAAATGGTCATTTGTGGTGTGGGTTGCAGCGCATTAAAGACTTCAGACTGGCAGGGTTGTGAAGCACTGGAAGGGCCCAGAAGCTGCTGTTTGTCAGTTGTGTCGAAGGGAGGAGGAATCCGAGGATCACCTGTGGTTTGGGTGCCCAGCTATACGGGAGGCACGAGTCAAGGTCTGGAGATGGAGTGGTTTACCGGACAGAGATGGGGCCCTGTTGGAGTGGCTGGGATGGTTCGCCGCTGAGGAGACAAAGACGAGGAAGAGCGCGGTATACCAAGCAAAGCTGCTGGTGCTGATAGCATTCGTTTACTTCACTTGGAAGGAACGAAATGACATAGTATTTAACAATACCCCTTGTAAGCCTAGTAATTGGGCAGATAGAGTGATAGATGCATGTACATATAGAATAGCTCTCAAGAGTATAGGCAAAACACGTCGAGAGTGTAGTTGGATTAGTAGGACTTTGGGACGTTAGAGACGAGTTTGGTAATGGAGTGCGAGGGAGGGTAGAGTAGTAGGAACACTTTTGTATATGGGGTTTTCGTTTGGGATGATGGCCTCCTAGGAGCCATACTTGGGCGAGCCGGATGTGGCTGCCCTCTTTTGTAATCAATTATACCCACTAATACATTTACCTCTTCGGGACAAGTCAAATTCCTTTCCTTTTCAATAATACTGGCTCCTGTTACTTTGCTTTGAAATTTGAATCATCTCTTAAGATTCAGATCAAACACAATAAGGTATTCAGAACACAGCAAATTGCCTATTCACCTTCCTTCAATTCAAGAGTAAGAGGTCTATTGAGAAACAAATAAAGATAGGAAGATACTTGATTGTTAAAAACACATCAGAGTAAATGACAGTTCAAACAAAGATTATTCCACTGGCCTTACTAGTGAGATCGTAAGTAAAGCTTCCCAAACGCTGATAAATAAACGAAATTTTGGAGACTTTGCAAAATGAATCTTCACTGGTTTGAAATTTTAGGCACCCATGACAGAGCCTGGGTTCCTCCTGCACTCGTTCAGCATATCAAGATAGAACTGGCACTTGCTGATGTCGCTTCCAGAGCTGTTCAAGCACTGCACCATAAAACGACCACGAACAATTAGCAATACTGCAGTTCCTCTTTTGGTAATATGTATCAATGATAGGTGAGAGAGGGTAATTTTAGATCAAATTCGATGAGCCATTTCGAATAATATTACTTCTAAGATGTGCAAAAGAGCAAGGCTTACATCTTGGAATGCCTTGTTATGGATGCTGCAGGCATCAGATCCAACACTGCTGTTGTTCATTGGAGCCAGAGCAGCACTCCCATTTTCAACAACTTCATGTTGGATGGTCCTAGGTCCTACCAAAGAATCGACAGCCCTGTGTGCAACAGCACTTCCAGTGCCGAAAGCCATACCTGGCACATAAGACCCAAAAAAAAAGTGATTTGGCTATCAAAATCATAATATTATAAACTTCAGGACTGCAATGAAATACTTCACCACAAACATAAATCAAATAGTACATTACCTTGAGCTATGGTAGAACCAATACTTCCGAGCACGGACCCACCAGTGCTAGATTGAAGAGGAGCTGGTGGGGGAGCTTGTCTAGCTGCATATAGAACCCACGATAAGAATTAGCAATATGACAATTAAGTGGGAGAACAACAACACCTTATGGTCTGTGCTGGATTGAAAAAAATCTGGAGGGCCCTAATCAAAACAAACAAGAGAGGTTTTCCTGACAAGGATTCAAAATGGGCAACTATTAAACATAAGAAGTTTACATTTTTTTGACACAGAAAACCTCCACAAGGTTAACACCGTGAGGAAAGTTGTCCATGTAAACACGCTCCCCTTCATAGGAGGGAGTCGCGCAACAAAATGGAAAACTAAATTTCCTGATATAGTTACATAGGTAGCATCAACAACATTAAACTAGTAATCTACAGTGGTCCTATACGAGTAATGTCCTCACAGATCTCCTCTAGGAATGGTATGAAGAATCTATAATAGCAACACATAAGTCCCTTTAAATAAGGGAGGATATATCTTCGGGGCAGCTGTTATTCAGAAGCAATCAATTAATAAAAGCATAAGATACTTGATTCATCGAGAGATCTGAGATATAATAGGCCAAAGGCGTTGAACAATCAGTTGAAAGAATGAGTACCAGGCTGAGGGGGAGGGCTCCTAGCAGCTGGGCGAGGAGCAGGGCGGGATCTTCCTGAACGAAAGCACAAACAAAATTCAATCAGAAACATAAAACCAGAAGATATTTTTCAGCATAACCAAACAAACTAGTTCCAACATCCACCTAAGAAAACATTCCACCTTCCACCTTCCACGCTTACAAGGAAAAATCAAATCTCTGACCAAACAAAGGAACATTTTTATACTCTATCAGCTTATTTCATAACGCAGATCAATCCAAAGCAACATGGATTCATACACCAAAACAGAAGTTTCCTATACCATAAAAGAATCGAAAATCCGTCTCAGCGTAAGAACCCTAAAAAATCAAACCTGATCCTCGGAAAATACAAAATTAACCACATTAACCCTAGAATCGAGATTCTACCAAAAAAAAAAAAAAGTAGAATCGAGAAATCAATAGAGAGATCGAGCGCACCTCCTGAGCTTCGGCGAGGCATGGTGAGATCGGCGAAGGAGATGAAGAAATTGCAAAGGATAGTTGGATCGTGTTCGTCGAGATAACACGGTTGCGAGTTCAATGGAGAGAATTTTTTTGGATAAATACAAATCAAAATTAAGGTTTCTGCACCGTTCCCTTTACATATAGACACAGTCTCGTGGTGACCAAGTTACACGGAGATCGTCAAATACGAATCTGTCACGTGGCAAAAGCCTCCGTGTTGACCTTCTGGATCACTCTTTTTAAAAAAGAAAAATAAAAATACATCCTTCTAGATCATTCTGTAAGTTTCCCACCAAAAAAAAAAGATCATTATGTAAGTTAGTTGCCATTTGAAAGCCAGGCCCAATAGGCCCAGTCTCTTGGATGTGATTGAATTGCATGTATGAACTCGAGTTAAAAAATGTAATCAATATTGGCTTATTTAGTAAAGTGAATAAAACAAAGCCAATATATAAATCCTTTGAGCTTAATTAACTAAAAAAATCATACTTGCAAATAACTTGACAATCTAGGATTTTTTTTATTAATTCCCTAAAATTTGCAATAGAGCCGAGCCGAGTTCAAATCGATCATCAATTTCACGTTTAAAAATATGTTCATATTTAACTCGCTTAATAAAGTTAACAAGTCTGAGCTATGATTTTTTAAATCCAATTCGAGCTACTCGATTTGTATAACAATCCTAATTGTGTTGAACAGTTTAGATAGCCTTTGATTCAGTTTTGTTATATCGCAGATAGAGACAATGATTAATTCCAAACGAACAATTAATCACCATCCCTTCCCCCTGCAAATATGGTAGATATTATTGGTACCTATAAAATTATCTCTAGCGATATTGTATAAAATGCGTACATTTTGATCCAATTTGTGATGTTTTGGGGTGTTTAAAAAATACATATTTGCACATTGGATGCTCAAATACAAGCACACTACTTTCCCTATGTCTTTTTTTTAATCACTTTTAAATAAACGGTTTTTCTATCCTATGCCATAAGGGCATATGATAAGACCCTAAATTGGGAAAGATTCCCTAACAAAAAGGCAAGCGACCATAGGAATCTAAATTAAAATAAAAGCTAAATTAATTACAATTTAAAAAACATTTCCCAATTTAGGGTCTTATCCTATGCCCTTGGGGCATAGGATAGAAAAATCGTTAAATAAATTAAAAACATCTCTATTATTTTCTTTGAGAGGGAGGTTTTATTTTCCCTTTTTAATTTAATCTTAGACCCTGTTTGGTATTTATATCCTGATATCAGATATCAGATATGGGTATCAGATATCGATATCGGGGAAATGAGTATCAAATTTGATATCTGATATCTAATATCTCCGTTTGGTATAATTATCAAAGTAAATAGGGCTCAAGGGCTTACAAGTTCAGCACGAGTAAATATGAAATTTCACTCATACATCCAAAAGTTCAGCACAAGTAAATCTGATATCTAAACAGAAGAATCAATAATCACCGGCGATAAAACAGGGGCGCGCTTAAATCTAATATATGAAAAAAGGCTCACAAGTAACTCTGAAATTTCACTCATACATCCAAAAGTTCACACACTTCAACTCTCAGCCTCTGTTAGATCCGCTCAAAAGTTCAGCACTTCAACCCTACCCTAAATTTGTCGACTTTAAAATATCAAACAAAAAAAAACTATAAAATTTGAAACAATGGAAACCACACGTACAAACCTTGCACTTGTAGTAGCAACCTCTATCAGATTCGCTCAAAATTTGAAAGTGTAGCAGTGGCATTGCACTTGCAGTAGCACCATTTGTCAAATTCGGTCAAAATTTGAAAGTGTAGCAGTGGAAGGGGAGGCGGAGAGGCGAACTGGAGAGGTGGAGGTGGTCGAGGTCGAGAGGCGAACAACAGAGGCGGCGAACTGGAGATGTGGTGGGGGCGTGAGGCGAGCGAACAACGACGAACATGGGAGGCGAAGAAGATGGGCGAAGAAGGTGAGATATCCCAATTTTTTTTGGGGTATATGATACTGGCGATATTTACAAAGATAGGATATATGGGTATATCAATTTGATATCCATGTACCTGTTTACCAAACAAGAATATAGATATCACCGATATCTATACCAATACCTGATATCAAGATATGGATACCAAACATGGACTTATATGTATATTCAAATGCGTCCTCAATCATTTAGAGATGGTCTTACATCATTCTAATTTGAAGGCAGATTATTTGTTACTCAAACTTTACTTCATAGGGATTCCACACACGCAGATGCATAAGATACCACACGAAGAAACTAGCACATCTCAACAAATCAATTTCAAAGTGAAAAAAGAAAAAAAGGAAAACACTCACTTCACGACGGTGAGTGAATGAGTGAATTCGGGACTGGTCAGCGAACGACGACGAGGATTTATTATCTTTGGCCCATTAACGAAACAAGGCCCAGCCCATTAACTTTCCCGAATCTCAGCCGTATAGTTCGCGAATCAGACGCGTACTGCAAGAGGAAGGTTCCCTCTTTTTTATCCTCTCCGTATCCCCTTTTCTCTCTCATTGTCTGTGAAGCTGCGAGCGCAAGCGTATGGTTCGGTGGTTACCGCCGGCGAATCGGTAGCAATGACGACCATATCGTCAACGGAGTTGAATTATCTTGTCTTCCGATACCTTCAAGAATCAGGTAATCTGTTGTCTCCTCTGTTCGCAAAATTTTCCCTGCAAAGTTCAGTTTCTTGCGTTGGAGATCTTTTTCGTCTTCTATATTTGGCTCAATCTTGACGGGGAAATGCTCCCATGCTACCTAGATCTCGGATTTTGTGTTTATCGCCTCATTTCGGTGCTCTTTTAGGTTATTAGGTTGGATTAGGAGGTTGAAACGGGGGATTAGGGTTTCGAACGGAGTTTTATTTGGTTGCCTGTTTGATGCTTTTGCTTGTTCACTTTACTAATCTTAATGGCGGTGAGTGTGGTAAAATCGTGGTCTGGTTTTGGATTTTGGAGATATATAATGGACCTGCAAGAAATTTGTGGCTCAGTGATTTCAGAAACATGTACTTTGGATCTAACAAACTATTACCATATTCGTAGTATATACGCTTTCCTAGTTCCATCATATTGGATCTAATAACCTTGCTTGGTTTCTATTGACAATTTTTAACTTTCAGCTTTTAGGGTGAACTGATTTGTTGCGCAAAAATTTCCCGAGTTAGTCAGTCCTGTTTATGTGAATATACTGTCAATTTTTTTTCATACACAGTATCTTAGCAATGGTTGATATGCTTGGGGTTTGTAGAATATGAGTATTACTTGTTTGGAATGTTCTGTATGTTTATTTAAAAAAGGTGAATTTGATCCAATTCGTATATTCTCTTGCAGGATTTACACATTCAGCATTTGTGCTAGGATATGAGGCTGGTATGAACAAGTCTCCCATTGATGGCAATTTGGTTCCTCCCGCTGCTCTCATTAAATGTGTCCAAAAAGGACTTCAATTTGTGGAGATGGAGGCTAACTTGAGTAATGTTAGTGATTTAAACCAATTTCTTTCTTTTTTAAACCAATTTGTGGAGATGGAACCAGTTTGTCTGCACTGTTTTTAAATTCCTCAAGATATGCTTTAAACTTGGCAGGGTGAGACAGACACAGAGGAGGATTTCTCTTTCTTACAACCTATGGATCTTATCACAAAGAGTGTATCTGAGTTGCAGAAGATGGTGAAAGAGAAGCAGAGGAATGAAAAGAAAAAAAAAGATAAAGGCTCTGAAAGAGAGCATGGAGAACGCAAGCGAGGAAAAGATAAGGGGAAAATTGGAAGGGATAAAGACATAGACAAGGATAGAGAAATAAAGGAAAAGAGATTTAAACCAGAAGTTTCCCCTTCAGTGAAACCCGTTGTTGAAGGAGATAATTCATCTGGCAAAAAAGTTGAAGATCGAGTCTACACAGGTATCTGAATTGTAAGTCACTTGTCTTATTTTTCTTGTTGTAGGTTATACCAGTGTACTATGGACACCCACTTCTGAATTTATGAATTATTTAAATAATGAAACTAGGAGATTTTTGTGTGAAGAAATTAGGAGATTGAAAACAGAATCATGATCATCATTTTTCGGGACCCTTTGTTTAGAGAAAGGAAGAGGAAAGGAAATGATTCATTTTGAGAGAAAGGAAAGGAAATGATTGTATTTTTAGTTGCTAGATAATAAATTTCTATTTTTGTTGTTTTAGAAGAGCCTGTGCAAGTGAACGCCTCTACAGTGTTGGAACCTGTTGGCTCTGAAATTTCTGGGTCAGACGTGAGAATCTTGGAAGGACACACTTCTGAGGTATTTGAATCTGCTATCTTCTTCTATATTTTACCTATGCCCTAAAAGCTCTTCAAACCTGAAATATTGTTAGAGTTCCACTTCTTGCTTCTTCACCATTATCCCTCCCTGAATGCTAGATTGCTAGTTCACTGAAATTATGTTTCTTTTCCTTGTATGTAGGTTTGTGCTTGTGCATGGAGTCCATCCGGGCCAATTCTTGCATCTGCGTGAGTAATATTGCATGAATAAGTTGTTAGTTAAACACATTGCTTGCATACTGCCTAAGGACATTGTCAATCACATATACCGACTTATATTTTCTAATAGGAATTGCATTGTTTTGTTGCTTCCTTATAAATTCAAGAGACCTTTAATAATCTTTAACTTCAGTAGTTCAAGGTTCCATCCTTCCTTCCATATGCCTACATCCATTATACTGCAATGTATAAAATTATTTGTTTTATGTGTCAGATCTGGAGACTCCACTGCTCGAATCTGGGCAATTGGTGATGAGTTTTCTAGATCACATTCTGGAACCTCCAATGGCCTGGTGTTGAAGCATGTTAAGGATAGAGGAAGTGAGAACAGCAATGATGTGACAACACTCGATTGGAATGTGAGTTTGTTTTATCTAAGTACCGCATATTGAGATTAAAAATGGGGATGTGTATTTGTTGATATGTGTATTATAACATGATAATTGTCTTTTCCATTAAGAAACTTGTCTTTCGTTGAAGAGTGAAAATCTGTAATTTTTTCTGCAATTTTAAGGCAGTTTTTATCATTACATTTACATTGTCCATTGAACCTTTAGAACTTTTGACCTCAAGAGATGACCTTCGAATGGATCGATTTATTTTCCTAAAAATCAAGTTTTTGTTCCATCAACTGGAGTCACAAAACATATATGAAAGGAAGCACGGAGCTTGTTTATGGTATTTGGTTTTAAACTCAGCACTTTGCTTTAGGTTCTATTTTTGCCTCAAGTGGTACTGTTTTTTGGCTTCTCTAGTTCGGCCCGTAATGTGAACCTTTTGTTGCAGGGAGATGGGACACTACTTGCAACAGGTTCCTATGATGGCCAGGCTAGAGTTTGGAGTCCAGATGGTAAGAATTTATGACAGTTTGTTAATGGTTACTTGGTTTCTTGTTTTGTGGGTAACAAGCTACAAGTCTAATGCAAATAAAAATTCTTTTAGTTCATACTGTTATTCATTGAAAAGCGTTTTGACCAAAAAAACTTCATTGAAAATCATTCGTTTTAAAATTCTACGGTGGAGGAAATGGAAGTGATACATGTAGATGCATCATCTGTGCTTTTATTTTTGGCGTTATATAAAATTGCTTGTTTATGAATCTGTACTTTGGTAAGAGACAATGACTCATTTTCTTCATTGTGAATTTTGAAATAACATCCAGTGGGTTTCTGCTGTTTTGGATTCTGAAGGTGAACTGAAGAGTATATTGAGTAAACACAAAGGGCCAATATTTTCCTTGAAGTGGAACAAGAGAGGCGATTATCTTCTTACTGGTAGCTGCGATAAAACTGCAATTGTCTGGGATGTAAAAGCTGGAGAATGGAAGCAACAGTTTCAATTTCACGAAGGTTTTCAATTTCAGTGATTTCATCAATATGTTGGAGTTTATAATATTCACTCATTGTGGGATTTTTATGGTGTCTCAGAGAATAGTCATCTTTAGCTTATCACTGAACAAATTTGGTTCTATATAGGTCCAACACTCGATGTTGACTGGAGGAACAATACTTCCTTCGCAACTAGCTCCACTGATAACAAGATTTATGTTTGCAAGATAGGGGAGAACCATGCCATCAAAACGTTTGAAGGACATAAGGTTTGCTCTCCGCTGCAGCTGATTTACACCATCTTTATGTTTGGTTTTAAATGATGAATGGGAATGTCGAATAAAAACGATGAACAGGAAGCCAGAAATGTTGTTTTTATCTTTTCTATAGTGTGTTGACTTTAAGCAATCGATTGACTCATAGGCCATCTGCTTATTATAAAGTTGCTTGCTTATCTGTTTTTATCACCATTTATTGCTAATACCAACCAAGTACTTGGATAAAACTCATCACTTTGTATGAAGTTAAAGAGATGAAACTAGTATGAGTATGCAGCTTGTGCTATTACCAACTGTCATTGCACTGAGTTTCATCTGGGTTTGCTTGAGAATTAGGATATCTGGCTACTTGAGCACGAGTACTACTTCTGACTGCTCCCGAGAAAAAGGAAAATGAGAACTCTAGACTCCGGAGGACCTGAATCCTACTATGATAGCTGTGGTGTTATCACCCCAGCCCTCTACATTTTATCCAACGCCTTTATCAATGCATTTTTTTTCACCTTTCCTATGGCGACACCTTGTTTTTTGGTATCTTGGATTAATAGCAATACTTAATTTTTCATTGTTTTTGTGGACATCTTTATACCATCTATTAAATTGAGGCTGATTTCTTATGAGCTCTTTTAAAAAAAAAATTTAATTTCAGGGTGAAGTTAATTGTGTGAAATGGGATCCAACTGGGTCACTATTGGCATCTTGCTCTGATGATTTTACTGCAAAGGTCCTTCCCTCTTTCCTCCTAATAAGCATTATGATTTTATATTATCTTTCTTGTTGTACTTGTGGTACCAGTGTAACATCTTGATTCCTCTTTTCTTGACCTATTGCTACTTGTGAAGTAGGAATATTTCAACTTTATAGTTAAAAATTGATTTTTGATAAAAGCGCAGATATGGAGTATGAAGCAGGACAGTTTTGTTCACGACTTGAAAGAGCATTCAAAGGTTAGTTCAAGGAATTGCTTTTTGAACTTGCTACAATATGCCATTTCGGGATCAGTTGGCCTTAATAGGAGGTAACAATTGTGCAGGAGATATACACCATCAGATGGAGTCCCACTGGGCCAGGTACAAGCAATCCTAACCAGCAATTGATGCTTGCAAGGTATAATGCTTCTTGACAATTGGTTGCACCACAATGCTTGAATGAAATTCTAGTATCAAGATTTGACTATGGATTTCCATTTATCCTCGTTAGTTATCGAAGGTTTTTTATGAGACATGTTTCCATGCATTTTGAATTTTATGCTATAGAGCAATTATGAATTTGTTTTCATCTTTACCTTGTAGTGCATCTTTTGACTCAACAGTGAAGTTGTGGGATGTGGAGCATGGAAAACTCTTGTCCAACTTGAATGGTCACAGGTACCTTGATGATGCACAATGAGTAATAATATTTGAGAAAAGCGTTAATGTAATAAAATGAATTTATTTCTTGAGAATTACTTGGGATGCCACTATTAGATGATTGAAGTTCAATGTGTTCTTCTAGATGGATGAAATAAAGGGATTAGTCGAGTAATTTTAAGGGAAAAAATCTCTGCTCACCTTGATGTTTGGCATAATTTAAAGTTAGTTACTTTGGCAAAGTGACAATTGCTAATTATGTTAAGACTCCATGGACTACCAACTTACTACATGAACTTTAAATGAATATGTTACAATTTAAATGGCGTACTGTATATTAGTAGGATCTATATTTAATGGAGTGTGTGCATTTGTTTTTCATCAGAGCTCCCGTCTACTCCATATCATTCAGCCCTAATGGTCAGTACTTGGCAAGCGGATCTTTGGATAAATCCTTACATATCTGGTCTTTGAAAGACGGTAATATTGTGAAGACGTACAGCGGGAGCGGTGGCATCTTTGAAGTGTGCTGGAACAAGGAGGGTAACAGAATTGCTGCCTGCTTCGCAAACAATACTGTTTGCGTATTGGATTTCCGGATGTAATCCCTTGATTCCGGATCTAGACAGCAGGATGTGAAGATCTTTATTCTGATGTAGAGTCAGGGACTTAAAGAGGTAGATTTCTTTTGGTCTAGGCGTTAATTAGTTGGTATCAGTCATTATGACTGCTTTTAGTGTGCATCTAGGGCTTTAGTCTGATTGTTAGTAAGACCGAAGACTTACCGTATTGATTGTTAAAGACCGAAGAGATGTATATTTTGCAACTGCAGTTTGTTAGGGGGATGAGTGTAAATAATTGGAAATCTAGGGACAAAATCAGGTAGATTCCATATCTGTCTTTGCAAAACAACACCTTCCCTTTTTTTTTTTTCGTTCTCAAATATGTTTGCTTGTGCAGGTCAACCTTCAGGATTTATTCCATCATGGTTTCGATATTTTTGGCTTCAGGCATGTTTGCATTTTGCAGTTAACACTTCAGCTATTGATTCCTTGTTCTCTGCCTCTCACACCTGAAATGTCTGCTCTTTCTTCAACAGGGATCGAGATTGTGAAATTTCCCTGTACGTTAATGTTACAATATAAGACTCGCATCCCTGTACGTTAATGTCTGCTCTTTCATTCAACTTGTTTCGCTTCAGGGTTAGGAACAATCCTGGATGTGTTTAACGTCATCCTCTATCGTGGCGATCAGAAGAGCTATGCTTTTCGCGTGATCCCATGCTCGCATTTGTCAAGAGCTTGCGGAATTCTGAAATGCTTATCTTCCCATCTTTGTCTATGCCGGCTTCTTCAAGGAGTGGATCTACCGAACCCTTTATGCCTGTGTGCTGTAAGAAAGAGCCACAAATAGAAACATCAGTTGTCGCCGGAGCTCCATAAATCAGCAATCAAGCCTACTAGTAGCGAGTCAGAAACTCATCCGTGTAAGACATGCCAATAAACGCAGACGAGACATCTTAAACCTACTTAACAACAGCAGCTGAAAGACTTACCAGTTTCAGTTCTTCTGGGGTTATAAAGCCATCCCTGTCTGCATCAAACTTGTCAAAAGCAGCCTGTGATAGTTGCTGCCACTTGTCTGCGTCGTGTTCTTCCAGTTGATGCACGTGAAACGTAGCAGCGATAAACTCTGTGAAATCTACGCGACCATCTGTATTGCTGTCAATCTGCATTGTATAGATATAAGATGGCATCAAAATCATACAAATAAGTGTGTGAAAAACCATACCGCTTGAACAATCTCTAGAACGCGTGAATCTCCGAGCTTCCAAGGACGATCCTGAGCGAGAGCCTGAATAAAATTTCTTACAAGTTAGAAAAGAAAGAGTGATTTCAATAGCAATGTCGAAAACGGTAGATGATGAAGAGATACGGTGCAATACAAGCATACAAACCAACCTGCCTCATTTCTTCTAGACTGATGACTCCATTTTTATCGATATCAATAGCATCAAACTGATCTCGAAGGGCAGCCTGCTCTTCTTCGTCTATGATGCTTGCTAACGCCTGATGGAGAATCATTGTAAGGGGCGTTCAAGATGGATGCAAAGATGACATCTCGGCAATGTGAAGCTTGATGAAGGAGCTCACTTACCCTCAAAGCAAATTGCTTTATTCGGCTATATTTCACAAATCGACGCATGTTACGTAAAACAGATATGTCGATAGGTATATCTGAGGCACTTCCACCTTCTCTCACCCATGGATGTGCTGCATAGACAAAGGATCATAAGAAACCGAAAAATGTTCCAACATACCAACAAAAAAAAAACCTTACTAAAAGGCTTCATTTGCTATAGATTTTGCACTTTTTAATCAAGGAGAAAACAAAATTAGACATTGCAAACTGGAACAAAGGCTAGAGAGCTATCGAGAGACGAGGCTCAAGAGTTCATCCTCTACGAAACAATGCACCAAAAGCATTGATACTTTGGTGTCATTTCAAAAGGAAAAAGATCAGAAACAAACATAGTGCTTGAGCAGCAGTAAGCCTTGCTTGCGAATCTTTCACAAGCAGCCTCTTTATGAAATCCTTTGCGCTATCGCTTATGGTAGGCCAAGGTTTGCGGAGGAAGTCAGGCTTGTTCCTTATAACCTGTAAGAAGAGCGAACGAATAGTCATTATCCAGTAAAATTGGGATTATCAGTACAAAAATGAGATTCAATCTCTCTTAAGATCATCCAAAGAATCATATAAATGAGCTTCTGTTTCATCACCATACCTCCTTGAAGATACCATCTTCTGTTTTATCCCAAAATGGGCGTCTTCCACAAAGCAAGATGTAGGTTATAACACCAATGCTCCATACATCTGACTCGGGTCCTGATTTACGCTTTAACACTTCTGGAGCGACATAATAGGCACTACCGACAATATCTGTGAATCGTTTCCCTGCAGTTGTCATACACACATTGCCTTAGAATCGCCCCTATTACATGTTGGTAACTGCTGCAAAGGATCAGATGGAGAAATAGAGCTTGTGAGTACCGGGTTTGATGAAATCCGAGAGTCCAAAATCTGTAGCCTTCAAAGGAGACTCCTCTTCGGTAGATTTGAATAGGAAATTCTGCAAGCAAGTTGACATCTTCATTGCCCAAATTGGAGGGTAACAGCACTTAGTTCAAATCTTATGACAGGTTTATAAGCTACACCTCGGGTTTCATATCACGGTGCACTAGACCGTGCAAATGACACTCGGCTGCAACTTTCAGCATTTGACGAACTATCACCGCTGCATCTTTCTCTGTGTATCGGCTATCCTTCCTAACCGAAGTAAAACACATAAAACAAAGTTTAACAAGACGACTAACAAACCGCGCACATATTTTTCCTGTCATAGAAGATACATAAAGAAGGAAATGGTATGCAGTATGCTCACTTTGCTAATATCCGATCCAGCAATTCACCGCCCTCACATAGCCTAAAAGAGACATGTTTTTGTAAGCACAGAAACAACAGAACATCAAAAAAACACATCAATAGAGTAAACAAGTGCATAAGCTTACTCCATTGCAATGTAGACATAATCTTCATCCTCAAAAGCGTTATAGAATTGAACGACGTTCTCGTGGCCTGCAAGCTCTTGCAGTATCTTAACTTCTCGCTTAACGTCCTCAACAGCAATAGGGACAATCATCTGCAACGCAATGCATTAACATGTGTTTTATCTTTCGGAATCAAACCTCATTTACGCCTTATATATTCCTAAAATTCTCAGAAAAGAAAACAAAAATTCATCCATGAGGGATTAGATGCCTTTTTGAATCTTGATGCAACTCATTTGTTTTTGAATTCCATTTCTGATGCCGAATCTTTCAGCATCGAAATCAGATAAAATTGTCAGCTTAAAACATAATGTATACATTCAAAACCTATATAAAATAAATACCCTTCATTATATGTCAACCATTAACTAACTTAACTGATACCCCATCAGAAAAAGGGTAAATTACACAACATCACCCTAATATACGACAGTTTGCACAAACCACCCATCAATAAAATCACATTTAAATCATAAGCCATGGATAAATTTCGGAGCTCCAATTTCCAAAAGCACGAAATCGGTACCTTGTTCTTGTTAATTTTCTTAACTGCGACTTCATCACCGGTTGATTTATCCGTAGCAACATAGGTGTATCCAAATTGGCCATGGCCAAGCAATCTCCCAATCGTATACTTCTGATCAAAATCCCTAGCATAACCAAAATTTGTCCTCTTTCCACATGGGAGCACCTCTGATTGTTTCGCTGCGGTTTTCGCCTGATTGGCCCTAGGTTTAGGCTTTGCGTCTTTGTTCTTACGCTGATTGTCTTGCTTATTCACCGTCATCACCGTCGGCGGCACCACCAAGACCGGTTCTTTCCGGTAGTTCTTCGGAGGCAAATTGCCGGAGGAATGGGGCGATTGGGGGGTCGCACTTCCGTTCAATGTGATTTTGATTGTAGATAAACAGACCCCCATTTCGATTGAAAATTTGGGAGCTTTTTGAAGGATTTAGTTTATGGAGGGAATCGGAATGGGGAGGACGATGATCGGAACAAGTATGAATGTGAACAAAGAGGATTGGATTGATCGCGCAAAGGGAAACGGGTGAAGGAGATGGGGGAGGTTGGAGTGCGGCGGATTGAAGGAAGGAACGGTTGAAGGAGGGATGGTGGCCAAAAAGGAGAGACCTTTCGACAACGGAGGAAATGGAGGGAGATGGGGTGATTTTATTAAAATTTAAAATTGGAAAAATTACAGAAAACCACCCTTTAAATATGGGTGTTTTCACTTAACCACCCCTTAAATTTAAAATTACAGAAAATCACCCTTTAAATGGTATTTGTTTACAACTCACCACCCATTCAACTATTTTCTTTAATTTATCATTAAATATATATTATATTTTAATATTTTTAAACTCAAATTGGATTGTAAATATATTCATATTTTGAATTTAAGGGCTCGATCATATTTTAGGGATTATTTTATTTATTTTAAAAAAATAATAATAAATATAGCCTAGAATTATTATCTTAATTTATGGTTGAAAATGTTTATAAAATTTTAAAATATCATGGAAGTTACTCACCTTCTTTTTGGGTGTTTCGACAAAAAATACCGAGCATGTGTCTGTAAGTCCTATTACAAGGAATATAACTTTCTTTTTGGGGCTTATATGACATTCCGGATGAATGTTTTTTGAACGTCTAGCCTTAATACCACAATTCCTTGCCTAGAGGAAAGAATTTTGGATTTCATTTTTTTAAGATTTCGAGATTTTTCGTGGACTACTCCTTTAGAAAAAAGTGTCTAATTTGTCTAGATTACAAACCGATGAAAAAATGATTTTTTTTGGCATCATCGAGGACGATTTTGCAAAAGTCATCCCCATTGAAGTCGTAACTCTTGAAGTTAGCTTTTCAACAAGTGCTCGAACTCATCGATCGGACCAACGCATCTCTTGTTTCGACAAAAATACCGAGTATGTGTTTGTAAGTCCTATTATATCTAGAATATAACCTTCTTTTCAGATTTTTTTTTGACATCTTGAATAAGTGTTTTTTAAGGTCTAACCTTAATACCATCACAACTCTTAACATTAATGAATGGCCTCGATTATGGAGTAGATCTTAAACTAATTTTTTTTTTATATAAGTTAGCTAGTGACCTACTAATTAATTAGTGTTAAGAGTCTAACCTCGTCACGCTTATACGTTGAACTATTAGCACATGTGGACTTGTGTATATGATCCTCGATCTGTTGGTGAATTGCATCACGATTCATGGGGCATATGCTAGTTAATTCAATTTCTAATTGAACAAATCCACTTGTCACGATTATCTGAAAATTGATTGTGAACCAGATATAAGCAATGGTAGAAATTAAAGTCACCTTCCAGGCTTCCACCCTTCAATTAACCCTCCATATCTCAAAGAAAAATCTATAAATACCCACAGATTAATTTTATTTTACACAATATTCCATTTTGCAAAATGGCATTTTCAAGAGTTATACTTGTTCCTCTTGTTCTCTCTTTCCTACTTCTCAATCTTCTTCCATCTCTCCTATCGGTAAATATTTTTTCAACTTTTAATCCAATCTTTTCTTCGATCTCACATTAATATTCTTAATCCAATCAATTTAGCTCAGGGATCTCATATTCAATTCCTTGTGTGCAAAATTTGTGGTCCCTTTTGGAGACATTACGGTAATAAAAGACCTAGAATTAAATAGGTCATTTTTAAAAAACAAATCACATATTAGAGAAAAAAAAATTTAAATGGAGAAAACCATCATTATCATATTATATGAATTTGGCATTACATAAATTTAGTGCAATATTCACACATTGGTGGGATATATTTTTTTTTTCTTGCATTTTTGCATTTAAATTGTTGAGCTACATTTTGTTTTCCAAAAAATTGAAGTCTTAACTTTAAACTGTGTGTTCAATTCTTTTTGATGTAGGGTGGAGTTGCTACCGCAGATCCTATAAGTATGCACCAAAAAAAACTCATTCTCATACATAGAATTCGATTTCGAATAAAAATAAAATATACAGTACAAAAAACAGATCATATCAATGACGAACATAACAAATATTGCAGATTGCATTGCGGCGTGCCAGTTTAGATGCAGCAAATCATGGAAGCCGGAGATGTGCAACAAGATGTGCACGGGCTGCTGCACCAAGTGCGGGTGCGTCCCGCCTGGCCCGACAGCCAGCCGAGACGTTTGCCCTTGCTACGCCCAGCTCAAGAACCCTAAGAAGGGAACCTACAAGTGCCCTTAGATTCATTATCATCCATCAAATTACACCTTATGAAATATCATATATTTACTCCCATTTTGGATTACTGTGGGTGTTTGGGTTACCTTTGGTTAAAGAGCGAGGCAGTAAATTCATGATGTTGCCTACTTGCCTTGCAAGATCATATAACTAAGGTGTACAATTGTATAAATTGTATATACTGCTATTAATGTGATGTCTTGATTTTATATATATGGTTCCATTTTGGGAGTTGAATTTTTTTTTTTACAAAAAAAACAGAGATGAGCGAGGATGCACTCACACCAAAACATTCGAATATCGAATCAATGGGTAAGAAACATATACACCGATTTACAAGTTTCAATGTTCTATGTTCTAACCACTGTGTTGGAACCTAAAACTGGAGTTCTACTGAGTTAAAAGATGAAGATCATAATACCAGGAGAGTGCTAGAACCACGGATGCCAAGTCGGGTCCATCATGCACAAGTTCCGCGGGCTCAGTGCAGCATCCACCAAATCTGTGACGCCCCTCTGCACCGACTCTGGAGGATCCGTGTCGTTCTCCTCCTGAATGAAAGCACGAGACATGTTAGATCAGGTTGGATTCATATCAGACATCATCATATATAAAAACAGAAGAAATCAACAGGATAAAGGGAATTTAGATCAAACAGTCCGTGCAGCATGAAAACCTGTTACATCTTCTGTTAGATCAATGTCACCAGTTCTTTTTTATTACAACAATCATTTTTTAAAAATGTTTTTTCGATTTCGTGAACTAAGGGTGACTTTACGAAAAATACCCTTCTTAACGGGTAATATATGCAGTTTTTCCAAATTATAAAGCTTTTGCATCCCACATATTTCAAGACAGAAAAGCTGAAAATGTTTTGTTTTGAATGAGCTAATGATGGCTTTACCTCCTCGCAGTAGTTTTGCGGGGCGATTACCCTGATCCTATCAATAACTCGCTCGACATTTGTTGTGATCTTCAGCTTGAAATCTGTGGGATTTAAACTTCCACCTGCGGCAATAGGAGACACAGAGATCCCGGGGCGCTTCCCTGACCATGAGAGCAGCTCGTCGCGGAAAAACATTGCTAGATGATACCATAAATGTTGGCTTTGCTGGAATATGATATTTTTCAAAATCAATGAGCATGTATGTATATATGTTCCTCCCATTCCGAAATAAATGGAAAATTTGACGAGAAGTTGAAAGGAACTTTACCTTGGGTGTGGCCATAGCCTGTGCTGTAGAACACATATCAGATACAATAAGGCCTTCCACACCGAATCTGGAGAAGAAGGCTTGCAGGTTTCTGGTGAGACGAAAAGGCACCGCTTCACCGAACTCAATCATTCCATTTGAATCATAAGTAGGGTGGAAGTCGGTCTGGAAAATCTTGCCTGTGTTCTTAGCAAAGAGGATCTTATTTGGGGACCTACCGCCTATCTGTAGCATGTATGATATGAAACTCGATAGAGCCACCTGGGTAGCGAACTGCTTCTTGAAAGTCCACATTTGATTCCCATTTAGCAGTACTTTGTGAATGAATTGGGACAATATGGTATCAGGCACATGACTCCGAGTCACTTCGTTGTAGGCTTGGAGGCGAAGTTCAATGATAGCATCCGTGGAGATTTTCCCAGATCCAGCTTGGCTTAGTTGCTCCTTGAAAAGTGTTATCGGAAGATCTGCCTCGCGGTTGGTCCTTGCACAGTGATTCTCGTACACCTCAAGGAAGGAGCTGTACATCAAGTCATCTTCTACCATCCGAACCTTTAGGAAACAATGAGAGGCAGTGTAAGAAATAACAGTACTTGGTAATTGATGAATGGTGAAAGGAAAAATGTTAGGAGAGATAGAAAAAAAGGTACAATAAAAGATTTTAACACTTTTTTTATTATTTTAAGGTTAAAATATATTAAGAACTAAGAAATAATTACAAGGATAGTTCGAGAAATACAAAAGTCATAAAAAGACACGTCTCTCAGTGATCCTAACCAAAATGTTGGAGACCATTGGGCATCGCTCCAAATCTATAGGGTGTGTTGGACTCGAAGTCCTGGTGCAGATCTTGTCTCATCAAGCCACAACTATCCGAAATCGGACACACACCCTAATGTGGAGCAAGGATAACACCCCCTTCAGCTAGGCCATCAAGGGTGTTATAGCCACTTAAAGTGTAGCCACTTAAAAAACAATAGTTTTTTTTTAAACCTGCTTATATTTTGTACATAAAACATTACTAGAGTAGAAAAAACATAGCAAAAGGATATGTTGTCTAAAACAGATGAACCACTAGGCAGTAGGAAGTGTTCATAAATAACATGATGCAGTGTCCTTGACCCAGAAAATGAATATGACAGGATCTAACGAACCTGTCATATTTATAGAGTCCAGACTAGAGAATTATCAACTAGCACTTTGATCTGTTAAGCAGACGGGAGGAATTGGAACAATCGATGACAGAGATCAAACCTGAGACCAAACAGGGATGATAACCGGCGTATGGATGCGTACATGTCGTCTCCTTGACTCTTTATGCTTATCAAACATGCGGTTCATTACACGGAAAAGCTGCAGCATACGTTCGTCACTTCTGGCATTTGCAGTTATTGATGTTTGGACAATAAAATGCCGCTGAGAACCATCTGAGCCTATGAACGTCAAGCGGCGACAACTGCCGCCGCTTCTACGTACAATCGGGATATCTGGACCAATGCGATCCAGCTTCACCGTATGATCAGGTGCAATTTCCTGGGAAGTTGAAAGAAAAAGGAATAGCAAAAAAAAGAACGTCAATGAGAGTTGACAAGTAAAATAAATAAATGCAACAGAAAAGTAGGGCCATATGTTCATTTTTTTTACAGGCCTATCGGCTATCACATAGAAAGGTAAATTCTGAAGATGTTTCGAGGTGTTCAAGGTACCTGGTCAGTAAAATACTGTCCAGGAATCTCTACATCAACAACATGGAAATCACGCAATACCCTACTCTCTTCCTCCAACTTCAATACAGCAGGAAACCTGTTCTCCACGTTGCTCTGCAGCATGTTTTTCCAGTGTTTCAATCTCTCAGTAAGTTCAGAAAGTGTTGCAGGGAAAGTAGCTGCATTCTCTGGATCAAGATCACGTTCAAAACCCTGTTTATAATCCTTTATCATTTCAACATGCTTACTCACGGCATCTTCAGAAAAGCAGGCCCTACGGACACCGGCGAGCTCTTTCTTGAGAACCTGTGGAACCTCATCTGTTGTGGATATAGCAGACTTGTAGCAACGGTGAAGCAGGGCATTAACAACCACAAGTAGTCGCTCTTCAGGTAAGGTAACAAATCTTGACCCGATCTCAGTGAGCAAAATCTGCAAATTTTGAATAGCTCTATAGTTACCAAAAAAGGCTCGAGGAAAATAAAATACAAGCCAAGTATCAATGGTGGTAGTGGACCGATGATTTTCACAAGCAAATTCCTCTTTTAGATATGCCCAGAGTAGTTTCCACATACATATATATGCACAGGCAACTTGAAAAATCTTTTGACGAACTTACGAAATTCCAAGTTGGTTAGAATCATTTCTCGAAAATAAATATCATCATCAATTAAACAAATATAACAGCGAATCACTGATGTATCCAATAAGCTTAAGGTTTTGAACTTTGCAACATTCTTTGAAGCTACCAAAACTATGCTCACATGAATTATCATGTATTCATGTTTCAAAGTACTTAATACAGCAGAACCAAATATATAAATGCTCCTTGATATCTACAATGATTTAAGAAGTCTTCCCCATAGCTTCCAAAGAGATATGAGCCAGAGCAGGATTTACAAACAACAGAAAAAATCATCACCTCTAGTTCGCCAGCAAGATTAGCATGCTTGCTGCTGAGGGCCTCCATGATATCTTTTGCAGAATCAAAAGCGCTTCTAGGTGATGCCACCAAACTGAGAGTGTTGCTACGCTGCCGGGCACGAGGATCACTTCCAGAATGAACACTACCTTCTGCAACTCTCGATCTTTCAGGTTCTTGAGCATCTGAATGCCCAGCACGATGGGGTGCAACACTAGCAGATCTCATTTGGTCAACCTGATTCTCAGAAACCATGTCACCATGACTCTGCATTCTAACAGTGCCATCAGTCATGCCACGAGAACTAGCACCAACACTAGAAGCACTTTGATGTGCTCTCTGCTGCTGATGCGTTGATTTTTTAGTAACATCACGCTGGTCAAGTAAATATGTACGTAACCAGTAATACAAAGCCTACAAGTTAATTTTCAAAAGGATTACTTACCTGTTACCACATTACGCTAATGAAACATATGTTCTTACAAATTGCAGTGAAAATAACAGCAAACTACCTGCGGATACACTGTTGCAATCTTTACTAGTACAAGCTTACAGCGAGGAGCTTCTGTCCTTTGTAAGGAAAGTAGCAGTTGGGGAATCCAGGAAAGCCAAACCCAGTGCGGTATTTGATCCAAATAGTTGTCAAAAGCTCTTCCAGCAGATTCATTAGGAGTGTCAAAACTCAGAAGATACAAAGCACGAGCTAGGTAGCTTCTTGAGTTTGGGACACCAAATTTAATGCCTTGAAGAAAGCAACTAACAGCATATTCCAACCAAATTTCATCATTGGTTTCTTTGTATGCCTGAAAAAGGATTACAGCCTTTTAAGTACAATCTCAGGATGAATAACATTTCAAAGATGTTGAACAAAATGACAGCAGAAATGCATTACCATATCACAATAATTTCCCCAACTTATCCATCCTTTCGGCAAGTGTTTGAAGAGAGCTATGGCATTGGAATACTCACGATTAGCAGTTTCACAGTCATCGAGCTTCAATAAAAAGTCCCCCTTCAGACGGAAAATTTCCGCCTTTTGCTTGGGTTGAAAATATTCTAGATTAGTACTATTGATCAAATTCAATCCAATTGAAAGTTCTCCTGTTATTTCTAGATATGCTTTAGCTTGTTCTCTGATTTTGACAAAGGCCTCCTGCACATGTACAAAGAACAGAAAGTAATTAACGTTAAGTTTGACAGGCCTGCTCGCAGTGAAAAAATATTTCAAACATCAGAGCAATAAATCTGACAGAAGCATATTTATTATCACAAGTACAGAGTGTACTCAAAGAACACTATTGGTAATGTTATGAAGAAACAATTTTACCTATGCCCAATGCACAACTGCAACACTCAATCAAAATAGAAACCCATCAAATCCCAAAAGAAAGCATGTAGTAGACCACGGATGATGTCGGTTGGATTGGATGATAGGCAAGTGATTTTAATGGTGGCCCATACGACCCACCAGTCCACCACTCGATACAACAGCAATCACCCAATAATCAGTTTAAAGCCCTTAACTAATGTTATACTATATATGATGTTTTCATAATCTAATAAATTTCAAATCCCAGAGCTGACTTTTTCATAAGTTAGAATGTCATTGATGTTTCTTTCCCTTAATACACTGTTTATGTTCTGTGTATATACTTGTTATGATGTGTACTAAATTAATGCAATCTACAAATATAAAATCGAAGACCAAATTGAAAAACTCTTTAACCACCTAATCCACCTGCAGATATGATATTTGTAAAGTATACACTTGCCACCCCTAAATATCCGAACTCTACAAGAGAAATACCAGCTATGCATACCTGAAGTTCCATGGTTTCATGACCATACATCTTTTCGAGTATGGAGACACAAACTTCATAAAGACCCTGCTTTCGAGCAACACGTGCCAGCCTATTCACATTCCAGGCTTTGTCACGATAACCGAGCTGATGAAGTGGTGGGTTTGCAGAACCAAAATCCTTGAAGGCGTCTATAACAAAATTATATATTTCATTCCGCCACTGCAATATATCATACCACATTGTCACCTTATCCCATTCATTTGGTGTTCTCAATCTCCATGTCTCAAGAATATCCTTCAGATCAGCATAAACTGTTCCATTTCCACTTACACCAGAGTTGGCAACATGCTTGTGACCATTCGCAATATCTACCAAGATTCTGGCAGATTCTTGAACTTCCACTAGCTGTTGAAATTGTTGCAAGAGAGGAATCCTTGCACGAACAGACATCTCAGGCAGCTGCCACCACTGTTCTAAAGCAAGATCTACACCTTTTCCCACAAGATTCTCAGCATCCACCACACCATTGATATTTCTCTCATGAAGGGCAAAGTAGGCTTGAATAATTCTGAGTTTGGGGGTTTCTTGTACTTGAGCTTTAGGAACTACATGATCTTTCATGTAAGCCCAATCAGGAACTTTCCATAGACTATCGAGCAATAGTTCATAGTTTTCAACAGATTTCCCAAAATCTGCAAGTGCACCCCATTGACTCATTTGTGAAGCAGAATAAAGCCAATGCTTTTCCCAGAGGCACATCTCAGCTTTTGGTACTGTATTGTTATAATTTCCTTGAGTTGCCTTAACCATAGCTTGGTAAAAGAGGCTTTGAGCATGTCGCCAGTAACCATGCTGCACAAGCGAAAATCCAGCCCTAGATTCTGCAGTAACTGACTTTTTCTTCCATAACCCTAGTCTCATGTCCTCTTCACTCAGTAAATGATAAAGGTCAGCAAGACATTCATAGCATTTGCTATCAGTTACAAATAGCATTACATGACTCTCCAGAAGAGCAAGTGCAATATGCCATGCATTATATGTCTTCCCTATGTATTTGATGAGTTCACTCGGCATCCGTGGCTGGGGATGGCTCAATTGAAGTCCTTCTAGAAGGGCTTGCACAACATTTGGCCTGCTTGCCTGTTGCTTTTTATGATAATCTTTCGATAGTAGAGAGATCATTGGTTTTGCAAGCTGAATCTGTTCTTCCTTGTTCAAGCTTACCCAAACAATGGGAAACACCAAAACCCACAAATGATATGCAACGTTTGCATCTACATGAGCCATCTCTCTTAATGGTGCAAGAAGATCAGCCACCTGCAACAAAGAAAACAAGTCCACTGAATCAGCTTCCGCAAGACACTGTTTATGAAGTTTTTGGCAATTCTTGTCAGTTTCACATTTCAGACTTGAGATTTGCAAAACAACACTACGGACAGTTATGGTATTTTCAAGCTACATAGTACATATCTAGACAGGGCCATTGCATAACTATTTCCATACGTGTAAAACTACTATTTAAAAATGATATAATTTATTTTCCAATACACTGAAAACGACAGCTTTTAGATGGATACACTAAACATTTCATGTCAACAAATGAAATAGATATATAACTTGAAAACCTCAATGATACTTCCAAGTGCACATATATGTTGACAGCTTTGGAACAAGGTGGACACTTCCAAGTGACAGTTTTATTGTCTTGAAATTTAATTTAAGTTTTTCACATTAGTGTCAGTGTGTAAAAAAAATTCAATTTTTTATGATTTCTTTCCAGGTGAGGATCTCTAGTTACAGAACTAAACCAACCAACATAAACATGAATGGAGATAAGGGGAAAACATTAATAGTCGAGGATGTCACGAGTCACAACATTCCAAAGGATCGCAATAATGAGAAGGAAAATGACCTGAAGCCGGCTCTTCCTGATGAGAAAATGTGCATGCTTTTTAACAAGCCCTTCAAATGTCAATGGAGTAGCCTCTGGAGTTTCAGAAATATCAGTAAGTTGGTGCTGCATTGCAGAAGAATCAGTGAGTGAATTTGTTACTAGCTGTGGCACTCTACCAGAGTTGGGGGCAAGTGCAACGGACTGACTCTCAACAAGCATAGCTAGAAGAAAATCTAGTCCTTGTTTAAGCCAAAAAATATCACCAAGAGCCTCCCAATCCTGAATTTGAACGATGTATTGCAACCTAGTAAATAGTGTTCTCCCCAAAGATTCATGATAAAGTGAAAAAAATTTCAGCCTAGTATCAGGATCCTTTGCCCTTAAACCATACATAAATGGCCTTTCCACTTTCTGAAAGACTTCCTGTCGTAAGGGAAGAGGAAATCTGCACATAAGAAAAGGTCATTAAAACATCATAATTTATAATTGACTCAATATAATACAGCAGATAATATAATTTCTTACTTGCTGGAGTCCGAACAAATGCCATATAGAAGCTCAAGATATTTCTTATCCCACTCTTCAAGATCATTTGAAGAAAAAATCAATTTATCCACTTGCGAGAGCTTTAGAAGAAAAGATACAATTTCCTTTTGATGAAGAACAGCGTTAGAATTGACAGCGTTAACTGTTTTACTGCTGCCATCCTCAATCCAACCCCTCAACACATCCAGAGTACATAAAAGAACACTGGCATGGGTACCCTTCTCTGACAGCAACAAATACAAAATTTGTGTTACAGCTCTCTTGTATTCAGGAATGGTCATGATCCTATCACCAATAAGTTTCAAGACTGAATTAAGATTAGAGATAACGACTCCAACATCAGCACCATGGCGGGAAACAGTGACTGCAGAGTCCAGTTCAGCTTTCTGCCCCTGGATTTCGTAAGAAATTTGTACAAGAAAAAGTTATGACAAAAAAACTTTATTTTTAGCAATCTAATCAATTTGGAGTGAAGACCGACCAACAAAAAAAGAAAGAAGGTTATAGTGACATTTACATAGAAAAAGAAACAGTACGCACATGTGAAACCTATTAGCACAACATTTCCATCAACAACAAAAGGCTAAGAAAAAACTTTCAGCAATCCCTTACAAAGTAATAAAAAGGAAAAGAAACACTGATGAGTTCCTCAAAAAGCACTATGATCAAAAGCACTATCCAATAAGACTCGTGATGGCAGGAAAACCCAGACAGCAGAAGAGATGGAAGTCAATCCTGTCTAAGAACATATTAAACAAAGGTAATAAAAATCCTAGACCTGGATTTGGAGCAACTAAATTGATCATTACCAACTAACCAGGGAGATGATGACACCGCTACAACACGTGATTGCTTCCCACCTAACATACAACTTCTAGAACAAAATCGTGTAGTACCATGGAGTAACCACTAACCACTGCAGCAGAACATATCATGTATCCAATGTCTATAAAAGAACAAAACAGTAGACTCAAGTTCACCAGCCCCTCACCAAAAAGAAAAATGTCGGAGCAAAAAGAGAGGTAGGGTACCTGTCTTAACATAGTGCCTGTCAGAGAACACATATCATGGGCCAGACGTTGAAGGACTCGAACCAATATACTAGGATCAATCAAATACTTCTGAACCTCTGTCAGAGTTTTAATAACTAGAAGTACAAAGCTAATTGAGTTAGCAGAGGCATCTTCCCCTAAAGTCTGAGGTGCAGTAACAGCAATAATATGTTTCTGAATCAGTTCTTCAACCTTCTGGTACAGAATCTTCACATCTTCTGGAGTGCTTGCAGAATCCAAGGGAAAAGCAACAAAAACCATCTTCAACAGAGAACATAATGAATTTCCCGCATCACGCATTTTTAGTTTAAAACAGGGTTCAAGGATCTGCAGTAAAAACCAGATAACTGATGCCATCAAAAGTATAAATCAATGAATGTAATATCAGCCAACAATGATAATACCTGAGAAATCTGGCCAATGTTGTTTCTAACGAACAAATGTGGCTGCTTTTCCAGAATTTTGTTCATTACATCCAAGCCCTGTGCAAGGGCTGTGGATGGATCCTTGGATTGAGATGGATGGATGCTGCTAAGTAGCTTCTCTAGGTAGTTAAAATTTACATTAGCCTTGGGCCACACTTCCAGAGCTTGTGATAATAACTCCAAAGCCTGTTTGTACATCAGACTCCCTTCTTTATCTTTACGATCCATCACCAAGGCCACCTGCTCCACGGACAAAAGCAGATAAATACATAAAACAAACACATGACATTCTTACGAGTAGACCTTTTGAAATGTTGATTCATAAAATAATGGCAGAGAAAACCACATTTTTTGCTTTGTTCTCTGAGGGACAACCCTATGTAGGAATTCCCCTCAGTCAGCCTATAGCTTTCACGTGCCAATCAAGCCCATCAAGGGGAAGTTCAACGAAATACTAAATTAAAATCATCAACATATCAGAACGAAAAATGAATTCCCCAATGAAAGAGAACCATGTGTATGAGTTTCCATCAGTAGTCAGTAAGCATAGGTTTCATCTGTCAATCAAGCCCTTCAAGGGGGAAGTTCAACAAAACACTAAATGAAAATCCTCAACATGTAAAAATAATAAACCAAATTTAAAATACAGCGATCACTCACTCGTATAAGAAAATTAATTATCATTTCCTCCATAGCAGAATTTGGCTTGAACTCTTTATCAGGTTGACCACCCGAACCAGGGATTTCTACACTAGGTAGAGAAGAAGGCCCACCAGGAGACATCACACATGGTGATTGAAGGCTGGGTTCCAACAGTGGTGTATCTGGAGAACATTTTGATTCAACACCACTGGACCCAGAGCTTACTGTGTGATTATTCTTGGTAGCAAGATCTGTTTCAGTCACCACCCGCATCTCACTCTGCCTTTGTCTTTCCCAACTAACAACCAACCCAGCCAAGTCAATAGCAAGACGTCTATTCTCTGAGGTAGTACTGTAGTGCAAGCCCAAACGGTTGAGAGAATTGACCATCTGAGGAACAAACTGTGCTCTACAACTGTAAAAAATATCTGAATGCCGCACAATCAGCTGAAAAACATGAATCAAATTAGGACTAGAATGTCCTTCTTCCACCAGAATCTTTTTGGTAAGGCGAATCCACATAGGCATACGAGCATCTCCATGAGGCAATCTCCACGGTAAAACAGGCACTAGTATATCAAGTGCTTGCTTGACCAGCATCTTATTCTCAGGCTGGCAAGTTCTTAGAAGAGCAGTGAACACCTGAGATGAGCCAAATACTTAGGAACATAAAATTGAAAGGTCCTGTCCCTGAAATATCGTATAAAAAATGCTTGAAGCGGCCAAAATTAAAACAAGAAACACAAGATCGTCCAAAACTGAAATTCCTTAATTCTTGCGGTGGGCTAGGCACAATTGTCACATTAGGAGTAATATAAGTACAATTGTCACTTTACTGTATAGCTTTTCAATTTCCTTTTTGCTAAGCCTACCAAAAAAAATGAATTCACTTTGTTAGGTACCTGTCGTATCATTTTCTCTGGAGCCGGATAAACCTTCAAGAAGTAGCAAACATTCACAAAAGCCCATTGCTTACTCGCACTCTCATCACGCTTGAGATGATCCCATCCAAACTTTATAAGTTCCTTTTTGTGATGAACAAGATCATTCTGACGATATTTAAGCAGCAATGTTGCCAACAGCAAAAGTTGAATCCTCAACGGCTCATCGTATTCAGCAGAAACCTATATACAGAGATTTCTTCAGAATACATTCGCACAGATTCTTTACAACAAATAGTAAACTGCAATAGGAATGAAACATACCTCGTCAGGAGGATCAAGCAGTTTATTAGCAATGGTTTTTATGATGGAAGGATCAACGACCTCCAAACTCTGACCATTTTGGAAAGCATGAGCAAGCATTGGAAGAATAAGCATTTGCATTATTATAACTAAGTGACCATGTCCTAGTTTCTTGGACTGGAAGATATTTAGAAAATGTAATAGAAGCTTTTTCTTCAAGTTTGGTGGGTAGGACTCTACAACCTGCAACAGGATGGTTATCATTTTACTAATGAAAAGAAAATAAAAGCAACGCCCAAATGCTTACAGAAGAAACTAAAAAGCATACTAAAAGGAGGGAAATGGCAAGGATAGAAGATTAGGAGGGAGATTGAATGTCAGACAGAAAAGACATAAAATCAACAACTTGATGGAACAGCAAAAAACATTGTGCAATCACAAACCTCAATGATATAGAACTCCTTTAGAAAAGTATAATCTATCCGAGTGTGATATAAGAAGATGGAGAGGATCTCGAATAGAACATTCATTTCATTCTTATCATGCCGTAGATAATTCAGGAAACATTTCACAAGCCACTTGCTTTCTTTGACCTGCATTTTATAATCACGAAAATGAAGATCAATAATGAACTATAAAACCAATTTAGCATTGCCATAGTCCCGTAAGATTTAGTAAGAAGTGTGAGTTGCAGCCACTGCAAGAAAATCTCAAAATTATAGAGAAGGATAGTAGTAAAACTTGCTACTTACTTGTACAAGATTCAGTTCCTGCTCTTTCTCAAGACGAGCAATTCTAGCCACCGAATTCCAAACATGGACCAAAGCATCAAAGACACTCCGGTGGTTCCCGAGCCAAGTAGGCATTAACTTCACAAGAGTCTTCACCAGAACAAGTCCCTGCAAATAAGCATCAGAAGCTACTCCAGGGCTAGAAGATGGTAAATCAGAATCCTGGGGCACAGAAGCTATTATGCACTCATCTCCCACGAGAGTAGCAGGTGTTGTAGCAGCTCCTGCACCAACTACAGTATCGGCTTTGGGCACAAATTCAGGAATGGCATTTTCAATTATCTTTTGTGGTGACTTTGCAAGTTCCTCTCTCAAGGGTTGACCAGCATCTGACCTAATTATGTACATAAACCTGTCCACAGGTCCACAACAGGTATGATATCAGATAAATAAATCAGAATTTGGAAGAAAAATTTTTCCAACTTCAATACAAGCATTACCTTCTAAAATACTTTGGTTGATTCAACCGAGCAAGAAAATACTCAACAGCAGCAGTTGGGTATCTGTTCAAGAATTTTGTAAGTGGAAGACGATATGGACTATTGATCTCACTGTATACTAGTCCTGAAGGTAGGGCCCCTTCCAAATCAATAGTCAGGGTGACTAATTCGTCAAGGAACTTGCTAGCGGCAGGAGGAAGGAGATGAAAAAGCTCAATAATTGCTGCACAGGAAATAAATCGACATTAGGAGAATCATCTACATATAAAAACCACAGCAACTATCACAAAAGACAAATTATAATCACCTGCTGCAATTTTTGGTTCTTCACCAGCCTTCCAGGATTTCTTACTCTGTGCAAGCTTCTCAGGTTCCAACCACTTCTTCAGATGCTCCAACAATCTATTTCCTAAGGCCACATTGAAACATGTTGATAAAAGTTCCAGAAGACTAGCCAGACCTTGAAGAAAAGGCATACTAAGATTTTTGGTTTGTGCCAAGTTCACTAATATAGGCTTGAGGCTACTCTGAAGGAGTTCTTTGGGCATCCTCCGCTGGATAACCTATAAAGCATGGATAGCTAGAAGTTCAGTACATTCTGAATCTCATGAGCAAATAAATTCAGATGTGAGAATAAAGCGCAGGAAATTTTTAACCCCAATGCTGAATATGACCACATTTGTTTGTCCTCACAAACTGTTTTTTTTTTCAAAATATAAATATGTATAAATGATCAAAACATATACATGAGATTGAACCCGGAGTCCTATAAAAAAATACTAAGAAAGTGCAATGGTTTAGCCATGCTCAATCAACCACTAAAGGTTGTGCGAAAGCAAGTCTAACTATGACAAAGATAAGTCAAGAAGCATGGGTAGAGGGCAAACATAACCCTATACACATGGGTCTTAATCGTATGAACAATTAGATCAATACTAAGCATTAAGTTTTCGAAAATTCTAGTGTTTCTAACTGTTAAATGTTGATAATTATCATCTTGATGGACATTGTCACCACAAATCAGTAGATTACATAGAAAATATGAGTTTACATATGCCACCATAAGCAAGCAATATTTCAAGTCCAAATCCAGAAGGATTTCCATATTTTAGATTATGTTATAATATCTACAACAAATAACATCACACCCTGCAATCAGCTTGCCTGATCTTATGGTCAATTATGACAAATTGAAGAGAAAGAAGAAAACCTGTCTTAAACCATCTTTAGCGGCAGTAACAATCTCTGGTGTGCAGCAAGTCAGGGATTTAAGGAACATGGAAATAATTCTCCCACGCAACTCACTGTGATTAGCTGTCTTGAAATCAGCCCATGCCATTGCAGTGCAGAGAAGCTCAATGCAAGCTGTACGAAGTTTATTCAGAGATGATGCCACTTTGGGATTCATAGACTTCACAACCCAGACATTCTCATCAGCCTCAGCAATATGCAATGACTCTTGGAGAAAATTAACTAAGTCTGGTGTCAACTTTAGAAGAGGAGGCCTCAAAGTCAAGCAGAAACTCAAGGCAGTTACAGTACCAACCTGCATAGAATAGAGTAAGTTCGGTGCTACTAGGAGTCTAGGACTTTGTTAAAAGAAGAAGAAGAATGCGCATAATTTAACAAGTAGTTAACCTGTTGATCAACAGTTTTTGAGCGAAGACTTCTTCCAATAAGTGGCTGAAGTAAGGGCTGACACAGAGGCTCGAGCAACTCAGAAACCTCACGCCCAGTTCGGCTAGCGAGAAGAGCCAAACATGACTGCACATTTTTTCTAACATTCATGGATGCATTGGCATTGAACAGTTCAGATGCAAGATATTCGACAACCCCTTGAAAACTGATCCTGCAAGATTCACTGTTGGCTTGATCGACATTATTTACCACACGAAGAACCTGCATTAATACCTGACTTGTTTCACCTTGCTCCTTATTAGCATAAACAGGAAGCCTTTTCAGCACATAAATCAGACCCCTGACAACCCTAACTTGAAAACGACACAAGGTATCAACTGTAACCCTTCCAACCAAAGCACCAAGTCCCATGACACCTCCCATCTGTGCTTGCCACGTAAGGCCATAGCACAAATGCAAAAGGCGGGGCAGAAGTTGCTCAAGAACAGGTACATAGACACTCGGTGGTGAAGAATATACAGGATTCATCGATGGTCTTGAAACAATCCTAGGGGTGGCGGGGCTTCCCCTAGATACCGGTACATCGTTATGTTTTGCACGAGCCAGAAAGAGTAGGGCGTCGGAGAACACATTTAATGCACTAAGAGAAGCTTTTGCATGAAGCCTATTCTCATCAGCTAAAACATCAACTAATGCATCTAAAAATATCAAAGGGTCCAAAAATCTCAAATTAGAAGCCGAATTCGTTTTTATCCTTGAACTAGTACTTATATTTGATGATAATGCAGGACACCCAAGGGTTGAAGCTACTGCTGACGTATCACTAGAAGAATTATCTACATGAAATATCATAGCAAAATGGCGGGTAAGATTGACAACAAAATCATCACCAGTGTCATGAAGATCAGAATCAGCACTCGAGGCGATAACCGTCATTAATAATCTCTTCAAAACAGACTTCTCGGCTAAAAGTTGAGTCTTGATTTTTACCCCCAACTCTGCCTGCAAGGATAATGTTGCATACCATCAATGTAATTTAGAAGAAGTGAAAATTAGTAGTAAGTTTCTGTAAGAAAACGACTCTACACTACAAGAAAATGCACATATTTTGAATTATGCAATAACAAAACCTGCCGGCAAAAGTAACAGTAAGCTTCTGTAAGAAGGAAAAGAAACCTTGTTCTCTGAAAGATCAGTTCTGCGAGAACAATCCCCTGAAATCAAGAGGTTTGACAGTTGAGCTGCAATCAAACCCTCATCTGCAATACTACCTGGCAGATTTAGTTGAGAAGCCAAGCACACACACAGAAATTTCAGGGCTTGCTTTCTATAGAAAGCATCTACTGGTCCATTTTTCTGCAATATGGTTGCTATTGCAAGGTTCACAAACCGATCTAAGGGCACCATGAATGGAGTGCCGGGCTCAAATGTAAGGATAACACGTATACTGTGCTCAGGATTTTCTTTGCACTCAAGAACCATAGGATCTTTTAAAAAGTGTCTGTTCCGTCCACCTAGTTTACCAAGGAGTTGTAAGGACTTTGCACCCCAAGGATAAGGTGCAGGTCTTAAGTGAGACCATAGAGCTAGGATTATCTCAGGATTGACATTGGCCATACTGGACTCCAGGAAATCAGGAACTAAACTGTCTATCCAAAACTCTAATGTCCTCAAACCTAAACTAACAAGATCTTGACTTCCTTTCAAGCATAAGACTAGAGGCTTCATAAGACGCGGAAGAAAAGGCAACAAAGAACTCAAATGAGCAGGTAAGGTCAAGCTAAGCTGAAGCAAAAGCTCTTGTACATCTTCCCCATTCGGCCCCTCAAGGACAGCCAATAACATGTTCAAACAAGGTTGAAGCATAGGAATCAATTCCCGCAATATAGGCTCAAACTTGCCTCCTGCAAGTGCTTGAAAAACTGTTCGGAGAAGCTGCAGATAACCAATAGGCTTTTCGACTTCAGTAGCATTTTTCATGCAAGTCTCCAGAATCACAGGCACATGAGGCGGCAAGATACGTTCAAACTCGGAAGAAAACTTCGAAACAGCAACAAAGAGCAGCTGAAAGAGACGTAGAACCACCTTTGCTGCAGGCAATTCTGGCTGATTCAGAACATCAAGCTTACTGCTTACAAGGAAACTGATAACGACGTCAGAAAAAGGAAGGATAACTCTGGAGGACTGTAGAAGTGGAGAAAATATAAGAATCAGCTGGTTGTTAGATATCATGCACTCGAAAAGTTTGGGCATGCATATTGACAGCGTGTCCATAAGATCTCGAGGTTCCATAATACCCAATATTTGGGAATATAGACACAACATTTCTCTTTCTTCATCTTTTTCCTTGAAAAGAGCTATGCAGTGCACACTGCTCTTCAGCACACAAGAGGCTTTCCACACCTACAAGTGAAAAAAGCAGAGAAAATACATTAAAATCAATGACCAAGTGAAATATTTCTACCAGTCATTAGTTTGTAGGTACCTCATCCTCTCTCAGGCCTTTAAACGCTGGTGGTGGCTGCAGACCAGAAGATGATGAGACAAGCATCTGTTGGTGAGCCTGTACAGCAGCTGAACCCTGTACATCATCAGAAAATACATAATCAGAAGTGGGTAATTGGCAAGGCATAATTAAGACAATTGAAGATATTAGATATGGGATTGTTGTTGTGGTTGTTGTAATTCAAGATATAGACCTGCGGCTGCGGAATATAAGCATGAGTAATACTCCAGATTAAAGTCTTCATTCCTGCAGATACAACATTTGTCTTTATTGGCATGCAGAACAAAAGCCTGTAACCTAAGCGAGAATGTGTGATGGAAGAACTTAGCAAAAAGATATATGCAGTATGCAAATATGCAATTAGAGTGGTGCAAGATAAACAGGCTCAAATTTTTTTTATAAATAAAGTTTGCATAAAATCAAGTTTAGGATGGCCTTCAACAGCAATTCCCCAGAAGTTTTTCTTTTTCACAAGGAAAATAGGTAAAGCGAGCCCTTGACTGCTGAATGGTTAAGGACTGGATACAGGCTATACAGCAGTACTGTTGTCTTGAACAGCCAATCACCAGTACTCTTCTGCCTTGAATAAAACTGCAGTACTGTTGTCTTGTCTTTCTTCATCAGATATTTAAAAGAGGACTCAACCAACATTTTAAGAGGAAAAACAATTACCCATGACTATTGTCTTGATCAAATGCTTACAATCAGTGACCTCTTTAGAATGGTCAGCTGGGACCTGCAAATTTAGAACTGCCTGCAACCAAAATAAATCAAACTCAAAGAAGTAAACAAAGATAGAAACCAATTTTTGAACTGCAGTTAAGAAAATAAAATGCTAAAAGTACAATTGAGTGATTAACATGTACCAATACATGAGATCACTAACATTATTATGAAAGAAAGAGAATAATAACGCAAATTCACTTATTATATCATCTGATCCACAGTTTCTTTATGAATCATACGGAAGAAAAACCAAGAATACCACAACAGATTATCTAAACATTAACAAGCTATACTATCAGTTTACTCTTAAAATCCATAGCGCGCGCACGCACGCATGTGCACGCGTACGCAAACACACACACTCTTTACACTTTTTACTTAAGACTAGCTCCAATGCAAGCTCCTCCATCACTCAGCCAATATAAGAATTTTATTAAAGTTACAACAAGTAAAAATAAGAATAACTGACAGCTATAGGATAACTGATGTCATCATTCACGCAAAAATTTTGCTATTATCTTTTTTCTATAGAAGAGACAAAAGATATTACTCTGAATTCACAACTGTGTACTCTAGAGCATAAATCTTCAAGAAAACATTAAATACACGCACACACAAGCATCAAAACAACCTGCACAGGAACTTTAAGCTTTGACCTCAATGAAGCACGAGCTTTTCCATCCTCACCATCTTCCAGGAGCTAATGCCAAACAGCAGGAAGGTACACATCAGTAATCATATTAAGGGATTGTTTAGCAGGGACTCATTATAAGCTCCTTATCATAACAAATAAGTTTCTTAGCACATCACACCAAACGGACCCTAAGACACTACCTTAAAAGCAAAAACCAATAGCACTCAGCAACTACATTTGAATGTCAAGGAAAGGGGATGTCCAACAAGTATTCTCAAATTTAACACATTTATCCTTCACTCTCCATAAGCTGCAAAGCAGATCGTCCGAATTACAGCACCACATTTGCATTGATAAACACTTGAGTCTGGACATCAGTTCCCCCTTTCTTCTCAATGTTAACAACATAAAAATATTAATGGGCTAATAGTGGGCCAATGGTGAAAGCAAACACGCACCTGGATATCAAGAAGAGAAAACAGAAGTTACAGAATAATCATGGAAACAGGAAGATCACATTGTCAACATCTAAGATCGCATCATGGAAAAGATGTGTAGTTGTTTACACAACTATCTGCTAGATTTCACAAATTACTGAACTTTTACTGGCCTGGATATAAATATGGAGTTTTCATAGAAATATTATGTGAATATATTTGTGCAAGATAGAAAAGGGTGAAATTTACAAACTTCATTCCAAAAAATCCAGTCAAGGCACAGATATGTCCGTCAGGCATAAGGATAAGGTTCACTCAATCATATACAAAGTCAACTCAATGAGAGGAAAACTGCAATTTGCAATCAAAGACTCAAGCAAACCCTGATGAATTTAGGCATTTTCAGAAAGCATATAAACCTGGTAAGATACCTGAGGAATGGTATGCTTGAAAGTACTAACTTTCCCAACAAAGGCATCCAGAATTCTTTCCTGTATGT
The DNA here is from genome assembly GCA_963922045.1 of Persicaria maculosa. Classification (NCBI taxonomy): domain Eukaryota; kingdom Viridiplantae; phylum Streptophyta; class Magnoliopsida; order Caryophyllales; family Polygonaceae; genus Persicaria; species Persicaria maculosa. The sequence goes on from OY998268.1 coordinate 56,328,260, forward strand.
AAATGTGCCATAAATTTCAAGAAGAAATGTAAATGTGAATCAACTTTTAACTGCATCTGGAAACAAAATATACAGCTTAAAATAAATTAAATTTCAGACCAGCAAAACCCGTGCTTCATCCATAGAGGATTGATCGACCCCTTTCTCAAAAATTGGCTCCACCTAAAGCCAACAATGAAAAAAAAAAAGAAATACGCGAATATTAGGCAATCTTTAAAAAAAAAGCCATGCCCAAGACAAGGAAACCCTTTTTCCTAAAGAAAAATGGAAAACAAGCATCATTAATAGTAATGGAACTATGGAAGAGAGAAATGATACCAGATTCAGCATTAGTCGAGCACAAGTCGTGTGAATACTGAGAGAAAGTGAAGGATCATGCATGTTACTGGAAAACAAGTAAATAATCCGCGACAACTGCATCATTAAGACACCAGCCAAGAAGCTAGGTTATATTTGTTGATCACTATAAATCTATAATGAGGACTAGAAATCCTAATATGACCGAATGCTTCACAAGAACAAAATTAGCTCAGACAAGAATAAAAGATAGTACAGAAAGGGGTGACCACAAGTGTTACATACTCCCTTCGTTAAAGAATACAAGTCTTTTTAAAATTTGACACACCTGTTAATGAATCATTAATTAGACCTAAAAACCACCTTTTTACTAAAAACATTCTCAATTTTAACACATTATTTGTTCACCAGCCTTCACAACCAATTAGGGGAGAGAGAAAAAAGTCAAAAAGAGCATAATTTAATAACAACTCTCATAACTTAATTTGGATTTCCTAACAAGATTTAAATGCTAAAAACCGTTATATTATTTAATGGATGAAGTAACATGTAATCAAAACCTTTGGATTTGGCCACTCCATTTTCAAACATCAAAAATTACCTAAAGCATATGAGCATTTTAATGAATCCGTTTCCTAAGCAAAAAGGAAGTTTCATCAGGTGGCAGAAGGCAGCACTATGATGACACTTTTTCAAGAGGAAATACATAGAATTCCTACTAACATAGTAACATTGATACAAAAAATAAAATAAATTTTACCTGGGGCAAGGACAGGTCTACTCGAACGTGATGAACAATCTCGGCTAGTATGTTGTAAGCTAAAGGCCTCAAGGTCTCAAAGCAGGCCCGTCCAGTACCAACAAGGACCCTGAGAAATAGTGAAAAGCAAACAACTATAAATTTGCCTATAAACAATCAAAACAAATTATATTGCAGAGTATATTTGAGTGCATCATGTACTAAAAATCAATAAGCCTAAACTTCACCTCTCTTCCAACAAAGAGTCAATCAATGGAAACAGACCCCTCTTGAAATCCGTACCCAGAAAATGCTTTAAAGCCATCAGCAATTCCTGAATAATATAAATAAACACGATTTTATACCCAAAGTCGACAGAGTGTGTGTGTGTGGTGGTGGTGGGTGGGGGAGGGGGTTGTTAGAGTGAATACAAAATTAGAATGCAAGTTCTTCACCCTTCTGATGGACGTAGAATCAGGACATGTAACCAAGAGGGTCACAATGCTCTCACAGATGCTCACTTCATGGGGCCTGATGTAATCGGCAAAACTCTTCAACAGATAAGTTAAGAAAGAAAGAGTCTGCAATCATACATGTAGAGAGAATGGAGGAGAACTGTCAGATGGCTGATCTTTTCGAAACAAACATATTCAGCTGTGCTTCACTAATAGACCCCGGGAAAGAAATATGATAATGACCTATCAAAGTATTTCACACCCGAAAAATATATATTTAAAAGACGTCAGAATGATATTACTGCATTCATAATGATTATCAGCAAGTCAGCAACTATGTTGTCTAAAATAAGAACTTTTGATACCAATAGATTTCATATTTCAAGTTCCTAAAAAAAGCATGCAAATTTATATCTCGTATAACATATTGTAAGCACATCTTAAGCATTTAGCAGTATAAATTTGAAGATCAGGGGCACGTACTCATCAATTCTATCACATATTCATAGCAAACAGCCTAACAATAGATTGAATAGAATTCAAGTTGCGAGCTCTCAAGCTCAATCGTGCAAATTTATCAAAATAACAAACAACATACCTTAACCTGTGCACCCTTCAGTTCAGTGAAGTGTGTCATCAAGTGTGGAGGCACCTTTTCAGGACCATGAACAGATATGGCAGAAACCATCAAGGGCAACAAATGAGGGAGGTTTGTTTGGACTAGTCGATTGGACAGTTGAAATACAAATATAACCACCAAAGGACTCTCTGTAACAATCTTAAATGATCTGGTACTTGGATTTAGCTGAGTCCCAGGAGAAGAAAATTGATCTGATGCGTCAAAAGACTTGGTATCCTCTGCACCACCTGACATTCCTACTCCTACACTTGATCCTGACCCTGATACAGGTGCCTCAGACACAGCCCCACTTTCGAAAAAATGGCTAACAGTCAGGCTAAAATTCTGGTATATTTGACAAAAGAAGTCTAAAAAAGCCTGAATTTCGTTCTCAAGGGTCGGTCTAAAGTTCCGAAGAAGCTCAAAGATAATGCGAATGCAAATCAACCCATTTTCCTCATTATCAGTGGTCAACACTTGCAAAGCGACCTTCAACAGATCCTGGACAAACAGCCGAAGAACCTCGTTGTGAGGAAGACGGCTCAGAATCTCAACCACGACATTTCGGAGCTTGTGTTCGTGGTTATCTACGGGTTGTGGCTTTGTTATCTGAAGAAGGATCACCGTAAACGCCGGAAGATAGCACTTTAGAAAACTCATGTACTCTGCTGTGTGCACTATGTCCAGACTTTCCCGCACCTCCATGGCCATGGTTAGTCTCATTTCAACTGCTGTTCCAAAATTTATTTAAGACACGTCAAAACATAGCATTCACATGCAACTCATTTAACAAAAAAGAAATCTCGAGGGTATTTACTATCCAATGTATCAGCTTGCTATCATTATCAAATCAATCATCCAACTCCATACCGATACCTCATGCTTAATTATTCCAACCAAACGCCCAAAAATTCCCAAGCATTTCAGAGAACGGACGAATAATAATAACAATTGAAAGAGGAGAGAAACAGAGAGATTTTGAGAAGCATACTGATGTTAGGTTCAAGATCAACGAGCTTGCGAGAATGCTGCTCGAAATTCTGAATGGGACTCATGGTGCTCCGTCGGATTCGCAACCTTGTCGTTCTTAAAAAGAGTTTCGCGCAGAACCGAAACCCTAAATCAAAGATTGAAGACCAAGATCAGAAAGCAGGACCTTCAAAAACGGAATATCGATTTCCCGCAACTCTGATTTCCCAGTTCTGGGGTTCCGAATGGAATTTCTTCAATCAAGAGTAAGAAAACTCTGTTTCTTTGATGAATTAGCTTCGAATTTGAAGTCGAGAGCTCTACTTTCCTGCTTCGAAACGTCTGATCATGCACCGTACGTGAAAAACTAGTTTGGTTAGGGTTTAAGCGAAAATGTCAGGGTTTGAGAAAGCAAGATTGGATTGAGAAGAAGTAGACGGAGAGGGAGAGATGATCGCCTGACCAGAACTCGCTCCGATGAGGGTGCGCTCTTCATTCAATCCACAGCCGGAGAGTGTCGATGCCTCGAGGACTCCAGTTGCCGCCCTTGCTCATGCTTGGGCTGCTATTTATAGGGGTGTCCGAAAAGTCGATTTCGGGCCCCGACAGCGGCTTTTGGCAACGGTACGATACTCACGGGGATGAGATCTCATGAATAAAAAATGATGTATAGGATCAAATTCATGGATGAATTCGGATTAGATAGACTATAAAATGTAACGGAGTCAAGAGTGTAACGTATAAAATTGTTTTTATTACTCCGTTTATGGAAAAAAATCTTTTCTGTCTTTTACTGCGGATGACTCGGTTCTAGGAATCATTAATTGGTTTTGAAACCGACCGTTTCAATTCATAGAATTGGCAGTTTCGAGGCATGTGTTCTTCCAACCCCTTGGTGGTTCCGCCCTTGTGACCAGAATTAAAAGATAAAATGAATAAATAATTAACAACAATAAAATATTTTCAGTGACAAATAATCAGGATGAGTTGAGATGTTGATCTCCGACATTCTTCTTCTCCTACGAAATTTTGAGGTAGTGCAATGCTTTCACATTTTATGTGAGATTAATACCGTTGTTGATAAGAATTGCAGGGCTCCTCCATTTGATTGATCCTTGGCTCCTTCTTTCAAACACTAAGCTGAGTGTTCTTATCCGCAAAGATGTGCTCGTTTGTGATAAAGTAGGGGTATAATCTCATCCGAATTTTTTTAAATATATTTTTTTTATCAAAAAGGTATAGAGAATTATACTTGTTCCAAAAAGGTGAAATCGCTCACCCCAGCCCGAAGGGAATTGCGAGAGGAGGTAAATCATGGTGACTCAACCGACCACAGAGGTCAAAACCCGTTCTCACTGCGCACAAGGAGCCCCCTCATTTGAGAGGTTGCTCCCACAATGCCGCTGGTGAGATTCGATCCTTGGTCTCTTGTTCCAAATGTCACCCCTGTGACCAGTTGAGCTAAACACATGCGGGCTATAGAGAATTATACTTGTTTGACATGTGCAAGTAGACATGCCCATGGGTCACGACCGACCCGACGGGTCAGTTATCCGACGGGTGCGGGTTCTCGGGTCAAATTGGTCAAGGCGGGTTACGGGTTAGGGTTAGGATCGAGGGTTTGGGAACCCGCCGACCCGGCGGGTCGACCCGTTTTTTTTAAGAAAAAAAAAGGTTGTTGGAACGTGGGCCCCACATGTCCGAGATTTAAAAAAACAAACTAGTTGTTGGACCCGAGCTCCGACTCCTCTGAGCCTATAAATTCACACAAGCATACACACACCTTCCCAATCCTCACATCCTCTCCTCTCCGATCTCCATTCTTCATAATTCATTTAATATATTTTATCGAATATTAAGCATCCGAAAAATCTCATTTTGTTCATTTCATCATAATGGCGGATAAATGCGGTTCCGGAAGTGAAGTTGATGTTCTACGAGTTCATTGTTCACGCATCATTTCGACAAGGTCGTGATAGGCCTAGGCAAATTCGAAGCGGTTTGTCGATATTGTGCTCATAAATACAAGGTGACGAATAACGCGGCCTACGGGATTTTGAAGAAACATATTTCGAAGAAACATCCCGACAAGGCCGAAGCATCGGGATCGGGTAATTAGCTCAATAGCTTGTATTGTGTTAATTGTATGAAGTAATTAAGTTTGAAATATGATGAAGTATTAAATAAAGTAGGATGTGAGTTGTTTTTAATTTTATTGTCATTTCAAGTTTAGAAGTTGGAAATCGATCGGTTCGATCCCCACCGAAGAGTCTGGTTCGGGTTGCCCCGCCGAAGAGTCTGGTTCGGGTTGTAAATTGTAATTAATGTTCGTCTTGAAATAAAATTGTGTGTTTTATAATTGTGTATTGTTATTTGGTTTATCACAACTTTGAGTGAGAGAAATTAGCTAGTAACATAATGATTAATACGTGAATAAATTATTACATTTGAAACAAAAAAAAAAACGTTTTCGAACCGAACATTCGTAAAACACAGTAACAAATCAGCAGTCAACCAAGCTCAAGTGCTTAACCTTGGTAAAAATATATAAAAAAATAGGGGCAGCGTTCGAATTTCTAACAGTCGACCCGTCGGGTCGAACGTTGCCCAACGTTCGATTTTTGCAATTTCCCTCCCGATTTTGGCTATAAATAAGCCTTATCTCTCTCCCATTTACTCACACTTCAACCATCTCCTCTAAATCTCTAATATCATCTCACTCTTATAATCGCTCTGTATTAAGTCTGTAATCGTGAAAATCGGTGCTTTTTAGTTTATATTTAATTCAAATTTATTGAAAATGTTTTATCGAGGTCGAAGAAGCGTTAGCGGAGGCGGAGCTACCGGAGCCCCATCGTCGAGCAGGGGAAGCGAATCGAGTGTCCAAGCCCCGCTACTCGATGAGCGACGTGAGGAGGAGATCGAAGAGGAGGTTGTTGTTAAGTGTAGTCCTTCAACGATCCCAACTCAAAGACCGACACGACCACGCTATTAAATGTGGCCCAATATCGGGCAGCTACATTCAAATGCTGGTTCACGAAGTCTCAGAGGGATGACACCAGTTGCTCTCCCAAGTGTAACTTCTACGGGACGATCTTGAGGTACCCGAAGAGAGGAGAATATATGAACTACAAACGTCATATCCAATTAAAGCATCCAGATAAACTAGCATTGGCCAAAGATGCATAAGTAAGTCGTAAGCAGGGGTTCAGACTTATACAGGTAAGACAGTAAGAGAACTACATGGGTTTTGATTCCTCAACCCCAAGAGGATACGTAGGCAATCGGAAAACCGATTCAAGCTCTTCTTCTTATTCTTTGTTTCCCAACAAAAAATGTAAATAAAGTAATAAATCGAAAAAAAAATCTAAATCAAGTGTCGAGTTACTAATGTCGATATTTTAAGTGAGAAACAACACCAAATTTATTATTTTCTTTCAAATTTCCTTTCTTGAAATGTTTTGCAAAAATATTGGATTACCAAGGTCCCAATATTTTTGCAAAACATTTTAGGGAAGAGAATTTGAAAGGAAATAATAAATTTGGTAACATTTCAAAAATATTGGATTACCAAGGTCCCAATATTTTTGCAAAACATTTTACGGAAGGGAATTTGAAAGGAAATAATAAATTTGGTGTTGTTTCTCACTTAAAATATCGACATTAGTAACTTGACACTTGATTTATATTTTTTTTCCGATTTATTTTCGTTTACTGAAAACATTACGTAAATGGTGAACACGAAACGGTGTTTTCAAATCAAAGTGTTAACTGTCAAACCATCGCAAAGCGCTAACCCGTTCAACCCGAACCCTAAGTGGCGGGTCGATCGACCCTGTGACCCGTCGGGTGACCCGAACCCGTGGACCCGTTGGATTCCCGGGTTAGGATTTGGGTCACCCCTCCCCGATCCTTGACCCGGTGGATCGAACCCGTCGACCCGTCGGGTCGGACCCGTGGTCACGCCTATGTGCAAGTGTGCAACGTAAATATAGTTTTTTATTATTATTAAAACAGTTTTGATAACCTATGTCGTTGAGGCTAGATTAAGAGCTTTAATTTGAAAATATTTCCTAAATTTTAATTAAAAAAATCCTAGGTTCAATTTTTTTTCCAGTAAATCTTCCTCAATTGTCCTATATCTTGAAAGTATATGTTACAAAGGCCGTTATTAAAAAAAACTAATAAAAATAATTCAACATTTGTGTAAAAGTGTTAAAAAATATCCTTGTCTTTTAACTCTAGAAAAATAACTCAACCTTTGGGTAAGTGGTAATAAAGTATTCTGAATCATTTTTACGACCATAAATTAGGCCAAAACAATGACATGAAATTGGTCAAATAATGTCATTGTCATTAAAACAAGTCAATATCATCCCAAATTCACCAAAATCTTAATTTCACAAATTATATATATTGTTTTTGCCCGGATTTATAATAAACAAAATCGAGATACTTTATTACCACATCTTCAAATATTGAGTTATTTTTATTGTTGTTGAAGGGTGGAGATATTTTCTCAACCCCTTAATTGGTTTTGCCTTGAAAAACACCACAAATAATTAGATCATCTGTCATAGATTCAGATCGGATTCTAATAACTCATATAATCATATTCACTTGAACTAAAGTTGCGATAATTTTCAACAATAGTTTAGACCATCCGCGACCATGGGGAAACCCATTTGCTTTTTTTTTCCCTCTTCCTGTCATAACTTTACACCTCATTCATTTTTTTGTTTAAAATCATTTTCACTCTTTCTACCTCTTCTGAAAAGATTTCTTCTACAACCATGATTCTGTTGTCTTAGAGCAAGCCCAACATTTTTGCTAAAACATCTCTAAAATAAAGATTGAAATACAAAATCTCTAAAAAAATATCACTCAAACTCCAACAACTTCTCTATTTTACAGTTTTTTACATTTATTATACATCGTATACATTATAATAAATAAATGCATTTTGGCCAGATTTATGTAGAACTTGTTAGTCATATGTGAGATTTTGTATACTAATGCGAAATTACTTAGATCTTCCATCTAGCTTGGCAAACCATATGGATGTTCATCTCACATTGTACATGGCATTAAGGTGACCGACGGAACTAAAACACTTATTTCAATCTAAATACTTCAGCAATGACAGCAAGTGTCTCCAACGACAATAGCTTCAACCAATAACATCCCTAGGATAGTGTCTCATGTTCATTGTTCCAGAACAACCTTTTCGACACAACATCAACCGTTCAAGGATTGAAGAAGGGGGAAGCAACAACAATCGAAATTCAGAAGCAATTAGCAACAATCGATAGCAATCGAAATCGAAATCAGAAACAAACAAATACTTTCACATTAAATTCAGTATAGGGAGGAGTGCACATTAAATTATACAGATCAATTATCTTCTTTCAAATTTAGAGATTTTTTCTCTCTTTCCATCCCTTTCTCTGTTTTACAGATGTGTTAAGAGAAGCTGTTGGGGAGAAAAAATAGTCTTTTTTCTCTAAAATCCCCTCTTTTTTCTATTTTATCAAAGCCGTTGGGCTTGCTCTTACCCTTTTTTTCAAATTTATTTTCACTTTTTATTTATAATTTTATAAATAAATAAACATAGCAAGTATTTGATATAAATATATTTTATTACATCTAGATTAAAATTAACAAAGTTAAAAACATTACAACATGCATAAATACTAATCGAGCTACCTATAAATTAGGAACAGAGCCTTGAAATTGGTTCCACATTGGTAGGATTATGTGGGGTATAATTTGGATATTCATTGGTAGGATTATGTGGGGTATAATTTGGATATATTCGGGTGTTTGAGGATTGTTAAGTATTTGTAACATCATTTGAAATTGAGGATTTTTTAGAAGATTTAGATCAAAAAGCATATTTGGAATGGGAGGGGTATTTCATATTTGGATTACTGTGATCCATAGTTAAGAAAATAAGTGCAACTACAATAGATCAATATGTGGGTATATATAGGGTGAAATTGAGCTCAAATTGTAGAGAAAAATAAAATTAAACCAATGGGATATTTTATTTTAAAAAAATAATGAAATATAAATATTTTTTTTCATTTTAAACATCATTACAATTAATAAATATGAATGAAAAAAGTAGAATTACTTTTTCATAAAAAAAAACAAAATTACAAAAGAGAACTACCAAGATAACCTCTTCCATCACCTTACCTTAAAGTATAACCTACAACCAATGATTTACTTTTTAGTGACATTAAGGTGAGCAAAACTGTTGAAGCACGAACAACGTGTATCATGAAGTTTCAAATTCAGAAGTTGAAATTATAATTAGCTTATATAAACATAAACAACGAATATTATAATTACATTATCATCATCATGAAGACCAAAACTCCTGAAACTAGGGAGTCTATCGAAGGTATTGTTCTAAAAATCGCGCCTAGGCACCGTCTGGGCACCGCCTAGGCGCTAGGCGACCCCCCTCCGTCTAGAGCTAAATGGCCGCCTAAGGACGCCTAGGTGTCCGCCTTTACCGCTTGGGCGCCGCCTAGGCGCTAGGCGGCCTCTCACCGCCTAGGATCCACCTGTCGTTTTTTAGAACACTGATTGAAGGTAGACTATCATCCAGAAACCTGTTAAACTCAAAATTGGTTGTCCTTCGGAGGCTGTCTTGTATGCGCAATAACAGAAGTTGGTAAATTATAAGACGTTCCCAGGTCGCCAGCAGAAGCAGCCACAGCAAAGGGTTTGATCGTCGACTGGAGAGACTCCGGACCCTCTAGGGAGATTCTCTTGCACAAGGCATCACAGTTATTAATCACTTCAGTTAGCCTCCCTTTCAGCTCTCCAATCTCCACCTCCAGGGCTTGAACTGCCAGATGCAACGAGGCTAATGTAAGAATCATTCAAGTTTGATCACTAACCATTGCTGGGAAACTTAATTTTGGAAACAATACCTCCTGAAAGATGTTGGGAAGTCGTCTTCATGGCTGAGACCGAGTAATTAAATCTTTTCAGAAGTTTACCAGCCAAAGCATCAACGACATCTATCTTGTTTTCCAGCTCTTCCTGAAATAAAATGCACATGGTTAGAAAGTAGAAGTAAGAATAATCCATCAGCAGTTGAATACAGTATCGACGACAAGCCCATACCCTATAGAACACGTCCAAGATGAACATAAGATAAGGGCCTTTGAATCTTAAGAATATCAGTATGCAACAAATGCTTGTTAGACCCATGGTTGATATAGATATTTTATAGGCATGATCACCTATTGGTTTTCATTTTTTTGCATATTCTTGTGCCAAAGGGGGAATAGAGCAAAAGAATGCAGACCTGTTTTGTGGTTATCTCGTTCACCTTATCCTCCTGCCAATCACGGTACATAGAAAAAAGCTCCAAGATGACCTGTGGGTTTAAGTTACCTATAAAATAAAAATTAGATTTTACATAAATGTGTTAGTTTGGAGGTATCCAAATTAAACATTTCAGAATGCTGCATAGTTAACATAAAACACTACCCTGACGGCCTGATCTTTCAAAATAGTCAAATTCAGAAGCAACGTCTAATATTCAGCAAAATTCTATAAACCCATTTAAATATCATACAAAATGGAAAATTACATTCAGCTACTGTGGTTATCCTAATTCCTAACGCTTGTGAAATTTAGGTGTACATACATATATAGCTGATCAACGGAAGGTGCAATAGTTGCCATTGTCTTTCGACATGGATACCATAAAACAGATGTCCAGTGAGTTTCACCAAGCAGCTTTAAAAAAAAATCCAGCATATGCAGTTATGCATCATAATGGATGTCGTCGTCTTGTATGGCATGATCTCAGACAAATGGTATAGCTTTCCGAAGATTATTGCATCCAAAATTCCAAATATCTACATGAGTAAATCCAGGCCAAAATAGATATGCAAGATATTACAGATCCCAATTTCGGCAAACCAAGTTCCTAAACCAGGACTCCAGAAAACCAGTGACAATAGTCACCAGCATAGCCTTATGAACCCCTCCCTCGGTCATTAACATGATATTTTGGGCCTGTTCACTTGAAAGCAACATTAATTTCCAATCTCCAACTCTACAAAGAGTTGTTGGAGACAAATGATTCCAGCCATAGACCAAAGGAACCACCTTGAATAACTGAGGACAAGTTCTCTACACTATTACCTATACTACCAGCTTTAATTGTATAACATTAATAGGTACCCCAAACCAGTTGTTGAACAAAGAGGAACCAAATATAACCCCTCCAGTGTGGTATCTATGTCACATGTCATTGCAATTGATACTAACCATCGACAGATTTTGCAGAAATCCTACATTTGATTGCAAAAAACCATCGCATTCAGTAAATTAACGAATGAAAGAGCCGAAAGCACCAACCATGAGCAGAGGAGGAAGCTGGCTTCCGAACAAGAAGATCGGACAAACTGCTCTCCGCTGGAGCCGCAGTCAAGATCGGCGTTACCTGAAACGACAAAACCCCCAAATTCGAACCAGTTAAACCTAAAATTAAAAAACCTACTCGATCAAAGGGGAAAGAGAAAAAGCCTGACAATTTTGAGGGAATTGAGCTTCTCCAAGATGGGATCGACATCGTCAGGTCGCTCGGATATCGTGGTGATTTGTTGCTCCGGCCTCTACGAAAACAAAAGGATCCATTAATAGAGTCAAAGAAGAAGGTTATGAGTTAATGGCGATGGCAGCAAAACAAGAAGAACAAACTTGGCATACCAGCGAAGATGAGAGAGTGGATTCATTGGCGCCCATTGCAGTTGCTCTCTCTCTCTCTCTCAGGAGAAAACGGTGAGAAACTGCAAGATAACAACAGAGGTTATTCAAACTGTTTCTCTTTGTGGCCGATCCAGTAAAATGCAGGGAGAAAGATAAAATGTGGAGGAAATATTAAAAAATAAGAGTGCACCAGCCGGGAATCGAACCCGGGTCTGTACCGTGGCAGGGTACTATTCTACCACTAGACCACTGGTGCTACGTTGAAACTTCCAATTTTAAAATAAACCTATTCCTGAAAAGAAGTGAAGTAAGCTATTATTTCCAAAAGATTAGACTAATCTTGCGTCCCGTCCTGCATATTTTTTTATGACAAACTAAACTACGCCAATATAAGGGTGCAAGCTGAGAAGACATCACAACAAAATGGTGTTTTGAGGGATGAGTCCGGGTTCGGCCTTAGAGTCACTAGGATACGTAGTAAGGGTTTGTTTGACGCAATGTACAAGATTCGATGGCTTCTTCTAAGTTAAAATTGACAAGGATCACGAAGCAGCTATCCTCAGTTGAAGCTAATGGACTTGTATTGTCGGACAGTGTTCGTAATAGCTTGTTCAACTGGCAGTCTCTCAATGCTTGATGCTCCATAGAAACCGTGCACACCCTTGGTTCTCTTTAGTATGAACTCTGCCTCTTGAGGGCCAGAAATTGGGCCTGCGAATCGAGATGCAGGATCAGAAAACATGTTTTGAATGTAAATGGTGTGGATCAGGTGTGAAAAAGACGTAATGGTTTGTTAGTCAACTGATAAGGCGAACCATACCTCCATGGCAGAGTATGATAACGCTGGGATTGATCCTATGTGCGGCATCTGCAATAGCTTGAACGCGAACTACGCTTTCCTCCATTGAGACGTAAGTTTTAGCACCAATTGTCCCAGAGGTTGTGAGTCCCATATGGGCTACTATGATATCAGCCCCTGCCTTTGCCATTCCCTGGGCTTCGTCTTCATTGAAAGCATAAGGTGTCGTCAAGAGGCCCATCTTATGCGCCTTTGCGATCATCTCAATTTCCAGACTGAAGTTAAAGAATGTGGAAAGAGAAACAGTGAGGAAAGAACTCATCCAGGTTGATACTAAGGGGAAATGATGGATCATTTACGAGATGTACCCATATCCCATCGCCGTCTCTTCAAGATTCTGCCTGAAGTTTCCGTCGAAGAGTCCAACGGTAGGAAAGTTTTGTACTCCTGAGAATCCTAGTGACTCCAATGTCCTCAGGAAATAGTCCATTCTGCGAAATGGGTCCGTTCCACATACTCCTGCAAGAACTGGTGTGCGCTTCACAACCTATATCAGTGTTTTTTGGTTAGAAGTTAGAACCACATGGCATAAGACAAAGCAAAGATATTCAAAAGCAGTCATAAAGGTGTCCCTAACTTCCATTTCATCATGGAAAATGTTGTAAATTTCGCCCATCGTCTTTCATTCATTTAGTGCAAGATAATTTCTAAAGATCAGGGATCCAGCACGCCATGTGCCCGATCATAAAGCCACAGGAAAGTGCAATTCAAGTGCTTTTGTAGGTAGTACTAGCAAAAAAAAGACCGCTCCAGCGACAAAAACAGAAGTCTTGAATAAAATCTGGAAGTTTAAACATGGTACTTACAGGCAATACTTCATTGGCCATTTCAAGCACTACAGCATTAGCATCGGCAAAAGGCAATAAACCTGCTAAGGAACCCCTTCCAGCCATACGAAACCTTCCAGAGTTATAAACGACTACCAAATCAACACCACCTGTTTCCTCAAACTTTGCAGATATCCCAGTCCCGGCGCCTGCTCCTATAACTGGAATTCCTTTATTTATTTGGTCAAGCAGTTGTTGAATTATTGCATTGGTTCTTTGCAGAGTTTCTGTTATGGAAAACACACCAACAATAAGCTCATAGCACATTAGCACTCTATTTTAACTATAATATTATGACTTGCTACTTTCAAACCAAAATACTACAGCAAATTACAAAGCTCAAACACAAATTCGATGATACATACAATTTAAACATGAATTTGATGACAAAAAGTCAGTATCATGGTACATAAAACATTGAGAAGTGAACATAAATAATTCATTAGCATTAAAGTTGGGTAAGAGCTGCATATATGAAGCAAAAATATGTAATGTGATGTGCCATCAGGTGTAGAGGTGAAAAAAATACAATACTCCGTATTGAATAAACTGGGATTACAGTATACAGGTGAAAATGTCAATTGAGAAATATCATTTGATTCTTTATGCCAAGTCATTGAAATGAAGTACGGGTAACTACCTGGTTTTGCATCGGGAAAATCACTTAGGTTGTACGGTATAGCTTGATGGCGAGGTACATTGATCTTGGACTCAGAAACATCATGGAAGGCATGCTTGCGTTCATCATCTGAAACAGTGTTCTCAATACTAGGATCCTTCCGCTTGCTGGCACTAATCTCCAAAAAGGAATCGACGAGTAGTTCTGCAAACTCAGGATCATTGATATGAAATGGATATACTTTCACCTGTCATAAAATAATATCGCATAATCAGGAGCTTCAAGGACCAAACTTTCTAGAACCAGATTACCAAAAGCCAAAATTATGACATCATTTAATCAGCGTACCTGTCTATCTTCATTGGTCTGTATTGATCCTTGAAGCTCAGTAAAGAGTGTTTCAGTAGCTTCAGGATCATAAAAAGGCTGGGTGGGTGTGTCTAGTGCAGATACACCATTCTTCGGCAGGCAAACTGATATTTTTGAAGATCCCTTGTTCAGTTTGTTGGCAATGAAGTCAGCAATTTTCTTGCTTTCATCAACCGTTGTCCGCATCAAAGTTACCTGTAGATACATATGACATTTAATTACTCGTACAATGCCAGAGGACAAAATAAGCAGGAGCACATCAAAACAAACATGAGATATAGCTTAAATAAACATAAGAAAGAAAAAGAAAAACAATGAGGGGAAAGGGTGAATTCATTGCTAAAGAGAAATTCGATACTGATAACTGATGGTTGTGAGTATCACCTGATCTGTGTGTATATGTATCTTCCTTTTCTCGAAATTGGAAGGAATGGTATTCCTTGGCCCAAAATTTACCATATCCAAAGCCCCTACACTGAGGACCAAAGGGATCTTCCTCTCTATGATAGCATCGAACCGTGTACTATCACAAGCCATAACACCTCCAACTATATAATCAGCAACCTCAGTTGTTGTGATGTCCAAAACACCCTACTTATGACATCAGTAGTGAGAAAATTAAGCTAAACACTTGGACTATAAAACAAGAACACAACGAACCTAAAAAGACGACTCTCCTTGAATGACAAAACCTGCTGAAGTTTTAAGGGGTTGTAGTACCTGTATAAGCCCTCCTCTAACTAGCTCTTCCATTGCCCTACCTCCAATTCCAGTAGCATGAAAAACAAGGGTCTCGTATCCTTCGTCTTGTAACCTCTTCCTAACAGCATTCACGCAGGGAGTTGTAACCCCAAACATTGTAATTCCAACAGTTGGCTTCTCATCTAATGTGGTGGGAGCTTGCAACCGCTGAAGACTTCCAATGACCATTCCAGCAAAGGCAGCCCCAGCATTCGACAAAACAACTTTGCTGACACTGTTAATCCCACATATATCAACCACTGAAGGGAACAATACCAAATCCGATGTGCCAATGTAAGGTTCTGTATGACCACTGGCTACAGTTGAGATGATCATTTTGGGGAGCCCTATTCGTAAGACCTTGAAAGCAGATGATAGCAAAGATGTTCCTCCAGAGCCTCCAAGGCCAACAGCTCCACCAACAACACAGCCATCAGAGGCTTTCTTAAGGAAATATGCAAGGGCTTTAGCCATCATAGAAACTGCTTTCCCTCTATCATCTGGGATTGAGATCCGATCTTGCTTCACTGATTCCAGATAGCAACCAAGTACATCCTTTCTTGAGATGAAATTGAAACCTTCCACTTCCTGAGTCTCCTTGGGGCCAGTTGAAACATCGATGATAGTGACTTGGACCTATAAACTCAATCACTTAGAGCATAAATCATTCACAGAAAATCTAGAAAAGCTTCATCATTACCCCTTCGGGGCAATATATCACTTTGATTTGGGGCGGAACAATTCTATTTTGCCTCTTTTGGTACCAACGATAAATTCTAGTGATTTCTCGCTGAATCGGCATAGCCAGGATGGTAACATTCAAATTGAAGCAAAATTAAGCAGTCCCGAAACAAGAGCAGCAACAAATTAGAAGCCTAAAATGAGATTTTGTATGAATTGCTATGAAATCGCAGCACCTAATTCAAAGTCAACACCAGAACCAGGAAATTCGAGAAGTACGGACCTGGAATTGGGAAGTGGGAGAAGAGAAAGACTTGAAACTAGATCGGATGGATTCAGATAAGAAACAGAGCTCTTCGAGCTTGGTGTCAGCAGTAGCGACGCAGAAGACTACAGTTGTGCTTCTCGGATCCTCCATGAAAAATGGCGATCTCAACTCGCAAGTCAACTCTCAGTCTCTCAATGAGTCAACCTTCACAGAGCTGAGCTATGGAAGCTACTTAGTCGCATTACAATCCACGTGCGTGTGTTAGGGCTTGATGATGATCGTCATCAAGATCACGACGACCGATTTCGTACGTTTCGTGATTCGTGGATCGTGTGTCGCCGCTCGGCAGATTCGCAGGATGATGACTGAAGATCTTCCCGGTATTTTATTTTCCTTCAAATTTTGTGATTTTTTTATACTCCCTCCATTCGGCAAAACTTTTCATTTTAGGTTTATCACGATAGGTATTTTGCCCTTCACTTTATAAAAATATCTTTGATATGATGGATGGTTTGTTAGTTGTAGTTTTCGATAAAGTAAAAAAAAATACTCTCTCCATTCGACAAAACTTGTCATTTTAGGGTGTTATTTTTGTTCAAAAAAACTTGTCATTTTAGGTATTTTGCCCTTCACTTTACAAAAATGCCCTTGATATGATTGATGGTTTGTTAGTTGTAGTTTTCGATAAAGTAAAAAAAGAGGTTAATAATTGAGGGTAAATTAGTACATTTGCTAATTACCTTAAAACTTGTGAAATAAGCTAAAATGACAAGTTTTGCCGAACGGAGGGAGTAATAATTGAGGGTAAATTAGTACATTTGTCAATTGCCTTAAAACTTGTGAAAGAAGCTAAAATGACAAGTTTTGCCGAACAGAGGGAATAATAAACAGTAGAAGTAGCCAAGTAGGAAATAAAATAAACAACTTAAATCTGAACTGGTTTGAGAAAAATCATTAAATTTGATTTGATTCATTGAGAGATATTTTGATTTTTTCACTTGAATAATAAAATCTGCTAATCAAGTAGTATAAATTTTACGGTTTAAAAAATAAGGAATTTGAAACTTAGTACAGTATGTCATTAAAATAAGGAAATAACAACATGAAGTATTATAACAGCAATATGCATTTTAGTATATACATTCATTAAAATAAGGAAAATCGTTTAAATACTTGTATTTTAAGATATACTGATATATTGATTAATCGTTATGAAATCGCTTTATTTACCCTAATATCTAATTTCTAGACTCTTGGTAGGTATTTTCGACCATTGTTATAAGTACATAGCTTTTTTTGCATAAGTATCATAAATCATAAGCAAGTTATGAAATAACTACTGATAAAAAAAATAAAAAAATTATGAAATAACTCTTTTTTTGGAATATTTTTTCAATTTTAGATTTGAGAGAATTTGTGACGTTGAATGAGTTTTTTCAAGGCATGAATGGTTGAATCATTTGAACAAAGATGTAACCAAGAATCAAACCACTTGGACCATAGTACGTACACTGATATATGTGTCTCATTGTCAGAAATTAGAGTAAGATAAATAGCATAAAAAAAAGTGATAACTTTTGAAGGAGAAGTACAAGATCATGTGATCGACCTTCTCCTTAAAATGAGCGATTTTTTAAAATTTTAAACGCTTTCACAATCAGTTCGATCAATCAATAAGATGCACGTGATTATATCATTCGGGACACTCACATAGTCACACCTATAGTTGTCCACGACCCAACGGGTCATGGGTCGAGATATCTCGACTCTAACCCAAACCTTTGGACATGGCAGGTCGGCGAGTCAAAGTGACCCATCTGGACACGAATCGACTCGTCAGATCGAGGGTAAAAAAATAAGATTTTAAAAAATTTTCAAAAAAAAGCTATAAATCTTGAAGAAGTTTAAAATCATGTGGTCGATCTTCTCCCCATAGTGAGAGATTTAAAAAATAAATAAACGCTTTCACAATCAATTCAATCAATAAGACACACTTGATCAATTACTCATCAAGAACACTCACATAGTCACACCATGAGCAGTGAGTGGTGTTTGGCACTATTGATTATGGACATTGAAAAATTGAATTCCATATGTACCCATATAATTAACTTAATTTTCAAAATTATATAGTCTTTTTCCTTCATGAATTGAGCCCCACCTAACTATGTGAAATGGAGCCCTATATAATTAACTTAAGGTATGGGAAAACAAAGGTATCTTGATTCTTGAACCATTTGAACAAAGATGTAAAGCATCAAACCACTTGGACCATTTTTTTTTTTTTTTGGAAGCAAGATAAGGATTAGGACAGTTGCCGACGACCCGACTTCTTTCCTAGCGCGTCCGAGCGGACGAGAACATAGAGTTCTGGATCAGCAGCGAAGCTATCATCGGCAGGGTAGCTATGAGCTAGACGAGCAATCCTGTCAGCCACAACATTCGAATCCCTGAAAATATGACGAATAGCAACATTAGAAAAGGAACGAAGAAAGGTAGAAGTATCAGCCATCAGCATCTCAATGTTCCAAGGGCAAGACCAATCCCCCAAAAGAGCCTTTATAACGACTAAACAATCGCCTTCGATAAGTAGATTGTCGAGGCCCAAGTGTAGTGCCTTAACCACACCCATGTGCAGTCCCATTGCTTCGGAGAAGACAGCAGATGTGTTGTTGCAACGACCAGAACCAAAGGACACCACCGTTCCATTGTGGTCGCGGATAACGAATCCAAAAGTACCATTATCTGATGGGAAGTAAGAACCGTCGAAATTAAGCTTATAGTGCCCTAAAGGAGGCTTTTTCCACCTCTCAGATCTCTTAGCGGTTGTTGTCAGAGTGACCGGTTGGTTATTGTTATTACTCTTATATCGGGTCGCTTTTGTTGTATGCTTGTCATCCTGTGAGACCCCTCTAGTAGTCCACGTATTCGTAACCGTACGGTAGAATAAAACAATAGCTTGAGTTGAAATGGTATTTGTGTGTTGGAAAGCAAGTTGATTACGGAAGTACCAAATGGCCCACCAAGCTGTGGCTAACTTGGCGAAATCGTTTTTCCCCTGTTTTGAGTAAATGTCATTCAGGAGTCTGTTTGGTTTAATGTTATCATATCCATTTTGTATAGTTGGACGTCGAATTCCAGCAGCAGAAAACACATCCAAGGTCATTTGACAGTCGAAAAGGAGATGAGTGGTGGACTCAATCGTAGAGCCACAGAAATGACACCCCGAGGGAACCGAGACATGAGACCGTTGTAGTCTTTCTGATGTTGGTAGACCATCGCGAGCAATTTTCCAAAGAAAATGACGAATCTTGTAGGGAATATCTACATTCCAAATCCATTGACAACCGAATTGAGAATCACCGGCTTTCTCATCGTCAAAATAAGATATATAGCATAAATTTTTTAAAAAAGAAAAGTGATAACTTTTGAAGAAGTATAATATAATGTGATCGACCTTCTCCTTACAATGACGGATTTTTTTTTAAAAAATCTTTCACAATCAATTCGATCAATCAATAAGATGTAAGTGATTACGCCAGGACACAGTCACGCCTATAGCTATATACGACCCGACGGGTCATGGGTCGAGATAACTCGACCCTAACCCGAACCTTCGGACATGGCAGTTCGACAGGTCAAAGTGACCCACCGGGACACAAGTCGACCCGTCAGATCGAGAGTAAAAAAATTACATTTAATTTTTTTTTTTCAAAAACAGAAAAGTGATAACTCCTGAAGAAGGTTAAGATCATGTGATCAATCACCTTCTCCTCACAATGAGAGATTTAAAAAAAAAAATTAAACGCTTTCACAATCAATTCAATCAATATGATCAATTACGTCATCCAGAACACTCACATAGTCACACCATGAGCAGTGAGTGGTGTTTGGCACTATCGATTATGGACATTGACAAACTGAATTCCATATGTATCCATATATATAATCAACTTAATTATCAAAATTATATAATTTTTTTTTACTTTCAGAAATGGAGTCCCAACTAACTAATTTTTTTCTGCTTAAAGCAAAATGAATTGGAATCTTTGGTTGTTTAGTGGACGTAAGCTTGTTAGCAGCCACAAGTGTGGGTTTCTTTTGTCACATGATAGCTGTCCACTTCCCACAAGCATGCAAGCTGCACCATTGCAACATTCCCCTAACTAGGAAAATTAGGTCAATCTAATTATTAAAGAAAATAAAACACAATAAAAGTCAAAGTAGATTCTCGATCTTTCAATTCCTTTACGTTTTTAATATGAGAAAGTTTTGATAGATTACTCTTCCATAATCAATACGGCTCGTTTTAGGTTGTATGTTTGACGGTTCGCCGTTTGCCGACTTTATCGGCCTCTCGATGAGTCAGGCCTGTCTGACCTTCGAATTATTACTTTATCAAAAATAATAATAATAATAATGAAT
Organism: Persicaria maculosa; assembly: GCA_963922045.1. NCBI lineage: Eukaryota > Viridiplantae > Streptophyta > Magnoliopsida > Caryophyllales > Polygonaceae > Persicaria > Persicaria maculosa. The sequence goes on from OY998268.1 coordinate 56,348,870, forward strand.
TATATATATGATTTTTCTATCATATGCCCTTGGGGCATAGGATAAGATCCTAAATTAAAAAATATTTTTTAAATTTTAATTAATTAAGAAATATATAGGATATATATATATATAGATAATAGATCATATACACAATTCTTATGATGTATCATATTAACAAATCTACACCATTGAATTAAGAAGATTAATAGATGATATTAAAAGTTATTCGGTGGTATTGAGATATTATTCATTGGAATGAAATTATTCGGTGGTATTGGTTGATTATTCGTTATAATAAAAAAAAATTTACATTGTTTGTCCAGACAAATAATTACATAATTATAGATGAATAATCATATGAAAAAAATAGATGAATAATAATAAGCTAGATGAATAATTTTTATTTACATGATAAGGTATGTATACACCGCTATGTACATCTTAACCAATATACATATATATAATATTTTAATAGGAAATGGCCCAATTGCTAATAGGTGATCCTTACTCCATTACATAGCAGTGTTGCTTATGAGGTTTGATATTTTGACATAATAATTTACCCAACGCCTATCATAGGGTTGTTAGTGGTTGAGAACTAAAAGAATATTAGTGGAGAAGTTACTACCATGAAATACTTTATAAATAGATGGAATCATTTTACAACTATCTTAAATAGTTCCTCCTTGTCAACGATCTAGTGGTTTGCCTTGTTTAAATGTTTTTGATAGAGTTAGTAGATAACATCAAAATCTACATTATTAATCAATATCCTTTTCATTTCCTATTTCAATTTCTCTTCTTGTTTATTTTTCATTTTCTTTTCATCCTCTTGTTTTTTTTCTTTTCCTTTCAAGTATTTGTTTGTATGTTTGTTGGTTAATAGTATATGTTTTTAGTTTTGTTGTTTATTTGATTGGCAAGTGTCTGTACATGTCTATCTGAATACTTGAGTTAGTCAAAAATAATTTTTTTTAAATAGTTATAGAAAGATCGTCTACACTGTTTTAAACGTTTTAAAAAAGTATGTTGATAAAAAAAATGTATATAAATTGACAATTCAATTCAGATTCTGCTTCTCACATCGTCCGACTGAATGATCAAGGATGATCTTTACTTGTAAAGACATTCTAATTTTTACCTACTTAGAAAAAAAATTCAGACTCACTTTGAATGAGATTCCATTGAATTTATTTATTTGTGTAATAATAATAATAATAATAATAATAATAATAATAATAATAATGGAAGCGCATACAGGTATTAGGAGTGCTGATGGAAGCGCGTACAGGTATGAGAAGCACATACAGTTCAGAAGGAAGCGCATAAAGGTATGGGGAGTGCTGATGGTGTTGAGCTGCGGCCAGGCGATTTGTTGATTTATGGGTGGGATAAGGGTAGAGACACATGTGTTGATGTGGTGGGAGCTTCGCCATTCACAACTAGGGCCAATGACTCCTTTGTACTCGGTCAAACGGTTTCTCAGGCCACTGATAGAAAGGAGAAGAAGTATGCAGATATTTGCACAATTAAGAGTTATTGCTTCATGGCGTTTGTATTTTCTACTTTTGGAGAACTGAGAGATGATGATATTGGTTTTATAAAGCGGGTTCAACTGGTTACGAAAAGTCATGGGACGGATCTGATAATGGCGATTTCATTTTCATAGAGTTTTTACTATTCAAAAAGGGGTTGGAGCTCAATTTATTACGAGACTTCCAACTAATTTTATGTAGGTCATTTTTATTTAATAATAATAATAATGGATAGGGGCCCACCTCCGATTGCCCTTGTTGGCCAAGTGTTGGCCTACAAACCCACTACTTAAGCTTAAGCTTCTTTTTTAGCTACAGTATGTGCCTACAGCTTAGTTACTGTGTAGTTGATATGATCCTACAATGGTCCAAGTAAGTAGTAGTTCAAAAGTTGATTCTTAATTTGAGTTGTACATTTGATGTGATTGGAGGGTCCTTGTTACTCCATGTTTTACCCCCCACAATTTACTGCTTCTCTAAACAATTTCACTTTGCTGAAAGCCTGAAATCGTTCCCATTTGTTGTCTTTAAATCCGGCCCGGCCGTCACCCACATTATCAACGATTCACTTTTTAAACCGGTTGGTGGTAAAGTTTTGTTTGTGTTTTGAATTCCCGCGTTATAATCTGTTTGACATGGTGCGTTTGACAAAATGGTAACTGTTTGAGTAGCTGAAGGTGTTGGGTAGCTAAAGTTGTTGGATTATTTGTGTTAAATACTCCATCCGTTGCAAAATATAAGGACTTTTACTTTTTGGCACGTTTTTTAATGAGCTAAAAACTCCATAAAATATTAAATTTTTTTACATAGTATTATACATATTAACAATATGTATAATACTATGTAAAAAATTTAATAAAAAAATAATATTTCATCGAGTTTTTAGCTCATTAAAAAACGTGTCAAAAAGTAAAAGCCATTATATTTTGCAACGGAGGGAGTATAAGTTAATAAGCTAGTATAGTGTTTGGTAAACCTAGTTGTTGAAAACTTTTGAATAAAATTAAAATCAAAAACTTTGAAAAGCTCGGGTGAGTAGCTGTTGAAAAATTTAGATTTCAAAAGCTAATTATACTAAAATCTTATATTTATTTCATTTAAGACTATATAATATCAAAACTATAAGCTCCAAAAAGCTCTTCGTTTAGCCAAACGCAAAGCTAGCTTTTCAGAGGTTATGATTGTGATAATATATAGTTTTAAATATAAAAAATATACGGAGTAATATTTTAGTTTAATTAGTTTTTAAATATGAATTTTTCAAGGTATTTATCAAAGCTTTTCAAAGCATTTTGTTTTATATTCACAAACTTTCATCAATTACCTAATAGCTATATTTGTTAAACGCCACACTAGCCTATTAACATATATTTAACCCAAATAGTTCATCTGCTTTAGCTACCCCCATTAACTAACCTTTTATCAAACATAATCATAGTTAAAGAGAAAGAGAATGGAAAAATAATGGGATACAAAAGATTTATGTGTTTTAGTAAAACTGCATCGAACACCTGTAAAGAAAACCTCTCTACAGCTAGAATTTCTTATTACTGTGATGGATACGATGGCACAACATAATTCCAACCCTACACAATATAGATAAACCCATATATAAATAAAAACCTATTTTTTTATTTAGAACCTGTTATAGATAAAACCATTAATTATATATAATAAATCTCGTATATATAAAATCATATATAAATAAATTGACTTAGCCCCACTCGACTTTATCTATCTACCTAGAATGATTAATTATCTCATATCATAATTCGATCCATTTGGATAACCATGTTTTAAGATTCATAATGTATATATTGTATTATAATGCAACATTATGCATTATAAGATATATGGTTACCTAAACACAAATCGCACACATTTTAATAAGAAAAAATATAAATTTTTTTAAATTTTTATATTAATAATTATAGAATTATATAAAAAAATATTTTTATATTTTTTAAATTATTTTTAAATATATCGCAAAGTAAAATCACTTCATACTTCCATAGGCAACTTTGTTAATGGCCAAATCACCAATCATTTTTGCAGAATTTGGTTACCAAGTGTAATGAATTGTGTATGCTACCTCCACTCTAGATGAACCTCAGTGTCGTTTGACCACTAACAAATCAAGTGTGGTTATATATATATATTATAAATTAATATAATCAATTAATTTAGCATTATTATTATCATCATCATCATCATATATGTTTCAAAATTGGTGATAGGTTTTCATTGAAAGTTGACAAGGCATTTCTTTCTTCAATGTATTACCCAATTGTTTATATTTAATTATAAGGAAAATCATGGTTAAATTTGATAATAACTATAGTTTGTCTGTTTTCTCGAAAAAGTGATTCGATTGATGAGATTTTTCACTAAAATGTAGTGTTTCTCTCTGTCACATTATCTCATTATTACTGATGTATATCAGAATCTGTTTTTTTTACCGATTCATTTTACAAATATATTCCACTATAATAATTATTTCCATTATAAAATAAAATTGGATTTTTTAGGTCAGAATTCCAGTTCTTGTATTAAACCCAGTTTATTCAAGTTGAACTAGTTTGTTTATAATTTATAAAATAAAGAGTCATTAATATATTCAAAAAAATATTTTTTTTGAATATAAAAGATTACATATTTTTTACACATATTAAAATACTTACAGTTGAACCAGTTTATTGGAAATTCATTTATCACATATTATTATTTAAAAAATTATATATTTTTCACACATCAATATCAAAATATAACCGTATAATATAAATAAAATTGAACAAAATACTTACTAGTAGAGTTATATATGTGTGAAAAATATGTAATTTATAGTATGCAGTTGAATTTATATTTATGTGTGAAAAAATATGTGAAAATTATATAGTTGAATAGTCGTGTACTATAAATAAAAATAAACAAAATATTTATTTAATTATAGTATACGGTTGAATTTTGAAAGTTATGTGTGAAAAAAAATATAATTTAAAATATTAATATGTGAGAAAAGAATTTCCAATAAACCGGGTCAACTTGATGAGCCTTTTAATATGTGTGAAAAAATATAATTTGTAATATCTTTTTTAAAATATTTTATAGATCTATATATTAACAAATATTTATTTTAAGTAAATTATAAACAAACCGATTCGATTTGATAAATTCGAGTTTAATTGATGAACCGGACTTCCGGCCTAAAAAAATACATATATGTCTGTTAGATATTTTTTAAATACTCGTATGAGTCATATAGCATCAATTTTTTTTAAATATTCATATTCCATAATGTTGTTCATTTTAAATACCCTTCCCTCCGTCCCATAATGATTGTCTTTGGACTATTTATGCACGTTTTTTAAAAAGCTAAAAATTATATAAAATATCCATTTTTAATTATTTTTTTAAAATAATTCTATATTTATTAGCAATATGTATGATATTATTTAAAAATATTTAATAAAATGTTGATATTTTATATAGTTTTTAAAAGAAAACGTACGTGAATAGTTAAAGACAAACATGGTGGGACGGAGGGAATACCATTTGATATTGCTATGGGTCATACATAAACTAGTAGACATCATGATGAAGTATGAGGGGTGGGTGGATTTTAGCTTTTCCAAAAGTTCAGCCATCCCCAAGTCCCCAACCCAACCACAAAAGAGGTCTAGTCCATCATTTTCAACCTAGCTCTTGCTCCCCCGTTTTACTTTTTTCCATTAATTTAAATTAATAAATCCCAAATGTTAGGGCTTTATTTGATTCGGATTTACAACTATTTACTATACTCCTCATAATATAGGTCAATTAGTTTTTTACCATATTTTTTTTAATGTCGACATTAAAAAAAACCGAGGTTCTCCGTCCGTTGTAGAGCGAGTGCATATCATTTTATAAGTTCCTTGTTTCTGTGTCATTTTGTAGTTTGGTATGTTTGATTGCTGTCTGTCTGCCGACTTGTCAGCCTTTAGAAAACCAGAATTGTCTGATCTCGAATTTTTACTTTACCAAAAATAAAGTAAAATAACCCGAGGTGCATCCAGAGGTTCACATGATAGATTAGTGTGAGTGCCATTAAGAAGATTTTTCCAAATGAAGTTTTTGGTTTTCAAGCACATCTACGTGACTACGTGGAAGGAAACCGTGTGACTGATCGGACAGTTCACATCGGGATTACAACGACCTTGTGTACTACAATAGTACATCTTCACCTGTGGAGATCGATTCTCTCATACTTCAGGACACTCTCAGGCTCAGGTCTATCCATAGATGAAGAAGCCCGAAATATTGGCATGTATATATAAAAACATGACAGATCAGTGCAAGAGGCTAATTGAAGAACCGGGGTGGAAAGCCCAGCTCAATAAGATCCACCAAAGAGCCAAGACCACCGAGTGCTGATTTGTTCACAAATTGGACTTTAAATTTACCTAATTCGTAAGTTGAGTATTTTTATTTATCGGATAATATTATTATTGACTTTGATGTTGAAACTCTAGTGGGAATTTGAACTCTATCCCGTTTTGGCACATTTTTTAAAAAAAATTAAAAATTCTATAAAATATCAAAATTTTAAATAATTTTTGTAATAAATTCATAGATAATCTTATTAACTACTCCCTCTGTTAATTAAAACTTGTCGTTTACTATTCATGCACGCTTTTTTAGAATTATCAAAACTATATGAAATATCAACATTTTTTTAAATTTGTTTTTATAAATTCATAATTAATAGTAACAAGTGTGAAATTATTTTAAAAATATGTTAAAAAAGTTAATATTTTATATAGTTTTTAACACCTCAAAAAAAGTGCGTGAATAGTAAAACATCAAGTTTTAATTAACGGAGGGAGTATTAAGTATGAAATTATTTTTATAAATTAATAAAATTATTATAATTTTATATAGTTTTTATTATTTTTAAACAATATGCCAAAATTAAAACAACAATTATTTTAAGACGGAGGGAGTATATAACTATTAAAGTTTTCGCGTTATCGCAAAAATGAAATTTAATAATAAAATCAATTAATTTTATATAATTAAATAAAATATTAATTTAATATTTTGAATTAAATTTATAAGAACAAACTCATAGGATAAGAGTATAATAAGTTCATTTAAGATAAACTTCATTATGATAGTATATAAAAATTTACAGATAGATATACTTTATATATTACTTTAATATTTTAAATTAAATCCATTATTATTTTAAAAATGAAAATAAAGTGTAAAAATGATTTTTTTTTTTAAAAGTATTTGGTTAAGAAAGAGAGAATTAAGATGAATGTGACATGCATATATGCAAAAATTCTTCTGTTATACGAATTTATATAGATATAGATATAGATGGTTATTTCAAAAATAAAAATAAAGTGTAAACAGGAAAAAAAACAAAAAAAATGATTGGTTGATAAGGAGAGGATTAAAGTAGATGTGACACATAGAGAAAAATATTTCATTTTAAGAGTTTATATAGATAGGTCAATACCCCGCCTTTCATAAAAAAAAAGACTCTAATAAATATCAACCTTTTAAATTAATTTTTTTAAAATAATTTCATATTTATACAATAAGTATTAATTTATATATTTTTTAAATTAATATTTTATTAAAAAATCATCATCATACAAAATAATAAATAACGACAATTTTGAGACATAATATTTAATTAGCTCAAAATAAATTACACTCTAGAGTAAATATATAATGACAAAGGGTAAATTAGATTAGTTTCCTCCGTTCACTTTTACAAGTCTTTTACTATTTAAACAAATTTTACTCGGTTGATGAATTGAAAACTATATACACTCTAATAATTCCTACTGTATGATATTAATAAAAAGAAATTAATATTTTATATACAGAGCAGTTTTTATAATGTACGATTTAATATTTTATATACAAAGTACTAAAGTAGTTTTTATCTTTTAAAAAAAATGTGAGTAAATGTAAAAGAATTATATGTAAATGAAAGGAGAGATTATAAAAGTGACAGGAGCGACTGAGCGAGTATAAATAAATGGTAACGCCGTACTCGAACACAAACACAGCAGAAAGATCGAGGGAGCGCCGAAGCGCAAAAACAAAGAAAAAAAGAACTCGCCAATGGATGTGCAGAAAATCTTCCACATGAGAGGCGGCAATGGCGACTCCAGCTACGCTCGCAATTCCTCCCTTCAGGTCAGTCCAATCATTCAATTCGTTCAAATTCCGCTCAATTTCTCCAATTTTCCTTCTTCAATCTCAATCAATTGAACAATCGATCGATTTGTTGGTCGTTCTCCAGAGGAAGGGATCCGACCTGGTCAAGCACATCACCGCGGCGGCAATCCAGGAGCTCTACCGGTCAACCACTCCTCCTCCGGCCACTGTATCCATGGCGGACATGGGATGCTCCTCCGGCCCCAACACATTGTCCGTCGTGAGGGATTTATACCGCGCGGTGGAGATCGCGTCGCGGAGTTCGATCCACCAAGCTCCAGCGTCTAATCGCCTCTATCAGCCGCCGGAGATCGTGGTTTACCTCAACGATCTCCCGTCGAACGACTTCAACTCGGTGTTCGAGGCGCTGCCTGATCTCTACGCGGAGCTCCGGGGAGCGGAGGACTTCGGATCCGGCGCCGATGATAAACCTTCGATCTTCGTGTCGGCGTTTCCGGGATCGTTTTACGGGAGGCTGTTTCCTTCCTGCAGCTTGCACTTCGTCTACTCCTCTTACAGCCTACACTGGCTCTCCAAGGTATATCTTATTTGGTTTATTAATTGCAATAATTTATTTAGTTTAATTTAATTTGTAGATATTTTTTTTTGGAATTTGGTAGCTAGGAGAGAACTTAATCGAATAGTTGAAGTTTTGGATAAAACTAGGTATTTTTAGTGCTCGGTCTTATTCGAAACTGCTATTTTTAGAACTATATTAATTCAAGGTTATTTTTATTTTAGGTTAATTAAGAAAAATATATATGAAACTTAGGCCAACCCAGAAATTTAAAAACCCAGGAAGTAGGATATATTTCTGTGTTTGGTTGACAAAAAGACATAGGAATTCAACTTTCCATTAATTTCAATTCCTCCGATAAGAAAACTAGGTAAGTTCAACTTCCACCATTTTTAATGTAAATTTTTTTTCCTATTTATATTTCTAAAATCCAAAATTCAATCAAATAACTTTTTTCAATTCACGAGAAGTATATTTTACGGGAATTCAATTCATAGGAAGTAAGTGTTCGGGAATTGTACTTCTACATTCAACCAAACACGCCCTTAAAATCTTGTTGAAGTTTCGGAGTACTAGCTATTCTAAGAACCGGATACTAATTACTAAGAACCGGATAGTATGGTTCATCGATTGACAAATATGAATAATTCTCTGAAATAGCCAGTTTTAGGACCAGTGGTGATAAGTGAGTATTCAGTTGGAAAAGAGGCCATAGGATTAGTTTGGTTGAAATAACTATGTTATTTAAAAAAAAAATAGTTACATCAAAGTTAAAAATACAAAATTTTGTACTTCATGAAAATAATTCAATTGTTTTGATCTTAATTTCGCTTTCTTAAAATAGTAATTAAAAAAAACACTAAAAACTTGAAGCCTAGCTATAAATAATTTTAGTACTAAAGATCGACTTGGTGGATTTTGATGATCTACTTGTCAGAATAAGAACAAATCTTAGGTCAATTCGACGTGAATTTCTTTGGGAATGTTAGCTAGATTTAGCTTCTTTATGAAGTTATTTTATTATATCGATTTTTCTTGGGGCATAGAATAAAATGCCCATTTTAAAAAAAATACATCATTAATTAAATTCCATTAGCCAAATTTTAAATTAGATTCTTAGGGTCGCTTATTTTTAATAGGATATCTTTCCCCATTTAGGATGTTATCCTATGCCCTTAGGGCATAGGATAGAAAAACCGTTATTATATATCTTTTTTTAAATAGCAATGGAAAATAAATATTGGTTACCTTAATTAATTCTCAAAGCTAATAACCCTACATGAACAAAAATTGTTTTTTCACCCAAAAAAAAATTTTGTTTTTACACATTTGTTTATAATTTTTGAAAAATAAAAAACAGAAAACTCGAAGACAAGGACAAACATAGACAATAGATCATATGTACATAACTCTTATGATATATCAGGTTAACAAATTTGAACCATTATAGAAGATCAACATATGCGATTAAATTAAAGTAACTTATGATTATTCGATGGTATTGAGAAATTAGGTGGTATTGAACAATTATTCGTTAGAATAAAATTTATAGTTTTTTACAGTCTTTGTACAAATGAATAATTACATAATTATAGATGAATAGTTATGTGAAAACAGACGAATAATCATGATAAGTTCTGTGTACTTATACTGTCTACATCGGAACCAACCTCAACGAACATACTTTTCAAATCAGTTATTTTTCTTTCTAGTTAATGCGAAATTTGAAAAAAAAATTATGCATACAACAATTTCAAAATAACCACAGTAATTTATAATTTTGTATAAAATGAAAAGAAAACTAAAATTTTAATTTTAGTAGAACAAGCCCTAATTAAGGGGCATAGGTTAACTATGTTACTTTTTACTCCTATAATCTAAGAAGGTCCCAATTGAAGGTGCAAAAAAAGTAGAGGACAGTACAATAATATCAAACAGAGCAATAGAATCTTTAGCAAGGCAAGTTTTTACACTTTAGTTGAAAAAGCTGGAGATGAGAACAGCAGAAGATGGGGGGTAACTGGGTAAGTGCTACTTTCCCAGTTCCCACATGGATTGAATAAGATAAGGTTGTACTTATCAAACATTCATCCATACAAATATATAAATATAAATATATAATACACACATATATGACACACATTATATATTATTCATCTATCATTTATATTCTTTATATCCTTACATTCGAAAGTACAACTTCAATATCATTCACTTGCAATTACAGTTGTCTACCGAATCTGCCCAAAAGCTTTATAGCCCATCTCCTAATTATACCCATCTCTTACTTACATGATTTACATTATTGTCTATACCTCTTTATTTGCCTATTTTTATTACTTATTTAACATGGGTATTTGCTTATAGTGAATGTAGCTATGAAATTTGAACCATCTTTGTAACCCAAATTAAAACTTGAATACTATACATCTTTTGCTTGAAATTTGGGCCTGTTTGGTATCGATATCTAGATATCGATATCGAGTGATATCTTGAATAGGTCCAAATATGATATCTGGATATCAATCGATATCGATATCTGACGAGACCAAACACAGATATCAGATATCATTTGATATTTGAGGATACCAAACACTAAATATCAGATATCGGGAGCCGATATCGGATATCTGGTGTCTAGATATCAATACTTAACGGGTCTTAAGAATATTTGACCTCAAAAAATACATTTCAGTTTTGAGGAACTTGGTTCAGCTTTTGATCGAAAATCAAGTTATCTTCATAAATTTATTGGAACTATAATGTTATGTATGTGCTAGATTCCTACTGGGATCTACGACGAAAACGGAAACTCGAACAACAAGGGCAGTATATACATCTCTCGGACCAGCCCTCCATCGGTAGTTCAGGCATACGAAACACAATTTCGAGGCGATTTCATGTCCTTCCTGCAACTCAGATCTCAAGAGCTAGTTAGCAGTGGAAGAATGGTATTACTTTTGCTTGGAAGACAAGGTCCTAGCCACATTGACAGAGGGAACTCTTTCCTATGGGAGCTACTCACCCGCTCCTTCGCCATCATGGTATCTCGGGTATGTCGTTGATCTCTAACTCACACGTCGATCTTCATCCGGACAATGATCACATATTCACATGTATAAATTCGGTTATTATGTGTTTGTATTGTAGGGATTGGTGGAGCAAGAAAAGGTTGATTCGTACGAAGTTCATTTCTACGCGCCTTCAAAGGACGAGATAGAGGAGGCAGTTCGAGAAGAAGGTTCTTTCGTGATAGAGCGGTTGGAGATGTTTTGCATCGAGAGGGAAGAGCGGTATGAGGACGGGGTTAGCCATGGCATGGCGGTGGCTAGGGCGGCGAAGGCGATTCAAGGGTCGATGCTTAGCCATCATTTCGGGTCAGGGCCAATGCTGGATCAGCTCTTTCAAACTTATGCTACATTGGTTGATCAAGAGACGGCTAAGGAACCCATTAGGCCTATCACTTACGTTTTAGCCCTCGCTAAAAAATGACTCTTGTGTCACAGTTTGCCTCCATCTTTTGTTGATCTTCATTTGATGCACGAAACTCGTATCGTTGTTTGTACAAAATATTGATGTTTATGGATCAGATTGTTCGAAAATCCTCGTGTGGAGTTCGTGCCCATTTGGTTCTATAAAGCGATCAAATCTACAGCTGAGTTGAATCGTGCTATTATATTTTTCTTTGTAAGATCAGGATTCACCTTCTAATATTAAATTTTAACCAAACTGATGCGTGATAACTCTCAACAAAAACAACATTCTGGCTGTACAAACATCTTAGATATGAGTTCGCGAGACACTCGGTTAGAAGTAGTGAACTTATCAATCGATGAGTTTTCGATGCATATGGTATCTATGTATAATGTATAGTTTATAACATATCCAATCTCTGGTTGGTCTAGCGTCTTCTTTTGGGCTCGGGTTGGGTATGTTTAGGTCACCCGAATATACCCAACCCGATCCGAACACATAATATATTCGATATATGACCCGGCCCGATATTTGACTGAATGGGTATACTCTATCCAATACATCCCATTGCAACCTCTAGTAGTCTAGTGACTACCACCGTACAAGGTGACTTGAATTTAATATTTGTTTACCTACTAAGATTAGCTAGTTTTATATAAGAGGTTGTTGGTTCTAATTCTAAAACCACTAGCTAGTTAGCTTCTTGAATTGTATTCAGGCAATGGAATGAAGATCAGCACAAGGAAGAAAGCACGAAAGAGAAAGAAATCGGTATGGCCACCGAGACGAAGGGCAAAGCGAACGAAGCCTACGATGCCGGTCATGAGGCTGCCAAGGACGAGGTCTTGGAGGCTCAGGAGGCGGTTTCGCCTGGACACAATGAACTATGAAATAGTTTAGTTATTACTATTTACTAGTCATATGTTCAATGTTAATGTGGATTATTGCATTCCTTTATAATACAAGTATATCCTTGTGTATAAAAAGTTGTGAATATGTGTAATGTAAGTTATTGTACAAGATAAATAAACACACCATTCATAGGTTTTAAAGATACTTCATCCATTCGATTAAAAAGTTGGGTCCTTGTATGTAGGAGGTAGATTAAACTAATTGAGCTAGAAATTTTTTTTGTATGGCTTAGGTGTGCTAATGTTGCGTATGGATAACACCCTTGATGGCCGAGCCGATGGGGGTGTTACCCTTATCCAACATTAGGGTATGTGTCCGACTTCTGATAGCCGAGGCTTGAGGAGATAGGATCCACACCAGGTCTTTAAGACCAACACACCTCATTGGATTGGAACCACCCTAAATGGTTCCATGATTTTGGTAGGATCGCCAAGTGACCCCTATTTCACTTTGGCTATGGGCTCTAAAAACTCTCATTGTAAATATTTCATTTCCTTGCAATATATTAACCTCAAAATCAAAAAAAAAAAAAAAAAAAGATGTTTCATTCCCATGCTCGAATTCGAACATAGTCCTTCACAAACTGTATGTGCTTTGTAAGAAGTGATTTGAAGAGTTGAATGATGTGAGTAGTTTGGATTTGATTTGGGATTTTGCCTCCCTCTTTCATAGATTGGTTATGTTATGAATGTGTTGATGTTTGCTAAAATCGTCTTCGAACCCCGAAATATCCGAAACCATTACGACATTGCTCATGGGATAGGCTAAATGTGGACAAACAAATTACATAAAATTCACAAAGGCTTAATAACAACAACAAACTCCGACCACAGGTTGGATTGGTCACCAGATAAACTATGTAAAGATTGAGCCATTAGTTCAATAGTTTTGAATCAACATACCTTAAAATCTTAAATGCAATAGAACTATAATACAATATCTTCTGGCAGTGCTAAAATGACATTGGAATATGAATGCAAGTTGCTTCTTTTCCCTGTCTTGGAGCCAAGGTCGAATGGCCGCAATGGTGTAGATTCGGCCCGAATCATTTTCCTTGATCCCAGGATCATGGCAGAGCACTGCCTTGTTACCTTGTATACATTACAGTTCTCTTGATCAAGGGCTGGGCTGGGGAAGGAAATCAGGATCCGGAGCCACCTCTGCTCTCGAGTGCCCGGTAGGGTGGAAGACGAGTTCTGGTGCCTGCCCAGCTGGTGAGGGCTTGTCATTGACCCCCCAGAACTCAGCACCTTTAACATCGTCCTTGATCATTAGTTTGGAGAACTCCTCATGGTCGTATTCCAGTGTGGCATTACCGCCGAACTCAGCAGGAAGGTTTTCAATGTCGAAATGAGATTTCATGAGCTCTAGGCTCTCCTTCTTGTTAGGGTAAACAAACTTCACCTTCTTGAATGTCTTATCGTCTAAGAAATACTTGACCACCTGTCAAAACAAGCAATAGCGGTAACGAGGAGTTATTCCGACGAAACAGATTCCCTACCAATGCCTCAAAACCATCCAATATGATCAAGACTTCAAGGACATTCCTAGATAAACTTGGGAATGAAATCCAATTCAAGGGCTCTAAGGTGATCAGGTACAAACTGTATAACTGATCAGTGATTATTAGTTTATACAGTGATACTACTAACCTTCCAGAAGGTTTCAAACATCCTTGGAGGGTTGTACAGAAACGCTACACCGAGCCTCTCCGGATAGTGATTCTGCAATATGTTGATGGTCTCCCTGGTTGTTTTAACAGGAACACTGGTGCTAACTGACCAGCCAGTGAAGTCTATCAGCCACGACATCTGGTCCTGTCCCTCTGGAAGATTGAGGATGGCATTCTCTATCATATAAACGAGGTGCCGAATATTTCCTTCTGCCGATGTTGTATTCTGTAAAATGGATGAGTGGGAACTCAGCTTTAAAGACAGTATCTTCTTACAGCAGACAGTAAAGAGGGAAGAGTAGAGATACCTGCTTCCCTGGCCTCAAGATAAGAACTGATCTACCGAGCCTATCCCTAAAGTTTGCAGTGGACACCTTGCCAGTTTCACCTTCATGTGCAACTTCACTCTGACAAACAGAAAGATCTTGCAAAATTGTGACAAGCTGACAAACAGAAAGCTACAAACAGGCTAAACAGAACACATCATGACACCAAGTATGACAGAGATGCAAAAAATATTTATGACATGATTTACCCATCGAATTTCCTCAGGCTTATAGATAGTTCTCCACTTGACAGTCTCTTCCAGCATCTTCTTCGCCTTATCGACATTGCAGTTTCTTGCTTCCAGGTACCTCACAAGGCATGAATCAGTGCAGTATCTTAAACTCCGACCAGATAGGGGTCCAAGAGCAACCCTCAGTTCTTTCACCTGATTGCAAAATGTATATTCAGCAGCAGTACAAACAACTACCATCTAATTGGGGCGTATCGTGTATGCCTTCAGTATGGATTTGGAATATCATGAACAATCAAGTACTTGTTTCATATGAAAGCATCTAATTCAACTTAGCAAGCCAAATTACTATCTCACAAGAAAGCTACGGACTACGGAGTAATGATCTGGTCAGATTAGAAAAAAGCCAAAAAAATAAAAAGAAGCAAAACTAGTGTTAAAAAATTCGTAGCGGCGCAGCTTCAGTATCAATTTCTCCAGATTTGATGATTGAAACTGAACAGTCGATTATTTGATTAAGAAGAAAAACTGCTAATAAGAGAATTCATTACTGCCGTCAGCAGGTCTCGAATCAGAATATGCAAAATGATGAATTAAAGATGATAGAGAGACTCATCGAACAGTCAATTAATCCAGTTTGAAAGAGGATGAGAAACAGGTAAACTACCTTAGCATCTCGCTGTAAAGAATCGTTTTCATCACGATGCTTCCTCCGAAACATTGCCGAAACAGATGCGTATCTACCTTTAACCTATTAGCTGCAACAAACGCACAACAGTCTTTGAACTCCCATCGTCTAAAATTGAGAGAATAAACAATCAGCAATGTCCAACCAAATCGAGTTTCTGGTACTGTGTTTTGCTATTGAATCAACATCTTTCAAATCGCAAATTAATTCAAATTCAAATGCCGATAATCATACACGAGATCAGCGGGAATCAAAAGTAATTATCTATCAACAGCCAAATTCATAGATCCACCGCCAGCAGTGCAATATATTGGCGAAGATGTATTCAACAAAATTGAAATTACACCTCGATAACAAAACGAAAGATGAATTCAGGGAGAACTGAGGATTCAAGAGAAATCCAGAAAAAAAAAACAAAATCAACAACGAAAAAAACAGAGATCAGATCGAATGCAGGAATAAAAAATAACAGAGAGAAATAAAATTGCTTACAAACAGCAAATCGTTGACAATCGAGCGATTCGGAGTAGCTGTAAAACGCACCAAAAACAGAGAAATTTGATTCTGAGAGAGAGAGAAAGGCAAGCTATATAGAGTACAACTACAAAGTACCAGTGATCACGCCATTTTAATTTATTTTCAAAATTCATTTATTTATAGAATAAAAATTAAAAAAAATATCGGAAAAAATAGATTTGATATGAATTGCTTTTTCTCTTGTCCCCGAGAAAAGTCAAAATAATTATAACCAGTCGTTTGTGCGAATAATAAATTAGTCCGTACTATTTATTGATATTGGAACATTAATTTATTATACATAAATGGCAATAAATTAAAGGTGGGATAAGAAAAAAACTGGTGATAATATTTACACCCATAAATTTTACTATATGCACCACACCTACGCCTCTTAAATCACACCTCTGCTTCTCTTGAGTCACACACCTGTCTCTCAAGAGGCGCAAGGTATTTTAATGTAAAATACTCTGCGCCTCTTGAGGGCAGGTGTGTGATTCAAGAGGAGCAGGATGTATTTAAAAAAAAATATAAAAGTGAGATATGTAGTGTAAATAGTAAATTTTGTGGTGTAAATAACATTGACGAAGAAAAATGGAGTGGTGCAATGAATAAAATGGAGAGACACTAAAATTAAAATGAAATAGTGGGGTAAAGTGAGGAGGATGACAGTAAAGTTAGAGATGAATATGTTACATGGTCGCATCCACACAACATTTGTCCCCACTTTCCAACTCGTCACTCGTGTATGCATCCCCTATAATATCAATCTTTTTTTTCAAAGTATCACTCTTTTTTTTAACCCTGTGGTAAAAAAAAGGGTGTATATGTTTAGATAGTCTATAATATTATACTCCCTCCGTTCACAAATATAAATTGTTTGACTTTCTGACACGTTTTTTAAGAGGTGAAAATTATATAAAATATTAAATTTTTTTATTATTTTTAAAAAATAATATTATACTCCATCCGTTCGGCAAAACTTGTCATTTTAGTTTTTTTCCACAAGTTTTAAGGCAATTAACAAATGTACTAATTTACCCTCAATTATTATCCTCGTTTTTTAATTTATTGAAAACTACAACTAACAAACCATCAATCATATCAAGGGCATTTTTGTAAAGTGAAGGGCAAAATACCTACAATGACAAGTTTTTTTGAACAAAAATAACACCCTAAAATGACAAGTTTTGCTAAACGGAGGGAGTATTTATTAAATTATTAGTATTAAGTATAATATTATTTTAAAATTTTAATAAAAATGTTAATATTTTATATAGTTTTTAGCTCCTTAAAAAACGTGCAAAAAAGTCAAACGACTTATATTTGTGAACGGAGGGAGTAAATATAATACTCCCTCCGTTAGTGAAAATATGTCATTTTTGAGGTTCGATTTTGTTCATAAAAACATGTCATTGTAGGAAGTAGGAATGTAGGTATTTTAGCTTCTACTTTACAAAAATGCCCTTAACATGATCGATGGGTTGTGAATTGTAGTTTTCGATAAAGTAAAAAAGTAGAGTAATAAATGAGGGTAAATTAGTAAAAAATGAGTATATTATTGGTTTTCTTAAAATTGTGTCCAAGGCTAAAATGACAAGTTTTCGCTGACGGATGGAGTATATTGTATTATTATAAGTCATAATTATTGCCTATCTAAACAGATTTTAAATACTTTTTAAAGATCATTTGATTAATAACTAAAAAACTGAGAGTAAATAAATAAATATTTGCATTTTTTTATATCTTGAGAATTCTAATTAAAAAATGATATGAATGATTCACACGCACCATGCACTAACTAAATCAAGCACACAAGATCAACAAGATTTCATTCTATAACCAATCCACCAAATTATACACAAGGTTTGTATTGCTTTATTATCAATATGGGATGTGTATCATTTCACATCTTCTACACTTTTCATATAATTACAAAAAAAAAATTAAAAAAAATAGGGTTAAAACATTCATCGTGACACAACTTCAGCATCGATTTCTCTAGATGCTTTCATATAATTATAAGACCATGTCGAGTCAGTCCATACCTATTAGCACTGGTTCTCGATCATTTGGAGCTTGAAAGTTCTCGTTTGGAATTTGAAAGGAAAAAATGTTTACAATATGGATAAGTTTGAATCACTTATAAATTATTCTCAAAATCCTTATTATATGCGAAATAATACCTCAAAATCCTTATTATATGCGAAATAATACGGTGTGTGACAATTTTATGAAAAAAAACTCCTAGTTTGTCAATTTCATGTTGGAGATCCCATATTAATACGTACAAATTGCTATGTCATGATGGATTATGTATAGAATCGCCAATTGAAATTTACAAGAAGACAAGAACACATTAGTAATCCTTAAAATCATGCACATTTTGCTAAAATAGCAATTTAATTGACCGAAGAAATTAATCAATGCGAGCATCATGCACAATGTGTGGTAACAAGAAATTCCAATCCACTAGCTCACAATAGGTTGAATTTGCAAAGTAAGTGCAACCTCCTCAATAAAATGATCAAAACAACCCTCCATCTCTTTCAATACCAATCCAACAATGGAGGAGGAGATGAGGAGCTTCATCAAAGTGTGGGCTCTAGCCATCTCCTCGGCCATCTATTGCTACTCCCTCTCGAAAACGACACAAATCCGAATGGGCCTACCGAGGCTCCTCTTCGTCCTTCCCGTCGTGTACCTCTTCATCGTCCTCCCCTTCGCCCTCACCAGCATCACCCTCATCGCGCCAGCCTCCTTCTACCTCAGTTGGCTAGGGAGCTCCAAGCTCATCCTCTTCGCCTTCGGTGTGGGCCCCCTCATCGCCAAGGATTCGGCTTATCCCTTATCCCTCCCTCACTTCGTCGCCATTGCCCTCCTCCCCATCAAGGTCAAGGACCACACTAACCCGACCCCCAAGCTTGAGGAAAAGGCGACGGTTTGGAAAAAGATGAGGAAGGCGACGGTTTTTGTATCCGCGTCGCTAATGCTGGCTCGGAAGGATGCGTTTCATAGAGGATTTGTGCATGTTTTGTACTTCGTTCGCGTCACTTTGGGCATCGAATTGGTCCTCGCCATCTCCGCATACCCCATCAAGGCCCTTCTTGGCCTCGAGCTCGAGCCTCAGTTCAGAGATCCCTATTTATCTACATCTTTGCAAGACTTCTGGGGTAGCAGGTTAGTGTGTCCCGTCGCATATAAATATATAAAGATAGATTGTGATTTATGATAATTTTTTATAAATTAAAATAACATATTATTTTAATTTTTTTTGGCTGGAAATTTATAACTCTTGGTATGTCTTTAAACGTTGGTGTGTTAGGTGGAACTTGATGACCTCTAACATCTTACGTTTGACTGTGTACGATCCGATCCGTCGAATCACGTCGCCAACGATCGGAAAGCGATGGGGTGCGCTAATGGGCTTGATCGCGTCATTTACACTATCGGGCATTATGCACGAGCTAACATACTACCATTACACGCGAGTGAACCCGACGGGGGAGGTTACGTTGTTCTTCGTCTTGCACGGTGTTTCCACCGCGGTGGAAGTGATTCTAAAGAGTCGTCTCTATGGAAAATGGCGACGGCTTCACCCGTTTGTGTCAAGGTGTTTAACCATGAGTTTCGTGACCATTACCGTGTCTTGGTTGTTTTTGCCTCAGTTGTTGCGAAATCGCGTCGACGAAAGGCTTCTTGGTGAGCATTTTGCCATAGTTGATTTTGCAAAGGGCTTCGTGTTGAGGTCGCAAGTGTAACTTATATTATAGCTACTATACTTGCATTTTACATGCAAATAAGAGAAAAAATAAGGTTGCCATGGATAAAATAAATGTTTTTTTTTCTCTTTCATGATAGACGACGTACTCCATTGGACAAGATGATAAAAGAATACACTATTTTTTAACATTTGAAATAACCTATTTAGATTTGTAAACAAGACGGCATGAGGGACATGAGGGTCATCCTAAACGACTACCTAATGTGTTTTGGTATATCTTAAATAGTTGAATTATGTCGAGTGTTACTAGTTTAGTTAGTAAAAATGACATGTAGTGACCAATAAGTCATGAGTTCAAATTCTATTTTTTATATTATAATGAGTCTAATGCCTACCTATGAACAAAAAAAAGGTGAATTCTACATTGTTGGATCTCGATAAAGGTGTGTTAGTTCTATTAAAATTAGGGTTGGGCTTCCGGTCTGGACCGGATCGGACCGGACCGAAGATTCCGGTCCGGTCCAAGACCGGTGGACCGTAATCTCCAAGAACTTGGACCGCGGATCGGAACTTATGGTCCCGGTCTTTCCGGTCCGCGGACCGTAAAGACCGGTTGGACCGAAACTTTACCCTATATTGAAATTTCTTAACCCTAGATTTAAAATCGGGATGAGATTCTTTAATCTTAGTCTAAAATATTTATGATTTCTCCAAATCTATATGAAAATAGACATTAATTTGTCAAAATATATACAAAAAACCTAGATCTAAAAGTGAAACGGAGAGAGAGGCACACATTCATCTCTTCTTCTTTTTTAATGATAAGAAATCCGGTCCAATTCCGGTCCGATCCCGAGTTTGGACCAAAAATCGGAAATAAGAATTTCTTGGACCGTGGACCGGACCGTAATATCCCGGTCCGATCCAAAGACCGTAATTTCCGGTCCGATCCCGGTCCGATTCCGGTCCGATCCAAATTTTGCCCAACCCTAATTAAAATAAACTAGTCATATACCCGCGCCAATGGCGCGCAATTTAATAGTAAAGTTGTGAATATTAAATAATACTAAAAAATTGCAAAAAAAATACACATATTAGCGGTTAGAAAATAATAAAGTAAAGTGTATAATATGTAGTATATAAACGGTTGGGATGATTTCGTAAACGCCTACAAACTGCTCAACCAAGGCAACTACTCTTGTCATTTCAACCTATCAAATGAGGATAATAGAAAACGGTTGGGATGACTGACAATATTCAGTACCAAGTGTATTATTTATAAGATAGTTGGGCAAAAGTAAAAGACAAAAAAGATAATTAAGAAAAATCTTGTAGATCTTGTAGATAGAATCAAATAAAATCAAATAAAAATATTCCATAAATGGATATGCATTCAAAATTAAATTAACCAATTAGATTTTCAAAAAAAAGTAAAAGGCAATAAGATAATTAAGAATAATCATAAAGATATAATCATATTGAAATATTCCATAAGTGGATATACAATATAAATTAAACTAATCATTTGAATTTTCGTGCATTAAAAAATGGGTAGATGAGTGAAAAAGAAATCAAAAGTATATATTACATTAGATATTGGATAGCAAAGTAGATATTTATATATTTAAGTAATATGGAAAGTGTGTACATGTTATCCTAAAAAGAATATGAATATGAATTATAATTATAATTATAATAATTGTTAAATCAATTAAGCTATTTTAGGCGATAGTTGACATACCAAAAGCATATGCTAATTATCATAAAATGGGAAATGATATTATATCCCCGCGCCATGTCGTGATTTTTTATAAATAAAAGCTTAGTAATCTATTAAATTAATATTATAAAATAATAGTAAAAGTTTAGATAATTAAATATTTTGAATTAAACCCATTGGTTGAAAAAGTAATTATAGTAGTATATATAGATAAATATAGATACAGATTACTAATATTAATTTTATGTTTCCTTATTATTAATTTTATGTTTTGAATTAATCCCATTGTTTTTTTTAAAAACTACTAAAATTGTAATTTAGGCTAAGGTGATTGGTTGAAAAGCCTAGAATTAAGGGGAGGGCGCCACGTCATCGGTAAGGCTTTTGTTTTAATAGTTAGTAATAGATAGATAATTATAATAATTGTTAAATCAATTAAGCTATTTTAGGCGATAGTTGACATACCAAAAGCATATGCTAATTATCATAAAATGGGAAATGATATTATATCCCCGCGCCATGTCGTGATTTTTTATAAATAAAAGCTTAGTAATCTATTAAATTAATATTATAAAATAATAGTAAAAGTTTAGATAATTAAATATTTTGAATTAAACCCATTGGTTGAAAAAGCAATTATTGTTGCGGTTTAAATAGTACTCCCTCTGTTTCAAAATAAATGTCATTTTACTATTCCGCACGTATTTTAACGAGGTAAAAACTCTATAAAATATTATTTTTTCAATCAATTTTTTTTTCATAATTTCATACTTGTTACTAATAAGTATGAAATTATGGAAAGAATTTGATTAAAAAATAATATTTTATAGAGTTTTTACCTCATTAAAAAGCGTGCACTAAAGTCCAAACGACTTTTATTTTGAAACGGAGGGAGTAATTACATCCCGCATTAAATAGAATTTGGGCTAATTTATATGTACATAACTAGTGTTTTGACGGTACCCGTGCTACGCACGAGTCTAAATATTTTATATAAATTATATATAAAATTATTTTTTAAACTATAAAATTAATTTTTATAATCTATTAATTTACTTTTCAGTTATAATTATAAATAATTTATTATCAGCGAATAAGTTCTTAAGCAAATATATTAAGATTATTTATGGTTAACTTTAGCCACTAAATTATTATCAAATATATATCTTTTTGTGCTTCATTACTCATATTTATATTTAATATCACAGACATTATACAATCAAACTTTTTCTTGTTTCTTTTTATAAGTTATATAGAATAGAAGATTTCAAGATAATTAATATTGACCTTTATTGGAAAAAAGCTTTCTTTATATATATTATATAGATTATTATTATTATTATTATTGAAAAGGGTTCTTCATCTAATTTTTGGGATTCAAATAAATGTAAATGGTGAAGTTAAAAAAGTTTACTTTTGGTATTACTTTTTCTATATAAAAAAAACTTTTGGCATGGTGAATTTTAAGAATTAGTTAGGTATAGAGTTAGAGTATTAAGTGGGCAAAAAGCTTCTTTTATATAGATATATATAGATTATTATTAGTAGTATTGAAAAGGGTTTTTCATCTAATTTTTGGGATTCAAATAAATGTAAATGGTGAAAAAGCTTATTTTATATAGTTAATATAGATGACAATAAATTTTAGGTGGAGGGAGAAATAAATTGGTGCAATAATGAATAAATAATTAAAGAGGCAATAAAATGAAATATAGGGTAAAGTAAGAGGTGAGTATGACAGAAAGTGACATATGAATTTGTTACAATGCATCACTGCGTCTAACAACATCTGTCCCCACGTTCCCACTCGTGTGTATGCATCCCCTAAAATATCTATCTATTTTTAGACAAATTTACATAAATCAACCTCTTAAATATTGTTGGTGCACTTTATATACACTCACGTATTAGCGTTCAATTGAACATTATTTAATGTTGAATGGGACGTCGTACAAAGCTAGATTGAATGTTGTTGAGTAGCGAAATTGTCGACGTTACTCGATGATAAATGAACAATTGGGTCAGATCGGACGATAACTTCGAATTGAATGTTGTTATACAGGTAGGATCGAGCCTAACATAATTTTTTTTAAAAAAAAAAAAAGATGGTGTTCACAACGTCCTTTTGGAAGTTTTTTTTTTGTGTGTGTGAGAGAGATTGTGCCTTCATAATATTACCCCTAGCAACATCTGATCTGACGTTGCTAATCCGGTTCGGCCTGATCCGATGCTTCAGTTCATGTCGAGCAACGTCGACAACTTCTCTACTCAACAACGTTTGGACACCAATTCAACGTTGTGCAACGTCCTTTTTGACATTAATTAGCATTTAGCAACATATTATGATATGAATTTGCGATGTATATAAGAATATCCAATATATATATACTCCCTCTGTTCGGCAAAACATATCACTTTACTATTCACACACGTTTTTTAGGGGATAAAAACTATATAAAATATAGTTTCTCAATAATTTTTTTAACAATTTCGTAGTTATTATTAATAAGTACAAACTTGTTAAAAAATTTATAAAAAAAATAAATATTTTATATAGTTTTTATCATTCTAATTAAAAAAGCGTACGTGTTTGAATAGTTACAACATATTTTGCCGAACGGAGGGAGTATTGTTCTTATTACTTAACTACTACTTACTCGTATATAGCAAATTACACAGCAAACCACTTGTAAAACCCTTAACATCAACAAGAAATCACCTATATTGTCAAATTCTGAGAAATCCGGTTGGGTCGTATGAAAACAGGAGTCATGTCGGGTTTATTTTTGTTTTTGTTTTTGTTTTTTTTCTTCTTTCGAGTCGAGACTCTCAATCTCTTTATAGCTCGCCCAGTTTTTGTTTTTTTACGACGGGTTTCGGCATCTCAATCGCCTACCCCGAAGCTAGGAAAACCGATCCGACTCGGACCTGCTCTGATACCATGTCAAATTCTGCTCTGATACCATGTCAAATTCCGAGAAACCCGGTCGGGTAGGGTTTATTTTTTTTGTTTTTGTTTATAAGGTCGGGATCCACCCTTTTAACACAAAAGTTTAAGTCATTGTGTAGGAGCTTCCTCTTTCTTATATTTTGTATGGTTATACCACCCACCATCAATGTGAGATCACTATCTTTTTTTATCCCAACATATATATCCATTTCATCAAATAAACTGTTGTGTTAAGTCAACTTGGAATTAATCAGTAATATTCAGATCTCAAATTTGAGGGGTTTTCCTTTTTCCAACTGTTTCGTAATTAGTTTTTGCGTGATCACTATTACTATATATATGTCCGGTTGTTTCAGAAAGCTTCACGTTGATTTTTTCTACAACCAACAAGTGACCCTTTGACATGGTTTTGGGAGTTATAGTACACATGAAATTTTCTCATAATATTCTATAGAATAATATGTTTTTTTTAGCTAGGCATATTCTATCTATATATAGGATAATACCCCATGTCATATTAGGCCATTTTTATCGGCAGAAAAACTAGCATCGATGCTAGCTAAATAATATTAAAAAAATTGAACAGTGTCAAACATCGATGCTTTCCGATACTAATTTAGTATCGATACTTGGGTGGTGATAATTAATACTACATCCGTTCGGCAAAACATGTCATTTTAGCCTCTTTCACAAGTTTTAGGCAATTAACAAATGTACTAATTTACTCTCAATTATTACCATCATTTTTTACTTTATCGAAAACTATAACTAATAAACCATCAATCATGTCAAGGGCATTTTTGTAAAGTGAAGTGCAAAATACCTACAATGACAAGTTTTTTTAAACAAAAATAACACCCTAAAATGACATGTTTTGCCAAACAGATGGAGTACTATGTCAGACTATTTCATTACTTTCTTTTTTTTCGACTGATGAACACAAAAACAACGTCGTTTCGATTACAAAAGTAATCACACACATTGTGTTTTATTTTGCACAGATCTGACCAAAAGAGGGGGAAGGGGGGACACATGTCGACTTTTGATTTGAACTTAAAGTAAACACATTGGATTGTGCCATGTGGAGATTATTGGATGTCTCATATTCAATTCTGGAAATTGCAATTTGTTTTGAAAAACTTGTATTTTCGACATTAAAAATGTAAAAAATATAAAAATAAAAATTACTACAATATTAGATTCATTTTTCTTCACATATAGACATCAATTTTTAATATTTTTAAATTTATTTATTTTTTTGTAAAATACTAAAAAAATTACCACAATATTATTTCATTAAATATTCACATACTTTAATGATATATAAATATAAAAATTATTATAATAGTATTTTTCCAATGAAAAACGAATATAATAATATAATAGAAATAATTATTAAAAGGGGTATATTAGTAAATTAAATTGGTAGGAAAAGAATGGTTTTGGGATGGTAGAGATATTATTGATAAAGTGAGAAAAGTAAGAATGAGATGTTAGGATGATGTGGCTGAGAAAGAAGAATAAAATATTAGTATTTTTAGTATCCCTAGTATCCCTTGATAAACATGACCTTATATATATAATAATATAAGATTAATTTTGGTCAAAAAAATATGTACTAAATAAAAAAATAAAATGGTATATTTATTGATTTTGTTTATGAAGTAAAATGATATGTTTTGATGAATTGGGAGAGTGCTACAAAATAAATTTTTTGCTGATAAAAATTAAATTTGTGAGCTTAATATGATATTGTGGGACGAAGGGAGTATTCCGGAAATAAAAGAGGAAGAGGAGGAATCACATGCCACATAATCATGTGATAATCGATTATTTCTAAAAAAATCTTCTCTAAATTTTCGATTTGGAAAAAATCTTCTCTAAAATTTAATTATTTAACACTTTTATTTATCTTATCATACGGAGTATAATGTAGGTTATAAAAATTGTACGATATAATATTTCATTTTTTTCAATAAAAGTAACTCATTAATATGTATATAAATTTATGGAATTGAAGGAATTAAGATCAAATGAGATCTAGTTTTATATTCATAAAAAAAAAATATTTTCTCTCCCCTTTTGCTTGGTGGGGCGTGTTTGGATTCCTCACTATTTGGCTTGTTGTCGGCTATTTGCAATGTTTAAGGGCCAACATGTCACATGATGAACCCATTATTAAGGCTGTTTTTTCCTCTTTGTTTCGATGATCACCGCCAAGTCACGCAAACAAATACGGTCATGGTGCCGAATAATCGGAAGTTGAGGTAAATGGGTTTTTATAACTTTTGTGGGAGTTAGGGATGTTATTTGAGTCGAACGAGTCGAGTATTGTTTTTTTATATTCAGCTCGTTTAGAAAAGAGTCGAGCTCGAGCTGAGCCTAAACTTGGACTTGATTGAACTTAAAAATTTGCTCATACTCGACTCGACTAGGAAATGAATGAGCTCGAGTCGAGGATTAAGCAACCTTATTTGTTCAAAACATGGTAATTTAAAGAAAAATTTAAAATTTTCACAAAATTCAAGCTATTCGAGCTTAAATCAAGCGAACCGACCTTTCAACCGAGCTTAAAAATGTGTTCATACTCGGCTTGTTTAGGAAATGAAAAAGCTTTAGCCGAGCTTTTATCGAGTCGAACTCAAACCGAACTCGAGCTACTCGGCTCATATAACCCCTCATAAATGAATTACGACATGTCAAACATGTTTGGTCGTTAACGGTAACTTAAGATTATAATCTACACAATTTACGAAAATTTAAAGTGGATTAATTTAGGTTAAATGTGAGTGTTCTTAAAACACTATGGATTGTTAAATAAATAATGAAAAGCGATTTCCTTAAAAATTATAATCATTATATAACAACGATTTTAAAAACTTGTAACAAAAAGGCTTTTTTAAAATATATATATATATATATGGAGCAAGCAGAAGGGCTAATAATTGGAAACGCTCTCTTTTGAGAACTTATCCAGAAAACCATCGGAGTCACCTTCATTCGCCATCTCCGGCCAGGATGATCATCCGCTCCAACTAATCTCCGGTCAAATCTCTCTCTTCAGAGAGCCCCAATTCCTCTCCTCGGAGAGTGCTCGGATCGGTGGGTTGCCCGCCTCTTCTCGGGTCGATCTGCCTCGGCGCCGTCGGCTTGGCCGGTGTCTTTCAATCCTAGCCATGGCTATTTGGCTGTGGTTCTCATTCAATCCAAAAATTATTTTGGGGTTTTTTATCGGTTTGAATCCCCTGCTTCCAGATTTGCTTTCGGTTGAGTCGATTCAAGTCAGGGGCTGCTTGGTGAGTTGGTGTCTTCGGCTCTTCCTTTCAGCCTCCTGTTTTCCTTCTTTGTGGGGGATTTGTGTGCAACCGGACCCGTCTCTAGCTATCTCCATCCCGGCCCGGGCTCGGTGTTTCCGCCCCTGCCTGGCTTCCCTTCCTTCGTCCCTCTGTCCGTTCGCCGGCTGTCCTAGTGGTTTGTTGTCGCCGGCGCTTAGCGATGTGGCTCTGGTGGGTTTCGACTCTGGTGGTTTCGTCGTTGGTCGGTCTCACCTTCCCGCTTCCTCCTTCGTCGTCTCCATCGGCCTTCCCTTCTAAACTCCCTATCCGGCTGCCTCTTTTTGTTGGTGATTCTGCCTAGTTGCGGCGTTGGGGCTTTTCCCCAGTCTCTGCTCCGGTTCCCCCTTTTTCGGGCTTGGCTTGAGCTCCAAGGGTGGCCCGTTCATGGGTGCTCGGCCCGATTGGTGTTGGCTTTGGGCCCTTGCTTTTCCTTGGGCCCAAAGCTGGCCCAATCGGGTGCTAATAATATTACCTTTTATCAAGTAAATTTAATAATTAACTACGTATTAATAATCCCCGATCGGGTCTTCGTTTTTCCCGCTTGGGTTTCCGGTGCTTTCGATTCAAGCGTTGTGGGGCTCTGCGTTCGGCGTAACTGGGCTCTCTTTCCGAGTGATGAGGTTCTGGCAGTGGGAGTCGGGACAGGCTGGGGCCGTGGCAGTGTGTATCGAGGCGTCTCTTTTCTCCGGAAGACTGTTTCCTTGGAGGTTCGTCTTCACTGCCCACAGGTCGCCTGATGTGTCGCTGGCCTGCGGTGCTACTTTGGGGTTGTGCTTGGCTTCGACCGTAGTCTACGTCCTCATCTCGTCTTGGCCTGGTTGTTTTCAGTTTTGCTTTTGTAGAGTTCTTTGCTTGTATCTTGCACCTCCTTTGTTTTTTGTGTTTGTCTTGACGGTTTTCCCGTCTGCCGATTTATCGGCCATCGGGGTTCAGGCCTATCTGACCTCGAATTTTTTTCTTATAAAAAAAAGGCTTTTTTTTTAAATCCTAAACAGCCTATCTAGCCTAATAATGCAAGAATTCAAACCAAATCTTTTATATCTTTTTCAATATTGTTCGATGGGCCAAAGGCCCAAAACTCAACATTAAGCAAGGGTAGGCATGAACATTAAGTCGATATTTTTTTAAGAACAAATTATCCTACATTATCAAAAAAAATCTTTAACAAAACGAAGTGAAAATTGAAAATCAAAAACAAGAAAATAAATAAAGATCCATCTTCTAACTTAAAAGATTACATCAATTATTTAATTACAGATTAATGTAGTGGTTATTATAGGACTACATATATAAAATCACTAATGTTTATAAATTAATTTTAGAGAATCTTTTAGGAAATCTGTTGGATATGCTCTAACAAATTACACAAGTCCATCCTTTATAAGGCATGAATTAATTTACAAACATTTTTTTTTCTTCAAACCAAAGTCTTACTCTCTCAAATCTGCAATCTCTCATTCGACTGGGGTTCATGTCCTCACATTCCCTATTGGCTCAATATATCCTCAATGGTTGTAAAAGATTTAACCTTTAATTGAGTCATATAATACTCGATTTCAGATATAAAACGAGCACAGTCTGATCGAACTAGACTAAAAAAAAAAAGATTAAACCAATATTTAACATCAATCAAGACAATACAATCAATAATCAATAATGTGTGTTACCATCCAAAACTTGTACCGTTGTTGTTGCCCATCGAAATATCAAATCCAAAGTGTCAATAACCCCACTTTAATTTCGTATTTATAACTGAAAAATCCTCCAAATTATAATTGAATACACAATTTACTTCGAAAAATTAACAAGGCGCCAAAATTTAATATGAAATCGGACAAATGCACGTATGATCCATTGATCCTCACCTCCTCCTCAAAAACAACCAAAAACAATTACTCATCAGAGACACAAATTACTTACAAATTTTCGATGGAGGTGGTGGACGGAGAAGATTCCGAAGAGATCACGTCGAACACCAATCTGATACCGCGGAGCAAGCTGTCGTCGTCTTCGTTCAGGCTGGAACGACCTCGGAGCTCACTGATCTCCTCTGACTCGATCCGCTTCCGATCCGCTCGGTTCACTGCCTACGAGCGGATCTCCGAATCCGACTCATCGACGCTCGGCGATGAATCGCCGCTGGTTTCTGATGGAGTTGATATGAGGAATAAGCAGAAGAAGAGCTTTGCTTGGGAATTTATAACTAAGGTTTTTTCGTTTCGCAAATCCGGCGACGGTGGTCGCCGGTGAAAGGCTCACCAGCTCTTGCTATTTATTGATAATATTTTTCCCCTTACCAAATCAGCAATACACTTAATTATACTAATTGATTATGTAAATCATCAATAATATTCAATTATGTCATGATTATATGAAGAGTCCAGATGAATTATTCACATCTTATTTTGGTCCATCATCACATGAATTATTAAGATTTTCTTTTAACGAAAGTAGTTGGAAAATAACATCACTCAAGAAAAAATTACAGCAAATCACAGACAATATTATAACTGCTTCCTAAACACTTTCTAGTTTTTTTTTTTTGGGGCAAAATCTAAACACTTCCTTGTTATCAATTATGAGGAACAATAAGCTATATCTTCTAAAGAATTACATGAATAATAATATAGAACTTACAGTTACACGTATGATGGTGCACTATTCCCTGCCAAAAAAATAAAAATAAAAATTCTATAGGCGGATTTGAGGGTAACCATTTTCGCCAATCACTGCAACTCGCCGACTGGTGCTTCGTTGAGCCACAGGAAGTGAATGAAGTCGTAAAGCTTGGTGCTCACGCTCACCTGATCGGGACAAGCATAACATAACTTCATTTGGAGCCATCTACACAACCGATATGAAAGCATGGGAGGGGCTGGAACTTGGAAGTGATTACCTTGTATGGGGTAGGATTCAATCTCCTCATGTGATCGGGGCGCATTTGCTCCAGCTGCTTCATGCACCGATCCTTGATGTCCTTCAGAGCTGGCAACTCTTCTCTTGCTTTGTCTTTTCAAGATAGAAACCATAGTAAGATATATTACATGTTTCCACCAAGTAAAGTATAGTTTTAATGCTTACAGTTCAATATAAGCTGCACTGATGTTCTCTGTTTACTAAACTAGAGCAGACAAACTTCACTTGCACTGACAATAAGCTGAAGGAAATGAAATTCAAGCTTTCTGAAAAATGAATCTTTGATTCCAGGTTCTTTTTTTAAAAACTAAACCATGGTCTTCAATTTCAGATCAATTATGTGTTGAGAAGTTTCATATTACAAGTCAAAAGCTGTTTAGTTCTATCCTTGAAAGTTTTTAGGTCAGCACAAGTCAAGTGAGTTTTGAGTTTTGATAGTTCTAATCTGGGTAATTTAAAATTATTCTAACTAAGATTAAAAAATAACACCTTCAGTTGCAAGAAGAGAATACATGTGGGAAAAAAAAGCAGCAGCAGACTCATATATATGAGGGTGAAGCTAACCTGCACTTCCATTCCAATAACACTTCAATAGCTCCTCAACGCGCTGTGGCACTACGTGAGCTCTCTTGGACTCATTGAACGGGTGACGACATAGGATCCGCTCAGCTGTCTACTAGTCATTTATCAAAGGTCTTGTCACACTCCAGCCTCTTTAAATTATAAATTTGGTTGCTACAAATAAATCTATTGTTAAGATGAAACTTTACCTTTGGAGGTTGCTCATTTTCTCCGATCATTAAGTCTACCAGAGCGTAACCCTCTTTTCCATATAATCTAAAACACCGTTTTTTACATGGAATGGAGACCTAAAACAGAAAATGGTGTAACTTGACAAAATGTTAGAAAACATAGATAGAGAATTTTTTTTGGAGAATATCAAACCTTTGAAACATCTTCTGAGAGTTTTATGCGTGGTTGATCGTTTATCTCAACAAGCTTGTATACACAACCCAATGCAGCTTGAGCATAGCATGTAACCAGATACGTACCAATCCCAAATGCATCAACCTCATGACCCTGCGATGCAAGAAATTGCATTTGAAGTTTCTGATTTTCAGAATTATGCAAACTTTTTCCTATTAATGCATTTCCAGGAAAAAGTTTGAAATATCTAAACAGGAAAGTACTAATCACCTGTTTGTTTAGATGATCCAAGGTTTCCTCGTTGAGGTCATTGCTAGCGGTAACAACCATTTTTCCAAAATTAGGTACACCAAATTCCTTCTCAATATAATGAAAGAACTTCCGAGCCTCACAAGACAAATAAGAAAGATCACCAGAGTCCAATCGAATGCCTGCTGCTTTGTACCTACATCAAACAAGCAGAAAAAGGATTTATACACCAAAAATCACATAGCAAAAGAAGACAAGAAGGGATGGTTTAAAGTTAATTATGAGAATTACTAAAACGATTGCGTACCCTAATTCATGGAGAGCAAGAGCAACAGCACAAAAGTTTGGAATTCCACTCCTCATTACCTGGACCAAAAGTATATTCCTTCAGCAATTGATATAGATTAGATTGCTCAAAAGAGGCCACTTTGGTACGTTTTATATATTAATCCGGGTAAAGGTCATTGAACTAGTATGTCAATACCTCAAAATCATATGAGGATATCACGTAGAGCAATAAGTTAATCATGAGTTCCATCCGATATCTTTAAGTGAAATCAAGAAGGAAAAAAAAGATATATAAATACATAAATCTATTCATAGTGTTGCTTGTTACTATATCATTGTCATGAAAAGTTCAGCAGGAATCCTTACATCATATGTATCTACAAGAGCCAAGAAGTTGTTAGGAAAAGCCAAGGCATAAGAGGTAAAAGCTGCCAACTCGCTCTGATTGGTCTCACCAAAGCCACCATTTACTGACCTTGATTGCTGAAAGTTACAAAGAATACAATACAACTGCTACATTAATGATGCTATAATTCCAAAATTAAGCAATTTGCACAAATAATACAAGTTCAACTACAACATAAAGACGGGTAAAAGGAAAAAGTATAAGAGAAGGTTTAAGCTATTTGGGTTAGGGATCAAGGATGAGATGTGTCAAAGGAGCATGCTATAGAAAAAGGGTTCATAGGTGTGTAAAACTGCAAATCAAACAAAAGATTGGGACATTGGGTATCTGATGGAAATCAGATCAAATATAAAAGAAAGGAAAATGTAACTGAACCTACTTAGCTCCTCAACTAGGAATCAAATTAACAAGAGAGAAGCTCAAATGAAAGAGACTAATCAAAGAGAAAGCTCAAGTTGAAGCACCTGAATTTTCCTTAGCCAATTCTGTACCGAGCTAACAAAATCCTTACAACATGTTGAGCCATCAGAACTTTGAAGTGACTTTTCAATGATCTCATCAGGACTCTGTAGAATTTGATAAAGTTAGAAACGAAGTACCAGCAAGGAAGATTAAGAACAGGTGTGGCAGAAAAGCATTAAACACATAATACATCAATAAGTCAATAACCTAGAGCGGCATGGCTGACAAGACATTAATCAAAATAAACACGAGGAATGTGTTACTTAATAAGGGGAATAGTTATACATATTACCAAATTCCTAGTATCCATGCTCACAACAACAAATCTTCTGAACTTATATAGAGAAACAAGGTGAAGGTTGATAATAGTACAAACCATATAAGAGGTGACAAAGGCATGTGAATGTGTTCCTTTCAATGGTATTCCAAACAGCCTTCCAGCAGCTACATTGCTGCATTTACAAACAAAAAATATAATTTGGAGGCTCAAAGGGAAAACAAGAACAGGAATATAATAAAATGTCAAGCGTAGAGAAAAAGCAGAGGGTTTTTAGAAAGTATCATAGTTGATAAGATACACCCCAATCAACAAATAGTATAAATTTAATTTAAAGTTATCAATTGTTGATACTTTCTTTTCATATGGTACTGAATTTCAAATTCATCAACCAAATTATCATGATATCATCTGCTAATCATGTTATGTTGATGTTTGGTACACATTCAATTGTCTTTCCATGGTCATACCTTTTAACATTTGAATGTGTTTGAACCAACTAACTCGAAAAGGAAAGAGGATATTTTTACCCCCAAAAAATGTTACCTTGTTCCATCAAAGCCACCAATGTAGCAGTACTTTGATGCCCCTATTCCGCCATCAGGCCCCTGGTCAAGAAAAATGGTGTGCTAAATTTAAGCATATAAGAAAATATCCAGGGAAAAACTTTCATAAAAATCACCTCTTCCTAATTTCATAAATATCACCTGTGCTCTTCGAAGCCCAAATTCAAATAGAAGTTTGGATTTCCCAGCAACAAATCTGTGCCTTGCAGCATTAGTAGCCACTAGGGATGCATAATTGACAAGATTGACAAGAGTAGTTTCTAGAAGTTGAGCGACCTGAATTCAAAAGTAGAAATAAGATTCACACATTTGCGAGATAAATCTACACTCAAGGAGAACCTATCCATAAGCAACAAAAGATTTAGTTAGTGTAGAAGAACCAGAATAATGATTTTGACGCACAGCTATTGGCCCAGCCACTCTTATCAGCGGCACTCTTGGGAAGACAACTGATCCCTCAGGAACGGAATAAACTTCAACATTAGAGCAATCCATCTCTCTAAGGTAATTAAGAAAGCCTTCCTGAAAATCGAATACCGAAAAATCAATCAGTACTTAGTTCCTAGAGATCGATCAATAGTATTGGAGTCTCAACTGCCAGATTTATGCATAAAAAATTTTCAAGGACTTGGATTGGATCAGTTGCCATTATCTCCACATGTTAGTGCTCCATCCACAATGTTACTTATTTACTTACCTCACAATTACCAGGCAAAGCACGTCTAATGTACGAAATATCCTCCTCTGTGAATTTAAAATTAGCAATGTATCTTATGCACTCTTCTAAACCAGCAAATACTGTATATTCACCGCCGAAGGGGCTCTTTCGAAAAAACAAATCAAACCTGAAAACAGAATCAGGACCAAAAGTAAGGCATCTCAATGAACCTATAAACTGCTACGATTCAGAGAGTTCCTATCCAATTAATTATATATATATAAAAAACAGCATATGAAACGAGTTCCTGTCCAGTTGATAGCAAATGATAGACAACACGCATCCACAAATTAGGCAACAAAAATCAAACGAGTTCCTGTTCAATTGATAGCAAAAAACAAACAGTAGATGGAAGTTGTATAGAGAAAAAAAAATCGGTGTGTGAAATGAGAAATTCAAAAGGACAGAGACGAATCGCAATCGGGAGAGAGAAACGTACACGGAGCGCTCGTTGTGCTTGCCGGCTTTCCAGTAAGCGTAGGCCATGGTGAACTGGTAGAGATCCGTGAGAAGAGGCGAGACCATGGGGTTAGTGGGGGCAGGGATTGCGCCGGAATGGCCATTAGCTACCGACTCCATAGCCAGATTCTAGGGTTCGTCGATTGGAAGGAGATTGGGAGGAGGGGAAACGGAACTTTGGCTGTTTGGGAGGGGGAGGGGGGAGAGAAAAGTGGGCGATGGTGGCAACTGGCGAGGTTATATGTTGATGTTGCGAGACCGTTGGTACTTTGAGATTGAGCTGCCTCTTTTGACCCTTTGCCATTGGAATATACATCCGCCACATGTATATCCATAAGAGGTCAAAACCCACTAAAATGAATCTGCCTTTTTGGATATTATTATTTTAATATTATATATATTTAAATAAAATAAATACTCGGATAAGATTTTAGTTTATTTATCTTTTAAAATTTAACCTTTTCAACTTTTATTCACCAAAGTTTCTTGGAGATTTTGGTTTTTTATTCACAGGTTTTCATTAGTTACCCTATCAACTGGGTTTATCAAACATCATACTAGCTTATTGATTTATATTTAACACAAATAATCAATCAGTTCCAGCTACTCACCAGCTACCATTTTGCCAAATATAGCCCGCTTGTTTTACCTTTTAACATATTTTTTGAAAAGCTAAAAACTCTATAATAATATTTAAAAAATTTATTAAAATTTTTAAATAATATTATAATTATTAATATAAGTATAATATTATTTGGCGAAACTAATTAAAATAACCCAACCTTTATAGAAGTGTTAAAAAATGGTAACTAAGTATCCCGTCTCATTTTTTCCGATAATAAATTGGGCCAAAACAATGACATAAAATTGGTCAAATGATATCGTTCTTATTAAAACAAGTCAATATCATCCAAAATACACCAAAATCTTAATTTCGCCAATTATATGTAATCGTTTTTGGCAGAATTTATAGTTAAAAAAATCGGGATACTTTGTTACCATCTCCCCTAAATATAAGTTTATTTTTCTTACCGTTGAAAGGTGGGGTATATTTTTAACACCCCTCCAAAGATTGGCTTATTTTAAGTAGTTTTGCCATATTATTTTAAAATTTAATAAAAAAAGTTAATATTTTATAGAATTTTTAGCTCCTTAAAAAATGTGTTAAAAAGTAAAATAAATTATATTGTATTTTGAGACGGAAGGAGTATTATTCTTTGTAACAAAAAATAGTCATTATTATTCTATAATATTATAATGCATGAATTAATACTCACTCAGTTCGCAAAAACATGTCATTTTAGCTTATTTCATAAATTTTAACAAAATCAACGAATATACTACTCCCTCCGTTTTGAAATATAAGTCCACTGACTTTTAGCACGTTTTTTAAGGAGTTAAAAACTATATAAAATAATATTTTTTTTAATTAAATTTTTTACATACCTATATACTTATTAGTAATATATATAAGATTATGTAAAAAAATTAATAAAAGAATATTATTTTATATAGTTTTTAACTCTTTAAAAAGCGTGTAAAAAGTCAATGGACTGATATTTCAAAACGGATGGAGTATTATAACATCATTTATTACACTACCTTTTTGCTTTCTCAAAAATTGCAACTAATAATCTACTAATCAATGTAAGGGTATTTTCATAAAGTAGAGCTCAAAATACCTACAATGATATATATTTTCTTAAAGAATTATGAAAAATACATTTAAATATTAAAAATGTATAATAATTAACATAATAAATACTTTATGAATTACATCTATTATCTATAAAAAATATGATAATAAACAGAATAAATTTGAATTATAATTAAAAGAAATAAGGTTAATAACGATGAATAAATCTATTCAATGACATATAATCAATTATCATATTTACTATTTTAGAGAGAGAGAGAAACTTTCCAATGTATTCACTTCTTACAATGCATTAATGAGACCGATTTTGAACCATTTGATTGAATTTTGATGAATGTATAAGATTGATGAGTGATATTAATATATATTTATGGATTTTTAAAATTTTTAAAAATATATTTACTAATAATTTAATGCTTTAAATAAAAAACAAAAAGATTTTTCTCTCTCCTTAAAATTATCTTTCCCACAATTATTGTTAAAATATTGTTTTTAAATTTATGAAATCTTCCACCATTTTTCTTAACTAAAAAAATAAAAAGATTTTTCTCTGTCCTCAAATCTATCTTCCACATTGTTAACAGATTGTTTTTTAATTTATAAAATCTTCCACCATTCATTATGGTTGAATATACAAGTGATTGAATTAGAATATTAACGGATATGAATATATGAAAATTTGACATTTTAGAATATTAAAAAGTTACATGAATAATTTGGTATATTCATATTCATATGAATATATGTATATTCATATGAATATTCCTTTGAATATTATTGATTCATTCATCTGAAAAATAATCACTCTAATATTCATTTGAATATGTTATATTCAGATGAATTTATTTGGATGGATGAACTCTACATATTCGAATGGATATATATTTATGACCTATATTAAGATGTATATTCATTTATGTAGCATTTAATTTTTCAACGGTGTTTGAGAAATTGGCGAGAGAGAATGAGAGACAAACAGGGAGAGAGTCTAATTTTTTATAAATGGGCTTTTTAAGTTTATTTTCATTTTTTTGTGAGATCTTGTTTATTTTTAGTTTAAAATCTATCCATCCATTAAAACTCATCTAAATCTAATGGCTTACAAATGTTCTCGTGTGTACATTGTAAAGAATGAAAGCTCCTCCCTCTCTCTATATGTGTGTGTTTGTGAGAAAATTCCCCACCACCTCTCTCGACGACTCACCGATTTTCAGTGATTGCGTCAATTTTTGAAGACAATGGACAATGGTTGACATCACCTAGCATCATGAGGAGAGATTGTTACAGGTCGACGTCGACGCCCTCCACTCCAACAAATCCACCCCTGACGTCGTCGAACTCGTCATACGCAATCACATCTATCTCTCTTCCTCTCTGATTGATCTAATTATTGTTTTATTTATCGCCATGATTCACAATTCAAGGAACCATAATATTGTTATTTTTGTTACTTATGCTCAACAACGTTATAATAGTGATGACCCTCAACAATGTTATAATTGAGCTAGCCATCAACATTGTTAAAATGATGTTGATCAATCGACACTGTTATAATGGTTCGATCCTTAACACCTCCTTACCGGTTACCACTTTGGTAGTACTAAAAAAATATCATCCAACTCATTTTAATACCATCCTTAATTAGCGTCTCCTCGCCGGCGGGTCGGGAAGTCATGACTCGAACCCGAACAGGGTGACCCGGTGGGTCATGTGTCGACCTGATGGGTCTAAAAAATCGGTTTTTAAAAATAATTTCATGCAAATATAGCGTTTTTCGGAAAAAAAATGTTGACCCGGCGGGTCATTTGTTCAAAACCCTCGACCCTAATCCGAACCCGTGACCCACCATGACTCGCAACTCGCCTAACCCGGACCCGACGAGTCACGGGTTAACTCGTGACCTGTGGCAGGCCTAAGGCCAAGTGACTAATTACCTGAAGGAAAATTACATATTTGACATTGAAAATGGAATAGAAATCATCCTTTGATAAAACTATATTTTTTTTTATAAGGAAATAATTCGGCTGACAGAGACCTAGCCGATCGCATCCATTAGGATGAGGTCTAGAAGACCTAGATTTTTCGATAAAACTATACACAATAGAGTAATAAACATGTATTTCTTTTGATTTTCGTTTTTTTTTTGGTTTGAAAGGGAAGCAAAGCAATGATTTGATTAATGCGCCTTCCTTTTTATAGTAACATAGATTTTTTAAAGCCAAGAAATAAATTAGAAACTACGGAGTGACATTTTTGTGTAGTTCTTTATTTTAGAACATCTTTACAAATGAAATACTACATATCTTCTAGCAATTATTGTCTTTTTCAAATGAAAAAAATTACAAATTAATTTCCTTATATTTTTTAGAAAGAAACAATTTGAAATGTGTCCCAACATGTTTGACCAATAACTAATAACATTATGGTTGACAATCTCGTCCGTAAGGACATCCTTAGATGGTGCCTTAATCGCGGTTGACCACCCTACAATCTTCGCCTTATATATAAAAAAAACTAATAACATTGTTCGAAAGACAACTTACAATTATATATTTGTTGTTAAAAATGTCATCAAGGGAAAGATTGTCGCAAAGATGCAATTCAGTTAGTCTATCAACCTATTGAGCTCTCCACAAAAAAAAATCAACCTATTGAGCTCTTTAAAGATATGAAAAAAATGAATAATCTCAAAAAATAAAAGAATAATACGGATATCCAAAACAGTCTCTCATAGAAACTCTTGATAACTATTCATTGCTTTGATAAAGCAAAGGTTATTGCCTAGTTTTAATCTCTAGCGGTCAAATATACTAGAAAACCATTTTTAGGGCAATGGCTTCAACAATCGGGTCAAAAAATAGAACCATAGCAATAAGACTCATGCATCATATCAAATTAGGTTCCCCAACTCATTTTAATAAAAAAATATATTGAAAGAGATTTGAAACATAATACAACAAATTAAATCACATAATAAATCGAGAGGTCAAAACAATGAGAGAAAGACATATCATCATGAATATAATCAAACAGCTAAAAAGAAAAACATCAGCAAAAAAGAAAATATTAAATAAATAAAGGTCGAAGAAAAAACACTAGTACAGATGAGCGATGACAAATGATAAACCACATGACACTTCTCTCTTTTTATTTTATCGGAAATTTCGCCAGGTACCCCTGGGGTATTGCAAATTTCGCCGGGTATACAACTTTTTTACAAAATTCGCGTGGTACCCCTGAGGTTTTAACCCATTTCGCCTCGTGCCCTTCTCGGTTAACTTTAACCTTTTTTTGTTATTTCCGTTAGTTTGCTCAAAAAAAAAAGAAAAAGAAAGAGATAAGAAAGAGAGGAGAAAGGCGAGAGCGAAGAGAGCATACAGAGAGCGAGGAGAGAGCGACGCATTCGCGCGAGGAGAACAGCAGCAGCGGCTCGGACCTGGGCTCGGCTCGGACCTTCTGCTGCAACATCTGAGCGCTCGGACCTGCTGCTGCCTCTGCGCGCTCGGACTCGGACCTGTTGCAGACACGCGAGGAGAGACGCGAAGAGAGACGCGAACTGGTGGCTGCGCCCTCGGACTCGGACCTGGTGGCTGCGCCCTCGCTCGGACTCGGACCTGGTGGCTGCGCCCTCGCTCGGACTCGGACCTGGTGGCGGCACCCTCGCTCGGACTCGGACCTGTTGCTGCGGCCTCGCGAGAAAGGTAAGATTTTTCGACTTTTGCTGCACCTGTTGCTGCGCCCTCGCAAGGGTTTGCTGCACCTGTTGGCTGCGCTAGGGTTGAATTTGATGCATATCGAAATCGATAGATATCGAAATCGAAATTTCGATATCTAAATTTGTTTCTGTTGAAATCGAAATCGAAATTTCTGTTGAAATCGATACCTGTTGCTGCGCTAGGGTTGAATTGGAATTACCCTACTGTCAACATAAATTGTTTGTTTCTCAATTTAGGGTTTTTGTAGAGGTTCATTCATTTGACTCAATTGGAATTAACCTACTGTCAACATAAATTGTTTGTTTCTTATGATGGTAATTTAGGTTTCTCAACTATTAGCCTATTTCTTACAATGAATTGGGGTTTTCTTGTAGGATGGCAAATAAGATAGTCATACAAATGCGTTATATTCATCGAGATTACATTGAATTTGAGGTGGAGGACCCGGATAAGTGTAGCGTATTGGATATGTTTACTGAATTATTAGAGGGGGCGGAAAAAAAAGGCATGTTTCTCCCCGAGAACCCAACATTATGGTATGCTCATAATGGCCAAAGTTTTCAATTAGAGAGTGACATCGATGTTGCGAATATGATCAATATATGTGGTGAGAAGGGATTGATTAAACTAGCCATAGGATCTAGTGACTCACCTTCTAAGACTCTAGAATTGGCAAGGGGTTTAGTTGAGCCGAAAAAAACAATGGAAAGGTCAAGCCATGGTAGTCAATCTGCTTATAGTAGGAAGGTTCCTCCTACTACAGCAAGAAGGAGAGGGACTTTTGTACCAAAAATTCGAAGTCACTCTACACGTAGTGAACCCACATCCGGTGAG
Source organism: Persicaria maculosa (assembly GCA_963922045.1). Taxonomy (NCBI): domain Eukaryota; kingdom Viridiplantae; phylum Streptophyta; class Magnoliopsida; order Caryophyllales; family Polygonaceae; genus Persicaria; species Persicaria maculosa. The sequence goes on from OY998268.1 coordinate 56,390,103, forward strand.
ATTAGTAGAACGAAAGAGAATGTGTTTGATTCTGCAATTCCTGCTTCTGTATCGGTTGAGGTTGAATTGGCTAACTTTGATTTGCCTTGTAATGCATCGATTGGTGTTGAATTGGCTAACTCTGATGATGTGAACTTGGTTGATAATAATTCATTGGTCTTGACTGATAATGATGCCATTTGTGATTCTGGTGATGATGGCGAAGATTACTTTGATAGGATTTATGAGAACGGAGAGTTGTATGGTGATAATAGCTTCGGAAATATTAAACTGAAAGTCTGAATGATTTTTTTGGATAAGGATGCAATGCTGAATGTACTGCGAGATTATTGTGTTCAGGAGGGTTTCTCTGTTGTGGTGCTAAAAGCATATCAGAGTAGGTATACTGCTGTTTGTGGACAGTCGGAGTGTAAGTGGAGGATTCACGCATCAAGACTGACAGATGGAGTAACATGGGCAATTAAGACATTGGATGGTACTCATAGTTGTCTCAAGCTCACGAAGTTCAATTCGATAGCAACTCCGGAGTGGGCTGCGAAGAAGCTCCTTGATCATGTTAGAGCGGATGATGAAATCTCAGGAGAAACTATGCAAAGGTTGTTGATGACTAAATATGGAATAAATATGAAATCAACCTCCTTGTACAAAGAAAGATCGCTTGCTCTTGCAATCATTAATGGAAAGCATGACACTTCTTATGGGAGTTTACCGGGATATTGTGAGGTGGTGAGGTCTTCCAACCCTGGATCTAGAGCTCATGTTGTTTGGACACAAGGTAGAGATGACCCCGAAAGGCCACCGCAATTTAAGAGCTTGTTTATATCGATGAAACCAATGATTGATGGAGCCATTCATGGGTGTCGAGGATTGATTGGAGTTGACGGATGTCATTTGAAAGGAAAGTATGGTGGTATCGTCTTGTCTGCTATTGTTGTTGATGGCAACAACGAAATTTATCCTCTAGCATATGGTGTGTATGCGAATGAGTGTAAGAGCACTTGGTCTTCGTTTTTCTATCGACTAAGGGAGGTATTCCACACGGTTGTATAAGAAAACATATTCTGTTAACTATAGGTAATCTAATTTCAATAAATAGTATAGGAATGTAAAGAAATATTTGGTAGCCACCTCTGAAATCCATTTCATTGCAGGGCGGTCCCGGATGAAGAGCAATGGCCTTCATTTGATCTTCCAAGAATAGACCCACCAACCATGAAAAGGGGAGTCGGACGACCGGCGAAAGCAAGAAAGCGAGCAGAGGGAGAAGCTCCTGCAGGAAAGAGATCTCGCGTAGTGAGATGTGGACGATGCCAGGTCTTGTTCCTCGTACTGTTTGAGAAGTTTTCCTCACATGCATCTTGTCATTTGTTTGTAACGATTACGCCATTTGATTGTCGCAGGCATATGGGCATAATGTCAAGACGTGCAAAGGGGGCCCAACTGCACGACAGGTGAGAGCGGAACAAGGCATCCGAGTTGAACGACGATCACGGTCAAAAAAATCGAAGGAGACAAACAATGTTGAACAAGTACAGTCTCTCGGCGAGGTTATGTCCTCGGCCCCGTGGACAGCTGGGACTCAGTAGGAGAATGGTTGCTACCTTTTGAAGAAGTGTTTTGAAGAATTGTCTTTAACTTTGCTTTTGAAGAATTGTTATTTAGGAATCTTTTGAAGGATGATGTTACTGTCAAAACCTTTAGCTTAGCTTTTGAACAATTGTTATTTAGGAATCTTTTGAAGTCTTTAGCTTACCTTTTGATTCCTTGTCGACATGCTGTTAGGATTTTTATCATTTTGTCTTAATTTAGTCTTAATTTGGTTATGCAACATATTCTGTATATGCACTATATACTACCAGAAAATGGCTGGTTATTGCATCTAAGAAACAAGGGCAATCCAATTGCACAACAAGGGCAATTGCCAGTCTTAATTTAGTCTTAATTAGGTTGTAAGCCATACTTTCATGACAACATAGACCCAAGGAGCAGGAAATTAGGAAGAAGACCTCACATAAACTACTCAATCTTACATTTAAGATAACAATTCAGAAACAAACCTCACATAAACTACTCAATCTTACAGTTAGATAAACCTGCCCTTTTACATAATTCGACAAATGCTAGAACATCAACGACACAACGTAAGCTAAGGCTACAACAAAAACAACACCCCAAGAATAAAGGACAAGTCTTGTGGAGAAATGATCCCTTGCAACATTTGAATATTTGTCCGACTTCAGGATTGAATTCTCTGTCTTCAAAGAAGCATTCTCATCCTGCATTGAAAAAAACCGCAATCATATTTCCCCTATATTCAGTGAACACACAAACCCATTGGCAATCAAATATCAAAGTATATGCATCTAACGGGAGCAACTCTAAATTGACACAAGTGACTAGAACACACAAACTCATCCTGCATAATGATCTCAAATTCAGCAAGAAACCATTTCCCCAATTTTCATTCACAATAAACCTTTTTACTAATCTGTTTGAACAATGATGACAAGGAGAAGAAACAAATTTAACAGAAGAAAGGTTTCTAGATCCACCAACAGATTCAATAAACCTCCAATTTCATAGCGAATTGAGCACTAAAATCTGATTTCATCACCATTCGATTAATACCAAAAATCCGAGCAGAGGTCCTAGTTTAATAAATCTGATTTCATAGTGAAGTGAGATGAACCTCTACAAAAACCCTAAATCGAAATTTCGAATTCGGAATCTATCAATTTCAACCTAAACCCTAAATTTGACATCACAAAAACCCCCAAATGAATCTAAAAACAAGAACACCAAAAATCTAAAAACAAGAACACCAAACCGTAGTTATAAGAACACCAAAAATCTTACCTTTCTCGTGAGGCCGCAGCAACAGGTCCGAGTCCGAGCGAGGGTGCAGCCACCAGGTCCGAGTCCGAGCGAGGGCGCAGCCACCAGGTCCGAGTCCGAGCGAGGGCGCAGCCACCAGGTCCGAGTCCGAGGGCGCAGCCACCAGTTCGCGTCTCTCTTCGCGTCTCTCCTCGCGTGTCTGCAACAGGTCCGAGTCCGAGCGCGCAGAGGCAGCAGTAGGTCCGAGCGCTCAGATGTTGCAGCAGAAGGTCCGAGCCGAGCCCAGGTCCGAGCCGCTGCTGCTGTTCTCCTCGCGCGAATGCGTCGCTCTCTCCTCGCTCTCTGTATGCTCTCTTCGCTCTCGCCTTTCTCCTCTCTTTCTTATCTCTTTCTTTTTCTTTTTTTTTTGAGCAAACTAACGGAAATAACAAAAAAAGGTTAAAGTTAACCGAGAAGGGCACGAGGCAAAATGGGTTAAAACCTCAGGGGTACCACGCGAATTTTGTAAAAAAGTTGTATACCCGGCGAAATTTGCAATACCCCAGGGGTACCTGGCGAAATTTCCGTTATTTTATTAGGAAAACATTTGAAGCCCAGATATATCTGGCTTCTCGAGAGATCGACAAAGTCGACAGATAGTGAACCGTTAAACATACAATGAAAATATCAAAAGGTGCAAAATAAGCAGTGACAAGCAAACAATTCTGAGCGACTTAGCAAACTTAATTCTAACACGTTGGAGATAACATAGACTACGAATCGAAGTCAAACGCCTTCAAACAGTGACATATAGAGAAGTAAAGAATATAGGTAGAGAAGTAAAGAATATAGGTGGCCTTCCACGAAAATAAAAATTTAATTTTCGGTATAAATTAATTATGGGGATAAAAAAAAACAATCAACATGTTTATCATACACTTGTACAACATTTTTTGCAATTTTTTCCGGTAGGTAAGGTGGGCTTCCACGCAACCTCACGCACTCCACGGAGACCACCAATAACCCATGACCCCACCTCCTCCCAAATGCATTATTTGCATTGGCAGCTTTGCCCACCAAGAAAGACCACACCCTTCCTTCACCAACTTTCCCAATATCAATCTCCTCCTTATAAACACACCACATCCAATTCTTTAGCCATCAAACCTCCCACTCCAAATCCTTCAAACCCTCTCATCTCCAACCGATTCGATTCGATCCGATCCACGAAGCGATGGCAGCTGAGGCCGGTAATGTCGAAGCCACTCAAACCGAGCAAACTTTCAAGCACCAAGAGGTTGGCCACAAGAGTCTCCTCCAGAGCGACGCTCTTTACCAGGTAATTGGTCATTTTGGATTTCAGATCATCTATGTTACTTTTTTTTTTATCTTTTTATTTTATTGCACTAATGCGAGTTGTAAAACACGAAAATCTTGCAGTATATCCTTGAAACTAGCGTTTATCCACGGGAGCCCGAGTGCATGAAGGAGCTCCGCGAAATCACCGCAAAACACCCATGGTATGAGATTCACCAAGTTGCATATTTCATTTCTCCTTTTCTTGTAACTTGTTCTTCATGTTACTCCAAGTGGTATGGTCCCATCTTATAGATCAATTGTGTTCATTTTGGGTTATTTAACAATTTGGAGTAGATACAATACTAAAATTGTTAAGAAAGTTGAGAATGGATCTAGCAACATCAATACATTAGAGATCGTGTGTGTGGGTCCATATGCGCAAAAACCGATAAAACTCAAAACTTGTGTACATTTATTTGTTTAATGTAGGAACCTTATGACAACATCAGCCGATGAAGGCCAATTCTTGAACATGCTCCTCAAGCTCATCAACGCCAAGAACACCATGGAAATCGGCGTCTACACCGGCTACTCCCTCCTCGCCACCGCCTTGGCCCTTCCCGACGATGGAAAGGTTCAAAAATCAGTCCCATTTCCACAATCACTAAACACACATGCCCAATGTAACTTTCGAATGAAATTCCGAATCCAAGCACCTAACCCGAATAAGTTTACACTTGCTAAATCAGATCTTGGCAATGGACATCAACCGCGAGAACTACGAATTGGGCCTTCCAGTCATCCAGAAAGCCGGCGTTGCCCACAAAATCGAGTTCCGAGAAGGCCCTGCTATGCCTGTTCTTGACGAACTTGTTGCTGATGTAAGTTGAAAATGTCAATGTTGTTCTCATTTGTTAATCAACTAATATAGTAAAATATATAAATAATCATGATCATATATTTTAATACCTGTGGATATATTATACACATTCAACTTTTCTTAGTTAGGTGGGATGAATATCATTAACTATACAATGTACTTAGATAGTATACAATTCAATATAATAAATGTCACATTATATGCCGTTATACATTTTAATTTGAGTCAAAATTGGAATTTTGGGGTGCAGAAAAAGAATCACGGAACGTATGATTTCATATTCGTGGACGCGGACAAAGACAACTATCTCAACTACCACAAGAGGCTGGTTGACCTGGTCAAGGTTGGGGGAGTGATCGGCTACGACAACACCCTATGGAGTGGTTCGGTGGTCGCCCCGCCGGACGCGCCACTCAGGAAGTACGTCAGGTACTACAGAGACTTCGTCCTCGAGTTCAACAAGGCCCTACCCGCTGATCCAAGGATCGAGATTGTCCAGCTCCCCGTCGGCGATGGTATTACCCTGTGCCGCCGCATCAGCTGATTATTTTGGCGGGAAATTTAACTGCCTATCTATCTATTAAGCTGGCCTTTTATTTTATTTTATTTTAAATCGATCTGTTTGAAACCAAATTGTTTTAAATTTCTTTTTCTTTTTTATATTTCAAATGCCAAAGTGTGAGGCTAAATGTTATAGTTGGTAGAACGTTGTGTACTTCTGTTCATTATTATAATTTATTATAATATACAACTTATAAACTTCAATTGTACTTTATAATATGTGACATTCTATTTTGACTTATAACTAAAATTACTGTCAACCCTTATATAAACTTTTTTTTCCGAGTTTTTTGACATTCCGGATGGATGTTTTTTGAACATCTAGCCTTAATACCACCACGTTTGTCTAGAGCAAATAATTTTGGATTTTTAATTTTTTTAAGATTTTGAGATTTTTAGTAGACTATCTTATTTGGAAAAAAGTCTCTAATTTGTCTAGATTACAAACTCATGGAAAAATGATTTTTTTGGCATCGTTGAGTATGATTTCGTGAAGGTCATCTCCATTAAAGTCGTACCTCTTGAAGTTAACTTTTTAACAAGTATTCGAACTCCCCGATTGGACCAACGCATCTCTTGTTTCGACAAAAATACCAAGCATGTGTCTGTAAGTCCTATTATAAGGAATATAACATTATTTTGGGGGTTTTTTTGACATCCCGGATGGATGTTTTTGGATGTCTAGTCTTAATATCACCACACCTTGCATAGAGCAAAGGATTTTGGATTTTTATTTTTTTAAGATTTCGAGATTTTTCGTGGACTATCCCTTTGGAAAAAATCTTTAATTTGTCGAGATTACAAACCGATGAAAAACTATTTTTTTTGGGCATCGTCGAGGACGGTTTCACAAAAGTCATTTCTATTAAAGTCATAGCTCTTGAAGTTATCTTTCCAACAAGTGCTTGAACTCCTCGATTGGACCAACGCATCTCCTGTTTTGACAAAAATATCGAGCATGTGTTTGTAACTTCTAATGTAAGAAATATAACCTTCTTTTCAAGGTTTTTTTGACATCCCGGGTGGGTGTTTTTTGGACGTCTTGCCTTAGCACCACCACACAATGCCTAGAGCAAAAGATTTTGGATTTTTCGTTTTTTCTAAGATTTCCATATTTTTTGTGGAATATCCCTCTGGAAAAAGTCTATAATTTGTCCAAATTACAAACTGATGGAAAAATGGTTTTTTTGGACATCATCGATGAATATTTCGCAAAAGTCACCCCATTAAAGTCGTATCTCTCGAAGTTACACAAGCCGAGTGAGGTTCCATCCTAAAACCAATTGGTGTTAGGTGGGGTAGCCCACCGGCATATATGCAAGGCTTGGATTCAATTTTTAATCAATGTGGGATTCCCGCGCAACTGCCTGGCCACGCAATATCTGCCAGTTGCGCTTGACGACATAAGCCTTAAGGCCGGCCAGCCAATTAGACCAGGAACCCAAACCACACCGTACCCAGCCGAACCTCGGCTCTAATACCATATTAAATCACGGTTGGTCATACGACGTGGGGAGGGGGGGTCACACGCCCAAGCGCACATGCGCAATTAACCAAGCCGAACACACAAGCTGAGTGGGGTTCCATCCTAAAACCAATTGGTGTTAGGTGGGGTAGCCCACCGGCTTATATGCAAGGCTTGGATTCAATTTTTAATCAACGTGGGATTCCCACAACTCATATTCTTAACACTTGTTTTGACAAAAATACCGAGCATTTATCTGTAAGTCCTATTATAAGGAATCTAACATTCTTTTCGGGGCTTTATTGACATCACGAGTGAATGTTTTTTGGACGTCCTGCCTTAATACCACCACACCTTGCAAATAACAAATGAATTTGGATATTCATTTTTTTTTAAGAATTTGAGATTTTTCGTGGACTACCAATTTGGAAAAAGTTTCTAATTTGTCCAAATTACAAACTGATGAAAAAATGATTTATTTTGGGCGTGGTCGAGGATGATTTCGCAAAAGTCATCTCGATTAAAGACGTAGTTAGTTTTCCAACAAGTTCTCGAACTCCCCGATCGGACCAGCGCATCTATTGTTTTGACAAAAAAATACCGTCCATGTGTTTGTAGGTCCTATTGTAAGGAAAATGACATTCTTTTTGAGGCTTTTTTGACATTCTGAGTGAGTGTATTTTTGGAGCTTTTCCGTTTCACCAAACACCTACAAGATTATTTTCTAAAAATAATCTTTTTCCCATCCACCCATAATAATAATCTTCATCCCTTCCATCTATAAAAATAATTTTAATCCTCTAAAAAAAACAATCCCCTCGCAAATACACGTTCATCTTATAAGTAACCTCCTACAAGTCTACAACTCTCAATCTCTCTAACTGTCTTGCACTTGCACTTTAGAGAGATTCTGGACTTGCAACTTTCAATAATCCTCCCGTTGGACAAAGAACAATTCACATTAACCCAACCTAGCCCAACATTAACCAAAAATACAGGGTTCAAAATCATAGCCTAAACCCAAACTCCCAATCTAACATGACATGAAGTTATCAAGGCATGGAAAGTGGATGGTTTAGCCCATGGACAATGAAGCCCAATGGGCTGAGCCGAGAGATATTGGGCCACTTGCAGGCACGTGATAAAGGCCGAGGAGTACGTGACACGAGGCGGGTATTTCTTTAAAGGGCGGTGTGACGGCGTCGTTTTACTTTTCTTCCCATAAAAAAAAATATTTGTTTAATAAAAAGGACGTTTGAATTTAACAGGTGGGGAGAGATTCAATGTGATTCCGATACGACAGGTCAGCAACGACCATCCCGTCCCCTCTTTACTTGTCCCGCTCGTTTCTGGAAGACGCCATAGCTACGACCTCTCTTTCTCTCTCTTTCTTCATCAAGGGAGAAGGGGAATATCCACGGCCATGGAAAACGACGAAGGGGCCGAGATCGAGAGGCTTCCAATTGACCTTCTCTCTCACATCTTCTTCCTCTTTGATTCGTTCACCGACTTGGCTCAGTAAGTTTTGTTTTTTTCCCTTTCCGTTGTTGCTGTTGTTATCGGTTTGGTGGTAGGAATAGTCGCGTTGTGTCAATTTGAGGCAATTTTGACTGGATTAGTGGCTTGGTTGAATCAATTTCGTGGTTCCTGCTTTCTGGATTTCGGATTAGGGCAAGCTGCGTGTCGAAGAAATGGAGGAAGGCGGTGAAGCAATCGATAGGAAGGAGAGAGAGCCTGAGCTTCTCTGGATGGAAGATGGACGATGACTCCACTGTTCGTCTCGTTTCCCTTGCTTTCAGCCTCAAGGAGCTCGACATGTAATTTCTCCATCTCTGTGAACCTATCAATCTATCATCACCTATGAATCATATTCAAGCCGATTGGAATTGAGTACTGTTGAATTCTGGAGAGGATGAAATGCTGATTTTGTGTAGCATATTACTTGGTGAATGGCAAAATTAGTAGAAATGAATGAACAAAATAACACGATTCGAACATCTTGAACGCCACAGACAAACAAAATTCCTAACGTGATCACCTTCCATCAATGTGATCTTCACCCCTATGTATGTGTGTTTACATGATGTCAGCTCAAGGAGTCGCTGGGGTTGTCAAATAACAGATGCTGGGCTTGACAAGATATCCATGGCTAAGTGTGTTAGAAATTTGACCTCTGTATCTCTTTGGGGAATGACGGGAATCACTGACAAGGGTGTCATTCAACTGGTATTTTCAATTTTCCATGTTCTGAACTCCAAAAATGATCAATACAGTATTCAGTCTTCATTGATAATTTGCTTTGTAGTTACTAGGAAAATCTCAAATGATCTAGCTTATAGATGAAGTTACAAATAATTTGTAGAAGCAGATAAATTTTGTATGGTACTTTTCGCCTAGGATGATAAAACTGCAGGTAATTGATCCCTAAAATAATGACAGTTTTGCCTTGCCAAACATTCCCTTAATGCATCTTTTAGACTTTTACAGTGAAAGCTGAACAATTTGTGCACATAATATTCTTGTAATTGCCTTAAACTTAAAGATATACCATTTTTTTTTTACATTATTTCCTCAGCATCCAAAATTGTAACCTAACCTGCTGCATGCCAGATCCATGGGGATAGATGTGCTGGCTTAATACTGAAATTCTTTATATGCAATGGGTTGGCCACCTATAGCTGGATTCCCAAACATTCATTCACAAATATCATACTATTGTGCAAGCTTTTTTGTTCACTTGTTATAGTCTATGTCACAGATTTGTACATATTGGATGGTGCTATTTAATTAACGCAAATTTTTGTGCGTGTTGAATGGATTCAGCTGGCTCATTTTTTTCTCCCCTTACATATTGTATCTGCTACAGTTGAGGTGAATCTTCTCATACTGCTTGTAATTCACGTGGCAGGTCTCGCGAGCTTCTTCCTTACAGCACCTAAACATTGGCGGTACATTCATCACTGATGACTCCTTGTATGCCATTGCAAACAACTGTTTACATTTGAAGGTGAAACCCCAATTTCTTCCTTCTATCTTTTCCTCTCTAATCCTAATTTTCGCCTTTTCAGTAGGTATAATATGAAGATGCAACTAGTAAACTGCTTATTCTCGACTTAATTTCCAACCTACCAACCGAACCTAGTTTTGTAGCTTGCTTTCCAGAATTGTGTTTTTGCATGCATCCGTGCTTCAATTCAGCAGCAACAATTGTTTTGCTATAACATGCCTTTTAGGCAGTTATAGTAGCTAGAACCCAAATCAGGGCATGACAGTTACTCATTAACAACTGCCCATCTCTCTCATTTGTCAGCATTGATTTCGCCTCGTTAGCTAGATTGATATCCTTGCCTTATTTTCAGACTATTGGCCTGTGGAGCTGCCGCCACGTGACTGAGAGCGGCCTCCTCTTTCTCGTAACCAACTGCCCGAAACTCCGCTCCATAAACGTATGGGGGACTAGAGTTGCAGTGGACTGCTTCATCAGGCTACTCGCAATCAGCCCGGCTCTTGAGATCAAACCCAGTGTTGTGCTGCCAGACATTCAGCCGATCCCTATGTGGCCCGTTCACTGAGCCGTCCCGGGCTATCCAGCTTCAGCCCCAGCCCCTTCTCAAACCCATCTCTTCACCTGTACAGAAAGCATTGAAACATGCTGTATAGATTGCTGTGCATCTGTGTATGTAAAGTTCAAATCCTTGCCCATTAAAGGTTGCATTTGTAAATTGTAAAGTTAATAAGTTAGCACCTGATAATCTCCTATCAGGATTCATCTGCATTGGCATTTGTATTTCTTGATAGTTTGGCAAAATGTGCTGTACATAAAACTCATATTTATACCAAGATTTGTAAGTTTATCTTATCATATTTCATTGCATATTTTTTGTTTCTTACATTCAAAATTAACAAAATCCTAAAATTAATAGTATTATTTAATACAAAACTACTTATTTAAGTACATTATTTCAGGTAAATAATCACTCTTTAACACATTACTGATCACCATTCACCAGTTAGATCCCAAAGTCATATTCTTTAAATTGCAAAAATGTTAGGTGAAGAATTAATTAAAAAAAAAATTGAAAGCAAGATCATACTGTACAATACACCAACTAAAGTTTATTAGATCTGTGATTTGAAGTTTTAAAAGCCCCAATTTGATTTTGAAACTCATAAATATCTCCTTTTAAATGTGGTATTTTTACCAAAGGTCTCCAAAAAGTCTCTGCGAAGCCACCAACAGTTAGCTGTTTGAAAACAGACCATCACCAAATCCACCAACCCCCCAACCTCTTTCCCTCCAATCCCATCCCCGACGATCGATTCCATTTTCCATACAAATCGCAACTCATTCGACCTCTGCATTCGACAATTTGTTGAGGCCAACTGGTTCAATTGAGCTCAAGCGATTCAGAAGAAGCGATGATGAAGTTTGTGGCGTTGCAAAACGCCAATCGGCGCTTCCGCGGCGGCTCCGTGCTCGACGGCGGTGACAAGCCGCCGGCGACGCTTCTATGGACGGTGATTCACTGTCTCTGCTGCCTGATCAGCCTCCTCCTCGGCTTCAGGTTCTCTCGCCTAGTGTTTTTCCTCCTCTTCTCTTCCGCCTCCGTTACTACCTTCGACTCTGCTGTGACGCTGCTCGCGAAGTCCGGCGGCGGAAACCTAGGTTCTTGGACGGAGTCGGCGGCGGCGGCGAACGAGACTCTTGCGAAAGGCATGGTGGCGGGAAGTAGAGTGGCGGTCGGCCGGCACGGGATCCGGATCCGGCCGTGGCCGCATCCGGATCCGGTGGAGGTTATGCGTGCGCATCGGATTCTGGACAGGGTTCAGAGGGAGCAGAGGCTTCAATACGGCGTCAAGGATCCGAGAAATCTGATCGTCGTTACTCCGACGTACGTTCGGACTTTCCAGACGCTTCACCTCACCGGCGTTATGCATTCGCTGATGAATTGCCCTTACGACGTCGTTTGGATCGTGGTTGAAGCCGGTGGAAGGACGAACGAGACCGCCTCCATACTTGATAAGTCAGGGATTCAGACTATTCATGTTGGATTTGATCAGCAGATGCCTGTGACTTGGGTGGATCGGCAGAAGATGGAGACTCGAATGCGTCTCTTGGCGTTGAGGTGAGTTCTTTGGCTGATGAAACCAACTGTTTTTCTTTTCATTTTTATTTTATTTTGATTTGTTCCACTCTCCTGATATTTAGGTGTCATTCATGAATCATGATGGTCCATAGCATTTATTATTAGTTTCTAAATTTATGAAAATTGTGTCTTTCCATCAGATGCATAGTCAACTTCTTGCTGTTGTACCTACCTGTGTTCCATGGTTGACCATTGTGAACTTGTCTAAAAAATGGCCTATGCCGGTTGGCACTGAGCTTGAATAGCGGAAACATGGTGCATTTGATGGAAAGATGAAATCTGCTACAGTTTCCATAAATTTAGGGAGTACAAGTGGAATTAGAAGTAGAACTTCCAATGAAGTATGAGAAATTCATGTGTTTGGTTGGAATTTTTGAAATTAAAAAACGCAGGAATTCGACTTCCCGGGAAGTTGAATTCCCCAAAATGGAGGAAGTTCACTTACCCAGTCTCCTAGGTAAGTTCAACTTCCTACATTTTGTATTTGTAAATTTCGAATTCCCCTTTTAATCCTCTAAAATAAAAAAATCTAAAATAAAAAAATCAACCAAACACATTTTCGCAATTCCCATCAATTGGACTTCCCGGGAATTCAATTCCCATAAAGTAACTTCCCGGGAATTTCAATTCCCACATTGAACCAAACGAACCCTTATACATGGATTTTATCCCATGAAATCAATTGTCATTTTTTGATTAAAGGGTCCCTGTTGGCTGAAACATAAGTCGAGTAATGGGAACTTGATGGTGCATTTGAAAGTCTTATAGGTGCATGGAATATACCCTTTTGACTGCTTTTGCTATTGGTTTTGTGGTTGAATTTGATTGGCATTTTTGGTTTGACATGGAACAGAGTTGTGAGGGACAAGAAATTGGATGGGATAGTGATGTTTGCTGATGATAGTAATATGCATAGTATGGAGCTCTTTGATGAGGTTCAGAAGGTTAGGGGAATCGGAGCTCTTTCGGTTGGAATTCTGATGCGTAAGGGTGGCTCTAAATCACCTTTGCCTGAAGTGGAGGACGAGCTGGAGTCTATTCCCGTTCAAGGTCCAGCATGTAACAGATCTGAATCTTTGGCTGGTTGGCACACCTTTGATGTATCACCATATGTAGAAAGAAGTGCAGTTTATATTGGAGACATGGGGCCTGTTCTTCCCATGAGGTGGGAGTGGGCTGGATTTGTATTGAATTCTCAGTTGCTATGGAAGGAAGATGTTGACAAGCCGGAATGGATGAAAGACTTGGAGAGTTTGAGTGAGGATGAGGTTGATAACCCGCTATCGTTGGTGAAGGATGCATCTGTGGTTGAACCCCTTGGAAGCTGTGGCCGTAAAGTGTTGCTGTGGTGGCTACGGGTTGAAGCTCGATTGGACAGCAAATTCCCTCCCAGGTTAGTTGGGTTGATCAAAATTCTGTTTTCTTCAGTTATTTTCTGTTTACTTCTATTATGCTCGTACTGTGGCTTAAACTAGACATGCATTTCTTCCCTACGTCTTTAACTCGTTGTAGAGGTCTATCAATAGAAGATCTGCTCCGCAGCCAATTTAACTCTCGGTACCCTGATGAAGGACCTATGTTATGGCTTACTTTGAGTTACAGTGTGTTGAAAAATACTTGACCATCTGCACTATGTTTATTGGTCAAAGGAAAAAACTTCTTTGTCTTATCATTGGTTAGGGAAAAAAATTACGGAAGAAGAAATTTGTTGATGTAGTTGAATTGCCTTGAACAGATTCCAGTAGAAGTAGAACTCTAGTTTAGGGCTTATTTAGAAGTGTTTTCCTTTTTACGAAGAAATAATAGAAATAGTTATAGTGAAATATGATGAACTTGAAATTTGGTTGCTTCGAGTGAAACACCATCATTTTGATGTCGTCTTAGTTCTTATTTTCTCAGTAGTCCAGTGAGATGTTATCTTAAACAATCTTGATTCTTCATTTCTTACCAATAAACATGTTTTGGCATTTTTTATTTGACAAGATTATATTAGTGCCTTTGCTTCTGATTTCTGATTTGGTCCAACTGTTGGATAGAAGTCTAGAAGCTTTTGATAAATGCGTGTGGATTTCTCAATTTGGCTCAAAATGAATACAAGTATGTTATGTTACCAGTTTTGGATGGTCTTTGTTATCCCCTCAAAATGAATACAAGTATGTTGTGTGCGTTTCCTGGACACTTTGTGAATGCATTTTCTTCTTGCTGGCATTTTTTTAAATATATAAACTCCAGTTTCTGACTAATTCAACCAAGTCCCTTAAGTTTAATGCAACTTATTATCTTTACACAGATGGATAATCAACACTCCGTTGGAGATAACTGTCCCAGCAAAGCGCACGCCCTGGCCTGATGCTCCTCCTGAACTCCCATCTATGCCGAAAGAAACAGGAGCTGCTGAAGGTCATTCAGAAAAACGGCCTTCAAGAACCCAGGCATCAAAAACCAAGGGTACCCAAAACAGAAGGAAGCACGACACGAGGACAACAGACACACAGGCATCTTCAAAAGAGTCCAGAGATAATTAAAGACTTCAAACCACCAACAGTGTGGAAACACCAAAACACTCGAGTCCAGCATTGCCAAGGGTGCATATCTGCATATAGATTTGTATAGAATATTTGAAGTGCACCAATCGTTAAAGGTGTGTATTCTTCATTTCGTCCCTCGTACAGATGTGAAAGAGTTATTGTTTAGCATTTCTCAGAGCAGGTATTGTTTGGTTGAGTTCTCGGGTTTTGACGCCGAAAATGGGGGCATTTCACTAGGCAATAGCAGTTTGATTCGCCCTTCCCAAAGCTTGTTGTATTCAATCTAAATTCATGCCTATGATGTAACACCTGATATTCATATAGAAAATTCTTACATGTATGTAGCTTTGTTTCCTTGCTTGTGTTGCATATTGATGGTGTTTTTATTTGTTAATATATTGCCAGCATTCGAGTAAACAAGGTAAAAAGCACTGTTAAGAAGCTCTTATGAAGTTACGTATTATTTTTACCACTTATGTAGAGCAAAGGTATACGTAGAAATTAAAGCTGTGGTGATAAGAGTGGGAAAAATCAAAAATAATTGGAGATGCGGGGTATCGATCCCCGTACCTCTCGCATGCTAAGCGAGCGCTCTACCATCTGAGCTACATCCCCATTTTGTTTAAATTTTGACTAGTATTATATTTGACTCGTTAAAGATGGCAATTCAACCTTATATGATCGGAAGCGGAGTATTTATTGGTCGTGTTAATATTGTACTGCATCACTGGATTCGAGAGTGTTATACAAATGGTCCGCAAAATACCCTTCGAATTCCAGTTCATCCTCCCGAAGCAACTGACTGGGCATGATTACCTTTAGAAGGGGGTCGACGCCTCGACGGCCAATGTTTACCAATATCATCACATCAGTGATGGACACTCTACGCTAAGGCGACATGGTTCAACTTATCGAGAAAAATGAACGAGAACACACACGAGGAGCCGATAATTGCATCATAAGCTTGCCTTCATTATCATGTAATCTGCAAGTATTCGCTTTCGAATGATTGCCAAAGCCCCCTGCCAAGATGCATTATTCGGTCAAAAAATGCCTCTCAGTCAGTCAGTCCCCTTCGCATGTTCAAAAGATGTGAACATTGCAAGACCCAAAATGGTATTTGATTGTCAAAATGGTTCCATTTTGGAAAAGTCCTGAATATTAATGGGTCACATAGCGAGACCCAAAGTAGAATGGGAGGAAATATTCTTCAAAATTACATCTAGATATGATATGATTCTCGACGATAATAAAAGTGTCCTTTACGTTGAAGCTTCGTTCCTGATCATGGAACTTAGCACACATAAACATAAGCTCGAGGTTAACAAATACAGCAATAACCTAATTCAAACAGGAGGGGACAGATGTGTTGTTTCAAAAGAAAAGGGCGTCAATCTAATATAAAGCAGCATAAAAAATGAAATGTTCCAAAGAGAAGGAATAGAGATCGGTGCCATCAAGAAGTTGTATGAAGCGCCATTGCTACAAAGAATTTAGTGTGCTTTTTTCTCTGTACAAGAGAAGTTTCAAACAGATGAGGTTAAAGACATGACGCCAGCGACCTCCTTGCTTCCTTAGCATGACCTCTTTGCACTTTGGAACAAGTCGACAACAAATGCAGATGCCAAAAGATCTTAACTTAGAATGCTAACAGCTCTACCTGTCATTGATCAATCAACCAGAAAGCAAGAAAGGAGTCAATTATGGGTTTGTTTTGTTGCGTGTTGGGAGAGGGACGGAAAATAAAGACAAGTCAAAATCCAATACAAGTAATTAACTAGACAGTTATTACGCCTTGCAATCTTAGTTATTCAGCTAACCACCATCCTGCCTCCTTTCATTTTTCGTTATGGATCAAAATTCGAAAGGCCACATATGGTTTCAGTAAGCTTGAACCTCAATTGTACAACACCTTGTGAATCACTGCTTGTATTTGTACTACAAATTCCATCAAGATGTGCAGAAAACTTTAACTTTAACTTCTGATATTGACTCCCAACACATCTTTGGTTACCAAATATTATATTATCTAGAATCTAGATTCTGTTGTTTTCCATTTCAGCTTGTTGGGAAACACCTTACACATTAGCTCAAGCAGTGAGATCAAGAATATTTAACAACTACATTACGAAGAAAAGATATAGTTACCTGGCTCATCAATCCCTCACAAGAGGAGCACTTTCGTCAGCAGTTGGCCTCTTTCCATCGTAACGCTGGCATTATTGTGGAAACAACTAATAAGGAAATGCCAAAACGAAGCAGGCAAAATAAGTTACTTATAACTATAAGCAACAACTCTAGGATTACCTTTTTCCCGAAGGAAAATGGAACGTATCTGTACTTGATCATGTGCTGTATCTGTCTTCTCATGGTGAGCGTGAACAACATGAACCAGTAAAAGAGTAATATAGGCCAAAAGACTGGGACATCAAAGGCTTCAAAGAATGTAGCCAGAAAAGCAAAGCAGAAGGCTTTCGTGAGGGAGTACCTTCATCATAAAATAAAACAAAACAACAACAACAACAAATTTAACCCATTGAAGTAGTAAAAAAACGCAGCTTGTGAAACAAATTCTTAAGAGAGAGAGAGAGAGAGAGAAAACCACACCTACTTTCTTTGACACAAATTTATCCATCAATCCATATAACTAATTGGGCAGAGTAAACAACAGAACACTTAAATTCCCATTATTTGGTTATGAATATGAAGTAACTTTTAACAAAGAAAAAAGTTGAATGCGCCAATGAAATTAAGTTCATACTGTGATCCATATTTCTAGAGGTATGCAATTTTTCAATCACAAGTTATTCAACAGAACTAAGAAGAATTGAGCATCACAATTTATTGCTGGACAAGACAATCTCCTTAAAACAAAAGAATCAACACCTACCACATATTGAACACAGTGATCACCTAAACAAATCTTTCAGCTGAGAGAGTTATAAGTTAAGGAACCCACAGGAACAACATCCTCTTTGCCCCAAATTCTAAGTTCTAAGCTGGTAAGTGCAAAAATCCATTAGCTTTGTACTAATGAACCCTCAAAGTGTCACCAATCAGGCCAACCATGTCTCAAAAAATGCAAATTATATTAGGCATATCAAATCTAATCACCACCGCCACTGATCTACATATAAAGAGCCGAGGAATTACATCACCATAGCCATAAATTATCACGGATCGAATACAAATTCGTAACACCGCCTGATTGGATTTAATATATTCAAACGAAATCAAACCAATTAATTCTCCAATAACAACCTAATCAGTCAATTTAGTAAAGCCTAACCCTAGCAGTCTAGCACCCGAACAAGGCAAGAATCAGAAGAAAACCTCACCAGAACTTAAACTCCGGAAGCCGGCGAACGAAAGGCCGGAACTCATCCGATCGGCGAGTAGGAAGCGTGGCTCCGTGGATCTCCGGATCCTCCTGGGGAGACAAGAAGGCGATGAGGAGATTGAGGATATAGATGCCGAGCGCGTAGGATACGACGTAGAATCCCTGGACCAGGAAAACGCGGAGGGCGTAGACGAAGGCGAGGAGGGAGACGGCGATCCAGCGGCGGAGGACGAAAGGCGTCGATTTGTCGAGGAGGTGCTGGAAGCGCTGAGATACGACGAAGCTCCAGCGGGAGACGGCGGCAGCGGGGGACGCTGAGGAGGCGTCGGATCCTGCAGCGTCGGTCTCCATCATCGCGAGTGTTGGTCTTCGGCGACTTCGATCTCCTCCCTCCGGCCGTTTCGTTATTCGCTGTGAATTTTGCAGAGGAGGGAGAAGTTGCAGCGATGGGATTGGGGGAGGGCGTGTTTGGATACGACTTATTACAAGTCTTTTTTTTAAAAAAAAAAAAAAAACAAATCCTATCTTTGTAAATCTATTAAAATAAGATTATGAAAAATCTCACTAAATATGAGATAAGTTTTTTTTTGGTCAGAACTAAATATGAGATAACAATTGTATATGAAAAATCTCACTAAATATGAGATAAGTGGTAAATAATCTCAATGTAACAATTGTAAGTTATTTGTGACTCGTTTAGACAATAGAGTGACACTCGCAAACTTGGGCCGTTTTACTGATGAACATCATTCTGACGAATGCACTCAGTTAGATCACGTGATGTGCTGAATTCTTTCCTTCTAAAGAAAAAGTTAATTTTTGAAAACATTAACCATGAAGTTGTAAACATTAACATTATATTTTAGTTTTAAATATTAACATAAAACTTGGTGAGAGTTTTCATTGGATTAGTATTTTTCCAATTTGTCATATAATTGGTTCTATTTTTACCAACTTTGAATTTTTTTTTAATAAGGAAAGCGATTCGATCTACTAGACATCACCATGACTGGTAAATCGAGAGGTCGAAATGACAGACAGACTAATTGTCATGATACAACAAAGAAACCAAAAATTAAAATAAAAATTGGCAAAGACTCGCTCCTTAACCGATCACAATAAAATTAGCCCAACCAGCATGGAAGTCGATAAGGACCAGGAGTAGACAGCGAATGCCGAGAGCATGGGAGAGTCTAGAGACTAATACGGTGTCTTAATGTCAGGGAGTCGAGAACAGAAGCCCACCAAGAGAAAGAGACGTCACCTAACTTTGAATTTTTTGGTAACTATGTATAATTTTCCCTAAAAAATACATTTTTATAAATTATAACTTAGGGGAATTAACCAAATCAAAAAGATATACTCCGTAATGAACACAATAGTTTTGTGAGTAAAAAATAACTATTAAAAAGGTGAGATTTTATGTCTTATAAGGAAATACAATAAAACTAAGGACTCGATTTTCTAAATATAAATGATATATGTTTTTTTGTTAATTGTTGAGATTTGAAGAGACGACATCGCATAGAAAGTTTGAACAATAAGCCAATGTTATTTACACCACAAAATTTACTATTTACACCATATATCTCACTTTTTATATTTTTTTTAAATACACCCTACTCCTGAGTCACACACCTGCCCCTCAAGAGGCGCAGAGTATTTTATATTAAAATACCTTGCGCCTCTTGAGGGGCAGGTGTGTGACTCAAGAGGAGCAGAGGTGTGATTCAAGAGGCGTAGGTGTGGTGCATATAGTAAAATTTATGGGTGTAAATAAACTTACTGTATTATTCGATGAACTACTCTTCTATCGTTAATTAGTTTTAAGACCGTACTGATGTGCTTGACTTACAATGCACGTTTTTGCACATCTCAAGTACAAGTCCCAACCGACTTTAATAATTATTGAGTTCAAGATCGAACTACTTTTACAACTATAGGGTGATTATCTTATACTCCCTCCGTTTGAAAATAAACTAATAAATATCAATTTATAAAAAAAATTTGATTAAAAAAATAATACTCCCTCCGTTCGGCAAAACTTGACGTTTTACTATTCACGTACGCTTTTTTAGGAGCTAAAAACTATATAAAATATCTAGTTTTTTTAATAATTTTTTTAACAATTTTGTAGTTATTATTAATAAGTACAAACTTGTTAAAAAAATTTTTAAAAAAATAAATATTTTATATAGTTTTTATCATTCTAAAAAAGTGTGCGTGAATAGTAAACGACAAGTTTTGCCGAACGAAGGGAGTATGGCATTTATTTTCAAACGGAGAGAGTATTTAGTTTATTTGATGTAAAATAGACTAATAAATAAAATATCCATATTATATTAAGTATTCAGTTTATTTGATGTAAAATAGATTAATAAATAAAATATCCATATAAGTTAACATCAAAATTGATTGCAACACAGTGCTCACTGTTTTAAAAATTGTGCTTAGACGGTGACCCCTCCGTCTAGAGTTAGGCGAACGTCTAGATACGTCTAGGCGGCCCCTCGCGACCTCACCATCTAGGATTCGCCTAATCTTGTCTAGACCACTTAATCACTTATAGTGCTTAATTATCACAATCTGTTACTTACCAACGTACCTTAACACTTTACACCGATCATATAACATAGATCTTGCAAATTCGATCACTTCAAGAACATACATTGATTTCGCACATCGACCACTTTAAAAACATACATTGATCTTCAAGAACATTCTGATGGTACAACCTAGCTCGTCACCCGAAAAAGGCTAGCTAGCTCTCATTCTTAGACACGCGATCAATACTCGTATCCACAACATCGAGAGTCGATCAATGAATCAACCTTATTAAGATCGATCAAGAACAATCTTACTTGTTCTCACTTAAGACACTTAAAAGCTTATGTGGGCGGTCCTTCTAACCGGATGTAGTCATACATAACTCCAACAAATGGACTCGTACATCTCGCTTGGGTAAGATATATCGTGTTGCTTCCAGGGCGAAGCCAAGACGAAGACACGTTGATCGAGAATAGAGAGTACAAACCATGGATGCCATGTCTTGCAATCGCGTTATCCCTGCCAAATAGCTTTGTGGTAAAGTGCGGCCTTGTCTTAGTAGGGTCATTGAATCGAACCTGGAAAAAGAAACTGACTCCATCAAGAAAAACACACGACTATATATAGTTGATCGCGCACCATATATATATATATATATATATATAGAGGTTGGGTCATGTGTTAACAACTCTTACTGTGTTAAATGTTAACAAATCAATATTCGACAAATTTTATCAAATATTCATCACAGTCACTCAATTATTCACAATTTCCAAAATATTCATAAACATTCGGTAACATTTAAGAAATATTCATCACAATAACACAATTATGGGATTGGGGTGGATACATGCGCAAGGGTTTGAGTTTTTTGGGTGGTAATTTTTTTTAATTGGCAATAATTATTAATTGAAATGAATCTCTTAAATGTTGTCGAAAAGCTTTGATGAATAATTGAGTGACTGTGATGAATATTTGATAAATTTTGCCGAATATTGATTTGTTAACATTTAACACCGTAAGAGTTGTTAACATTTGATCCGTATTATATATATATATATTCGTGTGTTACATACTTGTACTTCAGCAGTTGTCGCGGATGCTATTGCTATATAAAGCATGTAGGTGCTCGAGGCTTCAACTTTTGCCACCGGGAACACAATCTGCCATGTCGTTGGTGCGAAGTACTCATTCCCTCCCACGAACCTGCACTCGACACACATTGTAGTAATAACAACATTATAGTACCACACATTTGTTACGAGCAAGCTTAAATTCATATATATATATATATATATATATATATATATATATATATATATATATATATATATATATATATATATATATATATATATAATTAAACGCGGATCAAATATGAAGTACCTTGGACCATGAGCGAAGAACCAATCCTTCCGAAAATCACTTTTACCGATGGTGTAAATGAGATCCGCCTTAGGGTACAATTTAGTGTATTGATCCCACAAACCATATTGCCTAAACCTGTTTGTTGTGCAACAAATTAGCTTGAAGCTCATCACTAAGACTCAACATTCAAGTGTAGGTTAAATGGAAAAAAAAACACTAACTTGTGTTGAGGCTTATTGAGGAAGAGCTTGTTTACAAGATTAGGGTCAGGATTAGGGATAAAGAACTCTGCGGCCGTACGGTCTGGGACCCCAATTTCCCACATAGTGGGCCCATGTCTTGGAGGCTCGTATACAATGTGGCCCAAATTTACTCTCATTCCTGCATCCAAATGGGTGAGAACACATTCCTTCACAATTAGGAGGGTTTATTTGAGTCGAACGAGTCATATATTGCTGGTTCATATTTAGTTCATTTAGAAATGAGTTGAGCTTAAGTTGAGTCTAAATTTAGGTTCAAGCTAAAAATTATGCTCATACTCGGTTTTTTTAGTAAATAAACGAGCTTAATTGAACTTTTTTTTCGAGCATTAAGTAACTTTACTTGCTTATAACATGATAATTTAATGGGTTTTTTAAAAAAAAATTACAAAATTCAAGATATTCAAAGTCGAGCCAAGCCTTTTGTCGAGCTTAAAATTACGTTTATACTCACTTTGTTTAGTAAATAAACGAACTCGAGGAACTTTTATCTCAACAAGCCCTACCTGATTCCACTTTAGATCTCGTATAGTTGGTAAAATAAGTTCATGTAAAATTAGTTAAATCTTAACCACTCAATTTTAAATAAGTGGTTTATATTTAAATTAGTTTAGTCATTTTTTAATTTTTTTTAGGGTCGATAAATTTCTATAAGGTAATCCTATAAATTCTACCGGTGTAATAGCAGGTAATATGATAATTGGATTAGTGATTAGATTGAGCTATATATACCGGGTCGGATCCGAATATTAATGGTGTATTTATAGTCTCCGATGCAACCAGGGACGGTAGCATATAGATTGTAGGTGCCCTCATGGACTCCATTGATCATGAAATATCCACCTCCGGTGGTCGTCACCCAAAATTGGTAACCCTAAAAACATCAATTACCAAAAACAATCAACTCATCATATATATCACCTACCTATTTACAATGATCAATGATCAATTTGTGTGTATGTATATAGGCTGAATACGAGCAACTTTACGGTATAATTTGTAAGCAGTAAAATTATTTATAGGTATTAAGCGATTATTAATACATAATAATGTAATTATTCGTACGTATAAATAAGTGCAATTATTTGTATTTAACAAAGAATTATTTATATGTATGTACATATGGATAATCATTTGATACCTATGAATATTGTCATTGTTCACAAGTTACTTTTAATCTCAGTTGTTTGATTTTCTTAATCCGAAGCTTCAGATTTACTCATAAATTACACAGAACGACGTGCTGACAAATTGATCACCTTAGTTTCGAGTTGCCATGATCCGACCTCGCCCACTGCAGCTAACCCAACCCAGCCCTTGTTTGCTGGGGTCACAGATATGTTGGCATATCTTATATTACAAATGCACAAATCAATCCTCATTAGTTTTACATGCACAAAACTTTCAAAACAAACAAATTAAACATTAAACCACACCGAGAAACCTAACTTCAATAAACCAAACAAACTCAAAATCGATTGGGATTATACACATTTGGATTTGAATTGTAAATTTTAGTTAGATGAGACTAGACCTGATCAGAACCCGACCCAACTTGAACTTGATCATACTCGATAACAATTGGATTTACCTATCCTTTACAAATAACCGGCCAGACACCGATCCACGGTCTTGGGGCTTAGCAAAGTCCTTCGACATTACATACATGTACGGCCATCTTCTGGTTTCTTTCGCCAACTGATAGATCAATGTACACAAATTTTCATGTAAGAACATACTACATTGTCCGTTTTACATTATAAAATTTATGTTCTTTAATTATATCTGATGTGGGATAAATCATACCTGAATCTTAGCATCTTGCCAGAGATCAGAGTGTCTTTTATTAGAGTTCAAGTAAACAAGGAAGGGACCGAAAACCTTCTTCCACGCTTCGCCTTGGTTGAATGCAAGCGGAACAGTTCCCGCGTAGTGAGAACTGTGAAACATCTGCACCATTTCTATCTCATTAGGGTTTGATCATCCAACATTAGATTTCATGAATGTGCCTTTGATTTCCATTCCGCGAAGCTAAGGCCTTACATGTAGACAAGTTGGACCGACATGGGATGTAAGATCTTGCTTGAACGGACCAGCACTTCGGAACTCGTTGCTTGGTGAAATCAACCAGAATCCAACCATAGGGTTGGATCCAATCCAACCGTGCAACTTGTTCTCTCTATTGTCGCACGAATACTGATACTTGTCATCGACCTAAACCGACTACTAGGTGAATGCTTGTTCAATAGTGTACATGAGTACTGAAAATTTTCGCTTTCAAGATACATACCTCTCCATTCATATTAGAGTTCACCGGATTTCTCAACCGAACGGCTTCCTTATAAGCAAGAACCTCACCATTGCTGCGGTCTTGAGGCGTTGGCATGAGCCTTTGCCTATCATCCGATATTGCCATGTAGTGGAACCTGTAAGAAAATACCGCATTTTCAACTTCTGAATCTAGGACTGTTATGTGATCCGAGTAGCTCAAACTCAGCTTGTTCATTTTATTCAACTAGCCAAGTTTGAGCACATTTACAGCTCAATTCAAAGCTCAGTTCGATCTCATTCATTTGCTAAACAAGCCGAGTATGAGCACTATTTTAAGTTCGAGCCAGAATTTATGGTCTGTTGGAGCTCGAATTGTTTCTAAATAGCAATACTCACCTTTCGCCATGAAGCTTGTAAACCTCTCTTATTTCGTAAAGGTTCGCTTGTGGAAAACCGGGTTCTCGCTCCAAGATGGTGTACGAGTAGTACCCCGCGAGCCCTTTAAACATTATGAACCTATCATATCCAATGATATAACCACTTACTAAGCATTCGACGATAGCAACTAACATGTCGAAAATTGCAAGAAATCGGTACAAACCTCCTATCTACATTGACTGGAGCTCTAGGATGTTGATTATTCCACGAGGATTGATCCCATTTCGCGGAAAATGAAATCTCGGTTCTATCCGAAGAGTTCCTTATAACCGCAAACGTTGCTCCAGGCAGCCTGCATTACCATGTATGCATACACAACCATGGCTTATATCTCGCAGTTTGTTGTTAACTAAACAAAGACGAACTAGAGATCGCGATGGGCTTACCAATCTGCGCAACCGCCACAGCGTCCTGGGGCGTCCCAAGCAACGTCGAAATACCTGCAAACAATGAAACAAGTAACAAACATGAGGTTATAATCGATATGAGTAAGTGGTATGATACGAAATGTAGCGCCTTATACCCTCGATTCGATTCTTCGTTTGTAAATTCAAGCAAGTTGTCGATTCCTTGGTATCTTATGCCGATGACATAGCCAGATGGATTCGCAAATGTGACTTGCAAAATGCCATTGTCCATTACCACCTGCAAGTTCATGAAATATTATCTGAGTTAGACCTATCAAAACATGATCCGATTTGAGAATAATGTCAATTTGATGGCTAAAGTACTTTAAAACTTGCAAATCAAACCTATGTATTTAAATCGTAAATGATCGACTTGAATTTAAAGTTTTGAGTCTCGCTGGCTCAAGAAAATTTTGCTAGAACATGATAGATTGATATATGGGAATAAAATCCTTACTTCGTATATCATTTTTCATACTATTTATTTATCTTCTTCAAATTACTTCATTCATTTCCATTCCATTCCGGTGACTAACCAAACATTGCCTAACAAAGAGGAAAATTAAGGAAAGGGTGGTACATACGTTATTGTTTGCAACCTTCACATCAATATTTGATCTCCCTTCATCTCTGCAGGATATTTGAAAGAAGGTAAATTGACTCGAAAAAAACAATATATACTTTAATTAGTTCAAAATTTTCGGTTGCTAGTATTTGAATTTTTTTTGAAAAAATATCTTATAAACAAACAAGAACAAAAAATCGAAGGAAGGTGATTTAAGATGATTAGATGAATAAGAACTTAACAAATTTCTTGCAAAACAACTATTGCTGACATTTGAAAGAAGGTAAACTGACTCGAAAAAAACAATACTTTAGTTCAAAATTTTCGGTTGCTCGTATTTGAATTTTCAAAAATAAAACTTATAAATAAAAGGAACAAAAAATCGAAGGAAGGTGATTTAAGATGATTAGATGAATAAGAACTTAACGAATAACTTGCAAAACAACTATTGCTGACAATTAACATCCATATCGGTACTACAATCCAACAAACAATCGCGCCCATAATGATGTAGGTTGTATCTGGACAAGGATTCTAGTTTTCGGTTTGTTGACAAATAACAGTTTTCACACACCAATTCAGCTCAATTGGCTTAAAATCTTCTTTTCTGTCATACAAAAATGTTTTTGTCAGCAAATGTCAATACATCACAAAAAGTGTCAACATATCACAAAATGTTCATACCTTCCTCTTAACAGTATTACTGCTAAAATATATATAAATGTGAATAAATTTGCGATGTAGCTTGTAGGATTCACCGGTGATCAATCCGAGAGAGAGACAGTGTACCGACGTTGAAGAAGACCAATTGTCGAATGAGGTAGAAGTTGAAGTTTTTTTTTTGTCTTTGTTTTCTTTATAAAGCTTCTAAAAATGTTTTGATTGTTTCTAAAATAGGAAAAGAAATTGAAGGGTGCACTAGTGAACTGAGTCTTGTGGTGTTCGCTGATTTCACTTGTTCCATTGACATTTGGCGTGTATCGAGTTTTAGTTTCTGTTTCAGTTAATTTGCTAATTTGGGTCCAGTGGAAAAACTACAAGATTCAATCAATTATTTAGTTTTAATTTATAAAATAAAACAAAGGGCGTCTATGTTTTTTTAATTGAAAAGGGCTAGAAGTTATATTATTGATTAACTAGTGTTTTTCTCGAACAATGTTCGGTATTTTTTTTCCAGAATATTTTCATTCGAGTTTAACACACCATACAAAATATTCGACACCTATCATTTTTTCACTATCATACCATTATGCTTATTCTCCTCACCATGTCGTTGTTCGAAATCTTCAGTTCTACTAGTGAAGTCTTTTCTCAAGACGTACAATCAGTACTTCTAATTTGATAAATAATAGTAGATTGACCGCTTCCACACTTTCTCTTGACATTGTAGTTCTTGGCCTAAGAAAAACGAGACTAATCCTTTACGACACTTTCTATGTTACACACCATGTTACACCTATCAAATCGGTCCAAATTATTTGAGAAAAAGATACCTTAGGTTTAAATGTATAAACTCTATGGAGCTAAACTAATCATGTCGCAAGCAAAAGGTAAGTAATTTCGGAGAAGCGACAAATTGATGGAAGATTAACTATGAGCAATCTTCGAATGAGTTGTGAATGAAGAAATTGATTAGAGCCTAATTAGAGGATTGGAAGCTAGATTTGTAAGATTTAAGAACTGCACTTGATGACGCTAATTGATGTTAAAACTCTTGTATGAAAAATTTGGCCAAAACCTCTAATATATAAGAAAAAAAAATCATATTGTATTTCATGGTCAGCCCTTAAGTTCATCATCATATTTTTTTTTCATGGCCAGTTTATAAAACATATTGAATAATATCAATGTTGTGTGTTATGAGTTCTTTTGAGACCATGTTTATTTTTATTGGAGTCTAATTATATATCCCTTTCAAATGACCATATTTTTATTTTACTTTCTTCACAATCGTATTGTATTGCATTGACACTCCAGTGAAACTATCTACAACACTTTTTTAAGTGTGGTTTGATCTAATTACGGTCACGCTTATTTTCACAATATGGTCATAAAACATTAATAAAAATTGACAAATTCATGAAAAGTAGAATGACTACAACTCAATGTTAAAACAATAAAACTTCAAACCATAATATGAAAAAATAACTCTAGTTTGCACTATTTCTTAATCTTGCTAAAAAAAAGCATCAGATATGGTTTAATCCCAATCAAGGCCTATAAAACACAAATCAACATATATTGATCAAACTTTTCTATTGTAATCCATGAATGATTAATGGTAAAAAAGCTCAAACTTTGAAGATCATCCCAATGTCACAAAGTGACCGTTAATAGATGCAAATTCAGCATTCACATCCACTATTCTAACACTAAACACATTCAGTTTTGGGATTTAGGAAAAATTAGGGGGTTTTAAAAGATTAGGTATGAAAAATTGACCTGATGGATGGGCCTTTGAACGAAAAACCTACTCGACGAACAGAACCCCCAGAGAGACTACATATCCAGTGGTACCAAAAACATGTGAAAATCGTTGATTTTGGTGTCTCCCAAATCCTCTCTCAAACATGGAGATATATATGGAGATACACAAAGAAAGTGAGGTATTAAAAAAAGGAAAGAACATGGGGATATTAGGCACAAAGATTGTGGGTTTTATTTTTAAGGCTATAGAATATCAAATAAAAGGAAGTAAACAACAAACTAATTAATCAAGGAAGAGTAAATCTCAAGCTCTTATAATAATTATAAAGGAAAGATGTTTAAAAATAATGCTAATGGATGAATAGGAGTTTAAAACAAGATAATATAAAGGAAGATGTTTAGAAATCAGACAAAATAATAAAGAAAAAATGTTTAGAACAACGGATTTTCTATCCTATGCCCCAAGGGCATAGGATAAGAACATCCCCAAGAGATTTGCCATCTTCATTTTTTGGAGAATGTTGGGATGGTTTTTGCTCCAAGAGCTTCCCCATTATATTCTTCAAAATAGAGAATGGATGGAAAATATAGAGGTCATTCCCTAAATTTGGAGCAAACTCTATATATTTTGGGGTGAATTCTATAATGGGGAAACTGTTGGAATGAGGCAAAAAAATATTCAGAATATTTGATTTCTCATTCTCTATTTTGGAGATTGTTTTAGGGAAGCTCTTGGGAATGCTCTAACAACCTCAATCGGGAAAGATTCCCTAATTTTAAATCATTTTAGCTTTTTGTAATATTGTTTTTCTAAGGTTGCTTCTTTTTTTGGTAGGGAATCTTTCCCGATTAAAGTTCTTATCTTATGCCCCAAGGGCATAGGATAGAAAGACCGTTAAAACAAAATAAATAATGTACAAAGACTCACTTACCATGGTAAAAAATAAATAAATAAAGAAGTTTTAGATATCTGTTAATTTATTCAAGTGATTTAACTTTTGTTGTAAGTGTATCTTATTTTCTACTACATTATAAGCTCATAATTATTATTGAAAAAATTAGGTCAAATATCCATTTACAAAAGCTAATTAGGTAAATGTCCATTTTTAATTGGATATTAAGTAAATGTCCATATTTTTTTGTAATTCCAATTATGCCCTTGATATAAAAATCACCCCACATCAGAGATACAGTGGTGTTGAATCCTCCTCAATTTCTCTATCTCGTCCCTTCGCCTCCACCTTCCATGGTTGCCTCCTGAACCGCTTCGCCAACGTCAACGCCTCCGACGGCTTCGACATGGGCGGCGTCGGCACTGTACTGTGACGGGGAGCTGAATCCGTCTACGGGGGAGGCAGACGTTGTTCAGAAGCTCCGATCTGAATGCAATCGGTTGTTGGAGGGTTACGATTAGGAGTCCCAATACAATGAGAGAGGATGAAGAACTAATGGAAGCCATCATCGAATTGAATCGATCGATGATTCAACCTTGTAATATAATTAATGTAGGAGGAATTGAAGATGTGGTGAATTGGTGATATATTGGGGGGCTTCGGTGGACGGAGATTTCGATCTCCTCCAGATCTGAGATCGAAATCTCCGTCCACCTTGCATGGTTGCCTCATCCATTGTCTGTTCCTCCCCCATCGACCCGAAGTCAAGCGTCGCCCCTCCGTGCTTCCTCTCGAGATCTCAGACTCCACTCCCATGGCGCCTCCGTGCTTCAAATTTCAGCCGCTGCTGCTACTGGATACCAATTCATGTTCTTCCTGCTCAATTTTTCATTAAATCATTGCTTCTTTACATTAATTTGATGGTGCGGAGGTGTTAATTTTCGGAAATTTCTTGAAGCCTCGAAAGATTACCCTCTCTTTTAGGTTTTGCTCTTCATCCTTTTTGATTTCTTATCCCACCTCTTGAGTTTTAGATTTAAAATTCAATTTCGTTTGCTCATCTGAATTGGAAATCTATATTTCTTTTTTTTTTTCTGACAATTTAGGTTTAGATTCAATGAGAGCTTGTGAGCAGTGGTATCATGTATGGCCCTTTAAGCCATACTCCCTTGTTTTAGTTTGGTGACTTTAATTTTTCTCTCTCCTATCAAATTATTTGCTAATTTCTCATATTATATATACTTGGCGTAGTGTGGTGACAATTTTTTTGTGGTTACATGTTCGTGGTGACAAATGTGCATTGAAATAATATTTTGGTGATAATTTCGGTGAGAGAAACTAGACAAACTTTTAAAAATTAATTTGGTGACAATATTTTGGTGACAAAAGTGAGTTAATATTAGGTGACAAACGGTGATGTCATTAGTATTGTACACACATTTTATTTTGGTGACAGTGTTTTGTAGTTGGTGAAAATAGGTTGGTGGCACTATTTTGGTGACAATTTCATATGAGAGAAACTAGTCAAACTTTTAAAATTTTATTTGGTGACAACAGATTACGAAAGTAGGTTGGTGACAATAGGGGGTGGTGATAATATTCTCTATTTAGGGATAATAGATTGATGGCAATGTTGTGTAGTTGGTAACAATTGGTTGTGACAATGTTTGGTAACAATAAGTTGGTGAAAATAATTTGATGACAATAGGTTGGTGTAATTGATGACAATAGGTTGGTGACAGTGTTTACTAGTACGAGAAAAAAATTCTGTTAAATGTCACTAGAAAAAAAATAAAATGTCACCAAAAAAGTCAATTGTCACCAAAATAATTATCATAATAACTGTCACCGAAAAAATATACACAATTGTCACCAAAAAACTGTTACCAAATGCAGGCGTTGACCGAAATGGTCAATGTTAACCAGTCAATGTTAAAATTAAAAATAGTCAAAGGGGAAGGAGTAAGGGTTAGGGATGGGAAGGAGGGGTATTTTTGGAAAAAATGGACATTTACTTAATTTTGTAAAAAAATGGACATTTACTTAATATTCACATCTAAAATGGACATTCACCAAATTTAACCATTATTATTACACATAAGATATTTATCTATTGCTATTGACTTATCGAATGAGAAAAAAAAAAGATAATAAGGAATATTATTTAAAATATTAAGCATTGGAATTATATTTACAATAATATTGCAAGTCCCGCTAAATTTATTTTGTTGAATACAGTTGATTTTGGGACGCCAAAAGGCCAAAGCTTGCAAGATTTACAAGAAAAATAATACAACGTTATACAATGCTATATATGGTGACACCAAACAACTGAACCATGAGCCCAAAACTCAGTCCAACATCGGTAGCTTGTTTCCAAGAACAAGGCCGATTATTATCGATACGATAGCTACTCCGAAAACCAGCGCGAAGCTCGTATGAGCAACAGTTTTAGCCTGGGTTTCGGATGTTGATCCAGACATCTTGCTCGAGCCAGTGCCTCGGCTTCTCAATGACGCATCATCCTTCGCTTTGTCGAACTCATCTTCCTGCAGTGAGATCAAAGACTATATATAATCTATATCTATATATCTATATATAATGTCTTAATTTAAAAGACTTTTTAATGAGGTGTCACCTTAATTTAAGGTTTTTTAGTTAATTACAATTTTATCTTTTTTTTTTATCTTCATCTCTTTCATACGTTTACATTTTTTCTCTTTTATTTTTTTACACATTTACTAATCACTGAGTTTAATTCAAAGCATTGAATTAAATATAATATCTACTATTAATCTATATTTAAATATTTATATATTATACTAATAATCCATATCAATATAATATCTTAATTTAAAAACATTTATGATGAAGCCTAACTTCATATATTTTTACTTTTTTTTTTAAGATTTCAAGTCTAACTTCGTTCTTTTATCATAACTTTTATTAATATTTTGCAATATTGATTTGTTGGGTTTTTTAAATTTTATTTATTAAAAATCGCGTCATGACGCGGGGATTATACTAAGTACGAACCTAGACAGTTATACTCGAACACGAATTTTGGATACTACCTGGAGTTTCTTCTGCAGCTGCTTGACCTGCTTTTCCAAGAGCATAACTTCTTGGCTTTTGGCTTCGAGCTCTTCAGAGGCGTGCTTGCTAACGGTTTCTAGAGCCGATACTAGTTTGTCATTCTCCTCTTTCTGTTTCGATCAATCGGAATTCGGAAAACAGCCATGATTATGTATTGTAAAGTTGGTAAGATTTCATTGTAGATGAATCTGAAACACAAAAGTAAACACGCTTACGAGCTGATGATCAGTGATTGTATATTGTTCAAACTGTTTCGCCTTCTCAGAGACTGCGTCATCATCTCGCGCTTTCTGCGTATGCTGCTCCAGCCTTGAAGCCAAATCCGCCTCTTGTGCAGCAGCTGTTGCCCGAACACTCTCCACCTGCATAAGTGTTGGTTAACAAAGAAAATCTTCCATGAGTGAATTTATGGTCAATTGGTCATCATCATGTGTTGTACCTCCTTTTTCATGTCGGCTTCAGCCACCTTTAGCTTATGTTCGAGTTCTTGAGCTTGTGTTCCTCTAGCGGAATTCTGAGCCGCCTCAAGCGACAACTTCTCCAACTCATCTTTCAAAGTTTCATTCACTACTCGGTACTCGTTCACTTGCCCCTCCAATTTGGTTAGCAGGACTTGCAGATCGTTTTGAGATGCGACGTTTTTATCCACAAGCTGCTGCTTTTGCTCCATGATTGAAGATAACTGCATATATAACCAGTAGACCAATATATATCATTCACATCAATGATACATAATAGAGGTTGAATAACGTCATCACCTCGCTTTGAAACTTGACTCTATTCGAAGCCAGTTCTTGTGTCAAATCCTCAATTTTATGCTTTGCGGAGTTGAGTTGTTGGACTGCATCATCCCTCTCAGCAAGAGCCACGGATAATTCCGTGTCCTCTGCACTGCCAGGCTCCAGCTGCTGCTGAAGCTTGTAAACCTTGTCCTTGAGATTCGAATTCGTCTCAACTAAGAGTTCATTCTCCATCACTGATTGAGCAGCTTTGCCTTCAGCCTCCTCCCTCAGCTTCTTCAGTTCTTCATTTAAGGCCTCTAAGAGTCCTAATTTTTCAGAGGTTGTATCCAACTCCTCCTTCAAAGCTACAGATTTAGCAGCTGCCTCAGCTGTCTGATCTTTGTAATCCTTTATTTGATCCTTGAGAAACTCCAAATCCGCATACAACGAATTCATATCTATGTCTTTCTTTGAGAAACTCCTTGCAAGTCCTTTGAGTTCCTGAGCAACAGATTCCTCGCCTTCATCCGATTTCAGTTTCATCGCCATCTCGCCTTCCCTGATTCCTGCTGCCTTGAATTCATCCTCATTGCTCTCCAACTTTCCTTGAGTCACATTCAGTTTGTTGTTCTTCAAGGACTCTCTCAACGCCTTCTCCGTTTGAGCTGCGCCCTCCATTGCGCTCTCTAGTGTCGATACTTTCGAATTCGTCTTCTCAAGTTCACCTGTCAGCTCAGACACCAAATCAGAATATCTCTTCTTTTCAGCTTCAGCACGCCCACACTTGTCCTCCATGACCTCAGTGTCATGTTCTAACTCATTGATCCTGGTCTTTTCCGCCTCCAACAACTTCTCGAAATCGCTCACTCTTCTGTTAGAATCTTCAACCCTTGAGTGAGAGGACAGCATCAAACCTCTCAATTCTACACTGGCTTCATGAGTAGCTTTAGCTTGCCTTTCATGCTCCGCAACTCTCCCGGTGAGATTCTCGCGTTCTGCCTCGAGTTCAGACTCCAACGTGGATATCTTCTCCTCATACTCCTGGATTCGGTAACTCGTATTTTCCTTCGCATTCTCTAGCTCCTTGTGCTTGGTTGATATGGTTTCCAGATTCTCTTGCAATGCCTTCATCTGCATCTGGAGTTTCTCCTCACCTTCTGTCATTTCTTTCAACTGATCCTTGAGCTGAACATTCTCAGACTCGGATTCCCTTAATGCCTTCTTTACTCCATCCAACTCGTTCTCGAGTTCTCTTATCTTCTCCTGAACATAATTTCGATGCATTACAGCGAGCAACAATTAGGCACCATTTTGGATTGCATCAGGTGCAAATATTAAAGCAATTGAACATGAGATTTAAAAAAAAAAGGAATTTATATGTACGCAATTGCTTTGATAAAGCAATTCTATGTTACATCAACTGATTCACATACCTCCATGTTTGATTGAGTTTCTTCCTCCAGAAGATCAGATTGATTTCAGTTTCTTCTGTATAAAACCTAATTCAATGCCAGACTTTCTACAAGCAGAAACAGATCTTTTGACGTGCGCCAATCTGAAAAATGAAGTATGAAACCATTGATAATGCAAAATAACAAACAGAAAGGAGATTTTGGGACTTTCTTATAACTAAACAGTCCGGCAAATACAAAAAATTCAAAAGAGGGAAAATAGGGAGTGTAATTTAGGGATGAACACGTTTCACGTTCCAAATCAAATTGGAGAAGATCTCGTTCTAATCTCAGCCAAAAGTCTCAAACAGATATGATTCGATCAATATTCGCACTCTCCAACAATTCTAGAAGAACGAACGCTTCAATTTGAGAAACCGCAAATCAATAACTGAACAGGCCGAAGAAACGTAGATGCCTCAAAGCGGGATCGGTGGATTTCAATGAATCGGTTAATGATATAAGAAAACAACAAATCACATACAACTTCCTCGTCAAACAATTAATCTATCGAATGATCAATGAATGCAATGCACGACAGAAACAGCCATCCGAGATCAAATTACCAGTGAATGTGATGAGTCACATGAGACAGATGAGAGGAATCAGATATGAAACGATATGAAAGAGATTTCTCGCCTGTGTAATAAATCCAATTCCTTTATCTCCGTAGATTTTTCGGCTCTGCAACTGCAAATGGAGGAAGAAAACGGAGACGGGGGAGAGCGATCGGGGTTTTGAAATGACGAGAACGAGGGAATGGGGGCTTCCTCTCTCTCTGTTTTTTTTTGGAAAATAAGTTTTTTTTTTTTCTTTTTTGACTCTATTTAATCTTTTTTATATTTTGAATGTTTTTAGTAAAAATTAAATAAAATAGCCCAACTTTTAGAGGGATGTTAAAAAAATATCCTCCCCTTTCAAGGTAAGAAAAATAGCTCAATATTTGGAGGAGATGGTAACAAAGTATCAAATTTTTTTTTTTTTGAGCATCAATCCAAGAAAAAACGATGACATATAATTGATGAAATTAAGATTTTGGTAAATTTTGAATTATATTGACTTGTTTTTAATGAAAATGATATCATTTGACCAATTTTATGTCATTGTTACCATCTCCCTCAATAGTTGAGTTATTTTTCTTGTATCTGAAAGATGGGGATATTTTATTAACATGTTTTTTTTTTTGAAGCAGAATAAGGATTAGGTTGGAGCGTATGAAGCAGAAGTCCTTCCTAGCGCGTCCTTCCAGACGAGAACAAGCAGTTTTGGATCCTCGTCAAAGTAGTCGTCGGCAGGGGATATGTGGGCACTACGAGCAAGATAGTCAGCAACCGCATTCGATTCCCTAAAAATATGATGAATAGCAACATAAGAAATTGATGAAATATGTAACAGAATGCCCATCTGCAGGCCAAAGGTTTCTGCATAAATGACGGAGTCGTTATTGCAGATACCTCGCCCTAATGCCACTACAATGCCACGTGAATCGCGGATAACAAATCCATAGGCCGTAGATCCCCTTATCAAAACCAATCCGTCAAAATTAAGTTTATAGCAGCCTGACGGAGGTTTCTCCCATTTTCCTGATCGTTTGGCACGCCGATTGATAACAGAGTTATTAGTTTGGATGTCGATCCGAGCGGTTTTCGTATGAGGATCTTGTATTTCTCCTATCGTGACTGGTGGGCACATCTTTATCCAAAATCTTTGATTGATTCCAGCAATGAGCAGTGGTGGTATACAGTAGAATAATATCATTGGTAATGACCCTATTGGTATGATTAAAGACTAGCTGATTCCTATAGAACCAAATGGCCCACCAAACAGAGGCTAGCTTACCGAAGGTTGTCGTTCCAACTGTTTGTTTGATAATATTTAAAGGAAAAACCGAATTCCCACCGAATGAAATACTGATCCTCGGAAAGTGAATCCCCAGGTTTTGGAACAGATTGGATGTCATTGAACATTCCATAAGCAGATGAGAGACTGTTTCATTAGGGTTGTCACAGAAGACACATCCCGAAGGCACAACTATGTGCGATCGTTGTAATCTATCAGTGGTTGGCAAACCATCACGAGAAATCTTCCATAGAAAATGACGTACTTTATGAGGAATATCAAGCTTCCAAATCCAACTGCAGTCATAGTTAGCCATTCCAGTATGTTCTGATAAAAGGGAGTTGGGAGAAGCGGTCGAAAACCATCCATTTTTCCTAGGACCCCAGTACATACGGTCAGTCATTGGGTTAGTAGGTAGAGGAATGCCTCGCAAATGGATAATGTCATTATCAAACAGAATATCAGCTAATGAGTCAGTTAAAGAGCGAGTATTCCAATGATTGTCTGAACCTATAAAATGAGATACTTTAATGTTAGTCAGCGTCTGAGGAATCAGGTGAATAATCCTGTTAGCTAAGGGTTCGAAAAATGCCCAGTTATGATTCCAGAAATCAATCGTTTGACCATTACCTACTCTCCATTGTAGAGCAGTTTGAAATTTGGTGCGGATGGACATTAGGCGATTCCATTGCCAAGAAGTATTGCTTTTTTTTAGAGTAGTTTAGTAAATCATGTGTTTTAAGATATTTGTGGGAGACCACGCGGACACAAACATTTTCTGGTTCAGAAATAATTTTCCACAATAATTTCATTTGTAAAGCAATATTCATAGTCTCGGCTTTGTGAATGCCTAGACCACCTTTCATCGTATCTGAACAGATTTTGTCCCAACTGATTAGTGGTGTAGTTTTCGTGTTCTTGTTCCAGAGAAACTGTCTATAGACTTTGTCTAATTCATGAAGAATGCTTGAAGGAAGTAAGAAAGATTGCATCAAGAAAATAGGTTTAGCACTAAGATTAGCTTTGATAAGGACCTTGCGCCCTTCTGCTGAAAGATTAGTAGCTTTCCATTTAGTAAGTTGTTGTTTCGTCTTGAGGACAACGTCTGCAAAGGTATCCTTATTGGTTTTGTCGTTTACCACTGGACAACCTAAGTACTTGTCAAAATTATTCGCTTGTGGAATGCCCAACACAGCAGTAGTAGATGTTATCGCATTAGCGGTCGTATTAGGAGATGCCTGGAAACTTGATTTGTGAAGGTTGACTTTTTGGCCGGAAATAAGACAGTAGCGATTTAAAATGGAGAGCACCGAAGTACATGCTGATTGGGAAGCTTTACAGAAGATAAGAATATCGTCTGCAAAAGCTAAGAATGGGATTTTAATCCCCGGTTTGCCGAAGGTGATACCCAACTCCTTATTCCTCTGTCTATGAAGATCGAGAGTACGAGCAAGTACTTCAGAAGCCAGTATGAATAGGAACGGGGACAAAGGATCTCCTTGTCGAAGGCCCCTAGTTGGGACAAATACAGTTGTTGGTTCGTCATTAACTAAGACGGAGTAGGAAACTGTTGAAACACATTCTCTAATACGAGAAATGAAGGAATCAGCAAAACCAAATTTCACTAGAACTTGAAAAAGAAAGGGCCACTCTAAACGATCGTAATCCTTTTCCATATCCAATTTCAACGCAAGCATGCCTGTTTTGCCCTTTTTTAGTTTAAAAGAATGCAACGCCTCATGAGCAATTAGTATGTTATCCTGAATAGCCCGTCCTTTAGTAAATGCTCCTTGGAGCGGATGTACAAGCTTATCAAATATAGTAGTGAGTCTGGCCGAAATGACCGTAGCTATAATCTTATAGATAGTTGAACAAAGGCTAATCGACCGATAGTGGTTTACTGAAGACGGGGAATCACATTTAGGAAGAAGGGTGATGAAAGTATGATTTATCTGACGTAATATTTTGCCACTAGTAAAAAAAGCTTTTACTGCCTTGATCACTGATGGACCTACTTGAGGCCAAAATTTTTGGTAAAAACCGGCTGGGAAACCATCGGGGCCTGGCAATTTATCTGGACTCATAGAGAAAACTGCAACTTTAATTTCATGATTGGTTACTGGTGCTGACAACATTGCATTATTTGATTGAGATACAAGCTTCGGGATCACTGTAAGGTTTGCGGCCGAAACGGAACTGTTATCCACAGTTGATCTAAATCGAGATTTGAAATTTTTAACAAATTCTTGTTGAATAATATGAAACTAGTTCAGTACCCGCACTGTGTGCGGTTTTTTTAATTTAAATAAATTTAATAATAAAACCCGTTTATTCAATTAATTAATTTCTTCCATACTTCTGATTTCTCAAATCTGAATTAATTTATACTTAATTAGTATAAAAGCTAATTTCTCCTTACTCCGGTCTTACTTCTTAATCCTTGCTAGTTAGTGCATATTAGTGGAAACAACATATGAAAAGTTATAATTTCTCAAATCTGAATGAATTTCTACTTTATTGACAATATATGAAACAACATGTGAAAAGTTAGTAAATATTAGTGGAAACAACAAAATAGCATACCTTGTAATCAATCAACACATTATTTCGAAAAGCTTACAAAGGAAATCGTAAACAAAGTCGTAAATAACTTGCAATAACAACACCAAAGGAAGGGAAAAGACGTCAACTTTTGTGAAATACATTAACAATCCAAACTACATATACGTCAAAATCTAAAAATCGATCCATAATTATATATGTATAAAATCCAAAAATATATCTCATAAATATATCAATACTTTCAAGATATATAGGAAAATTTTATTTCTTATTGAATTCCATATGTCGATAACTTTTACATGGCTAAGTATTGTTTTTTCAATTTACCCAAAACATTTTATCTTCTTCATATTTGATAAAGTTATTGATAAATTTATTTAATTATTATGACCATACAAAGTATTATTTCAATTTCGTCAAAACGTTTTATCTTCTAAAAATATTTTCATATTGATGAAGTTATTGATAAAGTTATTTAATTAGTATGTCCATGTAATATATTGATAAAGTCATTATCTTCTAAAAATATGTTCATATATAGTGAAAATAGGTAAAATATTATCTTATATAATAGTCTTTAAAATTAGTTAATACGGAGTATCTTCTAAAATATATCCATATCTAATCAAATTTGGTCAAATTTTATCTTATGCATATATAGATATATTGATTAAATAGAGTTAGAATAAAAATTTATCTTATACATATATTTTAAAATTAGTTAATACGGAGTATCTTCTAAAAATATATTCATATTTAATCAAATTGGGTCAAATTTTATCTTAGGCATATATAGATATATTGATTAAATAGAGTAAGAATTTGATTAATTCAAAAATTTGTGATTGGTTCATACGACTACGATTAAGGAGAAGCCGCCATATGTCTCAGGCGACTTCTCCTTTATTATATAATTGATTTTATTAACATGTAATGCTATAAAGGTTGTGTTATTTTAATTTAGTTTGTCATATTTTTATTACTCCATAAAATGTCTGAAATGAGGGTTATAGATTTTCGCCAAAACACACGGCTGCTCATCCCCACCCTCGGTTGCTCCTTACAGGGCGGGTCCTAGTTGTAGTTTCTTTGTACATCTCAATAGATATCTAAGCATTCTCAAGCAATCTTTCCCTCTCAACAATAGCACCCTTCTAGAAGAAGATGTGAAATAATACATTGATAATATAAAGAATTCAAGTCTTGTATATAAGTAGATAAACTACTTTTTCTATTGTCAATTAATTTTAGAATAAAACTCAATCGATTTGTGTTCGAATTAATAAGTGCATTGTGCGCTTTGACTTGTAACCTCTACGTCATATGATTTATCGGAATTTGACAACCTTAAAAAAAATATGGTTATGCTATTCGCACAGTATCGGTGCTAGATTCCTAGGTCGGCATGCAGAGTGCAGATGCCTACTTCCTAGGCCGGAATGCATGGTGCAGATGCCTACTTCCTAGGTCGGCATTCAGGGTGATGGAACTTTAAGGCACGTCGTGGCTTTGCCCGAGACTGCCAAATTTTCTACATGTAGGCCGATGGGACTTGCCGACCTAGGGACTCGGCAGCGGCTCAGTCGACGGGACAACATCTTTTCATGCTCGCGGAAATCTTCCAGCTTTTCAGACTTGCCGACCTAGGGAGTCGGCAACGGCTCAATCGAATTCAAGTTTTTTTTGCCGACTTAAGAGGTTAGCTCTGACATTGTGCCAATGGCGAGAAATTCGCCGTACGTCCATATAACAATAAAAAAATATGATGATTATAAGCAAGGATTATTTCTTTCATTAAATTGTGTTATGCAAATTGGTGGAGCTTATAAGGTGTCGTATTACAATTTTTATCCATAATCTTCACAAGTCACTACACATGGGTGGAAGAAAGCACAGCCTCTCGATCTTCTTTGGATCTTTTGTCATTGATGTAAAGTGACTGAAAAGTAAAGCTTCAATCAATAATCGAAGACATATATTAGTGCATTATTATCTATTATGATCAAAAGTAAAACTTCAATACGACACCTTAATTAGTACATGTTCTCCTCCTCTACCGGTCTACCCCAAATTCTTGAACACGTCATCAGCAAAACGAGAAAGCGACACGTAGGATGACCCACCAACCTCCACAGCCTCCCTCGCCGCCTGACTCACAGCCCTCACCTTCTCCCTCACCGCCGCGCCCTCCTCCTCCTCCATCGCCCGCCGCAGAGCCGCCTCCACCTCCGCCGCACCGACGATCACGCTCCCCTTCCCTTCGTCCATATCGTAGTAGTAGTCCATCCTCAGGTCCACGGCCAGGCCCCGGTCCCTCACCAGCACGAAGGCGTTCAGCTGCTGCTCCGCGTAGGTCGGCCACGCCACCAACGGCACCCCGAACCACAGGCTCTCCAGCACCGAGTTCCACCCGCAGTGCGACACGAACGCCCCCACCGCCTTGTGGGCCAGCACCTCCTTTTGTGGGGCCCATCCGATCACCTTCCCCACCCCTGCGGTCCGCTCCAGGAACCCCTCCGGGAGAATCTCCTATACAAGACAAAAATCAATCTCAATCCGGTTGGTTGCAAAAACATTAAATGTTTGCATTTAATTTTTTCGTAATCAAACTGGAAAAATCTCCTAAACAAGAAAAAATCAATCTAGAAAAATCACTCCCATTACTTAAATATTGGAATTTTATTATTTATTCATATTTTCTCAGAATTATAAAAATCATATAAATTCTAAAATTTTAATTTTTTAAAAATAAGAATGAAATTATTATTTTTAATTGTTAACATTTTATATAATTTTTATTATTTTAAAAAATGTATATAAATAGTAAAAAAATTATATTTTAAAAAATGAAAGGTGTATAATATAAAAAAAAACTAAAATAATTTTTTTAGTTTATAAGTAAGCTGAGCACACTAGAGAGGAGAATTCGAACTAGATGACCGATTAATCGACTTGTTATTTTTAATAGATTAGTTGGTACGGCTAAGACTCATATTACTATTTTTAAAAAATCCACTCATATTCGATTCGAGAAGTGAATAAATCGACAGATATAAAATAAAATAAAAAAACTCAATAAAAAGGACAGTCTGTGCTTAGACAACCCGACAAATCTAAGTAAAACCTAAAAATCTATATACATATACTAAAACCGATACATTGTTGCCTACGTGGCGGCACGTGAGTGCATCTGCATACGTGGCGGCGCGTGAGTGCATCTCGCAAAACTTTCTCCCGTCAAAAAGGAAATCTAATAAAAATAATTATTTTATTTTACCATTAACTCATATAATTGAAAAGATGAAATATCTTATAAAAGAGTAAATATTATATAAGGAAAAACAATATTAGTTGTAGATATATACTATATATTTAAAAAAAATATATATTAAAATATTTAAAAAAACAGTTATCTAATAAATAACATGAGATTCAATTAATTGTAGATTAGAAGAAAAAAATTACCTAATAAATGTGAATTCTATATATATTTTGAGAGAATCTAAATAAAAAAATATTTATATTTTTTATAATCTGTCAAATTAATTTTATTTATATCTATATTAATTGTATTAATGTATTCTCCGTACACGGGACGAGACCTGCACTAGTCAATCTGATAAATAAAGATGGGAAACTGAATAAAGTTCTAAAATAACACATATTTTTATTTATTATTCAAAACAACCTCTAATTTTTAGTATAAAGAGAAGTCGTCTATTGAATCACTCAATATACCTATTTTTTTTTTGTGCTGATTGGGCAGGATCCTCTGAGAATAGGGCGTCAAATCCTCAAAGCAAAACAAAGAATCTACATATTCTTGCAGAATTTATAGCCGGACAATTAAAAAATCGAGTCTTTTATATTAAGGAAGTGTTCATTGTTCTATTTACAGCAGAATTAAAAAATCACTCAATATTCGTATTCCATAAAAAAAACACCCTTATTAAAGTTTACCTCTAACGACGGGCCCCGGAGGGACCAGAGGAAGCGGTGACCGCTCCGCTCGAGCCCGGCGGCAAGCTGCTCCACCTGAGCCTTCTCGAAGCTTCCGACCTTGCTCCCGAAGCAAATGAACACCACCGACCCCACCGGTTGTTCGTCTAACCAACTCAAGATCTCCTCCCCCGATGATCCGCTACCGCCTTGGAGGATGGGGCCCACTGCGTATATCGGAGGAATTTGTTGGTTCTCCGACAAGGACAGCAGGAAATCGGAATCCAACTTCTCCCACGTATTTACCAAAATACCCTTCGCCTTTCGATACTTTGAGGCAAACCGCATCAAGTGGGGCGACGTCTTCTTGTCTACGAACGCGTACGGCCACACCTTCCTCGGCACGGGGTTCCGGAACCCCCGGAAGTTGACCGGCGTTGACTCCGGCGGGGCTCCGGCGAACCTCGCGTTCAGATCCGGCTCGCCGAGGGCTTCCAGCGTGAACGTCAGGGTGAGCGTGTTGAGGCCGCAGGTGTAGAGGAGGTACGACGGCACGCCGAGCTCCTCCGCGACGTCGACCATCGGCACGCAGAACATGTCGAACAAGACGCCAGCGGTGCGGCGGCGCGCGGTGCGCTCCGTGGCGATGCGCTTCACGGTTGGCACGTAGAGGCGCGCGAGGAGGTCCACGATGACGAGGTGGCCGCCGGCGGACCAGTCAGGCGGGAGGTCGTCTAGCGGAGGCAACTCGATTAGCTCGATGTCGCGGGCGGCGGGGTCGAGGCGGAGGTCGGCGGCAAGGGATCTGATGGAGGCGTCGAGGTTGGGATTGGGGACGGGGAGCTTGGGGACGAGGATGGCTGCGGAGAGCCGCGATTCGAGGGCTACGAGGCGTCGGGCGAGCTCGACTTGGGCGAGGAGGTGGCCCATCTCGGGGCCGGCGAATAGGAGGAGCTCGCCGCCGGAGTCCATATGGGGTCTTGATCGAGGTTTGGTATATATGGATTATATGCAACCAATGTTTCTGACAATTCACCAAAAGATGATTCACTTCGAGGAACAAATAAAAGGCTCTCACATTTGAATTGATGTCGTTTTGAAATTTTCTACTTGTTTCTTCCTTTCTGGTCTTTTATCTTTTTTTAATTGTTTTTATTTATTTCTGTCTATTATTCATTTTTAGTGCACACATAGATCCCATTTTAAACTGGACTCAAAATTTACTAGTATTGTGGTACTTTCAAACCAAATAAACACCAAATAAGCTTGTTGGTGTAAGCTTCTTTTTTTAACTCATTTTTTAACTATCTATATATTAATTAAAACCAAAACACCTATGCCACGTGTCATCCCCTCATGCAAAGTTATTTTTGTAAGGTATTATTTACACAATATCATTTAATTATGGTAATTAAACTATCTAATATTATTTACACATTATTAACATAATATCATCTCATAATATATTTTTAACCAATGGGATTAATTCAAAACTTTTTTTTAGTAAAGGTAATATTAACTATATGAACTATATAGTATTATTTCATTATATATTAATTACATGATATATATTATAGTAATTAAAAAATCTAATATTTTTTTTGAATGCAATCTAATGCCTACTATTAATCTATATGTAAATCTTTATATCTATACCTATATCTATATATTTATTCTTAAAACATAAGAGTTTTAGCCTATGTTATCCTTGCCGTGTTTTTAATTAGCTATTTAAACCAATCAAATATTTTTTCCTTTAATTATTTCTTCTTCTTTCATTTATCTCTTTAAATTAATTTTTTTCTTTTATTTTTAACACATTTACTAACTATTCATATATATTCTTAATACCAA
This sequence comes from Persicaria maculosa, assembly GCA_963922045.1. NCBI lineage: Eukaryota > Viridiplantae > Streptophyta > Magnoliopsida > Caryophyllales > Polygonaceae > Persicaria > Persicaria maculosa. The sequence goes on from OY998268.1 coordinate 56,434,776, forward strand.
ATTTACAATGATATTTTTTTTTAAAGTTACAATGTTTTTATTATTTTTCTAACCAATAAGAGTGATTTAAAATTTCTATAAATTTTTATATATGCTAATTTAAATGAGTTTTTTTTAAAAAAATATATAAAATTATTTCCGTGATACTTTTATGGTAATTATTTTTATGATTTTTATCCTAACTTTTATTAATATTTTATATATTAATTTTTTTATATTTTTTACAAAATCGCGCCATGGCGCGGGTACTGTACTAGTAAACTAGTTAAAATGTGAACTCATACATCAAATAAGCTAATTCTACAACTTTTTTTTTAGTAGTTAATAAAAAAAACATGGGCATCCATACATACCCATGGAGTTGCAGAGTTTTTTTTTTTAACCTCCAACCCCTCCCAAAAAACCTCTTGCCAAACACACTCTAAGTCATTTTAAACTAATTTACTTGTATCAAAATATATGTTATTTTAGGTTTTTTTAGGTAGGGAATAATAATGATTTATATTGATTTGTGTTGTTGATGTTTTTAAAGATTTTAATTGATTAAAAAATTATAATGAGTATTAAAAAACAGTAAAATTTATATAAAAAAAATTAGTAGAATATGTTGATTGAGGGGTGGGTGTTTTTATTAAAACTTATGCACAATCCTAAAATGATTTAATTTTGAGACGAAATGAGTAGTTCATTCTAGGGCTGACAAACCGAGCCAAACTAGAACTAAGACCATCCGCAACCATAAGGTTACCTCTTATCCAATTTTTTTACTCTCTCCCTATAATATTTTGACACCTCATTTATTTTTTCTTTTAAATAATTTTCTACTTTATCAACCTCTTTCTTCAAGGTTTTCATATTTTTACTCCACAACCATGAGTTTACCTCATTCTTCTCTTTTTCTCATTTATTTATACCAACTATATGATTTCCACCAATCATAATCTTATTAGTTAAATATAAAAACATAAAAATAAATAAAGCATCATGCTTTTGCACATGGTCCAATGCACTTCCTACCTCTCCACACCAAGGTAACCCCTTTCCTCTCTTTACCTTAAGGTTTTGCCTACAACCATGGGGTTACCTTTTAGCAACCTTAAAGTAAGCAAAACCCATGGTTGCTCATGCTCTAAACTTTTAGTTTTGCGATTTTTAAAATTGCAAAATAGGTTCAGTTGAAATCTAACTTTTATAAATTTAAATAAAAATATTATATCATACTAGTTTAGTCTCAATCAATTCTCATTAAAAAAAATTATAATATTATAATATTTTATGTAATTTTAAGCAATCTTTTTCTTTTTTCTTTATATATAAATAAAATCAATCGGCAAACCAACGAAATAAATGCAAATCAAAACGTGATAGACAAGGCTAACAAGCTATGAAGTACGCAACAAAACCAGAGAAGCAAAGGCCGAAACTACAAAAACACCAATGGGCAAATCAAGAAAACTGTAGAAGATGGCCAATTGAAGCTAGAAAGCCGATGATAACTCTTAAAGAACAACTCCAGAAGTATCAAGTATACGTTTCATTAATTAATTTATTTTCTATTCATAGATTTTATCTCTTTCTATTTTATTTATCATAAAAAATTTGAGTGAGTTCAAATCCAATTATAATATCCTTATGGCATGCCCTTCAAACCAATAATTATTTTTATTCCTCTTTACCGGAAGGATAAGTATAGGTAAACGGGAAATCAATTTAAGCCCCTCAAGTCAATTCTGAAAGTTATAATTATTTTACGACTTTAGACTGTAACGTACTAAATGGTTTTTTTCCCCAAATTCGACCTAATTTTTTTTATTAGAAAACAAAAACAAACCCGGTGGGTCCAGTGATATAAACTCATAACCAATCACGAGTCAGGCTCCCCTACAACCCACCGTACACCCTACGGTGCTACACTTACTTATTTCGGGTATAATTTTACTTTTAAAAAAATTAAAAAATATATTTACATTTCAAATACTTGTATTTACATATTTATAAATTTTTATTGGAAAATTTTCATTTAAAAAAATTTATAAAATTAAAAGATCAATTATATTAGAAAATAAATTATATTTTTTTTTAAAACAGGATTTTTTCCAATAAAAGTTTATAAATATGTAAATATAAGTTTTTGAAATGTAAATATATTTTTTTAAAATTTTTAAAAGTAAAATCATATCCAAAATAATTTAACGGTGCACCGTGGGGTGCACGGTGGGTTGTAGAGGATCTTGATCCACCAATCACAATTGACATATGTTACAATAATATACTCCCTTCGATCGGAAAGATTTGATGTTTTAGGAGGTAAATTTGATCAACAATATTTGATGTTTTAGAAGTAATAATTACACTATTTTTTACTTTTGCACTAATATCAATATAAGTTATACTTTTTTTACTTAATCAATTACATTTGTGCATAATAAATGTGACGAGGGAGTAAAAATTATTTGATGGGGTATTTAAAGGTAAAAGTAACATTTCTTAATCTTCGTGCATTTCTCCAAAACTTCAAATATTTTTGACCAGAAGGAGTACAATTTTTTTTGAATTCAGGAAAGAAATTAGATTTTCTAAACAAATCAGTAGAAAGAAATTATTTCATGTGCAACGAGAAGCAAATGACAAAACCGAATAACAAAAAAAGAAAATACATGAAGTAAGACGAAAAAAAATACAAAAAGAAAAGTACACGTCATTTTATACAAAAGACACTAATCAGCCGAATACACGAATCGATCAATCACAAAATAAAACATACACATAGAACTCGGAAGGTCACTAATAGATACCTCATATTATGAACTCCTAGAGCCATCATCCCTCCGACTGGGAATGGTGTTACAACAATTATTTGAAATGGTGTTACAACAATAGTGATGTGCGGAATAGGCAAATAAAAGGCTAATAAATACTCTAGCAAAGGGGGAAGAATAGAGTATGGCAACTTTTCAAAAATGCAGGAAACTGTAAGACCTTACCAGCCAGAGGTAAGACCTTATCTGAAACTCAGAAACAAGTTAAGCAAGAATAACGAATAAGAAGCAAGGCAAACGAAAATAATAAGGATAAAGCGCAGAAAGTAAAGCACACGCGAATTGTTAACGAGGTTCGGCACAACCGCCTGCGTCCCCGCCTAGAGTTATCCAACCCGTAGGATTCAACAACTTTATTTCACTTTATCTTATGAGCCCTAGATACAACCTCTAGAAGACCTTCCCTCTTCTAGACTAACTTCCTATCTAGCAACCCAAACGCTCTAGTGAAATAAAGCTACTAAGGATACCGAAGTACCCTCTATGAATGGGTAAAGAACCCTGTGTATAACACTAAATGAATTTTACGATAAAGCTCAATGTAAACCTCACAAACTCTCAACGAAATAAAACACTTAAGCCAATGGAGAGTTGCGAGACGATGATGTAGGAGATGAGATTGCAGGAGCCTTTGAGCGTTGTGTACTGTGTCGTCTGCAATCTTCTTCTTCTCCTTAAATAGATCAGTCCGTCTAATTTGAAATCAAACATCTGAATGTTTTTCTCTAAAGTTGTTGAGGAACGTTGCACCAAATTCGCCTGGAAGGAGAAATAGACTTTTGAATCACTGGCCAGAACCTTCAAAACAATGCGCTGGAATCTTGCCAAGATCTGATCAATTTGAATCACTGGCTGTTGAAGGCTTAAACAAATCCCTACAAAATCTCAGCAATAAACTAGTAGATATATTTGATAGATACGATAGAATATAAAGAATTAAAACCAAATATCCACCAAGGCTATTCATGAAATCTGGCCCATACATTTAGGCCCAATAAAATATTGAACATTAGATCCAGAATTGTAGACCTATTAAAATAGGTCCATTAACAAATTAAGCCCAATTACATAGAATCTGAAACTTATCAACTCCGAAGCTTCTTCAATATCATCATGATGTACCATGGTAAGACCTTACCAAATTCTGGAATCTAGAGTTTTGGCTTTTCATCAACCAATACGTTATCCTCATTAATCGGGTCTTTATCATCAAGGTGGAGTTAACAATCTCCCCCTTGATGAAAGACAAAACCTGTAACCAAGTGCACCTGTTTCCAGTAGGAGATGAATAATAGTAAGGCCAGCAAAACGAAATTAAGGCCTTACAACCCAGAATTCTCCCCCTTTTTGTCTTTCAACAAGAAGGGAAGAAGTCGAGTTTTACCAATGCAGTAGCCATTACCCCCCCTACGATAATGCTTCTCTGTTCAACATACATATTAAGCTCCAAAAACAATACTCCCTCCGTTCGGAAATATAAGATCCTTTACTTTTTGGCACGTAGGTTAAGGAGCTAAATACTATATAAACTATTAATTTTTTTAAAATTAATTTTTTACAATATAACACTTTTTATTAATAAATATTAAAATGTAAAAAAATAATTTTAAAAAAATTAATATTTTATATAGTATTTAGCTCCTTAAACTACGTGCCGAAAAGTAAATGATCTTATATATTTGAACGGAGGGAGTATTAAACAGAGAGAATCATTAGTAGCACATAACATTTAAAAAAAATTATCCTTTATCACCAAGAGCGATTGTTCCAATCCATTTATGCTCTTTGATCTTGGTGATATCCTGCAAAACGAACAAACATCAACCTTTCCGGCTAGACCAATGTACAAATTTAGATTCATAATTAGGATAGACCATGTTTGGTGATCTTGTCCCTTTAGGAACCCAAATTTGTCTTATCCGTTCATTTAAGCGTACAGGAAAGGTATTTCTAATGATGTAAGGGTCCTTTCTTCTATATGGACAAGTTTCCTTTACATGACCCTTTTTGCAACAAAAGAAACAAGTAGGAGATCGCCAACTTCCTTTTGCCTTAACAAACGTGGTAGTAGGTTTTACAGGAAAATTCCTGTTGTATCCTATACCACATCGGTTCAAGGAAAGTTGTTGTTCTCCAAGCATCTTGTCGAGAGTGGCTTTGGATCTAGTGAATTGCACCAGGGCTGTTTGTTGATCTCGATATTTTTCATATAATTTCACTTTTTCATTCTCAAGGTCATTGTAATGAGCCTTAAGAGATGAAAGGTTGACCTTAAGTTCGGAATTTTCCAATCGTAAGGCCTTACCTTCAGTGATAAGATCTGAATTTTGACTGTCAAGATCTTGCAATTTCTGCGACAACTTCCCCATGCACACTTCTTGATCCTTTACCTTCTCTTTCAAGGTGCTGATTTCTTTGCTGCAATTTTCTTCATTAGAAATCATATTTTTCAGAAATTCAGAGAGAACATCAATAGGACTAGAGATAAGGTTTCTTACAATACCATCGAGATGTTGATCGTCTTGGTCCGCCATCAAGCAAAGATTTACTGGATCATTTGCCAAATCCTATTCACTTGTAGAGTCTGAATCGTCTTTCTTTCGATCACTCTTCTTCTGTTTGTTCTTCTTCTTTTGAGGACACTCCTTCATCAAGTGATCTGTTTCACCACATTCATAGCATGTTAGAATTTTTGTCCTTTTATTAGGGTTAGAGGACTTACCTTCATGCTTTGATGATCTCGCATATTCTCGGTTTGAGAATTGATTCTTCATCTTTAGAATCCGAGCAAAACCCCTTGTGATCAAGTCGAAGGAATCTTCCTCATCATCATCATCACTTTCGTCGTCCTCTGATGGCACATCCTCCTTAATTTTGAGCGCCAGATTCTTTACACTGGAGGATGGTTCACCGTCCTCTTCGTTGAGGACCATCTCATGCGTGATAAGCTTTCCAAGAAGGTCATCCAACACTAGTGTTGTAAGGTCTTGAGCTTCCTCAATTGCAGTGACCTTGGGACCCCACTTTGCTTTGGACAAGCATCTCAGTATCTTTCTAACTTTCTCCTCATTCAGGAAAGTTTTTCCCAATGAATCAAGGTTGTTAATGATCTCCGTAAAACGGGTGAACATTGCTTTCACTGACTCATCTTGATTCATCTTAAACAATTCATATTGTCTAAGATAGATACTAATTTTGGTCTCTTTGACCCGGCTTGTTCCCTCATAGGTAACCACCAATTTATCCCATATCTCTTTTGCAGACTTGCAAGATGAGATACAATTAAATTCATCGGTGCTTAACCCACAATACAACAGATTTATGGCTTTGAAATTCTTAGCCACGCTTTCCAGATCTGTCTTATTGTATTCTGCTTCTGGCTTGTCCACACTCATGCCGTTGGGATCTTTCTTCTTGGGTATATTGGGACCTCGCATAATAATATGCCAAAGCTCCAAATCTTGATCAATGATAAACATTTGCATCAAAGATTTCCAGTGCATGAAATTGTTCCCATCAAAGAGAGATGGACGAAAAATAGATCTTCCTTGACCGAAGCCTTCACCTGCCATGATTAGACTCACAGATAGTAATATCTAAGGTACGTGAGTTAGACTCTGATACCAATTGAAGTGCGGAATAGGCAAATAAAAGGCTAACAAATACTCTAGCAAAAGGAGAAGAATAGAGTATGACAACTTTTCAAAAATGCAGGAAACTGTAAGACCTTACCAGCCAGAGGTAAGACCTTATCTGAAACTCAGAAACAAGTTAAGCAAGAATAACGAATAAGAAGCAAGGCAAACGAAAATAATAAGGATAAAGCGCAGAAAGTAAAGCACACGCGAATTGTTAACGAGGTTCGGCATAACCGCCTACGTCCCTGCCTAGGGTTATCCAACCCGTAGGATTCAACAACTTTATTTCACTTTATCTTTTGAGCCCTAGATACAACATCTAGAAGACCTTCCCTCTTCTAGACTAACTTCCTATCTAGCAACCCAAACGCTCTAGTGAAATAAAGCTATTAAGGATACCGAAGTACCCTCTATGAATGGGTAAAGAACCCTGTGTATAACACTAAATGAATTGTACGATAAAGCTCAATGTAAACCTCACAAACTCTCAACGAAATAAAACACTTAAGCCAATGGAGAGTTGCAAGACGATGATGTAGGAGATGAGATTGCAGGAGCCTTTGAGCGCCGTGTACTGGTGTCGTCTGCAATCTTCTTCTTCTCCTTAAATAGATCAGTCCGTCTAATTTGAAATCAAACGTCTGAATATTTTTCTCTAAAGTTGTTGAGGAACGTTGCACCAAATTCGCTAGGAAGGAGAAACAGACTTTTGAATCACTGGCCAGAACCTTCAAAACAATGCGCTGGAATCTTGCCAAGATCTGATCAATTTGAATCACTGGCTGTTGAAGGCTTAAACAAATCCCTACAAAATCTCAGCAATAAACTAGTAGATATATTTGATAGATACGATAGAATATAAAGAATTAAAACCAAATATCCACCAAGGCTATTCATGAAATCTGGCCCATACATTTAGGCACAATAAAATATTGAACCTTAGATCCAGAATTGTAGACCTAGTAAAATAGGTCCATTAACAAATTAAGCCCAATTACATAGAATCTGAAACTTATCAACTCCGAAGCTTCTTCAATATCATCATGATGTACCATGGTAAGACCTTACCAAATTCTGGAATCTAGAGTTTTGGCTTTTCATCAACCAATACGTTATTCTCATTAATCCGGTCTTTATCATCAATGTGGAGTTAACAAATAGTACAATACAATGTTTATACATAATCTTGATAAGTCACTACACATGGGTACAAAAAAGCACAGCCTCTCTTTTCCGCCTTTTATGTTGGATGTTTCTCCCTGACGCTGATGATGATGACGACTTGTTTGATGTACAAAGTTCATAGACCGAAAATCTCCCCATTTTATTTTTGAATAAAAATACCTTAGAAATTATTTTTATTACGATCAAAAGTAAAACTTCAGTAAAAAAAAAATACCTTAGAAATTCTTAAACATGTCATCAGCCAAACGAGAAAGCGACATGTACGATGATCCGCCCACCTCCACGGCCTCCTTCGCCGTCTGACTCACCGCCCTCACCCTCTCCCTCGCCGACGCGCCCTCCTCCTCCTCCATCACCCGCCGCAGAGCCGCCTCCACCTCCGCGGCACCGACCAATACGCTCCCCTTCCCCTCGTTCATATCGTAGAGATAGTCCATCCTCAGGTCCAAGGCCAAGCCATGGTCCCTCACCAGCATGAAGGCGTTCAGCTGCTGCTCCGCGTACATCGGCCACGCCACCAGCGGCACCCCGAACCACAGGCTCTCCAGCACCGAGTTCCACCCGCAGTGTGACAAGAACGCCCCCACCGCCTTGTGGGCCAGCACCTCCTTTTGCGGGGCCCACCCGATCACCTTCCCTACCCCTGCAGTCCGCTGCAGGAACCCCTCCGGGAGAATCTCCTGATCGAACAACATAAAATCAAGATATTGTGAACCGAATTATAATTTAGGTTATAAAACTACAATTTTTATTTGGATTAAAAAAAATGCAAATTGGGAAATATTGTCTTTAGGTACATTTGATTTAGCCAATTTTTAAATTAAGGGTTCACCGATTTCCTTTTAGAGTTTTCTTTTCCAATAAAGTATCATTATTATATGTCTTTAGAGTATACAATAGATAAATCGATGAAACTATTTTTGAAATTATTATTATTACATATTCATCTATTTATATCTAATTAAAAAAAATTATTATTTAACCAAAATATTTATTTCAAATTGAATTGGCCGGTTGTTAACTTGTTATTGTTCTTTTGGATTATAAATTATGAAAAAAAATATTCGAAAATAAAAAAATCTAGCAAATCACAAAATCATTTATTCAAACTCATCGATTAATTATTTAATTGGATAAATATTAATAACATCCTTTGGAAGTCAAATTTTCTTAGATTAATTATTTCAAATTAGGTAAATATATACTACAATATTTATTTATTTTGATTTTGTTGTTCGGGAAAGAGAGTGTACATCCTGACCTTTCGGACCCTGCTTAATCGTGGGATATACTATGTTGTTGTTATATTTATTTTGATTCTGTTAGTGATTTTAAAAATCTTTTCTGAAGTAGAATCAAATCTTTTTCGATTTATTTATTTTGATTCTGTTAGGACTTAAATCTAGGCACTGATGTTGTGTTGTTTTGAAAGGGGTGCTTACTCAGCAATACCCTTTCAACGTAGTCAGAGAAATGGTGCATACAATTTGACCCCTTGGACAATGCTGATAGCATTATTGTAGGGATCGTTGTTGTTATACTTTTTGTATTAAAAACTTATTTTAAAATGTTAACATTTCAGCAATTGAAGTGTCAATAGTCAAAATTATGGAGACTTTTCGCATAGAAATATATAAAAAGGCATTAGAATTCAAATATCAACATTCAAAGTGTTTGTATATTCAAAGTACGAGCAGTGAAATTTCAACAATTAAGATGAATTATTGTCATAAAAAATAAAAAAATAATAAATATTTTTTGTTTTTTTTTAAATAAAGAAATAAAAAAGGAAATAAATGTGGTTTTAAACCGCGTTTTATAAAAGAAACGCGGTTTAAAACCGCATTTTTATAAGAAATTTAATTTTTCCCCCGGCTCCGAGGATAAATACCCAATTAATACATAAAACGCGGTCTGAGACCGCGTTTTTCTGACGCACCTGCAAATTTTGAATATTTGTGTAAATTGTTTCAAGTGGTGAATTTATCAGTAAATTTTTATTTTTTAATGAATATTTTTTAAAAAAATTCCTAATAAGGAGCAATTGAGCAAACAAATCTTGATTTTCGCTTGAAAAATATTAGAAATATAGATCGAACCCTAAATCTCTTTGCCACACCTTACTCGACACCCTATCCCACCCCAACTTGGGAAGGACATCCATTGTTAGATCCATTAAAGAATGTACTACCTTTTTTGGCCCGATTATTAAATTTCCTTTATTAAAGTTACTGTTATACTAACTCCAAATAGTATGGTATAAATGCTCAATATACACGTTTTGTTATAAAATATGTTCCAATGATTATTTTGTAGTATTCAAAATGTGCATATTTGCACCTCTTATATGTAAAAACTTTAATCATTTTTTTAAAAAAAGTATAAATCATTTTTATTAGTTGTTTTAATTTTTTTTAATTTAATTATATTTATTTATAAGTGTGTATAAAATACACATTTAATCAATTAAACCAATTAAGTAAAATACTACCTCCGTTTCCTTTTAATTGACTTTTTACTATTCAGGCACGTATTTTAAGGTGTGAAAAACTATATGAAATAATAATTTTTTAAAATATTTTTTTCGATAATCTCATACTTATTGGTGATAAGTATAATATTATTAAAATATTAATATTTAATATAATTTTGATCGTTCGAAAACAACGTGCATAACTTGAAAAAGTCACTTAAAAGGAAACGGAGGGAGTATAAAAAAGTGACGGCATTTTTTAACCCTTGTAAAAATACATTGGAGTTAATCTTTTTACCTCTAACGACGGGCCCCGGATGGACCAGAGGAAGTGGTGGCCGCTCCGCTCGAGCCCGGCCGCAAGCTGCTCCACCTGAGCCTTCTCGAAGCTTCCGACCTTGCTCCCAAAGCAAACGAACACCACCGACCCCACTGGTTGTTCGTCTAACCACCTCAAGATCGAATCTGCCGACGATCCGCTACCGCCTTGGAGGATGGGGCCCACTGCATATATCGGAGGAATTTGTTGATTCTCCGATAACGGGAGTATGAAGTCGGAATCCAACCCCGCCCACGTATTTACCAAAATACCCTTTGCCCTTCGATACTGTGAGGCAAAGCGCATAAAGTGGGGCGACAACGTCTCATCGATGAACACGGAGGGCCACACCTTCCTCGGTACGGGGTTCCGGAACCCCGGGAAGCTGACCGGTGTTGACTCCGGAGGAATTCCGGCGAATCTCGTGTAAAGGTCCGGCTCGCCGAGCGCTTCGAGCGTGAACATCAGGGTGAGCGTGTTGAGGCCGCTGGTGTAGAAGAGGTACGAAGGCACGCCGAGCTCCTCCGCGACTTCAACCATCGGCGCGCAGAACATGTCGAAAATGACGCCGGCAATGCGGCGGCGGGCGCCGCGCTCCTCGGCGACGCGCTTCACATTGGGCATGTAGAGGCGCGCGAGGAGGTCCACGATGAGGATGTGGCCGCCGGTGGACCAGTCAGGCGGGAGTTCGTCGAGCGGAGGCAGCTCAATGAGCTCGATATCGCGGGCGGTGGGGTCGCGGTGGAGGTCCTCGGCGAGGGATCGGATGGAGGCGTCGAGGTTGTGGTTGGGGACGGGGAGCTTGGGGATGAGGATGGCTACGGAGAGCAGAGATTTGAGGGCTACGAGGCGTCGGGCGAGCTCGACTTGGACGAGGAGGTGGCCCATCTCGGGGCCGGCGAATAGGAGGAGCTCGCCGCCGGAGTCCATGGAGTCTAGAGGTAGTTCAAAATTATGTGACCAATATTTCCTGACCACACGCTAGAAGATGTACGTTTCACTTATGAGGAACAAATAAAACCCTCGCACTTGTGAATTGGGGTAATCTTGGGGCCCTATCATTTATCATCATTGTTCTTTATGCTTGGAATTTTCATGTTAAGATACTCGTTTTTTTTTTTTGTTGAAGCATGTTAAGATACTCTACTCCACAATTACGATATATTATATAGTCTGTATCGTTTGAATGTTTGAATGTGTTAAATTATATATTATTATTATTCTTCTTCTTAATAAATGGGATAAATTTTTTAATTATTTCAACCAATAAAAAAAGACGAATTATAAATGAGACTATAACGGTGGACTGAGAAAAAATTTTCCCTTTTTTTCCTTATACATTAGTTTTTTATCTTCTTTAAAAGTTGTTAGGATTAAGGTTGCACTCGTTCAAGATCCGATTAAGGTCGAAGTAGTCGTTTAGTCCCGTTTAAACACGAAGGATATCTAGATCAATTATATATAAACAAGAAAACTGAAAGGAAAGATAACAAGACACACTATATGTTTATGGGATTTGGCTCCCCTCAAGTACCGTAGGGTGAAGTTAAAAAAATCATAACCATCAAAAGATGGGTGGGTGATAAAGATTGCCCCCTCCTGTGAGGTCCACCACAACCTAATTAATTTTTTCTTTTCCTAAAATTAAAATTTATGAGTAGAAAACAAAATTGATGGTGCAGTACTGCACCGAATTCGGACTCATGTTTATGAGGTTCGGGCTAATCCCTTCATCCCCGGCTCTAGATGTCATCTAATATGCTCTAAGGCAAAAAACGAGAAAGCAATACAAAAGATCCTAGGAGGTCAACTACTAAACTGAATACATAAATAGGAGGTAAAACACTTAGAAAGAACAAAATAACAACGAAAAGCTTAGGGAAGAAAACTCCATTAAACCGAGGCGTCTTTGATTCGGTAAGGCCTCGTCGGATCTGTCGCGACTCCATTGAAGGTGGCACCAAGAGTCCTCATTGATCGATTTCTCCATCAATGTCATTGCTGGTTCTTCTCCTCTCTTCGATGTAGCTATTGGAAGGCTCAACCTTCTCATGCTCCTTGGGATCTCTTGCTCTCCATTTCTCCGCTCGAGCTTGGCTCACATGGAGATTGCTCAAGAGCCTCTCTCTCTTCTAATGTACCCAATTCCTCACAAATCCACCGTAGCAAGATCGATTATTTTAGGTAACTTGTATTTATTTTTCATTTCAGTTTTTTATGTAGTTTATCTCAATTTTTCTATAGATAGAGTTTCCCCTTCAACTCCATCGGATCCAAACCGGTGGAGCATTGTTTTTTTGTCATTCACTTGAATATTTTGGGATCTTTTGTCACTGATGATACACTAGGAGTCTAGGAATCTTTTTTTTTGCTTCATTACACTTTAATCTGATTAGACTATTTTACATCTAAATTCAATAATGTATTAACTTATAAATAAGTGAGTGTATAATTAATTAATTATTTTTAATATAATTTTTAATATTTTAAATAATTATAAAATCTATCATTTCACCTTAGTTATTTTATTTGTAATAATCAAGATTAATTATATTAGTTAATCATTAGATATAACGATAAGGTTTCAATTTTGAATACATATTTAATAAAAAAAAATATATTCAACAACATAAATTAATTGATTACAAATTCATATATTTAAATTAATAATTACCGATTTAAATTATTTGATTGTATTTTATTTTAAATTGTTACAAGTTTGAAAATTTTAAAGGAAGCTATTTTAGCATTCCTAATTTAATTTTAAATATAAATATAATTAATATAATAAAATATATAATACTCTATATCATTTATTTAAAAGAAAAATCACTGCTAGAAACACGCGTAATTGCCACGAAGCACTAGCCTCGGAATAATTCGAGGTTAGTTCCGATGTTCTTACCCTCGAATTTACTCTCGAACATTTCTTTCGATGCCAAATAAACTCGAAATATTACCGAAGCTACAATTTGAGACTAATTGCCAACGAAAACAATTTCGATGCCCATTTCGTGACCATATAGCAATGACAGATATTCACGGCCAAATTTGAGGCCTTATTCGAGGCCGATTAGCCTCGAATTAAGATGGAAGCTATTTTGGATGCTACATTCGCATGTAGTATGGCTACTAAATTTATTTTCGAGGTTGCATTCAAGGTTAATACTTTGACCAAGAATCCGAGGGTAAAGTCGATGCCATTTTCGAGAAAGACATGCAGTATGTTTGTAGTGAGCGTCTTCGAGGCCGTATTCGAGGCTAATGTGTACCAACCACATTTAATGTTACTTAGCACCTTCACCAACCGCATTTACTATCACAACTTTCTCCTATACATCTACAACGGAACCAAAACCCAAACATTATTCATTCTCCTCTTTGTTCAACTTCTCAAATGTGAGATTTCATTGTTTTGTCTTCACTTGGTTGAGGAGAGATTTAAATCTTCTTCTTGTTCGAGTTTGGTGAAAATCAGTCAACAATATTAATCAGTAAGTGTATCATCCTATTCTTCAATTATTTACAATATTCAATCATATATACATGTAATTTATTTATCATGTCTAGTAATTAAATATTTTTTGTGAATTTCATTTGAACTAATGTAAAATGAAGTGTTGAGTATTTGTGACATAGTTTTCAAAATGCAAAAGAGCTTAAATTAAAATTATAAAAAAATGAAGAAGAGTGAAATGCATGAGAAAAAAAAAAATTGGTTAATAGCCTTGAAAGTAAGAACTCGAGGGTATATTTGAAGCTATTGGCATCGAATATAGCCTCGAGTTCTTTGTGTCGAGGCTATGCTAATAGCCTTGAAAGTACGAACTTGAGGGTATATTTGAAGCTATTGGCATCGAATATAGCCTCGAGTTCTTGGTTTCGAGGCTATGCAAGAACTTTGTAGCTAATTTGATGTTAAATTTGAGGGAGAATTCGAGGGCAATATTTTCCTCACCTTTAATGCTGAAATCAAATATATATTTTCTTTTTTGGAGGCCATATGGATAATCGCAATTGGATGTACAATAGACATCTATCACATGGGGGCGAATGGTCTCAGGAATTTCTTGATGGTGTTGAAAATTTCATCAAATTTGCGACTTCACAAGTGCATTTGATGGATGGGGAGAAGATAAAATGCCCTTGTGTAAAGTGTAAGAATGGAAAATTTGAGACCGAGGATAATGTTCGTTGGCATCTATATCGAAAAGGTTTTGTTGGCAATTATTATGAGTGGACTGCACATGGAGAGACACCATTGGCTCCAGTAATCCGTCATTCAGAGGAACCATCGAGCTCTGGTGTTAATGGCTTGAACTTCTTTGGGTTCGGAATGCATATGTTTGAACATTTGAATCCTCCTCAGAGAATGGTTTTTGATGCAGCTGGGCCCAGTTTTATTCCTCCTCGTGAATCGTTTGATTTTGGTGCTTTTATTGATCCTAATGATCAAGTAAGTTGTCACACAGAAGTGTTTAGGAGTCATTTGGATCTTGGAGAAGAAAGGACTGGACCGCAAGCAGCAACATCTTTTGGCCATAGAAATGAAGATATTTCCTTGCTATCTAATCGATTCTTCGATGTGTTGAGAGCGGCAAATGAGCCAGTATATCCAGGTTGTTCCACTTCATTATTGTCAGCAGTGGCTAATCTTTTGAGGCATAAGACTGAGAACAATTTGTCTCAAGCAAGCTTTAATCAACTTCTTTATGATACGGGAAAACTGTTGCAGTCAAACCATAACCTCCCTCAAAGCTTTTATGAGACTAAAAGGTTGCTTCGAGACTTGGGATTGCCAGAGAAAAGGATACACCTTTGTCCTAACGGGTGTATGCTATTCTGGAAAGATGACGTCAATGCCGTGGAGTGCAAATTCTGTAAAAGCCCAAGGTATTATTAATGATAATTAAAGTAAATCATTAGAATGTTTATCTTCTTTATATTTTTTAATATTGGTTGAGATATTCCAGGCCTATCTCGGTTGCCTCTCTTGTATATAACTTTGATTGTTGATCAATAATATATAATTTAAGTTATCTTTTCCAATTACTTAATTCTCTACAGGTATCAGCAACGATTGACAAAGAAAGGGAAACCAATCCCGCTGAAAGTATTCATATACCTGCCCTTGATCCCACGTCTACAACGGTTATATGCCATGGAGGACACATCCCCACACATGCGCTGGCATGCTGAGCATCAACCCGTGGATGGTGCCATAAGCCACCCTTCTGACGCAGAGGCTTGGAAGCATCTTGACCGTATCTTTCCCGACTTTGCGTCAGAGGTACGTAATGTAAGATTAGGTTTATGTTCAGATGGTTTTGCTCCTTTTCATCAGACTGGAGGGAAATACTCTGCATGGCCAGTGATTGTTACCCCATATAATCTACCACCCAGTATGTGCATGCAGTCTCCCTATTTGTTCTTAGTTGGCATCATTCCAGGTCCAGATAACCCAAAGAGGCTAATAGACATTTGCTTACAGCCTTTAATTGATGAGTTACTAGTGCTATGGAATAACGGTGTCCCGACATTTGATGCACATGCAAAGGAAAACTTCATAATGCGTGCAGCTCTTATGTGGACTGTGAGTGATTTTCCTGCACTTGGGATGTTAGGTGGGTGGAGTACACATGGAAATTTAGCATGTCCTCATTGTATGGAACAAACAGGAGCATTTCGGCTACATTACGGAAAAAAGGCTTCATGGTTTGATGAGCATAGACGTTTTTTACCGGAAGATCATCCCTTCAGGATGGATTGCACTGGCTTTTACAAAGGGAGGATTGAGACTAGAGGTCCTCCTTCGTACTTATCTGGTCACCAAGTGTGGGAGCGTGTTAAGAATATTCCAACTGCCATGGAGTCACCTTTGAAATTACCAGATGGTTACGGTGATCATAAATTCACAAAGCAGAGTATTTTTTGGAGTCTTCCTTATTGGAAACATCTTTTGCTCCGTCATAACCTTGACGTCATGCATATCGAAAAGAATGTATTTGACAATGTATTTAATACTGTGATGGATGTCAAAGATAAGACAAAGGATAACTTGAAAGCAAGGCAGGACCTTCGTTTGTATTGTAATCGACCAGAGCTTCAAGTGGAGGATAATCATAAGGGTCGAAAACCCAAAGCATTATATACCTTGAGTAGAGAGAAGCGAATAGAGTTGCTGAATTGGCTTAAGGGATTGAGGTTCCCAGATGGATATGTCTCTAATATTGGTCGATGTGTGCATTCACAAGAGGGCAGGCTCATCGGGATGAAGAGTCATGACTGTCATGTATTTATGCAGAGACTTGTACCAATAGCTTTTAAAGAGCTTCTCCCAGTCGGAGTGTGGGGACCATTGACAGAATTGAGCTTGTTCTTCCAATCCTTGTGCGTACCTACATTGGAGGAGGAACAAGTTAAGGTTTTGGAGCGTGATGCTCCCCTTATATTGTGTCAATTGGAGAGGATATTTCCTCCTTCCTTCGTTGATAGCATGGAACATCTCATTGTGCACTTAGGATATGAGGCTAGGATGGCGGGTCCTGTACAATATCGGTGGATGTATCCTTTTGAAAGAGACTTGGGCAAGTTGAAAAAGAAAATGAGGAATCCAAAGCATGTGGAGGCATCCATAGTTGAGGCATATTTGTTGGAAGAGATCACAAATTTCACTAAGCATTATCCTGATTCTGACGATTCATATAAGAGAAGAAGGGCGGCTAGAAATGAGAATGATAGATTTGATGTTGGCTATCCTCAAATTTCTATCTTCAATCATCCGGGTCGGCCTAGTGGAAAAGCTAAAGTGTTATGGATGAATGACGAAAGAGATTTACATGTAATGCACACATACATCTTGATCAATTGTTTGGAGGTTGATCCGTACATCATGTAAGTCATTCTAACATATCTAAGTTCCATAGTTGATTCATACTTCACATAAATGGCTTACCCTTGTCTTTTTATATATATAATTCAGTATCAAGCTTCTTACTATATAGCTTTATTCATACAGGAAATTTCAAGAATCAAGGGGAGTATACGATGGTAATGCTATTGCCACACACTTCTTAGGATGGTTCAAAAATTATGTAAGTATTCACAATTTCTGTGCATTTCTTGGAAAATAATATATGTTTGATATTTTTTTTCTAAAAACTGAGAAGGTTACATTACCAATATTTAATTTAATAGGTATCACATGAAGCAGAACATACCATTGTTGATCCTCTCATACTAAATCTAGCGGAGGGCCCAAGCAGAAAAGTGTTGTCATGGCCTGCATACTATACCAATGGTTATAGATTTGAAACCGTGGAGCGTGGTCATGGAAAATTAACCATGAATAGTGGAGTGTGCGTACAAGCTTCAAATTCTGGTGATGCACAACAAGACTTCTTCGGGATGATAGATCAGATTTTGGAATGTGAGTTCACTGGTTTACCGTGCAAGAAGATCGTATTATTTAAGTGTTTGTGGTACGACTCCACTAACAGAGGGATGCACATCCATCCACAATACAAATTGCAAGAAATTAATGTAAGCAGGCGATACAAGAACTATGAACCGTTCGTTCTAGCCCAACAATGCATCCAAGTTTATTATGCAGAGTATCCTGGAGCAAACCGTGGTCGTGCTAATTGGAGAGCTGTATGCAAAACAAAGCCTCGCCGAAGATTAGAGCAAAGATGGATAGAGAAGGAAATCGTTGATGAACCATTGCAACAAGATGATATTGAAGGGGATGAATTTATTGGGGTATTTGTAGATGAATTGCCTAGAAATCTACTTGACCCAAATGATGTAGAAGAAAGAGTATTTGATGCCAGTGATGAGGAAGATGACTTTTCACCACATCAAGACTCTGAAGAGGGCGAAGATGATGTAACAGAGGAAGATAACAACGAAGACGAAGATGAAGAAAACAACGAAGAGGAAGACGAAGACGAAGATGACGATGAAGAGGAAGATAACGATATTTGAAAGGTACGTATATTACAAATTTATAAAGTCAAATAAATTTAGGAAAAAAGCCAATTTTATATTTTTCCTCACTTTGATTAGATTTTTTTTAACTAGGATTGCATTTCCCGGGCTCTTGAATGCTTACAATGAAAGCAGCGGGATTTTACCGAAAACACATGGGAGTAGCGGGATTTAGGCATTTAGCAGTTTCAATTGAGCGGGATGGGCCTAAAATTTCACAAGAAGCGGGCTTTACAAAATTTCACAAGAAGCGGGCTCTCTTTCATTAGGAACCGCCTAATCTGTAAAAAAAACCCTAACTATCTTTTTCGCTTCTCGTCTCAGCACACCTCCAATGCCGAAGGATGAGAGCGCTCGGCTTGCTCCTGTCCTCCCTCTCCTCTTCGATGCACCTCTCTCCCTGTCCTCCAATGTCGAACTCGCTCGACCTGCTCCTGTCCTCCGTCCAACGCCGTCGTTGAGTTGTTAAAGCCGATCTTGCTGTCCGGTTTGCTTCTGTCATCTCTCTCCTCTGCTCGGCCTGCTCCTGGCTTCCGTCCAACGCCGTCGTCGAGCTGTCCGGTTTGCTACTGTTCGGGCTGCTCCTGTCCTCCCTTGCCTCTTCTACGCACCTCCCTCCCGATTCTGTTGAGCCTGCTCCTGTCTCTCAAGTAAGTAAACCCCTCTCTTCTTGTGTTGTTTTCTTTCTCTCTTTACCTTACTCTCAATTACTGTCAATTAATTTTGCATTCGAGGGCTTCCAAAATTGTCAAGTAAGAGTAAAAGAAGCAAATTGCTCTGGCACCAGGTTATACCTTCTTTCTATGTTTTATAGTTGCTTGCAGTTGCACATACAACTATTAAAATGCTTGAAATGGATTTATTGCAAATTGCAAAATGTGCATGACAAGCTAAGACATCAAAATCAAAATAATTAAAATACAGTATATAATATGGCTTAGATTTAGATAAACTTATACAAGGAGAGATATGGCTTGGATCAGCCATTAGATTTAATACAGTATATAATATATTGTATATTTGATTTTTTCAAGTAAAGATATACTCAATACAAAGACATCAAAATCAAAATAATTAAAATACAACCTAGTTGAAGAATTTTTCTATTATATTCATATCCTTGTATTCTCCGACTGCTCAGTGTGGGAATGATATTATATATTGCAGGTTAATTATGTCAATTGAGATTTAGTTGCACCAAGTAGTTACCCTTGATATGATAACTCATTCATGTGAAGTATTAGAGCCTTGGTAATGGATTGCCTTTAAAATTGGGATTGATTTACCCCCATAATAGCATGTCTTCCCTGTCGTGTAGTGATGAATCACATATCTATACTTGGTCAATGTATGGGTTTTAAATGGGAATGTCCTCCCATATCATGAAAAGAAATAGAAAGAATGATAAGTACTAGTTTATAAACGTAGAGTGAAGCCCTACACATTGGCTTACACTTGTGTTGGAAGATTGATCTTAACTCCTAACTAGCAAAAAACAATGTCAAAACCGTTATTACCCTGACACGTAATTGTCCCTCATTAACGACCCATACACCCAATCTACTACTCCATACACCCAATCTACTAATTGACAATCGCATTACTATCTAAAACCAATCCAGCAGAACTCAAATCTAATCAGCTTTTGCACCAAATCAATTCAGTTTTAAATCCTACAGAAATAGCTACCTATCTGATTTACAAGTAAGTAAAAACATAAAAGTATACAACAAATTATTATAATCAGCAGATATACGAGGAAAAATGAATTGTTATAGTCAGGACAAAGTGACATAATGACAAAGTGATAAAATCGTCCCAAGGCCAAAGTACTAAGTTATTTCCTTTAAAAGAGCTTTGAATTTCAT
Source organism: Persicaria maculosa (assembly GCA_963922045.1). Lineage (NCBI taxonomy): Eukaryota > Viridiplantae > Streptophyta > Magnoliopsida > Caryophyllales > Polygonaceae > Persicaria > Persicaria maculosa. Next base: position 56,455,067 of record OY998268.1, read on the forward strand.
GGAATCCATTGTGCTTAGAGCTTTGAATTTCATTATTTAAGCTCTTTTTCCCTGCTGGATTTATATAATTGTTTCCATATCAATGATTGTAGGAAGATTGCTAAAATGGTTAAGCGTGGCACACAACCAATTAGAGTGCCTACACGTCTCCTCTTTTCCACACCCCCTGGACGTGTTGATCAAACTCCTTCCCCTGTGCCTAGAGCTCCTTCCCCTGCTCCTACAGCAGCCCCTGCTCCTACAGCAGTCCGTGCTCCTACAGCAGCCCCATCGTCAACTGAGCATTCCCCTGTCGAAATGGAGGTGGATGAAGAAGAGTGTCTAGTCGATGAGGGTGAAGAAACTCCAACCCAAACGTCGAGCCAACAGGAGGTTGATGGATCTGCTGCTTCCTCGGGTAGACAAAGAATGCTTGTAGGGCTTGTGGGGAATAATGTTCGGTTAGTGTTGGAATTTAAATTGAAAACATATTTACCTTATTTATAAATTATTCATCTACTAATTTTCTTATTTACAGTGATTTTGAGCCCCGTCAGCCAGCCTTTGGCAAAATGGTAGACATTGTTCATGGTCACTACACTGGAATTTGGACAAGCTTGAACAAGGTCCCTGCCGCTCAGAAGGAGTTATGGTTTAAAGAGTTCGAGGTGACAATAAGAGAAGATCGAGCTTTTACTGCACTGTTTTTATTACTAAAGGGTTTAATTTATTAATTATGTCACATTAACTTAAGTAATGGTCTTGCATCTTTGTACAGAAGAGCTTTTACTGGACTGTTTCCACTAACCAAATGAGGAAGACATTTCTTCATCAAGCTGCTGATCACATTCGCAATGTCTTCAAGTCATGTCGTTTAAAGGGTACAGTACCAAACTTCCTAGGTGTTAAACAATGGCAAGCAATGGAGAAGCTTAGGAAAACTGACAAGAACATGTTGCATCAAGCTGCGGTCAACAAGAAGAATAAGGCATCTCAAAAAGCAATTGATGCTGGGGTTTATCGGGGTGGTTCTCGCAAACTCACGAAGCATTTTGAGCTAATGGTAAGCATTTTTATCTATTTACTCTTTTTATTTTTAGTGATTCAAACTAATTACTAATTTGTCTTTGACTTTGTAGAAAAAAGATGGTACAAAGCCAAAAATTTCAGATCTAGTGCGGAAACTATTTACCACACCGGATGGAGAATGGACCGGGTCTCGACCTAAATCATATGTAGTAAGTTTTTATTTTTTGGCATCATACTTTACTCCATGTTTCTCTAAAAGTTGTACAACTCCCTCTCTTTGTATTTGACGTGAGTTTGCTTTGATGTTTCCTCATGGTTGTTGCAATATTTGAATGATTTGTTGGCTGAAAAAGGGCTGGTAAGTGATGATTTAAGCCACATAATTGAAAATATCGATTAGAAGATTGCTCTACTAGCTAGATACTTTGTTTTGTAATGCTTTCTCTATGCAGTTCAGCTTGCAAGCTCAAACATTCAGCTTGCTATTTGTAGTTGAATTGTATACATTTGATAGAAGCTTGCCTTGCAATTTTATGGTCATTTTTTTTTAATTCTCTTTGCTTAAATGATTTTTTTATCATTCTTTTAGGATGAATTTGTTCGCCTAGTAAGTTATGGTTCAACTTGTTTGTGATTTAAATTCCAGTCCAAATCTTGCAATTTTATGATTATTTGTTTTTATTCTCTTTGTTTAAATGACTTTTTTTTATCATTCTCTTAGGAGGAATTTGAACGTTTAGTTGCTACTCAATTTCCTTCATCTGAGGATGCTTGCAATGATGAGCCTCTTCAAGAAATGAGTGAAGAACTTGAGAAGGAATTATGGATACAAGCTTCTGATGGACCTAACCATGGGAGGATTTATGGGTTAGGAGAAGAGGGTGCAGCACTTATTCGCAATGGAATGGTGAATACTCGTCTCTCTAACATGAAGACTTCAAATGCATCACAACCATTTGAAGATGCTCAAGTCCAACCACTTAAGGATGAGATAAAAGAGATGCGATCAACTTTGCAAGAATTCATGCAACAACAACAAAATCAACAAAGAGAGTTCATGCAACAATTCATGCAACAATTTCTTCAACTTCAAGGAGGTCAAAACAAGATGTCTACTTCAAATGGTTCAAACTCCAACCCAACTCCCTAATGCTATTGTTTTATGGTTTTTAGGTTGTTTTAGCTACTGTTTTAGGTTGATTTGGCTGCTGTTTTTTTGTTGGGCTGCAGGAGATGATTATTTTGTGCATTTTGCTCATCTCATGTCATAAACTATGACACATAGAAGTAGCCTTTTATTTTCTAACTAGGAGATGCATATTTAGGAAGAATATTAAGTGTTAGTTGTCATCTATATTTGTGAATGGGCAGTTAAACATGATTTGTTAAGAAGCTTGAAGGTATATTTTGTTAATGGAATTACTTTATGGTTGAATTGCTTGTTAATGTGCTTTTGTGATCAAAAGTTTTAAAGGTTTAAATTTATAATTTCTTTTATATGATGAATATAAATATAAAGAAAAGTGAGATCAAATATGTTGCTAGATTTGGGGGTAAAATAACCTCGTAATTACCCTCGAATGTAACCATGAAATTTGAAAAAATATGATGTTTTTTTAATCAAATTTTCGAGCCTATAAACTAAATTTTCGAGGTTAAATTTAAGGGTTGTTTAACCTCGAAATTTACCACCGAATAAATTTGTGGTCAACATTTGATACTCTTTAGCCTCGAATTCTTATACCTCGAATAGGGACTCGAAATTTATTTGTCCCTAAACTTGACGTTATAGCCTTCAAGCTCATGGTTACGGAAATTGCCCTCAAAGAAACATTCGATGCTATTTAAGCTCGAATAATAATTTCGAGGCTAATTTTTCGTAACCAAATTTAGCCTCGCGTTTATTGGGTCGGATTTAAATCCGAGGTTAAATCCGAGGTTATTTTCGGGGGCAAGATTTTCCGAGGGCATTTTCGAGGTCGCTTCTGTGACTAAATTCGTGGCAATCATGCGTTTTTCTAGCAGTGAATCCACCACAAACGTGTTCTTTTAAACAAGAGATTGAAATTTAGAATGATGCAAGGACGAGTGCTGATCGAAGAAGAAACTCACTCCAAATTCTTAAACACGTCATCAACGAAACGAGAAAGCGAAACATAGGACGACCCGCCAACCTCCACAACACCCCTCGCCACATCACTCACCTCCCTCGTCTTCTTCCTCACTGCCGCGCCCTCATCCCCCTCCACCGCCCGGCGTAGCGCCGCCTCCACCTCCGCCGCAGCAACCACCATGTTCCCCTTGTGCTCCCTCAAGTCGTGGTGGTAGTCCATCCTCAGGTTCACCGCCAGGCCAAGCTCCTTCACCAGCAGGAAGGCGTTCAGCTGCTGCTCCGCGTACATCGGCCACGCCACCAACGGCACCCCGAACCACAAGCTCTCCATCACCGAGTTCCACCCGCAGTGGGACACGAACGCCCCCACCGCCTTGTGGGCCAGCACCTCCTTTTGCGGGGCCCACCCGATTACCTTCCCCACCCCCGCGGTCCGCTCCAGGAACCCCTCCGGGAGAAACTCCTGAACATGAAAATAATTAATTAAGACAAAATCACTCGATCAGACGGTAGGGATTATGATATAACATTGAGATCATTTGATTATAAATAAACTTTATTATGTAAAATGTGAAATGGTAGCAGCGAAAATATAGCTAATAACAGCATAGTTAGGTTACCCAAACTTTCTCTTTTTTCTTATTCTCAACCATCTTTCAATTCATTTTTTAATCTATCCCATTACCTTTTTCATAACCATTATATTTTTTCCTATAATTTCAAATATTAAAAAATTGAATTGATTTATCAACATAAAAAGTTTAATTTAATTTTCTAAGTAAATTTGATAATTAATTTTAAATAAATTTGACAATTAAAAAAATATTAATTTAATATTATAATTATATTTTAAAATTACTTTTAATAATTTAAAATCTTTAAACTAAATTGTTAATAAATCTGAGAACTAAAAAAATTTACTTTTCTAATTATGTTCGATAATTAATTTTAATAATTTGAAATATTTTAACTAAATTTTAAATAAATTCAACAATTTAAAAAATTATTAATGTAATTATATAATTATATTTGATAATTAATTTTAGTAATTTAAAATATTTTAATTAAATTGTTAATAATTTTAAATCTTTTAATTAAAATCTATTAAGGAAAATAAATAATGAAATAATTTATTAAGTTGTACATGTTTAACCATTTTATTATTTTCGGATATGGGAAGATGCCCAATATATTGGGGCACCCCAAATATGGGGAGGTTGCCCACAATGGTCGGCTTTCCCAAATCAGATGAAAAAGGTAAAATCTGGAGTGGCTCTTAAAATAGAAGAGTTTTCAACTATATGTCACAATCCACGTACATTAATCATTTCCATTTCAACCAATCACTTTTTTCCTTTTCCCTTTTTTCCCTTTTCAATTGATGTTCAACTTTGACATAACAAATGAATTTAATTCAAAATATTAAATTAATATTTAACTTATACTACCTCCGTTCGGCAAAACTTGACGTTTTATTATTCACGCACGCTTTTTTAGGAGATAAAAACTATATAAAATATCTATTTTTTTAATAATTTTTTAACAATTTCGTAGTTATTATTAATAAGTAAAACTTGTTAAAAAAATTTAAAAAAAATGAATATTTTATATAGTTTTTATCATTCTAAAAAAGCGTGCGTAAATAGTAAACGACAAGTTTTGCCGAACGGAGGTAGTATCTATTTGTATATTTTCATATACAATCACAATGAGGTCCGTCTTTAATGAATCTATTATATCCTTTGTTTGTTCTTATAAGTTTAATTTAAAATATATTAAACTAATATTTTTTTAATTGTATAATATTAAAAAATATTATTAAAATTTTCTTTTTTAAAAATCGTGTCATGACGCGGGAACTATCCTAGTATTTTACATATCAATTCATATGCATGTAAATTGATTTTTCTATCCTAACTATACCCCAAGGACATAAGATAGGAGCCCTAAATTAAAAATATTTTCCAAAGTTTAATTAGTTTAGTTTTTTTAATTAAATTCCTAGAGTACACTGTTTTTTTGGTAAGGAACCTTTCTCGATTTAGATTATTATCCAATGCCCTAAGAGTATAAGATAGAAAGACCGTATGTAAAATATAAAAATGGAGAAAAAAGGTAAAATTATCTAAATTTGCATGAAATAGCAAAATATATGTACCCTATATACATATTGCCTTTTTTTTGGTATGCTTTAATGAATTTTCTATTGGATTTGGCAAACTTAAATTAAATTTTTTTTTATATAGATTTTTGACATTTATTTTTTGTCCCACTACAAGAAAAATAATTATGGACGACCAAATTTTAAAATTAAAGGTGACAAATTCAGTTTTGTCGCCCAAATTTTCATGACAAAAAATATTTTTAGTCGCCCAAAACAAATTTTGGTGACAAAAAATTGTCGCCGCCCCATGTGAACAAAAGGCTAAAGAAAATATGTAAGAATTCTTACATATTTTTTTTACAATTTGTGGGAGATACTCTAATATTGTCTCAAAGTAACCCTAATTTTTAACTCATATTTTGAGAAAGAATTTAGATATTGTTCAAAATATGTATGCATGATTTACAAATTACACTACAATGGCCTATGATAAAGTAAGTTGCAAAAATACCCTTGTCAAAGTTTTCCATTACCTCCAAGGACGGGGCTCGGAGGGACCAGAGGAAGCGGTAGCCGCTCCGCTCAAGTCCGGTAGCGAGCTGCTGCACCTGAGCCTTCTCGAAGCTTGCGACACCGCTCCCGAAGCAAAGGAACACCACCGAGCCGGTCGGTTGATCGTCTAACCAACTCAGGATCGGATCCTGAGATAATTCTTCGTTAACGCTTCCTCTTTTGCTATTCGAGGTATGAAGGATGGGGCCTACGGGGGTATAACGGAGGGACGTTGCGTTGCTTCTCGGACAAGGCCAGTATGATATCGGATTCGAGCTCCGAAAACGTATTTACCAAAATACCCTTCGATTTGCGATATTGAGAGGCGAACCTCACGAAGCTGGATGCCAACATCTCGATGGAGAACAACGCGGGCCAGACTTTCTTCGGCACCGGGTTCCTGAACCCCGGCACATTGACCGGCGTTGACTCCGGCGGGGCTCCGGCGAACCTCGCAGGCAAGTTCGGTTTGCCGAGCGACTCCATCTCGAGCGTCATGCTGAGCATGTTGACGCCGGAGCTGTAGAATAGGTACGATGGCACGCCGAGCTCCTCCGCGAGGTCGACCATCGGGGCGCAGAAGATATCGTACACGATCCCGGCGGGGCGGCGGCGGTCCCGGCGCTCCTCGATAAACTGCTTCACGATGGGCTTGTAGAGGCGCGAGATGAGGTCGACGATGACTATGTGGCCGCCGGCGGCCCAGTTGGGCGGGAGGTTTTCGAGCGGGGGCAGCTCGACGAGCTCGATGTTGCGGGCGGTGGGGTCGAGGCGGAGGCCGGCGTCGAGGGATCGGATGGAGGCGTCGAGGTTGTCGTTGGGGACGGGGTGCTTGGGGATGAGGATGGCTATGGAGAGTCGAGAATCGCGGGCTATGAGGCGTCGGGCAAGCTCGACTTCGGCGAGGAGGTGGCTCATCTCGGGGCCGACGAAGAGGAGGAGCTCGGCGCCGGAATCCATATGAGGTATGGTCTTGAATCTTGATCGAGGATTGAGTATGTATTTGTGATGGCAAATGGTAATACATGAACCGTACTCTATTTATTAGCGAGGATTGAGTATATGTTTTAAATTTAAGTCGTTTTTTATTTTGCCCACGACTTTTAATAAAGGAGAGTATGTGAAATGTCTAAAAAAGTTGTCATAATTGATAAATTGTCTACATTTTTAGATAAATTAGTCTTACTATCCGCCCGTTGTGCGGTTTTTTAATAACAATTATATTTAATTAATGGTTATTACGTGGGCATATGTATAAAATTTAATTACATACAACTTTTTTTGCATATGTATAAGTTAGTTAAAATATAAGTATAACTTTTTTTTATGCCCACATAATAACCAAAAAAAGAAGTTGCATATGTATAAGTTAGTTAAAATATAAGTATAACTTTTTTTTTATGCCCACCTAATAACCAAAAAAAGATTTAACTAATTAATACTGTAGTTTTTTTATACCTATACATATGCCCATGTAATAGTTTTTAATATCCTTTTTTTTGAAATTTTAAATTCTTAGTTGATACGGTTATTTTCTCTAACTGCTAATCTATTCAACTTAATTAACATTAATTAATATTCAACTTAATTAACATTAATTAATATGTACTCCGTATTACAGTACCATTGCACACATGTACTATTTATCTTTAAAGATTCTTATCATTCACTTTATTATAAATACGTATTATAATTTAAATATTTTGGTAATACTAAAAAAGATATAAGGTTATATTGGATAGATTATTTATCTAAAAAGATAAGTTTTTTACCTAACTATATTGACTTATTAATTGATGTGACCCAAAAATATAATACAAATTTAATCCAGAAAATGACACGTAAGCAAAAATAATTCTGCTTTGATCCAGAAAATTCTGTGGACGCGAGATCGCATTAGAGCCCGTTTCAGGCCTCTGCTTTAGTATTTTATATAGATTGGTGGAGTGTCTATCTTTCCAATAGCACTTTTATCATTTTGTCTATAGATTCACTCTTTTTTCTTTTTCTTTCTTTTTTTTTACATTTTGTCGTGCAAAAATAAGAGTATTTTGTGCATGTGCAAAAATAACCATATGTTGAGCAAATATAGATAGTTTTTTAATTTCTTTTTTTTTACATTTTTTTACATCTCTTTCCTCCCGGATCCGGCGCTCGCTCGACCTCGGCTCCGCCGCTCGCTTGACCTTTCTCTCCGGCGCTCGCTCGACCTCGCTCTCCGGCGCTCTCGATCTCCGTCTCGAGCACTCTCGCCGGCGCTCGCGCCTCTCCTGCTGTCAATCCTCCTGATCTCCGTCAATCAGTTGATTTGCCGAATCAATTAGTCGAATTGATCCACCAGATCTCCGCCTCCGAATCAATTGGAACTGGAATTCCACTTCAGATCTGGACGGTGGAGGTGCTGCGGCGGCGGAAGAGGAGGAGCGGCGGCGGCAATCAACAAGGAGGAGAGGAGGAAGATGGACGGAACCAGATCGCAGCACAACGAATTCGAATCTCAAATCCGGCGATTTCAATATATTCACCAAAAACATATCTCAAATCCGGCGGTTGAGCTCCGCCTCCGGCTCGCCGCTACACTGGCAGACTCCGAATTCGTCTCTCTTGAGTCCCAATGCCGGCGGTGGCTTCGAAGGATTCTCACTTCTGGTCTCTCTGCTTTGATTCAATCTCTACTGTGTATTCTGATATGTAATGGGGAGATGGACACCTTAACAATTTGTCCCAAAACTAGGACAATCGCTAATTAGGCCGAAAATATTGCCTATTCCACAAATTTTCTCTTTGATAAATCACTTATCTCTCAATCAATCCGGTAATAATTCCATTAACTTTTTAATAAATTTTATTATTTTTTAATACCCAATATATTTTTTAACCAATTAAAATCTTTAAAAAAATATTAACAACACACAAATCGATATAAATTATTATAATCACCTACCTAGAAAATCTAAAATGACATCTATTTTAATACAAGAATAAAGACCTAAAATAATCTAAATTTCGAGACAGATGTAGTATTGTTAAAATCTGACCTGATTCAAAAATCTAACATGACCTACTCGAACCTAGACCCAACTCAAACTTGGAAAATTTAGTGTCATACATAATTCAAAAATTCGAGCCAGATTTATTTTGACTTGATACCCGAATAAACCTAAATATAGGCAAATTCGAATTGAGTCATATATATCCAACCCATTCATGATCCGACTCATCATTAATTACTTTAATTTTTTTTATTTTTAAATACGTAAATAACGTGAATTACTTAAATAAATTAATGAAGTTTAATAGTCAATAAACTCAATATAATTAAGATAAAAAAAATCATTATTTTATAATAAAATTAACTAAAGTGACCCGGTTTGACTCAACTCGAACTCAGCCCAACCCGAAATCCTTTTGATCCAAACTTACTCAACCCGTAAACTTACCTGAATCCAACCGAACATAAAATATATATACCCAATATATGACTCTCGACTTGAATAGCCTGGTTGCCACCTCTATCTATCCTTTACTAAAAAAAATCTAGTTTTTTCTAATTTATGTTTTGAAGAAATATTATCCTGGACAATTTAACTCAACTCAACAATTTATAAATATTTTCATAAAAAAATTTCCCTGATGTTAAAATTCATTATATTGGGTATTGACTATTGAGCCTATTGTTTTTTATTCGAGGTATTGAGCCTATTAAATGCACTTGTGTTGTGCATGTATTGGGCATTGAGCCTATCCATTACAGTAGAGTATATTGCAATGAAGATCCTCGTTATTTGGTGCTTCACTACAAATTTTTTTTTAAATAACGCGGAGGTTCCGAGGTTATCGACTAATCCTCCACGGGCCGAGCACTAGCATGCAAAGCACTCGAGCCGGGAAAGCCATGTGGCAAGCCGCAAGACAGACTCATGGTAGTGAGGCACAAGAAAGCACCTCACTCTTACCACTAAGACAAGAGGTCAACGGTTTGGTGCTTCACTACATGTATTACGTATTACACAATTGTTTTGATCTAAAATTTTGTTTTTTTAAAAAAAAATTAAAATTATATTTATATTTAAAATACCTATATTTATATGTTTATAAAATTTTATCTTAAAAATAGGCAAAATCGGGTATATACTCATGTAAATTTGATTCATTGGGCATATAATATGGCACTTACATGTTAATCTTAAGTAAATTTTAACCATGGCTTTATAAAATATATTTTTAAGGAATATATAGAAGATATGATAAGCCATAAATTTATTTTTAAGTAATTGATCTTATTTTAATTTTTTTAGAGCATGCATTTTTTATATATGACATAATTTTTTTTATTTTAATAAAAATGGTGGATTATTGAATTTTTTTTTAAAAAAAAATATATGAGTGCTTTTGTGTAATTTTCATATAATTATATTTGTGATTTTATTAATTTAAACAACTCATCTATTGTAGAGAATGCAACTAACACCAAAATTCATGATATTTCGCAAAATCACGCTACTATCTATAAAGATTATGATACTTACTGCAATTCCTCGTATTGTTTGGGATAATAGTTTTTTAGTTCAACTATATTTAACATATGTGCTTATGCCATAAATTAGACAAATTGATTAGCGTTTGGAAGATTTCAATTTTCAGTGATTTTGAGTCAACACAAGATCGAGTTAGGTTGGCAATGACGAATCTATCGAGCTAGGTAGGCAATGACGAATCTATTGAGTGGTTTATTGAATTTATTTTTTAAAATATTCAAAGAAAAATAAAATTTTTCAAAAAAATCCACAACTTGAAAATATTTATAAAAATATTCAAAATTTGCAGAAATGTCAAAATAACGCAGCCTGAAACCGCGTTTTATTCACAAGGTGGTACAGAAAAAAAGACAAATAAAAGAAACGCGATTTTAAATCGCGTTTTAGAGTTAATTCATGATGAAAAAGCGGTTTGAAACCGAATTTTAGAATTAATTTATATTTTTAAGTAATTGCTCCTTTTATTTAAATACTTTATCATGTTGGAAGTCTTAAGAAAAAACAACAATATTCATCCTATTTAGCGTGGATTCAATCCATCCTTGACCCGACTCATCCTTATAATTGCTTTAATTTTTTTTATTTTTAAACACGTAAATAACACGAATTACATATAATGAGACCTAATATAAACAAATAAATAAAGTTTAATAGTCAATAATTAAGATAAAAAAAATAATCATTATTTTATGATAAAAGTAAAGTGCCTCGGGTTGACCCAACCCAAACCCGACCAACCCGAAATCCATTTGATTCGAACTTACCCAACTCGAAAATTTACCCAACCCAACCCGAATCTGACCGATCATATAATATACTCGACATATGACCGAACTCGAATGGGTATACTTGAACCCTACTCGAATAACCCGATTGTCACCTCTATACTTTACTAATCAAATTTCTACTTTTTCTAATTTATGCTTTGAAAAGGATTATCCTAGACAATTTAATTCAACAATTTATAAAAAAAATCATAAAAATTTCTCCGTTAAATTTAATAATTAAATTAATTTCAAATTAGGACTTATTTTTAAAAATAAAGTAGATAAAATGAATGTTAAAATTCATTATATTGGGTACGTATTGAGCCTATTAAGTGCATGTTTGTGTACAACATTATAATTCAACTATTGTGCTTATGCCATAAATTAGACAAATTCAATGACGGAGCCAGAAACTTGTCGAAGCGGGGGCGAAGTTTTGTACAAATTATTGATTCGCTTTTCAATAAATTTTTCTATAGTTTAGCGAACTAAAATTATGATATTTTAGAATAAAAAATGATATTTTAGTTTAAGACAATGTTTTTTTAGTTCAAAACACAATTTTTTGTTAAAAACGGTGGTGTTTTAGTTTAAAACTGTGTCATTAATTCTTATATATTTTTTCTCTTTAAACGAAAAAAGCTGATATATTTTAATATATAACAGCATTTTTTTCGTCTAAAAATATATCGTTTGAACCTTACAAAATCAATATGCAACTTGTTGTTTTCTTAGCATGCAATAACGTGTAACAAGATATACAATCTTTAAACTGGCATAATTTCTTATATAATTATCGAATTTAGTAATATAACCTCTTGTTTCGAAGCTCTTGGGTTGAATTATATTACCAAAATATCAAATTAAGTAAAATATAAAAGCATTATGATTTATTATAAGTTATTTGAAATAATTAATCTGTGTTTAACTTTCAAACGTTTATAACTTTTTACTCGGATATCGGATTGAGGCTTATAATATATCAAAACGAAGCTATCGACGAGTAGAATAAATATAGATGATTAGTCGGATAAAGGGGGGGCAAATGCTCCCCCTCGCTCCGCCCATGGACAAATTGATTTACATTTGGAAGATTTCAATGTTTTTAGTGATTTTGAGTCAACAAGATCGAGTTAGGTTGGCAATGACGAATCTATTCAGGGTGGTTTATAGCACCACAGGTCCACACACATGTAACGTCGATGTCGTTCTCTGGCCTAATTAATTATTGGCACATGTATTGTTAGTATTTTATACGAGTAAGATTTTTTTTTGTTCGAAATAAGGAGAGGAATTAGGAAGTTAGTGCGATCACCCGTTTAGTTTAGAGTATCATTTTGAACGAGAACTCGATCTTTAATTATTTGTGCACAGGAATACTGATCTTTTATGATTTTTTTGGTGAGTCTTGATATATTATTTAATTACTTTTAATATAAATCGCTGATCTTTTATGACTTTTGTGTTTTTTTAATCATATTTATACAAACGAATCAACGGAACATATTTTGATTCATTGTGTATTAATTAAGCAACTTCTCAAAGATATGAATCTTCAGTCAATAGCAGAGCGTCTTGGGTAATTTGCAAAATAATAAACATGTACCATTCGTTTCTAAATAACATTAAAACTCATTGCTCACTATTGGTGGACGATCTGATTTTTTAGAAATCAACTAGTTTTTGGCCATACAACGGTCTTCTTTGTATGCGTGATTAAAGTTTTCTTTATAACATCGCATCAGTCTTGGATTGAGTCTAGAATATTCAATTTGCATGATGATAATGTCAATATGGATGGGTCAAACCTTGTACTAGGGCAAATTATCATTATAATCGCCACAAAACAGAGGCATAGCAGTTTGACCGCTGGGAGAAGCCGTCATCTAGTTTTGCTAAGTTAAATTTTGACGGGTCCAAGTTATATTATGGGGCGGCATCCTACGGGTTTGTTATCCGTGATTCTGACAATTATATTATTACCATAGACAGGGGTACGGTTCTTGTAAACATGCCTTCATTACCTTTTGTCGAGGCCTTGGGTTTGCAAATGAGTGTTTTAAGGGCAAAGACACCGGGGATTGTAAATCTGTTGATTGAGGATGAAAAATTTGGTGGTTGTAAAGGCAATCATTGGAGACAGGAAATGTCTATAAAACATAAAGCTTTTACAATAGGATAGTTAGATGGATCTTTGTACTTTCTCACGTTCCTTATTTTTGTGCTGGATTACTTAGTGCATTTGCACCCGTACACACAAGACACAATTCCGCTCTAGTTATGAGTCCCAACGAACTTAAAAAGAGATTTAGATTAGCTAATCAGGTAGCCGACGAAATTACCCACTTCACGAATTTAATACAGCCAGCCAAATCATTCAAAAAAACAGGCCTTCAATTTGGACGTTAAAAATTGAATGCATATAGAGAAGGTTGGGTGGGGTGAGCCCCTCCGATCAGTACTCCTTTGAAATGGACATTGGACTGTTGTAATTTAACTATATGTAAGGTTGGGTGTGGAGCTTCACTCTTCTATGGACTGATCACTGATGTGGTGTGGTGGTGTATTGATTGATTGGCACCAAATTAAAGCAGAAATAATATAAGTACTAGCTAGTGAGCGGTAATCATACAAACATCATTATCGATAACGACCTCTAACAACATTTCCAAAACTGGAAATCTGAAAAAGATCGAGGACTAGATCGACCTCTAACAGTATATGCTAGTGAGCTTCACTCTTCTATGGACATTGGACTGATCACTGATGTGTTGTTGTTGTTGTTGTGAAGAGATAGAAAAGAGAGTCTCACACTGAAATTATAAATGAAAAAACAAGTCTGGTATATGATCGAGCGAGTGGGTTACTTCTTCCACTTGATGTAACGTTACTGTGTTTATATGTTGGATCACTAAGCGCATATGCGCCGCTGCATCGACCCCTCTAGATACAAATATCTCAGTGTACTTCAGTAAAATATAACAATCACTGTGTCTCATAAAGTGGTAAACCCCGGACATGTGACCCAGCCGGTAAAAACAACGCATCAGATAAACCAATTTGCACCGATCGCCTCAAGTAAGACAAACTTGGATTTACCTAATTAATTTTATGGTGCAGGGTACACAAGATCTTATGAACAAAATCGAAAACTGCAACTCACAACCCATCAATCATGTCAAGGACATTTTCGTAAAGTAGAAGCTAAAATACCTATAATGACACGTTTTTATGAACAAAATCGAACATCTAAAACGACATGTTTTTGCGGACGGAGGGAGTATTGAAACTTTTGGGGTAAATTACATGTTTTATCCCTAACCTTTGCAATATTTTCCCATTTGGTCCCTAACCTTTCATTTGTTCTATTGAAGTCCCTAAGCTATGCGATTAGTGATTACATGCACATGCACCCAAAGTCCTGTTGAATGTTCCGTTAACATGTTGTTAACGAGCCGATGTGACAAAAAAATTCATCCAATTTGGTATATTGAAAGAAGATCACCTATTACATTTCGTGTAACATTTGGTGTTATGTAAAATTATTTTATGTTAAAATATTGATAAAAAATATAAAAACTATAATATTAATTTTACGTTAAAATATTGATAAAAATATAAAAACTATAATATTGTTATAATTGATTATTTATACACATGTGGAAAAAATATTTTAAAAAATCATGACAATTTTACCAGTGTAAGAATCATCAATGGTTGAGAATAATTATTTTATATATATGTTAATGGTTGAAAAAAAAACTAATTGCAAATTATGTATTTGTTGATGGTTCAAATAAATTATTTTAACTTCTTAAATAACATAACAGAAATTAAAATAATTTTTTAACTACAATACTGGCTTCAATAGGAGTGAAAATCACTTATGTAACACTCGGTGTTAGTGTTACACAAAATTGATTTAACTCAAAATCATTGATTTTTTTTAAATATTATAATTGATGATTCTTACACGTTTGGGAAAAAATATTTAGAAAAAATTTTATTTTATTTTATTTTTAAGTTTATAGACCCAATAATAAATTCTTTAATTATATAGACCTTTTCATATATATTATTCTATTTATACCCTTTATTTTTTTAAAAAAATTAACATCTTTAATAATAAATTTGAAAAATATCTAAGTACATACATTACAATTAACATTATTATTGCAACACATCTCAGTATCATTGTAACACATTAACTTGTGTATTGTGATACAATATTTCACTTTTATTGTAATACAATATTACTACCATAGAGATTTTATATTGTAATACAATAGATAATTTATACATTTCAGACGAGTAATCATATGAAAACAGACGAATAATCATGAGCAAATAGACAAATAATTTCTGTTTACACAATAAGGTTTGTGTACACAATAGGGGTTGTGTACACTGGAACCAATTAACCTATCAGTTAGAGTTATCAATCACTTTACTAGCTTGTATACAATTGAATTTAACATATATATTTAACATATTTAATCCATCAGTTTCAACTACCCATCAATTATGTATTACCAAACTGATCCCGAGTTTCCAAGGTTTATAAGATGGTTGAAGTTTTTTAAAAAATTTATTTTAAAATTATTAAAATTAGTGCGAGGGGAAACATATCTATGTTTAAATGGCCCACGGCCAGTTGGACACTATCATCAAATTCATCATAATTGCCACCACCATCGCCACCCCAACAACAACAGCAACAATTCGGCGAGCAACCCCCACTCCATAAAAAAACCCATCTACTAACAACAACAACAATATCAGGGAACAACCGAAATTTAACCATATTTGTTAGAACTCAACCCCAAATCAATTTTGGTTTAAAAAAAACGGGTGTGATTTTTACACTATAAATTTTTAATATATACACATACTCCATTTTATTAAAAAATATACTCTGCCCTTTTGAGTCACAAATGTGTGACTCAAGAGAGTTGTGACTCAAGAGGGGCAAGATATCTCTTGAGTCAAACGTCTGTAGCTCAAGAGGGACAGATGTATGACTCAAGAGACCAGGGTGCAAATATTATTAAAAAAAAAAAAAAAAACTCGGTGACCCAAAACTCAAACCAGATCCACCACACACTACCTTGAATCCAGTCCACAACCCACTAACAAGCAACGAACGGAACAATGACAAAGCCCACTAACTTCTATGCAGCCCAAATAGTGACAACGGCCCAAATTAATTCTATTAACAACTTCCAAAAATGTACAAGTCCATATAGTCTTTTTCATTGGGTCAATTTCGCAACACTTTCAATCTAATTAATTAAAAGTCATTACATACAAATGTGTATATACATTAAAAAAAATCCCCATCACTATCCATATGAGTCAGCATAATTGATTAAACAATAGAAGAACATTATTTCTTGAAAACTGCAAGAACAAACAACAGGGAAAATCAAATAGTAATGCAAAAAAACAATTAAGTTCAGACATCAACCCACGGATTGAAGCTACATCTTGTTTGATTTGGTCAAAGTCCACGTACATAAAGGTGTTCATATTCCACAAACTACTTTGTCATATGATCAATCTCCTTTGATTTAAATACTTTATCATTTTGGAAGTCTTTAAGAAAAAACAACAATATTCATCCTTTTTTTTTTTTTGCCTCCATTGCAACCAAACAATTCAAGATCCATGGATAGAGAGCAAGAGGAGCTTCAATTTCTAGGGTTCTTTGGGGTATGCTCGGAATCGATCAAGATCATCTCCTCATGGAGGAAGATCTTCCTCAAAATCACCCTGACTCTAGTCTTTCCTCTCTCCCTCGTCTTCTTGTCCAATATCGGATTCTCAAAGCTCCTTGAAGGGAAGATCTTCAACACCCAAAGCACCCTTGATAGCACAAGGCAAGGAACCGCGGCTTATAATAAGGTCTCTGATGCCCTATCATCGGAATGGACCGAGTTCTTGCTCATCAAGGTGGTTTACTTCATCTTCCTCCTCATCTTCTCCCTCCTCTCCACGTCAGCTGTCGTCTATACTGTTGCTTGTGTCTACTCTGGTAAACAAATAACCTATAAAAGAGTCATGAGTATCGTCCCAAAGGTGTGGAAACGACTAATAGTCACCTTCCTTTGCAACTTTGTCATTCTTGTTGTCTATAATATTTTTGCCTCTCTAGTACTAGCCATATTGCTATTTCTTTTGCCATTGAACAATGACAACAATACCAAAGCAAATGTCCTATTATCAATTTTCTTGATATTTTACCTCGTCGGGTTCATTTACATTAGTGTGATATGGCAATTAGCAAGCGTCGTGTCTGTCTTAGAAGAGAGATACGGATTTGAAGCAATGGTCAAGAGTAAGGCGCTTATCAAGGGCAAAATGGGAATATCAGTCGCGATGTTTGTCGTCGTCAACCTTTGTTTGGGTTGGATTGAATTCTTGTTTGAGAAGTATGCTATTGGTGACAAGTCAATTGGAGTTGTGGGTGAAGTTGGATTTGGAGGACTTAGCTTGGTGATATTATCTATACTCTTTCTCTTCGGGCTTGTTGTGCAAACTGTGATCTACTTCGTGTGCAAGTCCTATCACCACGAAAACATCGACAAGTCTGCCTTGTCGGATCATCTTGAGGTTTATCTCGGCGACTATGTTCCTCTCAAGGCAAGGGATATACAAATGGAGCAAGTTTGAGCCTTTGGTGTATGCCAATGTATCTTCTTCCAAATCATGTAACATGTTTAGTGTGATACCCAAGGACGTATATTTGCATTTGGATATCTTATATTGTTGGTTGCATAGAAACATATAAGACAAATACTTTTTTTTGTATATCAAGCAACGGTGAAGAGTATTAATTTCTTGAACATATATTCCAAGAACAAGCCAAAGGGAAAATCAAATAAAAATGACTAAAAAACAATTAGTTTAGAACAATAGTCCACACGTTTTGAAGCTACGTTGTGTTTTATTAGATCAAAGTCTACGATTCAATGCATTATTTTCATAAATACTCCACCAACAGCTTTGTTGATCATAAGATCTACCTCCTATATATGATTTAAGTCTATGATTTAGTTTAGAACATTTGTCCCACATCGGAAAACACGAGAAACCGAGCTTTGCATATAAGTCAGTGAGTCACTCCTCCTATTGTCAATTGGTTTTAAGATGGAACCCCGCTGAACGTTTAGACCCTCCACGTTATATGGCCCACCGAGTAATAAACCCAAAGGTTTAAGCTCTACTAGTTCGAAAGAAAAATTATATGTTTTCTAAAATAATTTTTTTGTGAATTTTAGGAGTAAAAAAATAATTAATAATTTTGGGGAACAAAATTTATTTCTCTTAATTAATTTGTTCAATAGAAATGAATATTTAAATCACAAATTTAAGAGTTTTTTTTATGTATTTAATAGTTTTTCATAAATACATATAAAAAAACTTTTAGAAATATTATCCCTTTCCAAACAAATTTGTTGATCCGCCACATGTTGCTCCCTAGTCATTAGGGCTGCTCATCGGCCTAAAACCGAACCGAACCGGACCAAACCGAAACCGAAACGAAACCGAAAATCTCAAAATTCCAAACCGAAAGCCGAACCGAAAGTATTAGGTTCGGTTCGGTTTGTGTTCGGTTCGGTTTTAGCCTAATTGAACTGAATTCATAGTTCCATAATAAACTTGCAAAATCTGTAAATCTTGCAAATAGTTGCTAAGTTGCATTTGCATACTTGCTAAGTTGCAAATAATACAAACACAGTAATAAGTAATAACAATCCAAATATCTATGTTTATGTGATAAAACATTAAAAAAACATTAAAAAAACACCTAAGTTGCAAATAATACAAATACAGTAATAAGTTGCTAAGGCTAGTTGTAGACATAAGTTTATATTTTTATGAGATAAAACATTAAAAAAACAATATGTTTTATATGGATTATATATTTATAAGTTTTATAAAATCATAAAATTATAAGCCTTTGATAAAAAAAATTAAAAAAAATCGATTTAACACAAACCGAACCGAAACCGAACACAAATCGAACCGAAACCGAAAATTGGAAAATTCTCGAACCGAAAAACATCGGTTCGGTTAGATTCGGTTCGGTTTGTGTTGGTTCGGCCCAAAAATTCGGTTTGGGCCGAATCATACACAGCCCTACTAGTCATAGCCATATTGTTTATCTTGCCTAGCTTGTAGCAAAAACGACGTTGCGTTTCGTTTACATCAATTTGATTTGATACGAATTTGAAGCAATTTCATATGACTTGTAAATGTAATAATCGGTGAATTATTAATTGTGGTATTAAAAAAAAAAGTACTCCTTTGACTTGATAATACGTATTTTAAAAAATTAAAAAGTATATAAAATATTAATTTTTTTATACATATTTATAATAAATATTAAATTGTAAAAAAAAATAATATTCTGGCTTATGAAAATGTAAACCCAAAAATAAAGTGGCTTATACTTCCGATCATAGGTAGGGAGTAAGATATAAATGAAGCTATAATATTATATTTGTTAATATTTTTAAAATTTGGGATTGAAGTTAAAACGAGGGCGCAGTATAAAAATGGGCCAGGGTTGCAAGCCCTTTTCCTGGATTTTGAAATTGGTAAATGGGCCCTCTTGGTCCAATTTAAGCCCATTTCTTTTCTCTATTGTACTTTTACTCTCATTGTAAAAGAAGGCATTTTATTTTAATAACTAAAGAAAAAAGAGTGATTAGTAGTGATAAGATGACAATATTTAGTTTATTGTATCGATAAATACAAAATTATATTTTTTTGGTGATAAAAATAAAATTTCACGCCAAACTAACCTAATGATGCTACATCTTGTTTGATGTGGACAAAGTCTACGTACATAAATGTTTTCATATTACAAAAAACAACTTTGTCATATGATCAATCTCCTTTTTACTTTTTTTTTATCTTATTCCAGTTGAATCGACTCGGTCGCTCTACATCTAGATCGGGTACGGTATGACTCATTTAAGGGGTTGACCCTCCCACTCACAAGTGATTCCATGTTTCGAACTTCGAACCTATTGACATGGGATGTAGCCCCACAACCATTACACCAACTTGTGATTGGTAATCTCCTTTTTATTTAAATACTTAATCGTCTTGAAAGTCTAAAGATCAAATCATCAATTAATCTTCATCACTTTTCCTCCATTTCAATTTTCAACCAAACATTCATGGATAGAGAGCAAGAAGAACTTCAATTCCTAGGGTTCTTCAGGGTATGCTCGGAATCAATTAAGATCATCTCCTCATAGAGGAAGATCTTCCTCAAAATCATCTCCTCGTGCCATATCATCTGAACGGATTGAGTTTTTGCTTATCAAGGTTCTCGTGTAAGGATCAAACTCGAAATCTCGCATTAACCCCCTTACTCATTACTATTAAGTCATCCCCTCTGGACTGTTCTCTTTACTAACGAGGGTCTATTATGTCACAAGTTCGACTCCCCTCCCCTACGGACCTAGCTAAGTTTTCAAACCACTAAAAAAATTGGTATTTTTATTAGTATAATTTTGTTGATGAGAAAAAATGTTACCCCGGAGTAAGACTTTTCATCGACAAAATTATCTATTGACGAAAAGTCTTTGATTAATAATGACTCCGTACGTATAGATTATTTTTTTGATTGTTATTATTTATCGATTATTAATCCATATCGTCTTTTTCAGTGCATCCATTTTCGTAACACTTTGAACCAAATTAATTGAACTTTTCAATAGATCAATATTGTGAGTCATTATTATTGATTTATCAATAGATCAAAATATTATTTCATGAACATTCCAAGAACAAACCAAAGGGAAATAATTGAATAAAAATTAAGTTTAGACAATAGCCGATTGTTTGAAGCTACATCGTGCATGTTTGATTCGGTAAAAGTCTGTACTTATCTTTTTTAATGAAATATTCAACAAATTAAAAGCTTTGTCACATGATCCATATATCTCCTATATGATCTTAAATACTTAATCATCTAAGAAATCCAAAGGAAATCAACAATCCTTGTCCTTTTTTTCCCATTCTAACCAAATTAAGATCCATGGATAGAGAGCAAGAAAGGCTTCAATTCCTAGGGTTCTTCGGAGTATGCTCGGAATCGATAAAGATCATCTTCTTGTGGAGGAAAATCTTCCTCAAAATCACCTTAACACTAATCCTCCCCCTCTCACTTCTTTTCATATCCAACAATATTCTACTCTCCATTCTTCTCTTGAGGAAGCTCGATCTTGAAGAACGCGCTTTTGGTAACAGAATTATAGCATACGAAAACATCTACGACGTCTTAGCATCAAAATGGCCCAAATACTTTATCATCAAAGCGATATACCTTGCCTTCCTCCTCGTCTTCTCCCTCCTCCCCACCTCCTCTGTTGTTTACGTTGTTGCTTGTGCATACTCCGACAAACAAATAACATACAAGAGGGTCATGAGTGTCGTCCCCAGGGTTTGGATGAGACTCATTAACACCTTCATCCATTTTTTCTTTCTCGTAAATATATATAACAGTCTTTATACAAGCGTAACAATATTTATAGTCAGTCTAGCTGTATTTCTTCACGGAGGTGAGGGATATAAAGGTGTGAGAGTTATATTGATACTATTCGTCGCATTCTATCTCATCAGTTTGATCTACATTTGCATGATTTGGCAACTAACAAGCATGGTTTCTGTCTTGGAAGAGATACGCGGGTCCATAGCAATGGTGAAGAGCCAGACATTGATCAGGGGCAAAATGGGAATATCAATTGCAATGCTTGTTATAGTCATTTTATGTTTGGGTATGATCCAATTCATGTTTGAGGAGTTTGTTGTTGCTCACAAGTCAATTGGAATCATAGGTAAAGTTGGTTTGGTAGGGGTTTGCTTGGTGTTGCTATCTATAGTCTTTCTCTTTGGGTTTGTTGCGCAAACTATGATCTACTTTGTGTGCAAGTCTTACCACCACGAAAACATCGACAAGTCGTCCCTATCCGATCATCTCGAGGTTTATCTCCGAGACTATGTTCCTCTCACGGATAAAGATATACAAATGGAGGAGATTGAAGTTAAGCCTAGTGTTTAATCATTATGTAGCATATTTGGTGTGATCTTAAAATTTGTACCCTAGACTTATAACAATTAATTATTTTTCAATCTCTTCTTTGTTGGTCGCAAATTAATACTTCTTACGGTAATTTTCGATCGGTATATATTCATCTTTCTTAGACAAAACAAAACCATACTGAATATGAATATTAGCGACGAGTTGTATATATACGGTTCACCTATTCTTATAAATGAACAATTCTAGTAATTTAGAATCGATATGGAATAATTTTATTGGACATCGTCTCAACATATAATCCCATTCATTTTCATTCTTTATATTAATTTCCCTTTTATATGGGAGGGACGATCCCATGATTCCCGGCCATCCAAACCTCTCAACACCTCACTTCACAAATTACTAAACTAATAGGGGGAAAACGATCATTATCCAAGTATCCATGAGTCATCATAATTGATATATACAGAGAGAGTTCAGTTACGGTGTACTCAGTCCTTAATGTGTATTCAAGTGAAACTATTGAATAATCAAAATGACTAACCTACTAAACAGACTCATACGACTGAATAATCCTTCATATACTAGTGAATAATCATTTATACTCGACCGAATAACCATATATACAGGCAATTTACCACAAATGGGCTAATTAATCTCCACCCTCCATCTCAACTAATCAACGGCCCAGATTTGTGTACATGATGCACGTTAAAGGCTGAGTACATATGATCTATCCTCTCTATATATATATATATAATTTCTTTGAACATGGAGAGCATGCATTAACAAAAAATTAAAAAAAAATTAAATAGAAGTGAATAAAAATTAAGTTTAGGGACGAACAAGTACCCACGAATCCACGATGTCCTGATTTTTTTTCTTAAAAAAAATGTGTAGCTACGTACGGAGTGCATACGATTGGTCAAAGTGTATTCACATTCCTCAAGGAACTTTGTCATAATGTCATATATATGCTCTATCTCCTTTTATATATATTAACCACTTGATCATCTAACAATCATCCATCTGTTTTTTTTTCTTTCTCATTCGATCTAACCAAAAGATACAAATGGATAAAGAGCAAGAGGAGTTTCAATCCCTAGGGTACTACGGAATAACCTCCAAATCAATCAAGATCATCCACTCATTGAGGAAAATCTTCCTCAAAATCACTCTAAGTCTAGTCCTTCCTCTCTCCCTTGTCTTCTTATCCAATTTCGGAGTCTCGAAGCTCCTTCAAGGGAAGATCTTACACAACCGAAAAGCCCTTGATGAAACCAAGCAAGAAAATGTGGCTTATATTAAGATCTCAAATGCCCTATCATCGAATTGGGCAGAGTTTTTGCTCATCGATATGGTCTACTTCATCGTTCTCCTCATCTTCTCCCTCCTCTCACTATCAGCTGTCGTTTATACTGTCGCTTGTGCCTATTCTGATAAACAAATAACCTATAAGAGGATCATGTGTGTCGTCCCAAAGGTTTTTAAAAGGCTAATTGTCACTTTCCTTTGTAACTTTCTCATTCTCGTTGTCTTCAACGTTTGTGTCTCTCTAGCCATATCCATATTGTTTATCTTACCTTGGGGCAAAAATGACACCGCGTTGTATGTCATGTTTGCAATACTTCTCATCGTCTATGTCATTGGTTTCGTCTACATCCATTTGATATGGCAATTAGCGAGCGTAGTTTCTGTCTTAGAAGATAGATACGGGTTTAAAGCAATCGCAAAAGGCAAGGCACTCGTCAAGGGAAGAATAAGATTCTTGTTAAGGATTTTTGTTACACTCTACTTTTTCTTGGCTTGCATCCTAGTCTTGTTTAACAAATGCGCCGTCGAAAACAAGTCAATCAGAATCGTAGGTAAAGTTGGAATCGGAGCACTTTGCTTGGTTTTGTCGTCTCTACTCTTTCTCTTTGGCTTTGTTGAGCAAACTGTGATCTACTTCGTGTGCAAGTCTTGTCACCATGATATCATCGACAAGTCCTCCTTGTCCGATCATCTTGAGGCTTATCTCGGTGACTATGTTCCTCTCAAGACTATAAAAACGGAGCAAACTTGAGCCATTTGTATCTCAATGGCTTCTATCATTTTCATGTAGCATGTTTGGTGTGTCATACCCACCGACTTCTATTTGCTTTCGATCTCTTCCTTCTTTTTTTCTTGTTGGTTGCATTACTTGCATATTACGGAGTAACGTTTAAGTTGAAGGATGTTTTTGTATGTTTCTGCAAGATTTTTTTCCCACTCAACACGAAGGGTTTTATGGTCAAATGTAAACCTAATAATGTAGCTTTTTTTTAAAGGAAAGAAATTAGGGAAATTTTACCATGCGAGATATTTCACTCTAGAGCGTTCTTTTGAAGTAGAATCGTACCCAAAGTTATTTTTCAGCTAGAGTGAAAGAGAAAAGTAGAGGTCAAAAGATTCAAACAGGTTAACCAATCAATTATAATGTTAATTTATCTTAAAATGTACCGACCAAAAAAAAAATTATCTTAAAATGTACTAAAATATAAAAAATAATGTTTTTTTACTTCATTTTGTAGCTAGATGTTTTTTTTATAAAGGTAAGAGTTTAGATGATGTTAGACTCCATTAAATCTTTTCAAAAGAGTGGTCTACAATAGTAAAAAACTCGGGATAAAAAGCCAAAGGAACATTTGTACCAAAATATTTAGACGAGTTAATGTTTTGTTATTTTATTTTATTTTTTGCAATGTCTTTCTAAATGGGCCCTCTTAGGCCAATTTCAGCCCATTTCTCATATCCATTGTATTTTTCCCTTTGACATAAAGAAAAAAGGGTTACTCCTCACTGGCTTACTAGTTCAAAAACTTTGAGACAACTTATTAGCTAGTGTTATTTGTATTGAACAAAAAAATTATTTATATACTGATAATAAATAAATAAAATTTTACCCCAAACCAAGCTATTGGTTTTGAGACAACTTATTTAAGATTTGACATGAGATTCTAAAGTTACAATAATAATTAAAGTTCATGAAAGCTACTCTTTGAGTATTAGCTAAAGTAATTACTCCATTCTCCACAGTTGGTTTTTACTAGTTTTTACATCTTAACACATTAGTGTATTGGTTTGATTTGGTCTACTTTTGTCACTTCCTTTTAGCATTGCAGAATCTTATTCTTTTCCCTTTTGTGTTTACATTTTTTTTGTTTTTTTTTTTAACTTGGGTGAGTGAGTGGATGAACTGGAGAGGAATAACTGAGATGTGTACACAGTACACTTAATGATGAAAATTTCAAATTTAAAGTAATTAGAACTGAAATCCAATTAAATACATTGAATTTGTTCATTGAATTGTAACAACAACCAGTTCATGAAATGCAATGTCAAATTTATTATTTTCATATTATATATGTCAATTAGAAGATTTAGAACTCCTACACATGATGAGCTTAAGACTTGAAAGAGTAACAAGTTAAGGCCACAAAACTAATAGGATATATAAGAATCAATTATAAGCTGCATGATCATAAACAAGAGACAAAAATTGAAGTAAATGAAACCTAAAAAAAAAAAAATCTGAAACCACCCAAAGAAACACAAATTTAAAAAAAAAAAGAAAAAAAGAAAAAAAGAGGAAGTTATTCTTCAAGGTGTAGTCCAAGTTTGCAAGCCAAGATCATTGTGTTTCCTTGAAGGCCCAGAAAATGGCAAGTTCCTTACAGATTTAGGGAAGAACCCAAAGAAGTGGCCTTTGTAGCCTGATCTTTTGCTAGGGTTGAATCTGAACACATGGGTGTTTCTGTACCCTTGAGACTGATCAAAGCTAGTGATCAACACAAGCAACCAAAGGGTGATGATTACTGCTACATTTGCTGGTCTTGATCTTCTTCCGTGCGACGAACTCCTCATTCTTGAAGCACAGAGAGATTCAGAAAGTTGTGTGTCACAAATCTTTGGAGATGAGAGGATCAAATGTTGGATTGGGTCAATTAGGGAGGTTGGGGAATGTAGGCATTTGATCATTTCATGTGGGTATTTGTTTTGGAGTTGGTAACAACTATCAAGTGTTTTTGGAGAGAAGGCACAGCTTGGAACTGCCAATGTTCACATGCTTGCATAAGTAGATGTGTTTGGAAGCAAGAAATGTGGAAGAGTGAACAAGTTTAAGGGTTTGAAGGAGTCTTTTTGTGGTTTGAAGGGTGACAAAAGCTGATTTGGCTAGTGGTGGAGGGGTAAAGAGAAAGGGTTTTTGGGCCCAATTAGTAAGTTGTAACTTTTTTTTTTTTCTTTTCAATGTGGCATTTTTTCAACTCAATTACTCAAAATTACTTGTTTTGTAGATCAACAAGGGCTTGAATATGAAACTATATATCGGGGTTGATATCGGATATCTGATATCTAGATATAAATATCAAACAGAGCTGGTGGGCTACTCTTCTTATTGTCAATTGATTTTATGATGAAACCCCGAATTTTTAGAGATAATACGATCAAAACCGCTATTGTTGTTGTTTGACATGCTAAATGCGTGCGAAGTCTAATGTCATGGCGAGGGAGGTTAGGTCGGAGCATTGGACCCACAAAACCTTTGGCATCAATGGCAAGCTAAGGAAATGGAGATTGGGAAGGAGAAGGACAGATTACAAATGGAAATATATACACAAAATTGGAACCTGCATTTGGAGCATTAGTAGTACACACCCCCACAAAAATAGGTAACTCCAACAAGTAAACTTGGTCTTCGGGTCTTGGAGGTTTCCTCTTGTTTGGCCCCTACCTTTCATTTGGATTCTATGGTTTGATTTGATGCTTTGTTCTTATGATGATCCACATACATGATATATCAAGAGGAAAATCAAAGCCAAGAAAAATAGTGAAGTGGATCAAAGATATATGATACGGAGTATATCAAGATGATCCTCTTTTTTGAAAGTTGTGTTAGATATAATATGTTAAAATAGGAAAAATTTGTATTTAAGGATAAGAATACTTTATTGGAAAAGAAAATGAATGTATTCTATAATCTAATTTAAAAATAGTTAAACCGAGTGTATTTAGAAAAAACATTTCCCTTGAAATATAAGATAGAAAATTCGTTATTATATATATAACGATTTTTTCTTCAAGTATCCAGTTAAGACATTGGCTTTTGAAAGTAGTCCATCAAGTATATGGTTAAGATATTAACTTTCGGAGTCGATGGAAGTTGTTGGTTGAAATTAGTCTGATGACACCAACTTTTTAAACCAGTTCACCATCGTCGTGTACTTGCCGAAAAATTCATCGTACAAATATTGATTATAATTAGTATCAAACTCCAAAAAAACATATAATACAAACTTTATTTCTCAACCATCTTCATTCTAAACAACAAATTTAAATTAATTTCATCAAAATTAAAATCAATATCATAAATTGATATACAACTAATACAAGATGTAAGTTAGTTGACGTTGGTACTTTGGATGCCTTTTCTTGTTTGTTGAACCTGGAGATTGATGGGCCCAAATGTTGGGCCAATCAAACAAAGCCCAATATGTAATGGGCCCATCTTCAGGAACGTACGTTCTCTGTCTACCCGTCTCTTTCTACCCGAAATTTTCGCCAAATACCCCTAAGGTTAAGGCTAATTCGCGTGATGTACAAAAGTTTGACATATTTCACCAGATTCTCCTGAGGTTTTCATTTTTTTCACCAAATGCCCTTGAGGTTTTCATTTTTTTCGTCAAATGCCCTATTGTCGAATTTGTTAACATTTTGGTTGAAAACTAGTACAATCCTCATGTCATTGTATGTAGTTTTATTTTTAGACAATAAAAATAAAATTATAAGTTTAAAAAATTACTATGATAAATTTAAATAAAATATTATCAATTGTTAGCATAAAATAGAAAAAATAGATTTGATAATTAAGTAAAAAATAATAAAAATATTTATGAAAATTTGTAAAAAATTATATGAGTTTAAGATTTAAGTAGAATAGGTTGATTGGGTTAAAATTCTAAAATAAATGTGGTTATAACACCTAATGAAATATATTCTTATGATTTACAATAATAGTTTGATATAGCTAGATTGATTAAAAAAACGTGTAGAAATTTCATTAGTTTGCTTTTTTTTTTTTCTAGATTTAGTTGATTGAGAGGAAAATGTAAAATTAAAATAAGAAAAAATATTTCTCATTTAATAGTTAGAATAGGTAAATCTCACTGGTTAAAAAATATTTAAAAATTTTATTATTTGAAAATCTATGTAGATTAGGTTGATTGGGTGAAATTTTAAAACTTAAGATTATTTTATATAAAAAATAGTTTTCACTATATATACACACATAGCTAGCTAGAGAGAGAGAGAAAGAGAGAGAGAGATTGGTTGCTTCGGAAAAAAAAAATTCGTATATTTGGAATTATGTATTTTTTTAAAAAAAAAAATAGTTTTGAATTAATCTCATGGTTTTGAAAAAACGCATGAAATGATATCGTGTAATAACGCGTAATGAAATAATATTGTATAGTTAATATTAACTTTATTACATAAAAGTTTTGAATTAATCCCATTGGTTAAAAATGGTATAAAATGAAATTGTGTAAATAAAATTAGATAATTTAATTACTATAATTAAATGATATTGTGAAAATAATACCTTACAAAAATAATAATAAAATAATATTTTCTCTTTTATTTTCATCCAAAATGTTAACAAATTTGATAGAGGGGTATCTGGCAAAAAAAATGAAAACCTCAAGAGCATTTGGTGAAAATAATAAAAATCTCAGGGGCACCTGGCGAAATATGTCAAACTTTCGTACACCACACGAATTAGTCTTAACCTCAGGGGTATTTGGCGAAAATTCCGAAGAAAAAAAAACAGCAATAAGCCAATAACTGTGGATTTCACTGGTTCCCGCCCTTCAAATCCGCCATTAATTATCTTCTTCTCTCTTCATCGATCATTTTTCAGTTTCTAAGAAACAATTAAAGAAAACAGAGGGGCCGATCCTAACATTGAACATTTGTGCTGTTCAAGAAAACAAATCATGTTTCGCTTGTGATGTGTGTACATAAACAGAGCCCAAATTCACTTGGCCCATGGAACTATTTGTAATTTTTGTGTTGTTCATAGAGATTATTAGGTGGTGTTGAAGTCATGGACTTGTCATTTACCTGAATCATCTTCTATGCGGCAACATAATCACTAATCAATTGAAGGTTTCTTAGCCCATTACATTGCCAACCTAAAAAACTAAAAATCCTCTAGTCTATTTTTATTTTTATTTGATAGTCCACTCTTTATTTTTATTTTTTTATACAAGGTAATGTTTTTGGTGGTGTCAGAGTCTCTTGACTCATTACTCAATTGCATCCCCTGACAAGAGAGAGGACCTCTAGGTCCGATATAATAGCCTCATGGGCCAAATCATGCCTCAAATGTGTCACTTTGTCAACTACCTTGTTGATCTCACGATATAATAGCCTCATGGGCCAAATCATGCCTCAAATGTGTCACTTTGTCAACTACCTTGTTGATCTCACGAAAAACATGAGTGCAAGATGTTCATGATGATCATCTCGATCCCCCTATGGACGCTTCCACTTGCCAAAGACATAATTTATGATTGCAAGGTTATTGCCTTCAATGTCGATGTGCTAGAAGTCGTGGTCCCGAGCTATTGTTAGGCTGGCCTGAAGTGTCAGTGCTTTTGCCAAAAAGGGAGAAGCATCACCGCAAAGGAAATTGTCGGAGGCCATGATTGAGCCATTGACATCCCCGATGACGTAGCCATTAGTTGTGTGCCTTGGTTAGAGCCCGGAGCCATCAAAATTTACCTTGAAATGTCCAACTCTGTGCTATTTTGTCTAATGTTTGTTATTTTATATTTAACTGTTGATCAATTTTAGTATATTTTAATGATTTCCCACCAATTAAGAAGCATATACTGTAAAATAAATTGTAAAATTGATAACCTAGTTTAATAATTTAGGCTTCGTTTGACAAAATATTAGCTGATGGAGTAGCTAAAGCTGATGGAGTATCTGAAACTGATGGATTATTTGTGTTAAATACATGTTAATAAGCTAGTATGATGTTTGGTAAACCTAGCGGTTGGAGTAGCTGATGAAAACTTGTGAATAAAAAATCATAAGCTCCGAAAAGTTTCGGTGAGTAGCTGTTGAAATACTCTCATTCCAAAAGCTATTAAACTAAAATCTTATATTTATTTAATTTACAAGTATATAATACTCTCTCCGTTCGGCAAAACATGTCGTTTACTGTTCACGCACACTTTTTTAGAATGATAAAAACTATATAAAATATTTATTTTTTTATAAATTTTTTAAATAAGTTTGTACTTATTAATAATAACAACGAAATTGTTAAAAAAAATATTAAAAAATAGATATTTTATATAGTTTTTATCCCCTAAAAAAACTTGCGTGAATAGTAAAGTGACATGTTTTGCCGGACGGAGGGAGTATCAAAATCAAAAGGTCCAATAAACTAGCTGGTGGGTTTTTATTTTGCCAAATGGAGCCTTGATAGTGTACTTCTTCTCTAACGTTTGTTGCCAAACGGTCCAATAAGCTAGCTGGCTATTTATCATTAATAAATCACATTATAAATACCGAAAATATTGAATCTCCTCCCAACAAAAAAACTATAAGACTTTTTTTTTTATAGAGGGTGAGAATTTGGGTGGTGTTAGGTTGTGTCGATCCACCGTCCAATTGCATTATTTCGGATGATATCCTATAGCTCGGGATAAGAAAAAAGAAATATCTTAATCGCGAAAGTACTTGAGTTGAACCGTCTTATTGCTAACATGGTTAATTGATTTCTCTAAAGATATCGGAACAAGAGACACTCTCAAAGCATATGAGAAGTTTTCTGGCGTCCGCTAGGATCATCTGTATCTCTCCAGGACAACTCCATAGTCCATACGTTGTTGATTACATTCATGACTGCGAAACTATCACCTTTGACTTTGATCCTTGCAATCCCTGGTTGGCTAGCATCCATCTACCTCGTGTGAAGGACAAGTGCTTCAACCTTCAAAATTAGGACTTGACCGCACAAAGAGGCACAACAATGGACGACCGTGCCACAATGGTCTCAAATAAGTAATAACCACTCCTGTCAATGCCTCGCGTGAGGGAAAGAGGAAACCTTCAAAATTATACTTTGGTTTATTTCATCAAAGCTTTTTCCTTTTAATTAGTATTTGCAATTTCCGTCAATTGGATTACTCCATTGTTGTAATTGGTACTTGAACTATCGTTCTTGGTTTGGTTTGTTCTTGAATCCTTGGTAATCAAATACTCTCTCCGTTAATTAAAACTTGACGTTTTACTATTCATGCACGCTTTTTGATGTGTTAAAAACTATATAACATATTAACTTTTTTAATATATTTTTTTAATAATTTTATACTTGTTACTATTAAGTATGAATTTATAAAAGCAAATTTTTGAAAAAAATTAATATTTCATATAATTTTTAGGACTCTACTTTTTAGAAGAAGGTAGAATTTCTTTTTAGAACAAGACCAAAATACCCTCACAATTAAATTAAATTACACTCATGACTCACCCATCTCAGTTCATTCCTCTTTCTCCGTTCCTCCATTCATGTAAACATTGATTATGTAAACAGTGTCGGCGTCCATTCTAGCGTGGTGTGGGTAAGACCCAAAATTTGACCCTTTCTCTCTTCTTTGCTTCCTCCGGGCTGAAACAATCATGAAAACCCATTAAGCATGAAAAAAAAATCACTATCTGACCAAAAACAAATCCAGTCCAATAAGTCATGTGCAATCAAAATCATAAGCACACACAAACTAGTTCGCACAAATATGCATACAAAATAAGTACTTTATGAGAGAAAGATTTGATTTTTATAAACCAGATTCCCCAAATTCTATTGAATAAGGCTCTGAATTTAACCGATTTTTAGTACTGTGCTGCTATTGAATGTTGTGATTTGATGATTGTGAGTGAATTGGGAGATATAGAGGAGGTTGGACTTTCATACGCCGGAGTCGCCGATGAGCACCAAATTGAACAGGTCAAACTTTCTCGGTGGAAGAAGAGGCAGTGGTTGCCATTGAAGTGGAGAGTGAGGAGAAGACCTGCAGAGAAGCATGAGATTAGGCCAAGGAGGAAACCTTGGATTGCCATTGAAGAATCGAAATCGAAAACCAGTTCTCTTTGAGAAACATGGTCGTTGTGACCATCTCTTAATCAGTCGTTGCGACCATCTCTGGACCTGGTCATTGCGACCATATGTAATTTTTTTTTAAAAAAATTGGTCGCAACGACCAATTTAGAGTTCGTTTGGTTAACAATTAAAAAACCCAGGAAGTGAAAAAACCTAGGAAGTAGGATAAGTATATGTGTTTGGTTGTAATTTTTTTTTCTTCAAAATCCCACGAACTTGAATTCCCATAAATTTCAATTCATATGAAATGGGGGAATTTAACTTACCTATGGGGGAATAGGTAAGTTAAACTTCCACCCTTTTGTGTACAAAATTACCACTTCCATTATTTGAATTTCCTATCATTGAAAATCTAACCAAACATCTTTTTTCCATTAACCGAAAGTACAATTGACGGGAATTTAATTCACGTGAATTGAATTCTTGGGAATTGCACTTCCCACGTTCAACCAAACGAGGCCTTACATTTGGTCGTTGCGACCACTTGGTCATGCGCTAAATGGAAATTTAACCATGCGCTAAACAGAAATCGTGAATTTTTATCATTCTAAAAAAGCGTGCATGAATAGTAAACGACAAGTTTTAATTAACAGAGGGAGTACAACTTTATTTATAATTGTCCATATGCTCCAACATATAATTGTCAGTTTTATTTTTCTAATTGTACTTAACTTCCCGAAGATTTCAATAATGATTTTCTTCATACGTTTGTCTGTCGTATACGTGGTTTGTATGATTCTTTCAATACGTAGATC
This sequence comes from Persicaria maculosa, assembly GCA_963922045.1. NCBI lineage: Eukaryota > Viridiplantae > Streptophyta > Magnoliopsida > Caryophyllales > Polygonaceae > Persicaria > Persicaria maculosa. The sequence goes on from OY998268.1 coordinate 56,488,158, forward strand.
TACATGTTGAACGAGCATCATCGAGTGGCAGCATTTTATCAAAAGATGTTCAACATCTTCATCATTACGGTTACAAGGACTACAAGTCAGGAGAACTACCACACCTTTCATGCTAATCTCTTTTTCATGGGTATCCCGTCCATAGTTTATTTTCATATGAAGTTTTTAACTTTCGGAAAACAATCTATCATCCAAAGCCATTGGATCTGTTGGTCTTATATTATTCGAGGTCCTGTGATGCTTGTAAGGGCAGATGTTGTGATACACCACCCATGTTTACTAGCCTTTCAATAAAGTCGACCATCGATGTCATATAAAGAAATTTTCGTGCGGAAAAAAAACTACTCCTTCTGTTTTGAAATATAAGTTCATTGACTTTTTGTACGCTTTTTAAGGAGTTAAAACATAAAATAATATTTTTTTATTAATTTTTTACATAACTATATACTTATTAGTAATATATATAAGACCATGTAAAAAAATTAATAAAAAATATTATTTTATATAGTTTTTTACTTTTTAAAAAAGCGTGCAAAAAGTCAACGAACTTATATTTCAAAACGGAGGGAGTATAAAATTGAAAAAAAAACTATAAAACTAGATTAGAGGACCTCACATATTTTTTTTTTTTACAAATAAAGAGTTTCAATTAAAAACATTTTCTTCCTATTCTATCGCAGGTGGTTTCCTAGAAGCTGGATGAAATTATGGGTACATTTTTTTCAACTTTGTTTCAATGTAACGTTTGAATGCCACTGAATCCCAATTAAATTCCCATTTTTTTAAATGACAAAAAAAAAAATTCCACATCTCTAAACCCAATTTTTTTTTTTTCTTTTCAAATCTACTAATAAAATAATGAAAAAAAATAAAAACATAATCAAGGGATGAGAATTGTTTAAATATTTTTGAAAAAGACTGTTACAGACAAGTCACCCCTATCTTTATTCGTGGTGGAAATGATTCTGCCACTCCCACCCGCTAACATTCCCCTCTGGCTCTCTCCCCTCTTTTCAAAATTACACAATTTGCCCCTCCCTTTTTTCCACACCCCCAAACCCCCCTTTTCGCTCTCATATATAAACCCCCTCTTCCCCTATTTCTCCTCTCTTCCTTAGAGGGTGTGCAGTCAACTGAAACCCACACCTAGAGAGAAGAAAGAAAAACCAGAGGAGAGCGAGAAAAGCGAAGCTGCGTGCCTTTGCCTCCTTCTCCTTTGCAAGTGAAGGACTGCTCCGCGCGCGTTCTCTTACTCTTCGTCTTCCCCGATCTACATCAAGGTATCGGTTTCTCGACTTTGCTTTTTGCTCGATCTGTTCTGCTTCTGGATCTGTTGATGTGCTTGATTCTGGTGTTTTTTGTTGTTTGTGTTTGGATTTCTGTTGCTGAGAGTTGGATTTCTCCAGATCTGTGGATTATTGGTGTTTGTTTGACCGTGGGAGATCTGGATCTGGATCTGAAGTTGTTTTGCTTTTGCTTTGGTTTGGTAGATCTGATGACTCAGAGTTAGGTTAGATCGGGCTTTCTACATGTTCTAGAGTTTAGGATCTGGTGTTGTTTTAAGTTGTTTGATGTTTTATCTACTTGTTTTATCTACTTGTTTGAAGCCTCTCTTTTGAGCTATGGTGGTTTTTTGTCGTGGATTTCGCTTGGATTGCTGAAGACGTAGATCCTTTCATTGTCTGATGACTGGATCTATTCATATGCTTGACTTTCCTTGTCTAAAGGCTTGTACTGCTGTCTATGAATGGATCTGGATACTAGTAGCTAATCCTCATTTCCTGCTGCTGGTTTTTGTGGCTAGATCTCTATCATTCTTTATGGTCATGTGTGAATCTCAGAACTCATTTGTAAGATTATGTCCGGCTAGATTATGGCTCGATTCCTTTCTTCAACCTGAGTATAGTTTATTACTGAACAACTGTTATTGTGGTATATTGATGTATGTATAGTTGGATACCGACTTATTTAAATGACCTAAAGCTTCACAAATAGTTTGAATGTATATGTATGTAGTCTTGATTGACTGATTGGCATTCTGGTGCAGATTTGTTACATTTTGTTGAATTTCTGCATAATTCTTCCTCCATTTATCTCAAAGATGTTGCATTATGTGTTGAATATCTTTAATTCTATGGTTGATGGGATTATTTTTATTATATCGCAGGTAACAAGTAATGGCTGACGAAGAAATTCAACCCCTCGTCTGCGACAATGGTACTGGTATGGTGAAGGTGAGTTCCTTGTAGAAGCTTGAGTTAATACACTTGATATGGCATGTGAATCAGACATATTGTTGTATGAAATAACTCATTGCTCAGTTTTATTTCTCAATCTGTAGGCTGGGTTTGCCGGAGATGATGCACCCAGGGCAGTGTTCCCCAGTATTGTGGGTAGGCCTAGACACACTGGTGTTATGGTTGGCATGGGGCAGAAAGATGCTTACGTTGGTGATGAGGCCCAATCGAAAAGAGGTATTTTGACCTTGAAATACCCCATTGAGCACGGTATTGTCAGCAACTGGGACGACATGGAAAAGATTTGGCATCACACCTTCTACAATGAGCTCCGTGTTGCTCCTGAGGAACACCCCGTGCTTCTCACTGAGGCTCCCCTCAACCCTAAGGCCAACAGGGAGAAGATGACTCAAATCATGTTTGAGACATTCAATGTCCCTGCCATGTATGTTGCCATCCAGGCTGTTCTCTCTCTCTATGCCAGTGGTCGTACAACTGGTTCGTAATGCCTCTCCTCTTGATTCAATTATATGTTTAACCCTGTCTATTGCATGAATTTACAATATACTATTCTTTATCCACAGGTATTGTGCTTGACTCTGGTGATGGTGTGAGTCACACTGTCCCCATTTATGAAGGTTATGCTCTGCCCCATGCTATCCTTCGTCTGGACCTTGCTGGACGTGATCTTACTGACTCCCTCATGAAGATCCTTACTGAAAGAGGGTATATGTTCACCACCACTGCTGAACGGGAAATTGTCCGTGACATCAAGGAAAAGCTTGCATATGTTGCTCTTGACTACGAGCAAGAGCTGGAAACTGCCAAGAGCAGCTCCGCTATTGAGAAGAACTATGAGCTTCCTGATGGGCAAGTTATCACCATTGGTGCTGAGAGGTTCAGATGCCCTGAGGTTCTCTTCCAGCCCTCTATGATCGGAATGGAAGCTGCAGGAATTCACGAGACTACCTACAACTCCATCATGAAGTGTGATGTCGATATCAGGAAGGATCTGTATGGAAACATTGTGCTCAGTGGTGGTTCAACCATGTTCCCTGGTATCGCAGATAGGATGAGCAAGGAGATCACAGCCCTTGCCCCAAGCAGCATGAAGATCAAGGTCGTTGCTCCTCCTGAGCGAAAGTACAGTGTCTGGATTGGAGGATCCATCCTTGCATCTCTTAGCACCTTCCAGCAGGTAACTACTTATTTTCAACCTTGATTCTTTAGTTCAGTTTCAAAACATATTATATATTGGGAAGTTCTATATGATGTTCTATACTTACCATGATACAAATTTTATTTTATTCAATTCGATCTCCTTGGAAGAGTGCAAAAACATTGACAACTATAATTTTGGTCACTTGTTAACATCTAACATTACATTTGTATATCCTTCTTATCAGATGTGGATATCCAAGGGTGAGTACGATGAATCTGGTCCAGCCATCGTCCACAGGAAGTGCTTCTAAGCAGTCCTGCCTCTTCGCTTTGTGTCAAGCAGCACGCTGACTCTGTCGGGCTGATGAGGGAAGTGTCTAAGAGCAAGGGTCAGTGAAGAGGGGTCTATCTTTGGTATTTCGAGTGTCATGTTTTTTTTCTTCACATTTGGTACTCTCTATAAACATGTTTTGCGTCGTATTTTATGGGTAAGCCAGCAGTGATGAGCCCTAGTGACAAAAAAGGGGGAGAGGGTGGCCTCTTGAAGGGTCACCTTTTGCCCCCTTTTGTTTTTTTCTTGGTTCAGCAAGTCTTTGTAGGGACGAGTCAAAAGAGTGGTTTGTGATTGCTTTTCCTTTTTAATTTCACTGCTCATATTTGAAGGTTCTTTATTTTCTCACCCTTCTTTATTTTGCCAGAAACATATGTTAATATTTATTATTGTATGGGAGTTGAGGAATTTTATATTATTCTTCAGTTTTTTGAGTCCTCCCTCAACCATTTTCACTATCATCTCTTCAATTCGTAATGCTACATTTATATGTGCTCTTCTCACTTTGTGAGTGTCTATTTGGAAGAACACCTTTCATTGATCAACTCTTGCGAGTTGCAATGACGGAGACGTGCATCTTGAAGTCATGCACAAAATGTAAATTACAAGAGACAACCGAGCGAATATGGCTTAGCAAGATCTTTGAATTTGATCCAAGGTGGTGCATTTGAAATCGAAAAGTAATCACTTTATCCTTTAGTAGACCTACTCGTGCGAAGTGCATAACACCCGATTTGGTGATTTTCCTCGAAATTAAACTTGCCCATTAGACTCGTCAAAACGTAAGTCGACCCGAAAACCTGACCTGAACGCCTGTAATTTTTTAGGTCAAATTTTTTGGACCCGAAAACCTGATATTTTTCTGGGTCAAATGGGTTTTGACCCGGTGACTCGAATGACCCACTCGATTTGTTAAAACAAAACCTTAACTAATTAATTAAAAGAGGAATTAGTAGTAAATATCCCACTTAAGTAATTGGTTTGCAAAAATATCTAGTTTTGAAAACAATTGCATCCACATTTGAAAATTTGTAAAAATAACTTATTAAATTATCAAAACTACTCCACCACCCAAAAAAATCAGAAAATAAAAAAAGGTAGAATAGTTTTTATATTTATCATTTTTCTTATATATTTATATTATATTAAATAATTAAAAAAATATGCGATTTTCAAAAAAAAAAGATAACAAGAGCAGTCCGAGCCCCGACCCCAATCCCTAACCATGACGGCAAACCTCATTCCCTAATCAGAACGTACAACCCCAATCCCTCCGACCTTAGCCCACCCTAAGCCTCCGACTCTGGCTCCGACTCACCGCCCTCACCCTCCGGCGCAATCGGTTCGCGACACCGTCCTTACCCTGCGCCATCGTTGCCCTATTCTACTATGTATATATGATTTACCCTACTTTTAGTCAATCTCTCGCCGATTATAGCTTCAATCCTGTCAACGTAAACTTATAACTTTGTCACCATAAACATTAACCCTGTTAATGTAAATAAATAACTTTGTCATCTTGGACACACCTTTAATTTCTAATTATGGTTAATAATCAAGTAGTTATGGTATGAATAAAATCGTCTTTATTCCCATCCCGATTATAGATTCCATCATGTCAGTATTAATTCTCAGCTTTGTCATGATGAACATTTATCCTGCTAAAGTGAAATTTCAATAGTGTGGATATGCACGTATTGACATTCCTTTCTAATCCCTTACTAAGGCAATGTTTTTCATCCGATTAGTGTTATTATTTTTAAGTTTCTGGAAAAATATTAAATCGTTATTTTAAGATATATTTCATTTTTTAAAATATTTTTTAACTTTTCTTTTAATTCATAATTACCCTTTTAAAGATTTTTAAATTTTAATTTAAAGGTAAAATCATCCATTATTTTTTAGCACAAATGACTCACCTATTCTATTTTTGCTATTCTCACAAAATGGGTATACTTTTGCAAACCGAACCCCGATTTAGTGTATTTTCGCAAATCTGCCTTAATAAAAAGCCAAGAAAATCTCAAAATCATATTACGTTAAGTTTAATAATTAATATATTATTAAAATTAATTAATTTATAATTATAAATTATTAAAGTTATTCATAGGGATTCCAATTTATTACATTTTAAAATTACAAACACTCAATCTTTTTTTTTTCAAATTAACTTTTATATTTGTATTGTATATTACTCCATCCGATCGGTAATATTTAACTTTTTATTTTTCAACATGTTTTCAAAAAAATAAAGAACTCTATAAAATATTAAAAATTTTAATTAAAATATTATGTTCATTAGTCATTACTAATCCGTATGGAATACTTTCTAAAAGTTAATTAAAACTTTGATATTTTATAGATTTTAAAATTTTATTAAAAATAATGAGTAATAGTAAAAATCAAATATTTTAGATCGGAGGTAGTATATAATTATAAGCGCCTAAGCTTAGATGACATTTTCAAATAAGTATAGAGCCCGAAAAGAACAACTTACCATTTACAACTTTAAATTTACATTTTGAAGTTATCATAAAGTCATCAAAATACAATTTTTTATTAAAAAATTAAAAAATTGACCAACCTGAAATCGGGTCAAACCCGGGTTCGAGTTAATCCGGATCTGCCCAGATCTGTTTTACCCGGAACCCGTTTTAGCCGAAACCCGAAATGATTCGACCTGAATGATTTGATTGACAGGTGTATTGCCCATGGAACGGAATTAGTGAAATTGTGGTTCACATCGGCCGTCGAATCAGGCCTACTATAAAACATTTTTAAAAAAAATTGAAAAGTAAGTTTACAACGTCTAAAAGGGTTTTTTTTTGTGTTCGTATTTTGTTTTATAAAATTATTTATCCTATCAACTTTCAATCCGATATTGCTAGTTCGGACCGATCCTATTATACGCTTGCCATCAAACAATATCTGTAATTTCTTCACTCAACAACGTCAAATCTAATATTGTACAATATACTATTTTAACATAGATTAGAAATGTATTACGGCATGAATTTATGGTGTACATAATAAACACCATGGGTTACCCTCATTTATGAAGGAATGGTAGAAGTAGATGTGTTTTGACGCGTCGTTGGCATTTACAGAGCAGGGAGTATATTACTGCATCTCTATCTAATGTGGTCAAATATAGGGCAACCATTCTGGAATGGTTCAACCGAAAAGTACTTGTGAGTAGTACCCAAACATTCCCGGTTCGAACTCCGGATGACCGCTCTTTATTTACCAAATACAAGGCTAAATATAGGACAATGTTTTTCCCTTCTTTTTGGTCAGAGGCAGTGTTTACACTCTAGGGTAAAAAAGTTGCAACTCTCGATTTTTTGCCCTTGATATAAGTAAGAATTCGAAACACTATACAATTAATGTCTAGTAAATCGAGAATGCAAAAGATCACTAGATGAACGGACTGTTATAATACAATAAAACCATAAAAAATAATCAAATGACAAACCCCATCCCTCTTGGACAAGCAACACCAAGCTTGAAGTGGAAGGTCCGAGAAGGTATGTGAATAGTGAGAATATGAGATAGAGGTTGCTAATGCAAAGTCTCACTGCCGGAAAGACAGAGCAAAAATCCTCAACAAGAAAAAAGACGACTTTTAGGGAAGTGTGGATCACACGATTTCGGAGACTCCAAACACTACCACTAAGAAGAGGATAAAACTAAGGGGAATGATGTCAATTTCCATTGTCAATTTGTCATCAAAACCAATATGATATACGACTTATAGGAATTGTTGAAAAGCAATTTGCCAAACACATAGATTGAAAACTAAGATAGTGGCATGATGTAAACGAAAAGTTCTTCGGGATTGAAAACAAACCAAGATCCTTAACAAACATGATGTACTGAAATAGAAGAAATCAGGATCATCTTAAAACACCGGATCTAATACATATGCACTGCTTTAAAATGTCTCAACTTGTTCGAATCTTAGTTTCTTTGGTCAAGGATCACGTAATCCATCATGTTGTTATTTTAATAAGGTAGAAAGTTTTTTTTTTATTTTATTTTGTTTTGCAGCATTTTGCCCCAACACCGAATGAAATAAGAAATCGAGGGTCAATCGAATTTTTATTCAACCTTATAAAATTAGAATTTCTTTCTTTTTTCTCTAATTCAAAATATTTTTTTAACCTTATAGAATTAAAATTTCTTTCTTTTTCTCTAATTCAAAATATTTTTTTTAGTTAGAGGGTTTCATAATCAATATAAATCATTATGGCTGGCCAAATCATGAATAAAAAATATATCCAAATATCAAATACGTCCTATATATAATCTATAATCGTGGTGAAATAGAAAAATCTCTTTCTAAGACTAAAGAAAGAACTTTTTCTTCCTTGATAAAAAATTCTGCCAAGTAGTTTTGTCTGATACTTCAAGAGATAAAAAAAATCCATCGATAGCATTTCATAAAAAAAACAAGTAAACACCACACAACAATGGATGTTGAAGAAAGTCGGAGATGATAGATACTCTGATGTCAATGAAACTGGTGGAAAACAATGGTGAGAGAATAAACAATGTGAAGAGACCAAAAGAGCTCCAAATAACCTAGTGGGCTACTCCTTTTAATGTCAATTGGTTTTAGGATCGAACCCCGCTCGACTTATATACTAGGCTATTAGCACATGAGCGCACGTGTCCACACGACCCCCGATACCGAGTCCCAACGGACTTCAGTAAACAAGCTAAGCAATACCAAAATTTTGCTCATTTGAAAACTCCAACTAATCAATCAACGTTGGTGCAATAACAAATGAGACCCATTGTAGATTAGGTGTTCTCCAATCTACAACAAAGATGCCCGAATGAGTTTAGCTCAACTGGTCACATGGGTGATATTTGAAATAAGAGACCAAGGATCGAGTTTCACCAGCGGCAGTGTGGGAGCAACCTCTCAAATAGGGGCTCCTTGTGCGCAGTGGGCACTGGTCTTGACCTCTGTGGGCACTGGTCTTGACCTCTGTGGTCGATTGAGTCACCATGATTTACCTCTTCTCACAATCCCCTTCGGGCTGGGGTGAGGGGCGCCCGGGTTAAGCGATTTCGCCCCATCTGCAACAAAGATAAGCGGCATTTAATAGCATCGACTAATGAATAAGGCGAAACACCCAACTGTCAACCCCTTACCCAAACTAAGCACTGATGGCACCTCTCTGTTTCATGTTCCACTCTACTTTTGCCTCCTCATGTTATAAACATATAACATTCATTTCATTTGTATCATAAAAAATATAACATTTGTGTGACCACAATACTATTTAATGTTCAATCTGTAACTCTCTAAGGCTATGTTTGAATTTAAAAATAATAAAAACATTAGGTAACTTATGGGACCCTAATAAGTCAAATCATTTTTTTCTGGACTATGGCTTTGTACATTTGCAAATATTGCAACAAAATCTTGTAGATCTTTCTTTTTTTAAAAAAAAAACTCCGATTAATTTCACATCAACCAACTCTATACAAGTACATAAATTAGTGTATGTATACCTTGAATATGCCCCCACCAAGCACATTCATGTAGCCCATCCATACATTTATGATCCACCATAAAGACATTAAATTTACTCACCAAAAAGAGAGGACATTAAATTTTTTATTAACACAATCAATTTATCAATTTGCCACTTATTTGCATAAGAGGGATTAACCAGCCACAAATCAAATACTCCATCCGTTAATAAAAAGATACTCTCTCCGTTCGGCAAAACTTGTCATTTTAGCTTTTTTTCACAAGTTTTAAGGCAATTAACAAATGTACTAATTTAACCTTAATTATTACCCTCCTTTTTTACTTTATCGAAAACTAAAACTAACAAACCATCAATCATATCAAGGGCATTTTTGTAAAGTAAAGGGCAAAACATCTATAATGAAAAGTTTTTTTGAACAAAAATAACACCCTAAAATGACAAGTTTTGCCGAACGGAGGGAGTATCGTTTTAGGTATTTTGTCATCTACTTTGTACTTTACAAAATTGCTCTTTTTGTTTTTTTTAAAAAGCGTACAGATTTCTAAAATGACAAGTTTTAATTAACGTAGAGATTACATAATCATTTTTAAAGAAAAAATTCCTTTTAAAAAACTGAAAAAGAAAAAGAAAATCCGATCAGACCAGACCCGACCCAGCTAATAAAAGTCATGGAAAAAAGATGGATCATGGTCAGGCTGGATTCGACGGGGCGTAGAAGCAATGTATGTATGATAAATTGACATATTGTGCTCTCTCCCAAATACACACTTCCCGGGTGCAAGATCACGTGTAGGATTAGGATCCACCCAATATGGAATGCTATTTTTATTTCCTTTCAAAGGATCATTTTCACATTCACACGCATTTTAGTATCAAATGAAAATGCAAATTTCATGATTCTCATACATCTAAAGGATTTCCCTTATCTCCCTTCCAAAACAAAAAGGTTTTTCTTATCATCCAAGGAGGCAATGACATGATTTTTTATTAAAAAATATTAGGCTATTTCACGAAATTTGTGAACAAGAAATAGCATAAAACTAGAAAAACGAGAAAAAACTCTCCCGGGTGTTGCTAAAAATAGTCGTTACAAGCCGTTACAAGTTGTAGAGTGCGTTTTGCTAGTATGTTGCACCATATTTGTATTTTTTGTTTGTCTTGACAGTTTGCCGTCTGCCGACTCGTCGGCCATCGAGGTCCAGGTATGTCTAGTCTCGAATTTTTTCCTAATAAAAAAAAAAACTACTAAAAAACTCTCGAGTATTGTTAGATACATCGCAAATCCCCTCTTGTACACCCAAGTCACGTGCAATTAGATGTGTTAGAATTTTTTTAATCAGTCATGTTTTTAATCATCTTTATAAGGTAATACGTGCACGTCGAAACTGACGTGGTCCACGTCCAAAACAACGTGGTGATTTAGTGTATTTAGTTTCCCGAGTTATCTTATTCCCCATTAGATTTTATTTTATTTTTTAAAAAAATAATAATAAAATTGGTGGTTCCCCCACTTCCCCTATCATTTATTCCCATTCAGTGCTCAACTCTCTCCCTCCCCCCACAAAACCAAACATCAAACAAGTGAAAGGAGAAAACAAAAAAGAGAGAGAAAATGGCTAAAACTGCAGAAGAGGAACACCCAATCAAGGCCTTTGGCTGGGCTGCCATTGATAAATCTGGACTGCTTTCTCCCTTTCACTTCTCTAGAAGGTATATAATTAAAATCATCATCACTTTTTCATCTTTATTTTTTGTGGATTTTTCTTTTGTTTTGTTTTGCTTTTGCTTTTGTGGGTCTTCTGCATTTTATTTTATTTTATTTTTCAAAAAAATTATAAATGATGTTTTTGTTTTCTTCTTTAATATCCATGTATAATAGGGTTTCAAGTAAACTTTGCCCTCTATAAGATGGCTGATGCCTCTGTAAGTAACTCTGTAAGCACTTCAGCAACAGAGGAGGAAGTTATATACAATACAGTCAGTCATACAGATACTAATTAATTGCTAATGTTTAATCTGGTAAAAAATGTAACATGATTTATGTATGGCCTTTGCTAATCCAAAAAACTTGTGCAATGGAAATTAAAAGAGCCTCTTCATCCCTTAACTATACAGATCTGAGTTCCAATATATAATGTTATAACACATTTAAAAACTTGTTATTGTTAGTTAGCATTTTACCCTTTATTTATTTCGGAAAAAAAAATTAGATGGACTATAAAATAAAATGGTTAGGGAAACTCTCTTGGATTTGTGAAGTAATATGATATTTTGGCTTGCTTTTTCTAGGCCATTCTGACTGAGATTTTGGATTTTGGGGGAATTCAAATATCACATTGTTAAGATTTAGCGCGTGTTTGGCAATTTGGGGGTTTTTTAGGGGTTGGGTATTTTTTAGGAGGTGGAGTTTATTTTGTGTATTATGGAGGTGTGGGAGGTGGAGATTTTTTTTAAAAAATAAACTTGTAAAAAAGATGATTGATGTTTGGTGGGTATAAGGTTTGTAAGTGGGTATTGTGGATGAAAAGTCAAAAATACCCTTAGATATGAAAAGGGGAAAAAAGGAGTAGGGGTAAAAGTGTACAAATTTCCATAACCTGATTAAATAACCTTCCAAAGCTACCCCTCTCAGCTTCCAAAATCAGAAAAAATAAGCTCCACCTCCAACTCCATAACCTCAAGCCAAAGCTGCTTCCAAATATAGAGCTTCAGAGCTTATTTTTTTTTTAAACTCCATAACCCCCCAAACCCCCACCTTAACCTTTTATCAAACACACCCTTACAAATGATACTCCCTCCATTAACCAAAAAATATCACTTACATTTTCGAAAGAGCTAAAAACTATATAAAAATACGGTTTTTCTATCCTATTCCCCAAGGGCATAGGATAAAACACTAAATTGGGAAAGATTCCCTACAAAAAAGGCAAGCGACCCTAAAAAATCTAATTAAAATTTGGCTAAACTAATTAAAAGTTTAAAAAAAAATTCCAATTTAGTGTCTTACCCTATGCCCTTGGGGCATAGAATAGAAAATCGATAAAAATATACTACATCCGTCTCAAAATACTTGTAGTTTTATTTTTTTACACGTTTTTTAATAAGCGAAAAACTCTATAAAATATTATTTTTTAATATATTTTTTGTAATAATTTCATACTTCATACAATTATCTATGAAATTATTAAAAAAAATTAATATTTTATAAAGTTTTTCGCTTCTTAAAAACGTGCCAAAAAGTAAAACTAAAGTATTTTAAGACGGATGGAGTATTTTTTTTTTTTTGAGGAAGAGTATATTTTTATAGTATCATCCTTAATAATAAAATGTGGAAATTAGAAAAAATTATTTATTAAAAAGTTGATACTGTAGTTAATATGTTTTCAAGATGTCAAATGCAACAGTTGATAAGTCATATATATATATAAAAAAAAAAAGCCCAAATTGATCATTAGTTCAAACTGGTATTCAGGAATCAGGAGTGACAATGATCTTCATTAACGAGATTTTTGCTTTGCTTGTCGTAATTCGCAGAGAAAATGGCCCTGATGATGTTACTGTTAAGATCCAGTTCTGCGGTATTTGTCACTCCGACCTTAGCACTATCAAGAACGAGTGGGGATTCACTAGATATCCAGTAGTTCCAGGGTATCATCATTTCCTTATTCTCTATAGCTCTTGTCTTTCATAACAAACATTGCAGCTAAGACACTGTTTTTGAGTGCTATTCAGGCATGAGATCGTCGGGATTGTGACCAAAGTAGGGAGAAATGTGGAGCAATTCAAGGAAGGAGACCGCGTAGGAGTCGGTGTCATAGTCGGATCTTGCAGGTCGTGTGAGCCATGCCACCAAGACTTGGAGAACTACTGCCCTCGAGTGATCTTCACGTATAACTCACCGGACAAGGATGGCAGCCGTACCCAAGGAGGATATGCTGATATCATCGTCGTCGACAAGCAATTCGTGCTTCGCTTCCCTGATGGTTTGCCTTCGGATTCTGGGGCGCCACTGCTGTGTGCTGGAATCACTGTCTATAGCCCTATGAAGTACTATGGGATGACTGATGCAGGTAAGCATTTGGGAGTTTCCGGGTTAGGTGGTCTCGGTCACATTGCTGTCAAGATAGGCAAGGCTTTCGGACTCAGAGTGACCGTGATCAGTACCTCCCCGGCTAAGGAGGATGAGGCTATCACGAGGCTCGGAGCTGATGCTTTCCTCGTTAGCCATGATCCTGAGAAAATGAAGGTATCGATCTGTTTTGAGTGTCGTCAAGAGCTGACTCTTTAACTGTTTCTGACTCGTTGAATCCACTGGATATGTCTGTTTTTCTTGCAGGCAGCAATGGGAACTATGGACTTCATTATCGACACTGTCTCCGGGGTTCACCCCTTGGCTCCGTTGCTCGGTTTGCTCAAGCTGAACGGGAAGCTGGTCACAGTCGGCTTGCCTGACAAGCCTCTCGAATTGCCCATCTTTCCTCTTGCTTTGGGTAAGACTTATGGTTTTAGAGCAAATAGCATGTGTGTTCTGATGTGATCTGGTGCATTAGTGCTGGTATGGTCGTATCCACATAGCAATTCAGCATCAGTGACATGTTTTTGATACAAAAACGAATGCAGGTAGGAAGCTCGTGGGAGGGAGCGACATTGGCGGGATGAAGGAGACGCAGGAGATGCTGGATTTTTGTGCTAAGCACAACATCACCGCCGATGTGGAGGTGATCAAGATGGACTATATAAACACTGCCATGGAACGCCTTGCGAAATCGGATGTTCGTTACAGGTTTGTTATCGACGTGGGCAGCTCGATGTCGGCCTTGTGAGCTCATTGCTATGGTGTGTTGTTATCTTCAGCTTAGTGCCTTCTGAAGATCGGAATAAAGAAACTATAGACAAGAATGTTTTTTGTTTGAGCTATGTCACCGGGAATTTGTATCGCCTTTCGTATTATTTCTGGATCATGGTCGATATCGTATCCATTTTGTGAGCCTGATTAATCTTAATTATCTTGATCGGTGGAATAGTTACGATATGAATGAATTGAGGACATTGTTGGTAGGCCTATTAAACGGGTCAATTAATCCTCACATTTTTTCTTGCGGTAAATATATACACAAATGTTCTGAGATCTGATTAAAAAAAGGTCGGTTAAAAAAATCGACATTAATGCAAAGCTCAAAGTTGTGATCCATTTTCTTGTGTAGGGAAGAATAAAACTGAGCTATACATAAATAAGACCGAGATTAGTCCCTCCTCTCTGTTAATAAGCGATAGGGTATTCATAGGATGATTTTTTAAAAGAATCTGTAAAGCCAATGGAAACAAAAGAGCCACATAGTTCGCTTTTTTAAAGACATGTTGAAACTGGATTTCTCAGTCAATGACCACAAAACAGTTACTCTCAATGAGCACCTTCCTGCGTTTTAGTCCAAGAGTCTTGCATAAACTATGATGCAGTGCCATTATCCCAGTTGCCACCATAGATGCGTTTCCGCATTGGAAGCCTCCGCAAGCCAACACATTCCTTCAATGGTTTCCAATGATAAAAATCAAATATTTTTATAATTCTTGACCAAAAAAATTATTTAAGAATTTTGTGATATATAAAGGGAATCGATAGATGCACCGCAAATTTTTACTTGTTATACCGTTAATCTTCGCAACATGTGACAGAGTGGATTCCGCAACCTATTGCAGAACAAGGAAAAATCTGAACCAAACGGGGGACATCGTACTAAGGTAAAATGTCCGCACCATATTGCGGACCTTACTCCGTAACTTGTTACGAAAAACCTTATCAAATGCGTCAAAAATTTGGAGGAAGAAAAAAAAAGAGATAATTGGAGTATTAGGACCCTCTTTAATAATTTTAGTAGATAATAGACCCTATAATAAATCTTTTAATTAAATAGACCTTTTTTATTAGTGTTATTACTTGTTTATCCTTAAATGATTTAGTTTAATTAAAAATTAATATAATTAAATAATAAATTTGTAAACTATTTTTAAAAATATTTTTATTCTCTTTAAATATTTTTTAAATACCAAAAAAAATATATTACCAAACAATGGTCTAAATACCAAAAAAAAAATTGATAAGGTTCTATAATCCCCATTCACTCAAAAATAGTTGCGGAGTTCTAATGCCTTTTCTATCCATTACGCAACTAGTTGCGTATTTTTTTAAATATAGATGGGAATTGGCTTTTGAAGCATCTCAAATAATACGATGTGTTCCGCCAACTTGTTGCAGACTCGGTTGCGTAAGACGTTGCGTAGTTGTTTAAGAACACGTTTTGTGTGGTTATCGATGCATTTTGCAAGATGTTGCAGAACCCACTCCGCATTATCTTGCGTAAATTAACGGTACATCAAATCAATCAAATTAGCGGTGTATTTAGCTTTTACCTACATAAATTAGGTAATTATCGGAAGTGGGTCGGCCCATATCTGGATTACTGTATAAATGTGCCAGCCCAAAAGGCAATACATAAATGGGCCAGCCCATTTCTAGATTAATGTAGCACAAAGCAACCCTCACTCCAGTTCCTTCTAAACCCTAGACGTCTCCAGTCTCTGCGCCTCGGCAAGTAAATCCCTCTCGGCTCTCTCCCTCTGTTTTCCCCTGTATTCATTCTTCACCTCAATCTCACTCTCTAATTTCTGGTAATTTGCTTTGGTTTCGGTTTGATTGGATCGAAATGAGGTTTATCATGATATTGTAATCTCCCCGATTTCGAAATGCAATGTCACAAACTTGTTCTGTCATAATATCACAAAGCGATGCTATATCGTATATTATTTGAAGCGGATTAATGTCGAATTCATCCTTTTAATTTGAATTATCTGCTTGGATTTCTACAGGTAAGTTAGGGAGAGAAAGAGGAAAATGTCTCACAGGAAGTTTGAGCACCCCAGACATGGTTCCCTAGGGTTTCTCCCAAGGAAGAGGGCGTCCCGTCAGAGAGGGAAAGGTCCGTTCTTTATATTTGATGAATTAGTATTTTTTATTCAGGAGTATACATTTGAATGATTCCTAGATGCTTGTTAATGTGTAAGTTACGAAACTTGGAAGTTTGCAATGCCGGTTAAATCTGCAATTTTTGTTTTATATTATTGGTTGCTATTGCTAAATTTAATGAAATTTATAGTTGTAGAACTGATTCGATAGATTTCTGCTTCCCCACATATGGATGTCTTCAAACATTTAGTGTTATTGATTTAGCTCTTATAAGCAAGATAACATAGATCTAGGCATTTTGAACATTTGCCTGTTTTTGTCTTCAGTGAAGGCCTTCCCCCAGGACGACCCGAGCAAGTCGCCCAAGCTCACCGCTTTCTTGGGTTACAAGGCTGGAATGACCCACATCATGAGAGATGTGGATAAGCCCGGATCCAGTGAGTGAACATTTGTCTTTTTTTATACTGATGTTGAAATGTTGTTGTTGCTAGTGGGTATGTGTTGATTGATTACATTGAATTTTTTCATAGAACTTCATAAGAAGGAAACTTGTGAGGCTGTGACCATTGTTGAGACTCCTCCAATGGTGATTGTGGGAGTAGTTGGCTACGTGAAGACCCCACGTGGCCTTCGCTCTTTGAACACTGTTTGGGCCCAGCACTTGAGTGAGGAGCTTAAGAGAAGGTTCTACAAGAACTGGTGCAAGTCTAAGAAGAAGGCTTTCACCAAGTACTCCAAGAAGATGGAGAGTGAAGAAGGAAAGAAGGATATTCAGTCACAGCTGGAGAAAATTAAGAAGTATTCAACTATCATTCGTGTTTTGGCCCACACTCAGGTGATTCACATGGAGCTTAGTAATGTTGTTTGCCGCATACACATATTTTTCATTGTTGTTCTGAACCGATACTTGCGATGAGTTTTCATTTTTAATATTTATCATCTGTCGTTTTAAATGCTCATATCTTTTGGAACTGTTGTCTTATTAAAATGCTTGGTTTGTCGTTTTTTAATTCAGATTCGCAAGATGAAGGGTCTGAAGCAGAAGAAGGCACACCTCATGGAAATCCAGGTCAATGGTGGTAGCATTGCTGAGAAGGTCGACTTTGCTTACAACTTGTTTGAGAAGCAGGTTCCCATTGATGCAGTCTTCCAGAAGGATGAGATGGTTGACATCATTGGTGTCACCAAGGGTAAGGGATACGAAGGTGTGGTTACCCGTTGGGGTGTCACTCGTCTTCCTCGCAAGACTCACAGGGGTCTTCGTAAGGTTGCCTGTATTGGGGCATGGCATCCTGCTAGGGTTTCCTACACCGTTGCCAGGGCTGGTCAAAACGGTTACCACCACCGTACTGAACTGAACAAGAAGATTTACAAGCTGGGCAAGACTGGTCAGGAATCCCACCAAGCTATGACAGATTACGACAGGTCTGGAATTCATGCTTCTCCATTGTTGTTAACCAATAACTTTTTTTTGTTTTTCTTTTGCGTTCTGATTGTTGATGTTTTAATTTGTTAAAACAGAACGGAGAAAGACATTACCCCCATTGGTGGCTTCCCTCACTATGGTATTGTGAAAGAAGATTACCTCATGATCAAGGGTGGCATTGTTGGCCCAAAGAAGCGTGTGGTCACCCTGAGGCAGTCTCTCCTGAAGCAAACATCCCGTGTTGCTCTCGAAGAGATCAACCTCAAGTTCATCGACACATCTTCCAATTTCGGTCACGGGCGCTTCCAGACCACACAGGAGAAGCAGAAGTACTTCGGTCGCCTCAAGGCTTAAAGTTAGTTTGCTGCGTTTCCTACGAATTTTCCGCAGTCTGCCTCTACTCTAGCAAGTTCTTATACTGTTGTTTTGTTTGCAGTTTTTATTGTCTGAGTTCTATTTGCAGCAGATGAATTTTGTTTCTTTTGATGGAGAAAGTTTGGAAAGAAGTCCTATAGACATTCAGATTTGTTTAGCACTTTATGTTCAGTAATTAATCCCATTGTATGCCCATCCATTCATACCGAATATCTGAAGTTAATAGCAAACCTTTTTCTTTCATGAAGTAACAGTTAGAAATTTAGAAATGACAGTGCCTAAAGAACAGATCTAATCAAAACTTGCAGTACCTGTGGATATTGGACAACTAATTTGTTCTGAGGCATTTTCTAGCTTACCACTCTCAATGGGCAGATCTCCTAGAAGATTGCCTGTAAATCACTGACGACGCTGAAGTTAGGAATGGCAGTACTGAAAATTTTTCTGGGAATTTTGTTAAAATGACAATGACAATAACAATGTAAGACAAACAAATGCATACACTTCACATGTAAATAACGTATTTGTGAGTTTTATATATAGCAGAAAAATCATACAAAACGAAAGCAGGTTGAAAGCTCGTGGGAGGGAGCGACATTGGCGGGATGAAGGGAAATGCAGGATTTTTGTGCTAAGCACAACATCACCGCCTATGTGGAGGTAATCAGGATGGATAACATAAGCACTGCTATGGAACACCTTGCGAAATCAAATGTTCATTACAGGTTTGTTATCGACGTGGGCAGCTCATTAGGGTTTTGAGACAGGCATGTGTCTAGGGAGTACTTTTTTTTTTTGAACCGAAAATAATTTGGCTATAAGACCAAGCCCTATAAGCCAAGAACATCCAGACGGTTGAGATTACGAAGCGCAGAGTCGTCAGGAGCCAATGAGCTGTGGAAAGAAAAGTCCAGATGCAATAGGCGGTCCGCAACACAGTTTGCTTCCCTATAGACATTACGAATCTCAATAAAATGAAAGAAGCCTAACGAGACTAGACTGTCCGAGACAATCATATCGGAGTCCCAAGTAGGCTTCCCAAGGCCTTTAAGACTGTTTATAATGGTGAGGTTATCGCCCTCAATTTCAAGGTTAGTCATGTTGAGTTCCCGTGCTGCTATGATGCCTTCCCAAAGACTCAAGCCCTCCGACCCAGAAATGGATGAGAAAGGACAAGGCCCGGATCCAAAGAAAATTGGGGTGCCGCTACAATCTCTAATAACAAATCCGTAGGAGCCTTTAGTGGAAGTAGAAAGGGCCCCGTCAAAATTGAGGTTTCCATTTTGCTTTTATCCAATGGCTGCCATTTCGGTAGGATATTGGACTGATTTTAAATATAAATTTCTTTCATTTTTTTTTTATCATGGTCGATATCTTATCCTCACATTTTTTGGCTGGACAATTTAAATTTACCCGCTTTCATTGTAGAGATCGTTGTGATCCATTTATTAGTCCGATTTCATTATTTTTTTTTCTTTCTGAAAATTAATCCGATTTCTTTGACTAATAAGAGGATTACATATTTTCTTTTGTAGGGAAGAATAAAACTGAGCTACACTTAAATAAGACGGGAATTAATCCTTCCTCTAATGTTATTGTTATTAAGCAATCGGGTACCCATAGGAGGGTCTAAAAGAATGTTGAAACTAAATTTCTCAATTACTGATAAGAAAGTTTTAATATTGCTGTACCGCAAGCTAAATGAGAGGATGGCATTTCTTACACCGCTTGTTTTCAAGTTAAGTTTTGAGCATTTTGTCTTTGAAGTTCAATTTTTTCAATAGGAAAACGACTAGACCTCTATCTTCACTGGTTTGTCCGATTACTTGTTCCTTAGCTTTATTAGTGATAAAACAAATTGATTTCCAATGTTGGGAAAAAAAACGGATTAAGAACTTTCCATAATTCCGTGTTAGATTCTAACCCCTAATAAATTTCTAAAAATTGTATTTGACAAATCAATGATCATCACAAGCAAGATGATCTAAACAAACCTGAAGCTTCATCAGCTAGAAGAAGAAGAAGAAACTGTTAGCACGTATATATGATTTAGATAGAGTTGTACATATTTACGATTGTACCCTCAGGGTTTTCACCCAATGATATATATACAGGAGTAGGCTCCTCTGAGATCCTTCAAGGATTCAGTTATCTAAACACTTACATGGTATCACAGCCTCTTTGTGAAACCCTAAAATTTTTTTTCCGTTTCACAAATTAATTCAATCCAGCCGCCGCCGCTCTCAAAGCCGTCGCCGCCCATAGCCTGCCGCCTCCGCCGCTCCAAGCCGCCGCCGCCGCCCCCACCCGCTGCCCTTACCCGCCGCCGCCGCCGCTCCTTGCCGCTGCCGCCGCATACCCCTAGCCGCCGCCCCTCACTTGCCACCGCCGCTACCTATCTATCCCAATGGGTGACGTTGTCAACCCCCAACCGCAGCCACAAAACCCTTTCCCTTCCGCTCAATCCGTTACCAACATCAAGAACCAAATCCCCCTAACCCTAGACCTCAAGAAGGTTCAATACCACACATGGGCGGAACTCTTCACCACCGCTTGTCGGGGCCATGATGTCCTCGCCCACATCGACGGTTCCGACCGCCCCAATGATGTCCCTGAGCCTATTTGGAACCGCATCGACTCCATCGTACTCGGATGGATCTATGCTACCATCTCCGAAGATGTGTTGATTACCGTCCTCCAACCCGGATCAACCGCTCGTGAAGTTTGGCTTCGCATCAAGGGCCTCTTTCATGACAATCAATCCGCTAGGGCTGCGGATCTTGAAGGGAAATTCATCAACACCCGTCAGGAAAGTTTCTCCAACGTCTCCGACTATTGCCTTGCCATAAAGGCTATCGCCGATCAACTAGGCGATGTCGGACACAAAGTCAGCGAAGAGCGCCTTGTCCTTCAACTTATCAATGGCCTCTCTACCAAATTTGACGTCGTCGGCGGGATGATAAGCAACACTTCCCCGCTGCCGACATTCATGGTGGCTCGCAGCATGCTTTCCAGGGAGGAAAGCTGTCAGGGCCGCCCTCAAGCCCCTTCCCATGTCCTAGTGTCCTCCAAGGACTTCCTACCCACGGATCCTTACCCCCGAAACCCTCAAACAACCCAATCCAAGCCACCCAACCAGCGAGGCGGACGAGAGCAAGGGAGGAACTCGCGACGGGGCCGCGGCGGCGGCCGCAGCAACATGCCACGGCCGCAGCATTACCCGCCGCAGCCCCCGCCGCAATTCCCGCCGCAGCCTTGGTACCCCTCCCCGCCTCCCTGCCCCTATCCGTCGTAGGCCGGCTACCCACCGCCTTCGATGCTTCGCCCCTACCGCCCTCCACCCTCTACGGCTCCTTCCCCGGCGCTATACGCATCCCAGCCGCAACATACCGATCTCTCCGCCGCTTTCTCCACCATTGGACTTCAGCAGCCGGATGACAACTGGTATATGGATACCGGGGCCTCTTCCCACATGACGAACGCACCAGGTAACCTACAAACTGTTTTTAATTCTAGCACTTTACCATCAATTTATGTCGATAATGGCGCCCCACTATCCATTGTCGGTTCAGGTCAAGCAACCCTCCCCACTGGCCCACCCCTCCACCTTAATAACGTCCTACTTGCCCCTGACATAGTCAAAAACCTCATCTCTATTCGTCAATTTACCACTGATAATCACGTGGCTGTCCAATTTGACCCTTTTGGTTTTCTTGTGAAGGACCTTGGCACGGGGACCCCAATCATGCGGTGCAATAGTTCCGGCGACCTCTATCCACTTGCCCCAGCCCGCAAGTCCGCCCCCACCGCCCTCATCACCTTTAGTTCCGACTTGTGGCATGCTCGTCTTGGTCACCCTGGCGATCACGTGCTTCAAAGTCTCCGCTCTAGCAATTTTATTTCATGTAATAAAGCCTCGGGCATCTGCACTTCATGTGCGATCGCCAAGAGCAAGAGACTTCCTTTTAGCATTTCCCTTTCACATACTTTTGCACCTTTTGACATTGTTCATTGCGATTTGTGGACATCGCCCATTCCTAGTGCTAGTGGTTTTTGTTATTATTTGGTTATACTTGATGATTACACCAATTTTGTTTGAGTATTTCCACTACGCCATAAATCGGAAACACAGGGCCACATTATTAGCTTCCACAAGTTTGTCCAGACCCAGTTTAGTTTGCCTATCAAGGTCATACAATGTGACATGGGAGGCGAGTTCGACAACAACATTGTCCGCTCCTTTTGTCAACAACAAGGGATAGCCCTCCGCTTCTCTTGTCCACAAACATCACCTCAGAATGGCAAAGCGGAACGCATTCTACGCACGCTGAATGACAAGACAAGAACCCTACTTGAACATACTTCTCTACCCCCTTTTTTTTGGGTTGAAGCTCTTCATATGGCTACCTACCTCCACAATATACTACCTTCAAAGGCCATTGGCAACTCCAACCCAACCTTGGCACTCTACCACCGCCACCCGTCCTACAATCATCTTCGAGTGTTTGGATGCCTTTGCTTTCCCAATATGAGTGCCACTAATCCCCATAAGCTCTCCCCACGGTCCACAAAATGTGTCTTCTTTGGTTTTTCCCCACACCATCGAGGCTACCGTTGTCTTCGCTTGAATACCAATCGGGTAGTGACATCTCGCCACGTGATTTTCGACGAACGTACCTTCCCTTTTGCCCCCCACCATCAACCCACAGTCCCCACACCCCAAGAATCCAGCCCCTCGGCCTCATTCCCACCCCTCCTACGCCTTCTTCTTGGCAGTAAACCACCTATGCCGCGACCGCCGCCTCATGCTGCGGCCGCTGCCCAACCCGCAGCAGCAGTGCAACATGCAGCGGCCGCGGCCGCCGCATCATGCCGCGCCCACCGCACCAGCCCCCGCAGCACCTGCCCCTGCTGCGGCCGCCCCCCAGTGCCGCGGCCGCCGCCTCCCACAGCCCCCGCCCCCACCATGACCACGCAATCTCACGCTGGGATCGTCAAACCCAACCCCAAATACAACCTCTTCACCCCTTCCACTCCCATATCACCTATACCTAAGTCACCACAAAAGGCCTTACAGGACCCAAACTGGCATGCCGCCATGATCGATGAGTTTAGTGCTTTAATTAAAAACGGCACGTGGGACCTCGTTCCTAGGCATCGGGACTCTAATATCATTAATTGCATGTGGTTGTTCAAACACAAGTACATGTCTGATGGGTCACTTGAACGACACAAGGCTCGCCTCGTTGTGAATGGCAAATCTGAGGAGGTTAGTGTGGACTGCGACGAAAGCTTTAGCCCGGTCGTCAAACCCGCTACCATACGCACTGTGTTGAACATCGCTCTCACTAAGGACTGGCCTATTCACCAGCTGGACGTCAAGAACGCCTTTTTGCACGGTAACCTTCAGGAAACTGTGTATATGCATCAGCCTCCAGGCTTCTATGATCGTTCGCGCCCCTCTCATGTCTGCCTTCTCCGGAAGTCTCTCTATGGATTGAAACAGGCGCGGGAGCGCTTCGCCACGTACCTCAGTGCGATTGGTTTTCAGAGCAGTCAGTCAGATCACTCCCTCTTTGTCTTCCATTCAGGGTCCGACACGGCTTATCTATTGTTGTATGTTGATGACATTGTGCTTACTGCATCTTCTCCATCATTATTGTCACGCCTGATGGGACTGTTGCGTTCAGAGTTCGCCATGACGGATCTTGGTCCCCTGAGCTATTTTCTCGGCATATCTGTGACTCGCACTCGGGATACATTGTTTCTTCATCAAAAGAAATATGCCCTTGAGATTGTCGACAAGGCTAGAATGACATCCTGCAAGCCTGCTACCACGCCTGTCGACTGCAAGTCCAAGCTTGATGCTGCCTCTAGTCCCAAGGTTGATGACCCTACCGCCTACCGCAGTCTGGCAGGTGCCCTCCAGTATCTGACATTCACTCGGCCAGATATTGCTTTTGCCGTTCAGCAGGTTTGCTTATACATGCATGATCCCCGTGAGCATCATCTACAGGCGCTCAAACGTATCATCCGGTACATCAAGGGCACCTGTGACTTGGGATTGCACCTCTTTCGTGGCCGTTTCGACACTCTCACAGCTTACTCAGACGCAGACTGAGCCGGTTGTCCAGAAACTCGCCGTTCCACCTCTGGGTTCGCTATCTACCTTGGTGACAATCTGGTTCATGGTCCTCCAAGCGTCAGGCTACCATATCTCGCTCCAGTGCCGAGGCTGAGTATAGAGGTGTCGTCAACGCTGTGGCGGAAACTTGTTGGCTCCGCAACCTCCTCTGTGAGCTTCGAGTTCCACTTCGTGCCGCTACATTGGTATACTGCGACAATGTCTCCGCAGTCTACCTCGCCTCGAACCCGGTTCAGCACCAGCGTACCAAGCACATCGAGATTGACATACATTTCGTCAGAGAAAAGGTCGCTCTAGGCCAGGTTCGAGTGTTACATGTCCCTTCTGCCCATTAGTATGCGGACATCTTCACAAAAGGATTACCTACTCCTCTTTTTACTTCTTTTCGTTCCAGTCTTGCTATTCGCTCACCTCTAGCTGCGACTGAGGGAGGATGTTAGCACATATATATGATTTAGATAGAGTTGTACATATTTACGATTGTACCCTCAGGGTTTTCACCCAATGATATATATACAGGAGTAGGCTCCTCTGAGATCCTTCAAGGACTCAGTTATCTAAACACTTACAGAAACCACATGTGATTCAATGGAATAGAAAATCTTTTACAAGCAAGTTGTCCGGGTTTGCTTAGGCTGATTGCCTTTTATAATCGAGCCTGAGTGTAGTATTTACAATATTGGACCTATATTTACACATATTTACAATAGGTACAATATTCCACCCAAAAAAAAAAACAATAGGTACAGTATGTTATTAGTATTTTCAAACATTATTCTTTTAGAAAGCATATAAATGAAAAAAAAACAGTTATAACTAATGGAAACAAATTTATTTCTAATGGCTGACACTACTAAAGTAAATATGCATGAAAGAATACCAGAAACAAAAGTCAAACATATATTTTTTTTAAAGGAAAAGATTTGGAGGTGGTCAAATCTTCTTGAACCGCCATTAAGAGCTCGTTTGGTTAGCTTCCTACTTTTCGGGAAGTCCAAAATCCTAGGAAGTAAGCCTCAATACATGTGTTTGGTATGATTTTTGAAAATGGAAAAACATAGGAATTTCAATTCATGGGAATTTCAATTCATATAAAATGGGGAGGTTAGCTTACCATGAGAGAGGTAGGTAAGATCTACTTTCTCCATTCACTTATCTCAAATCTCCTATAATTTTTATTTTTTATTAAAAAAATCTCCAATTACTATGAAAATTTCATGTTTAACCAAACAAAACATAGGAATTGAATTCACGGGAAATTATTTCCAACCAAACACTTTTTTACATTTCCCATGAAATAGAATTAATGGGAATTACATATCCTGGGAAGTTACTTCCCGAAAAGTCTATTTCCCACGTTTAACCAAACGAGCCCTAAAAAGCATCATTTCGGAGGAGATCTTGAAGCACAACATCACAATGGAGGTTGTTGTTGTTTGTTGTATGATGGAGGGAGACAATCTGATCTACTACTTTGTTGATTTCGCTGAAAAAATGATTGACGTGCACAACTCAAATCACATGAGAAGGAAAAGGTAATAAGAAATGAGGATCTCGATTTCCAAAAGAGGGTACCAAGAATCCAAAATATTGTCAATGACCACAAAATAGTCGCAGCTTCTTGAGTCCTAACTCAAGAGCCTTGCATACACTGATGGAACACCATCATCTCGGTTGCAACCATAGACGTGTTTCCGCAAGCCAACACATTCCTTCGATGGTCTCGAATGATAAAAATCAAATATTCTTATAATTAGACTAAAAAAAAATATTCTTATAATTCTTGGAAAAAAAATATTAAGAAATTTGTGATATACTCCGTATAAATTATGTATTTATTGGAAGTGGACCGGCCCAATTGTAGATTAGTATATAAATGGGCCGGCCCAAAAGGCAAACCCTACGTATATTTATCACAAAGCAACCCTCACTCCAGTTCCATCAAAACCCTAGGCGTCTCCAGTCTCTGCGCCTCCGCAAGTAAATCCCTCTCTCCCTCTCTGTTTTCCTCTGTATCCCTTCTTCAGCTCATCTCACTCTCTAATTTCTGGTAATTTGCTTTGGTTTCGGTTTGATTGGATTGAAATGAGATTTATCATGATATTTTGATATTGTAATCTTCCCGATTTCGAAATGCAGTGTCACATACTTCTTGTTTCATAATCTGACAAAGCGATGCTATTGTTTCCTGAATCACTGTATATTATTTGAAGCGGATTAATGTCGAATTCATCCTTTTAATTTGAATTATCTGCTTGGATTTCTACAGGTAAGTTAGGGAGAGAAAGAGGAAAATGTCTCACAGGAAGTTTGAGCACCCCAGACATGGTTCCCTAGGGTTTCTCCCAAGGAAGAGGGCGTCCCGTCAGAGAGGGAAAGGTCCGTTCTTTATATTTGATGAATTAGTATTTTTTATTCAGGAGTATACATTTGAATGATTCCTAGATGCTTGTTAATGTGTAAGTTACGAAACTTGGAAGTTTGCAATGCCGGTTAAATCTGCAATTTTTGTTTTATATTATTGGTTGCTATTGCTAAATTTAATGAAATTTATAGTTGTAGAACTGATTCGATAGATTTCTGCTTCCCCACATATGGATGTCTTCAAACATTTAGTGTTATTGATTTAGCTCTTATAAGCAAGATAACATAGATCTAGGCATTTTGAACATTTGCCTGTTTTTGTCTTCAGTGAAGGCCTTCCCCCAGGACGACCCGAGCAAGTCGCCCAAGCTCACCGCTTTCTTGGGTTACAAGGCTGGAATGACCCACATCATGAGAGATGTGGATAAGCCCGGATCCAGTGAGTGAACATTTGTCTTTTTTTATACTGATGTTGAAATGTTGTTGTTGCTAGTGGGTATGTGTTGATTGATTACATTGAATTTTTTCATAGAACTTCATAAGAAGGAAACTTGTGAGGCTGTGACCATTGTTGAGACTCCTCCAATGGTGATTGTGGGAGTAGTTGGCTACGTGAAGACCCCACGTGGCCTTCGCTCTTTGAACACTGTTTGGGCCCAGCACTTGAGTGAGGAGCTTAAGAGAAGGTTCTACAAGAACTGGTGCAAGTCTAAGAAGAAGGCTTTCACCAAGTACTCCAAGAAGATGGAGAGTGAAGAAGGAAAGAAGGATATTCAGTCACAGCTGGAGAAAATTAAGAAGTATTCAACTATCATTCGTGTTTTGGCCCACACTCAGGTGATTCACAATGAGCCTAGTAACGGTGTTTGCTGCATACACATATTTGTCTTTGTCGTTCTGAACGGATAGTTGTGACTAGTTTCCAAACTGTTTTCTTAAAATGCCTGGTTGGTTATTGAATTCAGATCCGCAAGATGAAGGGTCTGAAGCAGAAGAAGGCACACCTTATGGAAATCCAGGTCAATGGTGGTAGCATTGCTGAGAAGGTCGACTTTGCTTACAACTTGTTTGAGAAGCAGGTTCCCATTGATGCAGTCTTCCAGAAGGATGAGATGGTTGACATCATTGGTGTCACCAAGGGTAAGGGATACGAAGGTGTGGTTACCCGTTGGGGTGTCACTCGTCTTCCTCGCAAGACTCACAGGGGTCTTCGTAAGGTTGCCTGTATTGGGGCATGGCATCCTGCTAGGGTTTCCTACACCGTTGCCAGGGCTGGTCAAAACGGTTACCACCACCGTACTGAACTGAACAAGAAGATTTACAAGCTGGGCAAGACTGGTCAGGAATCCCACCAAGCTATGACAGATTACGACAGGTCTGGAATTCATGTTTCTCCATTGTTGTTAACGAGTAACTTTTGTTTTTCTTTTGTGTTCTGATTGTTTGATGTTTTAATTTGTTAAAACAGAACGGAGAAAGACATTACCCCTATTGGTGGCTTCCCTCACTATGGTATTGTGAAAGAAGATTACCTCATGATCAAGGGTGGCATTGTTGGCCCAAAGAAGCGTGTTGTCACCCTGAGGCAGTCTCTCCTGAAGCAGACATCCCGTGTTGCTCTCGAAGAGATCAACCTCAAGTTCATCGACACTTCTTCCAATTTCGGTCACGGGCGCTTCCAGACCACACAGGAGAAACAGAAGTACTTCGGTCGCCTCAAGGCTTAAAGTTAGTTGGCTGCGTTTCCGACAAATTTTCAGCAGTCTGCCGCTACTCTAGCAACTTTTTATACTGTTGTTTTGTTTGCAGTTTTTATTGTTGAGTTCTATTTGCTGCAGATGAATTTTGTTTCATTTGATGATACTCTTAAGACATCAATTTCTAGTTCTCCCGTCAAACTAATGAGTTTTGCTTTAATGGGAGTAGACTTGTTTAAAACATGAGATTCCGGCATTTTGATTTCTATTCGAGATGCTTCTGTATCTCCAATATATCGTTATGCTTTCCAAAGATTAAAAAGTTTTCCCTGGATATACTCATCTTACAATTTTTGTAAACTAAGTTGTGATTCGAACACCCGATATTTAAAGGTCAATGCCATCTTGTGAAGTGGTTCTCTGAATTTATGTGTTTTCACATTTTCTGATTTTTGTTAAAGAAAATTTGCGGTAAAATATTCGGTTTTCACATTTTCTGTTTTCAACCTTTTATGTTTTATTCTCCCTTAACAAAACTATTATGAGCTCCTTGTTTTTTTTGGTTTGATTGATAATTTTTTGCTGTCAATGTAATAAAGTTTCTAAAAACGAAGTATTTTAAAGTGTTTTAGTCTACCTACAATAGCTTATCATCTACAAAATCTTTGGCTTTATCTTAAGAGGAACCCGTTTGCCAAGCTGCACAAACTAATGTTTATCGCCACATTGCTAGTGAATAAATTCCCCAGAAAACGCTACACAAATGTGGCCCTAAGGAGAGACGAGACTACTTGACCAAAACATGAAATGAATAGCATATGGTCACCTGCATCTTTCACCATTTTCCCCTTTTGCAAACAAAGGTCTCCAAGTGGATACAGAAAACAACAATCATATTATACAGCTAAACCTACTACATACCCAGCTCACAAACATATCGATACATCAGCATTAGTAGCGCACAAAAAGTATAGCTATTGACAAACCTGCAGCTAGTACATCTGTATACCAACACTTACAAGTTGACTCAGTGGTGGAATGTAGCATACCACAGAAGTGCAGCTGGAATTTGAAAACATTCCCTTCGGTATATTTATGATATCCTGTTCATTGGGATTCTATCATTTTTACGAGCAGCAATTCTTTCCAATGGCGAGATTGTTTGCGGCATCGTCATTCCTCCTGAAACAATGATCTCTGGATTGCAGGACAAGAAAAAGAATAATTAGTAAGAAACTGGATACTATTTCAATAGTAGTAGTTTTTTTTTTTTTTAACTTGAGATTTAACAGAACAGGTTGTGATGGTCGGCAGCAGGCTAAAATGCCAGATTGTCCAGAGAGGATACACAAGCAATGCCAAAAAAGAATGAATAGGTTTGCACAATTTTCCCCTCTTAAAAGGACAAATCACTTGTTATATAAACCATGTTAGACTCGCGAGTTGTTCTAGTATACCGAACTACTAAATGAAAACATGTATTAAAGGCTTCTTGATCATATTTTTTATAAACAAGGGTAACCCAATATAGTAGATTAATTTGCTACAGGAGGTTCAATTTAAGTCTACAGAACAATAACCAATGCATTTAATCCTTGTGACCCTAAGTAAAAGTATTTTATGTTCAAGTAAACAAGAAGCTCAAAATTTTTGAAAAACAGAAATGTGTAGATGAATAAAACAACTGCAAGAAAGAAGAAAGAATAATATACAAACAAAATTAATTATATTACTGTAACATTTTCCGGTTTGCTAGAAGAAAGAAGCTCGAGATCTGAGGGGTGAGAAAAACAAACCTATTCCTTCTCGGATGGAGAGATTTGGTCTTATGATATCATTAGCATTGACTAGCAAGACGTCACCAATGTAAAGATGGTTGGTTGGAATGAACACACTGCACAGCTCTTCATCCCCATCGTCACTCTGCATCCACAGCAAATAGTTCAACAAGTATATGTATATCTATTCTATACTAAGATTACATGCAGAAATTTATTTGTTAGTTAACAAGGGAGTAAAACAGGCGATAACAAATTTATATAAGAAAAAGGTTGAATCGAAAGGATAATACATCGGACGTTTCAAACAGGGCTAGTTACTACACATAAACTACCCACATCTTGATGGAGAAAGTTTGGAAAGAAGTCTTATAGACATTCAGATTTGTTTAGCACTTTATGTTCAGTGATTAATCCCATTGTATGCATATCCATTCATACCAATTTTCTATCAATGGTTGTCTAGAATACAACATCTGAAGCTAATAGCAAACCGTTTTCTTTCATGGAAGTAACAATTAGAAATGATAGTGCCTTAAGAATAGATCAAATCATAACTTGCAGTACCTGAAGGACAACATAAGATGTAATGAAACCAAATGCATATTCTCCCACTCGTGGATGGCGAATGATTGCCACCTCTTTGAACGCAGTGGTATTCTGGTCTGGTTACAGGAAAAGAAATCACCTTCTTTCAGAATTCTAAGTTAAAATCTCGAATCAATTTACAATGAACTGAGGTAATAATGATGGGAAAACAAGGAGTAATACAAATAAATCATAGCTCCATTACCTGGAGATATTGCAGAACTAATTTGTTTGGAGGCTGAGTATATATGCTTAACAAATGGCATTTTCTTAATTAGCCATTCACCAACCCAAAAGACTGTAGAGCCCAGCCACGATGAAACAAATACACCGACCATGAATACAAAAAGCAGGGATGTGATAAAGCCAAGTCCTGCATCATGAAGCGGAAGAGATAATAGTTGGAAAAGGTCAGTAAGAGACCAAAAAAAGGAGCTAGAGGAGTTCATAATACAGCGGAGTAACCATTTTCCCTCCTTCAACTATATAACAATATGTTAATCCCCTAAACATATTCCATAAAGGCATTAAAAACATCTTACGGTAACTAACCACTCAATGGCTAGCAGAGCGCCTGGAAGATTGCCTATAATCACTCACAATGCTGAATTTAGGAATGGCAATACTGACAAATTTTCTGGGAATTTTGTCAAAATGCCAATGACAATAACAATGTAAGACAAACAAATACATACTCTTCCCATATAAATAACGTATTTGTGAGTTTTATATAGCAGAAAAATCATAGATATACGGATACCCCTCCCTCACAGATTCACAGCTTTACAGTTGTATCAAACATATCATGCAAATTGCTTCTCAAGGCCCCAAAATGTGAATCCTAAAGAAGGATAATTTTTTTTGTTAGAAGGTCCTGTGCCCAATTACAAGACTTCTGTTGATAGAAGGTCAAGAGGCACTTACCAAATATATCAATCCCAAGTCGCTCGTAGATTGGACTGAAGAAACCATCAACAAACTGAATGAACCACCAAGTGATGAAAAATGTAACTGCCACAGGGAACAAAACTACACTGCAATTTTCCACCACAAATAACAATGTCAGCTTGGAAATAAACAAAGTCGAGATATAGACCTTGATTTTTGAAGGAATTGACAGTTTGAGATAATTACCATCCAGTCATAAATTTCTTGGACACCCAACTTTGAAGAACAAAGCAACAGGCCTGGTAAAAGTACACAAGTTAGATTTCTCTAAGTTCAGATCAGCTGAAAATGATAGATGAAATCATTCACATTCAAGAACTAGTTTTCTCAAGATGATTTTTATAACTAAATGTTGAGCTAGGAAGCCTACATACTTGCATAATACAAGTACTGCTCAAAAGTCTCTCTAACAAGCTTCCAGATGAGTGACGAGTGACTACCTCAGGTCTTCTGAGAGGAATGAGAGTTTTAAATCACAGGCCTAATTCTTAAATTTGGAAACATTTCAATAGAACTAGTTGTGCTTAGGGTTTGCAAATAGGAATTACACCATTCTAGTTTCATTTGGCTCCTCTCTTCCACAAGATTCACCAACTCTCCTTGACTAGCTGTGGAACTTGGCCAAAATACAACTCTCCTTGACTACCAATGGAACTTGACCAAAATCTTCACTCATGCCTCCAAAACCTAGGATAACAAAATTAAAATAGTTCTTCTAATCCAACTTTAATTGAAGATAATGTTCTATTCAACCTTTAATTCTCCTTTTCTAATTTGATTTGTTTCAGCTGCAATTGGCCGCATGCTGGTGTAGGAACCATGAAGCGTAATCCATCACTAAAGTTTTCTTTTCGACATTCGACAGTGATCATCAATTACTGTCGTTAATTAACAAGTGCATGATCGACATTCGACAGTGATCATCAATTACTTCACCACACTTAATTTTCGAATATTATAGGGGAAAAAAAAACACTATATCGATTCGCCAATTTTCGAAATCGAAATTTCCAATGTGTGCCGACAAATGTTACAAAACCGACAATTGGGAGAAACCACTAAAAAAGTGACATATCGAACCATCAAGATTCTCAAGTTCCAATTTCATATCCTCGACAAAAAACAGATGACAATATCCAGGGAGCAAAAAGCATTCGAGATCTGAGGACACTGAACTGAACAAACGACAAACGCTGAATGAATCCGAGAGGGAAGGAAAAGGGGAAAACCTCGCGAGTAGTGGAAGCGTTGGCCGAATTAAGCGGAGCTTTGGCAGAATCTTCAGAATCTTCGGCGGCTCTGCCCAATGGCGCCGACGTAGATTCCTTCTGCTCCGCCATTTTCGATCAGCGAAGGAAACAAGGGGATAGGTAAGAGATACTTCCCGTGCTTCTCTGTCTTGTGGGAGTGGGAGAGGGAGAGGGAAGGGGGAGGGATTATCTGTGCGGCAGGCGTTGTATCTTACGGTGGTCATATCCCAGTTTCGGTCGTGGTTGTTTGACCTTTACCGTTGACTACCAATAACAAACTGACACGTAAGGGTTCAGCTTTAATAAAAAATAAAAAAAATTAACACTAGGTACAATTACAAAATACGGATAAAATGAGACTTCCCCCTATATTATTCTTATAACACATGTTAAGAAATTAATTTGAAAAATATTTTCCAGCTCTTTAAATCTACAACTCATAAAATTAGATAGTGAAGCAATCGAATTAATTAATGTGAAACCTTACTAGTTTAATACTTTGATATTTCATAACATTTTAGAGTTTAATAAAGGTAGAATGGGGGAAGTACAATTCCCGGGAACTTACTTCCCATGAATTGAATTCCTGTGAAATGTACTTCCCATGAATTGAAAAAGGTTGTTTGGTTGAATTTTGTTTTTTTAGAAATATAAGTGGGAAAATAAAGAAAATTACATTAAAAAGGTGGAAGTTGAATTTACCTAGTCTCCCCTAGGTAAGTGAACTTCCTACGATTTGGAGGAATTGAAATTCCTGGGAAGTTGAATTCCTGTGTCTTTCTGTCCACCAAACA
Source organism: Persicaria maculosa (assembly GCA_963922045.1). NCBI lineage: Eukaryota > Viridiplantae > Streptophyta > Magnoliopsida > Caryophyllales > Polygonaceae > Persicaria > Persicaria maculosa. Next base: position 56,521,723 of record OY998268.1, read on the forward strand.
CAGGAATATATTCTACTTCCTGGGTTTTTAAACTTCCTATGTTTTTAACCGAGTAACCAAACGAGGCCTAATACTTTGTTACGGATACACGTATTATCAATACTTTGATATTTCATGGCATTTTAGAGTTTAATAAAGGTAACAATTTGAATAGGAATAAGTGTTGTTCTAAAAAACGCTCTTGACGTACGCCTAGACACTGCCAAGACACTTAGCATAGGCTAGCCGCCAAGATACCGCCAAGGTGCTTGGCGTTTGACACTTTGACGGTTTGTTTAGAATACGAGATTGATTTTTGGTGTTTTATTTTGTTAATTTAAAAATTATGGATTGCAATGTTTATTTAAACATGTTTATGAGATTTTATATTTGATTTATGTTTGGATCTAACAACAGTTAAAATGATCATGATGTTTATTTGATTTGTTTGATGTTTTTTTATTTAAAGATGTTAATGATTTTGACAATGCATATTTTATTACATTGTATGAGTTTTTAATATGTTTAAGAGTTAAATATAAGAAAATAACCAAAAACCGTTTTATCCGTCAAGAATCTGTCAATAAAGCCGCTAGACCGTCTTGGTTCTTGATGGTACCCCACCGTCAGGCATCCGCCAGACGTCTTTTAGAACATTGTGGAATAAGTGGATGGGCTCACTTTCATTGTGTTTTCCATATTGAAATTACTTACTCGCTTTTTTTTTTGATGCAGAATAAGGATTAGGTCGGGTCGGCTGTGACAACATCCCTTCCTAGCGCATCCTTACGGATGAAAACACGAAGCTCTGGATGGGAATATTTATTGCTCATTTTTTTTATACCATTTTGGTTACTTTGTAATGTTATTACCCTTGTGCATTGGTTTATCATGCTGTGACTAATTAATTGTGTGGTAATTTGACTAGATCATCCAATTTCAATCAATCTACTTTGTCATCGAATTTCAGACCCGATTAAATCTAGACCAATTCGCTTAATTCATTAGGAAAAAATCGGCAGACTAGAATAAAGAGGTTGGCTCAAGCATATCGATAAATCAAGGCCCAAATAAGGCCCGATTATATGGACTTGGTCCAGCCCAAACCCAAGTTTACTTTTAAGGGGTTCAAAATGTTTGGCTGGTGATGAAATTTTAGGAGATGATCATTTGGGATGGGATGAATTATTTTTCGGATGGAAAGAGTAGATAAGATGGAAAAAAAAATCATTTTTAAGTATGTGGGTGATAGAGATTATTTTTTTAATAATATTTGAGAAAATTACCATTTTATCCTAATTAAAATGAAAAGAGGTAAAAATGATATTTATGGTCGAGAACAATTTTGGACCCAATTTGGGCCAATTTCCACCTCTCCACCCCCTCCATCTTCTCCCCATGAGGTGGACCCCCCAACCCAAATTCCATTTCCACACCGTCTGATGTCCGTGGCTCCACCCCCCTTCTTCCACCTCATCCACCCATACCCAAACACCCCAAAATAGACTTGTCTATGGATCCGACTTGACAGGTCACGGGTAGAGAAGTCATGACATGAACCCGGACCCATGGACACGATGGGTAGCTGAGTTCAAGTGACCCGTGCGAGGCGAAAAAACATGTTTTTTTTTTTTTTCAAATATTAACACAAAATAACCATTTTTTTTAATGTATGATCCAATGGATCGGACCCGATAGGTCGACAAGTTCGAGTTATGTTGACTTGAACCCGAATCTGCCAAACCGTTGACCCTTCGACCGGACCCGTTTTACCTGACAGCCGACAGGTGGTCAACTCTACTCGGACACGAATACCAAAAAAAATCCCCACATCTCACCCTCCATCCCTAACCAGAATACCGAAAAAAATCCCCACATCTCACCCTCCATCCCTATCCAAACACCCCATAAATAGATAAATAGCCCAAAAAAATTCATTTAAATCCAATATTAGTATATTAAAAGTTCTATTAGGTTTATTTGTTAGATATAAAAAAGAATTAGCTCATATTTCTCGGCAACATGTCCTCACTCTATCACTTGGGTCATTGTGTTTGTTTGAGTGTTTGTATTTTCTCTTGATTGTTGTTGTGACTTTCTGTTCCTATTGCTTCATAACGGTTGATTCATCTGTCGTTTGTTATGAGCTCTCGATTTACTGGACATTGATATGTCTGGTATCTCAAATTCTTACCTTTATAAAAAAAAAAAATTGAACATGGTTAGCTTCTACTAGGCTACTATCAACGATTTAGAAGAGATTTTCAAATATGTATTTTTCCAATAATAAACAAATCATCCATACTTACCCATCACCTACAAAACTTAGAAAGATGATAAAGGCATCCTCATAAATATACGTACCTATAAATTATTTGAAATTTACCAGCCTCGAAGCAGGCTTAGATTCCACATGTTCAAATTTCATAGGGGCAGAGTTCAACTATTGTCCTAAAAAAAAAAAACTAAAAAACCATAAATATATTTAAACAGTAAACCGATAAATAATAATTTAGTGAATAAGATGTCCTATAACTGCACCTATTTGACTTATTTACAATCTCCATAGAATCTTATTCCAGTCAAAACTTGACATTATTCCTCAAGAGATACTAATAAACAAATAAGTATGGTCCAGTTGCATCTAAAATCTAAAAGCCCACTAAATTATTAATTAGGTTTAGATCTCGATCTAAAATAATAAGTATACCATTATGACTACTTTGTCTGCCTTTTATCACAAACAAAGGATGCATTTTCCCACCGATGTCGGCAAAGCAAAGTTGCATTTTGTTTGGCCAAGTAATGGGTTGCCGCAATTGTGTAATACATCACGATTTTCATGTATTTTGTATAAAAGAGTACTCCATCCGTTCGACAAAACTTGACGTTTTACTATTCACGCACGCTTTTTTAGGAGTTAAAAACTATATAAAATATCTAGGTTTTTAATAATTTTTTTAACAATTTTGTAGTTATTATTAATAAGTACAAACTTGTTAAAAAATTTTTTTTTAAAAATAAATATTTTATATAGTTTTTATCATTCTAAAAAAGCGTGTGAATAGTAAACGACAAGTTTTACCGAACGGAGGGAGTAGCACTTTTCGTATGACACAAAAAACACCCTCTAATTGATTTGGGAAAAAATTCCCATTGACCACTCTCAATCAATAATACTCCATCGATATCTGAATAATTGGTCATTTGATGACTTTCGAACCGTTTTAAAAAAGTTTAAAATAGAAAAAAATAGTTAAAATTTTAATAAATAAATAATATAAAAAATGGACCAGTAAACAAAGAAGAATAATGCGGGAAGTTGAAATATTAGACCATTTCCAACAATTTTCTCAATTTTTTTTTCAAAATGGAGAAATAAAATGCGACAAATTTGATGAAGACTCTCTATTTTTTCTGTTGTTTTTCCATTTCGGAAAATAAGATGGAGAATTTATTAAATCGAAAAGAAACCTTAAAATTTGTCCAAAACTAACAAATTCATAAAACGGGGAATCTATTGGAGATACTCTTAATAGATTATCTTATAAATCAACAAAATAAATGAGATAAATTAACGAATTTGAAAACTTTTATATAATATCCAAATGATTAAATATTTTATTTAATAAAAAAGTGTTCAAATGACCAATACGGAAAATATTTTTTGTTTACTTTCATTATACTCGTTTGTTGTTCACTTTTCAACAGATGATCTCATCCTTCCAAATTTTAAAATGTGATGTAAAATAACTAAATAAGGATGGTTTATTGTAAGAAAAAAAAGAAGGAGCGGTGAACTGGAAATTCATTAGAATAAGGGGTAGTTTTGTGCAATTTCCCCAAATGAGAAAGGAGAAAAAAATAAAACGCAAAACTTAACCCCTCTTTAATGGCGATTACGAAACCCTCATTTCCCCTTAAAATCTTTCACTGTCGCTGATTCCCATTCAGGCATTCACTTCGTAGTTCATACTCGTCGCTCTCTCCCTCCTTGCAACTTGCGAGGTGCTTCACTTTGTTCTCTTTCTCTATTTTTTTTGGGTGCTGGATCGTTGATCTCGAATGGGAGCGACTTCATAGTTGCTGATTGTTCATAAGAGCCTTTTTTTTTGTCCTCTTAGGCGTGAATTCAGCTGTTTTCTCTTGTGATTTTGATATCTCTGTGCTAATTGTGATTTTAGGGATTTATTTATGTTAGTTTTCTGTTGTCAGTAGCACGGAATTGGTTCAATTTAACAAAATTCCATGTTTTTTGTTCACTGAGTTTTATTTTTGCAGATTTGTTACATGATCAACATTATAAATCTCGTGATTTGAAGCCTTTTGTTTTAATTTTTGTTGCTTTGAGCTGCCAAACCGGTTCAATCGACCGAAGTTCCATGCTTTTTTGTGCAGTAGCTGCACTTCAATCACATTTCTGTCATATGATCAACGCTTTGAATATAGTATTGCAGATTTGTTCACCGTAGGTGTTCAGCATGGATCGGTCATTCGGTCACTTGATTTTTTTATTTTTATTTTAAAATTATTTACAAATTATATTCATGCATTTTGCTTGGAAGATGGCATGGATATTGAGTTGTTTACAGAAACCAGCCTTAACTGTTGCTGGTCATCGAGATTAACATGATCTCTTGTTTTATAATTTATGCTGGATTTATGGCACCAATCCATCTCGGGAACTCATGGTGAAATGTTTTTCTTCTCTTTACCATTTAAATTCATGTGATCTCCTTTTTAGTTCCTTTAAATATCTCAATACTTGTTCAGTTAATACAAGGAGGAATCCACCCTCTGTAGACTCATGTCTAATTAGCTAGTTCTCAATTTCTGGAGCATTTGTATATGTTTTCTGAAACATGATCTAATAGCATAGTAGTGCATTTTGCAGGAAGGGTCGTGAGCAACAATTTGGTTGGGATATAACACAGTAGATCTAGTTTTTGTGTTCTGGGAGTGCCGTGCTTATTGAGTTGAAGGCGCTGTAAGTTGGGAAGACAGTAGCGAAAATGTATTCAGAAACCAAGGGTGAAAAGAAAGCAGCTCTGGATGCTGCAGCATGGTTCTTTAATATCGTCACTTCGGTGGGGATTATAATGGTGAACAAAGCCTTGATGACAAGATATGGTTTTACATTTGGTGAGTTATGGCCTCAAGAAAACCTTTCAGATCGTTCTGTGTCACTTCACATACCATATTGACATATTGTCTGCTCTTAACCCTTTTAAAGTTCACGATAAATGTTATTCTAACTGGCAGAAACTTGGTATAGATTGCACTTACTACATTCTTGCTTCTTTCTTTTATCATCACTAAGCATATTACGCATCTCATATCCTGCGTTGATACCAATGTACATGAACTTTCTACTCTCATGCCATGTGCAGCTACAACATTAACTGGTCTGCACTTTTTGGCTACTACTTCAATGACATCTGTTTTGAAGTGGATGGGTTACATCCAGGCTACCCATCTGCCTACAGCGGAAGTTGTGAAATTTGTTCTGTTTGCTAATTTCTCTATTGTTGGAATGAACGTGAGTTTGATGTGGAACTCTGTCGGATTTTATCAGGTAAGTACTAGCAGAAGTTCATCTTTACATTGATCTGCATTATACTGTTAGATTCCCATGTAACATACAATCTCTTCTGGTTTGTCTTTCAGATTGCAAAACTGACAATGATCCCAGTATCTTGTCTTTTGGAAGTCGTCTTGGACAGAATGCGATACTCAAGAGACACCAAGCTTAGTATATTGCTAGTCCTCATGGGTGTTGGAGTTTGTACTGTGACCGATGTCAGTGTCAATGCAAGGGGTTTCTTTGCTGCTTTTATAGCTGTTTGGAGCACTGCCATACAGCAGTATGTAAGTAATTTTTTTTTATCAGAGTATATATACATCTTTCGAGGCAGGTCTCTTTTCAAGCACTCCCCTTGCTCTAATGCGTAGGAGGTGAGCTATAAGCTATTGTTTGGGTCGGTTTCCCTTGGGATATCTGGGTTGGGTTTGTCATGCTTTTTGGGCTGGGTTTTGGGTTTTGGGTTTTGTAGTTCTATATTCGGTTCGTTTAGGATTTTGATGGTTTCGGGTGAATTACATGTTGCAAAGTTTTGGGATATTGGTTGATACATGCTTCACCATAATCCTAAGTTTCTGTGGCTATATCTTTTAGTTGTGATTTCTCATTTGACCATCATATGGTAATTTATAAAATCTACATTTCTGCTCTTTCTTGCAGTATGTTCATTACCTCCAGCGGAAGTATTCTCTTGGATCATTCAACTTATTGGGGCATACAGCCCCAATGCAGGCTGCATCCCTACTGATATTTGGACCATTTGTGGACCTGTGGCTGACTGATAAAAGAGTTTATGCTTACAACTTTACTTTCGTGTCGGCGGTGAGTATTCCATCGACATTTCCATCAAATATTCACATGTTTTTGTTGAATTTGCAAATAACTGCTTGTGACATCGAATGTTTGGGATTTGCATATTAAGAGAAAGGGAAACCAAATAGGTCTCTTATGCTTAGAGTTCGGGCTGCTGATGTATAGAGTTTTGGGCCTTGATGTTTTGTCCTTTTTTCCTCGCTTCTTTTCTGACTTCTTCTCTGCTTCTTTGCTGATTCTGTTTCCCTTCTGTGGCACCTGCTTTCATGTATTTCAAGTATCTTATTATTCTGGGTCTATCGGAAACACTCTCTCGACTTGTTCGGGAAAAGAGTGTGTACATCCTGACCCAGACCCTGCTTTTGCGAGATATACTGGGTTGTTGTTGTCTGTATGCTTAGAATCTCGGGCTTGGCTTAGTTGAGCTTAGATAAAAGTTTCTTAAGCATGAATGCTAGCTTAACCATGAATGAGGCATTGCTACTAGTTTGCTACAACATTTCTGCTACAAACTGATTTATACCGAATGGTGAAACCTGTTCTTGTTGTCATGGTAATCTGCACATTGCGAATTCCGTATATAGCAACCTGTTTGTTAACCTGGTCTCTTATCTGTTTTCTACAGTTCTTCATATGCCTATCCTGCTTGATCGCAATAGGAACCAATCTCAGCCAGTTCATCTGCATAGGACGATTCTCAGCTGTGACCTTCCAAGTGCTCGGCCACATGAAAACCATCTTTGTCTTGATCTTGGGATTTCTTTTCTTCGGCAAGGAGGGTCTTAACCTGCAAGTTGTCGCGGGTATGGCTGTTGCCATTTTGGGCATGATTTGGTACGGAAATGCATCATCTAAACCAGGAGGAAAAGAGCCCTGGAACCCACCCGCCCCTAACAGCAAAATTCAGTTGCAAGAACAAGAAAAATTAGTCGACGCTACTGAAGCTGACGGGAAGGTTTAGACTAATACATCGCGACAACCTTGGTAAGCAAGGAGTGAAGCTTATAGAGGCTCAAAATATACTTGAAAACATGCACAAAGGGGAAAAAAAACTCGATACGGATTTGTTGTTTTCATTTGATTGCTTACTAGTTTGTAATATTTTGAACACATCATCAGTTCATCACCATTCAATACATCAATAATTTTTGCTAGTAAATTAAATTCCTTCAAGTACTTGCATGCATTTGCATTTTTTCTTTCTTTCTTTTTTGATATGGTAAAGCAATTTTTTTGGTACTTCAAGGAAAAAACCAAACCGATAACGAATATGGGAAAACAAAGGAAAATAAATCGAAAATAACAAAGGCAGTCTGAGCAAATCTGTAGCGATCATTTGTGAGCAACTTACTGTGTGAATATATTTGAATAAATCTGAAGCATTAGATAATAAAGATTTAATGAATGAAATTGTGTATAGTAAAATTATTTGCCTAGATCCGACGTGGGTTTGTTGTAAGTATAAGTTGCAATTGAGGAAGTATATTGAGAGGTTTTTGTATATAAGTGTTCCCTCGCACATGAACTATACAAAAAACTAAAAAGGATGGGATATAGCAAATGTTGAAGTTTTACATAAAAGTTTTTATGTTAAATTGGTGGATCACTACATTCTAATCGTAGTAATAATAATAATAATAATAATAATAATAATAATAATAATAATAATAATAATAATAATAATAATAATAATAATAATAAATAGATTTCAACTATGTGTTTGAATAAATTTTAGTAACTTGAATTATGCCAAAATGGAAGAATTGCAATTACCATGTTGGGGTTGGTGTGGGTAAATCGAAATCCACCATTTCTTAATTTTAACAAATCTATTTGTTTCCTGTTAAAATCACAATTTATTTATTTGCCCATGATCTAAATAAATATTTATTATTACTAACCATTGTGATAGTAATTTTATACAAAGTTCATATTCAATCAAACAAAACGCTGTATTTTAATTCTTGTAAAATTATGCTTATCCAAACACGTTTTCTTAAATCATAGAAATAGTAGAGTTATACAAGTCAAATGGCTTGGATTTGACTCAACAAGAGTTTGACTCGAGCTCATCTATTTACTAAATAAATCAAGTATAAACGCATTTTTAAACTTGATTTAAAGTTCAACTCGACTCAAATCAAGCTCGAATAACTTGAATTTTGTGGAATTTCCTTTACATTACTATTTCACAAACAAGTAGAGTTATTTAATACACAAATAATGTTCATTTATAAAAACAAATTCGAGCACATCTTTAAGCAAGTCTAAATCTAGGCTTCACTCGAATCGTTTCTAAACGAACAAATTATGACCAAGTACTAATAATAATCGACCCGTTTGACTCGAATAATAGCCCGTTTAATGGGAGACCGGGCTTGGACGGTCCAGATCTGCTAGATCAGACCACCTGTCTGAAATATGTTCTTCAGAATTCCCTCTATTCGTCCAGTGTTGTTGCTGCCTCCCGGGAGCAAGTCAGACTCAACCAAAAAAAACAGGATACCGAAACCCTAGAAATCGAATTGATAGGGAGTAAAATCTCTCTACCATGGCTTTTGCTTCTCGCGTTTTATCCAAATCCAAGCAGGTACCATCTCTCTCATTGATGTATTTTCTATCCTACTATTTGTCTCATCAGTTTCAGTTTGGTATCCGATTTTCTTCCATTTCGATTTGTTTGTTTTACTAGATTTAGGCTTTTATCTTGTTGGATTAGAGATAAATGCCGATGTGTAGAGGGTTTCGACATGATTGCATTCACGATTTGTGTTCGCTGGGTGTTGTTCCGCAATGGATCGATCCCCACATTTCCGGTTTTGAAATGCAATCTTAATTGGGGGAGTTATTGTCACAAATGATAAGTCAAATGTGTAATGCGTGATGGTGCTAGCATTTGTAGTAGTTTTGTTTGGAGATGGGGATTGGCTGGTAACTTTGGTTTCACTTTGATGTTGTAATTTTTGGTTCTGGAATGTCGATGAAGAACTTGTTGAAGTATACATATTGCCGTGCATTATTATTATTGATTAATTTATCATTTGAATATGTAATCTCAAAACGATAAACCCATAAAAAGTTGTTATGAACTTGGAACCAAACACTAAGAACTGTACTACAGGCTGGAGTTGCTTGTTGACGTTTGGATTTCAAAATTGGACTATCCTTGTAAGAGTTTGCTCGAGCAGAGGTTTTATTATATCCATTTCCGGGTTTTTAATTGTTACTGTAGGCATATGCTGCTCAGGCAATTCTACGCCAAGAGCATGTGACTTCAGTTCGTTTCTTCGCCAAGAATCCCGCACCTCAGGCCAGCAAGGGAGATGGTGAGTCCTTTTTTTTTTTGTTTTTTTAGTGTATTTTGAATATCTTCCTTGCCCTTACCTAGTTTCATATTCCTAATCTCATCCATTACACTTTACTAGATTAAAATTTATGGAAACATGAATGTGTGGGTGTATTCCTTGCTATTTATCTGCATACATTAGCCTGATTGGTAAGAGCGTAAGAGGGTAAAATTAAAGGAATACAGTTTGTAGCTTAACATTTACTTCTGTTTAGTTACTCTTGTAATAATATTGGAAAAATATTCCTTATGCCTTGTTTATCATGGCAAGAAGCAAAGAAGAGAACCCCATATCTAGCAAATACTCCACCATCTCCTGCTTCTCTCTATTGGGTCCAAGTATATGGTTTCAGAGAGGAAGTTAGCGAACTCTACTTGCTTCCTTCTAGATCTGGTGTTTGTGAGAGAGGGAGATCCACGGTGAAGGCGGTGCTGGTCAGTTTTGTGGGATGTAATCTTTCCTGGTGACCTTTCCTTTCCTGTCATCTAGATTTGTGGTGGGGTGATGGCATGGCAGTGAATGATCATGGTCTCTGGATTTGTTGCTCACAAGCTAATAGAGCCTTGAGGGTTATTTGCATTTGGTAATTGGTTAGATATGTGGCTACTGCAGCCCTAAAAATTGTTTTAGTACCTATGTGAATATGTCATCTTGATAATGTTCCCATCTTTCACGTATACAGTATAGAAAAGGTTTTTGTTATGTTTTGTTTCTTTCACAACTTAATGCTATTGGTTAGCTGATCATGGTTACTCTCTGGAATGCTTTTGGTCATTAATTGCATTATGGCTGAGAAGATATGCTCAAGGGCATATTTTTGGAGGTTAAGAAAAAGTTTGAGACAGCCATGGGCATACTTCGTCAGGAGAAGATCACGATTGACCCAGAGGATCCTGCTGCTGTTCAACAATATGCGAATGTCATGAAGACGGTCCGTGAAAAGTAAAATCTTGCTCCATATATCCTTGTTTTTGTGAAGTTGAATTCCCTATTGTTTATTTCCCATCAGCTTTGTACAGTTTACAGTTTGCTAATTTAGCAAACTTTCTGCTCTGATCGTCTCCAAGTATTCATTGTTCTTAATTATCGGATTTTGTTTATATATATTTTCTGTAAAAAACTTTTATATAATGAATTAGGACTTCATAGAGTGTATTTTGACTTGTTCTGCAAGCAGTAGTACTATTTGAATGCAGACTGAGCCTGTTAAAGGTTCCAGTCTAAAATGAAAGTCTCGTCAACTTAGAACACTATGCAGATAGGTTCACTTTTGTATAAATAACCTGTAGTAGCTTGATCTACAGTTAAAACTTTTGAAAATGAGCTTGTTTGTCTGTCTTCTATTCACTTCTCTTGAAAATTGATCGCCTCATTTCCTCATGCAAGGACAATTCTAATAATTGATGCTCTGCCTAAGCTCTTTATTTGATCCATATATTCACATAGATATGGATTCAAGCCTTGGTCCTCTCAACTGTTTTCTTGCAGCTCTAAACTGTGTTTTTTCCCCTAATTGCAGGGCGGGTCTATTTTCAGAATCTGAGAGGATCCAGTACACTATTCAAACAAGAACCCAGGGTATTCTAGATGCCCGTACTTATCTCCTAACTTTGAAGGAGATCAGAATAAAGTAAGTGTTGAAATGTTTAAGAGAGATTTTATTTTCCTTGTTATAGCATAGAATATTGCGTCTCATTTTTCTAAAAAATCTACTTGCATCTTAGGATGTTCATTCAAGAACATCATTTTGTTTATTGTTTTGATGGGCGTCTTGTGCAGGAGAGGCCTGACTGATGATCTTGGCGCAGAGGCCATGATGTTTGAAGCATTGGATAAGGTGGAAAAGGAACTAAAAAACCCTCTAATGAGAAATGATAAGAAAGGAATGGGTCTACTGATGGCTGAGTTTGATAAAATCAACAAGAAGTAAGTGTATATGTGATATAACAGTTGTTGATGATGTGAGCTTTTGGGCTTTTTTGTCACTTGCAACTGCAATAATGTGATATAAGTCATATAACAGTTCTTGATGATGTATGTTTTCTACTATTCATCTTACATAAGGTGTTCTTACTTGAAATTCTAGAAATCAAAGCAAGCTTAGCATAAAAGGCATACACGCATTAATTAAGTTAATCTTATGTTGGAAATGATATTTTTGTTGCCTGAGATTGCTGCATTCTGTTTGTACTGTGACAACTGACAAGTTTAGGAATTTTGAAACCCCATTAAGTCCATAGTTTCGAGTCGATTGACTTTTAGTTCTCACTGCTACGAAAACCATTCTGACGGCGTGGGAATATTTATAACTTTTTTGGGGGATAGCACCATTGACGATATATCACAAGAATAAAGTTTTTGGTCATTATCTGCCAAGTATTGGCGATTCTTGGTTGCTTGCAAAACCACCAAATGAATTTGGCAATGGAGTCTCAAATTTGACTAAATGGAGATCTGTCTTATGTTTGTTTGTATTTTTCTTACTGAAAATTAGGCTTGGAATCCGGAAAGAAGACTTGCCTAAATATGAAGAGCAGTTGGAACATAAGATTGCCAAAGCTCAGTTGGAAGAGTTAAAGAAGGAGACTTTTGAGGCCATGGACACACAAAAGAAGCGGTATGTTTTAATTTTGTTCATAATATCAACTTCTACTTTCTTCAAAATCAGCTCATGTCATATACTACTTCTTGTTGCTGACTATACAATCTTCTACTTATTGTTCTTTGATTTGTAAAAAAGCACATACTCTGTATTTAAGAGGAAATGAGAAAAAAATGACGTGTGTTAATTCATATTCTTTTTTATAAAGGAAATATAGTTGGGATTTTAGATAAGATTCGTGGATTTCGAAATGAATGCTGAACCAAAAACAGACATGATACCACCTAGAAAGTGGAAGCCCACATGATCTAGTTATGTAAAACGGGGACTCCCGAGTCCTGACTCCTGAGATTCACTATTTATGATTAGTTTCTTAACCATCATTTTTCGTCAGTGAGTTTCTTTACTTTATATGCAGCTGTCTAAAACATATATATTTCTTTTAATCCAGGGAGGAGTTCAAGGACGAGGAAATGGTTGCTGTGAAGTCCTTGGACATCCGAAACTTCATCTAGGATTCAACTTCATGTGTTGGGTAACATCCTAGAAATTAACTGTCAGGAAGGGGGCTCTAATAGCCACATTCACAGCAAAGGCGGATTGAACTTGTTTCGCTTTTGCTTGTTTTGAAAAATAAATCTGTGCACTCCTTTTGAAGTGTGTTACCCCCTCGAGTTTCTGGTTCGTCAGGTATACGCGGATAAACAAATTCTGCCAATGTTTTATCTGTCATGCTTTTAAAGGCTTTAAGGCGCCCATCGACCCAAGGCCAAGGGAATGTTATTTTATGCAGCATTTCTAATGCTTGTTGCTTTTGCCTTCCTCTGAACATAGCACCAAGAGCATTCACCAAGTGCTTGGGACTCGCCGAGTATCGCACGAATCACTCCTCCCAATGCCCCTTTCAGCATCTCTTGCTATGTCAACTTTGACACAATGGACAAGCAATCCGATTCAAAACAAACTTGATCAAGCTTAGCCTCCTTGCTCACCCGGACTACCCACAGCAAACCCTCCGGTTCAGCAAGCTCGACCTTTGATGTGGGTAGTAGCTGTCTCGAACCCGTAAATATGACCCTCTCATCCGTGTCTCATGCCATGATCCCAACACCACAACCAAGCTCCTTGTCCACCACCGCGTCACAATTAGCCTTCATCATCCCCTCTGGCTCGAAAACCACTTCTCCCTTGTACCCCTCCGTGCAGTCCCTGGCTCGTTCCAGCATCCTCTCCGGCTCTCGAGCACCTCGCCCTCAAAGACTTCTATCCGACTCGAAATAGCACTTTGAAGTTCAGTTAATATAGGTTTCTTTGAGTGTGTTTGGCATCAAATGAACCCCTAACTTTCACTAGGTTTAGAGATGAAAACTCATTTTTCATCTTCAACTAGTTTTTAAACTTCTTTTGACGGCCCTTGATGGGAATCGAACTCGAGACGAATTAGACCAAGAGCCAATGCTTAAATTCTGAAGTGTTGAATGTTTAAACTATGAAATTCTGAAAATCAGATGTTCTTACATAACATAACAGTGAGGACTGAGGGTAATAATAAACAAAAAGAACAAAACACATAATGAATCTATTTTTTTTTTCTCTTCACAAAAGGCAAAACATAGTTCAAAAACTTTGAGACTGACAAATGACAATCTATGAGCTCAACCAACATGATCCAAATCAACAAGCACATCCTCCTTTCGGCTCCAAATCCGAGATCGAACCAGGATTGTTCTCGTAGTAGCTACTACAAATCAAACAAACAAATCGCGGTTGGATCATCTCATCACATCGAATAAAAGAACATTTTCGACGATTTCTAGCATAGATATACATTATACATGTACTTACATGTCTTGGACACCTTCATAGGAAAGAGCAGCTCTTGCAGTAGAGAGAAAAGCAGCATCGACGTTAACGTCCTCCTTAGCGGAGGCGTCGAAGTAGGGAATGCCCTCTTCCTTTGTTGCTGTACTCATTGTGCTGCACCACTCTTTTGCTCTCTTCTCACTCACCTGTTTTATTCATCCATTCACTATTTTATCAACAACCAAAATTATATTATCATGCTTTGCACTTGATTTTGTCCTTCTCTTGTATTTTATTTAGTGTTTAAAAATCACGTATAGACGGATAAAAATTACACCGAATTGCTTAATTTATACAATTGTGAGCTTAGGTAACCTATAAGTATATAATCAAGGTTAGAATATAAAGATATATCTAAGTATATAATCAAGTTTGTACAACGTACAACAACAATCATCCCAGTGTATATCCTGCACCAAGTAGGGTCTGGAGGGTCTAGTAGTACGCACCATTTCCCCAACAACATTGAAAGGGTGTTCCGCGTGACGCTCAAGTGTGATAGAGAATATAAAATATATAGGGATATGTAAGAAAATATACAAAAATATGACTTAGGCATTCAAATGAAACCAGCCAAACATGACATTATGAAAATGGAAAAATAAGGAAGTGCAGAATTGCTATGAAAACGATGGGTACGTCCTACGACCCTACTACTAACTTTCTTTGAGGGTGATTGTCCTCTTCCTCTCTACCCTATCTTGAGTCATTTCTACTCTATTTGGACGACGCCTAGCGCATTTTAGAATACTAGTTTTATACTTTTATTCAACATTTAAGCTACTTTATTTTAATCAACTATGAAAATATAATTTACTAGTAATAATTTTGATTATTGTATTAGATTAACATATATAAGTATGTAATATAAGTACTAACTAGTACAGTACCCGCGCCATGACGCGATTTTGTAAAAAATATAAAACAATTAATATTATAAAATATTAATAAAAGTTAGGATAAAAATCATAAAAATAATTACTATAAAAGTATCACGGAAATAATTTTATATATTTTTTTTAAAAAAACTCATTTAAATTAGCATATATAAAAATTTATAGAAATTTTAAATCACTCTTATTGGTTAGAAAAATAATAAAAACATTGTAACTTTTAAAAAAAATATATCATTGTAAATTTGGTATTAAGAATATATATGGATAGTTAGAAAATGTGTTAAAAATAAAAGAAAAATAATAATTTAAAGAGATAAATGAAAGAAGAAGAAATAATTAAAGGAAAAATATTTGATTGGTTTAAATAGCTAATTAAAAACACGGCAAGGATAACATAGGCTAAAACTCTTATGTTTTAAGAATAAATATATAGATATAGGTATAGATATAAAGATTTACATATAGATTAATAGTAGACATTAGATTGCATTCAAAAAAAATATTAGATATTTTAATTACTATAATATATATCATGTAATTAATATATAATAAAATAATACTATATAGTTCATATAGTTAATATTACCTTTACTAAAAAAAAATTTTGAATTAATCCCATTGGTTAAAAATATATTAAGAGATGATATTATGTTAATAATGTGTAAATAATATTAGATAGTTTAATTACCATAATTAAATTATATTGTGGAAATAATACCTTACAAAAATAACTTTGTGTGAGGGGACGACACGTGGCATAGGTACTTTGGTTTTAATTAATATATAGATATAGATGGTTAAAAATATATTAAGAGATGATATTATGTTAATAATGTGTAAATAATATTAGATAGTTTAATTACCATAATTAAATTATATTGTGGAAATAATACCTTACAAAAATAACTTTGTGTGAGGGGACGACACGTGGCATAGATACTTTGGTTTTAATTAATATATAGATATAGATTTTACAACAACCTTAGATTTCAATTCAAATTTAAAATCTTTAGTTAAGAAAATAAAACAAGAGAATGAATAATCAAGATATGTGTAAATTCTCACCACTCGCCCCTCTCCATTTTCGACATCAATCTTGTTGCCGATCACTATGAAGGGGAAATTTAACGGATCTGGTATGCCTGCCTGATTATTTATTTTCACAACGCAAAAAAAATATTGGAAATTAGAAAAAAAAAATTCAAAACCTTTAAAACTATTACACATCAAGAGAAAAAGAAATCCCAACAACAAAATTTGCATCCATACATAATCTTATGTATCAATCTTTCCTCATCATTTTAACATTTGACGTTTATTCATATATTGGTGGACGATTCGAAACACACAATACAAAATTTTCGACAGAGATTATTTATCACGAATACAAAAAAAAAAAAAAAAAAACTGCATTATCTTACTTGCTTGATGAACTCGTCGCGCCAAGTTCGGAGGGCTTCGAATGATTTGAGGTCAGTCACATCATAGACAAGAACACAACAATCCGCTCCTCTAAAGAAAGCAGGTCCTAAGCTTTGAAACCTCTCTTGGCCTGCTGTATCCCATATCTATTTTTCCTCACCAATTCAAATTATTACATCATTAGTTATTTTTATTTACAACAAAGTAGACTACAAAAACAACAATTTACAAATAATTAGACTAACAAGAGATTAGCTCTAGTTCAGTAATTGTATAGTAAAGTTACTTCCACTCTCATAATTTTTTAGTGTATTTTTTTTAAAAAAATTGTATTAGACAAGTCGGTCTCTCGAGTTTCAGGTCTATCTGCGCTCGAATTATTACTTAATAAAAAAAATATGGTAGCCAAATATGAGTTTGAAAAGTATATATGTGATTTTTTTTACCTGCAGGTTTACTTGACTGCCATCAATTTGGAGCTCCTTTGTAAGAAAATCAGCACCAATAGTTGCTTTGTACTGCAAGCTGAACTTCTTATTTACATATCTGAGGTAATTTTTGTAGTTAAAGAATCATAAATCTATGTACAAACTAATCTCTTATATATTAATTTATATCGAAGTCGAAACACAATTAGGAACTATTTTTCAATGTTTGAGAGTCCAAATTTGAACAAAGGATACTGTTTGATAAGAGAAGTTTTGCCCACCCTGAAGGAAAGAAAGATCAAGGTATGATAAAATCAACATCTTAGTAAACTCAATCGGAAAATGTAAAAAATACGGATATAAAAACACAAAAACTAGAATTTAAATATATCCGAAACTCAAAATCTAACATAATGATCAACGACGACAAAGTTATAAATGTGTAGGGAAAACATAGTTACCCAACGTCGCCAAGGACGATGACCTTGAGGAGCGTCTTATGCAAGCGAGACGCGGGAGCCATGGGAGTGCTAGTAGTGGATCAAATTAAGCTTAAGACCTAGCTCCCAAAATGTATGTAAAAAATGTGGAGAGGCTTGTAATGGTGGTGGCAATGGAGGGTTTAATAGTTCTGAAGAGTTCAGCATTGGCTCTTTGGTTTTGAATTTATTTGTTAAAACAAAAAAATGTGATTTGAATTGGCTTTGTTGTGTGTGTTGTGTGTGTGGTGTGACAGCCAAAGAAGTTGAATTAAAATAGAAAGGAGAGAAATTCGTGCCATCCATTTTGTTATATTTTGCAAGGTGGAGGAAATCGTGCCATCCATATATGAGTTACTCTAAATAGCTTTTGAATTTCATATTCTTGATAATGGCTCATAACTAGATAGTACTCATGTCGTTTACTATTTACACACACAATAACTACGAAATTGTTAAAACACATATAAAAAATAGATATTTTATATAGTTTTTATCACAAAAAAAGCACGAGTGAATGATAAATGACGTGTTTTTGCCGAAGAGAGACTATTGTTTTACATTACAAGTAGAACACATGGGCATGGATTGAAATGTCTTAGAAATGTTTTATTCCTCTAAATGTAAAATCTAAATCCATAACATGTTTGAAAAATCCTAATTAAAAAACATAAGAGCATCCACTAAGGACATCCGGTGTCTTAAAATTAAAATATTATAAAGAAAACTGAAATTGTCATAGCATTAAATGAAAAGTAAGAAATTTATTTGAACCAATGTGAGTAAGTGAGTATGGGGTTGGAAAAAGAAACTTTTTTTTAATGAAGGTGCAATATCCTGCCATTTACTGCAATTTCTTTCTATCTTTTTCAATAAAAAAAGATGTTAAGACACCCAAATAAAGATGACTGGTGTTGGTGCTCTAAGAAATAAAATTTCTAGATGAGGTTCATACCATATGTCATCTCGACGACCCGACATAAGTTTGAAAATCCGTGACTACAAAATCCAAAAGATTATTACTTGTTAGAGCAAGCCCAACAGCTCTTGTAAAAATTCTCTAAAATGGAGATGAAAATGCCAAAATCTCTAAAAAATTTACCCTCAAACTTCAACAGATTCTCTATTATACAGATTTCTACATTTATTATATACTATAATAAATATAGAAATCTCTAATATAATAAATTCATTTATTATGGAAATCAAGTAAAAACAATCAAATCTAAATTATCAGATCAAATAAATCAAAGTGAAATCGGTGAATAATCAACCAAAATTGAACAACAATTAGTTGAAGAAATCAATTTTACAAACAATTGAACAAGGCAGTATGTAAACGCAAGGCAATGATCCAATATGATCAAGATGGCATTACTCAAAATCAAGCCCAATTCAAGGCAGCAATCCATGACAGAGATGAGGCAACCCCAATTCATCGGCGTGTTCAAATTCTGACCCATAGCCGAATTCCCACGGGTCCTGTAGGCGAGGCAAAGCTCCTACCTCCTCCTATACTCCAATGAGACGCATACCATGTGGAGAAGGCATTGAATCCCATGACTGATGATCCATAGCCTGATTGGAACCGACAGTAGCCTCCTGCACCCTCATCGATCTACCGCTCCTCAATCTGCTCCACACCACAGTAGCCTCCCGCACCCTCATCGACGACTCCCCCATGACCTGTCGGTTGCCGACGCGACGTATCATGTGTGCGGAATCAATAGAGATTCGAAAGCAATGGACAACAAGTGAAATCAACTCAGAAGCAATCGAAATTCAGAAGCGAAATCATCAGAGAGCGGAGTTTGGAGTAAGCAAAATCTCAAAATCGAAATTCAGAAGGGAAATCAACTCAGAAGCAAGTTGGAGGATTTAATCAATAAATCCAATATAGGGAGGAGTGCACATTGAATTATACAGATTAACTTTCTTCCTACAAATTTAGAGAATTTTTCCCTCTTTTTAACCCTTTCTCTATTTTGCATATTTGTTTGGAGGATCTATTGGGCATAAAAATTAGTCTTTTTCTCTAAAATCTTCTATTTTCTCTATTTTGGCACAACTGTTGGGCTTGCTCTTAGTTGCTAGATGAGTTTTGATGGGTTCTAAATATTTGGTTATGTTGAGAATTTCTTGCAAATCACTTGTGGATTTCTTCAATTTTTTTAATATAAAATATTTTTACCTCACCAACTAGTTGACTAAATCAAATATATCTTCATAATATAAAGGCATAATATCTGAATTCCCCAAAAAGTGGGGGGAAATAAAATGTGTATAGAAATATTTCTTTCATTTTTTTAAGTTTTAGTTCAGATTGATGTGCACCTTTAAAAAAATGGAGAAAATATGGTCAAGTATAATCTGAAAATAAAAGATGATTTTAGTCGAAATGGTCTAAATAAAGATAATTATCATCATTTATCATTGTTTTAAATGGGCCACAAAGCCCAGTTGAGCCCTACATAGGCCCATAAGAACAGCCCAAGAAACGGTATCAGTGCCTTCCTCTCACTTGCATTCAAACGAATTGGTATTTCGCCTATGTCACCCAATCGAGAGTGAAGTGTTGAAGGTCTTTGTTGAAAATCTGGTGTAGAACGTAAACCCTAGATTTTCACCAAGATCCACTTCTTGCACTGATTCATCTCAGTTCATTGGTGTTCGTCCTTACCAGGTTAGCGATCTTTGTTTACGGCTCAATTTTTTGTTGGAATTGCCAGTACTGTTTTCGGCTGGAAACTCTGTTGATTCTAGAAATCGTTAAAAGTTTCAATCTTTACTTGCACTGGGTTTGTGAATTGCCTTGGTTGTCTGGGTAATTAGGGTGTAGGTTTCAACAATTTATGCACTGCGCTTATTTCCAGTAACCTAATCCTTTCCAATTTCGTTCCCTATCCACTCCTTGCTTGTTCGTGTTTGCGCCGCTAACACGACCCTTGCCTCTCCCACTTCTCTCCTTTCCGCTGCTAATTAGGGTTTTGGGATTCATCGATTAAAGAAGATGGCTGGTTATAGCATTGTTTACAGTGACACTAGAATGCATCTTTTTCGTATATAATTTCGACTTGTGTTGGATTCTTGAATTTCTTGTGTTTTTCCTTCATTTGATTTGTGTTTGATTTTTTTGCCTTGCTGTGTGTTGGATTCCTGTCTTCCTTGCTCTCTTTTCTTTGAGATATAGAAGTTTTCAAAGAGATTTACAGTAAAAAACGGGTCAAGTTTGATTGGTTCTATCGAATTTTGCTTGGCATTGCCATGATTGGAAGCTCTCCTGCTCAGAGAATAAAAATTATTAGTGTATTTACCTTGCTCTCCTTTTTTTTTTTAACAAGCAAATGTATTTTCTAACAAGATGAAGTATCAAACATATAAGATGATTATTAGTGTTCTTTGGCATGATTCAAGATGCTGCACAAGTTTTCCATCGACGCTTTGCAATGGATGAAATTCTCGTGCTTAGAACAGACTTATAAGGCATTGAGTTGAAGAAATGATACGAATTGGTTATCTCATTTAGTTATTTGCTTCTAAATTTTATAAACATCTTAGAGAATTGGCTTTTAATTATGTTCTCGCTTGGGCTGATGTTAGACTTAGAATGGCTTACTAATTGCTCATATTGGCTCGATTGGCCTCAGATTATTTAAGCCTACTTTATCTTAGTATAAGTATCTTTAGTTGAAATGCAATGTAAGTCCATGGTCTAAATTATCGAGATTATTTGAACTATTATTCTCTATTTCTCTTCCTTTCTTGCTGAGATTATTGTTTCTTCTTTCTTCCATCGAGAGGGCAGAACAACAGCACAAGGACGTAGAGAGCTCGTTCGTTCAACATGGTGGAGGTTTGGTGGTCCCTGCTAGGTGCTGCGGTTCCTGCGATTCTGGCTGTACCAGCTCTGAGAATCAAGCGAAAGCGGGCTGAAGAACAAAGGATCAAGAGCGCACGAGGAAGGGAGAAGAGCTCCGATGAGATCTTTGTATGTGAGAGGGTGTGCACGTCGAAGCGTATGCTGAAAAAGGTCGGTGGGTTCTCCAAGGATCCTATCTCCGACACTTGTATCACTGTTTGTGGGGTATCTGAGCTTGATGCCTGTGCTGATGCCTGCGCCCGAACTGTATGCCTGAACCAGCACCATGTGCCCCACTGGAATGACGTGTGTCTCCGAAGGTGTCAGAGTGAGTGCCTTAAACTCTCTGCTTCTAATGCTTCCTAGTTCCTACCAGTTTGTGAAAAAGGGATAGATTTTTCGTATTTCTTCCTTCCCGTGGGGAGTTTTACGTGTTCTTCGTAAACCATGGTATTTTAGTGAGTGAATGAGGAGGAATTGGAGAGATGAATGATCATGAAGAAGGCATTGTTTGTCTTTGCCCCTTTTGTACTATGCCGATGTAGTATGGATAGACTTTCGGTGTTCTTCATTGATGAAATTCTGATCAATCTGGAATTTGTGTAGATTGTGATCTTCTTTGCTCCTTGTTTGTTCCTCACTTCCCCATTGAGTGATCCGATTACATGATTCATTCGGTCTCGTGATAGGTAATATCATATACCACTACTGTACATTTCGACTCCAGAGAGCTCAGGGATTATTGTGTTCCTTCTGCAGCTTCTCCGGTGGGGATTAAGAGCGTTTTGTTAGGCGTTAGGCAGCGATTAGCCCTTTCAGTTTATGAAGCAATGTTTAGCATGATAGCGTTTTCGCACCTCCATGGAAGCTGTCTAAAACGTTAATATGTTAGGTATACAAAGAAGCCTTGACACATTTATTGTGTATAATCACTCAAATCTCATTCTTCAACACCAAAAATAGCAGTGTCATTGTGTTGTATCAACCGAGACACGACGGAAAAAGGGAAACTCTCGTTTTCGTATCTTATCGATTCGTTAAGCTATCATTCGCGATGCTCTTATAGGGCTAAAGCTCGTCTTTCTTGTCACCGTCTTCCTTGTTGTCCGAGATCTTTCCTGTGGTCTTCTGCACTGCTTCTCCTACTATATTCGACGCTGATGCAGCCGTTTCCTGGAACGCAGATCCGCTTGTTCCGATACTCTTCTCAACTGCGTCTGTCATCCTCTTGGCCGCAGTCTTCTTGCCCTCGTCCTTGCTCCTGAAACTGTCTCGAACAAAATGAACCAAAATAGAAAAAACTGATCAAAATTATGTTGTCAAAATGAACCAAATCCGATTCCTTATAAATGATATTCAGTCTATCATTCGTTCTATTTTCCCTTTATGTTATATATTCGCGATGAGATGAAGAGGGAAACTTACTCCAACGAAGGAGGGAAGAACTTCTCTTGCACTTGGTAGACAACTGACTTGAATCGACCCCACGAGCTATGTGAGGATTTTCCGAGTTCTAGCGCAATTTCTCTGAATCTCTGCGAAAGGGATGGTTGTTCTTGGTTCCTTTCCCCTCCATAGTCGCCATTAACTGTGTAGAGAAGCAATGGGGAGACGCAGATGAAGATGAACGAACACAATACGAAATTTTTCATGGTTTTTTTTCGCTGTTGTTATGTTTTTTTTCCCGTTAATTCTTGTGAATCTCTACGTCTTTCTTATCTTTTTTATGATTCTATTGTTGGTAGTTATTGTTAGTTGGATCAAACAACGTACGACCATATCTGTTCTATAAGCTCGTACCTCTGTATCGTCGAGTTCTAAGGGAGGGTGTTGTGTCATTCTTTCCATGTAGTTCGTTCTTGCTTGTCCTGTGCTTTTTTAAGGATTTGAATGTTTCAGAGTTTGTTGAACATGGAATCTTAAATGTAGGCATTAGTTTAGAAAGAAAAAAAAAGTTTTTTTTCCTTAAAAAAATTGGATTATTAATGAATTTAATGGAGGGAGATAAAAATTGCAACATAAACCAAATTTGTTGTACATATGGCTATTGGTATCACACGTCAAATTTCGTTACCCGTATTTTTCTAGCATATAAATTTGGTAAAAAAAAATATGGTTAATCAGTAATCACCCCTTAATTAGGAAAAGAAAGCATATCGGTCGATTTTGGATATATGATAGTTTATTTTTTGATTGATCGTCATTAAATGAATTTAGATATACATCTTTTTTTTTTCTTAAGAAAGCAAACAAACAAAAATTCATTAATGATGATCAAGCACAAAATAGACCCTAATGGCATTATACAATTTATACACTACTCCATCCGTCTCAAAATTTAAATCATTTTAAAATTGTATATAAGTTTTAATAAAAAACACTCACCCCTCATCAACATTATTATTCCACTATTTTTTCCTTAAATTTTATCCTTTTTAATACCCACTACATTTTTAATCAATCAAAATATTTTAAAAGATCAACAACACACAAATCAATATAAATCATTACTATTCCCTACCTAAAAAAACCTAAAACGACATATATTTTAATACAAGTAAATTTGTCTAAAACCACTTAAAATATCTTCAAAATGGGTGAGAATTTGGCATGTGAAAGATGATTAATCATTGGATTCATTGCATATGAAATTGACCCCTGCCTACAAGAGAGATCAATAAATATTTCGTGTACATTTTCTTTGTTTTCCAACTAGAAATTGAATGAAATTTCAACGGGAAACATGTGAGTGGGCAATAGTCACTGTTTTTTAAAGATGACATATGCATCTCAACTCATATTCATATATAATAGACTAATAATATTATAAAACCAGAAGCATTTTGACTAAGTTTCATTCCACATATCTTGAAATATTTCTACATCCTCCCCCTCCCCTTTTTCATTTTCATCTAAACCATCAATATACTTCTACTTCATTGATTTTTACCATATCATCATCATAATTATCGGCTTTATCACACTATCAAGCTATTTATTTAATTAATACTCCCCCCGTTCAATAATATAAGTCCTTTTACATTTTGCACGTTTTTTAAGAAGTTAAAAAATATAATAAAATATTAATTTTTTCATCAATTTTTTTAAAAATTAAATACTTATTAGTATTAAGTATCAAATTATTTAAAAATTTTAATATTTTACTATATTTTTAGCTTCTTAAAATACGTGCAAAATCTAAAAGAACTTATATTATTGAACGGAGGTAGTAAAAAATAAAGTTAATGATATAATTATTTTTTCTATAATTTGTTTCCATGTTATCATATTATAAATAAAAAAATATTTAGAATTTTGTTAATAACCCTCATATAGTCATATGTTTAGAATTTGATGATTAACCCTCCTATATTTATAATCAATGGAGTTTTGTGATTAAGCCGGCCTCCTATATTTAGAATTATTTTTTAAAATAAATGATTTTTTTAAAAGCATTAGCCCCTAGGGGTTATGCAAAGTACAATCCTATGTTTTTTCTTCATTTTTATGTTTTAATTGTATGTTCGGCACATATTATAAAAACCTACAATCATTTGTTATTTTACATTGAATTAGTACTTCTCTTTACATTGGGTTAGTACTTCTCTTTATTATTGTTGAGTATTATTTTTATTTGTAATATTCCATAATTTTCATACATTATTATTCTTTTCTTTTCTGTATTTTTTTAACATATCATTACCAATTAACTTTTAAAAATACTTACATTAGAATGTTACTCAAAATTTTAAACGAATACCCGTGTTTAAAACACGGGACTCGCACTAGTTTCTATATATATATATATATTTTGATGCACTAACAAGATTACAAGAGCTTATACCATAAACTTGCATATATCCACATAGCTATACTTTGAAGGTATGATCTTCATAGCAATAACCTTCACATTTCTCTTCTTTCTCCTTACTTATGCATTGAAAAAACATGAGCTCTTCATCATCCCTATCAATTGACCCCTTGTTGGGATGCTCCCACACCTCCTCCTCAACTTGCACCGAGTATACGATTGGCCCCTCAACGTTCTAGATCACATTGACGAATTAACCTTCGTCTTCAAGGGCCCATGGTTCACCTCCATGGAGTTGATGTTGTTCACCATCGAACCTGCTAACGTGCACTATATCGCGAGCAAGAACTTCAAAAACTTCCACAAGGGTGCCAAGTTCTCTGAGATGTTTGAGATCCTCGGAGATGGCATCTTCAACGTGGATTCTGAGTCATGGAGTAACCAAAGGAGGGACTTGCATTCTTTCCTCAACCGTCCTTGTTTCAACGAGTTCTTAGTCGAGGCTACGAGGAGGAAGGTACAAGTAGGGCTTATTCCAATACTTGAGCATGCATATAGAGGAGGTCGTGTGCTTGATTTGGAAAACCTGTTCCAAAGATTCACCTTTGATACGATATGCACATTGGTGACCGGCCATGACCCTGGATGTCTGTTGCCTGAGGTCCCGGATGCCCCCGTTTGCAAGGCCTTGGATGATGTCGAGGAGGCGATGCTTCATAGGCAAGTTTTGCCGGAGAGTGTTTGGAAGCTACAAAGGTGGTTGGATGTTGGGAAAGAAAAGAAGCTCAAAGAGGCTTGGAAGACTATAGATAGTTTTCTATACAAAGCCTTAGAAAAACGAATGGAAGAGACGACGAGCAAGGAAAAAGGCGATAAAGGCATGGATTGGATGAGTTTCTTGCTGATGGAAGAGCTTCATGTCGATGATCATGGCAAGAAGTCTACCAACTATAAGTTCTTAAGGGACACATTTCTAAGCATTTTATTCGCAGGTCGTGACACAACTAGTATCGCCCTAACTTGGTTCTTTTGGCTCGTTCTCAACAACCAACGCGTTGAAAGCAAAATACGCGAAGAACTCAAGTCTATCGCCGCCCAAGATCCCAAACTTAGGGATCTTGATAAGCTTGTTTATCTCCATGGTGCATTTTGCGAGACCTTAAGGTTGTATCCTTCTCTACCATTTGAACTAAAGACTCCTATCGAGCCCGATCTCTTGCCTAGTGGCCATAAGGTCGATAAAACCACGCAAATCATTGTGTCTTTGTACGCAATGGGAAGGAACAAGTCCATATGGGGAGAAGACCGGTTAGAGTTCAAGCCCGAGAGGTGGATCACAGAGCATGGGAGCATCAAACACGAACCGTCATACAAGTTTTTCGCGTTCAATGCAGGGCCTAGGACTTGCCTCGGCAAAGCCATGGCGTTCCTACAAATGAAGGTAGTCGCATCCGCCATATTCCTCCATGGATTCCATCTCGAAATCGTCGACAAGGATATGGTTGAGCCTCGTCCTTCCGTATTGCTTCACACCAAGAATGGCTTGAAGATCAAGGTTAGCAAGGCTACATTTGGTTAATTTTCTTCAAATTGTACGTCTAGACTACATGTCGGTAGTCTAGGTTAATTAAATAATCGGTTTTTGACAACCGACCAATGTTGTTTTTTATTTGTAAAAAATAATTATATGTTGTGTGTACTATTGTGTTTGTTTAATTTGTAGGATGAATATTCGTAAACATCGAAGGTAAACATCGAAGATATAAAACAATTACAAGTTTTACCGATATTTTGTTGTTTGATTCAATTATATATCTAAATCGGATATTTTATAATTCATTAAAATAGATATTTTTACTTACAAGTAAAATTATATTTTTAAAATGATTTAAACTTAAATTTCTTAGGGCATGATTAATGGAGGGCCTCTTGGCCCAGTGTGTGCCAAATCACCAAAAAAAAAAGGAAAAAGGATGGAGCCGGCCAATGTTCTTTTTCTCTTTACGAAAGCGGCCTAATATATACTTCCTCCGATCTATAAAATATAAGGCATTCTAGAGATTAATATTTGATCTACATTCTACAATGTTAGACATTTTTCGCGAGTCACTTTTTCTGTCTCCCATTAGTGTATTTTTTCTTCCTTAAAAATTTCGCAATCTTTTAAAATGGCTCATTTTATTGATCGGAGGGAGTATGCGATATATTGTGCTATCTGTATTGATAGTTGTAAGTTTAAGGATCTCTTACTGGGTGATGTATCTTGACCTTGTTTATGGTACCTTTTAGACTGAGGTATTACTTAAGCTGTCTCCAAACAAAAAATTAGTAATCTCCACTGGTGTAGGTGCTGTCTTACATTACAGCCCATCAACTGGTAGTTTTTACCATAAAAATATACACATTTGCTAATGATGTGGTCTTCTCTCATCAGGAACCACATGCGAATTGGCATCAGCATTTGGTATGATGTACCCTTGGAGGCATTAGCGTAGCGAATCAATTCTCGCCCACTTTTACACGAGGGAACCGAGGATGATCACTCAAGGGTTTGCAACTTTGCATCACACAGTTTATGATATCTTGCTTAGCTGAGCTCTTTGATAGTTTCCACCCTGACTTGAGGCTTCTTGCTGTAGATTTTCAGGCGACTGACCGCCATCATGGAAAAGAGGGCCCAAGCATACGCAAACGCCAATGCTCGTGTTTCTTTGGACTGTAAGTACACCTTACAGAACTAGTTTGATTCCCATTGCTGGCCTTTAAGTCACAGGGCATTATTTGGTAAACTGTTATTTTTCGACTTTTTTTTTGGCAGTCATTGCAGCTAAACATGGTTACAAAGATGTATTAAATTTATCCCCAGCTGCTATTGCCATTGAGGTTGGTCTCTATTTCTCCTTGTTCCATCTCCTAGACAGAGACTAAATCAACAGCAACAAAGAAACATAATCAACAATGAACAAAAACAGTGTTCTTTATACGCTAATGCATATAGTGTGCATTTTCGTTCGTCTCTTGATACCTGTTTGGATGCTTCAAAAACGCTTTGTTTAACGTGGAATGCTTCGTCAGGACACTCCTTTGTCCGATGTAGCCGTTTTCGAAATCAAATTAGGATCGATATTGAAAATAAAACGTGCTTAACATCAAAATCTGGATTTGTAGGGGGTAGACAAAGTTGGACAAAGATCTGAAATTCAAAAGAAGATTAGTTACATAAATCAACAGAAATTCTCTGCGGCACAAAGGACGTCGAGGAGTTTCTCAGGAACGGGAGATTGCTTTCAGAGAAAGACAAGTATGAACAAGGAAGAAGCAGAAGATCTTGCATAAAACGTCTGGTCGGTGCGACCATTTTCCATGTGGTTGTTGCGACCATGTGTTATTTTGTAAAAAAAAATTAGTCGCAATAACCGATGGATATTTGGTCGTTGCGACCGTGTATATTTTGTAAAAAAAATTGGTCGCAACGACCAATTGATATTTGGTCGTTGTGACCACTTGACCTTGCGTAAAGGCGGAGCTAGGGGGTCCTAGGGGTCACGTAACTCTCCCCTCATCCGAAAAATTAACTAGGTGTATTCTCCTTGTCGATAGCTTCGTTTTGATATATAATATGCCTTAATCCAACATCTGAGTAAAAAGTTATGAATGTTTGAAAATTATAGGTGTGTTAATCACTTTAATTTTATTTCAATATACTATAATACTTTTATATTTTACTTAAATTGACATTCACTTATTATAATTCATCTCGACAGCTTCGAAACCATAGATTATATTACTTTTTTTGATAATTTGGTAAGAAGTTACGCAAGTTTAAATTTTTTATATTTAGTTATACATTATTACATGTTAAGAATACGATGTTTATTTATTGTGTTTTATATCCTTATTTTTGTTTTATATCTTTGTAGTAGTTTATAATATCGTTTCACACTAGTTTGTATTATCGTTTGACACTAGTTTGTACTATCAAACATGTTGTATGTTTTACGATTTTTTTCTCGATCTTATTGTCTACAGTTATGGTAACCCCGCCCAAAACTTTTTGGCTCCGTCCCTGACCTTGCGCTAAACGGAAATTTAACCATAAGCTAAACAGAAATCGTGTTAATTAATTTAAAGGAGGGAGATAAAAATTGCGACATAAACCAAATTTGTTGTACATATGGCTATTCGTATCACATGTCTAACTTAGTACCCGTATTTTTCTAGTATATAAATTCAGAAGAAAAAATATGGTTAATCAGTAATCACACTTATAAGGGTAAGAAAGCATATCGGTCGATTTTGGATTTATGAGAGTATATTTTTTGATTGATTGTCATTAAATGAATTTAGATAGACATGTTTTTTTTTTCTTAAGAAAGCAAACAAACAAAAAATGGACCCTCATGGCATTAATGATTGTCATTAATGATGATCAAGCAAAAAATGTGCCCTCATGGCATTATATATGGACAGTGTTAATCGCACCACAAAAAATTGGGTGGCGCATCCAAAAATAAAATGTACTTCTGTCTTTTAGAAACGAAAGTTAAGTTATTTTATTTATTTATTTTTTTTAAAAAAAATATTATACATAACTTTCGTGTTTTAAACACGAAATGTCAAATCTGTATTTTGTCTTCCGTTTTTAAAACACGAGAGGTAAAAGCTGTATTTTGCCTTCTGTTTTAAAAACACGAGAATAAAAAAAGTTACTTTTTGCCTTCCGTTTTTAAAAAACGAAAGTACAGATCTGCTTTTTAACTCTCGTTTTTTAAATACGGAAGTACAAAATGTTGTTTTGCCTTCCGTGTTTTAAATACGGAAGTACAAAATGCTATTTTGCCTTCCGTGTTTTAAATACGGAAGTACAAAATGTTGTATCCCTTGCGTATTTAAAAAACGGAAGGTTATGCTTTTTAATATGACAAATTCCTATGCGGCCGTACGGTATTTTGCCCTAGTTGCTGCCGATTTTCATAGAAGAATGTTGAACCATGTATTCAATGGTAATGAAGAAGTCAACAATAATATTTAGGTATTTATACCCTTTTATAATAGAATTTAATGATAAAAATAGATTCAATTCGTGAAATTTGATTATTTTCAACGTTATTTCAATTGTTTTCAGTTTGATAGAATGAACATTGTTGGATTCGATTATTCGCCTTGTTTTGCGAATAACTATTACTAGAAGGATAGAAAATCGATGTTAGAATGGGCTCGTCAGATTGCTTTATGAACAACTTTGTTCTCACAATTATAAAATCTTGAAATAGCTCTGCAACCTGATATGGCACAGTGTATTTGGGATGTGAAAAACATGGAGAAAACATAAATCGTAAGAAGAAAATCGTAGGTGCTGATGTACCGGTAATAGTCCCGCGGGATGGAAGATCTAAGAAAAATAATTGTCCATTGTTGTTGTATGGTTAGGAAGCCGAAAGAAATATATGGCGACTGAGAGTGAAGTGCGGTACGTATAACCACAAACTGCCTCCTAGTCTGAAAGGTCATCAGATGGTGGGACAATTGACGGATGAAGAGATACAACTAGTGAAAGATTTGACAATCGCCGGGGTAAAGCCAATTCCCCTTCTCGCGACATTGAAAAATACTTTCAATGAGAATCTGAGCACGAGACAACAAATTTATAATGCAAGGGCGAGAATCAAGAAGAATGAGATGCAAGATATGACCCCAATGCAACACCTCCACAATATGCTCGCGTATCGAAAGTTCACTTTCAGTCACAGGCATCGTCCCGATGGGTCTTTGCAAGACCTAGCGTTTGCTCATAAGGATTCACTAAAGTTGTGGAAGATATTCTCATACGTCATGATTATGGACGCAACATATAAGACAAATAGGTAAGCTTAGATTTTGGTAATGCATGCATTATTCTAATTTTATTGTTTGTAAATGAATCATATAATATAGAAAATGACTATTATGTAGGTATGGTTTGCCGTTGTTTGAGATAGTTGGACAAACAAGCACTGAGATGACGTTTAATGTGGGGTTTGCATTCTTGGGAGATGAAACTGAAAATATATACAATTGGTTGTTGCGACAAGTCGAAGGATGGTGTCCAAATCGTCCAGGGGTGATAGTGACCGATAAGGATGGTGCTCTTATCAATGCAGTTGCTACAGTATTTGGAGATGCGCATCACATGTTGTGCGAGGTTCACATGCACCGTAACATAGAAGAAAATGCTTATAGGAAGTTTCATAACCAGGAGTTTGTACAGAAGGAGTTTTCTAGAGATTGGTGCAAGCCAATCATTTGCCCGACATCACGAAGAGATGAAGGGTCGTTGGGGGACACGGTGGGGTTTGATGGAGTATTTGGACCTTGTATGGGTTAGTCATAAGGAGAAGTTGGCTTGACACTTGACCGACCGATATTTTCATCTCGGCAACCGAACAACAAACAGGTACACAATCTCCATGCAAGTGAATAGCTAAACTTAAGACACCTAATTTATCCATTAAATATCAACTTATTTATATCTCATGAAATTTATATACAGGGCGGAATCTGCACACTCGATATTGAAGCAACAGTTGGGTGTGAGCACCGAGAAACTTGACAATGTTGTTGAGCACATCCACAGGATGTTGATGGATCAACGTCTCCAACTTGAGGTGTCTTTAGAGATGTCTCGAGACAAGACATTGACAAAGATTAAGAAAATTGATATGTTCAATTTATTGTGAACTGGGGTGTCTGAGAACGGTATCAAACATTTATATAATACTTGCTTGCATACAGAGGAGGGTATCCTCAGAGTGTCGCGATTGCTATGTTTAGTATGTAGACCTATTAGTTGGAAGTTATCTGTTTTGAAATTTCTTTTGTTCAACGTCCTTATTAGAATATTTTAAACTTGCAACTCTATGAAAAGTTTATTTTTGTCTCTTTAGTTTGTGAGTAAGTTTGTTATGTCGATGAAATAATATATATATGGTTTAGTATTGTTGACCAATGAGTTTAAT
Organism: Persicaria maculosa; assembly: GCA_963922045.1. Classification (NCBI taxonomy): domain Eukaryota; kingdom Viridiplantae; phylum Streptophyta; class Magnoliopsida; order Caryophyllales; family Polygonaceae; genus Persicaria; species Persicaria maculosa. The sequence continues at coordinate 56,553,798 of OY998268.1, forward strand.
TTATTCTAAACTCATGATGTAATAAATCTACAAGAAATCAAAAGTTTTGAATGTTGGTTCGCTAAGCCAATAAATCTTTCTTTTACATTTAACGATGAGTTTTGAATTTCACTTAAAATTAAAGTTTTGATTGGTTTTATTTTTTATTTATTTTTCTTCCTCTTTACCATGACTTTAACTTAGTGAGCAAAATTGAATCCCCGTTATTTTATACGGCCTCTAAAATATTTCGTTTTTATGTTTTGTTTAAGTTAATTGTTTTAGAATATATCGGTTTATATCACATATACTTTTATATAACTATTTTGGTTGTGTTTGTTCGTATCAATATATATGTTATTGTAAAATATCACAAATCATTATCAAAATGTAACTTATGCAATATATTTGATTATTTACTCTTTATTGGATAAATAAGTAAAAAAATATTAAACAATATGTAAATAAGAGTACTTACTCTTATATGATATACTAAAATATAATTTATTAACACAATGCGCAAGGACGTGGGTAGCCGTTATAATTTTTTTTATTAAAGTTATGTGGGTTTTCAATTTTTTTTTAAAAAAACAAGTTAAAATCTTCTCGTTTGTTTTTTCTACTTTAAAAATTGTACTCCCGTATTTAAAAAACAGGAGGCATAAAATAGTTGTACTCTCGTTTTTCAAACACGAGAGTTAAACCTGCTTTTACACTCCTGTTTTTACAAAACGGAAGTTATACCTAAATCTCCCAAATCTTTCAAAAGGGCCTTAAAAATTGTACTCCCGTGTTTGAAAGGGGGGAGGTATAATTAAAAGTGTACTTCCGTTTTTAAAATATAAAAGTACAACCCAGTTTTGCCTTCCGATTTTTAAAAACGGAAGGTATAATTAAAAGTGTACTTCCGTTTTTAAAAAATAAAAGTACAACCCAATTTTGTCTTCTGTTTTTTAAAAACGAAAGGTAAAAATAAAAGTTGTACTCTCGTTTTTCAAAAACGGAAGTACAATTTCTATTTAGAACTCCCGTGTTTTAAACACGGAAGGTATAAATTAATCTCCCAGTTACCTTTCCATTTTTAGGGCACGGAAGTACAAAACCTTTTTGGGTGCCCACTCGAAATCTTTTGTGGTGGAATTAGGGGACGCGTTATATAATGTAGATCCGGTCTTCAAAATGGGTGAGAATTTGGCGTGTGAAAGGTAATCACATTTTATTTGCTTTCCAACTATAAATTGAATGAAATTCATTAATGATGGTCCAAACCCTGTCCCGAAGCTTGTCCCTCTCTCTCACATCAGTTTTATTGATTTTTGCCACGTTATTATGATAATCGTCACACATCCACTAACCCTACCATCCCACTAATAAAAAATAAAGTGAATGATACAATTGCGGAATAAAAATATATGATGTATTTTTTCTACAATTTATTTTCAAGTTATCATATTATAAATTAAAAAATATTTTTCAAAATAATAAATATTTAGAATTTATTAATAACCCTCATATATTTAGAATTTTATCATTAATCCTCCTATATTTATAATTTTTTTGAAAAAATACATGCTTTTACTTTCTTATTTTTTAATACATTAACCCCTAGGATTTATGCATAGTACAACCATATGATTTTTCTTCCTTGTTATATTGTAATTGTATGATCATTGGCACATATATATTATAAAAATCTATAATTAGTTGTTATTTTACATTGGGTTAGTAATTCTCTTTATTACTATTGAGAAATTATTCGATTAAGAAATTATAAATAAATTTTCAAACAAACCATTATTTTTGTTTGCATTATTCCATCATTTTCATATATTATCAAATTCTTTTATGCTTTTTTAACATATGGCTGCCACTTAACTTTCAAAAATACGTAAATGTAACTCAAAATTCTAAACAAATGTATGTATCTAATTAACACACCGGATTCACACTAGTTTCTATATATATTGATGCATTGGCAAGAGCTTAGACCATGAACTTGCATATATCCGCACAACTATACTTTGAAGGTATCTACTATGATCTTCATAGCAATAGCCTTCACATTTCTCTTCTTTCTCCTTACTTATTCATTGAAAAAACATGAGCTCTTCATCATCCCTATTAATTGGCCCCTTGTTGGGATGCTTCCACACCTCCTCCTCAACTTGAACCGAGTATACGATTGGCCCCTCAACGTTCTAGATCACATTGACAGATTAACCTTCGTCTTCAAGGGCCCATGGTTCACCTCCATGGAGATGTTGTTCACCATCGATCCTGCTAACGTGCACTATATCACGAGCAAGAACTTCAAAAACTTCCACAAGGGTGCCAAGTTCGTCGAGATGTTTGAGATCCTCGGAGATGGCATCTTCAACGTGGACTTTGAGTCATGGAGTAACCAAAGGAGGGGCTTGCATTCTTTCCTCAACCATCCTCGTTTCAACGAGTTCTTGGTCGAGACTACAATGAGGAAGGTGCAAGTAGGGCTTATTCCAATACTTGAGCACGCATACAGGGGAGGTCGTGTGCTTGATTTGGAAAACTTGTTCCAAAGATTAACCTTTGATACGATATGCACATTGGTGACCGGCCATGACCCTGGATGTCTGTTGCCTGAGGTCCCGGATGCCCCCGTTTGCAAGGCCTTGGATGATGTCGAGGAGGCGATGCTTCATAGGCAAGTTTTGCCGGAGAGTGTTTGGAAGCTACAAAGGTGGTTGGATGTTGGGAAAGAAAAGAAGCTCAAAGAGGCTTGGAAGACTATAGATAGTTTTCTATACAAAGCCTTAGAAAAACGAATGGAAGAGACGACGAGCAAGGAAAAAGGCGATAAAGGCATGGATTGGATGAGTTTCTTGCTGATGGAAGAGCTTCATGTCGATGATCATGGCAAGAAGTCTACCAACTATAAGTTCTTAAGGGACACATTTCTAAGCATTTTATTCGCAGGTCGTGACACAACTAGTATCGCCCTAACTTGGTTCTTTTGGCTCGTTCTCAACAACCAACGCGTTGAAAGCAAAATACGCGAAGAACTCAAGTCTATCGCCGCCCAAGATCCCAAACTTAGGGATCTTGATAAGCTTGTTTATCTCCATGGTGCATTTTGCGAGACCTTAAGGTTGTATCCTTCTCTACCATTTGAACTAAAGACTCCTATCGAGCTCGATCTCTTGCCTAGTGGCCATAAGGTCGATAAAACCACGCAAATCATTGTGTCTTTGTACGCAATGGGAAGGAACAAGTCCATATGGGGAGAAGACCGGTTAGAGTTCAAGCCCGAGAGGTGGATCACAGAGCATGGGAGCATCAAACACGAACCGTCATACAAGTTTTTCGCGTTCAATGCAGGGCCTAGGACTTGCCTCGGCAAAGCCATGGCGTTCCTACAAATGAAGGTAGTCGCATCCGCCATATTCCTCCATGGATTCCATCTCGAAATCGTCGACAAGGATATGGTTGAGCCTCGTCCTTCCGTATTGCTTCACACCAAGAATGGCTTGAAGATCAAGGTTAGCAAGGCTACATTTGGTTAATTTTCTTCAAATTGTACGTCTAGACTACATGTCGGTAGTCTAGGTTAATTAAATAATCGGTTTTTGACAACCGAACAATGTTGTTTTTTTTTTTGTAAAAAATAATTATATGTTGTGTGTACTATTGTGTTTGTTTAATTGGTAGGATGAATATTTGAAACATCAAAGATCTAAAATAATTACAAGTTTTACCGATATTTTTTTGTTTGATTCAATTGTATATCTAAATCGGATATTGTATAATTTAAATATTTTTACTTACAAATAAAATTATATTTTTAAAATGATTTAAACTTAAATTTCTTAACATATGATGAGATGTAATAACACGATGGATTAATTCGACCATCAACCTATCTGCAAAGCATAATATCTATCAAAGTAACAAATAATCAAATAATTTAATGTGATAAAAATTAATCTCTTGGAAGAAACAAGTTAACATTTAAATCCAGGAATCAAACTCGCAACCTAAAATAAAAGAAATAATTTGTCAAACCGGACCTTTTTTGAATCTTTATTGGGAGAGTGTCTACCAAACCCATTAAATTAGGTTTTTGTCCACCTCTAATTTTTTGGACAAAATTGCCCCCGTTCTCTTATTTAAAACTCATCTCCCTCCCCTTGTTGTTCATTCATGGAAGTCACACGTACAGGAGAATCATCTCCCTCCCTCCGTTGCTTAGTTGCCCACGCCGCCGCCGATCATCTCTAGCCACCACCACCTATAGCGCACCACCTCCCACCCGAGCCGCACCTGTCGAGCCCAGCAGCGGCCTGATTGAGCCGCTTTCGAGCCACCGACGCGCGCACAACACTAGTTTCTCCCTCCCTTGCCTACGCCGCCATCGACCATCTCCGGCCACCACCACCTACAGCGCACCATCTCCCACCCCGAGCCGCACCTGTCGAGCCCAGCAACACCCTGATTGAGCCACGTTCGAGCCACCTCGAGCCCACTTGTCCCAAATTGATTTTTCGCAAGTTATGGTTCGTTTCCGACCCAAATCCTGTTCTTTTTCTTCCATTCTTATAGTTTCTAGTATGATTTCTCCCCCTTTACCTATTTATTTCAATTTATTTAATTGATGTGTTGATTTGGGTAAAGATTGAAAACCTAGGGTTTGAGTTTACGATTGAAAATTGGGGCTTTTTGCTGAAAGTCAAATTGGGAGAAATTAATGATGTTGTTGGGTTGATTTGGAGCTACTTTCATGTTCATTGCATTGTCAAATTATTGACGGATTGTGTGCTAATTGGAATTTTAGTGTATTTGCGCGTTTCAGCAACTCCTGTTTCAGCACAACTTGATGTGTTTATATTGTTGTCCACATCTTCTTAGTGCATTTTCAGGTTTCAACAACTCCGGTTTCAGCAAAACTCTATGTGTTTATATTGTTGTCCGCATCTTTTTAGTGCATTTTTTGGAAAAAAAAATTTTTTAACGTCAGCGGTATTTAGAGCGTTAGTGGGTGTCCGCATTTCAGCAAAATTCGTTATGCTGAAAGCGAACTCTTGGAGAGCTTATTAGCTTCTTGTGTTTTTGTGTGATCTGAAAATGCTGAAATTAATTCTTATTAGCAAAATTCGTTATGCTGAAATGCTGAAATTAATTATTATACAATTGTATGAGATACTATATCTTACACACAAGCATGTTCAGCAACACTGTTTCAACATGAATTTTGATGTTCCTTGCTTTAAATCTCCTTTAAAAGCCTCTTAGCTCAATGGAAGAGCAATGTGCTTATGCGCAAATACGTGGGTTCGAATCCCGCATAGGCTAAATTTTATATCCCGCAACACGGTTTCAGCAACTCCGATTTCAGCAAACCCGGTGTCGAAGTGGTGACGCGAAAAAAAAAAAAAAACTAATTTCAGCAACTTCGGTTTCAACAACATCGGTTTCAACAACTTTGGTTTCAGCAACGCGCGAAAAAAAAAGCTGAAATCGATTTGCTGAAACCAAATGTGCTGAAACAGGAGGAGGCACAGGGGGCGCGCGTGGGGGGCAAAGGGGCAAGGGAATGAAGGTGGACATTTTGTCAATTATGTTCTATAGCACAATTCCCCCAAAATAAAATTGAAGCCGGACAACTGCACATTAGCTGAATGAACCGGATCGAACCATTCCGGAATGGTTCAAACGGAAAGAACTTGTGAGTAGTACCCAAATAACCCCAGTTCGAACCCCAGATGACCGTCTTTATTTACCAAATTCAAGGAATGAACCGGGTCGACTGACCATCGAGAAACTTTATTTTGGATCAAACAAAAACCGTATAGACCGGTTCGACCGGAGTGAACCGGGTCCGGTGTTCTTGAAAACGAGAAGCCGTACAGCGAGTTAACCACTACCACCAACACCAAGACTGTCCTCCTAACAACCCAGATGCTTCCGCGGCGAAGTCATTAGACGGAGAATAAATATGGAGGCTGTTAAACGTGTTAATCATTCTCTCTTTTTCTTGATTTGAAGGTAATATTTTAATTTCCTTTTTTTTTTGCAGCAGGTTCTGGTACTCTTTTGTGTTGGATTTGTATATATTTTGAGATCCCATTGATTCGTTTGTGCGATTCCGTGATAGGTTCAATTCGAAATGATGTTGAGATTAGGTTTGTACTGCTGATTTGCATTTGATTTCGTTGTTTCTTGTGTTTTTTTTTGGGTTATATATTTTTTTTTACGGTTTCGTTGATTTGCCTTTGTTTTTTTTTATGGTTTGATGATGATGATCAATGCGATGGTAGTTTCGATTCAAATTGAAGTCCAGATTAGGTTTATGCTGGTGTTTTGCGTTTGATTTCGTTCTTTCTTGTGTTTATTTCATTTAAAAAAAAATTTCGACCCCTAATTTGTTTGAACAGTACAGTGATAGGTTTAATTCGAGCTCAGACTAGGTTTATGATTTTGTTTTGCATTTGATTTCATTGTTTGATGTAGTGACGGATCTAGCAACCATTCGTTGAGATTGATTAATATTTTCTCATTTTTAGTTCTCCTTACTTTTGGATTGGATATTTGGATTTTACGGTCAGGTAGGGGCACTGATTTTACAGAATCTTTGTCCTTTGCTTACACAATTTCTCATTGCTTAAAATTTTTGAATATTCATAAAATTTTGCTTTCTTTTATAAACTCTACACTGGAGTTTTTGCTCAACCATTTATGTCTAGTGTAGTATATGAAGATTATGTCTAAACTTATGAGGCCTCTGGCCCTCTGCCCTCCCCCAAAATCCCCTGTTCCATTATGCATCACATTAAGTTTTGTTTTGAAGCTTAATTTTTACAATGCAGAATTTGGGAGGATCAAATTTAGGGTGTCCTACTGTGCTTATAGTTGATCTCTTCAAAAGGATATATAGAGCGAGATTTGAAGGAGTTGCTTCGCAGATATGGCATTGGAGGCTAAACTTTCACGTAGTTTTGGGCCTTCAACATGGGTTAATACAGAAAAACTTGTGAAAACGTCCAGTGGGTTCCTCCGGGTGTCACAGATATGCAAGGATAAGAGGAATCTTCAAATGTCTGTTTCAAGACAATTGCCCGAGACAAATACGTCATCACCCGTTTCAGATGTTTCATGTTCATACAACAATTATTCAGGTAAGCTATGATCATGCTCCACCCTTTTACTGTAAATGCTCTAAAGTCTGTATAGCCACCCTTTCCAGGTTAAAACTATAGTAAACTACGGTATCTGATTTCAGTTCATGTAGTGAAAAAGTTTGGCCTCATAGTTAAGTATCTTATCACAAGCATGATCTTTTATGTAGCCTCCTGCTTGCCCTTTCTCTTTGCCATTGTGTCAAAAGTCGAAACAAGAAAGGGATTGGCTTACCCTTGATCTTTGGCCTTGGCAAATGAACAAGTTGAATAGGTTTACCCTTTTATATGATAATGAACTTTAAGTGACTATATGATGTGAACTGTTATCCTAATAGATTTTTGGTTTCTGATTTTGCTTTGAAGCTTCAGCTATGAAGCCTGGATACTTCCCCGTATCACTTGACGACAGTTTGATATTGAAGGTAACAGAACATATGCTTGTTCCCCTTTTTGGAATCCCTCTCTCTTGACGCATGTGCTTATATCCTGATCTTGGTATTATGTGTCCCATGTTCAATAATATACAAGTGAAGTGCAATAATACGACAAGATTTTGCTCAGTGCCTGACCACAGGGCACAGACTATATAATTGTCAGCTTATCAACACCTATTAATATTGCAGAATAAGTGTGAAGAAATTGGCCCGTATTTATATGGACGTTGTATATATCTTGTTGGTCAGTCACCAATCTATTTTTTTAGCAGCTAACTTATCAAGTTCACTTCTTTCATCTATTGTAATATTCAATGTGCAGGTATGATGGGATCTGGAAAAACAACTGTTGGGAGGATATTGGCAGATGTGCTTGGTTACTCATTTTTGGATTGGTCATTTATCTTTGAATGAACTTCTTTTGGATCAGTTTCGTTAGACACAATAACATCTTTCTTGAAATACATATTCTTCTATATATGGATCCATTCATTTTGTTTGGATTTCTTTTCTTTTTTTACCCAAAAACTGGATTCATGATTCATTGAGTTCCTTGTAGGCTAAAATTAGATGCCATTTTTGGTTTGTAGCTAAACTGTGTTTTTTTTAATGATCCAGTGATGTATTAGTGGAGCAGGCTTTTGGTGGACATTCTGTTGCTGAAATCTTCAAGTTATATGGTGAAGATTTTTTCAGAGATACTGAGGTTCTTTTTCCTTTTCCAAAAGCTGCCTAATATATACTCCCTCCGATCTATAAAATATAAGGCATTCTAGAGATAAATATTTGATCTACAATGTAAAACATTTTTCACGCAGTCACTTTTTCTATCTCCCATTAGTGTATTTTTTCTTCCTTAAAATTTTTCCAATCTTCTAAAATGGCTCATTTTATTGATCGGAGGGAGTATGCAATATATTGTGCTATCTGTATTGATAGTTATAAGTTTAAGAATCTCTTACTGGGTGATGTATCTTGACCTTGTTTATGGTACCTTTTAGACTGAGGTATTACTTAAGCTATCTCCAACGAAAAAATTTGTAGTCTCCACTGGTGGAGGTGCTGTCTTACGACCTATCAACTGGTATGGCTGTTGAATAGCCGTAAACCTTTCTTTTCTGATAGTGATACCCATCGTCATAAAACAATTTTGATTACTGGATTCCTTTTCGCTATAAAAATACACATTTGCTAATGATGTGGTTTTCTCTCATCAGGAAACACATGCGAAGTGGCATCAGCATTTGGTTGGATATACCCTTGGAGGCATTAGCGCAGAGAATCACTTCCTTGGGAACCAATTCTCGCCCACTTTTACACGAGGGAACCGAGGATGATCGCTCAAGGGTTTGCATCATACACTCACACAGCTTATAATATCTTGTTAGCTGAGCTCTTTGATAGCTTCCACTCTGACTTGAGGCTTCTTGCTGTAGATTTTCAGGCGACTGACATCCATCATGGAAAAGAGGGCCCAAGCATACACAAACGCCAATGCTCGTGTTTCTTTGGACTGTAAGTACACCTTACAGAACTTGTTTGAATCCCATTGCTGGCATTTAACTCCTCTCTGGGGTTTCTCCGCCAACTAATTTCGTCCAAGTCACATGGCAATTATTCGGTAAACTGTTATTTTTCGACTTTTTTCTGCAGTCATTGCAGCTAAACATGGTTACAAAGATGTATTAAATTTATCCCCAGCTGCTATTGCCATTGAGGTGGGTCTCTATTTTTCCTTGTTCCATCTCCTAGACAGAGACGAAGTCGACAACAAGAAAGAAACATAATCAACAATGAACAAAAACAGTGTTCTTTCTACCAAAACACCCTGTTGGGGAGCCTAAACTTCTTAGTTGTCTTAACAGGCGCTTGACCAGATCGAGAGCTTCCTCAAAATGATGGTTTTGCCATTTGAAGGCGGTGCCTATTTATAGGACCTTGTTTCGCAATTTATTTCAGGTACGTCTCCAAGTTGTTTTAATGTTTTTAGCAAGGAAGTGTACAACTTATACGCTAACGCGTATAGTATGCATTTTCGTTTCTCTTGATACCAGTTTGAATGCTTCAAAAACGTGTTTGTTTGACGTGGAATGCTTCGCTGGGACACTCCTTTGTCCGATTATTGCATATGTCGCATACTCGCACCCGTCTTGGGTTTGTCTCAATCCTCGTTGAGTCGTCGCAATTGTTGGGGATGTGATTCGTATAATCGTATTGTTCTGTTTGTTCTTGTTGATTTTGTTTTTCCCGTTGCTCAATTGTTAATGCAATAAAATGTTCCATTTGTTGCTTGGAAATGTGATTGCTCTAAACTTTTCAATTCATAGACAAGTTCCACTGTTTGTCTTCTTTTAGAATGTAAGACAAACACGATGAACACAATCTATACACGAAAATAGGAGATTTGCGTATATAGAAAACTGTGGTTACATCCAGTAATTACTTGTGTTCCAACTTTAATTGAGTACATGTATTTTCTTAGCTTTTTATGAAACGAAAAAACCTAAATGTACACTTCAAAACTAAAAAAATAGGGTGGCCACATGTGACATATTGATGAGTCGTTAACGGGTAAATATGTGTCGGATTATATTAATTTAATACTATTATTTTTACAATTATAATTTATAAAGTCGGGATTTACCGCCCAACACAAAAATTTAAGCTGTTATGTTGAATTTTACCTTCTCTTATAACCAATTATTTTTTAATCTTTTATAGTCGATGTAGATGGAACACTCTCGAGCCTAACTTCTCAAACACTATATGTCCGAAATATTTCTTTCAACAAATTTAGGTAAATCGGGGGTTAGAACAACAATTATCAGTTTTGAGTAATCATCCATACTAAAGTACCTTAAAGGATGAGATAATATAGATTTGAATTTTTTAAAACTCTTCGTGAACAGAGAAACTGTAATATAGTTATACAAACATATGCTATAAAATTAACTTATAGATTAAAAAAATATTAGAAAAAAAACCATTAAAAATGCTCTTAGAAATCCAAAGAAACAAAAACAAAATAAAAATTACAGCAATACTTTTTGTTTTTGATGATAAATTATAGCCACGTTTTATACACGTCATTGGCTTAATAATAATTGCTACGTTGTCGAAATTAACCCCTTGTTTGTTTTTTTGGTAGAGAAAGGTAATGATTACCCTTATTAATATAGTCCATATTTAAGTTAAGATTCATTGATCACTATTCTAATCATTCTCCTTCTTCTCCCATTTTTCATACAAATTTGTTACCCTTCTATTCCCTAATTTGAAATAGGGTAACTAATACCTCTAGGATGGGCTAATAATCCCCTCCACTCTCTCCTCCAAGCTCACAAAAAATGATAATCATATACATTTTATATGTAAAATTTAATACCTTACCTTTCCATTCCCCTCTTATATAAACAAACGAGCCCTAAAATCGGTATCCATGTTTCGGAAACTCAGCCGAAGTATCCGTATCGTATATTCGTATCCATCCGATTCCGGATCCGGGGCTCCGAAATCCGCAGTATTTAAACAGTAGTTGTAGTTGTATGTTTCTCTACGGTCACATACCACACACGCATCTACCTACCACAGTACCGAAACGCCCATCTCTTTCAGCATTTGGCCTCTCTCTCCTCGGAGATCTCCCCTGCCAGGTTCCAGATGCACGATCTGGGGGACGATATCTTTCTAGATAGCTTCCGGATTCCATGGCTGATCTGGATCCAGCTCCTCATCCTCCTCCTCCTTATCCTCCTCCTCTCCTACTCCGGCCTCTTCTCCCTCGATCTCCTCCCCGCCGGATCTCCCCCGCCGTCGCCGGTGTCATCCGCTAGCGTCGTGGTCGATGCTCTTAGCTGCTCCCAGCCCCAGGTGATTTTTTTAATCTATTCATCCGCTTCAATTTCTCAATATTTTGGCTTTCTGGTATTGTTTCGGATTTGCATGTGCGTTTACAATCGAGATCTATCGGTCTGCTAAGGAGTAAAAGTTGCTTACTGGTTGGAATTGTCGATTGAAGTAATTTTCTCTTTTAGACTATTGAATTTATTGGTTGATCGGTGTGGAATCTGGATTTGGAACTGGATTTGGATTTGGTTGGAACCGAAATTTGAAGGAATTACTATGCAGCCCCGTCGCAGATAAAAATTCGGAACCGCTTTGACGGAGTTAGGTTTCAGGGAAATTGAAGATACTGGAAAAATTGTGAGGATGAAAGATCCGAAGTTGTGCTTTTAGTGAGAGGTAAATAAACCTAGTAGCAGGAGAAGGTGACCTAGGGAGCTAACTAAGCCAACAGATTCAGGAAACAATGGAACTGTAATAGCAGTATCACATTCACTGCTACAACACTTGGATTCAATCAAAACCATTTTTGCTTCATGTCTTCGTTGTTGCCATGATTCATGGCTGCCATCTTGTATATCTTTCCATCATTGCCGGTTGCCACTGAATCACGATGATCTGAGATGGAATCTTGACCTTAGAAGTTAGAATGGAGAATGGAGCTCACTGATGAACTTTATACTGATTTTTGGTGGCATGTAAGATTGATCAAGCAAAAATGAATGCAAAATGATATTATAATCAGCGATAATCTTTTAGTTTTCGCTTCAAAATTGACCCTAGAACTGATGTTCAGAGAGCTGACCAAATTAAATCATCCATTCTCCTGGCTTGTGTTAGCATTTGGTGAGTGGAAAAAAAAATTAGAAAAATAGTCAAATGAAAAGTTCAGCTATCATCCTCCTTTTGCTAGCTCCTCCTTTTCAGCTGGAAATTGATGTTGAAACTCTGCTGCCTTTTTATACCCCTAAATTGTTGGTGATTAGATTTGACATGTTGTCAATGTATCAGTGAAATATTACTGTACTGAGTGATGTTTCTGGTACAGGGACAGGACCCTGAAGTTCATGAGCGGAGGCCTGGAGAATCGACGGAGAGAGAAAGCATTACTGAAGGGAATGCCTCGATGAAAGATCTGCAACGACTTTTTCACCCCTGCTATTACTTTGAGATCGCAAAACAAGCTTTCCTCCAGTGTCTAGGGCTGAGTTATCCACCCTCGAATTCCAGAGAACGACGACGTGATGAGTGATGCATGGCATGCTTCTGTCCTAATTGTCTGCTGCTCCCATGTGATATACAATTACAACCATGTCAAATACAAATGCATATTTTCATTGCTGGAGTTCAGCCATGGAAAAGCTCTACAAGTCCTGCGGATGGAGAGCCTAAGCCAAGGCAGGTCAATGAAAATGGTAATCGGCATTTGAAGGGATTGTATTTGCAGTTTGCACGGGGCGGTTTCTTCAGCCAAATCTCATTGCAATCTGAATCTGAAACACATTTCAAGTCTAGCAAATGCATTCTGATGTCGAAGCAACAAAACTGTATCTTGCTGCTGAGGAATGTTCTTCACTTTCACTGATTGTTTGCTCAATTCGAAGCGCTGCCAAGAAGCAAGAATGCAGAATGATTACTGGATATGTAAATATGCTCTAGGCTGACATGTATACTGTAATTAGTGATAAACCTTGAAAATTGTTACCCCATTTGATCATGAACATACAAATAGATTAGAGGTCTAATGCAGTGTTGTTGTTTTTCCTGCTGGTTTGTCTTTGGAATATGGGGCTCAAATTCGGCTTATTTAGCATCAGAGATGATTTCAAATCAGCCTAAGTGCCTACCTATGAACAAAAAAAAGAAAAAAGAGACGAGCTCAAATAAAAAAAAAAAAAAGACGAGCTCAAATCAGTCAAAATAAGGAAGTTTTACAGATGAAAAAAAAAAAGTTGAGTTATAAAATTTGGTCTTAAACCTTTAAACTACTAATTGTTATGTTTTTGAAACTCCTGTCAGATCATTTTTAGATCCTAACCGATTTTTGAAACTCCTGTCAGATCATTGCTTTCTTCATCTCGGTGTTTGTCGGGTCTTTTTGATCGCGTCTGTCGTCTTGGTCTTTGCTTGCTGGTCCGGCTATTGTTCAGTCATATCGGGGCCAAGATTTGGTGGTCTGAGAGTTTCTTGGGGTCCTTGGTTACTGCTGTTGTGTTGTTGTTGCTGCTGTCTGATTTGCGGTGGCGTCTTGGTGCTGTTGTAGTGATTTGTTGAGGCGCTGTTTGTTTTGTGGTGTGTTTGTGCTGGGTACGTGCTACACCAAAGCAATTCCTCTCGAATTGCTTGTGAATACTTAATTAGATATCTTCACAATTCTAATTAATGATCGGTGGAATTCATTTCTTCTTATGCTCAAGTGGCTGCATTTTCATTTGATCAATTTCAAGGTGCTTGAAGGTCTTTGTGTAGAAGTGGATTGATTTTCTTTGATTTTTTATCTAAGTTGGCGTGTTTAATCTAATGTCGGATCTTGTTCGGTACCATTGTCCTTTTGTGGGTCTTTGTGGGTGCCTTGATGGTGGTGGTAGAGGTCTTGTTAAAACCTCCATGCTCAGGCATCTTCGTGATCGACATTGCAGTGGTGATGCTCAGACACTTACTCGTCAAACTCTTTCTAATAGTTTGACTATTTATTCTGATGTTGAGATAACTTTCAAGCGTATGGGGGTTTGGCTATGTGGAGTTTGTCTTAAAACGCATACCTTTCGTGCTCGGTGTCGTCATACTCATGACGATTATGTGGAGCCTCCAGACTGTGGTGATGGCCTTGTTCGCTTTATTATTTATGATATTCCCAGACCTCCAGCTCCGTCTCCGTCGGTTCCTTTGTCTGATGTGGGGGTTGTGCATGTTGGTTTGTCTATATCTTCGCTTGACCGTTTGTTTTCCATGGGGTTACGCACTGTGAGATCTATCCCTCCTAAGTGTCGCTTAGGTTTTTCGCGGGTTTTAAAAGAGGCATTAGATATTGTGGCTGACTCTCCGGGCGACCTCTCCTGCTGGATTTGCTTGCTTGTGATGCCTCTTTGTATACTCAAGACCTTTTCCCCGCGGAGTAATCTTGAGTGTAGGACTGCCGTCAAGCGGCAGCGTCAGGAGGAGAGTATTGCCAATGCTATTCGTGTTTGGGGTGTGCCCGGCGGCAGTTTGCAACTTCTACAGGAGACCTTAGCTGAGGTTCCCCCTTCTTTTAGTGTGGAGGAGGACCTTGATTTGAGTGAGCTTAACCTACGACAATGTCGGAGGAAGATTTGTGATGGTCACTACACTCCCGCTGTTCGAGTGCTTTCTTCATCAGGTATTGCTCCTTATTCTGATGCCACTCTTGCGGCTCTACAGGAGAAGCACCCCATTGCCCCATCTCCCAACTTATCGCCTTTACCTACGGATCACCATCCTCTCGTTGCCTCGTCGACATGTGTTTTGGATATGATTCGGAGCTTTCCGCGTGGGACGTCATGTGGGAGGGATGGGTTTCGTGCTCAACATCTTTTGGATTGTTTGGGTGGAGCAGCTGTCGCTGCTTCGGATGATTTGATCGCCTCTACTACTCGGGTTGTCAATCTTTTCCTTGAGGGTCGTTGTCCGCAAGCTCTAGGTGAGTATATTGCTAGTGCTCCGCTCACCCCGCTTGTTAAGCCAGGTGGAGGTATACGTCCTATTGTTGTTGGCACTATTTGGAGACGCCTTGTCTCTAAGGTTGGTGCTTGTTTGGTCGGTCCTTCTTTGTCTGGTTATTTTTCAGGCCTTCAGTTTGGGGTCGGAGTATCCGGTGGAGGAGAGGCTATTCTACATGCTTTGAATCGGTTCGTTGAGGCTCGTGGTGGTGAGGAGGGTCTCTCCATGTTGTTGGTCGACTTCCAGAATGCGTTCAACTTAGTTGATCGTGTGGCCATGTTAGAGGAAGTTCGTCGTCACTGCCCGGTTCTATCCCGATGGGTGGAGTTTTGTTACTCTAGTCCTGCCCGACTGTATTATGGGGAGCATGGCTTATGGTCTTGTCAGGGGGTCCAGCAAGGAGATCCGTTGGGCCCTCTGCTCTTTGCTTTGGTGTTGCATCCTTTAGTGTGCAAGATCAGAAACTCTTTTGACCTGAGTCTACAGGCTTGGTACTTAGATGATGGCACTGTTGTTGGGGATACTTTGGTTGTGGGGAAGGTCTTGGATCTGATTATGGAAGATGGTCCCCGCCTTGGTCTTCATCTTAATATGGATAAGACCGAGGTTTTTTGGCCTATAGAAGACCCTAGGAGTCGACTTCCTGGTGTTTTCCCCCACTCTATTGCTCGGCCATTGCGCGGTGTCAAGGTTTTGGGGGGGCCTGTCAGTGTATGCTCTGATTTCAGCAACGAACTTGTGGCAAGGAGAGTGACTAGGACCATAGAGCTTATGGATTCTGTCGCGAGGATTGATGGCCCTCAGTGCGAGTTGCTTCTGCTTCGGGCTTGTACGGATATTTCTAAGCTTTACTTTTCCTTGCGTACTTGTTCTCCGCGTGTTTTTTGGGTCGGCCCAACTTTCCTTTGATGAGGCACTCTGTTCTAGTTTGGAACGTATTGTCACTGCGTCTGGACCTGGGTTTGGAGATTGGCAGTGGAGGCTCGCCACATTCCCTTTTCATTTTGGTGGGCTTGGAGTTTATGCTCCTGGGGATGTCATACATTATGCTTTTTTGGCGTCCCGTTTGCAGTCTGCTGAGTTACAGGCTAAGATCTTACGTTCTTCTGATATCATTGTTGTTGGGCCTACTTTTGATGATGTTTGTCGCTCTTTTAATGAGGTCGCGGGTTCTGATCTTCTACGCGATCCTAGTGAAATCGCTGCCCCCAAGCTTATGAAGAAACTGGCAGATATATATTTCGCGAAGATTGCTGCTATATCAGACTCTGTTTTCTCATTGACTCCGCGACAGGTGGCATTATGGAAGTCTCAACAGGGTGCTCACTCATCTGATTGGTTGCGTGCAGTTCCTATTTCTGGGTTGGGGCAGACTATGAATGGAAGGACCTATCGTAGTGTGCTTAGCTATCGATTGGGAGTTCCATTGTTCGCGGTGTCCAGACCATGTTCCGCTTGTTCTCGGGTCTTTGATGGTGATGTTTACGGTGACCATGCTGTGTCTTGCGCTGGTTCCGTGGGCATTAAACATCGACATAACCTCGTTCGCGACACCTTATTGGATATCTGCTACAGGTCTGGGATTTCTGCCGGTAAGGAGGTTGATATTGGTTTGATTGATGGGCATGATAATCCTCTTCGTCCGGCGGATTTGCTACTTTATTCATGGGACAGAGGGCGGGATGTTTGTGTTGATCTGACGGGATCCTCCCCTTTGACTACGTCTGGGATGTCTAACTTTGTGCCTGGTCGTGTTGTTGTTGATGCTGCTCGGCGTAAGTGTGCCAAGTATCGAGATTTGTGCACGGTGGCTGGTTATGGTTTCATACCCTTCTCCTTCTCTTCGTTGGGGGAGTTAGATACGGATGCGGTTGCTTTGCTGAAGCGGATTCAGAAATTCTTCGTATCTCAGGATGCCGGGGCTCGTGCTGCTGCTTATATTTTCACTAGACTCAGTTTTATTATCGCTAAGGGAGTGGGTGCGCAGATAGTATCTCGGCTACCCACTAATTTCTTGTAAATAGTAATTGGTTAATAGAAATAATAATAATAATAATAATGATGATGATGATGATGATGATGATGATGATGATGATGGTGGTGGTACATTATAACATTGGATTCAATAAAAAAAGGAAATACAAACATTAAACAAAAGCTTACAATAATTGTATAGGATTTTTATTTACACTGTCCTTAAAATCGTTGAATGTCTTTGTTTAGCAAAGAAAAAAAATGTTTCTGGATAAAAAAGTGATTGTGGACTATCTTTTATGTCAATAAGTTCGAAGTTCAAATCCCCTTAAAAATATGGAATCACTGATGAGTGGGAGGTTCAACCTTTTAAATGAGTCACGTATTACCTCACATAGTATCCAATCCAAATGTAAAGCAACTAAGTTGATCGAATTGTACTAATATAAAAAAAAACCGATTCTATAAATCCGAAAAAATCCGGGTTGAACAACTCGACCCGTTGGGTCAAGGAAGAAGGGAGGGAAAACTGGGAAATTGGCGCTTCTTTTGTTTCCCATGAAAGACCGACATGCCCCAAAATTTCCCAAACTGAAAACAAACCCTAATCTGAAATCCCCCGATCTCAACCCCATTTCCCCCGAGTGTCAAAATCGGCGCCTTTTTCCGGTAAAGTTCATCAGCTTCACTTCAGAATCTCCACCTACATCCATCGCTGTTGGATTTCTCAGCCTGGATTAGCTGGTAAACCAAAATTCGTACTCATCTCTTTGTACCGAGAATGTATTGCTTTCGTGTCGTCGGTTTTTCCCCTCTCCTTCGTATTCATACTCGAAGCAGTAGCTTCGGTTTCTAGAAAGCATCATCTCCTTAACCTAGATGGGATTTTTTCGGTCTAGAATTGAAGAAATCCAGACATATATGGATAGGTTTCAAAAGTTGCATCTTTCTCCAACATTTCAGGGCACTTCTTGTGCTTCTGCATTCGTTTTAACTTAACTTGCAGATGATTGTTTTATCAATCGTAGCTCCTTGTCTAAAACTGTTATATATAGGTTGCTGTAGAGACCCCCAAACTTCATGGCTGTGTTTGTGTATGGATGTGTTTTCATTTACTGGATGGTATGCATATGCGCTGAATCCTAGAAGTTCATTTTTGTTTACTGGCTGATTTTGTTAAGCTATCACATCGTAATAAACTTGATGTTGCTCTCTTTGCTCAGAAATTTAACTACATGCTCTAGTTTTACCTTCTCTTGCGCATGATGACTCCATTGGCTCCAGAATCCAGATATTGGACAACTGCATTCTGTAGAATTACTTTTGGTTTTGTTAAATTACGTTTTTAGTTGTTAGATCGATTCTTGTATAGTTCAGTATTTATGCATGTTCTTTGGTAGTTTTGGTTGCTATAAGTTGTTATGTGTCGTCTGGTTTGCAGTATGAATTTTTAGTGTAATTTGGTTTGTAATATTAATTCTGGTAATGTTTTTCCTTTTTGTTGCTGATATTTCGGTATAATTTGGATTGTAATACTTGATACATGTCTTGTAAGTAATATTGGCACTTGGATCACCCAGCTGACTCGGATATATACAAATCAACCCGAATTTGCTGAAGAAATTGGAGTCATGGACCTCATGGTAGAAAGAAGTTCTATGGAAGGAGGCGCTGAAGCAATTCTAAATCTTCAGCCCAGTTCTTCAATTGGTGTTGCGTATCATCAGGACTTTGGTCCCCATGATGATTTGCTTCTCCTGGAACTAGATGAAAAAATGTTACCTGATATACTTTCCCGAAGGTAATCTTCTGAGTTTATTTTGTCATTTAATAGTGCCTCTTGCTATTTTCATAAGCAAAGTGTTCAAGAAGGTATAGTGGTCTCTTATAGGGTAAATGTTGAATGCCATCTTAGACCTGATTATTCCACGTCTTTATCTAGGGTTACTATAAGGGGGCAGCTGGATGAGGATGCAGTTCTTTGCACAAACACAAAGACTTATTCGATTAAGTTTGTTGGAACATCCAATTCCGTGTTCCTTATCCCTCCATCAGGTCAACCAACATCACAAGAAAAGCTGGATAGTGACCAGAAATACGAAGGGAAGCGCCTCGTGGCATCTGCAATCAAATTGGCTCCAGGACACATGGAACTTGTCGAGGTTGCTCCCAGGCTGGACAAGTTAAGACCGCTTCTTTCAAAGAATCTTTTCGGACCTTTGGAATTATCAGCTATGGAAGTTTCAGAAGATAGGGGGATGGGTACTTCTGGTTTATACACTTGGGATGACCTTATCGAACAGATTCAAGCGAGTGATGAGGAGTTAAGGTTGGGACTAAAAGCCCTCTCTGCCATTGAAATTAACAGTCATTGGAGAATCTTGGACGACAAATACATGGAGAATATCTTGAGCATGATTCTAAACAATGTTGTGTTAAATGATTGGTCTCTGGATGGACTCAATGAAAATGAAGTGGTGAGTGTGCTAGAAGCAGATGGTTTTCCGTCCAATCTGGTTGTACATTGTCTGGATGTCCACGGAAAGATGGTGAACAGAGGCATTGATGGTGTATCTATATGGCAATTGGACGAGAGGCGCGTTTGTGTTAATTTTGCGAGAGGAATCTTGAAAGGCGGGAAGATGAGATTGGAAACTTTCATGGATCAGTGGACGAGGAAGATCCCACGAGGAATGCAACCTAGTCTGGACATGTTGGACGGCGAGATTTTGACAGAACAGTTAGGTATTGAGACCTGGGTTCACAGCTTCAGTGTTTCCTCCCTTCCATTTTCGGCAGCAGAACGTTTTGCTGTCCTTTTCAAGGAGAGACCAAAGTGGGAAGAAAAGGATCTACAACCTTATATCAGGTTTTCCTTTTCACCCAATCATTTATTCGTTGTAACTCCTAGCTAACCAAACTGACTGATCATTTATCTGTTTATGATGGACTTTTGTAGAGACCTAAGAGTTCCAGGCCTATCTTCAGAGGGCTTGCTTCTGAAGTACACTAGGAGATCACAACCCACAGCTGCTGCTGAACCGATTTTCAGTGCAAGATAGTGCAGTAAAAAGCATGATCTTTGCTCTTTTGTTTGGAGTATGTCGTCATGTTTTGAGGACCGAAAGGGTCATCTGAATCATCTGATGACCGGTATTGAGCTCCCACTGATTGTTGTTGATTGCCTTTCGCAAACTGTTGATTTGGATACAGGAATATATAACTTGTCGGCACCAGGGCCGTCCCGACGTTTTCGGAGGCCCGGTGCAATAATTAAAATTAGACCCTTTTATCTTTATTTTTTTCATGCTTGTTATGATCCTAATTATATTTTTTAGTAGTGAATTACATATATTTATTGTATATGACATAAATAATGTTATGAAAAAAATATTTATCGTTTATTTATATGAAAACAATGTTATATATATTTCTTAATTTTAAGTGTCACTAGACGGTTTTTTTGAAAAAGGATAATTAAAGTAATAACATACTCTCAACATATTAAAATTGAAATTATTTTATTACTATTTTTAAAAGTTAAAAATTATATAAATATCAACTATGTTAATTTTTTAATTAATGAATTATTATATCCGATAATCATACATTAATTAAATTTAAGTAATAAATGAAAAAAAAATGAAGTACAACATATGTTGGATTTAACCAATGAATAATGGAAGGGAGGGGGTGGGACCCTAAGAAAGAAAAATACGGAGTAATAGAGCAAATGATGCAATCCGTAATCCAATAAACGGAAGGGGGTGTGAGAGGGATTCGAACACGGGATCTCTGCAATCCCAGACAAAACAGATACCACTGCGCTACTTTGTTCAACTTGATTAAAGTAAAGCGTTTTTATATATATAATAACCTTCAATGTATTGGGCCCCCAACAAATTTGGGCCCGGTGCATACAGACCGCTTGCACCGCCCAAAAACCGGCCCTGGTCGGCACAAAAGAAAACAAATATAACTCACTGTGATTAGGGGTTTGGGTCATAAGTTACTTTATGCATTTCATTCATACAAGACCTGTTTTAAGCAAAGAGGGTAATATCCTCTATTTGTCATTTCTTATCGAGGTTTTATTTATATAGTGAGAACCTCTTTTATACATGTGTTAACCTATTTTCATTCATGGCATCGTCAACTCGCATTCAATCAGAGCGGGAGGAGCGGGTAATTATTGGATATCAATAAGACGAATCAAACATTTTTGTTTTCAAATATAAAATGAAATATCTGTGTTAGAACACATACTAGCCTATTATGTTCGAGTTCAACAATACGTGAAAAATACACAACTTATCGAATAAAAACATTTCGAGTTCTAATTCAACAATATGTTGAAAATATATACATAGCTTAGAAATAAAAAAGGCTAAATCGTCAAATTGGTATAAAAAATCAACCCCAAATGACAGATAGGTAAAGGTATAAAGAATGACATCAATGTGACAAATTGATATATTTTCCTTTAAAAATCTGATTTTTAATTAATTAAACTCAATTGACTTAAAACATCAATTAATTTATTTTAAATCAAACATTAGGCCGGTGGGGATAAAATAAATATATATATAAATTAAATATTTTAATTTTATAATTATATTACTGAGGGAATATAAATTTTGAAAATTTTCTTAAATTTATTTATAATTAAATATTTTTCATTTTACTACACAGTTTAGGTGTTTACAAATTGAATAAAATGTTACATTAACTTTAACATTAATTATTAAACTCAAGAATATTCTTAAAATTTATATAATGTTAACAATCTATAAGTTTATTTTAATTTAACTTCAAAGTAATCTATAAAAAGTTGCCAACCTTTTTAAACATTTTCAATAATAAAATGGGAGAATTTGTACTGATATATACATCAAGTTTATGAAATATATATATTCTAAAACAATTTAATTCAAATAGATTTTTAAATCTATTTCATTATTATATTTAAATATAAAAGTTACAATATTAAAAATATAATGTAAATTTGTATTAGAGCGATCGAATCTTGTGACCTCTATAATTCGATTTCTCTGTGATTTTGTGACCTACAAATTGTGAATCGAAATTCATCTTCAAAAAGAGGGAACTCTGGGCTTGGAGATGCTCCAACAATATGCTCGGGTACGCTCCTTCCGGAGGGCAGTCCCTTGGGCCTGACGGGGTTGTTAGTACTTTAAGTGGGGGAGATTGTAACACCCTCATTCCACATCGGATATCACAAAGATATTAGGAGTGGTTTATAAATGATTTAAGTCTAACCCATATCACAAGAACTCTTCCTTTTCGGGCTCTAAGTGAGGACAACGGATCTAAAATGGTTCAATGACATGGGCTGGTGCCTCTCAAGACTCCGAGTCTTACAACTTTCAAATGTGAAAAAGTTAAATATACAAATGTAATGCATATGGTGTCTGTACAAAGAGATGAAATTGAGTTAAGAACGAGGGAAATCACTCACAAGCAAGAGTAAAAGCTTGTTTGGAGTAGTCATTCAATTTGAATTGGTTGTAAAATGTCAAAAAAGACCAATTTTTGTTTACTAATGAATCAAAAGTTCAACCATTGAAGTTCTCCCCCAACTGATTTCCTTGGAGCTTCAATTCCAAATCTTGATGAATGGCTCTGTTATTGCAAGACACTTTCTTCCTTGCTTTTGCTACCTCCTCTTCCTACTTTTTTTCCGCATCCTACTTCAACTTCTTTTGCTTTGACTCATTGTTGCACGTTCTAACCCCCGTCTTCAAGTCTTTGTTGTCCGGATCAAGTTTTAACACCTCTTAATAACTCTCCAATGCCTTTTCATAGGTCTTCATGAGGCAAATGACTTCCCCCTTACTAGCATATTCGTCGACATATGCGGGTTCCAACTCAATGCATTTTATAGCATCCTTTAATGCCTCAAAAAATGATTCTAATGATAGGTAGGAAGTCGCCCTTTTGCTGAATGCCTAAACAAAAACAACACAATATGTTATACTCCCTCCGTTTGCATTTAATTGACATTTTGAGATTTATTGCATTTACAAAATTAATTGACGTTCTTAGTTTTGACCCACCACTTTTGTACTTTGAAAATATTGATTAATGTGCATAATTTTAAGTTGAACTAAGAAGTTGTACTTCTTAATTAGTGTGTAGAATTCCAAAACGTCAATCTATATCTATATAATATATTAAAACATAAGCATTTTTGCCACGTGTCACAACCTTAGAACAAGATATTTATAGAAGTTAAATTATTATAGAATCAATTTATTTTAGTCAGCTAATTAATATATCCTTTAATATATCCATGTATCATCTTAATTATTTCAACTTATTCTTATTATTATTATTATTATTTATATACTTTATATAATAATTTTGTCTTCTTCTATAATTTTATTATAATTTATCTATGTATTTGTATATCTATACAACATGTTAAACTACTTCTTATGTTCTAAGTAATGGGATTGGTTCAAAACTATTTTTCAATAAAATTACATCATATATTAACGAATAACAATTAAGATAATCATTTTATTTATTTATTTATGTAATTAACATATTATATATTTTTTAATCGGTAGGTTTAATTCAAAATATTAAATTAATATATATTAACACATACTACATTTTCTTATCAATAGGTTCAATTCAAAACATTTGAACCAATAAATTTTTAATCAATCAAATTATAATAGATTTTTTTATTTACTTAACATATTTTACATTATCTAATCATTGGTTTTATTCAAAATATTAAATTAATATATTTTATATTTTCTAAGCAATTGATTTAATTCAAAACATTAAATTAAACTATAATTTATATCTAAATATTAAATAAGAAACATTTTGATGTTATGATCTCATAAATTGTTAATAATTGAAAATTTATACATTTTTACCATCTATATGTATTTAAGTATTAATGAAATGAGAATATTTTTGCTAATGTGTCATAACCACCTTGATTTTATGGTTTTTACATATTTTTTACTTTATCAACTCCCTACATTTATTAGTCGATGCTACCATTGTCAATCATTTATTTAATTATATAATAATATTTTTTTATTATTAAATTTTTTTTTAACAAAACCGCGCCATGGCGCGGGCACTGCACTAGTTAATTTCAAACGAAGAGAGTATAAATTTATCAAATCTTGTACTATAATGAAGTCTAATTATAATGTTAAAAGAACAGAATTGATTGACTAATATCCTTTCTTTCATTTGTATTTGCATTCTGATGGAAAAAATTTATGAAGAAATCGACTATATAAATAAATAAAAATAAAAGATACGGAGTAAAACCTTAGGGTTTTGGGTTCCTTTTAATTGCTTTCATGTAGTGATTTATTGTTTCTGTAACCTTTCTTCGGTCGTGAAATTCATTACTTAGACAATGCAATCAACTAGATATTTAGATGGGAATGCTTTAGTGTTTTGTAAATTCGATATTTAAGGGGTGGTTTATAACTAAAAAAAGTATAGGATTAATCAATGGCCTTGAGCCATAGATAACCTAAACTTAGAAATTTTGTTGTTAGAGTTTCTAATTTTTAATGAGTCAATTAAACACTAGTAACAATTGTGAGACGTTACCTTTTTAAGATCTTTCATCGGCTATTTTATGATCAGCGTGTAACACACACTTCATATTAGATATAATAAGAAGGTTCGGAGTGATTTATAAGTGATTCAAATCTTATTCATGTCCCAATAGCTCTTTTTTTCAAGCTCAAAGTAAGGACAACATATTTGAGAATGCTAGGTGGAATGGGTTGATGCCTCTTAAGACCCCGGGTCTTATAGATGATATCAAAGCTAACTTCGGGTTTGGAGGTACTCCGACAATATGTGACCAACCTGCGCATCAAGAGTTGTACTTTTAGATATAATCATCCCTTCCGAAATCCGAAAAGAAATATGCAACGTATAAAACGAGTAGATAATCCAAGTTAATACCAGACAAAAATTGGGGTTTATAGTCAAAAGAGTATTCTTACCCCAAACTCTTTATTTAATGAACTTTTTCTTTAGCGAGAACCAATGGTTCTCACAAACGTCAAACTATCCAATTAAAATTCTAATTCGTTTTTTTTGCGTTAAGAAAAAAGGAATATCCATCAATACCTCACGAACCAAAGGGAAAACCATGTAATTGTCTACTAAAAAGTCTTTCTCCTTGAGATAGCTAGGGTAAAACACCCCTTTCTTTTAATGGTTGACAAAAAGTTCTCCTCCGTGTCCACCAACGCAACTACCTTAGTCAAGCATCTATACACGGCAGAATGAGACTTAATAAGTTTGTCGATAATATCCTCAACTCTCCTGTAGACCTCCCATGTATAATAGCTAGTCTGTCTTCGAAGATACTTCTACTGAAATTCTTTTTAATTACCTTTTTATCTATAACAATTTCATGATATTCTTTTTTGTTTTTGTCAAAATATTCTTTGTTTTAGGATCAACCCTTTTACATATATAATGTAAAATTAGTAGTTTTGTCGTGTAGTTTTTTTTCCTTATAAATCAACTATATTTTTTTTGCTAGTTGTATTAACAAAATATGATATTACTCATGATAAATAAAGTCACAAAATTTTGGTTTTTTTTTAAATTGAATTTTCTTTTTTCTAAGAGTACAATACATGCCAAATAAGTAACATATATCAAGCATAACATACTATTTTTTTTCCAACCTATATTATAATGTTATAATTAAAATTTTCAACTTAGGAAAGATTTTTTACAAAGTTAAGATTTCGAAATATTGGACAAACCGATGTCTTATAAATCGAGATGCCAAGGAAACTTGGGAAATGGAAAGTCGTCAAAAGTAAGACCAAATCCACATAAATCAAGGCAGACATGAATGGCGGCAACACCGACAAAGCTTGAAATTGAGAATGACTCTCCTCGCAAAGACGAAGGTGTTTAAATTTAGTTGTTTAAAATTAAAACAAATTTAGTTGTTTAAAATTAAAACAATATAATTAGACCATATTTGGTATTGATTATGAGAAATAAAAAATTGGGAATCGAAATGAGTGATTACGGTTTTTGTGTTTGGTATGACAAAATCCGGAATGAAGTTGATTACTAGATAATCCTCTCTTCTCCAATTTTAGGCATTTTTCATTCCCTATCTAAGGAAGGGATGAACCATTCCCACCCTTCACACCTCCACACTGTGAAACCTAACTGCCCCAACCTCCATCTTCTTCCCTCGTCTCTATCACACCAATCCAAATTTACAAACACCGTCGTCGTTGTCACACTCATTATTGTCCAGATCTGCCTGGGATTTCCACCATTATTATGACACCCCGTCGTCGTCTTCTTATCTCTCTCTTTGACCACCTGAGATTTCCGTCACATGCGCCCAAATGGTTATGGTGGCATCCCTACCTCCTCGTTTTAGTCGACCACCGTTTTTCAGCTCTCTCTCCTCATTCCAGTCGACCACCGTGCCTAGCCCTCCCTCCTCGTTATTTTTTTTAGTATTTTGTGAGATGAATTTGTGTGATTCATGTATTTTTTATTCTTAACTTGAGAGATGAATTTATGTGATTTTGAATTTGATAGGATGAATTTGTGTATTTTTAGGTTTTGGTGTTTGTGAATTTCTTTTTTTTTTTTAGTAGGTAAAAATTCAGTTGGAAGTTCCTAACCGATAGCATCCCGACGGATGAGATCATTCAGATCTGAATAAGATGACAAAGCCGCCCCATTAACAAGGCGGCCAAGGTGTGCAACCTTGTCGGCCGACCTGTTACCCTCGCGGGGCACATGTGAAAAAACCACGTTTTGGAATTCCCTAATTTGTCTCTTAATATCACCCATTAGTAGTTCAATTTCTCACGGGCAAGGGCTATTGTATTTTAGGTGGTCTATAATGATTCGAGAATCACCTTCAATAACAATGCTTTCCTGTACTATTTGCTTGGCAGCAGTTATACCTTCTCGAAGTGTCGTAGTTTCAGATAATAGCGGGGAAAGACGCCCCAGTTTTTTTGCCCCCATTGTAATCACCTTTCCTTCCCAATCTCTAATTATGAAGCCCGCAGTCGCTTGCCCCGAACCATCTGTTGCACCATCAAAATTCATCTTCAGGACTCCAGGTTCCGGTTTACGCCATTTGACATTTTTTCTGCTAAGTTTCCGATTCTGTTTTGGTCTCTGGCTTGTAGACGGCAGATTATCCACCTCCTCTTCCTGACTAGCTTTTTTCCATTAATCTTTAACCTTATTAACAAAATTCTGAATTTCCCAATTAGAGGGCTTATTCATTGTTCCAAATGATACTTGGTTTCTATAATACCATGTTGTCCACCACTTTATCGCCATTTCTTTCTTTTCTTCTTTATTTAGGTAGTTCCCAAGCTTTCTAATGATTGCTCTCCCACACCATGTGGGACCACTCCTCTGGTAGGGTAAGTTGTATAGTTTATTCACTTTTAGATTAGAGTTTCTGACAAAAATTCTATAAAAAGGTGTTGTTCGTCTTCTACAGAGTTATTACAGAAAACGCATTGATTTGGGATCGGAACCCCTCGTTTGCTTAGTCTCTCTTTCGTGGGTAGGCCATTCTGAGCCATTTTCCATAAGAAGTTTTTTATTTTCGGCACCGTATCCACCTTCCACACCCAGCTATTCGGATCATCAGCAAACGAATCTTGATTAGATATAAGTTTGACTGCACTTGTAGTAGAGAACCACCCGTGCTTATCTGGCCACCAGTAAAGCCTATCAGGCATAGGGTTTGACGAAAGCGGAGTTTCCATAATTGTTAGGACCATATTCTGGTCAACTACAGAGGAAAGTTTATCTCTATCCCGGCATCCATTATTAATAAATTCACTTACTGTTAATCTATTATCCCGGGTCGGAAGATTGCCATATTGTTGATCTAAGGGTGCATTTGTAATCCATTTATCAGTCCAAAATTTGATCGTTTCCCCGTCACCTATTGACCATACCAAACCAGTCTTAAATTTCTTTATAAGAGAAGAGGCATTTCTCCATTGCCAAAACGCATTCTTGACTTGCCGGTAATTTAGAATGTCGGAGTTATTAAGGTACTTATGTTTTATGATTTGTACCCAAATATTCCCAGGTTCTGCTAGTGTTTTCCACAGTAGTTTCATTTGAAGGGCTTCATTCATAGTTTGGGATTTTCTTATACCTAGACCGCCTTTACACTTAGGCTTGCAAATTCTATCCCAACTGATAAGTGGTTTATACTGGAGATCCTTATTCCAAAAGAAAGAGCGGTTGATCTGATCTAGATTTTTGTGAATCGAGGCGGGTAGCATGAAGCTTTGCATTGCATATAGCGGTTTTACTGACAAATTAGAGTTGATGAGAACATATCTACCCTGCTGAGAAAGGGAGTTGGCCTTCCATTTTGATAGTTGATCTTTTGTTTTACATAAAATTTCCTCAAAAGTATCCTTATTAACTCTACCACTGATGATCGGGCATCCAAGGTATTTCTCCATGGCCCTTGTGTGGGGAGCTTGAAGAGAGTTCTGAAGCAGTTGAATTCTAGCCCCCGGGACACCTTTCGTAGTTTGGAAGGAAGATTTATGATAGTTAACTTTTTGACCCGATAAGAGACAGTATTCTTCGATTATTTCCTTTACTTTTTGACTTGCTTCCAGAGTGGCTTTTGAGAAGATAATAATGTCATCCGCAAATGCTAAAAAGGGCACATTTGCCCCCCCACGACCGAATTTGAATCCTATTTTACTTGTGGGCAACAACGGTTCCTGTTGCAAGCGCCTTCCTAGTAGTTCTGCTCCAAGGATAAACAGAAATGGGGAAATTGGATCTCCTTGTCGAACACCTCTTGTCGGGCAAAAAACTTGAGTTGGGAAATTGTTCACTAATATAGAAAAAGATGCAGAAGAGATGCATTCCTTCACCCAGTTTATGAATACATGATGAAAACCAAATCTCCTCATTACTTCCCAAGAGAAGTCCCAATTCACTCTATCGTATTCCTTCTCCATATCCAATTTAATCGCCATCCAACCCTCCGCACCTTTACGTGTTTTAAAGGAATGGAAGATCTCATGAGCGATCAGAACATTGTCCTGAATCACCTTATCTGCCACAAAAGCACCCTGAAGTGGGTGAATAAGCTTTCCCATAACTATCTTTAGTCTTTCCGTAAGTATTTTTGAAATAACTTTGTAGATGGTTGAGCACAGGCTGATTGGTCTATAGTTATTCGTTGTGCTTGGGTTATCCATTTTAGGGAGTAGGGTTATGAAAGTATGATTTACTTGTCGAAGCATTTTCCCATAAATAAAGAAGTTCTTTATTGCCATATTTACCGACGGGCCCACTATATCCCAATAGGTTTTGTAAAATTCTGCCGTAAACCCATCAGGGCCCGGGGACTTATTTTTTCCCAAACTAAAAACTGCGTTTTTTATCTCGCTATTTAGAACAGGTTTAATCAGCTCTGTGTTTTCACTGGCCGAGATATTTGGGGAGATGAGGTTTAACATGTCACCCCACGACGTACGATCAACTATTTCCTTCCTAAATCTTTTTTCAAAGTCCTTTTGGATTTCTACCTTTATATTTTCTTCGCCTAGAATCTGGGTTCCCTCTGCCGTGTTAATTGACCTAATGATTTTTCTATTCCGTCTTCGCGACGCAATTTTATGAAAGTAAGATGAATTGGTATCTGCCATCTTAATATGTTTCGTTTTTGCTCTTTGATTCCAATAGGTTTTTTGAAAGTTAATTAGAGCCTCTTTCTTATTTAACAATCTAATTTGCTTTCCTACCATAACTTGGTCCTCTTGCTCACATAAAGATTTTTGGACCTCAATCAGCTCTTCTTCTACCTCTTTAAGTTGTCTAAAAATATTCCCAAATGTTCTTTGGTTCCATTCCTTTATTTTAGCTTTCAGAATCTTTGTTTTAAGAGATAGTTGGAACATAGCAGAGCCACCGCAACTGGCCCTCCATGCCTGTTTCACAATATTCCTAAGGTCTTTTCGTTTTAACCACATATTCTCAAATTTGAAAGGAGCCTATTTGGGTGGGGATCCCAGGCTTAGTTCTACAGATATTGGGCAGTGGTCAGATGTAGAGAAAGCATGATGGGTTACCTGAATGTTCGGGATTTTTTCTACAATACTATTTTGAACCAGGACTCTATCAAGTCTTTCAAGAATATTGTCTTCCCCATATTTCTTTTTCCTCCAAGTAAACCTATTCCCCGTAAAGGGAATATCTAGTAGTTCACATCTCCCCTTAATATCTGATAATCTGTGAAACCTAGACAGGGAGATGTCTGCTCCGCCCAGTTTGTCACTACTTTCCGCAATATCATTGAGATCCCCCATAACGATACACGGAAAGGTTGTCTCTGAAATCATAGCACACAACTCTTCCCAAAATCGATTTTTATCTCTCTCTTGGGCCGGAGCATATGCCAAAAAAATTCTGCATTGAAAATTTATTTCAAAATTAGCATAGTCCAGACAGATAAATCTCTCTCCGGATGTTACCAGGGAAATAGATTCTTGGGTCAGATGGTGGGATTTCCATAGTGCACCAATACCTCCTGATTTACCAATTGCCGGAACCCAACATGCCGAGTCAAATCCCGCATTTTTCCATATCTTTTCCTCCGGGATACTTTCCGATTTTGTTTCCATTATTGCCATTAGTTGAATATTCTGTAACTTACAGAAGGAATCGATTTCAGCCCAGAAATTGGGTCGGCCAAACCCACGAACATTCCACGAGCTAATTTTCATGATTCACTTGGATTAGACCTTTCACTAATAGTTTTTGACAGGATATATAGACGTTTGGGGGTTTTGCCTAACAAGCGATTAGCCTTAGAAGCATTAATCCTTGGAGTTAGATGATGACAGAACGAGCAGCTTGCGTTACCAATGCTTATACACTTGATGCATCTCTCCTTCACTAGCTTAAGCTTATTTTGCTTAATAAGAGATTCACCATCAAAGCTCCGTAAATACTTTATATAACTAGTTAAACAAGGGGGCTTACTGAAATGAGATTTCTTAAGTATAGCTACCATGTTGCCATCTACGCATAAAACCGAGATCGACGAGGAAGCAGGAGACAAACTCATATTTGACATTAACCATAAGTTATGAGAACAATGAGCACCCAAAGCCTGCTTATTCATCACTGCAAATCTGCATAGCACATCTAAAGATAGAGAGACACACTTGGACAATAGCCTACTACCAACACGAACCGAACGATTTTTGTTGAGTGATAAACTTAACCAAGAACACTTACACAAAGACAAGTTAATGAAGAGGCTAAAGCTTAGATCGTTAAGCTGCCTATAGAGAGGCAAGACAAGGCAAAATATTATTTTATCAATTCTTCTAGGACAATTGCTACCCCATTTCACATTATGTCTTCCACCTAAGAGAAAAAACTTGATTGCAAGCTTAGTTGCTTTACAATAGCTCCACCACCACCTGCATGTACTACGTGATGTATAGAAAGCTTATAGGTTACAAAATCAATTGCAAATGGGGCAATTGGAATCCAGAAGACAAGGGTGGCCAACTGTAACACATTCTCATACACTAATAAAAATTTTGCATTGATTAGATAATAGAGATGTGTTGTTGCCAACAAAGATATATTGTTGAGAGTGGAGATGTTTACTTGAACTCCAGTTTAGATTTCCTTCAGCAGCTGAACCTCAATCTTGGATTTCTTCAAGATTTTTTCAAGGTGTTTTTGGTTGGCCGCTGGCACACCCCCTGGAGGAACCGGAGTTCCCTCAAAAGGAAAGCCAGAAGCCATGATTTTTGGGCCCTTTCGGGGTTTTGTTTCAAGATGACCGAGGGACTCGGCATCTAGGGGTTTTTTGCCTTTGTCCATGGAGGACGCAGCCATGACACCAGAAACAATAAAGAGATGGTTAGCAAAAGAGTGCAAAAACAGATTAGCAAAGAATAGAAGATGAAGAAGAGTGTGAGGGGTTTCACCACTCCAAGGTTTGCTTAAAAAGATTTGAAGGAGAGAGAAAGGAGAGCCAGAGGCGCTGACCTTCCAAGGACCGTATCATGCCATCAGAATCGTGTTGCAGAGGAGAACACGAGCCCTCAAATCTCCGAGAATACGGAGATTACCAGGTTTCTTCCACGAAGACGAGACCCGTACCCTCCAAGCTTGTGGATGAGGCCACGGGGGAGGCCGATTACTCAAGGCCCTATCACCCCTAGCCAAGCGGGCCTCCGATCCAGTAGAATTAGATCGAGACCGAGACGCCAATCCGACCAATACTCCACAACTTCGCTCTTCCCTCCTCCCAGCCAACCCGAATGGGAGATCTAACCCAACAAGGCATCGACAATCCAGAATTCGATCAGAGAATTGTTTGAGGAGAGGATAATCATCATACTTTCCTCTTACAGAACGGATAAGATGGAGGATTTGACAATCCAAAATACCGATAGGGGATCCAAGGGATAGATAATCATGATTGCTTTTATCTTTAGAAGGGATTATTGAGGAGATTTGGCAGGAGGAAGGGTTTCGATGATGAAGATTTCTGCAATTAGGTTTCTTCACCAAGGAGATTAGGGATTTTTGGGATTTTCTGGGAGGAGTAGACGGGAGCGCGTGGCGCGCGTACTCAAGAGCCATTGTTTGTGAATTTCTTATTCTAACACTATATCAAACAACCTTATTCCAATTTTTTTAATTCCGATTTCGATTTTCATTTTCATTTCGATTCCCACACTCATATCAAACATGCCTTATACAATATATTCATTTTAATTTAAGAAACTATTTTTTAATTTTGATTTTTAATCATAGAACATAGATTGTAAAAACCATTATAATTTTTTAATTTTTCCCCCAATGGTGAACGCTAACTGAATACAAAAACCTCTCCCCTAGGAGCCTGAGAACGCGCCGCCACGCGCCCCTAATTCCTTCCATCTTCAACCTCTTTCCAGTCCAATCCTTTGATTCATTCTCCCTCTAGTCGCCCCCCTCCTTATTCCAAGACGCCTGATCTCAACCGGTTTCAGCTGCCGCTCTCGCGTGCTCTTTGCATCGACCCTCAATTTGGGGGTTTCGAAGTGTCCTGCCCATCGTGCTAAGGTCTCGCCTCGCCTTGTCCCTCTCAACGTGTTTTCGTTCCCTCAATCTATCAATGGTCCGTCCGGATTCATCCCGCACTACCTCCGTTTGTGCTGGTTTGGTTCGGCGGTTGGGTTCTTCTAACCCTAAAACATCCCAAATCTCTTTCGATTGCAATCGGCGATGTGAGTCTCCTCATGTGTGGTTTCCGTACGGCCTGAACTCTGCTGAAATTAGTAGGAAATCTACGGTGATGATGATGGAAAATTTCAAAAAAAGAAAGAAAGTAACCATGGGGAGGGGCGGAGGTCTGATGGCCTATGTTCTTCGTTGTGTTGGTTGCCTGGGCTGCGTGGGTGTATTGCTCTGGTGTGATGGATGTGTCTGCGAGTGGATGAAAATCCACAAAATGGGCATTTTTAGCCTTGTGCTAATAAGGTTTTGGCCTCCTGGATCTTTTAGATGGGTAGCAATTCCCATCGGCGGGTCTTGGGGGAAATCAATGGACAAAAGGATGATGGATTTTAGAAAAAGAAAGAAGCTCTCCGGGGGTGTTGTTGGTTGTGTGTCGTGTTTCCGTTCGGTAGTTGGTATGTTGGGTTCCGGCGTATCTCATCGTTCTGGTGGTGGTGTGTGGCTGGTTGTTCACGTCATCGGCTTCTATTGCCCTGGACAAATTGGGTTTTCATCCCCCAAAGCTACAAGGTTATGCTTATCGCCTATTATCAGGTTTGTCTACTTTCGCTCTAGATGTACCCTAATCCACTGCCTTACAATGATTATTAAACCTTCTGATTTTAGGATTGATGTGGCGAACATTCTCATTTCAGCACAAGCACTCACCACCTATCGGTGGTTGGAAAACCCAGTGTTAGAGGTTCATTCCTCTGCACTCCTTACCCCCCGATTTTCGGGCCTTGAACAAGCTGTGGGATGTGGGGTTGTTATTGCTCCTCTCTCCAGCTCTGATGAAAAAGTTTTTTCCACAAAATCTGATAGTGATTATCTGAGCCCAGATCCGGCTATGAGGATTCTTTATTGTAATTCTTGTTGTTTCTTAGCTAGAATGCAATCTTTCCAGGTTCTCACCCCTTATGATGAATATCTTGGGGCTCCGATGCTTACATGCATTATTATCATCCTCTGCAATATCTTGGGGCTCCGATGCTCCGATGTTAGATTTGTCAAATCAGGCATCTTCATAGATGCTCTCGCCTTCATTATTATGGATAAAATTCTTCTTCTTGCTGAACCTGCAGCAGTTCCCTGTGTTATTCATGCTTATCCCTTTGAGCTTAATGTGTTTGGGATACTATGGGTAGTTGTTCTAACTGTCTACGTTTTTAGTTGCACTTGGATTATTAAAACAAAAAATAAAACTACTTTGATGTCGGTTTTCATGCCCCCTCACAAAAATTATCTCCAAATCAGTTTTCCGCTACACTCTCTTGGTGTGAGGTCCCTTAATCCTTGGCCTCACACCCCTGACAGTTATACATGAAAATCACTTACTAGAATTGCAGAGGTATTAAGAAAACAACTTTTTGGACAGAAATTGATAGCAAGTGCAAAAATGAACATATTCAAATAATGGCGTTAGCGGAAACTAAATCGGAAACCATTCCTGAAGACAAAATTTGGAAAACGGCTGGTTTTGACGAGGCTATTTGGTCACCTGCTTCCGGCCGATCGGGTGGTCTCGGTATCCTTTGGAAGTCCTTCCAATTAACAAATGAAATCATTACAGTAGAAATTCAACTACCTCGAATTATAGGGCTTAGATACGAGAATATTAATGATAGATTTATGATTCTACTGCTGTTTGTATATGCGCCTCCGGGCACTCGAGAGAAAGACTCGTTCTGGGAAACGTTAACATCCATTGTGCGGGATTCGTCAATTCCTTGTATGGTTTTAGGTGATTTGAACGAAATTCTTTGCAGCGAAGACAAGCTGGGTGGTGCTAACATTCGGTCCACTCGCTTCGCTAGACTGCTACAATTTAAAAACGACTGCGCGCTGCTGGATCTACCTACCTTCGGAAACCCTTTCACCTAGAGAAAGAACCCAGATGACGAAAACACAATTCGCGAAAAACTTGACCGGGTGCTCGTTCACCACCAAATCATTGAGAAATTCCCTAACCTAATCACTTACAACGGGGCCTTCTCATCATCTAACCATTGTCCCATATCAATAACTCTAGAGAGTGGATCTATCTTCAAAGCTCCTCCGTTCAAGTTTGAAAATACTTGGCTTCAACGGAAGGATTTTCGAAACATAGTTAAACAATCTTGGCGAGCAAATTGTCTGGGCTCGACTATGTATCAACTGATGTTCAAACATAAAATTCTGAAGAAAAAAGCTAAGGAATGGAATAAGCGAAGCTTCGGAAATATTTTCCGCCAATTAAATGAGGTGGAAACCGAACTTCTCAATATTCAATCTTTCGTATCAGGAGATTACAACAGGTCAACCAACAATAGAGAAAAGTGTCTGATTACAAAAAAGGAAAAGCTTCTTCTTTTCCAAAGAACTTTTTGGAATCAAAGAGCCAAGACAAAGCATCTTAAACTTTCTGATTCGAACACAACATATTTCCATAGGGTTGCTTCTGGACGAAGACATAGGAAACAAATTCGCAATATAACTTCTGCTGAAGGCACTCTCATAATAGGAGAGGAAAATATCAGAAATGAAATCAAGAGTGATTTTCAAAAAAGATTCAAAAAGGAAGCAACTGACGATAGGCTCTTACAGGAAATGCTAAATCTAATCCATCCCTCAATTACCCCTGCTGAAAATGATTACCTTATTCGACACCCGTCTAATAATGAAATCAAGGCTGCTGTTTTCAGTCTTGGCAACAACAAATCACCCGGTCCAGATGGTTTTACAGCCGAATTTTATAAGAAATATTGGGACATTGTTGGCATATCCATCATTAGAGCTGTAAAAGGTTTCTTCCACTCTGGTAAAATTCTAAAACAAATAAACCATACATTTATCTCTCTTCTTCCTAAGCGGGATAACCCGACCAACACTAGTCATTATAGGCCAATTAGTCTTTGTTCAACGCTGTATAAGATAATCTCAAAAATCTTGACAGAAAGAATCAAAATAGTCATTGGCAAACTAATCCACCCTTTACAGGGTGCATTTGTCACCGACAGGGCCATTCAAGATAATGTACTGGTAGCACACGAAATATTCCATTCCTTCAGATCCCGTAAGGGCTGTGAAGGGTGGCTTGCAATAAAACTTGATATGGAGAAAGCATATGACAGAGTTGACTGGGGTTTTACGAAAAGGATTCTGGAAAAATTTGGGTTTCACAACACCTTCATCTCTTGGGTTATGGAATGTGTTACAACCGTGTCTTTCTCATTTCTGGTGAACAACGGTCCCACGGACTTGTTTTTTCCCTCTCGAGGGCTTAGGCAAGGAGATCCTCTATCCCCGTTCCTGTTTATCCTAGGAGCCGAAATTTTAGCACGGAAACTCTCAGCAGAAACAAATTCGGACAGTAGCCCTATTGGTTTCTCTTTCGGTAGGAACGGTCCCCGTGTCCCTTTCTTATCATTTGCAGATGACATTATCATTTTCTCAAAAGGAAGCTTGGATGCTGCCCAAAGAGTCAGAACAATAATTGATTCATATTGTAAAGTTTCAGGTCAAAAGGTGAACTACCATAAGTCAAGCTTCCAAGCAACAAAAGGAATTTCGAGCTCCAGGATTGTCGAGCTTCGTAGCTGCCTGAATATTACAAACGAAAAATCGTTGGAAAAATATCTTGGTTGTCCTATTATTAATGGTAAAGTTAACAAACAAACTTTTGAAGATATCATCTGTCGATCTAAAGAACAGCTAAGCAAATGGCGTGCAAATGCTTTATCGCAACAGGGGCGGGCAACCCTTATTAATACAAACCTGTCAGCTAAACCACTATACACAATGCAAAGCTTTATGTTACCCAGTTCAATACACAAAGAGCTTGACCAAATTAATAGAACGTTTTTCTGGAACAAAGATCTTCAACATCGGCCTCTCATTAGTTGGGATAGGATTTGTAGACCGAAAAAATGTGGAGGACTAGGACTTAGGAAATCAAAAGAAATGAATGAGGCGCTCCAAATGAAATTACTTTGGAAGATTTTAGCTGAACCAGATAATATTTGGGTTAAACTAATTAACTATAAGTACCTACGATCTTCTAACATCCTAGAGTACAAGAAACATGGCGACTCGTCTTGGCAATGGGCTAAAATGGTTACTCTCATTGATAAATTTAAATCTGGCCTCATATGGTCAGTCGGGAATGGGAAATCTATTAAATTTTGGACAGATAATTGGATTACAACTTCCTCTTTGCGATCTAGGGACGACTGCCCCCTAGGTGGCAATGTGGAGGAGACGGTTAGTGATTATATTTTAGGAGGGAGATGGTGGACAGAGAAACTCAATAACGTGCTTCCCTCCAACATAGTCACAGAAATAACGGACATTCAACTGCCAATATCCTCGTTCGAGGATCGGTTATACTGGTGGCCTAATAGGGCTGGTTGGTTTACGACCTCAAGTGCCTACAAGCTAATCACATCACGTTCATCCTCTAACGTTGACATCAATGCCTGGATTTGGAATATTAATGTTCCGCCTAAAATAAAAAATTTCTTATGGAAAATCTGCCAGGACGGCCTCCCCACTGCCTCTAGGTTAGCCTCTCGCGGGGTGCCTATACCTTCCACATGTTGTCTCTGTGATGGGGCAGTTGAAGATGAGACTCACCTTTTAATTGAATGTTCCTATGTACGCTCGCTTCAAAAGCTTCCTTCTCACTTAGACTCAACCATTTCCAACATGACAAACCAATCTCGGGACATTAAACCTGTGTTAGCCTTTCTTGGGAATAATCTTACTCCCACGGCCAAGTTGGAGCTTGCCTTTGTTTGGTGGACAACTTGGTTCACTCGGAACCAACACATATTCAGACAGATTCCCATCCCATATAGGGACGCTACAATACACTTGATTAAAACTCACATGAACAATTGGAATAAAACATTTCGAATGGAGAGTGATTTTGATGAGGACCCCCCCCTTCGCCCGCAAAATCCTACACGACCAAAACAGAAACACATAAACCGGATAACAAAATGGCGAAAACCGCCAACGGGAACGCTAAAATTAAATTTTGATGGGTCTACCTTGACAAATTCGGACAGCTCAGCAGGGGCTATTATTCGGGACTGGGAAGGTCGACCAATAACCATATGTTACCAAAAACTAGGAAAACAATGCGCCATCAAAGCTGAAGCGTTAGCCTTAAAATTAGGAGTCCAACACGCTATCCGACTCCGAATCGACAAACTCCATATCGAGGGTGACTCTAGCATAATCATAAATTATCTAAACAACCAGGCTAAATGCCCTTGGGAAATTGAGCTCATTCTATCAGATGTTAAAACCCTACTATCGACTATGAAAGAAGTTTCTTTATTTCATGTTCCCCGGATTGGCAATAGAGTGGCTGATAAGGTTGCACACCTTTGTCACTCTGCCAAGGGTGTCGATATCTACAACAATTCAGGTCTTTCAGACCTCATCCGTAAGGATGCTGTCGGGTAGAGCTAGCTCATCCGAATTCTTTACTAATAAAAAAAAAATAATAATAATTTTTTCCCCAACGAAGGCAAAATTTTTGTTGTGCTCGAGCCCTATTGGACCACCACTCAAGGATGTGCTTTCGGACAATAGCCATAAATTTTGGATGAAAATCCACATGCAGTTGTTCGAAGAGAATCACAACCGAATCATCCAGTCAGGCACCATGTTAATCTCTTTGAACACTTGAGTGTTGGAAGCTATGACAAAGGTTCGAAGAAGTAAGAGCACATAAGTGACCACCATCTCAACCTCCTACGAGGTTCTCCAAAACTCGTTAATCGAATTGATAATAGTAAAACTATCCCCTTCCGCTTCCATTCTACAAAGCCCATCATAATTCATAATCGAGTTCGAACTATATAGCACAACTTTGCATGCGATCACAACACCATTATGATCTCCAATCATAAAACCTACAAATGCTTTCCTAAACAGAAACTTCGAACCATCAAAAGTGATTTTGGATGCTCCTTCATTTGGCTTTTTCCATGTAAACACCATTACAATTATCGATGTCAAATTATCTAAAGATCTTGCACTAAATTCATCTAGTACACAATTTTTACTTTTTCGAATAAATCATGAAGTTACTTGAGACTTTAACTAGTGATAGATTTTAATTGGGCTAATCTTTTTTATTTAACTAAAAGGCCCAATAGGCCCATTCTACTACTAAATGGGCTTCTCAGAAAGCGGTTCAATTGCGAAATGAAACACGTTGAGCGTTAAATCGCAGTGTGTGTCCGAACTCCGAACACTACCGCACCCATCCCCTTTCCGCCGTTCTTTCTACGCTATTTTTGAAATCTCTGGAACTCTTAAATCCCTCTCAATTTTCCTCTCTCCTCTCTCCTCGCCCAAACTTCCCCTAATCCCCAAATCTCTCTCCTATCCTCTCCCCGCTCCTCCGCGATTTCGACAATCCATTGTCCCTCGCGCTTTTTCAGCAGCTCTGCATCTCCGTCTGGATCCAGGATTCCGCCATTTCCGCTGCCCGAAACCCTAGGTCTGTGCTTCTGTCGGCAATGGCGAGAGGTAGGAAGCGAAAGGTTGCTCAGAAGCAGGAAGAGAAGCTGAAGGAGAAGGTAGAGGACGAGAAGCAGGAAGCGGAACAGGAGGAAGAGGCGCAGGAGGAAGAGCAGGCGCCGCCTAAGAAAGCGGCGAGGAAAGGCAAACGCGCTAGAGCTTCGCAGCCGGAAGCTGAGCCTGAGTACTTTGAGGATAAGCGTAACCTGGTAAATTAAATGCTTCTCTTTGTTGTTTCGGCTTGTTCTTGGTTGTTGTGCTTCGCATTTTCCTTTGCGGCCTTCTTGCTTTTTTTTTTGAGGTCTTCTGTTGCTGGAATATGCGTTGGTAGGGCCTTATTTACTGATTTGATTACGGAAATATAAATGTGCTCGTATCTTTCGGTTTAGGTCATGCTCTTCTTGTTTTGCTTGCCTTTTTTCTCCATCTCGATGAGCTGCTTTGGTTTTTGGTTGAGATTACAGCCTTCGATAGTTCAAAATCCATGAATATTGCATCTAAAGAAATGGAAAACTTAAAAAACTGGAGAGGATGAGAGCACTGAAAGATTCTGAGTGGATTTCATTTTTTTAAAATAGCGGTGGTGAGTTTTTACTGTTCAGTATTGATGTTCCATTTCTTGTACTTATTCGGCTACCTTGTTTCTCTGATAGGAGGACTTATGGAAGCAAGTATTTCCGGTTGGAACTGAGGTGTGATGAAGATTTGACTTCTTGAACTTATTGCTATTCTTTCCTTTTAATAAGATAGCATGGCTGACTTAAAACATTTGATTTTTAGTGGGATCAATTGGACAGTGTCTACCAATACAACTGGAGCTTCAAGAACTTAGAGGTGATTGTCATCAAATTTGTAGTTCATATTTTTTTTTTGCTGATGTTTTTTTAGTAAAAGGCAAACACAGCAATACTCACTGAAAAAAGTTCACAGGATGCTTTTGAAGAGGGAGGACTACTTCATGGAAAAAGAGTTTATCTCTTTGGTTGCACAGAACGTAAGTGTTTTAAGGTTACGAGTCTTCTATTCATAATTTATCTGTATTTTTATTCTAAGTCTATAGCTCCGTAAGTGCCATTCTGATGTATATATCGAAAAATTGGGAAATATAAAAAGCATCAGTATATTTAATGTTTCTGATGTTGTTTTATAGCCCTACATATCTTTATGTTTACAATTCCTTTTTGATGTTTTGCAGCTCAAATGGTGCCATTCAAGGATGAGCAAAAAATAATTTGTATACCTGTTGTTGTGGCGGTAAGTTTATCCTGTACAAGAGTAGCGTAGAAGATATGTTTGTGCCGCATTTGGAATTAACAACTTTTTCATTATTTAAAAAGTCTTGACTACTTATTGGAATTTAGTCGTGGCCATAAATTCATAATCTATGATTATTACTATGATTGCTTACAAAAAATTTTGATGCTTTCCTTCATTCTTCTCTTTTAACTGGGAAACTTCATTATTTCCATTAAACAATATACTTTCAATCAGACTGCAGTGACTACATGCTTAACAAACTCATTAAATGCACATTATACACTAGCAAATGGATAATCATGAGCAATAAGTGGTTGAATATTATCGATAAAATTGCAAGTGGAGGTAGAATAAAGGTGGTAATTGCTTTGAAAAAGCAGGAATGATTTTCCTTCGTTCAGAAAAGATAGGCATTAACTAACTTATCATATTTCTAAATCTTTCATTGTTACTCCCCCCTTCACAGGTTGTATCTCCTTTCCCTCCTTCAGATAAGATAGGGATTAACTCAGTTCAAAGGGAGACCGAGGAAATAGTTCCCATGAAGCGGATGAAAATGGATTGGGTCCCTTATATTCCTCTAGAGAATAGGTATGTGTGTTTTCATCTCTCCAATGATGTACTTGCTTGCAGTATTGTGTTTTTTTTTCCTGCCTCATTCATGATTCCATGCGAATTTATGTACTCTTTCAGGGAAAGGCAGGTGGAAAGGCTCAAGTCAGAGGTATACATTCTGAGTTGCACCCAAAGAAGGTATATTGGAATCATGAACGTTGAAAACAATCTTGTAAATGGTTTCTTTTAAAGGCTTTTTATTGCAGTAAATACTTTTGACTGCATTATCTGTGAGCACTGCTGTTTGCATTTACTTTTACAATTGACGCAACATTATAAGTTACTCTTGACTGCTTTAGCAATACTATTTTTGCTGCAATAATACTGTTTATTTAGCTTAGTTGTCTCCTCTAATACGCTCAATCTGGAGTTCAAATCAGTAGCTTTGTTTCAGGTCCTTTTATAATAGTTAATTTAAAATGTTTTTGACATTTTGTCCTAATTTGTTGGTTTGATATGAGCTGAGCACAATTCTGATGTCTGTTATGTTATTGTAATTAAACTGTAGAACGGCACTGAAACATTTGAAAGAAGATCGGGTGAAGAAATTTGAGTATTGTTTACCATGTAAGTTCTCACACCATCATGACAAGCTTTATTTTATTAAGCTGTAACTTTAAGGTTGCCCTACATTGAAGTTGTTGTGAAGTACTTTATTTTAATGTGGCTTATATCTGAGTTTCTTAACTTGCCAAAGATCAAAACACTAGATCCACTCTCTCTATCCTGTTATTAGCTGAGCCAAGCCTAATAAAATGCTTGCATGTCCTTGATTGCTTATTTCTTGCTGATGGTGAGAAAACATGAGCCAGAATATTGTTGGATGGTATAGAAAATCTGATGGTCAGCAAGCATTGAGGGGATCCTTTGATTTATCATTGGCTAGATATTGATATCTGTATGTTATTTGGTTTCATCGTTGCGATATGGGACATTGGCACTAGATGTGTTAGAAGACAAGACTTATTTTGTAGAATAACTTAAAACAGTACATTTTTGCTCAGCTGGGAGAAAGAACAGTCCATTGTTGCTCGAATTCATTGGGATATTGAAGAAGTAACAAACTCATGTAGCCAAACCTGATCAATGGGAAATGTTTTGGTAGGGTTGGTTGAGTCTTCCATTTATGGCATATACATGGGATGTTGAACAGTCATAGGTTTGAGTTCGTGGTAATGCGGTGGAAATGCATAGGTGGTTTCAATGTTTGTGCTTGATGAGGGCACAGGAGCCCTTCTTCCTCTTCATTTTGTGCACATGATTACTTTCATTGTCTAATAGAACAAGCACTTGAAACAGTTGATAATATCAGATATATCTTTGTTGCATGCACTGCTCAGTGTCTCTTTACTTTTGTTGATAATGAGTTGTCAAGTATGTCAAGTTGGACCAAATCTTTTATCTAATTGTGTGAGCGAGTAACAAGTAAGTTCTTGTTTTTTCAATGATTACATAGAATTGGATTTAATGATGAAGTGAGTACCATTTCGTTTTTCTTGATCAAATAGAAAACAATCGGATTCATTGAGCTATGGCTAATTGGCTATGTACTCTATATCTGCATTTACTATCTGGTAATATATTGCCTGGGTGATTTATCGACTTGATTGTTCTGTTGACAGATTTCTATAATCCTTTACTAGAGGAGGAGGAAGAACAGAGCACTGTTATTGATATATTTTTCCCTGATGATAATAAGCCTGTAAGTGTCAAATGTTGGAGCAATGAACAGTAATGTCATTGGGTATCTCTTTAAGGGCTTTCTGGCTTTTTGTGATTGTTCACTCTTGGTTCAGCTGACTTGGTTGTAAGATACTATTTTATTTCTTTTTCTCACAGAAATTCCTATTTGCTATCCCTGCAGGTTGTTTGTGAATTTGATTGGGAGTTGGATGAACTTGAGGTATTGAATTGTTATATGATTATTTCATTAAAATTCTGGCCTAGTGGCCGATTATAGCTGTTTTCAGTAGCTAGCTAATATCAATGACTTTAGGTTTGCCGTTTATATTCATTAATGTGTTTGCACAATATAGTACATACTACATACCTTATATCTTTTGGTAATGTTGTTTAGGATTCATTATATTTTGGTATCTTGTTGAATTTGGATGGCATAATATACTTCTGCCCATATTTGGGCCTTTCTTGTGTTTCTGAAGCAGTGGAATTGTTACAGCGCTGGTACAATTAGGACCATTTTTTACATTTAGATATGTAGATTTAATAACACAAATTACGATGAATGGCTGAGGGTTTTGTGCTACTTGGAGTAGCATTCTCTGATTATATTTGTACCTAAAATTTGTAGGAATTCACTGACAAGCTAATTGAAGACGAGGATCTTCCTGCAGACAAAAAAGATGACTTTAAGGTCAGACATTATGCAGTTTCAAAGGATTGCTTCTGTTTCATGTTGTGGTTGTAAACTTGAGCATGTTTTTTTCACCTTGTTAATATTTTCAGGAGTATGTGAGAGAGCAAGTGCGAGGGCAGAAAAAGACAAACAGAGAGGTACCTCACTAGTTTTGCGGTTCTGGACAGTGGCTATGCCCCCTAGTCAATATGTTTACTCAACACTTTTTTTCCCTTACAGGCCAGGGAAGCTCGTAAGAAAGCCCGAGATGAGTTGAGTGCAGAAAAAAAGGCTGCAAT
Source organism: Persicaria maculosa (assembly GCA_963922045.1). Lineage (NCBI taxonomy): Eukaryota > Viridiplantae > Streptophyta > Magnoliopsida > Caryophyllales > Polygonaceae > Persicaria > Persicaria maculosa. The sequence goes on from OY998268.1 coordinate 56,598,205, forward strand.
TCAAAGTATGAGGTTCTACAAATTTTATCCTGTGGATTCACCAGATTCACCGGAAGTATCCAGTGTAAAGGTTAGATTTCCTTCCCATTTACTATGTCTGAAACTCTGAACTGTTAATCAATTTTACTTAGAGCTGCTTTGCTTGGATTAGTCATTCCAATCTTAGTTCTTTCAGATTTACTTATCAAGTTTAAACGATGTCAATATACATTAGCTGTTGAATATGCTTTTGATTTTCTTACTTCGATGAATTTCGCTCTGATCTCAATAACCTAGGGAGCTGACGAGCATCTTTTTTCATGTTTCAGGCTCCGTTTATCAACAGATACTATGGGAAGGCTCATCAAATAGTATGATTACTTGTCAAAACTGAAATGCCTTGCCCGGTAATAAGCTGCCTCAAACATCAGAATTGAAAATGTAATTTTGCAACTATTTTGGAAGGTGTATGCCAGGGGTGCCTTGAATGTTTCGAATTGCGCAACAGAGTAAAAATACTTCGAACTTCATTAGCTCTAGGAAGGAACTGAGTAGAGCAGGTATTAACTGTCCGCATACATGATCAGAGTTTTGGAACCGGAATGTGGATGTAAAAGTAAAATTGTGGATTTAGTGGACTCAGTACTTGTTAGCCCCTTTTTTTTTGCAGTTGATTTTTACAGTTGAGAAGTGGCTGTGGATTTAGAGCACGATATCTGTATCACAAGATTGTTTTACAGCCATGTGTTAGCGAAATTTGGCCCCGTTTTGTTGTTTGTTTGTTTGTCAAATTACATGTTCTTTAACTCAGATCATGTATGTACAAGAACCTGAATCTCAGTGGTTCTCGGTGAAATGACTAAAACGAATTTAAGGGTTCCATCCCTAAACCGCCTTAAGGCCGGCTAGCCCAGTAGTTAGACCAGGGTCCCGAACCGCACCGCTCTGATACCATGATAAATCTCGGTGGGCCATATAACGTGGGGGTCCACACGTCAGAGTGTGTCATGCGCATCTAATCTGAGCACACAAGACCAGCGGGGTTCCATCCTAAAACCAATTGGCAATAGGAGGAGTAACCTACTGACTTATATGCAAGGCTCGGGTTCTCGTGTTTTTCGATGTGGGACAAATATCCCAAGACATCACAACACGCCTTATTTATGTCTAAGGAAATAAGCGAACTCGAGCTGAGCCTAAATTTGAACCCAAGTTTAAAAATGTGCTCAAACTCACCTTATTTAGGAAATAAACGAACTCAAGCCGGGTTTTTTTTAGCATTAAACAATCTTATTTGCTAACAACATAGTGATTTAAAGGAAATGTTAGAAACTTTACAAAATTCGAGCTATTTGAGTTTAAATCTAGTGAGCTGAGTTTTAAACCGGGGCTTAAAAATGTGCTCATATTCGGTTTATTTAAAAAATGAACGAGTTCGAACTTCTATCTAACCGAGTTGAATTCGAGCTACTCGACTCATGTAGCACCTCTAAGTAACATATATGGTAGCTACAAAGCCGCCTCAAACATTTGACATGTTGTTTGCAAATCATATTGGTTTTGGATTAAAAAAATCTGCTTCTTAGATACTACGGGGTATATTTTTTCTATCGGATTAGGATATGTTTCCTATTTAAACTTTCAATGGGTTAATCTTATTCACAAGTGATTCTATATTTTTAAGAGAATTTTAAACCTATACCAACTTGTGATTGTTTACTAAATAAACCTCTAATTATCATTACTATGTACTGTATTATTTTAATTGTCGATTACAATAACAAATCTATTTAATTAAAAAACTTACCAACCAATCACAGTGAATAACTACATGATATTCGTTTTGTCCCACATAATCTAAAATCCAATTATAGATAACCGCCTCTCTCACAACATTAAGACCATTTATCTCATTGGATTTGATCGAGTTACTCGTATAGTCGTATTGCATAAAGTATGATCATATCACCAACAAAAGCAACAATAAAATCCCACCCTTTGGTATCTCTCCACCAATCAGATCCATTCAGTATCCAGGTACCCCATCTACCTTCGCGCCACGTGTCCTTCTCCGTAGCCACTCACTCCCAATTAATTTCACTAAATAAAAATTACAAAAAAAAGGTTTTAAACGGCTCTCTTTGTCCTCGCTCTTCTTCCTTCTCCTCGACCTCACATCGCCTCGTCCTCGGTTCTTACACTGAACTGAAACTGTCGCAACCGCCATGCAAATTCCCCGCAATTAGGGTTTGCTTTCTCTCTCTAATTGTCTCCGTGATCCATTAGTTCCTCTCTCGATTCGCTAGGATCGTTTATGGCGCTCGCTTGCTCTTTCACCTTTCCTGTTTTGCACAATTTGAGCTCCACCGGCCAAGTAGATGTCTGTAAGCTTCGAGTTTCAGTGTCCAAACGCCCTCTCTACAGGAGTCCAGAGCGGAGGTTTTCTCTCCGGACGCAGATTCGAGCGATCAATGGAAATAATGCAGTCTCGGATGAACTGAGAGACAGTCCGGTGATAAACGGAGTTAGTACGATTCAATTGAATGCGAATGGTAACGGGAATGGAAATGGAGCTGTTGCAACTGAAACCAACGGCCGTAGTAGCTATGGCGGAAATGGATCGGTAGCGAGCAATTTGAATGGGAACGGTGGTGTGAGGGTTAGTGAGATTGTGGTGAGCGATGGAAATGATGTTTCTGTTGAAGTTATTGAAGAAATTCCCAGATCAAAGGTTGTGGCCGAGACAATTGTGAAGGTAAAGGTGGAGAAGGAGGAGAAGAAGAAGAAATCGGTGGAGGAGATTGGACAGGAGGAAGCATGGTTCAAGAAGGACGGACGGGAAAAGATTGAGGTAGTTAATTCTTTCCCTAGTGTACACTGCTAGCTCTGGATCTATTTTGTGCTTGTACTGATTCCAATTGTTTTCAAAGCTGCTCAGGATGAGCTTGTGAGATATGAAGTGCATTTCCTTTTACTTTACTTTGAATGTGATGTAATTGTTGATACTTGGTAGTAGCTCGAGAGTCCTTTTGCTTCATGCCTTCATGCCTTGAATATGTTAAAGACATATGAACAATTGTGGCATTTATCTTTTGCCTTTTGCAGGTCTCTGTTGCACCTGGAGGTCGTTGGGGTAGATTTAAAACATACTCAACAATCCAAAGAACATTGGAAATATGGGGATTTGTTCTAACATTTGTATTTAGGGTATGGTTAAATAATCAGAAGTTTACTTACCGAGGTGAGAAGTGTTAAAGATCAGAGAATTGTCTGATTTTGATTTGATATTTAAACATTTCAATGGCTTTAGTATTTTCTATCGAGCATTTCACTTTATCTAGCTTTTAAAAGTTGCTGATGAAACCTACTAGCTTGCTCATATATTTGGTGGATTATGGTCTCAAATATCCATCCACTTCTAGAATTGATGTCCTATCCTAACTCTTAAGGACAAGTCAGCTTCAAGCAATTTGTTAAAGTTGAACAACAGGAGAGAATGAAAAGAATACAAGTTTTTTATTTTCATGTGTGTTTCAGGAATTGAATTTAGATGGCATTTTTGCAGGAGGGATGACTGAACAAAAGAAAGTGTTGAAGAGGAAAGAACTTGCCAAGTGGCTGAAGGAAAATATTCTTAGGCTAGGTCCAACATTTATCAAAATTGGCCAGCAATTCTCTACAAGGGTTGATATCCTTGCTCAAGAATATGTTGACCAGCTCTCAGAACTTCAGGTTGGTTTATCAGTAATTCCAATCATAAAGCATTTATGGGCTCACATGGTTCTTCATCTGTTCCCCATTGTCTGTTAGATGTTAAGATATTAAAGGCATCTAAGTTTGATGCTTCGGAGAGTGAATCCTTTCATTGCCACCCTCATCCTCATGAAGCATTTGTTTAGGCTCTGAAAAATTTCCTGGTCTTGGCCAGAGGGTTGTTGAGGGTGCTGCATAACGATATCCAGGACACTGTAGTGGCACAAATCTGAACAAATACTTGAGCTATTATATTTTTCTTCAAGATTTCTGTGAGAATTTTAGAGATCCTACTTCTACACAGCTAGTCTGCTACACATTACTAGCTATATTCGTCTTTTATAGTCTTTAAAATATGGACTATTGTTGTTGTTGTATCCTTCTCATAAATATTTTGTACTTATACTTTGAGCTAAACTCACTTTCTTTTCATGCACTAACCTCACTCCTGGAAAATTACTCTATTCTTTCTTAATTTGCTAGTTTTTTTTTTCCCTCTTGCAAGCAATCTTCATATTTGATCAATTTGTTCTTAAATAAAGTTCTAATCAAGTTCATCTTTATTGTTTCTATGTTATATGTAATATATTTACCACTTCCAATATTTCAAGTGTGTAATTGGCTTGTTGCATGTTCAACTGTACCTTGTATTTCCTTTAACTTTGCTCCTCTAGAGATCTTAATAGTGTTACTTACCTGATGCAGGATCAAGTTCCTCCTTTCCCATCAGACGTTGCTGTATCCATAGTCGAAGAGGAGTTTGGAGCTCAAGTCGGTGATATCTTTGAACGATTTGACAGAGAGCCCATAGCTGCTGCCAGTCTTGGTAATTGTAAAAATATTTTAGGTGTTGCTGCATCCTATTATGTGTAAGGGAGTAGATTGCTTAAGTTCTTGTTTTGCAGGTCAGGTCCACCGAGCAAGACTGAAGGGAGAAGACGTAGTTGTTAAAGTGCAAAGGCCTGGGCTCAAGGCTCTTTTTGATATTGATTTGAAAAATCTTAGGGTTAGTTTCTCATTACTTGGATATTGTCAATGTTGACAATGTGATGATTGCAGCTGACTACCTTTGCCTAAGCAGTTGATTTGTTCGCAAATGATATATCTCAATTATATACTTTAGCTCTTTTCCGTTATGTCTCTATCTAGGCTATTCCTACTGTCAGTAATTTAGCATGCCTGCATTTTTGCTTCCCTTTCTCCTCTTTGATGTTGTATGATACAGTATTTATTAGAATGCTGAGATTTCCACACAAGATTTGGCATTCTGATACTCAGCTCTCACTGTGTTCACTACCTCCAGGTTATAGCTGAATATCTTCAAAAGATTGACCCAAAATCTGATGGTGCTAAGAGGGACTGGGTTGCTATTTATGACGAGTGTGCTAATGTCCTTTATGAGGTAAGATTTTTCAATCAATCTGTTCTAGTTCTAGATTTAACACTTAGCCTGGACATGTTTGTGGGTTATCTGTTTTAAAGATAGCTTCCTTTATTTCTAAATTATTGATCTCGTGCTCCATCAAAAGTAAACATTTCCATCAAGGTTGAGATCTTAAAAACGATGAACAGGATTAAACATACTTTCTAATTCTAAACAACTCATATTACTATGCTTTTAATCCGCTAAACTCTAACATTTCATCCAATGGCCAGAGTCATATTACTGTGAGATGTTAGAAGCCAGTCTGGCAACCTTTATTACATTGTCTGGCCGTCATACAGTTATCCTTGTCAGTTTCTATAAAAAAAAAATGCAAAATATAAGTCTAGTAGATCAGTGCTCTGCATCTCCCAGTGCTATAAAGTTTTGGAGGTTCTAACATCCAAGCATTTCAGGAAATTGATTATACCAAGGAAGCAGCAAATGCGGAATTATTTGCAAGTAATTTCCGGAACTTGGATTATGTGAAGGTGCCAACAATCTATTGGGAGTACACCACACCACAGGTTTGCATTTTTCATACTCACTGATGTTTTGAGGTGCAAGCTTCATGCCCTGTCTCTAATTCTTTATCTCCATTTTGATCCTTAGGTCCTGTCTCTAATCCTTAGGTTTGCAATTTTCATACAAACTAATGTTTTGAGGTGCAAGCTTCATCTCCTGTCTCTAATTCTCTATCTCCATTTTAATCCTTAGGTACTGACAATGGAGTATGTTCCAGGGATTAAAATAAACAGGATTAAACAATTAGATCAGTTGGGTGTTGATCGCAAAAGGTTGTCAATCTTACAGTTTTTACTTTGTAGTAGTACATTAATCTTTGGAAAAAAAAGAACACTTTTATATGTTGAAATGATCGTCTCGTGAACACATGAAATGCCATTACTTGATGACCTTATTTTGACACAGATTGGGCCGATATGCTGTTGAGTCTTACTTGGAGCAGATTCTTTCCCATGGCTTCTTTCATGCAGACCCTGTAAGTTTTTCAATGATCCTCTGAAATAGCTTCACTTGATTATGAAGCAGTTATGGTGCATTATGTTAGTGAGCTAGTGTTGGTTGAGGGCTTAAACTTTGAACTATGGTTATAAGAAACATTTTCAGAAGCTGATGCTTATGCATTAGAATTATAAAACCATTACATAAAAGATTAAACAATATCTGAGGCTTCATGGTAGTTCAGTGGGCACAAATTTCCACTATGAAATTCCACAGTTCTGTTTCAGCTGCTGCCTAAATTTCCCGTTATAATACATCAACTGACACTGGATCTGCTCTAGTTTGTTCCTTAATGTCAACTAGATCTGTGCATCCTTTGCATGCTGTATTGCTATATCTACTATTTACATAACAATAATGGAATAATTAGAAGTGTTATTATGACCAATATGAATGTTTTGCATTTTCCCCCATATATTGTAGATGTAGATGCTTCTAAAAGGTTAATCTAAGATTATTTCCTAAGGAATTTGACCACAAGATTGATGGTTATTTTACCACTGCCATGTTTCCTGACAGCATCCTGGAAACATAGCTGTAGATGATGTGAATGGTGGAAGATTGATATTTTATGATTTTGGAATGATGGGAAGGTAACTTCAAAACATTTTCCTTTCTTCTTCGATAATACGACAAATACATCAATGTGGTGATGTAATGGATCTGAGTGTTCTTCCTTTCTCCTTGCAGTATCAGCCCAAACATTAGGGAGGGATTGCTGGAAACATTTTATGGAGTTTATGAGAAGGACCCTGACAAGGCAACCATTTTTTTAATCCATAATGGCTTAGTCTTTTCTGATACAACCCCCTCCCCTGCATTCTATCTATATGAAAGTCTCTGCTCTGTAGGTTTGAAGCTAATAATCAAGCTTTGACATGCATAGTTTTGTTTGAAGGACAAGATCAGGCAAATCTTTGTGAAATACATAAAACACTAGAAGTACCTTGTTTGATAAGAAGTTAAATGGTCCTTCTATGAAAAGAGGCAGGAAAACTGCTGAAATATGAATAGCTCAGATATGATCTGCAATATATAGTACAGTATCTGCATTCTTTTGAAATATGAATAGCTCATATGATCTGCAATCTTTTGAAATATGAATAGTTAAATGGAGATTTCTCTGATGAGATGTTTAAACAAGATTCGATTTTCTTTTATCCCATGAAACAAAGATTTCTGTAATAGTTCCCTGGTTTTTTAGTGAGCCAGCTCAGTCCTTGTATATCATTCTTTCCTTTTAGCTTTTCCTTGCCAATCATTTTTGGTTCCAAGTTACTTGTTTATACTCGGTGGATTGTTCATACCTACCTGATGACCATGTTTTGATGCTGCTTTTTCAACAAAATGGTAATTTGCTAGTCTGTCCCTTGTTATGCTGAGAAACATGAAACATCTGTGTGTACAGGTCCTTGAAGCAATGATTCAAATGGGTGTGCTTGTTCCAACTGGGGATATGACAGCAGTTAGAAGAACAGCACTATTCTTTCTTAACAGGTGCGTCTTATGATTGAGGGATTGACATCTACATTTTCCTTTGGTTGAACCATTTTCCTCAAGTCTTAGCCTAAAAGGTGTCCTCAGTAATGTACCAGCAAAATCATGAATCAAGGTTCTTTGATACATCCACCTGAATTGCTAGAGCTGAACTTGATTATATTATACCAAACCTTTTATTTTTGTTCATTCCTAGAGCTGAACTCTCCAATTAGGAAAAGATATAAGGCTGTGCATTGGTTGCTTTTCTTCTGTCTAGAAACGCTGTAAATGTTATGGTCATGACCCTGATCTTATGCAGTTTTGAAGAGCGACTTGCTGCACAGAGAAAAGAAAGGGAGGCAGCGACTGCAGAGCTTGGGTTTAAAAAGCAGTTGACCAAGGAGGAGAAGGTACAAAAGAAGAAGGAACGACTAGCTGCAATTGGTAAGTATATTACTACTGCATTAATTGCTTTTTTCATTACTCTTTCATCGCTTATCGACTAGTATACCTAGAATTACAAACCTAATGTTGCACATTAAACATCACTGCACTAGTTGAATATCTTTATGATTCACTAATGTTAGTGAGTAAACATTTTCTAGTTCAAGAGAGCAATCATAATTGTAATTATTTCAAGTATTGTATAACTAGTCTTCCTTTTTCCTAACTATGATTTATTATCTTTCTTCAAATAACACTCCAATATTCATAAATTTGTTATATTGTTCCACAGGAGAAGATTTGTTATCAATTGCAGCAGATCAACCTTTCAGATTCCCTGCTACATTTACATTTGTTGTCAGAGCATTTTCTGGTACGGGATCAACTTGTTGCTATATTTTGAGTATGCAAATACTTGCACATTTTCACCAGTAAAATTAAACTATTTTGAATCATAATGCCTGCAGTTTTAGATGGCATTGGGAAGGGGCTTGACCCTCGATTTGATATTACTGAAATTGCTAAGCCGTGAGTATGCTTTCCATTGCAACAAATAGTTCTGTTGTTCTTTCGTCATCTCTGAATATTAAATTCTTTATTGCTAATTTGTTTTATGTTGCAGCTATGCTTTGGAACTTCTAAAATTCCGGGAAGCTGGTGTTGAAGTCGTTTTGAAGGTAAATTTCTTTCTTATAATCCAGCTCAAATTTTAATCAATGAAGCAACAACTTGAAGATTTCTTCTTTGATATTCCAGGACTTCAGAAAGAGATGGAATCGACAGAGTAGTGCATTTTACAACTTGTTTAGACAAGCTGATAGAGTCGAAAGGCTTGCTCAAGTTATTGAACGATTGGTATTTACCTTCAGGGCCCTTTCTCGCTGGAACAGGATATGAGTTTTTTCGCCATTGAATCACTCAACTTGGTGATGGACTCTGACCAACCTGTCCTTGTTTCATAATAGGAGAAAGGAGATCTCAAGCTTCGAGTTCGTGCTTTGGAATCTGAGAGGTCTTTCCAGCGTGTAGCTGCTGTACAGAAGACAATTGGAAGTGTGAGTTCATACATTTACACATTTTAAAACCGTATGGGAGCATAGAGTAGCCCCATCTAATTTCAGATTTAAAATTGCACTAAGATGCTGACATTGTCACATGATGGCCTACATGTGATGTGCAAGTAAAGGCTAGGATGAATGCAAATATCCAACTTTCTGTTGGAAAATCAGCAAATGCCCAAGTTGTGATGATATGACTAGTACAGTTAGATACTAGGCTTAAGTGCATCATTAAGCTGCTTGGTAAAGTTATGATTTAAATGTACAGATATGTGATATGAAGATGATGAAGTTGCAAATATGTAATTGCAGTTGATCATTGAACTGATTCAAATTCTTGCTTCAAATCCGATTCTATTCAAACTCCCTCCTTTTCAGTTCAAAGATATAATTGCATAACTTCTGATTGTATCGATGTGTTTACGTCATAGGCTGTTGCTGCTGGAAGCCTTGTCAACCTAGCCACAATTTTGTATCTAAACTCTATTAGAGTAAGCTCTCTATTAAGATTTTTCTCTTGCATTTTTGAGTCTTTGTGCTGGTTGCTGAAACCTTGTTTGCTCTAGGTACCTGCTCTGACAGCCTATGCTTTTTGCGCATTCTTCGGCCTTCAAGTTCTAGTTGGAATCATTAAGGTTAAAAAATTTGATGAAAGGGAGAGATTGATAACAGGGACTGCTTAAAATGGTAAGTGACTTCTTTCTTGTGTTCCATCTATCTAATACTTACAAGCACATGCTTCATTGCTTCAGGATGTCATTACATCTATATCCATTTGTCACTTTCTTGCCGACCTTATATTTTGTCTTCAATTATTGGGGACGGAGAGGATCAAACAATGTTCTCATTTCCTTCCTCGTATGTAAATGGGGATGGATCTATCGGACAATGAAGAGTGAAAGAAAGTAGTATATTACTTCAGACATTCGAGCCATCATTCACTAATGCTTGTAAACACATGAGCCTTGGTCTTAGAGTCGGAAAAAAAAAACCCTGGAATTATCGTCCTATATATTCTGCATCGTCGTTATTTATTGTTCCCTTTGGTGTTAAGTTTGAAGCCTTTCAATTCTTTATGCAGTTGTACCACAACAGAGCAAGCACTCAGACCTCCAACCAACTCTCACGTTGCGGACAATCAGAAGAGTACTCCGCGTGCTTGGTTCTTCACGTTCATTTCCAGTTCCAGCGAGCCGCTTCCACATCACCAGCGAAGATATGATTTACGTATGGAGCAACACCAGTATTCCGATTCATTTGAAAACTATGGTACGTACGTGTTACCGTCTCCAGCTTTCGGCAGAAATTTTGTGATTTAACAACCATCTTCAGAGCCCATCTTTCCTAAATTTGTACATGTGAACGTGCAAAATTCCGTAGGCTTTATCTATCCCTCCCCATGAATCGTATCGACTGTGTAACACTGTAACGGGATGTGACCAATCTGTATAAATAGATGTAAGATTAAGATGTAACTTGTACAAGAAACACAAGATGCATAAATAATACTCCGGTATAATGTTTATACTGATCAACTGTATCCTCAATAAAATGATATGCCATACAGGTGAAACAGTTGCAATTCTACCATGAATTGTCTATCATGAATCCAATAGTTTGCTATTCGTGTCGGGGAATGCAGATCACCAAATTTGGATACGAGTTTACAACAAGTTTTCGGTTCGAAACTACACCTTTTTTTTCCTTAAAGAGTGCATTCATTAACGCTTCAAAATATGACCCAAATCATGAATGTTTATGTATAGCTAGACTGAAGAGCCATTGAATAGTTCATTTTACAAATTGACAAAAAAAAAGGGAAGAATTTTCAATTAGGAAATACACATCAAGGAAAGTGTTACAATTATGACCATACTATAACATCAAAGGATCCGTGGCGCAATGGTAGCGCGTCTGACTCCAGATCAGAAGGTTGCGTGTTCGATTCACGTCGGGTTCAAATCCCCGATCCTATCACGGTGCTTTTTATTTTTAAATTTAATTGATCCCATTTTACACGTCTCTAACTAGTTCATCCCGGCCAAAAAAAAGGGCATGAGCATGAATGATTGAATGGCCTAACTTCCATTTTTATATAATAAAATATAATATTCATATAAAAAACTGCCTATAAATTCGATCAGAATATTTATTGTCTAAATCGCAAAGTTATGTTGAAGCTCACGAAAAAACTTGTTTTATTTGAAGCTTAAGGAATGAAAGTTATGGAATTTCTATCCTTCCAAGCTCCTTTTCAATACGAACATCATCCCACTCGTTCACAACCATACCCTTTATTCTGCACCCCGAACCGTGTTTCTTTTCCGAAACCGCAACCACCCCGAGGTAGTGAGGCAGTTTGATTGTACGAGGGCTCCAAATTTTAGAGCCCTCGTACAATCAATTGAAGTAATGCCATTTAAGAGGATGATTGACATGTCACTCTTTAGTTGATTTCCTTGTGGGTTTCAAAGTGGAATCACATTTGACCTATCAATATTTATCATGCCATAAGGATGTCCAAAATGTGTAGAGATATACTCGATAACAAATTAGAGGAGCACACTATTTATTGTCGAATACATCTCTACTTATACCCTATACTTCATCATGACATGGGAAAAACGCCCCCATATTGTAAACCGCGAATGCATATTTCTCTTTGGAACCACCAAATCATTTTTCGGGCAATACTTAAGAGTATCATAAGGGAGCCCCAATCCGCCTCCCTTACTCTGGGTGGTCGCGGAAGACAAACTGGGTTTGGTTCGACTTTCTCCAGCCGGCTGCAAAGTGAAGGTTTGTATTAGAATGGAAAAGGAGCTTGAAACGTTTTATTGGTGATCAATCGATCATAGCTCTATACTCTCTCCGGTCGGAAATAAACGATGTTTTAGAGTTTTAAGTGCAAATTAAGAAACCTCTTAATTATTACTTCCATCTTTAAATATTCTATCAAATAATTTTTAATCCTTCATCACATTTATTATACACAAATGTAATTGGTCAAGCAAAAAAAAAGTACAACTTATATTGATACTAGAAATGCATTCCCGCGCTACGCGCGGGTCATTATTTAGTATGTTAAACTTTAAATCTTACATGCAACGTACTTGACATCTTTGAAAATGTTATTTACACATTAATGTGGCTATGGTTTTGGCCTTTTATATATGATCATGTCATTAGTCTTATATTACAATCTTTCATATACTGATTTTATCCCTTATTACTTAAGTTAAATAATATAATTTAGCATGTACAATATTTATTCTTATACTATACTCCATCCGTTCAGAAATAAACTTTTTTTTCAAAAATAATTTTAAACTTATAACTAATAAGTCTAAAATATATATAAAAAAAACTGATTAAAAATTTGATATTATATATAGTTTTAAGCTCCTTAAAAAACTTGTCAAAATGACAAATGATACATATTTCTGAACGTATGGAGTATTTAAAAGGTAGAATTGATCAGTTTTATGGCAAATTAAAATATGTTTTAATGTTTAGAAAAATATTTATTTTATTTTGGCAATTGATAACCACTTAATTTGCATAGAATTATATATTCTTATTTTTGACAACATTTATTTAATCACATTTTGTAAAGAAAAATAAGATATTATTATCATTGTTTTAACATTAATATAGAGTAAGGCCCTGTATTTTTTATTCATTAAATAATATTAAACATAAATAATATATGTCTTATAATGACAATCATAACTATTAGTTAAACATAAAATATTTAATTTTAAAAAACACTTTTTTAGATAAAAATGTATTAGTAGTTATGGTGCTACATCAAAAAAATATTATAATTCTATTGTCTAAGAAACCATTAGAATTTTTATAGAATTGATCAGTTTTATGACAAATTAAAATACGTTTTAATGTTTAGAAAAATATTTATTTTATTTTGGCAATTGATAACCACGTAATTTGCATAGAATTATATATTCTTATTTTTTAAAACACTTATTTAATCACATTTTGTAAAGAAAAAGAATATATTATTATCAATGTTTTAACATTAATATAAAGTAAGGCCCTCTATTTTTTTATTCATTAAATAATATTAAACATAAATAATATAATGTCTTATAATGACAATCATAACCATTAGTTAAACATTAAATATTTAATTTTAAAAAACACTTTTTTTAGATAAAAATGTATTAGTAGTTATGGTGCTACATCAAAAAAATATTATAATTCTATTGTCTAAGAAACCATTAGAATTTTTATAACGAAAAAATATTAAATATTTTTTATCTAATAAATTCAAGGCATTAAACTAATATAATTAAAAAATACAAAAATAGTGTAGTTATGGGGAGTTGAACCATTGACCTCATACATATAAATTATTCCTTAACCATTAGGCTAGAACAACCTTTTGATTTTTTATGCTAATATTTAATAATATTAGATTATTTTTTTAATCATTTAATAGGTGCAATTAATGGGCTTTCACTCAAATTTATATATATAGTATAGATTAGTGCAAAAGTTAAAAAGAGGATAATTAGAGCATGCCCAACAGGTTCTCTATTTTAAAGAATTTTGGGCTTTTGGAGAATTTTGGGCTTATTTTGAGTCCAACAGTTTCCCCAATCCATTCTCTAAAATAGGGATTCAATAAGAAAATTAGGGCTTCTTCCCCATATATGCAGCAAACGCCAAATTTTTTTACCGTACCCTTTTTCTCACGTTCTTTCTTCTTCCCAGTCTCAAATTTAATTTTGTTTCAACAATTTCTAAGGTATGTTCTTCTTGAATTCTGTTGACATCTATCACCATAGATGTTTTGATTCATCTCAATTGTATTTTATTTTTATAATCTATTCCATTAATTGTACGATTTCTTTTGATGTATGTTTTTGGAGGAGGCAGGAGCCGATGCATGTTTTTGGAAGTTTACGCATTAATTGTACGATTTCTTATAAGCTTTATTTTGATCACATTCATTTAATTTTTCTAGTGTGATTATAGCATTTAAGGATGGTTACAAGAAAAGTTGGAAGGATATATAGTTATACTATTCTCTGTAATTAATTGATTTCGGCACTTTGCTTGTTCATTGGAGAACTTAATATCAACACTTAAATATCAATGACAGTGATCTAGGTGTCTAGCCATAAAGAGTTGGAAATTATGCAAGAGTATTAAACTAGCCCACTAGGCATTGAACTAGGAAACAACCTAATCTTAGCAGTTGGAATTATATCAAGATTTCATTTAAAAATTAATTTACAATTAAAAAAATTATAATTCTTCAAAATGGAGAAGCTGTTGGAATCTGTTGGGCATGCTCTTAGTACTTCAAAAACATCAAATATTTTTGATCAAATTCACCCGTTAAAACATCAAATATTTCTTACAGGAGAGAGAGTATACCTTTACTTTCCTTCCTCAAAGCTTGAAAGAGAGTCTTGATTTGTGTGTGTGATGAACTCTGCCTATATAAGGCATCTGTGTAACAGATTTCAGAATCGATCAGTTGGAGAAAATAACAAATCAGTTTTGCTTCTTCTTCTTTTAGCTCTTCAAGAACTCCATTAATGGAGGTTGAGATTTGGTTTTCCAACTGATAAACACTTCAAAATAATTTTAGATAGAAGTTCAGCAAAGTTATGCCATCTCTTGCCTTTTTTATGGCGCATTCAACTAATTTCTCCCCCGTTCACTCCGTTCTTCTCACTCCCCCGACCACCACCCACCCCCTGCGCCCCACCGTCGCCTTCACCACCCCCCGCCACTACGCCGACAGGCTCTCAATCCTCCTCCGCCGCCGCAATTGGACTCCTCTCTGGTGCCCCACCGTCGTCGTGGAGCCCACTCCCCTCACTCACTCCAACCTCCTCCACTTTCTCTCTCCTCCCCCCTCCGCCGCCGCTCCTCTCGAGTCCTTCTCCGCCATCGCCTTCACCTCCCGCGCCGGGATCTCCGCCTTCATTGCCGCCCTGGAGGAAGCCTCGCCTCCCCCGCCGCTGTCCCCCGTCGGGGAGATCTTCACCATCGCCGCGCTCGGGAAAGACGCCGAACTCCTCGACGGCGGGTTTCTCTCCCGGCTCTGCACGAACAAGGAGCGAGTTAGGGTTCTGGTCCCGCCCACCGCGTCGCCGAGTGGACTCGTTGAGTCGCTCGGTCCGGGTCACGGGCGGGCCGTCCTATGCCCGGTCCCGCGCGTGGTGGGCCTGGAGGAGCCGCCCGTGGTCCCCGATTTCTTGAGGGAGTTAACCCTTATGGGTTGGGACCCGGTTCGGGTCGACGGGTATGAGACGAGATGGGCGGGCCCCGATTGCTTGGAAGGGCTGGTGGGGCCGGAGGCGCGGGGATTGGATGCGCTCGTGTTCACGAGTACCGCGGAGGTGGAAGGGCTGCTGAAGGGGCTGATGAAGTTCGGGCTGTCGTGGGCCGAGTTCCGGAGGAATCGGGCTGGGCTTGTGGTGGCGGCCCACGGGCCTGTGACAGCTAAGGGGGCGGAGCGGTTGGGGGTGAGTGTGGATGTTGTGGGATCTAGCTTTGGTAGTTTTGATGGGGTGGTTGAAGCATTGGCTACCGCACTTGGGGAGTGAACTTGTAACTTGTAAATGTGATATATTCTTTTTAATCCTTTGTAATCCATTGTATTTTTTTTTTATGAGAGGAGAACATGTGACTAGGCCTGATCACGGGTCAATCTGTGACCCGACGGGTTCGGGTTGGGCGGGTTGAAGGGTCGGCGAGTTTACGGGTTCGGGTTAGGGTCGATCTAATTCGAACCCGTGACCTGTCGGGCCACTTTGACCCGTCGACCCGCCTTCTTTGCAGGTTTGAGTTCAGATCATCACTTTTCGACTTGTGACCCGTCAGATTGAACTCATCGACCCGACGCGTCGTACCCGTGGACATGCCTACATGTGACTGGTGTTACTCATGCAGATTTCACCCAAAGTTCGTTTTTTAATAAAACAAATGAATCCTTTAACTCGATACAATGAGGGCTTTCTATTGTTTAATAAAGTGAATGAGCCCTTATTAGGCTCTAACTTGATACGAATCCACTTGTTATTCGACTCAAGCATTAGTGGCTCATTTTCAATTTGTTTAGAAATGGATTAGCCTTACACTTAAATTCAAGTTAAAGAATACAGTATGTTCCTACTCAACTCATAGAATAGAGTAACCCTTAATAAACTGGGCTTGTTTGGTATGAGTATATAGATATAGGCTATGGGTATAGGATGCCCAATATCTATATCCCTTGTTTGGTATATTTACACATATTAGTATATGAATATCAATCCTATATCCCCATATACTAATTGTAGACTTTTTTTTACTTTTGGATATTTGAAGAATTTTGGGTATATGAGCGCCTCCTCCTTTAAACGCCTAAACGAGCGAAAGAGCTTCCCTCCTTCATTGATTCTTCTTCAGTTGGTGGCCTGCAATTAGGGTTTTGTCGATTCCTCTCCTTCCTCATTCTGCAATTAGGGTTTTGTCTTTTTTTTTTTTTGCGATTATGCAATTTTAGGGTTTTTCAGAATTTTTCAGCGCTTCTTTGGCTTTGTTATTCAACCTTTTCTTAGCTATTTTGAATCTATTCTTCAATCTTTCGAACCTGTTGGTTTTTATTCTTTAGCCTTTCGAATCTATTCTTCGAGTTTTTCGAAGCTGATTGTTGGTGTGATGATATAGGGTCGAATCTGTTGCTTTTTGTTTGCTTTCTGATGATTGGTGGCCTAATTTTGAATCTGTTCTTTGGCCTGATTGTTTGATTTTTTTTTTTTGTCAATTGGTGGCTTGATTTTGTATGTTTTTTGGTTCATTTTTATTACAATTTATTTTTGTTTTAATGTGTTATCTATATACCCTTTCTAAACAAGGGATATAAGATATCAGATATTAATCCCATACCCAATACCCATATCTTCATATCTATAACTCATACAAATACCCTATATCCTATATCTATATACTCTTCCCAAACGGGCCCTAACCTATGAAAATTTTGGTAAATTTCACAAAATTTGAAAAATAATTGTGTTAAGAGTCAGTCGATCCTTAGTTTATGTGTATACTTCATTTGCTAAAAACTAACTTACAACTTACGGCCTTAGAGCATGCTCAACAACTTATCTAAACCAATCTCCAAAATAGAGAAATGTAAATTAGATATTCTGAATTTTTTTTGCCCAAAAACCACCTCAATGTTCTCCAAAAAACCAAGATGGGGAATCTCTTGGGCATGCTCTTACGGGACTAGAAGGACTCCGAAAATCCTCCGAAATCAGGTGACAAAGAACCCCTACGGCGCCGGCGATCATTTCCAGTTCAAACTACAGATCTTCCTCCCAATCTCTCTGAGTTCTAGGTACATCCCCACCTCCTTTTCTAATTCACTTCGTAGCATCAAATTTTTCGAAATCTAGGGTTTTTTACGGGGTAGAGAAAACTCAGACATTGGGGTTTTGGGGTTAATTGCTTGGTTTACTGGCTTTGGTTGCTGTCGCCTGAGATTCTCCGGTGCTGGCATCAGAAAGGAGGAAAGGAGTTAGACAAACGGCGGTGTCGATTTTTTGAATTCTCCTTGACAGAAACGTTTCGGCTTTCCTAGAATTCCCGCCCCTTTTCCGCCTTTCAGTTTCCTTAATCTCAACTCTTAAGATGATATTTTGCTTATTAGATTGATTTCTTATGCTAATTAATTGAGATAATTACTTACCTATTTGTGCGCATATGAACAAACCCTAGCGTACATTCAAAAGCAATCTCCCAGATTCAATTGAGGAGGGTTTCGAACTGACGTGATCGTCAGAAGCAAAGTCCCGCCTTTTCTTTCTCGTGCAAGCCGTGGTTCGAATCATGATTCCTGTCATCGATCTGGATCGAGACTTCACATCCCCATCCGATGAGGCACACAGGCTGAAGGAAGCTTGCGAGGGATTGGGGTGCTTCAGAGTGATCAGCCATGGCGTTCCGCTCAAATTGATGGCCGATATGAAGTCTCTGGGCGCCGATCTCATGGATCTTCCTGATGAGATCAAGCGGAACAACAAGTACGTCAACCATAAGATCGGCTACATGGCTCCCACTCCTATTAACCCTCACTTTGAAGCTCTCGGACTTGTCGAAGCAGCTTCTCCTCGCGCCATCGACGAGTTCTGCTCCCTATCCCACCTCTCTCCACTTCAAAGGTTTGTACTTTACATTGGAAAAATCTATGATTGTCAAATAGTTTGATTAAAAATTTGGTGTTTAATGTCAGGAGGACAGTTGAGGATTATGCAGAAGCAAATTAAGCAATACAAAGTGTGACAGTTGATGTCGCAAACAAGTTGGCGAAAAGCATGGGTGTGGAGAGTGATCATCTGTTTGAGGGCTGGCCTTGTCACTTCAGAATCAACAAATACAACTTCAGCCCGGAGACGGTGGGATCTCTAGGTGTGCAGATGCACACAGATTCCGGTTTCATAACAGTTCTTCAAGATGGCGAGAGCGTCGGTGGCCTTGAAGTTAAGGATCTCTCTGGCAAGCTCGTCGCAGTTGATCCCTTGCCTGGTTCACTTGTCGTCATTCTAGGAGACCTTGCTAAGGTAAATCGATATATCACTTGCTGTCATTGCGAAATTTGATAGATGTTGATTTGTGGAACCCTATTAGGTATGGAGTAATGGAAGGCTACAAAACGTGCAACACCGAGTCCAGTGCAAGGAAGCAACTAAACGTTACTCGATTGCATCCATAATCGCCCCACCAAGGGACACGGAAATTCGAGTCCCAGAGGAGTTCGTGGATGCAGAGCATCCTCGGCTCTACTCATCTTTCACCCATGAGGAACTTAGACGGCTCCGTGGTGTCCATAAGTTACACACTGGTGAAGTACTCGATCTCCTCCGTGTTGGGAACTAATGCAATGATATCGCTTACTCGTAGCCGAAGTAAACGTATGCACATTGATTTCTAATGATTTGAATTTGAGTCAGGGATCATGCTCAACCATGATGAAACATCTAGCTTGTTCCTTCTTCAGCAATTTCTTTGTTTTCGGTTCATCCTTGGTATTTTTCGATTGCCTGTAGGGGACGAAAGAAACATCTTGTTCCTTGTTCAATGATTTCTAAAGCCTCCATTTATACAATTATACCAACAGATGGAACCTTCTCATAGATTTTGTTGATCACAGGATATGGAGGAAGCGAATATTTTTTATTTTTTTTTGTTTGTTGGGAACAAAAATATCTCACTTTATTCTTCATATACGTATTTTTAAAAGTTAAAAACTATATAAAATATTTTTTTATTTTTTTTATAATTTCATAGTACTTTTTACTAAAAAATCTGAAATCATAAAAAAAATTATACAGAAATTAATATTTTAATACAACTTTTTATCATTTTAAAAAAGTAAACAATTACAACCAGTTCCTTGGAGGTTCGTCTTCACTGCCCGCAGGTGACTCCTGGTGTGCCGCTGGCCTACGGTGCTGCTCTAGGGGAGTGCTTGGCTTCGTCCTTCGTCTACGTCCTCGTCTTGTTTGGTTTAGTTTTGTTTTGTTTCGCATTGTAGAGCACATTTGCCTGTATGTTGCACCTTCTTTGTATTTTTGGTTTGTTGTTGACGGTTTTCCGTCTGCCGACTTGTCGGCCATCGAGGTCCAGGTTTGTCTAATCTCGAATTTTTACCTATTCAAAAAAAAAAAATTACAACCAGTTCCATATATGGTCGTTGCGACCATGACCCTACGCTAAAAGGAAAAAATACCGGGCTAAAAATCAGGTATATTTTGATTAATGGATAAGAGTATTTTTCTTAAAACTCTTTTTTTCCATTGATAGACACTAGCTCCATTTTAAAGCTCTCATCAACAAAAGTTTTAAAGTTAGATACAAATTTTCCAATCGGGTCGGATTTTTTCAATCGGGTTTTGTCACGTTTATAAGTCGGAAAATTTTAAAAAGAGAGCTCGAAAGTTGAACTTGCGTGCAGCAACCCATCACCGATCTCCCCGCGACAAAATTTCAACACGGTCCCCTAAAAGCGGAGAAATTGCCAAAAATGGCCCAAACAAAGGCGACAAGGAGGCCCCACCTTCTGTTACCTTTCCATGTCAATCCCTCTCCACAAATACCCCATTCATCTCCAACTCACTCACTTGCAGAGTTGCAGAATCAGAGGAGAAGAGAAATCGAAGATGATTCCAGTAATCGATCTGGATCGCGACTTCGCCGCCCGGTCGGAGGAGGGGCGCAAGCTGAGGGAAGCTTGTGAGGGATTGGGATGCTTCAGAGTCGTCAACCATGGCGTTCCCCTCCAATTGATGGCCGAGATGAAGTCCTTGGTCGCCGATCTCCTTGATCTACCGGCTGAGATCAAGCGGAACAACAAGGATGTGATCCCTGGGAGCGGCTACATGACTCCCACTCCTACTAACCCTCACTACGAAGCTTTGGGGCTCTTCGATGTCGGTTCTTCTACCGCCGTCGACGAGTTCTGCTCCCAATTGCAGCTTTCTCCACTTCAAAGGTTAGTCAATTTCTGTACTGATCGAAGTTAATCAGTGATCGAATTCAAGGATTTTACACTGTATCTAGGTGTGACCTATTGAGCTTCCTCTCATGCTTGTCTGGGCCTCTTTTTTGTTTCACGTTTTCTTTGATAATTGAAGAACTTGTTCATGTTGTGTTCTTATCCATTTTCAGTTAGATCGGTTGAGGCATAAAAAGCATCAAAATTTCAAAATTTTCAGGTTGAGACTGTTGAGTTATTTGGATTTCGTGTTATTTTGGTGTGAAATGAAACGATTCTAATTAACGGTACAAATTAATTGAATTGACAGGCATACATGTTATTTTGATACTAGAGATGATTGTTGAATGGTGAATGTGGTGTTCTTGATTTTGTGAGCAAATATCTAGCTTAACTGGTGAGCCTATTAAATACCCCAGTATTCATTAATATCGTTGAATAAGTCTCACTAGCAATATGTATATAAGGAGAGTAACATATTTGCACTTCAGCCACAAATCTATGCTGGTAATCATAAGATAAGAAATTGAAAACAAAAGTAAACATGAGAAATATCACTCATAAGGTAGGTAGGCACTTAGGCCTAAGGGGAAGTCGAACTCGTGACCAATAGGTCATTATATGTGGTCCTTACCAAATAAGCTAGTAAGGTTCAACATGCATAATGATCTGCTTCGTTGAAGTGGACCCTAAATGGTTTATACTTGAATTTAGTCCAACTTCTGTTATTTTCAAATGGATCAAGAATCAATCTGTTTGACTGCTTGTCTATGCTGTGTTTATCTGGTATGACCGGCTGCATTTTATATCCATCTTCCCTTTTTACCAATTGAGATGTTACTTTATGAATTACTAAGAGTTAAGGCTAGCTTGTTCTTACTTCATTTTCTAGAGCTCTTTAGTGTTTGTAAATATTCAATGTTGTAGGCAATGAGTTTTGGGGCGAATCTCATGGATTAGAGCTTGCATCGTATTTGACTGCTTGCAAAACGATGTTCTATTCGACAAAATAGGGTAGTGATTAAATGCGTAGTCATCCCAACAAGTGATTATCATTTCAAAAAGTCACATTCGGTGTTTATGTTCTATATCACAGGAGCACAATAGAGAAGTATGCAAGGGCAATATACAATGTCACAGTGGGTGTTGCAAACAAGCTGGCCAAGAGCACGGGATTGGAGGGTGATAATCTCTTCGAGGGGTGGGCTTGTCAGTTCAGAATTAACCGATACAACTTCAGTCCAGAGACAGTGGGCTCTCTTGGCGTGCAGATGCATACAGACTCTGGATTTCTTACAATACTTCAGGATGATGAGAATGTAGGGGGTCTTGAAGTAAAGGATCAGTCTGGTGAGTTCGTTGCAGTTGATCCCTTGCCCGGGACGCTTGTTATCAACCTAGGAGATGTTGGCGCTGTAAGTTGGCAATTCTACAATTCTAGCCTAACAGTTTTGGATTTCTTTGGCATGGAACTACTGTTTGATCTAATAGATCAATAGCTGGAAGTTTTTCCAGGGCAATCAGATAGGTTGGGTTGGGGATTTTATAGATTTCGGTTATTCAGACAATCAGATTGCTTTACATGCATATACACATGCATTTGTGTGAGTAGATTTTTGTTGCATATGTTAAGATCAGCTTGGGTAGTTTCGGACTGGGTAGATTTTGGGACTGACTGATTGGGTTAGATCAGGATTTGTCAAGCCTAGTTTGTCTTAAAGGGTTTTATAAGTTCAGCTTCAGCTGCATTGTGTGATATAAATCTCGTAACTTGTTCTTTATAAGTAGAATTTTATAACATTCAGCTTGAGGCACTCCTTGAACAAATTGTCAAATAGTTTTCTAAATTTGAATCCATACAAAGCCAGAAAGAACTTCTCAGAAAAATAGGCTAATTTTTTCAGCAGAAAATTGACTTGTTTGTTTTCCTTGTTACAAAAATTGATATTTCTCGTGCTCTCATTGACATCCTCTTTAACTTCTCAAACCCTAGGCGTGGAGTAACGGAAGGCTATGCAACGTGCAGCACCGAGTCCAGTGCAAGGAAGCAACCAAACGTTACTCAATTGCTACATTCCTCTCCCCACAAAGAGACACGGTGATTGAAGCACCACAAGAGTTCATTGATGCTGAGCATCCTCGGCTATACTCCCCTGTCACGTACGAAGAGCTTAGACGGCTCCGTGGTGTGAACAAGTTCCACGCTGGTGAAGTTCTCGATCTTATTCGCATTGGGAACTAAGGTATTGACATCATGCAAGGTACCTCCTACTCCTAGAGAACTGTAAGTGATGTAACTATCAGGATGAAACCCACAACATACTACCGTTAATTGTTATAAGATTACCACCTACTGTTGTCAGTGTCCTTTTCAATCTAGTAATCTGTAGTCTACCAGGAGCAACTAATCACACTAGTGGTATATGTATCCGTCATACACTGCATTGCCAAATAATATTAACCATCCGCTACAGCGGGTGCTGATTTGAATCCTGATCACTTCCGGTTCCAGGTGTGTCTGATACCTCTTGAGCTAATTATCATTTTCATGTCTTGTTATGTTATATTTTGATGAAGTAACTGCATGATTGAGTTGGTCAAATGTGTTGCTGTGATAGTGTATCTGTCTAATGATGCAACTAACTCATACTATATTCCTACTGTCATTGTCCTTGGTCACTGTCTTACTCATCCTGACAGCAAGCTTGAAGGATGGGGAAGGCCTTCTAGCTGCTGAAAGCTTGTTACACATTTTACCTAATGCGACGTCGACTTGTTAGTCGAGTTCACTCGAGTTAGATTATTGTGTTTAGGCTGACCCTCTTTTAGATTCGGATTATTTACGAGTAGTGTGTTTAGGGTTACAGATCAAAAGTTGTTGCCCTTTTGGCTGTTTTTTTACACCAGAAGTTTTCAAGTCTGATCAGGCTTTAAGTTTGTGATATGTTTCATGGTAAATAGACAATGCAAATGCACACAAAACACAGATAGCTTTACATTAACATCAGTGAACAATGTGATCAAAACAGGCAATACAATGAAATAAAGCCCAAAGAAAATACAAAAACTAAGGCTGAATTCAGACCTTGTACTATAAATAAACAACAACACACATTGCACATACAAGATGGTATACCAAAGCAAAAGCAAGCAAGGCCTGAGATATACACCCTCCACAAAAGGGCATTTTGACGCCGAGCAAATGCTTCTATGTGATCTCGGGTTGATACGAAACACAAGCACATCAAAGAGATCTAGAAAGAGGCTATACTGTGGAGGGGTTGGTGTAATCGTCGAAGCTCTCCTGGGTATAGGAACGAGGAGTCCACTCAGATTCATAGTGCGATGACCCAACGCGGATGGAATCAGCAGTCAAGCCTGTGGCCAAGCTCGTGTCGAGATCAGTTGGCCCCATCGAAGGCCATACAAACGAGGGCTTTAAGGCTGGCACAGTGGGCACAGGGACTGACCCGGATAAGATTTGCACAATGGTGTTTGTCTTCGGTCTCTCTTTGCGCATAGGGTGCACGCAGGCGAGCCCTAGAAGCAGGACACGCTCAGCCTCCACCGGATCATACTTCTTGGCTAGCCTATGGTCCACTGCCTCAAGGATCTTGCGCTCCCTATGCAACGACCACACCCAATCGACTACAGAGCTGAACCCGCCTAGCCTGGCCCAAGGCCGATGCCCACAGACCACCTCTAAAAGGACCACTCCGAAAGCATACATATCTGACTCCCTAGTAGCCTTCCCTGTGTGAAAGCACTCGGGAGCAATGTAGCCCAACGTACCATGTACGCCTCCCATCTCAGCATAGGACGTCTTCTCTTGGTCCAATGCGCGGGCTAGACCAAAGTCCCCAAGGCGAGCATTGAAGTTTGCGTCAAGCAAGATATTGCTCGCCTTGAGGTCGCGGTGAATCACAGTCTCTTCGTACTCGTAGTGGAGGTAGTGCAACGCCGATGCCACCCCCTTTAGGATCTTGTAACGCAAGCTCCAGCTCATCGGCTCCTCATCCTCGTCACAGAAGATGTGCCCGTCGAGGCTCCCGTTGGGCATGTACTCGTACACCAAGAGGAGCATCCCATTCTTGTGGCACCAACCTGTGGTTGTATACACATTATAAGCAAAATTAGAACCACATAAAAACTAACATATACTAGTTTAGGGCGTGTTTGGCGTGTTAAACGTTTGCTTCAATTATTAACAGAAACGTTACACACTACTCAACCATCGTTAAAACAGTAACACGATAAAAGAGTTGTTATTCGAGCTAAACAAATTGAACATTTTCACTTATAAATGAGTTGAGCTCGACCTAAGTCTAAACTTGGAATCGTAATTAAAAATATATCCAAACTCGACCCGTATTTAAGCGTCGAGTTGAGATTTTTTTCAAGTTATTAGGTTCATGTTCGACTCGTTTAATAAATGAACAAAACCAAATAAATCTTTTTTCGAGTCGAGTTTATAACAAAATCAACTAACTTACCAAGTAGTTTGACAAGGTGTCTATGACGGAGGCGGTTGATAATAGCAAGCTCACAAAGGAAATCGTCTTTGCATTTGATGTTGTCCTCCCGCGTAAACTTCTTAACGGCCACTTCCACGTTTTCAACCGCCAACACACCCTTGAAAACGACGCCGTATCCTCCCTGCCCGAGTTTGTTCTTCTCGTCGAAGTTCCCAGTCGCCTTCTTCAGATCCTTGAAATCAAACTCCCTCGGCGTCCCCGGCAAGCTTTTCAGCGCGCCCAGTATATTCGGATCCGCCGCCTTGTTCTTCCTCCAACAGCACAACCACCCTATCACCGCCCCCACCGCCGCCGCCGCCGCCGATGCAATCACAATTCCGATCACAATCGCTGACGTCCACTGTTTGCTCCCGCGGTCGCCGATTACCTCCACCGTCATGTTCCAGCTTAGCACGCAGTGGAGCTCCTTGGTCGTTGACCCTGTCGACGCCGAGAAGCCGAAGAAAGACTGTTTCTCGACGATTGAGCTTAGATCGAGGCTGTCCATGGTGAGCACGGGCGATTTCGGCATCGGGATCGTTTCCGTTTTTTCAGATCCGTCGGCTATGTAGACGGCTATGGTTTTATTGCGGCCGTTGTAGTGGATCCAGATCTTGTGGAAGACGGTGTCGTTTGGCGCCAGGGTGATGTTGAAGGCGGAGAGGGATACTGTTTTGTTGGATCGGATGCCGTTGATGTCGATTCCGATGTGGTTTCCATCCGGATCGAAGTCCTGCTTCTGCGTGTCGAACTCGACGGCGAAGAGATGATTGCTGGCGGATCCGTCGGTGGTGGAGTTGGTGAGGCCGAGGTACTGGCCGTCGCTTCCCGGCGGCGTGGAGGGATTTGGAGCTATAACGAACGCGACTCCCTCGCCGCGGTTGCCGGTGTAGTTGTTGGGGCGAAATATGTTAAGGAGGAAAGAGGTGTTGAAGGAGGCGACCTTAGTGGCTGCCACGGAGGAACTATCTCTCTCCCATAGCGTGAAGGAGCGGTTGAAGAGGATCCGGCCGGAGCGATTGGTAAGGGAGAAGTTCCCGACGGAATCCGGTGTGATCTGCAAGGCCTCGTTTGAAATTGTCGCCGGAGGCTCGACGGAGAAGATGTTGTAGTAGCTCTGGTTGAATGGAAAACCGAAAGTGTGCGTCTCTGTTTCCGGAGCCTCTTCGGCTCTGGCGGTTGGCACGGCGGCCGGAACAAGCACAAGTACAATTGAGAGTACGGTGGTCAGAAGCATCGCCGCCGCCGGCGGTGTCATTTCATCTCAAGGTTAGTTTGAATTTCTTTCTTGCTCTCTCTGTATCTGCTGCTACCTAATGGCAATGAGAATCAAAATTAGTTTACTCAAAGATGAATCAGATGATTGTGAAACTTATATATATTTCCCAAATCTGACTGATGAATTCTTAATTTGATAGTGGTACTGGTGGGGGATAGCGAAGAAGATTGATTGAAAATCGGAGAAACAAGAGAATCAAAATTAGTTAGTAGAGATCGATGATTGTGAAACTTTCCCTTCCCTTTGTTTGACTGATGAATTCTTAATTTGAAAGTGGTGGTAGGGATAAGCGAAGAACATTAAAAGACTCGTGCAAATTTGGATTTTTTTTTTTTGGAGATTATTAAACTATTAAAGAACGACTTGAATTTAATCTAGATTTTAGATACCAATTGATGAAGGTTCTATTTTAAATAAACTATACTTGTACTGAAATTTCAATTTGGGATTGATTTATTTGAACATTCATATTTCCAGGAAGTCACGTAGGAACATTCATATTTGATTCGTGATTTCGTGGTAAATGAGTAAATGACAGTAGAAATTAAAGCATGTTTAATTGTTATGAAGGATTTGAATCATTTGATGACTTTTGGGTTTTGGCAAATTATTTAAGATTTGTTAAGGATTTGATTCAGAGATGATATTTTAGGTTTTTGACTGTATCAAGAGACATTAGTTTATGGATCAACATGCATGTTACTCTGCACTTGTAAATAAGTTACTCCGTATTATCTTTTGTTGCTTAAAAAAATATATTATCTTTTTTGTTTGGGAGTGAGTTTTATATATTTATAGGTTGATGACTGTCACCTAAGTCTAAAATCATCAAGTTGGCTGAGTTGTAATTTAAATAAAGGTCCATTTCAATGATCAAGTTTATAGGTTATATTTATACTTGTTTTTGGCCTTATAGAGGTATTATGTTATTTAGGTTAAATGAGTCTAATATTACTTGTTTATGTTTAACTGGTTTGTCTAAATTGGGACTCGAGCTTAAAATTATGCCCACACTCGTTTTGTTTAGTAAAAATAAATGAGCTTGACTCGAGCTTATTTCAAAACAACCTTATTTGCCATGACATAATAACTCAAAGAAAAAATTATAAATTTCACCAAATTCGATCGAGTTAATCCAAATTTTAAATCGAGCTTAAAAATGTGTTGATATTCGATTCGTTTAGTAAACAAATGAGTTTAAGTCGAATTTTTGTTTGAGTTAAACCCAAGCTGAATTCGAATTATTCAACTCATGGAAGAGCTTGGTTTGACTTGGTTATTTTATGCTATTATACACAATAGATTCAAATTTCATTTAATCGGCAAAGCACATATATTTCCTCCATAACAAATGGCATTTTTTTCATTTCAAATCAAAAGCAAGAGATTTCGCCTAATGATATCTAACGATGAGTTGAGAGTTTAATCTCCTCCCATGGTGTTTTACCCTTTCCAAGGTAAAAAAAAAAAAAATGCAACTTTTTCCAAGCTGTA
The DNA here is from genome assembly GCA_963922045.1 of Persicaria maculosa. Taxonomy (NCBI): domain Eukaryota; kingdom Viridiplantae; phylum Streptophyta; class Magnoliopsida; order Caryophyllales; family Polygonaceae; genus Persicaria; species Persicaria maculosa. The sequence goes on from OY998268.1 coordinate 56,626,175, forward strand.
TTTAGCTTGCTCTTTTTTCTTCCTTGATCATCTTCTTCTTCAAAAATCAAAACGTGTCGTATTCGCTATTAGGTGAGTAGTTGCATGAACTTTGCAATTAGCATATAGTCAATTCAATAAATCAAATATAAAAAAAAATGGACATCTAAGTCATGAGTCATATTTGACAATGAACATATAAACAAACTAATTAATTGTATATAGTTTAATTTTGACGTCATTAGGCTAGCTGGTAGCTGATGTGCATGGTTGTCATCCTCCACTAATCGCTCCAAATCCTTCCCGCCAAATTATAAAGTTACATTATGCATTTATAATGTGTACATATGTTTTTACCAAAAAAAAAATAATGTGTACATATGTTTTTTTACAAGGCATAATTATATGTAAATGGCTTTGTTTGGGTGAAATGTAATGTAAATGGTATTATTGCTCATTTGAGAATTATATTAAACATCTTTACATATGGTTGCTTTAGCATTATCAATTTTATTTTTTTTCATTTTATTTTCTAAAATGTTAAAAAAAATATATACCAATAATTAAATCGTAGTAAAAAAAAAAGGCATCAAGGTTTCTAAGGAGTCTAAGGTAGGGCTGGAAATAACCCGCGGGTACCCGCTCCATCCGCTTTACCCGCATTAATTTTGCGGGTGAAAACCCGCAAAAAAGTGGGTGACGGGTGGAGCGGGTGCGGGTGAAGCGGGTGATGGATGGATTATGGGTGAAGATTTTTCACCCATAACCCGCCCCATTAACCCACCCATTAACCCGCCCCGCAAATCCGCATAAAACCCTAAAATTTATATATATAATGTGTGTGATTTTACTATTTTACCCCTTTCAAGTTTGACTTCTACAAACCCTAATCCTTGATTAGTGGTTTGCCCACCAAATTTCAATTAGAATGAATATGGTCTCAGCTTGCTCTTCCACGTTATAGTAAGGGATATATTGGATTAGTATAGAGATATATACCCTTCCACTTTCAAATTTCAATTAGCTCGTGATTTCAGTGCTTTGCCAATCAAAAATATAAATACATAAACCCACCCCCTTTGTAATTTTGAGTTAGAATTGGACTACTTGTGTTGATTTATTTTTTTCTTTTGTTTCACTCATTGGGTACCCGCTCCACCCGCATCACCCGCGCGGGTGAAAAGGTTTGCGGGTGATGGATGGAGCGGGTGAAATTATTTACCCGCGGGGCGGGTGATGGAGTGGCTTCATCTACCCATAACCCGCCCCATTTCCACCCCTAGTCTAAGGTGACATAAGGTTTGTCACGTTCAAGCCAAGATTTGGTAGATGCAAAACCTCATAGCACTAACCTCAACATGAGGATTGTGTTCTAGTAGAGGTTTTTTTTAGGACGATGTTCTAGTAGAGTTAAAAGAACTCTATTGTAATAAGATTACGATTGTCGAAATAAGAATAAAAATTAACGGTTAAGATCTTATTTCTTCCTTTACCCTAACCCTCACCCACCTGACCAGTCTCGCCAACCCTCTCCTTTATTTGTCCTCAACTCTACCGGAATAAGACTGCAACACGAGACATCAAGACCAATGTAAACTCTTAGCGAAGCAAGCATCACCAATGTTATAGAGGAATCCCTAAGTTTAATCCTCAACCCAACACTTCCACTACTAAAAGAAGCATCATTGTTGAAAGTTGAGTTTATGCTAGCCAAAACAAGACCAATTGTAGGACACGAGAAGGAACATCATCAATGGTTGCGAAATGTCGGACATTGCCATAGCTACTGTTGTAACGAGAATGATAATAATGAACAAACGTGGTTCGGCAATGATGTTTTGTATATTATAGGAGATGGAACATATTAGGGTTACTAGAGGTCGGCGTTTCATGAGTATATATATATAGATTCATAAAACTTCAAATAGACAATGGACTGAAAGCCCAAAACAAATATACAATAGATCCGTTTACAATAAACATTGTATACCGTAAAGACGGGGTGGCGCTGCCACCCGACCCCTGCCAGGGGCGCGCATCGCCCCTAGTAAGTCGTCGATCAAAAATGATTTAAGGCATATTAACATCTACACTATACAATTCAGCCCTAAAATCTTATACTTGAGCCTCTCATATGCAATGATTGATTGACCCTTTGTTATATTAGCGATTCAATTTCGTAGCCTGTGGATGTGTTTGTGTGATCATCTCCCTTGGAAATTAGAATACATCAGGTTCGGAGATCAAACAAGGGCAGATCTTAGGCCCGGGATACAACATATGCAAGGCCCAAATGTTGGTGTGTGGGCCGTTTGGGCCCTAAAAATGGATGCACATTGGCCAACTTATCTTTGCAAGACCGGATGGCCCACATACCAACATTTGTCAACAATTCACGCCTTTTAAATCACCCCTCCTTTTTCACGTTTGTCAACAAGTCAACTAGCCAAGGAATCATTTCATTTTTATTTTTTTTGACGCAAGATAAAAATTAGGTCGGGTCGTCCGCAGCAGAGCCCCTTCCTAGCGCATCCTTCCGGACGAGAACATGCAGTTCTGGATCATCCTCGCAGCAAACGTCGGCAGGGTATACATGGGCACTACAAGCAAGGTAGTCGGCCACAGTATTCGATTCCCTGAAAACATGACGAATAGCAACATAAGTAAAAGAAGATATATCAGACAGAATATCAGCTTGTAGAATCTCTATTGTCCAGGGACATTTCCAATCTCCCAGAAGAGCTTTTATCACTATTAAGTTATCTCCTTCGATCAGAAGGTTACTTAATTGTAATTCCTTTGCACGTAACAAACCCATTCTGAGACCGAGATTCTCGGCATAAATGACTGATATGTTCGTGCAAACAGATCTTCCCGCAGTGACAACTAAACCAGCTGAGTCACGAATGACAAAACCATAAGACGACTTGCCATTTGGTAGTACCGAACCATCAAAATTGAGTTTAAAGCTATTTGGTGGTGGCTTATCCCACTTTCCGGACCGATTCCGAGACCTAGGAGTCATAGGACGACCCCCAAAAGCCCGATTGTGTGTACTGGTATTAATACTACGGCTGTAAAAATTTGGTCCCGTGTTGTCGTCATCTAAAAGTTTAGATTGTTTCCAACACTGTGTAGTTGTGTTGTGTAAGATCAATATCTCATTGATCGTTACCTTTGTAATATGATTGAAAACGAGTTGGTTTCTAAAGAACCATATAGCCCACCACGCTGAGGCTAGAACCGTAAAAGTATTGGTCCCGATCGCACATTTGATTGCGGTAAGAGGGGTGATATTGCCCATCCCGACAGAAGCAGTAATATATCCCGGAATGTGGATTCGTAAAGTTTTAAACAAATCAGTGATCATGGGGCATCTAAGAAGAAGGTGATCAGCTGATTCATTTGTATTGCCACAGAAAACACACCCAGCAGGTACAGCCACATGAGACTTTTGTAATCTGGTTTTGGTTGGAAGACCGTCACGGGAGATTTTCCAGAGGAAGTGTCTAACCTTAAGGGGGACATCGAGACCCCATATCCAATCGCAATCGAAAACAGTCGAAACGGTGTTTTGTGATAATAATGAGGAAGCAGAGGCGGTAGAGAACCAACCATTCTTGCTAGGGCCCCAATATAGACGGTCCATGATTGGATTGCTAGGCAAAGTTAAACTGACGATGTAGTCGATATCATGGTGTGGCAGAACATTTGCTAAGGAGTCATATAAAAGTTTTTTGTTCCACTGACGGTTGGTGATAAAATGAGCCACCGAAACACCCATAAGATTGTCTGGGATGGGCATGAGTATTTTGGAGATCAATTGTTCCTGGAAGGCCCAATTTTGTGTCCAGAAATCAATGGATTCCCCATTTCCAACTCTCCACTGTAAAGCTGGTAGGAATTGAGGTCTAATGGACAGCAGGCGGACCCATTGCCATGAGGTGTTACCTTTTTTGGTATAACTGAGGAGATCATGGCCTTTGAGGTATTTTTGTGATATGACCCGGACCCAGATGTTGTCTGGTTCAGAAATTATTTTCCAGAGAAGTTTCATTTGAAGAGCTATATTCATAGATTCCGCTTTATGAATCCCCAACCCACCTTTTAAGGTGTCCGAACATATTTTGTCCCAACTAATCAGAGGTGGAGCTGAAGTGCTTTTGTTCCAAAAAAATTGTCTATACACTTTATCTAGTTCTTGAAGAACATGGGAAGGTAGCAGAAAAGCATGCATTAGAAAAATCGGTTTGGCACTAAGGTTTGCTTTGATAAGCACCCGACGTCCCTCAGCAGATAGATTTGAGGCTTTCCATTTTGTGAGTTGGTTTTTGGTTTTGAGAACCACATCAGCGAATGTATCCCTATTAGTCTTACCGTTGACAACAGGACAACCTAAGTATTTGTCAAAATTGTTCGCCTGAGGAATGCCCAGTACTGCAATAGTGGATGCTATGGCGGTAGCAGTCGTATTAGATGATGCTTGGAAGCTGGATTTATGCAGATTCACCTTTTGTCCCGAGATTAAACAGTATCTGTCTAGTATAGACAGTACAGACGAACATGCCGAATGGGAAGCTTTGCAGAAGATAAGAATGTCGTCAGCAAAAGCTAGAAAAGGAACCTTAATCCCCGGACGACCGAAAGAGATACCCAGGTCCGTACTTTCCAAGCCTTTATTATGCAGTGTACGTGCTAAAACCTCCGCGGCTAAAATAAAGAGAAAAGGGGACAGGGGGTCTCCCTGTCTAAGACCTCTAGTGGGTTGGAATACTGTGGTTGGTTCATCATTAACGAGTACCGAGTAGGAAACAGTTGACACACATTCTTTTATTCTGTTAATAAAGAGGTCATTGAAACCAAACTTAGATAAAACTTGGAACAGAAAGGGCCATTCGATGCGATCGTATGCCTTTTCCATATCTAACTTAAGAGCAACCATGCCCATTTTGCCTTTCTTCAGCCGAAATGAATGCAAAGCTTCATGAGCAATCAAAATATTGTCCTGGATAGATCTCCCTTTTGTGAAAGCTCCCTGTAGTGGGTGTATAAGTTTGTCAAAAATTTTGGTTAGACGTGTTGAAATCATCTTTGCTATGATTTTGTAAGTTGTAGAGCATAAACTGATTGGTCTATAATGGTTTACTGCAGTCGGATCATCGCATTTCGGTAGAAGCGTAATGAATGTATGGTTTGTCTGGCGCAGTAGCCTGCCACTGGTGAAGAAGGCTTTGACAGCTTTAGTTACCGATGGGCCCACTGTAGGCCAGAACTTTTGGTAGAAACCAGCTGGGAAACCATCAGGCCCCGGAGCCTTATCCGGGCTCATAGAAAACACAGCTGCCTTAATCTCATTGTTGGTTACAAGCGCAGATAGCATGTCGTTGTCTGCTTGCGAAACTAGGTGTGGGATGACCTGTAGATCTGTAGATAGATCTGGAACAGTAGTCGAAGAGGCTCTGAAACGTGCCTTGAATTCGCGGACAAATTCTTGTTGTATTATATTGAAATCAGCCGTGGACTCCCCACTGGAAAGTATGATCGATTTGATCCATTTTCTGCCTCTTTTTGCAGTAGCGATCTTATGGAAATAGGCCGAATTGGAGTCATTAAGTTTGGTATGTTTTACTTTAGCCCGCTGGCTCCAATAACGACGATGAAAATCGAGCATACGTTCTCTTTTATTGAGAAGCTGTTTTAGGATTTGAACATCCCGGTTGTTATAATTTGAGATGAGAGTTGTCTGTAATTTAAGGAGCTTATCATCCGTTACTAAAATTTGGTTATGAATATTGCGAAACGTATTCTTATGCCAAGTTTTGGAAAGTTTTTTAAGTATTTTTGCCTTATGAAGCAATTTAAACATCAATGAACCTTGTGGGTTCGCTCTCCAGGCTTGCGAGACTAAGTTTCGATAATCAGCCCTTGAGGCCCATGCCATCTCGAACTTAAAAGGTCTATTTTTGGGCTGAATGTTGTGACGAAAATCTGTGGAGATCGGAGCATGATCAGATCTAGTAAAAGGGTGGATCTGTGTACGCAGAGAGTCAAAAATGGTAAGCATGTCCGTGTGGATTAATAGGCGATCTAGTTTCTCCAGACATATGACCTCTTCTTTAGATTTACGTTGCCAATTAAATTGACCACCGGTAGAAGGTACCTCCAGGAGTGATAATCTGTTTTTTAAATCTAATAAACGCTTGAAACGCGAGTTCGAAGGAAATGATCCTCCTAATTTATCTGCTGGGGTAGCTATTTCATTTAGGTCTCCCATAATACAGTAGGGAATAAGAAGTGACTGTATATAGAGGGAGATCGTATCCCAGAAGGTTGATTTGCGATGCTCATCCGGCGGGGCATAGACCACTAGGACAACAAAGCACCGGTTCGTAATGTAGTCCGAGTAATTGAAGTGAATAAAACGGTGATGAACTGAAATGAGTTCAATAGATCCTTGTGAGGCGGGGATATCTTTCCACAGAAGACAGATTCCCCCAGAGAAACCGATTGCCGGGTCAAAAGCAACATTAGGGAAACCACATTTACGCAAAGTGCTTTCTGCGGGAACCTTATCAGTCTTAGTTTCTAAAAGGGCTAGTACGTTGATATTATTATTTTGACAGAAAATATCCGTATTCGTCCAGAAATTACGGCTCCGGATGCCGCGGGAGTTCCACGTACATATATTCATAAAGACCTATTGAGGCGAAGTTTTTGTACTAATCTGGGGTCGACGTGCTGAGTCATAACGAAGCGAACCATAAAAAAGATGGTTTGATCGAAAGAAATAATTAGTTGAAGTTCAATAGTGATACCAATTGAAGTGTGTAAGTAATTTTTGGTAGGGATATTTTGAAAAGAATCTATGTTCATAACAATGTCAGTTGTTGTAATAGAAGCCACGTAGTGTGTTGATTGGACGAGTTGACTCCGTACATAACACTTTTTAGGAATAAGATGGTCTTGTGTGAGCCTTTCGACCGAGTTAGGCAAAAAGAGGAAGGACACCCCCAGATTTGACGACCTGCCAGTATTCGACTTTAATAATTGGATGTTGTAATTAAGATAAATGCTCGTGTGAATCGATAAGAAATTGTGAAGTCTAGTGGTTTTGTCGGGGACGACCCACATATATATTTTGTTGAATAAAGGATGTTGGTTGTGGATCCCAAAAGATTGTAAATAAAGAAAATATAATTTCGTCAGATTATGACACACAAAAACTTTTGCTATAATATGGATATTCGAAACATAGAATTCAGCATTAAGACGATCGAAAAAGTCTCTACCATCTACAATTGTGGGTGCCCACCCATGGTCAAGGATTACCCTTATATTGCCTTGTAAGTCCTTTTGTTTAAGATTGTAAAACATCCGACGGTGGTTGACCTTGTGTAGAAAAGACAATCCGCATAAACACATAAGAGCCTCTATAATCGAAGCTAAAGTCCTTAGATGGATATTTAGATGCATATAAACTTTCAAATTGTGCCGATAACCACATTGTAGCCAAATAACAAAGGGCTCAACGAGCACGTTACAGTTGATTTGGAAAAGAATGGGTTTGTATGAATTTATCGTACACAGAAAATGCCTCTTCGGAGAAAAATGCCAAACACCCAGATTGTTGGTAACAAGTTTAACATTAGTAATAATATATGTTAGGTGACAGTAAGTATAATGTTGTTGAATATAAACTTCCTTGTGAGGCTTACATACACATGAGTACACAATATTAGGGGCTGGTGAGCCAAAGTTAAAGAAAGCTGAGTGAAGAGGAAGAGAAGGTATGCCGAAAAGCAACAGATAGCGCAAGACCGGAAGAGCCGCAGTAGCAGAGATCCGTTGACATCAAGCCAGACCATCCAAGGCAAACAACCTGCACCAACAAAGCAAACCCAGCAGAACCACGTAGAAGAAATATAAAACAAGAAGCAAAGGAAGGAGTAAACAAAAGCCCAAGCACAAGGGTAAACAAATTTAAGAAAGTGATTGATAATATAAGAGGTGGGAATAAGCATCCACGAGAAACTAGAGCACAACATGCCACGGAGCGAGAACGCTCCCTCAACCCGAGTGGCCGACGGGGAGATCACACGCACACAGACCTCCACCAACGGAGATTTGAAACGAACTAAAGAAACCCAAAAACCAGCTGCCACTTTACAAGCAAAACCAAAGCGATAATTTAAACAAACCAAAAACAAGGCATGGTGTGCTATCATGAAAACAACTACGTTCTGCGCTTCTTCAGCAGAGAGGAAGCAGAGTCGTCAACCCGGTTGTTTCATGAAATAAGGAAAATGAATTCCATGCTTTACAAGTGTTATTATATATTTTTTGTTATGGAAAATTAAACTCTAATTAATATGATTTTTATAAAAATAAATTTATATCTCTAATTATAACTCTATCTTTTTACCCTTTTTTCCCCAAAACTACAACTCATATCTCATCAATTATTAAAAGATAATTTTGCACAGTATAGGTTAAAACGGGGGAGACAATCCACACGGCCAATTTATCACCAAACACAATGGCGATTGCGGATCCAAAACCGTAATAATTTACCCAGCCACGGATCCCAAAACCGTGAGAAGTGATATGACAACGGTTCTGAAAATCGTCTATAAGTGCGGCTACAGTCTACGGATGTTCAAAGCCTCAAACCATGCTAATTGTGAGGAAACCGGCTGAAAATCAGTATAATAGGAATCACTGGCCAATGGGTGTCATCATTCATTCAAAATGAAACAATTAACAATGTTTGAGCAATCGTAGCCACACTTATTCCGACGGTTTTCATAACCGTCGCCATATCATTTCTCACGATTTGGAATTCATGGACGGCCACATTACTACGATTTTCGGATCCGCAGTCGCCTAGTTGAAATGGTGTTTTTGTAAATAAAATTTACCTTCTAAAATAGCACCTCCGTTTTTTTAATATAAGTCCTTTTAAATTTTACACGTTTTTTAAGAGCCTCAAATATGGTAAAATATTAATTTTTTTTATAATTTGATACTTATTATTAAAAAGTACTCCATCCGTTCGGCAAAACATGTCACTTTACTATTCACACACGCTTTTTAGGAGATAAAAACTATATAAAATAGCTAGTTTTTTAAATAATTTTTTTAATAATTTCGTAGTTATTATTAATATGTGCAAATTTGTTAAAAAAATTTATTAAAAAAATGAATATTTTATATAGTTTTTATTATTTTAAAGAAGCATGCGTGAATAGTAAATGACATGTTTTGCCGAACAGAGGGAGTATAAAATTATTTAAAATTTTTGATAAAAAGTTAATATTTTACTATAATTTTTAAGTTCTTAAAAAAAACGTACAAAATCTAAAAAGACTTATATTAAAAAAATGGAGGGAGTAACATATTTTATTTAACCGAAAGTATATAGGTGTAATGTCTACCTATTCATTTTTTTTAAAGGTTTTTTTTTTTTGATAAGGTAATGATTTGGATAGGGAGCCTATCCAAGAGCATCCTGGCGGATGAGATCACGAAGATCTGTATGAAACTTTAATTGGTCCCCAACCAACAAGTGGCCAAGGTGTGCAACCATCCCATCTTATCATTAAACATGAAATAAATGGCCTTTTTATTTTAAATTAATTTATTAAAAGTATGTTTATCCATAAAAGTAACCCAACCAAAATCCAAATTCAAATCTAATCATTAATCTGATTAACATGTCTCCTCCCTCGTACGAAGTATTTTTTTATAAGGTAAAGATTTGTGTAGAGTCAAATTTTGTTAGCCCATCAATCCATCATTCAAGAGTATTATTTTGAATGAGAATACATAACAGGCGATCATCTAGAAGGAAGAGTTGAGAATTCTATCCGTCGTTGTATTGATTTTGCGAAAAATATGCGAGATGAAAATCGAGTCAAACACTCTCTCTTTACCCTTAAACTCGAAAGTAGCCTTTTTTATTTTTTATTTTAAAAAAAGGGGTGGCTATATGCACCCATTATTTGTGTTATATTTGCACTATTTAGGATGGATCATAGATCCACCCATTGCAAGTTTTTTTAAAAAAATAAATGGACGTATCTTAGATCTATCCGTTATAAAAATAATAATTATATAGGACGAATCAATGATCCGTTCTAATAAATTAAAAAGTAAAAAAGAAAACTGCTTTTGTCTCTCTTTTGCATATTTTTCAGATTTTTTTTCTCTAAAGACTTTTCTCTTTCACTTTTTGTTTCTCCTTTTCCCTCAACTTTTTCTCTTTTTTTTTTTCCTTCTGCCAACATTTTCTCTTTTTTTTTTTGCTTTTTAATTTATTAGGACGAGTTCTATGTAATTTTTTTAATAGATTTGTCTGTTTATTTTTTTAAAAAATAACTTGCAATGGGAGGATCAATTTGAGTGAATATAACACTTATACATCACCTATTGGAAGCGACAATTTAAGTGTCCTTGCAATTTTGCATTAAAGATGGTTATCATTTTTACTTACTATTCATTGATCATTTGATCCCATAGTTTTGTCCTTTTAACACTTAATAACCAAATTGAGTGATTGCGTATTTGTGGTGAGAAAAACGACTAATTGCGTCTTTGCGTGTCAAAGCAGAGCGGTGTGGGGCCACCTGCCACGTGACCGCAAACCACGCCCACGTGCCCCCCGGGGTTTCCATCAGCTCTTCCCGGGAACGAGCGAGCGAGCGAGCGAGCAGCCGCGAAGAAGGAAAACTTTCTACACATTTCCATCTCCTTCCCTTTTGGCCATCCCTGATCCCCAAAAAAGCGCAGCCGAAAAAGGGGGGAAAAATCCTCCACACGGATCTCGCAGTCAATCGGCGGCGATGGCGGATTCGGTTCCTGGTAGGTCGCCGTCGCCGGTGGAGGAGCCGGAGATCACGGTGTTTGAATCCAAGCCGGGCTCGCTTGTCAATTCACTCTTCGCCGTTGGATTGTGGCTTGGCTCTATCCATTTCAATGTCTTCCTTGTTCTGGCTGCGTTCTCCTTCCTCCCTCCCTCCAAAGCCATTGCGTTTGTTTTCTCTCACCTTCTCTCTTTCTTTGTTTTCTCCGTCCAAGGCTCGGACTTCTCTTAGCGCGAGATTTTGAGGACCGTTGTTTTATGTAGGGTGCTTTTTGGCTTGCTTGTGTTCTTCGTGGCCGTTCCTGTGGATGATAATGATAGATTTGGGCGGAAATTGGCCAGGTTGTGCTTACTTCATTGACTAATTTTATTGTTTGATCATTGATGCATTTACTTCCTTTCTTATTGATTATTGATTTCCTTTTGTGATTGATATGCAAGGGGATGTGACTTTCGAGCTTGTTGATATTTTTTTTTTCTTAATCAGGTATATATGTAAGCATGCTTGTGGATATTTCCCCATTACACTTCTGGTGGAAGACTATAAGTCATTTGATCCAGATCGCGCTTATGGTGTGACTCTTGCTCCTTTCTGATTGTTGATTTTTGATTTTTTTTTTCTGGAGGTTTGCACTAGGGAATTCGGTCTATAGTGGTGAAACGGATGATCTTGAAATCAAGCTTTTTGGTATCTTGTTGCTTTGCTAGAATGCTGCTGAAACTACAACCTTGCCCCCGGATGGGATCATAGTAAACCCTTCCTACCCATAGAGAGTGCAGTTGAAAAATTAAATATGAGTGGATTATGCATTGTGGAGTACCATTAAATTTTAATCCCTGCATCTACTTTGAACAGAGAAAAGTGGGTTTTTTATTCCGTTCAATGATTCAGAATGTTGTAGTCTTGTAGATGGAAGGTGTTCTTTCAAACAACATGTTAACTTGTCCCAATAGGATTGGTGCTTTGGAGGTGTAGGCCATGGTATCTTACAAAATAAAACTACATACTATAATTATTCTGGCATATATCAGGCCTGGGGATATAGATGGATCCTGGGGTCTTGTGGTAATAGTTATGGGTTCTTACTGATGGAAAGTCATTTGGGATGAGTGAAAGATTGTGAAGAATGAACATCGTGACGATGAAAATTATTATTTTATTTATAAAGCAAATTGAATAAATAACGTCATTTGGGTTGATGTTGCTACTCTGTGAAAGATGATGCAACTAATCGTATGCTAAGCATATGCATAAAGCAGCTGTTGTCTCAAGAGAACGTAGGCTCCAAATTGACGTTTTTTTTTATTCGTTCGTTTACTTGAAATTTGAAGTGAATGATTATTTTTATATTCTTGTGAAAAACACTCTTCTGATCTAGCCTTTTGATCTATTCATTCTGCAGTTTTTGGTTATGAACCACATTCGGTTTTGCCAATTGGGTGTGTCTCACTTGCTGATCTCACTGGCTACTTGCCATTTTCAAAGATTAAAGTTCTTGCAAGTACAGCAGTAAGTTTTTTCTGAGGCTTCATTGCTGCTCAGAGATATTTCTTGGATGTTTTCATCATTTTCATTTTTCATCTGAAAACTGTCAGGTGTTCTACACTCCATTCCTCAGGCATATATGGACATGGCTTGGGCTCTCTTCGGCTACCAGGGAAAATTTCGCCTCGTTGTTGTCTTCTGGATATAGCTGCATCATAGTTCCGGGTGGTGTGCAGGAGAGCTTTTACATGGAGCACAATTGCGAGGTTCTATAAATTGATGTTTTGAAATTATTATGTCATTATCTGGCCATCTCTTTGTTCTTTCTCTTTAAAAACATGGTGAAAATGGTCCTAGATTGATGGGTGTGAACTGTGAAGTGGTGAAATTGGAGAAAAGAAACATCTCTTCAAGATTTGCTCCCAGACCAATACGACAAGGCAGGATGGATAGCATTACTTGCTGATGTTCTTTTATCTTTATTCACTTTGCAGATAGCCTTTATAATGAAAAGAAAAGGATTTGTTCGCATTGCAATCGAAAAGGGCGCACCTTTGGTTCCAGTGTTTTGCTTTGGCCAAGTATAGTTTGTTTCTAAATCTAAGCAACCCCTATTCATTTTATGTTCAGTTTGATGGAAAATTAAAACTTTGTGCTCATTTTGCTCATTTGCTGCAGTCAGAGGCATACAGTTGGTGGAAACCACATGGCGAACTGTTCTTGCAATTCTCAAGGCTCATCAAGTTCACTCCAATTTTTTTCTGGGGAGTTTTTGGGTACAGCAAATGTCCCTTTAAGTTACCGCCTGCTTGTAATTGTGTTTATGAACAAGATTGTTTGGAGCTAAAGCCTGAAACTAAATTTCTTCTCTCTACTTGACAATACTACGGGGCATTCTTTTGGTGGAAAAGAGAGGAGGAACTATTTGCATTTAAACTTTGATGACACTGAAAATTCTTGGATAAGTATGGTTTGAGAAAATATTGTTTCTTCTATTATTTGGCATTAAAAAAAATGTTAATTCTTGGAATGTTCTGGTACAAGGTCAGGTTGTTTATCTAGAAGTAGTTTCACCAAGTTGAATCTCCTTATGGCAGTAATCTTGTTCAATGATTCAATATGGAAATTTTTATTTGCCCTCAAGAAGTCACCTCACAAAGCACACAAACAGACCTGTTAATCCATCCTATTTTTCTTTGCAGATCTCCCTTGCCATTTCGGCGTCCCATGCATTTGGTTGTTGGTAGACCTATCGAGGTTAAGAAGAATCCAAATCCAACTGTGGACGAGGTATAGTTTCTGTTGCACTCTGTGAGTACCTTGATGGTGATAAATGTTTTAATGGATCAAAAGCAGATTGCACAGTACGGTTGCTCCTTGGCTTTTTATAGTTTTGATTGAAAAGCAACATGCTAAAGATACTTATCTATCTTGGTTTTGTGGCTCTTATTCTCTTAATGCTTACTTGCTACATAGAATTACTGAAACTGTTCTCTTTGATCAAATGGACTGATAAGTCCGGTGCGTTGTCCATATACAGTTTAGCATTTGGTGAGTCTTGATGACATTATTATGTGAGATGAAAATATGAGACATGGCTTGTTGCTTCTGCCTCTATCCAGAATCAGTGGCACGAAAGTACAAAACACATTCTATTGTGTGATCTTAAGTTCCAGTGACATAAATCAAACCCTTTCTGATGCAACTCATGATCATCTCTTACATTGCACAAATACGAACATAGTCATGCTCATCCCGATTCCCTCAAATCTTACATTGCACATATATGAACATAGTCATGCTCATCCCATTTCCCCCAAAATTTGCATGGTTTGATCTATATGCCAAATCACTAGTGCTACCTCTCTCAGTTTGAGCAAGTTAATGATGCTCAGTTCGGTAGATCTTTGGGTCTTCCTCTTGTCCTTTCTCTTTGGTCCCTTCATTCTGTAAGAATCATTGAGTAATACGAAAAGATTTGGTCTGGACATATACCAGGAGCTCTCACCATCCATTTCATTGTGCATTTATCTTGCAGGTGGCGGAAATACACAGCCGATTTGTAGAATCGCTCAGAGATCTATTTGAGAGGCACAAAACAAGGGTTGGTCATCCTGATCTTCAGCTGAAAGTTCTTTGAAAGCTTTGTAAGTTGTTTCAGTTTCAATTTCGGTTGTAAATACATATATTTTGGGATGAAACCGTGAAATGCAATCTTGCAATGTAAAATCCCTGCAAAGATACATAGAAAGGACTGGAATTGGTTATTGGAACCTGTGGCCTATTTAATTAAGATGTGCTCCATGGCTTCAATTTTACTTATCACAGAGGACGCTGTTTTGTGATTAAACTTGTATACTTCGTTAACAGGGTCTTTGAACCTACGAGTTTAGGTCCGGTCCTCGATCTGCCCATTTTATGGTTTGGTTTGATTCGAGCCGGTTTTGGACCATTGAACAACTCTGGGATCAGTCCCTCTGTTTGGCTTACCGGAACTTTAGAACTCGAGGGTAGGTTTGGCTCAATCTTATTACTTCAATTACTTCAAAATCAAGATTCAAGACTAAACATCGACTTTCAACTTAACTACCCAATTCAACCCGTCAGGTTTGGCTTACCGGAACTTAAGAACACGTCGAGTTCTAATTCAACACTTCAACTTCACTTCTCTGTAACCAATTGGTATCATCCTTTTTGTAGTTTCGATTCAAGAATAGAGTGGTTAGCTGATGAAGCTCCGAGCACCAAAAGGAGTAAGTGACTCAGCGTGATTTTGCCCTTTGTATACGTGACTTGCTTAGCACGCAGTGAAGTTGTGTTTAAATAGGTGTGTAAACCCCGTGAATGGGCTACACATAGATCTCCGTAAAGTGCAAAGGGAGAACTAGATGGGAGAAAAGGTGGGTTGGTAAGTTGTTTAAGGACAATGGTTAGTTAGGAGATGGCAACAATAGTCGATAGGAGGGAAAGAATGGGATGGTTGAGTGGGTTAGACTTAGAGTATGACTTTTGTAAAGGGGGGCTCCTACCTTACTGGCCATCTTGTTGCTTGGCCTCTTGCTGAGTTCTTTTTGTATATTGATCTTTGATCAATATACAAAAAGAACAACACAGCGGTCGGATGATCAATATACAAAATGAACAACATAGCTGTCGGGGGCAGGCTTGTCTCATTTGGAGGACCCTCCGTCAGTCAAGTCAAATTTCTTTGTAGATAATAATCATCAGTTTAATGGAGGCTAGAGTTTAGTGTTTAGAGTATCACCTCATAAGGAGTCTAGGAAAGTCCTCTTATACCCCTAATCACTATTTTACTTTTTCACCTTTTCAAGAATTATAAGTATAACTAACAACTCTCTAATTATTACAAGAGTAATTTTGTAGAGTGAACACTTAAATACCTAAAATGACATCTTTTTATTAACAAGATTCAATCTCTTAAATGAAATGATTTGGTTAACAGGATTATTTTTTTTTTTGATAAGAGGATTTTTTTTTTGATCAAATTAACAGGAAGTATTTTTTTAAGTGTGTTTCTTAAATTAAATGATTGGAATAGAAATAGAATGGGCCGAGCTGAAAATAAAACATTGGGCCGGGTCATTATTATACGGGCCTTAGCTTAGTGGGCCCCAAATCGTATCTAATCCGAGCAAGAGAGAGAAACCGGAGATATCTCAGGTGAGGAGGGAGAGAGAGAGAGGCTATGCCGGGGGCTTCCATAGGCGACCTGTGGAAATTGCAGTACTCACAGTAATACGAAACAGTAGCGGTGAAGGTGGTGGAGGAATCCCCCTAAACTGCCGGCGTAACCAATTTCTTCGTCTGACGACGTCGTTTAGTTTCTCGCTCGCTATTTCTGTAGAGAGTCGAAGCGGTTCCCGTGTGCGGTAGGTCAGTTACGCTTATGCCAGCTGAAACGTTCCTTTTTAACTTCTAAGCTGGAGCAAGTTTTGTTTTTTGCTTCCGATTTGTGAATTTTTACTGTTTCTAGGTTAAGCGAGCTATGGATTTCTCTCTCTCTCTTTTTTTTCTGGCGTGTTGCTATTGTGATGCAATTGCTCGTTGTTAGGTTATTCAAAGTTTGCATTTTTAGGGTTTCATTCATTGTTGGAAATGCCAGTTTTGGTTCGCTGAAAGAGCTGCTACTGTGTTTGCTTTAGAGATTATACATGATTATTTTGTGTTTTTAGTTTGTGTTTTCGGATTTGGCTGCCCTAACAAAAAGGTTTTCGACTGCTGTCACTGCATTTTGTGTATTTTATGAACCTGTGAGTAGCCGAGTATTGGACTGATAATTTGAAAATCCATGTCCTTCTTTGGGGCTTTCTTACTTTATCTGGGATGTAAATGATTGGAATTGGAGCTCAACCCAAAGGTATCATTCCAACCCAATAAAAAAGAAGAGATCAGTAAACCCAATTTCAGTTGTCTTTTGCTTTTATTTTACCTGTTAGATTATTGTCTTATTGGCTTTGCAACTCTGGGTTTTTAATTGTGTACCATGAGTTAATGAGATTAGTAATATGGACGATTCTAAATGGAAATGGCTGAGGCCTGAGGGTTTTATATTTGTTGCAGAGGTTGAAATGACTAAAGTCAAGGAGAATGGAGAGGCGAGTAAAGACACTTCTGGTTCTGTAGCTGCTGAGATGGACACTGAGATAGTGGAAGAGGATAAAGAAGAAGTCAATGATGAAGTGGAGGATAAAGAGCAGATGAGTGAGGAGCAAGAAATAGAAGACGAGGATAGAGAAGAAGAGCAGGATGAAGAAGAGGTTAATGATCAGAACGCTGATGTGTATCTGCGGCCGAAACGGCAAGTGGACACTAGTAACACTGACCAGGAGCCTGCTAATATTGATGAAGTTACCATAATGGTGGGTAATGACAATTATGACAAATTGCACGAGGAAGATGAAGATCCTGTATATATGGAAAATGATGAGGATATCAAGGAAGACAATAAACCAAAGGATTCTGATCATAACGACGTGGAAATGCACTCAGATATTCCTGATCCAGATAATTCTGTAGATAATGCTGGGATAGTGAATGACAAAACTCATGCTGAAAATGAACAAGCTTCTATTGGGTCTCATGATCAACAACATCCTGATGCAGTGTCCAAAGGAGGCGATTATGTCAAATGTGAAAGAGGCACGGATGATGGTTGTACTTCTGGAAGTCATGCTGGAAGGGATGCAACTTGTGATGGATCTTCTGCAATGGATGATAAAAATCTGAGAGAAGTGAAAGATGAGGAGAATATGAAAGGGATGGCTATGGTTGCAGACGATGTGGAAAAAGTAAAAGATGTGTCCATGCCTGAAAGCACAGCAGGAAACCAACTATTTATGTTTGATGATGCGTCAGAGGGCTGTGAATCAGGAACAGAAGAAGAACAATCAGCATTTATAAAAGAATTGGAGAATTTGTTTAGAGAGAAAGGCTTGGATTTTAAGGCTCCAAAGTTCTATGGAGAGCCACTGAACCTTCTCAAGTAAGCACTTTTTTTCCCGCTCTGGCTAAGTTTCTGTTTGCATGTGTTATTTCTAGTCACTAGCTCCACTTCCTCTCTCTGTTGGCTAATTTTGTTTGTTTTTCTCTAGGTTATGGAGAGCTGTAATCAAATTGGGTGGCTATGACAAGGTATAAACCATGTTGACTATCTGTTACATGAAATGTTGTTATAATGGTTTCTAATTGTTATGAATATAGTTGGGTGGAGTTAAAACTGGTTCTCTGCCATATATTTAGATTTTAGATTTGTTTTGACAGGCCAACTAACTTCAGGTTTCAACTATCTTTTAGCATGAATGATTAGATCTTAAACATGCACAGAACGATGTGTAAATAGTTAGTCAAAGAATTATTGATCACAAGACACAAGCATATGAGATTCGAAATCAATAAGTTCCTTAAATCTTGAACCTTGTGTGTCCTTTCCTAGTGGTATCTCATTGACAACCAACTTAAGAATACTGACTCCTAGAGTCATTTTTTTTAAGTAAGGTGAGACAACATAACCTCCATTTCACGAATACACGTGTAATAAACTTTTCATTCATAATGAATACATACATATAACAAACGCAAGTTTTTGTGCATGAATGTTGAACTCTGTAGATGATCATCTGCTTGATATTAAATTTATGCAGAGAAATATGTGCTTATAGTGTAATGTGTTGTTTTGTATTCTCACACAATTTTGTAATTTTTTTTTCTAGGTAACTGCATGTAAGTTGTGGCGTCAAGTAGGCGAGTCCTTCAACCCCCCAAAGTAATGTGCAATGCTTTTCTTACTGCCATTGTTTTGTTAAAATCTAGGATAGTGTGCTATATACCTGTGTCATTGACATCTGATTTTGTGTTTTTTTTTCCTGATGAAATAATGTCTATAGAACTATTGTTTTAAGTATCAAGTCACCTTTAGGGCCTTGCAAATTGAACTGTAAGGGTGGACTTATATTTCTTTCCTCTGATAACCCACGCAGGACTTGTACAACTGTTTCATGGACATTCCGTATATTTTACGAGAAGGTATAATTTATGCGCCTTTTCAATGCTCTTTTATTTTAATGTAAGGAGGCACTAGACTTCATGAGCATATTTTGAATATCTTTTTTGCCATCTTCTGATATTTCGGAATTAGTATTTCTGCCGAGTGTTGAAAGTGGTACTTATATGAAGTATTTATGGTATCCTATATAAGCTAAGCAATACAGAAGTAACTAGGACAAACCAAGATGTTGCTGCCTGGAGGGTTACTAACCTTGGAATAATAGACTTTGATTTGAAAATGAGCTCTAGCGCGGCAGTAAATTTTCCTTGCTACGTTGTGTTTCTTTAAGTGTTGGATAAATTAACTATTAAATGAGCAGTAACAATAGGCTGAAACACTGCTGAAGTGTAGGGAAAGCCAGATTTATGCCTTCTTACCTGGACAGTCACAATTTTAGGTTGTTCTTGGAGGACCTTCAAGTTGAACCATTTCCGTTGAGCAAACGTAGTAGATATAGTTCTCCTTCGAGCATAAGTAGCATATATTATTCTTTGTCCCCTTATTTATACTATGATTTTATGCACGTTACAGCTAATAACTTGTCCTCCTTTTAGAGGCCTTAAAAAATGTCCTTTCAAAGACCTTTCCTGCTTTTCTCCTTGAAAGTAACTACTACAAAGTGAAAATCAAGGGATGTTAAATTTTTTAAGGCAGGGTTTATTTATCATCTGCTGTCAAATTCCTTTTTTTTTTACTTATTTCATTTGTGTATTTTTTCCTGTTACATGTAAGTATCTAGTTTTCTGCATCTCTAATTGTTTTACTGTATTTTCAGGCTCTCCTTGAATATGAAAGACATAAGATTAATGGTGGCGAGCTTCATATTCCCCCTACGGTCACAGAACCTGTGAGCATGGAAAGTCCGGTAAATATGCTGATACTAAGTTAGTAGAAATATATTTATCCTTTTCTTCTTTAAATGGATTGCATAGAATATCAGGATCCTAGCCTTTTAGTTTTAAAAGTAAGCGTACATGTAAATTATGCCTAATTATCACACCATGTTGACCATATGTTTCTGACCTCTTCCCATCTCCAAACTTTTTTTTTTCCTAGTGTGATTGCACAATTAATTGCTGAAAATCTTAATCTTGAAAGAATATCTTAATCCTTCTTGAATATGCCAAATTTAGGGGTTTGGAATTGAACAAAGTAAGCAACATGGCGCAAACTAGAACATTACGAAGTACTCCCTCCGTTCGGCAAAACTTGTCATTTTAGTTATTTCACAAGTTTTAAGACAATTAACAAATGTACTAATTTACCCTCAATTATTACCCTCCTTTTTTACTTTATCGAAAACTACAACTAACAAACCATCAATCATATCAAGGGTATTTTTGTAAAGTGAAGGGAAAAATACCTACAATGACAAGTTTTTTTGAACAAAAATAACACCCTAAAATGACAAGTTTTGCCGAACGGAGGGAGTAGTATTTAGGCTGGATGGGAAAAATGTGCTTAGCATATGCCAATTTTCTTGGTTGGTAGAAGATGGGGCATTGGCAAAACTGACTGTCAGTGATAACACTCATTATCGCTACAAACTATGGCTTCCGAAGTAAAACTTTAGTACAACAAGCATGACCCTTTGCTGTTTCAGAGAAATTCTGTTGATATAATTTTAGTAAAATATATGGAGTCCTTAATTCTGCCGTCTAATCTTGATCAATAAGTTTTCCTCTAATATATTAAACTTGGATGCCTTTCATCTTTAAAAAGGTCTATTTAACCTATTGAAGTTTATATAAACTGCAGCAGTTTTGGGGTTTGGTTTAATTAGTGCTTTTTTTCTTTTGCTGCTGCACCTAATGAAATTTCATTCTTGTGCTCGTCCATCTCTTGGGAATTTTGCTCGTCCTGAATCAATAATAATAAAAAAAACAAAGCACCTCGATAACAGGGAAAAGTTTATTCCTAGTCCTCTTGTGATAATGACAATCCTTGTACAGGTTGTAAATAATCAAGCTTCTGGATCAGGCAGGGCGCGTAGAGATGCAGCTGCTCGAGCCATGCAGGGGTGGCACTCGCAGCGTCTTCTTGGAAATGGTGAAGTTGGTGACCCAATTATCAAGGTTTCGATCCTATTTTATGTTTTTTTATTGCTTCAGTTTTCTTTGCGTTCTACTATTGTTCAATCATCATTTGACTAATTTGTGTGAAATGTGTATGTCATAGGATAAAAGCCCTATCCCCTTAAAAAGTCGGGAAAAACAGCTGAAGAACATTGGTTGGTTCTCTTTCAGATTATGTTCAGCTTCAGCTTGGAATTGTGAAATTGTCGTCACATAAAGTTTTTGATGTGCAGGAGGACAAAAACGAAAGAAACCATTAGCAGAAGCTGCTATTAAAGCCTCACGGAGCAAATTGATACAGGGATCGTAAGTTTTTAAGCCACTGCTGAATGTTGAATGTTTCTGTTAAATGTGAAGTCTAATAACGTCTGGAAATATTGTTTTGAATCATACTTTAACTCTATCATTCAGAATGTAGACTAAAGCTGCAGCATAAGAAAAAGTGTCACTGATTTGTTTCTGGCCCATGTTTAAGCTGTATACTAAGCTTCCTATCATCTATAGATCTTTCTGACTTTCTGAGGCCCTTTCTTTAGTTCTTCACCTTACAATCACCTTTTAAAGCTTTATACCCACTATTTACTCATCTTGATTGTAAACATCCTGTAAAATGTTGCTGATTATTTTTTCATTTTCCAGGTCTGAAACTGCCGTTATTGATGTTGGGCCACCAGCTGATTGGGTGAAGATTAATGTCCGCACAACAGTAAGTTTCGTCAATATGGATTCATTCGCATGCTTACCCTTGTTCTTGGTTGATAATTTTTGAGCTTCTATTGAGCTGTTAACCCATTTATTTATTATACTGTCGTCAGCTACAAGCAATTATAGGCTATGCCTGATCTGGAACAAAAAAGTAGTCAAATTTTGGTCTATATTTTGATAATTTTCCAGGGCTTCTGAACTTTGGGAATTGGGACAATGTTCTTCCAAAGCCAAATTTTAGACTAGTACTGATTAATGTAAATTTGAATACACATTGCAGAAAGATTGCTATGAGGTCTATGCTTTGGTTCCGGGACTTCTACGGGAAGAGGTATGTCCTGGTTTTCATCCATCAGTATATGTTTACTGCACAATGTGACCTCTGAATAGATTGACATCCTGATTATGACAAAATATTTAGTCAATCCCTTTGGATCTTCATTATTAATTTGAAGGGCTGAAGGGTTGGACCTTCACTTTTATAGAATAGCCAAATTGTGCTCGTGATAGTTGCCGACATCCTTAGCAATTTTCCTGTTAGCGGCCTAGAAATGATCAAAGCTTGTAAGATGCCTCCACCAAATATACTCAACTTTACTCTTACTAGGGGTCCAGGATGCATCCAAGAGCGATGTGTTTTTTTTTTCCATAATTACTTTCACAAATGTGTCCAGCAAAAAAAAGGGCTTGTTTTTGTTTAGTCTGGGTGGATGTTTTTCTCATGCTTCCATTCGTGTGCTTGGTGGTGAGTGATTGCTCTATAATCGCATTCTGGGAGGGTGCTTTTATTGGCAGTCAATAATTTCACCGCTGTGGTTTCTTCTAAATTAGTTCCGTGTGACCTGTTGCAGCATAGCTTGCATAGAGGAATAATATTTTGGTCTATAGAAGAATCCCAGGATATCAGGATAGCTGTCTGAAAAAACAACAACCTCTATCAGTGGATCTAGATTTTTGTTTTTTTGTACGCGCACTTTGAAATTTGAATAGTGAACTTCAACTTAATCCTTCAATTTTTTCCTGCACTATAGGTACGGGTTCAGTCAGATCCAGCAGGACGCCTGGTGATTAGTGGTGAACCTGAGAATGCTGACAATCCATGGGGAGTAACGCCTTTCAGAAAGGTAACTTGGACTCATTTCCCTTCGTACTTATCTACAGCCATACGAAAATTTTCACTCTTATGAGCTGCATATGAAGGAACTATTGGCGTGATTTCATCTTGGCTATTTGAAAGAGTATCTTTTTTTTTTTTGGTGAACAAGAAAGAGTATTTTTTGCATAGGCAGTGTTCATCAAGCACTTCTATAATCAGTACTAGGTCAAGCACCGTCTAAACTCCCTCTTGACTTTTTTGACTCGATCTTTCTTACTTCCGCTCTAATCGTTCTGATAACTCGCATTTTCATCGAACCCAGGTTGTTAGCCTGCCTTCAAGAATCGACCCGCATCAGACTTCAGCAGTGGTGACCTTGCACGGGCAGTTGTTCGTCCGTGTTCCATTCGAGCAGTCAGATTGATCTACAAAACGACAGTCAAGTTATCGCAAAATGTTAACCAGGAGACGAGTAGATTGCAAACCCTAGTTCATCTGTAAAGACTTCAACAAACGCTTTTACACACCAGCTGATATTAGGTGATGGGTCAGTTAATGCTGTTGAATTTGTCTTCAGGATTGTAGTCCTTAGGTTTAGCTAGACAAAGCCGTGCCCGGATCCGAAAACGCCATGTTTATTTATGACTTAACGCTTATGTGAATCGTGTCAGGTTGTAGCTCGTTGGAGGTAAGGCAAACTAATCGAAACTCACTCCCTAGTGCAAAGATATACTTTTGCTTGATCAACTTTCATTTCCGATTAAGCCTGCCTGGAAGAAATCGTGAAAATCCATTATACGAAAGGGCGAGAATCGCGATTAGTGCCATGGATGTGTAAATTGATTGGAGGTCGTCACAATACTTTATTTTGGTAAATAGTGAGTGGCCATCCGGGTTCGAACCAGGAACCAGGTCGTTACAATACCGACCTAGTCGGGGAGAGGGTGTATATAACTCAATCTCTATTCTGAATGAACAACTCTTTTTCAAATCGTTTATGTTTGGAATGTTTAATGTGATTTTTATAATGTTTAATACCACTTATGTGTGTAAATTATTTATATTTAAATTAAAATTAATTAGAAGTTATATACTGTAATATTTTTGAGGTACCGCATTAATTTATGAAAATGATATAACATATTTTTGTTCCATCGGATTTAGTTACATGATTTTAAAATATCAAAATTAATGTTCAAATATAATTATAGAATTAAGTTACTAAATTTTAATATCTCAATTATTTAATTATTTTCATATTTAAAATTATATGGTGAGATATGCAAAATATATATGAGATGGATTTTGAGGAACCCGACCATTGTGGGAGTGGAAAATGAATTGAGGAGAGTTGAGAATTAAGTTAGTAAAAATACCAACGCCATCAACACTACTCAATAAACATCACCGCCTCTTCTCGGTCTTGATACCTAACCACCACAATCCCCTCATTCCTACATTGATGAATATAAGCGCAATTGAAATTCCCAGGAACCAAACGAGCCCATAGCATAAGCAGCTATTTAAGATGCTATGTTGCCTCTCTATAACTTTGCCTAGAAACTAGAGTTCTTGGAATAAGAGCAAATCTTATTAGCTCAATTAACAAGGATGACACGTTATGAACTTATGATCGAATTTAACCCTCCCAAGGAATTCAATAACTTTTTTTTTACTAGATTAAGGATTCAATATGTAAATTTTTTTTTTTAAATTACATGGGGTTTGGAGATTGCCTACCTTAGTAATTAGTATTGCCCTTTTGCTTCGAAGATTCACATTTCTAATTGAATATTATATTCGCAATAATTGCATCTCTGAAATTGGAAATAATACCCCTAATAATAGCAAACGTCAAATACCGTTGGTAGAGAATCTCATCGGAGCCCTATGTACAAAGATCACTCACAAAATATGCACGCATTGACCAGTGTATATACTCTTTAAGGTTCTAAACAAGTATGTACCGTGTAATTCTACGAGACGAAGTCATTTACTGTACTATTTTTTGTTTCTCTAGCTGTAATGTCTCTTTGATGACGATCTACCAAACCTCTTCAAGGGTTTTCGTCGTATAACTTCTCCCTCCTCGTAATCATCAAGCAAACATATATCGGGTTGAAAGAAGAGACCATGTGTAAGTGTAAGCAACAATCAGATCTAGCTGAACAAGTTTGGGTTACCAAGCTTGAGAGGTTTGTGTCTAGTTTAATGTACCTTCTGAATCATGATCGTCATCTTTGTGCCCAGATCGTCAACACTCCAGGTTGAGCCGCCTCCTCAGGAGTGCAGCATTTTCCTTTAAAAGGCTCCATATTGCAAAACCTACAAAACAAAAAAAAAAAAAAAAAAACGTCCAAAAGCAAACAAATGCGTGTTAAGAGGAAACATGATGAAAAAAAACATCCACAAAGACTCGAGTACATAAAAGACAAAACTGATCACAAATGCACATACCAATCTCCAGATAAGGATTCCCTCTTGACACCTGAGGCTAGCTTTCTCCATTTTCTACATTTTTCACACTGGACCCATTCGTTATCCGGTATACCAAAAGCATCATCTTCTTCCTGCATACAAGACAGAAGAAACATTTCCTTTTTACAGTAATTTTCAGTTTATTGCAGGACAATAACAAAACAGAAGATCTCCTCCATCTTATCCTAAACAGTCGATCACAGAAAATTCAACGCAAGAAGGAATCCTATCACAGAACAGATTTAGATAAAGCTTTTACCATGAGCAGAGGATCAGCATGTGTAGCAGTGCAGTACGCATTTACTTTGGGTGTTAGCCACTCCTCCAGTTGCACATAAGGCTCACACTTGGAGAATCCTTGCTTGTTACTTAGCACAAAAGCATCACCATTGTAGTTGACCTGTTTGAAGGGACAACAAACGCGAATCATGAAACTTACCAGCAGAGATCCACTTAATAGTGCATCACTTGACACACAATCATATACAGAAAAGAAAAGAAAAGAAAAGAAAAGAGGAAGAAATATCTGAAACACTATTTACAATATAAATTGGCATACACAAATCCAGCCCATTTCAGCTCTCCATAATTATTCTATAGAGCAATAAACTCACCATTAAAGTACTGACGTCAATTACACCTATCACACCACGGCCCATTTCAGCTTTACGAACCATAACACCAACTCTCTTGTAAGCCTACGATAGAAGATTGCAATGAGAAGAACCCGTGAACAAAAATTCTAGAAAAGAAAGAACTGCCAAACAGTTGTTACACGATTGTCCAGGAAGAAAATTTCCAAAATAAACAGAACAATAATTTCAAAATATAACAGAAAAATGAAGGATTGTTTTGAGGTACAAAAGAGAGAAAGGGAGGCAAGTCATTTCATTTCATTTCTAGTTGTCTCATGAGATTGGTCAAATTATTAGTATACTAGCTAGCATCGAGTTTCCCTAGGATGTGGCGTTAACAAGAAAAAGAAACAACTATCAAACACTAAATGTACTTATCGACGTGAGTGACAGTACACTTGTTGGACTCTGAACAACAATCTACTAAACAACTATCAAACATTGCACATCTGTATGGGTACTTTAATTACCTTCGACACGTCACACATTGCAAAGTAATGAATATAACACACAGAATTCTGTGAACAATTACTTACTTCAATCAAACGGCCTCGCCAATACAGAAATATTCCACAGTTTTCCTGCTCCCACGCTAGCCGAGAGAAGCCAAGAATTAACTGAATACTTTTCCCCGTAATGGTACCATTCTCAACCACTGTCTTGCTGAGGAATTTTGCCACAGGATAGCTCTTAACCTGCCAAAAAGATTAGCTAGTCAATAAAACATATAATGGTACCATTCTCAAACATCATTTGTGCAGAAATCCTCTAAAGCTAAAAGAACTTCCTCTGCTTAGTTATAAAACATCGCGCTGCCCTTATGAATGGTTTCCAATTAACCTTGACTGTTAATGAGCTTTACGATTTTCATTTCCAAGGAGCATCATACTAAAAATTGGTGCAGTAACAGAGAATTTAAAAGCATGTTTTGTTGTATTAGAAAATTAAATTTAGGAGGCTACAAATCCAAGGAGTAGATGTGGGGGCTGAAAATCTAATCACCTTTGAACCTTGAACATATATCTTCATTCTAGGATCCAAAAAGATCACTTCCAAGTAAGCATTGAGTGAATAGTCCAAAGGCACCTGAGACCATGATTTTATCAATTACTAAACTAATATAGAATAAAAATCATAATAAAAATAAAGAACAAAAGAAAAAAGGGAAACGAGTTAATAACCTTGGACCTCACTTGTCCATGACGAGGTCTAAGTTGCCTATGACAAGTAACTATT
This sequence comes from Persicaria maculosa, assembly GCA_963922045.1. Lineage (NCBI taxonomy): Eukaryota > Viridiplantae > Streptophyta > Magnoliopsida > Caryophyllales > Polygonaceae > Persicaria > Persicaria maculosa. Next base: position 56,653,291 of record OY998268.1, read on the forward strand.
TCACCCTCTTGACACTCCAAAGTGTATCCCTTACCAAATCTATCCAAGTTCCACAGAAATATCTGCGTTCCCGTGGCAACTCTTTCAAATTTGGAAAATTTCTCTCCAATAAAAAACTCGTCAAATGGAGAAAACTGTTTTATGGCCTCCATGTAATCGTTGGCTAATGATTTGGACTGGCAAGATGTGTCCAACACCATTGCCTGTATACGGCGCTCATAGGTAATAATGGGTACCTTGAACGTCTATATAACATGATAAACAAAAATGATTAGGATGTAATAAGAGTCAATTAAAAGCATTTTATATTCAGTACCCAGCCTAATTTCTTTCACTTATTCAAACGATAAAAATAAAATAACAATAATGATATTAATTTTCTCAAACTATTGTAACTGACTAGAAATATCTAAATCCAGTTGTATATTTAGCATTAGCCTCGCCTGCAGCCAGCCTAATTGCTGTCCCTTATATGCATAGGAATAGAAACACATTCAAAGTTTTTCGCAGCATGAATGCGTAAATGACAGCTTACATATCTTCCTTCATTTAGTGATTGTGAAAGGAACGCAATAGATCTAGTCTGACCAGCTTGTGTGAGAACCAAAGCATCCTTCCCAAGCCTCATTGCTCCTGCCTAGAAAGGAAAGCTCAACATAAGGAAAGCACCACGTAAAGTCAAATGCAAAGATAAAAATGTTAATGAGGCTGCAAAACTAGATATATATTAAAGATGAAACCAAATGAACTCTAGCGGGAAGAAGCAAACCTTGAAACCATTATTGAACGTTTTGTGGTCTAGTGAGACCATCTTTAGTAACTCCTCATGTGTCATTCCTAATCCATCATCTATGACGCAAAGCACAGGAATACTTCTTCCAGTTTTGTCATAATAAAGTGTCTCGATAAAAATTTGCAACCTGTTTCATAACAATTTATCTTATTATAAATGAGGGCGCAATTTTGAATATTGTATTCTAATCAGGAAATAGTTTTGAGAGCAAAATAACTTGCCTTGAAGCTTTTGCATCCCTTGCATTATCTACAAGTTCAGCAATTGCTCCAAATATCCAATCATGAGGTCGGGCAAGATTTTCTAGAAACTTTGAGTGGACGGAGCAAGGATTAGGATTAATTGGCTGAGTTACATGCATTCTGTTGGTTTTGTTACTATGTAATGAAGCTTCTACAGGCACAATGCTCGTTATTTGAGTCATAGTATCACTATCAGCTGTAAGCCAACATAAACTACTATCAACATTGGAACATGATAATATCAACATGAAAGTAAAAAATGACAGGGGGATAGTTTTTTAAATAATGAGATAGGTCCATATAAATAATTGTTAGCAATTCTGAGAGATAATATTTTTGAGTGAATTACAAAGGGAGAAACCCAGAATAAATACAAGAGAGTGAGGAAGTCTAAGGGTTACAATCTGAAAGTACAAGGAGTAATAGCATTTAATACCTAGAAAACATAATAATTATGTCTAAAAGTAGACTTGGAATGCTTGTAGTATGCCTAACACAACTTACTAGAAAAGTAACACTATCATATTTCCAACAATAATAACATCAGTTATTTATTCATCAGAGAAACACATCAAATAACAATGATAGCAAATTAATTTACCTGTTAATGCAAGTTTTTTATTGCCATGAGAATCGAGTACTCCCTCTACCATGTATGCAACTTTGGCACATTCAGGATTGGCACGCCTATCTGGAGGAAGTATACAGAAACAGTATTGCTCGGATCTCACAACGGCAACCTTCAAAAAAAGAGGTTAATTAAAATAAAGAAATATGTCCAATAATAAAATACTAACTATTTCTTTCCCAAAGAAATTTAGTTATGTTCACCTTTTTCCTACTTACACTAGATAAGAGTCTTAATCAAAGATCAAAGAGAACAGAGTTTATTTAACAAAAATCGAAAAACCAAACACATCTGCTAGCAACTTATAAAGCACATTGGCAGAGATCATATGCTACCTTTATTTTGTCCTGAAGGTAACTCGAAAATAAACGCCATTCTCGTTCTTCATGAGCATTCGTGGGCGTTGGATATATATAAACATGACTGTTCAGAGCAAGTTTCTCAAATGTAGGTTGGGGAACATAGTGAGTTATATTCCAAGATAAAGGCCTGTCAAAGAAGTAAACCATAAATAGGACAATATATGCTTAGATTTAGACTTTAAGGGCGAGAAACATTAAAAACAAAAGAGTGCCTCAATTCCAACCTTTATAAAACACTAGTTATAAGTAATTAAAAAAAAAGCGTCAAAAACATCCAACTAGGTTGTTGCTCTTCAAGAAATTAGAAATATGGTCTAGCAATATTTCTTATGTTTTGAACTTTAATGACTTAAAATTTGGTAAGTCTCTTCTAGAGTTCTAGGGTCTGTGGTTCTAATTAGCACACAAACAGGATAAATCACCTTCAAATTTGTATCCCAAACTTTAATACCCGAGCGGAGAATTATTTCTACATCAACAACAATACTGTGTGACTGAATGACTACTTACATTTCAATATGTGAATCGCATTTCACATGACAGATGTCTCTTCCATCCTTTTTCAGAATAATCCAACGTGTTTTGGGATCTGAAATCGCCAAAATGAAGCAACCGTGAAAAAAAATATCACATCCCTTAAAAAATCGACAATGAACAAGTGTTTTGAGTCGCATTAAATGGCAACCTTGCTTCGGTGGATCTTTTGAGCCAAAATCTGCCATTCCCGAATCTACAAGAAGTTGAAAAGCTGAAGAGTTCAAGATCGCCGGAAAAAACCCTAGCCCCAATTCTACAAATTTACACATCAGAGTCACAAGAAACTCTAAACAAATTGGGAAAACAGCTTACCTCGAGAATCAAGAACGAACCAGTAACCAGAGATAAGAAAATTCGCACAACGGAGCGTGTGATACTGATGACGGGAAGCTTGAATTTGAAAGACCAAGAAAAGAGTCGGTTGTGTACAGAAAAAACTTGGTTGCCACAATGGGAACCGTACTATTACTATATGGGCATAAAAGTATCAACCAACAACATCGTATATTTATGCTAGAAGGTTACCGTATTTAAGTCGCTGAATGTTCTTAATGCATTAAACCGTTACCGCATGAAACCGTTACCGTATTCAATAAGTGAAATGATAATCACATTAATGTCGTATTGAATATTCTAATTTATTGATTATGATAACGCATATATAATAGATGTCGTTTTTAACTCTTATTTAGGATAATTTCATACGATAAAGATGATCGACTTACTTGGTAAAAGACCAGAACGCCCTTGTGTTATGATGACGGGATTTTCCCTATCACAAATGCCCCTCGGGTTTGTTCTTCATGTCTTGATGATGAAGGAAGCCGAAAAAAAGTACATGGCGAAGTTTGTCGAGTGAGCGATGATTTTGCCGTAGATGGCAGTTGCTTGACCGTAAGTAGCAGTTTTACGTACTCAAGTGGCGATACATTTTCTTTGAGCGGCTACTATTGGCCTTGAGTGGCTATCAGCCGTAAGTGGTTTGTCGTTGGCCATAAGTGGCTATCGTTGGTCGTAAGTGGTTATTGTTGGCCTTGAGTGACGATTTCCAATGGTCGTAAGCGGCGGTTTTCGGTGGCCTTAAGTGGCGATTTCCGGTGGCCTTAAGTGGCGATGTCCGGTGGCCGTAAGTGCCGATTTCCGGTGGTCGTAAGTGACGATTTTCTTGGCCATAATTGACGAATCTTCACTTTCTTGAACAATTGTTGTAGCTTTGAAGACGTCGTTTGCATTGGACCTGGTAAAAAAAAAGCGTTGTACTTCTACATAATTTACATCAATTAAGCCATTGGAAAAGTGGTCTTGTAATATGTAATACCCTGGCATGTTATATGTCCATGCACACAATTTATATATTTTTGCAGAGAAGTAGTATGCTAAAAATCTAGCTTACAAGAGCTACACATACATCTTTCAATAAACAGTTTTAAGGAGAATATTAATAATCAACCGTGTGAAGACTAAGAAATTCTCCGCAAGCAAGGGGAGTATAAAACTTAGCTCACGACTTCCGTGCTTTGAGTAATAGGATTCTCAGTGGCCTTCATTATTCCCAATTTTGTTATAGTGTCATTCTTGATCTGGCTAGGAGCTGGCTTTGGATAAAATACCAAACATCTAACTTGCTCTTTGTCTCTTTATAGCTCTTGATGCCTCAAATCATTTTAGTTGCCCCAACGTACTTTGTAGTATTGACCCTTGCTCTGATATCGGTTGTGAGACTAGGATTCATACTCTCCTCGGGAAACACACTCGATGCTTGTTGCTCATACTCCCTCTATAAACACCTATTCAGGAGTACAACACAAGCGAAGCAAACGTAAACAAAGCAGAAGGCACATCCGACTATCGAAACAACGAATTTTTTTTCTAAATAACCAAAAACCGAAAAATTATTTGCGAAATAGTCAAGATCAGAAAGAATTTAGCGAATTAGCCAAAACAGGTAAAGTCGTTGTTTCAAACAGCGACTTTACCTAAGGTTTTTTAAAAAAATAATAAAATAGGTAAGTCGCTGTTCGTAATAGCGACTTACCTGTATTTTTTTAAAAAAAAAATTAATTTAACATTTAATAGAAAAAAAATATAGGTAAGTCGCGGTTTAAAACCGCGACTCTACCGGATTATAAAAAAAAGCTGAGAACAGTGAGAAGAAAGAAAAAGAGGAGAGAGGAAGGGCGGGTGAGCTGCCAAGAGAGAGAGAAAAAAGAGGAGAGAGGGTGAAAAAGAGTAGAGAGGGGTCTGACAAAAAGTAAAATAAAGAGAGAGGAGATGAAGAGAAATGGAGGGTAAAGGGTATGTACATATTTTTTTATTATAGGGAGTGTGTTTCGGTATGTACAGATGACTAGAGAGGGAGTGTGTTTCGGTATGTACAAATTTTTTATTTATTTTAGGGAGAGTCGTTGTTTCAAACAGCGACTCTCCCTATAATTTTTTTTTGTTTTTATTGTTTTTCTATTAAATGTTAAATTAAAATAAAAAAAATTAAAATTAAAGTAAGTCGCTGTTTTAAACAACGACTTACTTATTATATTAATTTTTTTTAAACTCGGGGTAATGTTTTGGCTAATTCGCTAAATTTTTTCCGATCTTGGCTATTTCGCAAATAACTTTTTGATTTTTGGCTATTTAGAAAAAAAATTCCGAAACAACAAGAATAAGAAAATGATCAACTCAATTCAAACTCATTCAATTCAAACTCATTCATGTTTTGTAAATCAACAGCAAGTATCTAGCCTCACAAGCACGAGTAAAATCATTTCTTACTCTTGCAATCATGCTCAATCATAAACATCAGTAAAAATCAATGAATACATATGAAACATACGAGAAGTAAAAGCGATCAGCATAGTATGCTACATATACTAGGATTCAGTTTTGTACAGCCCTATTCAATCATCAATTAATCAGGGATGGCCCGATCAAATCGAACAAACACTCGACTAGTCTGCGATATCATATCATAGCATCACCAATCCCGTAACTAGACCCGTCAAATCGGTCATTCAGGTCGGATTCGGGTTGGGTCACTTTGGGTCTCGGGTAAAACGGGTTTCGTGTATATCCGGGTTGATTCAAACCCGAGTTTGACCAGGTTTCGGGTCATTTCGGATCGATTTCGAGGTTGTCAATTTTTTCTTTTTTAAATTAAAAAAAAAAACATGATCTAATAATTTTGCGATAATTTCAAAATGTAAAATTAAAGATTTGGTTCATAAGTTCTAGTGTTTGTAATTATATACTATATCAGATCCAAAATATTTGATTTTTATTATTTCTCGTAATTTTTAATAAAATGTAATAATATATAAAATATCAAAATTTTAAATAATTTTTTAAAAATAATTTCATGCAATTAGTAATAAGCATAGATTTTTTTAATATTTTAATATTTTTTAGAATTTTTATCTTCTTAAAAAATGTGTTGAAAAATAAAAAATCAAATACTATCGATCGGACGGAGTATTGCACAATACGAATAAATATAAAAGTTGATTTGAAAATGAAAGATCAAGTGATTGTAATTATAAAATGTAATAAATTGGAATCTCCATAAAAAAATTTAATCATATATAATTATAAATCAACCGAGTCAATCGGGTCAAAATTACCGGGTCAATCGGGTCATCGGGTCGAAACTCATATTACCCGAAAAATTTCTGGGTTTTCGGGTTCGGGTCGCAAAAAATTTCCGGGTCAAAATTTTCGGGTTCGGATTGGAAAATTTTCGGGCGTTCGGGTCGGGTCGACTGGGTCGGGTTGTGTTTTGACAGGTCTACCCGTAACCCATATCAAAGAACGAATCTAGCAATAACAATCCCGCGACACAAACCAACCATGTCATTGATCAGAATCAAAATTCACCAAATCTAGATTAGAATTTGACTACAAGTGACAAGGGCAATCGATTTCGAACTTGCACACGCCGGGCGGATGATAAATTGAAGAAAGAATACCTTGATCCAATGTTAAGAGATATTTCTTGTCATTCGGTTAAGGGAAAGGCGTGTGCTTTAGCAAATCGACGAGATCTTCAAAGAGATGGAATTGAAACTGGATACGTTGGAACAAGTTGAAACTTGCTGCTAGGTTTCGAACTGCTTGTCATGTGTCTCCGGGAGGCGATTGAAGTTGAGGGCACAGACTCAGGGATTGAAATCGAGCGCCGGCAACAGCAAAGATTGAGGCAGCGTCGGGCTGAGTACAGGAACCAGGGCTCCGCCGATGCTTTACCATCTGTCTCCCTCTCGCCTTAGGTGGTGTGTGTAGATGGCGGTCAAAGGCGGGCAGGTGGAGTGGAAAAGTTGATGCGAAGTGGATGGAGATGCTCGGTGGGGACTCCTGGAATGAGAAGACAGGGATTTGGTGGTTATTGACGGATACGGCGGCGGAGAGGACACGTTCTTAGTATGATCGGCGAAGTGGCGGGCGGTGGTGCCAGTAGCGAGGTCCCAGAGATGGAGAGAATGTAAATCTCGTCCATCTGGTGAGTAGCGGCGGCCCTACCTTGCGGTCCGAGGCCGGCGACGCCCTCTCCTTGGGTTTTTCGGTGAAGGTCGAGCATGGCTTTTTGATCAAATTCCCCACGGACGGCGCCAAATGTAATGCATAAAATTTGCATCATAGTTGTTGAAGGAGATAGATCTCAACGATGAAACTCAACACGAACCATAGCCTGCAAAACAAGAACGAACGAGGTCAGGGCGGGGCTTCCCTCCCCCGTAGGACCCTCCGACGCTCAATTCAGCCCCCCATGAATACGAATTTACCGCTATTTATGCTAGAAGAAATCGTTACCATATTTAAGTCGGTCAAGGTTCTTAATGCATGAAACCGTTACCGTATTCAATAGGCGAAACGGTAATCACATTAATGTCGTATTGAATATTTGAATTTATTGATTATCATACCGCATATATAATAGATAGATGTCATTTTTAACTGTTATTTAGGATAATTTCGTACGATAAAAATGATCGACTTACTTGGTAAAAGACCAGAATGCCCATGTGCTATGATGATGGGATTTTCCCTATCACAGTCCTAATATGGGCGAACGTGGTGGTTTAGTCAGGATAGCCGGATTCTCGTCTTCAATTTAGCAACTACTAGTGAGGTGCCGAGAAGTCACTTCCCAGGTTTTGCCCGTCGATGAGCCATCACAAGGGTTCCCGTTCTTCGGCGGAAGCAACAAAGGTTGATCTATTGGAGGCGGAAGATGTTAGGATTTGGGTATTCGAGTATGGATATCCGGGTATGAGTTGGGTGACTAGATCATAGGCTCCTTTGTTTGTATTAGGCCTATTTCATGTTGTTTGGGTTTGGTTATAAATACTTAGAAATTGCAATCTATCTGTATCTATATTCTATATCTATCTATATAAAATACTAAAGCAAAGGCCTGAAACGGATTCTGGTGCGATCTCGCGTCCATGGAATTTTCTGGATTAAAATGGGATTGTTTTTGCTTACGTATCATATTATGGATTAAAATTGTATTATATTTAATATTGGTGAACATGTAGGTGGAAGATTTAAGGATAAGTTATTAATAAATCTAATATATACTCCATCCGTTCGGCAAAACTTGTCATTTTAGCCTATTTCACAAGTTTTAAGGCAATTAACAAATGTATTAATTTACCCTCCTTTTTTACTTTATCGAAAACTACAACTAACAAACTATCAATCATATCAAGGGTATTTTTGTAAAGTAAAGGGCAAAATACCTACAATGACAAGTTTTTTTGAACAAAAATAACACCCTAAAATGACAAGTTTTGCCGAACGGAGAGAGTATAATGCACGATCTTACACCTCACATTGTTTTAGGGATAGTTATTAGAGATAATTGGGTAAAATATACCTCTAGCAAAATTTGTTTAAGTAATTGTACCCTATCAAATGAAAATTGGTCGCTCTATCCTTCACCAAATAAAAATGAGGAAATTGGGTGTAGTGTACTCTTTTCAAGTTTTTTTAACTAATTATACCCCCTCAAATTTGTTTTTGGTAATTGTACTTTTTTTAAGGTAGATATTACATATTTACCCTTACAATTAATTTTTTCCTTTTTCAATTTTTATCCTTTTTTAAAATATTGATGAAGATATTGTTAACAAATCAGATTTTATCCTTTTTTTAATCCTTTTTTAAAAAGATTGGTGGATGGAGATATTTTAACAAGTTTTATCCTTTTTAAAACTAATCAGTTAGATTACTGCAGACGGATTATCAAAGAAGAATTTTTTAGGGTACAACTTTAACAAATTTCTAGGTTATAGGTAACATACGTCACTCTTCAAATTATTTGATTACAATCGTTTATCGATCCATTCTAACCTAAATTATTGTGTGCGAATGATTTTATTGTAACAATTTTTGTTTCTTTTTCCAGTTTGCATCGTAGAGATGACCGAACAAGATGAGGGAGGGTCCATATCATCCCAGGTTCAACCACAAATTGAACCTCCAACATTGAAGGTAAATCGGCATACTGTATAATTTAGGTATTCTGTAAGTCTAGGTAAGTGACAACTCTCTTTTTCCTTCACGTAGTTTCCTTCATAACTTGTATCCAACTTTAAAATAATTGCTTTAGATTCATGTACTTCATTGAATTGCCAAGTACCATCTTCCAACTCCCAATGTCCATTGTAGTATACGGTAAGAACAACTGCATCCATCCTTTCCAATATATTACAATAATTAATCATTCATGTAATACGATAATATTCATGTAATACACTGTCACGAGTTACTTACAAGAAATCACATTCCTGTAATACAATAATATTCATGTAATCAATTCCTGCAATGAATGAACTCTTCTACCCATTACTATACCCACATTTATCTTGTAGAGTTGTATAACAAGAAATCACTATAACTCACTAAAGTAGCATACAATTCCTGTAATTACTGATTTACTATAATGAACGAATTCTTGTACCAATTGCTATAACCAACTACAATAGCATACAATTATTGTAATAAATGATTTCATGTAATGACCCAATTCTTGTAATGAATTAAATCTTCTCACCATTACTATACCCACAGTTGTCTCGTAGAGTTGTATTACAAGAAATCACTCTAACCAACTAAAGTAGCATACAATTCTTGTTATAAATGATTTATTGTAATGAACGAATTCTTGTACCCATTACTATAACCAACTACAATAGCATATAATTATTGTAATGAATGATTTCCTGTAATGACCGAATCCTGGTAAACACGGGTATCAAATAAGTAGCATACAATTATTGTAAAAATAGATAACGATTATTGTAACCTAAATTATTATCCCTAACTAACAATAAGCGAAGACAACAACCGTAGATAAGATATCTATTCCCTAAATCTTCCATCGACCCTACATCTTTGCTCTTTCATCTACTCTGCATCGTCGTTTTTTTGGAAAATCACAAACGTTGATGATGAGTTTTTGCGTCTATGTCGGACGCCTAACTCCCGTGGTTGAATTAGGGTTCTCAAATCACATAAACATAAAAATCAAATTTACCAACCTTCAATGTCTTCGCAATCACCGTACTTGAAGATGCAATGGGGGATGAGCGTCGTTTATTGGAAGAGAGGAATGGAAAAAAGAGCGTTGATGGAAACCGATTGAGCGTCAATATATTTATTAGTTACAAACAAATCAAGGACAAATATGTCATAATAAAAGCAAAATCTACCAGGGATTATTTACTAAATAAAAACTTGAATTGGGTATAACTACCCAATTTCCCCAATAAAAATTAGCCATTTGTACTGCCCTTTCCCTTTCATTCTCCTCGTGAAATCGGAAGCCTCATCCATGGCGCGGATCTCTCCGGTCTCCTCCTTCTCTAGCTCCTCCTGTGGAGATTCCGTCCTCCTGCCACGCCCCTTTCCAGGCCCCATTAGGGTTGAATCGGAGCTACGCCGGCCAGATCTGGAGGATTCAGACCTCCTGTGGTATGAATTATCGGTCTTGTGTTGCATGCTATCTGTTCGATGAAATGCCTCTGCGATTTTAACTCTGCGTTTTTCAGTCTAAGAGCGAAGAGAGAGTGATAATGGCGAAGTGTGATTCCAACTTGGAGGTGGCCTCTGACCTCATCGATTTCCTCAACGTCTCGCCTACCGCTTTCCATGCCGTTGGTACTCTCTCTAACTGGATGTGCAATGTTATCGTTTCAATTTTGTTTACTTTGGCATTTTGTTTCAGATCTTATGACGCGCTAAATAGGTAGATCGATGAACGTTTTTAGCTTTTGTCTTATCCTATTTGTAGTCGATGTTTATCCTGTTGTCCCTGATTGTTTGATTCTGATGCCGAATAGGAGCTAACCAAGCCAATCAGGGACCTCAAGGATCCGAAAAAGGCATACAAACCTCGAGGATTGGAGGATATGAGGTAGAAATCCCCAATCGAGCGAGAATTTGCTCAATTGACAGTGAATAGATTGTTTGGGGAAGAAGAAATTTCCTGTGTAAAACTGACTCCTTGAAAGAGACGGAGTAAGGCTTATATAGCCGTTACCCGAACCCGGTTCATCCGAACCGTTTTCAACTAAACCGGAAGGTTCCAGGGAAAGAGTGAAACATAGTTCACTGGCAGAAAACGATGAGTTTAAGGTTTCTATTTATTACTCCCTCCGATCCAAAAATCGTTTGACTTTTTAACACGTATTTTAAGGAGCTAAAAACTATATAATATATCAACTTTTTTAAAATTATTTTTTAACAACTTAATATTTGTTGGTAATAAGTATTAGATTATAAAAAAATAAAAATAAAAAAGTTAATATATTATATAGTTTTTAGCTCCTTAAAATACGTGTTAAAAAGTCAAACGACATCCTTTTTGGATCGGAGGTAGTACAATTTATAAGTAAGCAGCTATGGAGTAGAATTGGAGAATGCACTGCATCAGATTCTTTCATGGTTTGCTGCCATCGGAAGCAAAGAGGAGGTTGAAAATCGCCGGCTACGAGCAGCTATCGAAGCGAAAAGATTGGGAGTTGAAAGCCGGGAAGAAATATTACTTTATGAGGAATCACTCTACTATAGTGGCCTTGTGTTGCTTCCCTGTCATTCAACTGGACCCCAAACAAGTTAGTGATTCCATGCTTTTTAATTGCTTTTGCCCACCAAGACTGCATATTGTACTTTCAGATTGCTCTTATTTATCCAATTTTGCTATGGCATTTAACACATCAAAATTCATCTTTCAGGAAAAATTATTGTATAACTTGAAAGCTAGACTGTGTTCATATAGCACAAAACTGATCATTTGTCAGGACTGTTATCTCCCTCAAATGTAATAGGTAATTGATGAGTCTCCCTTTAAGATGGAAGATTATTGGAAACTGGACTAATTTTCTTGTTTTTGTTGATTTCAAATGATTAGATATGCTTTTGAAGCTGTTTGTATAAATGCTTAGCTTAAAACTATATAGACGAGGGTAAGATGATGTGGTGATAACTGATAGTGCATTGGTTAGCCAGGTTACTTTATCATTCCTTTCATTTAGATAGATTAGTTGATTGAAGTGCCATAGATTGCTTATGTTTGTGGTTCATGTGAATGGGGAGCTTTGCATTGGAGAGCACCGTTAAGATTTCGTCAATTATATACTATTGCTCATTCTCCATGAGCTTGCTTAGTTCTAAGTCCAAGTTCTAGGCCATTACACTTGCATCAATTGAGGACACTAGATGTAAAGTAGCTTTCGAAGGTTACATTGGGATGAAATGTTGATGATCTTGTGAAACTATTGGGATGAAATGTTGGGATGAAATGTTGGGATGAAACGTTGCCCAAAGATTCAATTTTGATTTTGTGAAACTATTGGGATGAAATGTTGATGATCTTAGTAAGATGAGATGGTGAATAAGAGAGACTAATAAACATCAAGGTGTCAACATTTCACAGGTTTGGCATCATGCAAAGTAAACAAAAAAAAGGAAGTCTTGAATAATCTGAGCAAACAGACTGTTCAAAGCAAAGTATTTTTTTGCTAATCGTATCTAATTGGATGTGTTTCCAGTTCGATTTCCTTAGATTTAGTTAGGATTTAAAACTTTTCTTTCTTTTTTTGCGATGTTTGTGCTGTGTTAATTTAATTATTCAGTTGTCTTTAATAGATTTGGTTGTTTCTAGGTTGAATTTGTACATCTTGATTCAAAGTTGGAGCTGCTATGATGTCATCTCTCAGTAGAGAGCTTGTGTTCCTGATTTTACAATTTTTAGATGAGGAGAAGTTCAAATAGACTGTTCACAAGTAGGTTCTTCTGTCTGTTTCTTTTGCTCATTCTGGAATCATTTTACAAGCTTTGCAAGTGGACTGGGGAAGCCATCCTTAATTTTGATCCTAATGACTTTGTCAACTACATGATCAGTTATAGCTGCTTTCAGCTCTTAAAGTACCTAGGCTCCTTCCATTTTTTGGAAAGGTAAAAGTTGCTTCCATCTACAATTGCAGCTTTTGTAATTTCCTAAATATTTTATTCCTAAATGAGGTCTATTTGGTTCATCCCTCATCTATTCATGACTTCGGTCCAAATAATCAAATGATTGGTAAAGTTTGTTTCCAAGTTCACCACGTTTTTAACTAGGTGATCTACCCCTTCGTTCTTCTTAACTGTTCATTTGGAGGATGGTAGCAATAATTCCATTTTTTATCCTCTTTACTGGACTCCCAAGTCCAGCATGAGGCCTTCCAATATCTGATCACCCCATGTTCCTTGAATGTAATCAAACATCTCATATTGCTAGATCATGATTTTCACGGTATAACATATAAACACCTACCGCAGGCCTACTAGTGGAAAAGTGAGCTCCAATGTAGAAGTAGACAAAGGACCCCCTAAGGATACAAAGGCAAACAGCTGATGAAGGTAGCTATAAGTTGAACATACTACATACTTTTGGTGAAAATTAGTTATTACTTGACGTCTTTGAGTTTTTCTTCCACTGCGGCTACTCAAGTCTCCAACTAAGCCTTGACTCAGTTCCCTTTCTGTGTTAGTCAGAGCTACTGCTCGAGGACAAGACTAGATGCAGACTGACGATAACCAGAAGCCAGTAATGACAAAGGTGAGATGAATTAATGTATCTTGAACTGTTTAGTTTACCCTTATCCTCTCTTGTACATATATAGTAAGTTAGAAAGCCTATTTGAAATCTTGGTCATTGAGACGATACGCCAAGCCTCAGGCTAGCTAATTAGAATGTGGTTTACAAGGAGATCAATCAAAATGGAAGCGGTAACTGAGAACGAGTCGATCAAAGTGTGAACCAAATCAAGGACTGTTTAATGGAAGGGTTAAGAGAGAATGAGCAAATGATGCACAGTTTGATTGTTGTTGTTACAGGATAGATTTTAAATGGCAAGTTGGAATAGTTGATATTAATTGGCCAGTTCAATATATCAGGGATTTGTTTGGTCTCAAAAGGTTATCTTACAGTGCACTCTGTGAGGCAACCAATGATTTCGTAGAGGAATTGAAGCTAGGAAGGGGAGGGTGTGGTGATGTTTATCAAGGGAAATTAGGGAGTACTAATGAGAGGGTAGCTATCAAGAAGTTTAGAACTACTACAGAATCCGATCAACAAATACGTGAAAGAGAGTATGTTTCGGAAGTCAATGCCATTAGCATTCTAAGGCACAGGAACTTGGTCCAACTCGCAGAAAAGGTTGGTGTCATGAAAAAGGAGAACGTACTATTGCTCGTCTACGAGTTCATGCCTAATAGAAGCCTCGACAAGCATCTCTATCGCGAAAACTACTCACCCCGTCTTACTTGGCCAACAAGATACAACATCGCTATTAGTCTTGCGTCGGCTCTAAACTACCTCCAGTACGAAGCAGATCAATGTGCGGTTCATCGCGACATAAAATCCTGCAATGTCATGCTTGACCAAGACTTCAATGCAAAACTAGGAGACTTCGGCTTGGCCAGGCTTACGGATCACGGGAAAAGCTTCAGGACGACTACTCATGCGGCTGGAACGAAGGGTTTACCTAGCCCCGGAGGTGGCCATAAGGTACGAAAAGGCCACCAAAGCTTCGGATGTTAATTAAACACAATATTAGATTTATTAGCAGTAAACTAGTTTTATTGCCCGCGATCTTCGCGGTTGTTTTTATATGACTTTTATTATTCATGCATAATTTTATAAGATCATAAAAATTATATAAAATATTAATTTTTAACTTTTTAATTTCCTACCTACTTATTATCAATTTATTATTGGTGATAATTTTTTGAATGACTAACTTTAATAGCTAAAATATTATAAAATACATACTTTCTCTTATATATATACACATACACTTAAATATCACACACGTCTATAAAATTAAATTATTGCTATAGAAAAATAAAGATATAATTATATTGAATGGATGATTATATATATATGAATACTTTAATGGTAAATTTAATATATAGGTCGGATTAAGGGCATTGAATTTCAGATTTGTATGATGTAATTTCATTATTCTTTTCCTAATTTTTTTTCATAAAATAAAATTATTTTATCGCTAAACAAAGCAATATGTATAATGGACCTAATATTTGTATAAATTTGGTTTATAAATTAATTGGTACATGAGCAATATTTGCATAAATTTGGTTTATAAATTAAAACTCTCTCTATATATAATTTAACCAATTTTCATTAGTGATAAAACTAATCTAACATTTTTTCATATAAATTAATCTAATCTAGATTTTTTTTCTAGATAAAATCTTTATAAAATAACTTAAGGATTAATGATAAGATTTGTAAGATATGAGGTTGAATATTTATACTAAAAATTAATTTAATTATCCAAATTTATTTAAATATATTATTAATAAAATATGTTTTTATCTTCACATAAAAAGATTTTATGATTTTTTTCCTTCTTTCAAAGTGCTTATACTTGATTATGTCACATGTTTATGATTAGACATAAATGTTTGTGGCTTTGGTAGATGTTTCTCTTCTTTAAGGTCCAGTCAATGTAAAGTTTTGCATTTTAGTTTGACGACGATAATCTCATTGCTCGTTTAAATGCTGGTTCTTGCCCTTTTTAATACATTGAACTCACATGTGAATATGTGATGATTTACTTATTATTAATTTTCTTCTAACGCTCTTGAAATGGGAAATTTTACTTCAATTAATTGAACTGATGACCCAATCTCTGATCATGCACTTCCTTCGGTCACCTTTTCTATCAAGAACTCAAGAGGACTTTTCTATCGATTATTTCGTCTAATTAGTCTCGTTGAATC
The DNA here is from genome assembly GCA_963922045.1 of Persicaria maculosa. Classification (NCBI taxonomy): domain Eukaryota; kingdom Viridiplantae; phylum Streptophyta; class Magnoliopsida; order Caryophyllales; family Polygonaceae; genus Persicaria; species Persicaria maculosa. The sequence goes on from OY998268.1 coordinate 56,669,137, forward strand.
AATACATTTGAGTTTGGTTTAGAAAAAAATAAAAAGAAAAAAGAAAATTAATACATTTGAGTTTTGTGCAATATATTTCGAGTATTTTGAGAATTATTATAAATCTTTTGTTGATAAGATTTTTGAATAAATATATTAGTAGATTAGAGTATTCAATTTGATGTGTGAATGAATTTTAAAAAATTATATATAATACAAATATATATTTTAATTCATCTTATTCTTAGGCATGAAGGTAGTAAAAATAATCAATATAATTTGGATGATTGTAGGATAGATAAAGAGGGAACACAAATTAAAATGTAATAGTTTATTCCATTTTTTTTTTCCAATTAATTAATTAAATTGTATCGTGATAGAAAGAAGATTAGGTTAATTTTTCTAATTCATCTTAGGCATGAGGGTAGTAAAAATAATCAATATAATTTGGATTATTGTAGGATAGATAAAGATTGAAAACAAATTAAATAAAATACATGTAACACTTTATTCCATTTTTTCTTCCAATTAATTAATTAAATTGTACCGTAATAGATAGAAGATTACATTAATTTTTCTTCCAGTTAAATTGTAACCATGGGACGTAGATAAAAGATTAGGTTAGATTGGTAATAGATAAATTGAAAATCTCTTTAGTGGATATGGTATTATAAATAATAATTAAAATTAATATACATTAAAACCTATTATATGATGCATTTTCTGCATGTAGTTTTTTATTGTTATAAAATATGTATTTGTTTAGTTTAAAATCTTTAATACTCCGTAGTAGTAAAATAAACTTACAATGGGTATATTTTATTATAACTTTGGTTTTTCCATTAAAATTTTATCATTATATTTAATTATCATCTATTATAACCAACCTTAATAACTAAAGGTAAAATGATAGATTTTATATGGCGAAACTAATTAAAATAACCCGACTTTTAAGGGTGTGTTAAAAATATATCTCAACCTTTCAAATGTAAGATAAATATCTCAACCTTTAAGGATGTGTTAAAAATATATCCCTACCTTTCAAATGTAAGATAAATATCTCAATCTTTATAAGTGATATTATAATAATATCTAAAAAAATTCTCTAGGAAAAAAAAAGCTAACATGGCATACGTATGTGGCAAAATAAATTAATAAAAAAATAAAATTTAAAAAATACATATAAAAAATTAATAAAAGGGTTTAAGAAAACAAGGTTTTTCATTTATTATTTTTTTAAAAAAATTTCAAGACACTTTATTAATATTTCAATTTTCCATATTATTCTTCTTTGTTCAATTGTCCCATTTTTTTTACATAATTTATTTACTAAAATTCTAACTATTCTTCTTTCTATTTTAAATTTTAATTAAAAATGCAAAATTAGTTAAATGGCCCATTATACAAATATGGGTGTTATCCCTCAAATATAAAAATCATCTAAATAAAAGATTAAACACTTGTAAATCTATCATTTTTTATCTATATTTATATTTTATTAATTTATTTCTTTCCCTTGATAAAAAAAAAAAAGAAAACTAGTTTAATAAAACAAGTTTTTTAATATACAGTTATAAGAAAATAGTGTGTATAAAATATAAAAGATGAAACATATGTAAATCTATAATTTTTTATATAGATTTTTTAAAGTTTTATTTTTTTATTAAATTTTTTTTTTGCCATATATGCATGTACTGTTAGCTTTTTTTTGTATAAATTTTTTTGAGATATTATTTTAACATCACTTATAAAGGTCGAGATATTTATATTACATTTGAAAGGTTGAGAAATATTTTTAACACCCCTTTAAAGGTCGAGATATTTATCTTACACTTGAAAGGTTGGGATATATTTTTAACACACCCTTAAAGGTCGGGTTATTTTAATTAGTTTCACCATTTTTTAACTACTTAAGATATGTGGTTGAATATTTATATTAAAATTAATTGTAGTTATCAATTAATGTGTACACATAGGATGACATGTGGATAAAATAGACAGAGTCGTTGTTTGACGTGTCTTAAATTTATTGGATCATCATTAATTGACATGGCTAAAAACCAAGTCAGATTGCATTAGAGAACGACACGTAAGCGAATCGCACCAGAGCCCACCACATAGGATTTTCACGTCTCTGTTTTAGTATTATATATTGATGATGATTGATTGATGAATTGATTGATTGATGTTTTTCAACGACTCTATTAGAATAAATTCTGTAACTAATCTAGTATTTAAATAAAAAATATAACTACTCTTATTATTACCAGCGTCGTACGCGGTTTTTTTTATAACTTTTATTTATATAAAATATTTGTTATTAATTTAAATAAATTAATAAGGAAAATATAAATTCTTCACCCATATTTCCTTTGGTGTATAAATTTCTATATCTTCAATTGTGTTGTTTTTTTAATATAAACACACGTGTTTTTCTTAATATACTAGTATTCGTTACCCGCGCGGTTGTGCGTTTTGTTAATAAATTACTATATTTTATTATATTAAAATATTATATTAGATCATTAATTGACGTGGCTCGATAAAATAAAACCATATATAAATATATTATATTAAATTTAATCTAAAAAGTAAAATAATTGATCAAATATTCATTCATCTTTTAGAATCTTGACTCATGATACATATTAATTTTTTTTTTATCTTTTCTTCATCTCATTTTATTTTAATCCCTATGTAAATAATCATGTTATGTGGCCTAACTAAGCCATAGGAGCCGATCATACTCTTTCCATTAGATTTTTGTATAAATCAAATTAGTTTGGCCTAACTAAGCCAAACTATTTTTTTTAGTGCAAATTTTATCTTACTGAAAGGATAAAATCTCATAATAAAAAGATGAATTGGATAGATTATTTGATCTAAAAAGATAAGTTTTGTACTCAATTAGAATATAAGGTTGAATGTTTATAAAAAAAATAAGAGGGGTCATTAATTGAGATAATAAAATTATATTGACTTATTAATGACGTAGTTCAAACCCATAATATGATACACATATGAATTGCAGCAGAAACCGTTTTAGATCTCTGTTTTAGTATATAGATATATAGATATATAGATATTTCAGAAGTGGCTTAAAATATATAAAATAACGGGGATTTAGTTTTGTCCACTAATATAAACAAAAACTGGTCAATTTTTTAAATGAAATTCTAAACTCATCTTTGAAAGCAGAACAAAGCTTCAAAACAATTCCGTGCTAATAAAGGTTAAATATTTAATATTAATTAGATATTGAGTATAAGAAAATTATATTGAATATATTTATCTAATTAAGATATAAGGTTATATTGGATAGATTATTGATCTAAAGAGATAAGTTTTTTACCTAACTATATTGGTTTATTAATTGATGTGGCCCAAAATCGCACCAGAGGTCGTTTCAGGCCTCTGTTTTAGTATTTTATATAGATTTTTATGTTTATAATTTTAATTTTATAAAATATATGTTTTGGGAAGAAAACATTTCGATGATGGGGTCCAAAATATCAAATGATTTTTATTCCTAATTGCAAACAAATTCATTTTATGACTTGGATAATTAAATCCAAACTATCAAAATAAATCCGAGAGCATATAATCATTTTTAAAGAAATTAATTAATATCTTTTCAAATCATAAAATAAGACACCGCGGAACAAATGTTAGACGAACATGAGTGGGAGGGATATCTAAGGCATCAACTACATAGCTGGAAAACCACCAAAACCGTATTTTGGGAAGAGATTGAACACCAGGGACTTTCAAGATTAACTTCGGAATGTACACGCTTTTGTTAATTATTTCATATAGATGTGGATCTGAGGAGAAGATATGTGTTGATAACGCATTGATCGAGAAAGTCAAATTGATCAAAGGAGCATAATGAAGATCTAAAGAGGTCTTGAGAAGAAGAAGAAAGCTTAAACGAATAACAAGTTAGCAGAAATTGTCGCCCGACAAGTTGAACTTGTTTCGCACTATCTAGAGGTCTCGGTTGTTCGATTAACTATTATGCGTATGTGCTGGAAAATCTTTCCAAGAGATACAACTTTCATGTTGACATCAAGACCAAATTCAACCAGTATTTTTCGTGGTGAACAGTGCTGCGACTGCGACAGACTTGGCCGCGACAACGACAATGGGAAGCCCATAAAGGTTAGCCATCTTAGCCGTGACGGCGGGTTACTTCATCGCCGAGATGCGTCCGAATTCTATCCGAACTTAGATATTATATCCTTAATTAGTTTTATCCTATCTTTTTAGTAGAGACGCGGTTTGTTTTGCTATTTACTGAGATTATTTTTGTTAGGGTTTCGAGATAATCATCGTATACACTTGGAGAATTATACACGGAGATCTAAACTATTTCGTTTCGTCTGCAGATTGAAGCTTTAGTTTGGATAAATTTGTGGTATTTTTATTCTTGTTCTTACTCCTATTTTGAATGTTTCGACTTATTTGTGCTTAAATCTTTGGATGTGTTTTAGTCTCTCTAGCTTGATCAACTAGTTAGAATTAATTCATCCAATTACTAGGATTTTGTAAATTCCTCGTGGTGAACCTTAACCCAATTAACAAACTTATCCCTTTAGGGCTCGTTGAACTAATTGAATAGGTAGGAAGTTGAATGTGTGTGAAATCTTCCGTCTGTGTAAGGGTTGCGGATACCTTGACTATTCTCTGATCTTAAAGCTATTAATTGGGTGAAATTCTCCGCACGTGTAAGGGTTGCTTGAGAAATAAGGGTTGCTAGCACTCGTTGGACTAGTAACTATATTAAGCCGCGACAAGGATATTCATAGGAAAAGAAAATAAGTTGATGAAGAATCGATGATCAATTAACCAAACTAAAATGGATATTTGTAGATGAAACTATTTTCTTAATTGTTATCTATATTAGTTTGTTTATAGTTTGTTTTGTTTTCTTTCTAATTTCATCACACAAAGCCCCTTTTTCCTATTAGTTGGTAAATATACGCTACTTACTTATTATACTAGTTTGTAGGTTTGAGTTCTATTTTGATAGGAACAACGACAAATTCCTCATGTCAATAATGCGGTTCCTCCTTATTACTGTTGGTAGAGGCCCTTGACCTTCACTTGGGAATTGTAGGAGCAAAGACTTTGGGGTTCCGACACATCGAGGTGGAAGGTGTCAATCTTACTGTCATCAACATTTTCAATGGCCTTTGGAAATGCCCAGGCACGAAACCAGAAATTAAAATTCGATTGAGATGGTAGGGTAAATTTTTCTCATACGCATAATTTTATTAACACAACTATTAATTTAATAAATAAATGAATATTTTTTTTTATTAATTTTCCTTAATTTGTTTACCTATTATTTTATTTTTGTAAAAACTAGTGTAGTGCCCGTGCCTTGAAGACACGGGATTTTGATCCATGAGAAATCATATCGACACACATGTAATATATATTTATTTTATTCTTATTTCAAGAACCAAATTATCAAACTTTATATTTGTAAGACCCGGAGTCTTAAGAGGCGCCAGCCCATGCCACCTAGCCCTCTCAGGTCCGTTGTCCTCACTTGGAGCCTGAAAAGGAAGAGCTCTTGTAACATGGGTAGGGCTTGAATCACTTATAAATCACTCCCAACATCCTTATGATATCCGATGTGGGACGGGGTATTACAATCTCCCCCACTTAAAGCACTGACGACCCCGTCAGGCCCAAGGGACTGCCCTCCGGGAGGAGCGTACCCGAGCATACTGTCGGAGTACCTCCGGGCCCAGAGTCGGCTCTGATACCATCTGTAAGACCCGGGGTCTTAAGAGGCGCCAGCCCATGCCACCTAGCCCTCTCAGGTCCGTTGTCCTCACTTAGAGCCTGAAAAGGAAGAGCTTTTGTAACATGGGTAGGGCTTGAATCACTTATAAATCACTCCCAACATCCTTATCATATCCGATGTGGGACGGGGGTATTACAATATTAATAAACTTTAATCCAGATTTCTTTCCTCAATCCAAAGGCAAACTATCAAAACAGGGGTGACAAAGGAAAAAAAAAGGCTAAACAAATATTTTTAAAATAGGAAATAAATATATTTAAAATTAAAAACGGATATTTAAAAATTTTAACAATAATATTGACTAATAAGAAAATACCATTTGAATAAAAAAATCAACTTTAATTGTAGGCGTGACACGTCAATAAAATGTTAGTAGAATTAGTAATATTAATAGAATTAATAGATATATAGATAGATGAGGCGGACTGGAAAGGACCCCAACCTGCCCGTGAGTCCGTCCCTGGAAATGCTCGTGGGAGATTGAGATGATGATTTCCGACTCCCTCCTCATTCTCAAGTCCTTTGAGTCAACTTGCTGACATCATATCTTCCGCGAGCTCAACTGGGTGCGCCAACACTTGGGTTGTGACTTTTTTTTAAAAGATATTATTTTAATTTATTTTCTATTTATGGGGCGAGACTTACATTGTAGATATAAAATATAACGGTTTTTCTAGGTATAGGATAAAATTCTCGTTTTAGAAAAAGCATCTCCTTAATTATAATACTTTAGCCAAATTTTAATAAACTTTAATCCAGATTTCTTTCCTCAATCCAAAGGCAAACTATCAAAACAGGGGTGACAAAGGAAAAAAAAAGGCTAAACAAATATTTTTAAAATAGGAAATAAATATATTTAAAATTAAAAACGGATATTTAAAAATTTTAACAATAATATTGACTAATAAGAAAATACTATTTGAATAAAAAAATCAACTTTAATTGTAGGCGTGACACGTCAATAAAATGCTAGTAGAATTAGTAATATTAATAGAATTAATAGATATATAGATAGATGAGGCGGACTGGAAAGGACCCCAACCTGCCCGTGAGTCCGTCCCTGGAAATGCTCGTGGGAGATTGAGATGATGATTTCCGATTCCCTCCTCATTCTCAAGTCCTTTGAGTCAACTTGCTGCCATCATATCTTCCGCGAGCTCAACTGGGTGCGCCAACACTTGGGTTGTGACTTTTTTTTAAAAGATATTATTTTAATTTATTTTCTATTTATGGGGCGAGACTTACATTGTAGATATAAAATATAACGGTTTTTCTAGGTATAGGATAAAATTCTCGTTTTAGAAAAAGCATCTCCTTAATTATAATACTTTAGCCAAATTTTAAATTAGATTTTTAGGGTTCACTTATTTTTTTAGATAATCTTTCCCAAATTGGTTCTTATTCTATGTCTTAGGGCATCGACAGGGCCGTCCCGATGATTTCGGAGGCCCGGTGCAAGATTAGAATTAGACCCTATTATTTTTTTTCACATTTTTATATTGTCATAAATTCATATTAATATTTATAAAATACCGTATACGATAGGGTGGAAGTATTTACACGAAAATAATGTATTATATATTTTTTTGTATCACTAGATGCAATTTTTTTTATTTTTTGATATATCAATTAAGAGAAAATAAAGTTTAGAAAGAATATGAAAAAAAAAATTTGGTGAAAGTAGGCAAATGTGGGACTTGGGAAAAAATTGAAAGAAAAGAAAAATATGGGCCTCGGAAAAAATTGAAATGGGAGAGGCTTTGATGGGAATCGAACCTAAAACCAATAGACTAGTTCTCACAATTGAATAAAAAATCAACCACTACACCACCTTAATGTTATTAAAAATAATTGGAAGCTTTATATATACATACTAGTAAAAAATTATATTGGGCTCCTAAAATATTTAGGCCCTGTGCAAACAGACCGTTTTGCACCACCCTCTGGGCCAGGTCTGGGCATCGAATAGAAAGACCACAAATATAGATATAGATATAATTATATAAATATGAATTATTTTATAATTTTAAGAAAATAAAAGTAGTTTAAAATAAATAGGGGAATTTTTGATCGCCCTGCGATAAAGTACTTTTCCGTATCGTCTCGATCCACGCAACCGTCCATCGTCTTTCAACCTTCCCACTTTGCTTTCGCTCACTATCAGACGCTCTTCATCGAACTCCGCGGTGCAAAATTTGCTCCTTTTCCTCTCAGTCGTTGTTTGCTGTTCAGTCGTTTCGCTTCTGTGTTTGAGGTAAGCTGTTTTCTGCATCTAAATGTCTCAATTTGTTAGGGTTTGTTGTGAGTCTTGTGACTTCGCTTCATATTTCCAGTTTCTTATACTCGGTGTAGATATGTATTTACGTCTACAGAACCGAGCTAATGTTTAGGGTTTGAGCTCTGATTTTGCTTCGATTTGTTGTTCACGGGTTTGAATTTGCGGAATCAGGCGCTACGGTGTTTCTGGCGTCTATTTTAGGCCTCATTCAAGCTCTGATTTTTGTTCTTGTCTTTTTTTCTTAGAAGATTCGCTAATGGCGGCTTCTGGGTCAACCGTCTTACAGGAGCAAGGTTATGTTTTATGCTTGTATTTATGTCGGTGCTTCATGAAATTTGTTGGTTCACTGTCGTTGTTTTAGGGATGAGACATGCTCGTTTGTTTCCTTTTCTCGCATCTGCAATGTGATGAGGAACAACCGAACAATAGTTCTCTTGGTGGTTGTTGACTGTTTGAATTTTGTGCTAACTATATTTTCACATTTGCTTCCGTTTGGGCGATTTCAGATATGAAAACATATCTGATTATGTTGAAAAAGGGCGGGAAAGACATATGTCGCGTGCAATGCAGTTTACATATTGAATTGTAAGTAGACATTCAATCTCACTATTTGCTGATTGGATAAACGAGTATTTGGTAAATCCGATGCCATGGTGTTTATCTATTCCAGATTAGTGAAAGTATGTATTTTTTTGAAACCGATTACAGTATCCTTTTTCCAGCCCCTGTTGATTTCGACATAAAATGTAGTTTGGGCATCAGAGTCCAGGATGGTAATCTTAAGGTTATATATTGTGTGTATGTGTACAAGTTACTTGTTGTTGCATGACAGGCTCTTGGGGTGGCTTGAGATACACTAGTTACTTGTTATTACACTTAGACACAGATGTTCTGTAGACACTAGTTATCTTCTTAGCTTGCTGCATATATTTTTCTAGAAAGCAATTTAAGAGGAGAGTGATTTGAGTCTTGTACCATAGTAGTTACATTGAGGATCTTTATAGTTATTTGGAAATGTTGAACTTACAATACTATATTTCTTGAAGAACAATGTTTTTTAAGCTTTTATAGAACTATTGTATTTGATTTAAAAAGTTATAAGTTTTCCCTTTTTTATATATATCTCCATTAAAGTCTAAATCTAAGAGTTTTCCTACTTAATGGTTACTTACTTAGCAGGCCTTTATCGTGGAATATAACTCGTTTTGTTTCAAAAATTACACTGGAGAACCTTGCTGATTGCAATCATCTTCGTATATACCAAGCGCCCCAGACTAATCACGAAGAACAAGAATGGGGTGCCTTTCTCCGTTTCCTTCGAAACAACGCTAAAGTAACCCTATGAACTCTGTCAATGTGCTTTGCCTATTTCAGCCTCCTTGAATTCTTGTTTTATCTTCCTTGCGTGGTAAAATGAGTTGCCTTGCACCATTCATTTGTCCCGTTTTTCATTCATTGAATTATTTCTCAGCTACAATTAAATCTCCTAATCTAGTAGGATTTATTGAGTTTGTGTTTGAAATGATTATATCTTTGCATATATTTTCCGTGGACAATGTACTATGATATGGTTGGTCTTAAAGGTTGGATTAATCTAACAATTGACATTTCAGCGTAGAAATTATATGTTGAAGAAAGTGGCAAGATTAGGAATCATACATATTGTTTACAATGACTGATTTGAGCAACATATATTTTGTTTCCACATCAAGTGATTGTAGATTTTTTTGATGAGAGCTAGGAAATATGTTTGTGAGGTCTTGCAGTTGACTTACACATCCCTTTAAACATTATAGTAACCTAGAAGGTTTCATTCATGTTCTGACTTCTATGTTGTTACAAGTGGTGTGTCTGACTTCTATGCGGCTCTCCCATGTTTTCAGTGGATAGTTGTTTGTTATTTGTACCACTTTTTATATGTTACACTTCTATACCAAGAAATATTTTCCAAGAATGTCTTTTGGTTGCCTTCATATTTGCTCTTCCTTTGGTTGTTGGTCTTATTGTAGCAGTCCAAAATTAAAAAAACTCTGAAGTTGAAGCAACCACAAGCTATTTTTTTTTTTGTTATTTATTGCTTAATGGATGATGTTGCCATCTTTTCATAATTTGAAAACTTAGTTTTAATCTTCTCTAACAGATGTTGGGCTGTAAATTAGGAAATAGGTGAACACAGTTAAGTTTCTTTGAGAAAGAAATGGTTTAATTATTTGACATATCTCTTGACTCTTTATTTTAACCTCTTGTTTTCAAAGGTTGCCGTTGTGGGATCAGAGCCATATTATTTCTACATACTTCCTCCTGATGGGCGTACCACTCTTGAATGGGCACAAGTTGCGTTCGTGGTAGAGGAAGTATTTGATAATTGCGGCAATCAAAAAGATGCATTATCGGGTACATTAATTTGTTAATTTTCATTTCTATAATGCTTTATGATTTTGCTCCTCTGAAAATTGATGTTCTTCTTTCTATGCTCCTTTATCATTATATATAACCAAATGTTGTTTGTCCATTTAATCATTGTAGTGTTGTTATATCATATTTCAATTTTGATAACCGTTTCTCTTTACTTGTGAATTTTGGCTTATAGCTAGTGGTGATACCATGGCCCAAAATATGAGTGTTGCTCCTCCAAAAGTTTCGACTAATACAGTGCTGGATGTTGAGAGTGAATGTACTAGAAAGGGCCATGCACTAAATCCCAATCTTGTTACCTCTGTACACCCAAGCATCCTAAAATATCTTGGCCGAGCTCATGATTGGATATTTGGAGCGGTAGCTGATCTTGTAGATAACTCAAGGGATGCAAATGCTTCAAGGCAATCATTCTTCTCTCCAACTATTACTTGCTTTACTTTAGTGCAAGTGATAGTATAGTTCCTGATCAATTAACATTGTAAAAATATGTTTCTTACTCCTGATTGTGAGTATAATGCTCACAATAAAGCAAGTGATAGTGTAGTTTCTGATCAATTAACATCGTAAAAATATGTTTCTTACTCCTGATTGTGAGTATAATGCTCAGAATTGGGCTTTCTCTCATATGTATTTTAATTTTAATGGTATTTGACTATGATGAAACAGGTTGGAAATCTTTATTCAAAACCTTCATTGTAACAAAACCGGAGCAGATATTCCTGTGCTCTCTTTTGTAGATGATGGTTGTGGAATGACCTATGAGGAGATACGAGAGATGGTCTCATTAGGCCGAAAAGAACAAGACAAGGATGATTTCCACCGAATTGGAAGGTTCGGTATTGGTTTCCAGGTGGTTTCTTCTGCTAGAGGCTGACTTAGTGACATTTTGTCTTTGTGTGTGTATCTGATTGCACTTTTGCTATAGTCTGCTAGCCTCAGTAGCATTTTATCTTTGTTTTGTATTTGAGTGTATTATGCGCTTTCTTCATATGACCTCCCTTTTTAGATAGGAGCAATGAGACTCGGGAAGGATGCTTTGGTTCTCACACAAACTGCTCAAACCAGATCTATTGCCTTCCTTTCACAATCGCTAAATGAAGGAAAAGATGTAAGCTGTCATTTACATATTCGTACTGCAAAAACAATGAATGTGTTTCTATTGCTATGCATTACACGTGTGATGCTCCTAGATCTAAATGTATTACCTGCATCTTGAGGTGCAAATTTGGTGGCAAAGTGATGCTCCTAGATCTAAATGCCGATTCCTTGTGTATTCTTTTCATGGCCTTTAGTTCTAATATTGCCTTCTAGTTGCAAAATTTAGTATACACATGTGTTACCTGCAGCGTGGCTTCTGTATAAAACTTCTTTATAGTCTGAAACCTTTTTCGCAAACCAAAGGCAATATATAACAATTATAGGTCAATATGTTCAAACATACAACATATTGGATAAGCAAGGTCAATATTTTAAAGCGACATATATTTGATATCTCTTTCTTTTCGTTTTTTTTACCTATGCTAAATTAATATTATAATTTTTATTTTATTTTTATGTTTTGAATATGGGAAAGCAATTAGGCTGGCTGCAGGCGAGGCTAATGCTAAATTATTAAAACAGAGACTGCACAACTTTGTGACTGTGTATGTCAGTGATTAAAGGTTGTATAAAAACATAGACATGTAAAGATACACTCATACACTAATTTGTAAATGTAAGATGTGAATAAGTTGAATTTCAAATGCTTTTGATAGGTACTTCCAGAGATTACAAAATTGACAAGTTACAATAGTATTTATGACTCTTATATTTTTTATTCCCTGTTTGGATGGTTAGTCTTGGTGTCTTTTATGGGTTTATTAATAATATTGCTCTAGTACATCTAAACATGTTGTATATTCAAATTGTGAGCTTGATCCTAATTAATTTTGTTTGTCATATAGATGCTTGAAATACCCATTATTAGCTATAAGCGCCGTGGACAGGCTATGTTGTTGGACACTTCTGTCCAGTCCGAATCATTAGCCAAGCATAACATGAAGACAATAAAGGAATTTTCTCCATTTGACAAGTTTCTCATTGGACATCAATTAGCCAATTTTAAAAGAGGTGGCACGGGAACACAAATATTTGTATGGAACCTAGAAAGGTTGGGATCGAGTTACACTTTGGAGTGGAAAGAGAGAGAGCTTGACATGAGCTTTTTTCATCTAGGTGACATAGCTACTCGTCATGGACCAGTTAGAACTTGTTATGGACAAGTGGGCCAAAAGGTTGGAACCCTTTCTCTTCATGTTGTTGTTAGTAATACTTTTCCCTTTTTTCTTTGGTTCTTTATTTTCATGGTGATTTGGACCGGGCTACTAGCTCCTTGTACTCTTATCATCTTATATTAATGTAGGAATTGATATGGTCATTGTTTCAGGTGCCGTTGAACTACTCACTCCGAGCTTACTTAGAAGTGATCTTTTTGGATCCTAGAATGAAGATATATGTTCAATCCTCAAAGGTGATTAGATTTTCAATTGTATATTTTTCTTTATACTCCAGTCTTTTGCTTTGTAACCTCCCAAATTGACTTTTTACAACAATACATGCATTTGAATTCTCTGTTACTGCTCTAGTTTTGAGCTTGATGCCTCTTATCAATGACAATGATAAAGCTCAGATAGTCAAGGTTAATTGGAAAAGTCAAAGTATGCAGTCACTTTCTACTTTCTGGACATTAAATATTTCCAGACAAATGATGTTGGAACCAGTAGTGTAGGTACGTTGATATATGTTCTGTTGATTAACTGAGGTTTTCAGCAGGTTAAGAGCCGTTCCGTGGCAAAATTCCTCAGCAAGAGAGTGGTTGAGAATGGGACCATTATGGGAAAACATGTTCAGTTAATTCTTGGTCGCTGTCAGCTAGAGTGGGAACATGCAAACTGTGGAATATTTGTATATTGGCATGGCCGTTTGATTGAAGTAAGTAATTGTTCACAGTATTCTGTAGTATGTTATTTTCATTTCTTCTCAATGTCTCTAAGGTGGTTGAAATATGAGACGGATGTGCAATGTATTTGATACCCTATTTGTTCAGTAGATTGTCAATCAAAGTCTAGCAAGTGTATGATACGAACCCCAATATAATTCTATTAAGTTTTAATTAATATCTTCACTTTTCTGCAAAATTTAGTTAGTTAGTTAGTTTCTCATTCCCACTTCCTAGTTTTTAGACATTTTCTCCACTTTCTCCATGTTCTCTTCCATTTTCCAGATGTTCATTTATTAGGAGTTGGAGTTAGTTATTTGCTTTCCATTATAAAAAGGAGGAAGTTGATATATTGTAGAGGGACTTGAATTATTGAACTGAACACATATTTAGAGATTCTTCACCAATTTCCTCTTGTGAGATTCTTGCTTGAGTGGCTTTCCTAGGAGTGAGATACTTGCTCCTAGTGGTTTCTATCAGTGTATTATCACATTTATTGTTTTCCTGAAATCTAGTAATTCTGACCAAAGCAGTCCTGCAAATACTTAATTCTTGTTCTTGATAATGTCAGTTTGCACTCAAAAAGAGACTTCATTTTTGGATCATTGTAATGTATTGGATAACAGCTTGGACTCTGAAAATTCACAAATGTTATGAGACATAACCAGAAAAATAAAATGAGTTAAAGAATGATGAACTCCATGCCTTTTATGTCTGAAAAGAATATTTTATTTTTACTGGTAGAACAATTGGAATTTTCTTCCTGTACTATTTATTTTCAATAAAATTTATTTCATGTGCAATTGTATAACTACTATTTGGCAGTGCTTGCTTTTTTAGAATTTCAGTTCACAGTTTCTTCTCATTGCAATCATCTGTCGTAGGCTTACAAGAAAGTTGGTGTTATGATGCATGGTACTGATATGGGCCGTGGTGTGATAGGTGTAATCGATGTCAGTCCTTTAATGGTGAGTTTTTTGCTCTATAGTAATGGACTTTCTTTCTGTTAATGTTGGGCTGAATTTATCTTGGCTATGGCCCTAGTCCTTGTTCATGCCATTTTTCATTGAAAATATATATAGCTGCATGAATGTAAGATAAGTTCTGCCGGGAAATTTCATGTTTCTAGTTGATTGTCCCTTCAACAGGATGGTGACAATGGTCCTGCCTTTTTGCGCAGTGACAAGCAAGGATTCCTTGACCGTGAGCATTATATCCTACTGGTGGAGTGGCTATCAAGCAGAGTAAATGCGTACTGTGATAGACATGCTGATCCTCTGCACGTGGTACAAGTTTTATCTAAATTTGTTCTGATTAGACTCCCTGGAGTTGAAATTTCTATGATCTGATGGTTTAGGTCGTGTTTTTTTCTTTCCCTGTTATAAACTAAAAGAAGGTAATGTTTCTTCTGTGTTGTATGCAGGAAAAAGATGATGCCTTACCTGATAAAGACTGGATACAATGTGACAAGTGTAGAAAATGGAGGACGCTACCCTCAGGTTTCGACAGGAACACCTTACCTCCAGAATGGTATGTGCATTTGTGATTAATGTCCTTTTTTGTGAATCATCCTGTTTTATCATGCTGGTTTGCATGCTTTTACTGTACCCTTTGTCCTTGTCAGCTCCATGCTCATGGTTCTTTTATATTGCGCTTTGTATATATAAACTCAGTGATGTTGTTTATCATGGTTCTTATATTGCTTAACATATATAAAAACTCAGTGATGTTTTTTTTAATCATATTTTGGTTAAAGAAGGGTGGTTTCATGGTTACTTCTCGATTTGACTTGATCATTTGGATTCAACCAACAGAAAAATTGCTTTTCTTATGTTAGAAAGTCAATACTTAGATGTTACCAGGTTCAGCAGGGACTGAAATGGAAAATGGTTGTGGCAAGGGGGTCACAACAGCTAGCTGTTTAGGACTTAAAGAGGGGCAAGTGGTGGCATATAAGTAGAGTGGATGATGACACCTTAAACTAGGCAAAGGCTGTTACGCAAGCCAAATAGCAATAGGTGGGAATGGTGAATCTGGCAAATGTTACATGACTTGAAAACCTGACATTGCTTGAGAAATTGTAAGTTTATGGTTGAGCACTTATCAATTGGTAAACTGAAAGTGCTCGATGTGATGCCAACTTGAACTCAACCTATCCGGCTCCATTGACAAATATAGAGTGGAGAACTCATCGGTAATGTTTTTTCTTGAACTTCACACTCATTCCTTTTTTCTTGTATGGGTTGATTTTCAGCCTTTGCTGTATGATTCCGGACAAAGGAACATGCAGCAATATTCCTGAGGCGGAGCAACAATCTGAAGCGGTGATTGTCTCCACAAAGCAGTATGGATACGACTGCGACCAGAACTCTGGGTGGGAAAATAATGATGGCCGTTCTAGTTACTCTCACAAGGTACATTATTAAACTTGATCCTCTGCTGAGCTTCTTATGCTTCCTGGCATATGAATTGTCCTTCCATTTCCTTTATTCCTTCATTGGGTATGGATGAGGTATGTCGGACTTGTCAAAATGTGACATGATAGAATTAATTTGAGCCAACCCATCTTGAAAATGTTGGCTTTTGACAAGTATTCAAGTAAGAATTTCAACTTGAAATACTCCGAATTTGAAATTTTTTACTCAATCCGACAAGCTTTAAAATTTTATGGTTAAGAGAGGAATACTCTGGCATGTAATCCGAACTCTCTAAAGTTACCAAAGCTAAACCTACTGCTAGATCTGATTTTTGCCTTACACATTCTTTTACTTGCATATATGTGTGTGTGTGTGCGTGCGCTGTTTACTGTTGAGAAAACCGTAATACGATGACACTATGAAACCCTACACAAATCTTGTAACTCTGATCAACATTGTTTGCTTTCATTATGCTAGATGATTGATTACGAGGAAGAGGAGGTTGAACTGCAAAAACCCTTGAAGAGACGTAGAGGATGTTAGCCTCTCATGCGATTTGTTTTGATTTCCCTATGATTTATGCATAAAAACCAACTCAATAGAAAATGAGTTTGTGATCGGTGCGAGTTCGATTGCAAACCCTATTATTGAATTTGCCTGCTAAATTGTTATCCTTGGGTTTATAGTTAGATGAAGTTCTTGTTCTAATTGAAGAACTTCAAACTTCAGTTGGATGAAGTTCTTGTATTTTTAGGAGAGACGTAAAAAGGCATGTTATAGGTAAAACTTAATTTTTATTTTCAACCATTAATATGTAAAGGAATACACTAATTCCTATTAATTAGGATTTGATTTTTATTTATTCAGATTTCATTAATATTGTCAATTATATATGTATGTGTATGTGTGTCAGTGTATATATATAGTATGGATCTTTAGTGCACAAGTTTTAGGGGTACCTTGTGCACAATTGTGGACCATTGATAGTAGATTGATGGATGACCTAGATTAAAAGTTGTTTTATCCTTTTTTTTCTTCAATTAAAACAGTGGGCCCGCGGGAGAAGAGAGATTACTCTCATGGTGTGGTGTGCGACTTCTCTTCGGAACAAAGATTTGGAACTGTGGGACCCGCATATCAATTTGTTTTTTTTTGTTTTGATTGCAGTGATTTTCACTTTTTTTTTTATTGATGTAGAATTACTTTTAAGGGGTTGTTTTTTACACCCACAAAATTTACTATTTACACCCAAAATCTAAGTTTTTGTTTTTTTTTTAAATAAACCCTACGCCTCTTGAGTCATAGGTTTGTGACTCAAGAGGCGCAGCTATTTTTTTCTATATACATACCCTGCCCCTCTTGAGTCACACGTCTATGACTCAAGAGGCGTAGGGTTTATTTATAAAAAAAAAAAACTTGGATTTTGGGTGTAAATAGTAAATTTTGTGGCTGTAAAAAACACCCTACTTTTATCACAAAAATTTGATCTCATCACATCCGGAAGAAGAGAGCCTAATTTTTTTTACAAGGTAATTTGATGCTAACTCCGTTTGGAAATATAAGTCCATTGACTTTTGACACATTTTTAAGGAAGTAAAAACTATATAGAATGATATTTTTTTATTAATTTTTTGAGAAAATGATAGGCAATATACCACATGTTTGGACCCTTTGCAAAAATGACACTCCCCTTTAAAATTTGCAAAAGTAGCCAATAAGTCCATAAATTGGCAAAAATAACAGGTTCTCATGACCCCCTTTCACAGGTCACCATTCCTGTTGAACCAAGCCCTCACCGCCCGACGCACCCATTGAGCCTAGAACCCATCCTATTCGTGCCCACCCAACCACCACCGTTCGAACCGTCACCCTCACCGGCACCCCCCGAGCCCAGAACCCACCCGGCTCATGCCCCTTGACCCCACATCGAGCCCTCATCTCCCCTCCCTCGCTGTTCGTTTTCTCGCCCTTCTTTGCCCTCCAATGAAATCGCCCTTCTCGAGGAATGGATCGAATTCGGTAAGCCCGAACGTGGTTCGAACCCGCTCTCTTTGGCTCTACTATCGTGTTTTCTCCGATCGGGCGCCTTGCCAATGGCTCCTTCTCCCGATTCGCTGGGTCCCACCTGTTCAGGCAACTGCCTATCTCAAAGAAGACCAAGGATGCGTTGAAGGACGCGAGGTACATTAAAATGACTGATACTCAGAGGGCTTTGTTGCCGCACTGCTTGTGTGAGAGGGATATTCTCGGTACTGCTAAGACTGGTTCCGGAAAAACCCTAGCTTTTGTTATCTCGATCAGTGATTTTCCTAAATTGTTCTTATTTCAGTTTTTTGTGCGTTTTCACTTTGAATTTCACTTGAATGGACACAAGAATCAACTTGCCCTAGAGGTTTGATTTAGGCACATATTGTAGATAAGGAATTTTTCATAGGCCAATTTGATATGATTTAAGTCAAATGGTCCATTTGTTAGTTCTAGGTGTCATTTGGCCTGATGATAGGGCAGGTTTTAGGAGGGCTTAAGCACTTGATCAGATGATCATGTATTCATGTGCTAATGTCACGAATTTTTACTGTCATACATTTATTCTGTCACGCATATTTTTTCTTTACTGGCACAAATTTTTTCTTTATTGGTATGAATTTTATAATTACTGGCACTTGTTTTAGCAACCTGTAACTTTTAATGTACACACTTGTACCTTAGGTTTAAAAATAAGTGAGTCATGGTTAGAACTAAAGGAGGGAAGGCCATGCCGACGCCATCGAGCAAGATTGGAAGGACCAACCATTTCTCCAAGATCGGGAGGGTCAACCATTTCTCGAAGATGGGACTCCTTCACCATATGGACGACGCCCTTGCTGCTGCATATTGGAAGAGGCTTCTGCCTCCTTGTGGCTGCCACCAAAATTTGCTCTCTTTTTAAGATTGTAGGACTCGTACATTTGGTTGCTTTTGTTATTGTAGAACTCGTACATTTAATTTGGTCGCTTTTGATGGTTGTAGGACTCGTACCTTTGGTTGATTTTGTTATATACCTTTACTTCCTGGGTTTATTGTTATCGTAAAACTAGGTTTTTATCTGTCCGATTCTTATGTGTTGGCAAGGTATACACCTTTACTGGCAAGTAAATAAACGTTATTGGCACAAATAATGTCGAAACTGGCACATAATAAATTATCATAAACTTCATAAGACAGAAATTGGAAGCAAAGTCAAGGTAGTTCGGGTACAAATAAGTGCCTATATACATAAATACAAAAGAAGCCCTAAAATGCGTGGGGGATGAGAAGCCCCAAAGCGCGTACAAATAAGTACATACAAATAAGGGCCTATATCATCGGATGAGATTTCAAAACAACCCTCCGATGGCGCTAAGTGGGGGATGTGATGGCCCTCTTTCGAAGAGCTCCCCAAGAGGAAGGAAGGTTCATGCACTCGATGACCATCGCCAAAGATAGTTTCCTCCTTATCGCTATACTGACACATATTTTGTGATTACTGACACTTATTTTAGCAAGTTGTAATGTTTAGTGTACACACTTGTATCTTAGGTATAAAAACAAGTGATTCAGAGTTAAAACTAAAGGAGGGAAGGTCGTGCCGACACCGTTGAGCAAGATTGGAAGGGCCAACCCTTTCTCCAAGATTGGGAGGGCTAACCATTTCTCCAATACGGGGCTCCTTTGCCATATGGACTACGTCCTTGCCGCTGCAGATTGAAAGAGACTCCTAGATAGCCTCCTTGGGAGGAATGTGCTTGTTTGTTGTTTGTTTTAAGATTACATGCTTTTAGTTGTGTTAGGACTTGTACACTTGCTCGTTTTTTATGGTTTTAGGACTCGTAAGAAACCCCTTATTGTTGTTTTATAACTGAAGGAGTATGTTGGCTTTAGTTGATTTTAGGACTCGTACAGATCTGCCCTTGCTTGTTCTATTTGTACTTATGTGTCTCGGTCAGATTCATGAGAGTTGGCATGGGATATACCTATATTGGCATATAAATAGACGTTAGTGGCAAGAATAACAAATTGACTGACACGTAAGTCTTATTTCTCTCTCTGTCCATAAAATAATCTCACATTGAAATATTTTTTTCATAAACATATATAAAGTGGGTGTCTCTAGATAGATAAAATTAAATTAAGTTCACCTTGCCATGCCACGCTTGCTTATGTCCTCCGACTCTTCCAGCGAAGGAACTCTCCCTGAGATGGGTACCTGCTTGTCTCCTTTATCTTGCTCCTGACGAGCCCAAACGACATGCTCTTCTCTATGAGTATTGCCCCCTCCTCCATGTCCACGTCGGCAGCTTTACCTTTTATCTCCGGAGCAACGATTGTCGGTTTTGCCCAGGTTTTCTGGTTTATCTTGCTAGTTGTGTAAGTTTATGTGTCAGCTGAATTGTTGTCTTTGCCATCCAAATGGTTATCCATGCCACACTCCAAATTGAGATCAAGATGCGATGTAGACCCAGTTTTACTTCAAAATATTTTTTTCATAAACATATATAAAATGGGTGTCTATAGATAGATAAAATTAAACTAAGTTCAAAAATAAATTTATTTTTTAATTTTAACAAATAAAAATGGCTGAACATTAGTTTAAAACAATTAAAACTTAAGTCGAGCCACTTGTCAGCATCCCATTTGCCCCCCTTTCAAATTTGGTGTGAATGAGCCCTGACGCCATTCTTCCTTCTTTTAAACGGGTAAGGGTTGGATAAGTAACATTTTTATTTGCAAAACTACCCTTCCACTAACACTTTGCAATTTGTGCAATGGCAATGTCATTTTTGCAAAGTCCAAATTTTTTTGGTATATTAATGCAAAATGGCCTAATTTTTTTACATAGCCTTATATATATTACTAATAAGTATATAATTATGTAAAAAAAATTAATAAAAATATATTATTTCATATATTTTTTAACTCCTTAAAAAATATGTCAAAAAGTCGACAGACTTATATTTCCAAACAGAGATAGCATCTTGGTTTTCATATGCGAATAATTAATTTTCGCAATATTATTCAGTGTAGTAGACCGATTTTGATATTTTTTAGAAAAGTAATATGGATATTATTCAGCGGAATTATTCAGTTTAACGGTCCATGTAATGTGCTATGTTCATGACTTGTCTTTTTTCCTTCAATAAGTACTTAAATCGAAGAATCCAAGCAGTTGATAGAGAGGAAATTGGAGATTGTATAATTTGATTGACAAATATATATTATATACCGAATAATGTTCAAAAGTGATTGAATAAAAATGACCTAGTATCTTAATTAATGTTTTTCTTTGATGACTTTTTATTCGGTAGACTAGAGCGGTAAAAATATATATTTCACCGAATAAAGACACACCACAATGATCAAGCTACTAGTGAATACCAACCATTCCACTGAATAATATTTATGAACGATAATTGAGAGATTATTAAGTGGAATCCTTATTTTTATGAGGTACATAGAAGCGATGAATAATCGCATAGTCGTTGTGAATAAGTAATTTTTTAGAATAATTCGATAGAATCGATCGATTTAACGCGCTCATTGAACGATAATTGAGAGATTATTCAGTGGAATTCTTATTTTTACGAGGTACACAGAATGAATGAATAATTGTATAACCGTTATGATTAAGTAAATTTTTAGAATTATTCGGTTGAATCGGTCGATTTAACGCGTACATTGAACAACAATTGGTAGATTATTCAGGGAATTATTATTTTTACGAGGTACATAAAAAACCCAAATAAAAAAATAATATCCTCATAAATTCCTCCTTCCTTGTTTCTGTAAATGAGAAAAAAAAAATAAAAAAAAAATGAGCACGCACGTTGGGGAGGGATTTTCGATCTTCGCCACCGCCTCTGATCGCCCGCCTTCGCAAGTTGGACACCGCCGCCACCAACACTAGAAGAACCGCCAGATCCCAGGAAGAGAACGGAGGCTTGAAACGAGAATGTCGTCGACCTCGTTCCCTGTCCAGCTCCAAAATTAGTCCGCCTTCGCGAGTCGGACACCGCCGCCACCACCACACACCGCCACCACCACCACCAGAAGAATTGCTAGATCCCATGAAGAGAGCAGAGACTTGAAACAAGAACCCCGTCGACCTCGTTCCTTGTCCAGATCCAAAATTAACAAAATCGACATTGGCTGGATGCAATTAGACCCACGGGAAGCCAATTCTACCACCCAGTCTGGGGGCTAAAGCGACCACCCAATCTGCGGGCGATTAGACTTCCCTCCTCTTCGACTCATGTCGCCGCCGGTATCGTCGCTCAAAATCGCTCTACCTGTTGGTGAAGAACACACTTTGTGAGTCAGGGAAACAAGATTCGCAGAAGCTTTGTGGGTGGCTAATTTTGGATCTGGACAAGGAGGGACCTTGATGGATAGAGCTGGCAATACCCGATCCGACTCGAGAAAACTGATCCGATTAATCCGACCCGAACCTGTTCGACACTTGAATAATTGAAAAAAAGTTTAGATCCGAGACCGATCGACCCGATCCGAGTTAAGCCGGAACCCGAAAGCAATCCGAACCCAGTAATAACCCGAACTCGATTATATCCGAATGGACCGACCCGAAATCAACTCGAAACCCGAAATTGCCCGATCTGAGCATATCCGAACCCGAAATTACCCGAACCCGATTATACCCGACACCCGAAATAACTCAAACCCGATTATATCCGAAACCAATAAAAATCTTAGCATTTTCCCTAAAATACTCAAAACAACTTAAGTATTTGATTTACTCAATAATGGATGGTAATATTATCATGCATATAGTATAATTAAATATAATTTTGTACTCCCTCCATTAAAAAAAGTCACTTTTTAGCATTTTTTAAGACGCTAAAACTATATAAATATTAACTTTTGGTTATTTTTATAATTTTGTAGTTATGAGTAATAAGTATGAAATTAATATTTAAAAAATACTATTTTATATAATTTGGACTTTTTAAAAAATGTTCTAAAAAATGAGAAGACTTACATTATTTTAACGAATGTAGTATTGATTAAGAATTGATAAACATTAGGTTAACCTATATAGAAGGATAAATATCTCATAGGTAAAAAAAATAAATTTAATTTGTTTTATTCAATATGATTCTTGCGGGTCCGATTTGACTGAATCCAATTAGACCAAAAGAGTTGTGACCGAAACCCGATTCACCCGAACCCGTTTAGACTGAAATCTAATTAACCCGAACCCATTTAGACCGAAACCCGATTTGCCCGAACGGAATAGGACCCGAAAACCCGATTGTATCCGATAAAATAATGCCCGAATAAACCTGCCCGAACCCGATCAGATCCGAATTATCATCACACCCGATATCAATCCGAGTTCGATATGACCCGAAACCGAATAACCCGACCCGACTCGCCCGATTGCCACCTCTAATGATGGAGAAGAAGGGTTTTACTCCTTTCGAGAAACGCACACGCTACACTCTCCTAATAATGTGATGAAGCTTGGATTTTCTTTTTCTCTCTTTTTTTTTTAATCCGTACCACGTGGCGCATTGTTATCCCTTGATTTCAATAAGATCAATGGTCTATAATTGTACATAAGGTACACTCTAAGGGATTTGTACACCTGAACCACATCCTGTATATATATTTCCTTTTGGAAATTACGAGTAATGAATTACATTGGAATCCATTCATTCCTTTTATAGACGTTGCTAATCATTTGCTAGATCATTGACTTTAGTGACTTTCAGCTTCCGATTAAACCTACTTGTTTATGTTTATGTTTGGGGAAAGATTGTACGGTATGAATTTGACCCTAGCTAACTTAAGAAAATATTAACGATATGTTAAACTATCTCACTTCCTCTATTTCTGAACTATTTGACAATTATTTTTATTAAGTAAAAATTCGACGCATCGGACAGACCCAGTGGATCAATAAGCCGAAGAATTGACGACGGACAACCCGTCAAAACAAGCAAAATACAATGAGACAACAACGGAACAGAACAATCAAGTTACAAGGATGCAGATCCATACGAAGGCTAGTACTGTCAATAAGGAACACAGACAATGTGTGAAAAACTTCTGTCAGTTGGTAGAGGCGACGCAGGGAATCCATGAGGAACTAACTGAAAACCTTAGATTTGAACTCGGATACCAACAAGCCTTCAGGTTTTGATCATGTCCACGACCTCTCGCGCGTCGACAAAAGAGAAGAACATCGCTCAAACTGCTAGCCCTAAAGCCAAAAAACCACACTACCAAGCAACTCGACACAGATCCGACCCAAGTTTTTTTTTTACGGGCTACTTTGGGTCCAAGGATTGGCCTTGAGCCCAAAGGACATGAAATCGGCCTAAAAGGAGCCAGGGAGAAGCGCCCCTCATCGTCAAGGAATTGTAACACTACTGGCAAAGAGCAAGGGAGCCGAACAACCGGAGGATAAAGGCGACAACCACCGCTCGAGTCCGGAAGAAGCAACAGTTCAGGCACCTAGAGGATGAGGCCAACAGATCGAGAAAAGCAAGGGTAGAGATCGAGGAGGGGGACCCGAAGAGGGCGCACAACCCACCCCAACCCAGATCCACCGTCGCCCAGGGACAACCAAGGAAGACTATCAGACCAAAACGACGGGGCTAGAACGCTACTAGAGGATATAGCCCTGATTCAATTTCATAAATCGAAGGAAAATCGACACACCCATCCCGGATCGAAGGAAAACCAAGAATAAGGAGGCCGACGAGCCCAACGACGATGCAATCCGACCCAGGAGGAAGGAGGGCTGGGAGAGGGGTTAGAAGACACCGACAACGAGGGAGGCCGGAGAGGGGTGCGACAGAGATTCCAACCATGGATGAGGGAAGCCTAGCTTCAAAGTCAAAGCCAGAGTGGGGAGAAAGAAGTTCTAGGCCGTCGATGGAGACCATCGGTAGTTGGGTGGGTGGCCAAAGGTGGTCTGACGAGACCCTCGGGGTAGGTTGGGGCTCTCGAAGGAAAAGGAGGGGTCGGACTCTCCAAAAAGAGAGCGTTTTTTCGGGGTCATGGCATCTCCAAAATCATTTGACAAATTTTGTAAGAGCATGCACAAGAGTTTCCCTAAAACAATCTCTAAAATAGAGAATTATAAGTCAAATATTCTGAATATGTTTTTACCCCATTCCAACAACTTCTCCATTTTAGAATTCACCCCAAAATATATAGAGTTTTCTTCAAATTTAGGGAATGATCTCCATATTTTCTCTCCATTCTCTATTTTGGAGAATATAATGGGGAAACTCTTGGACCAAAAACCATCTCAATATTCTCTAAAAAATGAAGATAGGGAATCTCTTGGGGATGCTCTAAGAAGCTAAACAACGGAGTATCATTTTTTTGTTTATATATAACATGTTTTTTTATCATACTAAAAAGTATATAATTAATTATATAAAATAATAACTTAAAAATTATATAATTTTATATTTACCATTACTCCTATAATTGGCATTTTGACCACTGAAAATATTTTCCCCTTTGAACACAATAAAAAAAAGAATTATTTTTGCTAATTTACCTTACGTATTTGATTTCCAAAATAATTTATTAATAATCTAACTACCCATATTTTTTTTATTGGTCCATTTTTTCACATTATTTATTTGTTAAAATTTTAGCTATTCTTCTTTCCATTTTTAAACTTTTTAAAAAAGTGTGAAATCGGCCAAATGGTCAATTATACGGATACAAATGGAGTAATAAATTCAATACTTCAAATCTAGGTGTATTTCCCTCGTCAATAGCTTCGTTTTGATATATATATACGCCCTAATTCGACATCTGAGTAAAAAGTTATGAATGTTTGAAAATTATAGGTGTATTAATCACTTTAATTTTATTTCAATATACTATAATACTTTTATATTTTACTTAACTTGACATTCACATATTATAATTCATCTCGAGAGCTTCGAAACCATATGTTATATTAATTATTTTGAGAATTTGGTAAGAAGTTACGCAAGTTTAAATTTTTTATATCTAGTTATACATTATTACATGTTAAGAATACAATGTTATTTATTGCATTTTATATCCTTATTTTTGTTTTATATTCTTATTTTCATTTTATATCTCTATAATAGTTTGTAATATCGTTTGACACTAATTTGTACTATCGAACACGTTGTGTGTTTTACGACTTTTTTCTCAATTTTATTGTCTACTACTATGGTAAACCCCCGCTCAAAACTTTCTGGCTAGCATACTCATGCATATTAATCCAGTTTCAATCATTGAAATTCCACTTAGCTAGATTAGTTTTTATGATGGGATAATAAGTATATATAGATCGCGATTCACAAAACACAAGCAAATTAAATAAATTACCAATTACCAATTGACCAAATAACGTAGGTAGGGTTTTGAAGGTACTTAGACCTAATTTAATTGACGTGGGTAGAAATTCCAAACTATTTATTAATATCTATATTTTAATTATGATATGTTATGAATAATAAAATAAAATAAAATAATATTTTAATTAAGATAACAAGTGTTGAACGATACATAATAATTTATTTAATTAAATATCAATTACCAAGAATTTTTTTTAAAATATTCACATAAAAATAAAAACTTAGATAAAAACTCACGACTTGAAAATATTTACAAAAATATTCAAAATTTGCAGAGATACCGAAAAAACGCGGTTTCAGACCGCGTTTTATTAACAAGATGTAAAATCTGAAGTTGAAAAAAAATAAATGAAAGAATTCCAAGATTTCTTATTGAATTGCTCATTCAATGAGCATTTTCTATGCCTTGAAGAGGACTCGAACCGCGTTTTATAATTAATTTTTAGTAAAATGCGGTTTTAAACCGCGTTTTTATTAATTTTTATTTTAAAGTAAAAAGTATATATACATATATATTAAAAAAAGGGGGAATGAATGAAACGCGGCATGATGCCGCGTTTCATGCATATGATGATCACAAATTCACCAACGAGGATCGTCTAGTCCGCAATTGTAGTCCATACCGTAGTTCAAATTATCTCATTGGCTAAATTGAAATTTCTAATTATTTTCTTAAATAAGTGTTTGTACCTTATAATTTATTTTAATGCTTATCGGCCAATGAAATTAAAGGGACCATAAAAATGGACTACGGCGTCGGACTAGACGATTTTCACCGCAAATTCACAATGATGACGTGTTGAGGGAAGCAACACTCGCTATATATGCAGATTTGACATTCCATGGTCCACCTCTCTTTTTCATAGGTAGTCTTCTAGCCCCCACCCAAACCTTTCCTATTTACCCAAGTAAAAAAAAGTGTTGCAGATTGTGATCCTTCCATCATATGTGATATGCCTGAAACGCGGCATCATGCCGCGTTTCATTCATTCCCCCCCTTTTTTTTAATATATATGTATATATACTTTTTACTTTAAAATAAAAATTGATAAAAACGCGGTTTGAAACCGCGTTTTACCAAACATTAATTAACCGCGTTTCTTTCATTTTTTTTTTCAACTTCAGATTTTACATCTTGTTAATAAAAACGCGGTCTGAGACCACGTTTTTTCAACATCTCTGCAAATTTTGAATATTTTTGTAAATATTTTCAAATCGTGAATTTTTACATAAATTTTTATTTTTCTGTGAATATTTAAAAAAAAATTCAATTACCAATATATATTATGACAAATTAATAATCTATTATATATATATATATTGAGGCTAAATCTAAGTTTTATCTTATCAAAAGACTTTATTTTATTTTACCCAAATTTGAACGTAGATGGTTGTTTATTTTATGGTAAATTGTAGTGTATAAAAACACCCGTAAATTATGTGACATCTAAGAAAGAATGAAAATTTTATATTTTCTAAACAATTTTACACAAAAAAAAGCATGTGATTTTTTTAAAGAAATTTCTAAAACCCTTTATCTATATCTATCTATCTATCTATCTATCTTCTATATATCCTATGTGGTGCTGATTGATTCTAGGAAAAAATTAATAAAACAATATATTGTCATAGTTTATAGAAAGTTATATAAGCCACAATCTATCTATATATATTTTAGTTAATTGAAAAAAATATAAAAAAAATATCTCATAGTCATAAATATGTAGTACTATTTGATATATATGTGCTATTTTTAAATCAAAATTATTTATATCAAAATTAATTATTGGTAGCCATTCCTCGGTCGAAAAGATGTAAGTTGTCATGTACTTGTGCATACTAGTACTACATTGAGTTTCTTTTGCCATCCATACTCCAAAAAAAAAACCTCCAAATAATGCATTTTTTCTTTTGTGGTGAAAATTTTGTGGCAAATTAATGCTCCTCGATCTAAAATCTAAGTGATTGAATCTTCTATATTCAAGTTTCATGGTCTTTAGGTCCAATGTTACTATAAGGGACACAATTTTAGTAAACTAGTTTTCACACACACATATATATATATATATAGTTCACATTTTGGAATATAAACTTCATATATGTGTGCGATTAAGAGTCTAAAACAGCTTTACCAATGACCTCTTGCCCTAGTGGTAAGAGTGAGGTGCTTCCTTGTGCCTCACTACCATGAGGTCAAGGGTTCAAATCCCACTAGGAGCAATCTGTGCTATAGTGGGTACTCATGCCTTGGTTTACCTTGGCATGGGTGAGCCTGTCTTGCGGCTTGCCGCTTGGCTTACCCGGCAAGCGGCTTACCCGGCTCGAGTGCTTTGCAGGCTAGTGCTCGGCCCGTGGAGGATTAGTCGATAACCTCAAAACCTCCCCGTCATAAAAAAAAAGAGTCTAAAACATCTTTCTAATTCCCAACCCATACCAACTAAGCTAAACACACTCATTAATTTATTACTCTTTTAAACTTTTTTTAACCCTTAAATTATCAAAAATTATAAACGTTTCCCTGACCCAGGGGGCTCGAGCCACCTTATACCCCCCTCCCTCCGCCCCTGCTTCCATTATGTCTGAGTCATTAACAAGAGCTGAACATGAAGGCGATGAAGGAGTTTTCTTCATTTGACGAGTTTTTCATTGGTGAAAAGTTTTTCAAGTTTGATAGAGATGAAACAGGAACTCAAATATTTGTATGGAACTTGGATACGTGGGGATCGAGTTACACGTTGGAGTGAAAAAGTGGAAAGCTTGACTTGAGCACTTTTCAACAAGGTGACATATTTACTCGTCATAGACAAGTTTGAACTCGCCCTGGACAAGTGAGCCAAAAGGTTCAAAATGACCGTCTACCCACCGGGTCAACATATTAATTTTTAAATAAAAAATTATACTAAAACGGTTTTAAGAAAAACCTAATTAAAATGGAATAGAAAAACCTGTTCATTCTACTTCATCCATCCACTACATTTTCGATGTGGGATAAAAATTGTGGGAAAAAAGTGTTGGTATATATATATATATATATATTACAGGTTTTTTTTAAGGGTAAATTGCATTCTCAGTCCCCCAACATTTACAATTCATTTCATTTAGGTCCCTAATGTTTAAGTTGTAACATCTTAGTCCCAAACATAAGCTATTTTGTTTCAAACATATCCTCCGTCAAGTATGTCGTTAACCTAACGTTAATTAAGTCCACGTGTAGCCTCAATTAAAATTTTCATTAATGAAAAATAATGATGTGTCAGTATATAATTAAAAAAGAAATTGAAAGAAAAGTGAAAATTGATTTTAAAAAAAATCATTTCTTGTATCTCAATGACTCAGATAATTTCATCCAAAAAGACACATAGAAGACGAGGAGGGAAGAATACTTTGACCCAGGACGACGACAATAGGGTTGGGCGGTGGTAAAAAAATTACCGTACCAATCGATTATCAACCGTACTAACATGACTTTGGTACCAAGTAGTCGGCAACCGACTGAGTCGGTAACCGAAATCTCGGTACCGATATTAGTCGGTACGGTACACGGTATGGAAAACCCAAATACCGTGGTACCGTCGGTACTGAATATATATTTATTTATTTTTTAAAAAAATATGTCCAACAAATAGCAAGTAGCACCGGTAAATTGATGAATATGTCATCGGTACCATCGGTACCGCTGTTCATTATCCTGAAAATATGTCATGGGTACCATCGGTACCACAGAGCATAAACCGTAAATTGATGAATGAAAATTGTGTCGTTGGTTACGACGGTACCGACCTTCGGTAACCGATATTTTCGGTACCAACAGTTTCGGTTACCGGTACTAACGGTTGGTACGTGGTACGAAAAATTCCATACCGAATGGTATCGGTACGGTACGCGATAATCGAAAATTTACCATGGTACCGTACCGTGCCAACCCTAGACGACAACTTGTGACCCGAGAGCGGAGCCGTTGAGGGTGGATGGTGGCGCGTGGTAGGCAACGACAGGTGGTGGCAACTCAAAGCAGGTATGTTATTTCAATTTTTTTGTAGTATTTAACTGTCTAAATTTTGGGATTTTATGGTTGAATTTGGGGATTTTTTTTAGCATTTAACTGGTTACACGTGAGCTATCTATTAACCTAATTAACCTTTGGTTAACGGAAGACTAATAGTGGGACTGTTATTTAAATAAAATTACATACGTTAAGGACTAAATTAGAACAAGCTAAAAGTTGGGGATCTCTTTGAAACAAACATAAGAGGTTAGGGACAAAAATGCAATTCACCCTTTTTTTTTTAACATACCAAGTTTTTTCGGTACACCACTTTATTGGTAGCCGTTCCTCGGACGCTTTAGGAGGACTAACAGTACCGATACTATCGTGTCAATTTCGTAATTACATAGATTTATTAGGGGTACTTTCGTCACGAAGTATACGTCCTTTCGAGTGATCGCCATGCGGAAATCTCTTCTCTTGGTCTGCTCTCATTTGGTCTCTCTCCCTCCTTTCTCCTGCTGAATTCGACCTTTCAAATTCAAGCTTCCCACGTTTCCCAGCACCACCAAGCTCTCCATCAAACTCCGTTGTGCGGATTTTTCTTCTTCTTTTCTCTTTCGGTGGTACGTTCTTGATTGTTTACTGTTAGCTTGCGGTAAGCTGTTTTCCTATTTTTTAGGGTTTGTTGTGGCTGCAATTCGTGTTATTTTGCGTTTTTTTAAGTAATTCATAGTTCGAAGTTCACATATGCACAGGGTTGAACAAATGTGTGAAGTTTAAGCTGTAAATATTGCTTCAATTTATTCTTGTCATCTGCTTAAATCTGTAGAATTGGGCGCTAGGGTTTTTTTCGGGTGATCTTGAACTCTTCAATTGTTGCATGTTCAAGTTCTGATTTTTCTTTATGGGTTTTCTCTTTGTAGATTCGGGAATGGCAGATTTTGGATCAAACGTCCCAACGAAGCAAGGTTTTGTGTTATTTATGTTGGCGATGGATGTTATTTAATGCGACACAACTAGCTTTACATTTATAATATTGTTTGTTCATTGTCCTTTTTTTAGGGATGTGCTCTACCTTGTTTTCTTCTCTTGCATTACATCTGCCAAAATCATATGCTAGTTGTTGTCTGTTTGAATTTTTCCTTTACTCTTTTTCACATTTGCTTCGTTTTGACAATTTCAGATCCCAAAACACATCGGATTATTCTGAAAAAGGATGGAAGAGACATTTCTTATGTGAAATGTGATTCACATATGGGATTGTAAGTAGTTATTCAGTCACATTATTAGCTGTGGTGTTTATCTATTCCAAATTTGTGATTCTATTTTTTTATAACTAGTGTTTTGAGTAAAAAGGTTAGAATTGAGGCACTCTTTCGTTTTTTTTATGTTTCTCGCTCTTAAAGTCTAAATCTAAGCATTGTCGTATTTATGTTGTACTTCTTTGATAGGCCTTTATCGTGGAATATAACTCGCTTTGTCTCCCAAACTAAATTTGAGGAGAAACTTGCTATGAGTAGTCATGTTTATATATATCCAACGCCCATTAGTTCTCATCAAGAACGAGAATGGCATACATTTTCAAGTTTCCTTCGGGACAATGTAAAGGTAGCATATGATCTCTCGCAATGTGCTTTGTCTCCTTGAGATTCCTTTTGTAATTACTTTTATCTTTTATGTCTGGCAAAATGAGTTGTTCTGCACTGTTCATTGATCTAATTCTGTACGCATTTAGTTCTTTTTCTTCAACAACATTAGATCCTCGATCAATTTACCATGACATCAAGTGATTGTAGAATGTTTCAAGAGGTTCTGAGCTCAGTGTTGATTTACACATTCCTTTACACATTATAGTAGCCTAGGTTCCATTAATGTACTCACTTCTATGTTTTCACAAGCAGCGTCTTTTTTGTAGAGTATGTGGCTTTCCCATGTTTGAGGTGGATATGTAGCTGTTAGCAATACTTTGCATTTCCTTTTGTTTGCATTTATATACCTGCACGTCCTTTGGGTAAGTTGGTTCGTATTGTTGGAGTCCAAAGTTTTCCATACTCCAAAGCTCAAGCAACAGCTAGCTAAAGTGTTTTTTTTTTTCATGCATGTTTAATGGACATTAGAGCCATTTTTTTTTATCATATTTCAAAACTTGTTAGTTGTGAAATTCATATTTATAAGTTGCTAGCAGATGTGTTTGTTTTTTTTTTTTTTTTTTTGTTAAATAAATTATGTTCTCTTTGATCTTTGATTAAGACTCTTATCTAGTGTAAGTAGGAAAAAGGTGAACAAAATTAAATTTCTTTGAGAAAGAAATAATTAGTATTTTATTATTGGACATATTTCTTTATTTTAATTAACCTATTTTTTTTTTGGAGGTTGCCATTGTGCGATCAGAGCAATATTGTTTCTGCATACTTCCTCCTGATAGGCATGCTAATCTTGACCGTGCCAAAGTTGCATACATGGTAGAGGAAGTACTTGATTCTTGTGGCAGTAAGAAACATGCATTATCAGGTAAATTAATTTGCTATCATTTTTACTTGATGGTGTTTTGTCTAATGAATAACTGATGCTATTATTTCTATGACCTATCTCATTATATAAACAACTGTTTTTTTCCCCAACTTTTGTCATTTTTTACTTTTGTGTTGATTTTATCATGTTCCACTTTTGATAGTAGTTTATGTGGACTTTTGAATTCTGGCCTACAGCTAATGGTGATACTATGGCTCAAATAATGAGCATCGTGCCTCTAGAAGCTTCATTGCATAGTAACAAAACCAAGAGAGTGCATGTCACTCAGCCTCTAAATCCTAATCTTGCCTCTATACACCCAAGCTTCCTAGAAAATCTTGGTCGAGCTCATGCTTGGATATTTGGAGCTATAGCGGAGCTTGTAGATAATTCAAGGGATGCAAAAGCTTCAAGGCAAGTTATTCTTCTCTCAAACCATTACTTGCTTTCCTTTAGTGTGAGCGATCACATATTTCTTGCTGAGCTAACATCGTAGATTTCTTATTCCTAATTGTGTACAATATTTAGAATTCTGCATGTTCTCATTTATATTCTTATAACTTAAAGGGATATGTGGCTGATTAAACAGGTTGCACATTTTCATTGAGAATCTTCATTATAACAAAGACGGAAAAGATATTCCTGTGCTCTCTATTGTAGACGATGGTTGCGGAATGACCCATGAGGAGATACGTAAGATGGTGTCATTTGGACACAAGATACTAGACAATGATGATTTCGACCGAATTGGAAGGTTTGGTACTGGGTTCAAGGTTGGCTTCTTCCCGCTAGAGCCCGCCTTGCTTGCATACTGGCATTTCATTATTTGACTTTATATGTTGTATGTCAGTTTCATTTAGTTTCATCTTTACTGTACATTTTACCAGCCTGAGTTACATTTTTATCTTTGCTTTGCACTTGACTTTTCATGGCACTTTCCTCATGTTAACCTTTCCTTTCTAGACAGGAGTTATGAGACTCGGGAGGGATGCTTTAGTTCTCACACAAACTGCCCAATCCCGATCTATTGCATTCCTTTCACAATCATTAAACGAAGGAAAAGATGTAAGCTATCTTTTACTTGTTCATACTACTACAACATTGAGTTTCTATGCTATCCATAACCCACATAATGCAATTTTTTCTTTTGTGGTGCAAATTTTGTGGCAAATCAATGCTCCTCGATCTAAATGAATGAATCCTTTATATTCAAGGTTCATGGCCTTTAGAGTGTTACTATAAGTGACAAGTTTAGTAAACTAGTTTTCATTGAGTTCACATTTTGGAATATAAACTTCATATATGTGTGCTCCTAAGAGTCTAAAACAGCTTTACAGTTTGAATTGATGTTCTCGAACCAAAGCCAATATTTAAATATTCAACTATTCTATATCACTATATATAGAGATGTTGGATAAATAAGGTCACATATTTAAGAAGACTGTCTTCGACACATAGAGGGGTCTGTATTCTGATTTGAGAGGTATTTCTAGAGATTACAGCATCTATATAAGATAGTAGTATTGGGGATTTTTAGAAAAGGAAAGAATTCCTTTGTTTGGATTGTATCTTGTCCTTTATTTTTTCTTATTCTTTATTATAGACTCACAATAGAGGTATTTTGTTAGACTTCTTGTTTGTTTAGGCCTTAGGGGTGAAGGAATAATATTGTTTTATTACATCTTAAACATGATTTGTAGTGCAGTTTTGAGCTTCATCCTCGTAAAATTTGTTC
The DNA here is from genome assembly GCA_963922045.1 of Persicaria maculosa. NCBI lineage: Eukaryota > Viridiplantae > Streptophyta > Magnoliopsida > Caryophyllales > Polygonaceae > Persicaria > Persicaria maculosa. The sequence continues at coordinate 56,703,652 of OY998268.1, forward strand.
CTACCATCCAGAATGTTGAAATTCCTCTTATTAGCTATCGCCGTTGTAAACAATCTACGGTGTTGGACACTTCCGTTCTCTCCGAGTCACTAGCAGAGCTGAACATGAAGGCAATAAAGAAGTTTTCTCCATTTGACGAGTTTTTCATTGGTGAAAAGTTTTCCAAGTTTGATAGCGATGAAACAGGAACTCAAATATTTGTATGGAACTTCAATATGTGGGGATCGAGTTACACATTGGAGTGGAAAAGTGGAAAGCTTGACTTGAGCACTTTTCAACAAGGTGACATATTTACTCGTCATAGACAAGTTAGAACTCGTCCTGGACAAGTGAGCCAAAAGGTTGGGCATCCTTTCCCTTGATGTTGTTAGTAACACGTTTCTCCTTTTCTTTGGTTCGTTATTTTTAATATTGTGATTTGGATGGGGAATAATGCCTTGTAAAATTTGGCTAGTAGCAACTTGTGTTCTTATAAGTTTAGTAATTTATAAAATCATGGTTTCAGGTGCCTTTAGACAATTCACTCCACGCTTACTTGGAAGTGATCTTTATGGATCCTAGAATGAAGATATATGTTCAAGGTTCTAAGGTGATTAGATTTTCAGTTGTTTATTTTGCTATGTACTCCTTAGATTTGCAGCCTCCCAAATTGACATTTCAAATACAACAAACATGCTTTTAAATTCTTTGTTACTATACTAGTTTTTAGTAGGATGCTCCCTGGAAATGGCAACCAGGGATGTAAGCAGAACACTTTCTATATATTTTCTAGATGGAAAATATTTCTGCACAAATGATGTTTGAAACACTAAAAGCCATCCTAATAATCAGGGATGTAAGCCATTATATGTTTTATTGACTAGCTAATCTTTCGGCAGGTTAAGAGCCGTCCTTTGGCAAAATTTCTCAGCAAGACAGTGATTGAGAATGGTATCATTATGGGGAAACATGTTCAGTTAATTATTGGCCACTCTCAGCTAGAGTGGGAGCGGGCAAACTGTGGAATATTTCTTTATTGGCATGGTCGTTTGATTGAAGTAAGTAATTGTTCATAGAATCCTGTATGTTATATTCATTACTTCACAATGTATTATGTGTCAAACGTGGTTAAAAATACCAAAGAGATATGCAATGTTTGATAGTTACTTGTTTAGTAGATTGTTGTTCAAAGTCCAACAAGTGTATTATCACATTTAATGTTTGATAGCATGCTTATAATCTCAACAAGAAAAAGAGCCTTAAAAGACAATCAGAAATGGAATGACATATATAACGATGAACTCAATCCAAGCCTTGACTGTTTGAAATGAAGATATCGTTTTTTACTAGAAGAACGGTGTTTGAATCTTGTGGATGATTACTTATCTCCCTTTCTTTCTCTTTTGCCTCTTATAATTCTTCATTTTCCTCTTACATTTTTATATTATGGTTCTGTTTATTTTGGGAGTTTTCTTCCTGAACAATTGTGTAACAGCTGTTTAGCAGTTCTTGCTTTTCTAAAAAAAAATTCAGTTCAATGGTTCTTCTCATTGCAATCAATCTTCTTTCATAGGCTTACAAGAGAGTTGGTGGTATGCTTCATAGCGCTGATATGGGCCGTGGCGTGATAGGTGTAATTGATGTGAGTAGTTTAATGGTGAGTTTATTGCTCTAGATTAATTGGTTTTCTTTCTGTTCTTGATGGGCTGGATTTATCTTGACTATGATGCCAATCTGTGTATGCCATTTTCTATTGAAAATAGTGTTTCTGATTTCCCTACCTCTTTTCTTTTCTTTTCTCTAATGATTGTGTCAATTGATGCACTACTAAGAGGAGTTGTGAATAAGTTTCACGATTCTGATTGATTGTCCCTTCAAACAGGATGACAACAATGGTGAGTCTTTTGTGCATAGTAACAAGCAAGAATTCATGGATTGTAAGCCTTATAGTCTACTGGTGGAGTGGCTATCAAACAAAGTCAATGCGTACTGTGATACACACGACAATCCTGTGCACGTGGTACAACGCTTTTTTTTTGTTTTTATCTATATATGTTCTGATCCAGACTAGACTTGTTCTTGCATTGAATTTTCAATGATCGATTGTTTAGGATCAAATGAAAGAGATCTCGTTTTCCTTTCTTGTCCTGTTATAAACTGAAAATCGAAAAGGTAATGTTTCTTCTGTGTCCTGTATACAGGAAAAAGACGATACCTTTAGCATACCTGATAACGACTGGGTCCAGTGTGACAAGTGTAGGAAATGGAGGGTGCTAGCCTCAGGTTTCAACAAGTCATTGCCTCCAAATTGGTATGTGCAAGTGCAATTGTGATTGGTTTTGTCTTCTATGTGATGCATCATGTTTCCTCTAACACGCATTTGTTTGCTTTTTGGACATTTTTGTAGGTTTTGCTATATGGAGCCCTTCAAAGGGAACTGTAGCATTCCTGAGGAGATTGCTAAACCCGGAGTGGTGACAATCTCCACGAGACGATCTGGGTACGAAGGAGACCAGAGATCTATCCCCGAAAGCAGTGATGATCATGATCCAGAAGGTAAATTAAACTAGACTCAAACCTCTCAAGGCTACCAAATCAGACTTGTTCAGCTAGATCTGACCGTTTGCTTGTATATGCCAGATGATTATGAAGAGGGAGAAGCTGAACGGAAAAAACCCTTGAAGAGCCTGAGTAGATCGCGATCAAAGAGACGTGACACACAAGAGAAATATAGAAATTGACCCGTCTGGCAGCTTGTACATATGCATAGAGCTGTTTAGAACCCTAGTATATACAAAATGTTAGAGCTGAAGATTAAAATGTGAGGTTCAGGGAGAGCTGAAGACGAGTTAGAACCCGTAAGAGTTAGAACTTCATCTTCAAAAGATCAGTACAAAGTGTTCATGCACTTTGTTGCTGTTGATTTCAGGTTCTTTTTACTTTCAAGTATTGTTTAGACTTTTGGGCAATTGTCGATTGGTTAGCAATTTAGAAAACCCAGACGTTAAAAGCTACGGTATTGTCATTTCTCCATATCTGTTCGGAAATAAATGATGTTTGACTTTTCTATACGCAATTTTAGGAGCTAAAAACTATATAAAATATTATTTATTTTAATTAATTTTTTTCACAATTTAATACTTATTACTAATAGATATTAAACTATAAAAAAATTAATTAAAATAAATAAGATTTTATATAATTTTTAGCTCATAAAACTACGTGCACAAAAGTCAAACATCATTTATTTCCGAACGGAGAGTACAATTTAGGAGATCTATGGTAATAGGAGTTAAATCTATGCGTTTTGGTTGGAGTTTAGACAATACTTGATTTCAACAGCTGAAACAAGGGACGATATAGTCGTTGCGATCATGGTTATTGCGACCAAAATCAGTAGTAGTGTAGTCAAATCCTATTGCGATCATGTTATCGCGACCAAAATTACTACAATGACACCATAACGGCTTTGATCGATACCAGTAATGTATATCCAAATTCCAAAGTAATGATAACATTTAAAGCATATCTCATTTTGTCACATCGACAATTATCAAAGTTGTTGGAATGTGGTTGTCCCACATCGGTAATATAGAGAATGTTTGAACAAAATATAAGGTTGAAGAGCTACTCCTCTCATTACCGATGTGGAACCCCGTTGGATTTATGTGTTGTTCAAGCATTCTCTATATTACCGATGTGGGACAACCACATTCCAACAAAAGTAAAACAAATAATTATTCTTGTATGACTTGTTTAGTAAATAGAGATGAAGTTACATTCTTGTATGACTTGTTTAGACTAGATTAGTAAATAGAGATGAAGTTACCTAGCAATGCTGTTTAGACTAGATTAGTAAATAGAGATGAAGTTATCTAGCAATGCTGTAAGAAGCTAAAAACTGTATAAAATATTAACTTTTTAATTACTTTTTTAAAAATAATTTTAAACTTACACTCCCACCGTCTCAAATTAAATGTCGTTTGGACATGTACACATATCTTAAAGAGATAAAAACTCTATAAAATATTATTTTTTAATTATTTTTTTAATAATTTCATATTTGTTAGTAATGTGTATGAAATTATAAAAAAACTCATAAAAAAATAATATTTATAATATCCTTAAAATACGTGCCGAAAAGTAGAATGACATTTATTATGAAACACTGGGAGTAACCAATAAGTATAAAATTATATAAAAAAATTAATTAATATAGTTTTTAACTCTTTAAAAAACGTGCGAAAAAAATCAAATGACACTTATTTATAAACGGATGTAGTATGAACTAAGGTTTTTTGTCACGTTTGAGTCATTGGGTTCGTATAAAACGGGGTTAATAAACTGACTAAAATTATAAACAGGGTAAAATTTATAAACTGTTGGTAAAAGTAGTTAAAAATTTAAACAACAAGATAATATCCGTATGGGGAGAAAAACAATTTATTTGTAAAAAGTGAAGTTTATTTGATTGTTATTAGGGGTTTGTGGTACTTTCAAACCAAATAAGATAAAAGGGAGAATAAACACCCAAATACCTTCATTTTGTAGCTTATTTTTTAACACGTTTTTGTTTATTTTGGTCATCCAAACAAGCAAAAAAAGTTGTTTAAAAAATAAACACCCTCAAATGATTAATTTTTAACAGTTTTTTTGGTTGTCCATACACACCCATTGTATTGTAGTCGCACATGCAATTGATCATTGCAACCATGGTCATTTTGATCGAAAATATTATTTGGTCGTTGCAACTAATTTTGTGCTAAATAACAAATAAACCCTGTTGTATTATCGATTGACATAGGATAAGACCCTAAATTAGGAAAGATTCTCTATAAAAAAAAGCAAATGACACTAAACTAATTAAAATTTCAAAAATATTTTCAAATTAGTGATTGTATTATTTGCCATTATTTCCCCCAAAAGTTGGGTAATTTAAGACGAGTGATAATATTTACACCCAAAAAATTTACTATATACACCACACCCTGCCCCTTTTGAGTCACACACGTGTGATTCAAGAGGCGCAGGGTACTTTATATATAAAATACCCTGTGCCTTTTGAGTTACACATCTGTGACTCAAGAGGTGCATGGTTTATTTTAAAAAAAATAAAAAAAAATAGGATGTGTGGTGTAGATAGTAAAATTTTGGGTGTATAAATCATTCCCTTTTAAGACTTGCACAAAATGGATCTGAATTTTGCTTATAGTTATTATCACTTATCAGCTTATCACTCGGCCCGGAAACTCGACAACCCTATCAAGCGGTCCAAGCGACGCCGTTTCTCATTCCTCAATCCCCTTGTCGAACTAAAGCTGCCACTGGAGCTCGCCGGACGCCGATTACCAACGTCCTCAATCGAGACAGGTACCTTCGCTTCTCCGAAATTTTTTTAGCTGTTGTAGATCAATCTGATGCGCTCTTTAGGATCGTTGTTATCCGATTGAAAATGGAGTCTAGGTTTGTAAGAGGGGTTTTGTTGACTAGATCGATTACTCGTTTGTTTTGAGTCTGATGCTCAATTCGATTTCAGTGTATTGCCGGCGGTCGGGTATTTGAATCCTGAATGATTGGCTGTAGTTTTCAGTTGTTTGGTTGGGATTGACTATAGTTTTTGTATTGATGATGCTGTTTTAGGAGTGTGGTTTGGTGCTACTGTTGCAAATTTTGGTTGAATTCTATAAGCAATGTTTGATAGTTGGGATGGTTTTAGTTTCAGTCATTTGAGTTTCAAAGCTTAATAAAATAGTCAGTTCTGAGAAAAGGCTGGTTTGTTAACTCTTGAGCTATGTATGACAAATAGCACATCACGAATTAGGTAGGGGAGCATGGATTGCAACATATTGAATTTCTTCTGAGCTGGAAATCTGATTTTCAGGTTTTGTGTGCTTCATCCTGTGAGCTAATTGATATGCATAGTAGAGAATACAAACCAAGGCTCCATTTGGTTGGATTTAGATTACTTTCTGCAAAATCTGTTTTCCATAGTTTGGTGAAAACATGGAAAAATATGAAAATATTCCTTTCTGCAACAAGAAATTTCTATGAGCTTTTGTTTTTTTTGATACTATTATAAACCCAACTAAACTGAGGCACTGAGCCTGTACAGGAGCAAGTAGGGCAGGGAATGTAAAAATATGTTGATGTAGTCTGTACTCTGTAGATTATGAAGGCACACGAATACTTGTCGAATTATCCTTGTGAATGGATAGTATAGTATCAGCAATTGATAAATAAGTATTATAGTTGTATTCTTGGCCTAAATGAAGTATTATCTTCTTTGTATTAGGAGACTGATTGCAACACTTTTGTTGAAGGTTCTATTTTTTTTAGGTGTCTTCTTTCTCTAGCAACATCTTCAATGGGAAAGAAAAAGTCCGAGGAAGCTGGTGGTACTGTTAAGGGTAAAGCAGGCAATACAGCTAAGGAGGTTAAGAAAGAGAAGATTTCAGTTTCAGCTATGCTTGCAAGCATGGACCAAAAGCCTGAGAAGACAAAGAAGCCATCGACATCCAAGCCAAAAGCAGCTCCCAAAGTTGCATCTTATACAGACGGGATTGATCTTCCGCCATCTTCTGATGATGATGATGATGAGGGGGACAGCCTCCGAAAGAATCCCAGGGCAGAAGCTGTGGCGCTTGAGACTTCAGTAACTGTTAAGGAGTTGAAGAAACGTGAAAAGAAGGAGGTGGTTGCTGCCCAAGCTGCGGAGGTGGCCAAACAAGAGGCACTCAAGGATGACCATGATGCCTTTACTGTTGTCATTGGAGCCCGGGCTTCAGTCTTGGAAGGTGGAGATGATGCTGATGCTAATGTCAAGGACATAACTATAGAAAATTTCTCAGTTTCTGCCCGTGGTAAAGAACTCTTGAAGAATGCAACGATAAGGATATCTCATGGCAAAAGATATGGGTTGGTTGGGCCAAATGGAATGGGCAAGTCCACCCTTTTAAAGCTTCTGGCATGGAGAAAGATCCCAGTGCCAAAAAATATTGACGTTCTTTTGGTTGAGCAAGAGGTTGTAGGTGATGACAAAAGTGCTCTTCAAGCTGTTGTTTCAGCTAATGAAGAATTGGTGAAGCTGCGGGAGGAGGCTGCATCTTTACAGGATTCTTCTACCGGTGATGCTGAAGGGGAAGATGCTGATGCTGATGATGCGGGAGAGAGACTTGCTGAGGTGTATGAGAAGTTGCAGATATTGGGTTCAGATGCTGCTGAGGCTCAAGCATCGAAAATTCTAGCTGGATTGGGGTTCACCAAGGACATGCAGGCTCGTTCTACCAAGTCATTTAGTGGGGGATGGAGGATGAGAATTTCATTGGCTAGGGCACTCTTTATGCAGCCTACACTTCTGTTGCTGGATGAACCCACCAACCATTTGGATCTTAGAGCTGTTTTGTGGTTAGAAGAATATTTATGCAGGTGGAAGAAAACCCTGATTGTTGTGTCACATGATCGAGACTTCCTCAACACAGTGTGCATTGAGATTATTCACCTTCATGACATGAAGCTTCACATGTATCGCGGAAACTTTGATGACTTTGAAAGTGGGTATGAACAGCGTCGCAAAGAGATGAACAAGAAATTTGAAGTTTATGATAAGCAATTGAAGAATGCCAAAAGATCAGGTAATCAGGCTCAGCAGCAGAAAGTAAAAGATCGAGCGAAGTTTCAAGCAACCAAAGAATCTTCCAGAAGCAAAGCAAAAGGGAAGGTTGATGAGGATGAAGTAGTGGCAGAGGCTCCTAGGAAGTGGAGGGATTATACTGTGGAGTTCCACTTCCCAGAGCCCACAGAACTTACTCCACCACTTCTTCAGCTCATTGATGTCACCTTCAGCTATCCAAGCCGTCCAGACTTTAAACTGTCTAATGTTGATGTTGGTATAGACATGGGAACTCGTGTTGCCATTGTTGGACCTAATGGTGCTGGGAAGTCTACTCTACTTAATCTTCTGGCTGGTGACTTGGTTCCATCTGAGGGTGAAGCAAGGAGGAGCCAGAAGTTGAGAATTGGCAGATACTCTCAGCATTTCGTCGACCTGTTGACAATGGAGGAAAACCCTGTTCAGTATCTTCTCCGTCTCCACCCTGACCAAGAGGGACTAAGCAAGCAAGAAGCTGTCCGGGCAAAGCTAGGGAAATTTGGCCTGCCTAGTCACAATCACCTTACACCTATTGCAAAGTTATCAGGAGGGCAGAAGGCTAGGGTGGTCTTCACTTCAATATCAATGTCCAAGCCCCACATTTTGTTGCTAGATGAGCCGACAAACCACTTGGACATGCAGAGTATTGATGCACTGGCTGATGCATTGGACGAGTTCACCGGTGGAGTTGTCCTTGTCAGTCATGACTCCAGACTCATCTCACGGGTCTGTGATGACGAAGAGAGGAGTGAAATCTGGGTAGTAGAGGACGGGACTGTGAAGTTTCACCCTGGCACATTCGATGAGTACAAGCAGGAGCTACAAAGAGAGATCAAAGACGAAGTTGATGACTGAACCTGCCTGGATTTGCTTCAAAATAGGTATTCATCTTCATCACCTTTGTTACTGTAATATTTTTGTATTGATTTCTGATCAAAGTCATGAACATAAGCAGAGAGTTCACATATTATTCAACTGTCGTACTTTTTTAATTAATCCATACAATGAGGAAACAACTGTTTTTTTGACTGGTTTTTCAGTGGGAAGTTTTCTGTGTGTTAAGGAGTTGTTACATGGAAAATAAGAGCTACATGTTCCCTGTGGTCGCTATATACGTTTGTTTTCTGATAACAAGTTAGGCTTTTGGATTATCTCCTTTGCTGTTGCAACTTTGTTAAAACTTATCTCTGTTTGTTAATTGATGGAAGGTGTAACAAATTACAAAGTTAGAATGAGACCTCATTAGTATCTTACTTGTTATAAGTCTTTATACGTTTGTTTTCTGATAATAAGTCTTCCCTATGGTCGCTATATACGTTTGTTTTCTGATAAAAAGTCTTCCCTATGGTTGCTATATACGTTTGTTTTCTGACAATAAGTTAGGCTTTTGGATTATCTTTCCTTTGCTGTTGCAACTTTGTTAAAACTTATCTCTGTTTGTTAATTGATGGAAGGCGTAACAGATTACAAAGTGAGAATGAGACCTCATTAGTATCTTACTTGTTAAAAGTCTTTATAGCAAGTACACCTTCAAGCTTCATAGAACAATAATCTGTTTCGAAAAATTGATCCTTTGCACAAAACATTATTCATTATAAGCCCCTTGTGAGAAATCACCATGCCTTATAGATGGTCAATGGTCACGATCAGGGTGGCAGCATTTCCAGGGTATGAAACATAGGTTGGTATAGGGATTATAGGTGGCAAGATGGGCTCTGCGGCTTCAAAGTCTAGCGCAGCTTGGACTTGCCTTATAGATGGTCAATGGTCACGATCAGGGTGGCAACACCAGAGCCTGACCACCATCAGCTGCCTTGCTTGATTCTGATTGAATTCACCATTGAGTCTTGTATCTGCCGTGTGAAGGATGGACCCTTTCCCGTACAAATCTCATACCATTGGCCATTCAACCAGGTTCAATGTGCTTGGATCTCCTTTACTTTGCTTAATTGACCTTCTCCCGGAGGCTATTTCTAGGGCGACTACCCCCAAGCTGTATGTGTCGGAAGCCTTGCTGACCTTCCCACTTATGATGATCTCTGGTGCTAGGTTGCTTAGTGTGCCGGCTGGGACTGTGATCTTGAGGTGGAACCCTGGCTAAGCCGAAGTCTCCTAGCATCGTGTTGAAGTTGGAGTCGAGCATTACTTAATTTTTCAATGTAGGAAATCAGCTTTGATAACTGTCAGCACATTGTTAACTAATTGTATAAGAGTTCAGATAATACCATTGCAATAAAGGAATCAAAATCCCTTGTGATTTTATAAAGAAAATTATATCTAAACAAGTCAGTTATGTAGATGGGATCATTTTTTGAGGATGATCTGTAAGCCTCCTAGCTTGTCATTTCAGTCTTGATTGTGCATTATATCTGTAAGCCTCTTGTGCCGAATAGGTTCGTGGAGTTGAAGCTTTGGCTGTGATTGGTAAGGCTGTCCAGGCCGAAGTCTCCTAGCTTGGCATTGAAGTCTTGATCGAGCATTATGTTGCTTGATTTGATGTCGCGGTGGACCACACTTTGGTTCGATTCCTTTTGGAGGTAGTTCACTGCTGATGCAATACCGAGAGCTATGTTGTATCTTTTAGGCCAAGTTAGTAGCTCTTCGTTTTCGCCAAAGAGATGGAAGTCATGGAAGTCCAAACTTCTGTTAGGCATGAACTCGTAGACGAGTAGTAGCTCTTCGTTTTCGTTGCACCAGCCTTTGAGTTGGACCAAGTTCTTGTGCCTTAGCCTGCTAATGACATTGATTTCCGAGTTGAACTCCGTTTCACCCTGGCCCGATATTTCGCTTCTGATCTTCTTGTCGACTACCTCCTCATAAGAACTCGGTAAAGTGCCCTTGTAAACATCACCAAAACCACCCTTTCCTAACTTCCATTCCGGATCGAAATCGTTGGTTGCCTCAACAAGTTTGTTGTACGAGAACTCCTTGGGACCGAGATCTTCAACCAGGGTAAAGGAGGTGTGGATCGGTTTACACCCTTCCCTGATCAGGTTACTCCACTTGTTAGGACCACAAAGAGACCCACCGCCACTCCTGCGACTAAACCCGCCTTTGTTTGGCTTGTTGGTGAACTTGGAAGGGAGAGGAAGACATTGTCTTCGTCCATACTCGAGTTGAAACTCCATGTGTAAACTTGATGAGCTTCAACAACAGATACGCGCGTTGAAGCAGTAAATCCAACTCGTACCCTCTCGGGCAAAACTGTACTCAAGTCGATGATATAATAAACGCTATACGAATCCAAACTCCCCGTAAAGGTCAAGGAAGCACTCAGATTCTTGGTTGCAGAATTGTAAGTCACCCATGCTTTTACGGTGCCCCGGTTCATGAAGCCACCGGTCACATTCACATAGCTTTCCGACCTTATCGAATTCACATCGATACCCATATGAGATCCGCTAGGATCCCAGACATTCTTAAGTGTGTCGAACTCTACAGCCACGAGAGGATTTGTTTTATTGCTGACTCGAACAAACCAAGTAACCCGCCACCACCAACCGATGTATTGGGGTGCCAATTCGCATTCTCGGAAACGAGGACAAAGGCAAGCCCGTGGCCATGGTCATCCTCGATTTTGCTGACATTGGAGATGTTGAAGGGGAAATGAGTGGTAAAATCTCCCAGCCTCATTGTGCTGCCATTAACCTCCCATAGCTGAACCGCTCCCCGGTAAAGCGCTCTGCCGGCGCTAGGCGTTACCGGACCATTTAGTGGATTCTTTGGTGAGGTATACCGAGGATCCGAAAAGCTTGCATCCCAACCTAACACGATGTTTACTGGATTGTTGTCGAAGGAGGAGAAGTTGAAGTAGAGCGCGTCGACGCAAGAAAGAAGGCATGAGATGAACAACAAGGTTGCGAAGACGAGTTCGGAAAGTGGCTTGGATTGGAGAGGAAAGGGAGGAAGGTTGTAGGTGGTATAGGCCATTGTAGGAGCTCTTGAAATAATGAAACTGGTGTTTTTGCATCTTTAATTTTCTTCTTCCTCCTTTTCCATATCCATTAATTTGTAAACTTTTTTGGTTAGCCATTTGTACTCAACTTGACTTCACTTGAAATTGCAGTTGCAGGCATGTTCATGACAACCTTAGAGATCATATTGACATGTTCATGATCAAATTAATCTACTTGCAGATCGCAGTACGTCATGTAATTAAAGTAATCAAAGTAATCATATATACTCTTCGGTCTATTTGGGGTAATTTTTTTTTTTTAAATCAAGGCAAGGATTTGATATATCAAAAATATCATCAGTGTCTGGTAAATTAAGAGGTCGAGGGAATCGGTAGGTGATTGTACCATGAAACAAAGGCAAAAAGCAGTAGGATACGGATCCTAGTTGAAGAAAAAGGTTGAGGAAGTCTCCGGGATGGACTACGAATAGTGAGAGCACGTAAAAGTCACAAATCTAATTTACGAGTGTCTGTAATTTATAATTTGATGGGTGGTTATTTACCCTCAAGTATGAAATAAACTTGCTCGTGCAGTTTCTAACTTGATCAAAACCCAAATTTACCAAATCCACCGTACGTTAGAACTAAGGTCAATGAAAGATTGAACGAACAACCAACTTAATAATCAGCTCCATCTAACAACTAATTAGCCAAATCACAATTTCAAACAAAGTTATCAAACGAGACACAAAACAAATAAAATCAATATATACAAACATACACAGAATCAACCAAGTAATTAAGCACGCCCAATTAAAGCAAGATTAGCGACTGTTGTTATATGAGGAGGTTGTGGGGCTTCCTGGAGGCATTTCACCATCCTCCGCTGATGTCTAGTGAGATATTCCCGATGAGAAGTCGAAAACCGGTGAATAATCTTCGAATCTAGGTTTCACCCGTGGAACGTCTAGTGCATTGGTCTTCGACTTGAGCCAGTCTTTCACTTGTTCGATGGACGGTCGTTGGCTAGGATCCGGGAGGCAACACTTCAATCCGATCAATACCAACCGCCTTGCTTCATACTCGTTGAAGTCCACGGAGTTCTTTACTCTTTCATCTACCGCTTCATCGAGGATCGTATCTTTTCTATGCTTCTCCCACACCCAATCGACCAAGAGACCTCCGTTTTGGCCTAAGATCGCCTTTTTACCCGTAGCTAGCTCTAGGGCCACCACCCCGAAACTATATACATCCGAAGCTTTGGTGGCCTTTTCGTACCTTATGGCCACCTCCGGGGCTAGGTAACCCTTCGTTCCAGCATGAGTCGTCGTCCTGAAGCTTTTTCCGTGATCTGTAAGCCTAGCCAAGCCGAAGTCTCCTAGTTTTGCATTGAAGTCTTGGTCAAGCATGATATTGCTGGATTTTATGTCGCGATGAACCACACATTGATCTGCTTCGTACTGGAGGTAGTTTAGAGCCGACGCAAGACTAATAGCGATATTGTATCTTGTTGGCCAAGTAAGACGGGGTGAGTAGTTTTCTTGATAGAGATGCTTGTCGAGGCTTTTATTAGGCATGAACTCGTAGACGAGCAAGAGTTCTCCTTTTTCATGACACCAACCTTTGAGTTGGACCAAGTTCTTGTGCCTTAGCATGCTAATGGCATTGACTTCCGAAACATACTCTCTTTCGCGTATTTGTTGATCGGATCCGGTAGTAGTTCTAAACTTCTTGATAGCAACCCTCTCATCAGTGCTCCCTAATTTCCCTTGATAAACATCACCACACCCTCCCCTTCCTAGCTTCAATTCCTCTACGAAATCGTCGGTTGCCTTACAGAGTTCACGGTAAGAGAACCTTTTGAGACCAAGTCGATGTTCGGTGAGGAGGGTTTGAGGAGGAGCATGTTGATCTTCGGTTGCATAGAGTTGAGTCCTTACAAGTGGGGCTTCAGGCAGGAAGGGTTTGCCTTGGGCGTTCCTTCTTGACCGTCGACGACACCAACATATTAGTAAGGTTAGTAAGACCAAGATTACAACACCTCCTCCAACTGTGCCACCTATCAATGCTGCATTGCTTGTACCCCCATCAACGATATCAGTTGGGGGTGAACTAAATGAAGGGAAATCCCCGAGATCTTCTCCTCTAATGCTCGAATAGAAACTCCATGAGTAGAGTTGATGAACTTCAACAAACCAGGCCGATGCTGCGGTGAAACCAACTTTCACCCTTTGTGGCAAAATAGTACTCAAGTCAATTGTATGACACACATCGAAAGATTTGGAGCTCCCATCAAAGCTCAAGGAAACACATAGATCCATAGTTGCAGAAATGTAACTTACCATAACACTTGCGATGCCCTGGTCCACAAAGCCACCATTCGTTGTCACATTCGCATACTCTACTGATTTTATTGAATCAATGTCGATGCCTATATGATTTTGTGCGACAGGGTCCCAATAGTTGTGACTCGTGTCAAACTCTATGGCCACCACATGGTTCCTTGCAGTCCCATTCAAGGCGGCTGTCTCGGACTCAAACAAACCAAGTAACCCACCGCCAAATACTCTATTAGGAACCCAATCAGCATCCTCAGGAACAAGGAGAAAGGCTAGCCCATCTCCGGTTCCAGGATAGCCGGTGACATTGGAGATTTTGAAGGAGAAAAACGTGGTGAAATCCGCCAACATTGTTGTGCTACCGTTTACATCCCATAGCTGCATAGCCGTTTGGTACAAAGCTTTACCAACACTATTGTTGATTTGGCCCTTTGATGGATTCCTGGTGAGATATATTGTTGATCCATAAAAGGTTGCATCCCAATCCAATATGATGGCGTCGGGATTGGTATCAAAGGAGGAGAAGTTGAAGTACAGCGCTTCAGCGCGGGAAAGAACAAGGCATAGGATGAACAAGAGGTTGGTAAAGTGCAACATCGGTTTGAACTTTGAAGGCAAGCTAGCTAGGAAGATGTAATGTAATTTGAATTGCTACAAGTTTATGAAATGGAATTGATGAAAGTGGGGTATATTGGGCAATCAAATTGACTTGGTTATACAACTTAATTAAAAACAACATTCCCACTGTAATGTGATGCACTTGCCATTTTAATCTACTAGCAAGTTGCATTTGTATACCATTAGTGCAGGCCGATGGTGCTTGCAAAGCACTTGGCCAAATTGTCTTCCCTTGAATAAGTATTAATTATAATGTATTCATCAGTAAAATATGATATTTTAGCAAAAAGTCATCTAAGGTCTAAAAAACACGTAAACATTTGGAAGACATTTTGTTGATTTAGTGTCATTATAAAGCTTTTCATTTTGATATAATCATATAATGAGGGCAATTTGTGAATGAGTGGATAAGGTGGATTTATATAAAAATTAATTGAGCTAAGGGCAGGTTGTGAAAACCCATATTTAAGGAGAAATTTTGCACTCCGTATGAAATAAAGTTAATTTTTGTAAATTTTAGCTTCCATTTTTTTTTCTTTCTTGGATCCTTAGCTTCCATGTTTCTAATAGAAAATTTAAACCAAATGCAAATATTTTAAGCTACTTCCCAAGAATGTACACTTCAGGAAAATACCTATTCAACCAAACAAATCCCAGATATATTGAACTGGCCAGTGGCCAATTAATATCAACTATTCCAACTTGCCATTTAAAATCTACCCTGTAACAACAATCAAACTGTGCATCATTTGCTCATTCTCTCTTAACCCTTCCATTAAACAGACCTTGATTTGTTCACACTTTGATCGACTCGTTCTCAGTTACCGCTTCCATTTTGATTGATCTCCTTGTAAACCACATTCTAATTAGCTAGCCTGAAGCTTGGTGTATCATCTCCATGACCAAGATTTCAAATAGGCTTTCTAAATTGCTGTATATGTACAAGAGAGGATAAGAGTAAACTAACCAGTTCAAGATACATTAATCCATCTCACCTTTGTTACAAATGTCAGCTTGCCATTACTGGCTTCTGGTTATCGTCAGTCTGCATCTAGTCTTATCCTCGAGCAATAGCTCTGACTAATACAGAAAGGGAACTGCATCAAGGCTTAGTTGGAGACTTGAGAAGCCACTGTGGAGGAAAAATACAAAGACGTCAACCAATGACTAATTTTCACCGAGAGTATAAGTATGTTCAGCACTTCAACTCCTAGCTACCTTCATCGGCTGTTTGCCTTTGTATCCTTGAGGGGCCTTTGTCTACTTCTACATTGGAGCTCACTTTTCCACTAGTAGGCCTGCGAGAGGTGTTTATATGTTATACCGTGCAAATCATGATCTAGCAATACGAGATGTTTGATTACATTCAAGGAACATGGGGTGATCAGATATTGGAAGTCCAGTAAAGAGGTTAAAAAATGGAATTATTGCTATCATCCTCCGAATGAATAGTTAAGAAGAACGAATAGTAACAATTGAGAAGCATAATGCCTTTTTTCTCCTTTCCTACTGATTGTTTTTTGAAGGATAAAAATGTTGAAAGTAAAGCAATTAAAAAATGGACTCACCAGCCACTTAGCACTTTAATGGAGTCATAGAGGAACCACTGGAGGGTCACAACTGGTCCAACAAGTATAATCCTTATAGGAAGGCTTCTTGTAAATAAATTCACAAATCCAATTTGTTTGATGGCCTGTTCATAGGAAATTCACGTCAAGGCAAGTCGACAAGTTTCCTATAATATACATAAAATGAAATGCAGCCAATTGTATATTTGCCTGTAGGAGGCTATCCGCCTTCTTGTTGTACAGAGATGAAACAATGTTATCAGCTGGATTAGACACGAGACAGCCAACAGCTCCTGCAGTGTATCCAGCCAAGCATGTCACTCCTAGCTGCTTTACTTTTGAGCAGTCTTCCTTTCTGCTCATCAAGATATTCCGGTACACGAAATCCACTGTATGCTCAAATGTTGAGAACATTACAATCGAAACTGCCCCAGAAAAGAGTCACACTGTAAGGTAAATGTCACAATAAATTTAGCATAGACATTACTAGGAGTAAGAGCTTGATCTTGGTACATTGACTAAGCTTCTGGAAGATGCATGTTGAGTACCACTTTCATTGGTTAGAATTTAGAAAAACGGGTATACTTTGGGAAGAACAGAAATTTTTCCCAAAAATTTGAAATCTTTCCCAAAAAAAAGATGCTTAAGCTAGTAGCTTCATAGCCACGATGCCAAAAAATTATTGAAGGGTACTAAAGTTGGTCAGCAACACATCTTAAACTTCAAAAAAAAAAGAGGATGTTTTAGGTTTCTGATTTACATGGAAGGTTTCGACCCCAAAGTGGAACAAGCCCTCTGTAAAAGCTGCAGTCAAAAGATGAAAAACATGCACTAATATCAATCAAAAAGCACAAACTGAGAAACTATATGTGTAGAAATAACCAAATAAGCTCCAACATCGCTCACCCATATATGCCTTCTGATGCATACAACTTGGGAAAGCCATCAAGCACGCCTCTAGCAAACTGGGGCTGCGCTTGAACGCGGACCTTGACAGCTTCAAATGGGCAAAGAGCCAAGTTGGCAATCACCTCAGCAGATGCACTACTAGCAAAGTACACAAGACTCCTATTGTGTTTGACAAGAATGTTAGAGTAGATCCTTTTGAAGTATTCATAGAGGCCGAATCTGCACCCGCCCTGAGCACCATAACCAATCACCTTGCTAGCCCATCCTCTCCAAAGTACAGAAGGCCCTTGCTCTTTTAGCAATGTCCTTAAGCAGGATGAAATGCTGTAATACTTCACTGGATTCACCTGCAATCAATTGGTTCCAGTAATCAAATTGATTCCTTCCTTCCCTTTGTGATTCAGTAACTAAGCAGGATTAAACAGGTGTAATTTAATGTGAAACGGAAATTTTTTCTTATTATGGCTGGAGTTAAGTCTTAATTCTTAAGGTCAGTGTTTCCAAGGCCACAAAATCTATAAGGTGGCACTTGGTCAGGTAGAAAGGAATCAAAACCTCTATCCAAATATCAGTCATTCCACCACAAGATTTTTGGTACCAATCAACCAACCAATACCTAACGGAACACAACTTCAAGTGGTCATTTTAGCGAACAGATGGTGTGCAATTTAAAACCAACGCCCAAATCTACTGATCACCATGAAAAAGAAGCACGCGAGGCCAAAAGATTCGTTGCATCATCTCTTCAGAAAACACAAATTCAGGTCACTTCCATCCCTAGCTACATTCAAATTAAACACAGAGATCCGGAGACAGAAACAAAAATAACATAACTGATGGAGAGAGAGACCTGCATGTTGACTTTGAGGACATCGAGAGGGGTAATGGCGAGATGTGAAGTACCAGCACTCAAAACTCCACCAATGGCGCAAATCCCGAAGTAACCACTTCCAAACTCTTCTCGCATTTTCGATTAAACACCACTCTCGAACTGATTTGCTCTTCCTGTAAATCGTTCTTCAGGACATTCGCCACTGTTCGATCGGAGAAAACCAAATTGAGCCTGAAATCGCAATGTCACATAGAAGAGATGCAGATCATGTTGGGCTTCAACCTCAGTTCCGATGCGATGCAACGCCGAGAACGAGGCCGTGCTGAGAAGTTGCGCGCAGCAAGAAGAGGATTTGGCAGGAAATCGGAGAGCGAAATACCCTACTTCCGTTTTTATAGTGTCCGAATTCTCTCGTCCTCGTTTTACAAAATTAAGAATTAAAAATATCTATATTGTTCAAATTCGGTAAATTTATTTCGTTTTTGTAAAATATGCCCTAAGTTAAGAATCTTAATTACAAAAAAATCCTATAAAAAACAGTGAATCCTAATAAATTAATTTAAAGAAGCTTAATTCTAAATGTGTATGGAGAAGAAGTACTTTTGCGACACAATAATACATTTAAAAATAAGAGTATATAATATTATAAACGATAAATTTATATACAATTTTTTATGAAAAAAATAGCAATGAAATAAGGCAGTGCAAAAAGCTTAAACTCTGTTAATGGCAATTTATCACATACAATATTGAATCTTAAGTAGTGAATCCTAATAAGGTACAAAATTTTAATAAAATACTTCACTTTTTAAAAAAATATCATTATTTCACTGATTTTTTCATAAATTTTACTCTATCCATTTACTTTTAACTGTCTTTTTACTATTATGCACGTTTTTAAGGTGATAAAAACTATATAAAATTTTTTTTAATAATATTATACTTATTACTAAAAAGTACGAGATTATTTAAAAAATTTAATATTTTATATAATTTTTATCATCCTAATAAAACATGCGTGAATAATAAATGACAAATAAAAGTGAACGGAATGAGTATTACGGAGTATTTTTTAACACTCACTACACATTTTAGCCAATTAAAATCTTTTAAAAAGTCAACAATACATAAATCATTACAATTCCCTACGTAAAAAAACATACAAGACCATCTATTTTAAAACAAAAATGGTTATCTAAAAACCTACTATATTTTAGAATGGAGAGTAATAATTACATACAGTGTATTTTTCACAAATTTGAAAAGTTGATACTGTTTTTTACAATTAACTTAAAAAAATGGGGTTATTTAATGTAATTTCGTCTTTTTCAAGCGGACGACCCAATGATCTGTGTCGTCTTCACCGAGAAGTGGAGTGGACTAACAGTTGACCAATGATTCCATCCCACCATATGGAAGTTGCTTCGATTCTTCGTTTTGCTTTCTTGCAAAGCAATAGACGATTCCGTACCTATTTCCCTCTCACGGAGCCATTTCACGGAGTCTGTAATTCTCGATTCTTCTTTCACGGAGCCATTAATTCTTATATAGAGCTTCACTCCCCCATCACACTCTACCAACCTCCACCATTATCACTTGACTTTTGCTTTCTAGGTCGTCTCCTTCGCTCCCTGAGATAATCCAAAGCTCAGTCTGCAGAAAAAGGCATGTACTCTTTTCTAGGGTTAATGTATTCGTGTTTGATTTACTTGATTTTTTGCTTGCTTATTAGGATCGATGTATTATCGCTTGATCTGGTGTGTTTTGAAATTTGTTGTTCGAATTCATGGAATTTAGTTATCTGTCGCTTGATCCGATTAGGGGAAACCTGGAATCGTTTGTTGCTACTGTTATAAAGTTTGATTCGGATTCCGTTCCATGTGTTTGGACATGATGACATTTCAGTACTCCTGAACTTCATGTGGATATTTGAATTCTGGAAAACTTTATTATCGATCTGATCATAGCTAGTGTAGTGATGTTGTGCTGAATTTGAATGCTAATCTGGAGTTCTGGACTTATGAGTACTTCTTCCTGAACGTCTTCAGTGAAATTCATTTTGTTATTTTCCATATAAGGCTCAAACTCGAGACCTCTTGCCAAGGAAAGAGAGTTTCTGCTTCCTTGGTATCTCACATCGCCTCCTGTGGTTAAACATATATTGCAATTGAAAAAATGAACGCACATTTACATAACTGTGTGTCCTATCCTGCATTTACATGAGTATGTAACATCAAACTTCTGTGTAAAAGTTGTTAAGAATGATACATAAGTGGTGTGTTTTATTTTTCTTCTTTTGGTGGACTGGTGTGTTTTATTTTGCTGAATGTTCTTTTACTGGTGTTTCCTGTAGGAACATTTAAAATGGGAAAGAAAAGAGTAGATGAGATAATATCGTTCAACCTTCATAGAGAGATTGCCATGATGATATGCATGCTAATGCCCTCCGCCCTTTATCAGTCCAATCTGTTAAGTCTAGTCAATTTTGTTTTGATCGGTGTCCTTTTCTTGGATATGTTTTTCTTGAGTGCTGGAAAAATATATGTGCAAGCTGCATTATCCAGGAGGAGGAAAACTCGCAAACCAGGAAAGAGCATTTCGAAGTACCTTACTAGCAATCAGCATTTGCTGAACCCAAATGGGACTTACACTGAGATAGGTGGTTGTGGAAAAGATAAATTATTTGTATCCACTAAAGAAATAGCCAAGGGAAGCAACGGAACCATCATCTTTGAAGGAGCATTTCAAGGCAGGAGGGTTGCAGTTAAACGCTTGTGCAAGGCTCTTCATAATGTGGCTTGGAAAGAAGTTCAAAATCTTATCACATCTGATCAACATCCAAATATTGTTCGATTGCATTGTGTCAGAGCTGATAAAGATTACATATACCTTGCGCTAGAACATTGTATTTGCAATTTGTCTGATCTCATCTCACTGCAAGTGGATTCCCTTCTGAATTCGGATTACCTGGGTCATCATCAAGCAATAAATATGCAGAATATCATTTTGTGGAAAAGCAATGGGTATCCTTCAACCTTGCTGTTAAAGCTTATGAGGTGAGTCAGATATATGGTTGTGCTTAGGTATAGTGTTGCCAAAAGTGATTTGAGGACTTTGCTCTTTGAAGGTTTTAATATTTTCTTTAAACGATATGGATACTCTTGAACCTGTCAACACCATCATTCAAGCTTCCTTATGGAAATATCATGTAACCATGAGGGCGCGTGAATTCTTGTTGACACGGCTATTGACATAAGGTGTGGGTTTTGACTAAAACTTGACAAATCAATCTTGCTTAGAATCTAATAGAAGGACTTTATGTCTGATGTCCAGTTTCTGATGTTTTGGTAATTGAGAATAGGGCTTCGCATCATTCAAATTAATAAAAATCCGTATCTGTTTTTTTTTGTTTTTTTTTTTTTGGGGGGGGGGGGGGGGGGGTGGTGGTTAGTTTTAGGCTTTTAGTAAGTGATGATATTTTCTCATTTCTTGTTTTGCTTGTCAACATAGGGACATGGTCAAAGGTCTTGTTCATTTGCATGATTTGGGTGTAATTCATCAAGACATTAAACCTCAAAATGTTATGATAGCCAATGGAAAGGGTATATGTGGAAAACTTTCTGATATAGGCATCAGCAGGACAGATAAATCTTTCTTGCTTCAAAATGCTGCTGGTAAGCTTCTAAGTTGTTTCTTCCTATCTTGATTGATAAAAATGCATCACCTAAACCCTGAAAGAACATCTGATCACCAAAATAGGTGATTCCTGCTTCTTTTGTTCTTAGTACAACACTAAAACCTGAACGCAGATATCCTCAAGAATCACTTAATGTTCAAAGTAGTCTCATAATCCAGTTACTTATTACATGGCAGGTTCTGTTAGTTCAGGATGGGGAGCACCGAAGCGGAAATCCCATAAGCGTCAAAAATGGGCTGCAGATATGTATAGTTTGGGATGCGTCTTCTTTTTCTGCCTTACTCGTGGTGGCCATCCATTTGATGACCAGCTTAAACATGACAGTAGCATAAAAAACAATAGAGTGAGCCTCCACTTGGTGGGTCATATGCCAGAAGCTGAAGACCTTCTTTCTCATTTACTGGACTCAAACCCGAAAAAGAGGTCAAGATCATTGTACTGGCTATTCAATGACTTTATCCAATTGCCTATCAAGTCAGTGGATGCAAGTGTCTTTCTTGCATTAGTTAAAAGATCATTTATCGTCTGAATATTTCTTAGCTGCATATCTTCATTGTGTTTTGCAGGCCAAAGGCATTTCAAGTTCTACACCACCCTTTGTTTTGGGATTCTGAAAAGAGATTATCTTTCATGCGTGATGTTAGTGATCGGCTAAAATTATTAGAAAGCAAAAAGCACCGCTCAGACATCTCAATTGCCTTGGAGAAAGTGGCAAAGCAGATTTTTGGCAATCGCTGGAACAAAAAGATGGATTCGACACTTATCAAAGACATCAGCCGTTGCAGCCGTTATAGATATAACAGTGTTCAACACTTGCTCCGAGTTGTGCGGAACAAGTTGAATCATTACCATGAATCGCCTCAGAAAATTCAGGTAAACATTTTCATATCGATCTGTTGATAGGCTTGCATGACATTTTGGTTACCTATATATGTTTGCATCAAAGAGGTTCCAAAATGATCACTAGACAATTAAGACGTACGAAGTAGTACATTGACAAATGCAATTAAACAAAAAAAGTCTTGGAGGTATAAATTCGCCAAAAACCCCTGATAAAGCAAGAATTTTGAGTGACTTCCCTAAATTTTTGGGTCAAATTTATTGGCTTCGGACTTATTTGGTTCATTACATAAGAGAATAGTTGACACATGACAAGTCGCGTCTCTGGAAACACCTAAACTCCTTCCTTTTTCATTTAGGAAATGTTGTTGTTTCAAGATTGTTGCTTATGAGTATCTTACTATCTTATATATCATGTGAAATCAGGAACTCTTGGGTCCAATGCCAGAAGGAATCGATAATTACTTCAGTTGCCGATTCCCCAGGCTGTTGATGGAGGTGTACAAGGTGGTTAGTAGCAACTGCAGGACAGAAAAATGTTTCGAGAGATATTTCGGGGTTGATCCAGTCCCCATTGTGTAAATCTTAGCATCTGTAACTTCTGTATTATATTATGGTACAGCAGATCCATACAGGAAATGCTATTTTCGTGAGTTGTAGTGTGTGTATATCTCTTTAAATTGAACTGGAGTCCAGTGAGATATAATTCACCGTGTTGTTAAGCCTATAACTCTATAAGGTTACTTATGAATGACCTTATGTTCAGAAACTGTATGATATTGGCATTAATAAATAGAAACTGCCTCCAGGGCTCCATCCAGGCAGTGGCGGATCCACGGGAATTTGGGGTGGCTAAAGGGACTAAAAAGAGTAAAATATACGTGTTAGTTTTGTAATCCCTCTCTTGATTTTTCGACACGTTTTTTTTTAAAACTTTATAAAACATTACTGTATATATTACATAATTTTATACTTATTACAGTATAACAAAAATATAAAGTTACGAACAAAATTAAATAAAAAGATTGATATTTTATAGATTTTTTATATTTTATAAACTTATTAGAAAGCGTGCATAAAGCTAAAGGAATTTTAATATGAGATGAGGGAGTAATAAGTAAAATTAAGATGCCATTAAAACAAGAAGCGGTTACCGAGAGGTAATGCGTTCGATTCACGCTCATCCCTTTTAATTTTTTTTTTTAATATCAATTCGACGGGCGATTGAGAGAAAGAGAAGACAAGCGAAGCGGCGACTCACCTTCGAACAACACCTTCCTGTCCGCCGCCGCCGCCGCTGCCGGCTCCTCGCCGTCTCCTCCACCGAACCGTCGGCCTGTGCGGCTGTGCCCTCCAGGCTTCTGTACACCGAACACAGCACAGCAGCAACCAGCAGCTTCTTCATCCCCTCCCAATCCTAGATCTAAATTCGCCTAATTGAAAAGGTTAGTTAATTCATCGTAACAGTTGACTTGCTATATCATTTCAATAGCTTAGGGATTTGATTGAAATGACTTAAAAGCTTAGGGACCAATAAGAAAGAATTTACAAAGTCTGGGGACCATCAGTGTAATTTGCATACATGACTGATCGATCACTGCCTACCTTATCTTCTCTCCTCTTGATATTCATCAGGGGGAAGCCAATCAGCAATCCAACAGATAAGCAAAAATAGAAACCAGAGTGAGCAATTTATGGCTACTCTAAGCATTGGGATTGTTAGTCCTAGCTTTATATACCACTCAAGTGTGAGCACAAGAAGGTTTTCAAGCTCCAAGATTTCATGTGTTCAATGGGTATGTTTTTGCCACTAGATATCAGCTATCGGGGGCTGATATTCGATATCTGATATCTGATATCTAGATATCAATACCAAACGACCCCTTAGCTCATTTTTTTTTTCCTTTGAGATGTTGCTTACTTTGATGTTATGTGAATTGTGGAAATGAAGGACCCAGAAGGCTTGTTCAGAGGCCCTCCTCAAACCGGCCACATAGCTCGCCTCGAGTTTAAGAGGCGGCTGGAGAAGGATTCTGATGCAAGAGAGGAATTTGAAAAACAAATGCGCGAGGAGAAACAACGTCGGTTGGCTCTTCGCGAAGTAAGAGTTTCATATGATTAGCCTCATTGCAGAATTGGTTTTAGTTTTAGGTGTCTGGTATTTGACAATTGACATTTGTTATTCTGTACCATTCCTTTGGGAGTTAGTCTCGAGTTGCTCCTGATACATCGTCGGGGCTAATTGAGTACTTTCTTGATACTGAAGCACAAGAGATTGAATTTGAGATTGCAAGGTTGAGACCCAGGTCAGTCTCTCTCTCTTAATTTTGAATTTCATTTTATTGTTCTTCAATTACTTTTAGGCTTGTTGGCTGTGTTATTTGTGAATTCAATGTAATACAATCTGAGATGTTACCAACTAAAGACATATCCATTTACTTTGAATCAAAAGAGACAAAAGTTAAAGAGATTCTTGTAGTAATATAAAAACATTGTTGTTTGGTTTCCCTTTGATTTAGTCCATTTGAATCCAAATGTGAGAGATCAAATTGGTGGTCAATGAACATATCCTTATGACTGAAGCAAATACATTTTCATCATAACCAATTCATAAACCAATCTCTTAAAATTATACTTCTTTCTCCTAACCATCTTTTCTTTTTCTTGTTAAAATGGGATTTTTGAAACTTTGATCCCCTTGCAGTATTCTACATGCTGGTAACATTTTATTTAACTGTACAGATTGAACAAGGAATTTTTCTCAGAATTACAGTTGGAGCTTGGGCAGCTTCGTTTTGCAGTGTCGAAAACTGAGGTTAGCAAAATGTTTAAATATATTTCTAATTATGTAGCATAATACCAAACAAAAGACTGACATTTATGAATTTATTTTGTAGGAAATGGAGGATAGGATAATTGAGCTGGAGACGCTGCAGAAGGCTTTGCAGGAAGGAGCCGGTATGTTCTAACAAATACGGAGCGTTTCTTGAATTTTTCTGGAACCTCAATATTGGTTTGTTGGTTGGTTTTGCAGAGGCATATGACAAAATGCAGGATGCTCTTGTAAAGGCAAAGGCCAGCTTAGGCAAAATCTTGTCGTCGAAAGATATGAAAGCAACGGTATGCCATATTTGCCTTTAGGAAGCTTTTTTTTTTATATTTCTTATGGATCTTGTTCTGGAGGGCTCTTATAATAATCTTTACAATTTATGCAGTTACTTGAAATGGTCGAGACAAATGAGCTAAATACTGCGCTGTTGTCTCTTCTTGACGAGAATATAGTCAGCGCACAACAGGCCAACCAGGTAAAGCTGTTTAGGCCTCTTACGAACACATTCCATTCCATCCCTTTCTGTTGCAAAGACCTAATTTTCCCTCTTAGAACCGCCATAGTTTACCCGAAAGATTCCCCTCTATTACTCTCTAGTACATACCATCTTTTCCGCTCTTTTTTAATATGATTGCATTATTACAGAAACAAGCTGCAGAATTCATGGAGAAGCTCCGTGGAGCTGTACTGAAGTACATCACAGTGTAGACTTCCGAGTGCAAATAGTTATCACGATTTCCCGGCTTATCATCCAGTCTGGCTGGCTGATTCTAGACATTCATTTCCCAAAGATTTGTGAAATGGTGTATAGATGTAAACTGATTTGAGTCCTCGTGTTGTTTTGAAGTTTTCTGATTCATACCAGCAAATAGTAGATGAAGATTTACAGTCACAACCCTTTCAAGTTATTACAAAGTAGATTTCACATTAGGACTGGACTTCATAGGTATATCATTAAGCAACAGATGAAAGTAAAGGGTAATCTACAAGGCCAAGAAAATACCTGAATCATCGATTAATCGCGTTTCCATGTGTAAGCAAAGGTGATGCAACTGAGTTTTCAATTTCTATCTGGGTATCATATAAGTGATAACAGTGAGGCTACTCTCAAACTGTTGGCTGGACTGTAGATTATGGTTCCAGTTATCATCAGCACTAGGTAGAGCCATTTGGTCATCAAATCCCTCAGATTCATAAAACAGCTTGAGGTCTTTAACTACCTTACTCATTCTCGGCCTTTGATCACCAGTCGGTTTCACGCATTCCACTGCAATCTCAAAAAACTTCATTGCAGAGCTGACTTGGAACTCTTTTGGTAGCCTCTTGTCTCGAGTCGGTTTCGCCTAGGGTGCGTTAAGGGTATGCTTCGGCTACCCGACTCAACAGTACGAATCCAACGACGTTAACGTCACTTTTTCACATTGAATGCGAATCTTCGGCGCCAATACTTGAATTCAGAAGCCATGAAACTCTTGTGTTAAATCACCAGCATTTACAAATTAATCACAGTTACTATGCAAATACTCCAACTCTACAACCGATTAATTCAACCGAAAATGATAATTTACCATG
Source organism: Persicaria maculosa (assembly GCA_963922045.1). NCBI lineage: Eukaryota > Viridiplantae > Streptophyta > Magnoliopsida > Caryophyllales > Polygonaceae > Persicaria > Persicaria maculosa. Next base: position 56,730,379 of record OY998268.1, read on the forward strand.
CCTAAATATACCAACCGAAAATGATATTCAATTTCCCTGAATTTATGGACCTTGGTTAAGATATTTTGACAAGTGGTTAACCATTAAGGGCTTGTTTGACACTTTTCAATGAGTTGTGATAAAACTTTTTGCGGTTTTCAAAAAAAATAGTTTTACAAAATTCTATGTAATTTGTCGTGCCAAACAAGAATTTACTCCTTTATTTTATCCATAAAGGTAAAATTTGATCAAAAATTTTTTTTAGAGTTTAATTTTAAGCTAGATTAATCTCTAATACACCAAACAATAAAATCTAATGGGAGAAAATTGACCTTAAACTAAGGGAGTCAAATCAGATGTCCCCAAACTCATCTCCTCGTTCAATTGCTCCAAACGACCAGAACCCACACTTAAATTTAGAATATAAAAAATCACTTATAAATTAGAAATTATACGGAGTATTTTTTTTTTTAAAAAAAAAAAAGAATTGCCCATATAACGGTTAAAATATTACTATATTATGAAAGTTAATCTTATTACAAAATAAATTAATCCAAATATAAATATTAAATTATACTATAATGATGATATAGAATCAATTTCTATACTAAAAATAAATGATTAATAATGTCACTGGACTTTAGTAGAATTTAATTTTTCATGGGAATTTTTATTTGAGTTGACTTAAAGTTGACCAATACGCGGCAGTTGCTTGGATTCTTCGGTTGGCTAGCCTGCAGTCTCACTGTTGCTGAAAAGAGGACTCCTTTATAGAGCTCGATCATACATAAAGCTCTACCCCTTTCATGGAGACATCTTCCTTTATAGAGCTCACTCCCTCACCCCCACTCTACCTACCTCCACCCTCAGGCCTCATCTCTTCACTTTCGCTTCTACCTCTTCTTCCTTCGTCTCCTCTCTACACTCTATTTTGCCGCCAGGGATTGAAAGGCTCCGTCTACAGAGATCGGCAGGTATCTATGCATCTGATTGCTCTTTTTAGGGTTTATATTTTCTCATATGATTTACTTGATTATAGATTTATAATTACTCGCACATTAAGATCAACTTGGTGTGTATTGAGAATCTGTTGTTCGGATTCACGTACGTCTGTCGCTTGATCGTAGTCCGTGGATGATCGCTTTGCTCTGGAGAAACCTAGATCGAGTTGGGGATATGTTCTCGCTCAGTCTGATTTGAGCTTCTTCTTTTGGAGATTTGAATTTTCAGACGGCTTTATTATCTGATTTGAATTTGAGAAAACTCCCATCAATTTATGGCTTCATCGATCATCTCATTCCATTTGATCCATCTGTGCCTTTTTTGCTGCTCACCTAAAACAAGGATGAAGATAAAACTAGTGTGTGAGGCGAATGGACTCATTACTGACATTAGTACTCCGTATATGTTCTCAATGATCTACTTGGAGTGTATTGAATCTGACGTTCCATGGATGATTGCTTCGCTCATGAGAACATAAATTCGGTTGAATGTGATCAATTTGGGGATTTGTTCTTGCTCAGTTTGATTTGAGCTTCTTCTTCTGAAGATTTAAATTTCAGAAAACATTGTCATCTGATTTGAATTTGAGAAAACTCTCATCAGTTTATGACTTCATCGTCTGATTCCATTTAATCCATCTGTCGCTGTTCACCTATTGCTTCAGTGATAAGAAATCAAGGATAAAGATAAGTACTCCGTATTGTGTTTAATTTTATTCTTTGAAGAACTAATTTTGGCACTTTTTCTTAATGTGATTTTTCTGTTGACTCCTTTCTGTAAAAACATCTAAAATGGGAATAGGAATTGAAGAGGAGATGCTGCCATTGGTCCTATTAATTATTTTCTTCAGTGCGCTTATGATAAATATCTTTGCGCTTGCCGAAGAAAAACATAGGCAACATGCAACTTGTAGAGGGAGTAAAACTCACACACCGGGAAAGAGCATTGGTCATTGTCGGTGTCTAGCTAAGAAGAAGCAATTGCTGAACCTAAATGGCCCTGGCATTGAGATACACAATTATTCAGTAGATGGATTATTAGTATCCACTAAAGAAATAGCCAAGGGGAGAAATGGAACTGTCACCTTTGAAGGAGAATATGAAGGCAGGAAGGTTGCAGTGAAACGCTCAATCAAGACTCATCATAATGAGGCTTCAGAGGAAGTTCAACATCTCGTCGCATCTGACAAGCATCCAAATATTGTTCGATGTCATGGTGTCAAATATGATCAAGATTATGTGTACGTTGTCCTGGAACGCTGCATTTGCAGTTTGAGTGATCTCATTTCCCTGCAAACGGATCCCCATCTGAATTCAGATTGCTTTTGCCATCAGGCGAAAGGTGCGCCATGGAGCACCTCTATGCAGAATATCAATTTGTGGAAAAGCAATGGGTATCCTTCAGCCTTGCTATTAAAGCTCATGAGGTGAGTTAGAGTTGCGATTTTTCTTTATAATATCCTACTTGTGGTGTTATGGCTTGGAGAGAGGGTCGCTGAAAGCAAGTTGATGACTTTGCTCTTTGAATGTTCAATATTTGGTTAACAATACTAATACACTTGAACCTATCAACAACATCATTCAGGGTCCCTTGTGGAAATAAATCGCTGTTGACAGGGTTATTGACATAAGATGTGGATTTTGGCTGAAAGTTAACTAATCAATCTTGTTGAGAATCTAATAGAGTGACTTGGAGACTGGTATCCTGTTCCTGATGTTGTGGTAATTGAGACTAGGGCTTTGTATAACTTGATTTAAGCAAAATATATATTTGTTCTTTTTTTATACATATATATTTTAAGCAACTGATGCTATTGTCTCATTTCTTGTTTTGCTTTTCAACACAGGGACATGGTTCATGGGCTTGTTCATTTACACAAGTTGGGTATAATTCACCAAGGCATTGAACCTAAAAATGTGATGATAGCTGAGGGAAAGGACATATGTGCAAAGCTTTCTGATATAGGCGTTAGCAAGTGCCTTTCTTCAGATACGTCTTTCGTGAGCCGAAATGCTACTGGTAAGCTTCTAATTTGTGTTCTGCCTATCTGGCTCGATAAAAGTGCATTACCTCTTACCTAGAAGAACATTGGAATAGCAAACTAGGTGATTCCTACTTATTTTTATCATTACTACTAGGAAACTTTCATTTATGTACCTTGCTCTTCAGTGGGCAGTTGTTTAATTAAAGCTTCTATGGACCAACATGTTAATGTTATAACCTAGATGACAAAAGATTCAAGGTGAAACAGTTTCAAACATTAATGGAGTTTAACAAAGTCGGATGTTCTTTTGGCCCCATGGATGGCTTTCCAGGCATATCCTCCAGATGCCTATTAAATCTGATCAAGCTTGTGGAAATTTTGGAGTGTTAGACTCTTTTAATTGAGTTTACTTTATTGTTCAATGTAGTTTTACATTCTTGACACCTTATTTAATTCGCTGCATATCATACTATCTATGGTAGATGATAGATTCAGGTACTTATTTTTTCTTCATTGGCAAAAGAAAAGGAGCTTTCTTTTCATGAAACCCGTCTCTGTTTCTTAACCATCATCATCTGTGCCTGCTTTTGAACTATATTCTAACTTTCCTCTTCTATATTTGGCTGATAAGTCAAATGAGTTGTCCTCAAAAGTTGCTTAATTTTCAAGGTAAACTCCTAATCTAGATACTTGTCGAAACCATACATGGCAGGTTCTGGTAGTTCAGGATGGGGGACACCGGAGCACAAATTCCGTAACCAACAAACATGGGCTGCAGATATGTATAGTTTGGGCCATGTCTTCTTTTTCTGCCTAACTCGTGGTGTCCATCCATTTGATCACCAGCTTAAAAATGACATTAACAATAGCAACAGTAAAGTGAGCCTCCACTTATTGGGTAATATGCCAGAAGCCATAGACCTCCTTTCTCATTTATTGCAGCCGAACCCCATGATGAGGTACTGACTTTGTCCATTTGCATATCCAAGTAACGGATGCCTGTGACTTTCTTGCAATACTTAACTGATTATCATGGGGCAAAATGACGCTCTAGTATTAAAAACCAGCATTAGGAATCCACTAAAACAATTTGTTCTTGATTTGCAGCTCTTGATAAGGGAAATTTCAACAGTTTAGATTAATATATATGTTGTAAACTTTTCTGTGAATAATAGGCACATATAAACCCAAACTCAGGTGTTAAATAGGATTATCTGACAGCCGAGTCTTTCTTAAATACCTTAATGTCACCGGAGCGTTTTACAGTACAGTAAATACTAATTCATCCATGATGTGTTCCTTAAATACCAATTTGTCCATTTGGCCAATTATCATAAAAGACAAATCATAATTTTCAATACAATTTCCTTCATTCCCACCTTTGCATCAACCGATATATGCTTATATGCTGCTGAAACATGTAAATGAAAAATGATTTCTTCATTTACTGATGGAATATTTTGATGTTCTGCGCATAGATCTCTATCAAAAACTGTCTTCTATACTTTGAAGATATTCCTTAGCAGCGTTTATTTATTGTTGTTTCCAGGCCAAATGCATTTCAAGTTCTGCACCACCCTTTGTTTTGGGATTCCGATAAAAGACTATCTTTCCTACGTGATGTTAGTGATCGGCTAAAACAAGAAAGCAGAAAGCATAGCTCAAACCTCTTGATAACCTTGGAGAGTGTGGCAGGGCAGGCATTTGGCAATCGCTGGGACAAAAAGATGGAATCGGCACTTATCAAAGACATCAACCGTTGCAGCTATTATAGATATAACAGTGTTCAAGACTTGCTGCGAGTTGTGCGGAACAAGTTGAATCATTATCATGATTCACCTCGGAAAATTCAGGTAACCATGGCATATTAATCTTCTGACAAGGCATGAATGACATTTTGTTACCCAGATATATCTGCTAAAGTTTCAAAGCAGTTGCATTTGTGAAGTTATTTGTGATTATAATTTCTGAACATATCATTTCTTTCCAAAATGATCACTAGACCTGCATATGCTATTATGCTTCATTGCTTACATACATTATATGAGAAAACAATCAATAGCTCTTAGAGTTCTTGGTCGAATATCTTCAACAAAATGTAGTTGTTTGAAGCTTGTTGCTATCTTATATTTCATGTGAAATCAGGAACTATTAGGTCCAATCCCAGAAGGAATCGACAATTACTTCAGTTGCCGATTCCCCAGGCTGTTGATGGAGGCGTACAAGGTGGTTGTCAGCAACTGCAGGGCAGAAAAATGTTTCGAGAAATATTTTGGGGGATGATTCAGTCCCCATTGTGTAAATCTTAGCATCTGTAACTTTTGTATTATATATTATGGTACAACAGATCATCCAGGTAATGTTATTTTCCTGAGTCGTATGTAGCATATGTGTGTATATGTAATTCACCGTGAGGTTGAGTCTCTGAAACTTTCTGATAGCTAGATTTATGGATGACCTTGTGTTCAGAAACTGTATGATATTTGGCATTAGTAAATAGAAAGTGCAAACTCTGATGTTGAAGAGTTTGTTTTGTCAACTCCCTCACCCAACTTTCTGAATTTGTATATTTTAGGGACTTTGGTTAAACATTATACAAAGATGTCTATGATGTGATGATAGTAAATTAATGTTGTCAATGTGATACCTAACTTTGTAAATTTGTGTAAACTCTTTATCTCATTTTCATGATATGGAAATGGCAAATATGTACATTAACCGATGCAAAGGCCATCTCCCAGATAATGAGCCAATTTATAGGCCCAAATGTTAAAACAATATATATGGTAGACTGGACCTAATTGGAATCTTAGACTACGAAATATTGTTTAAAATTTTTTAAAAAAATAAAAATAAATATTTTATATAGTTTTTAGCCCTTAAAAAAACAACGTGTCAAGCTGGACGGAGGGAATAATGGTTATATCACAAGCTATAAGCAAGTCCCTGCAACTGCGGAGAAGGTACAAATCAAGTGAATATCAGCCTATCAGGTGCGGTTACTGGTTTAGGAGCTTATTCAAAGCCAAATAATTAGATTCAACGAATACTTGATGAAGTTCAAAGCATTAAAGGCAGAGCATATGCCACAAATAAAAGAGAGAGCCTATACTATAATAACTCTTCAGCGATATCTCTAAAGATTCTACCACACAAGTTTTTAAACTTGAATCAAAATATAGGATCTTATGGTAACAATAAAATTCATATAATATTATACAATTCTAAGAACATCCACGATTATGATACTCAAGTTGAGTGTCTTAACTATTTTTTTATTTTAAAAAAATATTAGAAAATTACACTTGAACCAAGAAAGAGGGTTTCTTCTTCCGTGTGGTGTTCCCGACGAGGGTTGCCGCTCCTTAGCTTTACTGCTCTTAAATCTCGTCGGCGTCCTAGGCTCCTAGCTAGTCGTGACGCCGCTTTCGATCCTTGTCCCTCTCCCGGGTGGTGGTCGGTGGACTACGGGTAGGTGTTTGCCCTTCTCTGCATTTGGGTTATCGCCTCCTTGGCCATCGGGTGACCTTGGGCCAAAAAAAAAAAAGATATCCTTGCCCCGCAAGGATAAGAGGAAAAAATTAAAATCAAAATTCTGGACTTGTTGTGCAAGCATGAAAAAAAATAAGCAAATAAAAAAGAAAAGCAAATATATGTATTTATATTTTCTTTTCTTTTTTATTTTCTCTATTATGCTTTGTGTATATATATATATATATTTTTATTTATATATATACAAAAATCCATAATATTTTATTTATTCTGATATTATATATATAAGGCAAAACTAATTAAAATAACCAAACATTTGGAGGGGTGTTAAAAAAATATCCTCACCTTTCATAGGTAAGAAAAATCACCCAATCTTTAGCAGATGTGGTAATAAAATATCCCGATTGTTTTTACGACTATAAATACGGGCAAAAACGATGACATATAATTGACGATATTAAGATTTTGGTGAATTTTAGATGATATTGACTTGTTTTAATGAGAATGAGATTATTTAACCTATTTTATGTCATTGATTTGGCCCAATTTATGGTCGGAAAAATGAGTTGGGATACTTTGTTACCATCTCATTCAAAGGTCGGGTTATTTTTCTTACAGTTGAAAGGTGGAGATATTTTTTAACACCCCTCCAAAGGTTGGGTTATTTTAATTAGTTTCACTTATATATAATTATAAAATCCCGTTAGGGCTTCAAACTCCGCTCGAAATGACGTATACTAAATCCCGTTAAGGGTTGTAAAACATTATATATTTATTCAATAATTATTCTTCCCGAATCGTCCTGTTTTGGTTTGAGGAGTTTCCATTCACATTTCCGACGGTGGATCGATCATCTCCTTTTGGCTCGTATTTGCCCTGTCTTCTGGTATCGGGTCAGTGCTTTGGTATGGCTGCGTCTGCTTGCTATTGTGTTACAGTATCGGGGGTCCTTATTGATCGACGACGGATCGTGGTGGTGTTCGTGGTCTTCGAAGATCCTTCATTTAGTTGGAGGCAACGTCGGTGATCCACACCTCCTCATGATTTACCCTTTCCAGTTGGGGTATTGTCTTGAGTCTTTGCACTCTCCCTGTTTCTTGGCATTCGTGGCGCGTCTTGGTCCTCGATCAACTTTTTTTATGGGTTGATTGGGTTTTTTTTCCTCTCCGATGTTTTGTGTTATTGTGTCCTATTTGTATTGACGGTTTTCCGTCTTCCGACTTGTTCGGCCATCGAGTTTCAGGTATATCTGAACACGAATTTTTACCTAATAAAAAAAAAATTCTTCTTCCACATACTCTCTCATATTGGGTTTCCCAAAAATGTGACTTTTCATTTATTATTCTGACATTTTCTTTTTTCTTTAAATTTTTTTTTATTTTAAGACACCCACAAGGCCACAACCTGTTGTGGGTATAAATTCTAAGTGTGATTTTAATAATACTAAAACAATGCTTGTTATTTAATAAAATTAGTGTGATATGATATTGGTTTAGCGCAAAATGATACAATAAGTATAATATTATTTTAAAAAATTAATATAAAAAATATCAAACAATCTATATTTTGAGATGGAGGGAATATCAAACTTGTAGAATATTCAATTTGGCTATTCATCAATATTTTCGTTACTATAATATATTTATATATGCTTGGTATAATTTTTTTAAAAAGTGACAAAATTGCAATTTTATATTAAAATATTACTCCCTCTGTTAATTAAAACTTGTCGTTTACTATTCATGCACGCTTTTTTAGAATGATAAAAAACTATATGAAATATTAAATTTTTTAAAACTTTGTTTTTATAAATTCATACTTAAGAGTAACAAGTATAAAATTATTAAAAAAATATATTAAAAAGTTAATATTTTATATAGTTTTTAACACCTTAAAAAGCGTGCGTGAATATTAAAACGTCAAATTTTAATTAACGGAGGGAGTACAATATATTAGGCTGGCAGCAGTTATCTTTAATAAGTACGTAATTTTTTAAGCTCCTACGATCCAATTATTTGACCCTCAATAATGATCTGATCCTAGAATTCCGGTTTTCCATGTTTAATTCCTTTCTTTTATCTGATTTTTTTTAATTTTTTTTTTAATTTTTTTTTAAAAATTTTTTAGAGTTTACTTAGCTGGTATGTAAATTCACGATTTTTATATTTCAAATTGGTCAAACAAAAGGTGCAAAAATATTGACGAGGTCAAACCGCCATGTGTGGTCAACGCCAATGCACAACAAATCACGTGATCCACGTGGTGATTTTCGTCTGTATTCATTTTGGGAACCTTCTCGCCTCGACCTCACAAGACACACACTCACAACAACTCAGTCCCATAGTAAAATGTTTTTTTTTATCCGGTAATAATTCGGGTGGAATAATCCTACTCAATAACATCTTTACGGATAAGATATTGAAGACCTGTATTAGTGTAAATGGTTGATGTTTGATTTTTAGACACTTGATTAAAATATCAAATATATTTTTCCAAATAAGTTTTTTTAAAAAATATTTTACATGTAGAATATAGATATAGGCATATATATAGGTATGGTTGACCTGTGCCTAAAAAAGTACAGTAGTAGTTTGAAATTGAATGTTACTGTATTAACTGCTTTCTTGTTGAAATAGAGCCTAACTTTAAGATGATCAAATTCAGATCTCCACTGTACAAGAACTGATCTTTTTGTATGGTCTGGAAATTACCGACCTTCAATCTTTACAGCTAACAAGCCAAACTACAATAGCAAGACAACAATTGACAGCAATGTCGAATCCAATGTGTACCATGTAACCAAATGAAAAAGTAGGCAAGCAAAACAGCAGTGAATCTGAATCTGAATCCGAATCTGGTGAATCGAAAATAGGATTTACCATTGTTTCTAGATGACAGTTGAATCATATGCATTGTCGTCAAGACATGGTGTAACGCGAAACTCATTCTTATTCCATCTACAAGGATAAAATGAGGAAAGAAGGAACATACAATGCAGTCTAAAGGAGGTTCTATTTGTAGTCTGCAAATCGTGTAAAGACGAAACAAAAAACGAGCAACCACTTATCAGAAGAACATACAAATTATTCTTCTGTACATACTGCTAATCAAACAAAAGGGAAGTAAATGAGTGTGCAATATGAGCAGCAAATCACTACAATTTTTTTTTTTTACTACACAATCTGCCCTATGTCACCTGTAAATATGGGTGAATTATCCAAATCAAATATATATATCTTCATCATCATCATCATCAAAACCATCACAAAAGACGACAAAAACAGATACAATAAACGCGGCCTTTTCCTACAAGAAGAGCGGGACATGGAAATATGGAATGGAACCATACCTTGGGTGTGTTGTAGCTCTACTGTGCATTAAGACTGCACAACCTTATTGGGTTTAATGCACTGGGGAACCTTGAAATCCTGGCATTTCCAAGCCGGCATGGGCTCAATTGATACGAGTGTATTTGCACGAGGCTCCATGGAGGAGGGAGGTACATCTCGAGTTTGGTCTAAGTTCTTCTGGCTGAGCTCATCTTTAGGGTTTGCTCTATCTTTAAAACTACAAAGGCTCAAGGACAGCTTTTTCTGCTTCATTCTTCCCCTCTTCCTGCCATTGGAATTCATTGCATCGGATGGTTCCATTTCCATAACCCTTTCCTTGGAGTGGCTTGATTCTCCTTCACCACTCGTGACTTTAGCAATGTAGGACTCCTCATAGGACCCTTCTGAATCTAGATCATCTGGCATATCAGCTCCACATGGAGATGCCAATTTTCCATCCCCATCAACTACACCATTGGGAAATCCAGTATTCTCGTGATGAAGCGTAGGTTTGTGCTTCTTATGCTTATTCTTAGAACCCGGGGAATGTTTTGTGATTCTTGGGGAGCTGTTAATTGCCCGGTGGAGCTTCTGAGCTAACTCTTCATCTGTTCCACACTTCTCAGCCGCCCGCTGTTCCTTATATAGAAGTTGAACCGGGACATGCTTCTTCAGCTTGTTCCTCTTTGACTGCCCCTCTCTGCTGCTCGTCTCCTTGGAAAAAGATGCGATCAGGCTCAATGCGTCTTTGGCAGCTGTCACTGCTTTTGCAGCAATGACGGCCTTCTCCTCGGCTGCAGCCCTGGCAGCCTCAGCTGCCTTGGCTGCAGCAACTGCTGCCTTTCCAGCAGCCTTTGCTATCTCCTCAGGCGACATCCGGGAGCCATTCTTATAGAACTTCAATAGATTTTGAAGCCGTAAATCGTATTCATTCATAGGGGTGGGAGTGGGACTATAGCTTTCTGGAGAGCTCTGTGATGCGCTCCCAGAACTCTGCCTCTTCAATCCCGCTAGTAATCTCTTTCGAGGAGGCAAAAGGACCTCCGAATCCAGGCGATTCGTGTCGTATTCATTAGCCTCCATGACTGAATTTGCCTTGGATCAACCTCAATACAAGACAGTTACAGAACTCATTTTACAGCAAAACACTACCCATGGCGACATCAAAGCTGCATCAGCAATAACAACCACAATTAGAGTTTTCAATCACATAGTTATCACGCATCGAAGCCTTCAACAAGATCTGGATTCCGATCATTACTAGATCAAACACTAAAAAAGCCCTAAAAAGCCCTAGCAACCTAGATCATTCAAACAACAATGCAAAATTCGAAAATTTTCAAGGATTTAAATCCAAATTCAGCTGATCAAACACAATTCAACCTGAAAAAACACAAGACAAAATTATAAATCCAATAGCTATCATTTAGAAAACTCAGAAACCAGCTGGTATCAAAACCGGCAGGAGGAATCAGAAATTTTAGCTGTATCCCGTAGTCATAATAACAAATAAGGATCGATCACGCCAAAATATTAAGGCGAATAAGCTACATAGCTTGATTTCCGAGTAATTAAGCGAAATTAAATGGAATTGGTGCATCCATTGCATGAAAATTGGGCAAGGGATAGAGATCAAATGAGGGTTAGAGCTCGGGAGATGATCAGGAGATAAGAATTAACCTGATCTTGAAGGTGTTACAAGAAAGAGAGGAAACAGAGACACCGGCCACTTGAAATTAGGGTTTGGGAGAGACAGGGAGAAGAAGAGAGAAGACGGAGAGACAATTGAGGAAATTCCAATTTGGGAGATAAATTAAAATTGAAAATGTGAATATCTTTTCTTTTTCTTTTGCGAAATTACATGTGGAGACATTTTCAGTAGATAATCGATCCACCGGATTAGATACTGATGGATGGAAACTACAGTATATATTTTTAAAAATAAGAATAAATGATGGATGAATTGGGTGATGGGTCGGTTGTGACATGGTGCGCTCTATAGATACATCTAATTCGTCATTTGATTCACATATTTGTTACCTGTTTGAATTTTTGAATATATGTCTCATAGGTAAGTTTGAAATATTTACCTTATAAGAGATTTGGGGGCGTTGACGTTTAAATTTTGATGCTTCTATTTTAGATTATTCGTCCCTCGATTTCTTTTTTGATTTTAATCCAGTTCGATCGACTCAGTCGCTCTACATCTTGATCGAGTATTGTGTAACCCATTTAAGGGTTGACCCTTCCACTCACAAACGACTTTGTGAAGAAACTCAATAAAGGGTTAAGAGCCTCTTTTTGAAGTATTCGGTTCGAGCTTCATGGATAGCTAGTTATCAAGGAATTTAAAATATCAGGATAATAATAATGCTTGTATCCATGTGAAATTAGTCTTTTACCTCGATGGGATAAGATTGTTTATATTCAAGTCTCCAAATTTATCCTTTCCATTGAGGTTGGGCTGAAAATCCCTGTGATAGATTAATACTCCCACCGTTCGGCAAAACTTGTCGTTTACTATTCACGCACGCTTTTTTAGAATGATAAAAACTATATAAAATTTTTTTTTTTATTTTTTTAACAAGTTTGTACTTATTAATAATAACTACAAAATTGTTAAAAAAATTATTAAAAAAACTAGATATTTTATATAGTTTTTAGCTCCTAAAAAAACGTGCGTGAATAGTAAAACGTCAAGTTTTACCGAACGGAGGGAGTATTCTATTGTATTTTATTTTCATATTCTATTCTAGTTGAATATTAATCTATTTTTATATTATATCTTTTGAAGGTTTTTCCTCTTGTTATTAACTTGATTTGTTTGAAAACTTTGAATCACCAACGAAGTCACAAGAGATTGATAGGTTTGCCCTCTTGTCAATACCTCATACTCTTAATTATCACAAGGGAGATGGTCATAGATTAGGATCACTGGCGATGATGTATTCGGCGTGTCTGTGTGCTTTGTTGCTCTATTTATATTTCTACTGTTGTTTGCTTGTTGTTGCTTCTTTTTTTGGTTTATTTTCTGGCGAGGTTTTTCAAAAACACTCTCTTGACTTATTCGAGGTAAGAATGCGTACATCCCGAGTTTCTGACCCTGCCTCATCACGGGATACACTGGACCGTTGGTGGTGGTGGCGGTGGTACATTTCAATTATGTGATCTATTATAGCCTCTTATTTTCACTAAAAAAAATGCTATTTTATATTTTTATGTAATAATTACTATTATATTATACTATGATATTTATGATTGAAAGTTGTGTATATTGAATTTTTGAAGGACATTTTTTGCCCATTGGATAGAAAATAAATTTATACTTAAATTTAAGAGGAGTTTACAAACATTTTACCTTTTCTTAATATACATGTTAAAAGCTACAATGACATATTTTATAATGTATGATTAAATTCAAGGAGTATAGTTAGAGCATATCCAACAGTTTCACCATTTTGGGGATTTTGGAGCTTTTGAGAAAATTTAAGCTATTTTTTGGTCCAACGGATTTCCTATCACATTCACCAAAATGGAGAAGTAGTAGAAAAAATAAAGAGAATTCTCTAAATCTGCAACATTTTCCAAACTAAATGATTCTCCAAATCTTCAAAATGGGGAAGCTGTTGGATTTAAAGCAAAAATAATTTGAAGAATATGTATTTTTGTTTCTCCATTTTGGGAAATTTTTAGGGAAGCTGTTGGAGATGGTCTTACTATCTCCGTTCGATTATAATAGATGAGTTTTTAAATTTTAGTACGTTTTTTAAAAAGCTGAAATTATATAAAATAATATTTTTTATACAATTTAATACATATTACGAATAAGTATGAAATTAATAAAAATTATTATATTAAAAAAATAATATAATTTTTTAATTGTAAAAAAAATAAATATTTTTTGGTGGAAAAGAAGAGTATACTTAGTTTCTGAGTACTAGTATATTCTATTTTTTTTGGAAAGGGTGAGGGTTTGGATGGAGTTAGGCCCTACTAGACTACCACCCAAGTGTATTATTTCGGATGAGAATACATAATTCATGATCATTAATTCAAAATGGCGGGGGTAGGTGAAGGGTTAGCCAACATGAGACGTGCAATCCTATCTGCCACATTGTTGACCTCTAGGAAATTGTGCGTGGTTGAGACCGATTGAAACTGCTGAAGTGAGAATAGAATATCTAAAATGATGATCTCAATCTCCCACAAACAACTCCAGTTGTCGTTGATCGCGTTGACAATTGTCAAATAATCGCCTTCCACCAGGAGTAGGACGTGGTTAAGTCCAAGCTCCCTCACTATTGAGTTGATCCTCCAAGCCGAAGGGCCCTTGCTCTGTGACCCGCCAACCCCGCTATTCGCCACAATCGATCACCTCGCCAGGATGATTACGGATAACGACACCCGCATCGAATGAGCCATCAGAATTTTTGTTTCCATCAAAATTGATTTTGAATGTGTCGTGTGGTGGTTTATGCCATCTCAAGTTTCTCCGTTCCCTTTGATTTGATCTTTTGGTTTGTTGTTGTCTATTTTCATCATCTGGTATTTTGTAGTCTCCCAGTTCTCTAGTGTTTAATTTTTGAGACATTTCATGTTATGTATTGTTATTATGTTGATCATAAAAAAAATTCGTTTCTGCTTGTCCAGTTGCTCCACCAGGCTGTAACCAAAACTTTGTTTTTCTGCTCGTTGTCTAGTTTGCTAAAGATTCACAGATGTTTCTCTTTATAGGGTTGTCGTTCGTATCTGTATTTTGTAATATCTGCTTAATGGTCGGGTCAAATATTCTAAAGTTTATGGTAGTGTTTGAATTATTAAATTTATAATTTCATTAGTAAATGCACTTTGGTACACGTGGAGATCAATCATTTGGTTGATACTCCGTTTGAAAATGACCCGGTCCAGACCGGCTTTTATATATCCGGCTCGGGAGGAGTAATACTCCAGTGTGCTCATGTCCATCGTCATGCAAGTACACCTGCAACAAACCCCACCCTCCAAATTTCACCGCCTTTTTTTCGCTTTCCTTGGGAGAGACAAACCCTCCACTCCGAGCTCCGAAACCGAGAAATTTGCCCTTAAATCTTCCATTTCAGGTGAGTAACTCACTAGTTCGACGAATTTGGTTCCCCTAGTTTGTCTTTCTAGGGTTCCGTTTAATTGCGCCTTCAATTGTCTAGTTTTTGTTCCGTTTCCTTTTGTGTTAATTTTCGCTCCTCGCTTCTTTTATCGATGAAATTATGCACATCTTGTTCCTTCTTCGTTAGGTTTTGCTCACAATCTGGGGCGGTTCGAATATTGAGTGGGTCGTTTAATGGAGAGCATTAGGGCTTTGCCGGAGGGTGTTCGTAGCTCGGTGCGTTCGGGGTTCATCATCTCTGACATGATCAGGGTTGTTGAAGAGCTTGTGTACAACAGTCTTGACGCCGGTGCAACCAAGGTAACGTTTTTGGTTCGAATCTTTCGATGATTTGAATTCAATTAATTTCGTGGTGAAATTGAATCTTCAATTGTTGGGTGCCTGGGATTCGTGGTGCCTTTAATGAAGGTCAAGATTTGATTCAGCTTTCATGGTTGTTTTGAAGCTAAAGTAGATGAAAGTTAATTAGAAAAGAATTGTTGTTCTAGAGTCATATCTCATGACCTGATTTTGAGGTTTGTTGCTTGATCTTCTGAGATGAGATGGGAGATCATAATCATGCTTCCTAGTTCTTATTGACTACGGAGTAGTGATGAATGTGTAAAAGGCTTCATGTACTGAGTAAAGAAGTCTTTAGGTATACTTTGCATTAGCTTGTGACATTTGTGCTGTCTCATGGTGGTTGTTCCTGCCTCTATTTTCAGGTATCAATCTCAGTAGGTGTGAGTACTGGTTATGTGAAAGTAGAAGATAATGGTCAGTAGATGACTCACTCACTTAATGCTTGTTAAAGTTGCCCCTGTCAGCTAATGCCTATCTGGCCTTTTTTTGTTTATATGTGCAGGATGTGGTGTTAGTCGAGAATGTTTGGCCTTGTTGGGAGAACGATACGGTAACTAAATTTTACTGTTTTTCCCGATGTAGTCCACCCTCGTGTACACATCTGTATCTTGTTGGAATTACTGGTACTGTGAATAGGAAATCATCTGCCACATCCTTCATTTGTTCATTTATTGCTATACATATTAAATCTGCAGCAACATCAAAGCATCATAGCTTACTTGACACCAGAAGTGTTTTGAGAAGTTACGGGAACCGGGGAGAAGTATTGTGCTCTATTGCAGATATCTCCATGCTGGAAATTATAACTAAAGCAAAAGGGAGGCCAAATGGATACAAAAAAATCATGAAGGTTAATAATGCTGTTGCTTCACTTATATTTCTCAAAACAATTTGACTTCGTTTACAACTGGGTTTTTTGGTGCC
Organism: Persicaria maculosa; assembly: GCA_963922045.1. Lineage (NCBI taxonomy): Eukaryota > Viridiplantae > Streptophyta > Magnoliopsida > Caryophyllales > Polygonaceae > Persicaria > Persicaria maculosa. The sequence continues at coordinate 56,746,574 of OY998268.1, forward strand.
TTTTCAGGGTTCTAAGTGCCTATATTTAGGCATTGATGATGATAGGCGGGACAATGGTACAACAGGTACCCCTTTAACATTTACACTGAATATACGAGTGTGTCACTCAAACTTTTTATGGTCTTCTGATTCTATAAGAGGGAATGTCTCTTTATGATCAATAAAGACTAAAGAGGGGTACACTTTGTGGCTTTACATATTCATTTTGCTATATGTATATTGATTTTGTTTTCATGCCCAATGTAAATGTAATAATGTTTATGTTGCATTTTGGTACTACATTGTTTTGCTATTTTTGTACATTTGAGATTGTATGAATGTGGACATCGGAAGCATTACTCGGCTTGGATGACTTGCTACTATGAAAGTTTTCTATTGGGTTTTGTCAACATTGAGAAAATTTATTCTTGTAATTTAAAATGTCTTAAATCTCTGCAGTCATTGTTCATGATATGTTTTACAATCAACCTGTTCGGAGAACACAGATGCAGACCAGGTACCCTGTGAAAATTTTAAAATTTTGTTAATATTTTGGATGGTTATAGACTTAACAATGACTTAGTGGATCTTACGCTGATTTACGGAACCATTGTGTTTGAAGTCTGAAGAAAGTTTTGCATTCTGTCAAGAAATGTGTACTTCAAATTGCCCTTGTGCGTCCGCAGGTTCCCTTCTCTGTTGTTGACATTGAGAGGTGGGCACATATTACTTCTTCCATCATTTCCTTACCATAATATACTTGTTTCTCAGTCTTTGGTTGTCTAATTGTAGTGATGACGAATTGCTTCGGACACATGCTTCTTCTTCACCTTTGCCAATATTGATTAGTCATTTTGGTATCAAGGTCACACTTTTGCATGATTTAAGCCTTTCGGAAGGTCCATCTGAGCTTGCTGGATATATTTCCAGTTCACCTGCTTCTTTCTCGACAAAGGTAGAACTGTTTTTTTTATTGCTTGATGATTTTTTGTACTCATCAACTATGATAGCATATTGGTTTCTTATAAACTTCTTTTGCAGGGCATTCAATACATATGTATCCAAATGTTCAAAATCCCTCTATGGTCTTCCTTGGTTGTGTTCATATTACTCAACTACCTTTTCTTAAGTTTGACCTTAATACTCAGTAGACGTTAACTCAAGATTCATTGACAAAAGTCCAATTCATAAATTGCTAAATGGGCTAGCAAGTACCTACTGGGAGCAATTGAACAATAACCAAGGTGGAAAGAGGGGTCGGCCTCAACCATGTGCAACATACTGTTTGAACTTAACCTGCCCACAATCTGCGTATGATTTACATTTTGAACAGTTGAAGACTTCAGTGGAATTCAAGGTAATTTTTTTCTTGACAATTTCATATAGTAAGCCTTTATATTTCTATTTTGGCTTTGATGTCTAGAGAATAGTTTTTGAAGTTGCTTCTGCTGGCTTACTACTTGTATTGTCTATTGATGTTTTGATATTTTTGTGATGTATGCCTAATTAACACATCGGATAAACTTCAAAACTTTGAGAATTTGAATCCTCTTCACTGGCTAATTCATTTGGTGGTGCGATTTTTCAGGACTGGTTGCCTGTGTTCTCGTTGATTGAAAAATCTGTTGTATCATTGTGGACTAGCAGAGCCTCTAATGGTAGTAAAAAGATATTTTGAGTTTATTCCTACATAATTAACCCTTTTTCTTTAAAAAAAAAGGAGTATCTCTTATCTAACTTTCGCAATAAAACAGTTGTTCAATAAGCTTTAAAATATTCCAGGGAAGTTGTTCAGTTCCACTGCTGACCCAACAAGCAAACATCATACTAGGAAAGCTGATATCAGCACATCAACCAAAATAGGTACCTTTTGATCAACACGATCTTATTCTAGTTGCACTGAGACATGCATTGATATTCTCGTTTCATACTACACTGTGTTTTCTATAGGTCTTTGCCCAAATTTTCAAGTTTTTAAATCTGTATGTTGTAAGAAAAGTCTTTTGGCTCTTTACAGATGCAGATTTCTTGGACACATACGAACTTCCTAAAAAGAGGTGCAAGATCCAGAACAATCAGTCGCCACAACCTGTTTCAAACAATTTTTTATTTCCCATGGAAGCAGGAACTCGAGACATCAGCCAATCTTCACATTATCAAAGCAGTAAGGGAGTAACGAGTCCTTCTATAGGAGAACTCAAAGACGATTTCTATTGGATGTGCTCCTCTCGACCGTACAATCATTCTGACCCTTGCTGCAGATTTCCTGTTATGGACTGTACTTGCAACCATTCTTGGGCCAGTACTGATAAGTTTTCTACAATAAGTGAAGACCGAAATTTGTTTTCCATAGGAAGAAATGGAAGTTCTGTAGAGGATTGCTTCAGCTCAGAAAAGATGGTTGAATCCCCGGTAAGAATTACGGCCAATTATGAGAGAAATAAGGCAGAGATGAGTCCTGAAATTCTTCTCTCTTGTCAGTTTGAAGATTATAAGAAGCCATTTTGGCGAAATTGCTCTTCACCAGAAAGTGCAAATGAGACATATTTCACAAACGGTACCTCACTGGAAAATCTGCATGATGTGTCATGCAGCGGTGAAGAAACGTTTGAATTTCACAGTCATCACCATGAGACCGATGGAGAGTACATTGACCCTTGTGGTGATGAACTTGCAGACATTGATAGTGATCTGATTCCATCACAGGAGGACTTCACAGAAGATCTGTTTTCTACCAGGAAATACAGCAGTTTTCTGGAGGATCAGGTCAGTTCCCGAGAAATGGATGTTAATGGGGCAGATACAAGTCTGAGATCTTATCTTCCGTCTCCATTTCAGGATGTTAATGGGCTGTTTTTGCGTCATTGCTCCTCACTGAAAAATACAAATGAATTCTTTGATCAAAAGTGGACTAAATTCCAAAGTGATGACAGGGTTCATAGAGCTGATACTATGAAATTTCATGGTGCTGAGAATTTTGATGAATTTCAGAGAACAATGTCGCAGGATAAGGAGTCTATTCCTTTCCCATTCAATGAATCTAAATCTGAACGTGCTAGATCGAAATTTTCACTTTTTTGTGGTCAAGAATTTGCTACTGCTGGACATGATAAATGCCATTCAGTGCAAAAGTTTGGAGGTTTTGATGCCAGTTTTGAGTCACCGGATACTGAATGCAAGGATGTGATCTCAGATTCAATCTTTGGTGTAAATTCTTGGGATTTTGAGCACAAGAATCTTCCGGAACAAGGAGGGAATGCTAGATCCAGAAACGATGCAAATTTCAAATATTTTAAGCAGCAGTCGAAGGATTTTGATTGCTGTGACTTTGATGATGGATTCACCTATGAGGACTCTTTGTCTAAATGTTACTCAAATTCACACGTGAGAAATGGATGTGAAATGGGTAGTATAGGTGCTGATGATTTTGAGCACCATAATCTTCAAGAACAAGGGGGGATTGCTAGATCCAGCAGTCATGCAAATTTCAAATACTTTAAGGATGAGAGAAAGGATTTTGGTTTCTGTGACTACAATTATGGGTTCGCCTATGAAGACGATTTGTCTAAAGCTTACTCAAATTCACACTTTAGAAATGGGTGTGGAAGTGATAATAGAGATACCAATGATTTTGATCATCGAAGTCTTCAAGAACATGATGGTAGTGTTAAATCCAGAAATCATGCAAATTTCAAGTATCTTAAGCATGAGAGAAAAGATTTTTATTCCTATGACTACAATGATGGGTTCACCTATGAGGACTCTTTGTCTAAAGGTTGCTCAAATTCGCACTTGAGAAATGGATGTGAAAGTCCCGAAAGGGGTAATAGAGGTACCTATGATTCTTATCTTTTTGGTCACTGTCTTGGCGGTAAGCTTTCAGGCAGTACATGTCCTCAATCCGAAGAAGGTTTTTCATTGCCATCATCAGTATACAAGAATCCATCAATTCATGTTCAAAGAATATCAAATATTCACCAGCCAATGTGTGATATCAAACACCGAGATGTCGACAAAGCAAGAAGAAAAAGAAGTCATTCAGCCCCGCCGATTTATAGAGGGAAAAAGAGATTTTATCCCGTGATGGCCGGTTCTACTTCAGCAAAGGCATATCCTGGTAAAAGGATTCCTACAGGTATCATCCTACATAGTTGAATCTCGTACAGTCGTACCTTTCTTTGCATCATAAACAAACTTTCTATGTTTACTGCAGGTAGTTGCAAGATTAAGAAGGAAAAATTCATACAACAGTCTTCTAGTCAGTTTGATCAGTTTCCTGTGACAAGTCCAATCGAAGGATTTTCATTACATGCTGGGTATAATTTTTGGGTACCTTATCTTTGGAATTATTTTTAGTCCTTATCTTTAACTAAAACTCTTTTAGGTCTCCATTCAGACGAAAGATGAAGGAAGCTGCAAATATGCCAGATGTTGCTAAGACTCGGAATGGAAAGAAAACCAAGTCCGACGGTCCTTTGCATGCTCATGGTAAGATTCCTCATAAAGTAGCCTATCCAAAAATCTCACAAAACACTATGCAATATGACCATAATAGCCAAAACAATGTATTTGACCAGGGGGCTGTGACCCCCCCCCCCCCCCCCCCCACCCATATTTTACGTCTTCTTAGTAGGGATGTTGCAGGATTCCTTGTATAGCTGCATATCTTGTGAAAATTGGGAAACCTAAATTTTCCCTGTTGCCTTCTCAAAAGATACAGCAGATTTAGGAGTCAAGTGGAGGAATGGCTGTCCACAGGCTGGTGATGATTACCTTCACAACTCCAAAATGGTTTGTTAATCTTTCAAGAGTTTTCTTTTATGGCAGGCATTAGGTTACAGTTCTATCCAGTGAGAAGTTGATTGGCTATTTCATTCTCAATTGCAGATCAGGGAAAAATCAACAAACAGTCGAGACAAATACACTATTCTGGATGTCTCTTCTGGGGTCCTGCCCCTTGCAAGTGACACAATAGTTCCAAAGTCTATCAATCGGAACTGCTTAGATGCTAGCAGAGTTCTTCTGCAAGTTGATAAGAAATTCATTCCAGTAGTGGCGGGTAAAACTTTAGCTATTATTGACCAGGTATGATTTAAACATTCAATGTCTTTTAAAAAAAATTTATTTATGAACCAAACATTTCATGTTACTTTCATAAGTTCTCACTGTTTCAGAGATTTTCCTTTATCTTAGAAACATTTAATTGCTTTGTTCTTGAGTTACTGTTTAGAAGGCACTATTTGTTCTTGAACCAAACATTTCATGCAGCTGATGAAATAATTCGACTTGAAGATTTAAGTCCAAAGTTACTCTTAGAAGGCATTATTTTTACTTCATCTAGTTCTATGATCACTAATATCCACATTCCACAACCTTCTAAAATGATTACCTTGTAGAAAATGAGGTACATCTCTATCACTAGTTATTGAATTTAATATATTTATTCAATGTTTTCCCAGCATGCTGCTGATGAGAGAATTCGACTTGAAGATTTACGTCATAAGGTACCTGTGTGACCTCTAACTGGGGTGTTTGTCTTTTTTAAACCCCCATTTCATCTTTCAATTAATACAGTGTGTCTTCAGGTGCTTTCTGGCAAAATGAAGACAGTAGCCTATCTGGAAGAAGAGAAAGAGATGGTATAACATATTTCTAGTTTGATGTAGCCTTTTATTTGAAGGTAAAATAGAAAAAAGAAAGAAAGAAAGAGGAAAGACAAATAATCTAATTTCATAAATTTCCACATAGATGCTGCCTGAGAGTGTGCATCAGTTATTACACAACTATGCTGATCAAATAAGGCACTGGGGATGGATCTGCAACATCTCTGATGACTCCCAATCTTTCACCAAGTAAATCTTCGCCTTCAGTATCTACCCACTTCTGAAATTTCTAGCCAAAGCTGTTGCAACTGATTTATTTTACATGTATTTTTGCAGAAATTTGAATACATTGAACAGGCAGCCGGGCGCTCTTAGACTTGTCGCGGTAATCAAAATTCCCTTCCTCTACAGCTACTTGTCTCTTTCCAGAGTTTTGTAAACCTCCGTTACTTTCTCTTAGGTGATATGTTTATTATTGATGATCTTCATTCAAATAGGTATTGGTTTTGTTGTCACGGCAAGCCTTTGAATATGGATATGTAATTTATCCTTTATTTTTCAAGAAAAGCTTCTTTTCTGTGTTTTTTCTTTCTACATTCTCAACCATCAGTTAATGTCGAGTCTTCTAACTTCAAATGATATTACTTTCTGACAAGTTGTAAGAGCGAAGAGCAAGAGGCCACCTATTTTTGACTTGTTTTTGCTGACTTGCAGGTACCCTGTATTCTAGGTGTCAATTTGTCCGATGCCGATCTGCTAGAATTTATTGATCAAGTATGTTACATATCTCCCTTGCAATTTTGTCCATCCAGGTCATTGTACTGTCTTTTCGAGACCATGTTCTTCATCTACCTCTTGCTTTATTCTGTTGTTCTTTTATCCCCTTCAATGTAGCTTGCAGGCACCGATGGATCATCGATAGTTCCACCATCAGTTCTTCGGGTCCTGAATAACAAAGCATGTAGAGGTCAGTATGTAACTAATATGCTACCCTTCCCGTATTATCTACCTTGCTTTTTGAGGTAAAGTTTGCGAGCAACTCGTTTTGATTAGGATATCTTTGACAACTTTGTGTTTTATGAAGGTGCAATAATGTTTGGAGACGCACTGCTGCCATCGGAGTGTTCCCTCATCGTCGATGCGCTGAAAAGAACATCATTATGCTTCCAGGTAACACGGCAAACAATATTTTCTCTTATCCACATGAAGTTGACAACGAAAGAAATATATTGTCGTGTAAATACCCAAAAAGCAACAGAGAGAGTTTTCATTTAGGAAGGCTGAATTGTTGCAGTGTGCTCATGGCCGGCCAACTATGGCGCCTCTCGTCAACTTGGAAGCTTTGCACAAGCAGATCAAGAAGCTCGGTTTGTGCAACGAGGACTTGAATAAGCCATGGCATGGACTCTGCAGGCAACCAATTTCTATTGAGCGTGCAAAGCAGCGATTAGGTACGAGCTAGAATGGTACTTGTTAACGCTAACCAATAAGCAGACCAAAGAGCCTGGGCTGCGCAATCGGCTTATAGGCAAGATCACGACACAAACCTCAGTTCGCGGGGAAGCATTGTTTACACGGTCGTGTTGAAGCAGCAATGAGACGGTAATAATGGTTCGTCGATCTGCAATGTACAAGTGGAGTCGCTTAATTGCGTCTGTTGTGTATAGGATACAGATTTTATTTCGCAGTTAACGAGTGTACATGTTAGTGTTCATTCTCTTGGTGGCTAACAATGAAGAGCCAAATCCTGTAATTTGGAAATCAAGAGAGAATTGGGCATTGTTTGGTTAGCTATCTACTTCCCAGGAAGTATAAAAACCCAGGAAGTGATTGACAATACATGTGTTTGGTATAAAAAATTAAAACTGAAAAACCCAGGAATTGGAATTTCCGGGAATTGAAATTCCTCCAAAGGTATGTTTTTAGTCGTCGTCTATTCAGTTTGGGAAGAGACAATATAATTAGGAATATTTCTTCCTGAACAACACTTAACAATGGAAAAAAACCTGTTAATAATCTATTTTATAGTCTCCTTCGTCGTCTATTCAGTTTGGGAAGAGACAATATAATTAGGAATATTTCTTCCTGAACAACTCTTAACAATGGAAAAAAACCTGTTAATAATCTATTTTATAGTCTCCTATAAACCCTTTTATTTAAAATAGGGTCCACTAGTTAATATTTCATATACTCTGTATTACCTAACTAGTGGACCCTATTTCATTATTATAAAATTGATACTCCCTCCGTTCGGAAATAAATGATGTTTGATTTTTAGCTCTTAAAATTACGTGCACAAAAGTCAAACATCATTTATTTCTGAACGGAGGGAGTAACTATTACTCCTCCCTCTGTTAATTGTCGTTTACTATTCATACACGCTTTTTTAGAATGATAAAACTATATGAACTATTAACATTTTTTTAAATTTGTTTTTATAAATTCATAATAATAGTAACAACTAACGAGTATGAAATTATTTAAAAAATATGTTAAAAAAGTTAATATTTTATATAGTTTTTAACACCTCAAAACGCATGCATGAATACTAAAACGTCAATTTTTAATAAATGGAGGGAGTATTGAAAGTGTAATGGAATATTTTATATAGTTTTTAACACCTCAAAAAACATTCATGAATACTAAAACGTCAATTTTTAATAAATGGAGGGAGTATTAAAAGTGTAATGGAAAACGGCAGCAATGAACAAAAACAGTCCCAAATAGATTTTCAACCCCAAAATATGAAGTCTAAAAGTTGGCAAATATAATGTGCGCGTCATGTTTTATGCGCAGATTGAAAATGACAAATATGCATCGTTCAAAGCAAATAGAAACCCTCAAATCATGTAACCAATTCAATTCCCACCGTTGCTAAATGCTAAGGAGTGGTAGGGTTTAATGGGAGTTCGGGAGTCGATCTCTATCTCCTCCCTTTTTCTTAGCTAAAAAAAATCAAGGTTAATCTTATTTTTGGTTCTTATTATTGAATTTAGAGCATCCACAATCAAGGGTTTTTATTACCTTAAGGTAAGTATAAGGTAAGCCCATAGTTGTAGACAAAACTTTAAGGTAAATTATATAAAATATTAATTTTTTTTACTATTTATCACTTATTTTAAGGACCTAAAAACTATATAAAATATTGATTTTTTATTAACTTTTAAAAAAATAAATTTAAATTTTTTTGAAAGCCAAATTTAATATTTATTACTAATAAGTATTTAGTTTTTGAAAAAATAATATTTTATATATTTATTACTAGTAAGCTAATTTTTTTTTCTTAGTCTAGTTCGATCGACTCAGTCGTATTGTGTGGTTCATTTAACGGGTTGACTCTCTCACTCACAAGCGACTCAATGTTTCCAAGGGAATTCAAACTTCAAATCTAATCTGGGTGTAGCCTCACAACGACTACACCAACTTGTGATTAGTAGTAAACCAAATTTCTTGTATTTTTTGTTTATCGGAGCGAGTATTATTTTGTCATATATGGAAAGCTTCTATGTATGGAGCAAGTTGAGTAAATACTCCATTCATCCCTATGCAGCGAAATCATCAAATACCTACTTTTATATATTGCTGATTATGACTCCATTTTTTCATCAAATAATATATACTCTTCCATAAATCACAAATATTTGAATTCGATCAGAAACAGGTAACATCAATGGCTAATTATCCTCTTCGATCACAACCAGTACCACTGCAGTTTCGAATATTCATCCTGTTGCTTCTTCATCCTCCCTCAACTTCACCTTCTCAAGCTTCGACATCAACCAAACAGGAGACCTTATTTTCGACGGCAACGCAACTATTTCTGGTGCTGCTATAAACCTCACCGCCATTACCAACATCCCAACAACAAAATCTACTGCTGTGAACATCCTACCGCAATTCCCTTTTACGCCGACGAACTTGAGCGCGGCGGGAAGAGTAGTGTACCGCGAAGCACTGCTTGTTCGACTCTGACGTGTCCGCTCTGTACGACATCTCTACCAAGCAAACTGTGGCGGTGGAATTCGACACATTCAGTGATGCTTGGGATCCGGTTGATGAGCATATAGGTATTGATGTCAATTCCATAAAATCACAAAGCTTTGTACCTGTGCCTGAAGGCATTCTTAACCGGGGCACTGCATATGTGTGGGTGACTTACGATTCGATAACGAAAAACTTGAGCGCACACTTGAGTTTCGAAGGAAGTTTAGGTTCTTATACTGTATGGTATGTTGTTGACTTGAGTGATGTGTTGCCTCCTAGAGTACAAGTTGGCTTCACTGCTACAACAACCATCGTCATTTCTCCGGTGAGTCTACGAGTTTTTTCTTGGAGCTTCAACTCAAACCCGAGTGAAGCCATCAGCCCGGGAAGTAGTAGTCCAAGATGGGGAGTCTTTGTGGGCATTGGCTTGGTAGGTCTCTTTGTAATGGTCCTAATAAGCGCAATCCTCGTGTTTTCCTATAAGTCGCGGAGGAAGGTTCAAGCTGATCGAATCCTATTTGATGATCTTGGAATGACAAAGTTCACTTACTCACAGCTTTCTCGGGCAACCACCAATTTCGCCAAGGAGCGAAAGTTAGGATCGGGAGGCTTTGGAGATGTCTACGAGGGCCTTCTGAAGAGCCCCAAGATCAAGGTTGCGGTCAAGAGGTTCCGAAGTGGATCAAACCAATTCAAGGTGAGAAAGAGTATGTTTCCGAGGTCAAGGTCATTAGTAGGCTTAGACATAGAAACATTGTTTCCCTCGTAGGCTGGTCTCATGATCATGGAGAGCTCTTGCTCGTCTACGAGTTCATGCCGAATAGGAGCCTAGACTTTCATCTTTGTGGAGGAGAAAATATTCTACCTTGGCCGACAAGGTACAACATCGCCCTTGGTCTTGCTTCAGCGGTGCATTACCTTCACGAGGAAGGCGACCAATGTGTGGTTCACCGCGACATTAAATCAAGCAACGTCATGCTTGACTCGGACTTCAATGCAAGGCTAGGAGACTTCGGCTTGGCCAGATTTACGGATCATGGCCAAAGCTTGAAGACCACGATCCCAGCTGGCACGCTAGGGTACCTAGCTCCCGAGTGCCTTAAGACTGGTAAAGCTAGCAAAGAGTCCGACGTCTACAGCTATGGAATAGTTGCCCTAGAGATTGCATGTGGAAGGAGGCCAATTGAGCCGCTAGAAGAGGATCCGGGCAAAGTGAGCCTAGTCGAATGGGTGGTAAACCTACACGCGAGAGGGTTCATCCTAGAAGCGATAGATAAGAGACTAGATGTTGAATTCGACGAGGATCAAGCAAGGAGGTTGATGGTGGTCGGATTGTGGTGTTGTAACCCTGATCCTAGCCAGCGGCCTTCGATGAAGCAAGCCATATCTGCACTCGAAGCGCCCTTGCCTAGCTTGTTGCAAGTGACTTCAATGCCTATGAATTATTCGTTGCCGGGTATGGATGTTTTCCCTAATTCATATGGTAATTCCTACAACATAGATGTAGCAACAAAGTCAAGTCACAACAACAGTTCAAGCACGGCTAGTAGCAGCTCGCAATCGATCCCTAAGTACTCGAGTTAGTACTCCGAGAATCCGCCTGCAACTTCCTTATCCATGGTTTATCCTAATTCTCACGAATGCAATGCAATTATGCAAATATATATTTCATATAGTTAGTTTGATATTGTCTGAGGTTTAATGGATGATACAATTTGTGTACTCTGACTAGGTTTTGCTCTTCAAGAACGTACGTGCACCCTTTACTTGTATTTACACTTATAAAAGTTTTGGATTCATTTGTAACCTATGAGGTACTTTTCATACTTAGCTTCTGTAACAACTCGAGTACGAGTGATTGTAGATGGTAAAGCGCAATCTCATGTCGACAATAATACTCCATAATAACTAGTCAATAGACTAGTGAAAAAAAATGATATATCATCAATCATTATAAATTATATACTAAAGCAAAAGGATGGCTTTTAATTTTATGTGTCACTATCTCATTTATTTTGTAATTTTTTTTTTATCATAAAACTATCTATCTATATAATATTTATTATTATTTAATAATTATTTGATTATCATCTATATGATTATATGTATCCTCAAATATGTATAATATATAAATCGAAGATAATGCATATCGGTGGTTTCGGTTTCTTGAACATCAAGAGATGGAATTTGGTGTTCAAGTGCAAGCACCTTTGGAGATTGCGGAGAAGAAGGAAAGTCTTTGGGTAAGATGGATTCATCATAAGTTCCTTAATGTTATTGATGTCCAGGATTGAGAGGCACATTAGAGGGATTCCCCTCTCATCAAAGGCATCATTGAAGCTAAAGACTATGTGAGATCTCAAGGAGGGAACATGGAAGAGGTGCAAGTGCTCAGGAGGCAAGTTCAAGGTCTCGAAAGCCTATGAGGTGATTAGAAGGAAGGATCCGAAGGTCAGGTGGCATAGGGAGGTTTGGGTTACTAACAACACCCCAAAACACTCGTTCATCTTGTGGCTTGCCACTCTTGGTAAGCCCTCGGCCAATGACCGTCTCTTCTTTCTTGACATTCACTTTGCTTGTAAGCTTTGTAGTAATGACATGTTGGAGACACATGAGCACATCTTTTTCGAATGCCCCTTCACTAAGGGCATTTGGGAAAAGGTTAGAAACAAGTTCAGGATTCCGGATGAAGTCACCAATACTCATAGGGCCTTGAGGTGGCTACGAAGACACGCTAAAACCCGATCATGTCTCAACCTTAGCCGAAGATATGCTCTCTCTTCTACGGTCTACCTTGTCTGACACGCTCGTAATGCTCTTGCTATGGATGGCAATCGGATTCACGAAGATATCATTGTAAGGCTCATTTTTACCCATGTTTACCGTCTTACCTTTGATGCCAGCTTCCTAACCCGTGATGTGAAAAACATGTTGAACTAGTTGTGACTGCCTTTTTGTCCTATGACATGCGTGCTCCTAGGAACGTCCCTCCCCGTTTTGTTGGTTTTGGGTTGACATATGTCTGTTAGGGTCTGCTTGCCCTTGGAGCATGCCTCTTTGGTGTGTTCCGTAGGCTTGCGTGCCTTGGACATACCCTTGCCTGTTTTCTTGACATCTTGTATGTGTCCTGAAGATCTGCATGTCGAACGGAACATACCCTTGCGTTCTTATATTTGGCTTCTCCCCCTTAAAAAGCTTATGATGCGTCATAGTTTTTTGGTATTAGCTTGGTTGTATGGTCCTTTGGACCCCCTACTCCTTCATTCTTCGAATTTACATAAAAGTCAAACCCCTCCTTAGTGGGGGGTGGCTTCTTACAACAACAACAACAGCATCCCAGTATATCCCGCAATTAAGCAGGGTCGGGGGGGTCAGGATGTACGCACTCTTACCCCGGGGAGCCCGAGAGAGTGTTTCCGAAAGACCCAGAATGAAAGCAAACAAGAACCCTAGGAAAGCATGAGCACAAATTAAGTCACGGAGCCAGAACAAGAGCAAAAATAAAATCAGAGCGAAAGCAAGACAAGCACACACAACACCACACCCCTAGCTCTGAACGTCTGCCACCCGTATGCAACTCCTCCAGTAGTCTCTATCCAATGCCATATCCTCTGAAAGATGCAGCATATTGAGGTCCTGACGGATAGTCCCCATCCAGTACTTCTTCGGTCTGCCTCTCCCCCTACGATAAGCTCCCAGATCCAGAAACTCGCACCTACGAACCGGGGCCGATCTAGGTCTTCTTTGCACATGTCTGAACCAACGCAATCTGACTTCTCGCAGTTTGTCAACAATACTCGCCACTCCAACTTTCCTTCTAATGTCGACATTCCTGATTCTGTCAAGTCTCGTAAGCCCGCACATCCAATGCAACATTCTCATCTCTGCCACTGACAACTTCTGTTCTTGAGCTTTGGTGACTGGCCAGCACTCTGAGCCGTATAGAAGGGTCGGTCTAACAACCACCTTATAGAATTTACCTTTCAGTTTTATGGGGACTTTCTTGCCACAAAGCACCCCTGATGCCCTTCTCCATCTCAACCACCCTGCCTGAACACGATGATCGATATCCCTATCCAATCCACCGTCACTTTGAACGTACGATCCCAGGTACTTGAAAACCTCTTTCCTGGGAATAAGATCTTCCCCCAAAACCACAGACGAGTCAGGATCCCTGACCTCTCCAAAACGAAAGAGGACGTATTCGGTCTTGGTCCTACTCAATCTAAAACTCTTTGACTCCAACACCTCTCTCCAGGATTCCAGCCTACGAGCCAATCCCGATCTAAAGTTGTCCACAAGCACAATGTCGTCAGCAAACAGCATGGACCAAGGAACCTCTTCTTGAAGCGGAGCAGAAAGAGTATCCATAACTAGCGTGAACAGAAACGGGCTGAGGGCAGATCCCTGGTGGAGCCCCACATGAACTTGAAAGTAATCTGAATCCCCACCCAGTGTTCTGACACTAGTCAATGCACCATCATACATATCTCTGATAACTCTAGTATAAGACCATGACACTCCCTTCTCAATCAAGGAACCTCTTCTTGAAGTGGGGGGTGGCTTCTTCTTGGAAGATAATGCATATCCATCTATCTATAGATTTTATTATTATTATTTTTTTTTTTATTATAAGGACTTTATTATGATGAAAAAAGATTTACATAAAGTTAGTTGGAAGCCTCGTAACAAATTGATGGAGGAAAAAAATCATTTTATTATTATTATTATTATTATTATTATTATTATTATTATTATCTATCCATCTATCTATATTATAATTTTTGCACTGATGGAGGAAAAAAATCATTTTATATATATAAATATATATTGATTTATATATTTATATATTTAACCCGAAAGGATTTGTCTAATATTTCGAAAGGTTTTCAATAAAATCCCGAAAGGGTTTAATAAAATTCCCGAAAAAGAATTGACAAAAATCCCGAAAGGGTTGGACCGAAATCTCGAAAAGGATTGATTAAATCCCGAAAGGGTTTTCAGGTGCGTTGTTCTTGGGTGGTTTCGGCTACTCTTTTAGTTGGTCTCGACGGTCCTTTTCTTAGTTAGGGCTCTGGCGTCTCGGAGTCAGGTCTGGCTGGGGTCGTGGCGGTGTGTATCGATGCATCTCCGTGATCCGGAAATTTCCTTGGAGGTTCGTCTTCACTGCCCACAGGGTCTCCTGATGTACCACTGGCCAGCGGTGTCGCTGCTTGGTGGCGCTTGGCTTCGGTTCGTAGTCTATGTTATCCCCAACGAGTTTGGATTAGGTTTGCTAGATCGCCCGAATTTATTTGCTTGTCACTGCCTAGTTTGCACCTTTGTTATTTTCATTGTATATCTTGACGGTTCGCCGTCTTCCGACTCTGTCGGCCTCTCAAGGTGTCAGACCTATCTGGTCCTCGAATTCTCACCTTATCAAAAAAAATTTATATAAAATATTTTTTATTAATATGTTTAAATAATTTCATACTTATTAGTTTATCATTTGATTTTTTAATCAATGAGGGAGTAATGTTTTGTAATAGTAATAATATAATAGTAGTAATTAGTTTATTATTTAAATTTAAAAATTACTACTATATGTCCACGACATGAAACTAAGTTAATCTTACTAAATATAAAAAGTCAACTCGTTGTTCAAACTACAGGGTATTATACATTTAAAAATCATAGAATTAATTTCATTTTCTAGGGTTTTGATCCAAATGGGATCTTCTACAACCCTCCCTACAACCCTCCCTACTCCACAAATTTTTTTTAATATTTATTTAATCTTAAAAAAAATATAAAAATTATATTTATATTCCTAACATCTAATTTTATATATTTATAACATTTTGTTTTGAAAAATCATATTTTAAATTTTTTAATAATTGTATTTTGTAAAATATTGCCTTTTTAATTTTAAAAAATCATAAAACATGATTTTTCAAAATAAAATTTTATAAATATATAAAAATAGATATTAGGAATATGAATTTAATTTTTTTTAAGATTAAATAAATGTTAAATATTTTTGTGATGTAGGGAAGGGAGTAGGAAAAGGGTTGTAGGAGATCTTGTCTGGTTTTGATCTATATACTCCGTATGTTATATATACATACGTGCGTAACACCTTCTGACGACAGAAGATCATCTAAAACCTTACCTATAATTTTGTGTGATACAAAAATATTTATGTTATAAATTTATAATATTTTTTATAAATTTATAACATAAATATGCCAACTTTCACTTTTTTTAATGACTAGAAACCCATCTTTGATGGTAAATATCGAGTATCTGACTCAACCGGCAAAAGCCACGTGCCAGGTAAACCGGAATGCACCGACCAGTTCGACCCACTGGTAGTAAGCAAGGTAAACCTTGGATTTTCATCAAAGGAAAGAGGCGGAGGCAGGGATCGAACCCGGAACCTCCCATTGCTCCACAACACTGAGCCACCCCGGACCTCTCATTAACCCCTCACTCCTTACCATTTAGGCACCCCATCAGGGCCAGACCTACTTTCACTTTAATTTGATGATTGGTAGAGCTTCTATAATTAACTCCGTTGAATAAAGATGCCAACTTTCACTTTCAAAACGGACACGTTTAAAAATGGAAAACATGGCTGCAGGATCACCCATCGTGTATGTATGAATGTATTATGTATGTCCTGTTATGTGCAGATTGAAAAGGTGCCACAAAATTACTAACAGATTTTATACTGCTCAACAACATCACATCACAATCTTCATCTTCGAGTGACAGCGCGGCCAGAGTTTTATACCGCGAAGCAATGCAACTATGGGATGTCAAAGGTGCCACAAAATTACTAACAGATTTCTCCACTCGTTTCTCCTTCAGCATCACTGGTGATTTCGTCATCTTCAACCCCTCCATAAATAACGGGCTTACGTTCTTCCTTGTTCCTGAGAATGGCGAGTGGTTCCCGGATGCTGATGGCAGCTTATATGGTTTGTTCGAGTCTGATTCGTCTGCTCTGAATGACACCTCCCGAAATCAAGTTGTGGCGGTCGAATTTGACACATCCGCCACTGACGATTGGGACACACCTGATGAACATATAGGTATTGATGTCAATTCCATAAAATCAAAAACTTATGTCCCCGTGATTGGCATTCTGAACAGGGGCACTGCACATGTGAGGATAACTTATGATTCGACTACGAAAAACCTAAGTGCACACTTGACTTTTGAAGGAAGAACAGATTCTTATACTGTGTGGTATATTGTTGACTTGAGTGTTGTGTTGCCTCCAAGAGTACAAGTTGGTTTCACTGCTACAAATCCACTTTCTATTCTGTGATGGGTGGTCAAATTTATTCTTGGAGTTTCGACTCAAACCCGAACGAAGCCATCAGCCCGAAAAGTAGTCCCAACCCCGGCATAAGCCCCGTCTCAAAAGGTAGTCCCAATCCCAAAAGTAGGACCAAAATGGGAGCGTTTGTGGGCGTTGGCTTGGCGGGTCTCTTTGTAATGGTCCTGATAAGTGCGGTCTTTGTGTTTTACTATAAGTCGCGCAGGAAGGTTGGAGCTGATCAAGTCCTATTTGATGATCTTGGAACAACGAAGTTCACTTACTCACAGCTTTCTCGGGCAACCAACAATTTCGCCAATGAGCGAAAGCTAGGATCAGGAGGCTTTGGAGATGTCTACGAGGGCTTGCTACCGAGCCCCAAGATCAAGGTTGCGGTCAAGAAGTTCCGAAGAGGATCAAACCAAGGTGAGAAAGAGTATGTTTCTGAGGTCAAGATTATTAGTAGGCTTAGACACAGAAACATAGTTTCCCTCGTAGGCTGGTCTCATGATCATGGAGAGCTATTGCTCGTCTATGAGTTCATGCCGAATAGGAGCCTAGACTTTCATCTCTATGGAGGAAATCTACCTCCTTTACCTTGGCCAACAAGGTACAATGTCGCGCTTGGTCTTGCCTCATCGTTGCACTACCTTCACAATGAATGTGAGCAATGTGTGGTTCACCGCGACATCAAATCCAGCAATGTCATGCTTGACTCGGACTTCAATGCAAGGCTAGGAGACTTCGGCTTGGCCAGGTTTACGGATCATGGCCAAAGCTTGAAGACAACGGTCCCAGCTGGCACGCTAGCATATCTAGCTCCCGAGTGCCTTAAGACCGGGAAAGCTAGCAAAGAGTCCGACATCTACAGCTTCGGAATAGTTGCCCTAGAGATTACATGTGGAAGGAAGCCAATTGAATTGCTAGAAGAGGATCCAGGCAAAGTGAGCCTAGTCGAATGGGTGGTAAACCTACACGCAAGAGGGTTCATCCTAGAAGCGATAGATAAGAGACTGGATGTTGAATTCGATGAGGATCAAGCAAGGCGGTTGATGGTGGTCGGATTGTGGTGTTGCAACCCTGATCCTAGCCAGCGGCCTTCGATGAAGCAAGCCATATCTGCACTCGAAGCGCCCTTGCCTAGCTTGTTGCAAGTGACTTCAATGCCTATGAATTATTCGTTGCCGGGTATGGATGTTTTCCCTAATTCATATGGTAATTCCTACAACATAGATGTAGCAACAAAGTCAAGTCACAACAACAGTTCAAGCACGGCTAGTAGCAGCTCGCAATCGATCCCTAAGTACTCGAGTTAGTACTCCTAGACTAGAATCCGCCTGCAACTTCCTTATCCATGGTTTATCCTAATTCTCATGAATGCAATATATGCAATTATGCAAATATTTCATATAGTTAGTTTGATATTGTCTGAGGCTTAGCTTATTGGATGATACAATTTGTGTAATCTCACTAGGTTTTGCTCTTCAAGTGCAAAACCTTTACTTTTATTTACAGTTTTAAAAGTTTTGGATTCATTTGTAATATATGTGATGTACTTTTGTTAATTGTTTATCTTTAATGCTTTTTCCCCAGTCACTTCTAAGGTAGGTATTATAGTCGAGTATGCTTGAACATACTCAGACTTAAAATTATGTTCATTAGCGAGGTTGAGGTTGAGCTGAGCTTTTTTTAGTTGTTATATGGAAATGGAGTGAGGGAAAGGCATTTTTCAGAAGAAGCATACACAATCAAGCCGGTGATGGCAGAAAGGCAAAGCATGATTGTTGTTATATGGCAATGGTCGATCAACCCATGTGTTTCTCATAGGTTTTCACTCACAAAAATGATACGAGTGAAACGGATAAAATAGATATTTAATAAGGAGTGGTTTTAGGATAAATTAATTCGAAGTGTTGATTAAAACTCCCTCCGATTGAATTTGAAGTACTATATGTTTTTTTTAAAAGGTAAAAACTATACTCCCTCCGTTCGGAAATAAATGATGTTTGACTTTTGTACATGTAATTTTATGAGCTAAAAACTATATAAAATCTTACTCCCTCCGTTCGGCAAAACATGTTATTTTAGAGTATTATTTTTGTTCAAAAAAACTTGTCATTGTAGGTATTTTGCCCTTCACTTTACAAAAATACCCTTGATATGATTGATGTTTTGTTAGTTGTAGTTTTCGATAAAGTAAAAAAGGAGGGTAATAATTGAGGGTAAATTAGTACATTTGTTAATTGTCTTAAAACTTGTTAAAGAAGCTAAAATGACAAGTTTTGCCGAACGGATGGAGTATTTATTTTAATTAATTTTTTTCATAGTTTAATACTCCCTCCGTTAATTAAAACTTGACGTTTTACTATTCACACACACTTTTTGAGGTGTTAAAAACTATATAAAATATTAACTTTTTTAACATATTTTTTAAATAATTTCATACTTGTTACTATTAATTATGAATTTATAAAAACAAATTTAAAAAATGTTAATATTTCATATAGTTTTTATAATTTTAAAAAAGCGTGCATGAATAGTAAACGACAAGTTTTAATTAACAGAGGGAGTATCTATTAGTAATAAGTATTAAATTGTGAAAAAAATTAATTAAAATAAATAAGATTTTATATAGTTTTTAGCTCCTAAAACTACGTGCACAAAAGTCAAACATCATTTATTTCCGAACGGAGGGAGTATGAAATATCAATTTTTTATTCAATCTTTTTTAATAATATTATTAGTTTTGTTCGACAAAACATATCATTGTAGGTATTTTGGTAATTACTTTACAAAAATATCCTTTTTTGAAAATATGATATGGGATAGTATCCACGTGAGAAATATAGTGAATCCAAGCCTTGTACATGAGTGGGTGTCCTCTTAATGTTAATTGATTTTAGGATGGAACCCTACTCGACTTGTGTACTCGGCTTGGTTAGTGTGTGTTGCGCCCGAGCGTGTGACCTCTACATTGTATAAAATGACATGTTTTGACACACAAAGTATGACATTTAAAAAAAAAATTATTTTATATAATTTTTATTAACTTAAAAACGTACCTAACTAGTAAAAAGTCAATTAAAATTTAAAAGTAAAAGGAGTGCGTACGGATCGATTGAGTATCATAAGCGACTAATTTTTTTTTTGTTAAAAAAAGGGTGATTTTAGGATAAGTAAGGAGTGATTTTGTAATATGAATGGGCAAATTTAGAAAGAGTGGATGATTTGATGGGAAATAACGAGTAATGTTGCAAGAGCCCACAAAAATAGAAAACAAGAGGATCGAACACAAAATTTGACGAACTAGTGCAGGTGATAAGCCAACTGAACTATCCAATGTTCCCCAAAACCGTTTAGACTATACTCCGTACATATATAGTACAGCATGTTGTCGTGATGAGATTCAAGAAATGTGCTCAAACGAGGGGCTCCTTGTGCGCAGTGAGAACAGGTCTTGACCTCTATGGTCGGTTGAATCACCATGATTTACCTTATCTCACAATTTCGTTCGGGTTGGGAGTGAGGGGCGTCCGGGGCAGCGATTTCACCTTTTGGAACAAGAGATTCAAGAAATGTGTATGAATTAAGTGGTGGTTGTTGGGAATTGGGATCCAACTTTAGTAATTTTTGTACAGTACTATAACTGTACTAAATAATGTAACCCCCTGAGCGCCCGACCTGACACAGATTGGTAATTAAGCTGTCAGATCAGATCGGATTGGAGGACCTCCCTCCCCGTCGATCGACTTCCCCAAAAAAAATAACGGAGATGCAGCGGTAACCGGCGCCGGCATAGATCTAAATCCAGCAACGTCATGCTTGACTAGGACTTCAGTGCAAGGCTAGGAGACTTCGGGTTTGCCAGGCTTTACGGGTCATGGTAAAACTGTCAAAGCTTGAGGACCACAATCCCAGTTGATACACTAGGGTCCCGAGTGGATGAAGCCCGGGAAAGCTAGCAAACAGTCCGACGTCTACAGCTTTGGAATAGTTTCCCTAGAGATTGCGTGTGGAAGGAGGCCAATTGAGCCATAAGAAGAAGATCCGGGCAAAGTAAGCCTAGTCGAATGGGTTCTGAACCTGCACACTAAAGCGCTTGTCCTAGAACCAGTAGACAAGAGACTGAATGTTGAATTAGATGAGGATCAAGCAAGGCGGTTGATGGTGGTCAGATTTTGGTGTTGCCACCCTCATCCTAGCCGCCGGCCATCAATGAAGCAACGCATTGCCGCACTCAACCTTGAAGCTCTCTTGCCTAGCTTGTCGCAACTGGCAATGCCTATGAATGTCTCACCGAATACGAATGTTTTGCCCACATATATGGTTCCCACAACTTTGATGTAGCAGCGTATAACAAAGTCAAGCCACAACTACACTTCAACCCTAACTACTTCAGTTAGTACTTGTGTAATTTGAATATGGTTTGCACAATGCTTACATGTGTGATATTTACTACAGTACTATAAGCTCTTCAAGTGCATCTTGTATAAACAAACTTGAGTAATCACTAATTATTGTTTACTCTTGTGGCTTTGTTGACTACTAGACGTTGCATATCATATAGCAAAAGATTGGAAATTAGATCATAGAGTTTTTTGAGCATGTTCCACTGTTCAGATCATTATAACATGAGAAAGTAGATATGACCAATTTTCGTGTGATTAAAATCATAATCTGTAACCATCTCATTCCATCCAAATCAGGCGAATATCAAAATCATTCAATCTCGTTGAAGTCGTCGAATTGAAACGAAAAAAGGACGGGATATCGCACATTCAATCGACAGTTGAGGTCGCAATAACTCTGCAGGCGTCGGCTTAAGGAGGAAACTGCTTCCTATGCATGATCGAGCAAAGGAAGAGGCGGATAGTATACAGATGAAAGACTCATACAGAAAATTGTCACCCTGGACAAAGAATAAACGAAGTACAAACCTGTAATAAATTTAAAATTCTAAGCCTTGTTTCAAATACTCCGTTTTTAATCCCACCAAAAAAAAAAAATACTCCGTTTTTAATGCTCGTTATTCACTACTATGAAGTATACAAATCGAACAGTACTGCAATAAATTTCATGTGTAGCCTAGAAAAATAACACTGATTCATAAAAAAAAACAAACACATAAATCTCTGAACTGCTTGAAAGTTACTACATCACAAGATTCCCAATAACAGGTAACAAGTGCAAAACCCAAAGTTTATGCTTCAAAACACAGAAGATAAGGGTTTGGAGGATAAGATCCTAATGCTGATCTAAGCTTACCATTACAGCCTATTTGAACTGGATGACGTCGATTAAACCAAGTAAGTAGAGCCTTGTGAGAACATCATGATGTGTACTATGTGAGGGCTCATCTTAAGGATCAGGATTATTTAAGTGAACACTTATTAGTGCCTTGACCTTGATTCAGAACGTCTCACTTCTTCAGCTGTTGCGGGAAACAGCTCAACATATCGTGACCCAATAGTCATCTTGTCCTTGCACATCGCCTGCTTGGCCTCCTCAACAGAAACAAACTCCACAAATGCTTCACCAGTTGTTTTGCCATCTGAACGGCATACAATGTGGATCTTGTCCTCAGACACCATGAACTCTCCAAAGAAGTCCACAATATCTGGTTTTGATACGGAAAAAGGAAGGCCCCGCAGCTTCAGTATCTCAGTATAATCCAACTGCTCCTTGTCAATAGTCCTTTTCACACGGCTTGATGGAGGAGGTGGACTCCCGCCTCGCTCAATGTCATAGAAACCTTCAGAATTCACCTCTGCAGCAACAGCATTGTAGTAATCCTGCTTCTTGCACTTGAAGACTTCAACATATCTACGGCCCATGTTCTGATGATCTTTCTGAAGAGCCACCTCAGCCTGCATTGGTGATGCAAATACAACAAAGGCTTCACCTGTAAACTTTCCATTCTTATTGACAAGTAGCACATCCACAATATCCAGTCCAGCGAAAAACTTGTAGACGTCCATGTCTGTGCAGTTGAAGGGCATGCCCCTAAGGCGGACCACAGGAAACCCAGAAGGGCGGAAGCCGCTGCTGCTGCTGCTTCCGTAAGCATAAGGCTGGCGGTAAGCACCAGCACCGCTGCTCACTGCGAAGTAGGCATTTGATTCCATCATTCTTTGTCTCTTTGAGCCGACCTCGTACCCGTCCGAAACCCCCCCGCTTCCCAACATTGCCCTTTTCATACCCAACAAAGAAAAATCCCCCACAACCAGTTAATATTAACCAATCCCAACCCACAATTTCTAACACCTAACATCTTAATTAATCCCCTCATTATCTCAAGAGAAGAAAATCAAGTAGATTCCATTTTATCCTCTTCATTAACAAAAAAAATCCAAGGCAAAACAGAAATTAAGCAAGGGAAAGGTGCACCATGGTAATCAAAGAATCTATCTTGACAGCTTTTTATGGGGATTACACAGCCAGCAAAGAATCCGGTGTGGTTTACAGAAGACTAGATGCATATTATACTATTCCAGTGTCTCCAGCCTATGAATTTGATTTAACAATTTAACCCAAACTGCTGACTATAGAAAAACCCTAAGAATGCCTGTTCGATTATTCTCCGATAACAATAACACCACATTCAAAACAACAGTACCGATTAAGCTATTGACCTAATAGGTAGATGATGCAGATGAAGATTCAAATCAAGGAAAAGACTCAAATTCATTTAACTGTTCAAATTAAACCGTTGCACAAGAGATTTAGAAAGCCCAAAAGACAAATAACAAACAGCTAAACGATACGTCATCAATTTCGACAAAATATCGGTATTCTTCATTACTATTCAACAAATTACGCATACTGAACATTCGATTGAAACGAAAACACGAACAAGAAGCATGATTAAAGCACATAAGAAGGTTGTCAACGCGACGGAGATAATCGAAAAACATGTCGAAACCAAAGAAAAGAGTTATTTGTAAACTTACCCCCTTGGAGTGTATGCGCCGTAAGGTCCGTACATGGCTTCGAATTCGATTGATTTTACGAGATTAGATGAGCTGAGTTCCGATAATCGAGATCGAGGGTTGGAGAACGGGCAAACCCTAGCGGAGCTTCAATTCTGCGATTTTTGTGTGTTCGCCTCTTTGGGGCTGTTCCCGTCCGATTAAATAGCCCCCTTTCAATATACTCCGTATCACGCACTGAAACGACGCGTTTAGAAGAGAAGTCCACTCTCCTCTTTCTAGGTCTACCCCGTTATATCCAATTAAAAAAAAAAGTTGTATCCCGTTATATATTTTTGGGAAAATGGCAGAAAACCACCCCTTAAATATGGGTCTTTGCAGAAAACCACCCCTTAAAATTGAAATTGCAAAAAACCACCCCTTAAACCCATTTTGTAGGTAAATCGCCACCCACAACCCTTTTTTTCCATTAGGTTGGCGTTTAAAACGGTGAAAAGTCATTTTTACCCCTCCATTTTAATGTTATTTTAATGAGAAAAAAATGTATGAATTGAAATAAATTAATATGTTATTCTATTAATAAAAAATGAGAGAAAAAAGGTATGTTATTCTATTAAAATAACATTAAAAATGATGGATAAATATATTTTATTAATTTATTTCAATTCATACATTTTTCTCTCATTAAAATAACATTAAAATGGAGGGGTAAAAACGACTTTTCATTGTTTTAAACGGAAACCTAATGGGAAAAAAGGTTGTGGGTGGCGATTTACCTACAAAAAGGGTTTAAGGGGTGGTTTTCTGCAATTTCAATTTTAAGGGGTGATTTTCTGCAAAGACTCATATTTAAGGGGTGATTTTCTGCCATTTTCCCTATATTTTTTAGCTCTTTAAACTACGTACACAGAAGTCAAAACGTTTTATATTTCCAATCGGAGGGAGTATATATTAGTCGATTCGATGGAGCTGAACGTAGAGATTTACCCGTTGTATCTTATAATCCAATTATGTAGACATGTGACATTATATATTGTGGTACGTGAACTGCAAAACCACTAGGCTCAGCTCGAGCCTAGAGATGGGTTTGCTCGGAGTTGACCGTACCCTTGAGTATCAATCAATAATATAAGATATTTGACTTTTTTGACATATATTTTAGAGAGGTTAAAATTACATGTATTTTAGAGAGGTTAAAACTATAACACCTACCTTTATAAGGTATAATTCGATGCCTATATTAATATAGTTGTTTAAAGAGACCTTGAATTCATCGGCTGTTTAACACCACAATTTTCTAAATGGAGGCTCTTTTAAGCTCAACATGGAAATTTCCTTAGAATTGTAAAGAGATGTATAATCAGCTTAACAAGGGTGTGTTTGACAAAATGTAATGGTTTAAAATCATTCTTGTAACTAAAATTGTTGGAGTAGATGAACTGGTGAAGGGTTTAACTATTTACTAGAGTGATTAAAATGAACTAGTTTTTTGAATAGCTATTTCAAATGAAAAATTATCGAAATGTGGACTAGAGAATCCTCACCGATCAAAATGGATTTGAGTTTTAATAGATATATGGTGGCATGCGAGTTACATGTGAATTTTACCAAAATTAAAGAAAAATAAAGAGTATTATAATTTTTCTTAATCAAAATTAATTGTGGTCCTTGGTGTTGTTTCGGTTATGTTGAAGGCAAAACGATCTGAGTTGGGATTAGTGGGAGTCGGGACAGTGTGTTCGTGACGACTTCGTATTCGGGAGGCGTTTCCTTGGAGTTTTGACGCTTCCTTGGAGTTTTGACTTCACTGCTCATAGGAAATCGAGTCCTACTATACCACTGCCCATGTGTTTTTTAGATTTTTTTTTTATCACGATGATTAATCCATCTATTAATCCATCGGCCTCTCGAAATATTAGATAGTGTTTCTGTCACCTGAACTTTCGAATATTTCCCTACATCAAAAATTTATATATTTATAAGGAGGATAGGGAGGGAGGTGTCCACAATCGCCCAGAGAAGCCATTTACCCTCAGTAGTTCTATTGGTTGAGAATGAGCTTATACATCATTTGTCACTGTGTAACACCGTCAACAAAGCATACAAGAATGAGGTTTTTAGTAATTCAGAGACCAAAGCATACAAGAAAGAAAGGGCTAAAATTAACATTGTAACACCTTCAACAAAAGAAAGGTCAAAACTTGAAACCCTATTGGCTATTACAATTCAGTTTCCCTTAATGAGTTGATAACCGGGAAAGTGACGATCGAAAGCTGAAAGCTGAAAGCATTGATGAATGACATAAGTTCACGTCGCGAGCTGCCTGAATCCAGCCCTCAAGATTGATGCGCTGGAAACTACCTCACTCTTTGTCTGTCGATGCCTCACTTTCTATGATCTCATTAAGTCGATTATCACATCTGTTTTTTCATACAAAACCTACAAGAATATGGGGGTCAGTTTGTCACTCACCATCACTAATGACCAAACTAAAAATAAGAAAGAAATTTTATGAAGCAAAACTTAAAAGATGCAGCATGAGAAATCACAGGGATGACAGTTGTTTTTCCTTTACAAAGTTGGCTTCTACAATCTTAGCTCCTTCTGAATCAGTGAGAATATTTGAATTGACAGTAATTTTTTTTTTTTTTGATACAAGGCAAATATTTGGGAGTGGATCAGTACTAATGGGCATGAGGGCATCTACTGGAAAATAAGTTATTTTAGATGATGAGGTATAAAGAAAATCTTTGCTAGTATTACATAGAAACTTGTAGTTTGAACAAGTTATATCCTAAATATTTGCAGATGTATGAAGGTTTAAACTTGCTTATATTACCTTGTAAAGTTCCACCATAGCCTTGCTTTCTTGCTAAAAAACAGGTATTGAAGCTCTATATCGGACTGAGAAAACAAATCAAAGTAACAACCCAAAATCAAACCACACCAGCAACCCAAAATCCCCAAAACAAACAGCAAAAATCAAATCCGAATCGAATGGAAAACGCAGATGAACAAAACCATGAAATTAGGAGCAAACACATATTTCAACAATTCCTATAACATTCGGAGAAATCAAGAGCACAATCAGCCAAAAAACGAAGAAGAAGAGAGATTACCATCCGCTCTTGAGCGTTAACCTTGGAAGGGTCCAAAAATCTCCACTTCAACCGCTACCCTAGCCAAACACCTCCTCTTGTTGCAGTTGACAGCTCAAAAGCTCTCAAACTCTCCCAAACGCATATACCAATATAAAGTTATCAATCAAACTGACTACAATCAATCTAAGGCTTCAGATCCCTGAATGCTTGTTTATTGAACTTCCCACTGCCTATATCCCTTGCCACTATGGCATATGAAGCGGTAGTTGCGTCAATAAGGTTCCATTTTGATCAATAACGAATGGAAGGATATATGTGTTGTGTAGTGACAGTTAGCCTAGCCTTCGACAAAATAATGATTTCTGGTGTTATCATGTAATTTATCAAGAATTCGCCAAGTGACAGCATCCGGGGAGATCCCGTTCTTCTTCATTTCTCCAAGAATCTGATAAGCTAGCCTCTTCAAACCAGACTTGCAAGCATTATCAATAAGAATGTTGTAGTTTACAACATTTGGAGAGACCCCACAATCTACAAGCTCGTACAAGAAGTCGCAAGCTTCGCTCAGTTTGCCTACACGGCAAAGCCCCTTTAGAATGGATGAATGCACAAAATTATCATGCACCTTGGAGGGCCAGATGACCTCATCCCATAATCTTTTTGCATCATCAACCTGGCCGGCCTCAAATAGTCCATCAAGAATCGTTGCATACGTAGTGCTATCAGCAATCAAGCCCTTGGAGATCATCGTGTAGTATGTTTCCATTGCTTCAATAGGCCTCTCAAGCTTAAACAATCCACTGATTACCAAATTATACGTCACCACACTAGCCACGATTCCCCTTTGAGGCATTTCCTTGTTGAAGAGGTTGAGAGCTCCGTCGATGTTCCCAGCATCTAGTAAGCCTCCAATGACAGTCGTAAAGCTCACAACATCAGGCACGCAGAACTTACCTGTCATCATATCATTCAAAAGCTGCATTGCTTCCTCTATCCTTCCCGACTTACATAACCCATCAAGAACTGTATTAAGAGTGATCACATCAGGCTGGTCTTTCATCCGAGCCATCGATTCAAGCACGTTAAGTAGCTCGCTAGCATTTTCCACAAGACGAATCGCTCTCATATATATGTTGTAGATTCTAGTCTTGTCTGCGCCTTTATGTCTCAACATGAACTCAAGAACAGCATTGGCCTTGGCTAAATCGCCCTCGCGGCAGAGACTTTCCACCAAGATTTTGTAAGTAAATTCAGATGGAATGTAACCAAACTGAATCCCCTCCTCAAAGAGTTGATAAGCCCTCATGCATCCGTCCTCTCGACTTAATCCATGGATAATAGCATTGTAAGACACCGAACTCGGGTTCAAGCTCCTTTTTCGCATCATATACAAAATCCTTGATGCTCCGTGGAACTTACCAGCTCTACAAAGTGAATCGATGATCTGAGAAAACGCGAATCCTTCAGATACACTTTTCCCCTGAGGCATATTTTCTGCAATGGCAAACACCTCATGAAACAAACCTTCTTCACATAATGTATCAATAACATTGGCAAAAGCAGCATTGTTCACCATCAAAGAAGAATCCCCGGAGCTTCTCATCTTCTCCCAAAGCTCGGTAATCAGTCCCTTCACACGATCAAAATCATGCTCTCTAACCAACACACGAATCAAAACGGTAAGGGTCAGAGAATTAGGCACCACACCCCTCTCAGACATTTCATCAAACACCTTCAGGGCATCTCCCGCTTCACCAGCCCTGCAGTAACCATTCATCAACGTAGTATAAGAAACCACATTGGGGAAATGGCCCCTAAACAACATATCAACAAGCAGCCGGTGAGCCAGCTCCGGCCGCGAATCCAAACACAGCTCATCAATCAACCGGTTGAAATTCGTCAACGAAAGCACAAACTCCGGCCACGCCTTTCTCCATATAAAGTTAACCAAATCGAGAGTCGCGTACGGGGTTTTGGAGTCAAGCAAGCGGGCAATAAGCAGATTGCAAGTGCGCTCGTCGTGGGCGGCGGGGTTGGCCGCGAGAGAAAAGAGAAAACGGCGGTGGGCTTCGGGGTAGCGGCCGGCGGCGCAGAGGGCGTGGATGATGCTCTTAAGGTTGAGGGAGTCAGGGCGGTAGCCGCGGAGGCGGAGGCGATCGAGGAGGCGGAGGGCATCGTCGGTGCCGCCGGGGGCGGAGCAGAGGGTGTGGATCCGGGTGGTCCAGTAGGATCTGTTGCCTATATCGATGCTCTCGAGTTCGTCTTCTTCTCCAGGAATCTGATGGTGTTGGGGATGGAGATTGGAGGGTGATTGAAGAAGAGATTGTGAGGTTGTGGAGTAACAGAGCATCAATTGGGTTAGGGTTTGGGCAATTGGGGAAATGCGACGCTGTAGTGGGAGCAAGGAGTTGAGTTGGATCATGGTGGAGGTGGCGTTGTCATGTGTGCTTCTTGGGAGGCTGATCGAAATGCCGTGGTATTAAAGTTCTTGGTCTGCTATTTATAGTTTCTGGCCGAAAAGGCAATATTTTAGCCCAATAAAAACTATGGCAAATTGCATAAAATAGTATGAATTTTAGGTATAGTTGCACTCGGTGGCACGAATTTAAAAAAATACAAAAATAATCATCAACTTTGGGGTTTAGTTGCGGTCAGTGACACAACACCTATCTCGCTTATGTGGACTATTGGGGGTGCTTACATTGAATTTTTTTTAACTAATCCATATCTCGCTATATGTCTTTTTAATTAAAAAAAATTTCAGGTAAGCACCCCCACTAGTCCACATAAGCGAGATAGGTGGTACGTGTCACTGACCACAACTAAACCCCAAAGTTTGTGATTATTTTTGTATTTTTTTAAGTTCGTGTCACCGAATGCAACTATACCTAAAGTTCGTGTTATTTTATGCAATTTGATCTAAAAACTATAATTAAACTTGACAATTTTAAATAAGTGGGTTATATTAAATTATTTTAACAATCATTGTAATAAATTATAAATTAATTAAACCAGTGAAAAATTATATAAAATTCTAACCCGTTTATTTAATGCTTTAGTATGAAATTATATATATAAAAAAGATATTTCAAATAAGTATGTTATATCTTAAAAAAAATTTAACAATCATTGTACTAAATTATCTATATATTAAACCCAATAAAAAAATTATATAAAATTCCAACCCATCTACTTAATGCTTTAGTGTGAAATTATATATATATATATAATAAAAATATTGATAAGCAGGCTTCAATGATAAATAACATGTTTTTACTGTGCATTAGCATTTAGCATGATAATACTAGATGGTATTTTACATAATAGTCCAAATTAAATTGACACAATTTTAATTTATATGGTATTTTAATTTTAAATTCACGTTATTTTAAATACAATCTGTTAAATTATTTAGATTTATTTTAACTTAACAAAAGTTTTTTTAAAGTATTTGGATTTATTATTATAGAGGAGCTTAATTATTTGGAATAAGAATGCCAAACTCCATTATGCTAACATTGGGCTTTTATTTTGACCCAAAAAAAACATTGGGCTTTTAATAGGAGGAAAAATAGTGAGGAGAGATCCGGAAACAGAGCGAGCCCGCGACCCGACCCGAAAGCTCTTATACCGGGCACTTAGGACTGCCATGGCAGAGGGCTTTGGCCGTTGTTGTAGTCAGCCTCTCTTCGCAGACGTCCAGCGAGCGGCCGCGAGAAAACCTTTACCCAAACGCCCCGCGACGAGGTTTTCAAAATCACCCGCTCTTCACCTTCTTCCCCCTTTCCTTTCCCGCTCTTCGCATGTCTCTGTTGCTCCAATCATGATTTCGTCTATTCATGGCGGCTAAATCAGATCTCCGTGGTTACTTCTCTAAGCTGAAATCTCTCCTTAGGTCACAACAGGTACTGCGTGTTGTCCTGCGGTCTGTTGTTATTTTCTCCTCTGGCATTTCGTCGAACACTTGGTGTTCATTCCCGAGAAACACGTTTGTGTTCTCTCTTTTGTTTTCCTCTCAGAGGTTCGCGCACACGGTGGCTAAAGGAAGAATGCAGGAGAAGGTCTTTGTAGAAAATGGCTGCCATGTATATGGCTCTCATTTATGCGATGTCCCTGGTGGGTTAATAGTTTGTACTTTTTCTTCTTAATTCCTCAATTTTACATAAGCTTGGGTGCTTGATACGCTTCTTCTCTCCGGCGTGGAGAGCCTCTTTGTTGCACCAGAGGCGTCTAGAATTGGTTTAATACACTCTTTATTTGTTCATTCAATACCTTTGGGAATTGGGATACCCCAATTTGCAATTTTTCTCGAAGATGACTAAATTTTCAAGTTAAATATAGGGTCAATGTAGCTAGACTGTGGATGAATGGGACTGAATGGTTGTCGATTTGTAGTCTTCGATTCTATTGCGACTGTTGATCTAGTCCCAAGCTTTATATTCAAGGAGACTTGATAGCAGTTAGTTCTAATGGCATTTTATTTCATGGATGGTGTTGAACAGGTCAGCATGAAATATCTAGATGGAAGAAGGTGGATGCAAGGAACTTTGGAATTTCAACATCAATGATATCACAGTCATCATGGCTTGTTCTGAAGGTACTCCACAATGAAGGTAATGCCGATATGTTGTTCCCTTGTGGCTATTAAACAGTTTGTAGTACTGACATTTGTTTTATGGAATGCTAATATCTCTTGGATATTGAACATGATACTTTTTGAGTTTGATTGCTATTTTTACCCCCCAGAGCAATGAGTTTTGCATATGTATTGATGAAGGGCTTGTTTATCCAGGGTTTGAAGCTTACTTAGTAGGTGGATGCATTAGAGATTTGATCCTTAAGAGAACTCCTAAAGATTTTGATGTGATTACAACTGCTGACCTTAAACAGGTTTAATATGGTTTTTTAATTTCTGCATTGGTGCATAAAAGTACTTGTCTATATGCATGATTAGGGCCCCAGAAGATTCTGTAGTCAATTGGGTTTATTTTTGCTTCGATTTGCAGATCAAGCGTACATTTAATCGTGCTTTTATTGTGGGGCGGCGTTTTCCAATATGTCTGGTGAATCTTAAAGGATCTGCTATTGAGGTTTGTCTTCCTTTTGAGATCTTAGAGTGTCTTCAGTTTTCAATTTTCTTTCCTTTAAGGTTGGGCTAATTGGATAAGGCAATTTTATTTTAATTTCTTCTAATGTATTAGGCATGACTGCTGATATTTCTCTTTTGTTTTACACAATTACATGTGGTGGATTTATTTTAATTTATTGAATGTTGAAATTTTCTGTTTCAGGTATCCAGCTTCAAAAAACCTGCCAGTCATGAAAAAGAGGAAGCTGAAGCACATCCCCCCAAAATGCCTAAGGGCTGTAGTGAAATAGATTATGTACGTTGGAGAGATTGTACAAGACGAGATTTTACAGTAAATAGGTAAATCATGTTTGCTTTCCTCAAATGGTTCTTAATATTACTTTTGTTCTACATGACAATGAATGACTTGGTTCCTTTTGTCATCTGGTTGCATGTGTTACAAAACTATGGAGCAGTTTGTTCTATGATCCTTTTGCCAATAAAATTTATGACTATGCAAATGCAATGACGGATTTGAAATCATCAAAGGTAATTATCTTTCCATTTTTTCTGTACTTGTCTTATCAGTTTCTTTTCTGTTTCATACACCATCTTTTGCTTGGCTATAAATTTGATTCTCTATTGTTATGGTCTTGTCTCAGCTGCAAACTTTAATCCCTGCTAGGATATCATTTGAAGAAGACTGTGGTATGGATTTCAGTGTGTCAGTTGTTTAGTTTTTGAACCATGTTATACCTGCTACCCAGTTTTTTGAAGTTATTGTTTCTCATTCATGTAGCAAGAATTTTGCGAGGATTAAGGATTGCTGCTCGTCTGGGGTTTTCATTTTCAAATGAGACAGAAACTGCAATCCATGAACTTTCTTCTTCCATTGCGTCTTTGCCCAAGGTATCTAGCTAGTTTAATGTGCTTTATTTTAGGATTTGGGTTCTTTATTGCATTCTTTTTGATGGCCTCGGTGATAGTGATAATAGCTTTTCTTTTCTACCCCTGAATACGTAGTTTTTATAAGTTCTCTGCAGTGCTTTCATTGAGATGACTCTAGATTATTAACTTCCGAAGTCCTTGTTCCACTTCTAACTGGTAATCAACAGTTTTTCTTAAACCAAAAAATAGAGAAGAATTCTTAAATAAAATGGAGAACTAAAGAGCCTAAGGAATAAGAACATTGTAGGCTAGCTAGAATCCTTTTTCTTATTTATGACCTATCATGAGGCAAATGTCTTTCAGGATGAAGTTGCACTTTAATCCCTGCTAAAATAGAGAGGAATTCTTAAAGAAAATGAGAACTGCATTAATTCTTCATTTCGTAGATGCTTATTGGAGTGCTCTTTTTACGTTTTTTTTTGGTAAAGTGTATTTTGTGGCTGCTACACTTTGATAGCTACATAAGATTGTTTGTATTTTTGCCTGCTTAGCCTAGGTTGATGATGGAGTTAAATTATATGCTGGCATATGGCGCTGCTGAGCCTTCTCTCAGCTTGCTTCGGAGATTTAAAGTGCTTAAGATCATGCTTCCTTTTCATGTGAGTCCCTTTTATTCTTGTTTTATTTGTTTTTTGTGTAAATAAAATTGGCCGATATCTAACTGTTGACCTGAACTAGGATGCATACCTCAGCAATCTTAGAGGAGATCCAGCATCCAAGAGTTCCTCAATGCTGATGGTAGGTTGAAGAACTTTTGTATCAAAATAGAAAAGTTAAATGTTGTTCCAATCATCATGCACATATGTGTATAGCATATGATGCCATCTAATTTTAACTAAATTGAAATCTTGTCTACGTATATGGTTCGTGTGAATCCTATATCAATATCTTTTTATTCATTTCTAATGCAATGATACCTAAATGTGCTTTTGCTTTGGCAGAAATTGTTTTCCTCTTTGGATAAGGTGGTTACCTGTGGCAAACCGTGTGATTGTCTTCTTTGGTAAGCAAATTGCCTTTAATCCCACTTTAGAATTTTCAAGATGATTCTGTCAATTGCTATTCGATGAAGCAGCTAGTGTGGTTAGTGATATTAAGGCACTATGTTATCATAAGTAAGCATTCGAAGTAATTACGTGGGCCTTCTTTTCTTTCGGTTTTTTTTTTGTCAAAGCCACTAGTAGGGTTTCTTTTCTTTTAGTTCCCCATTGAGTGCCATAGGACTTTGTTTAGCCCTCTAGGTTTTTCAGTTCGCTCCCAGGTGTTTTTAACTAGTGATTTTACGCTGTAGTTATGGAATAAGGCTTCAGATCCTTTTATATATATATATATATGTATGCAAGTTTCCAGCCAACAGTCGCATATTTTCATTTTTTGAAGTTTACTACTTGCAGGGTCGGTCTATTGGTATTTCACCTAGCTCTGGTGATTAAACCTCAAGAAGCGCTTGTGGTTCAGACATTTGCTTCTGTTCTCTATTATGGCAACTGGGATGAAGGCGTAAAATCTGCAAGGGAGTGTGCGTTTGAGAAAGTTGATTTTGAACCAGAGTTTTTAAAGTCCTTGAAGCATTTATCGGATAACAAACTGGAACAAAAGGTTTCCAAATTTGCGTCCACTGTTCAAGAGTCTATAAATATTCTGACTGATTCCGATAGTCTTCTTAAAGCAATGGCCAGATATCCATCTTCTCGTTGTTCTGGATCGGTAGGATTGAACATCTCAATTTTTATTTATATTTGATTGGTCTTTCCTTCAATGTTGATCTAGTAATGTGCTTAATATGTTTCTGGCTGTAGATTCTCATACCAAAGAAGTTGAATATAGAAGTTCGCCGTCTCTTTAATGGTATGGCGGACAATATCCAGTCAGTTAACAACGCACGGAAATCATACGAGATCAATCACGAGTTGCTAGGGAAGGGGAACATATTTGAAATAAAGTTTGTGCTTGGCAAAATTATCATGGACACGTTGAGGGCTGGAGATGCCGCGGACAAGAGCAGTGCAACAGTAGTACCTAAACGCAGCATTTCATCATCTGATGCCGAAACTCCTCTGAAGCCAATCAAGAAGCAAAAGCTCATTGAGAAGGACCAAAAGGTGGTTGTAAAAAAGAAGAAAACAAGTGAGAACCTTGCTTCATCGTCGTCTCAAGACACGCCCAAGGAAAATACAGTGCTCGAAGAACAAGGTGAAATGACCCCGAAGCCAATCAAGAAACACAAGCTCAAGGTGAAGGAGCAGAGGAAGGCTATGCAGGAGAGAAAGATGTGTCAGATACTAGCTCCGTCATCTGAGAAGAAATCCGAGCAAAACAAGGAGCTCGAAAACCAGTCCGAACAAAATGTGCGTAGCTTGTCGCATCTCTTCAAGTGAGTCGTCGTGATTTTTCAGGCTTCCATGACACCTTCAAGTGAGTATTTTTTAAGAGAAAGAACACAGATGATAGTTTTAGCTGTGTGTTTAATCTTTTGATCTACTAGTTGGCACCGCTGTATGTGCGGATACCTACATCCAATAAATTTGGTTTGTAATTGTCTAATTGACAATTCTTATATCTATATTGACAATTTTGATCCTATGAAATTTAGATATCTCTCCTAAGAGCAAGCCCAAGAGCTTCCCTAAAACAATATCTAAAATAGAGAATTATAAGTCAAATATTCTGAATATTTTTCTAACCCATTCTAACAACTTCTCCATTTTAGAATTCACCCTAAAATATATAGTGTTTTCTCCAAATTTAGGGAATGATCTCCATATTTTCTCTCCATTCTCTATTTTGAAGAATATAATGGGAAAACTCTTGGACCAAAAACCATCTCAATATTTTCCAAATAATTAAGATAGAGAATCTCTTGGAGATGCTCTAATTGTCTACTACGTAATTAGCTAAAAGAAAAATATAGACATAATTTCAACCAAAATAAAATATTAACAGGGTAACCGAAAAATTATCCGTCTCAACTGATCAAAATGTTTACTTGACAGGGGACCAAATCTCAATCAAATTTAGAATAGTCAAATCTTTTTTCGGTTGTCACTTGTCAGGTTAGCATTTTAGTTGGCATTTTAATCAGATTTTGAAATCATATTATTTTTTTTAAATATAAAGATAGTTTTTTTTTTGTATAAAGATAGTTTGTATATAACTTTATCATTTCTAAATTTTACATTATTTTTCATTTAAGGGTGATGCTTCGTATTATTGAAAGCCAATTCTCTTTTAAGAAAACTCGACCATCCCAATGAACAAACTTAACCTCAATTTTGAGTTTTAGTAATGTGTTACAAAATGTAAAGTTAGTTTTCTGAAATAAAATTCACTCCATATGATTTTTAGATTCAATATTTTGGGAAATTATAATAAAATACTCCAATAGAGTACGGATGTGGCGATGTTGAACATTTTATTTTTATGATTATAATTCCTAAAATAAATAGTTTTACCTTTATCCGAGCCTAACTTGAAAGGGGAACCTTTTCGGACCGAAAGAACTAGACGATGGCAAATGTGTAATTAGGAGGGGCGGGCAAGGGCAAAACAGGCCGAAGGGCGCGAGTTAGTGGATTTTGGGGAGTCTTGACGATTTCTCTCTCATCTCAATCGTCTTTCATGGCAGCTCTGCTGAAAAGCTGGAATCTCTCTCCATAGAATTCGCCCTCCATATCTCAAACCCTAGAAATCCGCCCTTTCTAGAGTTCCGTAATCGATGGCGGCCCGCCGAGCAGCTCCGATTCTAAAGAAACTCATTCACGGCGCCTCTTCCTCTTCATCCCATTCAGCTCGCCAGCAAACTTCCAGTCTCCTCAAGTCATGGTCTCGCTCCGTCACCTACATGCCCCGTCCCGGAGACGGTGCTCCGAGGACGGTGACTCTGATCCCCGGGGACGGTATCGGCCCCTTGGTCACCGGCGCTGTGGAGCAGGTGATGGAGGCGATGCACGCGCCTATCTACTTCGAGAGGTACGATGTGCACGGCGACATGAGCAAGGTTCCGGACGAGGTGATCGATTCGATTCGCAGGAACAAGGTGTGCTTGAAAGGGGGTCTGGCCACGCCGGTCGGTGGCGGTGTGAGCTCGTTGAACGTTCAGCTGAGGAAGGAGCTTGATTTGTTCGCTTCGCTTGTGAATTGTTTCAATCTTAACGGTTTGCCTACGCGCCATGAGAATGTGGATATTGTCGTGATTCGAGAGAATACCGAGGGGGAGTACTCCGGACTCGAGCACGAGGTGGTTCCCGGCGTCGTCGAGAGTCTCAAGGTATTTTAGGGGTTTTCCTCCCCTGCTACTGTAATCTAAAATTGTGGTATATGCTGTGAATTTCATGTTCTGTATGTGAAGGGACTGCTCGTTGACTTTTGCGTGGATCAAATTGTTGATGATTCGTATTGTTCATGACTTAGGTTGAGATGAATCTGATTCCTGTTCGTTAGTCATTCGACGGCATCATGGCCATTCTTAACCACCTCCTATCCAATTTTTGGTGTAATTTACCATCGGCCTGCTGTGTATTTCCAGCCATGGCTGGCTTGACTAGCATGCCACATGTGAATTGATTCCTTCTGAAGTGATTCCATGTGAATTGTGATAGTGTCGAGAAGTAAAGATCAAGACACTCTTTCCGTGTTCTAGTTTTTTCTATTTACCTTTGAATCATTACTTATCTCCTGAATTGGAGCTAACCTACTTGATAATTGAATAGTTGATAGAGCATTGAATAAGGGAGAGCATGCCTGGATCTTAATATACTACATTAACAGATTAACTAGTTATTTGTTGGTCATTATATTCATTCCTAGATTTCTACTTGTCTCGTGCATTTAGCAAAAGTATACAGGCTGATGGCTTGGGATAAAGGCTAAACATATTGAGGATTCTGTCATATTTGCTTGGTTCCTTGACTTCCTTCTGTGTGTAAGTTTCATGAGAAAAGGATGTCAACTACCATTCTTCCTTGTGAAAAAGATGCATAGTTATTGTTCAAAACCTAATAATTGTATTTCTTGTGTGGTTATTGTTTGGATCAAAAGTGAGATTACAATGGCTTTTGGATAATGGCGAACTAATAATATGATCACATATGATCCGAGATTTGATAGGTTCTGTATTAGGTATTGTAGTTAAGTAGAAAATTTCTTCATCTAGTAGTTAAACCTCCTTTGCTAAGGAATGCCCCTTCCCTTGGGATAGTATGTTGCTTACTTAGACACCATTGACTAGGTGCTAACCATCTAATTCCCATGAAGAGATGGATGTTATTTTGTGATTTAATTGCTGAAGACCCTAAGAAAACAGGCCTACTGGGATCGAAAGGCTTTCCTTTCATGGTGGGGCGAAGAAATGCTTTGTATTGTGAAATTGGTTATAACTACAAAATAAGGAAGCTAAGTATTATTCTCAAAAGCTGTGATACAAAAAATCCACATCTCTTGTATTTTTGATAGTGTTAATGTATCATCTCTTGTTCTTACCCTGCCTTTATGCCTAGTCTTAAGTGTGCAGATACCGAGTAGCATCTCTTTCTTTATAATTTCTTTGTGATGTAAACATATTTGGATGTAGTTGCTGAGCATTCTTTTTACATACCACTCCACTTGCTAGGTCATAACAAAGTTTTGCTCAGAGCGCATTGCAAAGTATGCTTTCGAGTACGCATACCTCAACAACAGAAAGAAAGTAACAGCTGTTCACAAGGCAAATATAATGAAGCTTGCTGATGGTCTTTTCCTGGAATCCTGTCGTGAAGTTGCTAAAAGATATCCTGGAATCAAATATAGTGAAATCATAGTGGACAATTGCTGCATGCAACTGGTATCAAAACCTGAACAGTTTGACGTGATGGTATGTTTATGCAACTTAGAGATGACATTACATCTAACTTTTGTCCTGGATGTTTGAAATTTATGATGTGCCTAACTTGGCAACTTGCTCATTGTCTCTTAATCTCTTGATATCATGGAAATTAATGTGATTCCTATGTGGTGTTTTTTGAAATTTTTAGAAGGAAAATCACCCAGAATGAAGTCTAGTCAGCTTCTCTCATCTTTGAACAGCACAGTGTTCTAGTTCTTGGCACAAGATAATTGTACAGTAAATAATGATGAATAGAAAAGTAAATGTTGTCAGCCTCGCCCAGAGCGAGCAATGACTCTCCAATGTTATGTGCACTTTTGCAGAAGCATTTACATAGTTCAGCATCTGGTCTGATACATTTACGTATTAGAGCGTTTGCTTTATTGCTTATAATAGACGTAGTCAAACAACAAAGTTAATATATTTTCAGTTTCATCCCAAAATTGACTAAAGTTATTAATACCATCCACATTATATAGCATATAATGTTTTCGTATGGCTGAATGATTTGCCAGTATATCTCTTTGAAGTATTTAGGGAAGGCTCTGCTGATGCTCTTGAGGTTCATTTGTAGGTCACGCCAAACCTCTATGGAAATCTTGTTGCAAATACAGCTGCAGGTATAGCTGGTGGTACTGGAGTCATGCCTGGAGGTAAGATCCTTCATTTTAAATATTATTGCAAGTGTTTAGCACTTCTAAATATGCATTAAATAATATGTGCAGAGAATACAATCAAACCATATTTGTCAGTTGTACATGATTACACTTATTTAAGGTCACATTTTATGGTCCCTTTTTTCCAAAACCACACTTATGGTCTTAGAAAAAATTACAGTATAACTTCAATTCTACTCTTTTTGTTATTGCTTAATGCTTGTTTTTGCAAGATTCATGTAACCTTGTAATTGAACCTGTCATAATCTCTTGTATTTACATCTTGAATAATGGATAAACTGTTTTCACTTTGCTGATATGCTTAAATAGTTAAATTTAGTTCATTGATCTCAATGATGAATTCAAGAAATGGTTCGGATTCTTGAAGGATATAAGCTTAACCTATTGATGAGTAAGGCTAAGAAAACTAAGCTCAAATTCCATTACTTATTTTTCACCTTCCAATTTGAAGACTTAACCGAAGATTATAACTAGCTTCAAATAGGTGTTGTCTCACCATCTTTGCATTCTTCTCGGCTTCAGGAAACGTGGGATCAGAGACTGCTGTCTTTGAGCAGGGTGCTTCAGCTGGTAATGTGGGAAATGACAATATCCTGGAACAAAGGATAGCAAACCCAGTGGCTCTTCTCCTCTCATCTGCCATGATGCTACGGCATCTCCAGTTTCCTTCCTTTGCAGATCGACTTGAATCAGCCGTAAAGAAGGTGATAGCCGAGGGCAAGTACCGGACAAAGGATCTTGGAGGCACCAGCACTACCCAAGAGGTCGTGGATGCCGTAATTGCAGCTTTGGACTAAGGATATGGATTTCTCTTTTGCCCTTCCTGTTCTTTTTGGCCAAAAACTTTGCAAACGTGGCAGGAGACAAGTTTGTTTCTCTGCTCAATCAATGGTTTCCTTATTCTTCATTGTTCTAAAATTCATGTTTTTTTAATAACCACCTCTCATTGGGAGATATCATCACATGTGGATAAAAGTTCAAGCAAGCTGAACGAAATTTTACTGCTTGCTGACAAGCTATTCATTTTAACTGCTTTTTGGATAAACTTCTGTTTGTACTACTGAAATATGCTATGGAGAACGCCAGAGGTGTAGCTTCAATTGGAGAGATTACATCATGTAGCTTCAAGTTACGCATCAATGGAACTCGCTATGCTGAAATGCTCTTTCTGTAGTTTAACTGCCTTTTGGAACTCGCTATGCTGAAATGCTCTTTCTGTAGTTTTGCTGGCTAAGTTTCAAGTTGGATTTTACTATTTTAGTCTTATTTTTCCAGTTCTGGACCGTCTGTAACCAGGCTAACTAGTACGCGTCAGCTGTCACGTATGGGACCCTTACGCCCTGCCCGTGGAGTGATGGTGATGAAGGTTGTGTCAACTGTCAAGGTACATCACAATGTCGCACTGACCCTGCTCAGCTCCCTCTGGTTTCGGTAATTTCAGGTTAGTTTTGGATCATTTATACTTCCAGGTAATATTCCAAACTACTCAGAAATCAACCAGTTTTGATATGGTAGACTTGTAATTGAAGATAGTCGAAATACATTACAGCAGTCTCAGTTGCAGTATGGTAGACATGTAGTTCAGTAACATTAAAGCGAAACACAACCATTCACAGATGGACAGGTTAAACTGCGTACTGGGTAAGATTCAAACGGAAAATTTGTTCATCGTAGAGCGACCCCATGTATAACTGCTGCCCGATCTTTATCCCACTCGTGATTGTTGACAACCTCCCATCGTAAAATTGGGCAACCAGGCTCCCTTCCAAGTCGACGGCCAAAACTCCACTGGGCTTCGCGATACTTTGAAGACCAATGTACTTAAGCACAATGATCAGCCCTTTCCGAACCAATGGATGGTTCGTTACCTTGTTCAGGAAAGCCGGTTGAATCTGCAAATAACACAAAATGAAAACGAAAGAATCGCATACATTATACGTTTTCCATTTTAAGAACACTAGGTATGAATCAGGTGAATGTTTTTAAATATGATACCATGGGTAATCCGATCCAATAATGACCTTCGCCATCGTAGTTGATGTTATCGGGTGTACCCAACGTGTCGTCGACAAATGGCTCCACAGATCCCGTTAGCGTGCCTGTTATGTGATATCTTTTGCAAGTTCTCCTGCATTGTCAATTCAAACTCGATCACGTTACAACAAGAATCAAGAAAACGACAATGCTCGTATGTACATATACATCGAAGTTAAGGGGCTAACAGCATGGTTTCGCAGAAGATGAGAGAGCGTTGATCGGGGGAGAGGGCTACCCCGTTGGGGAAGTAGAGGTCTCGGAGAAGAACCCTAGTCTCTCCGGTGATCGGATCAAAGCTAAGAAGCCTTCCATTCGGCCTACCCACCATAATCGCAAAGGTGGACTGAGCAAGGGTGTGCTTGGAGGAGGCGTCGGTGAAGTAGATTGTGCCATCTTTGGCTACATCCACACCATCAGTTAGTTTGAACTCTTCTCCCTCTGCCTCTTTGGTTAGTAGAATGAGTTCCTTGTCTTTGGTGAGTCTAAGAAGGCCCTACACATTC
Source organism: Persicaria maculosa (assembly GCA_963922045.1). Lineage (NCBI taxonomy): Eukaryota > Viridiplantae > Streptophyta > Magnoliopsida > Caryophyllales > Polygonaceae > Persicaria > Persicaria maculosa. The sequence continues at coordinate 56,788,569 of OY998268.1, forward strand.
AATTCAGTGTACCCTCACATGATCCCATTTGATAGGCAATATTAATTTATTGTATGAAAAATAATACCAACTATTCATCATGAACAAATATCAATAACAACGTTAAAAACTAAACTAAAAAAAAAATAGTATGAGTTATTTCATATTGAACCAATTTTTGATACGGAAAAAAATCCGGTCAATTTTTTGACCAAAATTTCGACGTGGGAATTGAATGTTAAAAAATTTAATGTCGCTACATCACATTGTTAACTTCAATATATTTTTTTATATAAAAAAAACAAAAGTTGAATACAAATTAGATGAGTAAATTAACCTTATAATTCACCTTGTATTGATAATTAGTTTTTGCTTTCAATCATTATATTTTTGCATCTAATAATATGATGTCACGTAAGTAAATTTTTCGAACATCAAAAAATTTGCCCAAAAAACGACCGGAATTTTTTTTCTATATCGAAATTGATTTAATGTGAAATAGTTTATATTATTTTGGTGTTTTTTTAAATTCGTATTGATATTGGTTCATAACTAATACTCCAGTATTTCGTATTAATATTGGTTAATAATCAATAATTGCAATTATTTTTAATCATTTTTCGTGTATGATGTACCGACATGATTATAAGCCACTCGAGTCCTCTCTGCAATGGTGCATCAATGCCTTAAATTATTGCACACCCAATGTTAGACTGTACACGATTGAAACTCATTTTTTTAATGTTGCATCAATGCCTAAAATTAGTCCAGAAATTCCCGAAATAATTGTCAAATTATTCAAAAAAATTTAAAAGTGGGCTTTTAAGTAAAAGCTCAGTTCATATTTATATTTAGCTTTTCTTTAAATTAAAAAAATATAACTGATGATTTATAAACAATGCCCAAGCCTTTTAATCATTTACAAAAGTCAATGTTATTTACACCACAAAATTTACTATTTACACCACATATCTCACTTTTTATATTTTTTTTAAAATACACTCTGCTACTCTTGAGTCACACACCTATACAAATACCCTGCGCCTCTTGAGGGGCAGGTGTGTGACTCAAGAGGAGCAGGGGTGTGATTCAAGAGGCGTAGGTGTGGTGTATATAGTAAAATTTATGAGTATAAATATCATCACCCTTTACAAACCATTCTTCAAAATTTTATGTCTCTACTAATTTTGCTTTCTTCCATGACAGTTGTCTTCATATTATGTATGTTCAACTCTAAAGGTTAGGATTCATTTGTTAGATAATTTTAATGAGGGAATTGACGTCGCTTAGGCACTGTATAGGTGCTAGGCGACCTCCCTTCGCCTAGGCATATTTAGCGCGTGTTTGGCGCAAGCTGGAAGTAGATGGGAGCAGCTGAAAAAAAAAATTAATCTCCTCCGACGGGTGTTTGGCGCAAGCTGGTTGGAGATGTCGCTAGTGGATGGGTGGAGATGGGAGGAGATGAAATTGGCTGGAAAAATCATCTGGGGTAGGGCGGATGATGGAAGATGGGAGGAGATTTCCCATAAATTCATCCTCTTTTGCCCCTTTGAAAGGCAAGTCATTTCACAAATTGGAGCTATCAGACGGACTTCATTACAAAGTTTCATGACAATTTTCATGAACAAATGTTTTTGTAGAATAGTTACAAGTTTCACCAGTTTTACAAATTGGTTTGGAGAATAGCTACAAAGCCAGAATGCAACGAATAAATCAAGGCAAGCATAAATCTAATGACGAACACAACCTTTTGCAGTAGCTAACCTTCTATCCTCCATCACACACACCCAATTTCTAACCTTCTCCGTCGAACCCTAAGTTCTTCAATTCACCTAACCTAAGTGCACATTCAATGTCTTATCGATTCGGCTACGGATGTCACCTACGAATGCGTCCAACTGTAAATCTACGATTGATAGAGAGGTAGAAGAAGGTAGGCTCACATACCACTTCACCGTAGCCGCTCCCCGTTGACGGTGGTACCTCAGAGCTGTAGATGCGTTCTACGCGAGGACACCTAGAAATTGGTCGTCCACCAAGTGTTGTACCGTCGGCGTCGACGGCGCCAACCTTCAACCGGGGATGGTGATTGTTTACAGCAACCGGCGGGAGGTTCTACCTTCTTCAATCACCCTTGGAGATGCTGCAAATCCAGGCTTCGAAATGGAGAGGGCGACCACCGACAGAAATGGGAAAGAATGGGAAATAAAGGGGTAATTTCGTTTATATACCCGGGGGCATAATGGTCATTTCGGATATACACCATCTTTTACCATCTACTCAACACCAAATACCAAAACGAGATTTTTTTCAAATAAAATCTCCATCTACAATAATCTCATTAATCTACCAAAACCATCTCCATCTCATAACATCTACCAACATCTCAAATCATCTCCGAAACAACATCTAGCGTCAAACACGGCCTTAGCCGATCGCTTTAACTGTCTAGGTATCATCTAGATGTCGTTTAGGTGCTAGTCGGTCTCTCACTGTCTATAATCCACCTAGCGCTTTTTTAAACACTAGCTAGTAGACCTGTTAATACGTGACCCAACCCAACCCAATCGACCCGTAAAACATGGGTTTTGACACAAAATATTTCAACTCAAAACTCGAAGCAACCCGAACCCGTTCAACCCGCAAAGTTCTAGGTCGGTTTGGGTCAACCTGTGGGTCACTTGTCAGGTCAAGCTCTAAGATAATAAAAAACATAAATAAATTACAATTTAACCTAATATGGAAATTTATTACTAGTAATAATTAGTATTGAATATTATCTTTTTTTATCATCAACTTTACTTTATAATTTAATACTATATTGTAAATTGTCATGTATATAAAAATACATATTACCATTGTAGTAAAATTAATTACTCCTTTTTAATAATATAATAATTATTAGGGTAATATAACAATTTTAGGTTTATGAACTATATAAATAGTCATTAAAAATACTTCATCTATTTACTTTTAAATGTCATTTACTATTCATGTATAGTTTTAAGGATGATAAAAATGTATAAAATATCAATTTATATAATTATATATAATTTCATACTTCGAACTAAGTAAAAATAATGAAATTATAATAAATAATAAAAATGATATCTTACATATTTTTATCATTAAATAACATGTATGAATAGTAAATGACATTTAAAAAATTCTTAATGAGTAACGCTTTTGACCCATTAGGTCAACCCGAACCCGTTGAATATGAGTTTGGGTTGAGTATTTCCAACCACCCTTCTTTCACGAGTCTTAAATTAAAAATTAAATAAATAAATAAATAGATTTAAAAAATTAGAAAAAATGGGTTGTCATTTTTTTTTTTGGTAGAGAAAAAATGGGTTGTCTTTTTCTTATCTCCTAACAAAACCTAACCCATAAATTCCTCAATAGTCAATACTCGGAAGTTGGACCCTATTACTCCGTAAAACTCAAAAAAAATCTAAATGATCGAATTTCCATTAAAAAATCATTGATAGTACTTCATTCGTCCGAAAATAAATGATGTTTGACTTTTTTGCATGTAGTTTTAAGAGCTAAAAACTACAAAATCTTATTTATTTTAATTAATTTTTGTATAGTTTAATACTCCCTCCGTTCGTTAAAACATATCATTTACTATTCACGCACACTTTTTTAGAATGAGAAAAACTATATAAAATATTTATTTTTTATAAAAAAAATTTAACAAGTTTGTACTTATTAATAATAATTACGAAATTATTAAAAAACTAGATATTTTATATAGTTTTTATCCCCTATAAAAGTGTGCGTGAATAGTAAAGTTGCATGTTTTGCCGAACGGAGGGAGTAGTTATTAGTAATAAATATTAAATTGTGAAAAAAACAATAATTAAAATAAATAAGATATTATAAACGAGTAATTTTTAACTCCTAAAACTACATATACAAAAGTCAAACATCGTTTATTTCCGGACGGATGGAATATATTTTTAGGAATAAAAAAAAAGAAATGAAAATGTTAAATATTACTGTACATGTAGAACAGTAGAATACCTTCAACGCATCAGCTATGATGAGGTCGTAACCGTCGGCGCTGCGGCTGAGCGCCAGGCCGAGCGGCCGCCCTCCGGTGTTGACCACCTCTTCCACCTCCACCGCCACCGTATCATCCCCAAAGCCCGACCCACCGCCGGGCACGACCCGTTTTATCCACCCGTCTTCACATCCCGTGTACATCACTTTCCCAACCGGGTCATACACGAGATCCTCCGGGCCCGTAAAATGGCCCGATCCAACACGCTCTAGGCTCCCGAAAATCCGCCCATCGACCACCTTCGGTTGCGCGACCGGGTGGTGCCGGTGGTCGGGTACGGCCACCGGGTCAGATGGGTCGAGCCGATATAAGATAAATGCGGAAAATACAGGAAGTACGAGGAAGAAGAAGACGTAACAAGATCGAGATGATTTGCCTTTGTTCGTCGGTTGGGGTTGGGTTGCACTTGCACTTAAGTTGTTGGAATCCATTTTCAGCTAATTTTTTTTTGTTCCAGGTGGGTGTTAGTTTGGACACATTAAAATTCTAAAAATATGTACTACGGAGTATATAAAGTGAACTACTGACCTTCGCCCATTAAGATTTGAGTGGGGTCCGACGCGTACCACGTGAAATTGACTTTTCTTTCTTTTTTTTTAGCCTCAAATTGACCCCTTTGTAGTTTGTACAACATGGCGGACATTAGTATAAAATTATTTAGAGTATAATTTTACTTTAAAATAAATTTTAAAAATTATATTTATTTTTAGATACTTATATAATTATATTTACATGTCTATAAATTTTTTTATGAAAAAATATGTTTTAAAAATATATATACTCCCTTCGTTCGGTAAAACTTGTCATTTTAACGTGTTATTTTTGTTCAAAAAAACTTGTTATTGTAGGTATTTTGTTCTTCACTTTACAAAAATGTCCTTGATATGATTGATGGTTTATTAGTTGTAGTTTTCGATGAAGTAAAAAAGGAGGGTAATAATTGAGGGTAAATTAGTACATTTGTTAATTGCCTTAAAACTTGTGAAAGAAGCTAAAATGACAAGTTTTGCCGAACGGAGGGAGTATAATTAAGGGAACGGTTAGTTTATATTTTTTTAAAACAAAATTTTCAACATCAAATTTTATAAATATGTAAATATAAGTGTATGAAATACAAATATATTTTTTAATTTATTTTTAAAGTAATTTTATACCTCAATAATTTAAATTTTGTGATGCTCGTAGTGCTTATGCAAATTTTGTATTTATATACAGAGTAAAATCTTCCTGGCTAATTAGTGATTTTTTTCTCTTAATTAGTGAAAAATATACTATAAAAAAGGAAAATATGCAAGCATGCAAACTATTTTAAAAAATAGCTAAAATGAGGTTAAATCGTTATTTATAACAACGATTCTAGTCCATTTTTTTTTAAAAAAAAGATAATTTAGAGCATGCCCAAGAGCTTCACTAAAACAATCTCTAAAATAGAGAATTATAAGTCAAATATTCTGAATATTTTTTTAACCCATTCCAACAGCTTCTCCATTTTAGAATTGACCCCAAAATATATAGATTTTTCTCCAAATTTAGGGAATGATCTCCATATTTTCTCTCCATTCTCTATTTTGGAGAATATAATGGGGAAGCTCTTGGACCAAAAATCATCTCAATATTCTCCAAAAAATGAAGATAGAGAATCTCTTGGGGATGCTCTAAAATCGTTGTTTAAAATAGCGATTTAAAAGTATTTTTTAAAAACTTTTATGTATTTATTTAATTTAAAAAATAAAAAAAATATTTATACATCATTAATTCTGTTACAATTCCCCATCCCTCTCACGTTTCCTCTCTCATCTTCCCGGCTTCCCCTCTCCTTCTCTCGATTTTTTTTACAAAATTAAAGCAGGTGGTTGTTGAACAACGACTCTGCAATATCTTTATTATTCTTTTACCCTTGTTAATTAAATAAATACCCGTATGTTTAAAAAATAAAATAACATTAGTTAAAAACTATATAAAATATTAATTTTTTTAAATATGATACTTTTTATTTTTTTCCAATATGATACTTATTAATTTTAAAAAATTTAATTAATAAATTTAATATTTATATAATCTTTACCTTTTTAACTTAAGTGTACAAAAATACTGAAATAAATCTTACATTTATAATCGAAGGAGTATTATTGGATTTTGGGTTACTTAACCCCATTCTGTCATTAATTATGGATGGTATGGACAAAGGATACGTACTCCGTTTTTTTTTCGTTTTGATTTTATATTTTTGTCTTCTAGCATGATGACGTGGAGTTTCTCAAAATAATACTCGTAAAAAGTGTCATATGTACTGTATTAGTATTATTATTTTTCTTTAAATCAAAGAATTGATATTGTTATAGACAACAAAGATCTCCTACTTCACACCCTACATCACTCCCTACACCATTAAATTATTTTTGTTTAAAATATATCTTTAAAAAAATTTTAAAAATTATATTCACATTTTAAACAACTATATTTATATGTTTATAAACTTTTATTTTGAAAAATTATGTGTTACAATTTTTTAAAAATTAAAAAGACAATATTTTGCAAATTATATTTTTAAAATTTTTCAAAACATAAATTTTCAAAATAAAAGTTTATAAACATATAAATATAGTTGTTTAAAATGTGAATATAATTTTTAAATTTTTTTAAAAGATATATTTTAAACAAAAATAATTTTGTGATGTAGGGGGTGGTGTAGGGTGTGAAGTAGGAGATCTTGATTGTGTTACTGACGGGGTTAGCAATAATCTAATTGGTGGCGGTTTGACATAAGTTTGAATCTTTTCAAACACTTGTGGTGAAATTTTCTACGGTTTTTAAAAAATAACTTTATAAAACTACATATAATTTTTTTTCTTTTAATCTATTCATAAAGGGTAAAACTTAATAAAAAAATTTATATAGATTTTAACTTTAAAATAAATTAGTTTTGTTACGTTTTGTTAATAAATTATATTTTATTATATACAGTATTATACATTAAAAATATTTTTTATTTAATTTTATGTGAAAAATAAAATAATTTATTTAAATTTTTTATGGGAAAAGTAGAAATCCTAATGGATCAATTTTATAGCATATTTGTAAGATTTTTTACTTTATAAAATTAATTAGATTTGTTCAAATACGGCTATTATTATTTTATCAAAACTGATTAGATTTATATTTTATCAAAACAAACGGTATATATTTTTTTTATCAAAACTAATTAGATTTATTTAAATAAATCACAAAATATTATCAAAATGTAAATAATTAAGATATGATAATAATTTGTTAATTAATATGATATTGGATAGATTATCAAAACTAATTAAGATATAAGGTTGAATATTTATAATAATAAGTGAGATCCTTAATTGAGATGACAAAATTATATTGGCTTATTAATTGATGTGGCTAAAAAAAAACATATTAATCCAGCATATGACACGTATACAAATTGCTCCAGAATACGACTCGTATGCAAATCGTATCAGAGCCCGCTTCATGTCTCTCTTTTAGTATTTATATAGATATAGATTATAATAGTATTTGGGATAGATGCAGACAAATCACCAGGCCCTGGTTTGCCTGCAGGATTCTACCAAAAGTATTGGCATATTGTAGGGCCAAGCATAATTACAGTAGATTGCTGTAAAACTTGATATGGAAAAAGTCTACGATAAAATCGAATGGAACTTCACTATCAGAGTCCCTCGAAAATTTGGCTTTGACGAGAAGGTTGTCAACTGGATTGAAGAATGCATAACAACTGTGTCCTATTCGATCCTAATCAATGACGGCCCCACATAACAGTTCCTACTAGAAAGAGGACTTCGCCAAGGGGATCCCCTTTCACCCCTTCTCTTTATCCTATGTGCAGAAATTTTAGCACAAATGTTGTAAAAAGAAACCAATGAATCAGATGATCACATAGGTATCTCGCTCAGAAGAGAGGGAATCAAGATTTCATTTCTCTCATTTGCTGAAGATATTATTATCTTTGCTAATACAAACCAAACATCTTACTTTAGGATTAGAGAAATCCTAGAAAACTACTTCGCAACATTGGGACAAAAGGTTAACTATCACAAATCGGCCTTCCAAACATCAAAACATATCCCAAATAACGAGAAAAACATTGTACAAAATATCATAGGAATAAGAAGCACAATGACATTAGACAAATACCTAAGATGCCCAATCATCAATGGCAAAGTTAATAAACAAACTTTGGAGGAGATAGTAACGAGAACCAAACAACAACTAACAAAATGGAAAGCTAACACACTCTCACAAAAAGGAACTAGATACTAACAAAATGGAAAGCTAATCAAAACCAATTTACACAATGCAAAGTTTCCTACTACCCAGCCATATCCATGAACCCATATCCACGGGGAACTAGATAAGGTTAACAAAAAATTCTTTTGAAGTAAGAATGACAAACATAAACCCTTAATAAACTGGGATGAAATTTGTAAATCCAAGCAAAACGGAGGCCTTGGAATCAGAAAAGTTAAAGACATAAATATAGCACTACAGTTAAAACTAATTTGGAAAATTATAGTTGAACCAAGCAATATATGGGTATAAGTTGTTAACGAAAAATATCTTAAAAACACATCAATATTCGAGTACCATAGGAAAGGGAACACCTCATGGCAGTGGACTCAACTCATGTCCCTAAGAGGTATCTTTAAATAAGGACTCCAATGGAATGTGGGGGATGGAAGAACCGTAAAGTTATGGGAAGATAATTGGATCCCGCATAAGCCATTATCTTCACTTATCCATCAACAAAGCAACATAAAAAACTGAACAGTGCAATATTATATCACACAAACAAAAAAATGGGATATAGACAAGCTAACCTGTGAATGTCAACAACTATTAGGCTAAACCCTAATCAAGAATATTTGTGATATTTCTATCCTTACAAATGAAATTACAGGTCATCTCTACTGGGGACCTAGTAAAAATGAATGGTTCTCCACAAGTTCAACGGTCAACCTAATGAACACGAATAGAGGACACCGAAAATCTCATTGTGAATGGTTATGGGACCTTGACACCCAACCAAAAATTAAAAACTTCCTTTGGAAGATCACAAATAATAGGCTCCCTACCAAAGCTAAACTCGAACAAAGATGAATTGCGGTGCCCATGCAATGCGAATTCTGCAATCACCCATGAGAAGATTTATACCATATCCTCCTAGAATGCCAAATACAAGAAACATTGCCAACAATATTGAGTCAAACATATGTCTGGAAATCAGCAAATATAGAAACCTTGACAAAAATCCAAGCGAAATATTGAATGATCTAAAACTAACACTAGGTAGAGATTCTTTTACCAAATTAGCAACCATCTGGTGGAGTTTATGGTAACTTTAGAAACCAAATAATTTTTAGAAATGAAACCGGAAGTATCAATTCCATTATAACCTTTATCAAAAAAACAATCTTGAATTGGAATTCTTCTAGGAACGATCTCGAAGAGGATGAAAGGGAGAATCCAATTCGTAAAAAACCGATGATAGCTCGGAAAAAAGAAAAATATCAAATGGGGAAAACTCCAACATAACTATTATAAATTAAACTTTGATGGATCAAAACTTGAATTGAGAGAAACGTTGATTGGATATATTATAAGAGATCACAATGCACATATCATATCTCTAAAAGCCGAGAAAGAGAACTGTAATACTGTAATCGGGGCCGAAGCACTAGCTTTATACAAAGGTATCAAAGAAGCACTCAATAAAAATATCAAAAAGATTGAAATGGAAGGAGGTAATCAAACGCATTATTAATGCACTCTTGGACTCTTGGAATTGCCCATGAGAGATCGAAATGCTCATCTCAGACTCCTGATTGGACCTCTTAAAATTTTCCTCAGTTCGCATTCGTCATGTGTTCAGGGAAGTTAATAACGTTGCGGAAAAACTGACTCACCCGAGACATTTAACCTCTAACGCTAATCTTAACTCCGACATAGAATTATAAGTTCTCATCCGTAAAGATGTTCTAGGCTGGATTACGGACAGAATGTAGCCAAACCTAACTAGTTTCTATTAATAAAAAAAAGGCCTAAATACCCCGTATTTTTTCTTGTGAAAAATATGCACCTTATTCCGAAATTGAATTTCCTACAAAGGCGCGTGAGCGCGGCAAAACATTTTATCAAATTTCCCCAAAACCTCTCTTCATCTTCCTCTCCCCGCCTCTACGTTTGTGCTTCTGGAGTACTCAACCCTAAATCGAAGTTCGCCGAGCTTCAATTCGACGCCAAATCAGCCCAATCTAAACGCCGTTTCATCAAATCGGAAGCCCCTATCTCTGATTCGTTCGGTCGGAGTCGGTCATGTTAATCCATGAATCCGCCACTGCACATGAGGTGAAATGCTGTGTTTATTGATTTATTTCGCCATTACGTTTTTAATCTGTATTTGAGGCAGTGGAAATGCTTAATCTCCATGTTCCTGATTCGGTCGTTTGCGATTCTGGTTTGAAATCAGTGGATGTGATTCTCGCGGTGGCTCGACATTTGAGAAAGTTTCTGGAAAACCTAAAGATAATTGGTCCGACCATGCCGTTTCTCATGCTAATTTCTCCAATCAATGCAAGTTCTTGAGCTCGAATTTCCTATTCACTCTCCCTGTCCAGAAGCCGACTTTGGAAGGAGAAATGAGCGCCAGGTATTTTATCTAGTAGGAGTTCAATGAGAGGTGTATTTGAATTTTAATTCATTTCTTATAAATTTAATAAGAATAAAACAAAATGCGGTATGGAATATGGATGTTGAATTGCTAACCAAACATGATTGAGAGGTGGCTAAGTGCAGTTTTCTTTACGAAGGATGGTTTTGTGCAAAATGTATTGAAGTGTGGCTTTTGAACTATCTGTACAACCTAATTAAATGCTTTGCTGTGGATGGTTCTTATTCCCTCATATAAATTTGTTATCTATGTTATGTATTGAACTGAGACCAGTTTTATGGCCTGTCTTTCCTTTTAGGCTTATGAATTGTCATGTCCAAACTATTGGAAGGTTGCCAAGTCCTCCTGTGGAGAAGGTAATGCTCTAGTTTTACACTTTCATAACTAGAAATTAATCCCTTTGTTATACTTTTAAAGGTTTTCATCTATACCCATAGAGAATAGTCATGTTCCAACTTCCAAGGTTATGACTTATGAGATAGCTTCCACTTCACAAAGAAATAGAGCTTGACTTCTTTCAAGGTGGAATATTCACTTTTGCTACAATGTGCCTTTGTCAGGCATGGCAAGCTCTCTCCAACCTTAAGATATCCTGCAGGAACTTTGTGAAACCAGGAAAAAGTATTCCGCCTTCAGAAAATGGCAGCATTAATCAAGGTGTTTCTAGACAAAGGACAATGGGGAATTTTCATGGTGGCCATCACAAACCTTTCGAATCTGGCATGATAGATAAAAACCTTGGAATAAACAACCATAATCTAAGCACTTCAACCAGGCCTTCAGCTAATTATTCTCAGCCAGGTTCTGTGGGTAATGCTGGAAAAGCTCAGGAAGGGCAAAAGAGGAATGAGCCAATGCAGAGCCTTCATGCACAAGTCAGGGAAGGTATATCACGTGACGATGCCATGGTTGAAGGACAAGTAAATGAACAATTTGAAGCAGCACCTGATGGGTTTAGTGACGATGACTTTCTCGGGGTAATTGATTCTGACTGATACTATTCTCTGCTTAACCATATGCTTTGACCTTGTGCTTCATAATCATGTTCTGGTCCTTCTGGAAAAGTTGCTAATCCTGTCAAGATTTGCCTGATCTAGATTTCCTTCATCACCTCCTAAAAACATGTCTAATAATGTTATTGGCGCTTACCCATTAAATCCATGCAGAGAAAAATGCATGATGAATTTTCACATCAAATAAATGATGCGATGCTAAGAATTTATTATCAATGGAGATATTTGTGCTCTATAAAGATCATACTCATTGCTGTTTCTTTCTAATGCCCATCAATAAGTGTTTCTCAGCTCATGTTATTGATGCATTCTTAATGATAGATTGATAGGTATGCTTCTTCTTATTTATTTGGTTAACTAACAATTTTAGTTGCTTAACCTTATTGTCAGAATATTGACGTGGACCAAATAGTTATGGAACACTACCATGCAACCAGCACACCTCAACCATCCATTTCTAAAAATCCACCAATCACCCCCATAGTTGCTCATAATACAACGGGGCATGATGATGCCTGCTTGCCATCAGAGCTGTGCTCAAGCTGCTGTCACGGATATAAGGTTGCACTGCTTTTTTTCTATTCTCCCTCTGTTTATGCTGTCTATAAGGTATGTGGGCTTAAAATTAATTTTATTACTACTAAATATTGATGTTTGATTTTCTGGCATTTTCCAGCTTGGACTTTGTCCTGACATGGCAGGTCACTTACAAGAAATGAAGGACACATTAATAGTCATATCAAATGAACTTCTCGATAATGTTGCTGACCTCAGTCCTGGACAGGTGGAGAAGCTTCGCAATGATAGGTTTGGTCTAACTCTTTAAGCTAGCTTCTGACTTTTGGGTTTGGGGATGAGAATGGATGGAAAAACGATTCTGATTCACCTAACATATGAGTTTGACTAGAGAAAGAGGCAACTGAGTATTTGAAAGCAAAACTTGTACATTTTCCGCCTGAAGGTTCTGTGCTTTATCACATTCTTCCATGCTCCAATCACATCTCATCCATGATTTAATTATTGCTTTTACTTCTTGTGTAGGTCACAGCTTCAAAAGCAAATTCAGCTGCTAGAGCAAAAGATTCGATCTAATTTTGCTGACGAAGAGAGACGAAGTTCACATTTTACAGCATCAACGACCACTTTCGGGAATATTGGATATAATACCCCTCACAAGGCAACCTTCAACGCTGATCCAGTGCGGCTGGACAACTGGCCAAACATGTACAATGATCAAAGTAGCTATAGTAAATGTAGCTTCCCTGCATCTGTCCCTCCTGAAGAGAGGTTTGGTTTTTCCTCAGTTCCTTTTGAGAGGGAGCCATACACTCCTAAAATTATCAAAGTCAACTATATTGAAGGTTCAAATGACAAGAAGTGGAGCAGCAGGGATTTCTCATGGACAAAGAAGTTGGAGGTGCTACATAAGTTTTTTTTTTCATGACATTTTATTTGTAAAGGTCACGTATGCTATTTTAACACTTCTGAGTTTACCTTCAGGTGAATAACAAAAAAGTGTTTGGGAATCCTTCGTTTCGTCCCAACCAAAGAGAAATAATTAATGCTACACTGAGTGGATGTGATGTTTTTGTCTTAATGCCAACTGGAGGAGGAAAAAGTTTGACATATCAGGTGAAAGGAATCTATTGTTATTTGAATCATTTTGTTCTTTGTATGAAGTTCGTCTTCAGCTGTTATCTTATGTGATTATGATATTCACAATTTCATTGTTATTGGCTTTAGTAAATGAAATACGTGATATGAAATGAAATGTGGTTACTAAATCTTGCAACTTTTGGTGACTATGGAATATGGATTAGCATTCCTTGTGCAACTTGTTCTATATCTGTAGCAGCTAATCATTACTTAAAACTTCTTTTCCTTGCAGCTCCCAGCTCTATGTAATGATGGTGTCACCCTCGTTGTTTCACCACTGGTGTCTCTCATCCAAGATCAGATTATGCATCTTTTGCAGGTGCTTTGTAATCCCTAACACCCTTCAAAGATACTGCAGCTATTATTTATCAGTTTGTATGGATATTTGATGATTCATCATTTTAATTACTGTCAGGCAAACATATCTGCTACTTACCTGAATGCCAACATGGAGTGGACCGAACAACAAGAGATACTGCGAGAGCTTTGCTCGGAGAATTGTAAATACAAGTTTTTGTATGTTACACCTGAGAAAATAGCCAGGCGAGTCTTATTGCCTTCGTTATTTTGCTAATGCATTGCCACCCAAAAATGTAACCAAAAAAAAAAGAGAAAAGAATATTAGGTGATTTCAACTTACGAACTGTATCATATGCTCTCCACAACACAAATAATGCACTTTTCCAACAATTGCCTTGGCTATGCTAGGGTGCATATGATACAGTTTTTTTATTTCATTGACCTCCATGTTGTTGTCATTAAGATACTAAAATGATGTGTCCTTTTGGGTGCAGGAGTGATGCATTGCTGCGCCATTTGGACATTCTAAATAGTCGTGAGTTGCTTTCTAGAATTGTTATTGATGAGGCTCATTGTGTTAGTCAATGGGGACACGACTTTAGGCCAGATTATCAGGTATTTATTTATATTTTTAGTTTTTGACAAAATATTGGCCATAGTTTCTTTTTTCGCACTGAGTTTTTAATATAAAATTATCACCAGGGTCTTGGAATTTTGAAACAAAAATTCCCAAATACTCCAGTTTTGGCTTTGACAGCCACTGCAACAGCTGTTGTCAAGGAAGATGTTGTGCAAGCACTTGGTCTTGTTAATTGTGTTGTTTTCCGGCAGAGCTTCAATCGTCCAAACTTATTGTAAGTGCTGGATTTGCATAAAAAAACAAGTACAAGGGGGCTGGATTGAGTTATTGTTTTTTAAATGAATTGTTAATTTGTTATTTAATTGTTGCAGGTACTCGGTTGTTCCAAAAACTAAAAAGTGTGTGGAGGACATTGACAAATTCATTAGAGAAAGTGACTATTACGATGAATCTGGAATTATTTATTGTCTTTCAAAGATGGATTGCGAAAAAGTGGCTGAGAAGTTACAGGTTTGTCCCTTTTACATGAATCATTTATTACCTTTCAAATATGTTGCTGCATATATGTACTTGTATTATCCCGGATTGCCAAGATAATGTTTTATTCAAGATAATGTTTTATTTAGTTTCTTAAATTTCAATTTCTCCATCAAACTTTGTGTTGTATTCTTAACTTTGGGAGAAAGAAAACATGAAGATTCCCATCAGTTTTGTGCTTTTCACAACATTATTAGATTTCAGCTTCAGCTTTTGATCCAATGCTTTGTAGATGATATGACACATCCTTAAACTTTATGTTAGGGTAATTTATTCCCTGATTTCAATTTCTTTTGAGTTTTGACATGAAAACATGAAGATTCCTATCAGTTTTGTGCTTTTCACAACATTATTAGATTTCAGCTTCAGCTTTTGATCCACTGCTTCGTAGATGATATGACACACCCTTAAACTTTATGTTAGGGTAATTTATTCCCTGATTTCAATTTCTTTTGAGTTTTGACATTTGTTAGTTCAGTCAGCGGTAAAGTAGTTCATTTAAAGTTGATTTCTCTCAAGAATTATCATATGATGATAAGGGTAGCCTTTTCTCTTTTCATCTAATGTCCTATGCCTGAGATCTGGTTTCGTCATGAGTATGGTATTAAATCTGTCAGCTCTCAGAGTCTGCAATGGCTGTTCACTTGCATCCTGCATTCCTGCTTTGCTAATGTTTGGTATCTTGTGATAGTTTCTTGGTGCTATGAGTATTAATTTCTTCTATTTATAGAAAATTGTGTGGTTTGATTACATGTGGGTTATCAGCCAGCTTAGCTGAAATGCATAACTATTGATCAAGGAGGATGGCGATTGTCGTATTTAGGCAGTTGGGGTTCATATCAGGTCATCTAAATGTAAATCCTCCAATGAATTCAAATTGTTGCTTGACATGTTTAAGACTATAAAGTTCTTACTTCTTGGTGATGAAATTTTGAAAGGGCATATGATTGCATATAGAGAACTTTCTGTTTATTGTATCCTCTACCTGGTTTTCTAGTTATGAATTTCAATTGTAGCTATTAGCAGTACTTTATCCGTTTATCTGCTGTCCAGGAGTTAGGCCACAAGGCTGCATTTTACCATGGAAGCATGGATGCTGCACAACGTGCTTATATTCAGAAGCAGTGGAGTAAAGATGAAATTAACATAATATGTGCCACTGTGGCATTTGGAATGGGTATCTTCTGCTGACTTTATTGATTATTGAGCAACTAGCCAACTAACCTGCCAAAAATATTTTTGCTTATTTTGGGATTTTTCAGGTATCAATAAGCCGGATGTGCGGTTTGTTATTCACCACTCTCTTCCAAAATCAATTGAAGGCTATCATCAGGTGATTCCTGTACAAGTTTATGATTGCTATTTTCTGTTCCTATTAATCCTATATATTTAGGTATACTTTCATGATTATTAGTTTAGGAAAAGAAACAAGGGTTCAAATATTTAAATTTAGATTTGCCAATGATGAATTTTCGTGTAACAAGAATCAAATGCTAAGTTATGTGGCTTGTGGTTAATAAAGCAAATTTCATATTTTACTGTATACAATTCTGCTATTTGTGATTTTGTGTTTGGTTTTATGGCATCGCCATGCAGGATTGGAAATTGTGAACATTGTCCATTTCAATATAACTTATCTCCATGTATCCCAGTTGATTGTGTTTTGCTTTTTTTAAAAAATCTTACAGGAATGTGGCCGTGCTGGAAGAGATGGTTCGCTTGCATCATGTAGGCTCTACTACAATTATAGTGATTATGTAAGTTTTGCTTCCCATTATGATTTCGAAAGATGTTTAACATAATTTCATTGCCAAATTGGAGCGACACTATAATAGCATTAAACTCCTATTCATACCCAAGATAACCAAAGTCTTGAATGGTTTTTATACAATCATTTGATCTAATTTATCAACTACTTTCTGCTGGCTAAAGCCATAAAACCTACCCACCCCAACATTACCCTTCCCAAAGTATGTTCCTACGAATTTTCAAAACCCCTAAACAACTAATTCAAGATGGTTTTAAATTCATAATGTGGTATGAAGTTATGGAACAAATATTATCATTCAATTACTTGTTTGTTTGAGTAGAAAGGAATAGAAGGGAAATGAATCAAAATTTATATGAAAAATTTGTGTGGAACAAATATTATCATTCAATTACTTTTCCTCTGTGAAATTTACCGTTTGTTTGTGTGTAGATAAAGGTAATTATTACCCTTATGAATATAGTCCATATTTAAGTTAAGATTCATTGATCACTATTCTAATCATTCCCCTTCTTCTCCCATTTTTCACACAAAATTTGTTACCTTTTCCCACATTCTATTCCCTAATTTTAAGTAGGGTAACTAATACCTCTAGGACTAGGATGGTCTAATCATTTCCCCCACCCTCTTCTCCAAGCTCACAAAAAATGATGATCATATACATTTTATATGTAAAATTTAATACCTTTCCTTTCCATTCCCCTCTTATATAAACAAACGACCCCTTATACTCAACCATAAGATTATTGGGCAAGACTGTCATATGAACAAATAGAGATAGAGACATTTTTTTATTCTTGATTCTCACCTGTTTTCCATCTGTTGCACTTATGCCTTTTAGATTCGTGTGAAACATATGCTTAGTCAAGGTGTAGCTGAACAGAGTTCATTTACACCGGGATATCAGCGTGCAGTGACAACAAACTCGGGGAGAATGGTAGAGAGTAATATGGAGAATCTACTTCGTATGGTATGGGAATATCTGGTGCTTACTGTCTTGTTTTGTACACTATGTTATTTCTATAATCCTGTTTTATTTTTTGTTGTTTGCTTGATTTATATGAGTGACTTTCCAATGATATAGGTTAGCTATTGTGAGAACGAAGTTGATTGTCGACGTCTTCTTCAACTTGTTCATTTTGGAGAAAATTTTGACTCAGCCAACTGTGAAAAAACCTGTGACAATTGCTCCAAGGTTAAAAATTCTGTTGACAAAGATGTGACAGAAATCGCAAAGCAGCTGGTAAAACATCTGCCATATATCATATTTATCTTGTCAGTGTCTTTTGTTCCTAGGAATAAGATGACCCCTTTAACTTCATATTTATGCTCTTTGTAGGTTGAATTAGTGAAGCTAACAAGACAACAGTTTTCATCATCTCACATACTGGAAGTCTATCGAGGATCTTTAGCCCAACAGGTATTAATTTTCACATTTGCACTGTTCTTCTGATCTCGGTCCTCGGATCCATTTTTCCTCCTGTGCACTGGTTTGATCAACCTCAGTAATTCCAGGTGAAGAAACACAAGCATGAGACACTGAAGTTACACGGAGCTGGAAAACATATGGCCAAAGGCGAAGCCTCAAGAGTGCTGCGTCATCTTGTCACTGAGAATATTCTTGTGGAAGAAGTTAAGAAAAGCGATCTTTATGGATCTGTCTCTTCAGTTCTGAAGGTATACAAATTTCGAGTCCATCCTCCATTATAATTGAACATAGGCATTTATTCCCCTTCTATTTCTGGTATCTATACCTCTAGCTCCTGAAAAAGGCATCATATGTATGATAAATAGAAGATCCATCTGGATAGATATCATCATCTACATCCAGAAAGCCGTATGCTTTGGAAGAAGCTTGTACAGTTTGGGCATTCACCTTCTCCATAACAACATTTTATACTTATTTCTTCAATTCCCTACAAAGAAGATAGTTGCAGGGCTCTCAATTGCTTGCATGTGCGTGGTATTTTCAGGTGAATGAATCCAAATATCATGAACTTTGTTCTGGCCGGCAACATATTGTCTTGAGGTATTCACTTCTGAAATGAGTGTTGTGGTCTGTGTTTTCATGCGCTTTTCTGCTGATGTATAATTAGCATAATAATCCCTTCTGCAGCTTTTAGACAATTCATTCTTTTGGTATATTCTGTCTTCTTCAAGCCTGTAGGTAGGTTGCAATTCCGTGGACTAAATAGTAACTTAAGATTTCATACTAGTCGTGAACTCAATCCTAATTTAGCATATGGGGTGAAATGTGTTTCGATGTAAGCAACATTGGAGCTAATTAGTCAAAACTCAAAAGTCACTTTTAAAATCGAACTCAACAGAAACCTGGTTTTGTTACCCAACATTCCTTCTATTTCAGTATGGAGTATTTACTTGTTCCAGTTTCTCACGCCGCATAATGATATACTCCGTATCTGATTTCAAATTTAAAGATCTGGGTTTAATATTTACTCAACAAATTGCACCATCAAAGCTTGTGATATGCTATGGCGGTTCTTTCATTATTTAGCTAGGGAAAAGCTTAGCAAATACTAAATTGACAATGATTGCCTTGCATTATTTAGTCTGCTGGATACTATTAAAATGCGATGATTCTCCCTTGTAGATTCCCTTCATACACAAAATCAACATTGAAGTTTAGTAATGCTGAAGTAACGCCAGCAAAGGGCTTGCAACCTTCTGGGAAGATGAGTTCACAACAGGTTCAAAATCCCAGTCAAGCTAAAGCTGAAGACACGGTAATGAATAACTGCATATATACCCTCATATTTAAAGCTATAAGCTTACGGTCTCATTATGCGCATGCTTCAAGGATGCAGTTGAATAGAATGTCTAGAGTATTCAGCTGCTTTATTGAAAATCTCATGCAGGACCTTTCTGCCAAATTGTATCCTGCTCTGAGAAAACTGCGAACTACAATTGCAAAAGATGCCGGGGAAGGGGTCATGGCATACCACATCTTCTCGTGAGCTCCTACTCTTTGATAGTCTCTTCTATACTATGTTGTTCCCTGCATAATTAGTTAGTCTGTCAAGATGTGACCCAACTTGCCTCACTTGACATATTTTGATTTAGGATCAAACATTTTAAAATCACAAGTAAAAAAATATTGGATCAATAATCGAGCAGATGAAATGTTGTGGATTTAGAACTGTACATCTCACCTAACCAAACCCAGCTTAAGAAATTTAAGATTGAGCCCGTGATACTAAACTATCTTAATGAATTTAGCTCAAAACTACCAATGTTAAACCTAAATCCTGATCTTCTGGCTGTGCTGCCTGTTTATCCTGGCCAATCCTGATAAACTAACATTTGCTTATCACCACCATTTTAATGTCTTTTTATTCATCAAGGATCAGCTTTTGTTAAATAAGATATAATTATCGATTCCTTGTTGACATGCTGATGTGTGTTTCTTCTGATCCTCTTTGGTTGTCCCCAGAAACATTACAATGCAGGCAATTGTCAAGAGGATTCCTCGAAAAAAGGAGGAGCTTTTGGAAATCAGTGGCATTGGCAAGTAAGTATACGAAAACATTTCCAGTTTTCAGTTATGTTATGAGTTATGACACAAAAAATAATTGATTACTTACATCCGAAAGCTTTTTTGAATGTGTGATATTAGTGTAAAGGTGAGCAAATATGGGGATCGCATCCTAGCAACAATCGAATCCATCATCTGCGAGCACTACAACCTAGAGAAACCCAGCTCAACCAGCACAGAGAGCAGTGATTCGGCCAAAAGGAGAAGGGACTCTCTCAAGGTCTCCAGTGGAAGCTCCAAGGACGAAGACGACTTCATGGACAGCACAGGAAGATCAAATAAGCGAGTTGCGAGAGTGTCCCAAATGAGCTCTGATCCCATCCATCCCATAGAGTTGGATGATTCCGCTGAATTTATCGATGCCGATATGTACATTGATGACGAGGAACTTGCCAAGATCTCGGATTTAAACATGGTACGAAATGACTCAGGCAGAAGATTGCCTCAGTGGTGAAGCTTCATGTCAAAAGGCAAGTGCTCATTTTTGGATGTGCTTCATGAAGAAGCCATAGATCTTCTACAGTGTGCCTTTTTGCTGGTTTAATGTGTTGCATTTGGTAAGTTTGTAGAAAGGGTGAACATTGTTTTTTTTGCTCCCTTTCACAACACAAGGTAAGTGAAGATCATCTGAGCGTTGTCTTGATTGTTTATTTCCTGCAAGTAAAAAACCTCTCCCTTGCTTTGTAAATGTGATTAGTGATTAATATAGATTTTGTAGTAAGGAGTGTGGGATCGATTTAGTACCTTCAGTATGTAAGTGAATTTTTTTTAACATTATGTAGTAGTGCAAATCATTTTTGCCCTCGGTTATTTATTCCTTTTCATGTACTTCAAATGAATTTATTGTGGGTTAAACTTAATTAATGATTTAATGCTCGCAGCTATTGAGAGTACTAACGATGTTTAGTCTGTGTGTCTAATGGGGAATTGGGGATGATCCATAATGAATTACTCGAGGTATGTATCCATGTCCACTCTTTGATACAACGTGATACTTGTTCAACATGTTAGAATTTAATAAAATCCGAATTTAATTGACATATTTGAGGTAGAATTTGGTTAAAAAAAAAACCCTCAAACTATTTTTTTTTAATAATTATTAACTTAGTCATTTACACATAGCAAGTCTCGTAGAAATTTAGACCATTATCTATATATAAAATACTAAAACAGAGGCCAGAAACGGCCTCTGGTACGATCTCGCTTCCACGGAATTTTCTGGATTAAAGCGAGATTATTTTTGCTTACGTGTCATTTTCTGGATTAAAGTGGTATTATATTTTTGAGCCACATCAATTAATAAGTCAATATAATTAGCTAAAAAACTCATCTTTTTAGATCAAATAATCTATCCAATATAACCTTATATCTTAATTAGATAAATCTATATAATATTATATATTTTAATCGTATAATGAAGATAAGGATATTTACCACAAATACGTATCTTTCATATTATTATTAACAATTTGTTTTAGTACGTATTTATACGGAGTAGTCCTTAACAAAAGTTTGTTTTATATATTTTAGTAATAGTATAATAGTTGGTATTTAATAGTATAAGGATTTCAAATATATAATTGTATATATTTCAAATACGTAATAATAATACGGTATTTTTATGTTTATGGGTAATAAGGGTATTTACCACAAATTACATTACCACATATTTTAGTACGTTTTTTTTATAATACAACTTCATTATACCTTTGCTCAATTTTTTAATTATCTATATCTATATATAAAATAGTAGAACAGAAGCCTGAAACGACATCTGGTGCGATTTGCATACGTGGCATTTTCTGGATTAAAATGGTGTTAATATCGTATTCGTATCATATTCTGGATTAATATGGTATTATCTTTTTTAGCCACATCAATTAATAAGCCAATATAATTTTGTCATCTCAATTAATGGTCCCTCTTATTTTTTTTTATAAATATTCAACCTTATATCTTAATTAGTTTGAAAACTTATCTTTTTAGATCAAATAATCTATCTAATATTTGGTTAAAATTGAATATAATATATTATAATTAGTTAGCCTACTTATACGGGTATGTGTGAATCTTTAAAAAATTATGGAATTAAAAAGGGGGTTACAATGATCGGTTACACTAAATGAATCACCGTTGCAATTTGTAAAAATTTGAAAACAAAATTGATTTATAAATGGATTAAAAATCATGTTATAAATTTATATTTTTAAAATATGTCATCATGTTTTTTATAAAAAATAGTTTTTAAAAAAATATGTCAAAAACTAAAGTAATTTAAATTATGAGATTAAACCCCTAAAAATTTTAAATACACAAAAATATTACAGAATATAATTTTCTTATAATAGTACTTTTAGAAGATTTTAAGGTAAAACTAATTCAAATAACCCAAACTTTGGTTGGGTGTGCATGTAGCACCATGAACTTTATAAAGTGACAAAAATAACCCAAACTCTTACTACTATGTGCTTATATCACCACCAATGTCTTTTTTAAAATAAAAAATAACACCTAACTTTTATAATTTTGAAATAGAACCTCAAACAATATTAAACTAGGTTTTTTAATCAAAATTACACAAAAGGTAAATTTTTTTAAATGAAAAATAAATTTTTTGACTTAAGATAGTTGAAAAAAATATCGCTAATTTACGTCATATTTTTAAAACCCAAAATTTGGTTTGAACAAATGATATAAGTTAGAATTATATTTGTAAAATATTTCTCAAATGAATTATTTTAATTTATTTTTTAATTAAAAATAAGAATAAATTAACAAAAATACAATAAATTAAAAATATACGGAGTATTTCAGTTGAGAATATTTCTAAGTTATATAGTTTGTTCTAACCAAATTATGGGTTTTTGAAAAAAGAAATAAATTAGCGATTTTTTTTCAATTATCTTAAGCAGAAAATTTTATTTTTTATTTAAAATAATGTATATTTTTTTAATTTTGATTAAAAACTTAGTTTAATATTTTTAGGTCCTATTTGAAAAATATAAAAAGTTATATCGTTTGAGAAATATTTCAAGGTAATATATAGAAAAAGTTATATTTTGTGTAATTTTTATTAAAAAATTCATTTGAGAAATATTTTTAAAAAATATTTCTAACGTATATCATTTGTTCAAACCAAATTTTGGGTTTTTAAAATATGACATAAATTAGCGATATTTTTTTCAATTATCTTAAGTCGAAAATTTATTTTTCTTTTAAATTTTTTTTACCTTTTGTGTAATTTCGATTAAAAAAACCTAGTTTAAGTATTGTTTTAGATTTTATTTCAAAACTATAAAAGTTAGGTGTTATTTTTTGTTTTAAAAAAGATATTGGTGCCTAGAGGTGATATAAGCACATAGTAGTAAAAGTTTGGGTTATTTTTGTCACTTTATAAAGTTCGTGGTGCTACCTGCTCACCCCACCAAAGTTTGGATTATTTGAATTAGTTTTAATTTGATCGATCATGGAATTAAAGTAAACATAAAATATAATTTGATATATAATAAAATACTAAAACAGAGGTATAAAGTCTCCTCTGGTGCGATTCGCCTATGTGTCATATTCTAGAGCAATTCGCATACATGGCAAATTCTAGATTAATATGGTGTTATATTTTTTTAGCCACATCAATTAATAACCCAATATAATTTTGTCATCTCAATTAATGTTCTCACTTATTCTTATAAATTATCAACCTTATAGAAAACTTATATTTTTAGATCAAATAATCTATACAATATTATATCAATTAATAAATTCTTATAATATCTTACTTAGTTATATTTTGATAATATTTTTTTATAAATATTATCAATATTTATATTTTTTTATTAGTGAAAAGAAAAATGGATTGAATTTATATATGGAATTGATGCTATGTTCCTTTCCTTTTGATTTAATACGTAAGATTTTTTATCATTTATTTTTTTTATTAAAAAGTATAAAATTTAGACTCAAGATAAAAATATATTTTAACTATTTTTTAATAAGAGAACAAACATGATTAATCTAGACTCAAACATGTGTTTAAATTCTAAAAAAATAACACAATTGAATATTATATATTTACTTTATATAGATTAGTAATTTATATTAATTCAAAGACGGTTTATATAATAAAATTTATTAACAAATCGCACAACGGGCGAGTAATAAAACTAGTTCGTCATATTTTCAGGGACTCCAATGCGATTGCAGACAGGATTGCGCGTCTGGCTTACTGCACCCCTGCCGATGATAGCATCAGAGAAGCCGGGCCGTTGGCGGCTTTCCTAATCCTTATCTTGCTTCAAAAAAAAAGTAGAAATTTAGACCACTAGCAAGCAAATAACGCCGCTACTTTTAACCCCATAAAAAGTTGTTACTCTGCTTCTCCCTCATTGTTTCAATCCTGTTTGAAAACAATGAGGATCTTCTAATCCACAACTATAGTTCATTTTTATAGTTCGTTTTCTTTTATTAGTAGAAATCAATTAAAAGATATCCCATTTATTATGAGAAATGATTAAACAAATCCATTTTGACCAATGAGAGAAAGCGGGCCAAAAAATGGAATAAATGTACGAACTAGAGGATCCTCGTCGGGATTGAAACGCCTCTTCGCTGCTTTGCTTCCTCCCGCGCTCGATTCCATTTCCTAATCTTATGTGACAGGTCATCAAGTTGCTGAATTCACCTTGATGCCTCCTTTCTTGATGGGACACGAGAAAACAACGACCAACCCAACAACATTCACCATTAGTGGAAGGAAAAAACATTCACCTGATGATAAATTGATTGAATTCAGCATATCTAATCTTAGCAGCATGGATCTCTGGATCTCTGATGATCCAGAGACAAGTAATATACAGTTTCAAGATTTATGATGACGATCATTGTGTAAATATATGCTGAAACTCCTCAATTCCCAGGCACGAAACGCCAAAGATCCACTGCTATATCAACTTCCTTTTTCTTATGAAACTTATAGAGTTGTGGTACATCATAGCGGAGCTGCAAGACAAGTTGAATGAATAATGTAACAATAGGGAAACATAGGGATAAGAAATTCGAGTGGGTAACAATGAATCAATGATCTAACCTACCTCACATAATACCTCTGCACTGGTGGCATTGAAATCTCGTAACGCAGCCCTCTTGATGTGCTACCAAAGAAAAGACAGACTATATTATAGTTATAGTACAACAATTAGTCAAATTTCCTTTTTGTCTAGTTTTTTTTTTATCAAAACAAAGGAGCTTTGGTGTAAGTATTATTAGCTAATGTGGTGGATTTCTTTAAAGCTCGAACATTCTAAATACATCTAGTAAGGAGGGTTCGTTTTAAACATATTGCTTCAAACTAATGCAATGGAAAAACAAGTGGCCTTTTTTTTTCTCCAAAAGTCCACTAAAACTGGTTATCAAATTTCAAATGTCGTCACACCAGCAGTGCAATGAGAACCTAACCAAGTGTGATGCAGAGTATCAAGAACTACATTTTTTCAAGTGACTTGATT
Source organism: Persicaria maculosa (assembly GCA_963922045.1). Taxonomy (NCBI): domain Eukaryota; kingdom Viridiplantae; phylum Streptophyta; class Magnoliopsida; order Caryophyllales; family Polygonaceae; genus Persicaria; species Persicaria maculosa. Next base: position 56,814,225 of record OY998268.1, read on the forward strand.
ATATGGAGGAGATTACAACAAAATCTAATTGTGTACAGCGATTCCAAAGTGGTATGCTCAAGAATATGAAACTATATGTTAATGCATAGCAGTAAGGTTAGTAAGCTTACATCTCTGGTTGTGGTCTTATGCAAGGAATAAACTGCTCCAGAAGCAACCTGGATCCAAATAGTTGAAATAAGGATTAAATGGAGAAAAAAATGCCATCAATGGAGCACAATGAAATCAGTTAGTATCCAACCACATTACCTGCAATGCAACTGAAAGAAAATCCATGTCTATCCCTTTCTTTCGGGTGCCAAATGGAGGATTCATGACAACCGTATCGATAATTTTACCTAAGTAGATCATCATCAAACGTAACCAATAAAACTCTGAAGATAGTACTATGTAACTTGAAACACTATCGATAGATAGCCAGAACAAAAGAACCCGGAAAAAAATCCTTTGGCAAATCAGTGAGATCTATCAATTGCAAAGGAATAAACAGTAATAAATGGGTCATGTGTGGGGTTCATTTAAAGCATGACAAATCTAAACACCAGATGGATCAATACTCTACCGGAAAGAAGTGAGATATATTTACCTCTCAATCTCAAATTCTGGATGTCACACTGAACAAAAGTTACATCCAACTGCAAAGGCAAAGCAATCTATTAAGTGAAAGAAAGAAATCAAAACAAAAATATTAACATGTATAAGTTCACCAGCCCCTCAAAATCACAGTAAATACCTCCAAATCCTCTGCATTGACAGATGCAATCTCAATTGAATCAGAATCGACATCGAAACCCACAACATGCCTATGAGAAACAATAAAAGTACATAAATTTGAAATAAAATCAACATTTTAGAAAGGGTGATTTACATTAAACAACCCTTAAATGCCCACTTTACATAATACCACCATTTATAAGCAATATTGCATTAGCCCCTGAGCAATTCATCACTGATACCTATTTTGCCCATATAAAAATGATTCAAAAAAAGAAGGAAGTTTATAGTACTAGGCCCTCTTTTTTTCTATTAAGAAATATTTTGGACATTTCATACCTATTCTTAGTGTTTTACTTATGCTAACGGATTTTGGGTGCTGAAATAATGTGTGGTTAAATACAACTTTAAGGGTGGTATTGTGCAAAGTGATAAATTGAGAGTGATTTTGTGTACTTATTTACTAAATCAACAAACTCAAAGATGAAAACTTTGACAAATTAGGGCACTCACTGTGCACCCAAAAGGGCAGCAGCAAAGCCCAAGGTGCCACAACCACATCCAAAATCAGCCACCACCTTATCACTCACATCCCCAAATGAATTTTCCGCCTGCCCAATTCATACAAATTTCACATACAAGCAATCAAAAACAACAAATTGCAACCCAGATGAAGGAACATAAATAGTTTTTACAATGGATGTTAAATTGGGAAATCGGAAAGGGGTAAAAAGAGGGTTTACAGTGAAAAGCATACGAGAAGCGATGTGAGGTCCAGTTGGGTACTGCTCAAGCTCAATCTGAGATACAAAATGAAAGGCATTGCAAATTTGCAGTTGAAAACTGTAAACAGTCAATTGAAATCGACCAGAAGAAGGTAGAAGGGTTTAGAGAGAGAGACCTTAGGTTGGGAGAACTGGTCTATGTTTCCCAGAAGACCTTCGAGTTGCTTGAGTTTCATGTTTCGGCTTTTGATTTTCGCTGCAGCTGATGTTTTTTTCCGCCGGGAGGGAAGAAGACGAAGAGATGAAAGTTGAAACTAAAACGCAGAAAGAGTCTACAAAAATAATGATAAAAATTATATAAATTTTTTAAATAATTTTTAAAAAAATAATTTTGTACTTTTTAATACTCCATAGTATTAACGAAATCTTTAAAATATTTTATATAATTTTTATCATTTAAAAAATATAAATGAATAGTAAATAATATGTTTTGTCGAACAAAATGGAGTATCTACTAGTCTTACTCGTGTGCTACGCGGGTAGCAGGATCAGTGGAGAGATTGGACAATATGAACAAGAATAAGCGATGTAGGATGCGCTTGATTTGTTCAACTCTTTTTCTAAATAAGATTTATTGAATAATTAGAGCTCGTTTAAATTGTACTCAAACTCGGCTTCTTTAGTAGATGAGCGAGCTCGAGCTGCTATTTTTTTCAAGTATGAAACAACCCTAATTGCTGATGACATAGTAAGTCGAAGGAAAATTTGATAATTTCACAAAAATCAAGCTATTCGAATTTCTATCAACACAAGTCGAATTTTGAATCGAGTTTAAAAATATACTCATATTTAGCTTATTCAATAAGTAAATTAGTTCAAACCGTGCTTTTAACGCGGCTAATTCGAGCCAAATTCAAACTACTCGGTTCATATCACCCGAGCCACTGTAGTCAACACTTGCATTTTATCGCGACTAATCCGAGCCGATTTCAAACTACTCAATTCATATCACCAGAACCGACATTTTTAACAAAAAAAAAAGGTAAATTACACATAACCACCCGTAAATTATGATTCTTTTCACATAACCACCCATAAATTTATAAATTACATAAAACCACCCATAAATTATATTTTTTTCAAAAGACCACCCATTTGTTAAATGTTCATTTGTTGCATTTGTAAAGACAAAATGCCCCCATATTTTAGTTTTTTTAAAGTAACTAGTACAATTCTCATGTCGTGACACTGTTTATTTAAAATAAAATCTTAATAATAAATTAAATTAATATTATACAATTAAATAAAATATTATTTTAATATTTTGAATTAAACTTGTAATAGCAAACTCATAAGAGAAGGGTATAATAAGATTATTCAAGATGAACTCTATTATGATAATATATAAATATTTACAAATAGATAAAGGTTATATATTAATTTGATATTTGAATTAACGCATTTGTTATGTGAAATATGAAAATAAATTGTAAAAAGGGGGGGGGGGGGAAAGTGATTTGTTAAAAATGAGATGATTAAGGTTGATATGACACATATGCAAAAACTATTTTGCTTTAAGAGTTTATATAGATATAGATATAGATAATCTGGTTTTTTTAAAATAATAATAATATGGGTTTATTTTAGACTCATTCACAACTTATTCAACATTTGAAGGAGAGAAGATCGTCAAGATCCATTGCAAATCTTTGTTTTTCACATTACAAATCTGATGTAGATATATTGGTTAGGACATTTATATATATCCTACAATGTTTAATTTCCTTACTTTTTTTTAAGGAGGGGCGTCAAATTGAATAGCAAAATACATATAATAGTTTTTCTATAAAAACAAATACACTTAAATAAGGAGTATTTTAGTCTTTTCAAACAAAACAAACAGAGGTTTAATAGGTGGGTGATCTTATGAAAGCATATTAAATTTACGGGTGGTTTAATGTAATTTCGGATTTTACGAGTGGTTATGTGAAAAGTATCATAATTTATAGGCGGTTATGTGTAATTTACTAAAAAAAAAAGTTCCTCACAGAAAACTTTTTGTCAGCCCTGTTAAACAAGCAAAGCACAACGGGTTGACGCGCCCGAACCCGTCGAGTCAATTCAACCACTCGCCACCTGGATTGGGTTATCAAAACCCCCCTTTCAAACTCCTCCAATCCCTCTTTCTCATCGCCCCCTCTCACTCTCTCTCTAACTCCATGAGAGAGAAAGCGGTTGAGCTCGAGCTCGTTCTTCCTCAAGAGGGCTGAAGGAATCCCTCCGAATTCTCCCTTTCTCAACAACCGATTCGGCGAAACCCTAGATATTTCCAACACAATGTCTCACGCCGCGTTTCAGGCGGCTTTAATCATGCCGATGAGCGCCAAAATCCCTACTTCGGCCTACTCCAAGACACTTGTGCCCCCGGCGGCTGCCTCCGCGCGGCTGCGGAAGGTTTCGGTGATGATGAATCGTGCGACGTCTTCGCTGGCTCCGTTACCGGTTTCTGTCGACGGAGGCGGCGGTGATGCGATGCCTCATTTAGAACGGTGCTTTGCTGATTCTTCTTCGCCGGCGTCGTCTTCGGTGGAGCGCGGGCCGGTTATGAGGGGAGGGAAGTTTGGGTCCTTTGGTGGTGTTACGCTTGAAAAGTCGAAGCTTGATTTGTCCCAGAAGCAAACTAAGTCCAGCCCCGAGGTTTGTTTATCCTGTGCTTTCTTCTCTAATCTTTTGATTTTTCTTAATTTTTTTGGATGCGCTGTGATCTTAGAAGATGTGTAGGAGCTCCAAGGTAGCTAGCTTTGACTTGAGCTTTTAGGTTGCGTTTGGTTGGTAGTATTCAAGGATGAGGAATTGGTTTTTCGAATTGATGAATTGTTTTGTATGGGGCTTTGATGAATTGATGATTCCAGTGACATATTCCAGAAGGTTCTTCTGCTTTGTAATGCTTGTTGTTCACTTATGAGGAAATCAGCACGGCCTTACTTGAACATGATCTTTCCTACTTAGAGCATCCGCACCGGGGAGCAAAACCACCCTATTTGATTGAGCATTTGGTAGGCCCCTATGCATTTGCTCAAACAAAACCATTTTGGAGCTCGCACCGGTCTTGAATTGCTTGAGCAGTCAACTATTTGGATTTGCTCCATCTATCACTTGAGCAAAATTTGCTCAACTGATTGCTTGAGCAATTGAATTGCTTGAGCAGTCAACTATTTGGATTTGCTCCATCTATCACTTGAGCAAAATTTGCTCAACTGATTGCTTCAGCAATTAGTGGGGATTTACCCCTTTTGCTTTTTCTTCACTTAAATAAAATAATTTTAAAGTATATAAATTTGTTTTGACCCATCATTTGCTTGAGCAATGGGTGTGTACAAAAAATGTTTTACTTGGGCAAATTTTAGTTGAAGCAAAATTTGCTTTTGGACCCACCATTTGCTTGAGCAAATTCAATTTATGGGTGCGGATCCTCTTACGAGGAAATCAGCAGTTCAACACACCCAAATATTTTTGTTTTATTGTAAACTAGCAAATGAAAGTGTTCTTCTCTGATATAGCCTCAGATACTATTTTCCCCGAGGGAAACTCACCAAGCATTCAAGGAGAGGAGTCAGAAGGAATAGAAGAGTGTAATAATTGGATGATAGTGTAATGTAAGTTGTTACATGTCAGTGGCGTAGGGTTGCTTTTGAGCTGGTTGCTCTTGGAGTTCTGTATTTGGTGTGTTCGAATGATCGTAATTGAGCATAGTGGTCTCTTTAAAGGGGCATTAAGAACTCCTTGATGGGTTTATCACTGTATAGAGGTTGTGTTTTTAACCCTAGCCTCTTAGTTGTTTTAGGAAAAAGGGATTTATACAAATGCATTTATAAATATGCTTGATGATGAACGACTCAAGACCCGTGTTTGTTATTTTACTAGGATTATAATTGCGTGGAAATTTTGTGTGTATTGAGATATGGTGCATTCTTAAAACCATTTAATTCCAAGAGAATTGTAGATTTTCCCTCTCTTTCCTTAGATGCTTCACAACAATAGAAATGGAGTATGCTTGAATCACGAATGGGCTTTTGTATTACTTTACTCTGAGACGAAGGTGGTGAACAAGTTTATGTAACTGATTTCTTTTATTCCCCACTGACTTAGTTTGCCGTATCTCATATTTGATATCCCTTTGAAAACTCTTTTTCATATATGGATACATTTGGATAGCTTTTGGAGAGGGTTTTTAATGGGAGGAAAAAGGATGCTAATATTGAATGAAATCTTGGAAGGAGGAAGAGGATATAATCTTTCCACGTAGATGGCTAGATGCTAATATTGAATGAAATATTGGAAGGGGAAAAAGGATGAGGAAGAAAGGAGATGGTCCCTTTAATTAACCATTGTATATAAATCCTATTAGTACATCCTATGTTTTCCTGTAATTCATAATTTTTTTTTAATGGAAATCATATAGACTATTATGAACCTGTTGCTGCTCTGGGTTCTAATCTGTGTGTTTTGCAGCTTGCCACTGGTGGAGGTGGCGGCGATATTGGAAAGAAGATTAATCATGGTGGTGGAGATGGTGGGGACGATGGTGGTGATGATGACGATTACTATGACGACTTCGAGGATGATGAGGAAGGGGATGAGGGTGGATTATTCAGGAGACGGATTGTATTACAAGAGGTAGGCTAAACGGTTAAAACATAGTATATTAAAGCCATGACTACTAAAGAAGTTATTTCTTTTTATTTTGTGTGTTATAAATCATGATCCTTGATCTCTTTCTTGTGCATGTTCCAGTTGTTTGATCGGAAATTTGTAGATGCAGTGTTGAATGAGTGGCAAAGGACAATAATGGATCTCCCTGCTGGATTCCGACAAGCTTATGAAATGGTAGGACACTTATCATAGCGCTTTGTTTTATCATTTATTTAACTATATAATTATCAATATATATGCTGATTGTTTAGATGTGTTCAGGGATTGGTCAGCTCAGCTCAGATGGTAAATTTCCTGGTAATCAATGCCAGACCAACCACTGTTAGGGCTATTTCTCGGACCCTCCCTCAGTCAATATCTAGGGCATTCATTGGGAGGTAAATCCAAAAACAATCTGCAGTGCTGTTATTGGTCTTCATATGTCTGAATTGTGAATGATAATACGCTAATCAATAATCATTATCTGTTTCATTCACGAGTCCCAAGTAAATCTGTCTGAATTGTGAATGAAAATGGTTTTCGATGAGCATCCTCTCTCCAGTTATCCAATGGATTGTCATCTCCATATCTTTGGCTTCTTCTCTTGTCTTTGAGTCATCGACCGACAGTGATCACGGGGGGCAAATTATGATAATCATTTTAAGTAGATATATTAAGTATCTTGTATTCGCACAAGAGTTCGTGTATGTCCTTTGCCAGTATATTTTGTGCAAATATGATATAGTCATATATGTGCAGGATGATTGCAGATCCAGCCTTTTTGTACCGACTTCTATTGGAACAGGCTGCTACTATTGGTTCTTCTGTTTGGTGGGAGGTGCAAAACCGCAAGGGCAGGTAGCTTATTGTCGTAGCAACCATTACAGCTCACCACAGTATTATCTTTCCTCTATATTCACTTTTAGCATTCCTCGTTAACTTTTACTTGTTTTATAATTGAAGAATCAAGGAAGAATGGGATTTGGCCCTTGTCAATGTGCTAACAGCTTCAGCATGCAATGCTGTAGTTGTTTGGTCGTTAGCTCCTTGTCGTTCCTATGGAAATACGTTCCAGTTCGATTTGCAGAACACCCTTCAAAAGCTCCCAAACAACATATTCGAGAAGAGCTATCCTCTTAGAGAATTTGATTTGCAAAAGAGAGTGCACTCATTTTTCTACAAGGCCGCAGAGTTGTGCCTTGTGGGAATGACTACCGGAGCAGCACAAGGCGCTTTATCAAATCTTCGTGCCAGTAAAAAGAAGGATAGGCAAGTGCTTTATGTTAACGGGTTGGTTGTTTTATTACCCTTACAATTTTCAGGTTGTAATGCCTGTGTTTCCGATTTTTGTTATATGTACCAGGCTATCTATTACAATTCCATCTGCGAGTAGCAATGCACTTGGATATGGAGCATTCCTTGGAATCTATGCCAACTTGCGGTATCAGCTTTTATGTGGTGTCGACAGAGCCTTGACAAATCATTTTGATGTTATCGGGGTGTCACTATTCTTCAGCACAGCTTTGAGGTCCGTATTCACCTTCACAATTTGTGTCTATTATAACATGTGATAAGAGTCGGATAATGAAACAAAACGATGACGATATAGCAGTAAATGTAGTTGCCCGCTTTTGATGTTTCTATAGTATGCTGATGCTCAAGTCATTAGGATTGTCTGATGATATGCGTAAAAGGTGTCAACAATCCTAGGGATGTTTATTCTGATTCTGATCTTGTCGAATGTGTTTGAATCCAGGATGCTGAACGTTCAGCTAGGGGAGCGGTCAAGACTGGCATGGCTAGGAATCGAAGCAGACCCACTTGTTGATTCCGAAAACCTCTTGAGGGCTTACAGCAGGCGAACAGAACCCACATCAAACGATTCCTCAAAATGGTTCATATCAAAGAGCGCCATTGTATCAGGACTCGGGCTTCTTGGGATCAGGCAGTCAACAGGCGATTCAGTCTGTGAAAACGAAGCTCCAGCCCCCAAGGCTCGTAGAAAACGAATCGTCAAGAAAAAAGTGGCGAGTTCAGCTTAGAGTAGTAGTAGCTTCTTGGCCTGTTTACTCAATTTTGGCACAGTCTTTACAGTTGCTCGCCCTTGGTGGCGCGACGCTGGCTTCCAGTCCGTGCGTAGTTGTCGTCGCAGGGTTGCACCGTTCACCTTTACTCTTCATAGGGCCCTTTGGAAATACTCTCTCTGTCTCTCACCATTCACATTCGAATAAGAAATGCAGTTCATAGTCTTGATTGATCGAGAGTAGTTCAGTTCATTTCCTCGTTCAATTCAAGAAATTTCAGGTTTTCAGAAATTTGCAGCAATTGAATCTTATCACCATCAACAACCTAACAGGTGATTTTATTCCAAAGGGAGAAATCAAATTCCGACCTTTACAGCGAGGCAATCGAACCAGTGATTCCGGCGAGGTCGTACGGATTGGCGTTGACTCCGGCGGTGCCATCAAAGCAATAAACAGGCGCTTGCCAGTGGGAATCAGCGAGGGCGGCGCCGACCTCGAAGGTCATGACGTGAGCGCTTCGGCCGGTGTAGAACTGCCAGTGGACGGGGCGGCGGGTGACGACGTCCTCGTAGTACCAGATGAACTCCACTTTCTCCCACACGTCGCATAGGAATCCGGCGAACTGCCTCCGCCCCAGGTAGTTGGCGCCGGCGAGCCACGTCGGCGGGAGGAGGCCGAAGCCGACGTCTAGGGTTTCGCACTCTCTATCGCCGTCCAGAGTGTAGACGAAGGAGGTGCCGTTGTTCCACTCCAGATCGTAGTACACCTTTCCTAGCTGGTGTTGGATTATGTTGAAGTTCCGGCCGTTGGGCCAATCGTACCAGAGATCGATTATATCCACAGCTCCGCTGTAATTCATCACCAGCACTGAGTGGAATTGCTCCGGCCAGGGCTTCGGCGTTGGGTCTCCGGCTCGGGCCACCTCCAAAGCCAGCGAATTCAAGATGGTCAAAGTCAGGAAAAACCAAACCCTAGGCGCTGATTTGATTCCTGAAGCTGCCATTTGATTTCTTCTCCCACTGTTTTTGGGATAAGGAAGAAAGGGAAAACGAAGATGACAAATGGACAACTGGTTGGTATGAATGGATCTTCATAAATGTTTTTGGGAGTTTGTTATTTAGGGTAAATTTCACAAACCACTCTTAAATTAGGATATTCACAAAAAAAACACCCCTGTGTCAAATAAGTTTTACAAATCACCCATAAAATGGATTTTCTTTCAAAGAATTACTAGTCTTATGATGCTAATAATTTTCGTAATACAACTTTTCTAACCTATATTCTTAGAAACATAGGTTGAAAAAATAAATTTGAGAAAGGTTTCTAGTTTCAATCTACGAAAATCATTTTCAAAAAATGACTATAATAATTAAAAATTTGAAAATCTTTCTTGTACCATGCTTTATTGACTTACTAAGGTCTCTACTTTCGTGTATATATAGTTATAGATAGGCCTCTTTGCATAAGTAGACCAAAAAAAGGGTCCATTTGCATAAGTAGACATGTACCCTTTTTTTTGGCTAGGGGTAGAAAGTGGTATATTTTTGCAAATGCAAAAATACCACCGGGAGAGGAAGTAGCAGGTGGAGGGGAGGCCAGCACTGTAGCTGCATCAGTTGGCCGAGAGAAATCAGGAGGGGGAGGTACTGCACATGTCAGAGGAATTTTGGTGTGGCTCAAATAAAGTAGGGAAATAAGAGGGGAGCATTTATGAGGGAAAATTTAAATAATTGGAATTAAAGGTGTCAATCAACCCTTATAAAATCTTGATTGATGGGTGTCATTCCTTATTAAATGCCCTGCAAAAAAGAGAGCCAACATAGGAGACGAGTGGAAAGGTGAGGGCAAAGCATCACCTTCAATTCTGGGAACTGGACACGTTTGGATTACCAATAGAAGACATTCGTCTTACCAATAGGCCAAAACTGTCCTACCATACATGGAAATTTTGGAGATAATATGGAGGGGATTGTCCGTATCGGTTTTGGCGGGATGTCCGTGTAATTTTGGCGCCAAAACGGGGTTCTTCATTGGGGGGAAGGGGGGAGCATTTATGAGGGGAAAATGCAATCATTGCATTGATGGGTGTTCCCCAAGCACATATATAAGGTTGAGAGGAGGATCTGAAAGACCCCAACATGCCCTGCAAAAAGTGAGGCAGAGCAGGAGAGAGGCGGAAAGGTCAGGGGAAAAGGCACACGTGCATCCGAGGAAACGATACAGTTGTCATCCTACCAATAGTACAGTTCTGGCCTGCCAATAGTGTTCAACTGTCTTTCCATTTCAGGAAAAATGCAACAAGCTTGTTGGTGGCAGTGGTAGCGATGGGTAAGTCATCTTGTACATTTCCTTTGTAGTTGTTCCTCTTTCCTATATCAGAACTACCCCCCAGGCTGATCCTCTATTCCCGTGGCGTACCCCAGGTGATAGGGTATGTATAAATGTCGTGTGCGGCGGTTGGTGGGCTCCCGGGAGTGGGAGCTTGGTGTTCAAGGGAGAGGCACGTACGGCAGCTATGGTGGTGGCACAGAATATTGCCATTGTCGACGGGGAGAATGACGCATCCTGGGGTTTTTTTTTCGTCAAATGACGCATCCTGGGGTTCAATGGGCACTTCCAAACTCATCAAATACTTGGTCTTTACTATTACGATGATAAATAGCCTATTAGCTCAATTGGTAAAGCGTTGTGTTTGCACACAGAGATGTGAGTTCGACTCTCACATAGGCTAATACGGAGTGTGTGTTCATAAGTCTCCGATATATTGTGTTGTGGTAAAGTCAATTATGCATTTACATATTTCCAATAGTATAAATATATCGTACCATCAGTGTGCATCTATCCTACCATTAGTGTCAAGTTATACAGGAATTACTGGGTTTCCATTATGATCCTACCAATATTGTTGTTTTCTCCTACCATTAGTTTCCATCAAACCTACCATTCTGATCCTACCGATATCGTTGTTTTCTCCACATTTTTCAGAAAAACAACCAAGGGTAGAGTCCTCCCTGTCGCGACGCCGCTTGTTGAGGCACTTAGCGTGGCCTAGAATCCGGAACCCCTCCGCGCCCTCCCCATCTTCATCATCGGCGTCGTCTTTCTCCTCGGGATCCCTGTTGAGCTCGAGGAGAGGGCCTCTCTCATCGAAGCCGTTCTCAACCCTGGAATTTTGCGTGGACTGCTGCAGAGGGATCGATGAATTCTTGCGCAATCGGGAGTCGATCTGGAACGAGATCGATTCGTCGTTCATCCGCGGGGCCCTAATCGTGTTCTCCAATGGTGCTCACCCAAGATTTGGCTCGGAGGAGGCAACGATGGATCTGAGTTCTAGCCTCTCTCATCTTTTCTCTTCCCAGGTCACCTCCTACAATGGGTAATGAAGAGTGCCAAAAAACCTGTTGTTATATTTGCTTGGGGGTAGAGAGGTTATTTTGGGCCAATTTTTGGGCTTGTGGTCTAGTTGTGCAAATAGGCCCATTTTTTGGTCTAGTTGCTACCATTTCCTCTTATAGATATATAGATTTTAGAATATCACAAGCTTAAGTGAGTTGATGGACTTTTTGTATGAAGCCACACCTCCAAAAGGGATGGTTATAAATTTAAGAATCTGGGACAAGGCATTGGCAACTACTAATATATGCAAGGGATGTTAATATGTGATGTATCAACTGTTCGGGACTGCCTATGCGACGAGATGCGTTGAAGAAGGGTTCGGTTGTGTCTACATCGGGAGCGATACTAATCCCGAGTTCAACGAAAATGCTCAAGAATAAAAGTTTGTACATGAGAATCATCCTGGTAAGTTTTCACCATTTTCACATTTTAGATGACATAGTCTAAGCATTGTGACAGGCTTCAAGGAAGATAAGGCGTTCGGAGGAGGAAGTGAGTCGGGTTACAAAGATAGCTTAGATGCACGATATTTAAGAGATCCAGTTTAATATATATGTCTAGAATATTTGATTAGTTTTCATCAAAGATCACTATGTCTAGTTCGAAATCGTTTATCATGTTCGTTTATTATGTCGAGTTTGATGTACTGAGATTGGTGCTATTAGTGCAGATGAGAGACCGCTCCATGCTTATCATCTTATTTAGTGACTGATCTAAGCAAACTCATTTACTAAAACCTTGGACTTGTGAACAAAAGGGCAAAAATGTCGATTTCATAAGCAAAAGAAAGAGTTCTATCTCATGATCCATCCTCCTAAGATGATCAAGAAGCCCACAAAATTCTGATGTCAAGCCATCAGAAGCTTCCTATCAATGGAATTGAATTATTTTTATCGTTACGAACATTATTGTGATCCTACCATATCATCACCCAGCTTCAGCCATGGAAAATAAATACCTTGGCTCAGTGTCTGTTTGTTGTTGTTGTGGTTGTTGTCGTGTCCACGTATCGCGTGATGTGGATCAACTAATACACGCGGGCTTTAGGAGGGATTGTCTCCATCTCATCATCCAGTGTGTGCATGTGGACCGGTCTGTAGTCCAGCCGAACCTTCTCATTCTCCCAGTATCTGCAGATCAAAGAGACAACAGTGCTTCAGTATCATTTCGTGCACAAAAACAAGATAAATTCCATTAACCGGGAGAGAGATGAGTCGGTCTACCCCAAAGTGTGCTTCATCCAGTTCTTGTCATCTCTTGTCTGTATAATTCGAATTCTTACAGTGTTAGTTAAGTATGCTAAAACAAAAGGGTAAACGAACAGGAACTTATATTATATGACGGAACAAAATAAAGATTCAAAACATGAACCAACCGAGAAATCTTCACGAGCATGTGCTCCTCTACTCTCTTTCCTGGCCTCTGCAGAATGCATGGTGATGCAGGCATTGATCAGCAAGTTCTCCAATTCTATGGTCTCTATCAAATCAGAATTCCTGGACAGCATCACAATTTCAAAACCAGCTGAGTCATTCGTCGTCAACCAAGCAGTATCAAAACTAATATCACGCATAGCAAGTCATCCGTGATTACCATATGAGACTACGGTCATTTATTTTGACATCATGGAAGCTCTCCCAGGTCTGGTCAATTAGCTCACAACCTGCACATATGAGAGGAAATTATTTTTTTTGGTACAGATAAGAAATTGAATGTTGAAAGAAACAGATGTGTCATGGAATTAATGGAAATACAAAATCCCGTAAAATTATAGGTGAACCGAAATATGAAATCTTGCAACCTGCAGATAATGTAGCATATTTAGACAATCAGCTACTATAATCTAGATAAGATTGTATAAATATGAATATCAGTTCTTCTTGTTCCCATAAAGGTTATCAAATTTATATCTACTTGTTAGTTGTTAGGCAAAAATGCTTTTAATATATTTATCTTGGGAGTTTTGGTTTCCACAAGTCAATGAATTTTCAGGTGAAGAGCAATATAACGAAATCCTTATTTGCAGTGCTGTCCTCTATCCTACCACACGACAGCGATGTTTTTTACGACTTTTGCCATAGCAGTAAAATATGCGCAAGTATGCATAGACATATCAAGTATGTGTTTTATAAGTGATTATCAAGCAATCCTATCAAGGAAAACACACCTTCTTCTAATGTTTCTTGTGTGCGAAACACGGCTGCATTATTCTGCATCACCCGTTGCATATTCAAACGAATTTGTGCAGTTGAAATTGAGCCATTTGAGTTCCTTAATTTGTCTAACCGTTCAATGGTCTTCTCTCCAGCATCCCTGGGTAAAGGTTTCATTTTCTGCCCTGAAGTCCGCACAGAGGCGAATGAACTGTGTTATACATAGGAGTATGGTGATGATATTATATGACATTTTATGAAACATCACATTCTGATCACAAGGAAATTGATATCTCTTGTACAAAATTGAAATGATATCACTACTAAACAGTATAGATGACTTGCCTGGTCGGCGGATCTCTGCAACACGATTTGCACAAGCTCGACCAAACACCACAATGTCAAGAAGAGAATTAGCTCCAAGCCGGTTAGCACCATGAACTGATGCACATCCTGCCTCTCCAGCCGCCATTAATCCAGGAATTACTGCATCCTGGTTATCACCTTTGACAGTGACCACCTGATGTGCAAATGATACTCAGATTAAAAGCCCTGTGATATTTAGCATTAAGATACATTATTCGGTTAATTCTGACCTCTCCATGGTAATTAGTGGGAATCCCTCCCATATTATAATGAACGGTAGGCAGAACAGGGATAGGCTCCTTCGTAACGTCGACACCAGCAAAAATAGCAGCTGTTTCAGATATACCAGGAAGTCTCTCCTTAAGAACTTCAGGGGGTAAGTGATCAAGGTGAACATAGATATGGTCTTTCATGGGTCCTGGAATATGTAACAGAGTCAGAGAATTACTCTTTATTGAAGAAAACAGGAAAAGATCCAACTGAACATCAGAACATGTAAGCTATTATAATTTATAATCAGTGCAGACACAAATAAACTCCCAATACTTCATTGATGGACAAATTTCACCAGACACAAATATGCAGGAAAGGGCATCATTCAACAAAGTACTTTTATGCATATTAGTTTGATGCCCAAGGGAGTAATATTAGTTATATCATACTATTCTTCAAAATCATACCACAAAAGGGTAGGCAACGATTTTAGGATTTCCTCCACATTGGGAACAGTCAAAATCAAGTGAAGTGGTCTTACCTACACCACGGCCTTCACGGATTTCCATTGTCATAGATCGGGAAACCACATCTCTTGATGCAAGGTCCTTGGCTGTAGGGGCGTACCTCTCCATAAACCGCTCACCTTCACTGTTTCTTAAAATCCCACCTTCACCACGAGCACCTGACAGTAAAAGAGTCGTTAGGTTAAAAATTAGATAGCTTACATGTCCTTATAGGGGTAGATGTGTTTCTAAAACAAATGAAATACCTTCTGTGATTAGGCACCCAGCACCATATATACCAGTTGGGTGGAACTGCACAAATTCAAGATCCTGCATAAAAGAAAAGGAACATTGGCGAACACGGCAACATGAACATCCCTTCACACAATCATCTTACAATCGTACTGTCAGGGGAAAAAACTAGCACAAGACCTGCAATGGAAGCCCAGCACGTGTAACCATGGCATTGCCATCTCCAGTACATGTATGAGCTGATGTTGCCGAAAAATAAGCTCGACCATAACCCTGCAATGTTTCAGAAGGTAGCAAGTAAGAGTCTGCTTATTGCTGGAAAAGAGATGAGTGGAGTAAAGAGAAATAAAGAATAAATGGGAATGAAAAAGATATAATACCCCAGTCGCCAAAATTGTTGATGCAGCATGGAATCTATGTAAGGTCCCATCCTCCTGGTTTAATGCAATAACCCCTTGGCATTCACCTGTTTTAAAAATTAATGGTTAAGCAACTTCACCAAAACAACAGCATGCTAGATTTGTACTCTAATCCAGCCTAAATTTGGTGAAAAAACTCCACGATGTCTCTTGTCCCATAACTATAAACAAAAACCGGTGTCATGCCTCATAGTTATAAGTTATACCACAAGTAATGCAGATTGAAACACAAGCTCTAAATTCTATATGTAATAAGTTAGAATTATAAATAAGAAAGCTTCGAGCAAAAGTTCACAGCAACATTAAGACAATTTGGATGCAACATCTGGTATTGCATTTACTGTAAACAGTTTAACAGAAATATGGTAAGCTAAAACAGGGGTAAACATCAGAAAAGAAACAAGGCAATTGTTAGCAAGTGATCACACTTTTGGGGATGTTACATTTATTCGAGTAAAAAGTGATAGAAGATTGTTTAAATGCATCCCCAGCTGCACTGTAATTAGGACACTAGCATACCTTCATCATTCATAAGGAGATCCAATGCAAAGTACTCCACGAAAAATTGTGTATTGTGTCTCAAAGCTTGCCCATAAAGTGTATGCAACAAAGCATGGCCTGTACGATCAGCAGCGCATGCACAGCGATATGCCTGCCCACCTGCAACATAAGCAGTGTGTTAAAGGCTATTATTGATGACACATCTCAAACATTCATCTTCATACCTTTCCCGAAATCCAAACTTTGGCCGCCAAAAGCCCGCTGATAAATTTTCCCTTCATCAGTTCGAGAAAATGGTAACCCGTAATTTTCAAGCTCTAAAACGGCTTTTGGAGCTTCTCTGCACATGTATTGTATCGCATCCTGATCACCTGTACAAACAGACAGTCCAGTGTGCTAAAAGAAATTGAAGATGGAAAGAAACAATAGTATACATTCCCAAATGGAGTAATTAACCTAAGAGATCAAATTGCAAACAGAATACAGGATAGGCAGATATATTCAAGCAAGCCAGGAATGGCGGAATCTAGATGCATTCAGTTGTACTAATCAACCTTAGAATTCATTAGAGTCACAGATAATAAGAACGAATGTATAGTAAAGAACAGCGTACCTAGCCAGTCACTTCCCTTTACTGTGTCATACATGTGCCACCTCCAGTCATCTTCTGTCATGTTACCTAAAGCAGCATTGATCCCACCCTGCACACACAATCAAGAAGTCTATTAAGCAAATGAGATATAAACTCATGAAACCTAGAAACTAAAGCAACATTATTCAAATAATACAATATACATAAGGAACAAGAGTCCTAATTCTTTCTAGTTAGTATTACACTATGAAACAAGCGTTGCAGTGATGGGAGGTCTCAATTCCATTAACCCCGAGTTTTTCGAATTGCATCGATAAGAAAGCGCGACATTTAAACCAAGACGAAATGTACATGTCAGATCAGGATATGATCGCCGAATACCTGAGCTGCGACAGTGTGAGAACGAGTCGGAAACAGCTTGGTGATGCAGGCCGTATTGAATCCATGCTCGGAGAGACCGATAGCTGCACGGAGACCAGCCCCGCCGGCTCCCACCACCACCGCATCGTAGCTGTGATCAACGATTTTGTAATCCGAATCCTGCAAAACGAATCCGAAAATCAAAACTCCTGAATCGCATTTCGTCGCAGCGATCATCGCTAATTCCAACCAAACAAACAAAACAAAAACAAAAACCGAAAATCGAACAATTAAGACAACAGGAAATTGCGAGATCATACGGATCGGGAAGAGAATAATCTGGAGAGGAGACGATCGGGAGACGCTGATGTTGAAGATCGTTTAGCGATGGAGGAGTGCGATCGAAGGCGAGGGGAGATGCAGCGCCACATTTTCGTATCGGAGAACTTCGGTCGGGAGAGCAAGTGTGGAGATGAGAGGATCGAATGAGAAACGAAGGTTTCAAATATGCGCAGGGGTAGTTAAGCCGGGCGAGTGTGCGCCACATGGCCTAACTTCGACCTCCGCTTTACTCTTATTTACAAGATTACCCTCCCATCATTTTTTTAGCGCAATTCTCCTCATTTCGGTTGCAGAAAATTAGGTTTTAGACAGAGTGGAAGATGGATCCCTTAAAATAATTTAAAAAATATATTTTCTTTATTTTTTGACTATCTCTTTGGAAAAAGTTACTCCCTCCGTTCGACAAAACTTGTCATTTTAGGGTGTTATTTTTGTTCAAAAAATTTGTCATTGCAGGTATTTTGCCCTTCACTTTACAAAAATGTCCTTGATATGATTGATGGTTTGTTAATTGTAATTTTCGATAAAGTAAAAAAGGAGGGTAATAATTGAGGGTAAATTAGTACATTTGTTACTTGTCTTAAAACTTGTGAAATAAGCTAAAATGACAAGTTTTGCCGAACGGAGGGAGTATTAATTTGTCCAAATAATAAACTGTTGGAAAAATGAATTTTTCGGGCATGGTCGAGGACAATTTCACAAAAGCCATCCCCGTTAAACTCGTAACTCTTGAAATTAGTTTTCCAACCAGTGCACGGAGGGCTCACTTGGAGCCTGAAAAGGAAGAGGCCCAAGGGACTGCCCTCCGGGAGGAGCGTACCCGAGCATACTGTCAGAGTACCTTCGGGCCCAGAGTCGACTCTGATACCATCTGTAAGACTCGGGGTCTCAAGAGGCGCCAGCCCATGCCACCTAGCCCTCTCAGGTCCGTTGTCCTCACTTGGAGCCTGAAAAGGAATAGCTCTTGTAACATGGGTAGGGCTTGAATCACTTATAAATCACTCCCAACATCCTTATGATATCCGATGTGGGACGGGGTATTACATGTAAGTCCTATTGTAAGGAATATAACCTTCTTTTCGGAGCTTTTTTGACATCTCGGTTGAGTTTTTTGGACGTCTAGCATTAATATCATCACTCATTGCCTAGAGCAAAGGATTTTAGATTTTCATTTTCATTTTTTTAAGATTTTGAGATTTTTCGTGGACTGCCCCTTTGGAAAAAGTCACTAATTTGTCCACATTACAAACTGTTGGCAAAATGAATTTTTCTGGCATCTTTGTCTTTTCGGGGCTTTTTTAACACCCCGGATGGGTGTTTTTTTAGACGTCTAGCCTTAATAGAATCACACTTTGCCTAAAGAAAGGGATTTTGGATTTTCATTTCTTTATGATTTTGAGATTTTTCGTGGATTACCCCATGTGGAAAAACTCACTAATTTATCCAAATAATAAATTATTGGAGAAATGATTTTTTTCGAGCATCTTAGAGGATAATTTCGCAAAAGTCATCCTCATTAAAGTCGTAACACTTGAAGTTAGCTTTCTAACAAGTGCTCGAACTCCCCAATCGGACCAACACATGGACATCTCCTGTTTCGACAAAAATACCAAGCATGTGTGTAAGTCCTATAGTAAGAAATATAACCTTCTTTTCAAGGTTTTTTTAACATCCCGGGTGAGTGTTTTTTGGACGTCTAGCCTTAATAGCATCACACTTGCCTAGAGCAAAATATTTTGGATTTTCAGTTTTTTAAAGATTTTGAGATTTTTCTTGGACTACCCATTTGGAAAAAATCACTAATTTGTCCAAATTACAAAATGTTAGAAAGATGAATTTTTCGGGCATCATCGAGGATGATTTTGCAAAAGTCATCACCGTTAAACTCGTAATTATTGATGTTAGCTCCAACAAGTGTTGGAACTCCCCGATCGGACCAACGCATCTCTTGTTTCGACAAATATACTGAGCATGTGTCTGTAAGTCCTATTGTAATGAATATAACCTTCTTTTTCAAGACTTTTTTGACATCCCGAGTGAGTGTTTTTTTGGATGTCTAACCTTAATAGCATCACACTTTGCCTAGAGGAAAGGATTTTGAATTTTTATTTTTTTAAGATTTTAAAATTTTTCGTGGACTATCTCTTAATTTGGAAAAAGTCACTAATTTGTCTAGATTACAAACTGTTGGAAAAATGATTTTTTTCGAATATCGTCGAGGACGAGTTTGCAAAATTCATTCCCATTAAACTCGTAGTTCTTGAAGTTAATTAGCTTTTCAACAAGGGTTCGAACTCCTCGATCGAACCAACGCATCTCCTCTTTTACCAAATATACCGAGCATGTGTCAGTAAGTCCTATTGTAAGGAATATAACCTTCTTTTCGGGACTTTTCTGACATCCCGGTTGGGTGTTTTTTAGATGTTAGCCTTAATAGCATCACACCTTTCCAAGAGCAAAAGATTTTGAATTTTCATTTTTTTAAGATTTTAAGATTTTTCGTAGCCTGCCTCTTAAGTTGGAAAAAAGTCACTAATTTGTCTAGATTACAAACTGTTGGAAAAATGATTTTTTCGTTCTCGAACTTCCCGATCGGACCGACGCATCTCCTGTTTCGAAAAATATACCAAATATGTGTCTAGAAGTCATATTGTAAGGAATATAACATTCTTTTCGGGGCTTTTTTGACATCCCGGTTGGGTGTTTTTTGGACGTCTAGCCTTAATATTATCACACATTGCCTAGAGTAAAGAATTTTGGATTTTCATTGTTCTAAGATTTTGAGATTTTTCGTGAACTACCCTTTGAAAGAAAAATACCGAGCATGATCGAGATCTTTTTGTACTAGGCACTCATTCTATTTTTAATTATTAATAATTTTACAGTATATAAGTGCATAAATATGCTTTGATACACATAACATAAAACATTTTTAAAATACAATTTTTCCAAATTATGCCTTATAAACATTTCCATTTAGGAAATTTTCCTACATTAAATTAAATACACTAAATTGCAAGTTTCCCTGAAAATTTCAGGGAAGAAGAGAAAAAGGCCAAAACCATTGCAAAACTAGAGCTTGAGGCTTGAGCTGATATTTTCCATGTATTTTATTTGCCCTTCCTTTTTCGGAAATTACTTTAAAGTTTAGTTTTTTTCCCAAAACAAAATCTTCATTTTCAGATAGATATACAGAAAACTTGGAGCTACCTTGAGCTCAATCTACCACTCTCTCTGGGCATCTGGCTAATTTAGCTATCATCTCCTCTTGTTCTTATTTGAGCTCTCTATCTTCAAATCTTCCAAACCCAGAAAGATTCCTCTTTTAAAAAGCAAGTCAAATGGTTATCTTTATAAAATGTTTTGCTTCTCATGAACTC
The DNA here is from genome assembly GCA_963922045.1 of Persicaria maculosa. Taxonomy (NCBI): domain Eukaryota; kingdom Viridiplantae; phylum Streptophyta; class Magnoliopsida; order Caryophyllales; family Polygonaceae; genus Persicaria; species Persicaria maculosa. The sequence goes on from OY998268.1 coordinate 56,834,860, forward strand.
AAAGAGACCCAAACCATTTAGGGTCACTGATACCCAAATCCCTGTGATTCCTTGATGGATTTTGGGTTGATGGGTATGGAGGGTCAACACCAACAAGGTGGGTCCCCTGACCAAAGCAGCAAGAGGAAGTTCAGTGGATCTGGGTTCCTCAACCAAGAGGGATCTGTAGAAGATGACCAATCTAGGGCTTCAAAACTGGCAGCAAATGGCCCTGATTTGGGGCTTCTAAAGCAAATGCCTTTGCTGAGATCTACTTCTTCTTGTGTCGGTGGGTCCCCACAGTCCCAGATGCTGAGCTTTTCTTCACCCACATCAGGCGGTGGCGGCGGCGGCGGCGGCGGCGGCGGTGGAGGGGGTAAAAGTACAGCTCCTGTTCACCCTAGAAATGCAGGTCAATTTAGAAATCAATCTACCTATGTTCTAAATCCTGCACTTTAATTTATACCTAGATTCAATTTTGCCCATGTTTTAAGGTTCATGCTGTTGTTTTGGATTGATTTGGTGTCTATTCAGATTGTGGGTCAGTTGATCTTGGGGTTAGTTATGTGGATTTGACATGTTTATATGGGCAATCTCTCTAATTACTTTAACTGCATCTGGTGAAGGGTAAAAGATCAGTAATTTCTGAGTGGTATCTTAGCATCTATAGAAATTAGGATGATGGTTTTGACAGTAGTAAATCTGTAATTAGACTCGAAGATTATCTATTTGAATTTTGATTCCTCCCTGGGGAAAGAACTTGCTATTTTTGGATTATGTGGTGGTTGGCCCCTTTATTGTCTTTGGAATATGAATGTCTTTTCATTTATGAAAGATTTGGTGAGGATTTATTTAAGGAATTTATCATTAATCAACTGTTTTGCTTGTTCACTCTTTATCTGATCCTATTTTATAGGTATGGTCCCTATAGTTTATGGTCCATTGCTACTGTGCAATTATTTTGTGTATGTGCTAATTGTGTTTGTTTTCAGCAACATATTGTTGGAATATCAAATTCAAGATTCTGGATTTGTTATGTTGTCTTTCAGGTTATGCTTCTGGAAGCATACATGGGTCATTCACGGGGATCCGAGGACCGTTCACTCCAGCTCAATGGATTGAGCTGGAGCATCAGGCTTTGATCTACAAGTACTTCACTGCAAATGTGCCTGTTCCGGCTACTTTACTCTTTCCGATAAGGAAAGCTCTCATCTCATCTGGGTTTCCCGGCTTTTCTACTCATTCGTGTAAGCTTGCTTCTTCTGCTTGAATAAACAGTTTTAACACGACACAAGATTTTCATTTGTGTGTTGCATAATCTTCCTTTTTCTTCAGTGTTGCGTATTGGAATTTCTCCGATACTGTTTCTGTTATGACTTCAGATTTGTTTGTTTGTTTATGATACCGATCAAATTGTAGATGGGTGGGGCTCTTTTCATCTAGGATATTCCTGCAGCAGCACTGATCCTGAGCCAGGGAGGTGTCGCCGGACAGATGGGAAGAAATGGCGGTGCTCAAGAGACGCTGTCCCCGATCAAAAGTATTGCGAAAGGCACATAAACAGGGGCCGCCATCGTTCAAGAAAGCCTGTGGAAGGTCAGACTGGCCACCAAGCTATCTCTAGGCCCACCAATCCGAAGGTGGTTCCTACGTCATCATCAGCAACATCCAGCGGCAGTTCATCCAATAGCCTAGCTATTGCGGCACACCAGCTTACGAACTTGCAAGTCAGTGCCCCCAGCCTCGCGACAGACTCAGTCGTTAACCGGTAAGAAACGACAAATTCGGTTACAATGATGGTGTGTATGAAATGCATATGCTCTTGCTTTCTTTGCTTCCACTTTAGACTTTAAGAGTAGACCTACCATTGTTTCATCTTTTTCGCCTTTTTGAAAGTGACTAGTCCTAGTTTTTGAGATTTGAGATCCACTCTTGGATTACTCCATCATCATCAGGATTTGGTTCTACGATTCCGGTATAGTTTTCTTTACATGTTTTTTCTTGATACATTCCTTTCTGCTTTTGTTATGTACTGAAAGGTGAGTAGTTTTCTAATACATTTAGCGTTTTCTTTTATAAACCGACACTTCAAATCCATGTCTTAAAAACAATCCTTTTTGCTTACTGGACAATGTTTGTGTCAACAGATTGCAAGACTCACAAGGCTTCTCCATGATGCCAACAAAGGCTTCACCTTTTCCCATTCCGAAACAGCATGTCCCGTACGAAGAACCTCCTCGGTCTGAGTTTGGATTTGTTTCTTCTGAATCTCTCCTAAATCCATCGCCGAGAGCCAACATGAACTGTCAAACCTATAATTCCTTCTTGAGCTTCAACGATCAGCACACCCAAGACCAACACCAGATTCACCCCTTAGTTGACGAATCCAACCACTCGACCATTCCTTGGCCTAACGAGCTGAAATCCGACTGGACTCAACTGTCAATGTCAATCCCCATGTCAGAGTTATCATCCTCCTCCAACCAGGAGAAAAGTGTCGCATCGCCTTTGTGGCTATCTCGTGAACCCGATCACACCCAGACGGAGTTGGGGGTCAGAACTACACTCAACGAAGCAGGCTCGAATTGGGCACCAATGTCATGGGGTAAGCCAATGGGAGGTCCTCTGGGAGAGGTACTAAACAATGCAGACAGTTCTCTGAATCCGATGACCGATGGCTATGAAGGTAGCCCTCAGTTCGGCTCCTCGCCCACAGGCGTTCTCCAAAAAGGAGCCTCTGTCTCCCTCTCGAACAGTGCCTCCGGGAGCAGCCCGAGGGGAGAGAGCAGAATGGCCCATGAAGGGGATTGCCTCGGCGATGATGAGATGCTCGGCTCAGCTCATGCCACCTCGCCCTCCATTCCTGCACCGTGAGACTGCCGATCCCCTCACTTCCCAAACCATTGATCATGGTAAAAAGCCAGAAACTGTGACATTGTATGATTCTTGAGATCCCTTTCTTTGTTTCTTCCCAAACCATTGATCATGGTAAAAAGCCAGAAACTGTGACATCGTATGATTCTTGAGATCCCTTTCTTTGTTTCTGAGATTTTAAGCTGTTGATCGTTTTTTTGGTTTAGCTTGTCGAAAATTGGCAGCTTGAGATCCCTTTCATTAATCATGCTTGTATTCATATCTGCATTTGTGTATCTAATTTAAGAATGCCTTCGTATTCACATTTGCATTTGTTCTATCAACGACATTTTATAATTACAAAAAAAAAATTCCAATTGGATTTCATTTGTGTGCATTCCACAGACGATTTGTCATGTGTCAACTTTATCGGTCTTTTAAGGTGTCAGATCTGACCAAGTCTTCAAATGATTTCCTGATAAAAAAAAAAATATACATCAACCTGTCATGGTGTTCATGGTATGTGGCTCATCCAACCCGGTTAGCAACGTTGAATTCGACGTTTTTTGTGGCCCAGTCCGATCCAACCAACGCTCTCCTACCATTGCCACGTTTGTTCAAACGTTATTCGACGTTGGAATTGAACATGGATTAGCGACGTATTACAAAGATAGATTCGCAGTGTATGTAACAATACCATACGAAAAATGATCTAATCGTGCACAGCACACTAATGAACAGCAATAACAATTAAGTAAATCACACAAATAATTCCAAAACGTATAAAAGAGGGTAGGTTGAGAATTTGAGATGGTTTGAAATTCAAAACAAAATCAAATAATGAGGGGGAGGGGAGGGGCAGTGGCCGGTGGGTGGGTGGGGGAGGACCTCAGCTCCCTGGACCCCAACTCATCAATCACTCGATACTCCAGTGACTGTTTCTTTACAACATTATATATGTAATAAATCCATGTTAAAAAAAAGCATAAATTATTTTTAAGTTTTAAACAATTTGAATTAAAGATCGAATATTATACAATATAAAATTTTAAATTGAAACATAGGTATTATAGGATTATATGTGTATGGGTATCAAACCCTCATTCAATGCTTCAATTCCTTCCGATGTGTCTCCTCCTATCGGTTTTCTTCTGTGATTGCATCACAAGGGTAATCAACAGGTGGCATTAGACATGGCCACGGGTCCGACCCGCTGGGTCGACGGGTCGGACCCGCCGGGTCGGCAACCCGGGGTACGACCCTAACCCTGACCCGGGATTCCCACGGGTCGACGGGTTCGGGTCACCCGCCGGGTCGGCGGGTTGGCGGGTCGGAGTCCCGGGTCGGCCACGTGGCGTTGAAGGGTTAACCCGCCGGGTCAAGGCCGGGTCGGGTTATTTTTTTGACGTTTTCGTGATGTTTTGTGAATTTGTGAAATAAGGTTTCGTGTTTAATAGTGTTTAATGGTGTTCAACCCGAGCAACGGCTAGTTTTTTTTTAAAAAAATAAACGTTCACGTGGGACCCACCTAACGGCTAGTTTTTTAAATGCACAACCCGTGTGACCCGGTGGGTTGACCCGCCGGGTCAACCCGCCGGGTCACGGGTTCCATTTCCCTCGACCCTAACCCTGACCTTCAACCCGACCCAACCCTTCGACCCTTGGACCCGGACCCGGCGGGTCACCAACCCGACGGGTCACCAACCCGACGGGTCACCGACCCGGCGGGTCACGGGTCGACCCGCCCGACCCGTGATCCGTGGCCATGTCTAGGTGGCATCCCGAACTGAACCCTGATTTCATTGAGACTCTTGTAAAATCGCCGATCCGAATCTTGCATTCGCAACTTCCATTCTTGATCCGCGATTCTACGTCGTTCATCCCATTGTCACTGCCGCTCATCCCATTGTCGCTGATTTTCTTCCATGAACTGCCAACTCTCTTCATGGAGGCGTTGATACCATTCCTCGACCGCCATGACAGAACACTCCGCACAAAGATCCTAATTTGTGGTTTTAGGTTAAAAAATGTCAAATTTGAGATGATATTTGCGGAATTTGGAACCAAACCTGACTTTGGATACCAATTTGTTATGTCCTTGATAAGAATCAAGACATGAACAGGGGATTTGATGAACAAAAGAGAGATTAGGGAAGAAAGAAATGATTAAGGAATGAAGAGTTGAAGGAAGAGGAAGGTACGAGTAAAGTAAAGGGAAGGGGATTAGTAAAGACTTTAAAGGTAGAGAGGAGAAAGTAAAGGGTTTAAGGAGAAAAGAGATATTATTTTTACTTCATTCATTGATGATTCTCAATTATAGCTAACAAAGGTATTTATACTTGATACTCGTACACATATAACTCTATCATATACATGACACTATCTATTAATAGTTGTTTAATATATAAAATAATTTTAAATTTTTTAACATAACATATACATGACACTATATTAATAGTTGTTTAATATATAAAATAATTTTTAATCGAAACTTATAGCCTTTTAACGGCAGCTACACATTTTTTAACATAGATTTATAACTCAAACAATTTAGTGTAATTATGTAGATGATCTAAACTTCTATAGTGACACCTATCTTACCTCCTCCCCACCCTTTGTCGCTCTCTCTTATAAAACATATTGTATCATCTTAAGAAGCCGATGAATAATAAAAGGCATTTATTTAACAAAAAAACAGGAGTATGTTTTTTTTCAAACATTGGCAACAACATTATATATTGAAATCTATTTACAAAAACGATTTGGTTTTTGTTGAGAGAATGAACAAATGTGAAGAGACCAAAAGAGTTCTTGTGAACAAACAAGTCTTAGTATATAACCTAGTGGGCTACCCCACCTAATGCCAATTGGTTTTAGGATGGAACCCCGCTCGGCCTATGTGTTAGGCTGTTAGCGCAAGGGCGCACGTGTGCACACGTCCCCCGATCCCGAGTCTCAACGGATTTCAGTAGTATTTTAACCTATACCTTTATATCATAATTTTTTTTTTTTTTAAAAATCTTGTTAATAATATAGGGCATTTTAGACCCACTCTATCAAGGGAAAAAATAATCCTATTAAACAAAACATGTTATTAGTAGATGTCACTTTAGGTATTTTGATGTTTACTTACAAAATTGTTCTTGTAATTATTCATAGATTAGTTATACTTTTCGATAAAGTAAAAAAAAACATTTAATAAGAATATAATGATATGGAGAGTATTTGTTAAAATTTATGCAAATTGATAAAATAATATATTTTGCTTTAACACACAAAGTATTTGTCAAATCAAAATCGGTTATGGACTGAATTTGGGTATGTTACTGTTGTGGATCATAACAACTGGCCCAATATCAGTCCAAATCAGCGAATTGCTATAACATTATAGAGTTATTGCAATTTGCAACATTCTCTAAAACCAAATAGTTTTTTAAAATTTTGAAATGCAAAAATTATTGGAGTTTGAAAACAAGTTAATTAATTATTTTTTTTCAAGCGGTTGGATATGGTTTTAGACTTTTAGTGGATGATGTAACTCACTAGACAAATTACTCCTTATATAGTTATACGTATTGTTGCCTTAAAATAGACTAGTTGCTGGAATTATCTGATTGCTTTTTAATGAATTAAACCTGAAGTAATTTTAACGTTTGGGATGATCAAGAGCCACCCCAAAGCAATCTTAAGAGGTGTATTTATCATTTGCATGTTTCTCTACATGTGTACAGCTCGGGCGCTCGGGCACTTGCGCTCGGGCGGTTCTGACATAAATTTATTAGAGCTTTTTAAATAATTAAGATAAAGTTTTTCGTAATTTTTGAAAAAATAGCTTTATAAAACTCTATATAATTTGTCATGTCAAACAATAATTTATTCTTTTAATCTATCAAAAGGCTAAAATTTTATCAAATTTTTTTTCTAGATTTTAATCTTAAGCTATATTATAATATTAAACTAGATTAATCTCTGACGCGCCAAATTATAATATTAAACTAGATTAATCTCTGACGCGCCAAACATACCCTAATGCATCTGCCAACGCTTTCGCTTCGTCACGAAATTAATTCAATGTGATTGGTTTTTTTTCTTAATTAAAAAATGAATAGATTTTTACGCTTTTATATGCATTTTTTCAATGTTAGATCATCTTACGTAAATTAATACTTTTAAACTCATGGAAAACCAAAAAAAAATATCATGATTTCCTCCCATATCGATCTACATATAGATTTTCGCTAATTTACAATCTCAGTAATTCCAATAATTAATTTCAAAAATTCTAGCTACTACGGTGATTAATTAATTTGAAAAATCAAATGAAAATCTTAATTTGAATTTTCACAAGGCAAATGAAATATTTATAAGTCATGCTTCCATTGCGTGTAAATACACGTAACATTTTCTAAAAATATCATTAGAATATACATATAACACATATACACAATATATAAGACGAACAACCGATCGATATAAAAAGGTCGATCGATTTAGATCGTCCATTCACATATGGATCGATTTAGAGTGATAAATTTCGGACACGTGACCCAGTCGACAAAAGTCACATAGTAGATAAATCGATTTGTACCGACCGACTAAGCTCAATGATAAGAAATAAGGTGAATCTTGATTTTTTGCCAAAAAAAAAAATGACGGAGGCAGAGATTGAAGCGGGCAACGACAGGAGATTTAATAAGGCAAGGGGTAGGCTTGGAGTTGCATGAACCCGTACGAAATTTGGTAAGCATGAGTTAATCTCGTTCGGAGAAAAACGGATTCCTCCAAGAGCCGTTGGTTCTCCCTCCGTGTGAATAAAAGGTGGTGGTTCACGGCCCTGAACCGGTTCGCCAGCTCACGGTTTTCGGATTTGAGCCGGGTCACGTGGCTCACAAGGCCCTGCACGTGCTTCAGTTTCCGCATCCTTGACCGCCTCGCTGAGTCCCGGTTCGAGAGCTTCCGTTTGCGCTTCCGCTCCTCAATGATCGAGACCGGTTCGACTGAACCGGGTCCTGTTGGTTTGTGAGGAGGGTAGTGGAAGATGTGCGGGTTGGAGGAACCGGGTTCGGGAGGGGTAGGGGTTGGGGAGAGTTCCGGGATCGGAGCTTCGTCGGAGGAGGTGAAGATGGCCGGAAAAGAGGATGACATGTGGCCGGAAAAAAGCAGAGGGAGAGGAAGAGGAGGGGAAAGGGGAGAAAGGCGGTGGAGGAGGTGGGGTTATATGGTGGAGGGAGAAGGTGGGACCCATGGAGTTGAAGTTAATTGCCATGAAACTCAAGCCTTTTGTACGTTAACGTGTGCTTATTGAAAAAGTATTTAGACAAATTGTAAATTAGTAACAAAAAGGGCTTTTTGCTATGATAAAGAGGCAATTAGATCGACCATATCGTCAATTAATCAAGGCATTACGACCAAAAAAAGAGTAAACGCATTCGTAATCGTATTGTCTGAACCAGCACAATTATTGCATGAATATGAAAATAAGAGTCGTGTTTGGTTTATTTTATTTTTAGTTATAAGATTGACATTCATTAGGTATTTTTCACCTCGAGTGCAATACGTCGGGATTGGGTTGATGTTTTGACTTTTTTTTGTTAATTCCGTGAAACCCTGGTCGAATCGTGTAAAAACGATGTCATACTTATTTTGTTTATGCTTATAAAGTTGTGATCCATCGTTTTAACACAAAATCTTAATTTCGGTTGTGATCCATCGTTTTAACACAAAATCTTAATTTCTTTCTTATATTTTGTCCTATCCTTATATTTTGTGCTATTTTTCCATCCCACTTGAGATGATATTTTTATCTAACAAATCTGACCATGATCCAGACGTACGATCCGAATATATGAAAAATCGATCATTTAAAGATGATAATGTGACTAATCTTCCGTTGTAGAATATGGAATTTCCATTTTGTAATTTAAAGCCTATCTAATTTGATTAATTTCGTATAATTAAATTTCAAATTTCAAATTCATGTTTTATAGTAATATGTGTAACACTAATATTATATAGCGAACTGACTTAAATGTAGTGATATTATACAGTTTTTTTTTTAATAAATGGGAATCCACCGCAAAGAATATAAATGAGAATATTCATGCAAAAATTGTGATGATTTTCAATCCCTATAAAAGGGAGTGTTTTTGGCAAACGAGGATGGTACTCCTTGCTTCTTGTCCATCCTTATCGACATCCAAATAAATTAGCAATCCAAGTTGACCCAAATTAAAAAAAAAACATAATTCGAATGTACTGAAATCCAATAACACTCGAATCTGATATATATAACCTGAACTTTAGATACACAACAATAAAATTTTAAATAAAAATATTGAAATAATAAAAAAAAGTGAAATAATTGAAACACGAGATTACTATAATATAAAATAATCTAAATCTAAGATTAATGAGTAGGGGTGTTATATGAGCCGAGTAGTTCGAGATTGACTCGATAAAAGTTTGGCTTGGACTCGTTCATGTGATAGACAAGTCGAGTACAAGCATATTTTTAAGGTCGGTTCAAAACTCGACTCGTTCAATTTAATCTTGAATTTTGTGAAATTTCTAAAATTTCCTTTAAATTAATATGTTATGAACATTTCTCAAAAAAACATGTTATGAACAAATAGGGTTGGTTAATGCTCGAAAAAAGCTCGGCTCTAATAAGCATCAATCCAATTCAACTCACCCCAACCTAATTGATGTACCACCAATTATTCAAAACTCCCCACAATCTGAATTACCTTATTCAACCCGCTCCGACTAGGGGTGGAAATGGGGCGGGTTATGGGTGGATGACGCCACTCCACCACCTGCCCCGCGGGTAAATAATCTCACTCGTTCTACTCATCACCCGTAAACTTCTTCACTCTCATCCGCCCCGTGCGGGTGATGCAGGTGGAGCGGGTACCCAATGAGCTGAGTGTAATTATGATTTTTTAAGTAACCTTGAAAGATGAATAAAAAATTAAAATTTAATTTATAAATACTATAAATATAAGTTCGTGGAAATCAAATATGTGTCATACACTCATACATCACAATAACGTGTTACTTAAAATTAAAAAATGAAACTAAAATAGATGAGAATGGAACTAGAAGAGTATATAGTAGCATAATCGCATGTTTTTCCTCTTCAATAATTGAGTTGATCTACTGCAGTAACCTCGTATTCCAATAAACAAGTAAAATTATATGTTCTATATTAAACATGAAAAAAATAAGATAGACAACTCCAATTAGCCAAAAAAAAACTTACATTTTCAATTGGAAATGGTAAAATAGTAAAATCAAACACACATGAGAAGAAGAAATTTGAGATGGAGCAAACCAGACGAGGGATCTTTCAAAATTAATTTCGACGGATCCAAACTACCTTCGGGTGAAGCTTCTGCAGGTTTCATTATTAGGGACCACAACGGGCAGTCATCGAGTGTGGCGGCTTCAAATGTGGACACATCTCAGCCTTGGCTACAGAGGCTCTGGCGATCAGAGAAGGCATCGCCAAGGCAAAGGAGTTTCAGCTTCCCAACATCATGATTTAAGGCGACAACCTTACCGTCATCAATAGTTTGCGAGGTATGTGGTGCTGCCCGTGGGAGATCGAGATGCTGATTTTCGACACTCTGCTCCAACTCCAACAATTCGAAAGGGTGCATTTTGGCCATGTTTTCCATGAGGTCAATTCTACCGCCGACAGGATTGCGCGACTCATCCACACAACGCTCACGCGGGACCTCCTTACTAATTCTGCTCTGAACGTCCTCATCCACAAGGATGCCCTTGGATGGTGGTCAGCAGGGCCTGACTCCATCCAAATCTCTACTTTATCAATATATATATATATATATATATATATATATATATATATATATATATATATATATATATTTTTAGGTTTTTATGCGGGTATGCGGGGGTTAATGGGTAGACTATTGGGGCGAGTGATGGGTAAAAATCTTCACCCATAATCCATCCATCACCCGCACCCGCTTCACCCGTCACCCATTTTTTTTGTGAGTTTTCGCTCGTAAAATTAATGCGGGTGAAGTGGTTACCCACGGATAATTTTCGGCCCTAGCTCCGACCAACACATTTTTTTTATTAGGTAAAGATTTAGATAAGCAAGCCTATCTAAGAGCATCCTTTCGGATGAGATCCTGAAGATCTGTATTAAATGTTAATTGAACCCAAAAGGCGAGTGACCAAGGTGTGCAACCTTGTCAACCACTCTATTGACAACACGTGGAACGTGGGAGAAGGAGACCTTCCCCATGGTCTTTATCAGAATATGGATATCAGACATAATCATCTCAATTTTCCATCGACACTTCCCTTTTCTTTATAAGTAGTCAATGATGATTTCTGAATCTCCTTCAATGATTCAGTTCCGAACGTCTAACCTTTCCGCCCGACACAATTGCCACCAAATACCACCTTCTACCTTTTTTTCCTTTTTAAAAATATAATGTATTTATATCTCACCTGCTATGTTATTCATTCATTTTAAATTACCAAATCACCCCTCTTCAGTTACCTAAACTACCGTTTCCTACCTTCTTCCCACGTTGAAGCTGTTTCAGCGGTGGCATTGTCGTCAATCCATTAGACCTAAATCCCCCCAAATCCCCGTTTCTTCCTCCACCGTCAATCCATCACCGCCACCCCTCTTCACGGCGATGCAGTCAACCAAGAGTCGCCGGAAAGTGGCCCCAGACAGCGACTCTGCCGACAAGCAGGATCAGCTCCTTCTCTCCTCCGCCATCTGCAACGGCGAGGATCTATCCCCCTTCGTTCGCAGGGCCTTCGCCGCAGGCAAGCCCGATTCCCTCCTCCAGCTACTCCGCCACTTCACCCGCTCCAAGGAATCGGAGATTGAGGATGTCTGCAAAGCTCATTACCAGGACTTCATCAACGCCGTTGACGACCTCCGATCCCTCCTCTCCGATGTTGACTCCCTCAAGTCCTCCCTCTGCTCCTCCAATTCTCATCTGCAGTCCGTCGCTGGCCCTCTCCTCTCGTCCCTCGATCACGTCATCGAGACCGCGACTGTCTCCGATAATATCATCCTCTGCCTCCGATCTGTTAATATCTCCGCTCAGATCGCAGATCTATGTGCCCGGGCGAACGAGCATCTGAAATCCGATAATCTGTACTTGGCGTTGAAGTGCGTGGATAAGATAGAGAGGTCGTACTTGAAGATCACGCCGTCGACGACGCTGAAACGGATGCTGGAGAGGCAGATTCCGGCAATTAGGGTTTATGTGGAGAAGAAGACGAGCAAGGAATTTGGAGATTGGCTGGTTGATATTAGGGTTGTGAGTAGGACTCTCGGCCAGGTGGCGATTGGGCAGGCGTCGGCTGCTAGGCAAAGGGAGGAGGAGCTTAGGATGAAGCAGAGGATGGCCGAGGAGCAGTCAAGGTCGAGCGTCAGAGACTGCGTTTATGCCTTGGAGGAGGAAGACGATAGCTTGGATCTGATTGGTGCTGGCGGTGGAATTGAACGTGGTCGGAGCAATGCAGGTGCGAGTCTAGGGTTTGATTTGACTCCTCTGTATAGAGCGTATCATATACATCAATCTCTAGGTCTTCGGGATCGGTTCAAGCAATACTATTTCGAGAACAGGAAATTGCAATTGACATCGGATTTCCAAGTCGCATCAATGACTCCGTTTCTTGAGTCACACCAGACGTTTTTTGCTCAAATTGCGGGGTTCTTCATCGTGGAGGATGGGGTTTTGAGGACTGGTGGGGGATTGATATCGAAATGGGAGGTGGAGAACCTGTGGGAGACTGCGGTGAGCAAGATGTGTTCAGTTTTGGAGGATCAGTTCTCTAGGATGCAGACTGCAAACCATATGCTGTTGATCAAGGATTATGTGAGTTTGCTCGGTGTATCTCTGCGGAGGTATGGCTACCCTGTTGATCCTTTGCTTGATGTATTGAGTAAGCACCGAGATAAATACCATGAACTGTTGTTATCGGATTGCCGTAAGCAGATTTCTGACTCGCTTGGAACCGATACGTTTGAGCAGATGTTAATGAGGAAAGAGTATGAGTATTCCATGAATGTCTTAGCTTTTCAATTGCAAACATCTGACATAGTACCTGCATTCCCTTTTGTTGCTCCATTTTCATCTATAGTGCCTGATTGTTGCCGAATTGTTAGATCCTTTATTGAGGATTCTGTGAGCTTCATGTCTTATGGTGGGCAGCTCGACTTTTATGAAGTTGTGAAGAAGTATTTGGATAGGCTTTTGAGTGATGTTCTGGATGAGGCCTTGGTGAAGTTGATAAACTCTTCCATCCATGGGGTCTCCCAGGCGATGCAGGCTGCAGCAAATATGGCAGTTTTTGAGCGTGCCTGTGATTTTTTCTTCAAGAATGCTGCTCAGCTCTCTGGTTTACCAGTGCGAATGGCTGAGAGGGGGAAAAGGCAATTCCCTTTGAAGAAGGCTCGTGATGCTGCCGAGGAGGTGCTTTCTGGGATGCTGAAGGCAAAGATTGATGGTTTTCTGATGTTGCTTGAGAATGTGAGCTGGGTAGCTGACGAACCTCCACAGATTGAGAATGAATATGTCAATGAAGTGATAATATTTTTGGAGACTTTGGTTTCTACTGCACAACAAATATTGCCTGCTCAAGTTCTTAAAAGGGTTTTGCAAGATGTTTTGTCCCACATATCCGATAAGATTATCGGAACTCTAGTTGGAGAGTCTGTTAAGAGGCTTACTATAAACGCTGTCATGGGTCTGGACAAAGATATTCAGCAGTTGGAATCGTTTGCGGATAGTCAGGCCGCTGTTGTTTCAGACGCAGGTTCTAGGGAGTTAAGGTCTGCACTCGCTGAGTCCAGGCAATTGATCAATCTATTCTTAAGTAACAACCCAGAGAATTTCCTCAACCCAGTTATCCGGGAGAAGAGTTACAGTGCTTTGGACTATCGGAAATTAGTGACCATTTCAGAAAAGTTAAAAGATCCTGCAGAACGGAGGTATTTCACTACCAGGGGTGCCAAGCCGAACCCCAAAACGAAGTCTTTGGATGCTTTGATTAAAAGACTCAAAGAAGTGAACTGATTAAGCACAAAGCTGTAAGCAATCATTTCTTCTTGTCCTTGTTGTGTCTGGATTTGACAGCATTTACTGTCTTTGATAACATCATCTGCATCTTTTAGTGTAAATCTAAGGTTACAATTGCATAATGATACATTCAGGTCGATTGTGTATCTAGTGTTTCTACAGCTGCATTTTTAAAGTTATTTTTTGTTCATTGTATTGTATTCACTTTTTGGATATTGTTTATTAGTTTTATTTTGATTCCATAGACAATATGCTCTAGTGAATATTTGTTGTTTGAACCTGATTGCTACTGTATTTCAACTTACAGCTTCCCCTTGACGTAAATCGACAAGATTGTTAGTAAATGTACAATGATTGTAGTATTAGTATGTGTGAGTGGATATATACAATTTTGGCCGTTTTTTTTTCTCCCCGTACTCTGTTTGATACCCATATAACAACTGCTGCTGTGTAGAACTACAAACTGGCTGTTGTAGACTTGATTCTCCTTTGGCCTTGCTGGCTCTTGCTTTATGAAATTTTGCATTTGTTTGGTTTCCTTCCGTTTATAGCAGAGCTTGTTGATTGTGAGGGTGAAGATACCGCCATTAGAAGTTTGATGAAGGAAGGATGATTTGTGAGGAAAGGGAGTTGTAGTCCTTCATTGACAACTCTCTGTGAGAAATTTGCTTAGGGTGTAGAAATGCTTCGAGAGAATTTGGATGTCATATGGGGTTTCAGGTAACTGTCATAAATAACTCGAGTTTGAGTGATTCCTAAATAACTCGAGTTTGAGTGATTCCTAAATAGTAAATACAGGAGGATTGTGTTGGTTGTTTTTGTAGGGACCTCTACCTTGTTTGTCAATCATATCAACATCATTTTAATCACATTTGGTGTTTTTCAGCACCCTTTTCCTGCGAGTTCTCACCAGTGTACCCATGAAGTGTTCAGATAAAAAAAACACTTCGCTGCATCTGGTGTGTTTTCGATCTTTGAAGAATTGGAGACTGAGTTGGTTGTTGTTGAGACTGCATCTGTTTTGAATTGCATCATTAGCAAAAATGGTTTCTTAGAAAACATAGATAGAAAGGGTAGTAAGCAAACCCTTCAGTTTCAGTTCCTAGTTTGATGGTCTTGAACTCTTCTTTGGTGTTTAAGGCTTTAAGCTTATGCCTTGTAGTGTACACTGATAAAGAGCTTTATATTGTATAATATGTACTGATAGAACTTACAGTAAATAAGCTAATCCTGCCAAATGATCCCGCAAGACCATCCACAATGGTTTTGGGTAAAATGTATACATTTGCACATGATGTGTAAAAATACACATCACTTTTTAACAATTTGCTCCATTGGTAAAATGTGCATTTTTTACACATCATTCAAATACAATTCATTTAAATTAAAAAAGAAAATAAAATCATTAAAAAATCAACCAATGAAATTGTCTTGCTTTTTGTAAAAGTTTTTGCACATAGGGGAGGTGGTGTGCTCAAATTTGCACATTTCATGCTCAAATGTGTACATTTGCACACACCCAAAACAACCAATGGAGTTAAAAATTGTCTAAAAAGTACACATTTACACATTTGCACACAACCATTATGGATGGTCTAAGTGACAGAAAAAAAAAAAAAGAAAAAAAAAACACAAGCAGATCACCATGATGGTTAGACAGAACAATGGCAATGGTGTCTTTTCATGAAATCGAATGACGTCGCTCTCTACTGAGTTTGGCCCGAGAATCGGCACCTGGGGCCATAGCATTGCCCCTCGCCAAAGGAATAAGCTTTCCGAGCTTTTTCGACACCAAGTCCATGAGTGATTTCCTCGGCAAAGGAGGTTTATTATCGGCTGATCTCTCCATTTCCTTCATCCTCGTCTTCATCTTAAGAAGTTCCATCCTCAGCTCCTCGTTCTCCCTTTGCAAGGCCGCGGTATCATCAGAGGCTACCCGGCCAATGGTGGTCCGATGTAGAGCGAGCGGTAAATTAGAAGGGTCCTCATTGCCATTGGAAGCCATGGCTTCTCGCAGGCGTTGCTGCTCCTGGTAAAGAAGTTGTACTGCTGTTTCGACAGGAAGGCGTTCGTTCTGGGAGGCGTGTGCACGAGCTTCTTTTGATAGCTTCCGGCAGTCCATTAAGCCGCAGAGTTTTCTCCTTTCGGTTTCACTTGAATTCGGGTGTGCCTGCACATTTGATTACAAGAGATGTTTTCATAGACGATGACTTGATCTAGAGGAACAAAATAATCTCGATCAGTTAAGAATGAGAGAATGCACCTTCAAGAAGATGTCTATAGCTCTATATAGCCCATCCTCGGTCACCCTTGCTCGCTTCGGAATAAGCGCAACCAAGCCACTGAACTTCGAAACCGGGAGGTTCTTGTCAGAGGCTATCTGAGCTAGGTAGTTTTCGATTAGACTACCGACCCTTTGCAATTCGGTTGGAGGTAGACAAGCATGGCCTTCTTCGGCACTATGACTGCCTTTGGGTGCATACTTGACATAGCTGATCGTGATCCTCTTCACCGTATCCACATCAAACAAAGTGCTTCCACCGGAAGAATGAGACGCGATGAGTAGATCATCAAGAGCAGCCTGATCTAGCTGTAGAGCCATCCGTTTCTCCAAATCAAGCCTACAAGCAACAGTTGTGTCGAGATATATTGAAGAACGGAGCAGCATCGAGAGAAAGCTGACGGGCAAGGTGTTCGTCTCCTTGGGTAAAAGGCTCACTATGGTCTCTAAGACAAGCCTCTTTTCTTGTTCTTCTCCTGGGTCAATCTCTTCCTTCCCCTTCCCGAAAACACCATTAACCAGAGGTCTCGAGTTTGAGCCCTGAGAAACGAATTTCACATTGAAAGTACTCAATCTTAGAGTCTTCTGAGCAAATAGCATTAGGACCGGACCAAGCGCAGACTGCTTGAACCCTCTGGCCATCATCGCAACCAGAACACGTCGAAAGAACTCAATCTTCAAACGAGTCAAATCCGGAACCCACCAATCCACGTCTTCCTTATGCTGTGATCCCTCCAAAGCTCCAACTCTGACACGAGATTCGGCTTCCTTGCATACAAGATAGGCTACTGCATCGATGCAACGACGCACCAGCTTAATGTTCTCTGCCACAGGGAGCAAACTTTCTGATGCACTTAACACAGAAACTGCACCTGAGAGGCTCTTTAGAGCCACTTCACTCAAATAAGCCTCAGTCCTTCCTACGAGGTTTCCAGCCGCGTATTCCTCTGTCATCTCGAGTTGCTCTGCCACGCAACGTAGCATCGCAACATTGCGTACATTCATCTCAAAGTTAACCCCGTAGCAGAACTTTGTCGCATAGTCAAAAGCTTCCGCGCCACCAGCTAGATCATTGATTTCGATAGCCGGAAGATTTGCTTCAGCAGGCTGTGCTAACAGTTTCCTGATGTATCCACACTTTGACACTAAAGGAAACTGCAGTTGCCATATAGACAAAGCATCAAACATCTCCACAAGTCAAGAGAGTGTTTCCGAAAAACCCAGTAACACTACAATCAAACAAAGTCACCTTATGCAACGAAAATGAAGTGGTGCCAACACGAACGGTGACATCGCTAGGAACCTCCAAAGAGAAGAGCCTGCAGTAAGAGAACAAACACCAATTCAGAGGCAGCATAGAAAGGAAACAAACACACTAACAAGTAAGGAACTGATCAACCGACACCATTCGCTGGTCCTCTTCATGGCAGCGGAGAGGAGTTCGTTCTTCGACGAAGACATTCCAACTACACTTTGCTAAACTTTTTCTTAGAAGGATCAGCTTAAATCATCGCCAACGCGATGTCAATCATAAAGGCTAGCAAAGATAGTGATTGCTCGTCGACAGCTTGTGGTGAAAACATCGCGCTGTTGGTACTCGTCTGCATTGATTATTCGATGTGTACTTTTCATGTTCCCCATTTTGTTCACCAGAAGTACATGAACAGGATGTGAACCTGCAGATCTTTTATCCATCAATTTGGCCAATTATTGGATCATCCCCAGCCTCATAGAATGACCCCTTTATAGCCTTTTTTTCCTTACAATAGTTGCAGTAAAAATCATCTTTTTACTCAACTCTAGCATCTTTTTTGGGGGTCTAAATGAGTGTAACAAAGGCTAATTCAGGACTCGAAATCAAGATCTGTTGGGGTTTGTGGATAGAGTCTCACATTGAAAAATAAGTGAAAACCAAAACCAAAATATATACAAGGAGATGGGAAGCCCCTACATAATGACTTAAGCTTTTGTGTTAGAAGGGTGGATCCGACTTATAGCCAAAAACAAAATTAAACCCAACACACCGGGTTGATACTTGAGGGAGTGTGTTGGGTTTGTGGGTAGAGTCCCACCATTGGCTTAATTTTTTTGTATTAGAAGGGTGGATCCCGACCTTATAACCAAAAACAAAATTAAATCCGACACGACACCCATTTTCTTACGACCCGACCGGGATTTCTCGGAATTTGACATCTGACGACGCGATGAACCCAGAAGTTAGGATTTTGGAATTTGACATCTAACTACGCGATGAACCCAGAAATTAGGATTCCGGAATGGTGAAGGTAATAAACCCGGTAAGAAGCAAGAAGACGACATCGAGAAAAGGACATTTGTGTAACAATTGAAGATTCATTAGACAATAAAATTGAATTCCCGGAGAAGTCCCTTTCAAGATTGAAAGATGAAGGAAGAGAGGGATAAGGGAAAATACAAGGGAATAGGATCATAGTGTAAAATGGAAAATGAACTTGTACTGTGCCATCACGTTTGTAATAAGATGGGAGGCATCCAATGTGGGCAATGTGTATACCATATAGCACCTCATCTTACTATTTTTGATGGGTTTGAAAACAAAAACAAAAATCCAAATTGAAAATAATGAAGCCTGTAAATCAGGATATTTTACCTTGTGGAGTTGGATTGTGTTGTTCATGTATTGTCTCAACGTTTGGTTTCGACATTATCCTATCGGCACGGTGAGATATCGCCATAAGTATGGTACCGATCTGAGAAATCGGCGTCGGTGAGACTGTCGACTTATACGTAAGCTGTCGACCCATAACATGTGTGTCTCCCACTTAGTACAATGCTACCGACCTAGAGAGTCAGTGTCGGTAGAAGTACAGACCCAGAAAGTCAGTGTCGGCTCCGTGTGAATAGCGATAATTTCACTGTGCATATAACAACTCCGAAATTATAGAGTAGAAATTAATAATTTTGTAAGGAGTTTATTTGTAAACTTTAATTATTATTAGAAGGAATTTTATCTTTTCATACTAAATAAACTCTAATAATTTTAAAAAATAAGCCCTTATCATTATAACTCCAAAACAAATTCACTTAATACACAAAGTCTCCCAAATATAAGGTTTGATTTACATGAACTTTATTAGGAGAATGGATCTCCTACCACCTACCGTGAGACATTAGGTATAATATACAAATATTTAGGGTATTTTCTTTTAATAAAAAAATTATAAAAAATAATATTTACATTGTACATGTCAAATAATATATATTACTTTTTAAATATAAAATGACATTTAAAAAAATATTAAAATTAAAAGAGTAATTATTTTAAAATATTAATATTTATTAAAATATCATTTTGTAAGAGAAAAATATGCAAATATATATTATTGAACATGTACAATGTAAATATAATTTTTATTATTATTAAAAAGTATTCAAATATTTTTGTGTTATATAGTTAGTAGGAGATCCATTCTCCTTTATTAGTGGAGTATTTTTTTTGTTAAGGTGAGATTTGGGTGAGATAACCCTACCCGATAGTAACACGCGGATGAGGTCAAGAAGACTTGATTAGTGGAGTATTTTTTTTGATAAAGTAAGAATTCAAGATCAGACAAGTCTGATTCTCGAGATGCCGACGAATTGGCAGGCGAAAACCGGCTAAATATACAATAAGAACATAAATTGACGCAAAGAAACAAGCAAAAAACTCTACAACAAGAACGATCTAAGAAGAGCTTCTCCCCACGGTTGCGGACGAGGACGAAGAACGAAGCCAAACATCATAGAGTAGTAGCACCACGTAGAAGGAATCTATCTCCTATGGGAAGTACAAACGAAACTCCAAGGAAGCTCCTTTCCGGATAAGGAGTCGCCCTGAACGCACCACCGAGTAGTATTTTTTTTTTATTAGTGGAGTATTTATTATTCAAAACTTTATTACGTATTTAATTAAGGGTGTTTTGCATAACTAACCCACTTTTCCCACAACTTTGCAAAAATGTCCCACTTTTGTGAAAATGGCAAAAGTAGACCATGAGTTACTTTTGCAAAACCAAAAATGTGACCTGGCTAGCCGGTTGCAAGTTGCAATGGGGGAGGGTGCATGTGAGGGAGAGAAGGGGTTTTTGTGGGATTGGGTTTTGGCGCCAAAAATTGGTGATATGATGGGGGTGATGTGATGTTGTAATATTTTTTACCATATGGATGGTATAAAAGGGGAGGATGGGAGAAACTTTTCATTTTCTTCCTTCTCTTAGATTTTCTGAAACATAAAGACATGGAGAAAGAGATGGAGAAGGTTCCACCATGGAAGAGAAGCTGAGAGCTTGCAGTTTCAGATGCAAAGCACTTGTCGCCTTCATTCTGTGCTCTTGTAAGTGATCAAAATCCCCGTGTCACCCTGGTTTCCTAGAAATCTATGTTCTCAACCGCAATGGGTAAGTGGTTTTGACAAAGAACTCCTCATCTATGACGACAACTAGATACCCACGAACCTTTCTTCTCATCCCTCGTTTCATTTACAGGTGAAAACGCTTTGGTATGCGTCACCCTCATCTTCGAAGGTTGTTGGGTGTTCGAGGGAGGCGGATGGGTGTTTGCTACTCACTTTCTTCCTCCCCTGCATAATCTAAGACAAAAGAGATGGAGAAAATGACCACCATGGAAGACAAGCTCTCGACCTGAAGTTCCAGTTGCAGAACACTTGTCGCCTTTAATCCGTGTCCCTGTCAGTGATCATAATCTTCCGTGTCACTTTGCTTTCCCAGAAACCTTTCTTCTCAGATGAAATTGGTAAGTGTATTTTCTGTAGTACTTCTCATCTATGGTGAAAAATACAATTCCAGGAACCTTTTTTCTCATCCACCGTTTTATTTTCAGGTGGGAAAGGCTTGGTCTGCATCACTCTCACTTTCGATGGTTGTTGGGTGTTTGAGGGAGGCAGATGGAGTGTTTGCGGGTCGAAATGCGCACAAGATTAATGTAGTGATACAAGAGAGCGTCAACTTTGCATCTCTAAAAAACCCGATATGATCAAGGTCGCCGATGGTGTTGTATGTGAAGAGGGGGTGTTATCTTACGTTTCTTAATCTGTAAATCGTATATGTCAGCAATATGAATTGTGCATGCCACCTGTTTATATGGTCGTGTCACCTGAAGGATTTAGCGTGTCACTTGTTTGATTTTGAAGTTTCACATTTCTGAGTGTGTCTGCCAATTTGTTTAAGAAATAACTCCTGTCACCTGTTTGTATGACCTTGTCACCTGAAAGAATTATCGTGTCACGGTTCGGAGATTCATATTCAATTTGTTTTTGAAATGAATCATGTCACCTGTTTGTATAGTCGTGTCACTTGAAGGACTTAACGTGTCCGCATTTCCACCAAAATATTTGAAAACCAAGTACGTTTATAAACAAAGTTTTAAGCATAAAAGACTAACATTTACTGACTAACCAATGTCATGAAATTCTACAACTACTAACAAACGGATATCATAAAGAGAACTCCCAAGTGCATAAGATATTCATAAACGACTAACATGTCATCTATTGACCAATCAATGTCATAAAATACTATAACTACTGACCAACGAAGATCATAACATCATACAAGTTTTGAGCAACAAAGTTCACAAAATACAACCTCAACAAAGTTCATAACAACCTAGTGCAAGGAAAAGTACGCCATGTCCACCCCTGTCCACAAAAGCTCAATCATTGTCGAAAACGGATACAAGTCACAATTGAGTGGCGTCCGCGTTGACGACATCGTCCTTCCCTTTTTGACCCGGTGTTTTCTTCGTAGGGGGAGGCGTGTGTTCTTCATCACCTCCATCCCGTGTCACCCAACTATATGATCCCTGTCACCCAACTGCAATAACCCTGTCACATCAATTAATAGCAAGCAAATTCATGTAATCAACATTTCTAGATTTTATTATCCCGTGTCACCAAACTAAATAAACTCTATCACCAAACTACATTAACCTTGTCACAACAATTAATATCAAACAGATTCATAATCTACATTCCCATAATTTTTTATCTCGTGTCATTTGATCATAAATTAAATATCATGTTACCTAACAGAAAACTTACCACCTCTACATCCTTGTCCACATCATTCCCAGCTTGCCCCTATCCTTGACGACTCCTCTCAAGTAACGAAGCCCAAAAGGTGTCCACAACGACAACCCGACGTCCAACCTCGTTGCCCCTCTCCGTGATATGTTTACGCAGAAGATAACATGCAACACACAAGGGTTTTAAAATTCAAAACCAAATCAAAATCCACTATAAATGCACTATGTCGGGAATGAAAAATCTCAATTAATAGCAAATGTTTCACTTCATAGGAGACGGAAGACCTTACCTTCATTGCTTCTTCTTATGGGAGCTTCTCCTCGCCTTGAGTTACTCTCACTAATCACCTCAGCATTACCGACCTGTAAAAAAAATCAGTCTTTAAACTAGAACCCAGATTCTTCGTGTCACCCAAACTTAAACACCATGTCACCCAAAATAAAACTGGAACCTAGATTCTCCTTCCTTTTTACATCCGTTTTCTTCTCTTTTTTTTCCCACATTTGATTTGATTTGACATGCATTAAATGTTACAGACTTTTCAGTTTTTCTTTTCAGTTTTCCTTTTTATTTTTTTCATAGCATTTAATGCTTCACTCCCCTTTTCATTTTTTTTCCCGCTTTTCCATCTTTCCTTTTCTTTTCCTTTTTTTTCGCGCCTTTACTCTCTTTCATTTTCTTTTCCTTTTTTTGGGCGCCTTTACCCACTACCCCAGGTTGCCAAACCGGGACATTTTTGCACTTTTTTTGTTTTTGGGTTAGTTATGCAAATTTTCAAGGGTATGGGTTATTTTTGCAAAGTTTGCAAAAAAGTGGGTTATCTACCTCTATTCTCTCTTTAATTAATTAATTTTCTATTTATTTTTTAATGATTAAATGTACATAAAGAATACGGGGAGTGTGCCGTGGCGGTGGCGGCACATGTAATGTAATGAAATATCGGCTTCGCGTTTCTCAGCCCCAACTCCATCTCCTTCTCCATTGTTTCCTCTTCCTCCTCTCTCTCTCCTCCGCCATCGCTCCCTCTTCGCTCTCGCCCTCTTCCAATTTCTGCCCTATCCGCCGCAGAACTTGCGCCGTCCCAACTTTTTCCGCCGTCGCCGGAGTATCCGAGGAGATCGACTTCTTCGAGATCGAGCAGCGCCCCGTGTCCGGAGTCATGTCCAAAGCTCGCGTTTACCCTGACGTCAACGTTCTTCGCCCCAGGGAGTACTGGGATTACGAATCGCTCGCTGTCCAGTGGGGGTAAGTGAGAGCTTGGAGGAAGATTGGAAGCCCTAGAGCTTCGTGTTTGTTGACTTTGTTTTGAATCTCCTTTCACTTGTTTGAGTTTTGTTGGGAATTTGATTTGCCTTTGACTGTGATGTTGTGAGGTTTGGAGTCAAAAGAGTGTTTTGGCTAGTAATTCGAGTTTGATCTTTGGAATTTTAGAATCGGTGTCAGAAGTGCAAATTTGGGAAATCTAACGGAGATGCAGTGTTTTTTTTTTTTATTTATTTATTTCATGAGCTAGGGTTGATTCTAACGGTTTTGCCTGTGCTGAGATTTTGGTAATTGATTTAGTTTCATGGCAGTTCATGTGTTGAACTGTTGATTAATATCCAAAGTATCTTCCTGCTAAGTTGAAGTTGTGATATCAAGCAAACTAACAATACCAAACTACTAAAATTGAGCTTTTGAAATTATTAGTGCTGGAAAACATAAAGGGACTTGTATTCTTTTGGGTTCCTTCCTTAATGGATGCACTTCTTAGTTCTTACTACCAGCCACAATTCACGTATCTGCTGAAATTGAAGGAACCATTTCTCATTGTCTGATTTGATCTACGTTACTTCTTTTTTTTTCCCCTCCTGTCATAAGTATTTAATCTATCTATATATTGCCTATTTGTGTTCCAGTGATCAAGATGATTATGAAGTTGTGAGGAAAGTTGGAAGGGGAAAATACAGTGAGGTTTTTGAAGGCATTAATGTTAATTCCAATGAACGATGTGTGATCAAGATCCTCAAGCCAGTCAAGAAGAAGAAGGTTGGTTGTTTTTATGGCATCATTTCCCTAATTGTGTTCTAACCACTCATCTTTATTTATGTTTGTTGATGTTAGAATAGATGAAGTCTGAATTCCTACCGCACCCCCCCCCCTTTCAATCTCGTCGTTTTTGCTTTGGCTGTTGCTTTATGATATAGATTGCCAATTCTTTTATAACCCTGTTCAGATTGCTACAGCATTTTAATCTAACCATATGGTCTGCCATGCTTCTTCTGGCAGATAAAAAGGGAAATTAAAATACTTCAGAATTTGTGCGGGGGACCAAACATCATAAAGTTGCTTGATATTGTGAGAGATCAACACTCTAAGACACCGAGCTTAATTTTTGAGTATGTGAATAGTACAGATTTCAAAGTCTTGTATCCGACATTGACAGACTATGACATCCGTTACTACATCTATGAGCTGTTAAAGGTAAACATCATGAAAATTTTGGAGGAAGTATGCATTTTAATGTGATTGAAACCTTTGGAAGGTGTCTTCCTTCACCCAAGTTCTTTGATGTTGATTGATCTCTCAAGTGCCCTGCTGTTTCAGGCCTTAGATTACTGCCATTCACAAGGTATAATGCATAGAGATGTCAAGCCTCATAACGTCATGATAGATCATGAGCTGCGAAAGCTTCGCTTGATAGATTGGGGCCTTGCAGAGTTCTATCATCCTGGCAAGGAGTACAATGTTCGTGTGGCTTCAAGGTAAACAAGCCTTCTTAATATTTAAAAGATCCTCAAGCCACCATTTTATAGTTATATTTTAAATTATGAGGTATGTCCGGTCTTGTTTGTCCTCTGTCATAGGTTATTTGTGATGTTCAAATTGAGTTACGTTGTAAAGTTGAGAGGCTGCAAAAATTATCTTAGTGTATCCACTATCCACTGGTGGTCTTGAACTTGGAATTTTTTTACACTAATCTCGATCGTTCCTGTTTGCTTAAGGTCTTGGATTTTATAGACAAGTAGAACTCGTGCAGGTTTTACAATACAATCAGGTGGTTTTGAGCTTTTATTTCGTTAATGATTGAGTGAGTGGTTGATTTAGGTTGGTATCGAGAATGAAAGGCATGCAAGAAATGGAAAAATATAAATGATGTGATAACAAGAATTTAGCAGTTTCATGATAGAAGTTCTTGGGCCTTAGCGAAAAGAAACGGAAAAATATAAATGATGTGATAACAAGAAAGGCATGCAAGAAAAGGAACTATAGAAAAGAATGTATACTCAATAGTCAATATAGTTGCTGTATATGTAGTCCCAATTTATTTTGGTGCATTTATGCTCAAAGAAAGTCAACTTCAGTCAGATAATTTGATGATGCAGAGCAGATGTTCAGCAATTGATTACTATGTCTTCCCAATTTTTTTGGCGTAGTAATGAGTGTTCTTCCATTTCTTCCCAGATACTTCAAGGGACCTGAACTCCTCGTTGATCTGCAAGACTATGACTATTCTTTGGACATGTGGAGTCTGGGTTGCATGTTTGCTGGGATGGTAAGGATCAATAAGTATTGCTCTCTTTATATATAAAAAATTCAAGTTACTTGAGCTTATTTTTGCATTAAAACGTTCAAAGTAAATTGGTATGGTTTTCAAAGCTCTAATCATCACCTTCATCTAGATATTCCGCAAGGAACCTTTCTTTTATGGACATGACAATCAGGATCAGCTTGTTAAAATTGCAAAGGTAAGCTGCTTCCAGTGTGAACTTTTGAATTTTGATAGTTATGGTTTGTCCTGTTTATTTGCTTGTATCCTATTCAATTAATATTTTGATATGTACCGTAGGATATGACCTTTATCTTCTCTATCTTCATGGGAGTTCTTAAGTACAATGTAACCAAGGCTATGCTCTTCCAGTCTTCTTAGCAAACTGGATTCTTTGAGGAAGACTACAAATCATTTATGAATCATTTCCTTATTAATAGAAACAGATGATTTCGAATGTGTGTATACAAAATGGTCCAAGTATGTTTCATGCTGAAGTTGGTTAGAATTGGGAAGAACACTCTTTTCATTGGATAAAAGGTATGAGGTAGGACATGGACCTAAACACACTTAAAACCTTCTTGTTGAAAAAAATGCACGTTATGTTGGAAACTATCTTAGTTATCACGCAATGTATGGGAAGACAAAGGAAGAAATGATGGTTGAAATGCTTGCACACATTTTGGTGTCTTTTTGAGACACCGTGCTGTTTTCTCATTGGTTGTACTTGCAAGCACAAGTATCATGTATACAGTTCTGTATCACTTGTGCACATTCTTAACCTAAACATGCACTAGATATTTCCACAGTTGAATACCATGCAAATACTGTTCTTTAAAACTACAATGAATTTGAATTGGTGCTGATTGTTTCCATGTTCACCTTATTCTGCCTACATTTCATTCTTAACTTTAGGTGCTTCGTAAATTCACTATTTTAAGATAAAGCAGTGTTATTTTTCATAATGTGCAGCTTGTGACGTAAGGTAGATGGGGGTGTGGTGTTTGTATTGCTGGTTTGTAGTATTGTTTCTCGCTTCTGTGCACATTTTCTTAGTTGTGGTCTTTACTTGTTGTGCCATAGGGGATTAGGGGGTGTGGATTCTTATAGTGGATTTATTTGAGTTCAGAACTATAAAGGTAATGTAGAAAAAGGCATATACTGCCTTAAGAATGGAATCTTTTAACAAAAGCATGTAGCTTTACAATGGTCTTTGATTTACATTCAGGTCCTTGGGACTGATGAGTTAAATGCGTACTTAAACAAATACCGGTTGGAGCTTGATCCGCAACTTGATACGCTTGTTGGGAGGTATGTATATAAATTTGATAAGGACAATGTATATTTGGGGTTAGCTGACCCATTTATATAGTTGAGTCCACAAAATAACATCTATAAAATTCATTGAAATTGAACAGAACTTAATTCTATAACCAAATCAAGCTGATTCATATCTTCAATCTATATACGCAGGCATAGCAGGAAGCCTTGGTCCAAATTTATTAACGCAGACAATCAGCATCTAGTTTCTCCCGAGGTTATTAAATTTTCAAATATTAATTCATTGAATCTCTGGTTTTTATTTTCACAACTTCTCTAATGAATGGGGAAATTCATTTTACTGATTGACTTAAACTTTTAAGCTATGTTCTGCTGCAGGCTATTGACTTTCTTGATAAGCTCCTTCGGTACGATCACCAAGACAGGCTTACAGCAAGAGAAGCAATGGTAATTTTATAGAATATAATCAGCTACATGCCCATTTCTGCCTTCGCATCTCATCATTGATGCATCAACATATTTAACTATTGAGTTTCTTGTATCCAAGTTCTGTTTGGTTTCGTCGGGCATTTTCCTTGTATCTCACCAGTTATTTTTTCGTTTCTTTTCTCGTGCAATTCTGTGATGAGTGATGATGACTGAGTTGTGTACCTTCGTCGCAGGCACATCCTTATTTCTTCCAAGTGAGAGCAGCGGAGAGTAGCCGAATGCGTACACAGTAGCACCTGCTGGCCGCATGCTTACATTACTGCCGTGCATAAAACAGTAGCTCCTAAGATTGTATTCTGAACATTCGTATACCCGTTGAACGGGTTATGAACTTTGTGACTACATCATGAAACATCCTCGGCATCAACCTACTATTTATGTGGGAGCTTACCTCGTGCTTGTTCGCCTGGTCAAAACTACCATCTATGTGCAATATGGTTTTTCGGGTTTCTTTCGAAATGGCATTTTTCCATACTTGGATGCTGTAACTTGTCACTTTGTTGCAAATAGCCTGAAATTGGATAAACGAAATTTAGTTAATGTGCTTTAATTTTGATATAATGCGCTATATTTAACGATGTAAATAATTTAATTTGACTGTATTTTTTATATAAGACGAAAATTTGAGGTTAGTTAATCGCAGTTGAACCACTACCCAAGTTGACTCTATATGTTTCAATAATTGATTTATGATTTATCCCCAGTAAAACAATTTGATGGCTTAAATTTGAGGTACCTCGTACAGTATTAAACATACAAATCTCATGAGGTGTTAGAATGCAAATCGGAGTTATTCATTTAAGTTGTAATGGATAATTATTATTTAATTGCATCAATGCAATCAAATATCGATACATTAGCAGAGTCGCATTTTTCAGATTCATGTGTGGATGCAATTCGCAGCCTAAATTACCTAATAACTTGACTACTTGTCTACACCTGTCAACTTTTTCCTAACACACCATAACTCCAACTTTTTTTCCATTTAATAACATCTAATCCATAATCCAGATGTAAAATGGTTGAATCCGATTAAACTCGACCAATACCAAAAAAAAACTCATTAATGATTAATAATATTAAACCTTGATGGTAATGATTTAAATCATTTCAGATATATGCACACTGGTTAAGGTGCATTAAAGACATATTTATCTTTATTTTTTTTTAAATGAATTGTTGATTGGGTAGTAAAGGTCTAAAGGATAAGAATAATTATTTTTTCATTGGAAAAGAAAATTATGCATTAAAAATTGAAATATGACATAGCTAGTGAGATGAAAATATGCTATAATTCTAAAATGACATATTTTGATGCAACTAAATTAATCTAAAACGACTTAAATTTTGAAAACAGAGGTAGTATAGTTTTTATTATGTTTAACAAAACGTGTTTGAAAATCGAACATTTTTCCCTAATAATAATAATAATAATAATAATAATAATAATAATAATAATAATAATAATAATAATAATTCTCCATTAGAGAGTCGGATTTGACCAATCCTGTGGCCAGAGATCGCGCGCGTAAACCGCCCAATCTATACAAAAAGAAAAAAGGTTGAATTCGTTCCATTAGAGAGTCGAGTCAAGGAAGCCATGGGAATCGTGGAAGAAGCTCACAACGTGAGGGTTACAGGGAGGGGCGACCAAACCGTAGTTCTCGCCCACGGCTTCGGCACTGACCAGTCGGTATGGAAGCACCTCGTTCCTCACCTTGTTGCCGACTACCAAGTCGTCCTCTTCGACAACATCGGCGCCGGAACCACCAACCCCGACTACTTCGACTTCGACCGCTACTCCTCTCTCCATGGCTACACCTTCGATCTCCTCTCCATCCTCGAGGCGCTCCAGATCCGATCCTGCATCTTCGTTGGCCACTCCGTTTCCTCCATCGTCGGCGCCCTCGCTTCCATCGCCCGCCCCGATCTCTTCTCCAAGCTCGTCATGATCTCCGCTTCGCCTAGGTTTGCGTTTCGCCCCTCCTTTGTTTTCCGATTCCTGATTTCGCTTCGATTTTGGTTAATCGCCGCGCTCAATTCAGCTTGATTGCTTCACCGATCGAGATTCTGTTTATTCACATTTTTCAGTTGAATTTGAATTTATTCTGAATATCATTTGTTGCTTGATTGTTATCAAAATCTTGTGATAAGTTATGTTTAATTGTTTATGCGTATCCGTTGGATTTCAAGTTCTTCTGAATCTCGTTTGATATTTTTCAAAATTCTTTGAAACTACATGATTTGGATTTCGCGGTTTTCTGAATTTAATTTGATGTTTGTTTGTTATCAAAATCGTCTGCTAAATCAAGCTCAATTCGAAAAAACATGATATTTTTCCAAATTCTTTGAAACTACATGATTTGGATTTCAAGTTTTTTAAAACCTCATTTGATGCTTGATTGTTGTGGAAGGATCATTCATCTGACATCTTGTATGATTTTTCCAGGTACTTGAACGATGTGGACTACTGCGGAGGCTTCGACCAGCAAGACCTGGACCAGCTCTTCGAAGCGATGCAGTCCAACTACAAGGCCTGGTGCACGGGATTCGCCCCATTAGCAGTAGGTGGCGACATGGACTCCGCGGGGGTCCAAGAATTCAGCCGCACCCTGTTCAATATGCGGCCAGACATCTCCCTCAGCGTGGCCCAGACCGTCTTCCAGTGCGACTTCCGCCACATCCTCTCCCACATCACAGTCCCCTGCCACATCATCCAGAGCATCAAGGACCTGGCCGTCCCCGTTGTGGTATCCGAGTACCTCCGTCAGAATCTCGGCGGTGACTCCATCGTTGAGGTCATGTTTTCCGAGGGCCACCTCCCACAGCTCAGTTCACCCGACATTGTCATCCCCGTGCTCCTCAGGCATATTCGCCATAACATAGTTGCCTAGCCATTTTGCTGATCAAATTGCTTCAAATGATCGCCATCCGAAGAAGCATGTTTAGATAGTTTTGGTAGTTCTTGTTTACTGTGATTCGCATTCTATCTCGTGTCGACAGCTTTGTTTTCTTCCGACCAATCCCCTACTTTCCTAGGTTATAGCAAAAGAACAGTAGTACTAAAGAACTCGATCCTGCATTAAGAAACTGAAAACCACGAAACCCGAAACCTCAATGACATTGAATGGCAAGTGCAGGCAGCGGCAACAGAAGTTCATTTACATCATACTTAGGATGTCAGACCCATGCAATTGCATGTCAAAAGGTATCACCAATAAATGCGAATGCCCTACATTACATGTATGACTGGTGGGAATGCGATGTGTGAGCCCCATTGCCAATGTGACTCGTGTAGCCAGGCACCTCGCTGCCTGTGTGACTCGTGTAGCCAGGTGCTCCGCTGCCATAACCTGTGCTAGCTGTGGTATGATCCAACACATAATAGTATGATTTTTGATCACCTGCTTGAGGAGCAGCATAACCAGACTGGCTTGGAGCCGGATAGTGATACGTGCTCGCAGTGGGATGAGTGTACCTCTGTTGAGTGTCAGGAGTAGCATAAGCAGACTGGTTTGAAACTGGATAACCATACGTGATTGAAGTGGCGTGAGGATGCCTCTCTGGGGGAGTCTCCGCGTAAGCAGATGCCCTTTCAGTGAGGTAGGGAACATGGGCCTGTCTCTTAGTCGTAATGCCACCAGTCCTACCACTGAAACCGTGAGTGTTGTTGCCGCGGTATCCACCATTGATTTTGGCCTTCTTTGGCTGATGATGTAGATGTACCTGCAGACTCGGCGGATTGTACTTTTTGTCTCCACGAATCCTCTTCGGATCCATAGCCTTTGATCTCAGCAGCTGAGCAATTCTACCCTCAAGCTGAAAGAGAGGATACTCATCTTGGAGATTGTAATCCTTGATGCACTTGACCACGGCCTCCAATGCTGTAAGCTCCCGAGTATTGTTAAGCATCTGCACAAACATGTCAGATATTGTTTATAAATACTAGTGCTATGGAATACATCACTTATCCTTTATTCACTTCAGTGTTTAGGAAAATGGTTAAAAACTAGGTAAGAAAATAAACCTGCGAAGAAGCATCTCCCCTTGCACCCTTTCCTTGTGAGTTCCTCCGAACAACTTTTAAGTACTCCTTTAAGAGAGGAACGGGAGGGTAAGTTTCAGAGAGTTGGAAAGCTTGAATGAAATGAACAGCATCACTCAGTTTCCCATTGTCGATCAGCACCTCAATAATCCCTGGGGAAATAAGTAATTCGAGTTAGTCTAATAAAAATAGAAACACCGTTAATAATAAGGAAATCCAAATGATTTAAGAGCGAAACAGAACTTCCATTAGCTCATCAAATTCCTTGGAAAATTGTAACTAGCAAAAAGGGTATAAACTAGAAAGATATCTCTCCTGTATGATCCAGCGCCACACGAGACCCATCAGGTCAGTCAGTTTTAAGAACACCAACCTGGCATTTTTGCTGTCAAGCCAAGGGAAAGGCAGAGCTCAGTAGCCTCCCTGTGACGATGAGCTACTGCAAGAACGAGCTTGCAGAGTTTGTCTTGATCAAACTCCGACCCAATCCTAAAAGTCGCAAGAAGCCACAAGAAACCCCCTATTTCCAATGAATTTTCATTTTCACTGGCAGCATCACTGCCTTCACCAGCAGCCAATTTGGGCATCCACTCATCAGCGATTGCCTTGGCTTGCCCTTTGATTTCATGGCTCAGAAAATAATCCGCACGTGGGATAGCCTTTGCCAGCATGGAAGCCAAGGCCTCCGTAATTACCCAACAAGATTGGTGTAAGCCCTTAAGGGCCTCATTGAAGTTAACCCCTTGTTTGGTAAATTTACCTTTGTTGGTATTCTTGGCCAGAGGGAAGAATCCCTCCAGCGATTCCAGCACCAAACGGGCTGGCTCAGTCGCACTAGATAGTGCGACAGAGAGTTCACTACAGACAGCAGACAGGTCTTTTTGGTTCTCCATTATAAGGTTGACAAGCCCATTAGCATCCATCAGCTCACAAGAGCGTATCAGGTCTGAATACCGTTTAGCCTTAACATCCAAACCTTCTGTATTTTTACCCACGTCATGTGGGTACCCCTCGTCCGGGACACAGAGAGGAGCATTTTCAGCATCAAGGGAGCTGCTTACCTTATTTTCATTTCCATCAGTAACAATAGAAGGTGCTGCTGATTCTTCCACATGACTTGCTCGTGCCTCAACAATGGCAGCCACCGCAGCATCCTTTAGCTCCTGCATGTGATCCAAAAAATCCTGCTCTTTGGTAGCCACCGCTGCTTCCCGTTCAGCTATTACACTATGAATCTCAGCTTCCTTCTTGGTAAATTCCTCCTCTTTGGCCTTGAGACCTTCAAGCTTTTTCTTTAACACGGACTCTGTTTGATGAAAATGATTTTCAATGTCCTTCCATTGTAACTTGTCTTCCGAAGGCAAGGCATCCTTGTGAGCTTCTAATTTTACAAATGCCTCTCCAAGTTGCCGTATCAGATATGAAGCCAACTCAACAGAAGAAACCGAGTCGTCTACAGCTCCCATTCTAGAACACATTCACAAAGATACACGAAATGTTAAAAATTCAGTCAGGAAATCTCTTCATTTAGAAAAACAAGGCACTGATATCAATCACAGATAAATTACAATAAGAATGAATCTACTTTTCCACAAGAAAATTCAGACCGTGCAGTTCAAATTTTCTACACAACATACATCAATGTTCACTGTCTCGAGGCTCCAACACAATCTCGAGCTGAAACTGCAACAAAACCACCCACTATTTTTGGGGAAAAATCAATTCATAATCCCTTCTGTAGCCTGAACAAAATCTCTTAAACCACAATTCACGAGCATGTCCAGATTACTCCATTAATTCCTCCATTGTTGAGATTCTTGAGAACAACCTAAAGCGGCCAGAAGCCCCGACCTGATGCCTCAAAGCATTGAAATTGTTCCCCAATTAACGACTTAATCGATTCAATTCAATTGTACACGAAGAAAATTCATTGCAGATGCTAATATAAAACAGGAATTAGTAAATTTGAAGACAAAAAAGGCCTTGAAACTACAAGCAAGGCCTTGAAACTACCCCAAATTCCACAAGCAAGGCAAACAAAATCAGACGCCTGGGCTCAAATTGAAACGATGAATTAACAATAATGAAAGATGTAAAGGACGAAAACGAAGAGAAAATAAGATTCGCACCTTGATGAATTGAAGGCTGTGAATACAAACCCTAGAGGGAGAGACAATGAGGAAGGCGATGGTCCTCCTGTCTGGGATTTGGAGCGGTGGTGAGCGGTGAGGCTCAGCTTCTAATTGTATTAACAGATTTCTGTTTTTACCAATTTACTTTTAAGGGTGTGTTTGGATTGTATTCTATTTTAATTATAACTAGTATTCGTTACCCGCGCGGTTGCGCGTTTTGTTAATAAATTATATTTTATTATATTAATTATATTAAAATATTATATTAGATAATTAATTGACGTGGTTTAAAAAAATAAAATCAAATTGACGTGACTCACAAAAATAAAACTATATATAAATATATTATATTCAATTTGATCTAAAAGGTAGAATAACGCACCAAATATTCATTCTTCATCTTTTAAAATAATAAATAATATAGTTTATTAACAAAAGCATGAAAA
This sequence comes from Persicaria maculosa, assembly GCA_963922045.1. Lineage (NCBI taxonomy): Eukaryota > Viridiplantae > Streptophyta > Magnoliopsida > Caryophyllales > Polygonaceae > Persicaria > Persicaria maculosa. Next base: position 56,869,040 of record OY998268.1, read on the forward strand.
TAATAAATATGTATAACAACTAATTCAAGTTATATTAGATAGATTATTGATCTAAAAAGATAAGTTTTTAGCTAACTATATTCATTTATTAATTGATGTGGGCCAGAAATATAATACCACTTTAATCCAGAAAATGTCACGTAAGCAAAAATAATCCCGCTTTAAACCAGAAAATTCCGTGGACGCGAGATCGCACCAGAACCCGTTTCAGGCCTCTGTTTTAGTATTTTATATAGATATTTTATATAGATGTAATTTTTTTACCTTATTTTATGTGAGCGTTTGATTGTATAAATAAAAATCTCGTAAAAAACGAGGTAAAAAAGTAATTTAACCAAACCCGAAGTAAATTAACCGAGATAAAATAATTATGTTATAATTAATACATCGTGGAATCCAAATACCCCTTAGTTTTAAACACCTTAAAAATTATGGTAATCAAACGCCACATTACCTATTTGCATTATAAACATGATACAATTGGAATTGAAACACCACCTTACACGATTTTTTTTTTAATTAGGTAAAAAGACCAGACATACCTGAACCTCGATGGTCGATAAGTCGGCAGACGGATAACTGTCTAAACAAACATAAAATATAAAGATGGTGCAAAATACAATACAGGCAAGAGCACTCTCCTAAAGCGAAACTAAACAAACTAAACCAAACGAGATGAGGACGTAGATTCAAATGTATTTAAATTTCAACTTCAAAAACAACTAATATATTTTTACTTATAAATTAATAGTTTGAATATTATTCTATTTATCAGGTGATAAATGATAACTAATAATTAATACGGAGTATAATATATTAAGTTTTAAAAAAAATCTAAATTAATTTTTATTTTTTTATTAAAATATTTTCGTATCTGTAATAGAGTAACAAACTAAAATATATAATTAAATATATATTATAAATATTTTATAGTTTATCACTAATTTCATTTTACACGCCATTATCATATTTATATTTATTATTATTTTTAGTAAAATATTATAATGATAAATAATATTTGTTTTGTGAGACAAAATAGAGTAATTTATAAATATTTTATAATAATATAATATAATAATTACTTAATTATTTGAATTTTGAAATTACATTATACAACACATTGGAATCTCTGTAATACTAATAAATAGGTTAATACTTTTATTTTTCCTTTCTTTTATGGTATTTGTTATTTTTGTGTTTTGTCCTATCAGACTATTTGGAGCTCGAGTTTGTAAATTTGCAGCCAGTACTACGTCGTTACTACAATAAAATAATTTCTATATGACCCTAATGCAAAATAGAAATTAAAAAAAATATATACAAATCTCAAATTCGGATTTATATTTCTCCTTTCTTAACAACATTTTTGGACAAAAAGTAACGATTCAATCTCCTTCAATTTCCACCCATAAGCAAACATGTTTTACATTCACCTACTCTAATTTAACAAACTACAACACACTGTTTTCTTCAATGGCACGAGAGCGAACCCAGTTCGTCTCCAGTGAGATTAGTCGAGCCTACAAAGTAGACCCACAACGCAGACTCAAAAGAGTGAACCCGGGTTAAAGAGCTACTTTCTCCGAATCAATTTGTACGACAGCTAGCCCCTAGTCCTAAGAATTTCGGAACTTATGTTAAGGATCGTAACGAGCCCTATCGGATTCCCTAACGAGTCTAATCGTCTTTGAGGTGTAAGTGAGGCGAAACGCGTATCCTCAGTTCAGTGAGCTCGCTTCACCCTTAGAACTACCCCGATAGTTCAACCAATGCGAAAACGCAATGCCCCTTGAGACGAGATACACTATGAAGACGGCGTAACCAGCAGTGAATATGCAGACCAAGGAGGTGAACATCACTCCTGTGACCTCCGACGAGAAGAACTCCAACAAAAGGTAGCCGTTGATGACAATGATTAGGGCAGCCACGAGCCACGAAGCCACCTGCAACAACACACATTGTGACGAGAGCGAGTGAACACAAGGGATCAATGCAGCATTATCGGATGAGTATATCATCAATGGCGTATCGTACCTTGGCCAGAGGGCCGATTTTGAACACACCCATGAGTTCTTCTTTGGAGACCAAGCAAAGAAGAGGGATTATGGCAAAAGGGATCTGAATGGACTGCAACACATTAAGCCATTCATTCAGACCATCCAGCATGTCATCCGACGTGTCAAAGATGAGGGCGACGATGATAGTTGGGATTATAGCACAGCTCCGAGTGATCAATGCTCGTACCCACTTCTTCAGACGCATGTTAAGAAACCCGCCCATTATAAACTGCCCTGCATAGGTGCCGGTGATTGTGCTGCTCTGTCCAGCAGCAAGGAGGCCGATGGCCCAGATGTAGAGGATCGGAAACATGCCACCCCCGTACTTCTCCTGCAGGTAGTACCCTGCGTTCGAGAGGCCTATGCTGTCGGCTAGTGTGGTGCCGTAGAAGGACTTGGCAAACACAGCTGTCACAAAGAGGTTGATGATGAACGAGATAACGAGTGCAATTGTAGACTCGATGGAATAGTAGTTGAGCGCCTCCTGCACCCTCCCTCGCTTGGAGCGGTCAATCTCTCGGGATTGGACCAACGCCGAATGTAAGAACACGTTGTGTGGCATGATTATGCAACCGACGACTCCCACGGCTTGCTGGATTGTTTTGGAGCTCAACTTTGGCACAACGAGTCCTATGACAGTACATCAGTCGTATTAATAAGAGGGTTAAAGCGCTCCCTGACGAGAGAAAAAACGAGTAACGGGACAATACCGATGAGAAGCTCTTTTCCATTAGGCTTGGTTTCGCCAAACATCCATGCGAATGAGAGCGCCATCGTTGCGATGAGGACTGCGAAAACTGCCTCTAGTTTCCTCACACCATAGTTCTCCAGGAACAGGAATATGAAACTGTATCATTTTAACAGACAGAGATCAAATTGAGCAAACATAGCATTTCATAAGTTCATATATAGATCAAATTGAGCTGAAATTACTAATAAACACTCCTGTAATTTAGTACAGTTTGCACTCTGCACCTAACCTAAACACAAGCTACATACATATTAATAGAAAACACTCCATTAATGTACCTATCATTATCAATTCACCATCTATGCCCAAAAACTATTCCAAATCCACAATTTTCAATATAACTAGTGGTTAAGATAAGTCACTGGTGCAAATAAGATTAAATTGTGGGAGTTAAGTATGACAGTGACAAAAAAAAAATCATCAAGGTTAATATGTTAGTTCACATTGTTTTAACCAGAAAACCTGTAACATTGAAAAAAAAAATCAAAAATTATATTTATGTTTTAAACAACTATTATTTTTATATGTTTATGAAAAAATGATGAAAAATCATGTTTTAAAAGTATTATAAAATTATATTGCAAAATAATCAACCTTTTATTTATATAAAATTTAAAACATGATTTTCCATCTTTTTTTTATTTGTAAACATGCTAATAACAGATGGTTTGCTGCAATTTTCAATATAGTGAGGGTTTAGTGTAAATTCAATCAAACTGTGAGAGTTGAACTGTAATTTACCCTTTCTCAAAACATTCCCGAAAATTGACGGGGAAAAGGATCAAATTTAACAAACAAATTAGCCCAAATTGTATCAATTGCATCACCTCAATCAAATTGGAAGAGAGAAGGGGGGAAAAAGGTACAAACTTTACCAATCGGCGGCGGTTATTAAGACACCGGACCAAAGGGGCAAAACGCCATGGCTCAAGATCTTGATAGCAATGGCGCTGCCAATAACCTCCTGAATATCGGCTCCAATTAGAGCCAGCTCAGCCATCGCCCAAAGCAGGAGGCGAGCCCAATTAGGGTACTCGAGCCGACAGAGCTCGGCCAAGTGGCGTCCAGTGGCGACACCGAGGCGAGCCGACAGCAGCTGGATGAGGAGGCCCATGGCGGTGGCCCACAGGAGGAGCCAGAGCAAGGAATATCCTGCAATCGCGCCGGCCTGGAGATCTCCCTCGAGGTTCCCGGGGTCCAGGAAGGCGATGCTCATCAGGAAGCCGGGGCCGGTGAAGAGCCAGAGCTTCTTCCAGGAAAACGGCGGCGTTTTGAGGTCGTAGTCGGAGGCGTCAGGGTCGCCGCTGACTCCGATGACGTGGACTTTCTCGCTGGGGTCATAGGCGGTTTCTTCGTCGCCGTCGTCGTCGGGGTGGTGAGAGGGTCCGAGGAGCGGGCGGGTCGGGTCGGGTTTGGGTTGGGATTGAGCCATTGATGGATCGGTAGGGGGAGAGAGAGAGAGGAGTTTGTGAGGGACAGAATGAATGGGACGGTTCGTTTATGAGAGTTGTTTGTATCGTATTTATTCCCTTTAAATGACGGAGCCAAATCCTTTGTCCCCCTCCCCGTCCCCCCTCACAAACCCCCAATAAAAATTATTATATATAAATACAATTTATAAAAAAATTATTATAAAAAGTTAATTTATTTAAATCAATAAAAATTATTATATATAAATACAACTTATAAAAAAAATCGCGTACGACGCGGGTAATAAGACTAGTTAAAAATAAATTAAATTAAATACAAAAAAAAAAAAAAGATGTGAGGAGGGATAGGGTAAGGGAACAAATCCGAGAACAGAGGATTTGGACCCTTAAATGACAGATTTTTTTTAATAGAGAGAGAGATTTGTTACGCTAAAAAGGATAAATGTAAAATCTCGAATTATTGGAATTTGGATTTTAAAACATTATAATCTCCGTTTCACAATACATTTCCTTTTGTTTTTTTGACACGTTTTTTTTATAGATTATACTCCCTCCGTTCGGCAAAACTTGTCATTTTAGGGTGTTATTTTTGTTCAAAAAAACTTGTCATTGTAGGTATTTTGTCATTCACTTTACAAAAATGCCCTTGATATGATTGATGATTTGTTAGTTGTAGTTTTCGATAAAGTAAAAAATGAGGATAATAATTGAGGGTAAATTAGTACATTTGTTAATTGCATTAAAACTTGTGAAATAAGCTAAAATGACAAGTTTTGCCGAACGGAGGGAGTAGCAAATAGAAAAATATTAAACAAAATGATCCCTGTCTTTTAATAATACTCCCTCCGTTCGACAAAATATGTCGTTTACTATTTACGCACGTTTTTTAGAATGATAAAATTATATAAAATATTTATTTTTTTATAACTTTTTTAACAAATTTGTACTTATTAATAATAACTACGAAATTATTAAAAAAAACTAGATATTTTATATAGTTTTTATCTTTTAAAAAAGCGTGTATGAATAGTAATATATTGCAAATTATAATAACATGACATAATATTACTAAAAGTATAAAAGTGAGGGTTTAAAAAGGTGTTGGATGTGTTAGTTTTAGTAAATAGTAACGGCACACTTTCGGTTTCTACTTTTTGTTAGTACACTTAAAAGATCTTGACAGAAGCCTAATGGTTATGTTTTTGCATATGCAAGTGCACACAACCTCCTACTTGTATGAAATGATACTCTTTTCTATTAAACAATACCATAGTTTTTTTTTATATATTCCACGATGGATATTTATTATTTTTAAAAAATGTATACAGTATACATTTAGACCTATATATTCTTATTTAAAACAATACTCTAGGATAAATTATTAATCGTACATCATTCGTCTTGATAATTTTATATTTTTCATTAAACTTTACAATTTATGGATAATTAAAAAAACTTTTCCCTCGAAAACTTGTGTTTTTTTTTCCTTCTTAAAACGGCAACAATATTTTTGATATATATTAAACTTTTCATGTGTTATAAAAAAAATAATACATAGAACAACAATGACCATCAAATATTTCTCATTTCATGTAAAAAGGACTTGACACATAAAATAATAGGACTGGTCGTGCTTTTGATCGGTGTAAAAAATATATTTATGTTTCTTTGGAAAAAAAAGTGTGGAGGACAACGATTAAGCAAGGATTATTAGTACTAGTAGTGGTGGTGAAAGTGTTTTTGATTGGTGACCCGTCCTAAAAAGAGGAATGAAACGACGAGTTTAAGAGGAAACAAAGAGCAAAAGGGAAAGGGCGCGTGGGAGACTGGGGGTGGACCGTGGAAGAATGCCGCCAAAGTGTGTTAGGAAGATGCCAAGACGAGTTCTCCTCGTGGAGGCTTGCGCCCCGTATGCTTTCATTTTCTCTATCCCACTCGCTCTTATAGCGCGTGTGCTTTACTGCTGCTACATAAATTAGTACTAGTAGTTAAAACATCCAATCTATAAAAGGGTGGTAAAAACTAAAAAATACTCGTATTATTTAACCGTTTGGGAGGTGATTATAAAGTATTTCTGTTTTTTTCTTGCTATAAATTTGATATAAAAAAAAACTAACATATAATTAGCGAAATTAAGATCTTGATTTATTTAAATGATATTGAATTATTATAGTTAGAAGGATATTATTTGACCAATTTTATATTAGTGTAGTGTTTTTGACATGATTTATGATCGAAGTAAAGAGTTGGGATACTTTTTTATCATCTCGTCAAATGTTGAGTTATTTTTCTTACAACTGAAAAGATGTGATTTTTTTTAATGATTAATGTGGTGTTTGTAATTTTCAGATGAATTTTTAACAGAGTGATTGTTGATAGCATACCTTATTCGCTTTGTTGGTGGAGTAATCTCATTCGCTATGATGTTATGTCGTTATCTATTAGGTGAAATATCAACCGAATTCTTACATAATAAAAAAAATGTTGGATGGATTTGAATACTAAAATTTTGGGTAGCATGTGATTTAACATGAAGAACTCTAAAGCTTGTATGTATAGACATGTAGGTATAATATTGTCTAGAATGTTCTCTTTAACATACACTAATACACTTGTGAATATGACTTTTTATACTAAATGTCTAAATTCATTTAATAGTATATAAAGTCTAGTAATTTTATATATTAGGTTTAGATTTTTTATATAACTGAGTTGAATCCAACCTCATATCTCAATAAGTATTAGTTAATATATATATACTTGATTTGATTGACATAAGATGTAAATACATATTTTTTTTATTTTAAAAAGTGATTTAATGTAAACCAAAATATCTAAATATATCAAGACACCATATAAGTCCATTAATGGGTTGACCATGATACTCATAAAACTATTTTTCTCCAATTTGCATCTCCCTAAATACAGATTTGAGATTTGTGAGACAGCGCGTGGTGTCACTCTCTGGGGAGAAAGGAGGGTGGTCTCACATTCCACGTCTGATTGGTTGGCTGAAGCCCGAAGAGGACGAGCCACTGGTAAGCATGCAAAGTGGAAAGATTCCATTGGACACCGCACTAAACCTTTTTTAAGTTGTCTTTTTGTCATTTTTTTCTAGATTTCCCAATGCCTACTTTAATCATTTATAAATGGGTATCCCAACCTTTAGGTATAGTTGCTTTCAATACTCTAACCTTGTAAAATTTCACAAAATATCCTAACTTATACCATTAGTTGCAATTAACACCCTAAATGAGTTTCTTAAATTAAAAAATTACCCACATCAAACAAAAATTACAAAAAATCACCCATATTCATAAAATATTTTCAATGAATCCCTAATACATTTAAAAAAAATTAGAATTAAATAAATCACTTACAATTTAACCCCACCTGACTTACCATCCAAAAATAATTATAATATACATATATATATACTCCTTTAAAATATAATATAATTACTTTAGCATCTACTCATTTAAAATTTTAATATAATCAATCAAAATAATTAATTATTTATCTAAAAACATACATTATAACTAAAATCTAAATTTATATAAATGTGTCTCGATACATGCTGATTTGTGCATCTATATATTCCCTGTATATTATTTGATACGATATATACTGTCTTTTTGGTTAATATTATGTTATACATACTAAAACTAAAACATAACATCTTATAATGTATCACACATAAATTTCATGGTATCAAAAAAAATGATTCTATAAGAAATGTTTAACATAATAGTTTTACAAAAATAAAATAAAGTAGATTTAAAAAAATAAATGGTAAAAGATCTGATAACCATTTGCAATAAATAATTATACAATAAAGATATATTAAAAATAATGTGGTAAAAAATAATAATTTTACCATATTATTTTAATATATCTTTATTATGTAACTATTTATTACAAATGGTTATCATATCTCATACCATTTATTTATTAAAATCTACATTATTTTATTTTTGTAAAAGTATTATGTTTAAGATAAATAATTAATTATTTTGAGTAATTATATTAAAATATTAAATGAGTAAATGCTAAAATAATTATATTATATTTTTAAAGGAGTAGATTTTATATATCTGTTATAATTATTTTTGGATGGTGGGTTGGGTGGGCTTAAATTGTAAGAGAGTTTTTTAATTTCAAATTTTAAAATATATTAGGAGTTTATTGAAAACATTTTATGAATATGGCTGATTTTTTGTAATTTTTTTATGATGTGGGTAATTTTTAAAATTTAAGAATCTCATCCGGGGTGTTAAGTGCAACTAATGATATATGTTAGGATATTTTGTGAAATTTTACAAGGTTAGGGTATTAAAAGCAACTATCCTTAAAGGTTGGGATATTAGTTGCAATTTACCCTTTATAAATAGGATTTTAATATTTTTACTTAGGGAAAATAATTTTTAAATTGAGTTTTTTTTTTGTGTGTGTATGTGTGTGACCATTTTTTAAAAATAATGCATCATAATCAATCACAAGTAGTGTAGTGGTTGTGAGACTACACTCCATGTCAAAAGGTTTGAAATTCGAATCATTTTGGAAATATGAAGTTGCTTTTGAGTGGGAGGGTCAGCCTCTTAAATGAGTCGTATGACACCCATTCTATATATAAAGCGGTTGAGGCGATCGAATTGGACTAAGATAAAAAAAAAATGCATTTGATATATTTAATTAGAACATAGATAAATACTGAGAATAACAAGATATGAATAAATCTGACCAAAAAAACAAGATATGAATAATTCTCGACATCACTTTGGATTATTTATCTAAATAGTTATACTTATTTTAATCAATTTAAACATAAAACGCATTTCAACTATGGCAGATTTAAAAAATCACATGGTAGATATAATAAAATGTAATCATTTTGTATCACTTTTGTTTAAAAAAACGATGTTTATTGTTTATGTGTACATAAAAAAAATATATTAAATTATACTATGAATGTTAATTCTATAATTATTAGTAAAAATTATTAAAAAGTAATAATAATAATAATAAAATTAATATTAATATTTTTTATCATTAAAAAAATGTATGTAGTAAACAGTATTTGAAATTAAATAGAGTACCGTAATATTTTATTTTTAAATAGATTGCTGGCCCGTACTATGCATGAGACTATTTTTATTTCATTTTATTTAGTTTGAATTATAGTTTACAAAATGTTTTCATTTATCAATAGCCCCATTTGTTTTTATTGATTTATTTTTCATTCCCCACTCTAGAAACAAATGGGAGAATTAAAATATTATCAACTATATAGATTTTTTTCGTTTCATATCTATACTTATATTTATATCAATATCAACAAAAATTATACAATAAATAATATTAGGATATATTACTATATATTATCCACCAAAATATAACATTATAGAAAACAAAATAAGGAGAGATTAATTTTGGCTACCTTGTAGTTCTCTACACTTGTAAAAATTTTAATAAGTTTTCTTCTACTTAATCTTTTTTCTACAAAAATAAGTAAACTTGCTAAAAAGATGTTTCATAATCATATTTGAATAAAATTGAATGTAAGTATTATACTTATATTTGTATCTATACCCTAACTATTATATATGAAAAAATATAGTAATTCTCCTACTAATCCTTTCAATATTTTTAATTTTAATTGAAAAATAAATGAATTTCACCAATTATTTTAATATATACCCTTATACACAAATTTAATTTTAAAAAGATTAAATTCACTAAAGTTCAATCGCAGTACGTAACCAATCTGATGTGACAATGTGAGGGATTGGGCCAGGCCGTCAGGAGGCAAAGGGTAAATTCCAAATTAAAAAATCTGTTGGAGGGGAGGGTGGTGCCCTTATCGTTACACTTACATCATTATTAACTTTGGAATGTAGCTTATTAACATGAAGTTGCCCATCATTGTACTAGCGACTACCAAGTTTTACTTTTTCCTTCATAAAGAAGGGTTTTTTTTTTCGGGAAATTTTGTCTGGTAGTCAAAAGGTTTGACTCTTTTCACATGATACTCAAACTTTTTAAAAATTTCGCATGATAACCATGAGGTTTCGACCAATTTTGTGTGGTAGCCATGAGGTTTGGACAAATTTCTTATGTTAATCAAATTGGTTAAAAATCTTTTAGAATATAGGTAAAATCACAAAATAATCATAATTAAATATATTTTTTCACACAACAACCCAATTTTGGTTTTTTATTTTTAAAAAGTTAACTAAAACCATTTAAAAGTTTTATAGTGCTACACATTAATTGCATAATAAATGAATAAATTATACAAAAAAAATAATGGTAATTTTTTTATAAAAAAACTTTTAAATTTGAAAAAGTATACATAATTACCCAATGTAGTTGGTTGTTTTCAAAGAGTCATTAATAACCTTTCTAATGTTTTAAAAATATTACATATTAGATATATAATACAAATTTTATTTTATCCAAAAGATTTTATTTAGTTTAAACAAATATGAATGAATGGTAATTTAAAATATGCACTTAATTTATGGATTTGAAAATAAATTAAGTACATATTTTAAATAATTTACTCATTTTTTATGTACTTATTTTTTTTTAATTTTAGGTGATTTTTTTATAATTTACTCATTCTTTGGGTAAATAATTTAATCTTTTTAAATATTAAAAGGGTTGTTGACGGTTTTTTAAAAGTAAAACACCAAAAATGAGTGATTAAGTGAGTGAATTATAATATATTTATCATTTTATATAATTTCTATATGATTTTTAATAAGTTTGGTTATCACACGAAATTTATCAAAACCTCATGGTTACCATGCGAAATTCTTGAAATGTTTAGGTACCATACGAAAAAGACCAAACCTCGTGGCTCCCAAGGGAAATTTCCTTTTTTTTTTGGTATCTTTATAAAAGGTATGCATAGAGGCACACGTTAAAGATCGAGAAATGAAAATGATATTAAAAAAAAAAGAAGCACGGGCGCTTAGTACTGTTTTCTTCACATCCACAGGGTAATAGCTTATGAGTGGTGTTTTCATGAAGCATTCGTCGTGACATTTTGGTATTTGGATCTCAATCAATCAGACAAGTGAAATAGCTTATGAGTGGAATCATTCTTGTATTTAGCTTCACCTTCAGTTGTTCTAGTTATTTTTTTTTAATCCATATATGCTCATCTGCTCTAAAAAAATGTTGAAATTGCACATTTCATGTTTGAAACATAGAAATTACAGATTTTTCCTTGCATCTGAGTCTAAAGTCTAAACCCATTGGTTACAGTTCCTCGCGTCGGATTTGCTATGCAGTGTAGTCTTTGTGACTGATCCGGAAGGCTGAGATTGAGATACCTTTGTCTTACTGCTTCCCAAAAGTGCATATTTTTGTTCTGAAATTGAGATTGTCGACGAACTTGGAAGTTGTAACTCAGCTCTAATTGGAACATAGTTACATTAGATTCTCTGTTAAGCTATGCAATCACAATCTGATATTTTTGAGTTTTTGTTTACTTTATACATAGTATTGTTTTCTTCACACCAGATTGTCGCTTGTGAGTTTTTTTTTTTAAAAAAAAGATCATCACTTGTGAGGGAGATGGATCATGGAGCTCTCGCATCTCATCCGGAGTTTCTCTCTCGTCCGACAAAACCTTGCCTTGTATCAAAAAAAAAAGAAAAAAGATCATGACAGTGCTTACAAGGAGCACGGAGGAATTACCCCTCTTTAAAGTCTCAAGCATCCCATTTGATGATGATGATGATGAACCAGTTGAGGTTTCACTTGCTTGTATTGCTCACCTTCAACTAACTCAGCATTGTAAGTTCAGGTGAAAGCGTTGTCATGGACAGAGCACGGAGGTGCAGGAAAACCCATCAGTGGCTTTTGTTGGTCGACGGACTGGCAAATGGAAATGACCAACTAATCGTCTCCTCCTCCCAGTTACTACAGCACACCTCCTCGTCACCCAAAAAAATCCTTACTATCATTCATCCACTTGAACACATTTCTGTTGATGGGATTAATACATTAAATATGCGTCCGAAATTACATAAGAGCGTGAAGATGGACCTTATCGTCGGTTTCGGAAGACACATGAATATAAATAATCTACAATTAATTCAAGAATGATCTGAGATGATACAGGCTGTACAAGATCCTACAAGGGTGTAAATGCAAGGATTTTTCCTAACTTGAAAATGAGCAAAAAGAGGTTCTTTCTTGATTCCAGATGGATAACTTATCATCTACCAACTAACCAAAGGGATCTGTTTTTGAGATAAATGAGCAATTAGGCATTGGTGTACCGCATCCTCCCCTACAACAACATACTATCATAATAATAATCATCAAGAAAAATAAGGAGGGACTCACCACCAATGTCATCATCACTTGCGCTTAGACTTGGAAGCAGCCCATCTGAAGAAATCACATTTTGTTTCAGGGTTTGACGAGGGTCCCTGCATTGTGTGAGGACTTCCCATTAGAAAAGGACCTTAAAAACTCTTGTCAGCAATGAATGACACTTTAGGTTATCTCAAGATGACAATGTATGAAGGAACACAAAATACAAGTGTGCTTATAAGATTTGGTGGTTGAAGACTCTGCTCAGGTTATATGGTTGGGCACCAGGGGAGAAATGGGAGCTTTCATATGGGCATCTTCAGAAGCATTAGCAACCGTCTAGGAAGAGTTTTGTTTGTTCATCCAATTCTTCATGTGCAGCTATAAGAATAGACTGCATCAGATCTTGCAGTTGATAGGGTTGCCTAAGGTCAAATGTATGCTTAGTTCCCATCCGAAGCCCCCTTGGTTATTTCAGATTATTTCCTGTGGATGTGCATCAATATGTGCACACTGAAGTGTCCGAATTTTGGTCAAATTTAAGTTCATGCAGATTTCAGACTAGGTAGATCCTGGGTTGGATACCTTTGAGGCCAGGGTGGATCATATCATATTTAGTATATTTTGAATTTGACTTGTTTCAGCTAGGATATATAATAGGTTTCAATAAACCCAAGTTATTGGAATCAATGATGATGGGGTCGTACTGGATTGGGTCAGGTCAATTTCAAATTAAGTACTTTGATACATTTTCAGGCTTTTGGTGTGTTAGATAATGGGTCAAGGTGAATTTGGTCAGGTTTACTAGGTTTAGCTACGCATGCAAAAGAACTGAAGGGAGCACATATGAAGAAAGTTGGTATCATGGTGCAAGGAAAGCTGTATACTTGTAAAGTGGTTGGCTCATAATGCTAGTTTGCTAGGGACATTAAATCACAGTTGAGAAAACAGACCATAATAGCTGTACAAAGTAGGTCAAAGGCAATTACCTCAGAGCGTGCACAAACATAGAACCGATGACCAAAGTTCGGACCTTGTTTCTTCACCACCCTGGAAACACAAGGCTCATTATGCCCGTTGCAAAGGGGAATACTATCCTGCATGAATTGCTGAATCCTTCTCCACTCCAGTAATGCAGAATCCTTCTTGTCTTTCTCAGAAGCACAAAATGCAGTTGGCAGGTTTTGTTCCATTGTCGTTGTACTTGTACAGCAATCAGATTTATCAAACCCGTCAGTCACATCACCTGATCTTAAAGTATCCATGGAGTTATCACTAAACTTTGGAGCATCCTCAAGGTTCTGCATTGCATCTTTGCCATTGGTGACTTTTGGGACTTTCTGGAAGAAGGATTTCAGGGAGAGTTGATATGGCTGATTTCCTTTCAGCTTCCTCTTCTTTTCTAAATTTGGTATTGATTTGGTGGGTTTATAATCAACTCCAACTGGATCATGTCCTTCCTCTAAACTTTTGGAGACACCTTCCTCGGCATTCTGAAGAGAGCATGGTGACTCATCAGAGAGAATACGGACTGATGAGTAGTCTTGACGAGGACTTGATTCTTTAGTATCTTCACTAGGTGGACTTTCAAACTGGCTACTATTAATTTGCTCTGTAACAGTCCTTTTCATCAAAATCGACACTGTTAAGAATATAAGGATAATGACAACAGCGTCAGTTACAGCCTCAACACTCTGGCAGGAATTCGATTGAAATACAAGAAGACATTTAATTGAAGTGCTATTGATGTGACTTTGATCTCCAGAAAATTGCATTCAATTCTTTTCCAGTAAAAAAAAATATCATCCTTGACCTTGACCAGAGAGAAAAAGAAAAGGGCAAAAAAGGCTAGATGATAGATAACTAAATTATCTTTTTATCTCTGGTTATGGATGGTAATTTTTCTCTCTCTAATAGTAAATACCATTGGTATGCTTGTCGTGTGAGAGCACCTTACCACTTACCACCCACATAAACTAGCTCAACAATCTACCAAAATATGTTTTAACTTTTTGAGTCTTTTTCACAGATGATAGATAACTAAAGCAAGTGATGATGATCCTGAAGGCACACGGACTAAACTGCTATTCAACACTCAATTCTTTCCCGCTTGTTAAATTTCTAAAATTGGTAAAATGAATTACATTTTCGCACAAACTTACTGTAGTTACAATGTCCTTTTTTGCTTATTATTGCAAAAAGTTGCATACATGCAACTGTATAAGTAATGTATATTTAAATAACAGAAACATCCATACCAATGGTCTGTTGAGATCCACGAATCCCAGGAATATATCTAGTGGACAAAGATGGAGTGTTGTGCATGGGGCAATCATGGAGTTCCGTCAAAATTGCATAAACGGGAACATGATCAGACCCTTCTAGCTTAATACTTCTACCTGCTTTCCACCTGTTAAATGAAGTCCATAAGTGACTGCATATAGATGCCAGAGCAATCTAAACTACAGGTTAAGCACAGAGGGGTTAGAGCAACAGGTCAAAGAAAGACAGGCATTGAAAGTCACCTTGGTAAAGTTCCAGGTTTCCATCGTCTATATTGCAACATGATGTCACACTCTTCAGCATGGCAAGCCACAAAATCATGTCCTGATTGTTCAGATATTTCATGCAAACATAAGCCCGAGGCGAGAATGTGATCAATCCTACTGCCATAATTAAATTCTTCAGCGCCGTTATGTACAGGCCAGCATGTGTATGCATCTTCCCTGCATACAAAGGAGAGGGACGTAGCATCAGATTATTCACTCCTGAAAAGCTAAATTCAAGATTCAGGAAAAAAGAAAAGTGAATTATAGCTTTTTATATGCTTCAACCACCAGAACAACACAACCGAGGAATTCATTGCATAGTGCAAACCTTTCAGGATGCTTTTCTCTGAAAACGTCAAAGAAATTACCTCCATTCCTCGCTAGCAAAGACCTAAACCATTTCCGAAACCTACAAAAACATCAACATTATATAAGATTGTATTACCTACAAAAACATCAACATTATATAAGATTGTATTTAGCAAGGGCAATAGACACAGATATAAGAAGATGTTGTTACTCGTTCTGCTCGAAATCAGGTCCAGCCTCACAGCGGTCTATGGCAGACGGGGCGATGTTGAGATCACCTACCACAATTATTCTTCTTCCTCGTTGCTGAAGCAACTCCCACCGTTTCTACAGAAAATCATCTTCCTTTTTCAGTCAAAAAGCACATCAATAAGTTAAATTGGCACAGTACATCATTGAGAATCTAATCATGTTATTTAGTAGCAATCAATAGTTTACACAAAGTATGGGAAGCTCACAACCTTAAACTTCCTAAAATGAAAGGTGGAAAGACTAGACATGTAGCAACAATAGGAACCATAGAATCCAAATTTGCCAATAAGACACGTATATGCGATGCAATAGACAGATGTATGTGCAACAAAAATTAAGAGAGGCACCTGCAATACTTTGAAAAAGGTAGCTTTGAAATGGATCCTTTCCACATCATCAGCACAGGCTCGAGGTCCATAGATATTGAAAAGAACTGCCATTTCCCAACATCACAAAGGTACAAAAAACTAAGAATTTTGAGGATACAAAAGAAAACAAGAGCATTTTGCATCTATAGTAGGATTTTGACTAGAAATTGACATTATGAACAAGTGGACATATTTTGGGAATGCAAAAATAGAACATTTGCAGTGGGAGAGTGTCAGACTTGATTATAGTAATGACTTATTGACATACCAAAATGCCCATGATCTGTAATAATACAACGACCCTCACTATCAACCTCCAAAAGCTCATCATTTGTGAACTCTTCCAAGCATTCATTACTGCCAAATATTTCAGAATTTGCAGCATCAGATACCCGAGAAATCTCAAGAAGGCCAGTGAATCCTTCTTCAGCTGCAATTGGTAGAGCTACTTCTGTACTTGAAAATGCTGAATTTACACGGCAAAAGGTTGCCACCCCTACATAATAGCCAGAACGTGCAAATACAACCAAGTTAATGCACAAGCAAAGTATAAAATGCAAATGTGCAATCACTAATAAATGTTACTCCCTACAAGAACAATAGAAAAAAAGAAAATTTACAGAACAAAACGCAGCAGTCAAGAGTAATTTTAAGCAACTTAAAACAAGGTCATGAACCACGCTACACTTTAAAGCTAACACGGAAATCTGGGAACCTGGATGTTGCCCTAAAAAAATTGGCATTGTTACACTTACACCTCAGTTTGATCTCCAAAAACATTCATCTAATCCCCTTCAGACCAAAAGGCAGAGAGAACCATTAAGAAACAGCATGCCAAAATGTGGCTCATCAGTCCTCATCTCACCAATCCAAGCATAAAATCAGATTTGGCGCTCCATCCGTTATTCCCCAAATAATGAAAACAAACTAACCCTAATGGAAGCAAATACTCAAACTTACGGATATATAACTAAACTAACCTGACAAATTCCAGTTAGCAAGGAACAGGGATAAAGGATTACCAGAGTAGCCAGTGCGGCCTTTGCCAGTGGTACGCGTACAGGAAAAGAAAGACTCGTAACCCTCCGCCACGGCCAAATCAGAGGTGAGCTCCTGTCTTGTAAGCTTTGTCTCCTACATTAACCCTCACAACAAAACAACCATCACTACAACAAACAGATCGACGAACCCTAAGTAGGATTAAAAGGGGAATCCATGATAATTCGAGAGAGAGAGGAAGGATTAAGACCTGGAAACAGATGATGTCGGCGTCGAAGGAAGTGAGCAATTTGAGGAGAGAACCGTACTGAGAGACTCGTTGCCTGAGGCCATTGACGTTGTAAGTGACAATCTTCAACATTCCGGAGTTTCGATTTGCGGGGAAATTATCATGCCGGGGGAGGTGAGGTACCGAATTGGAATGGCGGCAACAGATCGGAGGAAAGGGAGACGGAAATTTAGGGGTCGTCGGAGGACGAGGCTACGCTCTCGGCCGGGAAAGCGCGGGCCAAATCGCTCTGAGTTGTGACCCGTGAAGTTAAAACCCGCCTAATTTTGAGGCTGCCCATCAAAACGCATCGGATCATTTCCATCTATTAAACATTCGTTTTTTCTGGGCATAGAATAAGATTAGAAAAAAGCATTTTCTTAGAATTTATAAAAAACAAATGTATAAAAAAATTGATATTTTTATATGCTTTTATAATTCTAAAAAAAAGTGTAAATATACTATAAATCTATTTAGTCTGTAAAAATAAGTGTTAAATTTTAAACTTCGTATGGAAAATAGTTTTTTGTAAAAAAAATCGGTTATTATTTGCTTGTTATTAAGCGCGTGTTTGGCAGTGTATTTTGTAAGGTTTCATCAGGTTTCTTTAGGTGCCTCAAAAAAACAACCTCCTCCATCGGTGTTTGGCAGACAACTTTGAGGAGCTTCAGATGCAAGTTTGAAGAGGTGAAATCCCACAAAAATGGCACCCGACCCAGGCAAGGTTTCGGAGGTTTTTCATCAGCTTTCATTTTCGTTGTTCATTTTTGCCCTTAAACAATTCGCCCGACTCTCGCCCTCCATCTTCGATCCTTCTTCTCTCCTTCGATCCTACTTCTCTCCTTCGTCACTTTTTCCGATCAAGAGCTGCCCAATTTTCTTCCGCAACCTCAGAGCCGCCCTAAGTGCTCCTTCTTCATCCTCTGGTATGAGCAGCATCTCTTCCCCAACCTTCCCTCGCCTTTCCTTCCAGATCCGAGCTCAACTCCCCTCATCCATGGCGCCCGGCCGCAGAGATCCACACCAGCGCCGGCGACGTCACGAGGTGTGGAGGAGCAGCTGCCGTCCGACCTAGGGTTTCAACTGGGTGAAGAATGCAATCGACCCAAACCTTCAACAAATAGAAACAATGGGTATTTGAGTCCCAATTATAAGGGCATTTCAGTAATTTTGACCATAAATTCATCTCTCAAATCATATAACCACCAAACACCATTCAGGTTTTTTATAAGGTTATTTTAAAAAATAAACTCCACCTCCCACACCTCTATAAACCCTATAAATAATATCCACCTCCTAAAAAACACCCAACCCCTAAAAAACCCCCCTTTTGCCAAACACACGCTAAATACTAGTTTTGCCTTTTCACATAAAATAAAGGCGATTTTGCATAGCTAGACCATTTTTTTTGAAAGTTTGCAAAAATGTCATAATTTGGTAAAATTTGCAAAAGTGACTTAGTAGGCTAGTTTTGCAAATAAATTTGGTGACCTACAATACCGGTTGCTGGTCACATGCTAAAAAATTTCCCGCCAAAAAAATCAAGAATAAATAATAATCCTGAAGACTTGTATAGGGTTTTAAATTTTTAAACATTCCGTGTCACTTGAAGGATTTTGCGTGTCACCTGCTACTTTTTTCTTGTCACACATTTAGATTCTCTTGACACTTGTTCAAATACTAGTTTTTTTTCTTGTTACATATGTTACGATGTTAATAGTCTATGTAGGATTCGAACCTACATCTATGTGTATTTAACACATTGCTCTACCTTGAGCTAATAGACTTTAAATAGTTAATAATATAATAATATAATCACTTATTTTGTAAATCGTATATGTCAGCAATATGAATTATGCATGTCACCTGTTTGTATGGTCGTGTCCCTTGAAGGATTTGCCGTGTCACTTGTTTGATTTTGAAGTTTCACATTTCTGAGTGTCTGCCAATTTGTTAAGGAAATCACCCTTGTCACCTGTTTGTATGACGTGTCGCTTGAAGGATTTACCGTGTCACTTGTTTGATTTTGAAGTTTCACATTTTTGAGTGTCTGCCAATTTGTTAAGGAAATCACCCCTGTCACCTGTTTGTATGGTCGTGTCACCTGAAGGAATTACCATGTCAAAGTTCAAAGTTTCACATTCAATTAATAATATAACAATATAATCACTTATTTTGTAAATCGTATATGTCAACAATATGAATTATGCATGTCACCTGTTTGTATGGTCTTATCCCTTGAAGGATTTACCGTGTCAGTTGTTTGATTTTGAAGTTTCACATTTCTGAGTGTCTGCCAATTTGTTAAGGAAATCACCTCTGTCACCTGTTTGAATGGCCATGTCACCTGAAGGAATTACAGTGTCATAGTTTAGAGTTTCACATGCAATTTGTTTTCGAAATGAACCATGCCACCTGTTTGTATAGCCGTGTCACTTCAAGGATTTAACGTGTCTGTATTTCCACCGAAACAATTGAAAATCAAGTACGTCAGGCGCCATCGTAGAACTCCGGGGAATACATGTCGATCTTCTTGCTCGGCTCGCTGGGAGCAGAAATAACGAAGTTTCTCAACGTGGGCGATCTTCTTGGAGGAGAGATCGAGGAGGCAGATCTGGAGAGAGATGGAGAGAGCTTGGAGGAGAGAGGAGGCAGATTTGGTTTCTAGGGTTTTTGATGGGATCTCTCATAAGCTTCCCTTTTATACTTTTTTTTTTCTTTTTTTTTAAAACAAATAACTTGCTTTTCCTTTTTTTTTACCCCATTTACCTCCTAAAACCGGTGGAGGCAACCGGTTATTTTTGCAATTTTTTGCCAATCCGGGTTAGTTTTGCAAAATTTTAAGGGTTAGGGTTAGTTTTGCAAACTTTCCAACTTTGTGGGTTAGTTACCTCAATTCTCTCTAAAATAAACTCTAGTAAGGCAGTACCTTCATTTAAATTCTAAAATAATTCTGTATTTCTGTATTGTTAGGTTGTATGCTTGACGGTTCGCCGTCTGCCGACTTTGTCGGCCTCTCGTTGAGTCAGGCCTGTCTGACCTTCGAATTTTTACCTAATCCAAAAAAAATTCTAAAATAAGTCACCGTGATACAAAACCATCACCCCCTTACAAGGTTGAACTTCATCTTGTTGAATGATTAAGGATGATCTTTGTTACCCCTTAAATGGACCACACAATATCCGATCCAGATGTAAATCGACTGAGTCGATCGAACTGGACTAAAAAAAAAGAATGATCCTTGTTGACTAAGGACATCCTGCTGTTTACCTACTGTGAAAAAAAAATTGATTGAATCCAAAAATTTTAATTAGCTTATTTAATAATCATAGCTTACAAAATAGAAAAAGAAAGTGTGTAAAATAAATTTCAAAATAGAAAAAGAAAAGTTTCAAGTATAGAATGACTAGTGGGTGAAAATGTAACTTCAAAAGTTGGTTATACAATAATTTTAACTTTAATTAATTTATTTAAAACCAAACAATATACAAATTCAAGAGCTTCCAAAAGCTACTAACATTACGACTCCGTTTGGCAAAAAAATAAAAATATATCAGCTAGCTTATTGGACTTTTTTATTTTGATATTATATAGTTATAAATGAAATAAATATAAGATTTTAGTTTAATTAACTTTTAAATGGGAGTGTTTCAACAACTAATCGAAGCTTTTCGGAACTGATGATTTTATATTCACAAGTTTTCATCAGCTACTTTAGTCACTAGGTTTACCAAACATCATACTAACTTATTAACATATATTTAAAACAAATAATCTATCAACGTACTTCAGCTACCCCATCGACTAGTATTTTGCCAAACGTAGCCTACATCCCAAAGGACAGTGCTCCCTGAGGGCACATACATACCCTTCGATTCGAATCGGTGGTCTTCCACCCATGACGTTAAAGTTTAAATATCCACCATTATCAACTAACCTAAGCCATTTTGTGATTAGTTACCATTTTAAAAATAAAATTAGTACAAATTATAGATACAAAGGTAAGGGGTTGGTTCTAGTGTATATAACCTTTACAGTGTAGACTATGTATGCAGAAATTATTCGATCGTTTGTTTTCTTATAATTATTCGTTTATAACAATGTAATTATTTGGTCGTACAATAAGTGTATATAACTCATACGAATAAGTACGAATAATCATGTTACAATAACGAATAATTTTCATATGAAAAAACTATCAACTCATATGAATTATTATATTGCGGTAAACGAATAGTTATGGTGATACCTATGAATAATTAGTATGTTCACATTTCACATCATGAGAGATGTTCTCTATCTATGTATCTCCCTACCTACATACCTCTCTCTCCCCCCTACATGGTCCTTGTCTGCCTACCTACCTATACCCTTCTCTCTCTAAATCCGCCTCGATCGGCATACAATTATAAAACTACCAAATTTATTAAAAATAATTATAAAACTACCTCATTTATTAAAAATAATTATAAAACTACCCAATTTATTAAAAATAACACCCGGTGAGGATCCTCTAGTCCGCTATCATGGTCCCTTTTATAGTTCGCATTCTTTTATTGGTTGAAAACAATTATAAAACTACCTCATTTATTAAAAATAATAATAAAATAATTCGGCGCATCCAATCAAGCGATACAGACTATATAATGGACCATAATGGCGGACTAGGTGATCTCATCACGTATGAGGCATCAATGTGCATAAAAGCATCCACAATGGTCGGGAGCCCCCCTCCCGATTTCACTTTTTCATCCAAAGTGGGGAACCCGACCATTGTGGACAACCTCCCCAAATTTGAGGTACCCTAGTATATTGGGCACCTTCCCAAATCTGAAACCAATAAAATGATGACATGTGTACAACTTAAAAAATTATTTTATTTTTTAATTTTCCTTAATAGATTTTGATTAAAAGACTAAAAAATATTAATAATTTAATTAAAATATTAACATTAATTATCAAATATAATTATATAATTATACTGGTATTTTTTTCAATTTTTTAATTCATTAAAAATTTAGTTGAAATAATTTAAATAATTAAAATTAATTAGAAAATTTAATTAATATTTTTTAGTTCTCGGATTTATTAAAAATTTAGTTTAAATATTTTAAATTATTAAACGCAGTTAACAAATACAGTATAATTAAAAATTAAATTAATAATATTTTTTGAATTGTCAAATTTATTAATAATTTAATTTAAATATTTTAAATTATTAAAATTAATTAAAAAATATAATTATAATATTAAATTAATATTTTTTTAATTTTCAAATTCATTAACAATTTATTTTTAAAAAATTTTCAATTATTAAAACTAATTATCAAATTTAATTAAAAAATAAATTAAAATTTTTATATTGATAAATCAATTCAATTTTTTAATATTTGAAATTATAGTAAAAATATAATGGGTATGAAAAAAGTGATGAAATAGATTATTTGGGAACCTGACCATTGTAGGGAGGTAGAAATGAATCGGAGAGGGGTGAGAAAAGTTAGTGGAAAGTGATGTAGACTAATAAGGAAAGGGGAAAGAAAATTTGGGGCATCCCACCATTGGGGTAATTTGGGGGTGATCTAAGACCATCCACAATGGTTGTATGCAAATGTGTAATTGTGTATTTTTTTAGACAATTTCTAGCTCCATTAATTAGTTGTTTTGGTTGTGTACAAATATACCAGTGGAGATCTTCTACTCCACCTCCTACACCCCTCCCTACATCACAAAAATATTTTCACAGTTTTTTCTATCTTAAAAAAATTAAAAAAATTATATTTATATTACTAACATATATTTTGATATATTTATAAAATTTTATTTTGAAAAATCATATTTTACCATTTTTAAAAATTAAAAAGGCAATATTTAAGAAAATACAATTATTAAAAATTTTAAAATGTGATTTTTTAAAATAAAATTTTATAAATATATTAAAATAGATGTTAGTAATATCAATATAATTTTTATAATTATTTTTAAGATAAAATAAATATTAAAATATTTTTGTGGAGTAGGGAGGGGAGTATATATGTGTTGTAGGGGATCTCAACTGCAAATATACACATTTGAGCATGTGATGTGCAAATTTGAGCACAGCACCCCATGTGCATAAATTTTGACAAAAAGCAAGACAATTTCATTGGTTTATTTTTTTTTAAATGAATTATATTTGAATAATGTGTAAAAAATGTACATTTCACTACTAGAACAAATTACTAAAAATTGATTTGTATTTTTATACATCTCGTGTAAATGTGTATATTCTATCCAAAACTATTGTGGATGGACTAGCAACTTAATTAAGACAACCGAAAGGTTGACAGACTTTTTCAAAGATCCCATCGATCTCCCACATGCATATGTCTTGTAAATTCCCCTTTTCCATGATAAAAAAAAAAACAAAACAAAAAAAGAAGAAGAAAGAAAATAGGTTTTTTTTTACGGTAGGCAAAAAGTAGATCGACGAAGCGGTCTTGAAGCTAGGGATGGCAACGGGGCGGGTTCGGGGTGGGGAGTACCCTCCCCGTCCTCGTTTGCAAAAAGTTCCCCCGTCCCCGTTCGGGAATGAAATATGTCCCCCGTCCCCATCCCCGCCGGTCCCCGTCCCCACTTAATTTTTCCCGTTTGCATTCCCCGCGGGTTTCCTCGTCGGGTTCCCCATTAAAAACTCATGGTTTTCCCCCATATAATAGAAAACTATAAGATATTATTAAAGTTATGTAAAAAAATATGATATAAATATTACATATAATATCTCATAAATATAATTATAAGGTAAAAGTTTAAAAATGAAAGAAAAATTATTTAAACTTATGTAAGATCAAAATAAAAATGAGGATTTTATACTCCCCATCGGGGATCCCCAACGTGGACGGGGTGGGGCGGGGATCGGGGTGGGGACTACTATCCCCGTCCCCGCGCGGGGAATCACTTTGGCTCCCATCCTCCTCCCCGCGAGGATCGGGGAGTCCCTGCCCCATTGCCATCCCTACTTGAAGCCATCAAAAGATGGTTTGATAACCCTAGGCAGAGGGTCGCTAGTGAAAAGAAAAAAGGAAAAAAACCCTAGTTTAAAACTAAGATTATAATAACTGATAAAATTATAATTAAAATCATATAAAAATAAAAACCCTAACTTAAAACTAAGATTACAATCACTGATAAAATTATAATTAAAAACATCTAAAAATGGAGCCCTTGATTCTTGATTTATGTTCCGGTGGCTTAGAAAGAGGTGATGCATATGGTTGCAGTGAAGATTGCGGAAGCGAGCAAGCTCAGTCAGCAATATTGTTGTATGTGATGCCTCAGACTTGAAAACTTGAGATCTGAAGTTGCATAACCATATACATGAGTATTTTGTGAATTAGGTTGGCCATGAAGAGATCGATTTAGGTGGTGGTGATGCCGGATCTAGACTCCGGGGTTATAGATCAAAGCACCATCAATTGACTAATTTTGGGTTTTTCAATTTTGTGGGTTTTCGATTTTTTTTTTGGGTTTGTCATATTTGGAAGGAGGGGAGGTGGGGGATAAAATCAGATTTGGGTTTTTTGATTTTGTGGATTTAGGGGATAAAATCAGAATTGGTGAAAGAGATTTGGGTTTGCATGTTGACAACTCTGAATGAAGCAGAGCCAAGGAGGGTTGGATATAGGAGTGGTCTGTGGAGCGGAAGTGCTCAAGGGGTTGTGGGGGAGGGCGAAGGCGCGGGTGGCGAGGCCGGAGTCGCAGGAGCTTGCTCTTGGAGGAAGTAGGTCACACGTCATCCACAACGCAGGGCCGAGAGGGAGGCCAGGGAGGCGGAGAGCGTCGGCGACCGTGTAGGATATATGCCCAGCAGTAGAGGCTTGCAGATGGAGGCTCGCGATAGTCAGAGAGCTAGGAAGCCGGTGGAGGAAGGTTTGAGGAGGAGATCACCAGAGGATGCGGAGGCACCAACAGCCAGGAGGTCGAGGAGACTCGACACTCCGACGCCACTGGAGACCACCACGACAGTGGGGGATTAGGAGGCGGCGGCGAGGGCGTGTGCGGCGGCCGGCGTTGCAGCAACAACACCGCCATGTCGCCAACACAGGGTGATGGAGGCGGACCTTCGCCAAAATCGAAGGAGAAGGCCCGGAGCCGTTGTCGGAGACGTCTGAGCAGGGAGAGGACGTTGGGAGAGGGCGGCGCTTGTTTGTTTTTTAGGGTTTTCTTAGAGAGCTTTTGATAGTCATTAGGGTTAAAAGTTGAAACTATCTTGAAGCTTGAAAATTAAGCATATATCTATTAATTTTATTGTTGAATTGGAAATGGAAAAGAAAAAGAGCTGACCTTAATTAATTTTAAGGCCGCCGCTAGACTCGAACCGGATATATCGATCCTAGAGGAGCTCCAATCCATACATTAATAACAAGATTAATATTTCATTACTTAATTAAACGTACACGACATGCGTACAATAACGCAATTAATTCACATTACACACACATATTTTATATAGAAGAACGAAGTGAACGAACATTGCAGTACGCACACACACATATATAGAATATTGAAAATCAAATAAGAAACAAGATCGCTAACCTGGTTTATATATATATATATATATATATATATATATATATATATATATATATATATATATATATATATATATATATATATATATATAACCAAGCTAGGTTTATTATAATTGACGACCTAAGTATATATATAGGTAGTCAACATACATATATTATATGAGGAAGTTTTATATAGCCAATTTAAATAATTTATTGTAATTAACGTCGTCGCATTCGCCATAGTTTCGGAGGCAGTAGTCGATGGAACAGTAGTAGTGGCCGGTACTACATTCACCATAGACGCTGCAACAGAGGCCTGTTGGGCAAATGGCTTCGTCGTGTTCGGGGCCGCACAGTTCACGAGCAGGGGGCTCAGGTGGGTACGTACAGTTGCCGTAAGCGGGGTTACATAAGCCTTGGGAGCATTGCAAGAAGTGTTCGCCGCATTCGCCGTAGACGCTGCAGCAGCCGCCGCTAGCGGTGGTTTCAGGGTTGCACTTGACGTCGCTGTGTAGGGGACCGCACAAGTCAGGCTTCGGCCAGTAGTGACACTCGCCGAACCCTGGCTGGCAGTGCCCTGGCGAGCAATGTTCGTATGTGAATCCGCACACGCCTGCCGTGCTGCAGCACGCGTTCGTGTCGTTGCACTTGCCCTCTCCGGTTCCGCATTTTTCGGGCTCCGGTGAGGGTGGAGGCGGTATTGGTAGAGGGGGCCAGCAATTGCCGTAGAGTGGTTGGCAGCTACCAGCGGTGCACTCGTCGGGGCCGGTCCCACATTTTCCGGACGTGCTACAACACTCGCCGTTTGGGCATATTGGCCGGCCCTCCGCGCCAAACCCGCATTCAGAAGCCGCAGTGGCAACGCCAAGCTGCTGGCTGCCTACGAGGAGAACAACCACCAGAATTAGACCACCCATCATATTCATTATATTGATCGATCAATATATTGCTTTTTTTTTTTTGTATATTGTACGTGATCGATTTGTGATATGTGTTCAAAACTAGCTTCGTTTCCCTCCCTTTTTATAGGCAATACAATACATTACATTGGAATATTGGATGCAATGTACACTTTCATTAATCCTGTACTATGTACGTTTTACATGTGCTAGCTTAGCTACTAGCTGGGATGGGATGGGATCATGTGTAACTCTAGTGTACACCACTTAATTATATTTAATGATATAGTAAAACATAAATATGACTTAATTATATTTAATGATATAGTAAAACATGTGCTAGCTTAGCTACTAGCTGGGATGGGATCATGTTATATTTAATGATATAATAAAACATAAATATGACTTTTTTTAATGAAAAAACACTAAAATTGTGATTTTTTAATTTAAATATAAATATGATATTTTTTAATGAAATAGTCGATATAAACAAAAAAAATGTAGAGAGAAATCAAAAAGAATTAATGATATAGTAAAACATAAATATGACATTTTTTTAATGAAATAGTTGATAGAAACAAAAAAAATAGATAGAAATGAAGAAGAATTAATGAAATAGTAAAGAAATAAAAAGTGAAACATTTGGAATTTGAACCTAAAACCTTTTGGTTCTCCTTCCTTCCTTTACCACTTAAGCTAGATAACACTCTTGTTTTAAATGTCCTTTAAAGATTTTATATTACCTTAAAAATACTAAATATATGTAAAAAAAAATTATATTTTTTTCCGGGCCAGGGGTGCTCGAACACCCCCAAGCACCCTCTAGCTCCGCCCCTGTACATAACCACTGTAAAATTTACCCAACGTGTATATAATACTGTAATAACTACGTACACGACTACACAGTGTAAAACAGCGAACCCAAGCAAAATGAAAGAAAAATGTGCAAACAACCCCCGAAAATAAAAAACAATTAACCAATAATTATTATTCCGTCAAAACATAATTGATTCAAAATTTGAAGAAAACCAAAACAAGTTAATATTTTTTTGTCCGATAATAAATTAAAAAAATCTTAACTGACACGTAGTATTAGCTAGCTAGCGTGCTACTTACCTTTAAAAAACTAATAAAACTAATGTACATTAATACAATATTATAAATAATTTAGATAGATTTTATTAAATAAAAAAATAATAATTTAAATATAAATTATTTTTATTAAATTTTATGTGAAGATTACAATTATTTATTTTAATTTTTTTAATAAAAATTTCAAACAATTATAAAAATAATAAGTTTCGTAACGATTTAAGAGGTAAGGTTGAGAATTAATAAATATTTGATAAGATTTTATTGTTCAATAGATAATCAATTAATAATGAAATCTTATCATTAAATATAATGAACTAAAATAATCAATCTTAATAAATAAAGATAAAATAATTCAAGGTACAATATTTATAAAAATAACTTATGGTGAAATGATAGATTGTAACCACTTAAGATATAAGATGTACATATAGGACGACATGTGTATAAAATAGATGAGGTGATCGTCTAACGTGACTTAAATACATTAGATCATCATGCATGTGTCAAGAAAATTCGGGTCAAATTGAACTGGAAAATGACACATAGACGAATTGCACCAGAAAACGACATGCAGGTGAATTGCACCAGAAAAGAGTTCGATCATATCTCTGTTTTAGTATATTATATTGATATTGATGATAGGAGAAAAAAAATTGGGTGTTGCTATATACACCGCAAATCCGGATTAAGGATTTGCACGTCCTTAAGGACGTGCAAGTCTGGGACTATGCACGTCCACTAGCAAAGACTTGCACGTCCTTAACAACGTTCTTGCACGTCCTTAACAAGCAAACCCTAGTAGGGTTTTGCGTTTAGGGTTTAGGGTTTAGGTTTTCCGAGGGTTTTGTAATGTTAATTGATAAAATTGAAGTGTTAGCTAGTGGAGTTGAAGGATTTAGGGTCAAATTAAATAGAAAACAATAATTGTTAAGGTTTTCATTCGGATAATATGCGAATAACGTTACAAGGAACGGAAAAAAAGGTTTACATTCATAATTTTAATAAACTTGTGGAATAAAATCTAGGAAAATAGTAAAGGGCGGCCGGAATCGACACGCAAGGCTCGAAATCTCTCAAACTGAGCTTGAAACGGAGCATCCCATCCTTCGACGCTCGGATGATGATGTGCGACCCATTCTGGCGGAGGCGGCGGAATAGGAGCGTTACGACACAACCAGATCTATGAGAACGGAAAATTAGAGTTAGAGTATTGACATATATATGAAAAGCAAGAATAGGTAATAAAAAAAGACGTTTATTTTCGTTCATTTTCGTTCTTTATGTTAATCCGTTCTTCACGTTTTTGTTATCGGGCAACCTTATCATATTAACGTTTTCGTTTTCGTTCTTGATGTTTACGCTTAATATGACTCGGAAGAAATAAGAGGAGTCTACTCAAGATAGAAATATAGAAATAGATACAAAATCCGTATTATAAAAGTATAATATAGAGATAAATACTGCAAAAGTATAAAAATATCACTGTCCGGGTGAGTTGCTGACAGCCTGATGCAGAATACCCGTCACCTCGTCTAATAGCTCCTAAAGGCGAGGGTCGGTAGACAGGGCCCTCCAATAGCCCTCTATCTCATGCAAGCGGGCCGCCAACGCCGGAGGGATGGCTGGAGGCTGAGGCAGGTCCACCCATGGATCCAAGCCGATCGGGTGGACGGGCGCCGGCGGGTCCGGATGGGGTGGCGTGGTCGGCAGCACGTAAGGCCGGCTCTGCGACGCGTACCAAGCCATGTAATCTGCAGTGACACCGGCCTGGCAATCCTCGCTGGTGCGTCTGTGCTCGGCCAGCCTGTAGAAGCGACTCTCGTCCTGCAGATCCCGCCACTTGTTGTGGCTGTGGGCAAACACAGCGATGTACCTCGCGTTCTTCAAGGTGGTGTCGCGAGAGACCTGATCTGGCGCGATGACGTCCTGCGGGATCCCCTGGACCCGTCCGAACTTCCGGAGGCACCTATCGGGCATATACGGCTCCTCCTCCCCGCAGAAGGTGATGGTGCCCCGATAGGTGGACTGACGGTACTGGCCGTCGAAGTCCAGATCACGCCCAAAGGGCATCCACTCGACCTATAATTAAAAAAATCAGGCGTAATTCACGGTTAAGAAATATAAGTCATATAGATAGAGTCTCGAATACATACGTCGGCGACGGTAAGACGGTCCACCTCGTCCCGCAGCTGCCACACCTTCTTCAGCTTCGCGGCGTCCTTCATGCGCTGTGGCGCCTTCGGACCGATGAACTTCGCGTAGAAGCGAGGGTCCGCCTTCCTAGCCGGGTCGCTGGAGAAATCACCTCGGAAGCGAGGGAAGTACGCCCATATCCAAGCCTTGACACAAAAAAGAATTTCGTTAGCATATAATATAAATATTTGTAAACTATAACTCTATTTCAACGGTCTCGTACCTGTAGGATCGGCGTGCAACTATCTATACCCTTCGCACCGGAGCGGGTAGCCTCGCCTAGGCCCCTGTAGAGAGATGCGAGGGCACCTGCTGCCTCTGCAACGGCTGAAGTAGAAGTCTCCGGAACGGCTGAAGTAGATGCCTCCGGGATGGTGGGTGGAACACGAGTAGGCGGTCTAACCATGTCGCCCCGTCGCCCAACGACTACGTCAGTAATGCAGCTACTCAAAACATCAGCGGTCTCTAAAGAAGGCTGCAACCCCATCATCGCATCGCCAGAAGGATCCCAAGCTGGCAGACCCTTCCAGAAGTTGTCGTGCTCGTCTGCCGGGGGGGTACCCATCGACTGCTGGTACCGCTCTGCAGACGCAAGCAGATCGTCGATTGTGGCTGTCGGAATGTCGGGTACCGTCTCCTCTGGAATCTGGCTGACCGCTGCCCGGCCGGCGATCGTAACAGGCCGGAGGGTACCATCACCCCTCATGAGCCTCCCTGCCTGTTATTATGAAATGTTGAGATCCTGTTACTTTTAAGGTTTTTCATTTTATCCAGTTAACTATTTTTATGTATTTTAATATATTTTAATGTTTTTATTGTCTTTAAATTAGAATTTATTTCTATGTAGTTTAATATATTTTAATGTTTTTTTATTTATTTTAATGTCTTTTAATGTATTTTAATATATTTTAATATGTTTTAATATCTTGTAATATATATTAATCATTTTTATTGTTTTTCCATGAAAACTATCAAAATATACAAACTATATAATATCTATCAAACTATATACTAAAACTATATAATCTATTTTTTATTGTCTTTCAATTAGAATTTATTTGTATGTAGTTTAATATATTTTAATATATTTTAATGTCTTTTAATGTATTTTAATATATTTTAATATGTTTTAATATCTTGTAATATATATTAATCGTTTTTATTGTTTTTCCATTAAAACTATCAAAATATACAAACTATATAATATCTATCAAACTATATACTAAAACTACATAATTATATAGTATCTATCAAACTATATACTAAAACTAATTATAATCTATCAAATTATATTATAAAACTATATTAAAATCTAAACTATATTATAAAACTATAAAAATAAATCAAACGAAATAAATAAATCAAAGAACATACCGGTGGGGTCGGGACCGGCGAAACCTCTACAGACCGCCGCTTCCGCAGCGGTAATAGGTCCGCCTCCACCACTCCGCCGCCATCACCACCACCACCACCACCGGACGCCGCCGCCGCCGCTGCTCCACCACCACCACCGTCACCACCACCACCCTCCTCAACCTCCATGGGCGCCGCCCCACCACCACCCCCGGCCACAGGCTCCACCGCCACCCCCTCCCCCAGTGCTCCACCCCCACCACCACCCTCCTCAGCCACCGGCTCCACCGCAACCTCTCTCTCCGGCTCCATCTCTCTCTGTTTCTCTCTCTCTCTGTCTCGATCTCTTCCTCTCTCTCTCACTCCGGCAATCTCTCTCTCTCTCACACTCCGGCGAAGACGATCTCTCTCTCTCTCGATTTCTCTCAGGCAATGTTGACGAAGACGAAGGGAAGACGAAGAGGCACGTCCTCTTCGTCTTTTGTAGACGGGCTTGCACGTCCGGACTCGGGTGGCTGCAAACTCCCTTGCACGTCCTTAAGGACGTGGGGATTTGCGGTGTATATAGCCGAAACGAAAAAATTCGATATCCACTTAATTATGTCTTTTTTTTGTTAATTTTTATAGAGATCTCACTTACAATCTCTTTGAAAGTTTTATTGTCGTTGCATGTGTCATGTGTTAACGTTTCCATCCTTGTGTCAATTTTTTTGATGAGTTGGTGCGATTGATTGAGCGCAGTTTGTGAATAGTGAATCGAGTCTTCTGAATAATGGTTGCACATTGCGAAACCAAGGGAAACATCAAATTACATGGTCTTTGTTGGTAGTCCACCTAGCGTGAGTTTTTTTTTTTATAGAAAATTATTAATTTTCCGGTGTGTATCTATATATGTTCTAGATTTATCAGAAATTGCACCAAGGTACGGATCAAGGATGAGCTGGCCTAACATATGTTGAAGGCTACAACCCACCCCATTTTTTTGTACAAATTAAAAATAAACCATTTGAAAAATCAGCCTTCATTTCATAAACAACAATTCCTATAGCTCAGTAATGTTGTAATAAGCCCTTTGAAATCTGCCTTCATTCCATAAAAAATAAAATAAAACTACCTCATTTTATATAATTTTGCAACAAAACTTCATTTTCAATGAATCACGAAAATTGACCTTGTTTTAGAAGAGCAAGATACATTATACACTTATTTATGAAAAAAAATAAAACTACAAAACTACCCTCCTATATATATAAGCAGGCATGGACCGAGGGGCGGGATTTAAAATAAAAATAAAATAATAGGTAAAAATTAATAAAAATTATTTATATTTATTAAATTAAAAATTTTATTAATAAAAATTATGTATATAAGAAAAATTTAATCTACCTAACCTAATTTTAATTTCTGGTTATGTGCATTGTATATAAGTATGAATTAATGAATGGAATTTTGCCGTGGAAAAAACTAGTGACATAAAAAGGAGGAGGACGAGAAGAGCTTGAAGATATCCAAAATAGGAAAAAGGAATCCGATCATTGATGGACTGTATGGACGTATAACTCGTGCCAATTTAAATTCACAACAAGGTTAAAGCCAAAATTATATTTGTCTAGGGTTTTTGAATTTTGGAAGCCCATGTGCAAAGGCAATAATTATACACTATTTATCTTATATATACTAGTATGAGTCCCGTCCTGTGGACGAAGAGAATATATATTAATACAATATTATAAATAATTTAGATAGATTCTAATAAATAAAAAGAAAGTAATGATCTAAATATAATTTTTTTATTAAATTTTATGTGAAGAATAAAATAGTTTATTTTCATTTTTTTAAATAAAAGTTTCATACGTTGATAAAATAATAGGTTTCTTAACGATTTAAGATATAAGATTGATAAATAATATAAATATTTAATAAGATTTTATTGTTCAATAGATAATCAATTAATAATTAAATCTTATCACTATATCTAATGAACTAAAATAATCAATCTTAACTGTAAAGACCGAATATATTTTATATTATTATATTATTATATTTGAGTAAATAAATGATTATTTTATTCAATCGATAGAAATGTGAGAAAACCCGTCCTCGAGCGTAAGTTTGATTTTAAAGACATTCCGGCATCGTTTTGAGGATTTAGATTTTAACGGATTTAATTCCGCCTTCGAGCTCCGAGTTTGATAAAATTTATTTAATTCCGTTATATTGAGATTTGTAATTTAAATCTTATTTATATTCGATTTAGTCGGGATTCGATCGGGCGAGCGGGATTCGGGTCTTTTCCGCTAAATTGAATTGGTATTGTTGGGACCACACAAATATTATTTTCTTTTCCTTTTTCTTCTCTCTCTCTCTCTTCCTCTCGGTTGTCTGTGTATGAATTGGTCCCCCCTAGCTTGCATATTTGCCTTCTATGCATCCATTCCCACCATTTCTAAAACTTGGTCCCCCCCCCTTGCTGCCCTCTGCAGTCTCTCCTCCCTCTCCCTTTTCAATCGCCTCTGCTGAACTAGCACCCTCACAATCTCTCTCTCCCTTTTCTCGGTTCTGCATTCCACCACAAACACCACTCTCTTCCCTCTTCTTCTTCTCTTTCAATTCCAGAAATTTGTCCTCCCTTTGCCGCATTTCCCTCCTCCACTTCGGTTTTCAATCACCAGGGAGTCATCTCAGTCTCTCCTCCTTTTCTGATGCCCAAAGACGCAGCCAGGCCACCCGAAGGAAGCACAGAAGGCCGCCGGAGCCTCCAGCGCGCCGCCGCGTGCAGCAGCTCCCTTGTTCCATTGGAAGGAGCCAACCGCGACATCCCCTTCTCCGTCCTCCTCCAAGCAGCAGCAGCAGTAGACTTTCATCGAAGACATACTCCCTCCCGTCGATTGCAGCCGGAGCCCCGCCGACGAGCAACTCCGGCGAAAACTTCGAATCTTCGGTGAGCACTCTCCCCTCTCCTCTTCCTTGTTGTTCTTGGTCTTGAGTTGTCGGGTTGGGGTCGGAAACTCACTTCGGTCGGAGGGGAATGGCTTTGGATCGGGGGCGGCCGCCGGCGGGAGCCTCCCTCTCCTTCTTCTTCTTCTTCTTCCCGTTCCTTTGTCACGCGCAGAGAGCTCTGTCCGAGCTGTGAGGAAGAAGACGGGGATCTGTTCTCCCCTTCTTATTGGGCCTATTTTTCTGGGACGGATCCGAGCTGAAACGGGTTATATCGTTTTGCATCCGGGTCCTTCTCTTCTTTTCTTTGGGCAGCTGAGCTGAGTGGGTTTCGGGTATGGGTTGCGGGCCGGATCCGGGTCATGGGGTTCTGGGCTGGGTTGATTCGTTTGGGGCTGGGTTCTCTTCATTTCTACCGGGTTGGACCTTAGCTCTTGGATCCGGGCCTCTTTTTTTTTTTTTCTTCTTTCTTTCTTTCTATGTTATACATACATATATATGATAAGTGTTAAAGTGTTATGTTATTTTATATATATATATATATATGTTATATTTTGTTGTTATTGCTGATTTTTAGGAAAATAAATGTATATCTTTATTTGTTCTGAAAATTTATATATATATATATATATTTTAAAAGGGTTTTAAAAGTAATATTAATTGATATCGAGTTATAAATATACTTATGGTTTTGTTTTGAGATTATATGGATAGCAAGTGTTAAATTAATTGAATATTATTATTATTTTGGGATTTGGTTATAATTATAATATTCTGGAAATTAATCTTTATATATTGTTTATTGTTTTAAAATAATATTGATTGGATTATTTAATTGATGCATTTCATGAGGATTTAAATATGAGAGTGGGGAATTTTTAATTGAGTTGTTGGTTTTGATTTATAAGTATTATTTGGGAGCTTAGAATTATTTTGATGTTTTGGTATTGAGAATTATTTATATAATGTTTTGAAATAAGAAACATGCCGGAATTATTTTATAACATGATTTTGGGAAATTGACTTTAAGGCTTAAATGTTTAATGTCGGAATTTGGCCAAGTATGATTTGAGAACTATTTTGAATATGAGTTGACTTAATTTGGATTTAAGATTTTGGAAAACGGTTTTACTATCGGTCGGTTTTGAGAATGTTGAGAACTTGGGTTCGTGTGTATGAACGTTGGTATGGTAGCTTATGGAAATGACTTGATGATAGGTGTGTATCGCTTTTGGATTGCTTTGGACTTGCATTTGGACCCTTGCTTGTATTATCTTGCTGTTCTGCATCAACAGGTAAGTATCCTACGGGACTTACTCAGTAACCTGGACCTCCTGCCTGATGTGTCATGTAATGTGTAGTTTTGTTGCATATTAAAGCATGCCATGTAGTACCATGCTAGGATTGCATTGAACTAAGCATGTGTTTACTTTGTGTGTTTGAAACAGAACGACCGTTATCTGTGATAGTCCTAGAGTCTTTGCTAGGGTCATAGGGTAGCCCAGCCCCATCGGGTGCCCTGAGTCTATCGAGTCGATATGAGCATGATGATAGCCCAGCACCATCGGGCATGTTTAATTTATATTTAATTTATGTTATGATGATGATACCGTGGGTGAGTGCACCACCACGAGGATATGCTATGCTATAGAAACGAACTGGCCAGTCTCTGCACTAACGGGAAGGGGTGTAGAGGTAGGAGAGGGATATGTCACTTGGCATTGTTTTGGGCCCTTTACAGTTCTTTTCCGCATATTATCTATACTAGGTGCATGATAGTGTGATTTAAATCTTGTACCGCATTAGTCATCTTTTATTTAGGCATAGGCATGTTATGTGGCCTCAGCGCGGTCAGAGGACCCGCAGGCGATCACCAGGCCTGACTTCGTGGATAGTGTTAGGTACCGCTCTTGTTGCTCATGCTTCTGTGACAGGGAAATCTTTTGGCGAATCGAAGAATCTGGCTAATATATATTCTAACTTGACAAATGGCAATCACCCACTTTGTTTTGGTTTTGACCCGGCTCTGCCGTGGCTTTTGTATCTAAACCGTACTTCCGCTTTATTTTCGTTTAAATTGTATTTCTGCGTCTTCGACTGATTGGAGGTTTGAAACCTCGACCCGTACCTGAATTGCAACATCCGAACGAAGGTATCCGACCTTCGAAACGTATCCCGGGTATTTATATCCGGGCCGTTACATTAACAAATAAAGACAAAATAATTCAAATATTTATAAAATAACTTATGGTGAAATGACATATTTTATAACCACTTAAGATATAAGATGTACCCATACAACATGTGTATAAAATAGATGAGGTACTTGTCTAACATAGCTTAAATATATTGGATCATCATTAATTGATGTGTCAAAAAAAATCCGGGTCAGATTGCACCAGAAAACGACACATAGACGAATTTCACCAGAAAACGACACGTAGGTGATTTTTGTCAATTTTTTATAGAGATCTCACTTACAATCTCTTTGAAAGTTTTATTGTCATTGTCTGTGTTATGTGTTATCCTTTTCATCCTTATGTTAATTTTTTTGATGAGTTGGTGCGATTGATCGAGCGCAGTTTGTGAATAGTGAACCGAGTCTTCCGAATAATGGTTGCACATTATGCAACCAAGGGAAACATCAAATTCCATGATCTTTGTTGGTAGTCCACCTAGGATGAGTTTTTTTTATATATATATATGTATTTATGTTCTAGATCTTTGAGAAATCGCACCTAGGCACGAATCTAAAGATGAGCTGACCTAACATGTGCTGCAAGCCTGCAACCAACCCTATTTATTTTTTACAAATTAAAAATAAACCCTTTGAAATCTACCTTCATTTCATAAACATCAATTCCTATAGCTCGATAATGTGGTATTAAACCCTTTGAAATCTGCCTTCATTTCATAAAAAATAAAATAAAATAAAACTACCTCATTTTATATAATTTTGCAACAAAACTTCATCTTCAATGAATCACGAAAATTGACCTTATTTTAGAAGAGCAAGATACATTGTACACTTATTTATGGAAAAAAAAAACTACAAAACTACCCTCCTATATATAAGCAGGCACGGACCAGCCTGTCCAATGAAGATCTCCTACATCACTATATACTCCACTCCCTACAACATAAAAATATTTTGAGATTTATTTATTCATAAAAATAATTATAAAAATTATATTTACATTACTAACATCTATTCTTATATATTCATAAAATTTTGTTGTGAAAAATCATGTTTTGAAATTTTTAATAATTATAATTTGTTAAATATTTCTTTTTTAATTTTTAAAAAATTTAAAACATGATTTTTAAAAATATAATTTTAAAAATATATAAAATAGATTATAATTATGTAGAAGATCCTGATTGCAGCCTGTCCCATTTAAAAATTAAATAAAATAATAGATAAATTAAAAAGTTAATGAAAATTAATTAAAAAATTATTGATATATATATTTATTAAATTAAGGATTTTGTTAATAAAAATTATATATATAAGAAAAATTTAGTCTAACTAGCCTAATCGAA
The DNA here is from genome assembly GCA_963922045.1 of Persicaria maculosa. Lineage (NCBI taxonomy): Eukaryota > Viridiplantae > Streptophyta > Magnoliopsida > Caryophyllales > Polygonaceae > Persicaria > Persicaria maculosa. The sequence goes on from OY998268.1 coordinate 56,906,926, forward strand.
TTTTAATTTCTGGTTCTATGCATGTATATAAGTATGAACTAGTACAGTCCCCGCGCCGTGGCGCGTACTTTTCTTTTTATAAAAAATAAAAATAATATTTTGTAAGTATAAAAAAATTACTATTATAAAATGGAATAAACTATTACCATACGTTAACATAAAATAGGAAAAATAGATTTGATAAATTAAGTAAAAAAATAATATTTATGAAAAATGTGTAAAAATTACATGAGTTTAAGATTTAAGAAGAATAGGTTGGTTGAGTGAAAATCGTAAAATAAAGCTACTTATAAGTTCTAACACCTGATAAAAAATGCTTACGGTTTATTAATTAGATATAGATAGATTAATTAAAGAAACTTGTCCAAATTTTAATAGTTGGATTTTTTTTATAGGTTCAGTTGATTGGGAGAAAATCATAAAATTAAGGTGATTATGACATCTAAGCAAAAATATTTATCATTTAATAGTTAGAATAAATAAATCCCAATGGTTAAAAAAATGTTTAAAACTTTATCATGTATTTTATATAGATTAGATTGGTTGGGTGAAATTCCAAAAATTAAGGTTATTATAAAAACAAAATTAGTTTTCATCATATATATAGATTGATTGCTCCAAAAAAATCATATATTTGGAATGTACTATATATATATTTGTTAAATTCGTCCCATTTTTTAAAGAAAATAGCTTGAAATGATATTATATAATTAATATAGGCTGAAATAATATTTTATAGTCAATATTAAATTTATTAAAAAAAGTTTTGAATTAATCCCATTGTTTTAAAAAATATAGTATGAAATGATATTGTGTAATTAATATAAAATGGAACAATATTGTGTAGTTAATATTAGTATTACCTTTATTTTAAAAAAAGTTTTGAATTAATCCCATTGGTTAAAAAATGTAGTATGAAATAGTGTGTAATTAATAATAGATAAAAATAGGATATATGAATGAATATATATATAAATATATCTATAAATATATTTATATAAATGAAAATGAAAATAGATTATATCAAATATATATTACCAAAAATAATATTTCAAAATATATTCAATATAAAGGTTGTCAAAAATAACTTTGCTTGAAGAAACGACACGTGGCTTAGGTACTTTGGTTTTAAGTAATATATAGATATAGATGAATGAAATTTTGCCGTGGAAAAAACTAGTGACATAAAAAGGAGGAGGACGAGAAGAGCTTGAAGATATCCAAAATAGGAAAAAGGAATCCGATCATTGATGGACTGTATGGACGTATAACTCGTGCCAATTTAAATTCACAACAAGGTTAAAGCCAAAATTATATTTGTCTAGGGTTTTTGAATTTTGGAAGCCCATGTGCAAAGGCAATAATTATACACTATTTATCTTATATATACTAGTATGAGTCCCGTCCTGTGTACGAAGAGAATATATATTAATCCACGTGGGCTGCCTTATTAGCATTTTTAACCCGTGAGAAAACTCGTGGTAATATATTACCACTACCCTCAAAGGTCGGGATATTTTTATTACATTTGAAAGTTGAAGATATATTTTTACCATATCCCCAAAGATGGGGTATTTTAATTAGTTTTATTATAAATTAATTTAAAATTGGTCATTACTAAAAGTTCGTGATATGTAGTATTAATTATTATTTATCGTCCATTTAAATTAGTGATTATTTTATATATTTATTATAATAAAATAGATATATTTACATGATTTTATCTATATCTATATCTATCTATATGAAATACTAAAACAGAGGCCTGAAATGGGCTCTGGTGCGATCTGGCATCCACGGAATTTTCTGGATTAAATGAGATTATTTTTGTTTACGTGTCATTTTCTGGATTAAAGTGGTATTATATTTTTTAGCCACATCAATTAATAACCCAATAGATCAATAATTTATCCTATATAACCTTATATCTTAATTAGATAAATTTTACTATCAAAATCTTTATTGATTTGATTTTTTTTAAAAAAATATCATGTATGATAAATCTTAGTGTTTGACTATTTATCAATAAACATCATATTTTATATTATTTATAATATATATCAATTAGTTTGAGTCGGAAGATTTGTTCAATAGCTTTGAATGGTTTAGATTAAATAGTTATATATATATATATATATATATATATATATATATATATATATATATATATATATATATATATATATATATATATATATATATATTATGAATTCAAATATTTAAGAGGAAAGAAGGGAAGCCAATTGAGAGACGATTTTACCTAGCTTTAATCTACTGATTGGATCATGGTTTGCATAGATCATAGACGTCAATATTCATCACCGGATTCACTTATCTCTCTCGCTTTAGACCAATATGTGACATAATTTTGTTTTTAAATTTGGTAAATTTAATTAATTAATTTCAATGTATATATGTGTTCATATGGATTTTTAAGCTAGAAATTATTAATTATTTTATTTGTCCACGATTCATTATTAGGATACATACACCGATCATTAATTAGGAATATAGTAGTTGTTATCCATATCTTTAAAAATAAAATAAACTCATTGGTTTATTTAATATATAATAGTTGTTATCTCTCTTTTGACAGGGCACTTGATATTTGATTAAGATACTTTGCTTTATTTTTTCAACATTCATTTGCTCGATCAAATTTAACTTGAATTAGTTGTTATTGCTATATAAAAAAAATAACACCATATTAACTCAGAATATGACATGCCATGCCATCAAATCTACATCTATATACATACATACACTAAAATCGATGCCTAAAACAGATTCTGGTGCAATTCGCGTGTCATATTCTGAGTTAATATGATGTTATCTTTTTTATTCACGTAAATTAATAAGTCAATATAATTTTGTCATCTCAATTAATGGTCCCTCTTATTTTTATAAATATTCAACCTTATAACTTAATTAGTTAGAATACTTATCTTTTTAGATAAAATAATATATCCAATATCTGGTCAATTATTCTACGTTCTAGATCAAATTGGATATAATATATCTATATATAAATATGTACCATGCCGTCAAGATTCTAAAAGATGAAGAAGGAATATTTGGTCAATTATTCTACCTTTTAGATAAAATTAAATATAATATATTCATATATGGCTTTATTTTTTTGAGCAATGTCAATTAATAATTTAATATAATATTTTAATACTACGTATAATTAATATAATAAAATAGAATTTATTAACAAAGCGCGCAACCGCGCGGGTAAAAAATACTAGTAATATACTAAAATAGAGGCCTGAAACGGGTTCTGGTGCGATTCGCATACGTGGCATTTTCTGGATTAAACTGGAATTTTAATATCGCATGATTATAAATATTCAAACATATATTTTAATTAGTTGGAAAACTTATCTTTTTATATTTCACATCTAAGAAATAATATTTCCAACATAATAACTTAAATTTTTATAATTTTATTTATATCTTAATTTGAAAGATTTGGTTATTTGAAAAGATTTAATAATACTCCGATATAAAATAAAAATTATAATATTAAAAAAAAACTTATCGGTTTATATCAACTAATTAGTTAAAAAACTTATTATGTACACCACCGTTGTCCGTTGATGTAGATCAATTTCCGTAGATATCAATATATTAATATCAATCAATGCAATCAATATAGATAATATTAAAATAGCATATTAATGTTAATTTGTATGTATATTGAGTAATATATATACTTGAAACAAATATTATATATTTATAATATTTTCTAAATGATGAAGCTTTTTAATAAATTAATAAATTATAAAATAGATAGGTTTAAAAGTTTTTGACATGTGTATGATATATTTATAAAAATAGTTTTAAACCATTTTTTTAATATAAGAACAAATATGATTAATCCAAATTCAAACATGATTATATTCTAAAAACATAACACAATTGAAAACTTTATATTTACTTTATATGAAGTAGTAATTTATATTAATTCAAAGATGTTTTATATAATAAAATTGATGAAAAAATCACACAACGGGCGAGTAATAAAACTAGTGTTTATATATAATCTTGCCACTTGATTTCTTAATTCTACTATCCATATTCATTGACATGTTATCCGGTAAGAAGGGTTTACGCATAGAGGAAATTGGGAGTTTCCTTCCCCAATTAACGAGTATCTTCCGGTCAGCCTAAATTAGTTGATTGTCCACCTAGTTAGTAAAAAATTATACATCTTCTCTTTTTCACTCTCTTTTCCCTCATTTTGTCGCTTCTAACTCGCTCTGTTTCTCTGGTTCGATCCGATCATCTTTATCCTTCTTACTATAGATCGTTATTTATACTTTCAATGGTTGAATCAAACATGACATGTGAAGATTGGTGTACTTTCAATATGTTTTTTTTTTGTTTTTGTTTGTTTCAAGAACCTATTTTTAATTGTAATGTCATCTATTATGTGTAGGAGCTACTATTTATGAGTTATAATCCTATAAAATTAAGTTAAATGTGAGTATTTGCTTTTGATTTTTCAAGTTTATTTTTGTCAGTTGTTTTTTCTTTCTCGCTGTTTATCTGCTTTATGTGTTCATGTTTACATTTTGTAGGAAATAAGATATTAAGAGGTTTCCTTCACGTAGTAATCCTTACTCTTATCCTGAAGTTTGTCAAATTATCAAGGATGGTTTGTCCGCTTTTGATTTTCAATTTAAGAACAGTTGTTTAGGTTTAGTTTTTTCTGATCTTCAAGGATCAAAATTGCATTTTAATTTTCAATTAATACATCAAATGGCAATGCATGAAATTGTAACAAAAAAAAGATGGAAATGTGGTTTAAAGTTGATGGTTTGGTTGCTCTTTTTTTCTTTACTCGAGTTTCATGTCATAACTGGTCTTCCAGTTATTGAATATAATCATTTACCTCTTAAGGTTGTTACATTTAAAGAGTTTTTTTGCGAGATTGACCAATGTCTCCTATGCAGATCAATATACTTAAGATTTTTAAATATGAATCTAAAAAATCTCCAAAAAAGTTAGTGAATGCTATTGTGTACTTGTTTAAACGTTCTGAAAGTTAGTGAATGCTAAACTTTTGATTATTGGGAAGGTGTTATTTAAACGTTCTGAAAGATATCATTGGGGTCGTGAATGCTATTTGTTTAAAATTTTGAGAAAGGTATCTTCTGTTGAAAAGGGTGTCAAAGCTAGGGGGATATATGAGCTCTTTGGATATCCTCTAGTTTGTAGGTGATTTTTTTATTCCCTTTTAGCATGTTTTTAATAAACGAAGAATCATATAAAATATCAATTTTTGATTTTTTTATAAATAATTGAATAGTTACTAATAACTATTAAATCATATACAATATTATGTAGCCTTATCCACTATATACAATATAATGTAGCCTTATCCACTATATACAATATAATGTAGCCTTATCCACTATATACAATATAATGTAGCCTTATCAATTATATTAGAAAATTCTTTTATATTTTTGTAAAACATAATTTTTTATGATAAAACTTCATAAACATGTAAATATAAGTATATGAAACTTAAATATAGTTTTAATTATTTTAACAAAAATAAAATTACACATAAAATAATTTAGTGGTTTATCGAATCCAATCAATCTAATTTATATATGTAAAAAAATGAAAATATTAGAAGTGATGGAAAAAAAAAACCAAAACTTTAAACTATTGAAAAGGCCCAACTGGCTATATAAATTACACAAATTCGCCACTAATTTGGCTCATCTTACATCAAATTTTAGAGCACGAAAAGAGAAAATCATTTAAAAAAAAAACAAAATTTCACGCTCGGTGGGACTCGAACCCACAATCGTTTGATTAGAAGTCAAACGCCTTATCCATTAGGCCACGAGCGCTTGCTTGTTCGTCTCCTACAAGTTATTAAAGACCTCTTTATTTTGTAATTTTATTTAAACAAAATTCCGCTATATTTTTTTTGGGGAATTGTGCTATAGGCCATAATTAGGGCCTTTATTAGTAAAATGTCCACCCTTCCCTTCCAAATTGGCAAAATGTCCACCTTCCTTCCCTTGCCCCCTTTGCCCCCCCACGCGCGCCCCCAGTGCCCCCTCCTGTAGTTTCAGCACATTTGATTTCAGCAACTCCTATTTCAGCGGGTTTTTTTTCCGCGCGTTGCTGAAACCGAAGTTGCTGAAACCAAAGTTGCTGAAACCGAAGTTGCTGAAATTGTTGAAAATAGTTTTTTTTTTCGCGCGTTGCTGAAACCTAAGTTGCTGAAATCGGAGTTGCTGAAACCAGGGTTGCTGAAACCGGAGTTGCTTAAATTGTTTTTGCAATTGCTGAAATTAGTTTTTTATTTTTTCGCGTCAGCGCTTCGACATCGAAGATGCTGAAACCACAGTTGCTGAAATTGTTGAAATTAGTTTTTTTTTTCGTGCGTTACTGAAACCTAAGTTGCTAAAATCGGAGTTGCTGAAACCAGGGTTGCTGAAACCGGAGTTGCTTAAATTGTTGTTGCAATTGCTAAAAATTGCTGAAATTGTATTTTTAATATAATGCAATATGATGTAGAAAAAAGAAAGAAATTGTTGAAATTAAATGTAAAAATTGCTGAAATTATATTTTATATATGTGACACCACTTCGCTTGGATTATTCATTCATCCATGGATTTCAACGGCATGCGGTTGCTTTATATTAAAAAGATGCAGACAACAATATGAATTTAAGAATTTCAGCGTTTCGGCGTTTCAGCATCAGATAAATTTTCTTGAGAATATGCTTAGTATAAAAATCTCATTTTTGGATTCATTCCCTCCTGAATTTTCGGAACCTGTGCAAACAAGAAACCAACTTATTACCTTCATGAAAACTCTGATATCTTGATTAAGGTCAATTGGTTAAAATCTGGTGGAGGGATGTCCGAAATGCACAGTTGACAGAACTTACCTAAGTTTGAAATACAAGATGAGAGCAATAACAATCAGAAGGACAACAACAATGGCACTGATGATCCATTTGTTCCTGCCCATTCGCCTAGACATATTGTTCATGATTTTCTTGCTCCGGCTAATGTTGCCATCGACTCCATGAAGCTGTACAAAGAGAAGTCCAGAAAGTTAAGAGAATCCTCATTTATCTGAATCAGAACAAAAACAAGCATCTTCATTTAATCCTTCTAGTGTCAGATTCAAACTTCGTCCATTATTTATGAATAACATGACCAAGCAATGTCCACAGTGGTTCAGAGCAGATACAGCAAACACAAGTAGAATATAAACCAAAAATATTTCACATATGTATTGACTCATTATACATATAATCGTCAAAAATCAACCAAGCTCTGCTAATCTACAACATCTCAAGATATCCAACTAAATAAGCAATCCTCTCATGTGCAGTAAGTACTGCAGCATCCAATGCAAAGGTGAAAAAGTGTACTATCTTACAAAACTTGAATCCATATAAAGGCAAATAATAGAGCTTTTAGAAACCAGAAGCTTTATAGTAACTAGTAAGAAATTCAAGTTCACATAATTTGTTGATATTTATAATAGTTGATAGCTGCTTTCTTCTTATTTCAGCAGCTATGGGAGAGATGCAGAAATCTAATTAGAAAACTTGAATCCATATCGGCTGGGAGAGATGCGGAAACCGGCCATGGGAGAGATGCGGAAATCGGTGAGATCTGCCTAGAAGCCATGGATCATCAATCTGAAAGGAGTCGTCGGCGAGGAGGTCGGAGGTGGAAGAACGGAGAGAGGGAGAGCCTGGCGAGGAAGACAATAGGCAATAGGGAGGGATCAAGTTCAAGTTCAACCCAAAACCAAATTTCAGATTTCAATTTAGGTTATTTGAGATTTCAATTTCAAGTCAAGAATTTCAGATTTTCATTTACTGCAAACGGAGAAGAAAAATAGGCAATGGGGAGGAATCGAGTTTTAGAGAAAACTTACTGTGAAATTGTGAACGGGAGAAGATGGGCGTCGATAACGGAGATGAAGGCGGACTGGAGGAGATGGGGCTCGGTAAACATCGACGGAGGTCGGCGACGGACAGGATATGCTGAGATCTCCTCCTTCCTCCTCCTCCTCATCGTCACCGCCCTCGCCTCTGTCTCTGACCTCTGTCTCCACTCCGCCGTCTCCCCCTTCCTCCGCTGCCTCAGCAACACCAGCACCGCCTCCCGACCTCGGCCATCAGGACTCCACCGCCGCTTCAGAGCCAGACATTCAAGTGAAACCCCTCCGCGTCCTCATCGGAATCCTTCACCTACTTCGCTCTTGGTTGCCATGTCGATTCCTCCAGAAGCCTCGCTCTTGAAGAGTAGATTAGGGAAGGAGGGGCACGGATTTAGGCTAAAATAAATCATGGACTTTTACCTAATTTATAAATGGTGGTGGACAGTTTTCTAATTAGATCCTAAAAATGGGCCTGTGGGGCAAATTAATTCATTTTTTTTGGAAGCCGGATAAAAATTAGGAGAGATGCCGACGAGGGGGCTTCTTTCCTAGAGCGTTCGAGTAGACGAGAACCCGAAGATCCTGATCTGTAGTCAAGCTATCATCGGCAGGGTAGCAGTACGCCCGACGTGCAATTCGGTCCGCAACCGCATTTGATTCCCTGAAAATATGACGAATAACAACATTAGAAATTGAACGGAGATTTAAAGTCGTGTCAGTCATCAACAACTTGATATTCCAAGGGCACAACCAGTCATCCAAGAGAGCCTTTATGACGGCCAAACAGTCACCCTCTACAAGAAGGTTTTGAAATCCGAGCTCTTTAGCCCTAGCCACACCCATGTGTAGGCCTAAGACTTCCGCATAAACCGCAGACGTGTTGTCGCACAAAATTCTGCTATATAATTATACACCATGCTTCACATTCATGTTGTGTATAAATACGAAATTATTTTTAAAAATTAAATAAAAGTTTGATACTATTTCATGTATATAAAAAAATTACTCCGTATCATATATATAAACATACATATACAGGGCAAATTGTGAAAAATAGCATGAGCTTTAGGGATAGTTGCCTTTAATTTCATGAACTTTAAAAATGTTAAAAATAATCACCAACTTTGGTTCTGGTTGCAATAAGTGGCACATCTTTTTTTTAAATATCACTTCTTATTAACATTCTTTGTAGAAAAAAAATCATCCAATTTTCAATTTTTTAAAAAATGCCCATATTTCATTTTAAAAAATAATCCATTTTCATTTTTAATTTTAAAAATATAATTTATTTTATAAAACACTACTTTTTCCCCTTTTTTCTTAAAAGAATACACTCATTATTTACACCCCGTTAAAAAAAACTAATTTTATTTTCTCCATAAACTCAGTTTTTTTTCAAAAAATTAAATAATAAGTAATGTCTTTAAAATGAAAAATGAGTGTCTTAAAAAGATACCAATTAATATCACAATTATATATTTTTTTAAAATTGACGTTTTTTGAAAAATTTAAATTGAGTTTATAAACATGAAAATTGTTTTTTTTTTAAAAAAAAAAGAAGAAAATTGTGAGTGGGTTTAAAAAAACAATGGAAAAATGTGATTTTTTTGTAAACAAAATGTTAATAAGGGGTGTACTTTTAAAATAAAATGGTTGTGCTATTAACCACAACCACCCTTCAAAGTTGGTGATTATTATAGAATTTTTGAAAGTTGGTGCCACAAAACGTAACCTCCCCTAAAGTTCATGTTATTTTTTGCAATTTGCCCTATATATATAGGTCATATATTAACAACTCTTACGGTGTTAAATGTTAACAAATCAATATTCACCAAAATTTATCAAATATTCATCACAGTTACTTAATTATTCATCAAAACTTTTGTTAAAATTAATCAAATATTCATCACAATCCCTCAATTATTCACAATTTCCCAAATATTCATCAATATTCGGCAACATTTAAGAAATATTCATCACAGTAACACAATTACGGGATTGGGGGTGGATACACGCGCAAGGGTTTGAGTTTTTTGGGTGATAATTTTTTTTAATTGGCAATAATTATTAATTGAAATGAATCTCTTAAATGTTGTCGAAAAGCTTTGATGAATAACTGAGTGACTGTGATGAATATTTGATAAATTTTGCCGAATATTGATTTGTTAACATTTAACACCGTAAGAGTTGTTAACACATGACTCAACCTCTCTATATATAAAAGCAATGTCCACGTCATCTATACGGGCCCCACTTCCCAACGTAACTTGTCATCCACTCTCCCTTCATATTTTGCTTCTTCCCTCCTTCAACGCCTCTCCCTCCATCCCTCCCTCCTTCCCCCGCCATCAATGGCGTCTCATGATCTCCCCAAGCGTCGTCCTTCACTCTATCCCGAGGTTGACCAGTCAAACCCCGATTCCCAGTCCCCGATCGCCTCCAACCCCAATCCCCCACCGCCCTCTCTCTACCCCTCTCCCGAGGACCTCGTTGACCCGAACCCGGACACTTCCTTGGAAGAAACAGTCATCACTGTGACTGGCGCGATCGTCCACCTGATCGACGACGAGCGAAGCGTGGAGCTCGCCGGCGGAGATTTCTCCGTCGTCCGGATCCGGCAAGGCGATGGCGTGGTGGTGGCCGTCCTGGCACGCGTAGGTGACGAGGTGCAGTGGCCTCTTATGAAGGAGGAGGCCTCCGTGAAGCTCGATGACTCCCACTACTTCTTCTCCCTCCGGTCTCCTAAGGATCTCGGCTCTCCATCGGATTCCGACGACGGCGAGAAAAACGCCAAAAAGAAGAAGGGAAAGAACCATAATAAGGAGGAGAGTGAGTCTTCATTTTTTTTGTTGATTTGTTATTCCTTTAGTAAAAAAAATTCATACATTTTCTTTATTTTAAAAAATTAGTAAAAATTACCAAATCTCGTAAAAAAAAATTTCATACACTTATTTTTTTTCGGACTAAGGGTTTCAGTCACCCCGAACTCCCTTAATCTGCCAATGAATGGAATGAATCCCACCTCTAAAAATGTCATTAACTTGAGCATAGTATATTAGGTTTATTACGCAAGCCCAAGTTTACTCGGTGAAGTTTTTAATTAGTGATAGATAATATATATATGTGTTCATTACAACCATTGTAAATATCTTGGTGCCATTGTTTTGGTGATTTTTCATTTCGGATATCCGATTAAAGAACCGGATTACCATATCCTGAACTACGGGCTGAGCTTCGCGAGCAAGGGGCAGGAGAAGCGGTTAGAGGAGCTAGACAAGGTGCTGCAGAGCTACAGCGCCTTCACGATGCAGAGGGTGGCGGCGGAGGGCGGTGGCCTGGACGGAATGCTGGTGGGGGAGGCGTCGCCGGAGGACTTAAGGACGCCGGAGAAGAGGGAGGAGATGGAGGAGAAGTGCGCGGCGTACTGGACGGCGCTGGCGCCGAATGTGGAGGAGTACAGCGGGGCAGCGGCGAAGCTTATCGCCGCCGGGTCCGGGCAGCTGATAAGGGGGATCCTTTGGTGTGGGGATGTGACTGTGGAGAGGCTCAAGTGGGGGGATGAGGTTTTGAAGAAGAGGATCACTAATTGTGAGCAACGTGAGATTAGCCCCAAGACTTTGAGGAGGATCAAAAGGTTTGTTTTTACTCCTTTCCAACCTAAAGCTAGGGCTATTATATGAGCCGAGTAGCTCGAGTCGTTTATTTATTAAACGAATCGAGTATATATGCATGAACACATTTTTCAGTTCAATTCAAGTTCGAATTGCTCGAATTTAGTGGAATTTATAAAATTTCTTTTGAGTTACCATGTTAGGGTTGCTTAGTTATCGGAAAAAGTCAGGCTCGATCTCGTTTATTTTTAAAGGAGCTGAATATGAACCAACAATACTCGATTCATTCAACTCGAACAACAACTAAATGTGAATAGTGCTTTAACTATCATTGAGTTTGATGTTACCCAAGGTTCAATAATCCAAAAACACTTGATAATAGTATTTTGTATGTTGCAATGTGGCCTAGATAATAGGGCTTTGTACGAAGCAATGTCTACATACTTTGATTGACGCATTGTGTCGTGTGAGTTGAACAGGGCAAAGAGGGTGACCAAGACGACGCAGAAAGTAGCAGAGGCGGTGCTGGGTGGTGTTGTGAAGGTTGCGGAGCACTTCACAAGCTCGGTTGCAAACACCGAAGCAGGAAAGGAGTTCTTCAGCAAGCTCCCTGGCGAAATCCTCCTCGCGTCCTTGGATGGTTTCAGTAATGTTCTCTTAACTCTAACACTCCAATTTGACACTATCATATACATAAAGTTTGATCTATTTATCTTACATATGATCTTGATCTGTGTGTTGTTGACATTAGATAAAATATGCGACGCTATCGAAGTAGCCGGAAAGAGCGTCATGTCAACTTCATCCACAGTCACAACCAGCCTAGTAACCCACAAGTGCGCGTCTTGTCGTCGAGATCGTCCATCAACACAATTCTATACAAATTATCCGATTTGTTTGTAAGTTGATCGGGTTTTGCGACAATGCAGATACGGAGAACAAGTAGGCGAGGCAACGCACGAAGGGCTAGACGCAGCAGGGAACGCGATTTGGACCGCTTGGACTGTGTTCAAGATCCGGAAAGCCTTGAAACCGAAGAGCACCTTCAAGACAACCACCCTGGCCAAATGTGCTGCCGAAGCCGCAGCTAATGAATACAAAACCAAAAGGGACTCCAAACCCAATTGATATAACGATACATTCTTAGTAAATGTGCAACACCTATCAATCTTTACCATTTCAGTTTCCTTCTTCATTCGATCTTTGTGTGTGTTCATCATGTAAGTTGTGTATATAACCAACCCATTTTGTATTGTATTTTGTTCGTAACTTGTTCTAGATATGTTTAAGTGAAAAAAATGAATGAAGAAAAGGAGGGGAAAAAATATTGGCCCATGCAGGTCTCGAACCTGCGACCTTCGCGTTATTAGCACGACGCTCTAACCAACTGAGCTAATGGGCCTTGTTGAGATTTATCGATTGTTAATAAATAAATTAAGACATAATTAAGAAAAAATGAGTCAAAACTGAGAGTGAAAAGCGCACAATACGTTAAAAAAAAAGGCCAGTCGCTCCTTCTACATCTCTCTCTCTCTCTATTCGGCAAACCATTTGCTACGTTCAGCGAACGCTTCAACGGCATTGATTCCCGGCTTCACATCACAGGTATTTCCTCCTTCTCCCTCTCGATCTCCCTCCTCCTCTTTCTCGCTCCCTTAAACCAGATCTTAGTGGCTCTAGGGTTACGGTTTCGTCGTTTCATATTGTCTTCATTTGTCCATCATTGTTAGTCATTAATTGCACATTCTCGGTTCAGTTTGGAATTCGGATTATGTCATCTGCGGTCTTATTTGGTGGATTTCGTGACGAATTCAGTGGTTTACGATGTCTAATTGAAGGACTGAAACGCCAATAGTAATAGAGAAAGTGATTTTTTATACATATATATTATTATTAGGAGGAATTGGTGATCTGGTGTTTTGGCCAGGTCTTAGAGTGGAGATATGAGCGCTTCCAGATTCATTAAGTGTGTCACTGTTGGTGACGGTGCCGTTGGCAAAACGTGTCTGTTGATTTCTTACACCAGCAACACTTTCCCTACGGTGAGATTTGAATTTTGAATGGTTGTGTTTTATTCGAAATCTGATGATCAAATCAATTCCATGATCATGAAGCTCATTCCACACTGGATAGGCGTGAAAGATAACCTGAAAATGCTTAGTTACAAAATATTATCATCTTGAAGTTTCTCTGGATATTCTTACCTAGTTGTCTTTGACAATGAAAACTTAATTTGATTGGAGTTTTGAAGAGTTCTCAATCTACATCATTTGGATTTGATGAAAAGTAGTATGCCTTTCTTTGATTGGGAATTTGTGATACATGTTCATTCTCAGTTGTCCCTTTGCGTATCATCGATTTTCTTGTGTTCTTGTTCGAAATAAGTCATTTTCGTTTATGTTTTGTTTCCCTTATGTGAGAAATACTCTTTTTTGTTCACAATTGGTGTATAGAGATTTTTAATTAGGATATCTTTAGTATTGAATTGTGCCACCTGTTTCAGTTGTTTGCCCGGTTAGTTTCCCTCTTTGGCTAGGAATCAATTGATTATGTTGGGATAGGTGAAGTCAAAGTCTGATGTTGAACAAAGTTTTTAGTTATAATTAGGTGTTGTTGGGTATTGATTGCTGCAGGATTATGTGCCTACAGTCTTTGACAATTTCAGTGCAAATGTGGTTGTTGATGGAGCCACAATTAATCTCGGCTTATGGGACACTGCAGGTTTTTGCTACATATCATGTTCATTGTTTAAGTGGGGTGATAAAGTTGATTGCTTTTGATTCCGATATGCTGTTTGCTGAACAGGGCAAGAGGATTACAACAGACTAAGGCCATTGAGTTATCGTGGTGCAGATGTGTTCATTCTAGCTTTCTCTCTGATTAGCAAAGCGAGTTATGAAAACGTTGCCAAGAAGGTCTTTGCTGCCCAAATATCTGCTGACTGATCAATCATCAATTTTTAAAAACTCTTTTATTACTTTTCTGCCGACCTGTTGAAGTTTTCATGGCTTCAATTTCAGTGGATTCCCGAGTTGTCGCATTATGCACCTGGAGTTCCTATCGTTCTCGTGGGAACAAAGATAGGTTGGAATTTCGCTTACTCTCTTGGGTTTGTTGTCACATTGTTTCTTGTATCATTAAACTTTGAAGCTGCTTTTTTCCAAGCTTGTTTGCTTTTCAATTTTGCCAATTTTTAATGCATTTCACTTTTTAAAACTGCTCTATACTCAGCCGAACACTGTTCTTTTGTTGGTGGTTGATCAATGATTATATAATCATGCTTGCCTCTGTCAGCTATTGTGTAACTTGTGTTAATGATGATGGATCTGAAAATAGTGGTCTAAGTGAACAATGTATGTGTATAACACCAGATCTTCGAGATGACAAGCAATTTTTCATAGATCATCCCGGTTCTGTGCCGATCACATCAGCCCAGGTAATAGATGACAACCTTGTAGACTCTTCAACTCTTTATCTTGATTAAAAAAACCATTAATTTCATTGGCTTGTGAATTGTGTCATTAAGGGAAATGAGTTGAAGGATCAGATTGGTGCACTTGCCTATGTCGAGTGTAGCTCAAAATCACAACAGGTACGATTGTTACTTTGTGATGCCAGTATGTTACATGCTATTTACTAAGCCAAACTATTCTCTTGGGTGCAGAACATAAAGTCAGTTTTCGATGCTGCTATCAAGGTCGTCCTCCAACCGCCCAAGCCAGCGAAAAAGAGGTCCCTTTGCTCCATATTGTAACCCAGAAACACCGTGTAAAGAGACGAGCCCCTTTGGTCTATCGACACGTGTTCCCTTCCTTTGTCTTCCTATTAATCCTCGAGGGAAGTAGGGCCAGTAGGCAGAGGCCGTAGTATATAGTCCTAATCGCAAATGTACTGGGTCTATGCACGACATCAGTTGGTTGTTGTCGCGTACATGGGACTCGTTAAGCTCTGGCCTTCGGTATGCTTCTTTTTTTCTTCTTTCTGCTTATGTACTGGCATAATACACTGGGGAACCCAGTTAGGAAAATGACACTGAGCTGCCACTGCAGTTAATTCCTGTTCTTTGCCTCCTCTCTCTGTGTTGCATCTTCAAAGAAATGTTTGTGTTTCATCTTCTAAGAAATGTTTGTGTTGCATCTTCTTATACCTTGTGCTCGGTATCCGATCCGATAACCGGTGTTTTCATAGGGTATGGGTATGGCTGAAAGAACTGATTGAAGATGCAGTTTGTGTTTACTGTCTTTACTGACCATACTTGACAAAGAAATGCTTAAACTTCTCAAATAAGGCTAGCCATGAAAGATGGTGTGATTTATAACTTTATAAGATCATTAATATAGCCTATCAGGAAGGGTTTTTTTTTATATACATCTATAAATAAAACCCTAATAATTTAACAACATGATATTATAAAATTAAATAGATGATTAATAAAATTTAGCATGAATTACAAAAGGAATTTTAAAAAAAAATCATGCATAAAAAAATACTCCGTATTGTAAAGTTCATTTATGTTATAGGAAATAGATCATAATAACTTTAGATAAATATAAAGTCAAGAAATAAACAATAAATAAAAATTGATTTGTAGGAATAATAATACTCCAAATATTTAGTTAAAAAATTAAACTGTACAAAAATATTATAAATGTAAAATTCATTTACTGTATGATATAATATTAATGGACATAAATTAAACAAATTAAAAAGGAAAAATTCTTCTTAAAAAGATGTACTTTCCTAGTTTCAATACATTAATCCATAGAATTAATGTATTGGATGAGAAAAACTTTAGAAACACCGAAATATAATTAAAAAAAAATTTATGACCGATTCCATGTATTTACGGGATAATTTAATAAGTTCAGAATTAGATCATTAACGGGGCCAAATTATAACTTAATATTCTTAGTTCATTCATGCACTTATAGTTTATGAAAGTTCATAAATTAAAGGCATTATATATGGCCGGATTATGCATGATATCCAAATTAATATGAGCTTCACTGAAACTATAAATTAATATATAGACCACATTGCAATTAAATATTAAGCATAGCATCTACAAATTCATACATAAGATAATCAATATAGTAATATACGATGAATCAAATTTCAAAAATAATTAAAAAGCACCTTCATTTCCATTGTGATGTTGATTGTGCTCCCGCCATTTTGCTAGTGAAAACTGAAAAGGGTCGTTAATTAGGTACGATACACGAAAACATCGGTCTCAATTTTCCACACTTAGGTCATTTGTAAGGTACTAAGTCAAGTAGAGTATGGGCTCAGTGTCATTGTAATTGGGCTTAGATTGAGTTAGATGGGCCTAAGGCCTATAAAAGGCAAATAAGGTGTAATAAAGACGGTGCGGATCTGCTGTCCCGATCCCTCCATGTCTCGCTGTCCCTCCTCACAAAAACACCTCCTTTATTATTTAATTTTTTTTTGTTTCAAATTTCAATCTTTTTTTTTTATCCGGGGGAGGGGAGGGACAGCAGGGGGATGTCCCCTTTGTGACAGCGGATCCCGTCCGTGTAATAGAAGGGTTATGAAATGAATTACATAAATCCTCCCTTCACCCACCTCTTCTATCTCTCTCAATCTGATTTTCCAATCGTCTAAACTCTGATTCTCATCCCTTTCACCTTCACTTTCCAACAGATTCAACCCTAACTCGTCTCGGTCAGGTTCGATCCTGACAAATTGGTATCAGAGACATCGTCCTCGGCAATGGCAGAAGGCACGCGCATGAAGACATTCGAAGATTCGATCCGGCAGATCAATCTTCGACTGGACGCTCAGGAGCAGCGATCTGCAACACAATCCGATCAGATTCAACAAATCTTGATCAATTTCGGGAAGCAATTTGAAGAACAACAACAATGGAATAGGAGAAATGAAGAGCGGTGGATCAGATGAAGGACATGCGTTCAAGAATCGATGCTATGGTTTCTCCGCGCCACGAGACAGCTTCGCAACGGAACGGATCACCGGACCCAGTGAACAACAATATATTCGCAAGGGTCTTGGGCCCCGGTCAAAAAGACAGGGAGATTATGAACTCCAGCAGCGGAAGCGAAAATTCCAGCAGTGAGTTAAATCTGAAGACGGCGAGAAACAACGACGGGTCAAGTTCTTGGAATTCTGATTCAAGAACGGGACTAAGTCGGGTACTGAAATTCTAGGGATTCGATCTCGTGACCTATTGGTCACTACATGTCATACTTACCAGCTAAGCTAGCAAGGCTTGACAATTTTCCACCAATTCTAATCGCTATTATAATGACATATAACTGAGTGGCCAATAGAAAATTCCCTATAGTATGTTCCAATAGCCCTTTCCTCTTCACACACTAAACCCTTCCAAAAAATTATCGACGGCGAGATTTTTTTCGACGATGAAAGCTTATTTCAACAAGTCCTATATCGACACCGGAAACCAGGTGATAATTCCGTACATTCGGCAAGATGATACCGTGTGTATAGCTAACCGAAAAATTAAACACTGTATTGTACGTATTTGAGTAAATTATGAAAGGTATCGAACAAGATCGAGGAGTGATGATCATATACCATATTAGAAATTAAATCGCATATATGTAAACCTTAAATTAAAAAAACAGTCTTTCTATCCTATAAGATCATAAATTGGGAAATACCTTACCAAAAATAAATGACTCTATAAATTTAATTTAAAGTTCGACTAATTCATTTTAATTAAGGATATATTTTTTTTTAAAAAAAAATCTTGGATCATATGATAGAAAAACCGATAAATAAATTGTATTTGGATATAAAAATAGAAGGAAACGATAAAGATGTAAGTTAAATTAGACTTGAGATTAGATATAGGGAAAGATTGCAAATTTAATATATGAAACTTGTATTTATAAAATCAATACCAAATCTCTCTCTATATATAAGCACTAGGTTTGGCTTAGAGTTTGTGTACGTGATGAGTGACGATTCCATTATCAACTTTATCAAATCTCATCTCGTAAATACGATACTAGACAGTAAGAGCACTTTTAACGGGTTACTATTTAGGATGCTTAATGTGAATATATTAATAAAATATTGAAGGAGGGGGGGAGAGGGATACTTAATGGATGCTAATTAAGCATCAATGCTTATGGGTATAATAAATGGTTCGGGGGGACACGTGTCACGTTTGCACTGGAGGTGGGAAGAAACGGTTGAGATTGAAGGGAAGCAACAGCTGAGATTTAATCTAGCACATTTTAATTAAATTCAAATAATGTTATTTTCGTTATTTAAAATGTAATTTTTTTGTAAAAAAAATTACCATAATACTAGATTCATTTTTCTCTACACATAGACATCAATTTTGAATATGTTTCGACATATTTTGAAAAAAAAATTATTTCTTTCGATATAATTATATTGTCGGTAAATTGGATCTTGGTAAAAAATGTTATTTTAGTAATTAAATACTAAAATAATTGTTATAGAAGGGTTATTTTAGTATAAATACTAATATAATCATATTATAAACATGTTGGAAATAATTGTTATAGAAGGGTGTATTCGTAAATTGAATTGGTAAAAAAAGATGAATTGTTGGATGTTAGGGATGCTATTGTTAAGGTGAAAAAAATAAGGAAGGGATGCTATGCTGATGTGACGGAGAGAGATGAATAAAAAAAAATATATGTATAGTATAAAATCAATACCAAATCTCTCTCTATATTTATAAGCACTAAGTACTCGTTGAATACTATACATATATTTTTAAAATTAATCTAATTATTTTTTTTAATAGCATACATGCTTTTGGAATTTCAAAACTATATTTACCTTATTATTGAGTTCTTTTTGGAAGCGAGTAATTACTAATCAAAGTCATTAGTGTAATATATATGAAATCATTTTTTACGAATATACGAATAATGAATTTTAATAAACCCAAATATAAATAATATAAACTTTAAACATTGTAAATCCATGTACAAACTATCAAAATATTAACCAACCAGGATATAAAATTTTAAAATTAACCAAAAAGAATACTTAAAACTTAAAGTAAAGCACATTTTTTAAAATAAAATATGAATTCTAGGATATGATTCTTGAAATTTTTTCAAATAAAATATGGATAACATGATGTAACATTATATAATTTTAAAATAAAAGGTATTTTTTAGTCGAGTGTATAAATAGTCTGGTGAAGTATTTATAAATAAGTGATGGGTTTTTGAAAAATACAAACAATTTACGAATAATATTTGTAATTTTTCGAATCTCTGGGCTCTAATCAAATTGAGAAGTATATATCATTTAATTTATTTTAAGCTTGATATTTGTATTATTTTTGTCCAATTTTAAGTCCGTATTATAATTTAATAGTTTGTATATGAATTTATATTTTTTTATATTATCGCTATCACAACTGAATTTATCTTTCTTAAATTTCGTAGTATTTTTAGTTTATGAATGAAATTGATACTGCTCTGTATTAGGGGTTGTTTGGTTCCACATAAGAATTGAAATTGTCTTAAAACTTACTTTAATAATTGAATTCTCATAAAGTTTAATTTCTGACAATTGTGAAAAACGTGTTTAGTTGATTTTTTTTTAATTCTAGAGAGTTGAATGCGAGAATTGATAATTTTCAAACTAAATGAATTAGGTAAGTGAACTTCTTTCAAATTTGTCTTAAAAATTCAATTTTTGAGTTTTTAGATTTAAAAGTACCAAATAAATGCATATATTTTTTCTCAATTTTTAAGATTTTTTACTTTGTGTATTTTGAATTGTCAACCAAACAAAGCCTATTTAGTAGGGGTGGGCGTGGGACGGGATGGAACGGGACGGGACCGAGATGAGGCCCGTCCCGCTTTAATTTTTTCGAGACGGGATTCACCTTTTTTTTTCTGAATCCCACACGGGCCTTATCCCACATGGGACAGGACAGGACCGGGACGGGACTTGTCCCTCAAATAAAAATAATAAAATATTATAAAACTTGAAAAAAAAATCCATAGTTCATGCTTCATAGAATGATATCACCATAATGTTAACACTCCCAACAACACAATTTCATACAAAAAAACATTATTAGCAACACAAGCCTCCTATAACCTTAACCGATTAGAATTGAATAGAGATTTCACTATTTCAAAATGGAGAATAAATTGTTTTGTTTGCCTCCTAGAGCCCAAATCTCTAACCCTCCAAGCCCATAGTAATTTTTTATTTTCAAATTGCTTACAAGCCTTATAATATTATTGTAACTTGTGTTTAAAATAACTAAATATATCATATAAATCACTAAATTATTAAAAAATTTAGTACTACCAAAATTAAAACTCTTGTCCCATATAAATATAAATTTGTATTTATATATATAAATTATATAATATATATATATATGCGGGACGGGACCGGAATATGCTGGATCTCATAGTCTTGTCCCGCATCACGTCCCGCATAATTTTTACGGGACGGGGACGGGATGGGGACGGGACGGGACCGGAATTTGCGGGATTTGTGCCCACCCCTAGTATTTAGTGCGGAGTATCAACTTTCCTTAAAATTAAAATAAAAATAAAAATAAAATCGTAGTCAATTATTGGGATTGGAGGGCACGTCATAACCCCCACAGTAAGCGCGTACCAGCCGATTCCTCCCCGAATTATTCGAGATCTATCCACAAAGTCCTAACCACTTTCCTTTCATATTTTGCCCCTTTTCATCCTCGTTGGATCTCTCTCGGCGATTTCTAGGGTTAGGGTTCCGTTTTCCGACGCATCACCCAGAGAGAAATCAATGGCCTCTGAGAAGAAGATTACTTTGAAGAGCTCCGATGGCGAGACCTTCGAAGTCGAGGAGTCGGTTGCGGTCGAGTCTCAGACGATCAAGCACATGATCGAGGACGAATGCGCCGACAATGTTATCCCCCTCCCCAACGTCACCAGCAAGATTCTCGCTAAGGTGATTGAATACTGTAAGAAGCATGTCGAATCTCCCAAGACCGAAGATCGCACCGCTGAAGACGATCTCAAGTCATGGGATGCTGAGTTCGTCAAGGTGGACCAGGCTACCCTTTTTGATCTTATACTGGTAAGTTTCTCTCCTTTTTTTAATAGCGAATTTTGTTTTTCCATGTTCAATTGCAAGTTTAGGTTGTTTTTTGCTCGGTCTGATGTTGATTCTATCTGTTGTTTGTTTCGAAATTCTCAATTGTTTTATGCGTTTGATTGTTCTTTGGTGTTGCTGTTTATAGTTAGTTAAAGGCATATTTTGATTCAGGTTGCAATCTTTGTAGTGGCTTGTTTGTGTTTAGTTCTTGTATCCTGATTTCTTGCTGCAGAGTCATGAATTGTGCAACTTGTGGATGCCGGGGTGCTATTGAGATCTTATATTCCGTTTTATCTGTAATCAATTTCATGTTTTACGATCACAATGTTTCGCCCCTTGAAGTGGTTTCTTCACCACCTGTAGTATCAGTTCCTAGGATGGAATATCGTAGTGTACCTAACTTCACTTTTTGGGTAAATTATATTCAATATTGCAATGCATTTCATCCAATAATAAGAACACCTAATCTAAATTTGAAGCCCCAGGCACACTAAAAAGTTCAGGAGAAGCAGAATGTTTATTGAACAAGGATTTATTTGATCCAACTGTACAACATACATGTTCAGAATGCTAATTTAGTGAGCTGCACTGAAAGAAACTTTTGAGTTAAAATTTGATTGTGCTCCCTTGTGAGCTGAAGCAAGTTTTTTCTTTTATTCTGAAAATTTGGGATTGTTGCTAGAACCT
This sequence comes from Persicaria maculosa, assembly GCA_963922045.1. NCBI lineage: Eukaryota > Viridiplantae > Streptophyta > Magnoliopsida > Caryophyllales > Polygonaceae > Persicaria > Persicaria maculosa. Next base: position 56,929,267 of record OY998268.1, read on the forward strand.
TTTTAGGGGCTGTGATCAGAAACCTTGTTTGCCTGAGTACTCTTATAGTTGGTTAATTTTCTCAAATTGAAATAGACTGACTTAGTCACCACCTCACCCTCACTGGAGTAGTTTGCTAGTAAATTACATGTTGTTTTGCTATAATATTTATATATTTTATTGATAAATTGATAGTATATGCTAAGACTGATTGATATTTGTTGCTAGGCTGCTAATTACTTGAACATCAAGAGCTTATTGGACCTCACTTGCCAAACTGTTGCTGACATGATCAAGGGCAAGACCCCAGAGGAGATCCGTAAGACATTCAACATAAAAAACGACTTCACACCTGAGGAAGAGGAGGAGGTCCGTAGAGAGAACCAATGGGCTTTTGAGTGATCTATTTGGAAGCAAAGGGAGTGGAGAACTATACATTTGTGTTGAGTTCTTTACTTTTATTCAAAACTGCTACTTTGTTGGTTGCATGTTTGGTTTCTCTCAAAACCCTCCTAATGCCCTCCCAACTAATATGTATAATGGCTCTTCAATCTAGCACTGTGGATGTTTCTGTTAATTGCAATGGTAGTTAAATGTCTTTGGTTGTCTATTTGTTCCGTTGCTTATTGTCTTTTATTTGCCCAAGCAGCAAACAAGCTTTTTCAGTTTTACTATGCCCAGCCAAATAAAAACGAATCTAAATGTTGATTAGCTAGTAAACATTGCAGTGAACTTAATAGATTGAATCCCAGCTAAAACAATGAAGACCAAATCCATAAATTTGTGTTATTCCTCACATCAAGGCCTCACCCATCTAAGTGCTATGACTAGACAACATGAAATGCATCCATAATCTATCGCAAGTAACTGAGCATACAACTTATCGCAAATGCGCATACAACTAATGTTCTAAAAAACGTTTGGTGGTAGGGTAGGTTCAATGGTCTAGACGGGGTCTAGGCAGTTTTCATGGCGGGTCTTCGACGACAGGGCGAGATTAAGGGTTTAGACGGGGTTTGGGCGATTTTTTAGAGCAGTGCATACAACATATCGTCTATGGATAATGCCTTTATAAGATTGCATTTCCAAAACTTAACAAACTGTAACCAAAATTGGTCTGGGAAGTTCAAGTGCATTTGTCCAAGTAAAAGATAAAAGGAAACGACACCGTTTTAAACATTTGGATCAAAGAGCGGAGAAGAGCCCCTGCCTTTCTCTCTTTTCTCGCCTTGTTTCAGAGAGAGAGAGAGTCGGAAATGGTGAGAATAAGCAGAGCATTGATGAAAGATGCAGCATTTGGACTGAGAAAGACGATCTCTGAGATTCTCGTCTGTCCACTAACGAAGAATCCACTGAGGTATTCCCCGTTTTCTGCTTGCTTTTGGATGGTGGACTGGAGTGGCTGTCGATGAATCGTTTCAAATCTTATTAATAATTTTTTTTTTTGGTCTTTTTTGTGAGCAGGTACTGTCAGAAGACAGATTCATTGATCAGTGATGAAATCGGGGTCTCTTTCCCGGTAAGTATCTCTCAACCTCGATCACTTGCTTTTCCCTTCCGTGGTTGACTGCTCGCAGTTTGTAATTCAAGCCAATTGCATCTACTGATATAGCCAAGGGACAATTGGATGAAAGTCATGAAACCACTTCCAATCTAGGGTTTTGTCATTTTATGTGTATGGGTTTCGAAATGAACTTTCTTTATGGCCCACAGCTAGGTCAAATTTTCCTCATTTGATTTATTGAATGAATTGTTTAAGCTGCTCCAAATTGCCTCTCTCATGTGTGATGTTCTTTGGGGGATTGTGTTTTATGTCTGATTTTAGTCGAATCAACCATACCTTATGTGTTAGGATCAGCTCTATGTGTAGCAACAATGAGTGGACATCTGATCTATTCATTTAGCAGCAAATCCCTTAGGAATTTCTTCTTGTGCTGTTGATTTATTTTGATTAGCTAAAGCACCTTCAGATCTCAATTTGAGTTCTCTGCAGTAGAGAAGTGTTTGTATTGAGAAGCTTGGATGGTCAATCTTTCGTTCTTACTCGTAATTTAAACAATGGGCTTGCATTGTACGAGCCAGACAGATCAAGCGGTATTCGGTTATAAAATTACCTTTGATTTTGGTGGAGCGTATTTATTTCAATAGATCAAGTTTTGCTCGTGTTTAGACTAGTTTGATTGTCAAGTCGAAATCTAACAATATGGTCAATATACAGTTGCAAACCTTCCTGCTGTTGCCTCTTGGCAATCCAAATTATCCCCACAAGTTACCTGTTGAACTGTTGGACCTGCCATTGTCAAATTTTAAGATAGTTTTTTGGCTCATTTGCTTATGATGGATTAAGTTTGTGCTTCTGATGGCTTGTTTCTGTATCCAGTTATATGTTTCAATTGTTGTCATATGGCACGCAGATAGTTGATGGAATACCCTGCTTGGTTCCGAAGGATGGCAAAATACTCGAAGATAATGAAGCATCAAACGTACACCACGCAGCTGACTCATCTACCACAAAAGAGGACTAGCAATGATGTACAAACCTAGCAAATCAACTAGCAAGTAAAACGAATATCATCTAACATTCAAAGCTGTATTTTTGTCCTCTCAAAACTTTGGGGTTGGGCAATACACGATCCGGTCAGCAGGATTGATTACACTCAATCTTTCAATAAGTTGTATTTTGATAACTCATCATTTTTTAGGCAATTTTGTCATACGTACACTCATACCAAGTAGCAACTTCATAATGTGAAGGACGGATTTACTTGGGTAGCCTCTTCTGATCGTTCGGAGAGGTAAGAGTTATCAGAATATTTCAGTTCCTTCACATTATGAAGTTGCAATGTGGTACAAGTGTATGACAAAGTTGCCTCAAAATCTCAGATGAGTTTTCCATCTGAGATTCCCTTGTTACGGTTTATGATTATCGTGCAATTCCATTTGGCTAGGATCTGCTTGATGCAGTTTAAATGGGGGTTCAATCCCCATGGTCAGATTTTTCTTCTTCCACCCATAGTTTGTGCCAAGGATACATCTGCACATTTGCACTGCTGCTTGAATGTCGAACTCTGGTTGACAAAGCTCAATCCGATACTCGAGTCAGGTTCTTCTCTGGACATTTGAATTGGTTTTAATCTGGTCATTGGATGACAATGTAGCTTGCTAGCTGAAAATATCAAGTTACCAAAACTTGTAACAGAGACCTATGAAGTGATAATGGATCCAACTGCAATGTTTTGGAATCTTGTTTCTTCCATCAACTGTTCATTGCAATTTGTAAATGATGATGTGCCTTGCCCAACCTATTTTTGATACCCATTAGGATAACTTTGGTTGGTTTAGGGGCATATGTTAGAAAAACCAACAATGTGATGCTTGGTGTTGCAATTGTCAGAACCAACTGAGCTCCATCGATGCCTAGTTTCATTTGGCACAATGGGGTAATTGATCAAAAGTGTTGATAAAAGATGTTAAGAGTGAACAATGTAATGTATAAGATGAACCTCAACCTACAACGACATCGATCTAATTCGGTTTTGAAGAAAACTTGTGCTCGCTTTCAGGGATATGGAAGAAGCAAAAGAGGAGTGATTTTAGCAACCAAGCTAAACATTGCTTCAAATTGTAAACTACTCTTTAGGAGATCAAGCAATAGGGAAAATGTGAGCTTACCAACATCACACACAGCATATTCTACAATCTAAAAACGTTCAATTAAACAAATAAAATCGTTTTAACACCATAAAAAAGCAATGAAGTACTGAAAAATGACATGAACAGATTAACAGATTAAAGAAAGCAATCTCTAGTACCCAGTTCAAAATGAAAAGGAGAAAAGCAAATGTAAATATGCACCCATGGAGTGTACATTCAGAGATCCCAAAGCAAGGCAACATTTGCAGCAGCAGCAAGTACACTATCTCCGCTTTCCTCTGCCATGGCAACAAGACGATATCATGCGACCCTTCGCCCTGTCATGTCAGCCTACCCTTCTACGAGGCGAGGAGAGCGGAGGCAGAAGTTTATGATCAAACCAGTTCAGAGGCAGTGCGGGGAGATTAAGCAAAATTTCCCTCTACAGAGACTACTGAGAAACCATCTTATCCCTAAAAAATAAAACAAAAAAACAACAAAAAAAAAAAGAAGAAAAAACCGTCTCTTAAGGTGTTCTCTCGCGTGTCATTGTTTTCCATTTCGCCTCCTTACCCTCTCTTTTTTCCCCCAATTTCCCCCCATGCTTGATCATACCAACCGAGTCATTTTCATCTATACACAATATATTCACCTAGGGAAGTTTATGGGTCTCCCCACAAACATTACATAGAGTGGGTGATCAATAGCCACTCAAACTCCTTCCATCCTCAAAGGCCTTCATATCTATGAAAGATGTTCTGAACAAAATTCCAGTATGGACATCTCCCTTACCTTCAGAGCTGTAATCTAGCCAAGTTTTCTTCCAGTGTCAGACCTTGGACATGAGCTGGGCGTGTGTCCTGCAACACACGAGGATACTGAGAGCTAGATGTGGTGGGGAATTGAGCAGAAGATGGCATTATCCATCTCATCCAATCATCACGTTTCCTGATTTTATCTCCCTGGCAATACAATAACAGAACTGTCAAACGAAAATAACATTCGATTGTAAGTTGTAACTTGGATTTTTTAATGATAGCCAAAGCAATCGAAACTATAAGCTTTAAAGCCATTGTAATAACCTGTACTTCCACAACAGTAGAAGCTCGGACAGCATCCAATATCAGCTGAATGTCAGTAGTTAACTGCATGACCTGGGAACAAACCAACAATGCCGTTGAAGTTGAAACAGAAGCTTTAAAGATGATCATTGAACATAAAAAAAAATGAACATGCTATTATTTTATGAATAGGACTCAAGCCAATTTGATTGTTGACTCAAGCGTTCCAGCAAGTTCGATGCAGGCCCAAAAATGTAGAATGGCAATCATTAGGTTGCTAACAATAAAACACCTTTCCCTCTCCTAAAGGCAAGTGAACATATATAGGATGGAAGTATCCGACTGAATAAGTTATACAAGAGAATTAGAAAATTACATCTTGGCACAAGATGTCACCTTGCATCAGGAAAAAATCCATCAGCCAAGAGAAGTTACCTTCTAAGGCGTTGTACTTAAACAGTAATGAGTCCTTAAAAAGGAAGATTCATGTAAAGCAAACAACAAAGGTCTCTGTAAAACTGTGAATCCATTCAGTCCTTGACTTGGCAATCTAAATGGTACGGAGTATCATTAATTTTAATGTTTTATTACTCACAATGACGACCTGCTTAATAATTTCCACAAAGATTTGGATGAACCCTCCAATCTCATAACAATGCAAGCCAAAAACTTCTCTTGCTGGCAGCCACTCCAACTTCACAAGGACCACAACCCGACCTTATTCGCCTCATTGAACACCAGAATTGGGGTACCCTCAACCCATCCTTCACTAGTTCTATACACACTGCCAACCAAACATCAAATATCTGCCGTACAACCACTTCATGCTGTACTGCCCAAGACCACGTTCCCAGAGTTCACTCACCCGTCACCCGTCACCACAATTAGCAGCTCAACAATAGATAGGTGGTGAGCCAACAAAGTCCCAAGTATGGATGATTAATTATATAGAGAAACTGTATATAGATATCCAGGGTGGGGGAAGGACTAGATTTCACCAACTGAGAAAGCGAGGATCCTGGTTTTGGAGGTTTCCAGGAAGGAATAGTGCAAAGAAGGTGATTCAAAGCAAGGAACCCCAAAGTGAAGTGGAGATTAATAAGCGAAATAGAGTGTAGTCAAAATAGTATGCCCAAGTAAACCCACTCCATTAGCCAATAATTCTATTAAAAGTCTTATCACATAATCAATCAAGTGTATAAGAAGCATATGATTATTAATCATCGTATTCCTATATGATGAGTCATACCAAGTGGGTCACCCAATGCATTTATCTAATAAGAGAGTGAAATTGATCACAGCCCAGGATTAACATCATAAAAATACAAAACAGAGAAGTCAAAGACACAAGACCAGTGATGGACAAAACAAACGTGTAGTGCAAAATATTAAAAAGTTCACTAGGCTTACCTTCTTGAAGTTTGCAATAAGTTGGATGGGGACCCAACCATATTCATCCATATTCTTGCGCAAATACGTATCTTTAATCAAGTTGTCATTACTGCAGCAAACAAACAACATATGTAACAATAATTTACTTTTAAGACTTAAAAAGACACTCATGTAACAAGACAAATAATGTGTTAAACTGGTTGAAGTCACCTGAAGTAGTAATCTATCTGATTTATAATTTTGACATATAACTGAGAATCCAGCGGCACCGGCGGGTAGTAAACTGCAGGAGGCATTTGTGCAACAAAAGGCATTCCTGGGTATGGAGCAACGTAATACAGCGGTTGCATCTCTGACCAGAAAAGCCAGTTAGAGCAATCCATGTTAAATTTATGTTAATAACCTGAAACTCTATTTTGTAAACAACTTACCGGGAGGAATGCCCATAAGACCACCACCATAAGGTATAGGTGGTGGAGGGATATAAGTAGTAGCAACAGGCGGGGGAGGTCTAATAAAGCCACTTGGACTAACTCTTTGTGGTGGCATGACTGAATCTCGTCCATTGAAACTCCTCTGATGATTCCAGTCATGGTTCCTACGGTCCTGATCACGCCTCCCGCCAAAGGATCCATCTCCACGCAAATGAGGCCCGCTGTTACTCCTCCTGTAATTACGTTGCTGAGGACGGTCGCCTCCACTCCTGTGGGTGCTCTCCCTGGCAACATTGTTATGTCCATGGTCTCTGACTGAGCTACTAGAACCCCCGGAGCTCGTCTTCAAAGGACTAGGACTAGAGTGTGAAATGTCCCCCACTGAACTTGATTGCGAAAAGCCCCCATCCAAAGATGAACTTCCACCCTCACGCCTCATCGATTTCTGGCGAGCAGGCCTCCCATGATGCTGCGTAGCATTAGGAATTGGTTTGCTAGGGTTACCAATCATCTGTTTCTCAGGAGACGCCACTGAAGAAGATTCATTTGCAGTTGCAGCGGTACTCTAAGGTATAACAACCACATTGAACAATATCAAAATCACGAATTCTGCTACCTCAATTCATTCAAGGTTTAACCAATAATTAGAAGATTTATTTGCAGTTGCAGCAATAATCTAAGGTATAAAAACAAAATTCAATCTTCCATCATAAGATTACAGAAATCTATTTCCCATCAAAAAAATGAGATGATTTGTCAAAAGATTATTAATGAAGCTTTTGATGAAAATGATCTACGGATCTTTTTGCTGTAGTTATTGTTATCCCAATCCAAAAAAAAAAAAACCGAAGATGACATTAAGCGAACCTGTTGTACGGAGATCAGAGAATCATGAGGATTGACAGACGAATCAGCCAGCGGCAGCTTCAGAGGAGCATTGGCGGATTCAGAGAGGGTAGGCCAAGACACGGCACCCATGACCACGCCACCGTCAAGAGCGGCATCGTAAGGCTTATTCCAAGCCGGCTTCGTAGAGCCACTTCCATTGTCGCAACCGCCCGGCAGATATTCCGCCTCATAACCATCGGCGCGGTAAACAAGCTCCTCCGCGGAAGGCGCCGCCGGCGAATGCGGCGGAGGATCGACCATCCCTTCGATTCCTGGACCGCGAAGAATCTGATTCCAAGGCGGCGTCGATGTCCGGCGGGGCGGGGCGTGAGGGCCGCCGAGGGCTTCTCCGGCGCTGGCATTGGTGTTGACCGTGGCCGCCATCATCAAAAGCTGACTGATTTCGAGAATAAACAAAAACAAAAAAAGGAATTCGATCAAAATTCCGTGTTTTTTCTATTATTCTCCCGGGAATGGGAAGGCAAAGCTGCAATTGCGATTCGAGAAACTCGATTGAGGAATGAAGAGGGATCGGATCCGGACTCAATCCGATCTCAATCGCTCTATCGTTTCTTTACTTCGTCTTCGACCCCCCTCTCTCTCTCTCTCTCGATCGGAGTTAGCAATCACAGTCACCTGTCACCCTCTCTCCTAATCGCACACCGAAAAGCTCTTCCTCAACGGAGGGTTTGATTTGTTCTCTTCCGTTGAAGGGCTATTTGATGCTTTCTTTATTTACCGATTTGCCCCTGTCTCAACATTCATCATCTTATGCAAGTATATGCAACAATTTTAGGGTTAGATAGAATGATAGATTATAATCTCTTTTTTTTTTGAGAAAGATAGATTATAATCTTAGCACCAAAAAAAAAGATAGATTATAATCTAGGTAAGAATTAGAAAAGAAAAATAGGTATATTAAATAATTTTTTTTGGAGATATTGGTATATTTAAAATATTTTGGGACAAATATATAAATATATATTTATATATTTATCAACCAATTTGCAGATATATCATACTACCTCCGTCCAAAAATACATATCCTTTTACTATTCATGCACGTTTTTTTATGAGATAAAAACTATATAAAATATTAATTTTTTTATTAATTTTTTTAATAATTACAAACTTATTAATAATATGTTTATAATTATTTAAAAAAATTAATAAAAAAAATTAATATTTTACGTAATTTTTAGCTCCTAAAAAGACGTGATAAAAAGTAAAAGGACATGTATTTTTGGACGAATGGAGTATTAAAAAAAAGGCTTTCAAATGTACCACTTGGTACTAGTTTCACAAAATTTCCTTCAAAAGTATTCCTTAATGCGAAGGAAAAGAATAAAGAAAAAAAATTTATACTATAGAAATTATTTCCAAGATTATATATATTATATAAAATAATAAAAATAACTTAATATCTATATATAAAATACTAAAACATAGGCCTGATGAAACTGAAGTTAATATCGCATACGTGTCGTATTATGGTTTGATTTTGATTATATATATTCAATCTTATATTTTAATTAGTTAGAAAACTTATCTTTTTATACTTCACATCTAAGAAATAATCTTTAAAATATAATAACTTAAATTTTTATAATTTTATCTACATCTTAATTTGAAAGATTTGGTTAACTAACTTTTTATTCTAAAACATATAATATATTTTGGTATGTGAGCAATTAATATCATTAATTATTAAACAATGTTACAAATAAATTTATAATATAAATTTATGACACAATTGAAGATTATATATTTACTTTATATGAAGTCGTAATTTATATTAATTCAAATATGGTTTATCTAACAAAATCTATTAACAAATCGCGCAACGAGCTAGTAATAAAGCTAGTATATTGGAAAAATAAGTTATTATATATGACAAATGAAGAAGATTGTATCGGTGTATAAACTAATTATACCTTGAAATAATATATTAAAACGATTTTTTTTAATGAACAAAATGAAATCTAGTTGAATAAAAAAAAAAGATTATTTGTCAATAACTCTTTTAACATACCTACTTATCCACCAAAACAATTTTAATATATCAATGTATTGTTGGAGTATCCCACACCCGATCGGTATGAAATACAATAGCACAAAATATAAAAGAGGTGAAATTCACACAATGGCTTATAAAAGCTTATAGTGAATATACTATTTTTTTTAAAAATATTGCCTCCACTATAATCTTAAAACCCTTTTTGTACGTACAAAGTGCTCCTCTTTTTTATTTTAGGCATGCATCATAGTTATATAGGTGCTCCTTTTTTTATTTTTGGAGGTATGTATGCTAAATTACTATATAAAATTAAATGAAAGATTCTAAATGGTTTATTCAACACACTAGAAAATCTATTAACAGCCACTCGAGAGTGAAGCAAAACAATTTTTTCAAAGGCATCGCATCAAAAGAGGCTTTTTGTTCATCTGTTCATTTCATAACTGAGGAACCCCAAAAGGATGACTGCAGTGCAGATTGAACGATCAAACCCGGAGGAGATTCCGACAAGGGGAAAACTTGGTGGAGTGAAAGAAAAAAAATCAGTTGCCTAGGTTAAGAGTATTCAGATGATAATAGTTTACAATGGCAACAGGAGAACAGGGCAAGGAATGAACTCGGCCAGTAGATTTGCGTCGACGTGCTTCGAGTGAATGGCTTCCATGCTCAGGATAACCAAGTCCAAGCTCATGTCATCAGCAACTTCTCCTATGATGGCTGTTGGCTTGCTCCCTTCGCCTAGTCGTTCTAGCAACTTGAATTCCTGGAATCCACCTAGCATTTCCGGAAAAAAAAAAGGAGTTTTGGATTATTACAGGGTTCCAGAAATTAATATCAAGATATCAATCAATGTGCGCCTTTGCAGACAAAAAGGAGTGGTGGGGTAGTCTGAGGTACTCTTAATACAATGCACACCAAAACTTGTCAATGAAGTTCCATCTTTAAATTGTATGTCGTACAGTACAAAGTATTGGAAGGAGCATTTTGATGCATTCTCAATCTAGGGAAACAAATATATTGAAAGGAGCATTAGACAAATATCTAGTATAAATCTATGTCACTTTAGAAGTGGGGTGGGGTTTCTTTATGGAATATGAAAGCATATTATAATAACTCTTAGTTTTAGGTAAAGATCAGTTGATGCAATCATGAAATTGAACTGACTAAATCCTGAAATATTCCAGTTTTGGTGTTTGAAATATCTATTGTGTACATGCCTTTTCCCCTCGAAACTCCATTATCTACCTTAAAATGGAACGTCTAAGTGCTGGGAATATAATTGAAATGGCTCCAACTTCAAGCAAAAGTATACATGATCCCTTAATCACAAAGGTAAGTAACAACACATACCTTCAGATAGGTGCCAGCGAATGCTAGCAAGTTGAGTATCATGTTCAGGAAGTGACTCTTTCAGCTGCTGATCAATAACTGGAAAATATAGCAACGGTTTTATGTTTCAATGAATGGCCAGGTGCTGAAAAAGATTTCATGGCTGCATACACGCATAGGAGAGTAGGAAAGGGAAAGTCAATTCACGCACCTACAACAGTTATGTCAGCCCCATATTTCTTTGCCAGTGCTGCAGTAGTAGCTGCGGCCTACCACATATCAAGAAATTATAAGAATTTAAATGGTGGAAAGCCTATCATTAGAAGGAAGATTGAAGAGTAAATATTAACTCATTCTATCATACCAATCGAGCTTGTTTTCAAACTCAATCAAAAGTATTCTTGTTATCACCGGCATAAAGAAGAGCCCTTGAACAATGAGTAAGAAGGATACAATATGGTTCAGAACATGACAGAACAACATAGTTCACGATCTTTTGCTTCAAATCCTTCATTTGATGGCAAGACAAACTTTCCATTTCCATCAAAAGTATTCGTGTTATTTAAAATCAGTTATAATACCATCTATGATGCAATATGTCCACATAATTTCAACCAACCTAAGCAATACCTTCCATCTTATGTAGCACATGGAACGTAAAACTGGTACAAAATACCACAACAAATGATATAAATGAGAGAAAAGCTCATATGCTGCATAGATCATCCACCTGTAATTAGATAGCTAAAAATATTACCTGTCTTGTTCCCTCAGAAAGGTAAGGATTCCTGTCAGTGATAGGAAGGAGCAGATGCTTGAAATGGGTGAAGGCATCAGCGGCTACATTCACTCCAGATTCTTGTGGTTGGGCCTTTGCTGAATACAAACCTGGAGAAATTTATTAATCTATAATCTTATACACCGATTTTGATTATAAAACAAAATGCAGCATCTCTTTATGAATAATATAAGGAAAAAATAGTCTGCTATCCTGTATCATAGACAGATGCTTCAAATAAAAAATCCCCAGCAATAACCACATAAATAAATAATTTCTTCAAAACATCAAACTGGAATAACTAGCCCAAGAAATGTTCAATCCATTATTATTGACAACAAATATAAGAATAAAAGTAACTCAAAAAGCCGTGATTATTGAACTTCAAGTCTAGAGCAATGCAAGGGCCCTTGTGCCAAGGATTGATGGGGGACCTTTTTGTTTGGGGCCAGTGGCTCATGGAGGTTGGTAGAATAAGTTAGTCTTCCCGTTTTCATATCCTATTTATGGCACTCCAAGCACTTGTATCCTTTACAAGGAATGCCTGAAATAGAAAAGTGGATTTGCAATCAAGCTTTAAACGGTGTTGCTTGTGCTAGACACATCATTATGGCTAACAAAGAGACGATTGCTTCTAAATGCAACCTCTCTAGTAGTTATGAGCTTCCGATAGGTCCTTCAGTTCTCTTTTCGGTTTGTATAGGTATATTGTTGGAGAATTGGATTCAACAGATGATTCTTTTGGAGCATTACTTCTCTTCATTTTTGTTCTTTCACACTTGGCCCTTTGTTCAAAAGACCATTCTTTTGGGGCACTATTGCTTTCAGTTCTGGTTCTCCTTGTAATTGTTTCTTCTTTTAATATTTTTACCCACTTCAGAAGGGACAACAACACATTATCAACATAAGTTTCAACTAAGTGAAACATCCAGTGGTAAAGTGAAGATGCAGAAATATACTATAGAACTAAAAATATAAAGTATTACCAAAGAGGACACCAGTATCAGTTCAGTTCAATCAACAAGATACCAAAACTAAAAACACAATTACAATTGAACTTCTGTTTCAACTTCCAGTTCAGGTTTTCTGTTTATACATCCTCATCCAAATTTTTAGGTCACTTCATACAAATTATGCAATCATAACTCAGTTCCAAGTAGCCCAATCCATCAATTTAAACCAATTAGGCAATCACCAGATAGTAGTAGTGCACATTCCTCATCAGAAAAAACGGCTCCCTATTCGATTTTGAAAACAACCGATTGCAATTACAGCAGCCAAATGACCCAATCCTACTTCACATTCGAATTTGAGACCATCCAACAGCCAAAAACAAAAAGAATAATTGAATCGAAGGTCATCCAAGGGGAAAGACGTTACCGTGGCGGCCGATTCTATGACGCCTTGCGAAGAGGGAGAAATCGTGAGCGGAGACCTTGAGAGACGAAGACAACGCCAGAGAGAAAGGAGGAAGGGAAGACGATAAAGAGAGCGGAGGAAGAAGATGAGATTTTGAAGGGGTGGAGGATTCAACAGGCACAGTAACGAAGCACTGAGCAAGCGCCATTGATGAACTACTGGAGAGTGGAAAGCAAGGACTGCCGAAGAGATGAGAATGAGAAGAAGAAGACCCGTTTTGCCTAAAGAAGATCGTAGAAGAACTTCGAACTAAAATATGGACATTTTTCAAAAACCACCCATCATTTTATCTATTTGCAATAACTACCACGTTTTTTTGTGTTCTTACCAAATGACCACCTGCATAACTGCATTTAATCCTGTCAAAATGTAACCCGACTCAATAACGCAACATGTTAAACTGGATATTCTACCAAGAAGTTTGATATACTACCCTAAAGTAGGGTTGTTATTCGACTCGATCAAGTTGGATATTGCTTGTTCATATTCAGCTTATTTAAAAATGAGTCGATCGTAAATTTGTGATCATACTTGGCTCGTTTAGGAAACGAACAAGCTCGAGTCGAACTTTTTTCGAGCATTAAACATTATTATTTGCTCAAAACATATTAACTTAAAAGAAATTTTAGAAATTTCACAAAATTCGAGTTATTCGAGCTTAAATCGAGCTTTGAACTGAGCTTAAAAATGTGCTCAAACTCGGCTTGTTTAAAAAATGAACGAGCTCGAAACGAGTTTTTATCGAGTCGAGTCCTAGCCGAACTCGAGTTACTCGGCTCACATAACAGCCCTACCCTAAAGAAACAACAATTAAAAGCTATAAAAGTCATACAATAAAATGCAAAGGAAAAATAAAACAACAAAATCAACCTTCAAAATCATTCAATCAAACGTGTCGCAGCTCCAATTGTTTGAGAGGATTGACTAAAAGATGTAAGATAAACGATGAGTTTATAAGAGATGAGTTAAATAAGGGATTTGTTTTGTACAGTTCACCCTTTGATCAAATTTATTGGTTCAAAGTTTTTTTTTTAGCTAATGCAAACTAATACAGTAAAATTTTGGATAAAGTATTTTTTATACATGTAAAATATTGAAAAATAATTTCATGATCATTCACTCTAAAGCAAAAAAGTACTATAAACCATATAACAAGCATACAGAACATTTATGGATTGTGTATCCAATGAAATTTAAAACCTTATTGTATGAGCTTGGATGCAAGAAAAACTAAGTCAACAATGTCTCTACAACAACGAAAATACAGTGAAAATACATGAAACTGTTGTATTGTGTATAGAATCTGAATCTTACCGTATCTGTATAGAACAGGTATATTCAAAGTTGCAGTGTAGGGCGAAGTATCCCCAGTATAGTATCTACACTAGCCTTGTATAAAATGACGTGAATCGAGCCCCATATAATGATATAAACGCTGCAGTCTGCGTTGGAGGCCGAAAACTAGAGCTACTGAAAATGGAGATCAGAAACTGGCCACAAGGCAAATTGCAGTCCAAAAGAATGCCAATGCCCACTGTTTCCTTGCTGATGACCGGGCTCTTGAATTTTCGAAAGAATTTGTACTTGTTGATGAGGCTTTCGGGTCCAAGGTGGAAGGAACAGTTGGTGACGTCTGAGGACTCATAGGCGAGTTCTGAGGACTCATAGGCGAGTTCACAGGCGAGATCTTAGGACTGATGGGTGGACTTGTTGTGTCAAATGTGTAGTTGCCTGAGAAGATGAGGTAAGGTTCATGTTAGAGAGCAGGAAAATGGGAGATGAGAGTCAAAAAGGAGTGACAAAGAGGAGTTTGGCACTCACAGTCTGATTCCTCCCAACCCAACACCATCTTCTCGCGATCAAACACAATCCGGTATCCAGCCATGAAGTTCTCTGAATGTTCAACATAATCGCAAAATTGATCACCAGAAGCAACATGGTCAAGTGCCAACATTTTACAAGTAAACATTGAAGCAACATAATCACGAAACTGCGTAGTTTACCTCCAATGATGTTGACAAACTGATCTTTGATGATTCCCAGGCAATAGAAGCATTCACTCTGTGAACCAAGATAGGATAAACAACCCAAACCTTGAAGCAACCTGACCAACTAATGACATTATCGTGAATATAAGTTACCTGATCTGACGAGCTTAACAGCACAAATGGGCGGATAATGTTGTAGTTCGCGCCACCTTTCATAGTTAGATTAATGGAGGGAGCGTTGATGTCACCACTGCACGAACTGCATAATAGAGCACAATGTGAATGACAGGAGATAAAACGAATGCTTAATCAGTTACTTAGTTCAGCTTACAATAGACATACCTCATTTTGTAACAAAATTCGGAAGGAAAACTGCTTTCAAGATTAAATCTTTTGTCTTTCACCTGAGAGTTAAACTGCCAAAGGAGCCAAAAAAAAAAGAACACAAACTATTACATGCTGAAGATGAAGTCAGAAACTACCAGCAATTTTGTTTGTCGAAACACTCACTGCTTCAGTAAGGATGGTATAAGTCGGGTCAGTAAGGATTGTGAATGAAGTTCCTGAATCAAAAATTGCACTGACATCAACGCTACTGGTGTTTTCTCCAACGATTACTTGGGTGATGCTGATGTTGTATCTCCGACTGGTAAGAAGTTGCCATAAAGGAATGTTTAGCGTGTTTTGGAGACCAAAATTCCGAAGCTGAAATTCTTCATTCTAGGAAGAAAAGTGCAAAAACTTACTGAGATTGTTCAAGATTAAATGGTGTTTCAGCTTGATCAGAGCTGCCTTTATCTCCAAAGTTTATTCTACCTAGTCCATGCGGAGCAAAACACATGGAAAACGAATTGGCAGTGATGTTATTACTTGCTAAGACACTAGGAACTGATATGTTTTCCATTCCCAGACCAAACAATCCATTAGGTGCACCGCCACTCAAAAACGCGCCAGTCTGCCTCTGACCGCACCTATAATCAAACAACGGTTAGGCAACATCACTACAGGATTCGACACATTCATTTTCCATTCACTCAATGCACATATTTAGAGCACAGAGATTCATCATTCACCAACAAATGAGCCTTACCCAAGAGTAATATTCACGCCTACAGGCTTGGAAGGATCTGTATCAGAAATGAGATGCAAGACATCTTCCACCAAGTAACCAGAAGAGGATGTATTCGCCGATAAATATATGTCTTCGTAAGGGCATTGGTTTGGCAAAATGCACGAAGATCTTTGATCGCACAACGAGCTTTCGCAGGAAACTCGTTTGCTCGTGGAAGATGTATTCAACTCATAAGTATTGAAGGGTATCTGAACAGCAAAAACCATATGTTATAGATCACCAAATGAACAACTTCAAGCAATATAAGGGTGTGGTAAAACTGCAGTACCACGCCGGAGCTAGTTCGGATGCCGGTAACGCAGCTTTGGCAGTCACATGGCAGCCAGAAGAGATCACTTCCAGTGTCTAGTGCCACCAGGAAATCCAACCCTGGAGTTCCCACAGACACATTTGCAAAATACAAGCTGAAAATTTCAACACATATCAAAGGAATCATCAATGTCACTGTTGATTCTTCAATTTTTTTTTTCTCGAAATTGTAATCAAGCGAGCTCGATTCATATGAATATGTACTAAGCTAAGTCCTAAAATCAGAGAAAGAGCTTTTTGATTGTTCTATTTTTGGTGTGAATTAACAAAAAATAAATCTAAAAAAAGGCGAGATTCCAGAGAGAGAGGGAGGCGTACAATCCGAAAGAAGCAAGGCGTAAAGTAGCGTTGCCGGCGACGAAGGTGAGAGGAGCGGAGTAGGTGCTACCGGCGGCGAGGCGGCGGCCGTGGATGCGGTCGCGCTCCGCCATGGCGGCGAAGTAGCTGACGGAGCCGAACTCCGGCATGAATTCATCGCCGTCGGAGGGGAAGATCTTCCGGACGGCATCCGAGAACCTGTGGTGGATACTAAACCCTAGCGACGACGACGAACCGGCAGCGCAGCAGCTGCCGGAGGCCAAGACTAGGAGCAGAGCAGCCAATAGGGAGGCGACACGCGTCCAGCGGCCATTGCAGGTACCGGCACCTGCGGAAATCGTACCAGACATTTGGCAACGAAGCGAATGATTCATGATTGATCAATCAAAAACTGCAAATATTAAATTTATCGATCGGATTTGGAATTAAAAGCGATGAATTGATTACGGCATGAAATCGAACTCCGGGAATAAAAAATCTAGAGGGAGTTGGTGGATTCGCGGGGTTTATGGGGATTGAGAATTTGCGTAAACAAAACGAGTCAACGTCTTTCCACACGGAGTGGAGCTTTGGTCGTAACGACTAACGATTGGATGAAATGGCTGTGAACGGCTCACATTTCCATCTTCATGCGCGTTCTGGTTCACAAACATGAATACGATGGTATTGTTTCTGTACAGTATTCCCTCTTCAAAAATACTCCCCCTGTTTTTTTTTTTTTTTTTTTTTATTAGGTAAAAATTCGAAGGTCAGACAGGTCTGACTCATCGAGAGGCCGACAAAGTCGGCAGACGGCAAACCGTCAAGCGTACAACCTAAAGTACAGAAATACAAATAACGAGTGAAATGAAACAAGCAGAAATAAACTCTACAACAAAACGATCCAAAAAGACCAACTCCAAGAAAGCTGAGGAAGCCGCCGAAGAACGAAGCCAAGCACCACCGAACAGTGGCACCGCGGGCCAGCGGTACAGCAAGACTCTATCTCCTGTGGGTAGTGTAGACGAACTCCAAGGAAACTCAATCCTAGATAGGGAGACGTCCTGAGCGCACTACCTCGACCCCAGCCAGTCCCGACTCCAGACTCCACACCCCCAACCAAGCAGAAGACCTCCAAGAAACATCGGAAGCAGAGCCGCAAGCTACTCGAACAAAACGCCAACAAGATTTAACCTACAAGAATATCGTCAAGCCCTTGTGGGATTTACTCAAACCCTTTCGGGATTTATGTATATAAAAGAGTTGATAATCCAGTTGAAAAATACTCCCTCTGTTCGTAAATAACAAGTCGTTTGATTTTTTTAATCGTTTTTTTAAAAGTTAAAAACTACTTAAATATCAATTTTTAAATTAATTTTTTATGTATAATTTTATGCTTATTAGTTACAAGTTCAATTATTTTTAAAAAATAATAATAATAAAAATTAATAATATTTTATATTGTTTTAGCTTTTAAAAAACTTGTCTAAAAGTCAAATGACACTTATTTATGAATAAATGAGTTAAAAATTATATTTTTTTAAAATTATATTTTTATATAATTTCATACTTACTATGAAAAAATGTGTAAAATTAATAAATGATATTTTTTTTAAGCGGAATAAGGATTAGGTTGGAGCGTCTGAAGAAGAAGTCCTTCCTAGAGCGTCCTTCCGAACGAGAAAATACAGTTCTGGATCCTCATCAAAGCAATCGTCGGTAGGGGATGTGTGGGCACTACGAGTATATAACAAACACTCTGATCTGGTCAGCATCTTCAGTTCCCTCCTCAAAAAAAAAAATTAATAATAGTCAGCCACCGTATTCGATTTCCTCGTAATATAGCAGTACTTGATCTGGTCAGCATCTTCAATTCCCCCCTCAATATAACTTTGTAAGCACAGAAGTTGGAACACTGTAAAAGCGAGTATATAACAAACACTATGAGAATGATCAACACACTTGACACATAAATGATATGTTTAGAATGAAGCTAGTATCTATTATCAATAATTTTAATTCATATTTTTCAGGAATGGTTGTTTTTAACCAAATACGCTTAAGAAGTCAGGTTTCTAGTTTGTGTTTGCCATATAAAATTTTGAATTTTTTATCTTATTAAAAAAGATTGAATTAATTTTTTTAAAACAAACATAGCTAAATGTAAATCATCCTTATTTTCCAAAAAAAAAAAAGGATGAATTGAAAAATTGAGGCGATTTTTAGTCTCTTGAAAATGATAGTTAATAGACTCCGAGAGCAAGGTGGTCCAAATCCTATATGTATAAATATTTATGGTAATATTTTTTTATAAGGTAATAATTTCAAATATATATATATATATATAAACTGTCTACCCTAACATCATTTTTTGTGTCGGGGTTGGATTGGTTTAATTAGTATGGAGTAATAAAAATAATTTTTTAATTTAATTATATAAATTAAAAATTAATATTTTGTTTAATTAAACCATGGTGAAAGATTATATAGAGTGATATGTGATATGTGTTTTTTACAAAAGTGACCTCTCAATTGGAATGTTGTCCACGAATATGGAGAACTCACTGGAAAGATCCATCGGCTAGCTGCTACATTCTTGGGCTGCTAGGACTCTTTCTTATGCTGGACGACTTCAACTAATCAAGGCGGTCATGGGGAAATTTATTCATTCCGGAGCCAAATCTTCCTCATCCCTAAAGGTATTGCTGATGAGCTTGATAAATTTGTAAGCGTTTTCTATGGAATGGGAAGGAGGATGGGAGACGATGCTTAGTCCACTGGGACGAAGTCACAAAACCAGTCGAAGAAGGCAGGCTAGGGGTCCGCAAGGTGCTTTCTTGGAACAAGAGTGTGCTCTCCAAGTTGCTGGGTGATATTGTCTTCGCTAAGTCATGCATTTGGACAAGTTGGGTTGGTCGAAACATCATCAGGGGTGACAAACCATAACGGTGTAAACTCAGACAAATGAACTCTACAAAAACGAAACCAAACGGACCAAAATCAAACGGGTCTGGACCTCTCTATTGGAGTAAGAGAACCGGTGTAACTCGATACTTGTTTTTAATTGAATATGGCCCAAAATTTTCATCGAGCTAATTTGTTGCTCAAACTAAGCTCGCAAGATTTTCAACAAACTGTAGCTCATTAACATTCAAACAAAACATCAAATGTAGCTCGCATTTCTCGTTAGTATTTGAGCCGAGACTGAATAAGTTCTTGAGTTTGAAGTCTAAAACTTAAAAAAGAAATACACTCGCAACTTAAGCTCGACACATATAAAACTCAAACCAAATTTTAAAATATAGTTATATTTAATTAACGAGTTCAAATCAAACTTTTTTAAACATAACTCGAGATACATCGCTCCATATACTATATATTGTTTTTTTTTGGTCGGAACATATATACTATATATTGTTATGCTAAAAAAAACATAAATTCTTTTATGATTTATGTGTTCATTTTAAGATGCTACAAAAAATAATAAAATATTAATTTTTGAATTAATTTTTAAAAATAATTTAATGAGTTAATAACTTATTTTATTAATTAACCGACCCCTAAACGTTAGGGATGGGTTTGGTTGACCATCACCTATAGCAAGTCTCATTCCACACCCCCTAATTTTGTATTGGGCTCCATTTTTTCCAATTGGATTTCATCAGGGAGCATTAATTTAATTATAACTTGACCAAGTAAAACCAAACACTTTTGAGTACACATTCATCTTATTCTACATTATATACCAAAAAAATTCATTTTAATTGACTTTGTAACAGTGTTAGTTCCAAGAAACAAGTGGCTGTATTTTACTCCGTATGTGAATGCAGTGATAGTCTAGGGTGTGTTTGGATTCATGCATTATGTATTATAATTATGAACGTTTGAATATTGTTTAACTACACATTTTATAATATATTTAAAATAATGTAAATTTAAATAAAATACCTTATAAATTATGACAATTATACGGAGCTGATGGGACAGCTGAAGCTGATAGGGTAGCTGAAGCTGATGGATTAAGTGTGTTAAATATATGTTAAATTGGAGTTTTCATAAGCTAGTAAGGTGTTTGGTAACTCAGCTGATAGAGTAGCTGATACAAACTAGTTGATTAGATAGGAGAAAATGAATAGAATTCTGAAAAGCTTGCGGTTAGTAGCTGTTGAAAATCCAATTTCAAAAGCTAATTAAATTAAAATCTTATATTTAACTTATTTAAAACTATAATTTATTAAAACCAAAAGTTCCGAAAAGCTACATGCATTACCAAACGGACCCTAAATAAATACTACTTCATCCGTCCTAAAATACATGGTCTTTTAGACCCTTATATTTTAATTAAGAAAAATTATTTAGGGTGTTGCTATATACACCGCAAATCCGGATTAAGGATTTGCACGTCCTTAAGGACGTGCAAGTCTGGGACTATGCACGTCCACTAGCAAAGGCTTGCACGTCCTTAACAACGTTCTTGCACGTCGTTAAGGACGTGCAATATTTGCACGTTGTTAAGGACGTGCAAACCCTAGTAGGGTTTTAGGGTTTAGGGTTTAGGAATTCCGAGGGTTTTGTAATGTTAATTGATAAAATTGAAGTGTTAGCTAGTGGAGTTGAAGCATTTCGGGTAAAATTAAATAGAAAACAATATTTGTTAAGGTTTTCATTCGGATAATATGCGAATAACGTTACAAGGAACGGAAAAAAAAGTTTACATTCATAATTTTAATAAACTTGTGGAATAAAATCTAGGAAAATAGTAAAGGGCGGCCGGACTCGACACGCAAGGCTCGAAATCTCTCAAACTGAGCTTGAAACGGAGCATCCCATCCTTCGACGCTCGGATGATGATGTGCGACCCATTCTGGCGGAGGCGGCGGAATAGGAGCGTTACGACGCAACCAGATCTATGAGAACGAAAAATTAGAGTTAGAGTATTGACATATATATGAAAAACAAGAATAGGTAATAAAAGAAGACGTTTGAAGTCGTACCGCGGCAAAATGGTCTTGGTTTCCGATGCAGGCTACACCAAAGGTTGCTGATTGAGGGTTGTTAGCAGGTGTCGGCGAGGTCATGGGAAGACATGTGAACGGATGATGCCAAGCTAGGACGACGAGAGGAATCTGATATACCGTTGCAAATACTAAACTCATAATTGGTAGCTCTATCCACCGTCTCCTATCACCATGCACAGCTCCCGCCCATCTCTGGTAGTCGACGAACTGCTGGAATTGGTACCCTCCCGTATAACAACCGGCGTACAGATCGGCGTGATCCTCCAAGTGATTGCATAGTAACGTTTTGAGTTCCGGGAAAGCAGTCTCGCCGATCGGTGATGTCAAAGCCGCCAAAGCACGGTAGCCACAATGACCATCTCCAACAGTGTCCCTCACCGTCTCAATATGACCGAGCATGAAGGGATCAACGTTGTTTCGACCCCAGTTGAACCCTCCGAACACATCATCACGTCCACGTCGAGCTGAGGTCGCTTGTGGACGATGCCGAGCAGCACGTCGAGCAGCACGCGCTTCTTCTCTCTCAAACCTTTCCCTTACCTCCTCGTACGGCAACGGGTTGGTTCTGCAGGCATTCCTCGACCCCCGAGGCCTCCCCTTCCTTCGGACGCTTGCTGATGAGGGTGGGTGCAGCTCATCCTCGCATAAATCGTTGGAAGCCGTATATGAAGATGACAGCTCATACGGCAGTGGGGTGTCGTCGATGTCAGTCCATGACAAATCCATCCAGAACGGGTGGATGTCCTCGGCGGGTATCGGAGTACCAGAGTTGACGTATTCCTGAATCTCATGGACACATGGGATCCCGTAACAAACCCTCCAATGTCGGTCCGTGCATACCGGAGGAACCTTTTGGTCCACGACGTCCTGCCACATCTTGTACAGATAATCGAAGCACTTTTTGGAGATTAAAGTCTTTACCTCATCGAAAAGGTTGACTTTAAACGCCGCTGTTGGCCATTTGAAGCGGTCGATCTCCAAAGCAGTTTGCAGCTCATGCAGTTGACAATCGTTGACTCTATGGATTGCATCGATCACGATGCGAAAGTCACCAGTCGATGAGTGAAGTGCCTCCTTCAGAACCTTGTGTTGACCCTCAACCCTATTTGTCGTACGGGTGCCGAGATGGAAGACATTATCTACGTAGCATCGTACGATGCTCCTGCTGTGTGGAAGCCACACCGCCTCTAAATACGCCACCACACCTGGGAATGGGTGCCATGCAGCATGTAGCGCCCGACGACGTCGGTTGAATGATTCCTCCGACCTCGATTCGAACAGCCCCCAACAGTTGCCCTTAAAGATGCCAGCGTGGTTTAAATTCTTCGTGATCTTCAGAGCAGCTTCCTCGCATTTTCTCGTCACGTGTAACCAACAAAGGAGATGCTGGACGTCGGGGAAGACAACATTCAGCGCCGCCATGAGACCTAGCTCCCGATCAGTCATGATAGCTTGAGGCTGAACCGTCCCAAGCAAGTTCTGAAGCTGACGCAATACCCAGGCGTATGTGTCTTCGTTCTCTTTCGACATGAAGGCATAGGCGATGCAGTAAGTATTGCCTGAGGGTGTGAACCCGACCACTTCGCACAATGGAATCCCATATCTGCAAGTGTAAATGTGTTACATGTAAAATATTTTATAATAGGCTATATGTGCAATAATGTAATCGTTATTAAATAAGTTACGCATTTGTTTTGTACGTGCTGTCCATTACGATGACGTAATGGAACCTTCGGAGAAGCCGGATCCCGTCGGGATGCGCCAGGAAGAGGTCGCTCAAGACGTTGTCGTCATCCGGATGTCGTCTGAATTTGTAGTAGTACCCTCTTTCCCGCAGATGGTGCAAGGTATCCTGGGTCATCGTCCGACTACCTCTTTCTTCGGCGACCATCATGGTGAGTGTGTTGGTAAGGCTCTTCCTTGATGTGACGCTGGTCTCATCCAACTGCCTCAATCCGTACCCAATGGATTTTGGAGGAGTGCCAATTTCCTTCATCCACCTGGCCCTCTTCTTTTCCCCCTCTGTCATCTGTCCGGCGATGGCGTGACCCTTCAAGATCGTTGGAAGCCCATGGTTATGAACACCGTGGGTTACCGTCATAACCCAGTGACCCGGCGGAGCTTCGTGTCCGTGTAGAGAGAATGGACAACCGTTTATCTTCGACTGCGTGCTCCGGAGCTTCCGCCCGCGTGGTCGGTACTCCCCATACTGCTCGCAAGCAAGACAAACCCCGCCTGGACGATTCGACGCCCCCGTCCAAGACCGCTCGGGCTCTACCTGTGGGCCCCCCTGGCCCTGAGCCTGCCCCTCCTGACCGTCGACAGCCTCCTCAACGACGTCAGCGATCACATCATCTGCAGAGGCCAAGGAGATCGCCGCTGGGGTGGGGGAGGTCGAAGGCTCGGCCTCCTGGGTGCCGGATGTAGAAGCCTCTGCAACGGCTGAAGTAGAAGTCTCCGGAACGGCTGAAGTAGATGCCTCCGGGATGGTGGGTGGAACACGAGTAGGCGGTCTACCCATGTCGCCCCGTCGCCCAACGACTACGTCAGTAATGCAGCTACTCAAAACATCAGCGGTCTCCAAAGAAGGCTGCAACCCCATCATCGCATCGCCAGAAGGATCCCAAGCTGGCAGACCCTTCCAAAAGCTGTCGTGCTCGTCGGCCGGGGGGGTACCCATCGACTGCTGGTACCGCTCTGCAGACGCAAGCAGATCGTCGACTGTGGCTGTCGGAATGTCGGGTACCGTCTCCTCTGGAATCTGGCTGACCGCTGCCCGGCCGGCGATCGTAACAGGCCGGAGGGTACCATCACCCCTCATGAGCCTCCCTGCCTGTTATTATGAAATTTAATGTTTTTATTGTCTTTCATTTAGAATTTATTTGTATGTAGTTTAATATATTTTAATATTTTTATTTTAATTTATTTTAATGTATTTTAATATATTTTAATATGTTTTAATATCTTGTAATATATATTAATCGTTTTTATTGTTTTTCCATTAAAACTATCAAAATGTACAAACTATATAATATCTATCAAACTATATACTAAAACTATATGATCTATTTTTTATTGTTTTTCAATTAGAATTTATTTGTATGTAGTTTAATATATTTTAATATATTTTAATGTTTTTATTTTAATTTATTTTAATGTCTTTTATTATATTTTAATATGTTTTAATATCTTGTCATATATATTAATCGTTTTTATTGTTTTTACATTAAAATTATCAAAATATACAAACTATATAATATCTATCAAACTATATACTAAAATAATCTATCAAATTATATTATAAAACTATATTAAAATATAAACTATATTATAAAACTATATTAAAATATAAACTATATTATAAAACTATAAAAATAAATCAAACAAATTAAATAAATCAAAAAACATACCGGTGGGGTCGGGACCGGCGAAACCTCTACAGACCGCCGCTTCCGCGGCGGTAATAGGTCCGCCTCCACCACTCCGTCGCCATCACCACCACCACCACTACCGGACGCCGCCGCCGCCGCCGCCGCTGCTCCACCACCACCACCGTCACCATCACCACCCTCCTCAACCTCCATGGGCGCCACCCCACCACCACCCCCGGCTCCACCGCCACCCCCTCCCCCAGTGCTCCACCCCCACCACCACCCTCCTCAGCCACCGGCTCCACCACCACCTCTCTCTCCGGCTCCATCTCTCTCTGTCTCGATCTCTTCCTCTCTCTCTCACTCCGGCGATCTCTCTCTCTCACACTCCGGCGAAGACGAAGAAGACGAAGACGAAGACTCTCTCTCTCTCGACTCTCTGGCAAAGAAGACGAAGACGAAGGGAAGACGAAGAGGCACGTCCTCTTCGTCTTTTGTAGACGGGCTTGCACGTCCGGGCTCGGGTGGCTGCATAATACCTTGCACGTCCTTAAGGACGTGGGGATTTGCGGTGTATATAGCCGGAACGATTATTTATACTTAAATCTTATTATTATTATAGAGATGAAAACTCTTTAATTTTACTTACTATTGTACCTTTTTAGGGGTAATAATTAATCTATAAACCTAAAAACTCATATTTTTTTACAAAACTTCAAAATCTAAAAGTCCATATATTTTAGAACGAAAGGAGTATTTAAGTATTTATAACTATAATTACATTATAAATACATATAATGCATTAGAGCATCTTTAATGGTGGTACTATGAGTATCATAACTAATTTTAAAAAGATAAAATAAAATTAAATGTCAGATTTTTTATCAAACCAATGTAAATTATGTGAGATGAGTATCATAATATGGTACTCACTTTATTTGTTCTCCTCCACTTTTATATTTTTTATTTTTTTAATAGGTTATGATACTCAACTAGAGTACCACTATTAAAGATGCTCTTAGAATCCAAACACACCCTTGAAAATCAAGTTAATTAATTACCTCCTGCCACTTGGAAGTGCCAAATTGCAGTTCAAGTTGGTACTGCCCCTCACTAATCACTATCAAAGGGAGACATCAGACATGTCATGAATTTTCTTTTTTTGTTGATAATTCAAGGGGTCATTGAGTTTATGGATCCCACAAATAAAGCTACTACACCCATTTTTACAAAATATGTCATTTATTATTCGGACATATTTTGTTTATAATGATGAAAAAATTATATAAAATATTAATTTTTTTATATACAAATTATTTAAACAATTTCGTATTTTCGATTAACAATCTTTCTATTATATGCCCTCATAACCTAAATAGGGAAAAATTCTCTACTAAAAATATAGTGAACCCTATGAATTTAATTAAAAGAAAAACTAAATTAATTAAAATTTTGAAATATAATTTCAAATTAAGACTATTATCCTATGCTCAGGGCATAAGATAGAAAAATCGTACTACTAATAAGTACAATATTATTTCAAAAATTATAAACAAAAAAATGGATAATATAGTTTTTTTCATCTTAAAAAATGTGAGTAAACAGTAAATAAGATGTTTTTCCGAACGGATGGAGTAAGTTTTTACTTGGGTGATTGAAATTTGGAACTACCTTGGAATATTGGACTTTTTCAATTGGATATGAAAATAGATCCTTTTTTTTCAAAGTTATATTGTTGTAGATAGGATTGCGCATCTTATTTACAATATTTTTTATTTCTAGAAGCTTAGAAAATGATAATAAAGCCCAAGACTCTCATATGAAAAGATGTTTTATAATAGATATACTTTTTTATAAGGAAAATATTCGAGGGTCATACAGACCTGACTTCTTGAAAGGACGATAAATGGTAGACGGGGAACCGTCGGAACATACATCAAAGAAAAAAAAGTGTCATACGTAGGAAGGCGAGCACACAAGCACAACACGAATAGAAGCCATCAAAACCTCGAAAGTTAAGGACAACATAGGCTAGAAACAAAGTCAACTAGTCAAGTACCACCTAGCAGTAACACCGCTGGCCAGCGGTACATCAGGCATCCATGTATGTAGGCAGTGAGACGATTCTCCAAGGAAGTTTCTACCGACTAAGGAGTTGCCTCGATACACACCACTACGACCTCAGTCAAACTCGACTTTGGACACCAGATCCCCAAACGAAGAAAATGAACTGTGAAACACACCTGACGCTCCGCCGCATACAGCCTAAGTAAAACACACTAATTTAGAATAGATATACTGCTTTGATATAATAATCCGGCCATATCCTAATTATTTTCCCCTTATAAAAAAATTAATATAACTTGACATTTTAGTATTCACGCACGTTTTTTTAGGTGTTAAAAACTATATAAAATATTAACTCTTTAAATAATTTTTCTTAATAGATTCATACTTATTACAATTAAGTATGAATTTATAAAAACAAATGTAAAAAAATGTTAATATTTTTTTTTATAGTTTTTATCAATCTAAAAAAGCGTGTATAAATAGTAAAAGACAAGTTTTAATTAACAGAGCGTTTTTTTTTTGAACCGGAAATAATTTGGCAATAAGGCGGACCTTATATGCCAAGAGCATCCAAGCGGATGAAATCACGAACCAAAGAATCGTCAGGTGTCGTAGAGCCAGAGAAAGCGAAATTGAGGTGCGATAGTCGGTCCGCAACTCGGTTAGCCTCCCTAAAGACGTGACGAATCTCAATATGGCAGTTATGTGGACAATATTAATTTAACTTTTCTCTCTTAGTTGGAAATTTGAGATCAAATGTCGAGAATGAAAAAAGCTTCAACTTTCCCCACACATATTGGACATACATGTCACAAATGGATTACACTACTATAGTAATATTGGACATACATGTCACAATTCACAAATTAATATTTTATAAAGTTTTAGTTCTCTTAAAAATATATTAAATAATTAAATAACCTATATTTTGAAAAAGATAAAATATGTAAATATAAAGTTTTAGTTCTCTTAAAAATGTGTTAAATAATTAAATAACCTATATTTTGAAAAAGATAAAATATTTTACATGAGGGTTTAATTCGGACCTACATATCCTAATTATTTTCCCGACTTATAGAAAACAATTAATATATTATATTTCGACACATGACATAGTTATGCGGATGAAAGGGAGTTAATTAAGTACTAGACATTTCTCTCCTAGTTAGAAATTTCAGATAGAATATTCAGAACGAAAACTTTCCCCACACATATTGAAAATACGTACATCAGTACATGTCAAAAATGGATTATACTAGAGGAAAATAATTCTATAAGTCGTTTAATTTTTTAACACATTTTTTAAAAATAAAAAAATTTCTAAAGTATAATTTTTTATTAATTTTTAAAAATAAGTTCATGCTTATTACTAATAAATATGAATATCTTTAAGAAATATAAAAAATTAACATTTTATAAAGTTTTTAACTATTTAAAAATGCGTTAAAAAAATCAAACAACCTATATTTTGAGACAAATAAATTAGATTACGTGAGAGTTAAAATGGGTTGATTAAAGAATATATCTATAATATTCTTATTTTTATAAGCTTATAAAATAATAATAAATTCCAAGACTCTCATATGAAAATATGCTTTAAAATAGATGTATTGCTTTGATATAATAATTCGACCATATCCTAATTATTTTCCCAACTTCTAAAAAAATTTAATATATTATATTCCTATACATGGCAATATGGCATAGTTATGTGGACAAAGACTTTTCTCTCCTAGTTAGAAATTTCAGAATCAAAAAGCTTCAACTTTCCCCACAAATATTGGACGTACATGTCACAAATGGATTATACTACTATTAAAAAAAATATACTATATCTATCTTCGAATTAAATATAAATTGTTTAACTTTTTAACACATTTTTTAAAAATAAAAACTCTATAAATATATTTTTTATATTAATTAAAAAAATAAGTTTATGCTCATTGATAACAAATATAAATATCTTTAAAAAAAATTAAAAGACTTCTCTGAGTTCTCTCTCTCTCTTTTTTTTTAAAGACTTCTCTGAGTTCTCTCTTAGTTAGACTCTCTTAGTTAGAAATTTCAGAATGAAAAAGCTTCAACTTTCCCCACACATATTGGACATACATGTCACAAATGGTCAATGGATTATACTACTATTTAAAAATATATATACTATATCTATCTTAAAATTAAATATAAGTTGTTTAACTTTTCAACACATTTTTCTAAAATTAAAAACTCTATAAAGTATATTTTTATATTAATTAAAAAAATAAGTTTATGTTCAATTGCTCATTGCTAATAAATATAAATATCTTTTAATAATATTTAGAAATCAATATTTTATAATTTTTTTATCTTTTAAAAATGTGTTAAAAGATCAATTGGCCTATATTTTTAGACAGATGAAGTATTTTACATGAAAGTTAATTCGACCATATCCTAATTATTTTCTTGACTTCTAGAAAAAAAAATCTATCTATAATCTATAATTTATAATCTATTATCTATAACTAACTATTAAAAGAGAAACATTTTTTATGAGGTATCATAACCTCTATAATTATAGGCTTTTCAACCAATCAGATTAAAATAGATTTTTTTTCTAATCATTTGGTTTAATTTAAAACATTAAATTAACATATAATTTATTCCTTAGTATATTATACATTTTCTAACGAATCTATAATATATCTATAATCTACCTATCTATAACTTCTATCTATAATCTATAACTAACTATTAAAATATAAGCATTTTTTATGAGGTGTCGTCAACACCATAATTATATGATTTTCAACCAATCAAATTAAAATATTTTTTTTAATCAATTATTCCAATTTAAAATATTAAATTAGTATATAATTCATTCCTTAGTATATTATGATTTTATTTATAAAAAATGCGCGTCATGACACGAAAATTATACTAGTTAATACTATTAAATTCTGACACATGACATAGTTACGTGGATGGAAGTGAGTTAATACGGAGTATTTGACTTTTCTCTCATATTTAGAAATTTCAGATATAATATTTTGAACGAAAATTTTCCCCACATATATTGGACATATACATGTCAAAAATGGATTACACTACGTACTATTTAGGGAAAGAAAATATTATATCTTTCTTAAAATATAAGTCACTTGACTTTTAACATTATTTTTAAAAGTCAAAAACTCTATAAAGTATAAAAAATTAATTTTTAAAAATAAGTTAATTCTCATTACTAATAAAAATGAATATCTTTAAAAAATATAAAAATTTAACATTTTATAAAGTTTTTAACTTAAAAACATATTAAAAAATCAAATGACCTGTATTTTGAGACGAATAGAGTATGTTACATGAGAATTAAAATGGGTTGATTAAAGAATCTATATCTATATATTCTATTACTTCAAGTTATTTTTGGATATTCCATTTAATTTAATGTAGCCTATCTAATTTATATAAATATTAACTAAAAAAATTAAATCATTCATTCTTTAACGCATTGTATCCAATCTATCCATATCTCTTAATTAAGAAAAATCTTATTAATATATTTAATCTATATATATATATTTTGTTATGTAACTTCTTTAATCTAATTTTATCATATTTACTTATTTAGGTCTGGATTTCACGAAATGCAAAACTACAAATTAATAACTTAAATTAATATTATTTAATAAATGAATATTAATATAACAGGTAATTTAAATGAGAATTATACCAAACTAGTTAATATTTAATCAAATAATAGGCAAAATAGATTCAATGAATTTAAATGTTTGACAACTATCGCCTTTATATTTTTCAACACGAAAAAACCCATTCCTACATTACACTTTTTTTTTTGGCTCTTATTTTGCATATTATACATCTAACACAACAAATTAAAGAGTTCACAATTTATATTGCACGTTTAAGATTTCATAAAATCTATTGATGGTTAAAAGTCTATTAACAACATTGTTTCAAATAAATTACACATAAATCCTTTCTTTTTTATCTTAGTCCAGTTCGATCGACTCAGTCGCTCTACATCTGGATCGGGTACTGTGTAGCCCATTTAAGGGGTTGACCCTCCCACTCACAAACGACTACATGTTTCCAAGGGGATTCGAACTGGGAGGTCGTGTGCACGAGCGCATGCACATGCGCTAGCCTAGCACCATTTGACAATAAAAGGAGTAGCCCACCAACTTATATACTAAGACTTGTTATACTCAACTTTAAATGTGAGATACTTTATCCTTTCACATCTTAACACAATTAATGTAATAAATAGACACTCTTAATATTTACCTTTTGCAACATTGAAGACCAATATAAGTTGCACGAGCACGAAGTTGTACGTTTGATGAACGAGTAAAAGTTAGCTAGCAGAAACTAATTAAAACCTTTCACGTGACAGGTTTTTAAGTATTTGTGAATCTAGAAATGCAACATAACTATAATAAAGTTAATTTTTTTATTAATTACATAATCCAAATTCCACATATAAATAAATTAGGTGTACCTTCGATGAGATGAAGTTGTGGAAAAGGGGAGAGAAGTCACATATAAGTGCCATGCCTAATAAGTCAGCTTATAAGTTGTGATCGTTTGTCAAAAAAGTGACACGCTATAACTATACATAGATCTTGGAAAATAAAAGTCAATAGTATTGATTTATAGAAATTGATTTTTTTTTAATTGGAATTTTTTTATATATTTAAAATAAACTTATAAAACTGGCAAAAAATGAAGAAACTTATAAAACTGTTAATAAATTTGATTTATTTTCAAATATCAAGTGATGATAATAGATCGCGATGATAATAGATCTGAAAAGACTTATACAACTTTTTACAAGTGGTTAAAGAGGAAAAAAAAAACTATGACAATAATGTTTTTAGTTTTGTAAAAATATCGAAAATGAATTGATTTGTGTCGGAGTGATTTTTTTTTACTAACCACGAGTTAGGGCGTGTTTGATAGCAGGTTAAGGTGGGGGTTTGGGGGGTTATGGAGTTTAAAAAAAAAAAAGAAGCTCTGAAGCTTCATGTTTGGAAGCAGCTTTGGCTTGAGGTTATGGAGTTGAAGGTGAAGCTTATTTTTTCTGATTTTGGAAGCTGGGAGGGGTAGCTTTGGAGGTTATTTAATCGGGTTATGGAAATTTGTACACTTTTACCCCTACCCATTTTTTCCCCTTTTCGTATCTAAAGGGTATTTTTGACTTTTCATCCACAATACCCACTTACAAACCTTATACCCACCAAACATCAATCATCTTTTTTACAAGGTTATTTTTTTAAAAAAATTTCCACCTCCCACACCTCCATAATACACGAAATAAACTCCACCTCCTAAAAAATACTCCCTATAAAACCCCCAAATTGCCAAACACGCGCTAGTGTAGTGGTTGCGATTTGTGAAGCTATTTATCACTTGCAAGTGAGTGAGTCAACTTTTAAATGATCGTCAACAGGTTTTTTTGAACGAGGTAAACCTTCGAAATACCCGATATACCAATGTCGGATAAATTGAGAGATCGAAACAAACGACAGACGGACTAACCATCGTGTTACTAACAAACCATCGTGTTACTAAGAGCATCTCCAATAGTTTCCCCATTTTGGGAATTTTGGAGTTTTTGGAGAATTTTAAGGTATTTTTTAGTCCAATAGATTCTCCATCATATTCCCCAAAATGGAGATCCAACTCAAAAAATAGAGATGATTCTCTAAATCTGCAGCATTCTCCAAACTAAATAATTATCTAAATCTTCAAAATGGGAAAGCTGTTGGAGTTAAAACAAAAATAATTTGAAAAATACGTATTTAGTTTCTCCATTTTGGGCAAATCCTAACCCTAGTCGAACATAAAAGTGATTGAGTTCAATCATAGTATTAGTTTAAGAGAAAAAAGTTTTTTTTTTTAATCCAAAAAAAAGGTTTTGAAAACTGGTTTCTTATTTGTAAATTTGCAGCCTATTATAAAAGCAACTAATTAGTTAATTGGCATCTAAGCTCACACTAACCAAATTTCAGGCGGGTAAAAGGAATACCTACTTTCACAGATCACACTAATAATCTTCATTAATGAACATCTTATCTATCTCCTTCATCCCCCACCCACAAAACACCTAACTGAAGTTGGACCCAAAAATAAAGACGAAAAAAAAGGTTCCTTTTTTAATTTCTCCCTTTCCCCAATTTACACTGTTGTTTGCTCCCATGGATCCTATTGCCCGTTTTGCACAGCTGTCTTTCAGCCACCTAGTTGTGTACTTCTCAATTTTTTTTTATATTATATTTTTTTTTGTTTGCTTAAAGAAAACAGATAATAAAAGGGGGAGATTTGGGAGTAATTTACTTCTTCAGCTTCTTGTTGTTCAACCACACTGATTGAGAACTTCTCCCTTGCATCTCCACCTCAAATCCCTCCTCCTCCAGCTTATTTTGACCCTTATTCATGTATCCCCCTTTTCAATATCTCATGAGTTGAAGAAAAACACAACCTTTTTTTAGTAAAAGTGAGCTAGGGTTGTGTGGAGACAAGCAAAGATTATATCTTTATCTTTTCTTCCCCTTTTTCTGAAAAATTTATTGGGTCTACAGATCTAATCTCCTCAAAGGGTATACGTGTACTGTCTGATCACTTCAGATCTTCACCGCCTGTTGCTCAATTGCTTGCCACAACTTCTAATTGAAGCCCAATCATACAAGTATTAATTGGGTCATTTCCCACCTCTTCACAAAGGTAACTGAGAGAGGAAGAAAAAAAAAATCAAGGAAATTTGGGTCTTGGTGTTCTTTGATTTTTGGGTTTTTGAGTGTTTCTTATTGTTTTGTTAAATTTATGGCTGTAAAGGTGAAGATAGGACATATGCCTTGTTGTCTGAGTTGGGTTCTATCTAGTTCTTCACAAAGGTACACTTGAGATGGAGATGGGACAGTTTGAGTTTTAATGGTCTTTTCTGTGTGGGTTTTGAATGTATCTTGGTTCCTTATTCAATTATAGATGCAAATGTAAAGATGAAATATGAGCCTTCTTAGACTTTATGTGGATTATGAAGAGCCTTTTTTTTTTTGTGTGTGTCTATTTGTGATTTTGATTATTTGTTGGGTTATTTAGTGGAATGATAACTCAAATATTTTTATGATTTTGATTGCTTTGTTGGGTTATTTTTTGATGTATTTGATTTGCAGTTTTAGGAGGAAATCTGGCTGAAAATTTTGTTTCTAGGAGGTGGTTATGTCAAGTGTGGATGTGGAGGAATCAAAGGCTTCTTGGTTGAAATGAGGGATGTTATCAAAGTTGATATTGTTCTTAAAGACCTGTTGGCAACCGGCTTCGGGCCATTCTGGTCCCTCTGGTTCGGATGCCACAGGTCGAAAAGATGGGCTACTTTGGTACAAAGATACTGGGCAGCATGTTAATGGTGAATTCTCAATGGCAGTTGTTCAGGCTAATAACTTGCTGGAAGATCAAAGCCAGATAGAGTCAGGTTGTTTGAGTTTGCTCGATTCCGGCCCATATGGAACATTTTTAGGAGTATACGATGGCCATGGTGGACCGGAGACATCTCGTTACATCAACGATCACCTCTTCCAGCACCTTAAGCGTGAGTATATGACATTAAGTAATGAGTGTGCATTCACTTGCTTACTCTAACGACGATCTAATATTTCCATTTCATTGCAACGGAGTATTGTGGTTACCAAGTTTTGCATATTGGTGTAAGTTAGATGTTTGAATTGGTACATTGCAGGGTTTGCTGCAGAGCAGCAGTCTATGTCCGCTGATGTAATACGGAAGGCATTTCAAGCAACGGAAGAAGGGTTTTTCTCTCTCGTTGCCAAACAATGGCCCACGAATGCCCAGATTGCGTCTGTTGGATCTTGCTGCTTGGTTGGGGTGGTAGCTAGTGGATCACTGTATATTGCTAATGTCGGTGATTCACGGGCAGTTTTAGGGAGGGCTGTCAAAGCAACTGGTGAAGTTTTTGCCCTCCAGCTCTCAGCTGAACATAACGTGGCCATCGAATCTGTTAGACAAGAGATGCGTTCTTTGCATTCAGACGACTCACAGATTGTGGTTCTCAAGCACAATGTTTGGCGCGTGAAGGGCCTAATACAGGTAAGGAATCACATAACCAAATCAATTCATTCAGTCCATTCAGACTACTTTTGGCTGCCTAAAGCTTTTTGAATATGATATCTTGGTTTGAGATTGGAGCCAAAACAAGTGTGCCGATGATAGATGAGTGATTACTGATTATGGTTGGTCAGATATGCTAAATTCGTCTAAGTTTTGTCTAAACTTTAGTGATCATAGTATTGAGATCTTCACAGGCTAAAGTGAATCAATGGGACACATTTGACTGTTTCATATAGTTAACTTTGCTGGCTTTGCTGCATTGCTGAGTGAACTGTTTTTATGTGCCTAAAATGAACAAGAGGTAGGATTTTATGCGAAAATCTGGATTTGGTAGACAACAATACCTGTCAAAAACCGATTTATGTTCGAATTCTATCCGGGTTTCCTAAGTTATTCTTATGTTGCAAGGCAAATCTTCCTCTAGATGTGTCACAGCCAAGTTTAAGAGACTACGAGTTGTCTAATGCTTTGATGGTGGTGCCTTATTGCGGCGTTGCAGATATCTAGATCCATTGGGGATGTATATCTGAAAAAATCTGAGTATAATAGGGAGCCTCTGTACGCAAAGTTTCGTCTACGAGAGCCTTTCAAGAAACCGATATTGAGCTCTGAACCATCCATCTCTGTGCACGAGCTGCAGCCTGTGGATCGGTTTCTTATATTTGCTTCTGATGGCCTCTGGGAGCATCTCACCAATCAGCAGGCCGTTGATATCGTGCAAAATAACTCTCGTAACGTAAGTGAAATAATATTGCATTTCGTACTTTGTCCTCTGCAATATCAAACGAAGTTGATGTCGACTTTGATGATTCCGTTTCACCACAGGGAAGTGCCAAGAGGCTTGTGAAAACTGCCTTGCAGGAAGCAGCTAAGAAGAGGGAGATGCGGTACACCGACCTAAAGAAGATCGAACGGGGCGTTCGCCGGCATTTCCACGACGACATCACGGTCATTGTCTTATTCCTCGACACGGATATGATCAGCAGAGCCAGCTCGGCAAGGGGCCCCACTGTGTCGCTCAGAGGGGGCGGAGTCAACATCTCTTCCAAAACCCTTGCTCCTTGACCACAAACCATCAGAGCCAGCTCGGTAGGGTTTCAAGAAACCAGTGCCTCAAATTCTTTATTGTAAAATATCACATGTTTAACTCTAATAGCGTGTTTATTTAGTTTCTAAGTGCGGAAAAGGGGGAAAAAAATTGTAAGGAAGCATCTGAAGAACAGCTTCAGTGAGGGGGTACTTGGGGTTCATCGTCGTCTCTTGTCGTTCGTTGCCTGGAAGTAGCACTTCTAGTTGCGTCGTGTAGTACCTTGTAATAATCTCTCAGTTATGGAAGAAACCGAGCGAAAGTTTTACAATAAAATTTCCAGTTATATGGCTAATGAATCCATTTAATGGGTAGGGGTTTTACAATGTCTCGTTTCGGATTCCCCAGGACATCGTTCATTCAAGAAACGATGTTAGCAAGACGAGATGATCAGCAACAAAGGCATAAATAAGGGCTTTGTTTAGACAACAATCTGATCGAGACGAAAAGGAAAACAAAATGCTCCGAAAATTGCTACGGGCAAAACTCAGCCTACATATCATCAACGTGACCGCAGTTTACAAATCATCTGTGTGATGTTTAGTCAGAGCTCAGAAAGATAAGAAGGAAAGAAAAATCATTTGTATAACGAACTTAAGTGCAGGAAAGGTCAGCCCACAATACTAAGGCAAGATGAATGATAAACGCAACTATTTTCTCTGTTCATGATCTCCATTTTCTGTTTTATTCTTCTATTGATTGAATGAAAGGGTGATGAAACTATGATGAAAAACTAAGACGTCGAGAAGAGCAGAAGATGAAAGGGGACTGGACCTTTTGCAATGGCGTCGGTCTTCCTTAAGTGTGGGTCTCAGAGTCTACAACATATGGCACTGGGATACAACCACTGTAGCCCGTAGGAACATTCGTATGCCTGGAGAGAACAAAGTAGCCCAGCTTATTAAAGATGAGCAACTCAAAGATGAAGGCAAATGCAGACTGTTGATTCATCAACTGGAATATTTCATGTTTCTGTAGGCTTGTGAAGGGCAAAGAATGCCTCGTGATTGAGATTTACAAGCTTTTGTGAATGATCATGAATGGAACATTGGTATAATCAATGAGATGATCGGGATCGAGTAGGTGAAACATGTTTTCCGAATTAACGTAGTTAAATTACAAGTTTGGGCTATGATTTCCCTTGTCGAGGATATAGTAGCATTGCCTAGGGATTCAATTTAGCAAGGTATGTTCAGCATGGAAAGCAGGATCACTAATAAATTTTACATTTCGCATGTGGATAGAGACAGATTATAAGGTGTTTACAATGTTACCTTAAGCAGAAGAATTCAAGCTTTGTATTCGTTAACACGCATCCACTTTGTAGACGACCACTTGTTCCCTCTAATCACAGGGCAACCACCTATCAAAAAGGGAAAAACAATCAATTAAAATTTTGAGGAAACGCATGAAGATCAATCAGAGCAAAGACAACATGAAGATGTTATAACCTACTGACAAAGCATATAATGAGTTACTGTGTTACTACAGACGTGTTGCATCATAAAGAGCTATTAAAACAAGATCTAACCATGCAAACTGGCAGGATCTAAACTTGCATCAGGCTTCATACTCCAGAAAAGCAAGGCATCACCCATCTTTGGTCTAACTGAGAGCCCTTCTTTGGCACATTTAGATAACTTATCCCAGCCAGGGACGGCACTGTGGTTTCCTTTAGCATTAGGGAATACTGTTTCACCTCCCTCCTCAACATCCGAACTGTGGACAGAGATGAATAAATAGGAAAAAATGTTAACAAAAGGAACTTGTGGGGTGCATCACAAATAATACGCACCATTATTGACCAAAAAAAAATCTAAGATATTGCCATAATCAACAATGCCTTCAGCACATAACAGCTGACTAACTAGATAACAAATAAATTTTAGCATTCAGCGTTGTACAATACTTACAGGTACATGAGAACTGTAGCTATCCTTTGACCACCATTTTTAGTGTTGAACTCGTCTTGGAAGTAGTCAAAGTGAGGTTCATACTTCTGTCCTACTTCATAGTGAAGAATTTGTAGGCCTTCGCCATGGTCTGCGGAAAACAGTTTACATTTTGGAGAAGTTATTGTGTCAGACACAAGCGACAGAGGACAAATGCCATAACATTTTCCCAGAATAAACAGGTGCAGTCAAAGAATAAAAATTTCAAGTAAGAATTAGAAAGGAAATTCTTTCAGCAACAGCCCGAAGATTATAAAATATAGGACAAAAGGGGGATTTTTTCTTTAACGAAGAAAGAGTGGTCTTTTGAGTTGTCACATTGTAATTCTGGGTATTTCACACTAGCTATCTCGGTATATTTCAAGTACGGCCCTTGAGGCGCATCTCTAGTGATAAACCTCAATCAAGAAAAAATAAGAAACACTAGCATGAAAAAGGCAGCAATGTGATGAGTGATGACCACTCTTATTTTGACACCAAAAGTCCTATTCCTAGAATTTCGATCCTTAAGGATTTGCTAACATATTATGAAGTGGTTGCTCAATTAAGGTGTTTGGTTCATTAAATGAAACATTCAGAGAACCTGAGGCAAGTTGAGATCTGCAAAACACTTATTCCTTAGACTAGGCAGAAATGCCCAAATTTCCCTAATGACCAACAGCCTGAGGTAAGGCATTTCTTGGTATGCTTTGTACAATTAAAAAAAACATATCCTTAAGTACTAAAAAGCAATTAAGGAGGAATAAATGTATGATGGAAACTGATACAAAAGTGGAATGTGCAATACCTCTAAACCTAGGATCAATAAACAAACTTAATCTAAAAATTTAGTTCAACTGATGGAGATTTTAGAGTGAAAGTCAATCACTCCACCAAGAATGCTATTCAAAATGTGTAGAACTTTTTGTTTGTAAAAGCATGTGTGGAGCTTTATTTGCATATGATAAACAAGTTTGCCAAAAAATTGCGACTGGTAGCTTTATAAGTTTTTCGATAAAAACAAAAACAATAGTTCACAGTTCAACACTGTTTGAAAGGGTAGAATTCTGTAGGCCAGAAAATGCAAAGAATTAGATCTGAATGCTCCACAGAAAATCCTTATATCACGTACCAGCAGGAATGAATGACCAATCAGCAATTCTCTTTTCTATGTTCCTAATGGTCTTATCTCGTCCCCTGGGAAGAAATGTACCTGAACTTGTTCGAACCCTGCAAGAGAAGGTAAATAAAAGGGACATGGAATAACTGGAATGAACAAGGAAGTTATATATTGAAGAGCTAAAAACATTAAGGACACAAATATTGACCTGCTATCAACACTCTTGCCCGTCGCAGTGTCAACAACGGAAGACTTCTGCATATGAGGCTTGGCAAGCTCAATAAGATATTCACACTCTTCTTTTGACTGCCAACACAATAGACAATTTTTTTTTATAGCTTCAAAATAAGATCAGAGAACAATATAATTTCCGTAGGCATGCATGGCCAAATCCATTTGGATAAGAATATGTTAGAATACAATCACTCCTTCTACTTATTATATGTGGACGACTGGATGCACTGATTTGGAAGTAGCAAACAACTCCATCTAACCTATCAAAGCAATCAGTAATTTATACCAATATCAAGGTCTAATAAATACTTTGATTTAGATTCCCATGAATCCAACCAAGGACTAACTTATTTGATTCAACTAACATCACAAAGTCACTTCAAAATTGCCAGTGACGCTCCATCAAGAATCCAAAATCCTACTGACTTGATACAAATTCTCTCCATTTTTAGGGTTCTGGCACCAAGTCACCAACAACATGGACATGGTATATCAAGATCAGCTTAACGAAGCAAAAGTACAAACACTCTTAGACCCCCAATTATGTTGCCTTTCCACATCTAAAAGAATTTCAATTCTTGCACGAGTTTGTTAAAGAAACCTAATAGACCAATTATTCTTTTTGCTACTTTAATGGAATTATCAACCAAGCATATCTTTCAAATCTATTTCCCTTATTTAATGGTCATCACCCATCAATCATTTGGTGCCCTATATGGCTATATGATACCATCAGCATCACCACAATACAGATCTGTATTATTATCATGCAGTTTTAACTAGTGAACCTTTGGCACTTTAAGATGGCTGATGTTCCCACCATCGACCAAGACCAGCAATGTAAATAATCCAAGCATACAAGTGAGATAGAATCGTATAATCAACAGAATTATCAAATAAAAAATACGATAAACTGACCAAGAAATTGTGGTAAACGAGGGCTCGGGGCTCCCAAGAGAGCAATTCAACCCACTGTCCATCTCTATTCCCATCCCTATCGCCCCTGCACCGACAATTTCCAAAATTCCAAAACAATCACAAACACATCCAAACCAAATAGTCAACAAACAGGTCCAATCAAACACAATTGGGCCACAAACCAGCAACGATCCGAACCAATACCAGCAGATCATACCTGTGCACAGAGGAGCGAACCATGGAGCTAAGATCGTGCACATTGTGCGAGCCGCCCGAAGAGCTGCCGCTGGGGAGGGAGACGATTCCGAGAGCGAGGAGGATGAGGACGACGAAGGAGAACGCGATGAGGAGAGCGAGGATGAGAGTAGTGTAGGACGATCTGCGAGGCGGATAGCGAGCGTACCTCGCACCTTTCGCCATTGCCGACCGCTTCAATTGGAGAAGATTTTCGACTACGCGGAAAATCCGCAAACCCTAGATCCGATTGGATCAGTGTAGAACCCCTGGCAAAGACGAAGAACAACGGAGATCTGGGAATTGCAACTAGCAAGTCAGAAGTCCACAAACAGTTTTGAGTAAAGGAGAAGAAAAAAGGAACTATTAGTACGGAATTTTATATCAAATATTTTGTAATCAAATATTATTAATCCTAAATACATTTGTTTAACCATTTTTTTATTTTTATTGAATTTTGCATCAAATATTATTAACCTGCACAACTCAACTTTTTAAGTTTATCCTTTTTTAACCATTTAAAAATATTTTTATAAGTTTTATCCATTTGAGTTTGGGAAACGTTTTCATAATTCTTAGCGTATGTCATTAAATAATCTAACTATAATAGTTATCATGCAAAATAAATCTTAAAATAGTTTTATATTGAAATCCATCAACGTTGAAAAAAACTATAATATTCTCTTTTCCACCTTAAAAATAAAACATTTTAAATAATTACACAAATTTTACTAAATGAAAAAGTAACTTATAAATTAATCAATTAGAAAAACATTTGTGTTTGTTTTAAAAAAAATCAAGAGTAGATGAAGATCCATTCAATTTAGATAATAGTTTTCATATCATTTTTTAAGAATATATATTAAAAAAACTTTTTTTTTACTAAGCATTAAAAAATATTATCATCCTAGAAAATCTAGATATGCATGCAAAATCTTATCACTCAAAATCCAAACATTCAACATTGAATAGGTCATCTTTACTTCTTGTCTCAAGTCAATAACTATATCGTAGAGCAAATCTTACAATATCATTTTTCTGAAATTTATACTCCCTCCTTTCGGCAAAACTTATCATTTTAGGGTGTTATTTTTGTTTTATAAAAAACTTGTCATTGTAGGTATTTTGTCCTTCCCTTTACAAAAATGCCCTTGGTATGATTGATGGTTTGTTAGTTGTAGTTTTCGATAAAGTAAAAAATGAGGGTAATAATTGAGGGTAAATTAGTACATTTGTTAATTGCCTTAAAACCTGTGAAATAAGCTAAAATGACAAGTTTTGCCGAACGGATGGAATAATGACTTATAAATTGCCCACTTAATCCATTTTAAATCGATTTAGATCCATACTAATCAATTATCAATTAATAATATTAAAGGAGAAGTCGCCTAATTCATGTGACGACTTCTCCTTTAAAGTAGGTGTTTTTAATTTTTTTTCAATTACATTAATTGCAAATTAAATTAATTATATTAATAATAAAAACGAATTAGATTAATGATAAAAATCAAATACAAATTAAATTAATTGCTTGCTAAAAACAAAAAAAGATATGGCGAATGATTTGTAGTGGTTAGTTGCTAAAAAAAAAGAAAGATATAGGATTAGTTATTTAGATTAATATAGGATTTGTTAATTAGTAATTAATAATAAAAATAATTGATTAAAAATATATCAAATATTTTGAGGCAATCAGGTATAAATTACTTTATTAGTTTTATAAATAAAAATAATTAGTTTTTTTAGTTTAGTTTTAAAAGATAACAAATTTTGGAATTTATAATATATTGAATTAATGCAACTATAACAAAGGAAAATTATTAGTTGAACGGGTACTAATATGAAATTTATTTAAATTTAAAAATAAATTTAGATAAAGTGATATCTTCTTCTTTTATTATCTTTAATAATTCTATTTTAGCATATATAAAATTTTACATATGTATAAAATTATTTTATAAAAAGCATCTACACAAACGTGCGGACACTAAGCTAGTAGAAACTCCGTATATGCCTATATGGATAATGTCAATTTCACAAGCCAAACAAGCTAAATTACAAAGAAAAACACTTTGAGAAGAAGTGTTTGCCTAATTTAGGGTTTGTTTGGTTGCATAGGAAATACGCGTAAATTACTTCCCATAAATTTAATTTTCATGAATTATAATTTTCATTAATTTTAACAAGTTGTTTGGTAAAATAAGTTTTATGAAATTTAAATAAAAAAATATGAATTTTTTCATAAAAAAATTGGAATTGCAATTTATCCAATTCCCCTTATAAATGAAATTCTCTCATTTTATATTAAAAAAAGCAATCAAACACCTACATTTATCTCACTTTATGGAGTTTTAAACTTTCTGTTTTTTTTAATTATTACCTAAACAGCTAAACGAGCTCTTAATTTTTATATACTTTAAATTAAATAATGTGAATTTAAAATAAAATATTATATAAATGGTATCAATCATATACTACTCTATTAAATTTATAATTACCTTATATTTTAATATCATTAATTTATATATTTTATAAGGTCGCT
The DNA here is from genome assembly GCA_963922045.1 of Persicaria maculosa. Classification (NCBI taxonomy): domain Eukaryota; kingdom Viridiplantae; phylum Streptophyta; class Magnoliopsida; order Caryophyllales; family Polygonaceae; genus Persicaria; species Persicaria maculosa. The sequence continues at coordinate 56,972,569 of OY998268.1, forward strand.
TTATTTTGAATATCTTGTAAGTTTTGTTAACCAAACATAACATTAGGAATCCAAACACACCCTAATCTCGTTTAAAAAAAAAAAGCAATTAGGGGAGAAAAATAGGTGAGGAAATGGCGGTGGGAGGGTTTGCAGAGCAGTCCATTATTCTGGAATCTGGATGGAAGATGGAAGATTCCTCAGTATATTCTCTTCTAAGCTTAGCCTCTTCCCTATTTATCTCCCAATTCACAATCCAGATGGAATCACTGCAAATGTTTCTTCACAAATTCAAATTTTTATTTCCGGAAAACAATAATCGGATCAGTTACTCCTCCCGCTATTTAATCCCGCAAAATTTCAATACTAATTCCATACCAAATCAGAGCAGTTTTGTTTTTGTCAGCGTTGAAACAAGATGTGCAGTGCTTTCAATTTGATCTCCGAGGCCGAGCAGGAATCCTTGATCGAGAAGCTTCAGGTCTTCCAGATCCAAGGCAGGGATAAGCGCGGCCGCCTGATTCTTCGCATCGTCGGCAAATTCTTCCCCGGTATGTTCAATTTCCCCGTTCCAATTACGTTTCTCGAGATTCCGATGTCCGGTTGTCTGATTTTGAATTCGCGTTCTCCGCATTTCGGAATTCCAGCTCGGTTTGTGAGCGTGGATGTGGTGAACAAGTATTTGTCGGAGAAGATCTTCCCGAAGCTCGAGAATCGCCCGTTCGCAGTGCTCTACATCAACACCGGGATCCATGCACCGGATAACTCCCCCGGCGTCTCCATTCTCCGGTCGATCTACGACGCCATCCCCTCGGCCGTGAAGAACAGCCTGGAAGCCGTCTACTTCGTCCACCCCGGCCTCCAAGCCCGCCTCTTCCTCGCCACCTTCGGCCGCCTCATGTTCGGCGGCAGGTAAAATTGAAACTCTCGTTTTCTCCGACGGCGCATTTTAGCCTCCACCGCCTCCACGGCGCATGTTAGTAATTAATTAATTGCAATTTAATTAATCTTAAACAGGTTCTACGGGAAGGTGAGGTTTGTGACGAGGGTGGATTACCTGTGGGAGCAAGTTCGGAGGAACGAAGTGGACGTCCCAGATTTCGTGTACGAGCACGATGAGGATTTGGAGTACCGTCCGATGATGGACTACGGATTGGAGAGCGATCACCCGAGGGTTTACGGTGCACCCTCAGTGGATTCCTCTGTCACCTCCTACTCGATGAGGTGCATTTCATAGTCGATCCACCTCTCTGTATTTTCTTTTTTCTTTCGGTAAATAGAGGCATGCAAGGGAAAGTGGTGGTGAAAAAATGGCAGTAAGTTTTTTTTTTTTTTTTTTTTTTTTTTACTTTACCTTAATGGTTGACGCCATGGTTGGAGTTGATTGTAAATAAGTTGCTATGAGGAAGAGATATTGAGAAAATTCAAGGAACAGCCATGGTTTAACCTTTCATTTTTTTAGGGTAAGCATATTATTTTTAAAAAAACGACGACGAAATGTTTTGGTTCATACTACAGAGTGTTATCAAATCGATTTTAAAATTGCTAAGAGATTTTTTGTCACTTGAAATTTTGTTTTTGTTGTACCTCGATCCTCTTACTCGACGAGGGGCATTTCATAGTCATATGTGCAATATGGTTGGTGAACTTTCTTGCTATCGAGTCGATGGGGAGTAAAGTGTTTTTTTTACCAATATGATTGCTATAAGAGTCGAATAGCTCTAGTTTGGTTAAAAAAAAACTCAATTCAAGCTCATTTGCTAAACGAACTCAGTTCCAACTCAATTATTCTCCGGACCATGATACCTTTCATCGCATCGGTCAAGGTTATAAACAGTAAGAACAAAACCCGAAAACATACCAAGAGAGCAATGATCGATCCCATTGGAAATATGCGCGCTCAAAGATCCTATAACAACTAGCTTTATAATTTCGCCTAAAAATATGATAATCAACAAGTATCATTTAGAAGAGTTAACCAAACAAGGTAAACTTGAAAATACTATACAATATAAAATGGGCAATAATATATTATTAATCCCTATGATTATTGCATTTCATAGAGTTAAATGAAAACCCATGATAAATTGTCGAAACTACAAAGTGCTAGTTGAAGCTTATGATATATTGTTGAAACTGCGGATCGCTATCTCCCTTTGCATTTTCCCCAAATCTTCCAACTACAAATATGAAGATTTAGAAGAAGATCGAGAGCATTACAATTGCGCGATATCAAATACAAGAAGGGGGTAAGGAATTATATATGATTACAAGAAACAAAATACCTTCACGTCGTTTATGAATTTGTGGAGTTGCAACTGCAACCCACGCATCATCTCAAAGTAAACAACGCCCGTCATGGTATGAAGTTTGGTTTTGTCGACGGCTATTGAGTTTTGCATAAATGGATCAGAAACACCAACCACAATCCATTCGTCTTCATCGATCCACTGGTTTTTTTGGAAGATGCAGCATCAGAAACTCCATCAGTTGCTCTGTCACATGTCCTATAACAACAAATTAAATGCATCATATTCATAGTCACTTGAATTAATAATATATTTTAGATGCTAAAATGTTGTTTGTGTAATTTCTAAAATAATCAAATCCAAAAATACACCTTTGGAGACAGCTTTGTACTGTTCTAAAACCTCATCGGCAGATTCAAAGGGATGAAACGCCACGAGCTTAAAAAATTGATCCAAACCGTTGATGAACTTCTCAACGCGTTCGTAGCTAGCATGAGCAACTTCCATGAGGTCATGACGTTAGAAAAAGCGCATACCCAATGCAAGATTCAAACAAAATGTAGTTCGGCGACTCCTTCATAAGACAGAACAAAAAGAATCACAAATGAATCCTTATACATATATAACTAAAAATGCATATTCACCGGCGATAGTTAGGGTGTGTTTGACAACACAAGTAATTTTTCAAGTAGCTTTTCAGAGCTTTTTGTTTTAATATTCTATAGTTTTAAATGAAATAAAACTACAATTATATTTTAATTAGCGTTTTAGAATTGAATTTTCAAAAGCTACATCCCCAAACTTTTCAGAGCTTTTCTTTTTATACACACAAAACCATTCATTTTATCAGCTAGGTTGCCAAACACATTACTAGCTTTTCAACAGTGTAATTCAACATATATTTTACACATGGACAACGACAAACCATAACTTAAACTTAGAGGAGGAGGAACCTGATCAGGAAGTTCCACAAAAGCAAACCTAACATCTACCATGGAAATAAGCATGCGTTGTTTGTTTGAACAGCCCGGGCTTTCAATAATTGGCACAATACCTACCATTACCAATACAGTCTATCGGATTAGGGTATTTGTTCTTCCTACGCCGCTTTACCGCTTCCGTCGATCGCTTGGTTGCAGGGCCGGCCCAAGGGGATGGGCGAGAGGGGCGACGGCCTAGGGTCCGTAAATTTTAAGGGCCCATAATAAGTACATTTGTAATAGTAGTAATATATCTGCAAAGGGTAAACAAATAGTCTAAATAGATCAACCAGTAGGTTTCTGGTAATTATACCCCATGGTTGTAGGTTCGAATCTAAAAAGGATCACTTTGTTTGTTATATAAATATTTCATTTGGGGCCTTAATTTTTATTTTGCCCAAGGGCCCATTGATTACTAGGACCGGGCCTGGTTGGTTGCCGCTGCCGTCGATCGCTTTTTAAGGTTGGCGCTCATGGTTTCCGTTGATCGGCCTCTCTCTGGTTATTGGATGGATTACTGCAGTATCTATATAGTCAAATTATATTTCCATTAAATCACCCTAAAATGATGACTTTCTTCGTTTATCAATCGCCCCCAAATATATTATATCCAAATATAGGTTAAATTTCTCCTTTTACATAATATTTTAATATAATTTTAACAATTAAAAAAAAAAGAAAATAAGTAAGTAATGTATGAAATTGGGTGAAAACTATTGACGTTATATTTTTTTTCAAATAATCGATAAAATTGTGTCAACTTCTACGAAATTGTTCTCTCTCCAATTGAGTTGCTCGCTTTCCCATTTCAAGTCATTTTTTAATTTTCCATTAGCTTATATCCACTTTCAATTTAATAGCAAAAAAAAAGTCAATTGTATCTCAATTTCATTCTTACTTATTTGTTAATAGAGTTCCCCATAACAAAATTAAGTTGATATATATAAATATTTCATTTTAATTGATTGTGCAATAAATAAATAAAAACCAACTTTATATTAATATATTATATATAGATAGATAGCTATATAGTTTTGAAATTTAAAAAGGGTTATTATAAATTAAGTTACCAAATAAATCATCACCGTTTACTTGTCTACTCCATAATCATTTATATCGTCTCAATCAATCTATCTTATCTAAACCACCATATAAATAAATCAGGATCGTTTACTTGTCTACTCCGTACCTATCTATATCTTCTTAATCAATCTATCTTATCTAAATCTATCTATAGGTTAATTAGAAACCGAAGTTATGCTACCTCTCCGATCATTTTGAGTCTCGTATCTATATGTTCTTAATCAATCTATCTTATCTAAATCACCGTACAAATCACCGTATAAATCATGATCGTTTTTACTTGTCTACTCCGTATCTAGCTATATCTTCTTAATCAATATATCTATCTTATCTAAATCTATCTATAGGTTAATTAGATAACGGAGCCGTGCTACCTCTCCGGTTCTTTTGAGTCTCTTATCTATATCTTCTTAATCAATCTATTTTATCTAAATCATCATATAAATCAGGATCGTTTACTTGTCTACTTCGTATCTAGCTATATCTTCTTAATCAATATATCTATCTTATCTAAATCTATCTATAGGATAATTAGATAACGGAGTTGTGCTACCTCTCTAGTCCTTTTGAGTCTTGTTGTCTTCGCAGAGTTTTCGTCGCCGTAACTCCATTTTTTTATCCAAGGATTTCTATTTCATGCGGTCCTCTCTCCGTCCGTTGAAGTTGTCGACGATTTCGGTCCTTTCGAGTCTCGTCATTTTCGCAGAGTTTTTGCCGACGACAATCACCGTTAACCCTTTCTTTGTTTTGATCTAAGTGCGTGTTTCCCTTCCTACGGCTGAAGTTGTCGATTGACAATAGTAATCTAGTATTCTGAAATCTTCATTGAATTGGAATCTCGATTTTGATCCCAATGGCTGATCAAGAATTCATTGAACTAGAAGAATATCTGATAAGGGATCTTCCGAATCTTTTTATTTCCTCTTAAATTCTGGCGGGTCATATGACGTGGGGGGTCGTCACATGTTCAAACGCATCATGAGCTAACAAAGCCACCGAGTACACAAGACCGATGGTGTTATTATAACATTAAGTTACCAAATAAATCATGACCGTTTACTTGTCTACTCCATATCCATCTATATTTTCTTAATCAATCTATCTTATCTAAAACATCATATAAATCATGGCTATTTACTTGTCTGCTCCATATCTATCTATATCTTCATAATCAATCTATCTTATCTAAATTTATCTATAAGTTAATTAGATATATCAGAGCCGTGCTACCTCTCCGATCCCGGACTACTCCACTTTGATACTATGTTAAATTCTGGTGGCTCATATGACGTGGAGAGTCACACATCCAAGTGCATCATTCGATAACCAAACCAAGCACACAAGACCGATGGAGTTCCATCCACCGACTTATATGCAAGGTTTGGATTCCTTAAACTATCAATGTGGGATATATATCATTTCACATCTTTCACATTTACATAGATTTGTCTGTGGTCGCAACGACTATGAAACATATTTGGATGTTTTAGTATAGCCCAACCTCCTCCGCATAGAACACTTTATGGCGCGCTCAAGAGTGCTAGACCATATAAATGGTATAAATATGAGAGATACTTTTTCTTATCGATTTGAGATGCGTCTCCTAGGCTTCATATGGAGTTTCAACAAGATATCTCTCTTAGTAACCCGGCCAAACTCAAATGGTATGATTTTTGCGAGTGCTTTAGTGGCACTTTTTTCTCGACAATTCCGACATGGTTGTTGGGATCCTGTGATGGGGCATTTTGTGTATGGTGGAGAGAGTGGTCTTTTGAATGAAGTCAACCAGACTGGTTTAAGATTGTTGGATGACTAGGAGTGGACAAAAAGGAATGTTGCTTTTTTTGCTTCGATAGTGTATAACCGAGTGGTTAGACTTATCATTTGAAAGGGCTTACCACACTTTTTAGTACGAGTACATTGGTTTATAGCACTACGTAGTTAATTATCACCAGATGATTAGTGCCAATGATTTCAGGGTCTACGAATCCCACCCTATTTTAGATGAATAGTAGATAGGGTCAAGTTAGCCAATTAAAAAGTAATTAGTTGTGACAAAGATGAAATTTGAATTTTTTTGCTAACAAATGTATTTGTGATAGCAATGAAATTGCCTTTACATTCTATACTTGTAACCAAGTGTTACTATCAAGAAAGTTTACTTGACTAGTCTATAGTTTGTGTCATTTATAATATTCTCTTTGTAGTAGTTGAAATACCCCAAATTATTTTTGGGCTATTTCTTATTTTTATTTAATTAAATAAATCTATATTATACTCCCTCCGTTCAAATATGTAAGATCATTTACTTTTCGGCACGTAGTTTAAGGAGCTAAATACTATATAAAATATTGATTTTTTTAAAATTATTTTTTTACATTTTAATACTTATTAATAAAAAGTGTTATATTGTAAAAAATTAATTTTAAAAAAATTAATATTTTATATAGTATTTAGCTCCTTAACCTACGTGCCAAAAAGTAAAAGATCTTATATTTCCGAACGGTTATATATCTAGTGAATTTGGTCATTCAATAAATTTACCTAAGATATATAGTATGAATTAGAATAATTAAATTATTCTAAAGAGTAATGATATAGAGTTGATTTAATTAGATAAAATCTCTAAATACTCCTATTATTTAATTTATAAAGTTAAATTAAATAATATTCATTCCGCTAAAGTGGAGAAACTTATCTTCTATCTCCATCTTTATCCGCTTCTTTTATTTATTTTCATTAAAATCTATCTTTTATCTAAACCTAAACCAACAATACAGATACACCGTCAAAATTCTAGGGTTCCCACAACCCAAAACCAATTCAACGTCCGGCTCTCATCTCCCTCCCCCATCAAGCCGTACCAACATCACCGTCCCCGATTCAAAACACCGCCCCCGTGAGCCGTGACCACCACTACCGCACCTTGTTGTCGATCCAAGACCAAGCCGCCGACGACCTTGAACCACCACCTCGCTGCACTCGCCCTTCGCCGTTGAGCCACTGCAGTCGAGCCCTACCCGGAAGAGCGCCCAGGACGAACAACCGTCCGAGCCGTGCTGCCTTCGTCTTCGATTGCAGCCGCCATCGCAGCAACTCGCTCCCGTTGTCGTCGCCATCAGTGCTCGAGCGCCATCGCCAATCACCGCCGAGCCGACTCCGATCGCCGCCCGAGCCGCTGTCTTCGATCGCTGCTTGTCCTCAACGCAGGAGGAGAGCCGCGGCCGCTTCCCTCTTCTCTGTAGGTACAGACGCCATCGAAACAACACGGGGAGTTTTGATTTGTTTTCTTAAAATTACAGAAACTTCTCTTGGTTTATTCTATTCTCGTTTTCGACCCTAAGTTAATTATTTATTAAGTTAGTCGGCCAAGGGAAGTTTAATCCTCTTCCCTTGGCAGTTTCGTTGTCATCACCCGATCAACGAAGGTTAAGGCAAATGATTTCGTTCAACGCCCTTTGCGTGTTTCGTGATTCTTTTGACGTGCCTTTTTAACTCTTCAGTGTCGAATGCGGCTCTGTGGCCAATTTTCTTGCCAGTTTCGATAAATTGCATATTCGTCTGCTTGATGTAATTTATCTCTTTATTCATAAACTGACATGAGTATAAACTGATGGGCAATTTATTAAATTAATAATAGTGATATGTGAGTTGATCGAATAGGTTGTTTGTTTATAACTTGAGATAAGTGAAAATTGCCCATTTTCTTCTTCGTAAATTGCATGATATCCTGCTTGTTTCTTTCATGCAAATTAATAGCATGCGGTATTAAGATCCTTGAAATATCCGTGCTTGCACATCCTTGTTGGTTTAATGTTGTTATTATGATCACCTAGTATGAACTGGTTATGTATGTTAAGTTAAGATATGCACCATGTGATGCTTAGGTATGATAAGTTAAAATGCGCACCACGTGATGCGAGTGACTATAGGTCATTGGCAAGTTTTGCAGTAGAAGGACTTGCAGGTTGTGGTTCGTTAAGCCACCGCCTTACAAGGTTTCATGAAACATCCATCCCGGAATGCATTATCCGCGGGGTGGTAAAACAACGATCTGATGTAGGTTGGGGTCCTTGTTAAAGGCTCGACCGGTACCACGTAGTATTATTATTATTATTACTATTATTGTGATTAGTGTGATTATGGTTATTATCGATTAATAAATAGGTGATCACTTCAGTTATTATACTCATCTGTCTCGGGTATAATTCATTTTCTTATCTTATAATCGATCGTTATGATCATCCGAGTCATGTCGTAAATTTTTACCTTTTTATTCAGTTTCCACTCTTAAATATCCGCGCCATCATCTCTCGTTTCCCTTTCCCGCAGTCATTTCTCTGTCTGCACCGCTGAAGTCGTCGACGGCTCTGGTCTCTCATCCCTTTCTCCGCAGAGTAAGTTTTCGCCCGCGGCATCCCTTTCTTGGTTTTTTATCTACGCTCGTTTCCCTTTCCCCTCTCTCCGCCCGCTGACGTCGATCAAGAATTCTGAAATCTTTCGTTTAACTTGAATCTTGATTCAGATCCAATGGTCGATCAAGAATTCGTTGAGCTTGAAGAATATCTGCAAGAACGTTTTATATACCATAGATTTGTCCGCGGGCCGCCGGCGCTATGACTTAGAAACATATTTGGATGTTTTAGGAGAGCCCAACCTCCTTCACAGAGAACCCTTGATGGCACGATCAAGGATGCTAAGACATATAAATGGTATAAACGTGGGAGATACTTTTTCTTATTGATCGGAGATGCGCCTCCTAGGTTTGCATGGGAGTTTCAAGAAGGTATCTCTCTTAGCAACTCAGACCAAGATGGTAGAGTTTTTGGGAGTGTTTTAGTGGCGATTTTTCCCCGACATGACAGGTGAGATGCTGTGAGGGGGCGTTTTGTGTATGGTGGAGAGGGTGGTCATCTTCACCAAGCCAGCCAGGCTAGTGTAAGAGTGTTGGATGATCCGGAGTGGACACGGAGGAATATTGTTGCTCTTTTTAATTTGATGGATGAAGGCCGAGTGGTTAGGCTTATCATTGGATTTGAAAGGGGCTACCACACTTTTGAGTCGGATTATACAGAGTAGAAGAATATGAAGAGGTGATCAGTGACAATGGATTCGTGGTCCACTAATTCTACCTTATTCCAAATTAAATGAATAGTATTATAAAGATTTGTCGTAGTACGTTAGTTGTGACAAATTAAGATGAAACCTTTTGTAATAGCTAGTATTTGAATTTTTTTCATAGCAAGTTATTAATGAAAATTCCCCAAATCCGTCAAAAATGTTTATTTTAAAAACCCTCTCTTCATGAGCTAAACCCTAAATCCTAAAATTAAGTTAACAAAGCCACCGAGTACACAAGACCGATGGAGTTATTATAAAATTAAATTACTAAATAAATCAGGATCGTTTACTCGTCTACTCCATATCCATTTATATTTTCTTAATCTATCTTATCTAAAACATTATATAAATCATTACCATTTACTTGTTTACTCCATATCTATCTATATCTTCTTAATCAGTCGATCTTATCTAAATCTATATATAAGTTAATTAGACATCGGAGTCGTGCTACCTCTCCGGTCGCGGACTACTCCGATCTGATACTATGTTAAATTTCGATGGGTCATATGACGTGGAGAGTCACACATTCAAGCGCATCATGCGACAACCAAACCGAGCACACAAGACCGATGGAGTTCCATCCTAAAACCAATTGGGATTAGAAAGAATAGCCCATCGGCTTATATGCAAGGTTTGGATTCCTTATATATATGTATCATTTCACATCTTTCACATTTTTATATAGATTTGTCCGTGCCCGCAATGACTATGAAGAATACTTGGATGTTTTAGCATAGCCCAACCTCTTCCACATAGAATACTTGATGACATGCTAAAGAATGCTAGGCCATATAAATGGTATAAATGTGGGAGATACTTTTTCTTATCGATTGGAGATGCGTCTCCTAGGCTTGCACATGGAGTTTCAACGAGATATCTCTCTTAGCAACCCAAACCCAAATGGTACGATTTTTGCAAGTGCTTTAGTGACACTTTTTCTCCGACAATTCCAACATGACTGTTGGGATCCTGTGATGGAGCATTTTGTGTATGATGGAGATGGTGGTCTTTTGAATGAAGTCAACCAGAATGGTTTAAGAGTGTTGGATGACCCGGAGTAGACACAAAGAAATGTTGCTCTTTTTGCTTCAATGGTGTATAACCGAGTGATTAGACTTATCATTGAGTTATTTCGATTAGGCAATAGAACAAAAAAATTAGGTTACTCCGATTAGGCAATAGAACAAAAAAGTTGGGTTTACTCCGATTAGGCAATGGAGCGGGGGATAATGTAAATCTATGTTGCTTTGTTAGGAGTTTTGACATATATATATTGTGACATTGGTCTGCGCGACCTCATCTGTAAGAATGCGTTCGGGTAGATTCTTCCACTCGAATTATTTCCCTATATATAAAAAAGAGCAATCTTTCGGCTTCTTCGACGTTGGTGTGTGGTGGCATGGTTTATCGCCGACTTTCCTCGTCATTTCCAACTTCAAGTGAAAGGCTAATTGTTCAATTTCCAAGACGAGTAGACATTAGCGGGTGGTGGCATGTTCGCTATGCCTTAAAAAAAATGAATTTGAACTCCCCTTGGTTCTTCAGCATGATAATCATTGAGACTTGTACTACAGTAATTGAATGGCTTCATATCTAACATGGACAATGAGTGGTGTATGGAATGATCATATGGAAAATTCTCCAATCCTCAAAAAATGTAAAGATATATAGACGTATTTACGTGTAAGAGAGAACTCTGAAATCACTTCTAAATATGTGAATCAATATATAATACTAGAGGAGAAGTCGCCTAATCCATGACGTCTTCTACTTTAATAGGTAGGAATTTTAAATTATTATTTAATTAAGTTATTTCACAAATCTCATTAACCACTTGGTATATGCAAATCTAATTTAGTTACGATTTGATATTAGGTAGAATTAGCAAATATAATTAATTAATTAAACCATTAATGTAGTAATTTTATTTTTTAAATTATTATTTAACTAAGTTATTTCACAAATCTCATTAACCACTTTATGCAAATCTAATTTAGTTACGATTTGATATTGGATGGAATTAGGAAATCTAATTAATTAAATAAATAAATAAATCTAAATCGGTTAAGAGAGGTAGATTCATATTACGATTTATGCATTATACATTTGTAATTAATAAGAAATCTAATTTAGTTATGATTTTTTGAATTTTTTTAAATTTAGTTTTATGTAACAAATTGATGATAGTTTCGATTCTATCTTTTTTTAAAAATTTGGTTAAGCCAATATGATTCATATAATAATAAAATATATTTAATTAATTTAAAGAATCATATCATAGGGTGTGAAATCTGTTAACAATTATATAAATATTTAATTTAAACTAATTTATCTTATTTCTAACAATTATCATACTTATCCATTTTATATAGTAAATGATACATCATCTTTCACTATTCATCCTTTAATTATTGTATAGACAAGGATAAAAATTTGATCAAAAAATTTAATAATAAGTTTTTTTAATAATTGATTAAAAAATATATCGAATATTTTGAGGCAATTAGGTAATAAATTACTTTATTAGATTTAAAAAAATAATTAGTTTATTTTAGTTTAGTTTTAAAATATAATAGATTTTGGAATTTATAATATATAATTGAATTAATGCAACTATATGAAAGGAAAATCTTTAGTTGAACGAGGGTTAATATGAAATTTATTTAAATTAAAAAAGAATTTAGATAAAGTCATATCTTCACCTTTTATTATCAATTAAACCAAATCTCAAGTTAATTAGTTTGAAAGATATCATAAGAATTCATGCTAATTCTATTTTAACTTATATAAATGTTTTACGTCTGCATAAAATTATTTTAACTTATATAAATGTTGTAACTAAATTGCTTTCCCATTATTTAGTGTTATTATTATTTTTAAAACCGTATTTGCCCTAAAAGATCCATTTTTTTTATTTAAAAAACCCTCTAATTACCATTTTGACGTATTTTAGTCAGATCTTTTCCAAGTTTAAGCAAACCACCCACTTTATTCTTCCAAATAAATCAATAAATATAATTCCCCTTTTTATTTGTTGTTTGACTGTTCTACAGTTGAACTGGGCTCGGGTCCTTTGGAGGTTGCGAAGGAACCCTAAATCCCTACGAAATCAACAGTTTTGTTGGGCGATTGCGGTGGTAGCTGGTCCGATTGAAGTGGCTTGCGCGGGTGATTGTGCGAATCGGGAAGCTTTTTAATCGAGCTGTGGGCGAGCCGATTGAATTCAACTGGACTAGAGCTCATCCCCTCCCTCCTTAGATCTTTGCTGAGCTAGATTCAAGTGAGTTTTTGAATTTTTATTTCGTTGTTTATCAAGTTACTCTTGATGAATAATAAAATTGGTGTTGGTGATCTCGTTAATTATTATTTGCCGAGACTTTGTCAAAGGCGATCGACGTTGCAGCATGTGATGGAGATTAGTGATGATTTCGGAATGGATATTGACGATGATGTTTTTTTTCCGAAGAAATATTATGGATATGTTAATCAATGACTTGATTTTGTAAAATCTTTGGATTCCACGATCTGATCATCGAAGCCCGGTCTCGATAACATTTAACTCTAGGCTGACCGTCACTTTGTGTACAGGAGCTAGCTAAGCCAGTTTCAGTCTTAACTCAGATCACTATCCCTGCAACAGTAGGTTGCACCAAACAGCTAGTGTTCACCTCTTGATGAAGTATTAGAGCTGTGGTTTATACTTTTTTCTGACATTCAATTAGGGGAAATACATACAAATGCATGTTTTTTTCCCATCCCTGAGTAAATCGCCCAGCCATATAATTATGTACACAAGGAAAGCATCTAGCTTTGATAGAGGTGACCAAATCAATTGATTTGTTGCAAACTATACTGTTTGAAAACAAGATATCTATGGGTCATCCATTGTTCCATATGTGCTTTAGGCTTTTACCAACTAGCTATTGGTCTTAAGTGTGAGTTTCTTTGTCTGAAGTTTGGATACCAGCTTCATAGAGGAAATTCAATCCATATGTTGACTGAGGTTTCAACAAAGAACTAAGTAACTTCGCCAATGACAAATCAATGCTCTAGGGTTTGGTATGTTGATGGTGTAGTTGTTCATGTTGTTGATCTTTCTTTATGTTGTGTTTATCACTTTCCCTTGATTTCTTCATCATGTTCAAACCTGAATTCTTCACGACTACTGGTTTGCCTTTTATTTGATGCATTTTCAAAGTTCTATTGTTATTTGAGTTTTATTTTACTTTTGCTGCAGGAGCTTGTCCACAAAAAGGTTATGGCATATACAAAGGGTTCAACAAATGTCAGAAACGTGTTCCAGACTGGGAAGAGTTCACTACTTCCTCCTAAAATTCCATTTCCCGGTGGTTCCACTGTATACGCTGATTACAACACCAATCCTTCAACGGGGTCAAAAGTTACTCCAAAGCACAAGGATTTTAATTCTTATCACCAGCGAACTTCGTCGGAAAGTCTAATTGGAGAAGAACAACCTTCCTGGTTAGATGATCTTCTGAATGAGCCAGACACACCTGTACGGAGAGGCCATCGCCGTGCATCTAGTGACTCCTTTGCATATATGGATATAGCTGGTGTGTCTAACATGGATTATACATCAAGGTTACATGTTGAAGCTGAACGTAATAATATGACTTTGCCTCAAATGTGGAGATCCCAAAACATTGATTGCTTCAAACCTATTCAACATGGTTCTCCTTACACTGATCAGAATTCTTATTCAAAGCCAATGAATCAGACACGGGAATGGTCATTGACTTCTGCCAAGCACCCTAGGAATCCTCCATCTCTAAGAGATAACAACATTCCTTTATGTGAAGGACCATCTTCAGCTACAGCAGATGCTGATCCATTTCCTTCCACTGTAACTGAAAAGAGGGATCATGACGAAGCTGGTCTTCTCGACAGCAATTTTTTGCCAGAAACAGATGATTCTCATGCCAAGATGGCTTCTGACAATGATTCCAAACGTGCTAAACAGTTAGTCCCAGTTCCTCTTCAAATCTTTTATTTTTTTTTATCCAATTTTTTAATAGTCGAATGCATTCATTACTAGAATTTCACTGATTCTATTAGGACCAATGCTACTCCTGGACCTTGATCGTTAACCATTAATGCCCATGTGTTTGAATTTTATTTTATCTATGGATTTCCTTCTTGCTGACCTTAAATAATGTTCGATGACTTGTACACCAATCGTCTTTCTTGTAAATTTTGTTGTGTTCTCATGGATACATGCTTCCTAAGTGTTTTTTCCATGCAGAAAATTTGCACAGCGTTCACGGGTTCGGAAACTTCAGTACATAGCTGAGCTTGAGAGGACTGCACAGGCACTGCAGGTAAGTATTCACAGAAGTGATAGTGAAACTTAAAGTAGAGATCTCCCACCACAAGTATAATTCTTCTTCTATCAAGATTATGCTTATATATTTTGTTCACAACTTCACAGACAGAAGGGTCTGAAGTTTCAGCTGAGTTGGAGTTTCTTAGCCAGCAACGCCTAATCCTGAGCATGGAAAATAAAGCCCTGAAACAAAGATTGGAGAGCTTGTCCCAAGAGCATCTCATCAAGCGTTGTAAGTCTCTTGTTTATTGTGTTTCGTCGATCAACTCTGCAATCTGGTATTCGGGCCCCCTCATACTGAAAAATATGAGAATTATTTTTTATTATATAAATATTGAATCCATAAGTAAACACTAGTTCAACAATGGGTTATGCTAATTTGTCTTCAATTGATCTCAGTGGAGCACGAGGTGTTGGAGAGAGAGATTGGCCGACTACGAGCAGTATACCAACAGCAACAGCAGCAACACGAGCAGCATCAGTGGCAATCTACCTCCACCCACAGAAGGACCAACAGCAAAGACCTCGATTCTCAGTTTGCAACCCTCAGCTTGAAGCACAAAAGATCCACCTCTGGAGCTGATACTGTTCATATATAAGATTCTCAAGGCTGCTCTATAGCTGTTTCTGTTATTTCTGATTGCTTCCGACTCACAATTCCTCACAGGTGAGCCCTTTTTAGCTGCTTCTGAAGGGATCAGGAAGCCCCAGTGTCCACTGTCTACAGACTAAGGTTGCCTTTCCAGACTGTTTATTTTTCTCGCATTCCTTGTTTCCGTGCACCTGGCAGTCATTCCTGAGAAAAGACGGCTTTTTTCTGCTGAAGATGACTTGCCGGAGGTGGTTTGAAATTCAGTTTTTTCTTCTCTAGAGCAGCGAAAAACTCAGGAATTCTATCATCCTCGCTTGCTCTATTGTAGCATGAGAAACCTGCATATACAGTGTTGGTATATATCTGCTTCTGGTTTCACATAATGGTGTCCATACAAATATACGATCCATGATCTTTTTAACAAGAAAGGTTGAAGAGAAGGTATCTGGTGTTTGATGAGAGTTCTCTGTTATCGCCCTCTTTGGGTTTCTTCTCAAGTTTTAGTACTGGATTTTGTACCAAGATACTGGGTTTGATGAGTTGGGTAATTTTGAGTTTGAATGTTCTGGGGGTTTGGTTATTTTGGATTGTATAATGACTTTAATATTAAAAATCATTTGGTAAATTGGGTCAGATTTTTTTCGATTTTCATTAGTGTTATGATTTTGTACTTCTAAAAACAAATTGAGCCTACAAAGTGAAACCGGATACCCACGAGATTTGGTAATATCTTATCTTCTGACATTTGCAAGTTTACAACTCTTGTTTTGGAAAATCCGATGGAAAAAACAATTGATGTCAAAAATCATACAATTCACCTGTGCAGAAATGATGTGGGTACACAAATTTTTTTTAGATTGACCTATTTTCGCAAATTGCCCTATAAAAGGCACTATTTTGTACAAATGCCATTGTAATTGCATTTTATCAATTACCAAAAAAAATAGAGTTGAACCAACTTCTACACTCCCTAACCCATAAAACTAACACTAGTCTTAAGGATGAATCTCCATTTATCATAGCAAAAAAGAAGTCCCAGTACGTACACAGCAATACACAAGTACCCTGTATAAAACTGAAAAACAAGAACAAACTTGGACAGGCTGGACTTACAGAGCTCAATCCTCGTACTCAGTCTCTTCATCGTCGTCGTCATTGTTCTCTCCGTACCTCCAGCCGTCCTCACCATTATCACGATCCTCTTCTGTTTCTTCGCTATCCTCTTCTGCGTACACCTCGTCTCTGGCAGGCCATGGTTTCTTCACAAGATTCGCGTTGGCAGGTGCAATACTGGTGGTACCTTTGCGCATGGTTTTCGAGGGAGGCAGCTTCGTGTTTGGCTTGCTGTGCTTTGGCTGTTTGGAGCTTTTTCCATTCACACGTTTACCTGAATAGACGTCTTGGTCTCTACCTTCGTCCATGTCGTTGTCAACAAGGTGGTTGTTTGGTTGAGATGTCTTAGGGTTGTTATCGTCTGCATAGTGACCAGGATGCTCTCTCCTTAGATGGAGGTTGAGCTTGTACTCGTGGATGTAGGCCTTCCCACATCCTTCGTAAGGGCAGCCATAAGGCCTGGCTGAGGACGCTGACCCATAAGGACCTGAAGATGGCTTCGTCATTTTGACGGGCTTCTCCACAGGCGGCGTAGGTTTAGGTGTCACCTCAGCAGGGTTCTGCAAGTCATATGCCGAGTAACAACTCAGAAAACTCGAAGGGTTGAATTGCCAAAGAAAGGTAAGATTAGAGCACATTTTCTCAAGAAAAACAATGCCGAAAAGAGACTTAATTGGTTATGCACAAATGCCTCTAAACAAACCTTGCAATAAAACTTGCAACCAATCCATTTACATTCCTATTTGAAGTTCATTATGTATAATCGATCCATTTCAATTCCTATTCGAAGTTCATTATGTATAATCGAAACTCACAATAAAACTTGCAAGGTTTGCTACGAAGAGACAGCAGCTACCCAAGCAACATATATGAAACCCATGAAATAAGTATATATCCAAAACAGAAAATTGAGAAACATTTCTAAACAAACCTTTTCGTGATGAGATGAGATATGGTTTTTAAGTTTATACTCATGAGCAAATCTCTTTCCACATTCGGAGTAGGGACATATGTGATAGTTTTCTTGGGAATGAGTCTTCATGTGTGATCTCAAGTTGAAATCCAACGAGAACGCCTGCATTTGCACACATGAATTAGCAAGGAATCATGTAAACAAATTCTTTCAAAATGAAAATAGGAAGAAATGGGATGCAGTAGAGACACAGAGTATTCCACTATTCAAGATTTGTTGATACTAGTAGGCAATGATGATTAAGCAGTGACCATGGTTCATATTTATATGTTTACAGATCAAAGGTCCTAGCATGGCCACGGGGAGCACTGGTTGAGCAGGCAAAAAACTTGTAACGTAACACAGTGAACGGGATACTTTATGAATTAGTAATGAAAACAGCAAGAGATAGAGACAGAATAATCACCTTACCACATCCTTCATGAGGGCATACAAAATCTCTTTCTCCGGTATGAATAAGAAAGTGTCTCTTCAACTTGGAGCTATCTAAAAATTTCTGGAAGGCTAGATGTGTAAATACAAAAGGAGCAATATATGTGTACATGTAAAGATCATAGATTACGAAACGAGGATTAACCAATTTGAAGTCATCAATATTGTTCAATTCTTACCTTTCCACATCCCTCCCAGTGGCAAATATATTGTCTTTCGCCATGAATATGAGAATGCTTCCGCAAAGCACCAGCATCAATAAATGTCTTTCCACATGCTTCGTAGCTACAGAGGAAAAGAACTTCAGAAGTTGGTTCTGGCTCTGGATCTGGTGCCTCGGGTTCTTTTTCCTTCTCCTTCAAGGCTCTCAACTTGTCCACTAAACAACCAAATGAGTCACAATAGACAAACAGACCCAGTCAATCAAATATCCCCACTTGAAATAACCAAGCAGAGCTACAAAACTTTATATAAAGTGCCCATACTTCCGTTCTATTAAATGAATAGCTAGTCCCACACTTCTTTAGCAGTTACATACTAAGAAGTAAGAATTAAAAATGTAAGCAATCGTTCATGCTTCTGGTCATTGCTCACAATTGGCCAATCCTTAGTAATAACTTTCAATAACAAGAAAGTTGAGTAAGTTTTACATTTGAGAAGGAGAGCAGAAAGAATCCAAAGAAAAGAATGAGAAAAAAGCCACAAGTGTGGAAGCTGCTGAATTATAGTGAATTCTAGACCTTCATTCTCCTTTCAATGAAAAAAATCTCGCTATACAGAAGCAGCACAAATGAAATAGGTTCTTTGGCTTGCAACTGAATCTAGTTTGCCTAAGCCTGTCTCCATTGGGCATGACAAGAAAGGAAAACAAATATTACATTAATTGCAGATCAGCACTTTACCTCTGACCCACTTAATAAGAGTGCACTTTCCTCCGGTTGCCACGACATCTTGAGGAACCCTAAGCAATATGATTGAAATAAATAAATAAATTAGAAGACAATAAGAATAACATTGGAACACGTATATCATGTCACGGCCATGGTCCTAGGTTAGATACTCATTGTACACTGTATACTCTCCCAAGATTTAGACCTTTACAATAATGAAGAAAAGTCACCAAAACAAGCTCACTTTTATCACCTAAAAGTAAAATAAAAGTAAATACTTGATTTTGTTTTATGAAAAAGAACGGAGGTGTTTATGTACTTGCTAAATCTTAATTTCTTATCTCTTATTGTTATCTCTATCAGACATTTAAAATATAGTTAATTATGAACAAAATAATAACCCCAAAACTCTCTCGAACTATTTCCATTTTCCTCATCGTCGATGGATCGGTTTGACAAAACTATTATAGCCTTCACTCAGTTTAGTATACATATAGTATATATATGTTGGGTGAATACAAAGTATCTCTAACGCTACAATTTTTTTTTTATATATAAACAGACAAATCAAATAATCAATTCTTTGTTTAGGAATTATCTACATTCTACTTTACACAACAAAAGTACTTCTTCCTTGATTTTTCTTTTGCTCTCCACTCCATTCTCATTCTAATGGTTAATTTGACTATAAGTGTACTTCAGCTGTTGAGATCTTCAGGAAAAAATTGGTTTTCACCAAAAGTTTTGCACTTCAGCTGTATACAGCCGATAAAATTGAGAACTTCTAGCAACAGTCTGAAAAAGAGTAAACTTTCCCTCAAAATTCTGAACAAAATTAGTCCAATTGTTTGTTCCACTTCCAAAGTTCGCCTAATTTTCCAATCTACAATTAAAATTTATAAAAACCCTAGTGCACTGCTGATTACCGGATTACCCACGCGTGATTGATAACATAACAGCCTACAAATCCGATTCAGAAAACCAAATAGCATCTGCAGTTTGAATTGCGGATAAAAACAAAATAAAGAGAAAATCGCCTATTTTAACAGAATCGACAGAACCACAAGCTGAATCACGAATACTAACACACGACACCGGAAAACCCTAATCTCGACACAAATTGACCAGAAAAAACAGAGAAGTTTTGGATTGGACTGAAAGGTAGAGAAGAGGAATACCATTCTTTGACCCACTTAACAGCAGGGGCTTTAGACTTGGCGATTTGACGTCTATCGAACAGGTTGTGTGGAATTGGAGCCTCCATTGCCTCACCTCGAGATGAATCTCAATGAAAGGTTATACGCACCAATTCGAATGGCAATTGCGCCCGATAATTGATGGATTTTGGATTCTAGGGTTGCAAGAAAGCAAAGATATTTAGGGCTTTGGAACTGACTGGCTATGGCGCACGCACACTCTTCCCGCCGGGAGGCTGAGGCCCCTCCTTTCTATTAGGCTTGTTTTACTTTTCTTTCTCCTTTTTTCTTTTTAAAGTTGTACCACTCAATTTATTTTTTATTTTTTTTAAAAAAAAAATTGGTAATTTGATAGGAAAAAAAAGGGCAAATTGTGAAAAATAGCATGAACTTTAGGGATAGTTGCGTTTAATGTCATGAACTTTAAAAATGTTAAAAATAATCACCAACTTTGGTTCTGGATGCAATAAGTGACACATCTTTTTTTTAAATATCACTTCTTATTAACATTCTTTGTAGAAAAAAATCATCCAATTTTCAATTTTTTAAAAAATGCTCATATTTAATTTTAAAAAATAATCCATTTTCATTTTTAATTTTAAAAAATATAATTTATTTTATAAAACACTACTTTTCCCCTTTTTTCTTAAAATAATACACACACTCATTATTTACACCCCGTTAAAAAAAACTAATTTTATTTTCTCCATAAACTCAGTTTTTTTTCAAAAAATTAAATAATAAGCAATGTCTTTAAAATGAAAAATGAGTGTCTTAAAAAGATACCAATTAATATCACAATTATATTTTGTTAAAAATGATGTTTTTTGAAAAATTGAAATTGAGTTTATAAACATGAAAATTGTTTTTTTTTCAAAAAAAGAAGAAAATTGTGAGTGGGTTTAAATAAACATGGGAAAAATGTGATTTTTTTGTAAACAAAATGTTAATAAGGGGTGTACTTTTAAAATAAAATGGTTGTGCTATTAACCACAACCACCCTTCAAAGTTGGTGATTATTATAGAATTTTTGAAAATTGGTGCCACAAAATGCAACTACTCCTAAAATTCGTGTTATTTTTTGCAATTTACCCAAAAAAAAATAATCACAAACTTTGGGTGATAAAGTTTGGTGCCATACTGCCATTAAAGATGAAACAAATTTTATTTTAATGAGCCCAATTTCGTTAAATCTTTAAATTCATTTGTTATATATTTTTAGTTTTAATAGTTAGTATAGTTTATGGGTGTGTATGGTAGCCCATTTTAACTGTTAAAATTAAAACATTTGTGGTTGTTTAAAAAATAAACAGCTTTTATGGGTGTATGGATTACCAAAATAAACAAAAACGTGTTAAAAAATTGTGTTAAAAAATAAGCTACAAAATGGAGGTTATTTGGGTGTTTATTTGGGTGTTTATTCTCCCTTTTATCTTATTTGGTTGGAAAGTACCACAATACCCCTAATAACAACCAAATAAATTCCACTTTTTACAAATAAACTGTTTTTCTCCCCATACGGAGATTATCTTGTTGTTTAAATTTTTAACTACTTTTACCAACAGTTTATAAATTTTACCATGTTTATAATTTTAGTCAGTTTATTAACTCCGTCCCATACGAACCCTATGTTACGAAATATAGGTGGAGTATTAAATTTCAATACTCCTATTATAAATTAGGGAAATTTACAGAAAACCACCCCTTAAATATGAGTGTTTTCACTTAACCACCCCTTAAATTCAAAATTATAGAAAACCACCATTTAAATGGTTTTTACTTACAACTCACCACCCCTTCATATATTTTTATTAATTTATCATTAAATATAATTTAAACTCAAATTTAATTATAAATATATTCAAAATTTGAATTTAAGGGCTCAATTATATTTTAGTGATCATTTTATTTATTTTTAAAAAATAATAATAAATAGTTAATAATTTTCAACTTAAAGTACGAGTTTGATCCATTTTATTTGTTATATGTAACATTTTTCTTTAAATTTACCTAAATTTTAAAAAATTAGGTTATCAAATAATCATATAACTTAAATATAATTATTAAGATAATAATTTTAAAAATAAATAAAATTATCCCTAAAATATAAATAGCCCTTAAATTAAAATTTTGAATATATTTATAATCAAATTTAAGTTTAAAAATATTAAAATATAATATATTTAATGATAAATTAATGAAAATAGAAGAAGGGGTGGTGAGTTGCAAGTAAAAATCATTTAAAGGGTGTTTTTCTGTAATTTTGAATTTAACGGGTGGTTAAGTAAAAACACACATATTTAAGGGGTGGTTTTCTGTAAATGAGCACAT
The DNA here is from genome assembly GCA_963922045.1 of Persicaria maculosa. Taxonomy (NCBI): domain Eukaryota; kingdom Viridiplantae; phylum Streptophyta; class Magnoliopsida; order Caryophyllales; family Polygonaceae; genus Persicaria; species Persicaria maculosa. The sequence continues at coordinate 56,994,855 of OY998268.1, forward strand.
TTTCTAAAAATAATATTACTGTATAAATTTTCTTTTTTTTTGAAATCTTATACTGCTAAAAACTATATAAAATATTAATATTTTTTATTATTTCATACTTATTACAAATAAGAAGATAGTTGTTAAAACTTAGTAATATTTTTATTATTTTATATAATTTTTATCATCCTTAAAAACTTAAGTGAATAATAAATTACATATTTTTATTAATAAAGAGAATACTTATGATATTTTTTAAAATATTTAATATAATTTTTTTACCATTTTTTTTAAATATAAAAAAAATTAAAAAAAAATAATCATGATCGAAGGGAGTATATTAGGCCATGTTATTTAAGGGTTACTAGAGATCATATGAATACTAGTAGTATTTTATTCTACTATTTCCGTCATATCATCCTAACATCTCATTCTCATTTTTCCAGCTTTATTTCTAGCATCTCCAAACTCATTTTTTCATACCAATTCAATTTATAAATATACTCATCTCCAACAATTATTTCCATTATCAATTACATTATTATATTAATTTTTTATTATTAAAATATTAATATTAAATTAATATTATAGGCAAAGATATGTATTTATAGGTACGTGTCCTCGTATCAACTTTCACATATTAATGAATATGTTTTTATATAGATAATTATTTCATGTTCTTACATTATTTATTATTTCCAATTCTTCCATATAATTACAATTTAATTTTTCGGTTTTATTTTGCATATTTATAATCAAAGATAATTTTTTTTACAAAAACATATTTGAAATTGATATCTATACGTAGATAAAAATGAATTTAGAATTGTGACATTTTTTTACATTTTTTACAAAAATTATTTTTGACATGTTTTTTACAAAAATTGTGACATATACGCACGGACGTGCGTTTTCCCTTTACGCACTACGCACCCTGTATAAAAGGGGGTTTGCAGGTCGGTTAACCCTTTCAAGCAAGCAGAAGAAGCGAGAGAGGGAGAGAGAGATGGCGCAACCAAGCAAGGAGCCGTGCAAGAAACAGGCATGTGACATCCAAGCATGTCTTACCAAGAACAACTTCAATCCACAGAGGTCAGTTTCAAGTTCTTCACCACTTTTTTGCATTTTGTTGTTCTCGTCGGAACTAATTTTGTTAGGATTAGGAGCTTCAGATGTGTATTTGAATTTTGAAGATTCGGTGATTTGAGGATCGCGTGTCGAATTCAGATCGGATTTCACGATTTTCTCCTTCGCCTTGAGGCACTGCTTTCGGACATTAAATTAGATTCGGATTTCACATATTCTTTCGTTTCAGTGCAGCTTGATTTGAATTTCTCCTATTGTGGTGATCTCTGGCGCGTTTGAGCTAAAAAGCCCTAATTTTGACTGTGTTTCTGATTTGAAAGGATTTACTGTTAGGAATTAGGATCAGTGATGCTGTTGAGTTATGCACATAGAAAACCAGAATCTCCTTGCTACAATGGAAGAAGATGATAGAATTATGAATTAGTGATTACATCCTTTTCTTGCAGTGGGATTTCTGAGCTTGCAAATTTTGGTATTCGATCATATATTGACTTATCATTTAAATGAGGCTTTGCACATTCTTTAGGGCTTTGTTCACCTCCTTTTGTCACAGTGGTTGCTTATTCGAGGTGCTTATAGCGGAGCATCATCCAAAACAAAGGGCTAACAACATATTGATTCAGTAACTGCAGCTTGTAAATTAGACTGTTTGTTCGATTTTTTGGCATCTTGATAAGGTGGCCTACAATGGTGGGGATAATTGATCGTCATCTAGCTAGCTATATCACGTTTGAAGAGGTTGTGGATTTGAATAGTGGGGATAATTAGATTCTTACTGATTGATTTTTGCTTTTACCAAATGCACATTAGCTCATATTTTACTTATACATCCTGCATTTGGTTCATTTGCCCCTACAGACGATCTTCCTGTAGAAACAATGCGAATATTCTGTTTTCACTCACTGATAGTTTATTAATTCGGTGCAGGTGCCTCCATGTCATAGAGAAGCTTCAGGCATGTTGCGAGCAATGCGAATACAAATCTACCCATTGTGCTTCTGTTTCCGGTCTTTTGAAGCAAAAGTCCAAGTAGTTCACATAACTTGATTGCTTTGTTGTTACTACGCCAGAGTTAGATCAGTTTGGATTAGGATCAAGTTCATGCACAGATCATCATTGGTGCACCTAGAAACTGATCCCTGTAACACTGTTCGATAGATTCAACAAAAGCCCTTCAAATCACAAACTATATCCTTTTCTTGTGCACCTCTTCGCCCTGATATGAAAAGTTTCCTACCACATTGGTGGGAAATGACATAAAAAAACCACAAAAATATGAGAGAAGATGTCTATATACAATAGGTTAAGCTTTTAGGTTAGAAGAATGGATCCCGATCTTGTAAAAAGGAATAAAATAAACCATGACTCATGTTTTGTTTTCATACACTCTGACCGGGATTTCTCAAAATCTCATATGGTATCAGATCGGTAAAGTTATACAATCCGAATCTTGATTTTGTACGAGATAAAAAGAGAACTAGATGCAACTAGTGGTGTGTTGAGACTTGAGAAATGTAAATGAGACTGAAAAAGTCAGATTTTGTACGAGATAAAAAGAGAACTAGATGCAACTAGTGGTGTGTTGAGACTTGAGAAATGTAAATGAGACTGAAAAAGTCACAGTGTGTTGAGAAATATGAATGAGACTAAAAGAGTCGTTCATCAAAGTTGAAATCTTAGTATATAAGCCGGTGAGCTACCCAGCTATCACGTATTCCTAACGTGCCAATTATTTTCCCCACCATGCAACGATTACGAGGAAAATGATTGACACGATAGGAACACGCGGTAACTAGATAGCACATGACACTCTCTTGTTCAGTCGGATAATCTTCCATTTCAGTCGTAATGATTGACCCTGGAGATGTCCCTATCGACCTCGGTAACAAATGCAAATCGAGAGTTGCATAATAGTTCTTGTGAAGGAATATAATTAGTTACTAAGAAGTGCAGTTAATCAAATCTGTAAAATGTAAGAATCTTCCTAAAGGTAACGTATCAGTAGATATGTAAGTCACTTAAAAGCGACTCAGTGACTCACAAGACTGCAGTAGAGAAGGCGATTACACAGTGCGACCAAAAGTCTAATAAGTGCATGAAGCGGAGAAGGCGATTGCACATGCAATCGACGGAGATGGAGAAGGCGAACCAACTCAAAATTTTTAGGCAATCAATCAAGGCAACGACGAAACACTTTCCAGCAAACAGTATTAAACTATAGAATGAACCCAACTGAACCATCAATCATCCAATGATCCGAAATGAAGCTGAACGCTGTTCAACGAGATTAATTAGTCTACATGGAAGTGCTATGGAAAAAAATGAACACGACTTGTTTCCACAAGGGGGGATTCAAATCTGTGCATTTGACAATTTAACCATACCAACTCCCGGACACATCCAAAATTACATCCCAACACATTGTATTCGAAGCATATCTGTACATGATCAAATTAGATCCATGTTGCTACTAGATAATCTCGTTCAAACATACAAAAAACCTACCAGTGGAGTTATCTTTTGTTAGTCTGAAGTGCGTATGGGCAAGATACGTCCTCGCCAAAAGGCATTATTACCCATATGGCAGTTCAGTGGAAACACTTTACTTCTAAAAACAGAGGATGATAAAGGTATCACCTGCTCAATTCACCCTGCGCGGCATCCCCTTGTTCAGAAGGATTACCTATATGCCCACAGCAAGACGTATTAGTAGTGTAACAATAGTCTAAGTTGCGTTCATAAAGTATATACTCTGTGCTCTTCATCATTTTATGAACTGGCAAAAACAGAAATCTGTATTATGAGAGATCTTACCCTGAGGCCTTCGACGGCGTCTGAATTTTAAGTACTTGCTCAATGGGGTTTCAGGGACGGGTATCCATTTTCCAAGAACGGCTAGAGGCCAACTGTTTGAAATACAAAAGGATGTAAACATGTTGGTCAATTTAAACAGATAAGAGACTACGGAGATACAATAGAGGACGTGAGAAGAATAAGTTCTAAGACAGCATTTGCTAGTCGCAACTCAATGACATGTTATCTTCTTTTCTTCATAATTTTGTATTTCATTCTATTGATTCTGTTCCCTTTATGACGTTGGAATAAAAAATGAGAATAAATTTGATTCTGTTATTAGATTCAACTCCTATACAAAACTACACATTTCCCGTTCAAATGCATCATCCTTGTGAAAGAGGAAGTTATCACATTTACTGACTCAAATAAACGGTCAGTTTTCAAAATGCAAATGGAGATTGCCTTTGATAATAAACTCGCCCCATAGAATGCCTGGTTTAGAAATCCCAGAAGCATGTAACTTACCTGATGATACCTATTACAATGCAAACAAGCCAGAGCTGCCAGTCAAGCTTCACTGTCGATGTAAATTTCCCAAGAAACTCAATAATGACAATCTGAAACAGCAAATGAGCAAAAAGATTAGGATGAAGGAGTAAAGCAGGGGGATTTTCCAAAAGAAGTTGATCAACATCCACCTGAAGTATCAGGGTGAAAGATACTATGGCCACAAACAAACGGTTTTTGATAACTCCTTCAAAGACATTGATTTGATCCGGCTTGCGAGCATTGAATTCATTAAAGATCTGCAACAAAAGGATAAATCTCTTTTACTCTGTACACCAAGGAGCAAATTCAAGAACTTGAAAAAAAAAATACAGATGCTCAAATGTTGTTTTTCACTCTCTGATCCTTTAAACAATTTATTAAGAAATCATGGGCAGTTTCTGTTGAGTAGAGTGTATATACATGAATTAGTAGCAAATACTACAAAAGGCATAAAGTTCTCAATATTTTCACAAGTATGGCTCACCTGACAAAAAACGAAGGCGTTGAATATGACTGTGTTCTTAACTTTGTGAGCATGATCAGTGGTGTCATGCTTCAGTTTCAGGATACTTGTACCTCGGAAGTTCAGGGTGAGCAGGACAATTACTTGATAGAGAGCCTAGAATACCCAACAAAAAGCTTTCAAATAAGTAATTAATCATCAAGGAATATTACGACGTGCAACCCCTTTAAATGGAAGGATATATGTACCTGTATCAGTAGGTTCCTCCACATTATGTTTGTAATCAGAGGCTCCCTGAGATACAAAAGGCAACAGTGAATGGTAAATTTACACATTGGAGATCAAAGGATATGTTGCTCTAGATGTATCTCCATGATACTACCTAGCCTTTAAAATACCACATCCAGGTGAAAAAAAAGTACTCCGTATCATTTAAAGAAAATTGACAAGGGATCTTTATCTAGGCATAAAGTGACAGGTAAAAGGCACATGCGAAGCACATTTTTTAAATATCAAAATGCAAGTCGAACACTGAGCATCTAAATGCATAAATCGAACCAAGGACTAAGTGATCAACAACAAAAAAATCCGGTGTAGTACATTCAAAGAACAAACTAGTGCAAAATTCAAACCTTCGGCCAACAGGAGGGCTTAACATGAGATAATCAGTTGGTGGCTCTGTAGCCAAAGCGAGAGCACCAAGTGTATCCATTATAAGATTAACCCAAAGAAGCTGCATGGTAGAAAGAGAAAAAATAGGCAACAGATTTGTTAGAAAACTAATAGTCTCCATCAAGATATAATGCATGAAAAATGCCAATGAAAAGTTCCTGCAACTCTTCCATACAACAAATCAAGGCCAATACCTGTACTGCATTTAAAGGGACTTCCCCAGTGGAAAATGCAGCCACAACATTGATTATCAGGGCAGCCACGTTGACAGTGAGCTGGAACTGGATAAATTTCTGAATATTTGCATAAACAGATCTACCCCATCGAACAACCTGAATTCAACCAATAATTTACATGCTCAGAATCAAAATAGGATAAAATGTTAGAATAAAAAGATATTTCATTGTAGTCACTGCAAGGGTTATAGGCTTAGATATTTTAGGAACCATTACTGAGAAAATCAGGCATGCAATGAACTACACCACACAGCTAAGCAAATGCAGCAGGACAGGCAAAGGATGTTCCCTGACCAACTGCCTCCTGAGTACACAGCATGAAATCCAAATTGTAGGCCATAAAGAAAGCTGAAATTCTTCCCCACCCGGCTCTATCAGCAGGCCCCAAAAACAAGTTCTCTAAATCCAATATTGAAACCCCGAAAACATTAAAATTGAGTAAATAAGCCTTATATATAGATAAGATCCTGAGCATCAAATTTTCAATACCTAAAAAAACAAAACATCATATTGATTCTAATCTGTGATAAGTAGAATGGTTTTTAAATAATTTCGAAAAATCCTTCAGTTTGCATTCATAAGCATCTTTTAACTTGATTTAGTGAATATATGAGAAAATAAAACAATGACTTGAATGGAAAAAAGGAGCAACCTTCACGACTGATGCAAAATTATCATCCAATATGATGATGTCAGAGCTCTCTTTTGCAACCTCTGTTCCTTGGATACCCATTGCAAGACCAATGTCAGCCTAAACACCAAAAGCAGAAACGGAGCCATATTTAAGCATTGAAATGAGCAATGGAAGAAAGGTTTAAGAAATAACAGTTCAGCGTGTTTAGGACATATGTGTCAGTCCTACTCCTATATAAGAAAGATGTGAATTATCTAGGGCAAGAAGATTTTAATAAGGAAAATATTAGTTTTTTTGCTTGGCATATTCTCCAGGACATGGCTATCTGAACTTCTATAGCCTTCTGCCTTGATTATAAGAAATTCTAAGGTTTAACACTAACAAAATATTATAATATTTCATTATCTTTATGTTACGCAATATCAATACCCACAGTGGTGGACCTGCGACCTGTTTATTTAATTCAACAAGATAAAACTCCAAACGGGCTAAAGTCATTTACCAGATCATAGGAGAGAAAATATAGTGAAATCCCATGTACTCACAAGGGGTGAACCACTAGGGAAGAAAATAATGCACGCAAATACTTTCGTCGCTTATGAAGAGCTAAGGTCCCAAGGATATTTTGATGAAAATTGCAAAAATTTTGAAATAAAAAACTAAAAAATTGTAACTTCAGTAAACCTCATGTAAAGCAGGAGCATCATTTGTTCCATCCCCAGTTACAGCAACAACATGACCGTTCTTCTTCAAAGCTTGAACAAGAAGAAGCTTATCATTGGGAGAAGATCGCCCCATAACCTGTATAACCAAAATAAATAAATTTGTCTATATAAAATAACTTGCTAATAGATAATAGGATCATAATACAGCTTCCAAACAGTTGTATCACCTACAGGTTACAAACTATCTCATGACTATAAGTATAAGTTGGTACTTACTAAAACAGGTTTTCCACTTTTCCCAATAAGATGTTAACATATTGTTATAGAGAGACAAGCTTCATACCGATATTTTCTCAGCAATTTCTTGCCTCTCAGCTTCTGACAAAGAGCGAAATGATTTTCCCTCAATAAGGTTTGGTTCACTTGCATCAGCATCTGAAGCTAGTATACCACATTCCAAAGCTATTGCTTTTGCTGTTTGAATATTATCTCCAGTGACCATGCGCACCTGATATATTACACAATCTCCAAAGATCAACTTAATGTATTTGGAACTTCAAATAGTTTTCCAAAAGGACATTTGCCAAGCACGTCCAAAGTAATATTATCTTCAAACCAACAATCCTACGATGTAATTACAAATTATTCATCGAAACATGAAATTGGACACAATATATCACACCCCACCCCTTCTTGTAACGTAACTTACATAAAAAAGATTAACCCAGCTTTCCTGAAAACCAAATGAACCCAGTTGAGCATCAATAACTAGACACAAGCAAAGATCTTCAACTCCAGAATCAAAGGAATCATTAGAGCCGCGTGATCTAACCTCCGGGAAGAAAAGGAATGGAATAGACAAACCAAAAAAGAAGTATGCTAAAATATGTCCCACAGATTCCTAAGCATATGCAGTGCAGAATCAAAGGTGGTCATCCAGCAAAACAAGCCCCGGCATCCCTACTTGTTAAATTAGGGCATACCGGAATACTGTGGCACTTAACCAAAGACAGGCAATGTTTCCACTTGCAGCCTTTCTCTACGGTCCTTTGCAGAAAGCTTAGAATGGACATCCAAATGCTATGGAATCCAAAGAAAATAAAAACGGCACTTGAATAGATTAATCTGAACAATAATAAACAGAAAGGCCGTACCTTGACACCAGCATTGATGCATAGCTGCACTGCATCTCTGACACCAGGTCGACATGGATCCTACACAAAAGACAAACTCAGCAGAAGATAAGAAAAATTCTAGTCCATAGTAAAAAGAATCAAAACCTTTCTCATTAGGACTAGACATCCATGTTTCTCAATTGAAAAGCTCAGACCTATTTAATCAACTAATGACTAACCACAATGGCACAATCATTAGCTGAAAGAGTATGCCATCCAATAGTGGAAAATGGCAAAGAGCAACAGAAGAGCCAAGTTATAAATCTTGTCAAAATGCATCAACCAAGAAAGCAGGCCATGAAACATAACATGAGTGAAGCAACATAATCCATTATGTCATAAAATTTAGATTAAAAGCAGAGAATGTTATCTACAATCTCTTAAGGTACATTTTTCGCAATTGATGTTTGTGGGCAAATATTGTGGAAACTTGTCCTGTCATATAAATATAATAAGAAGGAAATTTTGCCTTCAAACTAATCATGATTACAAATCAAATACAAATAGATGAGCTTCAATGGTTATGCAGTAAGTAAATCTTGCATTGGAAAGAGAGTTACTTTTGACAAGCACAATTAATGAAATCCCCCCTACCAGGAAACCATCTATGATTAAACCTACAGAGAGCCCACATACTTATCAATCTAATAGGTAAACTCCATAGATTCAATTAAGTGCACAACTGAATACATAACACAAAACCTTTGATTCAGGGAAACCTTCCATAGAATCTTAATAGATACCTTTATTCCAACAATACCCAGCAGAATGAGCTCATCATCAGGCAGTACCCAATGAGCAAGTTGCTCTCCTTCAGAAGGCACTTGCTCCAACTCATATGGTCGATAAGCAATGGCGACACAACGCAAACTTTGAGAAGCCATTTCTTCAATAGCTTTCTTGTAAAATTCAATCTATATTTGAAACAACAGTCATAATTAAACAAACATAACATTCAACTCCATATAAAAAAGGAAAGTGGAGCACCAAAAATGTGATAATTAAGTGATTGTAACAATAATAGCTTATTCTAACATAGATGATGTCATCATTTACAGTCTTCCTAAAAAAATTCCTTTTTATTATCAATGTCATGAGATCACAGCAAGGTTCAGTTTCAAACACAATGTTTTCAAACAAAAAAGTTTTGATATAAGAGAATATGATATTTTTAACAAGTTGATCTTTATAATTTGCATAGGCATTTTGCCAGAGTGAGGAATGCATCCACATAATGTATCTCTGACGACAATAATCATAATGCTAGAATAGTTAAGATGTAAATGCATAATGAAATCTTCAATTGCCTAGAGCACCCTTTGCTATTATGAGAAGGAAAAATCGATTAGGTGACACATCTACAGACACAACAGTAAGCTCAGTAAGCTGGTCCAACACTAAATCAAACCTTATGATCATCCAATACTGTCGCACAGTCATTTTCACCAAGATACTGAGTGCATGAAGCCAAAACGATTTCAGCAGCGCCTTTCCAGTGTATGTGTACTTGAGAATCAGACTGTACATAGGCAAATCCAATCATGTCTTAGTTCCAATCATACTATGTGAAATAGTCAGCTTAGACAAACTGATTTATATGCAGTAGGTCCAAACCAGGAAATAAAAGCTATTGGCATACCGTCTTTACAGCAACACCCCCTCGTTTCTTCTCTGAGTTGAATGGGAAAGCATGGATGATAGAGGACTTTGATCTAACAGCATCAAAGTTCATCCCCAGCTGCAAAGACCGTGTCAGTACATAATGAGAAATTTATTGGAACCCTGAAACGTAAATAGAAAACTCACCTTAACTCCCCAACTTAGGATGGCCTTTTCAGTGGGTGAACCAGCAACCTCAACATCTCCACCTCCCTGCCAAAGAAATATGACACCATATTTTTAACTTACCATACATAATCAGCCTTTTGGTGTGTGTGTGTGTGTGTGTGTGTGGGGGGGGGGGGGGGGGGGGAATTTATCAAATGTACAGAAAGTAAAAATTCAAGAAGTTGGTGCAACTTCGAATTTATAAGCACTAAGCAGTTTGAATATGGAATAAGTAACACATAATGCAAAGAAACAGAGCCTACATGAACTTCATCTATCAAAAGCACCAGCTTCCACCTAATTAATCTTTATGATTCCAAATTCCGGGGATAACAAATTTATTTCAGCCATTCTAGCATTCTTCAAACAACCATGAAATGCATCACCAGCATCAAATCCCCTCAAAAAATGCAATGTGAGTACAAATAATGCATGTCTTCCTTCAGCCATACAGCATAATAGAACTAACGATTGCAAACTATCAATGACCTCCTTATCTATAGCTGAAAAGAAAAAAAAAAGATTATGAGGTGCTTGGTTACCAAGAAAGTGCAAAATACACTAGATGTTCATATTTGGCTCTGCTGAATCACAGATCAAATAAAACTCCTGACTAAAACCATAATTTATTGACTTATTGTTTTGGGCAACAGCCAACAGGCAGTTATATTTTCACAACTAGCCCTTCTACAAATATTCATGCTTTGATTCAGGCGCCTCTCATGGATACACAAAATCTTGTGGCTAGCCCATCAACATTGTAAAATGTTTTCTGTACTTTCAAGAATTAAACAGTAGTTACTGGACAGAGCTAGCAAATCAGTGGCTTAATGATTTCAAGTTGTAGCCAACAAAATAAAGAAAGCAGTAATTTCAGGTCAGATCAATGGTACAGGCACTAGAATTGGGTTTAAAATAGCTTATCACATGAATGTGCTCACAGCCACGTACTAACCTCGGGTATGAAAACACTACCAGTCGTATTCTGCGCAAGGCCTTCAATAAGCAGGGAGTACAAAGTAGAAGACAACATTGAGGGATCATTAGGAGGATCCACTTTCTTTCCATTAGCATAAGCCTCAACAACAGTCATCTGCAAATTAAACAAGTGATGGTCTTCACACGCATAGACAGTGCAAAATTGCACATGTAAACAGAAATAAGAGACATAATCTCATATGTTCAAAGGCAGTGCATAGAAAATTGAAACCTGCATGGATCTACCTGATTCAACGTTAAGGTTCCAGTCTTATCGCTACAAATTGTAGTAGCTGACCCCATAGTTTCACATGCAGAGAGCCTCCTTACCTGTGTTTTTTACATAATTGGTCAAATTTCCTAAGAGAACAGTGATGGCATTACTTGAAGTAGGATTTAGATATACAAACCAAAGCTTTGTCTCTCATCATTTTCCTCATTGAGTAAGCAAGGCTGCATCAGCAAAGAGAACATAAATACAATGATAACCATGATAACAACATTGATGATGATGATGACGGTGACAGCAGTGCCAGCAGTGCCAGCAACTCATCCCAAAAGCACACAATTGAGCCGCAATAAAAAAAAAATATTTACAAACAGTCAAGTCCCTGTTAGGAGAAATGATTCTTTTTAAATTATAAGTCCCTACCTAATTTTTCAATTCCTCTCATCCAGGAGAACAAGAAACAACACTAAGTGGAAAAGGGCTATACTTAACCGCAAATACCCTTTAAGCTGAGTCTCCTTTGAACCGTTACTTGGGGTTGGTTGGGTTAGAGGCAGGGGGAGGAAGCAGAATACATTGTAGAACAGCTACTTTACCTTATTCCCAATTGCCCTTATTTTAAGTAGAGAAGTCTTTGGATGATATTTTCTTTCTATTGTTAGGATCTCATTATTTCCTATATAATTAGAAAATATCTCCTCAAGTAGGCTCCATAGATAATTAGATATGGCTTCTCTCCTAGATGAAATAGGACAGATAATACAACTCATCACTCAATTTAGTGTCTAAAGTTCTGGACTTGAAAGTTAGTACAAACATCATCATGGCATTTGCAAAAGACACCAAGAAAATGCTAAAAAAATTATGCTGTGAAGAAAATGCTAAAAAAAATTATAAAAGAAAATAAGACTGTAAGGGGCAACTTACGTCAATGTAACAGCTAAGGGAAGACCTTCAGGCACAGCAACTACCACAATTGTCACCTGTTACAAAGTAGCAAAGTCACAACTCATGCAAAAATTAGAAAACCTGAATAAGTATTTATAAGAGAGCACATACAGCAATTGTGACAATTTTGATGGCCCCATCTACTGCATGGCTAAGCGATGTTTGCCCTGCCTTAAACTGGGTACTCCCATCAGTATTTGAGGTATGACCACTAAAATACCTGTAGCAAGAGCATAGGAGGCAAGTTAAAATGTTTCTTTAGCTACAAGGCAAAAGGCTACACTAAGAAGGAATGTCCCACCTTGCCAAAAGGACTACTAGAACAACGAGAGCAACTGACAGCCCAGCTACCCCAATAAAAGTTGCAAGTCCATTCAGGCGAACCTGTTATAGACACAATCACCAATGGTGTGAAGTGAACCAACGAGCAAGAAAGCAACCTTCAAAGGAGACTATGCAAACAAGCAAAACCATAATGTGTGTGTCAACAGTTAAACCTGTAAAGGCGTTTCTTCGCCAGTGTCTTCTGAGATACTGGCCATAAGCAATCCCCATTCAGTGTTTATGCCCACACTTGTCACCTAGAATTAATACAACCAAAAGGAAATGAAGATTTAGAGAAGAGTCGGATCAGCTTGAACAATACTGATATAATAGGGATAAATTTCAACATCAAATTGAACCATATCCTGGCAGTAACCCTAATGGGAAATCAAGCTAGAATAGCTACTTGCATGAGAGCAGAGTTAACAAAAGAGTTCATGAGGCAGAATTAGTAGTCAAATTTTCAAAATCTTTTCAACTTATTTAAAAAAAATACAAATCTAAACTATAAATCAGACAGCATATGGAGAAATCAGATGATTCGTTACATTCACACATCATATGTATTTTTAAAGAAAATGAGCAGCCACTAACAATGATGGAACATAGCACGACATCATAATAAAGCTTCCAAAGAAGGCTCGTGTTATAAACTAACACAAACTAAACAAAGGGGTACTAGTGCCAAAAGTCAGAGGTCTCTTAGTTTAAGTTCCATGAATATATTTTGATTGATTGTGGAAATTCATGTGAGAGACTTACCAGCATAGTTCCATAACCATCTGCCACCTTGCAGCCAGACATTAAGAATGGTTCATTCAAATCTTTTGAAACCTGAACAAGCCCAAGGACACATGCAAATTCAAAAATCAAGATGATGCATGTATATGGGACAAAGAACAAAGCATACTGTAGAAGAGGAGAATCGAAAAGCAAAGGAAATCAAAACGGATCTCAACTAGAAATCCTCAAACTATACTGGCCAGCACAAGCACAGTGTCAATCATGCAAAAGACATTAGTTTAGCTTCCTATCCATGCATGAAAACAAAATGGAATGGGTGGTATGCAAGGGCTTACTATCTTGCTCTCTCCTGTCATGCTTGATTCATCAATTGCAAGTGATTGACCAGCTATCAGAATTCCATCAGCAGGGACCTAATGAATAAGCATCATCTCTCATATAAGCAAAGAAGACAGAAGTATGATGGGGAACCAAACTAACGCAGGGAAAATAGAAAAAATACATCACCTGATCACCAATCTTTAGAGGTAGAACATCTCCGACAACAACATCAAATATGGACACTTCTATCCTTCTACCACCCCTAATAACCTGTAAAAAATACTGTCAATCATAAGCAAACACAGACGAATTGCTGATAAAAGCACAACCACCAAAAGTAAGCACATGCATAAAAGTGGGATGAGAGAATTCTCTAAAGGATAAACTAATCACACCTCTATGTGAATATTACGCTTCTCTTCATTTAGACTTTGAAACTGAAGTGATTGCCTATAATCACTGACGGCTGTGAACAGAGGAAGAGAAAAGATTAGCCACTCTCTCTTTAAGGTAAAATAAAGTTATATAAAAGATAATCTAAAGTACACACAATATGCCAACATAGACCATCCCACTGCACACATATTTAAAGAATTATTTCACTTATTTGTTCTCTTACTTGATATTGTGCTCCATTCAATATGGTGTTTCAAATTCTAACATTTAGAAACTGTAATGGTCTAATCAAGACATGCTTACAATGCATAACTATGAGGACTTGGGACTGTTGTGCCACACTAAGGGACAAAGGTTATTATGAATTGGAATGCAGGTACATAGGGTTCGAAAATCTCAAAACATGCGTGGCTGAGTGGTAAATTGGCAATCATGTTAAAGTAGTCCTAAGCATTCTGCATCTGTTTCGTATTTAACCGTTCTATTAAGTGGATGTTGACTTGGATCTCAAAATGAATGAAGTAGGTAATGTTTAGTACAAGTTTAAAATGATTTAAAAAGTTGGGGGAGGGGGGGTTGCAGTTTGGGATGGAACACAAGGAAAAGATTTAAGGAATATTTTTTAAACAAAAACCTAAGTGCCAAGTCTCCAAGTTAATATCCCTTCCCCTTAATGACACCTTAAGGGAAGAATTAAAAATGAAATGAATACTGAACAATGGGGTCTGTTTTTAAATGATTTAAAGGTTATGGACCAAAACTCGATGGCAAAAGTTTTGGGACTAAGAGCAGAATTACCCATTTCAATATACACTCCACCTAGAGGTAAAATAACAGAATTTACAAGTATTAAAATAATAAATCTGGATATATATTTTGCTAAGGTTATGGCAAAGATGGTCCCTAAACTTTTAACATGGAAGATTATCCCATAACATCATAACCTTGGCAAACTTGCGTCTCGACTCTCAATTCCAAGAGCAAACATTATTTGGAGCAATGAAATAGCTCTCAGGTTAAATTTAATTAAAAATATATATATAACCTATATGTTAACACCTCAACTTGCTTCTCATAACTCAATACCTGTAACAACAATCACAAGGAGGACAGCAAAGGCAATGCTTCCCCCATCATACCATCCTTCTTTTATACCCTGGAGAAAATGGACAGTACTGATGATAATCCATAAACAGAAACGAGGTTATTTAAGTCTCCTTCACTAAACCAACCTCTGATTTGATGCCCAAAGCCAAGGAAGCCGCAGCAGCAATCATCAATATAATCAGGGTTAAATCTTGCCAAGCTTCCCAAAGGAACCTCTGTAATTAAATTGAATAAATACAAGAAAAACAGCACATGTGTTAAATGGATAAAGAATAATATGAGTCCATTCAAAATGACTAAAAGAAACGAACCCAAAAGCTTCGCCCTTTCTTGCGAGGGTATGTGTTTGCTCCAAATATATTCTTCCGTTTCAGTATATCATCATCATCCCCTGGAATTCCCTTATCTACATTTGTCTTTAATCTCTCTACTAATCCACAGACCTGGTATAAAAGGCATATAAGGAAGTTGCTACTTGCTAAAGGAAAGGAAAAAACAAAAAACTGTATTAGAGAAACAAATGCTAGAGTTTTAGGACATACACCGCCACATTGTTGTAGAAGTGAAAAATCATGTTCTCTCGAGATTGAAACAAGGTCATCTTGTCCAATTCCGTAATCACCGACATGCTCGGACAGGGACCTTTGAGGTACTGAGAATAACAATAATAATTGAACAAATTACGACTATTTCGTCATAAAAAGATTATAGAAGCATTAAATCAAGATGGTGCTTTTACTGTTAGAAAATGCTGCTCAAAAGTCCACTGAATTCCATGAAGTTGTTATGGTAAATAGCGATGATGATTTTGGAAATCAGTGTAAAAATAATAATATTAAACATTCATATACTTGGTCCAAAAGCAAATTACCCACTGTCTTTTCCCCAGCTTCCTTGAAAAGAAGTGCTGCCTAGTACAACAAAAATAATCGTGATAAGAAGAATAAGGTAATAAGTAAATAATATGCATATCTTCTTAGCTGGTATGACATACTCGTATGACTTGTGCATGTGTTCTGATCTTTCTTATCAGTAGTTTCTTTTCTTCTTCTTTTTTCAAGTCCAAGGTGTAGCGAAACCGCCGGGAGGCATTCAACACGAGTGCAGCTTGCTGTAACAACCAATACCAGAAAACTTTTAACAGTGAAATTTTGTACTTAGCATGATATAGTATTATACAGCAGAAGCAAATTCATAAGTCATAATCCTTCTCCCAGTCTACATATAAAAGCTACCACATCTGACAGTGTATAATCACCCTCTCACAAAGCAACATCATTTTTCCAATCTTGTTCTTAGCTTTCTGTTTCTTTCTCTTTTTTGGTTATAGAGAACTAAGAGAAGAGTAATTTATTCATACTTTTTTATCAACAATAGCAAATTGCAACTTGAAAAGAAGTAGAAGAAGCCAAGAAGGCTTCTTCATACTCGAAATGAAACGAACCATCTTTTATCCCTCAACCAAACAACACATATAATAAACCAAATAAGAGAACACAGGATGCCAAGGAAAACATCATATGTGCAAAATACGGCCCACTTCCTCTCCTTGCAAGATCAAACAACTAAAGGTCTTCAAAAAATTACTCACTAAGCCTATCACCATTTCAAGGTTTTTTTCACTGATTTGCTAAACTGACATTTAAAAAGAAATGGAGGGGAAACGCTCGCTCTAAAATCTAGCCGATTCGCTCCATTAAGTGAATCCACAAAATTGCCAAGGGATTCAACTGAAGAAGTTCACATTCCCGTTTGCATATGTTACACCCTTGCCAATTATTGCGGCTCTGAAATACTTTAGCATGACTGGACTAGACAAAGGCCAGATTGTAATAGCAATTTGTCCAATCCGGGAAAGTGGACAACGAAGTGGTTCACCAAAGCGCAGAGGATCTCCACTAACCCCCATTGGTTGGGCACACAAAGAACACAGCATCTCAGAAGGAGTACTGAGCAAGCAAGTTTGGTACCATATACTCCCAGAGTCCTAGTAACCTGATTTCCGGCTAAATCGAGTTGCCGAATCATACCTCCGGAGTACAGACCACCGTGGATCTACGAAACAATGACCTATCAGTGGAGCATATTCTCGTTTTCCATGCTGCTCAGTCTTGCAACTATCAACAATCCCTTTTCAACGGAAATTTCCATGGATTTCGACAAAAACACAGACCAAACCCGAAATGCGGGATCAATTTAGCCGCAGAGAGTGAACCTGCTAAAATTTACTCGCCGTTTCCACATGAGTACATGACCAAGAATTGACTAGCGCTACCGAAGTACCTAAATCTCCAATCCACAAAAAAAACTCCGATTTCCACTCATTACACTCTGAATTCGGAGTATCGCACAGCGGGATCCAAAAATAGCAAACGAATGTACGGCAGTGTACAAAAGAGCAAAGACGTACCCTCCAACGCTTGAGGCGCTCAACAGAGGCGTTCTTGGTACTGGAGATGTCAAAGGGACCGTCGTCTTCGTCGTCGGAGACGGCGGAGGGCCGGGCGGCGGCCTCGACGTCGAAGCCGCGGCTGTAGGGAGATGGCCGGAACTCCTCCATTGATTTCGCAGGAGCGATGACACCGTCCGCGTCACGGCTCGCACGTTGGTTGTATGAAGCTTCTGGGAAGCTTCCTTCAGAAACCCACTTCGCTCGCTCAACGGCATTTAAAGTTAGGATTAAAAAAAGGGAAAAATAAATATAAATAAATAATACTCCGTACATTATTTAAAAAGGGATAAAAAAAAACAAACAAACAAACCACCGTGTTCTTCGCTGTCGCGCTCGCTCGGCGAACGATGCAAAACAAGCCGGCCAGGGCAGGCTCAGGTTAGTCTTCCCATGAGCCCATTGTTTTTTATTTTTATTTTATTTTTGATAAAGTAGGTCCTCGATAGGTCGATAAGTCGGTAGAGCGCACAAATCCGAAAAAAAAGTTTCCAATGAGTACATCTTTGGATGAATACATAATGTATAAAAGCTTATGTGATTTCTATTATTTTATTATTATTTAAGTTGGTAGCTGCAAGTAATAAGTTGATATTTTGTATTTTTACTTGATAAAAAAAATACAAAAGAGGTAACTTATGTTTTTGTTTATTGGTAATATAGTTGAAAAATTATGTTTAGTCATTTTTCATTTTTGATAAAATATTTATGTTTTGGTTCGAAAAAAAACTACCATCTCCACCCTTATTGAAAAAAAAGTCAAACTATTCAATTCTCAACCCCGTAAATTCCAATAGAGATCATCTGCATCACACGGTATAACACTTGGTGTGTCACTTAATTATTTCAGGTGAAATTAAACTTTTTAAAAATATATATATAATTATATTCATATTCCATACACTTATATTTTACATATTTATGAATTTTTATCATAAAAAATCATTATTGAAAAATTACATATAATTAAAAGATCGATTATATTAGAAAATAATTTATATATTTTTTAAATAATGATTTCTCATGATAAAAGTTTATAAACATGTAAATGTAAGTGTGTCGAATATAAATATAATTTATAAAAAATGAGTGTTAAATTATACACGAAAAAATTAAGTGATACATCGAGTATTACACAACGTGACATAGGAGATCTCTCCTGCATAAATCCGATTTCAATCCAAAACCCTAAATTTTGTCTATCCTCATTTACATATCTCTTCCAAAAACTTTCATTGCTTTCATTCAACTTGTTCTCAATTTCGATTTGTTACATTTAGCAAATTGCATAAGTCAATTTGTGACTTTACCACCTTAATTGCTTCCACTAGTCAATTTATAAAAGAGCTTACTCACATTTGATTGTGAGTTGAATTCGCAAATCCACTTGGGTTTGTTCAAACGAGCAATGATGCCGACGATCACAATCACAAAAATATAGCAATTTAGGAACAAAATTGTTTCTAGTAGAATAAAATTATTATTTTCTTACCAACAACATGACCTTATATCTTGATATTAAAGGATTTATATGGACAATATTTCAAAATTAGGATAATATAAAAAGGTTTCGGACTAAAAAGAAAAATATTCTGCTACACCGGTCATGTATGAAAAGAATCATAAAAGAAAAATAAAATGGTGAATGTCAAGAAATGGGCTTGTTGAACTAAAATTCGATGGATGTGGTGGTGTGTACGGGGCGACTCCGTGTACGGGAAGGAGCTTCCTGGCGGTTCGTCTTCACCACCCACAGGGATTCCTGATGTATCGCCGGCCAGCGGTGCTGTTGCAGGACGGTGCTTGGCTTTCGTCCGTAGTCTACGTCCCCATCGTGTTAGATTTAATTTTGCCTTGACTCGTTTCTTGTTGGGTGCGTTCCACTTGTTGTATTGCACCGCTTTTTATTTTCGTTTTTTTTCTTGACGGGTTTCCGTCTGCCGACTTGTCGGCCATCGAGATTCAGGTATGTCTGATCTCGAATTATTACCTTATAAAAAAAAAATCGATGGATGTGAATAAAAAACTACAACAATTTTCATTATTAGAAACGAGTCAGAAGAAATATTCTTATAAGATGTGAAAAGTGTGCTAATAGGACCAGCTTTGAAAATTAAAGTGATGGCTCTCCTAAAAGGTATCTATATTGGGAAAAAAAAGATTAATCAAGGAAGACAATCTCACTGTAGTCAACTCTATAAAAGGATAATGGAAATGTCTATGAGACGTTAAGATGATTATCTCTAACTCCTTGCTTCACATGTAGGTTTTTCAAACAATCTTCATCGCTCACATTTTTCGTGAAGGCAATTCGGTGGCGGACAAAATTGCACGTCTTAGCCATCAAGCTGATGAATTTCATATCTAGAATCATCTAGGTCTTTTCGACCTCATCCACTACAATTCTCTCAATTGACAAATACATTATCTTTAATTATAGATCGAAACATTTCCTTACAAAAAAAATAAATAAAAATGCTTTATTTCATATTGATGGAGAAAAGTCTTAAATCAGATTACATGTGGCCATGTGGGTAAATAATAGATTTATTAGGAAGAAAAACTAAAAGAGTGGAACATCTTATTTGGTCCTCCTCAGCGATTATATTTCTTATATTTAGATTTTAAAAAACTACAAAGTTCACAACATGCATATAGTTTTATCTTATTTTTGAGATTAGGTAACCAGACCCCTAAAGGCAGAAGTCATTCCTCTAAGATAAGGCATTAATCAATCTCTGCAGCTGCGTATAAACAAATTACATATTGAATGAGATTCCCTAATAATCATAAATCACCTTAAAACAAAAACCAAATGCAATTGGGAAATTGAAATGACTGTTAAATATTAAAACCCCAATGTCGAGAGTGAGAGACTGAAATATGTGTCATTCTATCACATACCTCGTGATGACAATAAAGTGACTTAATAAGGATGCACACATTTGCTGCTTTGTCAGGGGTCTCGACATCTATAATGACATAGGTCTTCAGAATCTCATCCGTAAAGATACTATGGGGTAAATCTTTCCACCCAAACTCTTACCTAATAAAAAAAAATCAAACACGTAGTCATATATTCATATGAACCGTGGCCATTAATGTGGATGGATTTTGGGTGTTTTTTTTTAAAAAAAAGATTATTCTCATGTTATATGTGGAAACAATGTGAATATTTCATATTATTCTTAAAGACTCACTTTTTATAGTCTATATCATTTGATGCAATTAGTCATTTTTAATAATGAAATAGCTTTAATAATCTGGATTTTTAATGATATCTAAAAATAGTCATATTATATCATGGTCGACAGCACAATAAAACAAAATAACAAGAATAAAAGTTAGAATTAAATGGTCAATAAATAAAGATGGCGTGAATTTTCAAAAGAATAAAACCCTTCATGTATTCTTAACATCTATATATTAATTAAAACCAAAACACTTATGCCACGTGTCGTCCCCTCACGCAAAGTTATTTTTGTAAGGTATTATTTACACAATATCATTTAATTATGGTAATTAAACTATCTAATATTATTTACAAATTATTAACATAATATCATCTCATAATATATTTTTAACCATCTATATCTATATATTAATTAAAACCAAAGCACCTATGCCACGTGTCGTCCCCTCACGCAAAGTTATTTTTGTAAGGTATTATTTACACAATATCATTTAGTTATGGTAATTAAACTATCTAATATTATTTACAAATTATTAACATAATATCATCTCATAATATATTTTTAACCATCTATATATTAATTAAAACCAAAGCACCTATGCCACATGTCGTCCCCTCACGCAAAGTTATTTTTGTAAAGTATTATTTACACAATATCATTTAGTTATGGTAATTAAACTATCTAATATTATTTACACATTATTAACATAATATCATCTCATAATATATTTTTAACCATCTATATCTATATATTAATTAAAACCAAAGCACCTATGCCACGTGTCGTCCCCTCACGCAAAGTTTTTTTTGTAAGGTATTATTTACACAATATCATTTAATTATGGTAATTAAACTATCTAATATTATTTACAAATTATTAACATAATATTATCTCATAATATATTTTTAACCATCTATATCTATATACTAGTGCAGGCCCCGTCCCCTGCACGGGAATATGTTAGCACAATATTATAAAATTATATTTATTATCTATAAAAAAATCTTATTATAAATATAAAAATAAATAAATATGAATTACATTATGATAATTAAACTAATAACTGGAAATATAAGATTAAAATTAATCTAGATCTAAATAACTCATTCTCCTAAAAAATAATATAGATATAAATAAAATAACTATGAAATAATTAATTTTGATATAAATAATTCTTTCCACCAAAAATAATCGATATATAAATAAATAACACCTATCAAATATTTTCTACTATGTATCTATTAATATTTTTGGTAATTATGATCACTGTTCTACAAAAAACTCTTCAATGCCCGTCTAGACCCCCACCTAAACCCCTTACCTCACTCCTCCGCCAAAGTCTTCAAGGTCACCAAGACCCGCCTAGACCCCAAAGACTTGCCATAAAATTCGTCTACATGGAAATTAGGTGAACCTAATTTCTTTTTAGGTCCCGTCCATATGGTGTAATTTATATATAAACCGTCCATTGGATAGGTTATTTATAATCCAGATGGAGATACACTTATATGGCAATTTGTATATCTATATATGCCAAATTTATTACTATTATTGCGTTTAATTATATTGATATATCTATTTCCTTATATAATATTAACTCTTTTATAAGATATTCTATTTATTCAATTATGAGTTAATGGTAAAATAAAATAATTATTTTCAATTATATAGATTAAAACTATCCTATTATTTTTATTAGATTTCCTTTTTGACGGGGGAAAGTTTTGCGAGATGCACCCACGTGCCGCCACGTAAGCAGATGCACTCACGTGCCGCCACGCAGGCAACAATGCATCGGTTTTAGTATATGTATATAGATTAATTAAAACCAAAGCACATATGCCACGTGTCGTCCCCTCACGCAAAGTTATTTTTGTAAGGTATTATTTACACAATATCATTTAATTATGGTAATTAAACTATCTAATATTATTTACACATTATTAACATAATGACATCTCATAAATATTTTTAACCAATCTATATATTAATTAAAACCAAAGCACCTATATATGCCACGTGTCGTCCCCTCACACAAAGTTATTTTTGTAAGGTATTATTTACACAATCTATATATTAATTAAAACCAAAGCACCTATGCCACGTGTCGTCCCCTCACGCAAAGTTATTTTTGTAAGGTATTATTTACACAATATCATTTAATTATGGTAATTAAACTATCTAATATTATTTACACATTATTAACATAATATCATCTCATAATATATTTTTAACCAATCTATATATTAATTAAAACCAAAGCACCTATGCCACGTGTCGTCCCCTCACGCAAAGTTATTTTTGTAAGGTATTATTTACACAATATCATTTAATTATGGTAATTAAATTATCTAATATTATTTACACATTATTAACATAATATCATCTCATAATATATTTTTAACCAATGGGATTAATTTCAAAACTTTTTTTTAGTAAAGGTAATATTAACTATATGAACTATATAGTATTATTTCATTATATATTAATTACATTATATATATTATTGTAATTAAAATATCTAATATTTTTTTTGAATGCAATCTAATGCCTACTATTAATCTATATGTAAATCTTTATATCTATACCTATATCTATATATTTATTCTTAAAACATAAGAGTTTTAGCCTATGTTATCCTTGCCGTGTTTTTAATTAGCTATTTAAACCAATCAAATATTTTTTCCTTTAATTATTTATTCTTCTTTCATTTATCTCTTTAAATTAATTTTTTTCTTTTATTTTTAACACATTTACTAACTATCCATATATATTCTTAATACCAAATTTACAATGATATTTTTTTTTAAAGTTACAATGTTTTTATTATTTTTCTAACCAATAAGAGTGATTTAAAATTTCTATAAATTTTTATATATGCTAATTTAAATGAGTTTTTTTTTAAAAAATATATAAAATTGTTTCCGTGATACTTTTATGGTAATTATTTTTATGATTTTTATCCTAACTTTTATTAATATTTTATAATATTAATTTTTTTATATTTTTAACAAAATCGCGTCATGGCGCGGGTACTGTACTAGTATATATATTATGACTACTGTTAGTATTAAACATTATCTACAACGGTAAAAAGAGGGGAAAAAAAAGGTTCAAAGGCGTTTGAAACCGGCAATTTGATGTGTGGAATCAATACTCTTCGATGGGATGAGCCAAGGAATTTCAGACAATGGAGGAACGATACTTTGATTGGGAAGAGGAAGATGCTCAATCAATTTGATGGAAGTTTCCCAACAGACGCCTTTGCTTCGAACGCAAGTCGACGATGCACTGTTCGAGAATAAGAAAAAACTGAGGTACTTTTTCGTCGATGATTGTTGTGAAAGTCGTCGAGTCTCTCAGAGTAGGTGCAGACTGTTTCGGATTCTAACATACATTCACAACCTCTCTCGCGACGATGTCCACCGCAAAGCAACGCAACTGCATGCGTTGATTTGCAGTGGATTAATATAAGCACAAAGGGTCATATTCTGCAGATTTCAAGGCCACAGCCTGAAAAAAAGGGGTTGAATTGAATTTGCTTATCTAGAGCCACAAAAACAGGAGTAACATGTGAACTTATCAATCAAGTTAGCGTGTTATATATAAACTAGTTGAAGTATAAATATAAACTAGTTGAAGTTGAAAAATCTGTAAGTCGTTGGATTTTGTCTTCCTTAGCCAGATTTCCCAGCTTTCCCAGTCACACCGGGCACCGAAATCTTGAAACCGAAAGACAGTGTAAAAGGCTCCAAAAGGAGAGTAAAAGGTCAAGCCTGAGATAACACATTACCTTTCATCATGGACAAATTGATACAGATCAGTCCAGTCTTCAGTTCACAGCTGGCAATCTTGACAAAGATCGCGATCAAGCTCAATTGCTTGTCAAAGAAGTAAAAGAATCGAATAGGCTGGGGCAGTCGACTCGACCCCGGTCGGTGACCGGCCACCCCTACTTTCCTTGAGGCAGGTAAAGTTGATCTTGACACCACCAAACATCCATTTTAAAAAGCATCAAGGAGTGATGTTGAAGATCTTCTGTCCATGCTCAACAAAATGGAGACAAAATCATGTATCATCAAGTGTATAATCTCCTATATAGATTTTCCGAGGCACGGTCCCCCGATGCAAGCTGGGCCAGGTCACTCGAACTGAAGACCTCAAATGAATGCCAAAACACTTGAGGAAATGGAATTAGCAACAACAAGCATAGATCCAACATTGAGTACAGGTTACAACATTTACAGAGTCGTCGTGCCCTTTACATGCCAGCGAAGAATGTAAGGCGCCTGGGCACTCGTATGATACAATGTAGCATACCGGCACCTTAATTTAAATCATTTGTGATAGCTGAGTAATCCATCGAACACATTGTAAATATACAGTTGTGAACGAGTTCAGCACATGAAATCGGCCAATGTATGCACTCTAAAGAGGAATGAACATTTCTTATAATACAACGAATGCTCGAATATGTTCATTCGTATCAGAAGAGGTGAATGCCAGTGATCATATGGATAGAGTGCAGGGAAAATGCAGTTAAGAAGACATCATATCGAAGCAGCAATACAGCAATCACCAACACGAGCAATAACGATTTTTTTACTTGCCTCTTAGGAAGAGATCCTGCCAGCAAATCCAGCCAGTTGTGCCGAGAATAACAATCCACAAGCCATCATTGTCATTAATTATTCTCTAACTCTTCCTCTTCAGGTGATAATTCAGTTAATAAAGAATACTTGACACGGAGAGAGATTTTACCCTTCTCAACAAAAAGTCTGGCACCTGAGACGACCCAATATCCAGGGGTGTGCTGTGGCCCTCTTGTCATTTCCGTGGTGTCAACAAATTTCAAGAGCTTAGGTGCTAGGACTGGTACTGGAGGGCCACCAGGGTAAACGGCAGAGTTGATGTTCACAGCAGCTGGTTGTGGAGAAGGTTTCGCAACTGAAGTGAAATGGTGGCTGATCAAAGTTGATATGAGACCCGACTTGCGAGTCAAACCAGGAGATCCATCCCATTCTGAATTCCTCACCACTGTTGCTCCCAGAACAGTCGAGAAACGAAGTCTCAGGAAGAGTACCTTTTTGAAACCGTAATCCCCTACTTGTAGCTGAGCTCCAGTGACAATGGAGAGGTCCTCGTCAGACTCTATTGGGGCTGTGCAAACATGGGAAAAGTACTTCCAGCCAACTTTCTCATAGAATCCATGATCATGACTCTCTTGCCGGTAGTTACCATTTGGGTCATCTTTGAGTTGAAAGATTTTTGGGAGAGAAGACAAGTGCTGCAAATGAATGGCCAGACGATTGCTTCTTCTACCTTCCAGATAAAGCCGTAAACCAGTGACAGGCCTCTTGCCCACATCAACCTGTCAATTTTCAAATAGTTTTAACACAAACATGAGACTTTTCATCATTGTTCATAATAACATTATATTTTTTTTCTCATCAATTTCTCCATGGCTTTGTTAGTGAGCTCCACATACAACTTCCCCTTTATGTGCCTCTTAAGTATATACCTAACTGAAGCTTCAGATCTGAAATTAATCCAACAAGTACATATGCAGATATTCAACTATTACACAATCAATGAGGATGACATACAGGGATGGCGTTCACATAAAGCCTTGGGCCCAAGAAGCTGAACTGCAAAGATGGATAATTCTGCTGTCTCCGATGTGGGCCAAGGGGAAGATCACTGAACACGGGTGCCCATTGCCTGGGCAGTTGAAATTCCAAAAATTGATGAAGTTCTTCTATTGGTGGCTTGTCTGCATGAAGACTCAAAAGAATTACATATCAAAGGAACAGCTTAGATAGTTTCTTGTAGCTAATAAGAAAGCTAAGAGTTGATAAGATAGAGTTCATCAGCTTATATAAACACCGCCATCCAAATAATTTGAAATCTACAACTCAAAACAATTCAATGAGACACTTCAGATGGGCCAAATATAGCTGCCCCTATCCCCAATCAGCATAGGTCATGGTCTACAGAGTTTAGGAGGGGTTTTTTGAAGTAGTTTATAGTGACCATTCTTGAACATACTTTGAAAACCAGTTAGAGCATAAGAAGGGCAGTAAGCAAGCAGTCAAGAAAGCATCTATATCACCATGTTCATGGGAAAATACACTGAAGAATGAGTTAAAAAGGTCATTCATACAATCATACTTACTAACACTATAGGGGAGTTAAAACTTTTACCACAAAGAACAATCTCTAATAATAATTTTAACAAAAAAGGCTTATCATAGCAATGTATGATCTAATGGGTATCTTAATTTTTATAAGTCGAAACAAGAGGGGGAAAAACTTCCTTAATTAAGAAAGTACCAGACTCTCAGGTAGTCTCCCGCCACTTTTACGTCAAATCTTGTGAGGGGACTGTTAACAAATAGTACTATGCATCTGGTTTCATTGAGTTGCAACGTATAATGCATGATCATGATCCAAGTTAAAGGATCATTATCCAAGTTAAAGGTTCATGATCATCTTTATTTTGGCTTTGAAGTTAAGGTAATAAGGTGTATGCATCTAGAAATTACTTTTTCCTGAAAACTTTGATCAGGCAAATGCTACCAGTTGACTTTATTTTTTGTTTCAACCAAATCGTGCTCCCAATATGTTTTGTATTACCCAATACTAGTATTTATCATTTGAAGCACATAGACTAAGTAACCCAAGACTCACAATTCTATCTCAGCAAAGCATTTCTTACTTTAAAAAATGATCAGTGCCAGTCAAGGAAACTGCACTATCTGGAATAACAAACTTACAGCGCAAATATAGATTTATCGCATGACTCAGGAATCCACTTCCAGGAACACCATTCAACAGAGATGTGATTGGGATAAAGATCATTGATATCACATCAGGTTCAAGCTGTACAGTTTGCAACCACTCATGGTGAGGTATGTTTCGATTCTCGTTTCCTCCTCTCCTCTTGCAAATGCTAAGAACATCCTGCGATTGAGCAATACCTCCTTGTGAGAATATGAGCATGAAGGGTTTGTATCATCAAAAAATGAGAGAACTAGCTCAAGTGAACCATCAAAGAAGTCAAGACTCTTGCAAAGTTGCAGTACCTCCTTGTTAGAATATGAGCATGAAGGGCTTGTATCATCAAATCTCACACGCTGATGTCTGACATCAAACTGAAAGAGAAAACAAAAGCAGTTAGTTCAAACAATAACAAGGCAAGAAATCAAAGCCATCTGCATGCAAATTGGCAAGTTCAAACATCTAATGAAAACAAATTGCCAGCATTACATCAAGAAGTAAGTCTGCACAATTTGAAAGCAGCTAAGATTAATAAAAGCCTAATGATGGATACAACCTTGTCAGTCTCATAAATGTGATCTGAATTCAAAATGTATTGTCCATTTCCATCTAAAAATCTTTTATCTGCCATTTCCTTTAGCCTTTTCTGTATCTCTGCAGGTTGTAGCTTAGATGAATGTTGTTGCTTCACATATATGACATCCTTTCCTCCCATCTTCACCCCTACAATAATATGAGTGCCGAATTTCTCAATGAACCTGGAAATGCACAACGCCATTGGTTAAACAAAAGCTCGTTGTGCTTCAAGGTCCAAGATAACATATATCACTACCTTAAACTTCAATAAAACCCAAAACTCCATAGATAGTTTGGTTATGACAAATAACTAGACCCAAAGGAGAATATGATATAATAGAAGTAGATGACCACCTTGCAGCTGTAATTTTTTGTTCATTTAATATAATCTATATACAAGCAAAGAAAGAATGAGAGTTCAAGCTGGATATACTGATTAACCCAGTTATGGATTAACTGATCTACCCTCTACCCTTCAATTTTACCTAGAAATTGTAACTGAAGAAATGTCTACCTCCCCAAAGCAAGCAAACAATCATAATCCTTCTGCAACTAACAGGTTGGCCATTATTAGAAGGTTGTCAAAAGTTATAGGTACAAAGGGTCTGCTACAACTGGTGGCTACTTCCAGTTTTTGTGATGAACAAAATCTATCAAATCACATTACCAAAAAAATCAACAATCTAGGGAATAGATTAGAGCATCGACTAATGGGAGCAAGAAGCCTTTTTCACATCAGTGAACTTCTCAATAATAGCTATGAGACTACTATATTGGCAAGATATCTTCTTGTGAATTTTCCTCCTATTCATTAGAAAGAAAAATGGGAAATGAATTTATTTTTTTAAAAGAATAAAACATTTTCAATGAAAACTTTCAGTTTACCTAGCCAACGCAGCAGGTTCCCAGGATGATGGAACAGCTTGTTTGACTTGTTCACACAATACCATCTGAGTTTTTTCTAAGGCAACGGTATAGAGTGTGATAAACACTCCATCAAATGCCAAAGTCTTGGTGTAGGATGCATCCTTTTGCCAACATCCAGAGAAATCAAACATAGCATTGAAGAGACCGCATGGTATTTTACCAGTCAATGATAGGTCCTGGTTAATCTGCTCTGACATCTACACAAGAAAACGAAATGTAAGACAGATAATATTTCTTATCCCACTAGACATTATTGCAAACTTCATTTAACACAAAATCAAATAGGAAACCCTTTCAGGATGAAATGATAAGTGGCATTTGAACAGACATATTGATAAAATAATTTGCATGGTTCTATGCCCAGAATTCAATAACCCATGTAGCCTAAACAGCGGCAATAAGGTCTATTTCAAGCTCAGTCTTACATGGTATATGCATCCTACTTGATATTGTCTTCACACTTGCAACACCCTTTTTAGCAAATCCAAAAGGGATTTCTACATAACCATTCCTTATGTAACATTTCTCTAAGCAAGTGAACCAGTTCAGTACATTCCAATAACTAATCCCATCACCTACATGTCCTACTGTTTATACTCTAGTTTCACTCTTCCAGCATGCTACCATGAATAATTATTCCTCCATTTTGAAGTCCATTCTCCCTTTAATTTTTTGCATTAAGGACATACATTTACTAGTAACAATCAACAATCTAAGTTCCGATATGAAGCTTCAATACAGTTGACTTTAACAACAATGCCTCGACAAAAGAAATCAACAAGGAACTGAAGTGAAATAGGGATAAGAATTAACAAATTCCATACCTGTTGAAAAGACAAAACATCAGAACGAAACCTCATCCGTTCCCCCTTATCACATTTTATGGATTTCGACACATTCGGGACTGTAATTCCCCCAGGCAAAACAATGTCCTGGCACTGACCTCCATCAATTTCAATCAAATGCGAAACATCCGAGTCCCCCTTGCAATATTTAAGCCTTATATCGGTCGAGATGTCGTAGCCACGGCCAATCGCGCCAATCGCTACCTCAGCTGCTTTCGGAGCCGGTAGCTTCAACGCCATTATAACACCTGCTAGCTCCCTCTTTTACTCGGGCATCACAGTCTCGGGGAAAAAGGAAAAAGAATAAGAATAACAGCTATTTCCGAATCGTATTGATTACAGCTTCCACTGTACACTGAATCCACAGCTGAATCTTCTCTAATGCCACTAAATCGAATGAATTTGAGCTAGCAATTCTCCAAGGGGATTTTGGATCTTCACACCAAGCTTAAAACGTGGATGAAATTTTGAACGGAAAACGAAAAATCAATGAACTGGTAGGAACATGAGATTTGAAGAAATGAGGAACCCTAATCTTGAAGAGTACTGCACAAAATGCCGCTTTGTTTTTTTTGACTTCTGACTGAGTCGATGAGTGCGATATGTCATATGTGGACTTTGTAAAATATCCTTTTTAAAAATTGTTTAATTTTTATTTTAATACTGTATAATTTGGGTGGGATACTGGGATTAGACTCTGTTGGACTATTATCTATGGATGTTATTCGAATCAAACAAGCCGAGTTTGATATATTAAGCTTGGTTTGTTTGTTAAACGAGCTCGAATCGAGTCGAACCTAATTTTTAAACGAGTTTTTTTTATCAAGTCTGACTTGATTTAGAAATGAACAAGTTCGAACCGTGCTTTTTTCGAGTTTTTTTTTATAAAGTAATAATTCAAGATAAGACAGGCTTGAAACTCGATAGATCGGTAAGTCGGCAGACGAAAAACTATCAAATATATAACATAAAACAAGAAAAGGGTGCAATAAGACAAGGGACATGTACTTAAAGAGCAGGATAAAACTAGGCAAACCTAAAACTAGTAAGTTGAGGGCGTAGATTAAGAACGAAACCAAACACTACTATGCAGAAGTATCGCTGGTCGGCGAGACCATAGGAATCCTTGTGGGCAGCGAAGATGGACTTCCAAAGAAACTCCTTCCCGAACACAAAGTCACCCCGTACATACCACCTCGACCCCAGTCAGTCCCGACTTCGGATGCCAGAACCTCAACGAAAAAAGATCGCCTAGACACACCAGAAGAAAAGCCACACAACACCCGAGCAAACGCACCAAAAAAGAACTGGTCCAAACAGACACGGATTTTAGAGCTTGTTTTCTTATAAGGTAAGAAGTTGAGGACTAGACAAAGTTGGCAGAAGACGAGCCGTTAAACATACAACTTAAAATAGAAAGGTGTAACAACTAGTGGCAAGCTAACATATCCATGCAAACAAACGAACTTAACTCTAATACGATGGGGACAACATAGACTACGACTCGACATCATGCGCCACCTAGCAATGACACTACTGATTAGCGGTACATCATGACTCATGACTCCCCATCGACAGTGAAGACGATCCTCCTAGGAAAATTCTCGACCACGAAGTCACCTTGATACACATTGCTTCGACGCTAGTTAGATCCGGCACCGGACACCAGAGCCCTAACTAAGAAAAGGAATGTTGAGAACACCCAGAGATGCAACCGAGAACCACCCTAGTAAAACGCACCTCAAAGCGGTTTCGGGATTTTATCAAGGTCCTTACGGGGTTTTGATCAAGCCCTTACGGGATTTGATTTCAATCTTTCCATATATATATATATATATAGAGAGAGAGAGAGAGGATGGTTATGGTGTAATTTGTGAACACATGTGAGCCTTTGATTTGGGAGAAATGGACGGCCGAGATTAATCGTATTTTTTAATAAAAAAAACGAAAACCCACAGAAATTGCCTTCTAGAGGCGCGTGGAGTCTACTAAAATAATCCCATAAATTAAGAAAAAAAAATAAAGGGAAACGTGGACCCACACAACTCCACCATCTTAAGAAAAAAATAAAAACAAATAAAGGGAAACGTGGACCCACACAACTCCACCATCTTGAGGGCAAATCTCAGCAAAGAGATAGAAAGAGAGATACGACCTACTGGTAGTTGAAACGGTGGATACAAATCCGCGATTCCAGGTGAGAGTCGAGTATTCATCAACAATCCGAAGCCAATTGAAGAACTATAACGGCAGTCGAAGTTACCTATTGGAGGAGATTGTGAAGCGACGAGCCGTTGTGTGAAGGGGAACCGACGGAGATAGACGCAATGGGTAAGAGTTTTATCTTTTGACAAGCTTTAAACCTCATTCCGTTGTACGATTAATGGGCCATAGGTGTTGTTCTGCTAGGATTTGATCAATTAGTGTAATAAGTATGTTAGAGTGGGATGAAATCATACAAATTAGGGGTTGAAATATAGTTTTAGAAAGAATAAAAAAACGTTTTATAATTTTACCATCAAATTGGAATGAAATTTGGTGATTTCGTAATTATTCGGTGAAGTTGTGATGATTATTCGTAGATATAATGTGATTTCACCATCAAAGTGGAACAAAATTTGGTGAATATGTAATTATTCAGTAAAGTTTTGATTATTATTCGTAGATATAATGTGATGTTACCATCAAATTGTGACATTATTTGGTGATTTTGTAATTATTCGGTTAAGTTGTGATGAGTATTCGTAGATATAATGTGCATTTAACATCCAATTGTAACCTAATTTGTTGATTTTGTAATTATTAGGTGAAGTGTTGATGATTATTCGTAGATATAATGTGCTTTTATCATCAAAGTGTAACAGAATTTGGTGATTTTGTAATTATTCAATTAAGTTGTGATGATTATTCGTAGATATAATGTGATTTTACCATCAAACTGTAAACTAATTTGGTGATTCGGTAATTATTCTGCGAAGTTTAGATGATTATTCGTAGATATAATGAGGTTTTACCAGCAAATTGTAACCTAATTTGGTGATTTTGAAATTATTCGGTGAAGGTGTGATAATTATTCGTAAATATAATGAGCTTTTACCATCAAATTGTCACCGAATTTGTTGATTTTGTAATTAATATTGACATATTTAATATGGTGACTATATTCGGTTTAATGTGTGTAGGTAAAATATGCAGTGGGCAAACTATAGAGAAAGGGGAAATAGATGAAGAAAACACTTGCAATAACCCCGATATGTCAAAAAATGAGGGAATGCAGATAATAGTGTATGGACAAGGGAGTGATGACGATTTTACAGATGACGCATCTGTGGTGGGAGTAGGCAAACAACATGACACAACCCACCCATCCACTTCAACGACAAAAAGTGCAAGGACAAATGTGGGCGATGCGGTCAAATGGCTTATCACGACAGGAGAAATTGCGATCAAATCTTGGATGATGAGAATGAATAGGTTATGATTTATCGTATTTTATCGCAACCACTGCGATTTGGTTTGGTATTTTAATTTCACATTAGACCTCTACGTATTTCATTTCTAGGTACCTACAAATATTGAAGTCATTATTGGTGAATAATTTGCTGGTATTATATCATATATCTGTGTTCTTTTAGTACATCAGAAGAAGAAGTCGGTTGAATATTCTCTCAGATCTTCAATGAAGAAGAAGACTCAACACAAAATAAACCCAATTTGTTGTCTCCAACTACATTTCTAATTTTTTAATTTAAAAAAAAATAACCCACTTTCTTATTTGCCTATAAATTAAAAAAAGAAAAAAAAACCTCCATTTTTTTGCCGTACACGCGCAGTGAATTCTCCCATTGAGAGTGGGTGAAGATTGGACGTGGGGCCCACAATTTTTTAATTTTAAAAAAAATGATTAAATCCTCACCCTCCATTTCACACAATTCTAAGGTCCAGATTTGTTCACAAATTATATCCTAAGGAGTGTTTACAAATGATCCTTCATATATATATATATATATAGTATGCATCTTTTGTACACAAGTCTTAGAGTGTACATTGTACACAAAATATTATTCGGTGAAATGTGAGTATTGTTTATGGGAATGTGAAACATTATTCGGTGAAATTTGAAGCATTATTCGTAGAAATTATAAGTATTTTTTAGGAAATTGAGGTCTCTTTTATTTGAAATAGATTAATAAAAAAACTAAACATTATTCGGTAGAATGTTACAAATTATTCAGCGGAATTGAGACGTTTTCATTTGAATTGAACGAAAAAAAAACATACCATTAGTAGGTAGAATGTTTCACATTTCACCGAATAATGCTTCAAATTTCACCGAATAATGTTTCACATTTCACCGAATAATATTCTGTGTATAATGTACATCCTAAGGGATGTGTACATCCGAATCACACCCTATGTATATGTATATATGAAACAGGTTGCAAAATTTATTTTAATATTTTTTTTCTCGGGCAACCCCAGACCCATGGCAAAACCTTGAGTCAAAGGCATAATTTTTCGTCCAAGTACTGACAAACAAACTGGCCACCTCGACCCCAAGGAAAACCCTTGGGGCCCAAGGCAAACCGTCAAAAGCAAACAACAGTTTGCGCGGGAAGAAGAAATACAGTGTAACAATCGAGACAATCGGAGCCGAATGGGCTACCTCCAAAACCATCCAAATCGAAAACCAAGCGGACTCTGCCACTCTAGAGAGGGAGGAGGAGGAGGTGGGGTGGGGAAATGGAAAGCGCAAAGGATCCGAAGACGAACGACGAACCCTGAGAAGCTTTGCACTCCGGATGGACAAATAGGGGATTACACACGAAATTGGGCAAAAAAAAAGAAGATTTGAGGAGAAAAGCCCATAATCAACCAAAGCCCCAACCCAATTAATTATCATCATCATCATCGTCGTCATCTAAGCAAGGAAGCTCATATTAGGGTTTCTCGTAATACAATTGTCAGCGACCAAAGTCGAGTCAGGACACGAAGGATCGAAGATGAGGAAGATTGAAGAAGAATAAGATGTACACATCAGATTTTCTCAAACTCCCGAAGAAGGGTAGAGAGAAAAACATTGACTTCTCTCTTGGATTTTTTTTAAGATTTGACTATACGATATGGGTTTTAGAGCTTGTTAAAAACGAGTGGGACAAGCGATGTGTATTTATTACTCCGTACCAAATAATTTTTTCTTTTTATTATTGTGAGACTTAGTTTTTTCCAAGCCCAATTGAAACCCTAGCTAGACGATCGGGGAGAAAAATTGTTACTATTATTAATGTAGTTATTACGATTATTATATTGCCTACTCAAGCCCTTTCGGGATTTACAATGAGGAGGGAGATTTGTTCAAATCCTTACGGGATTTTGGTCTAACACTTTCAAGATTTTGTTCAAACCTTTTCAGAATTTAAGCCCTTACAGTAGTTATAGCACATTAAACAATTCTCACTTGTCCTAACATATTAACTTGAAATTTTATAAATTCCATAAAATTCAATCTATTCAAGCTTAAATCGAACGAACCGAGCTTTCAACTGAGTTTAAAAACTTGTTCATACTCGGTTTGTTTATAAAAGTGAACGAGTTCGAGTCGGACATTTTTTGAGTCGAGCTCAAACTATTCAGTCCTTGTAGTAACCCTAGTATTATCTAAGTGTATCCTTACCGACGAAGATGCACAAAGTCGAATTGGTAAGGAAGTCTCGTGTGAATGTCGTATGGAGGAGGCTCGCGATCCTGTCAGCGATTGAGTTGATTTCCCATAAGACTGAATTGGGCCATTTCAAAATGGAGGGGGGACAAGGTGTCAGAGATCAACTTCTAGATCTCACATAGATAGTTCCATTGTCTTCTCATGTAGTTGATGATGATTAAGTTGTTATCCTCAATCATGATGCCGGAAAGATGAAGCTCTCTCACCTTTGTGAAGTCGGCCTCCTTTAAGTGCAAGAACCTCCGCTGCTAATGCGGAAATGTGCCCACATTGAATACCGTGACTATCGATGAGATCGACGATGACCAATCCACGGTGGTTCATGATGATGAAACTTTTCCATTTTTTTTATTATTGCTAATATATTTATCAGCTTTGTGCTTTCATTGACGATGATGTTTGAATATTTCATTTCATGAGCGATGTTTGGTTACCACAAAATTTCAAGGTATTTAAATTTAAATTAAGAGTTTATTTGAATTTCACAATGTATTAATTATAACAATTGGTATTTTATTTCGATTGATGTGATTATGGAGTACTTTTTTACGTGATTTTTTATTTCTACAACAAAATGCTCACCTAAAACGAGGTAAAATGATTGTATTATAATTAAATGAAATGGAATCCAAACACACCCCAAGTGTATACTTGGTAGTCCGTACTAGATTATATTTAGGGTTGTTCAGAATGTGGCCCGGTCCGAAAACCGGGCCTCCTAGGAAAATAGAATTTCGGTTTCGGTCCGAAAACCATTATTTTACGGTTTCGGGTCGGTCCGAAAACCGGGTCGAACTGATAAAGCCCAAACCGTTATTTTACGGTTTGGGCTTCGGGCTGGTAAAAATAGAATTTCGGTTTCGGTCTGAAAACCAAAACCGAACCAAAAATTTCAGTTCTGGACCGATTTTTTTTATATTAAAAATAACCGTAATACCCAAACTCAATTAGGCAATTACCCATTATACATTTACCCATGTCAGTTCTTCACTCATTCTCTCTCGCAACCGGCCCTACTCTTCCTCTTCCACAACTCAAGTCACACAAGCAGGACACACACTCCCTCTCCCGCAGTCGGCCCTACTCTTCCTCTTCTACCTCCTTCCCGCAGCCGACCCTACTCTTCCTCTTCCACAACTCAAGTCACACAAGCAGGACACACACTCCCTCTCTCGCAGCCGGCCCTACTCTTCCTCTTCTACCTCCTTCCCGAGTCCCGACTTCTTGTCGCCCAGCCACAGCCCCGCCAGTGTCACACTCCCTCTCCCGCAGCCTCTACAGGCCGCTCGCAGCAGTAGCACAAGCACAAGCAGCATAGTAAAACTGTATGCTACTATGTTTCGATCCCCCAAAATTTCACCTTTTTTTTGTGTTAATATATTTCTATTATCATTAATTTGTAATTTTATACTTGTAATTTCATATCTGTATAAGCAATTTTTTTTTTATTGTTGTGAGGCTTGTGAATTGTGATAAATTTAGGGTTTATGTTTTTAGAGAAACAAAACAAGAGTAATTTGAGAAACAAAGCCTTTGTCTGCATTCAGTTTTGATTACAAACTAGTCTTAATACCCG
Source organism: Persicaria maculosa (assembly GCA_963922045.1). Classification (NCBI taxonomy): domain Eukaryota; kingdom Viridiplantae; phylum Streptophyta; class Magnoliopsida; order Caryophyllales; family Polygonaceae; genus Persicaria; species Persicaria maculosa. Next base: position 57,032,053 of record OY998268.1, read on the forward strand.
CGTAATACGCGGTATTTTAATAAATATTAGTTTATTGAATTATGAAGATTAAAAATAACTTGATTGAAAACTTTCTGGGAAATCAATATACAATCCATTAAAATATCTTAATTAAATAAATAACATATTTAATTAATTTAAAGATAAAAATAAACAAAATTATGTTGCAACTAATAAAATTGTATAAAACTTAATAAAATAAAGTAATCTATCTTATTATATTATTATTTATTAATTCAAGTCTCGTCTATGACCCCACTAATGAATTTACATTCAAAACAAATGATTTTTTTAAAGATGTGGATAACTATTTATATTATTATAAAATTTGATTTGAAAATTAAAAAAAAAATCATTCACTAATACAAATTAACTCATAAATTTTAGATTTGTCCATTGTTTGATTTAGTAGTAAAATATAGTCAAACTTTATCAAATAAACATATAGTAAATTCGACCAGAATTCAACATATAGGAATTCATGTCTCTTTTTTTGTATTATATATTGATATTGATTGATATTGATGATGATTATAAAAATATATGTATTAAATCAGTAATATGTGTATCTTAAATCTTAGTTATATTAAATAAATATTTAAATAAATACTTAGTTGTTATGATTTATAAAATAATAATAATAATAATAATAATAATAATAATAGGTACAAATTGTACTATATTTATAAAGTGAATATTAAATTGTCAATTATGCTATTTTTTGTGATATTATAAATACATGTTTGTTTCTTAAATATTCTTATTGTGTAAAATAAATATATATACACATTTGTTGAAAAATCTTTTAGTAACTTATTTGTTTATTTATTAAAAAAATCGTCTTTTATATATTTCACGTGTAAATTATAAACATTGATAACATGTCTACGGCACAGCATAAACTTTTATTTTTCATAATTAAGAAATTATATTTTTTAATCATAAATTAGAATTTTCATATAAGAACTACCAATAACTATTTTTTAAAAATATTAAATTACAAATTCATTTAAAGTTAATTTTATTATATTTTAAAAAATATTAAAATTTAAACTTATATTGTCATATAAGTATAGTCTACATAATCATGCACCAATAATCCAATCAAAGTATTTTAAAATCACGCACCAGAGCCCGCCACATAGGATTTCCACGTCTCTGTTTTAGTATTATATATTCTGTTTTAGTATTATATATTGATGATTGATTGATTAAACTTCATAGGTATTTTTTCAGATATAAACAAAGGTAGGAATGCATTCGGTTTTTTCGGGCTTTTCGGTCTTTGGACCGAAAAAACCGGGGTCTCGATCCCCTTCTTGAAAAAATTTGGGTCTTCGGTTCCGGCCCTAACCGTTCGATTCCGGCCCTAACCGTTTGAGTCAGTTCGGTTCGGACCATTTGCGCCACCCTAATTATATTAGACTTTTTTTTATCGATACTCCGTATTATATTATATAGACTTGACTACTTGAACAGCACTCCATGTAATTATGTATATGTTGAAAGCAAATGCGTAAAGTTGCCATTTGTGTGTACTTAAATGTAAGCTCAACCAATGAGCAAACAAGTGTTCCCGCACGGAAGATGCACAGAGCACCAAACCCAACGGCGATGGAGAAACCAAGTTTCGGCAACCTCACCCTCGCTGCTATCTTGTTGATCGCCCTTTCATGGCCTCACACCTGTGTCTCTCAGTCTCAATTTGGAACTCTCCCCGACGACGAAGGTCAGATCACTTACTCTCTCCTTGCAACTCTCTCTCTCTGTGCTTGTCAAGTCTGCTTGTTCGATTGCACACAATTTGTTCGATGAAATGCCTCACCGGACGTTCAGCTCCACGCTCATTTTTTTTTTTAAAGTTCATACTCTATTTGGCATGCTCAGTACTCGTGAGATCTGATGTTTAGGTAGTCTTATTATAATAATTACTCCTATATGGCAGTGAATACTCTTCGTGAAATAGCGAAAGAACTGGGGAAAAAAGACTGGAACTTTGAGGTCAACCCTTGCAGCAGTGTTAATACTAGCTGGAGAACACCATCAAACCCAGAAATAGCATGGCCAATTTTCAACAACCTACTTGATTGCGGTTACTGCTCTGGAGGAAAATGCCATGTTGTTAATATGTAGGTTGGCTAAACTTTTATGTTTTTGATTTTCTACATTGCAATATCAGTATTTTAATTATGCATGAGTAACAAAAAAATATTGTTCTTTTTTATGATGATTGCTTACTTCCTAAATTCAAATTTAGAGTCGCTAGTGGCAGATTTGGGGGATCGGGTAGTTGAAGCCTCCTCTAGACCTCTACCCCTAAAGAAAAAACAGAAATATTTACTAATTTTAGGCGTAAAAGAGTTTAAAAAGAGTAAAGAATTAGAGGTATTACCTTGAAATCATGTCTTCAAACCTTTGTAGTCTCATTTTTATTTAAATTTGTTTCTTTTAGCTTTTCTTCTATTAAAAATGCCTAATTAAATTACAAATTTAAGGTTTTGTCTAATATATTAAAAAAACATTCTGATGCATATATAGTTTAGATACAATAAAAAATTTCTTATTAAAAAAAATTGTTTTGATTAATATTTTCTACTAAAAATGACTATTTAAATCACATTTTTTTTATATTTAAGCAAAATAATTATTTTTCATACATACATGCAAAAAAAATATTCTGGGAATTTTTTTTAACCCCCCATAAAATGATTCCTGGATCCACGGAGTCGCATCGAGATATTTGCTTGGTTCACTTTATTAATAGAGTGAGCCCCTATTAGATTTGAAAGAGAGGGAAAAATCCTACTCTTTGATCTAGACTTGATGCCTCTTTCAAGTAAGGGCAATACCAAATGCACACTAGTCCGTAGTCAAACCTCTTTAGCGTCACTTTTTATATTTTTTGCTTCTCTTAGTTTCATTCTAGTGATGCAATTAGTCTCTCTTTGCATTTGTTTTCAGAGGATACCTTGTGCTCTGTCATTTTCATGTAACTGATACTTCTTTTTCAACTGTTAATATATTGCTGCAGATCTCTAACCGGACAGGATCTTGCTGGTACTCTTCCAAAGTCCCTAGTAAAGCTACCGTACCTTAAGAACCTGTAAGAAGAGTAGATGCCATATTATGGTATACTTTAATCAGTGGTTATAGTAATCGTTACAGTTATTTGTTCTTCACTTATCTTTTCAGCAATCTGATGAACAACTATCTCTCTGGGACAATACCACTGGAATGGGCTTCAGTGTCATTGAAGAGCCTGTATGGAACATTTTTTTCATGGTCATTTTTAGCTGACTTGTAATTGTATTTTTTTTTATTAATACATCTTAAGTTTTGTAGGGTGTTAAGCGTCAATCGATTATCTGGAGAAATCCCGAAGGAAGTTGGAAATATCACCACACTCACTAGCTTGTAGGTCCTATGCATGTATCTTATATGCAGACGAGATTTTCTTTTGGATACTTCCTTTTTTCCCCATTAGTTGTCAACTTTAAAGAAAAGCAGTAATGTTGTGTTTGATATGTTATTGCTTATTCTTCACCATAAGAGAGTTTAATGTGTTTTATGTGTTTAATGCCTGCACAAAAAAGAGTCCGTACATCAATCTCTCTCTTATTCTGAATTGCCCATTTTCAATAGAATTTGTGCATTTTACACTTATTAGATGATGCAAAAAAGCATATTGCAATCGTTGTACTTATATATACATCCTTAGATCTAGAATTACAAGGAAATGAAAGATCGGAAAGAATAAAACCTATCTAAAAATATACAAGATATTAATATCTACATATCTTAGAATATCTCTAGAATAACTCTGAACAAAATCTTTCCTTAAAAGATACTGTATTCAACACTTATAGATGGGGAGGTGGATATTTTTTTAAAGACGAGTGGTCATTTGCTTTGTTTATTGATATTGTATATTTGATTAGATATTATTAAATACTAATAGTGATAGTATGCATCGCCTAACTTGTTTACTTCTTATTTCATCTCAGTTATGTGCTTGCAAACTTCTTTTGTAATCCTAATTATGTTCATACAAACTGCAGAGCCTTTGAAAACAATTTTTTCTCTGGAGCAGTTCCTGCTGAGCTTGGAAAATTGGTCAACTTGAAGACTTGGTGAGCCTTTTGGATTATTCTGAAATTCATTTATCTCATCATTATTTATTCCGTGTGAATGAAAAGATAATATTTCTCGTGATTCCATTTCTAGGATTCTCAGTGCAAATTTCCTTACTGGACAGTTGCCAAAGGAGCTCATGAATCTTTCTAATCTAACTGACTTGTAAGCATTTATTTGCCACTCCTTAGAAATATAGATTCATTTTAATAATAATAAAAATTTTAGAACTTCTTTATAGGATTTCTACGTGAAATGGCCACTAGACTCCCTCTCCAATGGTTGTGCACGTATATGTTTATTTTATGTGTGATGTCTCTTGTGGTACATTTAAATGCTTATTGATTATTGAAGATTTTATAATCTAATTGCTGTCTTTATTGTTTTCCATTTGATTGCTCATTAGAAGGATAAGCAGTAATAACTTTAGTGGGCAAATGCCAGACTTTTTCCCAAATTGGAGGAAGCTTGAAAACTTGTAAGTTCTTGTTTTATCTTTTCATATCTGTAAGTCAATACCTAGCTTTTACTTATTTCGAAGTGTTCTTTGCAGAGAAATCCTAAGTAGTGGTTTCTTGGGGCCAATACCATCTAGCATATCCAATTTATCTAGTTTAACTGAACTGTGAGTCATCATGCTTGTGTCATATTTAAACATAATTGGCATAGAAAAGCTATGTGAAAGTTTATAAGTTGGCATTATTTCTGTGCAGAAGGATCAGTGATTTGAAGGGACAAGGTTCGAGGTTCCCACTATTAGCAGACATGACTAACCTAACATATTTGTATGTAGTATCTTAAAGACGCAAAATTTCATTAGACAAAATAATGGTAACAGCCCTGAACTTGAGCTGAAGCAGTGGTCTTATCTTTGCAGAATATTGAGGAACTGTAACATCTCTGGATCGATCCCTGTCTATGTAGCTGATTTATCACAGCTGAATACACTGTAAGTTTGTAGCTTCCCCATCCTGCAGCTTTTCTCATTGCTCTTGGTATTCTGACACTGTTTGAGTAACTCCTTCCAAATGCATATTAATCTAGATATTTTTTTAAATAATTTGTTAGTGCTGTTGAAAATGCACCTTCTGATGAATGACACACTTTCATCATTTTGCAGGGACCTTAGTTTCAACAATTTGGATGGTAATATTCCCGATGGATTGCAAAATTTGCCTTTGCGATATATGTAAGCAGCTAAAATTGATGAACACAACTCAGCTTTTATCTGTGTGCAATTTTACAAGTTGGGAAGCTTTTTGCTTGGCTGTGGACTTAACAAGCCATGGCTTTGAGATATGTTCTCTTTATATGTCATAAAAATATAATCAAAGGCATCATGTAAAGTAATATGATTCCTTTTCATGTGCACCTGTCATAGAACAATGCTGAGTAATTAATTGATCCCAAACCTTTTCAATCTTCTGGCCTATTTATGGGTAAAATTAACTATAAATGATACACTTATAGTAAAGAAAGAGTGAAAATAGTTTCACACATGCTGCACTTATTTTGTTCTATGTCGTCTAAACCTAAAAAGTTGAGTGCTATTTCAGGTATTTGACAAGCAACTCTCTTGGAGGGCAAATTCCTGACTGGATTAAGAATCCAGGTGGTAATTTGTAAGTTAGCACCTTTCGATACATTTATTGTTTTAACAGCAAATTTCTCCCACAAGCAGCTTAGATCTGCTGGTAGATCTTCAAATGATATTCAAATTGTAACTTTCTGTAGTTATATCATCGTTTATTGTGACATTAGTCGCAAGATAAGTCTCAAGATGAATGGAGTAACTCCTTCCTGATTCATGTAGCTTACCCTGTCTTGTCATTGACTGTTTGTTAGGTTCTGGCTAATGCATTATGCTACTCTACTATCATCATTGTGCGAACTGTAACTCTGTAAGGAGTGTAAGCCATAGTTGCAAATGGAAATGCATTTTTGGGAATAATTATGTCTCTTCAAGCTGCATAGTCCCCAAACCCTAGGCATCTGGGGAAAAGCAACACTATCTCCTACACTTGATATTTCTTTTTTCCCATTCGTTTTTATTTTTGGAGGAATTACATATTTATTTCTGGCTGGAGATCGGCTGTATCTAGATTTAACTATCTTGTAATTATTCTAATTGACTATGTTTGTTAACCTTGAAATATTTATTCCTTTAGGCAAATCGATCTTTCCTACAACAATTTTGAGGAAAGTTCTGTGCCGACTTCTTGTAATACAAACAACGTGTGAGTAAATATCTGTTGATTCTTTGAAGCTCTGTCATCAGAGGTAATAAAGCCATGTCTATGTTGATTTTTCTTCTTCTCATGAACAGGAACTTCTTTAGAACATCTTCACGGAAATTGAACTCGTAAGATTATCTATATTTCCATTTCATTCTAATGGTTTTTCTCTCTCTTCTTTGTTAAGCATTCTAAAGAATCAGCTTTACTTGTGTGTTTCTTCATATCTTGCAGATCATTGGCTGTGTGCTTGAGGAATTATCAATGTTCACAAGGTATGTTATAAGTTAATCTTTCTGGGTTTTTGCTTTCTCCCCAAAGTTTTGCAGGGCTGTCTTTGATGTTTTACTCTAAATTGCAGTTCGGTATTCATTGCATATCAATTGTGGTGGCAACGAAACCACGATTGGGGAAACTACCTATGATGCAGATGTTCTAGCAGGCGGACCGGCCAAATTTTTGCCAATTAAGCCAGAGTGGGGGTTTAGTAGCACGGGGCATTTCTGGGCTTATAATCCATTTGCAAACTATATAGCAACAAATGCTTCTATGTTACCCTTAAATGACTCAGAACTATACACTGAAGCACGAATTTCTGCCATCTCTCTAACGTATTATGGACGTTGCCTGGCCAAGGGTAACTATACGGTTACTCTCCACTTTGCCGAGATAGTATTTAGAGAGAATAATTCATTTTACAGCCTTGGAAGGAGGATATTTGATGTCTATATTCAGGTACACTTGTAAACCTCTTTAAACCTTCCTCGCTAATCAGGCTTTTGACATGATAGCATGTGATGTAGGAGAAGTTGGTCCTCAAGGATTTTGATATTGTGAAAGCAGCAAATGGAACTGACAAGGCTTTTAATGCAACATTTCACCATATATCAGTAATAGATACTGGTACTATCGAAATTCGCTTTTATTATGCTGGGAAAGGGACTACAGCTGTCCCTGAGAGATCAGTCTATGGTCCACTAGTATCAGCTCTTTCTGTAGAGTCTGGTAAGTTTACATTTCAAAATATTTATGGTATTCAAAGCAAGATTGACACACCACGGTCATTAGCCTTGAGTCTCAAGAGAGCCCAGTTGTTACAGAAGATCCGTGGAGCTACTTGATAGAAAAGATAGTTTACTTTTGGCTTCTATGATTTCTTCCTCCTAAGCATATTGTCACTAATCGTTGGAAGCTTGGGTCAGTGGAAAATGGCAAGTAATCCGATTTGTTTCCATTAGCCCTGACATCTCGAACATGAGTCATCAAAGCTGGATTACTGCTTATGAACTATGGAGGAGGGATTAAGTCTAACAGTAAATTCTTATCGGCAAAAACATAAGAATGAACTAAAAATTCTACAGAAAATTAGATTGTATATAAAAAAAATGTTTGTCATATAATACTATGAGATTAACGTTGTTTTCTTATGCTCTTTGCGTGTAGAGTTTAGTCCTCCTCATGATCAGAGAAAGATTAAAATGATTGTGGCTGTATCTATGGCTTCATTGCTGGGCCTAATTCTGGTTTCCTGTTTTATTTTTTGGAGACTTTGCCTACAAAGCAGACTGTCAAGGGAAGAGAGTAAGTGACATCATTGTATTCTTTTGATAGTAATGTTAAGGATGTATTTTTTTCTGCTACATCTTAATACATTATCTTTATAATTATTTTGGGTTTCACAGTTCTAAGAGGGGTTGATCTGCAGAGTGGTTTATTTAATTTTACACAAATTGAAGCTGCCACAGGCAATTTCGGCAAAGCTAATATGATTGGCAGGGGTGAATCTGGATCTGTTTATAAGGTATTTGTAGGCCTTCTTTTCCCATTGAGATGGCAGCAAGTCAGTTGCATTCTGCTTTTTAGTTTTACATAATCTATGTGAGATATTTTATATAATTTTGATTTTTTGTTGTAGGGTACATTACTTGATGGCACCCATATTGCAGTGAAGCGCCTTTCATCGAAATCATCACATGGGAATAAACAATTTGTGACCGAAATCGGCCTTCTATCCAGCTTATATCATCAGAATCTGGTAAGGTTGTATGGATGCTGTGTTGAAGGGAGTGAACTACTCCTGGTTTATGAATACATGGAGAACAAAAACTTGGCTCAGGCTTTGTTTGGTATGAAATTACAACTTCCCTTGAATGGTATTGAAACATTCTATAGAATATGAATGATATAAATGGAAAAGATGGATAACTCCCAATTTTTATTCGTAGAGATCTTAAAGTATGAATTTTGATTTAGGTGTATAATTTAGGCATGTACTAACATTAACATGATGGCACTTTGGACAGAGGATTGCCCTTTTGGTCTGGATTGGCCTACTAGGCTGAAAATTTGTGTTGGGATAGCTAGAGGTTTGACTTTTCTGCATGAGGAGTCAATACTAAAGATAATTCACAGAGACATCAAGCCTACAAATATATTACTTGACGCAGAACTTGATGCAAAGATTTCTGACTTTGGAATAGCTCGGCTTCATGAAGGGGAGGATACTCATATCAGCACCAAACTTACTGGGACAATGTAAGTTATCTTCCTTTTCATAAATACAGTCCTATAAAAATGCAAAGGGCTACTTTGTTTCTGTATTTCAAACCTTGATATCACATAGAGATTTATAATTTATAAATGGTTTTGAGAAGTTGATTTCTATGGGGTTTTGGACTTATTTTATTCAAGTATAATCATTTGACGAGACAATTTTACTGCTACTAATGGTGGAATTTTGGTTGGGCCTTTGCTTCTATATACTATCAAAGAGTAATACCCATTCTGAAATCTAAATGTTGTGGTTCACTATGAATTAATTCACTACAACTTTATTTGGATTTTGAGTATGAAAACTTTTTGCTGCACATTCCAGTTTCTGCTCCCCGGTTTCAGCCTCTGATAGGCATGTTAAAGGTGGATCTATACCTTACTGTACTGTCCAATTTGAGTCTCAGAGTAGTAATTGTTTTCCCAATAACTGGTTGTTCGTTGAAATTTTACCTCAAAGCTTTAAGCCCTTTATGAGCTAAATCAAAATTACTCTACTACATTTGCAGAGGATATACAGCACCGGAATATGCTTTACGGGGCTATTTGACATTCAAAGCTGATGTCTATAGTTTTGGGATTGTGGCGCTTGAAATTGTGGCAGGGAGGAGCAACATGGATTTTCGTCCAGACGAAAATCATTTTTGCCTAAGGGATTGGGTACTTTCCATACAACTTCCATTTTCAAGCATTCCTGAGTCCTGATTCTTGCTTTTGTTGCGCGTTTTATAGATGTTGTTGGATGTCTTATGAAGCACTTTTTTTTTTATTGGTTCATGGCAGGCATTTTTTCTACAACAAAAGGGGAACCTGATGGAGATAGTTGACCCGAGGCTCGAATCTAAGTACAACAAAGAGGAAGCATTAAGAATGATCAGGGTTGCATTGTTGTGCACCAATGCTTCGCCATCTCTGAGGCCTACAATGTCTCAAGTGGTGAGCATGCTTGAAGGAAACTCTCCAATCGAGGAGTCCGTAAGTGACCCGGATACAGACTTGTGGATGCCTCGGTCTAGGGATCGACATGATGATGTTACGACTGGCCTCAGCAGCAAGAAAGGAACAAGCTCATCTCTGTCATCTGATGCAGCTCGGAGCTAATAGGGTAGTTAGGTACAACTACAAGCTGACATGTTCACCTCTCTGGCTAAGTTTCTATCGCTGCTGCTAATTTAGATCATCAAATGTGCTTCTGAAGTTCGTCTTGATTTTGAATGATATTTTTACATTATAGAGCAACAACTCAGTTGTCTTGTATTGGTTGCGAGATTCTGATTATGCATTTGACAATGTTAGGCTGTCAAAGCGAAATCTGACAAGGTTGTTGAAGAGCTCGGTACGAATTTGCCTGGATTGATTATTCGACGATGAAAATCGTACCAATCGACAATGTGCTAAAAGGTGCTAGGTGGATCCTATGCGGTGAGGGGTCGTCTAGCGCCTAAAGGGTTAAGGCGGGCTCCTAAACGGGCATAGACGCCTGCCTAGCTCTAGGCGGAAGGGGGGAGCATAGCGTCTAGACAGAGCCTAGGCGACAGATAGATAGGATTTTTAGAAGAGTGTGTAACCCTATATATCGGATTATTGGTTCATCTTCCCATTCTTCATGCTACAAAGATATTGCTTAACATCTCTTTTAGGTGGTTGTCGGCTTCATTAGTGATAACATTTTAAAATTCATACTCCCTTTAATTTTTTCGCATAAGGACATACATTTACTATAGTAATAATCTACAATCTAACTTCCGATCGCAAATTTTTACCCTTTAATAAATTAAACAATAGTTAAGATTTATTCAATTGTACATTGAAGCATTACACCATAGCCAAATCCTAGGAAATGAGACTCAGCATGACCTATAAGATTTCCATCATTTATTGTGTGCTTTTCTAAAGGAAAATGTGGTTTCATGGATCATACAACTCACCATCATCACCATTTCTTAGGCCTAATTATGTATATTCTTTTTCTTTTTTTAGAGGTCCAAATTATCTCTCCTTTAACCATGTCTCCTCCCTCTATCCCATGAAATTCTTTATTTTTTTTTGTTGTAATTTAATTAATTAATTTATTATATCGGGGGTTTGTGAGAGGAGGAGGTTGGGTTAGAGGAATAGGAGGGGAACATGAATGAAGACAGAGATCTGGTATCGGAGCTCTTAGGGAAATTGATTGGTTTGAATGTTATAAGAAAAAAATATATTAACCACTAATCTATTACTCGATTTTATTATGCTCGACCATCCATATCAATTAGTTAATTACATCTTTCTCTATATATCATATGTGTTGCTATATAATGTGATAAGAGAATTAAATTATGTTTTTGCATGAGTTGAGTATATCTTGTGATTTACCACTTGAATTGTTAAGTAGTTTTACATGCTAGTGTTAAGAATAGTAGTTGAAACACCTAGAAGTAGAACCCTATGCCATCAAAAATACTTGGAAAAAATAATAATCCATATACCGTTTACAAGCACATGGTAGATAATGATGTTCATGTGTGAATTCGACTTTTAGTTGATGATTGATTTCTATTTTGTTGTGCTTCATTTCTTTGACTCTTTTTTTTTTTATCATTGACTTCAAGTTATAGATATTGATCTACATGGAATTGTCCGGTTTTGCTCTAATTACAAATCAAAATTTCTTTCACAATTACCAAAAAAAATATGAACTGTGAATTTAACACAAGAATAATTCGTAAAACAGTCCAAATGAATCCAAACTTAATCGATCAATAAGGAGTATAATCTAACTTTTTACCAATATTTTTGCTTTTGATTTAAAACAAATATTTTGTTAACTGTTAAATGCATCAATATTGAATTTTTTTTGTGTGTGTTTATGTATACAGTATAATATAATTACTAAAATAAAGCTAGTTTTAGATCATGTTTGGTGCTAGTTTTAGTTTTTGGGCCTGATGTTAGGTTTGGCCCAAAATATTTGGGCTTACAACGTAGCCTGGGTGATAAACCATATAAACCACCCTATAATGTGTTCATAGGTGTCATTCTATTTTAAGATATAAAAACTTTATAGAATATTATTTTTAATGATTTTTTTATAATTTTATTCTTATTATTAATTTTTATATTATTAAAAAATTTAATTAAAAATATATATTTTATAAAGTTTTTACCTCTTAAAAAACGTACACTAAAACCCAAACGACACTTAATATGAAACTGACTATATTGCTTATAACCACATATTAGATAAGAAATTCTAATAAATCACTATTTATAACTTATCCGTTAGCAATATAAGTACTACCTCCTTTTTTCTATTAGGGTGTATTTGGTAAAATGAGTTTTTTGAGTAGGTAATATTTCATGCGAGTTGATTTTACATTTTGAAAATAAAATACATTCACAACAAAATAATCTTTTAACTATTTTATTCAACCACAACTAACTATCATACTACTTTTCATACACATCAACGGCAAAATTTCAAAGCCATGGTGATTTCTTATAATTATCAAACAGTATTAACTTATGATGAATATCAAACGAATCCCATGTAAATATATATTCGTTTAGATATGGCCTACTATATATGGTGAATGTTTTCTATCAAAAAAAAATATATGGTGAATGTTAGGAAAAAAATTAATAAAGTGAAAAGAAAAAGAGTAAATAATGTGTTGGTAATCATTCTTATATTTATCACGTTCATCGTGGACACCCCCTCCCCTTTGTCTGCCTTTTTATTAAGTCCATGACTTTTCATTTTTAATTTCATTAGAATAAATATATAGAGGTATATAGTCTAGGTTTGTTCTGATTCATCTTTACGTGGGTGTTGAGTGTGTATCGAGGCGTCTCCTTTTTTCGGAAGAATAGTTCCTTGGAGGTTCGTCTTTACGTGTGTGTTGTATGGTCTTTTGCACTTTTTTTTTACTTTTATTGTATGTTTGACGGTTCTTCATCTGTCGACCTGTCGGCCTCTTAAGTTTTAGGCATGTGTGAGAGCTCGAATTATTACATTATCAAAAAATATAGAGATATATAGTTGAATTCATCCTGCATAAACATTATCGGCTTTATATATATGAAACTGCTTCATAAATTAAACTCTTTGAAAGAGGAGCAGGAAGACTTGTCCAAATCCTCTATCCCGGAGTTTACCCCCCTCTCCTCTCCTGTCCCTTCTCACAAAACCCTCCCATTTTTTTTTATTTTTTAATCTTTTTTTTTTTGTTTTATTTCTTTTTTGTTTTTCTTTTTATTTAAGGTTTGTGAGGCGAGGGGATTGGGGATAGGAGGGGGCAAGGTTGAGGATAGAGGATTTGGAGCACTGAATAAGAAAAAAAAGAGTTTATTTGTAAAAAACAAAAACTAGATTTTATTTTGTTGTTATTAGGGATAATTTTGACTTTTCATACTAAATAAACTCTAAGAGCATTCCCAATAGCTTCCCTAAAACAATCTCCAAAATAGAGAATGAGAAATCAAATATTCTGAATATTTTTTTGCCCCATTCCAACAGTTTCCCCATTATAGAATTCACCCCAAAATATATAGAGTTTGCTCCAAATTTAGGGAATGACCTCTATATTTTCCATCCATTCCCTATTTTGGAGAATATAATGGGGAAGCTCCTGGAGCAAAAACCATCCCAACATTCTCCAAAAAATGAAGATGGGGAATCTGTTGGGATGCTCTAAGAGCATGCCCAACAGCTTATCTAAACAATTCTCCAAAATAGAGAATTATGAATCACATATTTTGGATTTTTTTGGATTGAAATCCAACAGATTCTCCATTATGGCGTTTACCCCAAAATATATAGAAGTTTCTTCCAAATTTAGGAAAATATCTCCATTTTTTCTCTTCATTCTCTATTTTGAAGAATGTAATGGGGAAGCTGTTGGACCAAAATCAAATATTCTCCAAAAATCCATTATGGAGAACCTGTTGGAGTTTCTCTAATAACCTTTGATTTTTTTTATTATTTAAAATCTAAAATAATTTCTCATAATACACAAACTCCAGTCCATACTAGCTATAGATTTATTCAAATAAACTGATCATTAAAATAAATAAAAAAATTCCAACCGGCTTATAATAATATCCCATACACAGATTGTGACATTTATATAATTAATTGGTTGTGTGCTTGTTCAATGATTAGAGAGAGGGTAAAAAAGGTCGAAATAAAATAGGAAAATATAGTAAAACTTACTGTAAAAAAACAAGGACTCATCACCAAACAAAACCCTTTATCACTGGAAATGGAGCATAAGATAATGAAACCACCTAAAGAGCAAAAAGTATAGAACCCTTTTTAGCCTTTGAAAAATGGAACGTTGGAAATCAGTGTCACCGTTAACCACCGATGCCGGCCTTCCACTCTCTCCCACCACTTTTAGCATATAAAAGAAACAAAGTTGTACCTTTGGTTAAAGTTAGGGAAGAGCATCAAAATTAGGTATGGAATAAACAAACGAAACCCTTTCGAACTCGAGTCTTTATTGAGAGAGTTTTGGACGCAAACTAGTAACGAAATCGTTTTGGACTAAAATGAGGTCGACTTAACTAGCTAAGTTGATGACTTAAAACGGTTGTAAGAGGGAGTTGATGGGTCAATCTCTATATATCCCTTATTTTCGTCATAGTTTAGAGTGGATATTAAAATGTATAAGAATATTAATGTGAAACTCATATACTTTAAGATATTAATGAATAATTTGGTATAAATATATGTTTAGTAAGCAACTTATAATTTGGGATAATACCAATTAATATATGTGAGATTTAAAATACGTTTAGTTATTGTATTTAAATCTTTTGAAAAAAAGTTTATTGATTTGGATAAACGGAGAGATGTACATCTTTTTATTTTTGTTAACATGGGTACCCGGGACTTTTTATTAACCCTTCTCACTCCTTATACCATCTACAATAGTGGTATGCAAATGTACAAATGTGTATTTTTTAGACATTTTTTTAGCTCCATTAGACCATCCACAATGATTTTGCTTAAAATATACACATTTGCACAAGGTGTGTGAAAATACACATCACTTTTTAGTAATTTGCTCCATTGGTGAAATGTGCATTTTTTACACATCATACAAATACAATTTATTTAAAACAAAAACAAAAATGAAATCATAAAAAATTAAGTCAGTGAAATTGTCTTGCTTTTTGTAAAAGTTTTTGCACATGGGGAGGTGGTGTGCTCAAATTTGCACATCACATGCTCAAATGTGTACATTTGCACACACCCAAAACAACCAATGGAATTTAAAAATGTCTAAAAAATACACACTTGCACATTTGAACACAACCATTGTGGATGGTCTTAGTTATTTTGGGTGTGTAAATATACACATTTGAACCCGTGATGTTCAAATTTGAGCACACCGTCTTCCCTATATGCATAAGCTTTTACAAAAAGTAAGTCAATTTTATTAGTTTATTTTTTTATGATTTTTTTTTTAATTTTTTTTGGTTTTAAGAAATTATATTTAAATAATGTGTAAAAAATGCACATTTTATCAATTGAGCAAAATCCTAAAAAATAGAGTGTATTACACATCTTATACAAATATGTATATTTAATACAAATATGTATATTTAATGATATTTTTTACAGTTGAGCCACCATATCACTGATGTATATTTTATAATTCCTACCTTCCGTCGATACGAAAAGCCAAGCAAGCGCAGCAAGACAAACAAAACAGAAGTCGAAGGCACTACTGCACTGCCTTTTTTCATTCTCCCTCAATAAATTACAAATTAGACCTTACATTATATTTCAACTTTGGTACGTTTATTCTTTCCCTTGAATAGTGCAAAAAATGTATCAAAATTTTTTCAACTTATGTTTGAGACTTTGAGGTGTTGCTTTACACAGGTAGCCTGGCTAGTAGTTCGGAGTCGGTAAAAAAAAAAAGATTTTTATAATTTAGCGACTTTTTACTTTAGTGGTAAAGGAGAGGTGATTAAATAGGTAATCTTTATATCAGGAGTTTAAGGAATAAAACTTCATTATCGTTACCCAAACCTTGAGCCTCACCCGTCAAGGACCAATAATCCGCGATTTTCGGTTTTAAAAACAGGAGATTTATTTAACCCTTTGTAAAATTATGATCAAGGTTTATCTTGAATAGGAATGGGAACCGGTGCGACGCGACGGGTGGCGGTGGCGGTGGCGGTTGTTTGTAATTTGTGTGAGTTAGGAAGTTTAGTGTTGATATATTGTTGGTACGGTGGTTTTGGGCCTGTTAGCTGGAAGTTGATTTTGGAGGGTTTGTCTCACTGGTGGGAGATGAGGATTTGGGGTTTGGTGGTGTGTTGTGGTGGTTGTTGATGAGGTGGTTTTTTTTTTTTTTTTTTTTTTTTTTTCCGTTTTGTGTCTTGCTATAGTCTAGGAAAAGTAGTGGACGTGCAATTGGTTTTTGAAGCCTCTCTAATATGATACAATCGCTACACGAAGACCTACGGTGTAAGTCTAAGTAACCACATAATCACGATGAAATTTCATCGCAAAATCAATTAATATTAGGTTTGTTTAGTTTAAATTTTCGATATTGAAATCTTTTTAGTATCTTCACATTTTTATACTGTTTTATTTTCATAATCTTTAATATTTTGCTTCAATAAAATATCTCAAAAAATGTTCCTCTCCTACCTAATAATAAAAAGGGATTTATCCTTTCAAAATACCAATAAAATACTACACGAGTTGAATGGAAAAACTTGCTAAAATAATAATTGAACTATATTTTTTTTATAAGGCAAAAATTCGAGTTCAAATAAAACTAAAACTCGAAGACCAGTGAAGCCGGCAGACGGGAAAACCGTCAAACACCCAAAACATACAACAAACGCACTCCAGACAGATCTAGACCAAATAGGACTGTACAAACAATATTTAAAGTTTAAAAATTCATGCTATTTTACACAATTTTCTCCTAAATTGTGGCGGTTTAGTGCAATTTCCCCAATGAAATAAGCAACTACCGATTTAGTCGAATAAAATAATCTAAAAGAAAAGAAAAACAATAAACCGAAAATAAAAAGGCTTCGCTTCGCTTCACTTCACTTCACAACCTCCAAGAGAAAAAAGCCTGCAAAACAAAACCCCTCTCCCCTTCCTCCTTCACTCTCAAAGGCCAAAACCCAAACCCCATTTCGCTATCTCCGTTAACCCAGTTCTGAATTTCACCATTTCCATTTGCTTAAACAACTGGGTTTCTACTCTTAACCCTCATTTCTTTAGCTCATTTCAAAAAGCTCCCAACTTGACCCTTGTTTCCCTCTCTAATTTATCTTTTGTTTCTCTTTTTTCCCCCCGATAAAAGGAAATGGAGATTGCCCATGGTGGGCAATTAGTGTATCTTGTACTGGGCTTGCTCTCTTTTGGGGCTCTCTTCAGAGGTTTTTGTCAAGACGAAGAGAGTGGAGTTTATATTGTTACTTTGAAACAAGCTCCTACTAGCTCAACCCTCTATTTCTCCGATGAGTTGAGAAAGAGGAGCTCCCATGGCGGCCATGGATTCCACCATGGTTCTTCTTCTAGTAATTCAACAAGCATGCTTCACAATCCAAGGTACAACATTAGTTTTTTCCCCCTTTTTTAGTTAATTTTTCCTTAATGATTTTATAAGGGTAAAATGAGCATAAATAAGTGGTTATTTACTTACTTATTACTAATAAGTTATCACCAATTTGGTTGGGTTCAAGTTGGAATCTTGTGAATGGAATAAACTGTGTTCAGACTTGTGGCCTTGTGGGTGTTGTCCAATTTGAGTTTCTCTTGTATCCGAATCCGGTTTAGGTGGCTTTGGATCGGATATGAGATGAACCAGAAAAATGTAGGGGTTGAAGTGTGATTTTGTGATCTCAATTAGGGGTGCTTTTGTTTAGTTTACCAAATTGTCTGTTAAAGAATGGAAACTGTCTCATATTTAGCTTGTGAGCGTCGTCCAATTCGAGCTTCTCTAGTACCCGAAAATGTAGTGGTTGAAGTGTGATTTGGTGATCTCAGTTAGGGGTGCTTTTGTGATTTGGTGTCATACTAAAAGGGTATTAAGTTCATATGTTGGAGTCTCTAACGTTCACATTTTTGTCCTTTAACCCATCAAAGATTCTCCCAAAATTTTGGCCTCATTGTGGGGTTTTCTTCTACTATTATTGTATATTGTATTGATGATTCTTTGTCCTTTTTAGGACTTATTGATTATTGATTTTATGAGTATAATTTTATGAAAAATCATGGCTGGTGAAAAATCATGGTTGATTGATTTCCTGTACATGTGTTTGATTAATTATATGTCTATCATTGTTAGTGAATGAAGTTTTGTTTTCATTACAAGTTTCATTTGGCTTTTGATTGCTGGCATTTCAATTGTAAATTTGCAGTAAGAATTTGAACTCGTTTGTGCTGACTAAAATTCTTGTTTTTATGCTGACGTTGCAGGAATTTTACGAGGTCGGATCCTCATTTATTCTCCCGCATTTCGCGGGTCCATGACTCTCTATTGAGGAGGGTGTTGAAGGGGGAGAAATATCTGAAACTGTACAGCTATCATTACTTGATCAATGGCTTTGCTGTCCTTGTTACGCCCGAGCAGGTATTTCCTATTGATAATCCCATGCTCGGAGGATGATGCATCATCATTGTAAAGAACCGATGTTTTTTAATTTGTATATAGGTAGGTAAGCTATCGAGAAGGAGAGAAGTCGCAAATGTGGTACTAGATTTTTCTGTTAGAACCGCAACCACTCACACACCGCAGTTTCTGGGGCTACCTAAAGGAGCATGGCCAAGAGAAGGTGGTTTCAATTCTGCAGGAGAAGGGATTGTCATCGGGTTTGTTGACACTGGTATTGACCCAAAGCATCCTAGTTTCTCGGATAAGCTGTCAGCAAAACCATATCCAGTACCACGACACTTCTCTGGTATTTGTGAGGTTACACGAGATTTTCCTTCCGGATCCTGCAACAGGAAGCTTGTTGGGGCTCGACATTTTGCTGCATCCGCCATAACCAGAGGAATATTCAATGCAAGCCAGGATTATGCTTCACCATTTGATGGAGATGGCCATGGAACGTAAGTGTCTAGGAACTCGTGACACTTCTTGGTTAAACATATTTGCATTGTATTAGGAAAGCCTGTGATCATATCGTTCGTATAGCTATAGCTTCTTAAGTAGTGAACTCCTAGAAAAGTTACTTGGTTCAGCATACGGCAACTTTGCTTAATGATGCGCAATTGGTTCCTTGGAAACCTGCGTTCCCCGTAAAATTTAAGCCCATACCTTAAAGAAAGGTTGTTGGGCGTTCTTATCTTAAAGAAGCTTACAAGTGCTGTGCATCTAGATGCCTGTGTCAGCTGTTGAGGGATCATAATTATGTTATTATACTATATTCAAGCTTGTCACTGTCCATGAAGATTGAAAAATAACGATTTCTGCATTGAGGTCTTCTTTTCCATCTTTACTTGGATTCTTCCGACATATGCTGCATTAATTTGATCGGTTACTTCTATACAGGCACACTGCATCAATTGCATCTGGAAACCATAGGGTTCCAGTTATTGTAGCTGGACACAACTTTGGCTTTGCGAGTGGAATGGCTCCTCGTTCACAGTAAGCCAGTACCAATATCTCCTTCTCCTTTTTTCGATAGGTGAATCGTATTTAACCTCTACTTAAAGAACCTTATTCGTGACCTTAATAGATCTATGGCATGTGAAAAATACGTTTTTTTTTTGTTCTATATTGTTGCATAGCATTACTGAAGTTAGAATTTTACAGTGTTGCTGTCTACAAGGCGTTGTATAAGAGTTTCGGAGGCTTTGCTGCTGATGTGGTTGCAGCGATAGATCAGGTACATTTTTGTTGGTCCGCTTTCTATTGATACCTTTTTCTCTCTGTTATTTAGGATGAGGACAAACCTTCAAAATGAATGTGAAAATCCGACGTTTGTATTATGCATTTTTTCCGTCGAATGAATACCAGAAGATGTGTTTTACTATAGTTATTTTTTTCCAGGCAGCTCAAGATGGTGTTGACATTATAAGCTTGTCGATAACCCCAAACCGGCGACCTCCTGGAATTGCTACATTTTTTAATCCCATCGATATGGCTTTACTGTCTGCTGTGAAGGTCGGGATTTTTGTCGTCCAAGCAGCTGGAAATACCGGTCCTGGTCCAAGAAGTGTCTCTTCCTTCAGTCCATGGATCTTCACAGTCGGCGCTGCTGCTCACGACAGAGTGTACAGCAACTCGGTTTTCCTAGGCAACAAGGCCACCATTGTTGGCACCGGATTTGCGCGTGAGTATCTCAATTGAAATGCCAGGTTATCTATGTTGTGATTTGAAGGTGTATCGAACTATGGTTATGTATTTATGCTTTTGTTAAATGTTCCATTTGCCTCAGCGGGAACAGGTGACGGTAAATACTACACTATGGTGTCAGCTACACACGCTTTGGGTAATGACACCACGGGAACAAGTGATATGTACGTGGGCGAGTGCCAAGACGCAAGCAGTCTCAATCGTGAAGTGATCAAGGGGAAACTCTTGATCTGTAGCTACACAGTGCGTTTCGTGCTAGGCAGTTCTACTATTAAACAGGCCTTGCAAACAGCAAAGAACGTGAGTGCCGTTGGTGTGGTTTTCTACATGGATCCTTTCGTGATTGGTTTCCAACTGAATCCGACACCTATGGATATGCCCGGGATCATAATTCCATCTACAGACGATTCCAAGGTACGCTAGCATTCATTTTCAGATTCAAGTCCAGTTTTTATTCGATCTTGCTTGCTGACATGCTCTGAAATGCTGGCAGATTTTACTTCAATACTACAATTCTTCATTAGAAAGAGACAGCATTACGAATAAAATCGTTAAGTTTGGGGCTTCAGCTTGCATTTCGGGTGGCCTGAAGGCGAACTATAGTGCTAATGCTCCAAAAGTGATGTACTATTCTGCACGGGGACCTGATCCGGAAGACAATTCTTTCGAAGTCGCGGAGATATTGAAGCCAAACTTGGTTGCTCCCGGAAATTCAGTATGGGCCTCTTGGAGCTCACTCGGAAGTGATTCTGTCGAATTTGAAGGTATTGCACTTGTCTTGTCTGCTACCATTTTTAACAATCAGACACGACGAATACGATATGCATACTTAACGCTTATATTTGTGGTTACGCAATTAAGGCGAGAGCTTCGCTATGATGTCCGGGACAAGTATGGCTGCTCCTCATGTTGCCGGCATTGCAGCATTGATCAAGCAGAAGTTCCCCACTCTTGGTCCTGCAGCAATCGCATCTGCCCTTTCGACAACAGCCTCTCTTCACGACAAGACTGGTGGGCCGATATTGGCCCAACGTTCCTACGCCAATCCCGATGGGAATCAGTCTCCGGCCACACCGTTTGATATGGGCAGCGGATTCGTAAATGCAACTAGAGCTGTAGATCCTGGTCTCGTTTTCGATTCAAGTAAGTGCACATGTAGTTTGTCCCATATCGGAAACATGATGAATCCAATCCTGCATTATATTGGCCCATCGGAATTTACCATTGATCCAATCCGATATCATTGCTTTCATCACTGCAGGCTACGGAGACTATATATCGTTCCTCTGCAGCATCAACGGTTCAGCTCCCGTGGTGTTCAACTACACAGGCCAGAGCTGCGGCGTCTCCAACTCCACCACTCGTGGCATCGACTTAAACCTGCCTTCGATAACCATTGCTCGGCTTAACCAAACGAAAGTCGTCCACAGAACTGTTACGAACATAGGTTACAGCGAAACGTACACAGTTGGCTGGAGCGCTCCTTATGGAGTCTCCATGAAGGTGTCTCCAGCGCACTTCTTCATCGCCGCAGGCCAAAGGCAGGTGCTGAACGTATCGGTAACAGCTCGGTTCAACAACTCTGTGGCGAGTTTCGGTAGGATAGGCCTCGTCGGAGACCGGGGCCACACGGTCAATGTCCCGGTATCCGTCGTGGTTAAGGTCTTGTACAATGTAACGAGTTAAACATCGTCCAGAGTCCGGCTTATTGTGAAGTAGCAGTCAACGGCAACCTCTGTCTCATTTTGTGTATCACTGCATTTGTTTCTTTGTTCTTGCTGAGTTTATATATTTATATCGCTTGTTAGTTGTAAGTAACCATGAACCAAGTGGTACATGGAACGAGACAGAGGATCTTGACTGCTTGTAAAGGCGTGTTACATTTTTATTAATTGGTGCCCTGTCGAGTGTGTTACTTTCTGAGGCAAGATCTCGTACAACCTTTTTCCTACTCCCCTCTCTACATCACAAAAATATTTAACATTTATTTAATCTTAAAAAAAATTTAAAAAATTATATTCATATTCCTAATATCTATTTTTATATATTTATAAAATTTTATTTTGAAAAATCATGTTTTATGATTTTTTTAAATTAAAAAGGCAATATTTTACAAAATATAATTATTAAAAATTTTAAAACATGATTTTTCAAAATAAAATTTTATAAATATATAAAAATAGACATTAGGAATATAAATATAATTTTTATAATTTTTTTTAAGATTAAGTAAATGTTAAAAAAATTTTGTGGAGTAGGGAGGGTTAAAGGGAGGGTAGTAGAAGATCCCATTTGTTACTTTCTATTTGTCACCACTCACTAGTGCTCGTTTTTCTTGATGCTCCAAATTCTAAATCCCCTAATATGAAAAATATTTAATCAATAACTAAAATTATATAAAAACAAATTTAATTAATTACTTGGGTGCCCTATTGTCAAATTATTTCCGGTTAAAAAATCAATAATTAATTACTAGTACCAACCATTTTCAATGGCCTCAAAGGCTTTGGAATTGCCTACAGGAGATTTTGAAATGATTGTATCTGACAATCTAGTCTCTATAGGATTCTTTCGAACTTATGAGATTCGTCATGTCTATAGAGAGGCAAACCGTGTTGTGGACCGCTTATCGCATTTGGACTTTGCTTTCTCTGGTTCTGTGACTCCTGACAACTCAATGCTTCGTGATTTTATCCGCCTGGATGCCCTTGACATATAGTGGTGCCCTATTGTCAAATTATTTTCGGTTCAAAAAAAAAATTACAAGTACCATAGGGGGTTTCTACTTCTCTCTTCTTCTTTTTTTGTAAGGAAAGATTTCGACTACATAGATCCTAGCCGATGACAACCTCTCGGATGAGGTTAAGGAGACATGCGTGTGAAATTAGCACATCTCCTTGCACAGCTAGTACAACCTTATTTGTCACTCTATTACAAATGTGAGGCACATACGAGAAAAAAAACACTTGTAAATTCCTTTGTCAATGATAGGATGTCTCCCATAAGTTCTGTTTCTCAAGGATATTTTTCGACACCCCTTATTATATGGTTTATGATAATATGAGAATCCCCTTCAATATCCATATTCTTTATCTGGAGTTCATTTGCCTTTAAGATCCCTTCTCGTAAAGCTAGTGTCTCTGCCTTAATTGCAGATTGTTTTCCCAATGTCTTGTAGTCCGTTGTGGTAGGGTTTTCTGACCAGTCTCTAATTATGTATCCAGTATCACACTCTCTATCTAGCAAAGCAGAACCATTGAAATTCAGCTTCATGTGTCCTAACTCTAGGTTCTCCATTTCACCTTTTTTTGTCTTTCTTGTTACTAATGGATATCTTTGTGGTATGTATATGTTTACTCACTTCCTCTATTGATCATGTTTCTCTCCAAATTCCCCGAATTGTTTGCATAAAGTTGTTAATCTTCTTAATCTTACTCTATCCGTTTGTAAATAACTGATTTTTTCACAAGCATTATATTATTTTTAAAAATTAATTAAAATAATAATATTTTATATAGTTTTCACCGTCATAAAAAAACGTGCATGACTTAAAAAGGTCAATTATTTGCAAACGAAGGGAGTATTTGGTAGTTGTTTAAAACTTGTGAATAAAAAATCGAAAGCTCCGAAAATCTCGAGTGAGTATCTGTGAAAAGCTCAAATTTTAAAAACTAATTAAACTAAAATTTTATATTTATTTCATTTAATACTATATACTCGTAATATCAAAACCACAAACTCCGAAAAAGCTACATACTTTTGTCAAACGGAGCCAAAATTGGAAAGTTTTATTATAGCGAAGGTAGTTTTGTAGTTTTTCCAAAAAATATATAATAAAATTTACATATCATCAAACCATTTGTTTTACTATTAAGAAGATTTGTAATAATTTTTGTTAAACAAATTTGCACACTGTGGATATCAAATGTGAACAGATCAATAATAAAATAATCTATGATATTTATTTTTGATAGATGTTTGTTACACATAACATAATCCATAATAAAAATTTACGCTATAGATGAGAAGTTTATTTTTGTCTGAAATAACAACATGAAACAATACTTAATAATCTTATACATCTATTTCAACACACATTGTATCAAGTTAAACACTTGAGCTCAAGATATATTCCAAATCTGACTAATTTTTTCATTTAAAAATATTCTTATGACCGATCAAAAAATAATAATTTTATGAGGTATAAATAAATATTCCAAATTTGACTTTTCTAATTGCATATACTAATTTTAATCCAACTTTTTAATCAATTCTAGGTTTGCTAGAAAGAAAGGATAAAGTTCTCACACTATAAAGTAAAAGATGTAAATTTATAAGTAAAATTTTATTAAGAAAAAAACGTCATTTTAACTATTTCTCTATATACAAAAACTACGGATTGTTTTAAATCCATTAATAATAAAATTAACTTATGCCAAAAACCGATACTCCCTCCGCCCGATAATACATGAGTTTTTAGAGGTGAGTTTCCGTCCGATAATAGATGAGCTTTTATATTTTCTAAGTGAAAAGTTGTAATGATTTGTGTTTTGTTGATTTTTTTTTGTGCTATTTGATTGGTTAAAATGTGTAGTAGGTGTTAAAAAATAATAAATTTTATGAAATAGTTAGTGTGATGATGTTTTTTTTGAAAAGTAAAGTGTTTTACTAAAATTTGTGCAAATTTCTAAAAGCCCATATAATATTTGACGGATAAAATCATAAAAATATGAAATAATATTTTTTTTATCTTAGTTTAGTTCGATCGACTCAGTCGCTCTACATCTGAATCGAGTAAGGGATTGGCATAATCGAGGGGGCAAAACTTTAAAACAAATTACAACACCAATAATAAATCCCGTCTTCCTCCACACCGTCACAGTCTCTTCCGCATTCTCTCTTGCGTTAAAACCCTATCTCCTCAAATCCTCCCTGAATCCCCCGAGGGTTACACAGCCATTCAATGGCGTACAGAGAACCCCCTAAAGATCATAGGTCTTCATCGTATTTCTCTCCCAACTCCTCTGATCGCTCCTACTTCACCGAACAGGCAATTCGAAGTAAGCCCTAACATGTTTTTCCCTAAATTTTCTACCCTAACTCTATATAAAAAAAAAACGCTTGATTTCCTTGTTGAGGTTATGAATTTCTGTTTGTTTGATTGCTGTAGCCGGTTACTCGGTCCCGGATGATTCGAGGGAGGCCGAATTTCAGAGATACCCTAACGACTACAGAGATCCTGTGGATTGGGGGATGGAGCGGGAGCGAATTAGATCGGAGATGAAGGAGAGGGAGATGGCGCGGCGTCGGATTCTGGAAGATGAAATTCGGATGGAGTTGATGATGGATAGGGAGATCGCTATGCAGAGATGGGAGGATTCTAGAATGCGCCCTGGTGTTCCTTCTGGAACCTCTCAGTTTGTACATGAACCGAGAATTTCTCAGCCGTTAGGTCACTTTGACGAGAGAATGTTAGTAAGCCGTCCAGTGGTGGGGGTTGATGCTCCTTCTAGAGCTCCTCATTTTGTACACGAACCTTCCAGAATCCATCACTTGTCGAGTCCTCCCTTTGAGGAAAGAATGTTGTTAAGCCGTCCAGGGGTCGATGCTCCTTCAGGAACTCCTCACTTTGTAAATGAAACTTTCAGAATCCGTCATCCGCCGAGTCACTTTGAGGAGAGAATGTTGCCATTGATGCCAAGCCGTCCAGTGGTTGGGGTTGGAGGTTCGCAATCATCACCGTATCTGCATCCTCCAATGCTGGTTGCTTCTTCGAGTTTGGGTCAACGCGAGATCAAGCACCGTTCACAGCCTAGGAAGGAGACAATGATGATGGTCAGTAAATTGCAAATTGTCTTGAGTATTCCTTATTCATATTATTGGCTCATTGAGATTAAATGTTTGATGTTTAATTGCTTTAGGAACATGATGATTGAAACCCTGTTGTGCTCTATATAGTTTATACTTGGATCATATGAAATTAATATGCAAGTGCAAGGTGATGCATTGGTGATTTGGTGCTGAATCTTGTTGATTCAAGAATCAATTACACATGATTTTCTACGGGATAGTTATCTGTACCAAGAGAAATTTATACTGAAGCTAATCAATCCTAGTCAATGCCTCCTATAATCCTATTTCCATGGTTTTGCTTGCTTAGGGTTGTGTTCTTAACTTGTGGTATATATTAGGTCTAAAAGACATATCAAAGTTTGTGTTTGTGTGGTGCTGCATCTCCTGCCTCACCCCCTAAACTATAGACACCTTGCCCCGTTTTGCACCTAATGCTTTTATCTCCACTAGTAATAAGTGATAACGATATGTTTCATTCTTCTGGTTAGCGACATTCTTGGAAACCCGTTGACATATATCCCAAATTTAATAACACGTTGGGTGAACTAAAATGGCTCAATCATGTGAAAGCAAATAAAGTAAGAGGTTCCTCTTTAAGCATTTTTCTATCCTTTCATAAACGTGCCTTTAATAGATCGGTCTTTTCTGAAGGGCATTAGTTCAGAACATTTATTAGAAAAGATTCCCTATTCTCTAACAAAAAAGGGCGTACAGCCTACGTAATCAATTAAAAAAACTAAACTAATTAAATTTGGGAAAATTTTGCCAAATCAAGGTTCTTAAGCTATGCCCTTGGGAGTTGGGGCATAGGTTAGAAAAACCGTTGATACATTGGTGATGGTTTTTGTTAGATCCTACCTGCAACCACAGTTTGTTAGTTAGGTAACATTGTTCTATTGATGGATTTCTTTGTATCATGTAATGTGTTACTTAATACGTTAACGGTGTTATGGTAATACTGTATGGATATTTCATATTTTATCTTATTGATGGTTTGAGCTTCAATTGCAGGCAAGACGTGGGGCAAACATTTCTGATCGAGACAGGAAACGTAAAGCATCAACTCTTGGTGCAGATCATAATGGAAGAGGCAATTCGGAGAAGAAACCCAGCAGCAGATGGTTTTGTCAGCTGTGCAATGTCAGTGCTACATGCGAGAACAATTTAAAGGACCATTTCACAGGAAAGAAGCATCAGCTCATGGTGGAAGGGGCGGCCCCTGAAGCTAAGAAAGCGTCTGTGAAACCATCTGTACATTCACGCATCAGCTCTAGTCCTGCAAAAAAGGAGCTCCCTGTGGACACCGCTAAGCCGAACAAGACAATCGAGAGTACTCGTGATCCTGACAGGAAGAAAGCTCCGAAAGCCACTATTGAAGATAAGAAGCAGGGAAGTACACCGAACAGCTCGTTGAAAATCCAGAAGAAGCCAGTGCCTGCAAAGCAGTTCAAGTTTTGGTGTGATGTTTGTCAAGTCGGAGCCTCCTCTGAGGTAAATATGTCTGCTCATGAGAGAGGGAAGAGACACTTGGCGAACCTCGAGGCGCGTAATGCAGGACAAAGCGGCTGAAGCCAATGGACAAACTAACTACGAGCATTCGTGATCCGAAACAGCAAATGAAACATGGAGAGAAGTGATCCGAAACAATGGACGCACCATTGCTTGTTTGTACATGGAATCATTGGAAGAGCTGAAGCTGGCACAATGGTTCCTGATAGCCATAGATAGGTTGCTGATGATTTGGCCACATTAGATATTTTTCAGTCTCACTTCATGATGGGATGTTTAGGGTAAGGAGCTCTCCCACATGTTTTCAAGTTCTTCCATTTCCTCAGCTTAAACTCGGGGGATCACTTTTATTGTTCTTTTTTTTTTTTTTTTGATTAGGTCTTTTATTGTTCTTTCTTAATTATGGTTAAAAACTTATAATTTGCAATTTTGAAAAAAAAAAATTCAACCAGTGAAACTTTGTCCTTGTTGTGAATGAAA
The DNA here is from genome assembly GCA_963922045.1 of Persicaria maculosa. NCBI lineage: Eukaryota > Viridiplantae > Streptophyta > Magnoliopsida > Caryophyllales > Polygonaceae > Persicaria > Persicaria maculosa. The sequence goes on from OY998268.1 coordinate 57,060,137, forward strand.
AGTCCAAATTCTATATGAACTCAAGAACATGCTAATTTGCTGTTTGATAGCGACGTACGGCATGAATTATTTGCTTATCCAAAATGTTGGATTTCGGGGTGATGGTGCAGATGAAGTTGATTGAGTAGCTGAAATGGTTGAGTTAGAGCATCTCCAACAGTTTTCCCATTTTGGGATTTTGGAGTTTTTTTTTAGAATTCTAAGGTATTTTTTGGTGTAACAGATTCCCCATCACATTCTCCAAAATGGAGAAGCAGCAGAAAAATTAGAGTGGATTCCCTAAATCTGCAGCATTTTTTAAACTAAATGATTCTCCAAATCTTCGAAATGGGGAAGATGTTGGAGTTAAAGCAAAAATAATTTGAAGAATATGTATTTTGTTTCCCTATTTTGAGAAAAATTTTAGGGAATCTGTTGGAGATGGTCTTAGTTGCATTACTTTATTATTTATATACGGTTTTTTAAAAGCTGAAAGCTATATGTAGATAAAATTATACATATATATTCATAACTCATAAGTATATAAAATTATATTCATACTTAAATAAATAAATAAAGTTAATATTTTATATACTTATGTATTTTTTATAATTTAAAAAATATATATACGTTAATAGAAAATGACATTTTTTGTTTGAACGGGTGAAGTATATGGTAAATTAAGTTATTTAAATTTTCTTATAAGTTAAAAATTTATTTGATAACTCTCACAGCTAAAGAATAGATTTGTGAATATAAAAAAAAAACTGAGATATAATTGAGATAGGAAACAAGTGAAAATTCAATTTCAAAATATAATTAAATCATAATACCGAGTATTAGTTTAATCTCATTTAAATATAATATTAAAAATCAAAAGTTTTGAAAAGTTATGGATGAATAACAATAACAAATGGAGCCTTAAATTAGTAATTTTCTTTTTGAGAAAATAATCATGAGAGGGCATCCGGTGAAAATTAAAAAAACCTTTGTGTACCAATGCATAATATGTTAAAATTGAGTGTACAAAGTGGAATTTCAGAAAAAAGAACGCAAAAATTGTGAAAATACTCGAATATATACAGCTTACGAGGAAGACGGGAAACAGTAAAGTGTATCTACTCTCCAAACCAGTGCCCCCCGGAAGTGATAACTGGAAAATCCCTTGTAGAGAGTGAGAGAGCGAGGCGAAGAGTTCGTCGATACGTGGATTGATCCTCCGATTGAGTGTCCGGCGAGCTCAAAACGCTCAGCTTTGTCATGATCTGCTCGGATTTCGCCGATTTATAGGGGCAATTTTAAGGTATATGGAATGCTTTGATTCTGTCATGGATTTTTAATTTTTGGAGGATTTGTGAATCTTTTTTGGAGTCTCGGCTATTTTTCCTTGTGAAATTGTGATAGGATTTTTAGATTGCGGTTTGATTTGGTTTTGAGGAGTTTAGTTTTGCTCTGATGTTAGCTCTAGGGAGTCGTCCCTTGGTGGCTGATCTTCGTGGAGAATGGAGGGAGGTAATTAGGTGTAGATCTCGGAGGTATTTTTTTCAGAGGTGTTTTGTGCAATCTATTTTAGAATTGGATCAGGAGTAGGTTGAATGCTCAATTTGATAATTTCTGGAGAGTGATTGACTGCTTGGGAATTTTTGTGTGATGCCAATTGGTGGTGTATACAATGCGTGAAAATTAGTAACTTGTAACGTCTGTTCTGATTTGCTGTTCTTGTCGCTTGCTTGTGTGTCTTTGCTCTTGCTGCGCTGCTGCAGTTTGGTTTGGCTACGGCCTACGGGTCAAAAGCTGGTTTTGCCAAAATCTAAATTTGAAAAACAAGCTTATGGGTTGAGATTTGACTGAATGGTCCAAATTTACCTAGGACACAGATCTCTTTCAGTTATCAAATGTCCGAGCTTTTCAACCAGCCTATAGTTGTATGGAGCTGTTTTAGCCTTTAGGAAGGAGGTAATGAATTAAAGGAATAAGTTGCTTGATCTTAAATATCATGAGCTCTAAATCTAGGTATTTCATTGTTCTTATATCATGATATTTGCATGAGCTCCTGCATCATTGTTAATTTGTTACTTCCCCGGCCATTAATGTGGTTGAAAAGCTTTCAAATTCACTATGTGCCAACAAGTTTTGTACTAACTTGATCACCTTCTCTTGCAACTCGTCTGTTAAACCTCCTAGAGTAATAATGTCTTCTGTAAATTGTTTATACAGTTCTATTTTTTAATGGTGACATTCTTTGGTGAGTATTGAATTTTTCTGCAGAGGCAAAGCTCTTAATAGATCCATACTCATATGCTTAAGATCTGCTCCTCCGTTTCAATGGAAAACAGTTCATTGAGGGGGATGGAAGGCTGGATGAAGAACAATAATGAATGAAGCAGCAAGTAATAGCATCTTTTTTTAGTGATCAATGCACATGGCCTCTGCCAGTCTTGGACCCGGGGGCGCAAGTAGTTCTCATGCACCTAACAGCTACAAAGAGTCATCCAGTTCTGTGGAACGGCTGGGTAAAGACATGCTTGAAATGAGACTTAGGGAGAAGGTGGAACATGATGATGACAAGGTAAAGTTCAATCACATGTTCAGGAGCTTTTTTTTTTTGGGGGGGGGGGGGGTGTGTTAATGTTCATGTGATATCATCTATGGCTGAAATTCACAATCATTTACACCTATCGCAGCAAGATAGTGAGCCAGACATAATTGATGGTGTTGGTGCCGAAGCTGGCCATGTAATTAGAACAAATGTTGGAGGTCGAAATGGTCAGCCTCGGCAGGTTTGAATCTTAATATTCTTGAAATCCTAGTTTTTCACCATGCAACGCTTGATCTAGTTATATGTGTAACATTTTAAATAATTTTGTGGCTCAGGCAATTAGTTACATAGCAGAGCACGTGGTCGGAACTGGTTCTTTTGGTGTTGTTTGCCAGGTACACTAGTGTGGCTATCTTCTCTCCTAGTTTTCTTATTGCTTCTTTGACTTCTATCTTCTTTAAGTTGTTAACTGGTATGTGCAGGCAAAATGTAGAGAGACGGGGGAGATTGTTGCTATCAAGAAAGTTCTCCAAGACAAACGCTATAAAAATAGGGAGTTGCAAATAATGCAGCTGCTGGACCACCCAAATGTTGTAGCCCTCAAACATTCTTTCTTTTCTAAAACAGAAAAGGAAGAGCTGTACTTGAACCTGGTGCTTGAATATGTTCCTGAAACTTTAAATCGTATTGCAAGAAGCTACAATAGGATGCATCAAAGAATGCCTTTACTATATGTGAAACTTTATACTTATCAGGTATTTGCCCCCCAATGAGCCTTCTAATACATCAAAGCTTGTGCTTTTTATTGTATCTTTTTCTGATGCACATGCATTTCTTGATGCAGATTTGTAGGGCACTTGCCTACATACACAACTGCATTGGTATCTGCCATCGTGACATTAAACCTCAAAACTTGCTTGTAAGGTTCTTCTATAGTACAAACATTTTTTCTTCATTTAAATTATTTTTCTGTTTAGTTCTCGGTGAACCAAATCACAGTAATTGACAAAAGAAAGATTAGCGTGTTAAAGTAGGTTTGCTAGATAGTTCATTGTAGGCTTCTTCTGCATGTGAGTCCGCCTTATTCTAGATACTAAATATTGATTAACGGTATCAGGTGAATCCGCATACACATCAACTGAAACTTTGTGATTTTGGGAGCGCAAAAGTATTGGTATGTTTTCTATGCTGGAAAGTATATTGTTGATGACTTCATAGTTCTACATTTCTTCCTTAATGTTCTCACCCTTTTGAACTCTTTTTTTTTGGGTGGATGGGGGTTCCCAGGTCAAAGGAGAGCCTAATGTTTCATATATCTGTTCAAGATATTATCGCGCCCCTGAACTCATTTTTGGTGCAACTGAATATACTACAGCAATTGATATATGGTCTACAGGATGTGTGATGGCTGAATTGTTTCTTGGACAGGTTTTTGTTTAAATGCTTTATCTGAATCAATTTTCATTTTACAATTGAATCTAATAAGGTCCTTTCTATAGCCCTTATTCCCAGGAGAAAGTGGAGTAGATCAACTTGTTGAGATTATTAAGGTAAGAAGGCTTAACAATTACCAAGTTTTGATTGATTTTCGCATTTTATTCAAAGGAACTTTATCCATGAGCATGAACCATAATTTTAATGGTCTTTCTAACCAATAAACTAAGGGCATAGGTTAAAACGCTCAATTAGGAAAGATTCCCTACCAAATAAAGCATCGACCCTAGGAAAGCAGTATTCAAAAAGGTAAAATAATTTAATTTGGGGGAATCTTTCCTAATTAAGCTTCTTAACCTATGCCTCGGGGTTTAAGTTAGAAAAAAACGTAATGTTAATCCGATCAGAGGGAAAGAGACAAAACTTAAGGAAATACCTATAATTTTAATCCATAAATACCATTGCATGGGATCTTTGGTCTTTGAACAGGGTACTGGTACTCTAGTTGGTATTTAAGATGATGTAAATAACATAATCCTAATGGATTTATATGTATGCTCCTTTTTTCTGCATGACATGTCACAGAAATGATGTATAATTGGCACATCATTCCCCATAGAAAGTACAGGTCTTGAATAATTGAATATGTTATCTAGCTAAGCCATCTTAACTGGGTAGCTACCTTGACTGTCTAAAATTTCAAATTCTCATCAAGAATAGCACATAGCAAATGATGGATTTCTTTTGAAACTTTTGCAGGTTTTGGGAACACCTACTAGAGAAGAGATCAAATGTATGAATCCCAATTATACTGAATTTAAGTTCCCACAGATAAAGCCTCATCCATGGCACAAGGTTCAATAAGATCCTTCTCTATTTGATTTTGTTTCAAATTGCTGTTATCAAAACACCATTGCACTGTCTTGCTAGTGATTATTGCATGCATGACTCAAGTTCGGTTGAATGCCCTTCAAATTTTCAATTTTATATTCTTCTTATAAACCTAATATGGTAAACTATTTATTTAAGTGCATTCTAGTGCCTTGGTTGAAACCAACTATGAATTTTTAATATGACAGTGAAGGATCCTGTGATCGTATCATTGTTTCACCTGCCGAAGATATAAAACAAGTTGATTGGCTCTCATAATTGACTTCTAATCAGAATCATTATGATTGGCAAATATGGGATAGTCTCTTCTTCTTCTTTCGAACCGATAAATTTGGGATATTCTTTATCCTTATATCTGCATCTCTATCCATTCCATGAGTACATAATGTATTTGACTGTCTTTTCTTCAATTCTTTCTCCCTGAGCATGTAACTCTTGTTTGGTGTTTCTATCTCACACATACATATTCTGTGGAGATTTCTTCCAGATTGCATCCATGATATAGACAATTCACTGTTATGTTGATCTTTTCAGGTCTTTCAAAAGCGCTTGCCACCTGAAGCTGTGGATCTTATATGTAGATTTTTCCAGTACTCGCCTAATTTGCGCTGCACAGCTGTGAGTCTGTACATCTCTTCAAAGCAGTCTTTTCCTTTTTCCTAGTGTAAGGGAGTGTTTTTCCAGAAAAGTGGGTCATTATAAATGTAAATACAGCAAAACGGTTCATCATGTGGCTGCTACCTTGCTCTAGTCTTATTTGTAAAAGCAATCTTAGCATGGGGCTCAGTGTTGGTTGCCCATGACTCCAAATGAAGAAACTCAATGATCCCAAGGAATTTGAGCTTCCTAAGCATTCATAGACATTGATTCTTTTTTGAATATTTTGGATCCCTGTCCTATAAATAGTATAAGACTATAGCTTATGATCTACAACTTATCATCTGCTATTGCACTGTAGTTGGAAGCTTGTGTGCACCCTTTCTTTGATGAACTAAGAGATCCGATGACAAGGCTTCCTAATGGACGTCCTTTGCCTCCACTATTCAACTTCAAATCACAAGGCGAGTAATTCCTTTATTATTTTTTATGTTTGAGAAATATATGATGCTGGGTAGTTGTCTTTTTCTCTTGTTTCTGAAATATACCTATTGGAAACACACTCTTGACTTATTTAGGGTATGGATGTGTTCACCTCGACCCCCAAACCCCACATATACCCAAGAACTTCGCATATATAACTATATACTTCCAATTGGGAAGCAAAAGAATGTGTGAGAAGTGGCCAAGATGAATGTGAGGTATTGGCATTAGAATATGCAGTATGAATTTATTATTTATTCAGTTTCCTTCTTTTTTCACAGAGCTGGATGGTGTCCCATCTGATATGGTCAAGCGCCTCATTCCAGAGCATGCTCGGAAGCAAAATTTGTTCATGGCCTTGCACGGCTAAGTAACGAACGAGTGTATCCTTCCTCTACGGTATGATTTGAGATTGCTCTCTCTTCATGCATCCAAGTCAAGTGACAATGCTTCCGATCCACAGCACAGATTGAACAATGGATTGAGTTTCGAGACAAGTGAAACCGCCTGTGATATCAAATGCCGACTTCTCCAAAGCAGGCAGCTATACGTCTTTACCGTGTTCCGCTGTCTGTACCTTGTTCCACTTTCTAGCTCACAATGCTTGAAAACGTAATATTAATGTTTTTCTTGTGCTTTTACACGTGATGTAGCATAATGAATGATCATCTTATATAATCTGGTTTGCGACTTTTTGTTGTGAAGATTTGAGTGTTGCTATCCAAGAGTTGGTTAAGTTTATGCTTTCCTCATCGCCTAATATGGCTGTGCAAATGATGATTTGAGTGTTGCTATCCAAGAGTTGGTTAAGATTTGAGTGTTGCTATCCAATGGTTGTGTTACTTGTGTATAAATAATTTAGGGCTGCTCAGACTAACAAAGTTACTTTTGGGATGTGCAAATGTGCACATTTGAGCATGTAATGTGCAAATTTGAGCACGTCACCTCCCCCATGTGCAAAAAATACACATTTGACCATTGGAGCAAAATACCAAAAAGTGAGGTGTATTTTTATAAATATTGTGCAAATGTATACATTATAGGCAAAACCATTGTGGATAGTCTCATCGGTTTAAAACCAGGCCGAACTAGAAATTGCAAACCGAAAACCGAACTTTAACACCTTAGTTTCGGTTTGGTTTGGGTTCGTTTTATTTAGGTTCAGTTCAGGTTTCTAATCTAAATGAACCTAATTGGCAATTAGTTATAAAAATTAAAATGATTAATTTTTTTAAAAAAATTGATGTTATAGAAAATTTCCTAAAAATACACACTATCTTATAATGGGTTACAATTTTTTTTATGAGCATTGTTTCAACCTAAACTAGTGTTGTAGAATATTTTTATTTAATTTAATAAAAGATAGGTTTGAACCGAACTAAACCTGAACCGAACCTAAAATCGAAATTTTATAAATTGTGAACCTAAAACCAAACCTTATCTTTTAGGTTCAGATTAGATCCGATTTGGTTGGCTCGGTTCGGTCAAAATTTTCGGTTTGAACCGAATTTTGAACCCTTGTTATAATGACAGCTGAAGCAACCAAAACCAATGAACAATGATGATGAACTGAAGCTGAGTTAAATGACAGCTGAAACAACCAAAACCAAAGATTATTTCTTAAAGACGAAAATTTATTCACCATTTCAGCGGAATCTCTAGCTGCAGGAAAATGCAGGCAGCGGTGCAGTGTACATCAACACCATAGAAGAAAACGAATGCACGGAAGTTACATTTCTAAGGACATGTGAGTAAGAGAATATCAGAAACCCAGCCATTTGCATACAGTTCCCAAAGATGCAGCGACTAGTTACCCAAATGGTTGCGAGTATGGCAACCAAGCTTAATGTGAATCTTCCTCCTCACAAAATTTGGTGTACCGCTCAGCGTCCATTAAGTTGTTGAGTTCACCAGCATCGCTCATTTCCACTTTCAAGATCCAACCATTCTCATATGGGCTCCCGTTAACCTGCGCCAAGAAACCAAGTTCACAGTATCATCTTAAGAAAACAGTTTGTCAAACTGACCAAATTTAAAAAACAACCAAGCAAGAGTCAAAAATGAAGTGACCAAATTTCACCACCACATTCGTTACACCTGTACTGTTTTCAATAAATGACATCTACATTTGCATACGTTCTCGACAATTTATGCCCCCAAACGTAGCAAGGTCTTAAAGCAACCTGTATCTATTTTTCACAAGATGTTTAGAACTGGACACCTTGCATATCACTAGCATCGCCTTTATATGATATTATGCGACTTAAAGACTTTAGTGAGCAACTGTACATGTAGAAGAATGGGCTGCAATGCTGCATAATCCCGAATACCATGATATCGTGCATTTTTTCATATGTCAGTCTAACTCAATTAGACTTGCTATTAGCTTTACTCGAGTATGGGACAAAAACTCCCTGTTTTCACTCAAGAGTATACGACATCATGGTTGAGAGTGATTAAAACAGACTATTAAATCATTTGAGTATTGTATAACCATTGTCAAACTTCCATTCACCATTAATTTAGGATTTGATCAAATCTACGAAGGCAGAGCCCAGTAAGAAGTGAAACGCATGGTGCTAGATGACTTACCAACCCAGGTGAGTTGTTGAGCTCTTCATTCACTCCAACCACTTTCCCTGAAACAGGAGAATTCACATCACTAGTAGCCTTGACACTTTCAACTGCACCGAAACTACCGCCTTGCGTGACAGCAGTCCCTACTTCGGGCAACTCAACATAGACCACATCCCCCAAGTGATCTTGGGCGTGGTCTGTTATGCCTATGGTCGCTGAGTTCCCCTCAACTTTCACCCACTCATGAGAATCAGCGTATTTCAAATCTCCAATTACTGCAACCGAAATAAAAAATATCGTTAAGACATTTTGAGAGAACTAGATATCATACACCATAATCACTCATCAAGACTGTCTTGTTGAGCTGAAGAGGCATAGGACTAGGCAACATAGACATTTCAAGGGATCATTCACGAGATGACTGCACTGTTCCGAGCACACATCCTTGAGGAACAAGTGTTCTTCATCAACAAAATAAGTAGTGAAGTAAATCTAGAACTAGGAACCTTTCTCATAAAGATCTCATAAAGAAACATGCAATGGAAAAAACATGTGTAGTAGTAAATCTATAGATCAAGAAACCTAACATAAGTTAGGTAACTAATTCATTACATGTTAACTTAAATCTGAATGTTCAATGAAAATTGAGAAAAATCACAAATCAACCAGTGCAAACTACAAAGAGGGTAATGGCACAGTTTGAAATGGACAATTCAGCACAAGAAAAATCAATGGCTTCAGTACTCAAAAGCAACCAAACAGATCCTAAGATGGTTGAAATTGGAGCATCACAAGTACACGGATCGGATTCATATCAATTTTGATGAAAGCACACTTCCAGATTCAATACATAAAAGCCTAATAATGACGACATCAGAAAAGCACCAAACCTATCTCAATCAAGCGAAAACAAGATCGGGCAATTCCATTTACAAAACTCGAAAGAAAACAAAAATCAATGGGGCCAAATTAAGATCTGCATGATCTACACTGGAGTAAACGAAAAAAGGACAAAAAAAAATACCGGTAGCGAAGCATCGGTGGGAGACGGAGATCCTGAGATAGGAAGCAGCGGCCCTTGAAGCCCTCACCAAACTGGAAGCCATTGAAATGAAATGAAGAAAAAGGGAAAGAGGCAGCGCAAATAAAGCGCGACTGTGTTTCTCTCTCCTGGGAGTGGTAGGGTTGTTTGGGTTTTGAACTGTGATTATTTATTGTCTTCTGTACCAAATCATTTTTCTTTGGCCAAATTGCACAAATTAATCTAAACTTTAGGGATAATTATGGTAAATAGCATCAACTTTACTCATGTTGTAATAAAAAAACAAAATAGCATAAAAAAGGTGTAATGGTAACTTTAAATGTTTTTTTTATTAAAACTGATGTAGAATGGGCTCGTTTGTTTATATAAGAGGGGAATGTAAAGGTAAGGTATTAAATTTTACATATAAAATGTATATAATTATCATTTTTTGTGAGGTTGGAGGAGAGGGTGGGGGGATTATTAGCCCATCCAAGAGGTATTAGTTACCCTCATTCAATTTAGGGAATAGAATGGTAACAAATTTGTATGAAAAATGGGAGAAGAATGGGAATGATTAGAATAGTGATCAATGAATCTTAACTTAAATATGGACTATATTCATAAAGGTAATCATTACCTTTCTCTACCAAAAAACAAACGAGGGGTCAAGATATAACATTCATATTGGATAATAATGGTTTATAATATAAATAAAATTGAAATTGAAATTTTTATATTTAAAACTAAAAAAGATGCATTGTATTAATTTTAGTCGAGAAAAACATATATGAGGATATCCTTATAAATAGTCATCTCATAATATTCATTTATACGTTATAAATAAGGTCACTCAACGCAAAAGTAGGAAGTGGATAAAAGTCTCTTCACAATATGTTGTTCGCGATCACAATGATCATGTATTCCCGTTGTTTTATCGTTGTTAAGTTCTCGCTTACTTAAACCTTCGCGATCAGGACACCCCGTGCGCTCATCGCTATGTGTTCACGATCAAAGGTCGGCCACTGGCTAGGCCACCTGCTCATCTTGTTGTTAGGCAACTATTGGCTCGCTTTCACGTGGCACTCGCCATCCAAGTGACGTCGTTCACACTATGACAACACCAAATCGCGCTGGCATCCGCTTGTAGGACCACCAATGCTACTCCCCCCCCCCTACGAGAGTGACTATCACACACCATCTAGTTGGCGGCATCTCATTGGCCCACGTATCGCGGTATCCACACGAGGTCTTACTGACCTTTATAAATATTCTTTCAACATCATAATTATAGACCAGTTTTTTAAGAGAAAAAAACGAAGAGGTTGTAATTATCTCCCGGATTTAATGCCTCCAGAGTTGAGTTCTCAAGTCTCTTAAAGCGAAAAGGTATCGTTTCTAAGATAAACTGATCATCTAAAGTTACCTTCACAACGACGATTTAACAGTACTCCTAATTATAGCCAGAAGCCCATCGCGGAGCAATTGTCAAACTACACACCGAGCTCTTAACTAAGATTTATCCCAATCTTCCATCAAGGCTATATTTATACAAGTATTATTCACTCTATTCTTATAAAATAAGGGACATGTCATCAAAGTAAGGTAATAAGTATTGATAATTTTCTAGAAACACTTAAATATATGCAAATTTTTTTTCATTTTAAATATAAAAAATAATTTTTGTATTATAAACCGTTATTATATAATACTTTTTTTTTTTTTTTGCAACTCATCACATAACTGGTGTTACTTTTTACAACTTTCAAAGTTCGTGCTATTTTCTTAACTATTTTGAAAGTCGGGATTATTTAGTGCAATTTAGCCTTTTTCCTTCTTTTTTAAATAGAATTTTCTCTCTCCTGATAGTGGCGTGGACAGTGGAACAGTGGTAGTGTGAAGGTTGGTGGGTGGGGCCCTGTTGTTGTTGGTGGGGGGATTTGGTGGGAAGATCCGACCCGAACCCAAATAACCCAAATCTCATTTCATATTCCCTCAAATTGGAACCATCTGGTTTTTATGCCATCTAAAACCTTTTAATCTAGTCTGGTTTTTGTTAAACACCCAAACGTTGATCACTTGTGAACTTACCAAATTTTTATACTCAAAAACATTTTTGTTAGCTAGCCAACGGCATGTTTGGTTGAAGGCGGCGAGGTGAGTGGCGGATCCATAAATTTTTTTAAGAGGGGGATAAATATTTTTTTTGATAATTTTTTTCTATGTTTATATTAAAATTATTATTTTTATTTAAATATTTTAGGAAAAATATTAAATTTATGATTTAAATATTTATTTTTAGTAGAAAGAATTATGAAAATTATAAATTATAAAAAAAATAAGATTTTTTTTATATGTATATATTAAAAGAATGTTTTTGTTTAAATATATTGAAGAAAATATTAAATTTATTATTCCTTTTAACTATTAAATTTATTATTCCTTAGGATAATAAATACCCTTTCTTATCAACTAAGCTAAAATATCTTAGTAATTCATTATTCCTTTTTAACTATTTAATCTTTATAATTAGTAAAAATTACAAAAAAAATCACAAAATATTTTATTTCCTTAGTTTTTCTTTCGTGTTAGGGGGACAAACGTCACCCTGAGCCCCTCTAGATCCATTGAGCTGGACTCTAGATCTGTCGTCTCTGTATGACTGTGCTAAATAGAAATATTAAATCTTTATAACAAAGTTAAAACTATTTAAAAAAAACGTTATTTGAGTTAAGTTTAATGCTACATTAGAACTTTTAGTTATTTCTCAAGGATAGATCAATTTCTATGTTTGGCTTTGATCCTATACTATCCTCATATCTATATCTATATTCTATATAAATACTAAAACAGAGATCTGAAACGATCTCTGGGGCGATTCACATACGTGTCATATTATGGAGTAATTCGTATACGTGTCATATTCTGGATTAATATGATGTTATTTTTTGTAGACATATCAATTAAAAAAATATATAATTTTGTCATCTGAATTAATGGTCTCACTTATTCTTATAACCTTATATCTTACTAATTAGTTAGAAAACTTATCTTTTTAGATCAAATAATGTATCTAATATTACATCAACTAATAAGTTATTATCATATCTTACTTAGTTATATTTTGATAATATCTTGTTATAAATATTATAAATATTTATATTTATTTTTGTATAAATAAAAATAAAAAGGGATTGAATTTACATATGGAATTTATGCTATGTTCCTTTCTTTTGGATTTAATACGTAAGCTTTTATCATAATTGAAGATTATATATTTACTTTATACGAAGTAGTAATTTATATTAATTCAAAGATGGTTTATATAATAAAATTTATTAACAAATCGCGAAATGGACGAGTAATAAAACTAGTTTATCAAAAAACAGGGTTTGTACTCGCTAAATTTTAAGTTTTATTTAATTATTATTTAAGAGTTATCTAATTAAAATAAATTCCAATTAGTATCATTCAATCAAAATTTAGTGGTTGATAGTTAAAATTAATTTATTTTTTTTATACATAAGGAAACTATAAGGTTGATTTATTTCTATTTTTATAATATATGTTTACATCTCGACTCCATATTTTCAAGGACATTTGAACTTCGAATCTTTTTACATAAAAAATAACCTCATAACCACTATATCGATCTGTGATCGGTTGTTTCATCCTAATTCCTAACCCCTATTTACGAGTTTTAAAAAAAGGATGATTTTTACACTGAAGCAAGCATATGAAGACAACCGGCGGGAAAATATCTTCAGTTCGAGTGGTCATCTTGGAGAGTTCGAGTCGAGTCTACCTATCCATTGCAGACCCGACTTCCACAACAAACAACGGTCGCCCAAACGCCGAATTCATCAACGTTCCGACGAAGATTCGCCGTTGGATAACCCAAACGACGTCCTAAACCTTGCCGGCAGGCCATTCCTCCGTTCATGTTCGCGCTCTGCAACAAAAATGCGGTGTGGGTAAGACCCAAAATTTGACCCCTTCTCTCTTCACCCACTCGCTATTTGCAGACCGAACAACTCAAATCGCCCAATTGAGGCTTTTAATTTCCCCCTGATTTCTTAAAAAGGATAATTCGACAAGGAATTGCGAGCAAAATGGATTTCAATTCAAGTGACTATTTGGACTCTTAGGTTTTACATTGCCCTTGAGATTCGATTTTTATAAATCAGATTCCCCAAATTCAATTGAATATGGCTCTGAATTTGACTGATTTAGTACTGTGCTGCTATTGAATGTTGCGATTTGATGATTTGCAAAACTGATTGTATTAATTTACAGTGTATACATTTGGCAGGTCTATGGCTCAAATAGTGCTAGATAGAGCGTTTCTAGTTCCAAGAGGCTGTGTGAGTTGTTCCCAATGGGAAATGAGCAGCTCAAATCATGTTTCAGTCGGAAAGCACAACCGAGACAGTCTTTATTTAGATGATAGAGGCAAATTGAGGAACTTTAGCCGAAAGAAACTGTCAAGGAAAAAGGGTATTGGAAATTCATAGGCATTTGATTTCTGTGCAGGTTTACTGATGTTAAGTTTACACTATGAACTTGAAGAAGTGCCTGAGTGATTGTGTTTTCGGTAGGTGGCGGATTAAGAGGGACAGGTTGGAAGTATGGTTCTGGATTTGTTGATGGGATCTTCCCGGTTCTAAGCCCGATTGCTCAACAGATTCTAAGATACCTACAGAAGGAAGTGGATTCGGAGAAAGTTTGGAGTTCCCTTGATGGTCTTCCGAAAACTCATGAGATATGGGATGATCTTATAAATGTGTGTGTCCAACTTCGTCTTAATAAACGATGGGATGCACTTTTGGTGGTGAGATCCTTGATATTATCGTCTTGAACGTTTTTCGTAGAGATTGTCTCTTAAGGCCAATGTACTATATGCAGTTGTGTGAATGGCTATTGTATCGAAGCTCATTTAAACCGGATGTCATATGCTACAATTTGGTCATAGATGCCTATGGGCACAAGTTGCAGCCTGCGAAGGCAGAGACGATGTACTTTGAACTGCTAGAAGCCCGGTGTGTTCCTACAGAAGATACTTATGCACTTCTTCTGAAGGGCTATTGCGCATCTCGCCTCTTTGTAAAAGCTGAAGCTGTCTTTATTGAAATGCAAAAATACGGCCTTCCCTCGAGTACTTCTCTTTACTACAAGTATTGATATCGGTATTATAAATAGGACTATGCATTTTATCATCTTGTTTGTTAGGTGCAATTGTGTACAATGCCTATATGGAGGGGTTGATCAAGGGCAGAAACTCGGAAAAGGTTGTCGAGATCTTTGAGAGGATGAAGAGAGATGGCTGCAAGCCAACTACGGAAACCTACACTATGCTGATTAACTTGTATGGAAAAGTGAGCTTCTCTGCTGCTATACTTCAATTGCTGTGCTAGTTTCATAGACTTGCCTTTGTTGATAACGCGCGTTTTCTGTGTTCCAAGGCAAATAAGTCATACATGGCCCTGAAGATGTTCAATGAGATGAAAAGCCAAAGGTGTAAGCCTAACATCTGCACTTACACCGCTCTTATCAATGCTTTCGCAAGGGACGGACATTGTGAGAAAGCCGAAGAGGTATTTGAGCAGCTTCAAGAAGCTGGATATGAGCCTGATGTATATGCTTACAATGCACTCATGGAAGCTTACAGGTTTGCCAACCCGGCTTTCATAGTTCAAATGCACCTTACTCGCTGCCTTGTAACTCATTTATATCGTCTTCCATGGTGAAATGGTCTCTACATTGCATTACAATTTACAATTGTTTCAGTTAATATGCCTTGAATCTAATAGGATTACCTCTATAGGAGTTATATATTATAATCTCTTTCGTTGCGAGTTCCTTGATAGCTTCTTCTTGCAGTCGTGCAGGATTTCCGTATGGTGCTGCAGAAATATTTTCGCTAATGCAGTTCATGGGCTGTGAACCGGACACAGCTTCATACAATATCATGGTTGATGCATATGGTAGAGCTGGTCTTTATGATTGTAAGCACAAATTTCGCCTAATATGAACACTATTTTTCGGATCTTAGTAAGGAATGTTGTTCTTTTTATAACTTCATTTTCGGTTTCTATGTTTTTAAGACGCTGAGACTATGTTCATGGAGTTAAAGAGGCGCGGAATGACTCCCACAATGAAGTCCCACATGTTGCTTATTTCAGCCTACACGAGAGCTGGGAATGTCGCAAAGTGTGAAGAAATCGTGAACGAGATGCAACAATCAGGGCTGAAACCCGACACATTCGTGCTCAACAGCATGCTCAACCTATACGGAAGGGTAGGCCAGTTCGAGAAAATGGAAGAAACGCTAAGTGCAATGGAGAAAGGGCCTTGCAAAGCGGATGTTAGCACGTATAACATCTTGATCAATGTGTATGGTCGGGCAGGGTACTTCGAGAGGATGGAGGAGCTGTTCCATTCGATTCCTAGCAAGAACTTGAAGCCAGATGTGGTGACATGGACGTCTCGCCTTGGAGCCTACTCTAGGAAGAAGCGGTACGAGAGATGCTTAGAGATATTCGAGGAAATGATCGATGCTGGGTGTTACCCGGATGGAGGGACCGCCAAGGTACTTCTTACTTCGTGCTCGTGTGAAGAACAAATCGAGCAAGTGACCACTCTTCTTAGGACCCTGCACAAGGATGATAGATCAAGCTTATCATCTAATGCATAACACATTCAATGCATACGACAACGTGATCATTTTTATTCGATGTTCGAAGCTAACTATCGCGGGAAATCCTAGGGTTTTCGGGTCATAGAGATCCATATAACCGAAAAATGTCTCTATAGTCTATATGATGGACATTTTGAGCTACTCATTATCTTTGTTATTTGCCCTTTGTTAGCACTCGGGTTGGTCGGATTCAGGTCGGGTTATTGTCGGAATTCATCAGGTTCAGGTCGAGTTGGTTCGATTCATCTTATTAGGTCAACTTGGGTCCGATCGAGTCGGTTTTCGGAAATCGGAACCATATCCAACTTCAATTAAAAAAAAAACATCCATACTTACATGAAATGTCCCAAAATTGGATGATTTCTTATTACCAATCCATGAAAATAAATACTCTATATCCATTACACATAAATGATTTGCCCTACATTCAACAAACTCTCATGAGGAACATTAAAAATATCACTGTTCTCCCTACATACCTTCCTAAGAAAGGCATAAATGTAATCCACAGCAAGTCTCTTAACCAAATTAGAGTTCCTACTTGCCCTCACCACAGTGTTCCCCATTATATGCACCACCCCTGCCTCCCTGCAGCTGTTCAGGAACTCCAACTCCCCGATCTCCGACGCCCCGGAACGGACCTTCGGGGACCGAGCGAGCACGATCGAGTCCCCCGACGACAGCGACGACGACACGTTGTTCATGTTGGTGGAGGTGGAGGTGTTCACAAGGCATTGCCCAGGCTGCTGCTCCGGCTGCTGGCCATAGACACTATAGTCGTCCGAGTCGGAGCAGCCCTCCATCATACCCTCCAACCGCACGTACGCGCATATGTTTCCGAAGAGCTTCTTCTCGAAATCATCGTCCTTCTTGTGCAGGTCCTTGTAGCCGTACCTCGCGACACATCGGAACATGTGGAAGTCCTTGGGTCCGATTCGTTTTACGAGGAACCGCTCCTCCTCCGGTACCATGTACACGGGGAGGTACTTAACGCATACGAACACCAATACCGAATGTATGGCTGGCAAGTTCGTGATGAAGTGTGAAAAGATGTGTGGCACGCCATAGGGTAGCTCGGTGTACACAAGGCCGAGCCCCGGGACCCTCACTAGGCCCAAGCTCGGGCCTAGGCCGAGAATCCATGCCATCGAAACCTTGCTGTGCATCTCGAACTCGTAGCGCTTTACCATGCCGTAATGCCACACGTACATTACAAGGAGGAAGGCGGCTGCGATCACAAGCGGCACCCATCCGCCTTGGCCGATCTTGAAGAGCACGGCGGACAAGTATGTCAGCTCGACGAGCAAGGAAAGGCCGGTGAAGACGACGACGAGGATCCAGTGTGTTCTCCATATGAGCAACATGATCAGAATCATGAGGAATGTGGTTGCTAACATGACTATCACCACTGCCGTGCCTGCATCGAAACGAATTCAAGTACACGTCGAGCACGAAAGACGCCAAGAATGAAACTCGAGTGAGATCAGGACTCACCATAAGCATTGCCAATCTGGCTTTGATTCTGAAACCCGGCTGTGACAGCTATACATAGAACCATAAGAACCCAGTTGATGTCCGGAATGTATATCTGACCGAGGAATTTCTTCGAAGTGTGCACGACTTTGACTCTCGGAAAACAACCAAGAGCAAGGGCCTGCTTGATGATGGAAAACGTCGCTGATATCGTAGCCTGGCTTGCAACGATGGCAGCAAGTGTCGCAACAACAAACACAGGCCAGTAAATCGCATCTGTAACAAACAATTCAGTAAGTTTCAGAAACTGAAGTTTATGCAAAACAAATTGATCTAGGATTTTGGCAATGCAGTAGAAGAATTAACCTGGTATGGAACGGTAAAATGCATCTAAGACATGATCGGTATTTCGCATGAGGTAAGCTGCCTGGCCAGAATAGGCCAGAAGGAGGCAAGGAAAAACGACAGCTGTGAACGCAATTTGTATAGCTGGTACTGGAAAATGAGATAGATCAGCGAAGAGTGCTTCTGTCCCTGCAATGTATGACAGAATCCATCAGAAATCATATGTGTCGAAGAGCTCAAACTCGTCTCGTGGAAACATTATGGTTACCTGTTATGCTGAGCATGATTCCGCCAAGGGAGGTCCAACGGTCCAATCCGCCTCTTCTCAAATAGCGAAAAATATATACAGGCGAAAATGCTTTGAGCACACTCGTATCGTACTGCTTTATGTTGTATATACCGATTCCTCCGATCAAGAGGAACCAAAGCAGGACGATAGGGGCAAACAGCCAGCCTACTTTATCAGTACCATAGTGCTGCACACTGAACAAGCCCACCAGTATGACTACAGCTACCAAGACGACGACATCTGCTTAATGAAACACGAAGGTTAAGAATCGACATTCAAAGAGCAGGATAACAAGAAAAATAGTTTTAAGTAAAGAAGAATACCGCTGCTCATCTTGGGGTAATCAACTTTGATCCCTCCAGCAGCTGATAGGACTGCAAATATCGTTTTGTTCGGATGAATTTCAGTAATAGGAATTCATAAACATTTTGCTGATACTAAATTTCATTCAGAAAACCATAATGTGTACCTGAAATTGCTGGTGTAAGGATTCCATCCCCAATGACCATGCAAGTGCCAACAAGAACAAGAAGAAGAAGGCCATTCTTCCTGGACGGATATCCCTCCAACCATCTCTTTGTCTTTGCAGCAAAGGAGTTTTCGTGAACTACATTGCGGCTATATGTTGTCAGTTCTTCATCTGTCCGGTGTTGATTGGGAATCGTATTGACTCTGGCATGCCTACAAAGCAGTGAATAGAGAGCGAACGTCCCCCCTGTATGTCAAGAAAACGAAGGAATTCGATCCTTAGCTTCATGAGCTAACTCATACCAATGATGCAAGGAAAATCACATTATATCAATGCTGAAATTCAAAGTAAAAGGAGGTGACAATAACAAACAAAACAATATAGTTGCGTAAATAAATACAAATTTCTAATGCAATAGAAATATGAATCTGAATGCAAATGCAAAAGAAAATTGATAGGTGAGGATCTATCCATTTACCTTGGCCATTATCATTTGCTCTGCACACAATGAAAACATACTTCAAAAGAGGCACAAGAGTGAGGGAGTAAATTATGAGAGAAAGAGCTCCAATGATATCCTCTGTGTCTTCGATCCCATGAGGAAATGTGTTGTAGAAAACATACAAAGGAGATGTACCCAAATCTCCATAGACTACTCCAAGACTCTGGAATGCTAATCTCAGCAAGAGGAACCCTGAAAATTTCTGCAACCAATCCCCAAAGTCATCTTCCACACTATCAAAGCAACCCTTGTAACTGTTAATTTTGTTAAACAGCTATGCTCATTTGCCCATGTATTTTATTTTGATACAAAGTGGGGGGACATTATATGCCATCAGCTACAAACTTACAAAGAAACTCATTTGTATTTTATCAATACAAAGAAGTACAATTCAATCAGTAAGTGCATCACGCCAAATGAACTTTACATAATTGTTTGGCATACTCCATTTTAGCAAGTAGAAAAAAGCTTGAGATAAAACTCTAATTCAAGGCCTTCATCCACAAGTTGGATTCCATAAGAAAAATCAAATAAACAAATCATTTTCAGTGATGCAAGATTGCAAGGATGCATATTGTAAAGTACCAACAAAAAAAAAGAATGAAAATAAAGTTTTCAGTAAAAGACCATGAAAATTGAAGAAAAGGTAAACCTAGGCTCTATAATCTATATATAAATGGAATCTTATTATCTTAATCTCAACTTGAATGATCAACAAATTTAAAGATTAAAATAAACAGTCATAAACAAAAAAGAGATACCTTCTGTCTATACATGTTCTTGAGTCTTCCTGCCTCCACCTCCATGGGCTGATCAAGCTTCTGATCCAAATCCCACATACTCCCTCTATTCTCATTCTCATCACTAGTAGAAGCCATCTAATTGATCAATTAATGAAACCTTAAAAAAAAACTCAATTCCAAACCAAAACCCCCAAATCACCAAAAGCTTAAAAATGGATGTTTTTCAACCTAGAGGCTCAGACCCATTTTCCAAAAGCAACTCAAAAGCCTAAAACAGAACTTGTGCTGGATAATTGAGAGGAAGAAAAGTTTAGATTTTCAATCTCTGAAAGCAACTTGTGAGGATGATGACTACACGGCGTTCAGAAGTGAAGTTAACCCAGAAATCCAATTTGGATGAGAACAAGTTCTGAGAGGTTCCAATTCCAAATGCGAATTCGTTGTGCGCTGGCAAAAAATTAAAAAAAAAAAACCAATACAAGACAAGGCCTTAGCAGTCCCACTATCAAGGTGGGTCAGCCTCAATTCAATCCAATTGCAACCGCACACAAAACCCACCACAAATCATTCAGAACAAACACATCGCTAGTAGGGGAAATTTGGTCAATTTTGTTTTGAGTATAGCTGCGAGCTAATTGGCGCTTGGAAACCCACTTGGGAAAGGGTACGATCATGATGGGAGTGAATTCAATTCCCCATAGCAAACACACATAAGAGGGGATTGGAGTAAATTCACCGAAGCAAAGCACAGTGAAGAAGCAAAAGCAAATTCCCAGTGGATGGGACCGAAAAAAAAAAAAGCAAAACGTGAGTTTGTATTTGAGCTCTTCAATGGATGATGATGGAGGAGGTGGGGATGATGGTGATGGTGATGGTGGTCTGGTGGGGTTTGAATTTTTTTTTTCAATGATCCATCCTAATTAAATAAGAAAGTTTTGTCAATTGAATGATTGTAATTTGGACAAATTGCACTAAATAGCTTCACATATTACGAAAAATAATCTAAAGAACAATAGTTTGGTGTTTTAAAAAGACTAATCATGAATTATTGAAGTTTGTTGGGATTCATAATCGAGATTATGTGACAAGCTCGTAGGTTACTAATAGTCTATCACATAAGTATGACGAGGTCTTATTTTAAAATCAATTAATATTAGATGTAGCAGTTTATCGAGTTATTTAGTTTAAGAGTTCGATATTAAACTATTTTAGTCTCTTCACGTATCAATAAGTTTTAATGGTGAAAACTTATTTAAAGTGATGGGATTAGAGTATTGGACAATTATTAAATTAAAATTTAAAACAAGTCACAAATTAGTACTCGATGTTAATTTTCACAACTTTATAAATTATGTTATTTTTTTAACCATTAATAGATCACTAATTCGAACCCCTCTATTATAATTATTTAAGTGTCTATCTATAAACCAAAAAAATAAAATAAATTTGTTACAAATAAAAAAAATCATTTATTTTCTACAATTTTTCCCTTTTTTTCGTTGAAACAATTTAAAACAATAGGTTATCTTTATCAACCAAATGACACTTAGAGATAAAATTCATATTTAAATTTTGACTAATTTATTATCATAACCTCCCTGAGATCAAAACTTCCTAGGATGATACCCCTTTTTTAATTCAACGGCAAAGTCCTTGGATATATATATATATATATTGATATTAAAGTGGTCTATGCATACCTTACGTATATTCACCTTCAATTATTATTTTTAGGGGAATTTACAGAAAACCACCCCTTAAATATGGGTATTTTCACTTAACCACCTCTTAAATTCAAAATTACAGAAAACCACCCCTTAAATGGTTTTTACTTACAACTCACCACCCCTTCATCTATTTTCATTAATTCATCATTAAATATATTATATTTTAATGTCTTTAAACTCAAATTTGATTATAAATATATTCAAAATTTGAATTTAAGGGCTCGATTATATTTTAGTGATCATTTTATTTATTTTTAAAAAATAATAATAAATAGTTAATAATTTTCAACTTAAAGTATGAGTTTGATCCATTTTATTTGTTATGTAACTTTTTTATTTAAATTTACCTAAATTTTAAAAAATTAGGTTATCAATTAATCATATAACTTAAATATAATTATTAAGATAATAACTGTAGGCTATATTTATTATTGTTTTTTAAAAATAAATAAAATTATCCCTAAAATATAATGGAGCCCTTAAATTAAAATTCTGAATATATTTATAATCATATTTAAGTTTAAAAATATTAAAACATAATATATTTAATGATAAATTAATGAAAATAGATGAAGGGGTGGTGAGTTGTAAGTAAAAACCATTTAAAGGGTAGTTTTATGTAATTTTGAATTTAAGGGGTGGTTAAGTGAAAACACTCATATTTAAGGGGTGGTTTTCTATAAATTTCCCTTATTAATATTATTCTTCTTATTATTATTATGTAAAATTACGTATTTACGTGGGGAATGAATTAATTTTTTTTGGGGGGGTGTTGACGGGGAATGAATTCATTAACCGAAGAAAATGAGAGATGCCAATAAATTATTAGAAATGCCCAGTGGGCCAGTGGCCCACTCGGTAGTCACTGATACTTACGCAACTCTAATTTGGAAGGGTTTTATTTTATTTGTTCTTTAATAGAGGTTGGTGACTTGATTGATTCACTATTACAGTACGTGTTTTTAATTAATTAATCATCCCGATTCAGATCTTGCAGACTGCACAGATTTATAATTGAATCTCTGATTATTGTTGCTATTATTATCATCATTAATAAATACTCCCTCCGTTCGGCAAAACTTATCATTTTAGGGTGTTATTTTTGTTCTAAAAAACTTGTCATTGTAGGTATTTTGTCATTCACTTTACAAAAATGCCATTGATATGATTGATGATTTGTTAGTTGTAGTTTTCGATAAAGTAAAAAAGGATGGTAATAATTGAGGGTAAATTAGTACATTTGTTAAATGCCTTAAAACTTGTGAAATAAGCTAAAATGACAAGTTTTGCCGAACGGAGGGAGTACTGTACTGAGTACTCCCTCCTCCTTTCCTTTTTATTTGATATTTTTAAAAATAAGTACTCTTTTAATTGACTTAATGGAACAAGATCTGTAAGCCGTCCTTTGTTCTCTTTTTAATTGCAACTTTGTTTTGCCTTTGACAATTTAAGAATTTGAATGGTTCATGCATCGGTTAGGAAAATTAAATAAATTCATGATATGTTAGTGTCTTAAAAAAACAGTTGTAATAATAAATCAAAAGGGGACTCTCTTATAATTATAAATTATTTAAAAACAAATTTTGCATGCCCATGGGAAATTAGGACAGGCTTTATTGGTGGCCGGATAGGGAGGGATGATTTACAACAGCTAGCGCCTACAAACTGATTACTAAAAACGATAGTCAAAATGACGACAACAATTCTTGGATTTGGAAAATTGACACATCACCAAAAATTAAGAATTTCCTTTTGGAAACTTGGCCAGAAGGGTATTCCAACAGCTACCCGTCTATCCCAAAAAGGGATCTCTGTTCCAACAACTTGTGTACTTTGCAATAGTGTCGTCGAAGATGAAACACATCTTTTTCTGGAATGCCAGTTTTCTAAAACTCATCTTCCATTGACATTAGGTACAAATCAGGCTATAGTCAACATGATTGCAAATTCGAGAGATTTCTCTCATATCTTGTCATTGATTAGAAAAACCGGAAATAGAGAAATTAGCGGTTGCCTGGTGGACGATATGGTACATTAGGAATCAAACAATATTCAGAAATGAATCCATTCCAAATCCAGAATCTGTCAAACACAGGATCGCCACTCACTGGGAAAATTGGAAGAAAACCTCTTTCTATGATATGGAAGATGATAACCAGAGTACTTGGAATGTTAATGTTACAAATCACACACAACCAAGAATTGGGCGAAAAACAGTTAAATGGAAAAAACCACCTGTAGGCACGTTTAAAATAAACTTCGACAGATCCACACTTAATAACAAAGATAGCTCAATTGGCTACATCATTCGGGACTGGGAAGGGAGAACGATACACATTGGCTACGACAGGATTGGCAACCAGACTCCGCTAAAAGCAGAGGCATTGGCTCTAAGGCACGGTTTACTACAAGTCCGTGCTTTGGGTATTAACAGATTACAAATCGAAGGGGACTCCCTTATAATCATAAATCATTTAAAAACAAATTCTGCATGCCCATGGGAAATTGAATTGGTAATGTCCGATATCAAAACTCTACTATCGAGTGTGAGAGAAGTTACCTTTTCTCACGTGCCCCGTACTGGCAACAGAGTGGCTGATAAGGTTCACTAGTACAAAAAGGGGGACCAGAGCACACTTTGTTTATGCATGGGAGCACACTTCTCGTACTGTGCTTATAGTGGGTGCGCTCCCAAACAAGCACACTTATTATTTAACTGTGATCGCATATTTTAAGCACGGTTTTGTGTTGAAGCGTTCTTAAAATTGTCATACACCCAATATCCGTTCTCGAATTATAAGAACGCTTCAATTGAAGTGGGCTAAAAAAAAAGTTTTAGCACACTTCTTTTCAAACCGTGCTTAATAATAAGCATACTTTAAATAAAAAGTGTGCTCTTTCATATATCTCTCAAACGGATATATCCATCTCAACAATGGTCCAATGCAATACCTGATAGCGTCTATTTAGTCATGATTCTAGGGCATTCTAGCATCGATTTTAGGGCATTTGAGCTGAGTATTTTATACATTCTTATCCCTTTTTGTTTAGTTTTGTGGAATCGGTGTCTACCGCTTGTCTATTGTGATTTCAGGTGTTTCGGAGCGGTTTTGATGTCAATGAGAGAGCTAAAGGAGAATGACAAGCTTCGAGGTGTTTCGGTGCGCTCTGAAGGCGTCAAAGACGAACTAGGAGGCACGAGGATCGAGGAAACATGCCAAAAGAAGCGAAGCAAGCTCGGCAAAGTTAATCTCCAAAAACCACTCGACCGAGTGGTGCAAGAGTGAAGTTATGTGAACAAGCCAGAAGCCACTCGACCAAGTGCAGAAACCACTCGAGTCTCACTCTGGTCGAGTGCTTTACAGAACATGCTTCCCAGAAACCACTCGAGTCTCACTCTGGTCGAGTGCTTTACAGAACATGCTTCCCAGAAACCACTCGACCGAGTGCAGAAACCACTCGAGTCTCATTCTGGTCGAGTGCTTTACAGAAATTTGTTGCCCAGAGTCCACTCGACCGAGTGCAAAAACCACTCGACCGAGTGTTTCCTGTGTTCAACATTTAATTCGTTTTTCTTTCTAAAAACCGGGGGGATTGGAAGGGTTGGAGAGTTCAGTTTTGGGGGGAGGCCGAAATTCTGACATTGGGACAGAGCTTTTGGGACCTTGGGGAGACTAAGATTTTGTGGAAGGAACTTGTTCAATTTGTCAAATTCCGGTAAATTCCGTTTCTATCTATATTGTTCTATGTTTGTCTTGCCAAATTTGATTGAATCAAGCATGAACTTCTCCATGAGTTGCTAGATTTCTTGTACCCTCATACGAATTCGTCCGCTTCACACGCCTACCACCTGAGCTACGGAATTTTGTTGTAACTTTGTGCATTTACTTAATCTAATTACTAAAAAAACTCTAAATATAAAAAAACTCTAAATATAAAAAAATTATTTTTTTCGAGAACGGTTTATAAGAATAAATGAGAACGCTTTAAAAGAAAAATGTGTTCCCACTAGTTAAATTTGGTTTTGAGAAGACACTTTTCTTATAAAATCGTGTTCGTTTTAATTTTTTTTAAGCACGCTTTACGTAAAAACCGAGCTAATTATTCCTTTAGAAACAAACGAGAACGGTTCTATAGAAAAGTGTGTTGATTTTAGTTAAAGTTGGTTTTGGGAACACACTTGTAAAATGAAACCGTGCTCGTTTTAATTTATTTTTAAGCACACTTTACATAAAAATCGGGCTTAATAGTTTTTAGAAATAAACGAGAACGTTTTTATAGAAAAGCGTGTTCATTTTAGTTAAATTTGGTTTTGGGAACACACTTTGAGAATTAAACCGTGTTCGTTGTAATGTTTTTAAGCACGCTTACACGAAAACCGGGTTAAATATTTTTTTACAAATAAACGAGAACGGTTTTATAGTAAAGCGTGTTTGTTTTAGTCAAATTTAGTTTTGGGAACACACTTTGAAAATTAAACCGTGTTCGTTTTAAGTTTTTTTAAGCACGCTTTACACGAAAACCGGTCTAAATATTTTTTTAGAAATAAACGAGAACGGTTTTATGGTAAAGTGTGTTGCTTTTAGTTGAATTTGGGGTCGGGAACACACTTTTAATATAAAACCGTGCTTAAAATAAAAAAATAAGCACGCTTGTCAAAAACCGTACCCAACTTACCGTGCTCCACCCCCTATATTTGTACTAGTGGTTGCACACCTTTGCCGCTCAGCCAGGGGCCTCGATATTTACTCTGATATAGGTCTTCAAGACCTCATCCGCAAGAATGCTCTCGGGTAGGATTATTCCACCCGAATTATTACCTGATCAAAAAAAAAAGTTGCAATAATTATGAAACAAATGACAAATTAAAGGGTTTGCTGCAATTTTGAGTGAATATAACACATGCACTCGATGCATATACTATTCTAAACTATATACTTTGTATTTATCAACTAATGATTGTAGTTATAATATTACTCTCCATTTGATAAAACATACTCCATCCGTTAATGAAAACTTGATATTTTACTATTTATGCATGTTTTTTAGGTGTTAAGACCATATAAAATATTAAAATTTTTAATAACTTCATGCTTATTACTAATAAGTATGAATTTATAAAAACAAATGTAAAAAAAGTTGATATTTTATATAATATTTATCTTTTTTTTTAAGCAAGATAAGAATTCAGTTCTCTAGACAAGCCTAGAGAAACCGAGAGACCGGACAAGCCTGTAGATGGACTAACCATCATGTACAACCAAATAAAAAAACAGAAAGAAATGACCGAAAGAAATAACACGAATCAAATAATATTTATCATTTTAAAAAAATGTGCATGAATAGTAAACATGTTTCATTTATTATTGACACACGTTTTTTTAAAGTATAAAAACTATACAAGATATACACTTATTTATTTATTTTCTAAAATATTTAACAAAAAAATTTATATTTTATATAATTTTTATCATTATAAAAAAACATGCATAAATAGTAAACAATATATTTTGTCGAATGGAAGAGTACGATTTATGGACACTTTTTTTTTTATCTTAGACTTCAATATTCTGAAAAAAATATGAAAATGTGAAGATGCTGAAAATTAAGTTTTTTTTTAAATGTTTAACTAAATTAAAAAATACATACAAAAGAAATGTAGTTTTAAACAAAATTTGCCTAAGAATATTGTTGAGATGTGGGGAAGAAAAAACAAGCCACATATTATATATTGAGAATATACAAGAATATTAGATAAGTTAATGAATTATTTTTTTTATTGTTAATTAATTATTTTATATTGGAAACTTATTGTGCTTATATTCAAGCTTCAATCACATATACACATATGTAGACAACCTAATCATTCATTTGAGTCGGACTTTAATAAATTTGTTCACAATATTTTCTTAGCTTTTTAAATGAAAAGGGAAATTTTAATATTTTGAGTTGCATGTACATGCTATTTTAAAACTTTTATAAAATGGCGGAATCCACAAAATTATAATGACCACTAGGCCATTTTAGATGATTAAATACAATTTTATAAGCTAATCATGTGATTAATTATATAATGCTGTATAAAGTACTATGATATATATTTTAATCCCATCAGTGCACTAAGATCCGAGGTTGATTGAGACTTTAGTCTCCTCCCCTATGACAAACCAAAAAAAAAACACTTTAAGGTTTATATTTACACATTATTAATATCTTATAATGGGAACCAACTCCTTATGAATTTCCCTAAAAAAAAAAAGTGAATTATCATTGATCAAAATAGATTTTACAAAATTTACCCATCACGTTGCTAAATAAACTATTTATATTGTATCAACGCAATAAGACCTCCTAGAATGTGTTAATATATTAAATTATCATCATAAATTATTTGTAAACAATAAAACTATAAAAACATTGTTTCAAACACATGATTTATTTATATGTATGATTTATTTATATGTGTATAGAAAAATCGAAGACCATATACCAAACCTAACCTAACTCATGGATAGTAGTTAGAGTTTGTCGTGTGATGAAAATGAAAGCTCGTGGTCTCTTAACATGTAAAGTAGGCTCTTTGATGTGATTGACCTACTACTAGTCTACTACACATTGGGCCTTGCCATGGAAGGCCCAATGTGTACCCCCACCCTTCATTCACTCTTCGCTGTCTTGTCTTACTCTCTCGTTCTTCTCTCTCCACCTCTCATTCTCTAATATCCCTCTCTCCGTTATCGCCGTGCTCGTCTCGCCCTCTTCGTTCTCATCACGCTCCCATGTCGTCGCCCTCTCTCTCCCCGTTCGGGTCTTGAGACCCAAAGTCCCTCTCTCATTCAGATCTTTGAGTTACACCTTAAGATCATTTTACACTTTAACCTCCTTAATGATTATTATATTGTGTTTCACATCCTCATTTAGTTAATTTTTATTCGAATATTTTATTTATTTATTTATATTTTTTTCACACAAAAAATGATAACATTTTATTACAAACATATGATATTTTATCATAAAATAAGATTATTTATTATCATATTATATTAAATTCTTTATGCCACTAGACCCAATGTAAACACATTTTTGATGAAGAGGTATTGTGAGCATCCCCATAGACAAACGACGCGGATGATATTGCAAAGAAGAAGATTTTGGCAAAGAAATGTGATAGATCTTGAAATATATTATCTTTAAATATTAGATAAGCCTTGATGTTACAATGTTAAAAATTCATTGCAAAAATATATTTCAATTGTTGTTGTCTAGATAAGAGGAGAACTTAATAAGCTATTGAAATGGTAGTATTATAGTATAGTATCAAAGTGCCTTTGCACAAGCATTTTGGAGACCGATTAATCATGATGATCGTTGATGATATTGGATTTATATTAATTTGCGTATTGTTTACTTCTTTACTTTTTAGAGGCCGTTTTATAATATTAATTTTGCGTATTGTTTACTTTGTTTAATAATATTGGATTTATGTTAGCTTGAATTGGTATATATATATTTTATGTATTATTGAAAATGAAAGCTCTTACCCTCTTAACTTTATTTCCATTTTGATTGGGCCCAGCAGTGGAAGAAGAAGCTTACAGAATCCACCCAACAGGGCCCAATTACAAGAAAAAAGCCCATTTTAAATTAGGTTAGTTTAAGAGCTTTTGCTCTTCTATACCAAATTAGGGAAATGGCCCTATGGGCTATGGCATAGTGACAAATGGTCTTATGATTATGCGTTTTTCGAGTCACGTAAACTATATAAACACATGTAGGTGTGAATAATTAATTCAATTCATCTTATTATTCGTATTATTATTTAGAGAATTCGGGCGGATTCCAAACTTATCGTTTTAGGGTTTCGTTGTTTGTAAACCCTCTATTGTTAAAAGTTTGTGCTTGCTCGATTTTGCGCTTCCTATTGCATCAAGAAAAGAAAAGGACGATGATGAATTGGGGGAAGGAGGAGGTGGGACGGTGTAATGAATAATGATTATCAAACAAGGCAAGATTGCATGATGTTGTTACCAATTGAAATTAATATAAAACACACACATACATATATGCATATGCATATATTAAATATCTCAAACGACTAACTTTGGTCTACATGAGTCACACAAATTCAATCTAGGATCGGAGCCAATAACATTTGTCGCCTGAGTTGCAATCTGTCGTAAGATCGATGAACATGGTGCTAGCTAGGCGGCAACGGTTGGCATATGGGATCGGTGAAATCAACATTCGCAAATAGGAAATGAGGAACCTCCCCAATGAGATGGAGGAAATACTGGGTGTGGTGGATAACCTTGAAAGCTGCTTGCTGGGTAACCTCCCCAATGAGATGGGATGGGCACTAGTACTACACGTCTCTCATCGGTGATACTGCAGGACCCACACTTGTGGGTCGAACACTCGACAGATCCACACTTGTGGGTCGAACACTCGACGGCTGATCCCTTGCATACTGGATTTGTGGGTTTAGTAGTCTCTTTCGGTTCTTTTGGCTTTGAATCTTTAGTTGAATTCTCTGGAAAAAAAAAAGTACCATAGTCAAATAAAACCGATAAGGTTCTGGTAGAGGCCATCTAGGGATAAGGTAAAGTACATGCCTTAACTTCCTAACGAGAGTGTAATTAATTATGGTGATAAACGCAATACCACCAGCCAAAATAAGAAAGTATTTAATATATCCCCAAGCTGAATGAGCTGCCATTCATAAAAAAGGAAAAAAAAAATCAATGTTATAAAATTCTGATGCTGATCAATTAATTCATCACCAATAAAATAAATATTAAAGTCGTGCATATAGCAACAGAAAAAAAAAAAGTTAAAATATACAAAGGAAGGTTATATGGTCGATTTCAGTATACAGGAGTTTTATCGTGTATATAAAAATTATTCATGATTACTCACTCCGTTTCAAAATACATGTTTTTTTAGGATTATGTACGGGAATTAAAAACTAGGTTAAATGTAATGATTAGATGTAAAAAAGTAAGTTAAGTGTAATGATTAGACTTTAGTATTAGAGTATTTGTTTTTTTTTTTCAATTTGTAAGGAGGAGAGTGTAAAAATTAGAGTAATGATTAGATGTAAAAAGTAGGTTAAATGTAATTATTAATTCTAAAAAGACATGTATTTTTAAGAAATTTCATGGCCTAAAAAGACATATATTTTGAGACGGAGGGAGTATTATTTATTCTCTTGATAAATTTTAAAAGAAAAGTGGGATGAATTTGTGTAAAATATGACTATTTATGGATTTTTTATAATTTTGACAAATAAAATTTTTTTTTGATTCTTCTCCTAAAAAGTTTATATTAATGGCAAACTACTAATCTATATATTAATTAAAACCCGATTTTTCTATCCTATGCCCCAAGGGCATAGGATAAGATCCTAAATGGGGAAAGATACCCTACCAAAAATAAGCGACCCTAAGAATCTAATTTAAAATTTGGCTAATGAAATTTAATTAAGGATGTATTTTTTCTAAAATTGGCATCTTATCCTATGCCCCAAGGGCATAGGATAGAAAAATCGATTAAAACCAAAGCACCTACGCCACGTGTCACTCCCTCGCGCAAAGTTATTTTTGGCAACATTTATATTGAATATATTTAGAAATAACTTTTTTTAAATAATGGGATTAATTCAAATTTTTTTTAATAAAGTTAATATTAACTATACAATATTATTTCATTCTATCTTGAAAACTATTTTTGTTTTTTTATCATAACCTTAATTTTTGTAATTTCACCTAACCAACCTAATCTGCATAAAATTTCACATGATAAAATTTTTAAATATTTTTTTTGACCAATGAGATTTATTTATTCTAACTATTAAATGATAAATATTTTTTATTAATTGGATGTCATAATCACATTAATTTTACAATTTCCTCCCAATCAACTGAACCTAGAAAAAAAATCCAACTATTAAAATTTGGACACGTTTCTTTAATTAATCTATCTATATCTAACTAATAAACTGCAAGCATTTTTTTAATAGATGTTATAATTTATAAGCACCTTTATTTTAGGATTTTCACTCAGCCAACCTATTCTACTTAAATCTTAAACTAATGTAATTTTTACACATTTTTCACAAATATTAATTTTTTTATTTACTTTATCAAATCAATTTTTTTCTATTTTATGTTAACATATGGTAATAGTTTATTTCATTTTATAGTAGTAATTTAATTTTTATACGTACAAAATTTTATTTTTATTTTTTATAAAGAAAAATACGCGCCATGGCGCGGGACTGTACTAGTTAAAATTATTAAATCACATGAAACGTTCCAGGCTTCCAGCGATACCATAATTAAGCTTTGTTTAGTGATCCCACTTCTAACAACATAAGTAGCAAATATTATTTTTATACGTACACATGTGTGGCTTTAGAAAGCCTGTCGACTGATCTGAATTCCTGGAATCGTGAGGTTTTTGGTAATATTTTTAGAAGGAAACGCCAGCTCTGGGGATGGCTGGAGGGAATTCAGAAAAGGCTCGCAAGCAGGGCTTCTAGGCATTATACGTACACATGCGCAGGGAGCTTCAGGAGGTCCTTGCGCATGAACAAGTCCTTTGGTTCCAAAAGTCAAGGGAAAGCTTCCTACTTGATGGGGATAGAAACACGAGATTTTACCACCTCTCGACTATAATTCAAAGGAGGGCGAACCGTACAACAGCGCTGGTGAATGCGAGTGGAGAATGGATTACTAACCCCGCTGCAGTAAAAAATATGGTAGTCAAGTTCTTCAGGAACCTCTACACGGCAGAGGTAAATCCTCCCCCGCCTCCGACGTCCATTGAAAGATCGGAGTTCCCTCCGATCAGCTTGGCTAATAGGGCAAGGCTGGAACGCCAATTTGAAGCTGGAGAAGTGTGGGCGGCGTTGAAAGAGATGGGACCGTACAAGGCTCCGGGCCCCGACGGTTATCCTGCGATCTTCTACCAAAAGAATTGGAATGTCATTGGCCCCCAGGTCACGGAGACTGTGCTGCAGTTTCTGAATGAAGTGGTCTTTCCAAGAGGAATTTGTGATGCTCTGCTTGTCCTTATACCAAAGATGCCCACCCCGTCGAAAGCTGCCCAATTTAGACCTATTTCCTTGCTGAATGTGTTGTTTAAAATTGCTTCTAAAGCAATCGTTAGCCGCTTGAAGGTAATTTTGCCCGATGTGATTGCTCCCACTCAAGCCAGCTTTGTTCCGGGAAGGCAGATCATCGACAACGTCGTGTTCATTCAGGAAGTCTTGCATTCTATGTCGGAGAGGCGGCGTAGGAATTAGATGATGATCAAGATTGACCTTGAAAAGGCATACGATAGAATCCGATGGGACTTTCTCCGTGAAACTCTCAATGAAGTTGGGCTTCCGGCAAAGCTTACGGAGGTTATCATGGCAAGTAAAACAACGGGTGAAGTGGAGCTCCTCTGGAATGGCGACAAGACCAGAGGGTTCAAACCGACCCGGGGAATTCGGCAGGGAGACCCGCTATATATCCCCTTACTTATTCGTCCTTTTTATGGAGAAACTTTCGCACAAAATCGCAGGTGCTGTCCGAGAAGGAAAATGGAAGGAGGTGAAAGTGGGAGAGGTCAGCCTCTCACACATCTTTTTTGCGGATGATCTGGTCTTACTTGCAGAGGCGACGGAAGATCAGGGACGGGTAATTCGTCAATGCTTGGAGGAATTTTGTTAGCAATCAGGAGAAAAGGTTAATTATGGGAAGAGTAGTGTGTTGTTTTCTAGAAATGTTAGCTCCCAGATCAAGCAGCAGATTAGCAGCCAATTGGGGGTCGAAACCTCAACTGAATTCGGTACCTATCTTGGAGTGCCGACGGCGTGTGGACGTATGACTAAGGACAGATACAACTTTCTGCTCGACAAGGTCTCTTCAAAACTTCAGGGGTGGAAGGCAAAGACCCTTTCCTTTGCCGGAAGAGTAACTTTGGCTAAGTTCGTGCTCACGAGCTTGCCTCTATACGTGATGCAATCTACATATATGCCAAGGAGTGTCTGTGATGCTATAGACCAAAGGGTCAGGGGCTTTGTTTGGGGATCCTCAAGTGAGAACAAGAAAATTCATCTGCTGCCCAAGGAAATCATCACCTCGCCAGTCACTAAGGGAGGTTTGGGAATCCGAGCTATGAGGGAGACTAACCAGGCCGTCTTGGGCAAACTGAGTTCGCGCCTCTTGCATAAGCCGAACAGCCTGTGGAGCCAAGTGATTAGAGGGAAGTACTGCAATAGCCGGAGGGACGTGGACATGTTCGTCAACAAGACAGGGTGTTCTCGAACATGGAAAGCGATTCTGCACGGTGCTGAAATTCTCACGCCGAACCTTCGATCAACAATCGGGAACGGCAACGCAACCTTCTTCTGGCTGCACCCATGGCTGAGTGACAAACCTCTAATTGACTGCGCCACAAGAGAGGTCCTGGACGAGCTGTGTGGGGCTACGGTAGCGGAAATGTGGGCAGAGGACTCGTGGAACTGGCAGGTGCTTTCTCAATTTCTTTCGGCTGACCTCCTGTCTAAGTTATAGCCCATTCGTGTGAAAAATGAGGTGCAAGCGGAGGACAAGCTGTTTTGGGCATTAACCGAATCAGGAGAGTTTTCAACCCGTTCAGCGCTAGCCTTTCTGAGGAGAGACCACCTGAATAGGCTCCGCGAATTCCCTTGGAAGCATGTGTGGAGGATTCAGCTCAACAGAGGGTTAGAGCCTTCGTCTACATAGCTGTTCATGATGCTTTCATGTCAAATAGCACGAGAGCAAGACGCCATCTCACCAACTCGGATGCCTGCCCGAGGTGCACTATGGCTGAGACGGGGTTACACTTGCTTCGGGACTGCCAAGCTGTCAAGAAGGAATGGGGGAAATGGATGAACTCCTCACCCACGCCAGAGTTTTTTGACTCAAATAATATTAGTGAATGGATCCTCAACTGCATTAAGAAAGAAGATCGAAAGGCCGCTTCTTTTGCAAATGTGGTATGACTCATTTGGAAGAATCGGAATAGTTTGATCCATGATCAGCGGGACGAGTTGGATGGTATAATAGAAAGAGCCCGAGTCCTTACTGCACACTACTTTGAGGTGTGGAGCAGGACCGCCCTACATGGAGGCCCACCTGGGGCTTCGAATACTGGACATAGCAACTGGGATCCGCCGACGGAGGGATGGTTGAAGCTCAATGTCGATGGGGCAGCGAGAGGGAACCCGGGGTCTGCAGGGGGTGGAGGTATCCTTAGAGATCACAAGGGTGCTTTCATCAGAGCTTTTACATTCTCATGTGGTTCCTGCAAGGCTCTCAGGGCTGAGATTCTTGCAATCTGGTATGGCCTGAGGATGTGTGTGAGCCTGAACGTCCCGAAACTCTCTATTGAAACCGATTCTGCTATTGCTTATGACTTGCTTCTGAAGGATGACCTCGAGATACACCCGGACTACTACTTGCTGAGGGATTGCCGCCACATGATAATGGAGGGGACCTGGAAGGTGAAGATTGGATGGGTTAAGCGCCAAGTTAATAGGGTTGCTGATGCTTTGGCTCAATGGTCCTTTACTTTAGCTAATGTTTATGATGAACACTCTGTACAACCAGTTTGTTTATCCTTTTTGACAGGGGAATCCCCCAAGCTGCTACTTTGAATGATTATTAATAAAACTAAAGGGCACTATTAGCCCGTCTTACAGATAAAAAAAAAAAAAGAATGTTCAGACAATCATATGTATTCACCGTAATTATATACCGTACAACTATTCATAATCCACCTTAATTGATCGATAACTCTAATGAATTATGTTTAAATATAGAATATTAGTATTTAAATGTTTATTATTTTTTAGTTGATTTCAAGATCTTTTTAGAATTTTTTTTATCTACTACAGTATTAAAACTATCTATTTTTGATAGATAATTAATTCATTTTTTATATCTTCCTAATATATAATAAATTATAAATTAAATCGTGATTATTCTGCTAAAATGATAACAATTTAATTTTTTGAAAACAATTTTCATATTCTACCACATCTATCGCAATATGTATAATAAAATTTCCTAGTTTGAATCCACACTTGGTTGGTTTTATTGTGGGGATTTTTAAATATATGTTTCTTATTTTAAGTTTATCGCAATAATTTTCGGATAAGGTTTACTAAGATTGAACTTAATTTTTTTATTGGTAGATTGTATTTTGGAAAGTTTAAATCTATATTTTCTATTTTCAGTTTATTCGTTGATATTGGATGATTATTCGTTAAAATAAAATTTATATATTTTTAAACTATTTGGACGAACGAATAATTATATAGTTATAGACGAATAATCATATGAAAATAGACAAATTATTTATACGCACATGATAAAGCTTGTGTACATAATAAGAGATAATAAGAGATGTGTATACGGGAACTAACCTCTCTTAACTCCTATCCATCTATTGATATATATGAATATATATATATATATATATATATATATATATATATATATATATATATATATATATATATATGAGACTTAATATTATTATAAGACTTTGCAATACTTAATAATAAGACTTTTCAATATCAATAATTGAAAGAGACAAGTTTCAAAAGCAAGTCAAATGTTTAATTTTGGATATAATAGATGTAGTGATCGATAAACTTATCAGTAATCAATTTAATTAATGTAATACTCCGTAATATAATAGTGGTAGGTTCACTTACTCTTCCACTATGTCTTATATTTGTCTCATAATATATTTTATTTAACATATATCTAATTTGTTTCGAAATACAATTGTTGATATGATAGGATGATAAAGAGGATCGTTATTTTTTTTTTATTATTTTTTTAACGAAGGTAACCCCATTGGTGGTAAACCCCGAGCACGTGACCCAGCCGACAGGATCCACGCACCAGGTAAATCGACTTGCACCGATCGGTTACACCCAATGGTAATAAGCAAGGTAAACCCTGATTATTTTACCAAGAGAAAGGGCGGCGACAGGCTCCCATTAACCCCCCTTGCTCCTCACATATTGAAGATATATTTTATTTAGCAAATGTATTTTTCATATATTTATTGTTGAACTTGTTTATAAATTATACATTTACACATATTGTTGAAATAATAATATGATATTTTATTTAATGTTTGAATCTAAAAATGATCTGTAAGTTATATATATTGGATGTCTAATAATCACCTGTGTACCTACACGGGTTGGATACGGATGAAGAATTCGTGGATGATGGAGCGGGATAGGTGAAAGATAATACCTGTAAGACAAGGGTTAGAAAGTTGTTTTTCACTCAATACCCGCCCTATTAATAATATTGTTTTAAACATTTTCTTAGCACCTCAAATGAAATCTTGGCTCACGCAGTGAGGAATTTATACTCCTCTACCTACTCCCCTCTCTACAGTCTACACCATCAAATTAATTTAATATTTATGTAATTTAAAAAAATTTATATATATATATTATATTTATAACATCTATTTTTATATATTTATAAAATTTTATTTTGAAAAATTATGTTTTAAATTTTTTAATAATTATATTTTGTAAAATATTGCCCTTTAATTTTTAAAAAATTTAAGTATGATTTTTTAAAATAAAAATTTATAAATATATAAAAATAGATGTTATTATTATAAATATAATTTTTTAAATATTTATAAGAATAAATAAATATTAAAATAAATTAATGTGGTAGAAAAAGTGGAGTAGAGTATTTTGTTTGACCGTTAACTGTACATACCGTTAGGAACTAGCAACGACCCTGACGATGAAGACGACGATGATGAAGATGATGATGAATGACGGCGGGCCCGATCAACAACATCGGCATATCTATACTCAACCAGACAGCTTGGCCTGGCAACCGTGACCCACTTCCTCTGCCACCCGCAGCACAACGGAATCACTCCGACGCTACTCCTCAGGCACCCCTCGCACTGACTCTCACTCATCTCCGGCGCGCACTGCACCAGTCCCTCCAAGCTCACCGTCGACATCACCGTCGTTTTCCCCGTCTGGAAGTACCTAATCGTCGATACATTAGCAAGATTGTTGTTGCTATATGCAGCTTCCCTGACGAGGCCGTCGAACAATCGGCCGGAAACATCGGCCGGTACGGAGATGGTATTGGTAGTTGGGGCCTGGTGGGACACCCACACGTCTTCGACGTCGTCCACCTGGCTGGCCGAGTAGCGAAGCGTGCACTCCTCGAACCAGATGACGGCCTCCTTCTCGGAGGGGCAGTCCAGCACGACTCTCGCGGCGGCTGCTTGAGCGCAGCCGCTGCAATCCGCCGGGGCGACGTCACCCCTGCAGTAGAAGAGGCCGTGGACGACGTCGTCGGGGGACTCTCCGATGGAGTTGGAGTAGGAAGACTGCAGGGAGGAGGTCAGGGCGACGACCAGATCGGAAAGGAGGGAGTTAAGGTTGGATTGGAAGAGGCTTTGCGGGGTGTAGCTTCCGGCGGTTTCAAAGCACCGCGTGTACACGAAATCCGGCGTTGCAGCGACGGCAGCTGGGCCGCCGGTGATCACGAGGATCAGAAGTAGAACGACCACACCATAACACCCATCACTCATGGGTCTATTAATTAAGGACATTAACGCGCGCTTAATTGGAAAAAAATAAAAAAAAAACACACACACAAGTTTTCAATGAGCTAGTTAAATTTATGAGGAATGTGTGGCGACTTAAATTTTTGATGTTGTACGTATATATAGTTGTAACGTTTTAGGAGTTCGAATTACGTACATTTGGATAAACAGGACAGATTGATTATATATACATATATAATAGACCCAATGTGAACACATCTTGCTTTATTTATAAGGTGTATATATAAATAGACACATTTGTGAGGAAGATCGAGGTATTGTGACCCAATGATATTGCAAAGAAGTTGGGATTTTGGAAGATAAATGTGATATATCTTGAAGTATACTTATCTTTAAATATTACTACATTAGATAAGCCAATTCAAAGATATATACTCCTTCCATTCGAAAATAAATGATGTTTGAATTTTTTACACGTAGTTTTAGGAGCTACAGACTATTTTAATTAATTTTTTTCATAGTTTAATACTCCGTAGTTATTACTAATAACTACTCCGTCCGATTTTTAATATAAGGCATTTGACTTTTGTGCACGTATTTTAAGGAGCTAAAAACTATATGAAATATTGATTTTTTTAATTAATTTTTTTTACATAATAATACTTATTATTATTAAGTATTATAATGTAAAAAAATTAATTAAAAAAATCAATATTTCATATAGTTTTTAGCTCCTTAAAATACGTGTATAAAAGTCAAATGCCTTATATTAAAAATCGGAGGGAGTATTAAACTATGAAA
Organism: Persicaria maculosa; assembly: GCA_963922045.1. NCBI lineage: Eukaryota > Viridiplantae > Streptophyta > Magnoliopsida > Caryophyllales > Polygonaceae > Persicaria > Persicaria maculosa. The sequence goes on from OY998268.1 coordinate 57,099,294, forward strand.
AATTTCCTCGTTGAGGTTCCGTGCACTGGGAAAAGGTACTAATTAAAATAAATAAGATTTTATATAGTTTTTAGCTTCTAAAACTACGTGCAAAAATGTCAAACATCGTTTATTTCATGACGGAGTGAGTATATATTTATATAAAATTGAACATTCTCATGGAGTATAAAAAATAATGTTAAAAATTCGTTACAAGAATGTACGTATTTAAATTGTTGTTGTCTAGATAAAGAGGAGAACTTAATAAGGTTTTAAAATGGTACTAGTATAGTATCAAAGTGCCTTTGCTCAAGCATTTTGGAGACCGATTAATCATGATGATGGTATTGGATTTATATTAATTTGCTTATTGTATACTTCTTTACTTTTTAGAAACCATTTAATAATATATTATTGTTTACCTAAAGCTAAAAGATATGTGAGTATTATCTTAATAAATAAAAAAAGTGTAAAGTGAAATAAGAGTCGCACGACTCATTGCTGTAAATGGAAAAAATAAAAAGCTGAAAAGTTAATGAAAAACTGACGTGGTAGGAATAGTTGCTGATGTGGCTGAAATGAGTTAAGAGTAACGTGACTCTCTGTTGCACATGATCTAAGTAACTACTTACAAATAATCTCATCAATCATATACTACTTCCAAAGAATATCATCATATATACACGTGATTAATGACAACTAAATAAAATTTATAAATTATATAAAATATTAAATGGTCCCTAATTAAATTCATAATTGGGCATATGTTAATACAAGTGCATGATATGATGAGCTTCTTTCACACCTAAAACTGGTCTAACTGGCCGATGATAACCTGAAGATTATAAACCATACAAGATTATTATATAAGTTAAATTTATTACTTTTTTTCAATTGTTAACTAGTTCTATTTTAGGTTGAAAACTTATTACGCTTATATGCTAGACTAGAATCACATATACACATATGTATATAACTAGTTAGCTAGTCATTTGTTTGAGTCGGATTTTAATAAATTTGTTCATATTTTCTTAGCTTTTTAAATGAAAAGGAAATTTTTAATATTTTGTGTTGCATATGTACATGCTATTTTTAAAACTTTTATAAAAAAGGCGGAATCCATAAAATTATAATGACTAGTAGGCCATTTTGGATGATTAATACAATTTTATAAGCTAATTATGTAATTTTTTTAACGTGGGGTTGTCGTGTGATGAAAAATGAAAGCTCCGCCCCTGCTTATCACTATGGGAAGGAATCATTAGTTTTATGTTATATAATGTTGTATAAAGCACTATTATATATTTTACTCCAACTAGTACATTAAAATCCGAGTTGGCTGATTGAAAATTTGAGACCTTAGTCTCCTCCCCTATCACAAACCAAAACAAAAATCACGTTAATGTTTATATTTACACATTATTAATATCTCATAATAGGAACCAAATCTTTATAAATTTCCATAAAAATACGTGAATTATGATTGATCAAAGTAGATTTTACACAATTTATCCGCCACGGGTTTCTAGTTAAATAGATTATTTATATTGTATCAACGCTATAACACATTAAATTATCATCATAAATTCTTTGTAAACAATAAAACAAACATTGTTTCAAACAAATGATATATGTATATGTAAATATAAAATCGAAGACCATATACAAACCTAACCTGGCTCTTTATATCGGAGTTAGGAGCGTCGTGCGATGCTAATTATAAGTTAATGAAGTGGTTGTAGGGCTATATCTCATACTAAGAGGTTTGAAATTTGAATTCCCTTGAAAACATAGAGTCGCTTGTGAGTAGGAGGGTCAACCCCTTAAATTGATCACACCGTACTCGATCTAGAGTCTAGACGTATAACGACTGAATCAATCTAATTGTATTTTAAAAAAAAAGAAGAAAGGGGAGTGTCGTGTGGTGAATATGAAAGCTCTTAAGTAGCGTTATCTCCATGTGAAATAGGCTCTTTCTTGTGATTGGGCCTATTAGTCTATATAGGGCCTTGTAGTGGAAGGATAAGCTTACTTAACCCAGCAACAAGGCCCAATTACAAGAAAAGAGCCCATTTTACATTAGGTTAGTTTAAGAGCTTGTACTCTTCTATATCGAATTAGGGAAATGACCAACTATCAAAAAAGGAATTAGGGAAAGATTTAGAGAAATGACCATATATATACCAAACCTAATCTAACTCTTTAGATCGTAGTTAGAGGTTGTCGTGTGATGAAAAATGAAAGCTCTTAACGTTGTCCCCATGTGAAATAGGTTTTTTCTTGAGATTGGGCCTGTTAGTCTACATTGAGCCTAACAATGGAAGGATAAGTTTACTGAATACACCCAACAAGGCCCAATAACAAGAAAAGCCCATTTTAAGGTGTGAGTCATTAAATCAATTCAACTTATTATTCGTATTATTATTTATAAAAAATTCTAGTGGATTTCAAACTTATCGTTATAGGGTTTCGTCATTTGTGAACCATTTATTACTAAAAGCTTGTGTCAAAAAAGTGAAAAGGATGAAGATGAATTAGGGGAAGGAGGAGGCGGGAGCCGCGGGATGGTGTAATGATCATCAAATAAGACAATGTTGGATGGTTTTATTACCAATTGAAACTAATACAGTATAAAATACACACATATATTAAATATCTCAAGCGACTAACTTTGGTCTACATGGGTCGTCACATAAATCCAACCCAGATTGGACAACCTTAATTGGGATGATCTGAGCGATCGAGTTTCAATTTGACGTAGTGTTAGAATACATTATGATAGCAGTAGCTCAAATTCAAATTTTGATTTCTTTGATATCTCAAAGAGGACATGGCACTAGCTAGATGACTCAGTGGTACGCATATGGTATTGGTGAAATCAATATTCGCATCGAGGAAATGAGGAACCTCCATAATAATGAGATGGAGGAAATTCTGGATATGGATATGGAGGAAATTCTGGATATGGTGGATAACCTTCCCAATGAGATGGGATGGGTACTAGTACTACACGCCCCTCATCGGTGATACTGTTGGACTCATACTTGTGGGTCGAACACTCGTCGATTGATCCCATGCCTACTACCTTTTTGGGTTTAGTAGTCTCGTCTGATTCTGTTGGCTTTGAATCTTTAGTTGACTTCTCTGGAAAAAAAATTAAATTCAAGCACCCGGTCAAATACAACTGACAAGCTAAGAACGTATAATTTACAACCACGGTCTTTTAAGTGATCACTTAATTCGATCGATCATTGATCCTTATTTATTAAGAAAAATGATAAAAATAAATCATTTCCGTCAATGAAATCGATCACGTGGATCACTAAATACACCAAGACTATGGACTAGACGATCCTCGCCGAAATATAGAACTTTGGAGGACACTTGTTTGGTTGTTGGATTTTATTATTGTTGAAATGAAATCTGAGCTTTGGAGAGAAATTAATTTCACCTGAATGTTTTGAAGGCTGATCAGGGTCATCAGGCTGATCATGGTCATGAGGCCGATCATGGTGATGAGGCCGTTTAGGGGTAAGATCAAATTCATGCTTTAACTTGGCAACGCATGTGTAACTGACCGTGATGGACACTGTGATGGTAATCGAAATACCAACCGTCAAAGTAAGATAATATTTAATATAACCCCAAATCGAATGATCTGCAATTCATAAAAACAAAAATTCAATGTCACAAAATTGTGATGTTAAAACTAATGGGATTAACTAATGTAGGTAAATACAGTTAGGTAATAACCATACAAGCACAACAGAAAAAAGGTTACATTATTCCCACATGAAGTTAAAATATGCACACGACTAATTACATATTGATTTCGGTATACACTTATCGTATATGTAAAAATTATTATTATTATTATTATTATTATTATATAAGTGGTTATTTATAAAATTGGATAAATAAATAGTGATTTTTAATGTATTAAAAATAAGAGGAATACATGGATTGGTGCAAAAATATGACTATTTATGAATATTTTATGATTTTGATAAATAAAGTATTATTTTGATTCTTCTCCTAAATTCGAAATTTATAGTTTATATTATTTTTTGATTGATTTTAAAGTTTTTTTTATTTTTTATTTATAGGTGGATAATTTCTAGTATTATTTTTCTTGTTATTTTTTTTATTCATGTTTGATGATTTGTATTATTTTAATTCAATATTTACTAATATTTTAATGACAATCTACCAATTAAATCACATGAAACGTTCCAGGCTTTCGGGGATACCATAATTAAGCTTTGTTTAGTGATCCCACTTCTAAGTAGCAATAGTATTTCCAACAACTTTAGAATGTTGGGACAATCATATGTGTTCACCTATTTTATTTAAATCTCATCATATGTGTTCACCGTAATTATATGCAATTATTTATTCATAATCCACCTAATTAATTGATAACTCTAATGAATTATATTTATTTAATATATAATATTAGTATTTAAATTTAAATGTTTATTATTTTTAGTTGATTTAAGATGTTTTTGTTATTTTTTTGATCTACTAACCTATTTTGAATGTATAATTAAATCATTTTGTGTATCTTCCTAACATATAAGTAAATTATAAATTAAATTGTGATTTTTATGCTAAAATCATAAAAATTAATTTTTTGAAAACAATTTTCATATTCTATCACATCTATCACAATATGTATAATAAAATGTCCTACTTTGAGTATCCAGTAGCTAGAATTTCAATTTTTTATAATCCACTCAAATATCGTATTCCACTAGCTATACTTTCATATATTACCGGGGGGATTCAATAAGACAAGATTATATATAATTATTATAAAACATTTCAGTCTCATTATTTTAAGACTTTTCAATATCAATAATTGAAAGAGACACGCATGTTCCAAAAGCAAGACAATTGGAGTTAAATATTTATTTGATTTATTAGTATTTTTTAAGTATATTGTTAAATTAATGGTACATAAAAATAAAAATAGATATAATATAATATATCTATATTTAATTAATTTTAATAAAATATTATAAAAATGTATCGATATCTAATCAAATTGAATAAAATCTTATCTAATTATATTGATTATTAAGTGGAACTATAATTTTTTTTTTGGTAAAATCGTATCTTAACATATATTGCTATATTTTTTTACTAACCGAAAAAAAATTATAATTTAAGATTCATAATTAAGGTTGTATGCGGGTCAACTTTATATTCATAAAATATCAAGATTTTAACATTGTTGAAAGAGTTTCAAATATCCATTCTTGTAACTTGATTTGATTAATACAAGAGGATATACTTCGATCTCTAACTTTTTATAGTGGGTTTTATAATATATGATTTAATTAATGTAAATATATAATAACTTGGTAAATTTGTCAATAATTAATTTTTTATGGAGTTATGTGTATAATTTTGGATATAATAGATGAAGTGATAAAGTTATCAATAATCAATTTAATTAATATAATAAGGGTTCACTTACTCTTCCACTATTTCTTATATTAGTCTCGTAATATATTTTATTTAACATATATCTAATTTTAATTTGTTTCGAAATGCAATTTTTGATATGATAGGATGACGAAGAGGATCTCTATTGCAGAGGGAGGATATGTCGGTGATTGAGCGGGGCAAGGTGAAAGATAATACTCGTGCGACGAGTATTAGATTGCTGATTTTCATCCAATATTCGCCTCATTTCCACCCTATGTAGGGTAAAAATTGAATGAATAATTTTTTTTGTGTATATTTATTATTTTTAATAATAATTTAATATAACATTTTTATATAAAGAATAGAATAAATAAGTTATCTAGTTTAGTGGTAAACTAGCTAAAAAAATTAAGTATAAAAGACCTTGATTTCAAATATCTCAATATCATTAGTTATGTTTTTTTTTATTTTGCAGTTAGTTATGGATCATTGTTCTCTCAATTATTTCAACTATATTTGATAAATTATATTATAAATTTAATCTTATTTTTTTTTTAATATTGTTTTAAATATTTTCAGCACGTCAAATAAAATCCTGACCGGCTACATACCGTCGGGAGCTAACAAAGTCGACGATGATGACGACGAAGAAGAAGATGAATATTGGCGGGCAGGATCAGCAGCATCAGCATCGGCGCCATAGTATCTATACCCAACAAGACAGCATGGCCTGACAACCGTGACCCACTCCCTCTGCCACCCGCAGCACGACGGAACCACTCCAACGCAGCTCCTCAGGCACCCTTCGCACTGGCTCTCACTTATCTGCGGCGCGCACTGCACCAGTCCCTGCAAGCTCACCGTCGGCGTCACCGTTGTTTTCCCCGTCTGGAAATACCGAATCATCGATCCATTATCAAGATTGTTGTTGCTATTTAATGCAGCTTCCGTGACGAGGCCGTCGAACAATCGGCCGTAAACATCGGCCGGTGCGGAGATGGTGTTAGTGGCTGGGGCCTGCTGGGACGCCCACACGTCTTCGACGTCGTCGACTACCTGGCTGGCCGAGTAACGAAGCGTGCACTCCTCGTACCAGATGATGGCATCCTTCTCGGAGGGGCAGTCCAGCACGATTCTCGCGGCTGCTGCTTGAGCGCAGCCGCCGCACTCCGCCGGGGCGACGTCACCCCTGCAGTAGAAGAGGCCGTGGACGATGTCGTCCGGGGACTCTCCGATAGAGTTGGAATAGGAGGACAGCTGGGAGGAGGTCAGGGCGACGACCATGTCGGAAAGGAGGGAGTTAAGGTTTGTTTGGAAGAGGCTTTGCGGGGTGTAGTTTCCGGCGGTTTCAAAGCACCGCGTGGACACGAAATCCGGCGTTGCACCGACGGCTACTGGGCCGCCGGTGATCACGAGTATCAGAACGAACAGTACACCGTAACACCCATCTCTCATGGGTTTTTTAATTACGGACATTAATAATGCTTAATTGGATAAATTAACAAAACACAAGTTTAATTTTCTTGTACGAGGAATGTGTAGGGAGAGTTAACTTTAAAATGCGAGGTCTATATATAGATGTAACGTCTCAGAGTTCCCTTGAGAGGCCGAAAAATCGGCAAACGGTGAACCGTCAGATATATAAAATAAAATAAACAAAAAAACGGTGCAATACAAAAAAAGGCAAATAAATAAACCCAGTTGAACAATCGACCCTAACCCAAAAAAGTTGAAGACAACATCGACTAAACCCGCAATCAAGCGCTACCATGCGATGACACCGCTGACCAACGGTAGAGTTCCTATTTTTTCTGGTTGGTCACTAACCTTTTTTCCTTTCATTTAAATTCCTCAACTTTTATTTATATTTTATATATTGGTCTTTAACTTTTCTATCATTTCATCCAAGTCCCTACTCTATTAAATTTCTTATACTATTAGTCTAAATTATTTTTAAAATAAAAGATTTTATTTTAATAATAATTTTAGACTAACTTGAAATTTTGTAGGTCAATGTTTAGTATAGTTTAAGCAAAATAATACTCCCTCCGTTTGAAAATAAATGATGTTTGACTATTTTGCACGTAGTTTTAGGAGCTAAAAACTATATAAAATCTTATTTATTTTAATTAATTTTTTTCATAGTTTAATAGTTATTAGTATTAACTATTAAACTATGAAAAAAATTAATTAAAATAAATAAGATTTTATATAGTTTTTAGCTCTTAAAACTACGTGCAAAATAGTCAAACATCATTTATTTCAGAACGGAGGGAGTATAATTTTGATTAAATATTATTTCATAAAATTCTAAATATAATAATAATAATAATTAAATTTAATTAAATAATCCTATTATTAATTTATTTTTAATACCTATAATTTATATTTTTTTAGTAAAAATACACCCCTTTTAAAAACAACATTTATATACTCGGTCTTTTTTTTTGTTTAAGTGTTCACTAATTTGTTTACAATTTTTTTGCTTAATTTATATACTTAATCATCCATTTTTAACTTTTTAGGCAAATCCATTTTAACTCAATTGTTTTTTTTCCTTTAAAGCATGTATAAAAATTTAATTTAATTAGTATTTAATCATATTTTTCATTATTGATCATGAATGATTGAAAAGCATCTTGTTAGCGTACTATTCTTATTTTTTTTATATACGATAAAGAATTTTAGTTGTGTCAGATCCTACTGACCCGCCACCCAATTGAAAATAAGGTGCATCCATAAAAACAGAAGCAAACTGCAAAAGTAGAAAGGTTTTCAATGGAGTCTATAGTCGGGACTGCTGGTTATATTCTCCTCTTCACCCCTCTTAATTAAAGAAAAAAAATCTTCAAATCTGAAAAACTAAAAATAAATAAGTAAAGGCTGTGATTTTGTGAGAAGGCACAAGAAGACATGGGAAGAGGGACAACAGATCTGCATTGTGAAAAAATAGGCAGTCATTCAATTACTTAATTATAAAGTCAATAATAAAATAATTGATATTTTATATGATTTTATCGTCCTTAAAAAAGGTAGTATCCCGTAGTATCGCTCGTCACTATTTTCTCTTCAGTCTGGTGTCACAGTGCCCATGCTTCTTTAATCGGGATGGGAGATCCAAATCCGACATGTCTTCAAAAAAACGAATTGTATTTCCAATTCCCTTGCTTCTTTCTCCTTCTCTTTTTCTTCGGGGTTAATTAATCTCTTAGAGCATCAACAACCAATGGTTTTGGTTACCTTAAGGTCACTAAAAGGTAACCCCTTGGTTGCAGTTTATACCTTAAGGTAAGGAAATGGAAGAGGTTAAGTACCTTGGTAGAGAGAGGTAACCTCTTCCCTTTTGTAATTTTATTTTCTTTTTTATTTAATCAAAAAGTAAAGGGAATGATATGATGATACACATAATAAAGAGAAAGAAAAAATGAACATAAATTTGAAAAGGGGTAAGAGGTTTTCCCATGATTGTAAAACAAATCTTTTACAATAAGGTAGAAAAAATAAAAATAAATTTAAACAAAAAAATAAATGAAGTGTAAAATTAGGATAGGAAGAGAGAAAGGAAAATGGGTAAGAAGTTTACCCATGATTGTTGATGGTATTAGCCCCATCTGTGGGTATTTTGAATTTCATTTTGGACAACGCTAGGGGAAGAGTTAATCCCGACCTTGCCTCAATATTGTCCGATTGTGTTTCTTCTTAGCAGCTTCTGCGTTTGAGCATCCCCAAGAGATTCCCCATCTTCATTTTTTGGAGAATGTTGGGATGGTTTTTGCTCCAAGAGCTTCCCCGTTATATTCTCCAAAATAGAGAATAGATGGAAAATATAGAGGTCATTCCCTAAATTTGGAGCAAACTCTATATATTTTGGGGTGAATTCTATAATTGGGAAACTGTTGGAATATGGCAAAAAAATATTCAGAATATTTGATTTCTCATTCTCTATTTTGGAGATTGTTTTAGGGAAGCTCTTGGGAATGCTCTCGTTCTGTTCAACCGAAAAAAAAAAGTCAAATCACATGATTGGTCAATTAGTTTTTTAATAACTATTGAGTGGGTTGGCCATGTACATCCACTTCTACCCTTACTCTTTTTTTTTTTTTTATAAGGAAAAAATTCGGGTGGTGGTTAGCCTACCCGAGAGCATCCCAAAGAATGAGATCACGAAAATCTGAAAGAAGTATAAACACGTAATACATCAAAAGAAACACCCGAAGCAAACCCGGAAAACCCCCAAACTCTAAGCAAACAAGCGGACACAACATCGAGAGAAAGGAAGACCGGCGTGGTGAAGTGGATAGCGAGCGCATGGGACAACACCAGCTGACACGAGGGTGGGCTTCAATATTTCTTTTTTTATTTTCCCCACCAAAGAAACATATGTATTTCTATTTTTAATTATTTTTTATTCTAATAACGCTCTAAAGTACACAGTGGTGCTCTAATTAAGAAGCTTCGGCTTTAAGCATGTGGTTAACTGGTTATGTCTCGATTTTTTAATTCAAAAAAGGAAAAAGTAGCATAGTAAATACTCCCCCTCAACTCAATCATCGTTAATTAAATACAAACGTGTAGAATAAAATAAAATAAATAAAGGTGTAGAATAAATAAATAAATAAATGCTCCACCCGTTCACAAATAAGTGATTTTTTACTATTTATACACGTATTTTAAGGTGATAAAAATAATATAAAATATTTTTTTTAATAATTTTTTTTGATAAACTTATACTTATTAATAATAAGTATAATATTATTTAAAAAAATTAATTAAAATTTTAATATTATATATAGTTTTTACTCTTTTAGAAATGCATGTTTGACTTAAAAAAGTCATTATTTGCAAACAGAGGGAGTACATATATTTATTTTCACAAAATTTTGATCAAAATTCCAAAAGGGTTTGATCAAAATTCCGAAAGGATTTGATCCAAATTCCCAAAAGAATTGAACAAATTTCAAACAGACTTGAAAATTAACTTTATTGGCGTTTTTGGACGAGCGATGAGTGGCTCTGTATCCGGCGTCGTTAGGAGTTTCTTCTGCATGGTTGGGGTTGTGGAGTCCATAGTCGGGACTGGCTGGTCGTGATGGTGCTTTCAGGGCAACACCGTATCTGATAATAAGCTTCTTTGGAGTTTCTTCTGCACTACCTATTAGAGATAGACTCTTTTTTCGTACCACGATACTATTGCTCGGTGGTGCTTGGTTTCTTTCTTCGCCGGCGTCCTCAACTTATTAGGATTGGTTCTGCTTAGGTCGTCTTATTGTAGAGTTTATTTCTGCTTGTTTCGTTACGTCTGTTTTCTTATTGTACTATATTTTTAGGAGGTTTTCATATGTCGACTTATCGGCCTCTCGATAATCAGACTTGCCTCATCTCAAATCTTTACTTGATAAAAAATATTAAATACAAGAAAAAAATATTTGAAAAGAAATTAATGATTAATTTTGTGTTCTGGATTCTTATGGTCTCATTCACATCTTTAAACAGGATTATGACAACTCCGTCTCCAGAAAGATGTTTCCTTGCAAGTTTGTTTTCACTTCTCACAAGATTCGACTCTTATTGTACCTACCTATTCATAAGGCTGACAAATGGTACAAAAATTACATACCAACCACATACCTTTTCATAGGGTTAAGTTGGAAGTTTCTTTTCATTGGTATTATTTGTGGTGTTTGGTTTGGGTGTGCGTCTGCTACTTTGATAAAAAGTTCTTTTGGCTTAGGATTTGGAGTCTATGGTTGTGTCGTTGGTTCACCCTCTTGACGCGTTTCTACCTTTGCTTCGATGTTATTCTAACGAATCTTTCAGTCTATCATTTTACGTCAACCTCTCGATTATATAAGACTTCATCTAATGACACAATTTTAAAATAAAACAGCAGCGTTTTGAACAAAAAAACATTGTGTTTTTAACTAAAAAATGTTGTTTTAAACTAAAATATCATCGTTTAATTAGTTCGCTAAACTATAAAAAAATCTATCAAATAGTGAATCAACCATTTGTACAAAATTTCGTCACTCTTCGATAAATTTATGGGTTCATCCCTGCTTCCAAACAATATATAAGCCTTTTTTTCTTCCTTGGTTCTTTTTCAACGATGTCTTGCATCATTATCGTCTTTAAAAAAAATTCATGTCCAACGAGTGTATATATACATGATATTTTTTTTAGAATTAATTCTTTGCATTTTTTTCCAACAAAAATTTATAAACTCGATCGTTCACTTCGTTTCTATCCTCAAACATCAACCAATCCGGATACATCCACGTACTTTTGATCCCTAAATAACTACTTACAATAATCTCATCATACTACTTTCAAAGAATACCATCATATCATAAATTATAGCTATATATATATACGTGATTAATGACTACTAAATAAAATTGATAAGCTATATAAAATATTAAATGGTCCCTAATTAAATTCATAATTGGGCATATGTAATATGTTAATACAAGTGCATGATATGATGAGCTTCTTTCACACCTAAAACTGGTCTATCTGGCCGATGATCACCTCAAACAAAGATACAAATTCAATGAAAAATCTAGACCAATTTGAAAGCTCTCTAAAAAAAAAATTAAAATCCGAAGATATTGACAAGTTTTTTAAATGTTTACCTAATTTAACAAAGATATACAATAGAAATGTAGTTTAAAACAAAATTTGCCTAAGAATATTGGTGAGATGCGAAGAAGAAAACCCAAGCCACATATTACATATTGAGAATATAAACCATACAAGATTATTATATAAGTTAATGTATTACTTTTTTTTAATTGTTAATTAGTTCTATTTTAGGTTGAAAACTTATTATGCTTATATATGCTAGACTACAATCACACACATATGTGTCATTCGTTTGAGTTGGATTTTAATAAATTTGTTCAAAATATTTTCTTAGCTTTTTAAATGACAAGGAAATTTTCAATATTTTGTGTTGCATATGTACATGCTATTTTTAAAACTTTCATAAAAATTTGAGACCTTAGTCTCCTCCCCTATATGATTAATTATATAATGTTGTATAAAGAACTATTATATATTTTACTCCTATTAGCGCATTAAGATCCGAGCTGGCTGATTGAAAATTTGAGACCTTAGTCTCCTCCCCTATATGACAAACCAAAAAAAATCACGTTAAGGTTTATATTTACACATTATTAATATCTCATAATATCGCACCAAAAAATTTAAGATCTCATAATAGGAACCAAATCCTTGTAAATTTCCCTAAAAATTATACGTGAATTATCATTGATCAAAGTAGATTTTACAAAATTTACTCATCACGAGTTTCTTGTTAAATAAATTATTTATATTGTATCAACGCAATAAGACTTTCTAGAATGTGTTAATACATTAAATTATCATCATAAATTATTTGTAAACAATAAAAACATTGTTTCAAACAAATGATATATGTATATGTAAATATAAAATCGAAAAAACCTAACCTAGCTCTTTATCTCCATGTGAAATAGGCTCACAAGACCTATTAGTCCACATTGGGCCATGTAGTGGAAGGATAAGCTTACTGAATCCACCCAACAAGGCCCAATTACAAGAAAAAAAAGCCCATTTTACATTAGCTAGTTTAACTGTTTAAGAGCTTGTACTCTTCTATACCGAATTAGGGAAATGACCAACTATCGAAAAAAGAATTAGGGAAATGACCCTATGGGATATGGCAATGTCACAGTGACAAATGATGCTTCTATATAAACACTTGTAGGTGTGAGTCATTAAATCAATTCATCTTATTATTAAGAAAATTCTAGTGGATTTCAAACTTATCGTTCTGGGATTTCGTCGTTTGTGAACCCTTTATTATTGAAAGTTTGCATTTGCTCGATTTCATGCTTTCTATTGCGTCAAGAAAGTGGAAAGGATGAAGATGAATTGGTGGAAGGAGGAGGCGGGATAGTGTAATGAATAATGATTATCAAACAAGACAATGCTGCATGATTTTGTTACCAACTGAAATTAATCTAAAATACACACATATTTATACATATTTATATTTAATATCTCAAGCGACTAACTTTGGTCTACATGAGTCACATAAATCCAACCTAGATTGGACAACCTTAATTGGGATGATCTGAGCGATGAGGTAGCATATGTCCATTGCCTGGAGAACTTTCAAGTGACGAAGCTAAAAACATTTGTCTTCCGAGTTGCAATCTGACGTAGTGTTAAAATACATTATGATAGAAGTAGCTAAAATTCAAATTTTGATATCCTGGATATCTCAAAGAGGACATGGCACTAGCTAGGTGGCAGTGGTTGGCAATGTCATAGTGACAAATGGTCTTATGATTATGCGTTTTCGATTCACGTAAAAGGGCAATGGATTCTTCTAGATAAACACATGTAGGTGTGAATAATTAATTCAATTCATCTTATTAATATTCATATTATTATTTAGAGAATTCGGACGGATTTCAAACTTATCGTTTTAGAGTTTCATTATTTGTGAACACTTAGCTCGATTTTGTGCTTCCTATTGCGTCAAGAAAATAAAAAGGACGATGATCGATGAATTGGGGGAAGGAGGAGGTGAGACGGTGTAATGAATAATGATTATCAAACAAAGCAATGCAAGGTTGCATGATGTTGTTACCAATTGAAATCAATATAAAACACACACATACATATATGCATATGCATATATATTAAATATCTCAAGCGACTAACTTTGGTCTACATGAGTCACACAAATTCAATATATCTAGGATTGGAGCCAATAACATGCGTCGCCTGAGTTGCAATCTGTCATAAATTCAAATTTTGATTTCTTGGATATCTAAAAGAGATGAACATCGCGATAGCTAGGTGGCAGCGGTTGGCATATGGGATCGGTGAAATCAACATTCGCAAATATGAAATGAGGAACCTCCCCAATGACTCAATGAGATGGAGGAAATACTGGGTGTGGTGGATAACCTCGAAAGTTGTTTGCTGGGTAACCTACCCAATGAGATGGGATGGGCACTAGTACTACACGTCTCTCGTCGGTGATACTGCAGGACCCACACTTGTGGGCCGAACACTCGACGGCTCCACACTTGTGGGTCGAACACTCGACGGCTGATCCCTTGCATACTGGATTTGTGGGTTTAGTAGTCTTTTTCGGTTCTTTTGGCTTTGAATCTTTAGTTGAATTCTCTGGAAAAAAAAAAATATAAGACGTATCAAGTCAAATAAAACCGACAAGGTTAATTATGATTATATAATTCACAAATCACAACCATGGTGTATTATTTGGCAAGAAATTTCACCTTCTGGCTGAGGCCATCTAGGGATAAGGTAAAGTACATGCCTTAACTTCCTAACGAGAGTGTAATTAATTATGGTGATAAACGCAATACCACCGGTCAAAATAAGAAAGTATTTAATATATCCCCAAGCTGAATGAGCTGCCATTCATTAAAAAAAAAAACATATTCAGTATTAGAAAATTTCATCAATTAATTCATCACCAATAAAAATAAAAATAAAAATAAATATTGAAGTCGTGCATATATATAGCAACAGAAAAAAAAGTTAAAATATACAAATGAAGGTTATATGGTCAATTTCAGTATACGGGAGTTTTTTCATGTATATAAAAATTATTCATTTGTTTTACATGATTATTTATCTATAAAAATGTAATTACTATTTTAGGTTATGATTATTATTTATTTTCTTGATAAATTTCAAAAGAAAAGTGGTTATTTGTAAAGTTGGCTAAATAAATAGTGATTTTAGTGTATTTAAAAATAAAAGGGATGAATTTGTGTAAAATATGACTATTTATGGATTTTTTTATATAATTTTGACAAATAAAATTTTATTTTGATTCTTCTTTATTTTGATTCTTCTCCTAAAAAGTTTATATTAATGGCAATCTACCAAATAAAATTATTAAATCACATGAAACGTTCCAGGCTTACAGCGATACCATAAGCTTTGTTTAGTGATCCCACTTCTAAGTAGCAATAGACAAATAATTTATACGCATATGATAAAGCTTGTGTACACGTTAAGGGATGTGTATACCGGAACTAACCTCTCAATTTATCGAGATATATATATATATGAATATATGAGCTAGGTTTAATATTATTATAAGACTTTGCAATACTTAATAATAAGACTTTTCAATATCAATAATTGAAAGAGACAAGTTTCAAAAGCAAGTCAAATCTTTAATTTTGGATATAATAGATGTAGTGATCGATAAACTTATCAATAATCAATTTAATTAATGCAATAATATAATAGTGGTAGGTTCACTTACTCTTCCACTATTTCTTATATTAGTCACATAATATGTTTTATTTAACATATATCTAATTTATTTCGAAATACAATTGTTGATATGATATGATGATAAAGAGGATCCTTATTATTATTATTTTTTAACGAGGGTAACCCACCTTCGGTGGTAAACCCTGGGCACGTGATCTAGCTGGCAGGAGCCACGCACCAGGTAAACTGGCTTGCATCGACCGACTAGACCCAATGGTAATAAGCAAGGTGAACCCTGATTATTTCACCAAAAAAAAGGGCGGTGACAGAGATCGAACCCGAGACCTCACATTAACCCTCTTGCTCATCACATATTGAAGATATATTTTATTTAGCAAATGTATTTTTCATGTATTGTTGAACTTGTTTATAAATTATATATTTCGTGTATCGTTGAAATAATAATATGATATTTTATTTAATGTTTTAACCTAAAAATGATCTGTAAGTTATATATATTGGATGTCTAATAATCACCCGTATACCTACACGGGTTGGATATGGATGAAGAATTCGTGAATGATGGAGCGGGGCAGGTGAAAGATAATACCTGCAAGACAAGGATTAGAAAGTTCATTTTCACCCAATATTCGCCCCATTAATAATATTGTTTTAAACATTTTTTTAGCTCCTCAAATGAAATTTTGGCTCACCCAGTGAGGAATATATACATTTTTGTAAACCTTCTGTTCGTATTGCATGTTTAGACGGTTTACATCTGCCGATTCGTCGGCCTCTCGAGAATCAGGTTTGTCTTATCTCGAATTCTTACTTAATAAAAAAAATCAAATTAATTTAATATTTATGTAATTTTAAAAAATCAATATATATATATGTTTTTATATTTATAACATCTATTTTATATATTTATAAAATTTTATTTTGAAAAGTCATGTTTTGAATTTTTTTAATAATTATATTTTGTAAAATATTGCCTTTTAATTTTAAAAAAAATTAAATATGATTTTTTAAAAATAAAAATTTATAAATATACAAAAATTGATGTTAGGATTATAAATATAATTTTTTAAATGTTTATAAGAATAAATAAATATTCAAATAAATTAATGTGGTAGAAAAAGTAGAGGAGAGTATCTTTGTTGTGGCTTGACCGTTAACTGTACATACCGTTGGGAACTAGCAACGACGATGACGACGATGATGAAGATGATGATGAACGTTGCCCGGCTCGATCAACAACATCGGCATATCTATACTCAACCAGGCAGCTTGGCCTGACAACCGTGACCCACTCCCTCTGCCACCCGCAACACAACGGAATGACTCCAACGCTGGTCCTCAGGCACCCCTCGCACTCGCTTTCACTCATCTGCGGCGCGCACTGCACCAGTCCCTCCAAGCTCACCGTCGACGTCACCGCTGTTTTCCCCGTCTGGAAATACCTAATCATCGATCCATTAGCAAGATTGTTGTTGCTATATGCAGCTTCCTTGACGAGGCCGCCGAACAATCGGCCGGAAACGTCGGCCGGTACGGAGATGGTATTGGTAGTTGGGGCCTGCTGGGAAACCCACACGTCTTCGACGTCGTCGTCCACCTGGCTGGCCGAGTAGCGAAGCGTGCACTCCTCGTACCAGATGACGGCCTCCTTCTCGGAGGGGCAGTCAAGCACCACTCTCGCGGCGGCTGCTTGAGCGCATCCGCCGCACTCCGCCGGGGAAACGTCACCCCTGCAGTAGAAGAGGCCGTGGACGACGACGTCCGGGGACTCTCCGATGGAGTTGGAGTAGGAAGATTGCAGGGAGGAGTTGAGGGCGACGACCAGATCGGAAAGGAGGGAGTTAAGGTTTGATTGGAAGAGGCTTTGCGGGGTGTAGTTTCCGGCGGTTTCAAAGCACCGCGTGTACACGAACTGCGGCGTTGCACCGACGGCTGATGGGCCGCCGGTGATCGCGAGGATCAGAACGACTAGGAAGGCTGTGGACGGATCGACCACACGATAACACCCATCTCTGATGGGTTTGTTAATTACGGACATTAATAATGCTTAATTGGATAAATTAAAAAAAAACACAAGTTTAATTTTCTTGAATGAGTTAAGTTTACGAGGAAGAATGTACGTGTAGGGCGAGTTAACTTTTAGATGCTAGGTGTGTATATATAGATGTCATGTAACGTTTTAGGAGTTCGTATTTTTTTTTTTTTATAAATCTTTCTCCCGCCAAAATAATATGTTATCAAAATAAGGAGTAATATATAGATGTAACATTATGTCATTTATGTGGCTGGTTTTTCAAACTTTTGTTAATCAAAGTGACTTGCTTCTCAAAAAAAAAGACTACTAGTTATGGTGTTTAGAGAAGCCATTGAAGATGGTCTAATACCCTATTTTGGAGAAAAACAAATTATATTTATACTTGTTTTTTTTTATGAGAAATCCATTTTCGGTAGTAAATTTCGAGTACTTGATTCAACCAGGAAGAGCCATGTACCAGGTAAACCAGCTTGCATCGACCAGTTCGACTCATTGGTAGGAGTGAGACAAACCTTAGATTTTCACTCAAGAAAAGGTGCTTCATTGGTAGAAGTGGGACAAACCTTAGATTTTCACTCAAGAAAAAGGGCAAAAGCAGGTATCGAACTCGATTTTTTTTAGAAAGGAAAGGTTTTTGGAAGTGTTCACCAATTTGTTTGCAAATTTTTTTTGCTAATTTATGTACTTAATCATCCATTTTTAACTTTTTAGGTAAATCCATTTTAACTCAATTGTTTTTTTAGTAAAACATGTATAAAAATTTAATTTTATTACTACCTCCGTTTCCTTTTAATTGACTTTTTACTATTCATGCACGTTTTTTAAGGTGTGAAAAACTATATGAAATAATAATTTTTTAAAATATTTTTTTCGATAATCTCATACTTATTGGTGATAAGTATAATATTATTAAAAAAATATTATTAAAATATTAATATTTAATATAGTTTTGATCGTTCTAAAACTAAGTTTATGACTTGAAAAAGTCACTTAAAAAAAAAACGGAGGAAATAGTATTTATCATATTTTTTTCATTATTAATCATGAATGATTGAAAAGCATCTTGTTGACTATTCTCATTATTTTTGCATCTACATAGAAAGATTTCTTTCAAAGATGAAGTTGTTGTACGTTCTTCATTATTTTTTTCTTCTATATAATGTCATATATATTTCATCTAAATATTTAATTTTGTACCATTTTTTAATTAAATTTGACACATGGCATCCGAAACTCATTGGATAGCCTGAAAACAATTTATAAAACCATAACAACTGTAACATGCATATACTCCAACGTTACTCAAAATAAGACCACTTGGACAATAATTAGCACACATCATGTGCACCCATCAAAATAGAAGCAAATTAAAATTAACACTTTTTCTGTTTAGCGCAGGGTATTTTTGTCGTTTAGCGCATGTTCTGGTCGCAATGATCACTAAACCAATGGGTCGCAACGACCACTAGGCCAACCGGTAGTAATGACCATGGTTGCACCGACCACCTCCCTTACTGATCGCACCGACCAACTCCCCTATTGGTCACACCGACCAAACAGTCCTTGGTCGCACCGACCACCCCCAACGAAGGCCAATTTATAACTTCGATTTCTGGTTCGTTCAATGGCGGTTTTCAATCGGCGGAGTGTTGAGATTAATAAGTTCTCGCTGGTTTCCTTGGCCACGTCGGCCTCCTTCATTGCCTTAATAGTCCTCGGCTCCTCGCCCTTTTGACGACGAGTTATTCAACTTTTATATTTATTTGTATTGTAATACTCTCTACGATCGATAATATTTGATTTTTTATTTTTCATCACATTTTTTAAGAAGATAAAAAATCTAAAAATATTAAAATAATTCTATGCTTATTACTAATTGCATGATATTATTTTAAAAAAATTATTTAAAAATTTGATATTATATATATTTTTAAATTTTATTAAAAATTACAAGAAATAATAAACATTAAATATTTTAGATAAGATATAATATATAATTATAAGCACCAGAACTTATGAACCACGTCTTTAATTTTAGCATTTTAAAATTATCGTAAAATTACCAAATCATGATTTTTTAATTAAAAAAAATTGACAAATCCGAAATCAACCCAATTTGACCCGAATTTAAGTCAACCCAAATCTACCTGGGACCCATTTTTTCAAAACTCGAAATGATCTGATCCAAATTCGACTCGAATTACCCAATTGACGGATCTGCTTACAAGGTCAATCACGTGATGGGTCAATTAGTTTTTCTCAACTTGAAATAAACGTAGACTCTATCGGGATGTTACTAGCATAATTATCAATAATTTTACATCGTGACCACATTGGAACCGTTAGGTTGATGAGATTGAGAATCCAAACAAAATTACAAATATAGTTAATACCCATAGAAAACTTATATAATTCAATTCGAAAATAATTGAAATCAAAGAAGCTTCGGCTTTGGGCATGTGGCCCAAGGTCTCGATTTTGAAAAGAAATTAAAGATTAATTTTGTTTTCCCTTGATTTGATTTTCTTGTGCAACTTGATCGGTGATTGATATATGGCCAGTGTTGGTATTTTTGGTGATCGTCGATGCTCTTTTTCTCGTTGAAGTTGATACGGTTTGATTAGAGCTAAGGTAGTGTGTTTAGAGCAACTCCAACAGGTTCTTCATAAGAGCAACTCCAACAGGTTTTCCATAATGGATTTTTGGAGAATATCAAGGTTGATTTTGGTCCAACAGCTTCCCCATTACATTCTCCAAAATAGAGAATGAGGAGAAAAAATTGAGATATTTCCCTAAATTTGGAGAAAACTCTATACATTTTGGGGTAAACTCCATAATGGAGAATCTGTTGGATTTCAGTCCAAAAAAATCCAGAATATGTGATTCATAATTCTCCATTTTGGAGAATTGTTTAGAGAAGCTGTTGGGCATGCTATAATGGATTTTGGAGAATATCAAGGTTGATTTTGGTCCAACAGCTTCCCCATTACATTCTCCAAAGTAGAGAATGATGAGAAAAAATGAAGATATTTCCCTAAATTTGGAGAAAACTCTATATATTTTGGGGTAAACTCCATAATGGAGAATCTGTTGGATTTCAGTCCAAAAAAATCCAAAATATGTGATTCATAATTCTCCATTTTGGAGAATTGTTTAGAGAAGCTGTTGGGCATGCTCTTATGATAGTTCTGTCTTTAAGAAACTGAAAGTTTGTCTTCACTTTTCACAAGAGTTTGAATTTTATTGTACTTACCTCTCAACAACGTTATTTGTGGTGTTTGGTTTGGATCCGCATCTACTACTTTGATAGAAGGTTCTTTTGGCTTGGGCTTTGGAGTCCATGGTTGTATTGTTGGTTTGCCCTCTTGATGTGTTTCTACCTTTGTTTCGATGTAATTCTGATGAACCTATCTATCTATCATTTTACGTTGACTTCTCGATTTATTAGACAATAGTTTATCTGGTAATTTAAATTCTTACCTTATATATATAAAAAGAATTATAGGGCCTTAGCTTAACTATCAGCTTCCAAACAATAGGCCATTTTTTATTTACCTTTGTTCTTTTTCAATGATATCTTGTATCATTATTGTCTTTAAACAATTCATGTCCAATGAGTATTTTTGTAGGATTCTTTGCATTTTTTTTCCCAACAAATGTACGAACTCATTCATCCCGTTTCTATCCTAAAGTGTGAAGTCGTCAACCAATCAGGATACATCCACTTTTGATTCCTAAATAAGTACTTACAAATAATTTAAAAATATAAATTTTAGTACTGTATATCTCATGAGCTACTTCCAAAGAATCTCATCATATCATAAATTCATAATTGGGCATGTTAATACACTTAGCATGAAAAGAAGACGACAAGGAAATGGCCTGTCCATGTCCTATTCATTATAACTGACAGTCAATGGAAAATGAGGCAAAAATAGAGAACAAACGTACTGATTTCAAGTGGGTGAATCAAGTACTGTAGTTAATGTTCTTCTAATCAATACAATTGACAATCAAGTAATCACATCTTTCACAACTAAACCTGGTCTAAGTCTCTAAGAGCAAGTCCAACAGCTTCTCTAAAAATTCTTTAAAATAGAGGAAAAAATATCAAAATCTATAAAAAATTTACACTTCAAATCCAACAGCTCATCTATTTTACAAATTTCTGCATTTATTACATACTACATATACTCTCTATTTCAAACAATTTCAATTTTAGTTATCCTTAAACTTTATGCAAATTGTTAAATAATTTCATACAACTAGATGTACATGAATTTTAAGTTAAAATTTTTAAAAACGTAAACAAGTTTAATTGAAATATGAACTTTAACATTTAAGTTTAACATAACTTTAAATGTAAACTAGTATAAATTTTACATTTACGTATAACATGAGTTTTAACATAACTTAAAACTAACATGTTTAAATTAAATATCGAGTAATTCTAGCAAAACATTCAATTTAATTTAATTATAACAAATAATCCTGACTTAATTTTTGTATAAATATAACAAACTTGTCCAATTGTTGATGAATTACAATGAATTTGCATTGATATTGAGGAGAATTAAATTTTAGAGTTTTTGCCATCTTCCTCTAAATTTAGAGAAATTTTTTCTCTTTTCTAAGGTTTCTTTATTTTAGAGATGGATATAAAGGAGCTGTTGGATCTAAAAAAACTCACATTTTCTCTAAAAAATTAAACTTTCTCTATTTTACCAGAGTTGTTGGGGTTGCTCTAACTGAATGATAACCTCAAACAAAGATAAGTAGTTGAACTTTTGTGTTTCTCTATCAACCAAGCACAAAAATTTATTCCACTTTCTAGATTTTTAGTACTCCCTCTGTTTGAAAATAAATGTCGTTTGCTTTTTGTGCACGTTGTTTAAAGAAGTAAAAACTCTATAAAATATTATTTTTAATCATTTTTTTAATAAATTGATACTTATTATTTATAAATATCAATTTATAAAAAAAAATTGATTAAAAAAATAATATTTTATTGAGTTTTTATCTCCTTAAAAAACGTGTACAAAAGTCAAATGACATTTATTTTCAAACGGACGGAATGGAGGGAGTACTTCCTAACTTTTTACTGTAACTGATTAACGAAACGAGACCAAAGCTAACATCCCAATCCATTTGTTTAATATGCCTTGAATCAAATCATTACTAGGAAACCCACAAAGGGTGGAGAGCAACCAGTAAGGATCCAAGGGCCTAACATATATATTTAATTTATATAAATTTGATATTAATACTCGTTTAATC
Organism: Persicaria maculosa; assembly: GCA_963922045.1. NCBI lineage: Eukaryota > Viridiplantae > Streptophyta > Magnoliopsida > Caryophyllales > Polygonaceae > Persicaria > Persicaria maculosa. The sequence goes on from OY998268.1 coordinate 57,122,290, forward strand.
AGTTACTTATTTTTTTCAATACTTTCTTTAGTTTTGAAGAATGCTTCAAATTGAATAAAATATTTTATTTTCTTGGAAGTTTATGATTGAGAATATGATTAAAAAAATACTTCAAATTCTTTGAAAAAATATAAAAAAATCACTGATTGGGGGTATGGTTATTATTTGAGTCAAACGAGCCGAGCATTAATTGTTCATATTCAGCTCATTTAGAAATGAGTCGAGCTCGAGCCGAGCCTAAATTTGAACTCGAGGTTAAAAATGTGCTCATACTCGACTCGTTTAGAAAATAAACGAGCTCGAACCGAGCTTTTTTCAAGTATTAAACAACCCTATCTATTAACAACATAGTAATTTAAAGAAATTTTTTGAAACTTCACATAATTCGAGCTTAAATCAAGCGAGTTAAGCTTTAAACAAAGTTTAAAAATGTGCTCATACTCAACTCGTTTATAAAATGAATGAACTAAAACCATGCTTTTATCGTGTCGAGCCCGAACCGAACTTGCGGGCTCATATAATGCCCCTACTTGGGGAAGTAGTTGGGGGAGGCTGTGACGTGTGTTGAAATGCAAGCTCTTAAATGAGAATTGGGCTCTTCTTGTGATTGGGAGTTGATTGTCATAAAATGAAACCTCCAATTGGGCTTTGCCGTGGAAAGATGTGCTTATTAGAACCACCCATCAAGGTCCAATCAAAAGACGAGGATTAACTTTTTCATACCGAAATTATTGGTTTATCGTGAAATGATTACAGTATATTGTTATCGATAAATATTTTTTTGGTAAAACTAATTCAAATAACCCAAACTTTGGTTGGGTGTGCATGTAGCACCATAAACTTTATAAAGTAACAAAAATAACCCAAACTCTTACTACTATGTGCTTATATCACCACCAATGTCTTTTTTAAAATAAAAAATAACACCTAACTTTTATAATTTTGAAATAGAACCTGAAACAATAATAAACTTGGGTTTTTAATCAAAATTACACAAAAGGTAAATATTTTTAAATGAAAAATAAATTTTTTGACTTAAGATAGTTGAAAAAAAATATCGCTAATTTACGTCATATTTTTAAAACCCATAATTTGGTTTGAACAAATTATATAAGTTGGAACTATATTTGTAAAATATTTCTCAAATGAATTATTTTAATTTATTATTTAATTGAAAATAACAATAAATTAACAAAAATAGAACAAATTAAAAATATACGGAGTATTTCAGTTGAGAATATTTCTAACTGATATAATTTGTTCTAACCAAATCATGGCTTTTTGAAATATGAAATAAATTATCGATTTTTTTCCAATTATCTTAAGCAGAAAATTTTATTTTTTTTAAAAAAATGTATATTTTGTGTAATTTTGATTAAAAACTTAGTTTAATATTTTTTTAGGTCCTATTTGAAAAATATAAAAAGTTATATCGTTTGAGAAATATTTAAAGGTAAGATATATAAAAAGTTATATTTTGCGTAATTTTTATTAAAAAATTCTTTTGAGAAATATTTTTAAAAAATATTTCTAACGAATATCATTTGTTCAAACCAAATTTTGGGTTTTTAAAATATGACATAAATTAGCGATATTTTTTTCAATTATCTTAGTTCGAAAATTTATTTTTTATTTAAAAAAAATTTACCTTTTGTGTAATTTCGATTAAAAAAACCTAGTTTAAGTATTATTTTAGATTTGATTTCAAAACTATAAAAGTTAGGTGTTATTTTTTGTTTTAAAAAAGATATTGGTGCCTAGTGGTGATATAAGCACACGGTAGTAAAAGTTTGGGTTATTTTTGTCACATTATAAAGTTTGTGGTGCTACCTGCTCACCCCACCAAAGTTTGGGTTATTTGAATTAGTTTTACCTATTTTTTTTAAAAAAAATTTCTTGTAAATCTCAAGCGTTGATTTTTTTAATCCAACGTTTCAGATTTGTTCACAGATTATATTATTATCTATATATAGTTGGTCTGCGCTAAAATAGTGTCTTGAACAAAATAACAATATCATTGGTTGAAAAAGTTAATAGAATTCAATGCAAAAAAAAAATCTACACGCTCTCTCGTTTACTTTGAAGGAGACGGTAAAGGCGGTAGAACTAATGCTCAAGACTCGAAACTCCTTCCTTGTCAATGTGTGTGCTCTACAAAATACAAATTGACCACTGATTCGCCGCACTCAATGCTATCGAGGATCTCAAGATTAACGCCATCTACAAGTTTTTCCCAATGAAGAGCCTCAAACTCCTTCGATGGTGTCACCGACATGGGCGCGCCCATCCTGACCATCAAGAAGAAGGCTAAGATTAGGGTGGTGCCTTAGGTGAAAGAGCCGACGGCGAATGAAGCCAAGCTAATAGCATCATAACTTTCTAGCTAATAAAATGATATCTCTTTTCCATCGGCCTAGGGTTCTCCTTCAATCGTCTCGATTGAGGGCCTTGAGGCACGATTTTTCTCAATTGTGAAGCTCAATTGCAGTTAAGAAAGAGGAAGAGAGTTTTGGTTTTGAGATTCATTAATTTTGGGAAATTTAATTTTATCCCTTTTATTTCATTCAATGGTTAAGATCACTTATAAGAAATTTATTAGAAAGTGTTTTATTAGAAAAGTATTTTTTTTTGTTGATGAGTTAACATCAAGAATACAAGGCAATTTATAGACTTTGTGCTATAAAGATGATTATTTGATGATAATAATTTTAATATTTTTTAAAATGTGTTTTTTTTTGAGAAAAATATATAAATAAATATATAATTTGTATAATATAAATATAAAAATCACTTGATGTATTTGGGGTGTAGCCGTAGGAGATCTTCTCTATAGGGATGGCAACGGGGCGGGTTCGGGGTGGGGAGTACCCTCCCCATCCCCATCCCCGTTTGCAAAAAGTCCCCCCATCCCCGTCCCCGTTCGGGGATGAAAAATGTCACCCGTCCCCATCCCCGTCGGGTCCCCGTCCCCATCGGGGAATCCCCGTCCCCGCTTAATTTTCCTCATTTTTCCCGCGGGTTTCTCTGTCGGGTTCCCCATTTAAAACTCATGGTTTTCCCCCATCTAATAGAAAACTATAAGATATTATTAAAGTTATGTAAAAAAAAATATGATATAAATATTACATATAATATCTCATAAATGTAAATTATAAGGTAAAAGTGTAAAATGAAAGAAAAATTATTTAAACTTATGTAAGATCTAAATAAAAATTGGGATTTTATACTCCCATCGGGAAGCGGAGATCAGAATAGGGACTACTATTCCCGTTCCCGCGCGGGGAATCACTTTAGCCCCGTCCCCATTTAATTTTCCATCCCCGTCTCCGCAACGGGGATTCCCCGCGGGGATCGGAGAATCCCCGCCCCATTGCCAATTTGCCATCCCTACTTCTCTCCTTGAAGTTACGTTCGTGGTTTGCCATAGTCTTTAAAAATAATAATATAATAATAATAATAATAAAAAAGGAAATGAGAGCGTGGAATTTGCCTAAAATGCCCTGCCAAGTAAAACCGTTCTCTTACCGCTCCCACCTCCAAAGTTGCCCATTTTGGATCTCCTCTCTCGCTGCACACCTCCGCCACCGCCTCCTTCCCTCCCTCCACCCCCGTCGGCCACCGCTGCAACCGCCAGCCAAACCTCCCACTATCCTCCATCTCTCTCTTTTACCGGCTCGTGAAATTCGGCCTTGGCGGAACCCGATCGAAAAAGGAATAAAAGTAATACCAGTCATCTGTTCCGCTTTATAATCTCTCTCTTGCACGCAACGAATAGAGAGAGATTGAGAGAAGATGATGCTCTTGCAGTCGCAGTCCAAGTACCTCCTTCAACTGTTGTCGAATCGCGTTGAAAAGTTAGTTCTCCTCTCCCTCAATCTCTATGCGTGAATGGTTGACGCAGTTGGCAGCTGAGTAATTTGATTGAATTGGATAGGATTTATGACGCCATTGTAAGGATTGTTGTTTGATTTGTGATTTGCTTTCGAGATTGAATCAAAGTTTGGTGAGAATTCAATTGCTTGCTAGTGCTGGGACTGACGATTACCTTTGATTGCTCTATTTTTGTAATTGCCAATTTTCTTACTTCAATTTGAGCATTTGGTGAGTTATTTGCAGTTAGCCAAGTAATTTGAATAAGCGAAGCACACTTAAAGCTCTGGAAGGTGCATCAAATACGATTTTATTCCTACATTTTATCTAGAATTTTGAAAACCTAGAACTCTCTCTTTAGGTGGCAGAAAATGCTTGTTGTTCTATCTTATGCAACTTATCATCAATAATCAGGAAAAGGAAAAGGAAAAGAATTGGAGGACATTCATGAGTATCAATGTATAAGGCTATAATTCAGGCGATTGAGCCTGAATTAACAACAAATCACTAGTGCCTAAACAAATGGTGTTGAGTCATAATTAATTTCTAGGCTGAGTAATTACAAGGTCTAATCTTTGTTATCATTGAAATGAAATTGTTTTACGCTCTGTTGGGACAATGTGACCTTTGTCTTGTAAGGAACGGTGTTATTCAAACCAGTATTGGAGAGCAAACAGCGCATAGTTTTGTATTTTGAATTTGAGTAAACAAAAAAAGTGTGCCAACTGGAAGATTTATGATCAATATTATTTCTGGAAACATCTAAATGTTTCCTCACAAGTCATCTCCTTTGTTTATCTGGTTAATCTCTAGGGTAAAAAACAGGATAATAGATTCTTGATGGTGGTAAGCATCCGTTGCGTCTCCTAACGTTACTTTATGTTGATTTATAGTATTGGAAGAGGAGTCGAGCTAGATTGCAACTGGATGGAGTTTGATGACATTCGCTTTCATGTTCAGGTCACCTGCCTCTCTCATTCCATTGATCTCAAATTTTGTAGCGCGATTTTTTTAACCAGATTCATGTTCAAGTATTGTTTGTTAACCATAATTCTATCATGGCATTATATTTTATTTTCACACATCATATTTTCTTTCTTATTTGTTTTCCAGGCTTCTATGAAGAACGCTCACATTGTTCTCCTGTCGGTATCATTACCCGTACCTCCTCCTGAAGCAGTTTTTGTTGGTGGATTGCCTTTTGGAGCCATTGAAGCAATAAAAGCTGCATACGGTGTGGTTGCACATATACTTGATCCGCCTAGAGATGGTTTCAATCTTACCATGAAGCTCAACCTCTCGAAACTTCCTCAAGATGAAGGTTGAGTGAGTTTATTTTATAAGGTCATTAAGATACTAGAATGCCATTTTCCTCATGAATTTGTTATAACCTTTGCTGTTATGGCTGCAACTTTGTCTTCTTTATTCTGGAATCAACAACTTTGTACTTTTACATTTCAGCTTACTATGTTCATTGACCTTGTTATAAGATCATGCTTCTAGCCTGTATTTATACTTGAAACTTGAACGTTATAAGATCCCGCTTTGTTAATACAGTTACCTTTGCAAGGTTCAAGCCAGAAGTTTTGAGCTCATTAGTGCTAAAAATAATTGGAGCTGATATCCATTTTCACTTGAATTAATGTCAATCTAGTTTCATCTTTGTACTTGATTTTTAACTGCAGCTCTTTCTTAAAGTTGATGAAACTCTGTAATGCTGAGATGGATGAGCATGACTACTTCTTGGAATTCCACATCTGAGTTTCTCTAGAGAAATCTTGTATACGCTATTACACTACAGTTCTTTTAGACATATTTGTAGAATTTCAGTGGAAGGGAAGCATGTCATTGCTAGATGATGATGATTAAAAAAATCTATAAAATAATAAACAGAAAATCAAACAACACAGAATGATATGAACTTGAGCCAAGTAACCATTTTTTAAGTTTTTAATTCAAGGGTGATCAAATGTTTGTATAACCAATATTGAATACTAATTTATTCTGCAATCCTGGTTCATTGTTTTGCAGCATTTGTAACGGTTATTCCTTTTCATGATTGCAGAAAGCAGACATGCTCTTTTGGTGAAGATTGCATCCATCAGGGAAGTTGTGCTTGGTGCCCCATTACGAGTGATCCTAAAACATCTAGCCTCGAGATCTGTTGCTCCAAATATGGATCGATTGGTGGCCCTTGTGCACAGGCCAAATGAGTCCTTTTTCCTTGTTCCTCAGGTGCAATAGATGTTTTGAATTTTCAGGGGAAATTTCATTTCTTTGGATATTCCTTGATGCTGTTCTAGTTTGAGTTTCAGGTGCAATAGATGTTTTGATTAGATGTGATTAAGTTGTTTAAGTTTGTCATGGCAGGTAGACAAGGTGACAATAATTTTTCCCATGAGATTTAAGGACTCCGTCGATACAGTTCTTGCAACTTCTTTCATGCAGGTACAGCTTCTTGATGCTTACAAGTTGCATGTTCTTTGGCAATACTAATTCATTGGAAATGAACTGATAATAATTTTCTTTTGATCATGAACTGGCATGCTAATATTATTCTACACATTACTAAATCCTTGGTTGTTCTCTCTCTCTCTCATCTAAAGGTTTCTTTGTGATTCAGGAATTTGTGGAAGCAAGGCGTGGTCCTGGACTTAATAATGCTCCGAATTGTACGTGGGCATCTTCTCCACCCGAAGAACTGAATGGCGTCCCTAATGAAGCATTGCTAGCAAATGCAGGCTTTGTTTCCTTTGGTTTGTCATATAGCAGCCTTTTTTCCTTCTGCTCGATATTTGCTTTCATGCAATATTTTCTTATATATTATCCTATGCATAATACAGTCATTCTCCCACGTCATGTTGAAGGAAACAAGCTAGACAGAACTGTATGGAATATATCAACATTCCATGCATATGTTAGCTATCATGTCAAGGTAATGACTTTACTTTTCATCTGTTCCAATGCTTGCAGTGCCTTCGCTTTATAATTTCAAATTTTGGCTTTAGCAATTTGTTTCCAAGGATTTACCCTTTGCATTTTCTTCTCATTTAAGCTATTTTACGAATGCGTAATTGTCTTATATGCTGCTGTGCTTAGTGCACATATCGTGTTTGGCTCATCAGCTATGATGGAGTGCTCCAAAAGAGTTGGCAACAAGGTTTGAGTTGCCGGGAGAGAAACCTTGGATCTAGTGTAGAACGCCTTTAATTGTTTAATTTTATGATCTAGAAGTGTAACTCCGATTAAAGAGTCAATTCAAGATATAGACATTTACATCTAGGGTCTATGTTTTGTTTCCTTCTTTTTTCCGTCTAGGTGGGGTTGCGTGGGAGTGTTAAAACTCTCAGCTCGATCATAGGCTGTAAAATGACTTTTCTAACAAAGCTGGACAACAGATGTAGGTATAGGCACGAGTCTGTGGCCTAATACTTCTTCAACGCAGCCTCTCATTTTTACGTGATGTAGTAGTGTCAAAAAGTTAGTTGTTTTATTAAAACAGAGAGAAAGTAAACTTCAGGTGGTTGGCTGCTGGCTTTACATGGTTCAGATTGATTTTGTATTTTCCCCCACGGTCAATTAGATATAGCTTATTTCATGTGTTGGTTAGGTACAAGGTTTCAACTTGATTTTAAGTTTTTCATTGGCCATTCACATTTTGCCTCCTTTTATGACCATGCCATCATTTCCTGTTTCTTTTCTATCTGGCTATCCATATATATGTTACTGTATGTTGTTTTATATTTCTTGGTGTGTATATTAAACATGAATGTCCTTCTCTGCATCTTGAAACAGTGCTCAGAAGGGTTCATGCACACTCGCATGAGACGGCGCGTCGAATCATTCATTGAGGTATTTCCCCATGAAGGCCTGTAATCCTTTAAAGATGAACTATTCCATACTAGATTTCAAAGCACTATGGAGCTGCTGCTCAATCCTTTCCCCCCTCCTTTAATTTGATGGAAACTGTAGTTTGGATGAGCAGGCCAGGTTTTAGATGAGGCATCTTTTTTACTTGATAAAATAGAACTTGTTTCCCAAATCTTTGGAATGAATTTTTTTTTTTTTTTTGAGAGAGACTTCAGCTTTAGGAGTAAAGATGCTTCCTTAATTTTGAGCTAATTGTGGTTGATTCATCATGGTTATTTCTTGACTGATGTTAAGCTGGTTGCTTATACATGTATTGGCTCGTCCTCCTCATTAATTGGAAAGTTTCACCACCTTTTCTATTTTTTTTATGGTTTGATCTTATAATGTTATTTTCCCGTCCTAGGCTTTGGATCATGCCAAACCAGATGACGAGAAGTCAAAAAAACTCAAGGCAGAAACTTCTTTCAAGCGGCTGGTCAGAATGCAAAGCCTTTTGTTCCTCGTATACTAACCCGACTTTGATGTTAATCTGTAGGTCAGATAGTGAACTAATTTGCCTTGTATCCATGTCTTGTGCAGAGCCTGAGCAATTCTCGGAGCAGTTTCAAATAACCATAGGGTGTGTTGAAAAGGCAGGATTTCAGACTGGATCCATCTCTCAGAACGACCCCTTTAATTTGGTTGTGTCTGGGACGTTTCTTGTTGCATGCTGAGGTACTTGCATTGGCACTGCACTCTTGCTGAATGGGAACTCAGTCAATGTCAATAGTTAGCATATACCAAGCCACGTCGTCAACATTAAAATCACCAAATTGGTTACTGGTCATCTCTCAGAAATTTTCAAGATTTTGTGCAACGTTTTTCATTCTTCCAAGTTGTTGGATTCGATGCATGTATCTTGATTGAATGATGTTGTATTCGTACGTGGTACTGGAGGTCTGGAGGACAAACGATGCTCAGTTTCGAAATCGGACGATGAAAGAATTCCCTCATCAGCTTTCCTGGCATATCATGTAAGGGACCCCTCTATTTTTCAGCTTAAATTTTAAAACCCTAGAGAAATCATTCTTTGAGAAACTGAATGGATTCTTCTGTTACAGGCTTGCTGTTTACTGTAGTTTTAGTCTATATTATTGACACCCTTATTTATTTATTTAAATTATTGCTTTAAGTTTCCTGTATCTACATTCCTGATTACTTCATTGATATGTCGTGTGTCAGTGTGTGTGTTTTTTGGCTGTATACACTTCCTGCTGAATTAAGTCCATGCAGTGCTTACATATATTCATGAGCGGCGCAATCTGCTTGGTCTTCGTCTTCTTTTTTGTTATAACCTGCTTGTTTGGGATTAGAAAATACGGGTGGGTAAGAATGAAAGATATCGTCAAATTTTCAAACGGTCTAGTTTGTAAGCAAGGTATGGATCTGTTGTGGACTCATGTCTACAGACTTGATGTACATTGTAAAAGGCAGATTATCTTTGGCAAGTCAGAATTTGACCTTAAAAGTGTGTGAAGGCTCAAACTGTTGCCAGTGGATTTGAATGCTTGCTCTTTGAAGCAGCAGCTGCAGTTTTAGCTAACTGGTTACTATCCCACTTCAAAGTGGATATGGGTAAATTCCCATTTTTTAGTCTATCTGTCTATATGACCTTTAACTTGATCTTTAATGATCTTATTAACTTGCCTGCTAGTTAACTGTCATAAGGTGCATTATAAGTTATAACTGTGAAACTGGTCCCAACTGGTGTGAGATTCCATGTTTCACTTTGAACTCTACTCTTTATCTTTGCTTTTTATTAAGACCTGATTGAAATGTACATGTTTGTATGTAAGAAGTCCATATATGATTGATAGTTACTACTGCTGATTGCTACTACAATGCTACAATCCAGTTATTTGCTTGCAATTTTATGGTTTGGGTTTGGTTCTACTAACAAACATGAGCCCTGGATTTTGTTCACTGTTTAACTACTAATTTTTTCAAGACATTACAGATTTGAAACACTAGTGAGTACTGAGCTTCACACAATTTTTTTACAATACAAGTAACCTTATTTACACAGGCACTGTATACAATTTTTACATTGAAATAAAAAACCATATTTACACAGTACACATTACACAAACACACTTGTAGTTTGTTTCCCTTTGTTTTGCAAATCAATTAGGCTTTTAGTGGTTCCTCTTTCTTCTCTTCCACCTTGAGAGGCTCCTTCGCAGTCTCGGATGGAGCATCAGTCTTTTTGGACTCCTTTACAGCCACCTCTTTGACAATGATCTCCCGGGTTTCTGCGGTGGTGGATGGCAGCTCCTTGGTGGTTGCCTCGGCTGAAGTGGGTGGTGGTGGCGGTAGGGCTTCGGCTTCCTTTGTAGCTACTTCATCAGTCGCGATGAATGTAGAGACCTTTTCAAAGACAAAAAGGACTGGTGATGGAGCCAGAGTTGGCCCATACTTGGAGGTTGCCTCAAAGGCTGCCTTTGAGCCTGGGAAGTCTGTAAATGAACTCAAAATAACACCAAATCACATCAAATTCACAAATTGTTAGATCTGCCTTCAACAAGATTTAAAAAAAAAACATTAATTACTTTTCATTGTCGTTTATCATTCACACATTTTTTAAAAATTATATAAAATATTAAATTTTTATAAAATATACTTTTTACTAAAATATAAAATTATAAATAAATAAGTTTATATTTTATATAATTTTTTATTCTTAAAAAACATTAAATGACAATTAAAAGTAAATGGAGTGAGTACTTTATATGAAAAGTTTATTGTTTTTGGGCAATTTAAACCCTGGATTATTTGAGGAATGTATAGGAAAATATTATAAGTTGAAACTAATAATACATCAAGGTTTTGCTACTTAATTTTTTTAAAGAAACCCATTTAGTTGGAAGAAAAAAAAAATTATGCAGAATAAATATATTGTATGCATAATTAAGGTAAAGGGTTAATAAGAGAGGTTGATACCTATTTGGACAAGTTCAGCCAGGAACTTCTGGACCTTGACTGAGTGCTTCTTAAGACCAGGTCCTTTGGGTTCCTTAACCAAACTCTGCACCAAGTAATGTAATTTTTTACAAGGAATAATTACATATTACATTCAATAAATAAGTAAATATTCACCATATCTCCATATGTATAGCTGCATAATTTAAACCCGAAATCGCAAATAAAAACTTAAAGTTTTAGTAAAGTTTACCCAACAAATTTTTTTAAAAAAAGAACACTATTGTCATATAAAAAATGTTCCAAAGTGAAAATATCTTACACTATTGTTTTTTTTAATCATATATTGAAGTAACAACTAACAATACATGTTGAGATGCCAAAACATATCTCACCTTGATTTCATTAGAGGAGGCTTCAAAAATTTCTATCACTTTAGGCTTCAGCTCTCCTTTCTTCTCTTCAAGCTCCTTGTTTATTGCTCCCTTTCGATCACAAAAACCCGTCATTTGAGTTATGCGACACACAAGATATATAGCACACGAATACACGACATCAAATATCTACCGAAAAATGAACATTAGAAGCTTTATATGCATCAAAAGATCACCTTGGATTCATCAAAGGACTTGCAAGCTTCTTCAGCAGCTGCTGCCTTCTTTGTGCCATCTTTCCACAAAAACTTGTGGATTTTGGGGAGAACTTTTTCCTTCCATAGATCCATCTCGTCGAAAAACCCTAAAATATATTGATATAGAAATCAAGCAAATGAGATGATCTTCAAGCCTTTATACTCAAAGAACAAAATCAAATGAAATGATGAGGGATAGATAGAGGGAGGGAGAAGGGCCCAAGGACTTCCAAACTTGGTGTCTGGATTTTATAGAGAGGGTTTGGGAAAATATGGTTTATATACCAAATGACTAATTTGCCCCTTGTTCTCTCCTCTTTAAACTTCGTAATTATATAATTTATATATATGCCTGGTTATTCCAATTACATAAGCAAGCTGATGGTTTGTGCAGATGAAATCTGAAAATATTATTTTGGCATTTTTCCTATCTTTTTAAAGATTTGTCACAATGTTTTGCTAATCACATTTTGAATCTGTCCATTTTGTTTTTAAATAATTAAAGAGAATCTTGCATGATGTGATATTCAAGAGATGGACAAGAATTGGACCATTTATTTGATCTTCAAGTTAGTACTCGTCTCCTCTTTCAATTTGGTTGCATCTTTTTTTATTATGATATTTTTTCTTTGGTTTTTTCTCAATGTCTCTAACTATTTGATGTTTCTTTTATATATATATATATATGGTCTACATGTTATTTATATATACCATGTCGTGCCTACTTAGATATGATATTACTAGTCACTGTTTTGATCTTATTAGTTATTTATACTTTCATTGAACTCGAATACAATTGATATAGTATTGTGTTGAAAGGAATATATTGTGTTGAAAGGAAGATTATCTAAAAAAATCCCATAAATTTAGCCAATTAATAAAATTCTCGTGCAGTATGTGTCAGAATTAGAATTTATCATATATAATTTATAAATAATCAATACACATAGCGGATATCGATTATACTATTTCAAACTTCTTCTTATTTCGTCAAACAAAGGAGATTATCATGTACAAAAACCCCGTTGACCAAAATTATTATTATTATTATTGTTATTATTTTTTTTGTCTCAATCAACAATTGATAATTATCCGCAAAAGATCAGTCAAATATGACGATGGGAAATGTTTTTCTGATTCATCGCATCAATCGATTGATAAATAAATTTCCCTAAAAATAAAAGGCTAAACTAACTAAAATAACACAACCTTTAAAGAGTTGTTAAAAATATATCTCCACCTTTTAAATGTAAGATAAATATCCCGATCTTTATAGGTGGTGTTAAAATAATTTAACAATAATTTTATGTCATAAAAAAATAATAATTTATAAAAGGCAAAACTAATAAAAAAATAGGATTAATATAATTTTGTTAAGTAAATATGTGATTATTAGGTAAAGCGGTAAAATTTAGTTGAATTTCATCTCTTTTCTTTTTAATTGTAATATTCTAGATATTGAATTCAATTTCTTATTCCAAGCAAACACCGATTCATTCAAGCAAATACCGATTAATTATAATATTTTAGATATTGGCGTGAGGGAGACTAATTAAAAAAGAGTTTAAGAAAATCAGGTTTGATTTAAAAAAAATCCAAGAAACCCATGGGTTAACAAAATTATATTAATGCTGATTTTTTTATTAGTTTTTCCTTTTATAAATTATTATTTTTTGCCATGTATGCATCATGTTATCATTTTTTTTGAGATAAAATTATTGTGATATTATTTTAACACCACATATAAAGGCCGGGATATTTATTTTACATTTGAAAAGTGGAGATATATTTTTACCACCCTTAAAAGGTTGGGTTATTTTAACTAGTTTCGCCAAAATAAAATAATGGAAATTATTAAACCTATCATAGATATCGTTGGCGCGCAATCTTGAACAACCTGATTACAGTTTGTTGCAATCAAATTCATACAAATTACTCAAATCTCTTGAACAACTTGATTAGTGTTCCGAACCCGAAAAATGGTTTCCTGGATTTAGCCATGTTTCTGAATCCATGGCGGCGACAGTATCATTTTGCAACATAAGCCCTAATTTGCACAGAGTTGGGTCAAATTGGGAATCCGCTGTACTCCACCCGCATCTTCTTCTTCGCTCACGTGCAAGGAAACGTTTGTGGATGAGTCAGAGCGATGTCGTTTTGAAGTTCCGCTCCATCTCAACCTACCTTCCTAGGTCAAAATCGGAGGAGAGAGCAACTACAAGACGCAACCTTGGTTAGCAGTTTCCTTTATCTCTCTATTTGCTTATTTTGATCAATTCGTTTGACTCCCATTGCTGAATTGTGTAATCTGTAGGTGGTATGAAATCTGCAAATCAAGACATGGCCGCTGGTAATCTGCAAAATCCAAGCGAATTTCTATCAGTTTTCAATCAGTACCGATATATTTAGCGGATTCATCTATTTGATAACAATGCAGGTAGAGTAATCGTGCTCATGGGTGTTAGCGGTGCTGGAAAAACGTAAGTGTTCATGAAATTTCTTGTGTAATATGAATCTCTGATGCATTTTTGGGTTTTCTTGGAGTTGATTATGTTGCCGATTGCCGCTAAGATCAGTAATTTGGATCTGAATTTTATTCCACTGACTGCGTTCTGTAAACTTGATTGTTGAGATCTATGCTTCATATCTGTTGATAATTGGGTGTTAAGTTGAAGATATCCCTGTGGTTCACTTTTGGGGATTTTTAATCCTGTAATTGATGAGGCGAAATGGAGCATTTTGAGACTGTTTGAACCAATTTTATGACAGATTCAACTCATAAAGATCCTATATGCAGAACACCGTAATCTCGCTCCACTCATTCAGTTATTGAAGTTTTAGCCTTCATTTTTTTGTCTCCGGTGAGGTAACTTACTGTCAAGATGATCATCTGTTGAATATGTCAGTATCAGAAACTTCACTGCAGATAATGGCCAAGATTAATCTGTCCATAGCGTTTCAGAAACATCAAATTGTTTTTTTTTTATTCTGTCATGTTTATGATTTATATTGTTTTGAGTGCTGTTATGTTAAATGCTTTGGATGCGTTCTTCACCAGGACAATAGGTAAGCTTTTGTCCGGAGCAATGAGTTGTCCTTTCCTCGACGCTGATGATTTTCACTCAGAATCTAATAAAGGTAGTTTATATTCTCTTTTGGGGTTCCCATTTAAGAGATATAGTTTGATTTATGGCAGCAAATGAAATGACCCCTCATGACTCAATTGGCTGGCTGTCTATTGTTTTTATCTATCTTGCCTTCCCCATTTTGAGTGATGAATTCTCATGATTTATGATCATCTTTGAAAACCATGAATAGAGAAGATGAGGAAAGGAATTCCTCTCTCTGACGAGGATCGATTACCTTGGCTTATATCCTTACGCGAAGCACTATCAGACTATATCACCAATGGGAAGGCAGTGGTTTGTGCCTGTTCAGCCCTGCAAAAGCAGTACCGAGAGATCCTTAGATCCGCGGATCCAAACTATATTCCAGGAACACAAGCCAGCGAGGTGGTGAGGTTTGTTTTGCTTGAAGTCTCGGAAGAAATCCTAGCTGCCAGGGTGAAGAAGCGAAGGGAAGTGGAGGGCCACTTCATGCCAACCACGCTTTTGAAGTCGCAGCTGGAACTGCTCGAGCTGGATGACTCTGAAGGAGTGGTTTGTATCGACGGAACCCAGAGTGGTCCAACCATAGTTAGGGCCTTACAGAACCTGGTTTGTTGACTTAATTTTTATCAGCAGCTGATCTGTTTGGTAGTGTCGATGCATTAACGATTGTTTTCGGAGGGGAAATGAGTTGTTATGTTTGTTTCCCATGGTGTCAATAAGGTGATTATGTGCCGATACAGAAGTTTTCAAGATAGTAACTGATTGTTATGATTGTTTCTTATGCAACCACTTTTGCACAAAACTATATCTTACCTTTAAACACGATATATAATAAATAGCTTATAGACAATGTTATGAGCAATTTCGTATAGATATTAAATATCGAGTTTTAGACATTGTTATGAGCAAGGCAAAAAAAAAAAGAATAATTAAAAATCATGAATAAAAGGTGAATTTTTACAGCATAATTTCTCTCTATTTTTGGTAGTATAACTCATTAAATTGAATTGCTCATAACAATGCTGAAAAAAAAAATCTATAACTCATTAAATTAAATTGGAAGTAGTAGTATAACTCATTAAGAAAAATGTGTTGAAAAAAAAATCTTGTCAAGAAAAATATTCACTTCAGGTATTTTTCTATCCAATTTTCAAAATTACCCTTTACCATTATAATAATTAGAGAAATATTAATGATAATTTCCAATAAAATAAACAAAATGACTAATAATTAGAAATATAAATGCATTTTTATTTACTTTTGTACAAAAATATGTAAAATTTTAAACGGTCTTTCTATCCTATGCCCTTGGAGGCATAGGATAAAAACTTTATTCGGGAAAGATTTACTACCAAAAAAAAAAAGCGACCCTAGGAAAGCAATATTACAAAAAGCTAAAATGACTTAAAATTAGGGAATCTTTCCCGATTGAGGTTGTTATCCTATGCCCCAAGGGGCATAGGATAGAAAATCCGAATTTTAAAATACCACATTTTAATTAACGGTAAGTAGATCATATTATTTTGACCCGAAATATTGCATATATACGACGAGTATTTGACCCGACTTGGCAAGTTCGAATGCAAATCGTACCAATCAAAATGCAAATTTCTTACATCCAAAAGAAATAGATAAACACATGATGCTTTTCATGATGAGATAATAATACAACCATTCCCCGTTCAATAAACAACTGCTCGGAGTCCATTCAATGCCAAAACAAAATGAAAGTTGCAAATAAGAATGGCAAATTTCCAGTGACCACCAAATCACTCATGCATCCTACAGAGTTTCAGATTCCTACAAGAGGGCTTTTTAATGAGAAAAATAGGGACCCTGCACACAACAACGACCGTTCAGTAATTCATTTATCCCTAAACTGAGCCACACGCTGACCGTAAAAGCCAGATATCAACAGTTTGCATCTCTAGTCTCTACCATTGATGATATTAACACAATAAAGCTGAATTCAGGAAACCCTTACAAACATTGAACCCTCCTCCCACTTCGTATCGTTCCGGGGAACGAAAACCCAAGTTCACTCATATAGTACACCAAGCCAACATGCCAATGAATATGCAATTACATACACCAAAACCAAAGCTTGGTTTCCGCAGGGCCGCCTTCATGATTCAGACAGATAAAACACCAAATCAGTCTTCTTTTGGGTGAAGGGATCCCGTTCATCCTATTGAAGGATTAGTTGTGGGTGCCATGCCAGGGGATAATGGGGTAGATAAAATTATTAGAAGGGAAGGAAAAACATCTACTTCCAACGAAACCACTTTACCCACCTATGAGTCTACCATCTCATCTTGGATCTCATTTGGAGCAATAAGACCTGGAATTCGTAGTTTTAGTTCACGGTCCCTCTGTTGTTGAAGCGCGGCTTCTTCAGCATAAAGATCCTTGTTATCCTGCATCATCGGTTGGTCAAAAGCAATGGTAAGACCTCCACAATAAAAGCCAAATTGGTCACCAGTAAGAAAAAATATCTTGCCCCAGGTACAAAGAGTGACACTACCAGTGACAAACTTAAATATAACTCTCAAAAAGAGTAAGAGACATGCCCAACCAAAAAGAAAACCAAAACAGAATCTTTCCACCGGATATTCAGACAGACAGAACTTGCATGAAAAGAAACATTCTTTTAAAAATACCTGAGCTGAAAATTCCTTTGACTGCACCAAGAAGTCCCTTATGTGATCTTTGAAAGTAGAAAGATCATTTGTTGATTCAAAGAGCCCATTCACAAATTGTGTCACCTGAAAAGCACTAAAAGTTCAAATACCTGAAGAATAGGTTTCCAGCTTCCTCAAATTCAAATACCATATTTCTACAGGAAAAGACAAGAAAAGGCAGAGCAGATATACCTCAGCAGTCGTCATATTTGGAAAAGATGTACTCAATAGTTTTATAGTATATTCACGAACAAATGAATCATTATTTGGGTATGGATAAGAAATAGTAGCTGCATCCCATAGAGGCTCCGTCAATGCACCGGATCGCACCTGAAAATCAAGCTTAGATTTCAAGAAATATACATTAAGAACAAGACAAGATCATCCAATAAGCACAATTTCACTTACCAGACAGAACAAATGCTGCAACACCAAAACGTGTAATTTGAAACCGGGTTTGTGGAATGTATCAGTTAGCACAGCAAAAGTCTCTTGCTCAATGGTCAAGAAGTATGTCTTATAGAACTGGTTGCATAATTCTGAAACCTGTTAAATTGGAAAAAGCTCACATAAGGGAACATATATGCATTAGCAACACATTATCCAACAAGCCCAAAAATGTTGTACCTGAAAGTTCTTCAGCATTTCCAGTAGAAGGTTCAACCCAGTTTCAGCAATATTCCTCTCAGTATGACGGAAAGCCCAGATAATGGAGTCCATCACAAGTTTCAATTGCTGAAATATGCAGCCAGTTTATTGTATAAATTGAGTGTATGAATGATAAGGAGTAATAACATTGGAAAGTGGAAGAGAACAACACGATACAGCTTAAATATATATATATGCATACATACATACATACATACATATATATATATATATAAAACACAGGTTGAAAATATGTTGCACTACAGGATAACACTTTATCAAAGATTATGCAAGAACACGTCATAAAACACGAACAAGATTTCAAAACCTCACCTGAGGAGACAAACGAATCAAGGCAGGAAAACAGTGAGTAGCTATGGCGCGAAGTAACGAAAAGAACTTCAAACGATGCTCAGGGTAATCTTCAAAATTCTTTGTAATCATCTGTACAGTACCATAAAGGCAAGTAAGATAACAAGTTAAAGGCTTATACACGTTAATATACAACTAAGAAAAAAAGATGCAGGCAGAAACTACCAAAAATTCAATTAGTAAAAATATGAATATTATGCGAGAAGGTAAAACAAGGTATGGGCTCAGTTGCAAACATAAACATTTTGTGATGACCATGAAACAACAATGACCAAGTAAGTCCTGCAATGAAGCAGGGTTTGAGGAGTCGGGATGTATGCACCCTTTCCCCAAACTTGTAGGGAAAGGTAATGAAGCATGAAAGAAATCTAAATAATCATCAAGCTACAAAGTCAAAAGTTTTTTTCTTCAAAACTAAATTTGCTATATAAAATAAGATAAACTCCGTTATAACCTCCAGACATTAACGTAAATATATTAATTGACAGCAGCTTATATTTTTACCTCTAGTGTGCATTGGAACACGGCCTCAAAGATGCGAGGTACATCCTCTATCATTGCAACTTTGTACCTAAAACAAGGTCAGAGGACAATGAAAACATTTTAAAAAGTCTACAAATTGTTTTGAAGACGGGTATCCATTATGATAGCCATTCCAAATTTTGAAGCACTGGCTGTTAACTTTTCTCTAAAATTTATTTTCCCTGTTACGAAATTCTTTTATAATGTTTGCAAGAAAAAGACAGGGATCATATTCACAAATCATGCACAAAGACAAGCAGACGGAGCATAGTTCATAATGAATCATGAAGATAAAAATATGGTGATCTCTCTTTCCACTTTGGTAGTGACTAGTGACAACTACAAAGAATCTATACTATTTACCAAATATTCAACACAAGCATGGAACTAAATACGGCGATCTCTCTTTCTGGTAGTATTTAACGTTGGCTTAAGAAAACCATAGAAAGATCCCAGTGCTTCATATAAATCTCCCAATCAAACAAACAGATAAAACTTAATGAAAAGCAAACAAGCAGATATTATGAACATTACTTGTTTATTATTGTTGCAAAAAGTGACAGCACTTCTGATTCTCTAGCATCAGGCACATTTCTTGAATAGTCCCCAAGCACAGGATCCATCATTGGAGGGACAAATTGTGTCCCTATGTGCGGTTGGTCTTCAGCCTTTTCCAGAAATGTATCAACAAGTTTAAGTGTCTCCCTTTTCACTGATCTGTTTTAAGGTAGACATGCAATTTGGAAAAAAGAGTATCAGAGACCAGGCATTTGACTACTATAGCAATAAAAAATAGTTGCAGAAGGATTTCCATAATAGCTCCCTACCGCAAAAGCTTTACAAAGGAAGTCTTTGAAGCATAGGGCCCACCTTGAGCAATACTACTTGATATGAGTTCACTATACATCCTGCCAAAAATAACCCCCCCCCCCCCACATTAGACAAGTTAATTGAAATGTGAAGACAACCAAAAGGTGTCCAAAATGCTCGGTATTAAATATTATATAATTTACTTACTTGTAAACATTCAGCATATCCAGAAAGATCAATTGGATTTGCGGAAAGAAGTATGTTCCCAGTGAATTCGCTGCACAAGTGTTTGTCTGTCAAGAGACAAAATAGAATGAGAGATCGTCCGTATCACATATCTTAAACAAACATCAACTATCCAAAGAATTAAACAAAAACACAGCATAATTAAATTATATTGTGTAAAAAGGAAAGCACAGAGAGAAAAAAGCAGCAGTTGTAACAGCTAAAGAAAGCAATGACAGCAAGAGATCAAATTAATGTTGTTACTTCATTAATTAATCAAAATGCAACCTCAATTACTAGTACCAACATGGTACTTATTTGTGGGTACTGATAATGGGATATCTAATGTATAAGCAGTTGACTCCGAACAAACCGTAAACTGCAGCTACAAGCAAAAGGGGTTTCTCGGTGCATTTTTCCAGAACATTAGAGCAGATTCAGTTAAGATAGTAATACAGTAATACCTGCAATATATTAAGTACAGCCTTGATAACATCTGGGTTTTTCAGAACATCCACACTTTGACGTGCTTGTCCAATTATTTCAGCCCATCTCTGCACAACGAGACAGGAGCATTAGTCAAAAGGCTGTTTAAGCAGAGTCAAAATGTTTATGTTCACATGATAATATCTCAACTGAGATGAAAAACACCTGATTTGGTAGCTCCATTAATCTCCGCAGATATTCATCCCTTTTTTGAGGATCAGGTTCTGCTTGAATCATATGACCAACCTTAAATGGAAAAGCAAATTAGACAACAAATTATAAAAGTTTTGTTCAAGTAGGCTATTATGGTTTTGAGCAACAGAAGGGCATACGGATTCATAAAATGTATGAATTTGATGCGGTTCAAGATCCATAACAGTTGTTGGAAGACCTGTTAGAAGTTCAGATACAAATGGCTCATTTTCTCCAACCTGTCAAACAAATCAGAAATCCATCAGTTGCCTGTCAAGAGAACAGCACACATATGGTTCAACCATTTCAGCTTACAAAAACAATTTTCAAAACAACTCATAGCTCGGAAAGAGTTCCAAATGAAGGCACCAAATAAAAAAACCACTTCACAGGCTTTGCAGGATGTTCAATTAAGTTGATGTCAGGTTTCAAAAATTACCTGCACAATGACAAATTTACGCTTGCATTTCTGAACGATTTTCAAGAATGTATCACATGCCATGTCCTGCAAAAAACAAGATAATGATCAACTCTCATAAACAATGTGATAATCATGGACATAATAAATTACAACATCCAAGTATTAAAAGGATAAACTGGCCTAATCAAACAAAAATTACCTGAACTCCGGGATGTGTTTCATGCATGAACTCAAACAACTTATTGACAACAGTTTTTAGGAACTTCCAATGTGCTCTCAAGAACCTTGGATACTGCCCAACCACATACCTGTATACAGGGAGACAAGGTATGTCGTTGACTAGAAATCCGAAAACAGAAACAGAAATTGCAAGATTAAAAACCTAAAGGGGGTAATAAAAAGAGGGTATTTGCAAAATCATGTTCGTATTCATATACTACCTCCATTCAAAAATATAAGTCTTTTTAGACATTTGCACACAAATTAAGGAAATCATAAACTTATTACATTCCCCTCATTAATTATCCACAACCCTCATCAACCAATATAATTTGAGCAAAAAGTCAAAAAGTAACAATTCTCGTATCCCAATACCTAGAAAACTTAAAAGGACTTATATTTTCAAACAAAAAGCTAAGCCTAAAAGGACTTATATTTTTGAACGGAAGTATAGCCTAAAGAATGGTATTTTAGGTCAATAGAGATAAAAATTACAATTCCAAAATGAACCAATAACACTTACATAATGTTACTCGCGATCACAGCCTTGTTATCTTTCCCTTTAGTGATTTCACACAAATTCAGCAAGTCACGTATTACTAGCACCAAAAATCTATTTTCCTGCAGTCATAACATCAAAATGACAAAATGAACAGAAGATACCAAAGAGATATATGGTGCAAACATCAAGAACAAAACAACAAAGCTTTGTAATAGCAACTACTTGGACTAATACAATCTTCCTTGTCATGTAAGCCGTAATCAATATACATCACAATCATCCTTCAGCTTTAACAATGTACAAATCCCCACTTTTCAGCTCACTTATGCAGAGCCATGACAGTCAAGAACAGTCATGCCAGCCATAATTAATATATATCACAATCATCTTCCTTTTCAGTTCACTTATCAACTAATCAATGTTTTTTACAATAACAATCAAGAATTAGTCTTCACAAGGACCAAGCTAGTCAAATAGTTACCCCTCCATGGCCTGTTCTATGCTTTTCTTATACGAAGCTATAATTACTTGCTGGCATACAAGCTGCTGCTTCAGCAACCAATGAAAAGACAATGTATTCACATCAGGGAACATTTCAATGAGGCAATTAACTTCCTGCTTGCTGGATGACAGTCACATAAAAGGAAAAACTATTTCACAAATTGTTTAAGAAACGGCCAAAAAAACATCAACTTAACAATTTTCCACAAAGAGACCACTTCTCATGAGTTGTGTTCAACAGAAAAAATGTTTCTTCTTTTGTATTAGATTATAAATTTCTCAAATTTGGTAATCTGATGTTCAATATGAGAAATTGGGCGCAACTAATAATGACATTTTATGCCACGCTATGGTGAGTTTAGCCGTGTGCACGTATGCATATGCTATAGAACCTTATTTGCCTTGTTATGCCTTTAAAACATTGACTAAGACAATATATGAAAACCATAAGAAGTGTCACAAAGGTACCTACAACACATTTTTTATTTCTAACCAAAAAACACAGGGGTTGACAAGTGTAGAATCAGGAAAAAAAATCCTATATTGATCACTACCAAATACATTAACACCAGAACCATAACAAGGTCTGTAATAAATTAGATAAATAAATATCAGACATCCAATAGACAATTTTACATTTTTACATAAAATGACGGCAATTTACTGCACTATGAGAAAGCTGCATGCCCCAAGAACAGCGATGACTGAACTGAATGAGGAAAACTTGTTAACATCTAATTGAATGTTTGTAAAGGAAAATACACTTTAGAAAATGTACCTGCTCCTCAACCATCGACCCAGAGATAGAACCTATTGCCCAGCACAATGTATTCAAATTATTCCATGACCAATCCTCGCCATTTAGCTGCTTGTTTAACTTTCTCAACATCTGATATTATATAAAAGAGAAAAGGTCACTTTTAATACAAGCAAATAAAACCTAGTACAGTGCCGGCAGCAGATGAATGCATTTTGATTTACATGCTGAAAACGAAAAATACCACTATGCAGATAATCATGCAAGGTGGGAACTGCATTTACTAAAACAAGAAACCAAAAAATCAATACCTGCTTTTCAGTGTCTTCGTGATCCAGGTGTGAGAGATATATGAGTGTTTCCCTCATAATCTACAACAGAAAAGTGGTAATAGAAAGATGTAAGTATTTATTTGGAAATATTTTCTTAGCTTTTGCTACATGGTCTTTGAAATTTATTTTATAGGTTTTTCCTATTCAAATGTAGGGAACAGTTTCCAAATCAAGTATGCTTAAAATATGCAAAAAAACCGTTACCACAAATACAAAATTACCATAGATTATGAATGTTGGAGGAAAAAAAGTAATCAGAACATATATAATTAAGGTAACAAAAGAAACCCATCACCTTGTACTGCACAAGGACATCATTATCCTTCATTGTCTCCCGGACAATATTCCCATTTTCGTCTTCAACAATCAAAACCTCCTCTGGTTTTGCCATTCGACAAATCATTAGCAAACGCAACTTTGACATTGTACTAGCAAACAGCTGCTTTCGTTGCAGCAATTGTGTTCCCATGCCATAAACCGATTCTGGAAGAAATGGTGTCTGCTAATACAGATAAAAAGGAAAAGAGAATAAAAAATGTAATCATATGCAAAACAAGGAAACCGAACATATCAAACAAGTTGATTCCACACAAACTCATGAAAACATTTCAAACTGAATGCACAACATTGAGAGGAAGAATAATATCCAGCAAAGAAAGAGCAAATAAATTTCGTCAGAAGACGAATGGAGAAAACTCCAGGTAGCATGACCAAGCCAGTGACTATGCCATACGTCTATTCCAATGGACAATGGTGAGAAAAAACTCAACACCCACACGCTCTACAAAATGCAATAAACTCATGATACAAAAATCTTTAAGGTGGCAAAGAGTATAAACCTGTAGCCCCATCATATTTACAACGGCAGCAGGGTTGTCAGCATTTTGCAGAGCCTCAAAGAGTTCCAAAATCATAGAATTCCAGTAGTCCAAGCAAACCTGTTGATATAGACAAGTTAAACACTGTGAAGGTAAATACAAAGCAGTATCTAGTCACAGTAATACCGAAAATGGCACTTAACCTTGAAAACCTCTGTGTCATCTACGTATGAGATGTTGATTAGATACTCAAGACCCATCAAGAGAGCAGCAACATTTTCTTGACTAGATTCAAGGATTCGTATGTGAGACTGCAGGTAAAGTAAATTTGCATCAATAAGGGCGAGCAATCAGCATTTAAAGGAATCCAAAAGAAAGCACTCTGCAGCAAAAGAAATAACTAGTACTGTGCAGGTTGTGAGGGCAAATAGGATTTTCTAAAACATGGTTAGCACACCCGAATGAATATTATGCAAAACGTAGAAATAAAGAGATAGAAATAAAAAGTTCCTCAACGAACAGAATAGTTTACCTTAAAAAAAGCAGTGAAAAATAGTGCCAGGTTCTGAATAAAAGCCTGAAGAAAGAATGAAATTTTAGAAAAATACAGCTAGAAGTGAACCCACAGAAAACAGCATCAGTTTTGGCAGAAACCTGCTCATCTGTTGATCCCTGTGCATAAGCTTCCGGTATGTTTGTATTTGTGGGAAGGATTGTCTGCATGGCATTGCAACCAATAGTACAGTTTAAAAAAAAAAAAAAAAAAAAAAAAAAAAAGAGGAAACAAGGATGGCGGTGATCTAAAGGCCCTCCAAGACCATGAGTATACATAGTTACCTGCAACTGCACCATGAATATGGTATACATCTTCACATACTGCACATTGTAGAAATCTCCAAAAGTCAAAGTTGCAACCTGTTGAGAAATCGCCAAGAGTCAGCAATGCAATCTGGCAGTCCTGGGGAAAAAATCAATCCTAATATGAGAGAAAAATACCTCAGTTAAACACTGAAGGGCCAAATTCCTGTATGCTGGTGCAGGAAAAAACTTCAAAAGAATTTCCAACTGCAGAATGAATGCTACAAGTCTTAGTTTCAAGTTAACCACAGATGAGCAATTATAATTTGTTGTTAAAGCAAAATAAAAGAAGCTCATATGGAATTAAAAACAGCTGAGGAGAGTGATCAAACCAGTGGTGATTCGAATATGTAGCCCACAGGAATCCATGAAAGGAATGCATGCAATGTGGCCAAAGTAGCTCGAATCAACTCAGAACGCTGAGATGCCGATAGTACATAGAGGCACAACTCGTGAATGAGTTGAAATTCACTGCAGACAAAGCAAAGAACAATGAGGACATCACAACAGTGATAATTTATCCTTATTCCATCAACAAGCATAACACATAAAATTGTTATGGTGCATTATAACACAACACATCATATTCATGGATTTTGCAATTCATAAAATCCCTATCAGAAAGAGGAACAACTCCTAGAAGTAGAAAACTCGTCATAAGAAAGAGGAATGTTAATGACTCATGGGCATGGAAATGCCTTCTGCGTGTCAGGAATGTACTCAAGCTCAGTCTTAGTAGAGCAATGATTCTGAGACCCAATACGATATCCCTTCTCTGGTCCACGCTAATGGTAGGCCTATCCTGTGTATAAGTGTATGAGATGATAAGGCAGAGAGGATCACTGGTTGACTGGGGAAGCATGATTTAGCAGAGAGAACAAAGCATAAAGTGGGCCTTCATTGTCTGGCTTGCAGCAAGGAGGCAGCTCTTAACAAGGCATAAGCTCAGTAAGTGGAAGGGTAGCATTACTCCTACATGGAGGATGAAGCTGTTGAATATTTCTGGATCCAGTGCCCTTATGTCAACGAGGTTAAGGAACATGTGTGAAAATGGATAGGAATTCAACAAAGATTGAGCACTGTCACAGACTGGCTGCTATGGTTTGCTAGGGAGCCTGCGGAGGTGCAGAATGAATCATGCACAGACCATTAGGGATCAGGCAATCTTTTGTCCTAAAACATGTGCTCCTAGGGAATGTGCTAGGAGTGTAATAGAACCTTGTAAGCTACGGATCTCTACGAAGTGCAATTTCAAAACACTCAAAGCTACGTTTGCTTGTAACATGCTTACTTTCATCTATATATTTACCGATTCAAACTCATCATAAGAACAATGTCGATATGACTAGGATATAAAAATTCGAAGATTGAACCAAAAAAAAACATCTATTTAAAAAGAAAGGTACTATTTCCTGGGTATAACTGCGAATCTCATGGACATGAGTTACAATTTTAATATTTCTACAATACACTTTAGATGCAGCATAC
Source organism: Persicaria maculosa (assembly GCA_963922045.1). Classification (NCBI taxonomy): domain Eukaryota; kingdom Viridiplantae; phylum Streptophyta; class Magnoliopsida; order Caryophyllales; family Polygonaceae; genus Persicaria; species Persicaria maculosa. The sequence goes on from OY998268.1 coordinate 57,148,561, forward strand.
CATTTAAATTAACCATAAGAACCTCCCAAGCAAAAAATAGATCTATGGAAAGGGATATTCAGAAAAATCAATCTGGATTACCTATTCAGCGACTGTTTTAGCTCTTTGATCTTTTGTTGAGTCATCTCTCCTCTTGAAAAATCAAATACCTCTTCACTTAGTAGCTGCATAAAAATACCTAGTGTTACCCACATTAAAGATGGACATAATCATTGTGGAACAGTTAAAAATAAGTACTGAGACATACTTTCAATATAACCATGCAATTTTCACAAATAGTTTCACTTGTTTTAGCAGCTGCAACAAGGTCGGGGATAAAGCTCTGCCACCTAGCTGGCCAGTCATGCTTCAAGATCTGGTGTTCGGAACAAAACAAAAGTACGAGAAAATGTCATACAAACTTGTAGAAAATGAAGATAAATATATTTCTAAACTAAAAAGGTAAAACACATGAAGTCCCTATCAATTCCAGGATGATTGAAAGGAAAGCACATAGAAACTAGAGAGTGATTAGACTATAAACGCAACTAAAATATTCTCCAACTGCAGCAAATGGTATGTGAAGTCGGTACCTAACTGCTTTTGCAATCACCAGAAACTGCTTATCTCACACAGTATAAGATCAAGAATATTTCCCATTAGAGGAACATATATAAGTAATGGATTAATATTCATACCTGGACGAGTGTAACATTTAGCTTGTTGACATAAAGCCTTTCCTTCCTGAAAGAAGCCTCATCTCTAGAAAGCTGTGTAAATGTTATCATACGGAGACTAATTAAGCTGGGAAAAAGAAATATATCATACCATAACAAGAAAACAAAATGCCACGAAAAGCAGAATACAAGTTTTCTATGAAACTTGGAATGTACCTGTACAATGACCTCAGATATATAATTCTTCATTCCATCTCTTTGGGCAACAGGCAATGCATTCCATCGATATTTAATGACTCCTTCCAAAACCTGTCAGTAAAAGCAATATACCAAAAGGAAAATAAAAAGGGGATGTCATTGTAGTAGTTACAGGAAACAAGAAGAAGCCAGTTTCTTTCTTAAACTAGAATGCAAGTGAAGCACAAGAAAATGAGAAAACAGGTCAAGCTTCCAGCAATCTTTGAGCTAAAACAATCTTAAAGCACGATAAGATTACCCCCAAGCAATCTTTACAAAGCAATTACGTGAAACTATTTACATCTAATAGTTTGAAATGTTTAGAGTCACTAACCTGCAAGGCAAAAAACTTAGTGTTCAGGTTCTGCGTATTCTGCAAAATGTGCACTACTTGCAGCCACATGTCAGGATTAGTTTGCAAGTCCCTCAAAATCTGGTCCGCAGCTGCCCTCTGTATTAACAGATTATTTATAAAAATAATAATAATAATAAAAACATTTTCAGCAAAGACTGAGCAGCAAAATACTTAGTCATCATTGTTGTGAAGAAATATTGTGAAAAGAACATTATGTTGCATAACATGGACATCAAGATCGGAAAAGGACAGGAAGTGAGTCTATGGTAACCTATAATAGAAAATCCCCTTCCCTCAGCTGCAGAGAACCATCTATTCCGCCTAAATACTGCAATTCTTAGCCGTATAAAGTATAAACTCCAAAAGATTTAAAGAACTAATTACTGTGTATGCTTAGAATCTATACTATATAGCATTTATCCCCCAAAAAATGCTAAAAATGTATCTTAGGAGATTTAAATCACTAGACAGCAGTGTTATGGGATTATGACCTCCAAAATCTGGTTATGTTTTAGAGAAAAAGGCATCCTATGATATACTTTATTGTCTCTTGCTAATAAATTTGTTTATAAGCTGAAATGGTGATATTATGGCTAAACAGAAGATGGAAGACAGATAACATTCTTGTGTAAAGCAACTATAGAGCAAAATAGCTTTTAAATATCCTTTAATCATCTTACTCATTAAAATTATTTAAAATACTTTTAACAAGATTTTGGAATCAATTAGTCCAAAGGTGGCAGTTAGAAACTCCTTGGAATGAAATGAAGGAACACGATACAACTGACCAACTTTTACCATTCTTCTTGATTCCTAATAACTAACCTCTGCTATAGAGCTTCGAAGGTGAAACAAGGCTAACCCACAATGTTATAATTTCAAAACAGTATTGAACAACTACGGAAATAAATCCCATTAAAATATCTATCTCTGAAGTATTTTCAACAAGGAATTCACGAAACAATCCCTGTTATTAGATATTATTCAACAAGGAGACAACACCCCATTCTAATTCACATCCAATCTTACAAGTTCAACCATGTGGATTAATCACCCGTATTAAATTATATCTCTATCACTCTATGCACTTTAAACTCTAAAAGCACAAACTAAAATAAACATGTTCGTAAATCAAGTTTACTTCCTCTCACTAGTTTTCAGTGCTCTGTCAAAGATTCACTTGAAAAAGGGGAAAATAAAAGTTTCAGGGATGCATAGTTGACACTTGTCATCAAAACTGCCTAAATACAATATAGTATCACATATGAAAGCATGACTGCAGTACTCTTATGGCACAAACGGGGCCATCGCAAACAAGAAATAGAAACTAACAAGCTCTAGTAAAAAGGGGGGCGGGAGTGTCAATCCCCAACAGGTAATAGCAACATCACATCTCGAAAAAGTATACTTCACTCAGTAAACACAAATTGACAACCATATGCCCTCTTAACCTAACATAACAATGGCCAGCAGCGAAGCCATTGGGTTGTGTGCAACTGAGACACAAATCAGTGTAAAACCAAACCACTAAACACCCCAATCGACTGACATTAAAAAGCAAAAACCAAAATCAGATGAGACAAAAAAAACACCCAAAACAGCGAATAAACCCTAGCGCAACAGTCAAGTCCACAAGTCCCTAACCAAACCCTAAACAAAGCAACCACAATTGGGAAGTAGAAATCAGCAAAAGGACTGTGAAGCTCGAACTCTCCAACTCTCTTTCTCTCCTCGCAAGTACGAACACATGCACTCCAACACTGTAGAACAACTAGAACTCAAAGACAACAAAACTCGGTAGAAATTACCTCCTCCCTAGATCCGGTGCCGTAGAAAGCAGAGACAGTGGCGTCGAGAAGCGACACATCAATCGGCTGGCTCAAATCTCTGAGCCTATCGGCCGCCATATCTGATCGAACAAAGTGAAAATCGTATGGGAAAAGCCCTGGAGATTGGGGAGGGAGAGAAACAAGGAGATTCGAAAACCCTACAATGTACGGATGAAGCAGGAGCAACGAGGGAAAAAAACCTAGATTTCTCGGCTGATTTAGCGGGATAGAGGATTGTGAAACGGAGGAGGGGCGAAGACACGCGAAATACAAATATATGCGAAAATAAAATATACTATTTTTATTTTTTATTTTTTTAAAGGAAAAAGAAATGGGGAGGCAGAAAAAAAGAAAAGACAGCTTCAAAATAAAGCACAGTTCGAGTCTTCCAGAGAGCTAAAAAGTACTATTATTCATATGTAAAAAAAAAAATTATCGTTACATAGAGCTCCCTCTTCGTCACTATACTATACTCCGTATATATTATTTATTTTTTATAATATTAAATTGTTTGATATTAAAAAATATATAAAATAACTTGCAATTAAACATTAATTATAACTATAGTTTCATTTTTAAAAAATAAATAAATTTTGTATTAACAATTGTTTAACTAATTAATTTCTGACAATATGTTTAATTAACTACAAATAAATGAGGTACATAGTATAATATAATAAATATCCATATTTAATAAACATGGGTAAAATCTTGTATAAATACATCGATATCTAACTAAATTTGGTAAAATATTATCTTAAGTATATATTGTTATATTAAGGGTGTGGTTCGGGTGTACACACCCCTTAAAGTGTACCTTGTTCACAAATATTATTCGGTGAAATGTGAAACATTATTCGGTGATATTTGAAGCATTATTCGGTGAAATGTGAAACATTCTACCGAATACTGTTATGTTTTTTTTTCCGTTCAGTTCAGATAAAAACGTTCCAATTCCACTGAATAATTTGTAACATTCTACCGAATAATGTTTAGTTTTTTATTCATCTATTTCAAATAAAAGAAACCTCAATTCTCTAAACAAGGTACAATTTATACGAATATTGCTTCAAATTTCACCAAATAATGTTTCACATTCCCTTAAACAATACTCACATTTCACTGAATAATGCTTCAAATTTCCCCGAATAATGTTTCACATTTCACTGAATAATATTTGTGAACAAAGTACACTTTAAGGGTTGTGTACAAATGATCCATACACGTTATATTAACTTTCTAAAAATATATCGAAATCTAACTAAATTGGGTAAAATCTTGTCTTACGCATATGCTTTTATACTTATTAAGTGCGAAATGATATCTATCTATCTATCTATCTATTTACCTATAATAAAACTGATGCATAGGACGCTATTTCATGTGGCCTAATAAAATCTATAGACGAAAGGATATCTATATACAGCTATGACATCATATTTCATTGTTTCTATCTTCATCTATTTTGTATATCATACATATTTTATAATATATATAATCATATAGATAGATATATTCCCCACCAAAAAAATATAGATAGATAATACGGAGAATAATTACATAGATAAATAGTACTCAGTAATCTCTATTTACATATACTAAAACCGATGCATAGCATCCTTTGTGGCTTGTTGTGGTTGATTCTAGAGAAAAAAATTAATAAAATATATACACTTTAAATGAGAAGTACTTCATCTCTCTCAAAATACAAGTCATTTTATTTTTTGACATGCTTTTTAATGTGTTAAAAACTCTATAAAATATCAACTTTTTTAAAAAAAATAAATTTATTACTAATAAGTTTGAAATTTATTTATTTTTATTTATTTCTAAGTTGATATTTTATAGACTTGTACACATTAACAAACGGATCAAAAAATAAAATAAATTATATTTGGAGACGAATGTAGTAATTCATGAAAGAAAAAAAAAGAACTCTTGCGAGAGATGAGGCGTCACAGGAAGAGATTGCCAGTTAGGAGCTGCATCAATGTGCACAATACTTAAATCCTTTCATTTGTTCCAAATGAATGTAAAATGATTTATGGATTGTTGATTTTGGTTTTGGTTGATTAGTTCTCTAATAGAAAACAATTGTTTTCCTCGTTTTGATTTTGGTTGTATCACGACGGTTTGTCTGTTTGCCGCATTTTGCGCTCTCGCGATTTACCAGACTTACATACCCAAAAAGGTTTGCATAAATGGCGGATCAATGGATAGCTCAGTAGCACTCTTGCGAGAGATGAGGCGTCACAGGAAGGAGATTGCCGGTTAGGAGTTGTATCAATGTGCACCAGTACTTAATCCTTTCACATGTTGAGCCGAAGTCAGAAGAGCACCAGGAGCTGGTGCAGACGAGCTTCGCAACATTAGGAAGGCGACGGGCGCAAACATCAACACTATTCAGAACTCGGAACTTAAGCCTTGGGTAGCATAAGAAACTAACATATACGGAGTGTTTTGTTTCTACAAAAACAATTTGGGATTTCCTTCAATGTTAATGAACTCCGGATTCACATGATACACTGGTTTCAGGTTATACCAGCACTCTATAAAGATCTGTCTGAGACACTTATTTCGCATTTGAATTTGAAACTACATTAGCATTACATAGGTTTGCAAGGTAACACTTGTGAGATGAATATCAAAACTTCCCTTCTAAAATGGGAACTAAATGTAACAAATGCAGAAATAAAACCAGCAAAAAAGATTCAATGAAAGACTTCTTACCAATGTGTGAAAAGTCAGTATCAATTCGCCCCAGCCCCAAGCTTTCTTCTCTGCTGGTGCTCTGCAACCTTGTAATCCACAACCTCCCGGAAAAGCTGTGGATCGAGCGTGCAGTCTTTGCTGCCGTAGACAGTGGCTTGAACGCTGGCCATGAGCTTTGCAATCTCACGCCCAGAAAAGCCGTCGGTCTTGGCAGCTGCTTCCCTTAATATGTCATCCGTCAGGCCCTTGATCTCTATCCTGTGTTGTTTCTTCCTGAATAAGCTTTTCAAAAAGCCGGACTTGCCTTTTCCGGCTTGAGCTATGTACTTGTCCAGGTAGAGTTTCAACAGCTTGAACCGTTCATCCTCTCCGGGCAATGGGAACTCGAGAACCTCGTCTATCCTATCCGCTACAGCTGAATCGAGATCGCCTGGGCGGTTGGTGGCAAGTGCAAGTACGATGTCTTTCGACTGATCTCCAGTGCGGAAAAGCATTGCGTTCAGGGCACTCCTCTGAGCTTCACTCATATAGGTTTTATTACGCCTGGGAAAGTTCGAACACAAATTGACGTCATATTTATGACAGTCCACTGAAGAAGGAAAAGAAGGGTTTCATCTAGGTAGGAAAACATTCAAGTATAGCTCATAATTCATATTTAAAAATTCTGGTTAACAGATTATGTATGTTGACAATCAAATCCAGCATTATTATGTTTGGAAACGGACAAGGAAAACCCCCGTCAAGGCATCATAATCGCAAAATTTATTATTATGTTAACAACTTCCAAACAATGAGACTGAATGGAAAAACTTACTCGCATAGAAAGGCGTCAGCTTCATCAATGAACAACAACAATCCCCTGTTGGACTTCTTTGCCCAGTCGAACAATTGATGGATTTTGGTAACGGCTTGTGAGCCCAGCGGCGCTATGTCTCCACCGGTCATCAAAGCATAATCTAATCCCTGATATAAGGAAACAGTTTAAAGTTGAAGATCACAAATAAATAAAGACTAGATCTTTAACATGCTTCTAATCAGAAGGTCCTTCAGTGCCCATAAGGCATCTCTTAGGTAGAAGACTAGATCTCAAGTTACATGATCTACAAAATCTACTAGAATATAGTTACAACAACATCACATGCACATGTAGCACCAAATTTACCTTTTATTGTTCTCTAGAACATTTATGATTTCTACCGACAAAGTTCATATATAGCCAGGCATATGGCGTCCAGAAATGAAATAAAAAGTTCCTCAAATCTTGAATATTGATGAGAGCATAAAAAAGCATATATGATTTAAAGAAAGAATCATACAGATTTACGAGCCATCTCTCTTGCAGCCATTGTTTTCCCAGTACCCGGAGGACCATAGAAGAGCATATTTCGGAAAGGAGCTTGATGAGCTTTCGTATTTGCAGTTGCAGAAGAAAGCTGTTCGATCCTCTTCTGTAGCGTCGGATGTAACACTACATCTCCAAACCCATTTCCATTTTTAGAAGCAGATGCTCCACCCGATCCTTTCATCTTGCTAAAATAACGTGAGTAAAACCCTGACCATGGGTACTTTCCTCGTGAGGACTCCCTTATGAGTGATGGTTGTCCCAATATTCTGTCTACGTAACTCCATACCACCTTGGCACCCTCTCTACACAAATCGAGCACAATCTTTTATGATCTAAAAAATGACATGCATAAACCTATTAACAGTTGCTTTGCAAGCTAAGAAAACAATAAACACTGCTTTGCAAGCTAAGAAAAGGAGATTTTATCAACTTAGAAGAGCTTTTGGTACCAGAGCACATAGCTTGTACTGTCTTTACAATCCATCACATGATTCACAGGATAGTACAAGCCAAAACCAAAACCAAACAGCAGCTTCTTGATGATGTGTGATTCTGTGATCATTGCATCACACTCTAATGGCTTCAAATGCCATCATCTAGTGAACATGAATTCCCCTACTTCATAATTAATACTACTCGGAGTATACCACATGCAAAAGTAATACTCCATAACAATTTATCATGTTACGAATGGTCTATATATACAATTATAGCCGATATGCAAGGACAAAAAACTGTTCAAATGAATTCCTTGGAGAGAGCAGATAAGAAAATCATCATACCAAACAACCATAAGAGCCAAAAACCAGTTTCTACTTGGGAAGATCTCATATACCTTGTTGTGTAAATCCCCGCAGCAAGAGCAGTGATCCCACCAACTGCTACAACCAACTTATTTTGGTCTGTCAAGATAACTCTTAAACCACCTACAAAAAGTAAACAGCCCTCTTAGCCAAAACTTTTAACCAAATACATGTATTTAAGATGTTGCTCAACTTCTATCAACTATTATCTCCCCAACACTGTGTTATAATCAAGCATGGCCACAATCTCAAAAGCTGATTACAGAACGCTAAACAAACACCACCAAACAGGTCATCAAGCACATTTTCCATCTTGAAGGAAGAACTACTCTCTAGAGCGGACTTCCAACCATCTATTGAATACAAAAATAGAGTAAAAGCATGATGGATCAGGATACCTCCTATATGATCAAAGGTGGTGTTTATGGCAGAAACCCACTTCTCTCTCTCAGCATTTGCTTTTGTAAGTAGTTTACGTCTTTCAACATCTGCGGACAACTTCTTTGTAAGGGCTTTCGTTTCAGCATCTGAAATAGCAGTTAGTCTGATAGTTTCACGTTCAATCTCTGCCTTCTCTTTTTCTGTTTGCCTACGCTGGGCATGGATCTGCTCTTCTGCTGCCCGTCTAGCATGTTCCTTTCTCGCTGATGATTCCTCTTGCAGTTTTACAAGCTCCTGATTCCTTTGCCTTTGGTATTCATTTTCTAACTGTGAATATACAGCATAGTTAGACGAACCTTTACCTGTGTAAATATTTTTTACCCTAAGAAGTTTAACAAATGAAATCACATACTGCCGTCCGTTTTTTGGCTAGCTCATCTTCATAATTAGCTATTTGGCGTTTTATTTCTCCTCCCTGCTGCTCCAACTTCTTTTTTTCCTCATATATCACCCTTTGCTTCTCCTACACAACATCAAGCAATTTATCTATAATCATCAGCAACCAAAAGCAAAATAGGCATACACACTCTGACAAATGGCAAGCAAAAAATAAATCCCCACACAACTCAAACACTTCCCATGACTCAATAAAGACATTGCAATTGCCAGGACATCTCAAGACATCAAAATAAATGGCATCAGTCCACTTACAACTTCAGCATCAACTTGCAGTTTCTTAAGCTCTTCCACCTTCATTGCTATCTCTTGTTGCTTCGTGTCTTCCTTCTTGTTTATGGTCTCAAACACCTACAATCAGAATACCGTGTTGAAAACCAATATGTACTGCAATATATTTAAAAAAAAACACACAACCAGCTTCTTGATAATGGTGAGGAAAGGTTCCATCAATCAAACTTGTTAACACATTTCATTTGGGGGAAAACCAAAACAAACCACCCTTAAGTTATTCATTTTTGCACATACCACCCTTAACTCCCTTATGTTATTCATTTTGCACAAAAGAGCCTTTGTAAGCAAAATTTCATTTAATAACATGCTATCTGCATTTTTACCAGCAACTTATTAGCAATTATAACTTGCAAAAACATTTCTAAAAAGGATCAATGTACAAAATGCTCCTCATTGATGCACAATCAGACAATAAGGGATCTGTTAGACATTTGGAGCATTTTCTAAATGCTTTGGCAATGCTAAAGGGTGACTATGTAGTTATGTGTAATTAAAGCTAGGGTGGATATGGAGAAATCATATTGGCACAAAAAAAAATTAAAACCAGTTGGCAATGAAGGCCAGACCAAATTCTCATTTGGAAGAACTGCGGAAACAAAATCCAAAATAGCTCTAAGAATTGAAACAATGTATGCAAATATGACGAGCAGTTTGATTAGATTCCGTGTGAATAAACAGACAAACCTTCTTGGCATGGGAAGAGCTGGCAATGTTCTCAAGGGTCTTGGCGGCTCTCACCAATGGTTCAGGGTCAAACCCAGCGGAAGTCGTCCTAGGGTTATTGTTACGAGGCTTCCGGGGCGGTTCTTCCTCCGGCGATTCGGCCGGAATCTGAGACGCCGGAAGGGGCACATTTGACGGAGGCGCCGCTGGGGCGGAGGAAGAAGAGAAAGGCGAGAATTTGAAGGGGCCATCGGCGTAGGCGTAGTCGGCACCGAGCGACGCAGAGGCTAGGGCCGAGAGCAGCGCGGCAGCACCAGCTCTAGCCGCAGCCATAGGGGTGAAATCGTCGGAAATGGAAGCGCAGAAGTGCAATTGAGGATTTGAGGTTCAAATATGGGAGATTGGGAGGTGAAGGAGAGGATTTGATAGGGAAGGAGGAATTTGGATTGGGGAAGGAAGATGATTTGGGAAGAGCACTGAAACTGGGCGGAGAGAGAGAGAGAGGGTTTTGGTAGGGTTTCTGGGTTTCGAGTTGTAACACCGTTTTCTTGCCGGTTTTTTAATTTTTATACGCCATACAATACGGTTTCTTTCTCCCCAAGCCGACTCAGTGACGCCCCTCAACGAAAAGGTTTAAACCAAAAATAGTTGTAAACCAATTAAACAAATTGTTTTAAATCGAGAGGGTGTAAGCATCAAACGAACAAACCACTATGATACAACAAACTGCAACCAAATAACCAATCAATCAAAGCAAAACGAAAGAAAATAATCCCCAAAGGCAGAAGACGGAGGATAGAAAACTTGGCAGGAGAGCGTGGATAGTGAGCGCATAGGAATTAGGAAAGCTAACGCTGACATGATGTCTTACCGTTGGAAGACAGAAAGCAATTACACAAAATGTTTAATGTGTGTCATTTCTCTGATTTCTTCACATTAAGGAACAAAAAAAGGTATTTCTAAATTTATTTGATTTTGTAAGAAATAAGGCGAGACTTCATGTGAAGTCATTTTGGAGTTCTTTGGTCTATTGAGACAATGGTTGATTTTGTGTTCAAATCTAGATTGATTGATTAAAGGAGATACTTTTTTTCTATTAAAAGAAGTAAAGAACTAGAACTTTTAGAGTATTTTGAAATTATTTTTCATAAATCAAGTAATATACCAAACAAAATGTCGAGATATGATGGGTGATATACTGATATCCAATTTTTTGTAACGTTCTTAGCTGATCATTGTTACCATCATTGTGTGTACTGTGTTCGAATGTATTAGCTGATCATCATTAACAAGTAAATCCATTGCGCTTGAAGGAAACGATCGGTTTCTTCTTCATATTGTCTATGGATTTATAACTTCGCTCATACCCGATTTATTCAAATAGTCAGATTTATTCGTCGAGACCTAGGATAATATCAACCTCACCCCACACATTATGATATTTTAGCCACAAAACTGCACTGCACCTGTTGGCAAGAACTGCATTCAGATGCGCCGAGTAGCAAGAAACGAACTAAATATTGCAAATGCGCTTTTGAATCGATCACTTCTTAATCTATGAAAGTGGCAAGAAAGAACTAACACGTTAAAACTGCAGCGATGGAGCTCAAGTGGTCAGTTGGTTGCGTAGGCGCTGACAGGAGGAAGCAAGAGCAATGGTACCCATCCAATTGATACACAGACAAAAAGTACTGAATTCCCTATTTGTTTTCCCTTTTCAGAACTTAACATATATGGATATATGACATCAAATTATAAGACACGTAATAAAATAAACTGCTACTTTGATGGATTTCTGACGGGATCGCATAATAAAACTAGCATACAAAGACAAATAAAACAAAGATAGTTGCCAAGCTTGTTAAATAATTCATCCCCCCGCCGAAAGGCAACAGTGCAGCTCCAGAACCTTTTGGGCGAGTAGGAGGATCACTTGGCCCTGGTGCAGCAGCCAGTGTCCAGTCAACTGGAGGTGGAGGAGCTGGAAGTGGTGAAGGCAGAATCAAAGGAGGAGGAGGAGGAGGAGACAGAGGAGAAACATACGGAGGAGCTTCAAGAGGTGAAGGGGAAGGAGAAGAAGCGTGCTGAGGAGGCGGAGGAGCTTGAGGTGGAGGAGGCGAAGGAGCTGAACCAGGATGAGAAGAACAAGAAAGCGGGCTGGTTTCTTCCAACACACCGTCTATCCCATGACACCTGATTGAGGAGCCATTGACACAAAGGTTTGGGCTTGTAAGCTTCACATTGTTCAAGAAGTAGTTCCTCCTACCATTGTTAAGGATCCTAATCATGTAATCTGACGAGGAAGAGGGGATCACTGAGTTTGATGGGAAGTGCAGTAGGTGATCAAAGAGTAAAGCAGAAGGGATGGAGTGCCTAAGCAAGAACTCAGACACAGCATTCTCTGGGATAGCAGTTTTCGACAGCATCCGGTCATTGGGCATCAAGAAGGTGATGTTGGGCGGGATTTTATTTGATGGGAACATGTTGATCAGCAACACAAAGGTGAAGTAGTTGGCCCGTTGCATCTCCTCAGTGGCTACAAGGAGATCATTTCTGCTTGTGCAGACGACTAACATGGGTGATATGAGCAGCAGCATAAGAAGAGCTGATAGACTCAGGGAGCATGAAATTGTTTCCATCTTCACTATTTGGATTATGATTTGTTCCTATGAGCGGGAGCAGAGCAGGTATGTTCTTATGGTGATGTCTTAAGGTATAACTGGTTTGGTTTTGTTGAGCTAGGAGTGGGAAGAGTGGAGTTAGATGAGGCATGCACCTGGGAGTGTTGTGTTCATGAATTTTGCATGACTGAGGAGAACATAATAACTGCAGTTTTTAAGGACTGGTTTGGTTTTGTTGAAACCTTTAAAAAAAAATATAGGTATACAACTGCAGTTTTTAAGGACTTAGACAGGTTTGGTTTTGTTGAAACTCTAAAAACATTGTTTTTATAGGTATAACACAGTAACTACTGCATTTTATCAATATTTGGCACATGATTATGCAAAAGGAACTAAGTCAACTAACTAAGAAAAACCTGAAGAAAGTCTCGCTTCCATATTGGCCTTGATCCTGGGGGTTGCACAAAGCATGACATAACTGCACGATAACCACAAGAATGGCATTAATTCATGATATATTTCAACTTAATTTCCATTATTACAAGGATATACGACTCTACAAGCCAATTTGTAATTAAACAGAACAAATTAAACATATAATAATTCTCTAAAGAAAACATACTAACTCAGGTCCAACCACAGATTTCAGTGATGATTGTCACCAGTTAGTAGCTGCCACAGTCTCTGCTGATGTGGCTATGATGGTTGAATGGTTCCTATTGCTAGGGGAAAAACACACAATAAAATTTCCAAGCACAGAAATGACCGATAATTACACACAATCTTCACTAAGTTGGTGAAAAGAACAAAAATTATTCCGTTCTGTACAAGTATCATGTATGTATGAACAAATTTCTTATTTGATAGTAGAAAGAGATTGCATAAGTAGTAACTAGTAACAAGTCATGAGCTTTTAGTTGATGACGCTGTGACTTGTGATCATGCTGCCACCACTATAATCACAATGAGCAGGATGATCCCAAAAATCACCAACAGCAAACAAACCTGCAATTCATGTCATTAAAAAAAATACTTTAGCATCTCCCATTAACATAAAAGCTGGCTCAAGGTGGACTTAACAATAAGAAGGGCCAGTTATTTTATGGACGAAGCACATTCATCACATTCAGAAAGAGAAGAACGGGTAAGTCAAGGAGTTGTTCCATAGGTGTGATTATATGTACACTCAAATAAGAAGGTCAGAGGGAGTGAAGATTTAAAAATTCACAAATAATAATCATTACTGTGAAAGGAAACTGAAACAGAAAATCAGCATGATTCTTGAGGGTGCAATAACTGATCCCATGGGTTTTCAACCAGTGATCAACTTATTAACAAAATGATCAAAAAACCATTGTTATTGAGCAGGAACCAATGCATCATAATATATTGCTATTATGGTTGTATAGTAACACTCCCAAACAACAAAGATTTTCTAACCCCCATGTGTAAGGATGAAATATGTTGGCCTTCCTATCGGTAGATAACCTAAGTCACGTCGTCAACAAAACAAAATGATAAAAATATAGAAATATTTACCAAGGAGGAGCTTGATTTTTGCGACTTTGAAGCTTTCACAAGGTGGGAAGTTCCTTGCTTCGTAGCAGCCTGAGATCTCTCGATGTTGGAACTTATATCATCTGAAAGCACACATACCAAAACAGTTACTCTTGTAACAATGGATAATTCCTGAATAAAAGCACGAGACGAGTAAAACAAGCTGCTTACCGATCAAACCTCCTTGATCATGAACTAAAACAGCCAGATCTTTGAAAATCTCATTCACTTCACCTATCTGCTTTTGAATTTCCTGTATACCCTGCTCTCTTTCTTCTATAATAGCTTCATTAAAGACGAGCTCGTTTTCTATCAGCACAACATGTTGCCTGTGCAAGGTGTAAAAGTATTTCAGGATGCATGCCCATACAATTTCAGTAATTGACAATTAATTAGCTTTTTCCAGAAGTACATGATGCACCTTCAAAGAAGTAATGCTGGGTAAGAATTAACTCACCTTCTAGATTCCATAAGAAGAGCCTGTTGTTCATGTATATTATATGGCTTTATCTCCTGATCCTCCTTGCTGTCATCATAACTGTAGCATAGTGTTGCAGTACGTTACGAATCTCTTTTTTTTTTAAATAAATAAATTAATACTACAGAGAAACATAAAATACCAAAAGCCACTTTAAAAGAATAATCAAGGCTAAGTTGCAGAGTAAATTTAAATTACCCTTAACTAAAAATGAAGTCATTAATCATAAATAAATAAATAAACAAAAAGTCATTAAGTAAATTCAGCATAAGCAACAGACAGAGCATAAGCAGTTTCTTGTATTATGGTACAATGATGTACCTTGGAACTTCCATTGGAACAAATGGAGCATAAGCAGTTTCTCTCTGAGCTGCAAGTCGTTGTGCCTTCTGAAATTCCTTAAGTACTGACTGGAAGTCCTTTGCAAGCTTAGCATCAGTGATCTTCTTGGTAGCCTGCATTAGAAAAGAAAATTTTGAAAATTCAGTAACAAGATAAGTAGTCATAGGAATTTGGACAGTGTAAGAGGAAAAAAGTGGCAAGGGAAGTAATACTTACGCTGACTTCAGAATGGAAGTCTGTTTCACTAGCTTCCTTGAGCTTTGCAGAGGTATCTTTGACCAACTGTCCAATATGTAACCTTGTTTTATGTCTGTTGATTGTCAATTACAGAGACATTAGAGCCATAGTCTTGGGTAATATTAGCTTCCTTTTTATGGGAAGAATGATATTAAATATTCACACAAACTTTGAACTTGTTCTATGGCAAAAGGAAGTTAAGTATGGGATGTTGGCACATGGCCAAACTTACTTTCCAGTAACAAAAGGGGAACTAGCAGACATGAGACTAAACCATTCAAACTTTACTTTTCCCAAAGACCACATCATAAATAGTCCTACTAGGGGTAGGAATTTCACCTCTTTAGTTTGAATTTGCAGTATTCAACAAATATAAACACATCACATAAGGATATTTAAGTCTAACCAAGGCCATATTTTCACTAGCTATGAATCGTAGACAATCAATTATTTGCATGGGAGGAAGAGGAGAACAAACTGCCCATCAAATGAAGCCAAATGATTTCAATCACATTTTACCATCAATTCAAGTAGGAACCCAAAAAACACCCTAACGAGTTAACAACATAGAACCCAGCAATTCAACCAAATAACTTGGAAATTTGATGAATATATTTCAGAACAAAGTCAAATCATACATTGTTTCAAGATTTCAATTAAGATTGCCCCATCAATTCAAGATCAACTTAGCAACCCTAAAAAAACCTAAAACCCAGTAATCCGGCCAAAATGACGGAAATTAGCTCAATCGATAAATTAACAACATAAATAAGCCACTGGAGACGAGAAAAGACATCGGAACACGAAACAAAACCCGGCGCCCCCGATCACCCCAAAATCGAAATTTCCGAAGAAGAAAAAAGCAGCAAGCTCACAATCTTTCGCGAAGCTCGAGAGTGTCCTTAGGAGTGCCGAGAGTGTTGACAAGGCGCTGGAAGGTGGAGACGGCGGTGTTGATCTGGAAAATGCCGGCGGCAACAGCCTGAGATGGGTCTTGGATCTTCCGTAGGGCGGCCAGAGGCTTACCAGCCTCCAAATCCGCGAAACTCATTGTCTCTCCCTCCCTCTGTGCGATCGTCTGAGAAGGAGAAGGAGCGATACAGAAGGAGGGAGAGGAGCAGCTATGGCTGGGAGGGCGGTGGGGCGTTGATGGAGAGGTCGGTGTTTGTCGAGCGAGGGAAGTTTCTTCAGGTCGCGGGTTTCTCTGTCATCATCTGCCGCCTTCAATTTCTAGATTTATACGGAGTATAAAA
Source organism: Persicaria maculosa (assembly GCA_963922045.1). Taxonomy (NCBI): domain Eukaryota; kingdom Viridiplantae; phylum Streptophyta; class Magnoliopsida; order Caryophyllales; family Polygonaceae; genus Persicaria; species Persicaria maculosa. Next base: position 57,164,780 of record OY998268.1, read on the forward strand.
AAAACTTAAGCCCAAATCGACCGGAGACCCATCGGAAAAATGGATTGAACCGGTGCGGTTCGGAACGGACTCCACTCTCTATTTTGTTATTAAATAAAACATTAAAAAAATTAAATCATTCTCGAACTACATGTTTTCTCTACATAGTTTCAAACTTGATATGATCCATAGAATATCATATATAACCATTTCGATTTCATTGATAGCTCTAAATATTCTTAGAATACCTGATGACGCAAAAGATTATATCCCACAATTTCAATTTCGCATAAGTCACCTCTTTTGCCTTTAAGCATACTTTGTTCAAGTGTCTGGAGTGCTTTAAGGTACTCATGTCTCTTGTTTGTTTTGGTTGCATACAAAACAATAGAGCATATTCACTTAAAAGTATAAGACATGAATAGCTGCTATATATTAAGTTTAACTTGGAATCTTTTATGACATCTTAGTTTTTCATAACATCTACACTTTAACGTATTTGTCCAATTTTTTCTGCCCATCTTTTCATAACGACACAGAAGCATTAGTCAAGAGATTGTTTAAGCATAGTCAAAATATTTATGTTCACTTGATAATATCTCAATTGAGATGAAAAATACTTGATTTGGTAGCTCCGTTAATCTCCATTGATATTCATCATTATTAGGGTCAAGCTCTATAGACAAACCTTAAATGGAAAAGCAAAGTAGACAGGAAATAATAAAAGTTTTGTTTGAGCAGGCCATTATGGTTTCAAGCAACATAAGGGCATACGAATTCATAAAATGTATGAATTTTGAGAACCAGAACATGTGGTCACGTCTTATGTAGTTATATAAGAGTCCATCCATAAGCTCATTCCTAGCAAAAAAGAGTATATTTTTCAATTGGCCGCAAAATTTCTTATGGATGCAATCTTTGACACTCGGTTGTGCAATTGGTGGTGGACTGATTTTGCCAATCTCGTAGGATGTAACCCCGGTGCTGGACTGATTCGCAATGGAGGAGCCGTCAAAGTTTAGTTTAAATGAATAAATGATCTCATTAGAGGTTTTTTTCATTTACACCTACGTCTCTGCGTTTTTGTAATATTTCGCTGAAAGAGCAAGCTTTCTTCCAATTTTCTGAGACCGTATTTGCTATGGAAATGAAATCCCTAAAAGGCTTGTTCTTGTCGAAGGATAGCTGGTTAAACCCCGGATATGACCGCTCTTTATTTACAAATTCAAGGATAACTGGTTACGATAAAACCATAATGACCACCATCTATGAAATTCGTTTTGAAAGGAAACATTAAATTAATAATAAATTATGTACGATAGAGTTTTTTTTAATGACCAGTTTTAAAAAATCAAATGAAAACGAAAAACATAAAAATCTATGGTAAACTTTTTTACTCCATCCGTTCACAAATATAAGTCGTTTGACTTTTTTGTACTTTTTTAAGGAGCTAAAAACTATATAAAATATTAACATTTTTATTAAAATTTTAAAATAATATTATACTTAATATTAATAAATATAATATTATTTTTTAAAAATAATAAAAAAGTTAATATTTTATATAGTTTTTACCTCCTTAAAAAACGTGTCAGAAAGTCAAACGACTTATATTTGTGAACGGAGGGAGTACAAGCTAACATTGCATCAATTTATAGTTTTATAAGAGTCAAAAATAAATTAAAAAATCTACTGCAATCAAATCCCCAATTGATTTTTGGGAAATTTCGTTTGGTAGCCACAAGGTTTGACTCTTTTCGCATGGTGCCCAAATTTTTCAAAAATTTCGCATGGTAACCACGAGGTTTTGACCAATTTTGTGTGGTAGCCACGAGGTTTGGGCAAATTTCTTATGTTAATCAAATTGGTTAAAAATCTTTTAGAATATAGGTAAAATCACAAAATAATCATAAAATATATTTTTTCACACAACAACCCAATTTTGGCTTTTTATTTTTAAAAAGTTAACTAAAACCATTTATAAATTTTATAGTGCTACACATTAATTGCATGATAAATGAATAAATTATACAAAAAAATAATGGCAGTTTTTTTTTAAAAAACTTTTAAATTTGAAAAAGTATACATAATTACCCAATGTAGTATACATAAATTTGAAAAATTATACAAAAAAATAATGGCAGTTTTTTTAAAAAAAAACTTTTAAATTTCAAAGAGTCATTAATAACCTTTCTAATGTTTTAAAAAGATTACATATTAGATATATAATACAAAGTTTATTTTATCCAAAATATTTTATATAGTTTAAACAAATATGAATGAATGGTAATTTAAAATATGTACTTAATTTATGGATTTGAAAATAAATTAAGTACATATTTTAAATAATTTACTCATTTTTTATGTACTTGTTTTTTTTAATTTTAGGTGATTTTTTTATAATTTACTCATTATTTGGGTAAATAATTTAATCTCCTTAAATATTAAAAGGGTTGTTGACGGTTTTTTAAAAGTAAAACACAAAAAATAAGTGATTAAGTGAGTGAATTATAATATATTTATCATTTTATATAATTTCTATATGTTTTTTAATAAGTTTGGTTATCACACGAAATTTATCAAAATCTCATGGTTACCATGTGAAATTCTTAAAATATTTGGGTACCATGCGAAAAAGACCAAAACTCGTGGCTACCAAGCGAAATTTGACTTTATTTTTTTATTGGGCCAAATTTGGGGTTTTCTTTCAGCTGTATCTGCAAACCCTTGCCCTGATCTTTTACGACCTCCTCTGTCAAGCGGAAGCCGGGGAGAGACGGAGACCGTTGTCGTTCTTCCGTTCTTCGCTTGTTCTCTGTAAGTCCCTCCCCTTCGATCTCCTTTCTTCGCTTCGTCTTTGTTTTCTTCTCGCCCCGCCGCCTTCCAAACGATTTTGGTTCCATATTGGGCGTACCACGAATCCGTGAGATCTAAGATACGATTCGATGTTAACTGCATCTTTAACCACATTATAACTTGCAAGACAATGTTGAATCCGTATCAAATGTGAATTTAGTGGGTGTATTTGTTGGCTGTTGAGTTTCCTAGGTTTTGAGATCAAAACACTGTATTTGTGTTCTATTTTATGTTCATTTCCATTGGAACATTGTAGTAGGCAAAAGCTGAAGAAAGATGCAATTTCGCTGAGAACTTTCATGATTTAGAATGTTTCTTGTTTGGAAATTTCAGTGAGCTGTGAAGATGTCAGTGAAAAGGAGGATTGTGAGCAAGGGCGAGCCATTGGCTTCTAACTATGCGTTCGGCCCTCAGGAAGATGACATTATCATAAAGCATAGGCTTCTCACAAGAACTACGACAACAAGAGGGGAACCCCCGCTCAAGAAACTTCAGAAGAAGTTTACGTCTTTTGTTCTTGAGGTCGAGAAGGATTCAAGCAATTACAGTGACTGCGAGAAGCTTGCAAAAGCGTTTATGCAGGAGCTTACCACTTTTGAAATTCCCTTGCTTAAGACAAAAGCAGTTATTGATGCCAACCTCAGGGAGAAGGAGAACTTTAACGAGTTAAAAGACGAGATTAATAGGCAGATTTCTCATGTTCAAGTTGAGATTGAGGACCTAAAGAAGCAATTGGAAGAAAGTAAGATTGAGAGACAGCATAAGGAGGAATGTGAGGCCATCAGGAAGTTAATTGCAACGCAGCCACCTAGATCCGAGACGCAAAATGCAATAACAGAGCTGGAGAAGGAGATCGCTGCTTTGGAAGCAGAAAACACAGCTGGCTCGAGATTGCTAGAGCTTCGGAAGAAACAGTTTGCCCTCTTGTTGCACGTGGTATGCCTACATTTTCGGTTTTCCTGACCTGATCAATTTCCTTATTACTGTGTGACTTGATTCTTATTGTGATGGTGCCCTCTACATGCTCGAAAGAATGCATTTTTTTTTTCCAAGCATCCTTTTTATGTCCTTCCACACCAATGAATCCTTTCGTTCACTTGTCGTTTTCCTTTGCTTTTCTTTTTGTCTGTGTATGCAAAGAAAGAGAAATCTTCATTGCTAACACTCAGAATGGTGTATGCAGAACTTAAAGGTAGAATATTGATATAGGAATTTGATATAGTTGGCATGGAAAATATGGTAGGCCACTGCCGAGTAGATTGGAAGTTTTGACCTTTTGATATGTTGTTTCTTTCATGTGGTTGCTACATGAGTAGAAGCCCATTCATGGCCATCTTTCATCATATCACTAGGATGTGTGTGCATTCGGTTAGGAGTGGCTCTTGGTCTTATGTTGCTCATGTAACAACATACAACTCATATCAATCTTATATGACTGTGTAACATAGAATGTTATACTCCATAAGAAACACTACCCATGAACTTCTGTAGCGACATGGTTCTTGGTGCTAGAGCCGGTCTCGTCTTATGTACTTGTGTAGTTATGTATGAGTCCATCCATAAGCCTTCATCATTACTAGCAGCAAAGAGTATCTTTTTCATTCGGCTGCAATACTTCATGATGCAATCTTTGACACTCAGTTGGGCAGTTGGTGGTAGGCTCATCTCGTCCACCCTAGGAAATTGCCTCTTCTTGGATTTTCTTTCAGCACACGTAAAATGAATGTAGGAGTCCAGCATATTGTCTGTCTTGAATTTTCGACATGCTCCTACTTGATAACTTATAGCAATAGTTCTGTGTGTATGTTCTTGTCTGGTATGCATGGAGTCATTACCTAGTTTGTACCTATATGGGATTTCATTATATCATGACCGCATTTGCTGTTCGAATTTCTATAGGTGGACGAGTTGCAGGCTACTATAGAGGATGAACAGAGGACTTTGGTTGAGGAGATGAGAAACAACAACGCTGAAGAACACAAGAGCAGTGCAGTCGGTACTAATAGCAGCCTAGAGGCCATGGTTGTCGATTAGTAAGTTTGTTACATCAGATCCTGTATTTTGCCCCCTTTGTTTGAGATCAAACCTAGATCATATCAACAAGTCAATGTAGTGGCAGCAGGCTCGAATTTGTATTGAGTGGAATTATGTAAACTAAAAAAACAGAACAGACTTTCTTTTCAGATTAGTAAGTGTTACGGTCCACCTAAACTGTTACCGCCAGCATTTGTCCTGCACGATAAACGCTGGTTAGTTGAGCATTGGATGATAACACAGATTCATCCAAACATACCAAATTTGCAGGAACAGTTTTGGAAACCATAATGAGGTGACAAACAACACCAAAATGCCAATCAACGATTGAAATTTGAACTGGGAAGGGTTTAATCCAACAAAGATCAGAGTTTTCCAGTCATGTGTTCAGTTCTAAGCTGAATCAAAATTCAACCAGCTTAAAAAGAAATCAAACAACTCAAACTAAGCAAAAACATCAGTAGATGGATGAAGCTTGCAGTTACCAGTGTCGGATGATTTCAGTTACTTCCCACCATTTTCATCCTCCTTTCCATTGACAACATCCAACAGGAACTCAGTCAACATTTGCTCAAAACCAGGCACCTTGGCGTAGCCAGGGAAGTAGTTGATGTCGATGATCAGATAGCGGCTCCCATCCCTCGAGTCCCTAATCATGTCGAAGTTGAACAGGCGAAGCCCTAGTGCCTTCCTCATTCCCCTGGCTACATCCATCACAAATTCCATTGGAGGCAGCTCGGCCGCCTCTACCAGAGTTGATATATCATCAGAGCAGTTTGGATCCTTCTTGGATAGATTGGAGATCTGAGAGAAGGTCAAAATGCTCTTCGATCCCAGCAGTTGGTCCTCCGAGACGTCCGGCAACGACCTCCTCTTCGTGCATCTCACATGGCGACCGGCCACGTAAACCTTGAAGATCACGCCGCCATGGTTAACGAACTGTTGCAGCACGACCGGTGGCTTGATCTGCTTCAATCCATCGCCGTTGAAGACGAGCGACATCTCGTGTGAATCGGAACTCCCATTTGCAGCCACGGCCTTCGCAATCAAGGGAGTTTCGAGCCCTAACGACTGCAGCAGCGACTCAGGATTATTCAGTCGATCGGAATTCTCCACGACGACCTGTTTCGGAACCCCTAGGGTTAGCGATCGCGACGAACCACCGAGGCTAATCCTTTTGACGGCTTCGAGCATGGAGATTCGGTTGTGGAGCGGCTCGATCGAGTGCGGGGGGTCGACGATGGGGACGTTAGGGTTCGTGGAAAGGAAATGGAGCAATTGGGACGCCCAATCGGTGGATCGGAGCTTGTGGAGCACGCAGTCGAAGGGGCCTTGGGAGGCGAGAGGGGATTGGGGATCGATGGGGACGAGGTCGACGCCATGATCGGCGGCGTAGGCAACCAGAGAAGGTTGGATGAAGCTCTCGATCTTCTTCGGCGACAAAGCGTAGCCCACTCTGATCCGAGGAGAGGCGGCTTCCGGTGGCGATGAAAACGACATCGTTTCGGGAAGGCGGAGCTCTCGACGTGATGCCCAGAGCAATGAAGTTATCCACTTCAATGGAAGAAAGAGCCAAAGAGGAACATTTTGGCAAATTAAAGAAACCACCCCTTAAAATAGATTTTTTTAATAAAAAAATTCACTCAAAAAGTAGGTTGTTATTAGAGCCGAGTATCACTTGTTCATATTCAGTTCATTTAGCATATGAACAAGCTTGAACCGAGCCTAAATTTTGACCCGAGCTTAAAATTGTGCTCATACTCAGCTATTTTATGAAATGAACGAGCTCGAGCAGAGCTTTTTTCGAGCTTTAAGCAGTTTTATTTGCTTATTATACAATGACTTAAAGAAAATTTTAGAAATTCCATTAAATTCAAGCTATTCAAGTTTAATTCGAACGAGTCGAGCTTTGGACCGAGCTTAAAAATGTGCTCATACTCGGCTCGTTTAGAAAATGAACGAGCTCGAGTCGAGTTTTTATCGAGCGAGTACAAGTCGAATTCAACGTACTCGTGTTCACATAACACCCTTATAAAAAAGAAATATATTTATCAAAATATTTATAAGTTAAAAATATTTATAAAAATATTATTATTCAAGGTTTTCTTAGATAAATGCGTTATGTAAAGCAATAATATAAACCTGATACTAAAAGATACATTAAATTTTAAAACACGGTTTCTTTGATCAACTATCCAATATGAAACCATGTTTTACAATTGTCGAAAGTCAATTACAATTTACAAAAACATTAGTTATTTTAACTAATCATACAAACTTAAGTTCAAGGGCAAAAGGGAAGTTAATAGCATCAAACTAAACCATCCAAACTCGACTTGACTTTTCCCGATGCCAAATAGCGCTATCTTTTGCGAAGCTCGCTCCATAGCGTCCTTAGGGTGCTGAGAGTATTAACAAGCCACTGAGCCTCAGAGTATTAACAAAGTTTATGGTTATGCCTGTAAAAACACAAATAAGAGTGTGTTTGGTTGATATATCAAAAACCCGGTAAGTATAAATTCCCGGAAAGTTGGAGAAATATCTGCGTTTGGTTTAGGGGTGGGTATGAGACGAGACGGGACGTGATTAAATTTTTTTTTTAAAATCCCTCCGGGCTTTATCCTTCACGGGACGGGACAGGACTTGTCCCTCGTAAAAAAATAAAAAAATATTCCAATTAACTCAAAAAATATAAAGTAGAACATGTGCAAATTGAAGTCACCATATCTAACATAATTCCATTTGGAAATAGAAAGTTGTAGATTACAATTGGAAATAGAAAGATAATAGGAAGTAGCACATGAAGTCACCAAATTGGGAACGAAATGAAGTGCCATACGGCCTACACGTACTACTGCTTAAGCTTAGCATTACGAGTATAATTTATAACTTACAGAAAGTTTTTTTTTTAAATTGTTAGATGTTTTAAATCTTTTTATTTATTTTGATGTTAGTTTTAAATAAATGTTAATATATAATATAAATATGTTTTTAAATTTATACTCCCCCTGTTCTGTAAAACATGTCGTGCGTGCGTGAATTATTAAATTGTTAGATGTTTTAAATCTTTTTTTTAAATTGTTAGATGTTTTAAATTGTAATTATTAATAATAACTAAGAAATTGCTAAAAAAATTATTAAAAAACTAGATATTTTATATAGTTTTTATCACCTAAAAAAGCGTGCGTGAATAGTAAAGTGACATGTTTTGCCGAACGGAGGGCGTATTTATATTTATGCGGTACGAGACGGGATTTGCGGGATGAGAACTCTCCGTCCCGCGTCCCATCATGTGTATTTTTTACGGGACGTGATCGGAACGGGATTAAAAATTTTTTTTTACTAAATCCCACAGGGATCAGGATGAGATCAGGACGGGATGCGGGACGGGACGGGATTTGCAGGATTTGTGTCCACCACTAGTTTGATTTATATTTTTAAAAAATGAAAACCCAGGAATCCAACTTCAAGGAAGTTAAATTCCTCCAATTTGAAAGAAGTTCATTTACCTAGTCCCCTAGGTAAGTTCAACTTCCACTTTTTTGTATTTTAAAATTTTCAATTCCCCTTTTAATCTTCTAAAATAAAAAAAGGGTGAATTACACTCACCATCCTCAACCTTTCAATTAGTTTTCATGATAGTCTCTAACCTTTAAATTGTTCTATTATAGTCCCTAACCTTTAAAAAAAAAGTTTCGAGTCAAAATTTCCAGGTCTTGACCCAAAATTTTTCAGGCGTTCGGGTCGGATCGACCGAGTCGGGTCGTGTTTTGACAGGTCTACTAACTACATTAGTCTTTTGATTTATTGGTCAAACACTTTTGCTTGTCCTTGGGGTTGGATAATTTATTGTATTTAATTTTTGCCTATTTATTCACAATCAATTTTTTAGGTAAATTAGTTGTTTGAATTGGTTATCAAAAAAAAAGTAGTTGTTTGCTTGTTTTTATTTATTTAGTATGGAAATAGCTTTTTGTGTGTTCATTATAGAGTAGCAATTTTTATTGTTTTATTTCTATGTGAAATGTATGTTCTTCGTAGATTAGCAAAATGCCACTTGGTTGCCACTGTAAAGGTAAACGACACTAAACGGAACAATGAGTTTTATTAACGGAAGGATGGTTGTTGGAAAGATTTTTTAAGATTAGGGACTATAATAAAACAATTTAAAGGTTAGGGACTATCATGAAAATTAAATGAAAGGTTGAGAATGGTGGGTGTAATTCACCCTAAAAAATCAATCAAACATTCTCACAATTCCCATCAATTTGACTTTCTGGAAATTCAATTCTCATGAAGTAACTTCCTGTAAATTTCAATTCCCACATTAAACCCTAAGTATGTTTTTTAGAGTGATTTTGACTCGGAGTGATTTAGGTTTAAAAATAATTATATATTTGTTTGGTGCACACCAATTATTCAATGAAATGCTTGTGAGGATTTCTACCCATAGCAACGATTTGTAAAGGAGCGCTGCATTATCCATTTAAAAAAATGGAGCTACATATTTTTTGTTCTAACTCAATACACTAGAATTGAGACAAATGAGATCTTGTTTTGGAAGGTTGAAAAATTATGAGACGAATGAGACCATTTAAATTACATTAATAACAATGTCACTTGTAATCTTGTTTTTGAAGGTTGTCTATACGGAGTATTATGTTTGTTGTTGAGCTTGTTTGCTGTATTCTATTGTCTAGTAAGCTACTATTAATCATATTTATTGACCTCTCTATAACAGATATACAAAGGATTTAAATGTACATATGTTGGGGTGTTTAAAATTGGCAACGGGCTAGATGCGTTTGCAGATTCTCGGCATATTCTATTTGAGGAAAAATGAAGTATAGTGATTTTCTCTACTATTTAGAAAGTAAAGCTCATAGCATTTCAAACTGTTAATAACAATTTTTTACACACTTTTGTCTTGAAATGAATCGGTAAAGTATATATCGTGTTATATCTACTTGATCCAGACTCTCTTAGAGGTTGGTTGCGTGGGGTTGAATATAGAGTTGGGTACGCCATTTGAAAGCATTTGTTCACAAAACCGAAGAAAGGACGAGTACTCGTGTTGGTTTGAGGGACCTCATGACAATTGTCGAAATATATATATCAATCAATTTATCCTGGATAATCCCAACATCAACATACTTTGGGGAAATTATTCATTGGGCGTGCAAAAGTACTTTTAGGATTTCTATAATTATCTAATTTGTTTTTTTTTCCTCATTCTCTACAACTCTTGTTAGGTTAATAACAATATATTTTTTACAAGGAGTTATTTGAAATTTTTTATTCTCCAGAAGTCGCTAGAATACCAAGTTTGTCGTGTATCTATACATGGTACACATTGTAGTAAGCCGGAATATCTCATAAATTTCCAACATCTGTATTGTGGTTCGAGAAGAGAATATACTCCTACAGAGTTATTAACCGGAAAACTTTCTACGGAATTCATAAAAAAATAGGTAATTCGTGTATATCTACTAATAGTAGCATGTGGTGGTTCAACTAATGGTAAGGGTTTAGCTTTTATTATGTTAATTCGTGATTGTCTAAGATGGATAATCCATAAAGTGGTGGTTGAGAGTCTTGGAATCAACATTTGCCACTTGTTGCTTGAACATGTATCATCATCATCTAGCTTTGGTTTGAAAGGAACCGCTTCCTCGTCGTGATCACTGGCCCCTAAAGCGTTAGAGCCCTAGCTATATTGTAACATTCCTTAAAAAAACCATTTCCATGGGTAGAAATCCCCATATTCATTTTCTTGAATAATTGGTGTGCACCAAAGAAATATAAAATTATTTCAAAACCCGATTCACTTTGATGCGGAATCACTCCGATTCAAAATCGCTTCAAAAATCCTAAAAAATCCAAAAATCATATTTTTGCAATTTTAATATATTTTTTTCCAGGATAGTTAGAGTAAAGAATTGAGCTTAATTTGGTATTGAATCTATTGGATATTCACAAAGAAAAACATGTTGTTTTTGTCGATTAATTTGGTATTGAATCTTATTGCTAAAGAGCGGAAAAATACATGCCACAAGCTATTTAGCAAGTATAAACATGTATTATGTATACCGTTTATTTTTTACGATGACTGGACATGCCCTTGAAGCCTTAATACAACGATGGTTATATAGCTAAATGCAATGAAACACTCCTACAATTTTTAATGGTAAAAGATTTTATTTATCAACTCTTGTGTATTTTGCTATATTCTTTATTTGTGATAATTTTTAAGGTTTAATGCTTACCGGAGTGACTGGATGCTATTTGAAAAAAAGGCACCCAACTTCTCAAAGAAAAGCAGGATGTTTTTGCTGAACAAAACATCTTGTTTCTCATAAGGAATGATTCAATTGATTCATATACGGTATTGAATCTATTGGATTTTCACAAAGAAAAGCAGGATGTTTATACCGAACAAAACATCTTGTTTCTCATAAGGAATGATTCAATTGATCCATATAATGTTGTTGAGGGCGAGTTTGATTATAATTGGTATTTAATCTATATATTTGATTTTTTTAATCTATTGGACTATTTATCACTTCCAAAGTTACTAACAAAAATTTTATATTTAAAAAATTATTGCTAAAGGGCGGAAAAAATACATGACACAAGTTGTTAGCAAGTATAAATAGGTATTGTGTATATCATTTATTTTTTATAATGGTTGGACATGCCCTTGATGCTTTTAAAAGGATTTCCGAAAAGGATAAAGTTGCTGATCAGACACATAGACCTTGACATACATGCTGAGTTAAAGTATGTCAAGTGTAAAATAGCAGGAGAAGAAAATGATGATTAATTATGTAACTAAATATAATGGAACACATTTAATGGTAAAAAAGTTTATTTATCATCTCTTGTGTATTATGCTATAATCTTTGTTTGTGCTTATAGGAGTGGAGGGATCATATTTGAGAAACATGATACGCTGTATGGAGCAGTGGGTTAAACATTTTAAATTATTTTAAAATGTTTAACCCATTAATTATGACATAGCTAATCCTAGATGGTTAGCTATCCATTATAGGTAGTAAGTATCTAATTAGTGTTGATTGTAACTTCTCAGAGTATTATTGGCTTTCAAGAGAAAACATATTAAATTATTTTAAAACTTTATTAATATTGAGATGAAATCACTCCGATCCGATCCTAAATTACTCCAGAAATTATAGTTTTGCAACTTCAATATATTTTTCCAAAATGGTTCAAAGGTAATAATCCAGTTCAAATTGTTACGTCACGATGTCTTCAAATGAATTTTACACACTTTTGTCTACTTGATCCATACTATTGGGCTGCACTAGTCACATGAGGTTTATGTTAGTTTGTGCTTTAATTTAGAATTTAAAGTGCATAGAGTGATAGAGATATAATTAAATACGGGTGATCAATTACTCCACATGGTTGAACTTACACATTATAAATACTGCTTTTTCATTTACTGGTTTTAATCATAACAACATTATGATTAGTTCCAATTCTTTCTTGATCTATTATCTCTTTAATACTCCGTATTTATTTCTCCATGTATTTCAATAGTTACCCAAAACTTTGGCACTTGTGGGATCCACTGTATTATCTCTTTAATTTGTGATCATGTTTTTTTATACTCTAACTTAGCAACCAAAAAATATAAAGTACTTTTTTTTTTCTGTATGTCTAAGGGTGTGTTTGGATTTCAAATGTATTATAATTATAAATATAAACAATTGTAAGGTATTTGGTAAACAACAATTTAAAACGTCTGTAAAATAACGTAAATAAGAGCATTTCGATTATAAATATATACAATTATAATCATAAATTATACAATTCCTTTTTAAAAAAATGTTAGTTAAATAAGGGCATTTCGATTATAGATTAAACAATATCACTGAAATCTTGAAATTTTAGTTGTAAAATAAAAGTTGGTCCTTCAATTGATCGAATATCTTATATTATATAAGGTGTTTTTTTATCAAAAAAAATTATTTTACAAGGTGTCTTCTTGAAAAAAAACACATAAAAATATAAAGATTTAATAAATAACTTAAACCAAATTATGAAGTATATGAAACCAAGATTTACTATTTGTATAAATATACTGTTTAGATTAGTCAATGAGATGATATAAAATAAGCTCTTAAATAGGTTTATAAAATAGAAAAACTTATATTTACGTCCCATGCATAGCACGGCTATACCTATACTAGTTGATACAAATAAATACACTACTATAAATAATAAACATAAATAAATTATAACAACCAAATATACAAATGCACATTCTACAAAGTTTAAACTTGGGTTAAAGTAGAATTAGTTCATTCCAAAAGAAGAATGACATAAACTTTCTTATTTTTCTTTTATTGAAAGTAAAATAGGAGAAATTGATTAGCTACAATATAAGTGGAACTTGTTAAAGTAATTTTGAACAAATTTCTATTGATAGATTTTATTTATAGTTATCTATACACGTGTAAATATAGTCAGCTCATCAATATGCAAATAATACAATACATTTTATTAACAAAATTAGATTATGATAACATGTACCAATAAGAAAACATATTACACTCCATTCATCTTAAAATATTTAATTTTTTTTTTGTTAATTTTTAAAAATAAAGTTATACACTTGTACAGTTGTACTTATTATAAAATATTAAAATAATGTTATACTTATTAAGTATAAAATTATTTTTAAAAATTAATATTTTATAAAATTTTTTAAAAATAATATTTTGTAGTATTTTCAGGTTTCCTATAAACCATGTTCAAAGTCAAACATCAAATATTTTCAAATTTAAATTTGAAAGTAGTTAAATATTCAATCAATTTTTCACTAAAATTTTGTGAACATATTAGAATCACATTTTACAAATTACAACAGTACTACAAGTGTTTAAAATATTAATTTTAGCCTAATTAGTTTTACACCGAGAATATATATTACTTAAAATAAACAAACATGGGTACAAAAAAAGAAAAGTGAGCCGATGAAAAAAAATAAGGTAAAAATATCAATACAACATTCCATTCACATTCCTCCTTCCTTAAATACCACTAAGTGTCAAATGACACTAGTGTAATAGAATCATCCTCCTGATTTTTGCCAATATATAGAGATTACATATTCAAAATCTCTCCAATGTTAATCAACGGCAAAATATGAATCTGGACAGGTAGTGTTTCTATGTTCCTCTTTCGAGAAATTCTGTCTTCGATCCTCACATTATAAATAATGCTTTTTCATGGACTGGTTTTGATCATAACAACAATGGCGAGTTCCAGTTCTTTCTTGATCTACTATCTCGTTGCTTCCATTTGCTTGTCTTATGCATTAGCTGATGATAACAGGAAGGCAAGTGCTCTTGCTGTTTCTAGTCGATCAGCATAGAATTTTTCCTCTTTTTTTTTTCGATAATCTGATGGTTGTCAATTGTCATACATGCTTTGTTTGACTAGCAGTCATCAATAGAAATGGTGTTTTTGATTAGCATTGATGATTGTTTAGAGATTGAACTGTAAATGCAGGCATATATTGTGTATATGGGTTCACTTCCAGAGGAGACTGAGTACTTCCCTGCATCTCACCATTTGAATATCCTAGAGAGTGTTCTTGATGGAAGGTACTTTTATCTTTCTCAATGCCTATTTCCATCTGTTTTTTCTCTACTGATCCTGTGTTTTTATTTGTTAAATAAAGTGTCTCCGCGGAGAACGCTATCATCAGAAGCTATAAGCACAGTTTCAATGGTTTTGCTGCGAAGCTAACTGAGATAGAGAAGGAAAAGCTCAACAGTAAGTTATAGAATGTGCTTTTTTTTTCAAACCCTTTTTTATATCCTTCTAAGGTTGGCCTTTGCAGGTTTGGAGGGAGTGGTTTCTGTATTCCCTGATGGAAAATTGAAGCTTCAGACAACAAGGTCTTGGGATTTCAGTGGATTGACTGATACTGTTCAACGCAATAAGGTCGTCGAAAGTGATATTATCATAGGTGTTATAGACACCGGGATTTGGCCAGAATCGGAAAGCTTTAGCGACGAAGGCTTTGGTCCGGTTCCTTCGAAGTGGGCAGGGAAATGTGCTGATTCATTCCCTTGCAACAAGTAAATGAATATTGCTTTGTTTTCCATTTGATGTTTATCTTAGTAGCCAATGTACTTTAACTGATGTACATTTATTGGTTTATGACAGAAAACTCATTGGAGCTAAAACTTTGATAGAATTATCGGATGAGGGCCCGAGAGATTTTGTTGGTCATGGCACTCATACAGCCTCAACTGCAGCTGGAAACATTGTTGATGGAGCAAATTTCTTCGGCATAGCTGATGGTACCGCGAGAGGAGCAGTCCCCTCTGCTCGAATAGCTGCTTATAAAGTTTGCAGTGAGGAAGGATGTGCTGAGTCTGCTATTCTAGCTGCATTTGATAATGCCATCAGAGATGGTGTTGACATCATCACTATTTCTATAGGGGGCAGTTCTGGAGATGATTTTTACTTTGATCCCATTGCGATTGGCGGTTTCCATGCTTTGCAGAAAGGTATACTGACTGTTAACTCTGCTGGCAACAGTGGGGATTCGTTAGGTACCACTTCTAGTGTTGCACCTTGGCTATTCTCTGTTGCTGCAAGCACAACTGATCGTCTCCTTCGGTCAGATGTTGTTCTTGGGAATGGGAAAACAATTCCAGTGAGTTGCACTTACTTTAGCCCAATTTTGGTTCTATATATGTAGCTTGATTGATTTACATACTATACAGGGTTTCGCTATCAACTCGGGCACATTGAAAACAGGCAACTACCCTTTGGTGTATGGAAAAGATGCCACAAGTTCTTGCACTGATTTTGAAGCAAGGTACTGATTTTTTTTTTTTTTTACTCTTTCAATTTCCTTACAAAATATTGACAAGATTGTAATGTGATTAATGTATGTCAGTGCCTGTTCTGCTGGCTGTCTTTCTACCAAACTGGTGAAGGGGAAGATATTGCTATGTGACTCAGCTGCTGGTTCTGTGGTCGACGAAGCTGTATCAGCTGGTGCACTTGGTGCTATTGTGAAATCGTCGTTTACGAATGTTTCCTTTATCTTCCCCTTGCCTGCTTCTGCTTTGATAGAAGATGACTACAATGTTGTTACATCCTATTATGCTGTCTCCAAGTAAGCTGACAAAATATATGAAAAGTTCCATATGTCAACAAAATAAAATCTGTTTAACAATGCAATTTTTCTCTTTTACAGATCACCTGTTGGAAGCATCCAAAAAACGATATCAGTGAAGGATGCTAGTGCCCCAACTGTCGCGTTATTCTCTTCCAGAGGACCGAATATGATCGCATCTGACATCTTGAAGGTTTGTTTAATTGATCTCCACTTATCCCTTTGAAGATCCTTAATATATAAGCCGAGTTGTCGTCGTTATCTCATGTCATGTGCTTGCTAGCAGCCGGACATAACTGGTCCAGGGGTCGACATTCTGGCTGCCTATACACCAAAAGCTCCACCTTCTTCATCGGAAGGCTTCGACAAGAGGTCTGTAAATTACACGGTTATGTCCGGAACGTCCATGTCCTGCCCTCATGTTGCTGGTGCAGCAGCCTATGTCAAATCATTCCATCCGACATGGTCTCCTTCGGCTATCAAATCCGCCCTCATGACAACTGGTAAGTACTTACGCTACATAAACGTATTGTCTTTGTTTCTTGATCTTCGTTGATCTTTTTATTCATCTCCATATATGCAGCTTCGCCGATAAGTCCTGTCAAGAATCCGGATGGAGAGTTTGCTTACGGAGCTGGATATTTCGATCCTGTAAAGGCACTCAATCCAGGGCTAGTCTACGAGTCCAGCAACGACGACTACATCACCTTCCTCTGCAAGCTAGGATACGATCCATCGAAGATAAAGCTGATAGTAGGAAGCGAGGTTACCTGCAGCAGCAAAAGCTCAACCACTCCGGCTGATTTGAACTACCCTTCATTGGCAGCCAAAGTGCTTCCAAACAAGGGCTTCACCATCACTTTCCAGAGGACTGTGACCAATTTGGGCAAGCCCGGGTCTACTTATAAGGTAACTGTAGCACCCAATCCTAACTTTAAGGTGACGGTTCAGCCAACCACCCTCTCGTTCAAGTCGTTGAACGAGAGCCAGGCGTTTAGCGTCACTGTCGCCGCTGGTCGAGGGATAGGAGATGGACCTCTCCAGAGTGCTGCCCTTACTTGGTCTGATGGCATCCATACTGTCAGAAGCCCCATTGTTATATATTCTTAGTGAACTGAACTCAAGGTTGTTTTTGTCATTTGTCAATATAATAAAATTTATGTTTATTCTTTAGTTGGGCTACCATAAAATAGTATCTACTGTTCTACATTGCCACTTTGAAAGTTTACATGTTTTCTTTCATCAGCAATATAGTTGTGGTGGTGTAAGTAAAATCATCTCATCCTCTTGTTAATCAGTTAGTTGTTTGGTGAACCTAAAATCTAAAATCTATGAAAATGAAAGAAATTAAGGAAAAGTGGAAACTTACACCTTACTGACACGTTCGGCCCATCACAGATGTAAGTCTGGCCCAATTACATTGGGCTCTTGAAAGTCCATATGTAAGTCCAAATAAGACATCCTAAAACAAGACTAAACAATACAGTAGGGAAATCTTGACAATGTGTGGGAGAAAATTGGTCTACAAAGAGTTACTCGATCCCAACGCTTTTATCAGAAAATGGTAAGAAAAAAAATGTTTTGTTTCAAAATGTAAGTGCTTTCCACATCCAAATTAAGTGCACATATCATCTCACACCAAAGGAAAGTTTTGAGAGCTATTTTCAAGAATAGTTTGCAACACAACAATAAGAAAACATTACCGATAATGTGACGTCAAATGACAATATATGGTTCTCTCAACGATCAATGAGGGCGTTGAGAAAGTTTTGGAGTCCAACTATATATTTTGATCTCCTTTTTTTTTTTTAATCTAAATCCATGCTTTCTTTATTTGAAGAAGACACAAATAGATGTTGATCTATTAATTAATCAACCTATTGATAGATGAAGGATTTGTAAAGCCAAATCAATTAATTAATTAATTGATTTGGCTAGTTCGAGTTGTTTCTAGAGATTATGCAGGAGATGTAAGTATGCCATTTATATCATTCTTAGGTGCAGTCTACTAGTTCTATAATATGATTGCAGTTTCTTCTTTCCCCAAGTAAAGTATATACAAAAACCAAAAAACTCAATTGGACAAGAAATAGGGAGAATAGCTGAATAGATACAAACAACAAAAGCATGAAACAAATAATATTAGAAATATTATCCAAACTTAACAAAGAGCAAAAAAAAAAACTAAATTGGCTATAATGTGGTGGTGCATATAAATAATAAGAAACGAACTCGTATTTGATAATCCGGAACAAGAAAAAGAAAAAATTTAAGATGGAAACCACCTCATTGTAGGAGTTTCAAAATCAACTTTGATGGCTCCAGGCTTCCTTCTGGTGAAGCTTCGGCTGGTTTCGTCATTTGGGATCAGGTTGGGGAGGTGGTGGCTTACGATGCGACGCTTTATCGACTCATGGCTGAAGCTCTCAGCCTTCGTGATGGTCTCTTGGCTGCAAAATCCCTTTGCCTGCATCACATTGAAATTGAAGGTGATAGTCTTGTCATTATCAACTTTGTTAGAGGTGCGTGGAAGTGTCCCTGGTAGGTGGAGATTGTTATTTCTGACATTCTTCTGTTGCTTCGGGATTGTGCTTCAGCATCATGTTAGCACATCTTCCGAGAAGTCAACTTGGTTGCTGATAAGGTGGTTCATCTTCGGCATTTAGTGGATGCGGATAGAGGCGATCGATCAAACCATAGAAATAATTATCTTTGGTGTCCCACTGCTCGCGAGTGATCCCCAACTCCTCTAAAATTCCATCCGTAACATCCTCCCAATCCGGGTCCGGGGTGGAATCAGTCTCCGCCGACAACCTTGGCATCTTCGCTATCTCCTCCTCCTCCGGCGTTTGCGCAGGAGCCCTCAGACCCGGATTGGGATCAGTCTCCGCCGACAACCTTGGCATCTTCGCTATCTCCTCCTCCTCCTCTGGCGTTTGCGCAGGAGCCCTCTTCTGAGGGGTAGGATCAATCTCCGATCCGCCGACAACCTTGGCATCTTTGCTATCTCCTCCTCCGGCGCCCGGTTGCGCAGCAAGAGTCCTCTTCGGCGAGATGGACATCGCTGACTCCAATTAGGGTGTGTTTTCCTCACCTCTTTTTTAAGAGGTGGAGGAGATGGAGGTGGGGAAAAGGAGACGTCATATATCTGTACGTACATACGATTCTCTTTTAATATATATATATAATATAATATTAATATAATATAATCATAGATAGATAATAGATAAATAGATTTGATTTTTAAATAATTTTTTAAGGACTGAAAAACTATATAAATATTATTATTATTATTTTTAATTCATTTGTTATATAATTTTATACCTATTACGAATAAGTATAAAATTATATGTAAAAAATTAATATTTTAATATTTTAACTCTTTAAAAACGTGCCAAATATACACATATTTTCGCCCTTTGTTTTACATGTTTCTTGAATGAAAATGTGTTTCGATTCTAAACTACATATATAATATAATATAATTATTTTATTTCAGTTATGCGAGTGTTTTTTTACATTTTGAGATAAAATAGAAACTCGAATAAACAATTTTATAGATCAAGGTAAAATAATTTTATTAAATTTATTATAAAATTTATAATAAATACATTTTGGGTACGTAGATTAGTGAACCAAGATAGATGGATGAATTTGTGTAAAATACAAATAGTATGTGTCGGTTAGGGTTGGCTTGGATCTCATGTCAAAAGTGTCAAGTCACCTTGGTCCTATATCAGGCCAATTCTATTTAGTTATGTGGGTTTCATGCTATTTGAATTACTTCTCCCTAACTATTTCAATCATTTTTAATGCCCCTGAACTTGACTATAAATTGGAATTTGTATATTCACTCAAAGGAATCAAATCATAATGTTTGAATCATCTTAAAAATATAGAGATCCGTCTCGAGCTTAATCAAACTAGATTTAAAAAAAAATAAAAAAAAATTAAAGCATACATTGTCGATGGATTTTTGAAGTTGATCGGATGTCGTACTAGGTAGCGATGCATGGTTGTCGTCAGCTCATGTCATGAGATGTTTGATCAAGTCTTATAACGAGTGAAACACTCATTTTGTATTGCTATCTTAACACTCACAAATTAAACTAAACTCCTCACGTTGGGTAGAAGGGGAAAAAAAAAGAACCATTAGTGCAATTCAGGCAACGGACATTAAGTCGTCACCTGAATGCCCATCACGTCACCTGAGCATTCAGGCAACGAACATGTCGTCGCCTGAATGGTGGTTGCTACAAGCCCGTGCCTCCAATCTTCAGGTGACGAACAAAGGTTTGTTCGTCACCTGAGACAGTTTAGGCGACGAACAAACCGTTCGTTGCCTGAATATGGTCAACGGGCTGGCAATCGGGTTTAGCCATTCAGGTGACGAACTTTAGCCATTCATGTGACGACAAAAGTCCGTCACCTGAGATCATATGGATATTGTCAAATATCCGAATTTTCAGGCGACGAATATATTATGTTCGTTGCCTGAATGTTGTGGCAACGGATATACGATCGTCACCTGAGTTATGAGAGGACCATTATGACTTGTGAGTTTACTTTGTTCGTGGCTTGGATTCAAGCAACTAGTTTGTTCGTCACCAGGTTGTTTAAGCGACTAGTAATACTCAATGTTCGTCACCTGAATTAATTTTTGAATTTTTTAAAAAATTGAAGCAATTGTTATATGCTATGTTCGTTGCCTGAGTAAATTTAAATTTAAAAATATATATTTATAATAATATTAGTATCCCTGTTTTTTACAATACCAAATGCAAAAACATGCTCACATTCACATTAAAGCACACAATCACACCTACTTACATTCAAGCACATTCAACCAATTTATGGGTTCCTAGTTGCCATATTCAAGCACAACACACACCTGCTCACATTCACATTTGACAAATACTGTATTTATTACATGCACAGTGCAAACCACAAGTGCAAATACTTTCTACACATCTATGCATAAAAATAAACTAAGACCAAGGTGGTTCCTGCCCATACCATAAAAATAAACAACATAATCTTCTGTCATGGTTGCTGTCCATATCACATCAGCAGCGCTCACTCCCAGTAGTGACGAAGACCAATGTGGTTCCTGCCCATACCATAGTTTTGAAATGTAAATAAATCTATCAATAGCATCTTAATCACAACAATCTGTATACGTAAATGGATGTCTAATTACAAATATTTTGCATGAGAAAGTCATTCAATCATAATAACATTAGAAAAATGATTCTTGGTGTACCTAATCTTCTTGAGACGCTCAAGATCGTCTCTGAGTTTCATGTGTGGCTATTAAATAAAATGAAGTGTGCCTAATCCCATAGCTATCGTGCTATGTATGCTTTGATAGAATGCATGTAGTCTTTTTTATTGTCCAATATGAATAAACTTACTTGACTTTTAAGATCAAAATTAATGTTGCAAAATGGAGGCTTCAGAATAAAAAAACTACATTGATAATGTTTAAAAAGCATCTTAGACAAAAAATACAGCAGCAACAACAACAAAAAATACATTGAGATTGTTTTAAAAAACTACAGCAGCAACATCAGCAAAAAAACACCAACAGAAAGTAAAATTTGAAATGAGAATGTCTAAAAAACATGTCAAACAAGTGAAACAACACAATAGACACAAGTTATATATTAGTCCATCACTAGAGCTGTTATATAAAAGAACAAAATCTGTAGCACTTGACCAGGGAACAAAATCAGTAACATAGAATTAGATAACATGATTTAAAAGAAGATAATAATAATAATAATAATAATAATAATAATAATAATAATAATAATAATAATAATAATAATAAATAAGTAAATAAATAAACATCCCAATTAGGTAGAGTACTAGGGTCCCTGTATTTAGGCGACGAACATAGTATCTTCTGGTCACCTGAATAAAAGTGTACTAATTGTGCTAGCTAGCTCGTCCAGTCAGGCGACAAACATTATACATTGTCCGTTGCTTGAATATGAGTTTGTCAGAGAGTTGTTGGAAAGTTAATTCAGGTGACCACTTCCAATATGTTCGTTGCCTGAGTAGACTTCCGGCAACGAATATTTCCAATGTGTTCGTCGCCTGAATACAACTTACTTTTGGTCAACCTTTTCCATTCATTCAGGTGACCATTTCCAATTTATCCGTCGCCTGAGTTGATTAGGACAACGAACATTTCGAATATGTTCGTCGCCTGAGTACTACCAACTTTTGATCATATTTCGACATCTGTTCAGGTGACCACATACAACAATGTTCGTCGCCTAAATTAGTTCAGGCGACGAACATTGTTATACATTGGTTACCTGAATCCCATCAAAGATAGAGGTTGCCTTAGAGTTATTTGGGGCGATGATAATGACTTTGTCCGTCGCCTGAACCGGATTCTAGCGACGAACCTACATATGTTCGTCGCTTGACCTGCGCCATGGCGTAGTGAACCCACATTAGACTTTGGTTGGACCCATCATATATGAAGGACCCACGAGCGAATTTGCTAAATAAATTCTAAATTTTACTATTTACTAGACAAAATCAACAACCTTTAATAATGAGCTTGTTAAATAAATTCTAAATTTTACTATTTTCACGACAAAATTATCCATCTTTAAGAATTCAGAAATTTATGATACATATAGTATTTTTTTTTTTTTGGTGCGGATAGTAAATATTTATGCAGTTGTTAGCCTTCATTCAATTTGTTCAACTTTAAAGGGAAGCCAACCATGTGCCTTATATTATTGGCCATGGCCATATTCATGATCCCCGTCAATAAGTACTTCAGTCGCATCTCAAAATTTATTCATTTCAACTTTTCTTAATTGAATAGATGAAGAAAATATTTTTTACAATCATGAGAGCAAGTAAATGCTTAATTAATTTGGATCTATTATATAGATATACTAGTGAATGATCCCGTGCTACGCACGGGTACTTTACTTTTTAAAAAATTTAATACAATTTGATATTACGTATTTCATATAAACAATAATTTATATTACTCGTATTAATTTATATAGTTTCATTCTTAGAATTTTAATGATTTATTTCATTAGTAACTCTATATACTCCGTAACATGGAGTACTTGTTATAGGAAGCAAGTTTGAAAAACATATTTTATTTTATATTTTTAGTTTTTTTTTTCTTAGATATATAAATATAATTATTTTATATTTTCATCCATTGCTATCATATTTTCTCAAATAAATTAAATTAATCTACATTTATCCATTTGTCATACACCTAAATAATATTTACTCCAATTATTATATTTGTATAAAATATAAATAATATTACTTTATTATTTTAATTTTCTTCTTTTATTTACATTATTATTCAAATAAGTTTCTTCAAATTTTATTTCTAGCTAGTTTTTTATATGGTTTACTTATTATTTTATTCTTGTAATTTTCTTCTTTGATTTACATTACTCAATTGATTATTCGGATAACTTACTTAAAATTTCATTAAAAAAATAATATTTTTAAATAATAAAAAAATTGTATATATTTCTAAATATAAATCTTTTTTATGCTCATTAATTAGATTTTTTTATCTTCTTTTTATAATTTGTAATGAATTGAAACTTTATGTATATACTACTAAAATATATTTTTAGAAATATTATGTACATTAATATTTTGTCATTTTCATTAATTAGACTTTTTATCTTCTAATTTTTTTGTATACTAAAACATTTTTTAGAAACAGTATTAATCTTTTATTGTTTTTATTAATTAGATCTTTTGTCTTCGAAATGTGCATTAATAGTCCAAAAAAACTTGATACAGATGTAAAACGACTTATTTAAATCGAATTGTATTAAGATAAAAAAAAAATATTTATAATAATACAATGTGTAATCGCGGATGACAGCGTATATCGACTTTCTATATTTAAAGGTAGTTAAAGAGTGTAACTTCTTATCAAAATTAAATAAAATATTTGACACATTTTCGATCCCTTTAATAAAATATTTTATTTAAGGAATATATTCTCACATATGTAATGAATATATTAATCCATCGAGCCAATTTGTTGTCTATCAATAATGGTGGGATGAAGTACGAGTACGTGTGATGAATAGGACATGGAATGGAACACCCACGCCATGTGACCTAATTTCTTGATTAATTAGTAGCTCCTACATGCCATGTGCCCTCCTCTCCTTCATCATTCTATTTTTTTAGTGCCTCTACATTGGAAACAAATTGTATATTTCCATTTTCTTTGTTTAATTATAGTACCATATGATGAAGTTTTTTTTTTGGGTATAAGTTGAAGTTTAAAAAATTAACCACACTTGTCCATGTTAATACATGTGTTCGGTATGATTTTTGAAAATGGAAAAATATAGGAATTTCAATTCCTATGAAA
Source organism: Persicaria maculosa (assembly GCA_963922045.1). Classification (NCBI taxonomy): domain Eukaryota; kingdom Viridiplantae; phylum Streptophyta; class Magnoliopsida; order Caryophyllales; family Polygonaceae; genus Persicaria; species Persicaria maculosa. Next base: position 57,189,214 of record OY998268.1, read on the forward strand.
TGGGGGAAGTTAGCTTACCATGAGGGGTAGGTAAGATCTACTTCCTCCATTAACTTATCCCAAATCTCCTATAAATTTTATTTTTTATTAAAAAAATCTCCAATTACTATGAAAATTCCATGTTTAACCAAACAAAACATAGGAATTGAATTCATGGGAAATTATTTCCAACCAAACACACTTTTTTACATTTCCCATGAAATAGAATTCATGGGAATTACATATCCTGGGAAGTTACTTCCCGGAAAGTCTATTTCCCACGTTTAACCAAACGAGCCCTAAGTTGAAGTTTAAAAAATTAACCACACTTGTCCATGTTAATATGTCTTAAATATGCAATGGACCCATAGTCTGATTAGGGATTTATGAACTCCTATATATAGTCATGAAATGTCACAATTGTAATCGTAGTTTCTTCTTTACCTCCACAATAAAGAATTCTATTCTTCTGCCCATGAACGTAGGTACGTAACACATTTGTTATCATTCTCGTTACAACAATCCACACTTTAAGAGTTTAAGGGAGGGGAACAAGGTGACAGATATAATTGCACATCTAAGCCACTAGCACCAAGGAATTGAAATTTATGAAAACCCTGGTCTCTTCAACCTCATCTGCAAGAGTGTTCTCAAATAACATTTGTATTCAGAATAGCGATCCGAATCCTTACCTAATCACACACAAAAAAACTTAATACTATTAAATGATTTACTACTCATTAATTGGTGAAGCAAATAAGTAAAAAACATAACATATGTCAGCTTATGTGTTGAGAAGTCTTAAATATTCTGAAAAATGAAAAGTAGATTTATTTATTCATGTCAAGCTTTTTGAATGTATCTCGTCTCATTAGATATATATATTTAAGCTTATTTATAGTAAGTTTATCTATTTTTTTTTATATTTTTAATCAAATCTTACTTTTTATGTTGAGATGAATATATAATAAAACTTATATATTGATCAAACATCTTTAAACCTTCATATTCTAATTCGATCATGGAAGGTGTACACCATTGTGTGTGCCCTTAGTTCACCGTACAAAATTAGTAATTAAAAAAATAAAAATAATTGTTGAATTAAAAAACTTCACGGGCATGGCCTTCCACTCGCTTTAAAATTTATATTCCTCCCAAAGAAGTATATCATGAAAGCAATCAAGTACATGAGGCGCATTTGCATACAATGTGAGGCAAGGCAACGGAACTAATAAAGCAAAGGAATTGTTAAATACACCGATAAAGTTATTGGATACATCGCTAATAGGTTTACAATAAGTTGCAGATTTGCTAACGAGGTCCACCCATATTAAAAAAATTACAAAAAAAGACACCATTAGTGGGTCCACAGCTTGTTGCGGTCCTATAACGGTGTATCTAGGTTTCCCGTAAATTAATAATACTAATAGTAATATTTATTTATTGCGCTTATTTGATAACCTAAGTAGAATAAAGTTGTTTCTAAATAAAGGAAAATAGAGTCTTGATTCATCTTTTGTTGTATATGTGTTGCCTCATCTTTTGCACATATTTTTATATTTCTATTGTATATTTGACGGTCTGACGTCTGTCAACTTGTTTACCTATTGAGTTTCAGATATATCTGAGCTCAAAATTTTTACTTTATTAAAAAAAGAGAAAAATAGAGTCAAGGTATTCACCATCATTTTAGAGACAAAAAAAAAACATGCATAACTTGTGGTAAGATATATTATATCATAAGAACTTTTTAGGTTAAAAGTTTGAATCATTTTAGAATTATTAAATTGTTTGTGAGTGAGAAAGACAAATCCTTAAATGAGTTATATAATACTCGATCTATATCTAAATCGAGAGTAACTAAGTAATAGAACCTGAAAAAAGTAAGTTTTTTTCATTGATAATGAATTAAGTTAAATGTCTTATTACATTAGACATGTAAATTAAATGTGCAGTTGAAGGGGAAAAGGTATATCCATATTAAATTCCATGTATGGATCATGTTATATTCTAAAATTTTCTAGGTAGATGTATGAAACTTATCTCTCAGAAACATATCGTTTACATATTTAGATTCCTCTCTCATATATATACACACACACAAGTGCTGCAGTGCATATCGAAGACAAAAATTAAGCGTGTGTGCAAACAACCTATCACGTTACATATACAAGATGCTAACTTTTTCACTCCTATCTTATTATATGCTTCCACCTTTTTCTTTTATTTTTTCCTTCTTTTTAATTGCTTGAAATGAAAGGATGGAAGTGGTAGTGTGATTGCTGAAAAAGTAGGAGCGGTCAGTCATAAGTCACAAGTCACACCCACATCACTTAAAACTATATATGTGGGGGGAAATTCATCAAATCAACATATAGTAAGATTTATCCATTGGCAAGGCAGAGCTAAGGGGGCATTAGGGATCACGTGCCCCCTCCCTCATCCGGCAAACTCCCTAGGTGTATTCTACTCGTCGATAGCTTCATTTTGATATATAATACGCCTTAATCAGAGTAAAAAGTTATAAATATTTGAAACTATACGAGTGTCGTTATGTTAAAACTACACCCGTAGATATATAAGTATATAACCGTGCCCCCACTAAAAAATTTCTAGCTCCCTCTGTTCGGTAATACATGTTATTTTTGAGTATTAATTTTGTTGAACAAAATATATCATTATAAGTATAAGGTATTTTGACAATTACTTTATAAAAATATCTTTATAATATTTAATTGATTGTTACTATGTTAGTTATAGTTTTAAAAAAAGTAAAAAAATAGTGTAATAAATAAGGATAAAATAGTATATTGGTTGATTTTATTAAAATTTGTGCTCAAAGCTAAAATGACATATTTTGGTGAATAGAGATACGGTAGTAATTTTTATCATTTTAAAAAGAATAAATATATACAACGTATGTGAGTAATAAATAGTAATATATTTTAATTAACGGAGGAATTATTATTTAGATGTTTATATTTACAATTGCATTATTTTGTAATCGAAATACACCCTAACGGTAATTACATTTCCAACTTCTTCATAAACAGCAATTGCAGCAGATCTGAGGAGGGCGGTGGCGGGTGATGTCAGTGAGGATTAAAGAGGGTAAACCAGATCTTTCAACTGCCAATGGCAGTAGTAGTCGAATCTGAAAAGGTCAATCTCTGTTCTCCAATGGCAATTTTGTAACTTCACACCCTCCATGGCAGAGGGACTTCACAGCGACAGATCACAGATCATGAGAGAGAGCTCAAAATGGGAGGAAGCAGAAAGAGACAGAAGATGTGATTGTCACAACACTCTGGAGAGTGGTGAAACCATTACACCCAAAAAAAAAATTGAATAAAAATTAGATCTTTTTCTTCTTTCCTTTGGCATGGTTGATCAGAAACTCTCGTCCAACAAGCTCTCCCTCTTTCCAATTTCTGTGCACAGTTGGATTTCTTTCCCCAAATTCCATTTGGTTTCTCCTGCAATGTCAGCAATTATGCAGCCTCGGTCTCTGTTCTTCGCTCCCTTTAAAGCTTTGCTCTTGTTCTGATCTCGATTTCGGGAATTGGAGGTTGCGTTTTTTTAGTTGTCAACTTCTCTTACTCTGATCAATCTGAAACAAAGGGGAAGGAATTATCTTTTCTGATCTTCTTGAAGGTTGGCCATGTCTTCCAAGTCCAAGTAAGTACACTTCGTCTCTCCGCCTTTAAACCGTTCTCTGTCAGTTAGATCACATGATCTCTTTTGGATTTCTCTGAATTATCTTTCATTTTTATCATTTCGCTGAATTTTTGAATGTGGCAGTTTGATTTGTGTTGGATCTACTGTCTAATTTTCGGGTCAACTGGACGAAATTTGGATTCAGTCTTTTTTTTGCTTCTGTTATTGGGATTATATCAGTAGACATGGAAAATGCTGATCAATTAAGCTACAGAATTTGGATTATATAATCCTCAGATAGGAGATGTCATTGCAGTAACCAATGAGGAAGCAGGTCTTTTTGTGATCTGCAATTGGTGTCTTATATTATGCTTTGAATTGTTGGGCAGATCTGGTTTATCTGATACTCCGGGCAACAAGGCTACACCAGCAACCCCTAAAGCTTCGAAGCTTGGCAGAGCACCTAGTAGATCTGATGCTGATTCTCCTTCCCTTCTCATGAATCCACGGGCTTCGGTTGAGCGGTCTCCTCGAACCGTTGTATCGAAGTCCAACCTTGTTCGTCCGTCCCCCAGGAGCTCCACCACACCAGAAGTAAGCAATTTTGCTTCGTGTTGAAGTTTTCGTCAGTTCTAATTAGATGGTGATGCTTAATCCATCTCCCATTTGGTGCATTTTACTGATTTGTAATGCACATTATGGTTATTTCAGAAGCTCCAATCACGGATTCTGAAACCTTCCGAGCTGCACGCGCAATTAACTGCCGCTCTAGATGACTTGAACAAGGCAAATGAGAAGTTGCTTTTGGTAGAAAAGGAGAAAGCTCAGGCCCTCAGTGAATTGGAGGAGTTAAGGAGACTGGCTGATGATGCTAGTCAGAAACTTCAAGAGTCTCTGATGGCTCAAAAGCGAGTAGAGGAGAACTTGGAGATAGAGAACTTCCGGCCCATTGAGTCGGAGCAGGCTGTGATTGAGACTGATGTGTTCAGGAAGAAAGAGGAAGAGTGGCATGAAGTACTTCAAGATGTTAGAAATCAACACGCAATCGATATGGCTGCGCTACTGGCCACCAACCAGGAACTCCAAAGGGTCCAAAAAGAGTTAGCCATGGTTACTGGTGTTAAAAACCAAGCTCTTTCCCATGCCGATGAAGCGACCAAGATAGCTGAAATTCATGCTGAGAAAATGGAGATCATGTCGGGTGAGTTGGTTCGATTGAAGGGCTTGCTTGAATCATCAGTTGAGGCAGAAGCTAGTGGAAGGCAGTCTGTGATGGAGCTGAAGTCTGAGTTGCATTCTCTCAAGGAAGAGCTTGAAAGAGCCAAGGGGTTCGAGAGGAGTCTGATACAGAATGAGGAATCCTCTGAGAATCTGAAGTTGGAGCTCGCTCTTGTGAGGGAAGAGCTTGAAAGATCCAAGGGCCTGCGAGAAGATCTAGCTCAGAAAGAGGAATCATGTGAACAACTGAAGTTGGAGTTAGAATCTTTCAAACAAGAGCTTCAAAAAACAAACGTCTTGGAGGTGAATCTATCTCAGAAAGAGGAATCCTTCGAACAGCTGAATTCGGAGTTAGTATCTCTCAGACAAGAGCTTGAAAAGGCAAAAGGCTTTGAGGAGAAGCTCTGTCAAAGAGAGGCATCCTATCAGCAGCTGGAGTCGGAGTTGGAATTTCTCAAGCATGAGCTTGAAAAGGCCAAGGGATTTGAGAGGAGTCTTTCTCAAAAAGAGGAATCCGTGGAACAACTGAAGTCAGAGTTAGGACCTCTGAAGCAAGAGCTTGAAAAGGCCAAAGGCTTGGAGGAGAAGCTGTTTCAAAGAGAGGAATCCTATGATCAGCTTCAGTCAGAGTTGGGCTTTCTCAAGCATGAGCTTGAAAACGCCAAAGGCTTTGAGGCGAGCCTTGCCGAAAAGGAGGCATCTTTGGCACGTCTGAAGTTGGAGTTGGACTCACTCACGCAAGAGCTTGAAATGGCCAAAGGGTTTGAAGAGAAACTCTCTCAGAGAGAGGAATCCTATCTACAGCTGAAGTCGAAGTCTGAATTTTTTGAGGAGGAGCTTGAAAAGGCCAAGGGCTTGGAGGAGAATCTTGCTCAAAGAGAGGAATCGTTACAACTGATGAAGTCAGAGTTAGAATCTCTCAAGGAAGAGCTTGAAAAGGCCAAAGGCTTTGAGGAGAAGCTTTCACAGAGAGAGGAAGCCTATCAACAGGTGAAGTCGAAATCAGAATTTCTCGAGGAGGAGCTTGAAAGAGCTAAAGGCTTTGAGGAGACTCTTGCTCAAAAAGAGGAATCCTTACAGCTGGTGATGTCAGAATTAGAACCCCTCAAGCAAGAGCTTGAAAATGCCAAGGGGTTTGAGGAGAAGCTGTTCCAGAGTGAGGAATCCTATCAACAATTGAAGTTGAAGTCAGAGTATCTCGAGCAGGAGCTTGAAAAAGCCAAAGATTTTGAGGAGAATCTTGCTCAAAAAGAGTTATTCTTACAACAGGTGATGTCAGAGTTAGAATCTCTCAAGCAAGAGCTAGATCACGCGAAGGGGTTTGAGGAGAAGCTGTCCCAGAGAGAGGAATCCTATCAACAACTGAAGGCGGCATCAGAATTTCTCGAGCAGGAGCTTGAAAAAGCGAAAGGTTATGAGGCGAGTCTTGCTCAAAAGGAGGAATGCTTACAACAGATGGTGTCAGAGTTTGAATCTCTCAAGCAAGAACTTGAAATGGCCAAAGGGTTTGAGGTGCAGCTATCTCAGAAAGAAGAATCCTATCGACAGCTGAAGTTGGAGTCGGAATGTCTCGAGCAGGAGCTTGAAAAGGCCAAGAGTTATGAGGCGAGTCTTGCTCAAAAGGAGGAATGCTTACAACAGATGGCATCAGAGTTTGATTGTCTCAAGCAAGAACTTGAAAAGGCCAAAACGTTTGAGGAGAAGCTGTCACAGAGAGAGGAATCCTATCAACAGCTGAAGTCGGAGTCAGAATTTCTCAAACAGGAGCTTGAAAAAGCAAAGGGTTTGGAGGATTCCTTGCAACAGATGATGTCCGAGTTAGAATCTCTCAAGCAACAGCTTGAATGTGCCAAAGGTTTTGAGGAGAAGCTCTCTCAGAGAGAGGACTCCTATGAACAGCTCAATGTCGAACTGGAAGCTGTGAGAATCGCAGAGTCTTATGCTCGCAGTTTGTTGGAAGAATGGAAACACAAAGTTGAGTCACTGGAGCTTCGGGTCGAGGAATCATGCAAATCAGAAAGATCTGCTTCGGAGTCTCTAGTGTTGGTTATGAAACAGTTGAAGGGTAACAGGGCTTTACTTCACGAGGCGGAGTGTGAGATCAACTCTCTTAAGGAGAAGGTGTCACTGTTGGAGACATCTCTTGCAAGCCAAAAAGTAGTCCTAGAGGAATCGGAGCAACGCTTCGAAAGAGAGCGTGAAGCAGGTTCAGCTGCAGCTAAAGAGATGGAATCGCTCAAGTTAGAGCTTGAAACAACGAAGAAGGAAAAGGCGCAGGCTTTGGAAGACGAAAAGCTTGCCAAAGCCAGCATTCAAGAGATCACGGAAGAGAAGAACAGGCTCATAAGTGAGCTAGAGGCCTTAAGAGAAGACGAAGAAAAGAGCAAGAAGGCCATGGAAAGCTTAGCTTCGGCATTGCACGAGGTTTCGGCTGAGGCAAGGGAGGCCAAGGAGAAACTGCTATCAACCAAAGCTGAGCATGAAGGCTTTGAGAATCAAATAGAGGACCTGAAACTGATCTTGAAGGCAACGAGCGAGAAGTACGAGTCCCTACTTGATGATGCAAAACGCGAGATTGATGGTCTCACCAGCTCCATGGAGAAATCGAAATCAGAGTTTGAAAATCAAATAGAGGATACGAGGATGGCCTTGAAGGAAACAAATGAGAAGTACCAAGGCCTGCTCAATGATGCAAAGCACGAGATCGATCAGTTGACAGAATCAAATAAACAGCTAAGCACCGATAAATCCGAGTGGGAGCAAAAAGAGGAGCAGCTGGTTAATTGCCTCAAAAGAGCTGATGAGGAGAACCTAGCCTTGAAATCGGGTGTCGAGAAGCATGAAATCATGCTTGCTGATGCAAAGCGTGATATTGATCATCTCACGAGAGTGATCGAACAATCCCAGAAGGAGCACGAGAGCTCCAAGTCGGAGTGGCAGCAAAGAGAGCTTGAGCTGATGAGCTCCATGAAGAGATTTGAAGAAGAAAAAATGTCTCAAAAAGCGACTGATGACAAGAACGGAACCATGCTCGATGATGCAAAAGACGAGATCAAGCATCTTTCGAATATGATCGAGAAGTCCAAGATGGAGTACGAGAACGCCACAGTCGAGTGGGAAGGGAAGGAGACGAAGCTGATGAACTCGGTGAAAAGATCAGAAGAAGAGAAGTCCTCGATGGAGAAGGAGATAATGAGGCTGGTGAATCTGCTCCGGGAAATGGAGGAGATGTCTCGTTTCGCCAAGGAGGAAGGCTCTCAGCTGAGGAACACCGTCAAGGAAGCGATAACCGAAGCTACATTGTTAAGGGAAGCTCTCGAGGATGCCAAATCCGAGCTGCAAGACAGAGAGAGTAAGCTGCAGAGTCTAACCCGAGAGAACGACATGCTTCGAGGCTCAGCCGCTGATGCTCGAAAATTCGACGAGTTGCCCAAGACGCCTGAGGATTCCACAGGCAGAAAACAAGCCAAGGTGAACGGCTCCCTTTCGGACAGTGACAGGGACTACGATTGGCTTCCGAGGGCGGTTGAATTCCCCGAGGAGAACGGGCACGCTCAGCAACCGGAGCAGCCTGGGAAGGAGGCGAATGCTGCTAAGAAGGGAGGAAGCAGCATCGGAGAGTCGGAAATGAAGACATGGGAGAGCTGGAAGAGCGATGAAGGAGGCTTTTCCATGGAGAGAGAGGGAGGAGAGCACGAATATCTCGACGACGATGACCTTGAATCGAAGGCGGAAGCTGGGGAGAGCCTTGATCAGCTGAACGGCCTGCATTCGGATAGCAGTCGAATCTCGCCATCGAGTCAGCAGCAACAGAAGAAGAAGAAGCCCTTGTACCGGAAGTTTGGGAATCTGCTCAAGAAGGGGATTAGCAACCCAAAGTAAAAATCACAAGCTGTGATTTCTTTCTTTCATTCATATTTTTTTTGAAGGGGAAACCACATTTTTTTTTAATTTAAAATTTCATAATGTAGCTATATAGGAATCATGGAAAGGGCAATGTTGTATGTGGTGTATGTTGTGTAGTGTGTTTCCTCCCCCAAGATGTATGTTTATGGGTGTATTTGTTATGCAAAGAAATTCAATTTTAACTCCCTGATGGGGAGAGGGTAGGATCCGATCGATCTATCATCACTCGAAATCCGTCGAAAGACTATCGAATCCGTCGAAAGCAGGCTTGGCATCAAGGAGGAACCCAAAAAGAAACTCGATTTGAACCAAAGACTATCGAATCGGAGGTTCTTTAAATCCGAAACAAGATGCATACAGTACTTGGATTGGTTAAATGCAGCACACTTGAAGTTGAAACTATACATAACAACACTGTTGCAAATAAAATTGCATCTTCTGCAATACCATTCATGGCTGGATGTACTAAGTCTATTGTTTAATACATCGTGACGCGAGGGACATGTTGAATGAGATGGGCATCTTCTCCCCCTTTCTCTATACTCTCGCGGAATGCAGGAATCATGCCTTGACAGTATAATTCCTGCAAGGTAGTGATGAATTTTAGTCCTGGAGGAAGCCTCCTTAAGTTACGACAATCCTGAACGTGTAACTTGGTGAGTACAGGCATGGCTCCCCTTTCAATACTCCACTTCTCCAACATGTATAGATCATCTAACTTGAGCTCTTTGAGTTGCGGAAACTCTGTCGCAGTGCAACTCCAGTTGGTGCCCAAGTAGGAACGTTTCAACAAAGATAGGGAAGTTAAGTTTGGGAGTTTGCCCAAACCTGAAAGTGAGGCTTCTGCTTCCAACATTGTATTGTACAAGACTATCTTGTTGAGACAGGTGGGGAACTGAATATTGACATTGCCACTCTCTTTTGGTATTCTTCCCCGTAAATGGAGCTTCCACAGATGTTGGCAATGGACGATTGGTCGTAACACACTCTGACGGTGAAGAATGCCAGAATACCAGCTCAAAGTCAATGAATGAAGACGGTCCAAGCTTATACTTGGGCATCGAAATGCTGCCTCTAGTTGCTCCTCACTTTCTATCTCTCTTATATCCAACTCTTGGACAGTCGGACTTAGATGGGGTAGCTCTTCCACCATCCAACTACCTCCTCTCACGCCCTTTAGTATTTGCAAGTACTTTAGGGTGTGCAACTTCACTCCCTGGTGCTCAATACTTACGCTTTCATTAGTAGGTAATGAAACATGTCGGAGGCTTGAAAGTTTCCAAAGATCATCAGGGATTTCAAGCGTGTAGGTGAAATCAATGTAACCTATAGGTGAAATCCTGTAGTCTAGTGTGACAAGGTTACGCAAGTTTCCGATAGAGGAAGGCAGAAGCAGAACATCTGAGGGACATCGCAACCATATACAAAGGTACCTGAGGTGAATCAAGCACCCTATCTCTGTTCGTAACAAATCATTCGGAAGAGACAAAACTCTGAGTAACCTGAACATCATCACCTCCTTTCTATTAATTTCAGATATATCTGCGGCAGTAAAGACTAGAGATCGAAGGTGCTGGCTCTTTATTTGTAACACACTGTACAAACAACAAACATTAATAGATCGTTAGTGCCTTAACTAGTAGCTAAAGTGAAGAAATAAATTGTCCAAAAAGTAAAATAACATGTTAGTTATTAGTTAATCAATTCAAACAAGAGAATTATATATATACTTGACTGACCTGAGATGAAAATGAATTGCAACTCGGCGTAATTTTGCCACCCTTTCATTTGCAACTCGGAGTAATTGCAACTCGGTGTTGGAAGAGAGTATCTCTAAAAAGTCTTGTTCTTTTGCCTTCTTGATGCATAAATCTCTCACTAGATCATGAATTCAAATGGTCTTCACAACTCCTCGATAGTTTCTCCTCACGACCTGGACCACACAACGAAGAATCAACTCTTCCAAATACTCCCTTGCCACATCCTCTAATGTGTCACCATCACGCAATTGATCGGATGTGATAAAGCCTTCAGCTATCCACATTCTGCATACCACTCTTGTTTTAATCTCGGAATCCTCCAGAAAGGTAGCCAAGTGAAGAAAACAAGGTTTTAGTTCACTAGCTAGATCGTTATAGCTTAATGCTAGCATCTCCTTCACTGGCCCATACAAGTGCGTGCCTCGCCCTTGTTCCATTATTCGTGAGCTCACCGCCTTCTCGACCTTTTCCCATTCATCAAGAGTTTCCTTCTTAGCTAGGATGCCGGCCAGTGCAACCACTGCCAGTGGTAAGCCCTCACACTTCTTCAACATCTCCTTTCCTAGTGCTTCAAAGACACAAAAATCTAGCTCAGACTTGTGTATAAGAACTATCTTTGTAAATAGCTCCCAACTCTCATCGTCTGTTAGACGTCTTGGTTCATGGAAGAAGCACTTCAAATCGGGAAAATCAACCACTTCTTTCTTCCGACTTGTGATTATAATCTTTCGTCCATCCTTTTTTGATGGGTGCAATGCTGGAAAGATCTCTTCTAATGCTTGCTTTGTCCACACATCGTCAAGAATTATTAGGGACCTGTTTGACATACTAAAGATTAATCTAACTTAAAATTATAATTTAGATGAAAATTTTGATAAAATTATCCCTAATTAAGTACCTCTTACTCTCAAGATAGCGGGAAAGCTTCTCCACGATTGCTCCAACACTCTGAGCTTCATCCCTTGTCATGGTTTCCCCACTCGATATTCTCAAGAGTTCGAGAAGGATTTGTTTAGTATCCCATAGTTCGGAAATCGCTACCCATGCCATGGAATCAAAGTGTTTTTTGACTCTCTCGTGGTTGAAGAGCTTCCTAGCAAGAGTGGTTTTGCCGGATCCACCCATTCCCACAATGGCTACCATCTTTATTTGGGTCTCATCTACAGTCAACACCTCAACCAACTTGTTGGTGTCTTCTTCAAGACCAACTACATGTTCCTCAATGGTATGTGGAGAAGCAATCGGTGTCCTCTTCCTAGTTCTTTTCGACCCCTCTCCGGCATTTGCATTTACACCGTATTGATCACCTCGATACTTTTTCCAATTCTCCATAGTTTCGGATATCCTCAATTTGATGGCTTCAATCTCAGAGACCACTTGGTGGCGACGCCAAAGCTTGCAACAAAAGAAGAAATACCTTCTAAAGAAGGCTTCTATCTTTTTATCTGGAGAAGTACTAGCTTCAAGGATGTAGGTCTCGATCACATCTTCAGCATCATAAGCAAGATTTCTGATCTCTTTGATCATAGTATGGGTTCGCCGATCACCTCCTTCCTCATGTTGCTCCTCCATGTCACTAACAAAGTTGCTCATCATTTTTAGCTCTTGTTGCAAGCTCTCAACTTCACCTTTCACTCCATACAAGAGGTTGGCTTCTTGGAGTAAAACCTCCCCGATTTTTCCAGCAACAACACTAACGATGGAGCCGACACTCATATTTTTCGGCCGTGTGCCTCACCACCTGAGGATCGAATAACAAATGTACATGTATGAAGTTACTTCTGAGAAAGTTTATAGTAGACAGGTATATTCTTTTATAATTATTTTATTAAAAAAAGTGTGCAAGAAATAGTAAAGTGACATATTGTAGTTAACAAATTTAGTACTTCCTCCGTTCGGCAAAACATATCACTTTACTATTTACGCACGTTTTGAACGGACAAAACATGTCACTTTACTATTTATGCACGTTTTTTTAGAAGATAAAAACTATATAAAATATTTAGTTTTTTAATAATTTTTTTAACAATTTTGTAGCTATTATTAATAACTACAGACTTGTTAAAAAAATTATAAAAAAATAAATATTTTATATAGTTTTTATTATTCTAAAAAAACGTGCGTGAATAGTAAACGACATGTTTTGTCGAACGGATGGAGTATTAAATAATACGGAGTATAATGCAAGGTATGAATTATATATAATGTGTGATTAAACGTCTATCAACTTGATTATGTATATCTCTATAAGTTTATCTTTGTATATTTAAAAAAAAATAGTAAAACATGCTTCCCATATACTGATGTACATGATCTAAAAATCTTGAAAGATACAAAAATAAGTAAAAAAAAAAGTAGATGGATAGATATCAATCGACTATTTGTGTAAAACCATAGATATTAAAGGTACATGAGATCAAACAATAAAAAAAAAAGCTAAGTTAAATAAAAGGATTACATTTGACGAAAAAAAGGGGTTACATTATATTTATATATGTAAAAATAAAATCATGTGAGGAAAGTAATTTTCCTTCACAGTGTATTTTCTTGCTCATTTTTCTACTTGCAAAACATAAACATATCTTTGTCTATAACTTTCTTTCCTTCATTAGTTTATGTTTATAGAAGAAATATAGTGTATAGTTGATTTTTATCATAGATATTTTATCAATCAATTATAATTCCTTAATTAATAAATTAATTTAAAAAATTAATTTAAAACTAGTATAGTTCTCACGCCATGATGCAATTTTTAGAAAATATAATTTTAATAATAAAATAAATTAATATAATAAAATAAAATAAAATATTAGTTTAATACTTTAAATTAAACTTATAAGAACAAACTCATAAGAGAAGGGTGTAATAAGCTTATTCAAGATGAACTCCATTATGATAGTATTTAAACATTTACAAATAGATATAGGTTAGATATTAATTTAATATTTTGAATTAAACCCATTAGTTATGTGAAAGATGAAAATCAATTGCAAAAATAGAAAAAAAGGAAAAAAAAGGGTAATTGGATAAAAATGAGAGGATTAAGCCGGATGTGACAAAAACTCTTCTGTTTTAAGAGTTGATATAGATATAGATATATATAGATATAGATATAGTTATAGTTAGGATTAATTATTTGACATAAAATAAGTAATTATAAAATAATTTAAATTTTATAAATATTATGGTCTAAGATTGCGACATGTGGCAAAAACTCTCTTAATTTTATAGAATATATATAGATAATAATTAGTTCATGCATATATATAGAGATAATATTTAACTAATTAAATAATTAGTTCATGCATATATATAGAGAGAGAGATAATATGTATATATACAATGAAGATCTCCTACATCACTATATACTCCACTCCCTACAACACAAAAATATTTTTAGATTTATTTAATCTTAAAAATAATTATAAAAATTATATTTACATTACTAACATTTATTCTTATATATTCATAAAATTTTATTTTGAAAAATCATATTTTAAAATTTTTAATAATTATAATTTGTTAAATATTGCCTTTTTAATTTTTAAAAATTGTAAAACATGATTTTTGAAAATATAATTTTATAAATATATAAAAATAGATGTTAATAATATAAATATAATTTTTATAATTTTTTTTATTATTAAATAAATGTCAAAATATTTTTGTGTTGTAGGGAGTGGAGCATATAATATGTAGGAGATCTTGATTGTATATATATAGAGATAATATCAGCAAGTTTATCAATTCTTCTATTATTTCTATATAAGGTGTTACATGAATAGTATTTAACAATCTCACATGTCACCCGGCCCTCTCCTTAGATAATGAGATTTTAACTAATTACGTACATATATACCGTTATTAACATTGGAGTGAGGCTTTAGACAAGATTACAAAACGACTATTGTCAAGATAATTTTAACTCAATTGCACACTTGTCCTTTTCATTTTTTCCAAACAAATTGCAAATATGTTCAAAACTCTCTCATCGACGCTGTGAATCAAGGCGGCATTCGAAGTTGCTGTCGATCACACCCTTCAATCAAATTTACCATAAATTCATACAGTACTCAATTCATCAATGGCCTTCTTGGGCGTAGCATCGGTGCTGAACTGCAACGTCGACGTCGGTGGCGAGGCGGATGGCCTCTCTGGCCTCGTCGAGCTTGGAATGGCTCCGAGCGGGGATGGAACCTCTGGCGCCCTTAGAGGCGGCGTGGTGAGCGAGGGCGAGGCCGATGGCCTCCCTGAATGAGAGCGAGGGCGAGGGCGAGGGAGAGGCGGTGGTCGAGGGCGAGGCAGACGCCTTAGAAGCGGTTGGCCTCCCTGAATTCGTCGATGATGAAGACGCTGGCATCGAACGGTAATGGCGGCAGTAACTCTTGATGGGGACTCGCTATCTCCGGAGAACGGCAATGGCGGGATTGATGCGAGCTATACATTCAAATAATAGTACACCGCCACTCCTCTCTAACACCCGGATCTGATCAGTTTTAATAGTACTAAACAAACTATAATTTGCAAATTATAATCGGTTTTAATAAGAATAACATGTGTATTGTATGTTTAATTATATGTCAAAATTGGAATTCCTGGTGCTGTAATTTCTAATCGGCTAAATGCTACTTCTATGAGACTGATTGGTTGTATAGTTTGATTATTTATTTTGGTGGTGTACTTGGGACTGATTGGTTGTATAGTTTGATTATTTGTATAGTTTGATCAGTTTGTTTTGGTGGTGTACTTGGGTTGAACCGATCAGTTTGTGAGACTGATGGGGACTCGCTATCTCCGGTGAAGCGCTGGTGTCGAACCTCGCCAACCTCTCCAAAACCCACCTCTGCGAAATCATGTCTCAGATGAAGGCAACTCTCCCTTTTTCCCTCTCTCGGTGGTTGATCGATTGATTACTATTCCTCGATCAAATCCCGGATTTGTGAGCATTCAAATCCGGTTGAATTCGTCCTCGATGGAGAATTCCGTTAAAACCCTAATTCGCTTCCGTCCCTCACTTGGAGATTGTTTGAAAAAAATAAAAAGGACTTATGTGCAATTTAGTTAAAATTGTCTTGACAATAGTTGTTTTCAAATCTTGCCTAAAGCCGCTATGTTCACATTGTGGCCTAATTAAAAAAAAAAACTTAAAAACATGGGATTAATTCAATCACATGCACCATGCATTGCAACTAAAATACCTGAACGTAGTTATATTGAACTTTCGACGTTTCGGCCAATTCGTACGTAACTTCCAACCAATTTCTAGCTAGAGATGACAATCCTCAACAAAGCCTCCCTTAGTCCAAGCTCGATCACCACAGATTTATTCCGTTTCCTACCTCATAGCGTCGTCTCTGGTCTGATTACTTGAAGAAGATGAAAACATTGAAATCAAGAAAATAAACTATATATTCAGAATATAACTTTTAATTAGGTGTCGTTCCTTATTTAAACTCAAAACTTTACTACATCTGATCTAAAATACATGTCGTTTGACTTTTCAACACGTATTTGAAGGAGCTAAAAACTATATAATATATTAATTATTTTTAATTATTTTTTTACAATTTAATACTTATTACCAACAAATATTAAGTTGTAAAAAAATAATTTAAAAAAAGTTGATATTTTATATAGTTTTTAGCTTTTTAAAATACGTGTAAAAAAGTCAAACGAGATGTATTTTGAATCGGATGGAGTATTAAATTTAAAAATATTACAACTTTCAATGCAAACACTTGAAAATAAAACTAAAAAATAAATAAACTCATACTAGAAAGCTCCATCAAAGAGTAAAAAACTGTCAATCTACCCAAGATATATTCAAAATGTCTTTTCTTTCTTTTGCTAGTTTGCTAGGGAGTATTAGATTTCCTTTCTTTGCATATGTTTTGTCTCTGACGATGTGTGTCAATTTATGCGATAACTTAATTAGGAAATTAAGAATTCTAAATAATGGAGCACGAAACTTAATAATTAACTTACTAATGTTAAAAATAAGAGCGTAAATGTTAAACTAGAGAAGTTTGATGAATACCTGAACATATATAGTTATATTGATCCTCAGGTGTTCCTGTGGCTTCCAATCGATGTCTAGGGTTGGCTAATCCTCAACCAAGCTTCCCTTAGCATATATGGTCTTTGGTTTGGTTTCTTGGAAACAAGGATCGAAAGGATTAAAATCCAGAAAACAAACTATTTATAATATAACTTTTGATTTGGTAGTATTCTCTTATTTAAACTCAAACTTTATTGAATTTAAAAAGATTATATCATTTAAATACACTTAAAAATAAAACACGAAAAAACTCAATACACTTGTACTAGAAAACTCGATCCATCGAAGGTTTTTAAACTTATATAAGTAATGGATGATCAATCTATCCGAGAGATGGAGAGAGAAAGGGGTACCGTATACCTGATCGATGCTTGGAGTGTCGATCTCTGCCAAATTCTTTGTGTCGGGTTTTTCGATGTGAGAATCTACCCACAACCCCAACAATCGATCTCCTCCCAGATAGCGTCGCCAATCTATGTTAATTCCTAGCTCTCTGATTCCAAAAGTTTCGAAAGATGGACCTCCTAATTAAATTGAGTGATTATATATATTTATGAAATTGTGGAAAATGTGGGATATTCAAATCGAAAACCCCGCAAACATATTTATATACACAAATGAACACAGTACGTTCCTCCTCTTCCCCATCAACCAAAACTTAATTGATCGATATGCAAGTAAAGAATGATACTTTACCCCACCTGGATAGTTGGATGACCCCAAATTTAAGTAATTGGGTTGTTCTGCAAGAAAAGAATTTATACTTTTCCCCCCTTGGATGATTGTTTGGTCGACCACAAAGTAATTAATGTTGGACAATAACCTGCTGGAACCTGCGACAAGTTGTAGAGCGTTAGTGGATGTAGGTCGTACTTTGTTTCTGTGAAGGGGTTAGGGTTGCGGTGAAGCATGGTATGAGAACGAACCTGCGACAAGCAACAAATTGTTGTAGAGAATTAGTGGATGTAGGCCGAACTTTGTCTCTGTGAAGGGGTTAGGGCTACGGTGAAGCGTGGTATGAGAACCACTGAATGAGAAATATATTTGCCCCCGACAGAGGTGCAGATCGTATGCGAGACAACGTCCCTTAAGGATTTCATCGGATTCTCAAACGGAAAAAAGCTAAGAGAAAACAGGAGAGGGAGAGAGGCGATTGTGTTCGCTGTGAGTTGAAAACGTCAGGCCTTGATCTCTTTATATAGCTGCTGGAATCGACCTTAGCCCGCAAGAAAAAGATCTGCAGAAGGAGATTCTGCTCTATCTTCAGAGGATCGTGGCTATCCAAAACCTTCTTGAAATGACAAGTTTTCGGAAATAAATCCAGTGAAAAATAAGATATTCGTGAATAAACACTAACAAGTCTATCTGTAATATCTTCGGCCTCAAGTTAAGGTTTTCCGCAAAAATATAACTCCAATTCTAATCTCAAAGCACAAGGCGGCGATGGCGAGCGTGTGTGGGTGTCCCATTTCCTCCTTCGCCTCTCAATATAGGTAATGGTACAATCTTTTTAAAAACCATTTAGGATACTTTTGAACTTTCTATGTGGGACATGGAAAAACCAAATTAAGGGAACCTTAAAACCACTTTCTCTAAGCATTAACTCCAACAATTAATTATAAGGTGGTGTTGCAAGTAAAGAATATATATACTCGATCTTTTTTTCCAATTGATACGGTGCTCAAAGAATTCGATCAATATGTGTACAAATTAAATAATTAATCAAATTGATCCAAGAACAAGCGATATATCTCTTTGAATTGTAGTCCATCTGTAACAATATATCGATCCATTAATTGTAAACGAACAATATTTAACCAAGAAAGTTGCAATTCATATTACATGTCAAGAAAACACACCTTTTACAATAAGACAATCTTGTGGTTGTTAAAGCTCCCTGGATGACTAGAAATGTCCTTGAAACGTACATCGAGGTTTTAAAATCAGACATTAAGTTAGATCTTTCGTCATTTTCTAATGATGTTATTCGTCATTTTTTCAGAGAACCTAATGTTTTAACAGATAAGATCGCTCGTCTCGTCTACAGTATTCTTGTTGACGACTGCTTGAAAAATGATCTATCACTTTGGATTTTCATCCGCAAGGATGTACTAGGAAGGAAGGTCATGTTGCCTCGTCGTTCCTAATTCTTATCCTAGCTACTTTAAAAAATAAACCTTTTTTTTAATTTGCCACAGTTTCAGAATTTTGGGTTGTGAAGAAATCAAAAATATTTCACAATGAACTAAAAAGTCTAATCTATACTGTATAATATATTAAAACAGAGGCATAAAAGAGGCTCTGGTGCGATTCGCATACGTGACATTTTCTGAATTAAAACGGTGTTATTTTTTCTTATGTGTCATATTCTGAATTAAAATGATATTATCTTTTTGAGTTACATCAGTTAATAAGTCAATATAGTTAGGCAGAAAAGTTATCTTTTTATATCAAATAATATATCCAATATAATCTTACATCTTAATTCGATCAAATAATTAATTGATAAAATAATTAACAATAAACCAAAATCTTTCAACTGGATATAATCTTACATCTTAATTCGATCAAATAATTAATTGATAAAATAATTAACAATAAACCAAAATCTTTCAACTTCATAAAATCCACGCTAATCATAAGCCACACTAAGATCTCATGAAATTTCTAAAATAAAATTATGGGAAGTTTAGAAGATATTGCATGACCATTCAATTTTAATTTGTTGGTTAAGATTTAAATTAAATTCACTATACTATTTTCTTAAAAAAATTAGGGTTTACTTAGTATAAATTTATATTAAGATAACAATTTAAATCTACATTGTTTAACTCATTGAAGCCTAACAGATTGAGATTCCTAAGCTTTGTAATTAAGTTCCAATAATTTCACAAAAACACATTATTTGTTAAAATAAATTCTATATCCTAAGGGAACAGAATCTATATCTATATATTTATATTTATATCTATATCTATATAATATACTAAGTGTTGCATACAAATAGATTTTAAACTTTTTTTAAACAAGAGAACATACATAATTAATTAAGAAACAAACATATATATATATATATATATATATATATATATATATATATATATATTTACATTAAAACATAATTCAAAATTACATATTTACCTGATGTGGAATATTAATTTAATGGTTTATATAATAAAAGAAAATTTATTAAGAAACCGCACAACGGGCGGGTAATAAAACTAATTTATTGTTAATTGCTTTTAACTAAAATGAATATCACTCGGTTTATATATTAGTCTACTAACGCATATGCTTTCGTACACAGAAAATGAGATGTTCGATCTATTGAGTATGAACTAAATAAGTCTAGTATATAAAGTTTTTATTATTATTTTCATGAAAAAATGATATGATATTGTTGTTACAAGTTTCTTAATTTCTTTCATTACCTCTTCTATGATAGATGTGGAAAGATGTAAAAATAACATCTCACATTGATAAAATGATGAATTCAAGTCTTGTATATAAGCCGGTGAGCTACCCGATCTATATATTAATCTATATATTAATTAAAACCAAAGCACCTACGCCACGTGTCACTCCCTCGCGCAAAGTTATTTTTGACAACATTTATATTGAATATATTTAGAAATAACTTTTTTTTAACAATCTATATATTAATTAAAACCAAAGCACCTACGCCACGTGTCACTCCCTCGCGCAAAGTTATTTTTGACAACATTTATATTGAATATATTTAGAAATAACTTTTTTTAACAATGGGATTAATTCAAAACTTGTTTAAATAAAGTTAATATTAACTATACAATATTATTTCATTCTATATTAATTATACAATATCATTTCAAGCTATTTACTTTAAATAATGAGATGAATTTAAAACTTTTTTTAAATATATATATAAAGTACATTCCAAATATATGATTTTTTCGGAGCAACCAATCTCTCTCTCTCTCTCTCTCTCTCTCTCTCTCTATATATATATATATATATATATATTGAAAACTATTTTTGTTTTTATCATAACCTTAATTTTTGTAATTTCACCTAACCAACCTAATCTACACAAAATTTCACATGATAAAATTTTAAATATTTTTTGACCAATGGGATTTATTTATTCTAACTATTAAATGATAAATATTTTTTATTAATTAGATGTCATAATCACCTTAATTTTACAATTTCATCCCAATCAACTAAACCTAAATCCAACTATTAAAATTTGGACAAGTTTCTTTAATTAATCTATCTATATCTAAATATTAAACCGTAAATATTTTTTATTAGGTGTTATAACTTATAAGCACCTTTATTTTAGGATTTTCACTCAACCAACCTATTCAACTTAAATCTTAAACTAATGTAGTTTTTACACATTTTTCACAAATATTAATTTTTTACTTACTTCATCAAATCAATTTTTTTCTATTTTATGTTAACGTATGGTAATAGTTTATGACATTTTATAGCGGTAATTTAATTTTTATACTTGCAAAATTTTTTTTATTTTTTCAAAAAGAAAAATGCGCGTCATGGCGCGGGGACTGTAGTCTGTACTAGTTAGTTTTAGGATGGAACCTCACTTACGTCGTATGACCTGCCAGGATTTATTTGTGTAGTGTGGTTACGTACTGATCAATTGAAAGATCTTTGATGATACACGTAATAGATTTTAGGATTAGACCATCTGGAAACCCATGGGTGTAGAGTCGGCATGTGGGACATCGAACCAAGGCTCGAGTTAGTCCCTAGCCCCTCACAACCATGCTGGTTTTAGATGGCTCAAGTGAGCACATAAGCTGACGAGCCTCGTCACGTACCTCAACACAAGCAATAGAGTTAAAAAGCCCATAATATGGCTCTGGCCCATATTCTATCCACAAGTTTACACTACCTTTAATGCAACGCAGCGTTTTGGTGAGTAAGCTTAGTGTACAAGCTTGAATCCAGCTTCAACTGCTTATTTTAGAGAGAGATGAGAGACGATTTAGGGTTCGAAGAAGCTTTCTTTGGGAGGGAGAAAGAAAAGGAGGCGACGAAGATCCAAAAGATCGATCGAAGCTAATTAATTAACTCACTAGCTTCATCTCGTTGAACGACTTGGGGCTTGGATATCGAATTCACTTTGTCTCGAGTCTTCGTTGGTGTATCAAGGGGTATTTTGAGTCTCTTGTAATTGTTTGTGTCATATGAAAATAGGAGTCGCGTCGTTCATTGTATAGGAGTTTTCTTCTTGTATTTTTGTAATCTTTTTCCCATTTCAACCAATGTGAGATGATATTTTTATTTCAACATTGTCGATTATTCATAATAGATTTAGGGCCTCTATCATGATCGGCATCGACGATGTAGGGCCGAATGTTTGAACCTCCCGACATTGTTGTTTAGAATGCTTCCCACATTAGCTCCCTGTTTCGTACAATCCAACCAGCTGAATTCCCGAAATCTAATAGAAAGTTTCCAAAAATTAGTCTCACATTTCTAAAAAAAAATCAAGATAAAAGATATTCCATACTCCCTCTATTCAACAAAATATGTTTTTTCTCTTTATAATGATTAATGTATTGTTAGTTGTAGTTTTCAATATAAAAAATAGTGTAATAAATGAGAGAAAAATAATACTCCTTCCGTTCGGCAAAACTTGTCATTTTAGGGTGTTATTTTTGTTCAAAAAAACTTATCATTGTAGGTATTTTGCCCTTCACTTTACAAAAATGTCTTTGATATGATTGATGGTTTGTTAGTTGTAGTTTTCGATAAAGTAAAAAAGGAGGGTAATAATTGAGGGTAAATTAATACATTTGTTAATTGTCTTAAAACTAGTGACAGAAGCTAAAATAACAAGTTTTACCGAACGGAGAGAGTATATTTATTGATTTTTTTATCTTAAAAACTGTGCACAAGGTTAAAATGACATATTTTTGACAAATAGAGGGAGTATAAGAATATTTGCAAAATTAATTAAAATAACCCAATCTTTAAAAACATGTTTAAAAAAAATCATCACTTTTCAACGGTAATAAAAATAACTCAATCTTTAAAAACATGTTAAAAAATCAATATTAATTTATATAAAAATAATTAAATAATACATAAAATTGCACGACACTTTTTTTGTTCATAGGTATGCACTAGAACCATTACAATATAGGGGAGGGGGATTTGAACTCGTAACATATTTATCACTACATATCATCCTTATCAACTACGCTAGTAAGGCTTGACAAATTACACGATTCTTATGTTACGGATAATCCTCAGTTCCTTAGAGCATGCCCAACAACTTCCCTAAAACAATATCCAAAATAGAAAATTATAAGTCATATATTCTAAATATTTTTTTTGTTTCAAGTTTAACAGATTTCCCGTTATGAAGTTTATTTCAAAATATATAGAGATTTTTCCAAATTTAGGAATGATGTTCATTTTTTCTCTTTATTTTCTATTTTTAAAGAAAATGTAGTGAGAAATTGTTAGACCAAACATCATCATAATATCCTTCAAAAAATCAAGATGGACAATCTGTTGGGCTTGCTCTTACGATGGAGGGAGAGGCAAACTGTTGTCTAGTCTCTAACAGAGTAACAGACTTGTTCACAGCTGTTCTATAGGGTTACGCTTTTCCAGTAACGTTACAAAATGAATCCCAAACCCTCAATTGATTTCATTTTTTTTACAATTACACTCATATTTAATTAATTCAATTTGCCTTCCAGTTATTGAGATTTAACACCAACCGATGATTCCATCAACAACAAAATATCTATTTCTACAAAACTCCTTTTTTTTTTGTTGATACTCTCACTCATAACTTAATTAATTAATTAGTGGATATGTACGTATGATATATAGCAGATATAATAATCAAAAGCAAAACATCTAAACTGTTATATCAATATATTTTATTTCATTATTTAGATATATTTTAGATGTGTTAATTAAAATATATAACTTATCACAACAAATATATATATATATATAGAATGTGGTTCAAATGTTAACAAGCCTTATGGTGTTAAATGTTAACAAATCTGAGCCATTGGATGGGGGGAAATGAATGGCCTAGATTATTTCAATATATTAACTTAATTATAAATTAATTGGAAAATAAACCCACCCACCCCCACCCCAAAGCGCGTGTATAAGAAAACCCTAACCCAAGCCATACGCCTGTGCCCCCTTTGATTCATCTTCAACCTCTTGCTCTCCGTCTCTGCCTTCGATCTTTCATAGCCGGGTTTAAATTAACCCAAGCCATACCCTAACCCAAGCCACCGTCTTTTGCTCGATTCAATTTTTTTTTCTATGGCGGCGATGGCAGATTTCGCAGTGGGAGGCGGCCTCAGATGCGGTTTCGATTTGGCCCTCAATGGCGGTGATTGCACCACTGCTAACCCTCCTCGCCTCGCCGCACACCCCACGGCCTCCGTTGCTCGGATTCGAGGTTAGGGACACACAAATCTGGTGTCGCCGCTAATTAACCCTCCTCAACTGCCTCCATTCATGAAGATGGTGGCCGGCCAGCATCGGTAATCAGAGAAGCGAGGAAAGGAGGCGATCCAACAGACGACAAAGGCGGAGTCGAAGGCGGAGTGGACAATCGGCGATCCAATGACCGGAGGAGCGACGGAGGTGTAGTGATCGGAGGTGCGGTGGGGGTCGGCGATCCCGTACCTCGCCCTTCCTTCGTCTTCTCAATCTCGTGTTTTACTCTGTCTTCTTCTTCCTCTTCAATTGCTGCAAGTTTTTCGTCTATTGATCTGATTCGTTTTTTGGCTGTGCAATGGAATTCATAGTTGATTATGATGCAAATCTGTGTTCGATTTCATCGGATCTCCAAGGTACATGATGAGTTTGTAACCTTAGAGCATTGCTTGAAGGAATTATTCATTGGTATGCAATAATTATTCGATCAAGAATAAGGAATTATTGTATATAGATTAGTGGTTGCTCATGATTCTCCTTGTTATTCAATCAAGAATAAGGAATTATTCATTGGTATGCAATAAATATTCGGTGGAATGAGATAGGTTATTCGTTACTATTTAGTTATTATTTCATGTTCAGAGTCAATATTCGGTAAGTTCATAGTTTTTATTCGTTGATAATACAGAATTATTCATATGTATTTGGTTAATTAGATGTGGGAAATCAGGAATTACATTTACATGTTCTCTCAACCCACCGAATAATTACTATCAACTTAGCGAATAATTACTATCAATCTAGCGAATAGTTGCAAAATTGACCAACCCTTTTGCTATTATCTAAATGATAACTCCTCTTTACGGATGAATAATAACGATTAATTTAGCGAATAATTACTATTAACCTAGCGAATAGTTGCAAAATTGACCAACTCTTTTTCTATTATCTAACGAATAATAAGTATAAGTTAACGAATATTTTTTATCACCTTATCGAATAGTTCAAACAGTGCACCACACAAAACAACGTTACGCCACCAAAAACATGTTACGCAGAAATAAAAAAGTACAACACACGCTCGTCATTCAGCAAGTGGGTAAGGAAAGAAGTGGGTCCCATTGATTTTTAATTAAAAAAAATCCAAAATTGTCAAATAATCTCAGTCACCCATTTCATTCAATGAAAGGCCCAGATTTGTTAACATTTAACACCATAAGGGATGTTAACACATGACCCAACCTCTATATATCTGATATATTAAATTCATCTTGCTTAACAAGTCATTTTGTATATTATAAGTTTGCATATTTTACTTAATAACATTGTGATGAGTTTTAAAAATATTTTTTAATAACTTGGTTTTTTTTTCAAAGAAAGATTTAAATATATATATATATATATATATATATATATATATATATATATATATATATATATATGAAATCCGAAACACTTTAATTAAGTTGTTTCCAACGTTTAATTAATGAAATTCGTTTTTAATTAAAGAAACCGCACTGTTAAAAATTATACCAAATGCGGAGCTATTTCTTTATGGGGTTGGCGTTGCCACTGCCACTAATATTAATAATTTATATCGCAAATTAAAATAATTAAGTGTTACCATTTATTTATGGTGAAAACTCAATAAATATATATGTTCTATCAGGATATTTTTGAGCCCATCGATAGACATCTGATGTACATAAAAGTACAGATAAACTGTGTAATTAATAAATATATAGTGTTTTTTTTAAGAAACAGTAACTAGTTTATTCGTCAAATTAATAAACTAGTTATTGTTTCTTAAAAAAAACCCTATAGTTACTGTTAAATGCATCAAATAAAATCACAATCACCAATTAATGGATTATATATACAGTAACTAGTTTATTCGTCAAAATACATCCGTACATTGCGCGATTGATCTCTCTATGTATATGACGAAGAGTACTAGCTAGCAAACGACAATGTCTGCAATGTGCGTGACATAACTTTATAACCCGACAAACTAGCAACGACCCCAACTGTAACACGAAATAAAGTATACGTAAGATTGTGTGAACGATTAATATCACATTAACGACGATCCCCTCATTGTCATGCGAAGTGAAGTACATGTAAGATTGCGTTAATGATCGAGTTTCCAAATACAGTAGCAACCAACAACATAAAAAGCAACTAGTTTACAGTGTAACGAATCACCGACAAAACCCTAATGATCATTTAAACGATAAATTGGCGCGGAATCAAATATTTGTTTTTTTTAATATCCATAAATCAAATATTTGTTAATGATAAATCAAATTTCTTACAACCAGTTATAAATTCCAGCTAGAATTTAATTTCAGTTATTATTACCACCATAATTTTTTCTAAATAAATTACCAAATATTAATATTAACTCCAATTCTTGAAATTTTCTTCTTCTAGCTAGAGATCGATATATCAACAAAACATAATTAATCAATCCTTAATTCATTAATCATTTTATAAATTATATATGCCCTCTACCGGCCGTTGACAAGTTGATTTATTGCTTATTATATTCATTTCTTCCCTTTTTTAGACAATTAATCAGTTAAATTGAAGTTAATGCAAACACTAATTGAGATTCATTTACTGACAAATCCGCCCCAAATTTCTACAGCGATGCCGGAGCACTGATTACAC
Source organism: Persicaria maculosa (assembly GCA_963922045.1). Classification (NCBI taxonomy): domain Eukaryota; kingdom Viridiplantae; phylum Streptophyta; class Magnoliopsida; order Caryophyllales; family Polygonaceae; genus Persicaria; species Persicaria maculosa. The sequence goes on from OY998268.1 coordinate 57,215,896, forward strand.
AACACACACATATGCAGGAAATCAAACCACACATCCTACAAGTTAAGACCCCCAAATTCGACACACGACAACGACAACGACATATATATATAGATCGATTCACACATTCTAGATTTATAACAAAGGTTAATTATTTAATCAATTCCGTCACTGGTTGATCTATCCATCCATTAGCCGACCCATTGATCCATCAGCGACGCTCGTACTTGCGAGCCCAGATATGCTTCCCATTGATCTGAAACTTGGCGAGGTAATGGCCGTTGAGGATCCGATCCATGTGCCCTAGGGACCCCACCACCATCTTGGCGAACAGCGTCTGCGTCTCGGGATCCTTCATCCCCATCTTGAGCGACTCGATGCAATCGAACCCGAACCTCGACGTGTAGAGGTGGATCACCTCGGCTTCGTTGACCGGGAACCCCTGCGAGAACGTCAGGAAGACGGTCCGCTCGTCTTTCGGCGCCTGCTGCCGGAACTGCCACCCCCAAATCCCGGCCAGCGGGATCCGGCAGCTCATCGGCCTGCTCACCAGCTCCGTCGTCCCGAAGCTCTTGTGCCTCGCGGACCCCACCACGATCGCCCCGTCGGAGGTCATGAAGCGCTCGATGGAGCTCGGTGCTAGGGCTTGCAAAACGACGTCGCTGTAGACCCAAGGGCACACGTTCTTGAAGATCGATTTGATGCAGTAGATCGCCGTGTACTTGTTCTCGGTGAAGTTTGAAAGGGAGATCTCCGCATTCACAATCCTGGAATTTAAACAAAAATGAAAAATCAAGTAAGTTTGAAGATTGAAATTTCAGTAATGAGGTTTCATCCTAAAATCAATTAATTAATTAAATTGAAAAGGGATACCGAGCGGTGAGGGGGAGGCGGCCGGTGGAGGAGATGGGGATGCGGGACTGGAGGCAGTTGAGGGAGAGGACAGCCTCGTCGGCCATGGCGTCGACGATGCTGTCGGGCTGTTGGGAGAGGGAGGAGGAGAGGGAGACGTAGCCGACGTCCTCGAGCCAGGACCAGACGGAGAGGACGAGGAGGGACTCGGCGGGGTCGCGGCGGAGGTTGAAGAGGAGGCGGGCGAGGGTGTGGCGGTTGGTGGTGTGGTTGCGGTGGAGCTCGGCGAGGGTGATGGAAGCCATATTAATTAATTTTGTGCTGCTTGAGAGGAGGGGAGGGGAGTGGAGTGGAGTGGAGGGGATCGAGTGGGGAGGTTGGTGTGAAGAGAGAGGGTTTATATAGTACACCGTGGCCTCGAGGGGTGGGGTTGGGGGGGGACTAAGGAGTATTCATCCTTTTTACACTTTCTCTATTATATATTTTATTTTATGCTTTATCTAATTAAATAAAATTGTGAAAAGTCATCCAAGTTTTAAACTTAAAATGTACTCCTTGTACGTAAACCCTAGGGCTAAAATATATATTTAAAAAATGTATTTAATTTATTGTTTAAATGTTTTTTTTCTTTTATTAAAATACATCCTAGGTTTATATATATAAATCTTAAGAGATTTTTTATAACGAAAAAGGTGAAATCGCTCAATGTGCGCCCGTTAACAAGAGTCTGGGAGTAGTGTCCTCATTAGGCATAAGGTGCCCTCCTCATTTAAGAGGTTGTTTCCACACTGTCGTTAGGAAGACTCGATCCCTAGTCCTTACTCCAAATGTCACCCATAAAAAATATTTATTTTATATAGTTTTCATCTTATAAAAAATGTGCATAGTAAAACGGTATATTTTGTGGAAGGGAGACGGAGAGAGTATAAAACATGTAAATCCAGTGTAGCTAACAGAACTAAAACCAAAAAAAAATCAATTGGATTATTTAAAAAGCCTAATTGTATGGGGTACAAATATTTGTCATAAGGAGTTTATATATATTATATCTCAAAACCCTTTAATTCTTATTTCACTTTCCGTTATATAAAATTTAAATAGTTGATAAATTATACAGTAAATATTTATATATTTACAGGCACACAAACACAAAAGAGTGTAGTACGAGGGGAGGGGAGAAACTCATTTTTCAGGCAACATGAAGATGACGTGTTAGGGATTATCCCCTTAGCTGGCACCACACACGTGGCGTTTTCTTTCTGCACCTCTTTATTACCTTTTTTATTAATTATTTTATATTGTCAAAGTCCCGGAAGTAAATCGTCGGGAGTCAAGCCCCTTGTGTAATACAGTAGTACATGAGTTTAGTTAGCCATCAAGTTTATCTATATTGTTCATTTTAATAAATAAACAAATAATATCTGATATTTCCCAATGTAAACTATATATATAACCATGCCTTGTTTTTTTTTTTTTTTTTTTTTTACAGTAGGCAAAGAGTTGGATGTACTACAGACATCCATTATCATCTGAAAAGATGATGTTTTGGAACTTGTAACAGTAAGATCCTAGGATAATATTACAATTTAAAGCAGATTTTGCAAGGAAATCGGCTGCCTGATTTGCCTCTCTGTAGCAATGTTGAAAACTGATCGATTCGAAGTCTTCTTTTATAGACTTGATTTCTTCAATTAATTGTGCTATCTCCCATGGGGTTTTGATTATGTGGTTGATGGCATTGATGATGGTTGCGTTGTCGCTTTCAATAATGATTCTTCTGATCCCCAAGTCGTTTGTCTGTCTTATACCTGCATATATAGCCATAGCTTCTGCTAAAATAATAGAGCATTTTTTAATGTTGCTTTTGTATATATGAATTACCTGACCGTAGTTGTTTCTCAGAATGCAACCAATTTGAGTTTCATGATTAACTTTAACTGAGGCATCTACATTAATTTTGATCGTGTTAGGAGGTGGATGTTTCCAAAATAATTTATGTTGAGGTCTATTGATTTTAGGTTTTATATAATTATTATTTTCTTTATTCCAAGAGGATATGTTGTCAATTGTTTGGTATAGCGTGTTGATGATGTTTTTGTTTTTGTTATTTCGGAAGATTATATTGTTTCTGAGTTCCCATATGTTGTGCCATAAGTAACAAAGGTCAGAGAAGTCTTTATTGAGTGTTTTGGTGTTAATGATGTTTTCAGAGGCGTTGTCTGTTAGATCCGGTATAATAAATAATTTTTTTAATTTGATGCCAAGGTTTACTATAAGAGATTTGGTGATCTGACAGTTAAATAAGAGATGGTTTGTGTCTTCTATATCAGAGTTGCAGAGAGAGCAAGTGTTGGGAACTCTATTTATATATTTATTTAAACGGGCAGTAGTAAGTAAGATATCGAGGATAATCTTCCAAATAAATTTCTTTATATTTGGAGGGACGTTAAGTTTCCAGATCCAGTTTGCATTAATTTTATTTGTGTTACTGGTATTGAAAAGGGAAGTAGTGGATTTAACTAGGGCTGGGCTTCCGGTCTGGACCGGACCGAAGATTCCGGTCCGGTCCAAGACCGGTGGACCGTAATCTCCAAGAACTTGGACCGCGGATCAGACCGGGACCGGAACTTATGGTCCCGGTCTTTCCGGTCCGCGGACCGTAAAGACCGGTTGGACCGGAACTTTACCATACATTGAAATTTCTTAACCCTAGATTTAAAATCGGGATGAGATTCTTCAATCTTAGTCTAAAATATTTATGATTTCTCCAAATCTATACTAAAATCGATATTAATTTGTCAAAATATACACAAAAAACCTAGATCTAAAAGTGAAACGGAGAGAGAGGCACGCCTCACACACATTCACCTCTTCTTGTTTTTTTTAATGATAAGAAATCCGGTCCAATTCCGGTCCGGACCGGAAATTCCGGTCCGATCCCGGGTTTGGACCGAAAACCGGAAATAAGAATTTCTTGGACCATGGACCGGACCGTAATATACCGGTCCGATCCAAAAACCGTAATTTTCGGTCCGATCCCGGTCCGATTCCGGTCCGATCCAAATTTTGCCCAGCCCTAGATTTAACTGTAAATTCTCCATTGTTATTATAGATCCAAATAAGTTTGTCAGGAATATTTCTAGTTGGGATATGTATGTTGCTGATCATTTGGACAATGTTAGGGGGAAAGATATTATTCAATTTATTCATATCCCATGAATTTTTTTTAGTGAAAAGGTCACAGACTTTTAGATTAGGGTTTTGATTATTACGAAATGTTTCAAGATATTGTTCATTTACCCATATATCAGTCCAAACATTTATACTTTTTCCATTACCTACAAGCCAGAGTAATCCTTTTGAAAAGAGGTCTCTGATATTTAGAAGTCTTCCAAATTGCCATGAGGTTTTGAATTTTCCTCTTTCCATTAACGATTCTTTTGAGAGGTATTTTTCTGAGATTACCTTAGACCAGATATTGTTAGGATTGGATATGATTCTCCAGAGGAGTTTCATTTGCATTCCAATATTAATTTCTTCTGCTGATTTAAATCCTAATCCGCCGTTTTTTTTTGGGGTGCATAGGTGTTCCCAGCTGATTAATGGGTGATAATTATCAGATTGAAGTTTGTTCCAAAAGAAATTTTTGTTTATTTGATCAATTTTGTTGAGAATTCCTTTAGGGAGAAGGAAAGATTGCATTAAATAATTTGTTTTAGAGTTGAGGTTAGCTTGAATTAGTACTGATCTACCGGCCTGTGAGAGAGTGTTTGATTTCCATTTTGAGAGCTGTTTTTTGAGACTTAGTATAGCATCTTACAAACTCTTCCACTAATGAGTGGTATTCCAAGATATTTTTCCATTGTTTTGGTAATAGGAATATTTAGTTGTTGGGCGAGAGATTGTGCTTTATTTTGTTGTATATTTTTGGAGACTTGTATGGAGCTTTTATTGTAATTGATGGTTAATCCAGATAAGTTAGAAAAGTTGTTTAGGATATTTTTAATCGTGTATAGACTTAGTTCATCGGCACGTCCAAAGATTAGTGTATCATCAGCAAAGGAGAGGAAAGGGATAGGACTGCTATTGTTTGTGAGTTTAATACCAATTAAAGGATCACATTCTAGGGATTCTTGTTGTAGCATTCTTGCCAATAGTTCCATTACTATTACGAAAATATAAGGTGCAAAGGGATCTCCTTGTCTTATTCCTCTTTGCGTTTGGAATGTATGTCCTGGTAAGTTGTTGACTAAGACGGAAAAGCTTGTTTTGGTAAGGCAAGTCATAACCCAATTAATCCATTTAGGGTCAAAACCAAATTTATTTAAAATTGTTTCAATAAAGTTCCAGTTTATTTTATCATAGGCTTTTTCCATGTCAAGTTTTAGGGCCATCCATCCTAATTTCCCTTTTTTGTTGTGGAAAGAATGGAAAATTTCATGAGCAATTAGAATATTGTCTTGGATATTTCTACCTTGTATAAATGCTCCTTGAAAAGGATTTATGATACGCGGTAAGATCGGTTTCAAACGATTAGCTAGTAATTTTGAGATGATTTTATAGATTGTGTTACATAAACTTATTGGTCGGTAGTGGTTAATGTTAGAAGGTGTATCTATTTTCGGAATAAGAGCAATGAAAGTTGTATTTACTTCCTTGAGGAGGATTCCAGAATAGAAAAATGATTTGATTGCCTTACATAAGAGATTACCTACAATGTCCCAGTACTTTTTGTAGAATTCTAGTGGAAAGCCATCAGGGCCTGGACTTTTGTCATCTGTCATTGAGAATAGGGTGTCCTTGATTTCTTTATCTGAGAAAGGTTTTGTTAATGCAAGGTTTTCAGAATTAGTGATGGTGTGATTTATTAAGTTAGGAAAGTGTGTGTTGTTTTTGCTTGTCGGTTTATTTAAGATGAATCTTTCGGCTAGTTCTTTGGTAATTTCTTCTCTTATTTGATCTTCGTCTTCAATTAAAGTTCCATGTTTATTTGTAAAATTTCGAGTAATATTTTTTGAATTTCTAATTTTTGTTATGGATTGATAGTATTTGGTATTTCTGTCTCCAAATTTCAAGAAGTTTGATTTGGCTCTTTGTTTCCAAAAAGTGTTATTGAATTCCATAAGGGCTTCCCGTTTGTTTAAGAGTCTGTTGTATTTGTTGTTTATATTGTCAGTTGAAGTTCCAATGATCTGTTTTGTTTGTAAGAGAATGAGTTGGTCTTCAATTTCTTTTATTTGACGAAAATTGTTATTAGGGTGTGATTTACACCAATTTTTCGTATTTTTTTTTGAGCAGTTTTTGTTTTTTGTAGTAATGTGAACATGAATGATCCGTGTAGTTTATTTTTCCAAGTTGATTTAACTAATTTGTTATAATTATCATTGTTCGTCCAGGACATTTCGAATCTGAAGGGTGATCCGGCTCTTAATTTATTTGTTCCAATAGATATGGATATTAAAGAGTGGTCAGAGGTTGTAAAGGGGTGGTTATGTACCGATAAATTTTGAAATTGATTTGACATATCTGTATGGATCATAACTCTATCTAATCGTTCATAGGTATTATTTATACGGTTTTCTCCTTTTCTCCATGTGATTGGGCTTCCAGTATAGGGAATCGTATGGATATCTAATTCCTCTGAAATCTGTTCAATTCTTTGAAATCTTTTAATATGTGGTGGAGCTTCGCCTATTTTTTCTTGAGCAGATTCAATTTCATTGAAGTCACCCATTATCATACATGGTAAAGATTCTTTCTGAATATTTGTTATTAGTTCAGTCCAGAAGCTATTTTTTTCAGTTTGATTGGAGGGTGCATAAATGAAACAGATTATGAATTTAAAGTTGCTAATGTTGCCAAGGTATATAATGTAATTATCTGTTTTCGTTAGCTCTTTGATTGACTCTGTAAATTTTGAGTTTTTAATTAGGATCCAAATTCCACCTTTGGTTCTATTAGAAGGGATATAATCGGCGTTATTGAAGCCTGCTCGTTTATAGAATGATTCATTAGGTCCTTCACTTGATTTTGTTTCTAATATAACCATGCCTTGTTGTTCAAATTATTATCATCTTCAATTTTAGATTTGGCCAACTTTTATAGTTTTTTATCCCTATTTTGTGTATAATGGCCGGAAAAGCTAAAATATTCAAGATATTTCTTATTGATGTATCCATATTTTTAATCTATGTTTTAAATAAAACCACATTGATTAAAATCTCGACTCATAAATTGTCAATCTTTAAATAAGAAAGTATAAAGCCTTAAAAAAAATTTAAAATAACTAAATTAGTGATCATTTCTCTTTTCAGTAGGAAACTAGTATAATTTCCGTGTGATTTTTTTAAAATAAAATATTAATAATAAAATTAAGTAATATCGTACAATTACATAAAATATTAATAAAAACTTATCATAAAATAAAAAAGGTAGGTTTAATAAAGTAAAAAATAACTTGAAGCATATAAGGCGTTGAAATTTATGTTATCGAATGAGATCCTATTAAATTGGGAAAATAACTTCATATTAAATTTGTGAAATCTCAATCCTTGAATTTAAAATAATATATTGGTTGATACTTAAATTATTTTAGCGTTTCTTTATTTTTTCAATGATTTATAGATTATTATTAGAGTAATCTTATCAGTCTATCTATATAATATCCTAATATACTAAAACAATGCAAAGATCTGAACTCTTCTCTAGTGTGGCAAAATGGCAAATTGTATCCATTTTCTGATGCAATCTGATTGGATTTTTTTTTACACATCAATTAACGATGAATCATATATATTTAATTAAGTCATGTTAGATAATGACATCATCTATTTTATCCATATGACATCCTATGTGTATATCATTATACTTCATATCTCAAGTGATTATAAAATCTAGCTATCATTTTACGATTAGTTGCGTTATAAATATTGTACCTTAAATTATTTTATGTTTAGTCATTAGGATTGATTAATTCACACTATATCTAATAATAAGATTTTATTATTAATTAATTATGTATTGAACAATAAAATCTTATCAGAAAAATATTTATATTAATTAAGTCATGTTATAAACTCTGTCATTTAATAATGATCCAATATATTTAATTAATAATGATCCAATATATTTAAGATTTTTGACACATCAATTAATAATGATCCAATATATTTAATTAAGTCATGTTAGATAATGACATCATCTTATCCATATGTCATCCTATGTCATTATATTTCATATCTCAACTCTCAAGTGGTTATAAACTTTATCATTTTATGATTAGTTATGTTAAATATTGTACCGTAAATTATTTTATCTTTAGTCATTATGATTAATTAGTTCACACTATATCTAATAAGAAGATTTTATTATTAATTAATTATGTATTGAATAATAAAATCTTATCATGAAAATATTTATACTAATTATTCTTAACCTCATATCTTAAGTTGATACAAAACATATTACGGAGTATTTTTTTAGCACAATTAAAATTATTATATATTTTACTTTAAGTTATTTTGCATGCTCTTTTTATTAAGTTAATTTATGATTTCTTGAAAAAATCTATTGAAAACTTTCAAACAAAATATTTTAATCTTCACCTAAAATTTAATAAAAAAATAATTTTAACATAATTAATATAATTTATTAACAAAATGTGCAAAAAACGCGGGTAATAAATACTCCAAATAATTATAAAGTTGAACTTGTTCGGATCCTACTCTGAAATACATGGAACATTTGTGCTTCTTTTTTTCTTGAAATTGTGAAAATGATCCAAATAATTGCAGTGTGTACGTCAAATTGTTAACAATATCTCACTCAAAACAATTTAATTTTAAATGTCTTGAGAAAATTATTTCATGCTAGAGATTATTTTGATTTGTGTTGTTTACCTATTTTGAACTTAATTTTGAGTAATCTCATATCAAAAGAAATTTGAAAATAAATGTAATAACTATGACCGAATATATACTAATTAATTAAGTGATCGTCCCATTTCATAGTTTCATACCAAATAAAAATAAATAAATTGTTCTTTTACGAGTTAATTTCATAAATATAGATTAAACAAAAACAACCGGAATACGTTGTGCAAAAATATAAATGCAGTGCAACCTGAAAATAAAATTGAGGAAACTTCCAAGAAGTAACAACATTTATTTCCTTTTTCCCTTGATATTATATACCTTGTTGATCTTTATCCGTTTTTAAAAGTGAATTAATTGCCAGGTGTTTAAACTATCCGTTGCATTGTGCATAAGTTGCTTCAGTTACAATGCAAGCACACAAGGAGTGTATATATAAGATGTAAATATTAAATAAATTAAAAAAGTCTTAACGCTAAAATAGTAAACATTGTACCAATCACAAGTTGGTGTAGTGGTTGTGGGGCTACATCTCATGCCAAGAGATTTGAAGTTCGAATCCTCGTGAAAACATGGAGTCGCTTGTGAGTGGAAGAGTCGACCCCTTAAAATGGGTCACACAGTACCCGATCCAGATGTAGAGTGACTGAGTCGATTGAACTAGACTAAAATAAAAAAAAAGTGAACAATGTAAATTTAAGTCTAATTAATATATAACTCGATGAACTAAATCTTTTAGAACATCTCTATCAGCCTCTCTCTAAACTCCAAACAGCTTATCTATTATACAAATTTCTCCATTTATTATACACTATAATAAATGCATAAATTCATAATTCAATAAATAAAATTCAAATAACTTAATTAAATCAATATAGGTAACTTAATTAAATCAATATAGGTAATAACTAATGAACAAATAGGTAGGCATTAGAAGGGATGAATATATATTTAATTTTACGGATTCTAACCATTTCTCTAAATTTAGAGATTTTTTTTCTCTCACCTCCCATTTCTTTATTTTACATATTGTTTTACAAGAGTTGTTGGAGTTAAAAAACTAATATTTCCTCTAAAATTGTTCATTTTTTCTATTTTACCAGAGTTGTTGGGATCTTATAGCTAATTAATTTTAAAAATTTACTCACACTTATATATTGGACCTACGTACTATTAACGAACACATATATGTTTAATCTTCCATTTATTAAAATGCCAGTGAAGTTAATAAATACACCACTAATTAAAAATAAATATTACTATTAATTAATATTTATTTTAAAATAAATCATATTGTTAACTTTGTTTTTTTATTAGATGAGAATTCGGGTTCAGACATAGTTGTGCCACACTTATGACTCAAGAAGTCAAGAGGCGTAGGGTTTATTTTAAGAAAATAAAAAAATTTAATTTTGTGGTATAGATAATAAAATTATGGGTGCAAATAACCACCCCTCTTATTAATTATTACATGTCATCTTAATTAATTAGTTCATCTAGTATGACTGGTTGATGCTGGTAATTAAGTTTTACATATAGTGTGCAAGTTTGTCCAATTCAAGAAGATATGTATATAGTGTATACAATTGAGGAATATCATATTCTTTTTCTATTAAAGAGGGATTTTTCTCCACTAGGCCATTATTTTCCATACATTTATTGTCAAGCTAGTGATGTGAAGAATTAGACTTCATCAGTGCTAGTTTGTTACTTTGTTACGTGAATAGATGAAAGTACAGTTTTTTCAAGAATATATATCCTATCTCCAAACGTAACACTCGGATATGAAAAGATGCTCTTAAAGTCATTTATTTTTGGTCCTGTAAATTAAACTATTTTGTAAAGGTATTTTTATTTCAATTTAGGTTAGGAGTTGGATAGAAAGCTTGATTAAAAAATATTACAATTGTTCTACAAGATTCAATACGTAGTAGTTTTTTTTTGCAATTAATATATATTACTTATATTTTTCCTGTTGAAATAAGTTCAATCTGGCCAACTTGTGTTGAATGTAGACCTATCAGGTCGTTGGGTTATATATTATTTAGGGTTTCGGGTAAATGGGTTTTGGGTAAAACGAGTCTCGGGTAGATTCGAATTAACTCGAGTCCGAGTGTGATTCGATTTCATGTCAAATCGGGTCAATTTCAGGTTTGTTAATTTTTTATTTTTTTTAAATAAAAAATTGTATTTTGATAACTTTGAGATAACTTCAAAATGCCAAGGTTAAAGACGTAATTGTTAAGTTGTTTTTTTTAACCCTATATACTCATAGAAGATGTCATCCTATGTTCGAGCGCTTATAATTATATACTACCTCCAATCTAAAATATTTTGTTTTTACTATTACTAATGATTTTTTAATAAAATTTAAAACTCTATAAAATATCAAAATTTAAATTAATTTTTTTAAAATTATTTCTTACCGATTTTTTAAAAATTATTATTTCAAAATTTTAATAAAAAAATTATTATTTTATAGATTTTTAATTTTTAGCTTTTTAAAAAAACATGTTCAAAAATAATAAATTAAATATTATCGATCGGGTGAAGTAATATACAATACGAATAAATATAAAAGTTGGTTTGAAAAAGAAAGATCGAGTGTTTGTAATTATAAAACGTAATAAATGGGAATCTCCATTAATAATTTTAATAATATATAATTATAAATCAATTAATTTTAATAATATATTAATTATTGAACTTACCTTAGTATGAATTTGAGATTGTCTTGGCTTTTAATTGCTCAAAGTTTTAAATTTAATTGGTGATTAAGTATTTGAGTGAAAACTCTCATATTTAAAGGGTCCTTTTCTGTAAATTTCTCTATTTTTTTTTAACTTTAGCATATATGTCTATGACACTCCCCAAATATCCCACTCTTGCTATGAATCCATGTCGATACAAGTTAAATGTATACACTCTTTTAATCTTTTTTTAACTCTTTTATGTATTTAAATATATAGTCATGAGATAATTAAATAGGTCACCGGCCACTTTGTAAAAACAAGAGGCACATTTTGCAAACTATCCATATTAGCAACCCTTATTAGATCAATGTCAACTCTCTTTATTTAATTGACAAAATATCTACCCATATAAGGTAAAAGGTAAAAATCGGCAATAATATATCTACAACCAATGAAATAGTTTTTTTTTTAATTTAAAGCTATTTTGAATGATAATATTTTATTTCTCCACCAAAAACAAGCATTGTGAAAAGATTGTAAAATTAGTCAATGTTACACTTACAAGCAACGGATATTTGTGGAGAACTAAAAAATTAGCGTTGAAAATTGCTTTCCCAAACAAAAATGCAAACCCATTAGGCAGTACGTGCAGATTCTTTTGGGCCTTAATCTTTTAAACTAATTGGGCCTATTGCTCTATAGTGGGCTGAACCAGCCCTTTGAGCTACAAGCCATGATAATACTCCGTAGTGAAAGTATTTTGGCAAAATTATAGAAAACTATCCTTTAAATGAGATGATTTACGCTAAACCACCCTTTAACATTATGTGAGTCGAAGTGAAGCACAAATTCAAATCGTCCAAGAATACTAAATTATGATCAGCGTCAATTGGTCAAGAATATTTGATTGTATATTTGTATGGACTATTTTACTTATTTTAAACATTTCTAATAAAACTCCCACATATTAATACTCTATTTGTTTGTTTTTATATGACACTTTTTACACGTAATTATGTAAAATGTATAGAAAGAAGGTTAATGAGTGTTTTTAAAAATGTGTATATAAACATTAAACATCTTGAAAAATAATAGATTTTAAAAATAGAGGTCATTTGATTATAAACAGGAAATAAAAAAAGATGTACTATATGAGAATCAAACAAATATATTTGGTATGATTGCACAAATGTGAACTAAATCAGCGATTAGAAGTTTTTACAGCGCACTCGTGTCTTGTGGTTTCGCTTTAATAATAACCACTTTGGTCATTTCATAATTCATTACAAATATGTACTTGCGTAATTAATCGGAGAAAAACGTGCATATTTACCGGTGCGGGTTAAAGTTGAACAACAAAGAACTAGTCAATAAACAGAGATCAAATTTAAGTAAAAGTGGGTAATAAATTAAAGTGAAAGTTGATTGATTTAAATTATATATATATATGGAGACCACTACAGTGTATGATTACGAAGAAGCCAAGCCACATGACGATGAACAGCCCAGACCAGACAAGACCAGACAGATCCTCCATAAACAAGCTTTGCTTAAACGATCTCACGGGCAAATGCTAACTAATTTCTTTACAAGAAGCCTCTTTTGGAAAATAATTACATTATATAAAAAAAATATTACTCCTTTCGTTTTAAAATATAAGTCATTTTATTTTTTTTAACATATTTTTTAACCAGTTAAAAACTATATAAAATATTATTTTTTTATTACTTTTTATAAAATAATACTGCATTATACTTATTATTAATGAATATAATATAATTTAAAAAACAATAAAAATTTAATATTTTATAGAATGTTTGTTTAATACAAGTCAAAATTTTGGAAGGTTACAAATTCTGCGGATCCACGAATATATCTAATTTAAAAAAAATGATATATATAATAAGGATTTTGTGTTAATATAAAAATGATATATATATATATATTAGGCATGGTTAAAATGATATACAGTATATAATAACGATTTTGTGTTAATATAAAAATAAAAACGCTTTCATGGAAAAAAAAAAGAAAAAAAAATCCAATATATACGTATTTTGATTTCGATTTGGATTCCGATTTTAGAGTATTCCCATAGATAATATTAAGGTGAGGGGACAAAGAAGCAAAATAAGCTGCACAAGGATGGTTAATCTTGGACATTGATGGAGGGACACATAGCAGTAATCTCCGTTGTGCAGTGTACGCCCACGAGGGGCTTTCCATCATACCTTCGCACGTATTACGTATATATGCACATATATAATTAACTTATATGTTACAGTATGTATCAATTAATCTTTATATATATAATGTTATAGCTAGAGAGGCGACTCAATATTTTGAGGAGTATATAATATATATATATATATATATATATATATATATATATATATATATATATATATATATAGATCAAATGTACACAATATATATATATATTAACAAATTTGGGCTATTGAATTAAGAAGATCAACGGATGAGATTAAAAGTAACTTCTGATTATTCGGTGGTATTGAGAGATTATTCAGTGGAATAAAATTATTCGGTGGTATTGGGCGATTATTCGTTAGAATAAAATTTACATTTTTTTACAGATGAATAATTATGTGAAAACAGATGAATAATCATGAACAAATAGATGAATAATTTCTGAGTACACGATACACGATAAGGGTTGTGTACACCAGAACTAACCTATATATATATATATATATATATATATATATATATATATATATATATATATATATATCCGAACAGTACGAATCTATATATAATATGTAAGTATAAGATTAATATGGCAAGTGGAACAAACAAAGGAATTAAGTAAGATAGTGCGAGAGCTGATTAATTTGGTATTTGACAGTTGAGTTTGACTATCTACTCGATCGGCAACTCTGACCCGTGATTTTAGGCATAGACGACATTGCATTCTCATTATCTACATCTACGGACATTTCCAACATCTATCTATAAGGCTATAACAACCTATGATACCCCTAAACTCCATTTCATAACGGTTTCGCGTTTCTGCATATCAAGAAACTCCGAAACTCCGGGGAAACACCTCAGAAACGTTTCTGAGAGCTCAGAAACTTTGACCGTTTCGTTGACCAAAAAAGTCAGAAACTTTGACCGTTTCCGTTTGATCAGAAACGTTTCTGACTTGCCAAATGACGTTTCCACTAATTTTGTAGTTAAAAATAAATAAAATCAAACCCTAAATCATACTTCCCCTTCTTTTCGTCTGAAACCCCCGTTTCCTTCTATCCTTGCCGCCTACTTCTCCATTTTCAGTCTTCCCTCCTCTCACTTGCTCAGTGCTCTCTCCCTCTAAGCTTTCTTCGGTAAACCCTCACTTGTAGAACTTTCTCTTGATAAGCCAAAACTTAAGGATGAGTTAGCTAAGTAGAAGATTGATGTTGGATTTATTATTTTGTGTTTTTCTTGATTATGTTGTTATTTAAAACTAAGTTACTTTATTTTGTTGGTTTGCAAGACATTTAATATATTTGACATATCTGTATTGATTTCTGTTAAGAAGCAAGGACACTATTTACCACAATATTGAACATTTTAATTTGTAGCTTTAATGATGCATTCAGTATGTATCACTTAGTGATATATTTATTGCTCTTATTTAGACCTTTAAATGAACATATAATTCATATTGCCGTTTCCTCAGCGTTTCCGTTTCCTACAAAATTTGGATTGCCGTTTCCCGTTTCCGTTTCCCTTCCGGTTTTCGTTTCTGTTTCCGTGTAACATAAATAACAACTAACAAGTGGTAATATATACGCAACGCAGGGCAGTCAAGATTCAGTTTCGAATGTTCAAAACCGGGGGAAAAATTTAAACTAGAGGTTTAATTTTGAGAATCACCGGTTCCATATATATATATAACTGAATGAACCTAAACTGACGATTGGTTGATATAATAAATTAATCATACCTTTTTCAAATTCGAACGGCTAATTATTATAAAGTAGTGTTAATATAGTAATACAATATGCAAATATATACTCCATTCGTACGGAAATAAATGATGTTTGACTTTTGTGCACGTAGTTTTATGAGCTAAAAACTATATAAAATCTTATTTATTTTAATTAATTTTTTCATAGTTTAATATCTACTAGTAATAAGTATTAAATTGTGAAAAAAAAAAATTAATTAAAATAAATAAGCTTTTATATAGTTTTTAGCTCCTAAAAGTGCGTGCAAAAAAGTCAAACATTATTTATTTCCTAAAAGTGCGTGCAAAAAAGTCAAACATTATTTATTTCCGAACGGAGGGAATAACTCTATAACTATAACCGATTGTTAGTTTTAAAAATATGACTTACCTCTTGTGGCGTGACTGCTTACTGGAGTCTAGAGTCCATCCCAGTATCCCACCTCATACTCTTCAAAATAAAAAAATATTAGGTAATAATTTCTAGTGTATATTTGATCTCTTAGATAGCGTTTTCAATAACATAGTTACTGATGGATCGCGCATCTGACTTACATTATTAATTACTTTTAGATAGCGTTTTCAATAACATAGTTACTGATGGATCGCGTATCTGACTTACATTATTAATTAATGTGCAGTGCAGTGCCTTGTTTTAAATTATTTCCCGATTTCAATTTTTTAAAAAAAAAAACTACAAAAACTTAATTACCAACCTAAAATAAAATAACATTACTTTTTTTTGGTGCTACCTAAAATAACATTACTAATGAAAAACAAAAAAGATTTTAATTTGATAATTGTTAAAGTAATGAGCCACGTCGTATTATATTAGTGTGTTTTGTTAAAGAAGAAAAGAGAAAATAAATAAATGCGTGGGGATGTCGGCCACCCTGAAGACAATTCAAAGCCGACTATATCGTTCACTGTCACGTATTTTTGGCTTTAATCTCTCCTCTTCTATAAATAAGAGGAATTCATAAACTAAATCCCCCATTGATGGAAGAAACAAAAACAGCGCCTTATAATATGAAACATCCACTACAAGACCAAGAAGAAGAAGACGACGACGACAATCGATCAAGAGATTCGTCGTCGTCGTCTTCATCAACAACAGGTGGTCTTCATAGTTACCACCACAATTATACTGGTTGTTCATCGTCGACTACTTCGTTGAACACGGATTTAAGTCTAGGTCTTACTCTCTCCTCCTCCTCCTCCAGGTAATTACAGATCGTCCATCAATACTTAAAATAAATTCACAATTTATGACTAAAACTATCTTTTACTTTGATTATTATTATATTTGATCAGGTTAGTTAATTACGAATCGGATAACCGACAGGGAAACACGTATGACGAGGAGGGCGCGGATTCGAGCTTGATGGTAAAGGTGTACATGGAAGGCATCCCTATTGGAAGGAAACTTGATCTCATGACTCAACATGGATATCATACCCTTTTTCCTACTCTTTCAATTATGTTCAACACCCCACTTTTCTGTAAGTCGATCTAGGGCATTGGTTAAAAAAACCGATTTCGAATTTAGTATCAATATATAAGTTTCTGATTAATTTGTTCCTTTTATTATAACTTGTGTTTTTCTCTCTCTTTTTTAAAAGGTCCTGGCGTAAATAAAAAGGGTATTTCAGGAAGAAAACATGTACTTACATATGAAGACAGCGACGGAGACTGGATGCTGGTTGGAGATGTCCCTTGGGAGTAAGTGTAAATCTATTTCGATTTAATTTTAACGATTTTTCTAACTTATATTCTTTAAAGGACTTAAACATTGTTAATTATTTATGAAAACGTAAGGTCAAATCTTGTTTTACATATAATAATAATAATTAAATAATATGATGAATATATATTGGTGTTGATATATATTGTGTTATAAAAACATGGCAGGATGTTTTTGAGGACGGTGAAGAAGATGAGGATCACCAAATCACAGACGTGCTAGCTGCTTAGGGTAGTAGCTTTCATTTTCAACTTACTTGTGGAAGCTTAATTTAGCTTGATTTGTAATTAATCATATTGGTTTTGAGCGATGGTTTATTGGTTTAATGGTGGTTTTGTAAATCACCTCAAGCAAGGATTCACTTTCCGATCCCATAATCAGAGGTCTTGAGTTCGAGTCATTTGAATGGATCATATTTAAAAATACGCCATAGTGTACGTTTTACTCCAAATAATCCGAACCTTCACACGCAATATTGTTGATACATAACATTTACATATACATCAATTAACGACGAATATCCGGTATTCTAAAATGGTGACTCGTCTTGTACACTATAAGAACATAAGAACATGTTATGGTTTAAAGGGCGGGGATAGGAGACGAGTCGACGAGATACCATTTCACAGATCAAGAGGATCTTGACTGTGATAGGAAAGAGCGTTATAGGAAGGGAACAAGCAAGCAATCTTTGTCCCTAAAAGCAGACAGGCCCCATTGAGGAAATTTAAAAAGACCAACTTTTGGTTTCTAATTTACTACTGATCGACAAAGCAAGTAAAAAAAAAGTGGGCAACAAGAGGAAGAAAATTATAATTTGTTTGTTTCTTCAATGTTGCTTAATTTTCTTTCTTTCAATCCTCTTGTCTGCTAATCTTAATTGACTTTGTTTGTAACTCAAGCATTCAAATTAGATAATTCAATATTCTAATTACATACATATATTGATTCTGTTGTGTACACAAGCCTTATCGTATACGAATAAATTATTCGTTTTGTTTTCTCATGATTATTTTCTTATTTTCGCATGATCATTTATCTATATAACAGCAAAATTATTCTCCTGTGATTAAAAAATGAAAAATTTCTTACTAATTAACGAATAATTACCAGTACCATTGAATAATTTCATTTCAACGAATAATCACTCCGTACCATCGACTAATCAAAAGTTATTTTTAATTTCAACTGTTGATCTTTTTAGTTCAATAACCCAGATTTATAACATGATACACCATAAAAATTGTGTACATCAGATCTATTATATAGAGATAACAACACCTTATAATATGAAACATCTACCACAAGACCGACCCACGGTCCATGGATCAGGCGATTCATCGTCGTGTTCGTCTTCATCAACAATAGATGGTCTTTATAGTTACAGCCACAAACTGGTTCCTCGTTTTTCTTTCATCGTCGTCGACTACTTTGTTGAGCACTACGGATCTAAGGATATATACCCTAAATTTAATATATACATGCTTCAAAGTAATTGATTTAACACTTGAGTTTGATTAATTCATATAAAGTAATGCAACACTTAAGTAATTGACAAAGGAGAGGGCGGATTCGAGCTTTGTGGGAAAGGTGTACATTGAAAGGCATCCCAATTGGAAGGAAATTGGATGCCATGCCTCAACGTGCATCCCAATAGGATGAGAACTGGAATTCCGATCGGACAGTAAGAATAAGGAATCATGTCGGGTTTATTTTCGTTTTTTATGAGAGCGTGAATTCATTATCTTTAATATGTCATTGTTTTTACTCCCTCAATAAGCCTATACAACACGAGGTGGGTCACTACAGTTTCAACCAAAAGACCAAATTGAAAAAAGAAAGAGTAGTCATCGACGGATAATCTGAACCTTCATAACATTTACATATGTCACAATTAACAACGAATGTGAATTTATACTAGCGCGTTGGACACATTAGTTTAAAGTGAGACTTCTATCCTTAAGAATGAAGTTTCAATTTACCCAAGAAATTAAACATATCACATTATCTAAAATAAATAGACACAATGCGACAGTGTGAAGCGTTTTCAATGGCATCCATCCCGCCATGGGGCGTCCGAGGAAGGCCTTTTTTCAACTAAAAATCACTATCTAAATAATATTTTTTGCATTTTTTCAATATTCATTAGTGCTGGTTGGTTGCTAATGGAAATATTATTATGGGTGGTTTTCGGTAAATACATATAGAAGGGATAAGTTTATATCAAAATGCATATTTTAAGGTGGTTTTCTGCAATTTACCCATTTAATTTTTTATTTTTATTTTTTTAACTCTCTCAGACTCTCAGTACTGAACAGGATCTGTGGTGGTACCTCTCTCCTGAGTCTCCTCCAACGGTCCAACCCTCTCTCTCACTCCTCGACGCCGCCGGTATCGCTCAGCCCTCCGTCGCCGTCGTCCACCTTCTCCGGTAAGCTTCCGGCCACCTTCTCCGTCAAGCCGCATTCCTCCGTCTCCCTTGGTTCTCGCGAGTGGCGACCTTTCTCTTCTCTCTCGATCCCTTTCTAGTCCGATCTAGATTATAGGGCTTGAAGCGTTGAATTACTTTGAATTAGGTATTTAATTCTAAGGCTTGAATGAGTCTCATCTAGGAATCCAGATTATGTTTTTGTAATTTAGCGATGATCCATATGCCACCTGATTTACTACCAATGCTGCTGTTGGTTTGTGTTAAATTCATTTGATCGGAAGTTCGGCTGTACAATATTGCAGATTGTTGCTCAGAGAAAGGGGATTAGTAGGAGTTTTCAAAGGATCTCCCGCCAATCAAAATGGGCACCAAACCAGGCCTTCGAAATCCCAAATCCAACGGTTTTTTTTTACTTTCCTCTGATTTCGCAAACATGTTTCTCTTTGATTTTGATTTTTTTTAACCAAATGCATCACCACAACTTGTGCTGATTAGTTTTGGTTTATGTGTGGCAGGTAAAAACGGGTCAACCCGATCTGCATCTGCTCCTAGTACGAATCTGTGGTTAGCCGATAATCCGAGCAAGAGATGGGGTGAACTCTTCTTCCTGCTATACACACCATTTTGGCTCACTCTCTGCCTCGGCATTGTTGTACCCCTCAAATTATATGAGGTTGGTTCGTCCAACTGCCTTTCCTGGATTTTTTTAGATCATTTCAGTGAAACTGGGAATTGCTGGATTGTTGAGATGATCTTAAAGTGGGAGTCTGAAAGAGCAGAAGTGGGGTTTGAATTTGGGGCTTAGAGTTGGGTACAAACCTATTGATGTAGATTGACTTGTGATAACTTGGTGAAGATTTTGTCTTGTGTGTTGTATGTTATGGATCAGAAAATTTAGCTAAAAATCAGATGTATTTGGGTTGGATCTAATGCATTGGCTTTCGTGTTGAAGATGCTATGGGGTTATTGATTTCGCAATGATATGCAGCATTTTGTTTGTTTGTTCTGTGATAATGCAAATATGAGATTTACATGATGCCCTCTGTGATGAACAGAACTTCATGGAGCTAGAGTACCTCTTACTCGCATTGGTTTCAGCTGTCCCATCATTCTTGATACCAATGCTGTTTGTGGGAGAGGTAAATTGGCCAACTTTTTCTATCTGCAAGGTTAAAATATGTCGCATATTCCTAATTGTGTTTCGAGATATTGTTCTGCATATGTTTTAATCTTACTTACTCTTCAGAAATATCAATTGACAGATGGTAGTTTCTGTTGCTTCAACTTACAATTTGTGAAATGGATTTTTGCAGGCTGATAAGGGCATCCCCTTCAAGGATCGATATTGGGTCAAGGTACTTTCTTTGATCATACCAAGAACATGCAGGCTATGTTATATGGAGTTGTATAGTTGGTGGATTGATATTTTTCCATCATTCCCCCATGTGCATATGCTGTTTGTAAAGGATACTGATATAATATTTGATAAGGCCTAATAACCCAACTATAGGGTGATGATGTACTGATGTTGAGTCTTGTAGGGAAAATGAATGTTTACTAAAACATACCTTCAAGTTTAAATTCAGATATGGTGAGGTTGTTTTCTCAAAGAAAAAAAAAATGAAAAAAATATTTTTTTTCATTTGTTTGATTTATTGAAGGTTCATACTAGGAAGATTTCTGTTTCGCTTATATCCTTCAGGAAATTATAAAATTTCAGGAATATTTTTGCAAGAGTAGTCAGTCTGTGCTACTAATGGTTAAATCTTCCATGTATACTAACTAAAGCCTTCTGATTTTCCATTTTTGCAGGCGAGTGTGTGGATAGTGATATTTAGTTATGTCGGTAATTACTTTTGGACCCATTACTTCTTCAGTGTATTGGGAGCATCATACACCTTCCCATCATGGAGGATGAATGACGTAAGCAACTACGAGTAGCTCATTATCTCATATAAAACTTAATTGTCTAATGGGATTTCAGTGGTATTTACTTCTCCCCTTAATTACTATAGGTACCACACACGACTTTCCTGCTTACCCATGTGTGCTTCTTGTTTTATCATGTTGCTTCAAACATGACCCTTCGGAGGCTTAGACATTCCGTTTCTCACCTTCCTGTAACACTTCGGTGGCTTATGGAGGGTGCGTGGGTATTGGCGCTTTCTTACTTCATTGCATGGTTGGAGACAATTGCTATCTCGAATGTAAGTACTTCAATTCATGCATCATGAGATTCGCCTACACATGATTTAATTTTGTCAGCTTATGATGTCAAACATCTTTCCTGAGTTATTTTCACGGGACAAAGTTGGGAAAGAAGGAACTTGATTTAATGATTGCCATTTTGTTCATGCATATTTAGAATAATGGATGATGCATTTGCCAGTCTATGAACCTAAGCATGAAGGATTTTGCTTATGTTGTTGGAAGTTTAACGTGATGGTTGAACTGGAGTGTATTCTGATTGCAATACCTTGAACATATTGTGTGCATCATGCTTTATCTTTTTACCTCATGTTTTTCTCTTTTCTATTCGGTCATATGCACAACATGTATTTTTAGTTCATAACTGATGATTCCTGTGTTCTACTTGCTTAATTGTCTAGTACAATAGCTTTATGGGGTTTGAAATCTCCCTCTTGAATTTGTCTAGAAAATCTGATGACATTTACCCCTCATAAAAAATGGATGATTTGGGCTCGTTTTGTATCCTATGACGTTTCAGGTTTAAAGTATTTTATATCCTACAGTCATTATGTTCATTAATATTTTTGGTCCAAACTTTGTTTTAGTTTCAGAATGTGTTAAAAGTTTTGTAAAATAACTTTGGAATCTCAGGACGAACCATGCACACCCTTATATATCAACACATTTCTTTCATTCCATTAAGATTGCAAATTTATGATTCCATTGCTGTTGATAACTTTTGCTGGAGGTGCAACCGAGTGACTGACAAGCCTCTGTTATTTCCATTTATTTTCGTTACAAAAACATATGTGCAGTTTCCTTATTACGAGTTTGTGGATCGAGAAGCCATGTACAAAGTTGGATCCTTATTCTACGCAATTTACTTCATCGTCAGCTTCCCAATGTTCCTCAGGTAAGTCGATCAAAGTATCATTCACTTATCCGGTGTGGGCGTTACTCGGACACTGCAGTGGAAGTGTGTTGAATCATCCAATTTGAAAGGAATTTCTTTATTTCGTATTGTCAAAGAGTTGCAAATTATGCAGCAATACTGAAGACTGGAAATGGATACTGTATTGCATATGGAATGGCATCCATGGCTATTTGTACATCATCTTCTACTGTAACTGAATAATTTGATGCTCTTCCGGATCTGAACTGAGAAATATTTTGATATTTGCAGGATTGATGAGGAGCCTGCTGACAAGTGGGATATTCCTAGGGCGGCAATTGATGCCCTCGGAGCAGCCATGCTCGTCACCATCATCCTCGATCTATGGCGAATTTTCTTGGGCCCCATCATTGTCATGCCAGAAACAAAGCAGTGTCACCAATCTGGATTACCATGGTTTTCTGGACAAGCAAACTCAATTTAGATCGTAACTTTAAATTCTTCCTTGTTGGCATTCTTTGCAGAGTTTCTTTCCATGGTGACAGAAACTGCATTTTCGTGTTTCGGTTTTCGCAATTGCACTTGTTGGAGCCATTTAAGAAAGGTGATCCATGACATTTGTCAAATTGCTTCTTGTTTGTGCAAACAGAATTTGTTTGATTGATAAGAACTTATTGCTATTGTTAGGTATTCATTCTTTTGAAGTAAAGGGTATAGTGTGAAATTTAATTGGACTAATTTTATTTTCACCCAAAACCACTATCTTCCTCAACTCCATCACCAACCACAACAACAATGACGACAATGACAACAAAATTCGGGGAACAGCCAAGACCAAAGACTCAACCCCAATTCAAAAAAAAAAAATTCTCTTTGCAATGAACTCATATGTCGTACGAAACGCAACAATCGAAGAGAGCGCGATTGGAAGGGAACAAGCAAGCAATCTTTGCCCCTAAAGGTGGACAGGTCCCATTGAGAAACCGGCCAACTTTTGGTTCCCAATTTTCAACTGATAAAGCAAGTAAATAAAAGTGGGCAACAAGAGGAAGAAAATTATAATTTTGTTGTTTCCCCAATGTTGCTTTTCTTCTTTCAATCCTCATGTTTGCTAATCTTAATTGACTTTGTTTGCAACTCAAGCATTCCATTAGATAATTCAATGTTCTAATTACAGGGAAATTTACTTTTTATTCTGTTGTATTTCATTTGCAGGAGGTATCTGAAGCCTAAATCAATGTCCGTTGAGTCTCATATCTTATACAGTAATTGATTTCCTCCTACACATGGAACGACACATGGAATACACGGGCAATGCTCCTACGTGATCAAATTAAATAGAGCGGGGAACGAATGGCATTGTTAAGCACCTGAAGGCTGATGCCGTTCCTCTAAACTTGAGGTGGCTACAGTGCTTGTTCATGACCCAATGAAATCCTTCAGAAGCTCTCTCAGGTATTCCAGTTGCTGGTCACTGCCCTGCAGTTCTTCCCACTGCAAGAAACATTAACAAGAAAAGGGGTCACTCGCATATCTACTGAAGTTCCACCGCGAGAAAACAAGCAGATACGAACTAGTAGCAAATTGAGCCTCAAACAAGAAAAGCAATCCAGAAGCGGATAACTGCATCTGTTTTTTTACAGAAGAAGCCAAACTATAATCACTTCGCACTTGCTATTTCAGATCTACTTCGCATACAGAAGGTTGATGGTGAAAAGACGTCGCCTTTTTATATCAGTCATTGGGGTTGGGGAGACAAAAGTTCTAGATCTATGTAAGAGAAATCCATTCAGCAGTTCATTTGGGTGGTAAACCCAAACAGCAATCCAATCCAATATCAGGACTTCCAGAAAAAAAAATCACAGAAAACAATCTGTTAAATTTGGTATACCTTGAATAAAACCATGCACTAATTTGATATACCAACTCAGTGAACAATCAAAGACCGCGGTAAAAAAAAAAAAAAATGCTTCCTTGTTATGGAAGTTTGTCAGCGGTTCAGTAACGGAAAGTAGGCTTAGGCAGCATGTGGTTAAAGATGGGGACAGAGGAACTCATCTTTTAGTGGTGGTGTAGTTCACTTATAAGTCTACCCAAAAAGCAGATGCTTTTATGATCCATAAGTTTCTAAGGAGGAGAAAGGTGGTGGTGAATTGATGGCCACTTAGTTCCTGGAAAAGATATGAACCTAGGAGCAGATCCTTTAAGAGTATGGAATCATTGAGAGGGAAGCACTTTAGAGTAAGCTTATTTGTAAGATAAACTTCTGTGTAGCCATACATATGAGGCAGGCATAAGTAGAGCTCATCAAGGAATAAAATTCACATTTCAGTTCTCAGGATTTAGATTGATTCAGTAGTCACTATTCTGCAATAAACTAGCATACACCATTTGCAAAAACCGAAGTATTTACCATATGATACTGCTTAACTCCATTATCTAACGCACAAGGGATTGTCTATATAATCCACCACTTGCCTCACCCAATGGACCAGATCAGTAGATGTGATCTAGATCACAAAAACGCTGATGTTTTAGCAGAAAAAGGAAAAAGTAAAATTCCTTTCCAGAGGATGTCTCATGTAGAAATGATCTAGCAATGTAGACAAGTTGTTTATAACTAGCTTAAATGCCTAAGTTGTGAAAATCATGATCACTGTTGTTCAGATTTGATCCTAATGTAGCAAATCATCAGGTAGCTAAACCAACTTTTGTTGAGATCTGCCTCTGGAATCTAGTTTATTAGTCCGCTGTCTTGTGCCATTTGTATAGCAAACACAAAACAAATTGCTTACTTTCTCACATGGATGTCAAAAACTAGGAACATTCTGAGAGAAAACAAGAAGTACAAATATCTCCAACAGACCAAACTAGAAGATGACTCGTAAAATAATTAGAAGACCTACCTCTTCGTGGGCAACTGAAATAAGATTCCAGCCTGCAGCTGCTAGATATCTCCGTTTGAATGTCGTATGTCCAAGTGGGACTCCTGCAGATTCAAAAGAGAATGATGCTCACAGTAAAACAAAATCGGATCAGCAGAAATCGAGTTCACATGGAATACATACCAGAATTCCTTGAGAAATGAGTAGGGCCATCGATTTCAATAGCAACTTTTCGATCAGGCAATACAGCATCCAATGTGTAAGCACCAAAAGTGTACTCTCTCACCCAATCAAGTCCAGTACTGATGAGAAGTCGGCCAACTTCTTTCTGAAATGAAGATGTGATTTTCTCATTAAACCTTCTGGTTTTACCAGCAAGAACCATTTTCTCCTCAATATCACTCCGCAAACCTAACTGTAGGTCTGTGTATTCTAGCTTCAAGCACTCGTTAACCAAATAAACCTGAGAGGCAAACATGACATCCTCCCTGTACTGATCTGAAATTCTCCGTTCCTCAAAATGGCTAAGACTGCTCCAGATATTGTAAAAGAAACTACGGTCCAATTGCCCCAAAACAGCATAAGACCAAGCAATGTTTCCAAGCTGATCCCTGTTGAAATGAAGCGCTGGTTTATCCTTAACGGCAGAGGGTTGATTCGTGGAAGATAGCAAACCATTTCCATCAGCAATGCTTGATGAATCTTTACCATCACTGTATGCAAACTGATCTCTATCCTTGAATATTTCATCTAGTGATTCCAGGAAAGGCCCAGCTGGTTCGTTTAAGGAAGCAAAAGCCCAAAGCAACTGAGCTAGTTCTTGCGGTAAGAAAGTTCCAACTATTTCGGACGCTCTTTCAGATAATCCTGCAAAGAGATCCGGAGCCGAGTGCTTCATCGATGCAAAAGCTCCAGCCACATTAGCAACATTTTGGGAATTGAACTCTCCAACTTTCGTCAATGCCACTTCCGCCACCCTATCCATTTCAGTTAAATAGAGCAGATCACCTCCTATCTTTGCCAATGCCCATGAAATGTTTGAGAGGCCTTGAGCTGAGCACTCAGGAAGCGCTGTCATCGCAATACCCACAAGCATCGACATCTCTCTTTGCCGGGCAAATGCCAACCTATGAGTCGTCAACATAGAGACCTTCTCCATGTTCTTCGCA
The DNA here is from genome assembly GCA_963922045.1 of Persicaria maculosa. Lineage (NCBI taxonomy): Eukaryota > Viridiplantae > Streptophyta > Magnoliopsida > Caryophyllales > Polygonaceae > Persicaria > Persicaria maculosa. Next base: position 57,242,560 of record OY998268.1, read on the forward strand.
ATCCTATGAAGCGCAGTCGCAATGTTCAATGGCGACAAGGGTGAAGGGCTCAAGCCTTTTCCAACAGCCATGATCATGTCAGCTGTGACATCCAGGACCTCTTCTGCTGTCTGAGCATCTACAATCTCTTTGTTCAAACCAATCTCCTTTCTCCGATCAGACGGACCACTAAATTGTGAAAGCCTTTGAATAAACTCCTCCATATTCTTCTGTTTTCTCTCCTCGAACATACCGTCCCCAAGCATGCCCACGCTCCTCATAAGGTAGTTGGTGTCATCAAGATCAGTTATATCATTCAGTTCAACTTCATCCTCAATCTCATCATCATCATCATCATCATCATCATCCGAATCCTCATCTGCCTCCAAAACCTTTGATTTCTTATTAGCTTTCGCCTTATTTTCCAATTCCTTTTTGCTCTTCTTCTTCTTCTTCTTTTTCTTGCTCGAACTAACTATCCTCTCCATAGTTGCCTTCATTCCCCGGGCCTCAATTGACTTCAGTGCAACCCTCCTAGCCCTAACACACCAATCCATACTGTCTGTATTTGCCAGCAGCTTCGATTTCTCTTGCTTTGGCTTCTTCGGTCCATCAGAATCTAGGGTTTTCAGTTCTCCAAGGAATTCCAGCTCCCAATTTTCCACCTCTGTCCCTTTCTCTTGACTGTCACCCGCATTCTTAACAATGAATCCGCAATTCCCCCCCGAATTCTTAAAACCCCTCTTGAGAGCCCAAAATCCAGCGCTCGGGACTGAAGGCGAACTTCTAACCCTAAATTGAAAAGGCCCTAAATTAGGGTTCTGGCTCAAAACCGAGGGTTTCAGGTATGTATGACCACGTAATGAATTTGGCAACACTTCCATAACTATCTCTCTCTATCTCAGTCTATGTCTCCACTGTTCTTCTCGAAAAGGGGATAAATTAAATAAAGCTCGGACAGAAGAGGATACAGGGACTCACGAAGAAGATGATCCCCGGGGGGACTAGACAAAGTTCATGGTTTTAGGAGGCAAGATAAAGGGATAGAGGGACTTACGAAGAAGATGCTTCGAAGCTGTAATGGTGGTGGCTATGGCTTCAAGCCTTCAAGGTTCCATTTCCAGTTACAGAGAGGCGCGCGAAACGGGTGAAGAGTTCCAGATAGGATGAAACGGATAGGATTTTGACACCAAAAAAACAATACAGTATAAAAGTGTTGTTTACTGATTAAATAAAAATATATTCAGTTAGAAGAACTATATAAAATATTTATTTTTTAATATAATTTTATATACTTATTAATAATAATTAATATGTATGAATTTATTTTTAAAAAATAAAAAAGATAAGACTTCATATAGATCTTTTTAAAAAATCCATTAATCCATTTGTTCACTTTTATTTATGGTTTGCTATTCATGTATGTATTTTTTTTGATGAAATTCATGTATGTATTTTAAGAATGATCAAAATTATAAAAATTATAAAATTTCATAATACATGATAAGAATACTAATAAATATGTCTACCAGAAAAAAGAATAATAACAAATAAGAAATTATTTTTAAAAAAATTTTAAAAAAAAATATTTTATATAGTTTTTATAATACTTAAAAACATACCCAATCGGACCAACGCTAAATCTTGTTTCGGAAAAATTACCAACCGTGTATTTGTAAGTCCTATTGTAAGGAATATAACCTTCTTTTTCAGGTTTTTTTGACGTTTCGGGTGTGTATTTTTTTGGGCGTCTAGCCTTAGTAGCATCACACCTAGCCTAGAGTAAAGGATTTTTTATTTTCATTTCTTACGATTTTGAGATTTTTCGTGAACTACCCCATTTGGAAAAATTCGCTAATTTGTCTAGATTACAAACTGATGAAAAAATGATTTTTTGGGTCATCAACGAGGATGATTTCGCAAAAGTCATCCAAATTAAAGTCTTAGCTCTTAAAGTTAGCTTTCCAACGAGTGCCCGAACTCCTCGATCAGACCAACACATCTCTTGTTTCAACAAAAATAGCAAGAATATGTCTGTAAGTCCTATTGTAAGGAATATAACATTTTTTGCAAATGAGATAATTGTCTCTTCAACATGGCTGCGGTGCTTTATTGACATCCCAGATGGGTGTTTTTTGGACGTCTATCCTTAATAGCATCACACAATTCACACCTTGCCTAGAGCAAAGGATTTTGGATTTTCATTTTTTTTATGATTTAGAGATTTTTTGTGGACTAACCCATTTGAAAAAAAATCTTTAATTTGTCCAGATTACAAACTGATGGAAAAAAGTCTTTAATTTGTCAAGGACGATTTGGCAAAAGTCATTCCCATTCAAGTCGCAGCTCTTGAAGTTAGCTTTCCAACGAATGCTCGAACTCCCCGATAGGACCAACGCGTCTCTTGTTTCGACAAAAATATCGAGCATGTGTTTGTAATTCCTATTATAAGGAATATAACCATCTTCTCGGGCTTTTTTTTTACATCCCGGGTTGTTTTTTTTTTATGTCTAGCCTTCAAAGCATCACACCTTGCCTAGAACAAAGGATTTTGGATTTTTATTTTTGTTTAAGATTTTTCGTGGACTATCCTCCTTTGGAAAAAGTCTCTAATTTTTCCAATTTACAAACTTATGGAAATTTTTTCTTTTTAGGCATCGTTGAGAACAATTTCGCAAAATTCATTCTCATTAAAGTCGTAGCTCTTGAAATTAGCTTTCCAATGAGTGCTGGAACTCCCCTATCGTACCAACACATCTCTTGTTTCGACAAAAATACCGAGCATGTGTCTGTAAGTCCTATTGTAAGGAATATAACCTTCTTTCCGGGGCTTTTTTTGACATCTCGGGTGGGTGTTTTTTGGACGTGTAGCCTTAAGAGCATCACACCTTATCCAGAGCAAAGTATTTTGGATTTTTATTTTTTTTGAGATTTTTCGTGGACTACGCCCTTTGGAAAAAGTCTCTAATTTTTCCAGATTACAAATTTATGGAAAAATGATTTTTTGGGCATCGTCGAGGAAAATTTCGCAAAAGTCATTTCCATTAAAATCGTAGCTCTTGAAGTTAGCTTTACAACGAGTGCTCGAACTCCCCTATCGTACCAACACATCTCTTGTTTCGACAAAAATACCAAGCATGTGTTTGTAAGTCCTATTGTAAGGAATATAACCTTCTTTTCGGGGCTTTTTTTGACATTCCGGGTGAGTTTTTTTGGACGTCTAGCCTTAATAGCATCACATCTTGCCTAGAACAAAGTATTTTAGATTTTCATTTTTATAAGATTTTGAGTTTTTTCGTATACTTACCCCCTTTGAAAACGTCTCAAATTTTTTCTAATTACAAATTGATGGAAAAATGTTTTTTTTTGGTATCGTCGAGGATAGTTTCGCAAAAGTCATTCTCATTAAAGTCGTAGCTCTTGAAGTTAGTTTTTCAACGAGTGTTCAAACTCTCTTATCGAGGCACCAACACATCTCCTGTTTCGATAAAAATATCGAACATTTTTCTTTAAGTCCTATTATAAGGAATATAATCTTCTTTTCGGAGTTTTTTTGACATCCCAAGTGGTTTTTTTGGGCGTCTAGTCATAATAGCATCACACCTTACTCAGAGCAAATGATTTTGGATTTCATTGTTTTAAAGATTTTGAAATTTTTCGTAAACTACCCCATTTGAAAAAAGTCTCTAATTTATCCATATTACAAACTGGTAAAAAATGATTGTTTTGGGTATCGTCCTTGATGATGCCCCAATATCATCCTGAAATATATAGTATGAAGTCAAGTACCATAGTAGACTACAAATAAAGTCAAGTACCATCATGAGATATATATATAGCTAGCAGGTTGGGAATACAGACGAAATATATAGCACCGTTGTACATGTGCCACTTCTAAATTTTTATTATTTATTTATTTATTTTTATCATGCAATCCAAAAGACAAAAACAAATTAAGTTATAAAGTCCAATATATATATATTTTTTTTTTTTTGGTCCTCCGTCCAATATATTTTTAATATCGGCAATAACATAAGTATTGAATAACACAAAAATTGTATGGTTGGTAAGAAGCAGGGCCGAGTAGTTGGCGCAAAGTGGAGGTTGGGTGCTTCTGTAAAAAAAAATTTGTTGTTATCTTAATCCAATTTAATTTGATTAGACCCATTTACATATAGATTATATATTGTTTACTTCATTTTTTAATTGACTATTTTACAACTCTATATTATAATTTGATTATAAAACTCTATAGGTGAGATATAAGCCCTTTACAAGACCAACTTTGTAACTTTGCAAGTGCTTGGTTATTCTCACTATGACATTAACTACGATTAAAATTTTTTAAACCTCCATTTATCATTAAAGAAAGGTACATGATAGTAAAAGAATAGTATTTAGGAATATTTAAAAAAAGATACATGATGTATCCATTCAATTTTAATTTAACCCGGGAAACAATTTGAAAATTTAGCATATACCCCAAGTAATCCATTAAAAAACCATTTGGTTAATGAATTTAATGGTGGAAAATATTATAATCACCCATAGTTTAAGTGACAACTTAAGTATGTAAAACTTTTTTATACATAAAAATAGATATGAATGGTTGTTTAAAAGAAAAATAAATTTGTGAATGGTTGTCATATGTTGCTATATATATCGAAATTAGGTGCTAAATACCCTCATTTATATGGATTTTTGATCCGTTTTACCTTTAAACACGTGTACATAATCATTACCTCATGGAGAGAAAAAGTAACGAACGAATTTAGAATCCATTCGACCAATTAAAAAAATGATAACGGATCAAAGATCCATTCATTTGATTTTTTTTTACAAAGGAAAAAAACTAAATAAGATCCGTTCCTAATTCATTATGGTTTTTTCAATTTTGATTTTTTTTTCCATTTTTTTAATAAGAACGGATCTTAGATTCATTTTAAGTTTTTTTTTCTTCGAATTGTCCGAATAGATCCTAGACCCGTTTGTTACTTTATTTACTCTTAACGCAATAATTATAAATACGTGTCAAGTTAAGGATGAAACGAATCTACAATCCGCTAAAATACGTGTATTTAGAACCCGTTGTATTTAGAACCTATAATATAAATAGGTGTATTTAGAACCTGTTGTGGATGCATATAGCCTTGCGGTTATGAATTTTGAACTTAGAAGTGGTTTTTGTGTAAAATTCCTTAGTTTAAGGGTATTTTTTTTCTATTAAAAAAAAGGATGTCTTTTTGTAATTTCCTTTTTTTTGTGATGCATTGTTATCTTTCTCCGGCCAGCTGTTCGTGGTGGGCCACCACCATCTCAAGATACTGCTGTCAAGTGTCAACTTCCTTCGAATCCCTCCAACGCTCTCACTTCATGCGCACCCACTATCCAAATCTACCGACGCACAAGTCAACAGATAACGCGGAATTGTACACGTGTACTACGTTGATTGGTTTGATACATCAGTTACCATGGACATCAGCTGCACCTGATCACCGAGCGAGCATATAACAAATTAAACGAATAAAGTTTAAAAAAATAAAATGAAATAAAATCTGTAAAAACATTCCCAATCCGTTAACTGCCTCCCTTTCTTCCCGCTTCTCCACTCTCCTCCCAACTCCTCACCATTTCTCTCCAGACCTTCTCTCTCCAGAATTTCTCCCCCAAATCCCTAGATTTGTATCTAATCCTCCATCAAAATTCGAGGTTTCGATCGGAAGGCGTTCACATTTGATTTCTGAATTTCCTCCAGACCTAGGGGAATCTTCTAGGTTTTCCTTTTTCTAGGTCCTCTGATGGCCGATCGGGTCGAGGACGATGATCGGGAAGCAATAGAGGCGTTGGCGAATGTGCATCCGCACCGAAAGTCCTACTCCTACAGCCAGCAGCTCATACCGAGCAGCGGACTCGTCCATCCCGGCATCAGCAAGCGCCACCAGCTTCGCAATCATAGCCTCGACGAGGACCGGCTCCCTAAGACTATCGATGGATACGACGACGATTATGGAGCGGTGGTGGCGGATGGATACTGCGATCCAAGGCAGACGGCGATGCCTGAGTTTACCGCCGCCGGCGGGATGGGAATATTCAAGGCCCCGGTTAGGGCGGCGGTTCACCCTCTCCGGCCACCAGCTCTGGAGCTGAGGCCTCATCCGTTGAGGGAGACGCAGAAGGGGAAATTCCTGCGGACGATTGCGTCCACCAAGACACAGCTGTGGGCGGGGCAAGAGAGCGGAGTGAGGTTTTGGAACTTCCGGGACATGTACGATCCAGGAACAGGGCTAATTGGAGGTCGGGTTAGGAGAGGGGATGAGGATGTGGCGCCGTTTTACGAGTCTGTGAACACACCGCCTACCACTTGCTTGTTGGTGGACGAAGGGAACAACCTGGTGTGGACTGGGCATAAGGATGGAAAGATCAGGACATGGAAAATGGATCAGAGCTTTGCACCTGACGATTACTCCCCTTTCAAGGATGGGATGTACTGGCAGGCCCATAAGGGACCCGTTCTGTCCATGGCTTTTTCTCCCTATGGTAAATAAGATCTACACCATAATTTAACAGGTCCATCAATTGTTGCTCCTGTCACTTGCATGTTAGGTCCTATCTATCTGTGAAACTACCTTTGAATTGCATTTTGGTCATCTGGAAGTAAATTTTTTGCTGTAGTACTGGTTAAGAGTCCAATTCAGAAGAAAATACAAGTTCCGTTTGTGTTTATTGTTTCAGGATGATAGCTTAGCAGTGATAAACATTATTGGAGCATGTAAGAGAATGTGAGTCCCATATATTGGGTTTAGACTACTGAACTCACCTTCAATTTAGTGGCATTTTGTGTTGAAGGAGTTGTTTACGGTATCTTACATCATCTTACTGTCTAATGCTATTTTCTGTCATCTGTCAGCATCTACTTAATTATGAGTGTTATGGTAGTATATCTGGTGAGGCTACATACTAACCAAAGGTCATAAAACATGCCAAATAATCTTTGTTTAGGATGGTATTTTAGAATGTAAATTACTTAATCTCTCCTCTTTTTCCTTCTCCATAAGCTTTAAAGCGATTTTTCTCTCTTTCATCGTTCTTTTAGCTGCTTCTTGAACAAACTACTCTTATCTGATGCTATTTTGTCCTCCTTTCCTTTAATAGGAGATATATGGACTGGCTCAGAGGGTGGTGTGATCAAGATATGGCCCTGGGATTCCATTGAAAAGTCTCTTGGCCTGCCACCAGAGGAAAAACACACAGCTGCTTATTTGGTTGAAAGGTCCTTTGTTGACTTGAGAAGCCAAGTTACGGTTAATGGTGTCTGTAACATATCATCTTCAGATGTGAAAGTTATTCTATCTGATTATAACAAAGGCAAAGTGTGGTGTGCTGGATCTACATCCTTCTCACTGTGGTAAGCATTTCTCTGTTCGATGTGCTATTGCCAGAGTCTTGCTATACAAATTAAGTCATGGCGAGTGGAACTGATGCTTTGGGTGAACAATAAGGACAAAATCTGTATTACTGGCATGTTTTTCATTACAATGTCACTTGCTTTTCTCTCTCTTGAAATTACATTTTAATTTACTCTTCTTCTTTACAGGACATGTGTTTTTGTATCATCTTTTTGCATGTTTTGTTTGATTATATATCTAAAAAAGTAACCTTCTTAATGAAGAGGACTTCAATGGAGGTTGATTCAACCCAAGAACCAAACACAAATAACTGTCATGTTCTATTATGTATTCTCGTGTTTCCTGCATTTATATGCCCCCTTCATGAATCATGAGTATATTACTCTGTCAATTTTAAACCTCCTTATTTTTGCTTCCTGCTCAAATTGGTCATGAAGCATTTCTTTCTTGTAGGGATGCTCGAACAAGGGAGCTCATTAAAGTGTTCAACATAGAGGGTCAGACTGAAAATCGTGTTGACATACCACATATCCCACCATCAGCACAAGAAGAAACCGTTGAAGACGAGTTGAAGGTAAAGTTTGTTTCTACATCAAAAAAGGAAAAACCTCATGGCTTTTTGCAACGGTCACGTCATGCCTTAATGGGAGCTGCAGATGCTGTTCGCCGTGTTGCAACAAGAGGAACTGGTGCATTCAATGAGGAAATAAAGAAAACAGAATCCATGGTGATGACTCCTGATGGAATGATATGGAGTGGATGCTCGAATGGCATGTTGGTGCAGTGGGATGGAAATGGAAATCGCTTGAATGAATTCAATCATCACGCTTGCGCTGTTCTATCCCTCTGTACTTATGGCTCACGGTTATGGGTAGGCTATGCTAGTGGTTTGGTCCAAATGTTGGATCTAGATGGAAATGTTCTTACAGCATGGGTTTCTCATAGTAGTCCTGTAGTAAAAATGGTAGTTGGGGGTGGTTATGTCTTTATTTTGGCCACACATGGTGGCATACGTGCTTGGCACCTTACATCACCAGGGCCTCTTGACGACATATTGCGCACAGAGCTGGCTGCAAAAGAGTTATTATATACTAGACGAGAACAATTTAAGATCTTAGTGGGCACATGGAATGTTGGTCAAGGAAAGGCTTCTCCTCAAGCCCTCAAGTCATGGTTAGGTTCTGTGGTGTCAGATGTTGGAATTGTTGTGGTTGGGTTGCAAGAGGTGGAAATGGGAGCAGGCTTTCTTGCAATGTCCGCTGCAAAAGAGACTGTAAGAATCTGTTTCTTCCTTTCCCAACCTCGACATTATCCTGATTATTTTGGCTTCCATTACATTCTCTATTTCATGTGCAAAGTTTCATGAACGGTAGGTAGTCTTGAATCCATTATTTTAGCATCTACAAACTAGTTTCTGCATTTACTTTTCTTTCATGTAAGGTTTCCAATATATTTTCACTGCACATGGCTTTAGGCAAGTAGCTTTGTTGAAGAAATAACTTATGGGAAATAAAAACACACGCACACACATTGACACCCATACACCAATTTTTTAATATTTTAAAATAATGGCCAATATAATGGAACATCTCATGATACCTAACTAAGTTTTACTGTTAACTGTTTTTGGGAAATGTATTTGCCTAGAGAGGTGGCAGGATGCAATTGATGATTCATGTATAAAATGTGAGATTTCTTATTTCTATGAGGCCTATTGTAGGTAGGACTTGAAGGGAGTGCCATTGGGCAGTGGTGGCAGGATGCAATCGGAAAGACTTTAGAAGAAGGTCCAATTTTTGAGCGTGTAGGGTCAAGGCAGCTAGCAGGATTGCTCATAACTATTTGGTATGAATGTTACTGAATGTGTTGCAATCGTTTGATAAATGTCTTTTTGAGCAAGAGACGTGAAGACAACCTTCTCTCTTTTTTCTTTTTTATCCTTGCTTGTTCATTTCATATGTTTTGTTCCTCTGATGCTATCAATTAAAATTCTCATTTTAGGGTAAGAAAAACCATCAGAACACATGTTGGAGACCTAGATGTTGCAGCAGTTGCTTGTGGTTTTGGCCGCACTATTGGGAACAAGGTATAATTACCTATTTTATCACTTGCCCTTGGTTCCAGGGAAAACACTTCTTACGAATTACTTAGATGAAATAATTTGCGTGAGATAGTTCACTATCAATATCACTTAAGCATCCACTATAGGGTGCTTTGATGGAAAAAAATTAAAAAGAAAGTATCAACTATAGTGATTCCATGGCCTTATTTGCTGATTAAAACATCCAAGAAATTTAAAGCTAGATTTATTTTATTTTATTTTTTTGTGGATTGTTTGATATAAAATTATTCACAAGACCATTTTTATGCACTATTCTGCAAGACCTTTCCATCAACCTTAAATTATGCAAACTTTACTTTCCAATTGCATGTGTTGTAAGAACATATTTCTTGCAGATGTTATTTATAGATCTGACTTGCGCTAGAAAGCTCCAATAAGTTAGTGGTTACAAGTGAAAGGCTATGCCAGCTCTTTGGGTTTTATACAGTACTTGAATTCTTGAAATATGGTCAAATTCAAGCGGTGATATGTTAATTGTGTAGTATGCCTATGACCCTATCATTCCTTGTAGTATTTGCTAAAGTGAGTTGATATGAATCAGTCTTGCTCTTATTCATTTAGTAGCAATGACTAACATATGCTAGAAAGGCTCCTGCACCAACAAACTGTTTTTGTAGATCCATCTTATTTCGTTAGACAAAATTGAAACCGATTTTTCTAATTCATCCTTGAACTTTTTTCGACTTCTCAAATTACTTTATATATGCTATGCAGGGAGGTGTAGGCTTGAGGTTGAGGGTTCATGACAGAATTTTGTGTTTTGTCAACTGTCACTTAGCTGCACATTTGGACGCAGTTAATCGCCGAAATGCTGATTTTGATCATATTTTTCGAACAATGGTCTTCACTCGGCAGTCTAACCTCCTTAATGTTCCTGCTGGTATGCTGCGATGCCTGGTTTTCTGTTGCTCTCTTGCCTTGTCAACATATTTATTTTGGAAACTTTATTCTTCTGGCTTGCCATTGGTCCTCTCTCTTGCAGCTGCTCTATCCACTGCAACTCAAGCATTGCGTAGCACAAATGTATGTCAATGTTGATGAGTATTAGCAAAATGATTGAACATCTTTTTCAACCAACCATTTACATTTTGTATTGCAATTGACTTCTAAGCTCTATCCTTGCTTCTTCCATAGATGGGCAAAAATGGGAACTTTGAAGAGGGAGGAAGACCAGAGTTATCTGAATCAGACATGGTTATTTTTTTGGGTGACTTTAATTACCGGCTTTTTGGAATAACATATGATGAAGCAAGAGACCTTGTTTCACAAAGAAGTTTTGACTGGTTGAGAGAAAGGGATCAACTTAGAGCAGAAATGAAAGCTGGGAAGGTTTTTCAAGGAATGCGGGAGGCTATCGCCAGATTTCCTCCAACATACAAGTTTGAAAGACACCAAGCAGGTTTAGGAGGTAACATTTCCTATTAAACAAGTTTATAATCCTATTAGTTCTAGGCCCAAGTTGCCAGTTCATTAGAGCACATTATCCCTTTATATGGAAGGTGTAATCCTTTATAAGTTTATATGCAAGGACACCTGACTTAGTATGTGTATGGAAATTGTAATGCTGAGGAGTTTGCGTCATCTTCTTAGGTATGGTATCTGATAGTAATAGTTCTATAGTGTAATTTGATGTTATGTCTTTTTTTCAGGATATGATTCTGGGGAGAAGAAACGCATACCTGCATGGTGTGACAGAATCATCTATCGTGATAATCGAACGTCTCCACAAGTAAAGGAATGCAATTTAGATTGTCCTGTAATTGCTGCCATACATATGTATGCTTCTTCACTCTGTTTCCTCCAATTATGTAAGTTAATGCCTTTCTAAATTATTTCCGTCTCCTTTTCATAGGTATGAAGCATGCATGGATGTGACAGACAGTGATCATAAACCTGTTCGTTGCAAATTTAGTGTCCATCTAGCCCATGTGGATAGATCAGTGAGGAGAAAAGTATTCGGTGATATCATGAAAAGCGAAAAAATTCAGGATTTGATTCAAAAGAGCTCTGTTATTCCTGAAATAGCAGTGAGTACAAACAGCATCAGTCTTCAAAACAAGGAGGCTTCCTCTCTATGGATCACCAACAAGAGTCGGACAGAGATGGCCTTTGTTCGAATACAATGTGAAGGCCAGTATACCGTGAGCAATAACGGAGACACTTCTATTCCTCAGCCTAGAGGTTCTTTTGGACTTCCTAGCTGGCTTGAGGTACTGCTCTCTACTTGAAAGATTGACTCGCATTATTGAGTGCATGAATATCTTGCTTCATACATAAACAAGGAGATTTATATAGTTGTGGCTATGAACTTCTTGTGAAAAAACATTGAGTCATATGGTACAATGATAATATAAAGGGTATGAGGTGGAAATAGGAAGGAAGCTTGATGCATGAACTTGAAGACACGAGAAAATCACGAATATGTGTCTCATTGAAATAAAAATGTTTCTAAATGAGATTGCAAAAATATGATGTCTGAAACTATGGCCTAAAGCTCTACATTTGCATTTGGTCATTTAGGTTTCTCCAGCAGTTGAGGTACTCTACCCTGAGCAGTCCGTGGAGGTCATAGTTCGTCACAACGAATTCCACACCTTAGCAGAGTTAGTTGAAGACATTCCTCAAACCTGGTGGCAGGAAGACACGAGAGACAAGGAGGTGGTGCTCCAAGTAAACGTCAGAGGCTCCGTATCTATGAATTGCAGAACTCACAAAGTTCGTGTTCGACATTGCTATTCTGCACACCCAACACGCATTGATTCCAGAAGAGACAGTACGAATAAACCACACAATAACTACATACACCATAGGCATGAGAACAAACATGACATTACTGGTAGAGGTTGACTGCTGCAATATGCTTCGAGATCTAGCTTTCGGGTAAAGGATGGTGACTGGTGAGTGCATCAAAACTTGTAAATACTCCTACGTGGCCAGTGATCAAACACAACGGTAGCATCTCTTGTATCAAGTGTTAGGACTTACTGTGTTTCGGATCCCATGTTCGTTAATTGTTGTTGAAGGTTGAGGACAACAGTCTCTAAGATAGGGTGGGTGCAAAGTTATACATTTGTTTAATGTCGAAAGTTTAGTGCAAGAGCTCATCTTGGTGTTGTTATGTAGCTTTTATCCAGGTGGCTAGGGAAAACTGACATATTTTTTTTTGTTGGTAATGTTTGTCCATGGGTGTAATTGGATTAGTGATTCTTTCAGATTTTACATGTGGAGTTTTGCAAGTTTGTGGTATTCAAATGACATAGCTTCTTCTTCGGAGAGTTCTTGTGTCGTGTCTTTTACCTCTTTGTCTTTCTCCCCATGGATAGATCAGGTAGCTCGACTTTACATCAAAATGATCGTTTTCATCTTCTTATTGGTTCTTTTACCTCTGTTTTTCTCCCACTTTGTTCATACCTCATGCCATCTTCTACCATGGGCTATAAAATGGGTTTTGACCTTTTTTTCCCTCCCATCATAGTCCAAATTTGGCTTGAAATTTTAGAAGGCCAAATGTGAATTTCACCCTTATATATTTACTTTTAATTGTTTAATATTAATATAAATTTATAAATCACACAATTAATTATATATAAACTATCTAATTATAATTTTGATCAAAACTAAAAGGTACAGTGTAGTTGTAAAGATATTGATGAATAATTTGATATGACTATAATATTCAATATGTTTGGATTATATTTGCATAAATAATATCTTTAGAAAAACATATTATTTTTTTTATTATTATATCTTCAACAAAATCCTACCTTATAAATAAATCGATTTTTCTATCCTATACCCTTGGGACATATGATAAGACCCTGAAATTTTTTTAAAAATTTTAATTAGTTTAGCCTTTTTTTAATTAGATTACTAGGGTCATTTGCCTTTTTGTAGGAAATCTTTTCCAATTTAGGGTCTTCTCCTATGCTCTTAAAACATAGAATAAAAAAACCATAAATAAATATCGAGTTCCATAAACTACTACATTTGATGGAAACTGGGAGTTAATGATGATTTTTTATAGAAAGAAACCGAAAGTTATGGAGTTCATTGTAGTTCTCCCCTTCAACCTCCCGAGCGTGTGTATAACAATTAGGGTTTTGGTGGGATAAGGAATCGTTTATTATTTAAGGGAAAAAACAGAAAATAAAAAAATCTAGGCCATCCACATGGCAATATAAGAATTTTTTTAAAAAAAAATCAACAAAATAAAATATAAAGTTGTACACATGACTAATTCTTTTGGTTCAGGCGTTGTGTGATTCTATGTGTGGCGTGACTGGATTTTCTTCTCCGTTTGATGGGGTTCTGACAGTCGGAGTCGGGATAAGTTGGGTTCGTGTCAGTGTGTATCAAGACGTCTCCTTTCTCCGTAAGAATGTTTCCTTGGAGGTTCATCTTCACTGCCCACAGGTGACTCTTGATGTGCGGCTGGCCTACGGTGCTGCTTCAGAGTAGCGCTTGGTTTCGTCCTTTGTCTACGTCCTCGTCTTGTTCGGTTTAATTAGTTGTATTTAGTTTCGCTTTTGTAGGGTTCTTGTCTGTATTTTGTACCAACTTTGTATTTTTATGTTTGCTTAGACGGTTATCCGTCTGTCGACTTGTCGGCTATCGAGGTTTAGGTATGTCTGAACTCGAATTTTTTCCTTATGAAAAAAAATCACTAATTCTTTTCAATAAATATTGCTTCTACTTTAAGTATTTTAATTATATAGATATCGTGTATCCATTTTTCTCAATAAAGAAGGGGAAAAACCTAAAAACATATATTTTAGAAATATTCAAGAAATTAAAAACCGTCTTTGCAAAAAGCTTATCGAAAAATAGAGAGTAAAAGATGAAAAAAAATATTTAACTAAATCGAAAGCCTCTAGAGATATTTTAGTTAGATAACACTTACCAAAATAATATATTATATTTAATTATTATAAACTATATATGTATAGATTTTGGCTAAAGGCGGTACTAGTGTTTCAAAGGTCAGACGCTGAGCTCTACAATCTTGTATGGAAATTAAAAATCCCAGAAAAGGTACGCCTCTTTATTTGGCTAGTCATTAAAGGGAAAATCCTTACCAATGCAGAAAGAGTCCGAAGACATATGACAGACAATGGAGCATGTGAATCTTGCGGCTCATCTAATGAATCTATATCTCATGTGTTAAGAGATTGCACTTATGCGACCGAAGTCTGGCGATTTATAGTCCCAATATCTTATCAATGTTCTTTCTTACTGACATGAAGGAATGGTTATTATGTAATCTAGTGATGACGGCTAAAATTCGCGATATTCAATGGAACTTGCTTTTTGCTTTTGCTATTTGGTGGATATGGCAACGGCGCAATGAGCGAGTTTTTCGCAATAAACATGTCATCCTAGATTATCGTTCTTTCCTATTTGGTAAAGCTCGGGAATCAATAGACGCTTGGAGTAAACTATGCATTCGTACAGAGCAACGCCTACACCAACAGATCTTTGTGGCATGGACTCTACCAGAAGAGGGTTGGGCCAAACTCAATACTGACGGCTCTGTCAAAACAACCACTCATAAAGCTGCAGCAGGCGAAGTTATTCGAGACTGTATGGGACATTGGGTATGTGGATTTGTTCACAATTTAAGAGATTGTTCAGTTCTCGAAGTTGAGTTCTTGGGTTTATTAGACGGCCTTAAATTATTGTGGGAGCAAGGATTTTGAAATGTTGAGGTTGAAATAGACTCTCGTCTAGTAGTTCAAATGATGGATAAGGAACTTCCCCAAGGCTTCCTCCGTAGGGACTGGAACATCCGGTTCCTCCATATATTTCGTGAAGCGAATCAAGTAGAAGACTGCCTAGCTGATTTTGCCTTTCATTTTCCTTTAGAATTACATATTTTATATAACGCCCCTTTCGCTTGTTATGCTTTTATCTTATCTGATCTTCAGGGAATTACTACTCCCCGACAGATCCGACATGTACTGTAAAACTTTTTTGTCTAATTAAGGGAAATATATTCCCACCCTTTGAACAAAAAAAAGGTGGTACTAGTGCCAAGGCACGGGATTTTAATCTATTTTAATTTGTACATTATTTTATATATCTATATATATATAATACTATATTAATATATACTTGTTTACAACAAAAATATGTATAAAGTGTTTTTTTTTTAATTTATAAATTAGTTGGAAAGAGATACAATACAAAATTTGAAAATGATTTAATAAGGTAAAGTAGTAATAAATCTCAAACACATCACCTAATATAAGTTGAAATAAATATATATAATTATTATCATGAGGATAGACTTAAAAAGGGAAATATAAGCTGATTAAAAAAAATTATGAGCACATGATTGTGCGAATACTTTTGAAGTTATGTAGATATACATAACTTATTCATTATTTTCATGATAAAGATGGTTATAAAGAGATGAAAATAAATAATGAAAATCAAGGTAAGATGGTAAAAAAAAAACTAAGATCTTAAAAGGTAGAAAAGTGATTTAATTAAGAAGCCTAATCTAAGATAGGTAAACGTTTGGAACGACCCTTGGGTTCCGGACCATTTGCTAATAGAATATCTAGACATTCATGATCCAGATATGAAAGTCAACCAATTATTCGCTCCTCAAGAACAATGGAATATACCACTCCTCAACAATCTATTCCCCCAAGATATAATTCAACGAATTTTAGATATTCAAATCCCCGAGTGGGTGTGGGACACACCGGATAAGCTTATATGGAAACCCGAACCCAGTGGTAACTTTACGACAAAATCAACAAAAAAAAACTTAATAAATAATACAATAGTCAACAAAGTACCAATGATTATAAGTGGATATGGAAACTAAAATTACCGCCTAGAATTAAGAACTTAATTTAGAAAATGACAAATGAGGGTCTCCCAACTAAACAAAGACTAAATGAATACTCCCTCCGTCCCACAATAATTGTCCTTATACTATTTATACACGTTTTTAAGGAGCTAAAAACTATATAAAATATCTATTTTTTAATTAATTTTTGAAAATAATTTTATACTTATTAGTAATATGTATGATATTATTTAAAAATATTTAATAAAATGTTGATATTTTATATAGTTTTTAGCTTCTTAAGAAAACGTGCATGAATAGTTAAAGACAATTATTATGAGACGGATGGAGTATATAAATAGAGTACCGTCTCAATGTTACCTATGCAACTTGGATGATGAGGACTCCTCCCACCTATTCATGAATTGCTCCTATGCTAGCAGTGTCATTGCCAACTATGAGCAACTGACGGGAAAGTTTTTCATAAATCTGAGAGGAAACCAAGCTACATTAGATGAACTAACAACAATAAGAAAGCAAAATCCCCACTTAGAAGATTTGTGTTTCATATGACAAACCATATGGGAAACTAGAAATGATAGTATTTTTAAAAATAAAAAAATCAGAACGGATAGTATGTACGGTGCAAAAAAATCATTGCTAATATTGCTAATTGGAAACAGATAAAGGTAAATCAAAGCAACAACTCGACTAAGAACAAAAGGAGTAGAGCTAAGTAGATCAAACCACAGGGGGCTGTCTACAAAATTAATATGGCTCAGTAAAACTCACGGGCACTTGCCAGGTAGGAGGGGTTATTAGAGATTCCAAGGGCCATATAATATATACTTTTTATCAGGAGACATGTAAATGTACTATTCTCCATATAGAGGCTGCTACTATTTACACGGGTCTGCAACAAACAATAAGGAAATGACTAAGGAAGATCATCATAGAAGGTGACAATCAAGAGTTGATAAGAGTAGTCAATGGTTAAGATAAGATCAAGTGGGAAATTTTGCGTCAAGTGGAGAAGATCAACTTAATGAAGACTACTTTTGACCAGGTAGAATTCAAACATTACTTTAGAGAATCAAATAAAAGTAGATGATTAATTATATAGTTAGACATGATATTATCTGTAATAGATCTACTCTCCCTTTTAATAGGGATCTTTGTATCATCATCCTTCAGGATGATCAAGAGAGTGATTTACTTTATTTGTAAATCTCTTCTAATGTTTGTCTACTGTAAAAAAAAAGCATAATCTAAGATGTAAAATAAACATTAGTAATGATTGTAGGTCTTAAACTATTATTTATTTTTTGGTAGTCATTTAAGATGTCTAAAATAAGTAAATTGTAAAAAAAAATTGACTCTAAATGATTTTAATAATTAATTTTTTAAATCAAATATTCACAAATTGATTATTTTCACTAATTTCATTAAAAAAAAAACTTTTGCATGCCTTAAAATATTGAAATTATAATAAGGGTCTTCTAGGTTGTATAAAATAAATATAGATGTAAAATAGCATTTTGGGATAAGTAATTTTTTTCTTCAGTATTTGAAGCCAAACACCCAAAAATTAATTATAAAACAGTGTTTATTTATTTATTCAAATTTTACATTTGCTTTTCTCAAAATTATTCAATTTTTGTTTATAGATCTTAAAATGTTCTTTCTTTTGTATTCCCAGTAGTCATTTAAGATGTTTAGAATAAATGTGATTTCTATCTAAAAAATCTTATGTTAAAAATTTATATAGATGTCATGTAGAATGTGAAGAGTCTGTATAGATTTAAAATATTCATTTTGGATAATTATTTTTCTTCAGTTTTTGAAGGTTAACATGTGTAAAAATAATTTCTTCTTAAAATTAATGACGCTTTGCTTATAACTTAAAAATATTTAAAAAAAATTCAATAAAAAATTAAGATGTCTATGTTGTATAATAAATATAAATTACAAAAAGAAATATTATTTTGACATAATGCATTGACTAGTGCATAATATGAGGTTAGTATGCTTATTTCCATATATATAAAATCATGGTAAATTTGTATATATTACTATTTTAGAGACGATTGTGATAAATTTAAGATGAGAAACATATAGTTAAACTTTTCAAAAATATAATCGACCAATAAGAAATTAAGTTCAATGTAAGTAGACCTTTTCGGAGACGATTGATGACAATAAAACCGACCAATAAGAAATGGGATAGTTGATTAAAAAAATTCAACTTTAATTGTAACCGTGCCACGTTACCTAAATGCTACATAGAAATTTATACACTGATTTTAGTATACATAGAAGAAAAGATAAAAGATAGATAGTAGGGGCTGTAGTATTGAATTGATGATTGATATATAAAATATAGATAGATTTTCTTCCCCAAATAATAGCAGTTTAATTCATTTTCGAACGAATAAACTTTGTATAAGTATCTTCATATTTAGATTTAAAATCGGGCCTCCGATTGTTAAAAAATTGGACCTGGGCCGCCAGGCCCATCGATCGCAATAGCCCTAAACGTCTCCGGAAATTAAGATTTGTGCTTACTACCACTGTCAAGTGTCAAACTACTCGTATAAATGAAACCATCTACTACACAAACACAATCAATAGATTAGCAAACAATGTTTTAAATCTCTTCAATCTTGATGATAAGAAAGAGAACTCATATCTGATGTGCGGCTCGATCCCATACGTTTAGTAACCGAGCCGCACAAATGATGGATCCTTTGGGGGGTTTTGTATTACTTATAATCATTCTTTGATATGATTTCACTTTTTTTTTTATTAGGTAAAAATTCGAAGGTCAAACAGGCCTGACTCATAGAGAGGCCGACAAAGTCGGCAGACGGCGAACCGTCAAGCGTACAACCTAAAATACAAATAACGAGTGAAATGAAACAAGCAAAAATAAACTCTACAATAAGACGATCCAAAAAGACCAACTCCAAGAAAGTTGAGGAAGCCGCCGAAGAACGAAGCCAAGCACCACCGAACAGTGGCACCGCGAGCCAGCGGTACAGCAGGACTCTATCTCCTGTGGGTAGTGCAGACGAACTCCAAGGAAACTCAATCCTAGATACGGAGACGCCCTGAGCGCACCACCACGACCCCAGCCAGTCCCGACTCCAGACTCCACACCCCCCAACCAAGCAGAAAACCTCAAAGAAACATCGGAAGCAGAGCCGCAAGCTGCTCGAACAAAACACCAACAAGATTTAACCTACAAGAATATCGTCAAGCCCTTGCGGGATTTACTCAAACCCTTTTGAGTGGGTTTACTCAAACCCTTTCGGGATTTAAAAAACCCTTTCGGGCCAATATATAAAAATAAATATACTCCGTGAAACCAAATATATATGTAAATGAAAACAAAAAAAATATATATTTGATTATGTGGTATTTTTAATTTAATATTAATTTTTATTATTTGCTTTTATTTGTAATTAACTTGCAAGCAAGTGCTGGGCAGTTGGCAAAGGCGTGTCCAGCAACACCGATTAGACAAACGAAAGCCGAACTTGCACGAAAGTCGAACTGGCAAAAGCGTGGCGAGCACGACAATGAAAGCCGAACTTGCACGCCAAGGCGCCCCCAATTGCAGGCCAGGTGTAGAGCCAGAGGCTCCGACGAGGAAGTGGGAGCGAGACGCAAAGAATGCCGGAGCGAACGGATGCGGGGGCAAGATGCAGAGAACGCCGGTGCACAGAGATGGGGCACAGGCGAAGATGAGATCGAGCGTCGAAGGCGTCATCGGAGAACCAGAAACCGTAATCAAGGAACCCGAATCGACGATCGAGGGGGGCGGTGGAGCATTGGATTTGGGGTTGGAAGAAAGTGTCGCCAGGAAGCCATGGGAGGGGCATCCAATTTCAAGGATTGATGAAAAATTGGGGAAGAAACCAAAAACATCAAAAGCCCCAATTTAAAATCGGTTTTAATCAACATTCGGAGATGAAATTTCATATTAGAGTTTGCACATAACCCTAGTACTAGGGCGTGTGCTTCCGCTCAAAACGGCACCCCAAGGGCAAGTACATTCGACCGAACCAAGGAGGAGGTGGAGATGGTTATCGAACTCCGAAGAGGGTTTGCACTTCTTTTCCTCAGCGGATGAGTTTCTCAAGGAAGCACGTGAGCTTGTGGTTATGGGGGCTGAGGAGGCAAGGTGGTGGCTCCCGGAGGAGGGTTGGGCTCCCGGAGGAGGATGTGGTGGCTCCCGGAGGAGGGTTGGACTCCCGAAGGAGGGTGGATTGGGCTCCCGGAGGAGGGTTCGAGACACCCGGAGAGGGTGGATTGGGCTCCTGGAGGAGGGTTGGGTCTCCCCGGAGGGAGGAGGTTTGATATGATTTCACTTTGATTCATAGTCTCTGTTTTGTGGTTTGCTAAAATTAATTTTTTTTATGTGCAGAATTGCAGATACATACCCATTTTTGCCTACCTGTTGCATTAGAGCTCAAAGTTTTCTTTTTCCAAAAATGGAGATGGAAACGATTGATATCTGCAAGCTACTCTATGTGGCTCTGCGCACTCCTCCTCCACTCCCTGTTCGCTCACTCCTCCTCCACTCCCTCTTCGCTCGCAGGTACGTTCTCTTTCTCTGCTTAATTTGATGTAATCCATGAATCTCCTCTTTCAATTGAGTTGGATCTTGCTGATTTTTCTGTGCGATATATTTTTTTTGGGATCTAAGTTTTTCTGTGCGCCTTTTTTTTCCGGTAGATCTAGGGTTTGTTTGTGGGATTTTTTTTGGTTTTGTGCGAATTGGGAGGCTGTTCTATGTTTTTTGGGTTTATGGGAGGCTGTTCTGTGGTTATATTAGTAGATCTAGGGTTTATCTTAGAATTTCTGAAATGTTGTTGCTAAATTTTCTGAATCTTACATGCCAATACCACTTCTAGGGTTGTTGCTTGAGTTGATTACATTCTTTGCTGAATTTCTGAGAAATGTCATTGCTTTTCTTTGCTGAAATCTCTGGGAATCTCTCTACTGAATTTTATGAACGTTTGAAGGCCAATGACATTTTTTCCCCTCTACTCTCTCTTTGTTGCTTTGCTGAAAGTTTAAATGTGGGCTTTGGTTTGGTTTGGCCAATGACATCTAGGGTTCTAAGTTATCTTGTGCAGCCAACCAACAGAAGTCATGGCAAGCCCATCCGCAATCTCTGCAGCCAACCAACACAAGTGGAATCGTCTACAAGAGTCCTTTCAGCGTGTCTTGCCACTGGTGAGCTCAAGAACTGATTTTTCGGATGCTGCGCTAGCCATAGTGACTTCTGCATTGGATACTCTTCGCAACAGAGTCAACCTTGTTGCAGCAGTTCCAGCGCTGACTTCATAGTTGGAGGAGTTCTTCAACGGTCTTTTTCGCACCTTATTGGATTGATTCAGGGGTCTTGTAGATTGTGCTCCTAAGACCAAGGACCCTGAATTTGAAAACTTCGTGCTTTATTTCTCAAGGGTTGGTAAGATAATCGATATCTTAACTGAGCGAAATGAGTCGGCTGAAGTAGCTTTCGGTGGTGTTCGGAGAACCGTAGGATTGGAGATGATTGATTATTACCAGACCTTTCGACCCGAACCAACTGAGATCAATTGGTTGTGGGCTTACAATGATCGTTTTAGGGTTACGCTCGATAGGTATTATCGAGAGCTGGAGAGAGGTGATTCTGGGCCGTCATCTTCTGCACACCAGACGTTATCCACTTCTGAGTATAACCACAACCAGGACAAGTCCTCAGACGACGATGATGGCGCAGACTCAGGGGCACACTACTATGAGAACTGAACTTGTAGTTTAACTTAGAATTTGGATGTCTGAACTTTGTAGGTAAGGGTATTTAGATCTAATTAATGTAATTTGGATGTGGTTTCTCAACTCTTATTTGGATGTGGTTTCTGTTTGGTATTTGGATTTAGTTTGACAAGTCAGGTAGTTGGATGTTTGCATTAACTTGGATGCTTGCATTAATTCTCTTCCTAAATTAGGGTGATTATATATTGACATGTTTTTTACACACTATTGTGGTTCTTTTGTCCAACACTGACCAAAAGATTAAGATGTGGAAACTATTGTTAAAAGTATAATTATAATTGGACGTCTCCACAAGTAAAGGAATGCAGTTTAGATTCGCTCTAAAGGGTTTGAATCACTTATAAATCACTCCAAACATATGTATGTTTTTTCACTCTTACTTTATTTCCTCGAATTACTTATAAATCACTCCGAACATATGTATGCTTCCTCACTCTCACTCTATTTTCTCCCTCTGGAGCTCTTGTGACATGGGTTGGGTAGGAATTAAATCACTTATAATAGGGTTTGAATCACTTATATTTAAAATTTATACGGAGTGATGAATAGGGGCCCAATAAATTTGTATAATCTATTCAAAAGTAAATTTATAAATTATCACATAACGATTTTACTTTAAATAATTATAAATATTACAGAGAAGATTCATTGGTACGAGGAGAACCAAAATAATGGATGGTAAGTCAAGATGCGATTGATTACGTTTTGACCAGCCGAATTGACGCATGAGTAAAAAAATAATCCAAACAAGTTAAATATTATAGTCATCTCGAAGACCTCATCAACATCTTTACAATACTACAATACTTTAACATTTTCAAAAATATTATTAAAGGGTCGGTAGGATAATTGACGCATGAGTTGATCACAATGAGTCAGCTGAATTAGCTTTCATTGATATTCCGAGATTTATAAGATTGGAAATGGTTGATTATTACCAGACCTTCCGACCCGAATCAGCTAAGATCGATTGATTGTGGGCTTACAATCCTCGTTTTAGGGCTATGTTGGATAAGTATTATTGAGAGCTGGAGAAAAGTGATTCTGGACCGACATCTTTTACACAGCAGACATTATCTACTTTCGATTACATTCACAACGAGGACAAATCCTCGGACGACAATAACGGCGTAGACTCAGGTGTTTGCTATGAGAACTAAACTTAGTTATTGGGATATAGTTTCTTAACTTATAATTTGGATAGGTATATATGTAATCTAAACTTAGTCTTGTGGGTAAGGTATTTAGAACTAGTTAATGTAATTTGGATTTAGTTTATAATCTAAACTTAGTCTTGTGGGTAAGGTATTTAGAACTAGTTAATGTAATTTGGATTTAGTTTCTTAAGTTAACTTATTTGGATGCGGTTTCTATTTGATATTTTGATGTAGTTTCTCAACTTAACTTCTCTTCCTAAATTATAATGATTATACTTTAGGCCTAAATACCCTAATGGCCCTTGAACTTTAATCCTAAAATTTTAACTCGATTCAACCCAATCATTAGGTTTTTAGAACTGGGACACTTAACCCGCTAAGTGTAATTTCATTTAATTTAATCCTCGAAATTAATTTTAATATTATTTCATTTGTTACTTAAATGAAAATAAAATAATACAAATTTTGAAAATATTGAGGACTGTTTTTCTAAACTTTTATTATTTAAATATATATAATTAGTGTATGGATTATATTTAATGTTATGTTCTCAATAAAAACCTTATTGCTTCGGTTTCATAATAAATTTTATAAAAATATCATATTTAAAATTTATACGGAGCGAATAATATAGATCCAATAAATTTGTATAATCCATTCAAAAGTAAATTTATAAATTATCACAGAATAATTTTAATTTAAATAATTATAAATATTAAAGAGAAAATTCATTGATATTTTCAACATATATTGTTATTTTCTTATTTATAGTTTACTAATAAATATTTTTTAAGCATTGGTATATATATACAACTTTATTGGACCCTTATTAATCACTCCGTATGTATATAAACCAATGATGGAAAATATTTATTGGTAAAATATAAATAAGATAATAACAATATATGTTGAAAATACCAATGAATCTTCTCTTTAATATTTATAATTATTTAAAGTAAAATTGTTTTGTGATAATTGATAAATTTACTTTTGAATGGATTATACAACTTTATTGGACCATTATTAATCACCTCATATAAATTTAAAATAATTTTTATAAAATTCATTACGAAACCGAATCAATAAGGTTTTCATTGAGAAAATAACATTAAATATAATCTATGCATCAATTATATGTGTATATATATAAGTTTAGAGAAATAGTCCTCAATATTTTCAAAATTTTTATCATTTTATTTTCATTTAAGTAATAAATAAAACAATATTAGGATTAATTTTGATGATTGAATTAAATGAAATTACACTTAGGGGGTTAAGTGTTCTGATTCTAAAAGTTTAAGGGTTGAGTTGAACTGAGTTAAAGTTTAGAGGGCTAAATGTCCTAGTCATAAAAGTTCAAGGGTCATTAGGGTACAGTATTTAGACCTTATATATTATATATTTTAGTTGTTGCCCATCAAAATTTGACATGTTCTTTACACACTAGTGGTTCTTTTGTCCAATCCTAACCAAAATATTGTTTATATGGTGAATATTTACACATTTTCTATTTACCGCAGGGTATTTTTTTGTTCGTTTGGCATCTGGTCTGGTCGCAACGACCACTAGTAAACCCCTAAATTTATCATATAATCTAATAAATACGATATAAGCGGATCCTTAAAAGATCGATAAATACTAAGTGCTACACATTTTAATCTTGTGCATCGAAGACCAATTAAGATCCTCATTCTACCATAATGTTGACATCTGTTGAGATGTAAAGGAACACATATTGTTTTACATCGAAAGTTTGAACAAACCAAACTTAGTACTCCATCCATTAATTAAAACTTGATGTTTTACTATTTACGTACGCTTTTTTAGGTGTTAAAAACTATATAAAATATTAACTTTTTAAATAATTTTTCTAATAATTTTATACTTATTACTATTAAGTATGAATTTATAAAAAATAAAATGTAAAAAATATTCATATTTTATATATTTTTTATCATTGTAAAAAGGCGTGCATGAACAGTAAATGACAAATTTTAATTAACATATTGAGTATATAAATGACTTACTTTTTATATTATTAATTGGTTTTAGAATGGAATTTCACCCTATTTAATTGTTCTCGTCATGTCCATGTATTGAGCTTAGAGCGCACATACACACGACCTTTCGATCATTGATTCGAGTCAATCTTCTACCAATTAATTCATAAATATTGTTGGCCAATGTCCCCATATATAGTTACTATGATCTAAAAGGTAATGCCTATAGGTTCCTAGAACTTATGTTTTTGTAATGGGACACTTGTACTTTCATTATTGCTTTAATATATTTTTACCCTAAAACCAGAAAAATATATATTGCTCAATGATCATCCTATTTTACAAGTTCACAAATTTCTTCGAGGAGCGCACATGCACACGACCCTTCAGTCACTCATTTGAGTAAGACTTTAATAACATTATTCTACCAATCAATTCATAAATATTGCTCAATGTTCATCCTATTTTACAATTACACAAATTTCTCCGTCATGAAGAGAGTTGTGTACAAGAACGAATAAGAAGATGTAAACGATCAATTTGATGTAAAGTCGAGCTCTCTGGTCTATCTATGTACATGGGAGAAAGACAAAGAGGTAAAAAAATCCAATAAAAAGATGTAAACGATCAATTTGATGTAAAGTCGAGCTCCCTGATCTATCCATGTACATGGAGAGAGACAAAGAGGTAAAAGACGTGACACAAGAACTCTTCGAAGAAGAAGAAGCTATGTTATTTGAATACCACAAAACTTGCTAAACCCCACATATAAAATATGAAGAATCACTAATCCAATTAAAGCACGGAAAAACATTACCAACAAAAAAAAACATGTCAATTTCCCTACCCGGATGAAAGCTACATAACAACACCAAGATGAGCCCTTGCACTAAACTTTTGATGTTAAACAGATGTGTAACTTTGCACCAACCATATGTTAGAGATTGTTGTCCTCAACCTTCAACAACAATTAATGAACATGGGATCCGAAATACAGTGAGTTCAGTCTTAACACTTGATACAAGAGACGATACCATTGTCTTTGGCCACGTATAAGAATTTTTCTATTTCCCAAACTTTGAGGGAAAAGTTTTACAAGGGTGGGTAATGTCATTTATAGATATATATGTATATAGATTAGTATAAATACCCTAATAGCTTTGTAATAATCATCCAATGAATAATCAAATGACAAATTACTTTTTTTCTCCTTATCCCTCATTCTCTCTCTCTCCCCTTTACCTTTATTTGTTTCCTGAACTCCTCCGGCCCTAAACACCTTCTTCCCTAATTCATTTCATAATCTCTTCCTTTACCATTCAATTTCACGTGAATCATGAGCGGGATAAAAACACATCCTTAGCTGTAATGGTCCTATTAATGTTTTATTTCATATTCCGTATGGTGTTCTATGAAAATCCTTGGCATTTTAATCCATAAATTTGATATGGTTGAAGAATTGAATTCAAGCAAATTTTTGTGAGTTGTGATTGGATTTTAATAATTAATGGAGTATGTGTAATGAAAAGTGCAGTTTTGCCCTGTTCGTAGGTGTGAGAGCCTGGAGATTGGTGCTATTTGTAGGGGGAGAGGTAAACCGAAGAAGAGTTGGATGGAGGTTATCCGACAGGACCTCAATGTGCTAAATCTTTCTGAAGATATGAGTTTGGATAGAGACCACTGGAGGAGGCGCATTAAGGCTTCTGATGTTTAGTTGTTCGAGTCTGGGTGTTGAGTCTTATTATTTATGTTTCTTTTCTTTTGTTTGCCATGTTTCCATGTGTTTTATGTGGCTTATTGTTTTGGGTCTTTCGAAAACACTCTCCTGACTGATTCGGGGAAAGAGTGAGTACATCTTGACCCCCCAAACCCTGCTTAATCATGGGATATACTGGGTTGTTGTTGTTGTTCCTTTGTACTCATTTGGCTTGCAATTTGGTGATATTCAATCTTTTTTGTAGATGATTGTTTGAGTTGTTATATTTAGTTTTCATCTTTTAAAAGTGGAGTGTCGATATTGAAATGTCTACACTGTAAGTGGGGTCTGAGAGCCAAGTGTATGCACTATTTTAGTAATTAAGTTGAAAAGATATTTCTAAGTGGGCCAAGTAAATGACGAAAAATGCAAGTACAAGCTAATAAACCATAAGGATATGTATACTTCGCTTCCGAGACTATTTCTTTATGATATGAATAACCCTCTTCAATTGCGTTCTATCCCGCACCATATTCTCGTTTAGGTTCAAGAGGGCGAAATCATATCTAATCACTTCCATCCAACTTTTTTAGGTCGACCTCGACTACGATGAACATTATCAATTTCCAGACAATCACATCTATGCACCGACGCGCTCGGGTCCCTCCTCCACAAATGGTCAAAACAACACAATCTTGATTCACACGATCAGACCATGCGCTAAACGGAAAAAATATCATACACTGAATAGAAAATGTGTAAAAAATAGCATAAACCATATATGATAAGTTGCAAATAATATGGAAGAAACACTCTCAGCAAGTTTTGCTCCACACTCACGACACACCATTAGCCATTCCAATGGAAAAAAAACCCGGAAATTTCACTAGGTATCCCTGAGGTATAACCTTTTTCTCGAGGTGTACAAGAGTTTATCTAATTTCGCTAGATACCCATGAGTTTTATATCAATTTCACCTCGTGCCCTCGTGGGGTTAACATTAATAGTTTCCTTATTTTTCCGTTAGTTTTTATTAATAAAAAAAAAGTAAGGTCGACACAACCACACAGGAGAGGAAGAAAAAAAGGGATTTGTGACTCAAGAAGAAGGAAGGGGCACCACAGATCAACAGAGGAAGGAAGAAGGGGAGAGGTAACACAGACCATTTGCACCGAGTCAACTAGAGCTGGAGGCTGTGAGAGGGATAAGGATTGCGAGTTTGCATCAAACGCCGGTGATCGCCTCCCATTCGACTGCACCGGTGGAGAGACGACAATCCTCTAGGTGGAGAAACTGCATCTTAGGGGAGGTAATCTCTTCTTCCTAAACTATAATCTTGAACTTAGGGTTTTTTTTTTCGAATTTGGGTGTTTTCGGTTGGATTACAAATTTAGGATCTTCAAATTAGGGATTGGGAGTTGAATTGGGATTTTACTCTATTGCCCAGTCTTAATAAATATGAAATGTTTGGTTATCAGGTTCGATTTCTATGTTTGTATTGGAAATTTGGGATTTCTATGTTTGTATTGGTGACAATTGTTTAGCTGTCTTCCTCTCCCTCTCATTATCATCAGTAACAGGCCCAACAACAACATTGAGTCGTTGACAGCCTCCCCCGATCGTGATAATTTTGCTGCATAAATCTCTGCATGTTTTCCTTTGTTTCATGTCAACTATAGGATAAAACATGCAGCCATAATTATCTCCATGGTAGTGGATAGGTAAGTGTGGTTTAATTAAGCAACATATATCCATCAAAATCCATTTAAGATCATATCACACATTGTAACCAACTAACAACAAATACAAAGCTAAGTAAAATAAAAGCTTGAACCTCAATCTACATGGAAATAAACGTTTTGAGCTTAGCTTATAAGAGCTAATTGTTTGTGCTTCAGAAAGCCAGCAACTCATTACACCCTAGATCGCTTACAGGATCAATGGAGAATGAATGTTTAAACCTCAATTATAAACTATACATCAGCAAACTAACCTAAGATCAAGAAGCCTTATGCAGTTTCTCAAATGTGTACATGCTGGAAACATTAATCATGAGGAAATAACGATACATTGTAAGTCCTTTAAATAAAGTAAAAAAATCTAGATAGGAGATAAACGAATATTTATAGCCTATGTAGGATTCGAACCCACGTTGACGTGTAAAACACATTTTTCTACCATGAACTAATAGACTAATACGGAGTATAAACAAAAGTGTATGTGTCATCAATAAAAAAAAAATTACTCGAATTATAGCATGAATCACTTCGTATCAGTAACTAAATTTTAGCTTCATGGACAGAGCCACACATGAGAGGGCATAGAAAGATAAAAGAATCAGCTTTTGTAATAGCCAGTGAATCAATAGAAGTAAGGATATATGACAACAACTCTTGTAATTTACAACAATTGCTAGTAATTTTCAGCAATTTACAACCAAATTCTATAAATGCACATAGCTAGATTTGAAACATGACAGCAAATTTACAAATTCCCTTCCTGAATTTGGAAGTGCCCTACCTAAATTCTACCTATTTCGAAACAGGACAACAACTCCAATTTGAAACATGACAGTAACTTTGAAACCCTGTTGTAAATTGAAACATGACAACAATTCGACAACAAACATGACATCAACCCTTTAAAACCCTGATTTTCGAAAAAACGAGCTAAAACCCCCCAATTCAAAATCGAAACCCTAATGTTCGGAAACATGAGCTAGAATCCCCAATTCGAATTTGAAACCCTAATTGTCGAAAACATGAACTAGAATCCCCAATTCAAAATCCCCCAGTTCACAAATTCGAAACCCCATTATTCTAAAAATTTTAAATTCGACTTACCTTCTTTGCACCCTACTCCGACTCTAGTGTCCGTCCGCCTCCAAATACAGCGGGCTTGGTGTCGTCCAACTTTAGTGTCGCTCTCCTTCCTTGTGTCGCCGGTCTCCGATTGAGTCTTCTGTTTCTCTCTTCGTCTCCTTCTCAGTTCGACTTTCGCCTCCTGCTCGTCTCGTTCCTTGCGTAGTTTTGTTTTAATTTGAACTAGTCTTAGTGCCCGCCCATTGTGCGGTTTTTTAATAATAATAATAATAATAATATACCATAACTTTGTGTTCTTGTACGAAAGTTATCCTAAATTCATTATTTTTATTTTATTTTCTTCTTTTACTTTTATCTTAATCCATAAAAATTACTTTAATAATTTCATGGCTTAAATTAGTCAAAGAGCTAGATTTACCGGCATTGTATTCACTTTAAATATAATTAGATAAATTAGGTAAAAAATTATAATATGTGCTAAATTAGGTAAAAAAAATTTGCGACATGAATAATATTAGATAGATTTATCTAAAACGATAAATTTTATACCTAATTAAGATATAAGGTTGAATATTTATATTAAAAAAAACTAATTAAGATATAAGCTTATATTGATTATTTGATCTAAAAAGATAAGTTTTTACCTAATTGTATTGACTTATTAATTTACTTTGCTCAAAAAGATAATACCATTTTAATCCAGAATATGACACGTATGCAAAATAATACCATTTTAATTTAGAAAATGCCACGTATGCGAATTGCACCAGAGCCCGTTTCAGGTCTCTGTTTTAGTATATTATTACTAGTATTCGTTACTTGCGCGGTTGCGCGTTTTGTTAATAAATTATATTTTTATTATATTAATTACATTAAAATATTATATTAGATTATTAATTGATATGACTCATAAAAATAAAACCATATATAAATATATTAAAAAAATATTTAAAAAATTGATGTGGCCCAAAAATATAATACCAATTTAATCCAGAATATGACACGTAGATAAAAATATTCCCGTTTTAATCCAGAATATGACACGTAGGCGAAATCGCACCAAAGCCCGTTTCAGGCTTCTGTTTTAGTATATTACATAGGTATAGATATATGGCATTATGGCCTCTGTTTTAATATATACATTAGATTTGAGCAGTTTTTTTTTTACAACAACTCAAACGGAGCCTTCGTTTTCCAATTTTGCCCTTATATATTCATGAAAACTACAACCTGCCAAAAAAACATCTCCTCTCCTGTAATTCGCAATTTCCAGTTCGAGCTCCCTCCCTCTCTCGCTATATCCTCATCTGGATCATCATCATCATCGATCTATCTATTTACCTAGCTTCTCAAACTAGTAGTTTTCTCCGGATTTGATGAAAAAAACTCATACTTCAAGTCAAAGTTTCTTGTTTAACACCTCAATTCGATCTTCATTCCACCATTGCCGGGGTCGGATTTAGGGATACGGGTACTCGGAAGGGACTCATCAGCATCAGGCGATTGTTTCGCCTTTCAAAAGGGAGGAAGTCAGGAAGGACGACGATCATCGATCGAGATTCGGATCGTTTAACGAAGAGCTATCGCTCTACCAGGCTACCAAGCACCCATCCGCCAGAAGAGGTACTTTTTTTCATTTTTTGGATTTTTACAGTGTGGATGTTTTCAATTCTCCGAAAATTCCGGCTCGAATCCGATTTTGCTGAAGTCTATGGAAATCCGTGTTTGACCTTCCTCTCCAGCTTACCTGCAAGTGAAGTCTATGGAAATCCACACATGTGTAGTACGGAGTAGTGTTTATACAGTTTTCAGCCTATGCAATCTCCATCTTCTTTGTTTTAATCTATGATGAATGTGCCAAATACTTGCCTCATCTATGATATTGATATGTGTAATTTCGTTTTCATATAGTTGAAAGATGGATAGGCAAGTATTCACAGTAGATCTTCTTGAACGATATGCTGCTAAGGGACATGGAGTCATCACATGTATGGCTGCCGGAAATGATGTAATTGTATTAGGAACTAGTAAAGGATGGATCATTCGGCATGACTTTGGGCTTGGGGATTCCTATGGTAAGTTAACCTCTCATTTTCACAGTGGCAGTTGAATTCTGTGCCACACCTTGCTTTTATAGCCTTTTGCTACTGTATCCAAAGAAGTAAGATTGGTGTTCACTTTGATTTAGATATTGATCTCTCTGTCGACCGAACTGGTGATCAATCTATCCATAGTGTGTTTGTGGACCCTGGAGGGAGCCATTGTATTTCCACTGTTGTTGGAGCTGGTGGTGCTGAAACTTATTACATACATGCGAAGTGGAGCAAACCCCGTGTGCTTAGTAAATTGAAAGGCCTCATTGTGAATACTGTGGCATGGAATAGGCAACAGATAACAGAAGGTAATATTTTGTCATTAATTTATTTTTGCGCTGGGTTATTCTTTCCCATATTTCCTTCCTCTCCTTTTCATTGCAGGTTTTAGGACTTGTTAAAAATAATGTTTTTTTTTTGTTCCTTTGTGCTTAATTCACAAAATCCATACTAGTACAAGTTTGAATTCCTGAAAACCTTTATAATCACACATCTAAAAAAAGCTGCTGAAAGTAATAAGAAAGTGCTTTTGGCTATTTAAGAAGCTGGGAATAGCCATGATGCAGCTTTTAGCTTAAATTCTACTTTGGTATATTTCCTGCAGAGTTTTTAGTTTATATGAACCGTGAGTAAATAATACTCTCCAGAAGTCTTGCTCGAACTTGAGCAGGGAAGTATATTTTGTACAGCTGGCTAAAAAAATGGTTTCAAGATGTGCTGTATTCTGGATAAAAAGAATAGTTAGTAAAATCAGTTTGCCACACAAGACTTGTTTTCAATGCATCTTACTGTCATTTTGACATTGGACTTTAGATCAACAAATATTAATAAACAACTGTTTATCACTTCAGTCATATTGAACTGATCGTTTTCTTCTTAGTTTCCACCAAGGAAATCATTCTTGGTACTGAAAATGGCCAACTCCATGAGATGGCCGTGGATGAGAAGGATAAAAAGGAGAAATATATCAAGTTCCTGTTTGAGCTAACTGAACTACCAGAAGCTATTATGGGATTGCAGGTAATCCCTCATCATTTATCATTGAAAACTTAAACCTCGTGAAGTTCAAAATGTTTCCATTTTAGATGATTTTGTGATGATTTCATTTGTCTTCTGCTGAAATATAAGTTTGAGCTTTCTTCAGTGTTGTGACTCATGGTTTGTGGGTAAAAAAACTGGTTTGTTTCTTGGCATTGAACCTTGGTTTCAGTGGTTAACGTTGAGGGATCTGCTCATCTTCATGTTTTGATTGTTTCTACAGATGGAGACTGCAAACATAAGCAATGGAACTAGGTACTATGTCATGGCTGTTACTCCTAGACGGCTTTATTCTTTTACTGGAATTGGATCTTTGGAGGTATTTTTTTCCCGAGTGTTCCCTCCTGATATGTGATATCACATACAGCATTTTATGCAACTGCCAAGTCTCATGAAAAGTATTATTTACTTCTCCATATCTACAAGTTATAGCTTCAGATCACTGTCTATATGATTTGATATGGTTGCACTGAATTATATGTTTTTTTTTTACTTCTGCAATTTGTAGACTGTCTTTGCTAGCTATCTGGAACGAGCAGTACGTTTTATGGAGCTTCCTGGTGAAAATCCAAGCAGGTGAGCTCTCTAGCCCTTTGCAACATGTATAAAATATTCCTGTTCAAAAGCTTATGGCTTATAAGTTATAAGTGATTACTAATAGAAATAATAGAATTTGGAAACGGAAGAGCTTGTTGGAGCTATATTAAGGGCAGGGTAATACCATGCAGTAGATGGTGGAGAAGGCAACATTGCCAGGGTGATAATATTGCTCCCACTTGTGTTGAACTAGAGTCATACCAGTTGAATGTTGTGGAACAAGACTGTGTGTTTTGAACTATGGAAGAAATAAATCAGTATTGGTATATTAGGCTGCTTGTTGGTTACATTATTCAGAGTTTCAGACTGCATTATGTTATTTTTGTCATGATAAAACTATAATTTTTAATGATTTGTTTAGTTTAGAATGATGCTTGCTGATGGTAACCTTTTTCTTTTCCCTATTACTTGTTTGAAAGTTGAAATTTTCAAGATAGGAAACTCAAGGTTCTTCTTGCTCTCTCCTGCTTAATAATTTGGGTTATAATCTTCCTTTAGGGTAGAAGAACTTATACTGACCTATAACCATAGGTGCTGATTAGGATTCTGTAATTTTGACATCTGTTTTAACTTTCAGCTTTTGCTTTTGTCCGTATGAATTTAGTGTTTGCTACCAATATCCTCTTGATATTGATTTTTTTTGGGTGAAATCCTCTTGATATTGATTGAAGGCAGTACTTGTGCTAATTTTCTTTCCCCTTCACAGTGAATTGCATTTCTTTATAAAGCAAAGAAGGGCTTTACATTTTGCTTGGCTATCTGGAGTAGGCATTTACCATGGCGGTTTGAATTTTGGAGCAAGTCATAGGTAGGTTACAACCGAGTCATTACCCTCACAAAAGTGTGATGTTTTTCTAAAAGTCCGAATAATCATAATACTATTGCCTCATTTACCTTTTGTGTAAATTACATTGATAGTTCACAGGATGGAGATGAAAATTTTGTGGAGAACAAGGCTCTTTTGGACTATTCAAAGTTATCTGAAGGTGGTGAACTGGTTAAACCTAGTTCTCTTGCTGGTTCAGAATTTCACTTCTTGCTTCTCATAGGCAACAAGGTTAAGGTAGGCTGTAAGATACTAGTGTGACATAACTTTCAAAGACTTGTTTACATGAATTATCTAATGGTGAACTGAGTATCCATGAGTATCCTAGAGATGAAAATGCTTCTCATGAAGCATCATTTTTTTAACAGAAAAATGATTGAATTACCAAAGAATTGACGTCTAAGAGAAGCATAGACCTCCTAATTTTTTTTCTAGAAAAATGTTTGAATTACCAAAGAAGTGACGTCTAAACTGTTTTTGAAATAACCATTGCTCTGATTGTAGCTCCATCTCCTTGAAGCAATTTTTTTGGGTTGTAGGTTGTTAACAAGATCAGTGAGCAAATAAAAGAGGAACTTCATTTTGACCTTTCCTCAGATTCAGGCTCTGGGGGCATTCTAGGGTTATGCAGTGATGCATCTGCTGGCCTTTTTTATGCGTATGATCAGAACTCTATCTTTCAGGTACTTTAAGTTTTCTTTTATTCGTGCTTATTAGATAATGTTGCAACAATTTCTATTATATCATTAATTGATCCTCTTACTTTTCAAGGTTTCTGTGAATGATGAAGGTCGAGATATGTGGAAAGTTTATCTAGACATGAAGGATTATGCTGCAGCTTTGGTTAATTGTCGCAATGCTTTTCAGAGAGATGAAGTTTATTTGGCACAGGTTACATAGTTTGCTTTTACTGGAAGTAAAAGATGATTATTTAGTTGTGAACTTTGCAGTAGTCATCACTGACCAATGTCATAAACTCCGTTTTCCTAGTTTATAAGCATATTACAGTTATCGTGTATTGTTTTAATGCAGGCTGAAACAGCTTTCTCCACCAAGGACTTCAATAGAGCTGCTTCTTTCTATGCAAAGGTGAAGAACGTTTGCCAATAAAATACTCAAAATTTGTTTTATTCATTTGAGAAAATCCTGTCCTGCTTGTACAGCAATGTGTCCAATGCCCATTCTCTTGTTGTCAGTTGGTAGTTGTTAGTTGAAGATGTGAATTGAGTTTGGCTTTTGATACTGAACAATGGCCATGTAGCTTTGATTGGCTATGCAACAAACTAGTGAGCTTCATAGCTTCATAGTGCAGCTTGCTTTGAACTTTGTGACTTGTGCTATTGATATGGAGATAATCCAACTTCAATCTGGAAAAGGGATGGAAAAAGGGCAGGGCAAGTAGTTAAAGATAATTTGTGCTATCTCTTGTTTTTAAGAAGTATTGTAAAATTGAAGTACTGTATTTTTCACCTTTTTTGAGCATGTGGAAATATTTCACTCAAAATTACAGATACAGTCCATTTGTGATGTCACATGAAGAAATCCATTACAATACTATCTGTTTTAGCTGTTTTACATTTTTATTGACTGATTGATGTTATTCTTTGGCAGATTAACTATATTTTGTCATTTGAGGAGATCACATTGAAGTTTATTAGCATAAATGAGCAGGTAATTTATTGATTTACTCCCTCCGTTCTCTTTCTCTTATAAATGTCGTTTTCACAAAAATTACATTTATATAATTAATTGTCGTTTGTACAAGTATTAATTGCATTGGCAGGTTGTTCCACTTCTTCTCCCTTTTTATTTCACTAATTTATGTACAATGTGATTTCTGATTTGAACACGTGTCTCTTATTAAATGTACTACACTAATTAGTGGAAAGTTGGAGAGTTAATTAGAAAGTGTGGTAAGCAATCCGTACAGGTATTCTGCTGAATTTAATTTTCTTAATTTGTGTGTTTTTTTGCTTCAACGACATTTAAAGGAGAATGGAGGGAGTACATTATTAGTTGCCAATGTTGGTACTGCATTTGATCTGGAATTGTCCAGGGAACATTTCCATACCCAATAAAAATAAATATTTCTGATAACATATTTGCCCCACAAAACTCATGGCTTTTGTTGATTTATGGAAATGTGCACCATAATTTGACCTGACATTACAATGTTACATCTCCTGTAACTATACTCTCTGGGTCCCACATTGATGAATTAGTTAAGGAGTTTTATTTTTTCTCTCTTGTAGGATGCTTTGAGGGCCTTTTTGTTGTGGAAACTTGACAATCTGTCAAAGGATGATAAATGCCAGATTACAATGATTTCAACATGGACAACTGAGCTATATTTGGACAAGGTTTGCTCACATGTTTTTATTTTCTGTTGATCTGCATTGTATTTTCTACTTTGTTATAAAATTAGTTCTTCCATTTCCTTTCTCTTTGTTGGAACAGTTGTACTGTCATGGATTCTGTAAGCACAGTTGTATTATGTGTCAACCCAGATAGAGATCTGTCTCTATATGTCCATAATTTTATTTTATCTGCTAGTGTTGATGTTGGTCCTGTGATTAAGAATTAAGTTTACTTCTGAGAGAATGTGAGAAAGTCAGCATTTTTTATACGGAGTATCATTTTATAGCATTCTTTGTATTTTTCAGATTAATAGACTACT
The DNA here is from genome assembly GCA_963922045.1 of Persicaria maculosa. Lineage (NCBI taxonomy): Eukaryota > Viridiplantae > Streptophyta > Magnoliopsida > Caryophyllales > Polygonaceae > Persicaria > Persicaria maculosa. The sequence continues at coordinate 57,279,604 of OY998268.1, forward strand.
CTTGGAAGATGATGCTGCTCTACAGGATCGTAACTCAGATTATCAGTCAATTGTTAGAGAATTCCGTGCCTTCTTAAGTGATTCAAAGGATGTATTGGATGAGGCAACCACTATGAAGTTATTGGAGAGGTATGTTTTTCCATGTATGCTGGATTTCAGAACACTACTACTAGATATAACAAATTCTAGCTGGCCCATTTAAATTCAGGCTATTCTGCCAGTTGGCTTTCGTTACCAAGCAACAAATTCTAGTTGTCCCCGCTGAAGATCATCAATCTCCTCTCGGGCTCACTATACTCATACCTGATTTGATGAGTTCAAAAGTTTCAAATGTGTCGTTACAATCCATATAAATGATGAGCTTCCACTGGGCATGAATTTATGCTAATTTTCGCTGATAATTCTATCCTGCATCTTTTTTTGTTTTATCATTGATTACTGAAGGTCTACACGAATATGAAAATAGATTTATTTGGTATGACTTTTTTCGCTGATTTCTTAGCATGGCTCTTTACATTTCTTTTACTAATCATTTAATTGTTTAAGTTTACTCATGTATCATTCCACTATTCCTTTCCTGTTTACATGCTTGCACTTGGTTGTTTTTGGCAACATTTTATTGTCTGAATCTTGCCCTTGAAAATTCATGCAGCTATGGTCGTGCTGATGACTTAGTCTTTTTTGCAAGCTTGAAGGGGCAATATGAAATTGTCGCCCACCACTATATTCAGGTACTTCTTTTAGTTCATTTGTATGAAAAAAAAGCTGTACTTTCTTTATAGATGGTTTTTCTTCTTTCCATTTATTGACTTTGAGGATTCGCTTCAGATGACTTAATGTTAGGTGACTTTTTCTACTTTCTTTTCTGATTTTACCAAATTCAAGAAGCCACAAGGAAGATAAGAATAACATCCACTCATCATGTTGGTACCAGCTGAAGTTAACTGGATTGCTGAAGAGAGTACACTGAATCATGAAAGCCAAACATGTGTTTTGAACCGTGTTAAATAAAAATAATGAAAGAAAGGAAGTGGGTCAACAGAAAGGGATAGCATGTCTATGGTCTAGGTTTTGTTTTTTGATGTTTCATTAGTATGTTGGTTTAACCAGCATAAAGTAAAAATTGAAAAGTTCTTGAGTTGAATTTTGCTTGTAAAGAGTTGACAGATGGGTCAATCTCGTTTCCTCCCTTTTGCTGTTAGCATAAAGGATACCAACATAATATGTTTGATCGAATGGAATAGGTCATTGGGTCATGATCACCCCCTGATTGGGGTAGCTTGGTAGGGGTGGGATAGAGATTGGGTATTATGAGCATTTTGTATAGAGGGACAAATTGGCTGGGTCGTTCCTTATCCTTTTACATAAGACCCTTTGTGTGGTCTGCGTATATTTTGTAACGTAGTTACATTGTCTATATATTTACCGCTTCATAACATAATATGTTTGAAGAAAGAAAGGTTTTAGCAATTGCAGCATATGTAAATTCACAACATGTTCATTCTTATTATTTTTCTTTGAGGACATTTTGGTTTCTTTCTCATATCCTGAGCCTAAAACTTATGAGGAAGATTAAATCTCATTTCAGTTTTAGTTGGGTCCATATTTCTTAAGGCATAAGATAAATGTCTGCTATTTTCTGATGTGAACTTTCTTTGTTCTTTTGCTCATTCTTGTAGCAAGGGGAAGCTAAAAAGGCTTTGGATGTGCTACGCAAGCCTGGTGTTCCAATAGATTTGCAGGTAAAAACAGCTATTGAAGAATGTGTCTTCCCAACAGTGTTCACCCTTTGGTCTTCATCCCTTTTCCCCTTAGCAGCTTACAGTATCCTCTTTGATTTTGTACACTGTACAAGTGTGAACTCTGTCCACTTAAACTTAACTGTATTTCTTCTCTTGCTTGGGAGTGAAATTTGAGATAAGATAGGGTCATTAGTGTCATATCATCTGCTGAAATTGTCTTTATATATTTCACAAAATAAAATTTTTACTGCAGTATAAATTTGCTCCTGACCTCATGATGCTGGATGCTTATGAGACTGTTGAATCATGGATGACTACCCAGAACCTGAACCCCAGGAAACTGATTCCTGCAATGATGCGATATTCAAGTGAACCACATGCCAGGTATTGCATATTTAGCATTTGTTCTTTTCATTGTTAGCTGTTAACGATTAAAATGTTAATGCTCATCATAGATAACTAGTATTTATTTATCATGGAGAAAATTAAAATTGCTTTGTTGAATGTCATCATATATACTTCGACTTTATTTAATACATTATCATTCACATATCCTGTCATACTTTCCTGCCAGTTCCAGTTGCGTGTCGAGTAAGGATATTTATGTTGTTCTTCTTTAGCAATTAGCATCCTTGTTTGGCTAGCGTAACAAACGCTTTAAATAGATCCTCTCTTTCTTTAGAAAAAAGATTGGAGAAACTTCAAGTGGTTGTATTTAATTCATTATCTTTTTTTCAGTTTTTTTTTGGTTGGTATGGAGCATGTAGAAACCCAGTGTTTAAAGGGGTGGCAACCTAATGCCATATTTTAATGTGCTCATACTCAGAATGTGATATTAATATTCCGTTCATAAATCAGTCATTGAGAGAATATGACTGTAGTTGATATGATCTTTATCTTTGCATTGTGTGCTCCATGTGTCACAGGAATGAAACCCACGAAGTCATTAAATATTTGGAATACTGTGTTCGTGATCTGGGGAATGAAGATCCTGGGATTCATAATTTGCTGTTGTCCTTATATGCCAAGCAGGTAATGTTTATTGATAAAAGAATCTAGTGGAGGGAACAGTTATATTTATATCATACGTGATCCAAAATTGCAGTAATATTTCTATGAAAGTTAATTTTTATTTATGTCAAGGAAAGGCATACGCACCCTTTTCTTGACACATATGTTGCGTAAACCCCAACCCAAACCCCAAGACTCCACTCCGGGTGGGATGTACTATAATACTGGGTTTGTGTTTGTTTTTAAGATATTGTCCTTCTTGAATTCTTGTCTGTGGAAGAATTATTCCTGTGTGATAACTCTTCCTAAAGCATTGTAGTGAACTCACCTGAGAGCAGTACAACAGGAATCTAGGTCAGTGAAAAGTGTTATCTTTTATAAAAATGCCAAAATGGCACAAATCATCCTGAAAAGCTATATTGGGTAACTTGAATCTTCAAATATCTTCAAGTATGGCTTTGACTTTGAAGGAATTAAAAAGAATTCGTAACACCTTGAAAGTTAGCCACCTAAAATATTGATCTCATTACATTTCCCACTTCCCATCCACAAATTTCTCAAGAGTTGGCTGTTGGCAATACTATATCACTCCACTATTTGATATAGTGGCATTCAATTTGCCACCAATAAACTTTAAATCAGTCAACAATGCTGTAAGTGCTTGGAGTTGTATCATTTTTCTTCATTCTTATAACTCAGAATCTACTAAGAAATTGAAAGACAAAGTCCAACTGGTCGGCTAATTCACTCCTCATAATTGTTTTTTCATTATTACTTACACTAGTTCTTTCTTGTGTCATCAGATTAAGACCTGAAAAGTAAAATTTTTAATCTAGTAATTTGAAATCAGGAATAGACATCATCAAGGGTCAATATAAAACTTACAGTGCATTTTCTTTGCTATCACATGCAGGAAGATGACAGTGCCCTTTTGCGTTTCCTGCAATGCAAGTTTGGGAAGAAACGAGAAAATGCTCCTGAGTTCTTCTATGATCCTAAATATGCCTTGCGCCTTTGCCTTAAAGAGAAACGCATGCGTGCCTGTGTCCATATATACAGTATGATGTCTATGCATGAAGAGGCGGTTGCTCTTGCTCTGCAAGTAATTGTTTTATTCATCTGGTTTGCTATTTATTCACTGTTTTAAGTGCTAATCTAATATCTTTTGGAAGGATTCATCTATTGCATAGATTCTCACCAAAAAAAAAAAATTATTGCACAGATGCCGGATTCATGCTTGCTGTAGACTCTTTATAAGTATTAATTTCCAGAAAACTAGTAGGGGCACATGGTCTTATGAGCCAAAGAGCAAATATCATCTACAACCTGTCTAACACTCTTAACCTGTGAATCTCTCATGGACAATTACCTACTTGAAAAGCATTAATGGATTGCCGTATTTTTAGTTTAATGTTTCGTTTTTGTTGTCGGAAATCGTTGTCTGGTGGCTATATCCTTGACCTTTTAAAGATGAACTTATTTTTAATACTTCCCTGCCATCTTGTGTGTGTTTCCATAGACTTTATAATGTATTTAGATGCATTTTAGCAAGATTTTTCTCCCACTGAATGTTTTCTTTGCATCCCTGTTAAAATAGCATTATTATGTGCAAAACTTGAACTCTTTTTATTATTTATTATGGAGTTTCATTATTTGCGATTACCTTTTGCTTCTATCAAGAGAGCTTATAGGTTATAGTGGTAATCCCATTTTTAATTTTATTTTCATTGGTGCTCTTATGGTATTTGAACTGAGTTTTTTAATCAAATTCTACTAATCATGTTTCTCCTGGATTAGATTGATGTAGAGCTTGCTAAGGCTGAGGCTGATAAAGTTGAAGATGATGAAGAATTACGGAAGAAGCTGTGGCTCATGGTTGCCAAGCACGTAATTGAGCAGGAAAAGGGTGCTAAAAGAGAGAACATAAGAAAGGCAATTGCATTTCTCAAGGAAACCGATGGCCTGTTGAAAATCGAGGATATTTTACCATTTTTTCCAGACTTTGCTTTGATTGATGATTTCCGGGTAAGGATGCTACCAGATTGGATTATTCTACGCTTTTCTGCTGACTAAAACAATTAAATCAAGTAAAAAGAACCCCATTTTCACTTGACTCGGAATATTTAGCAGTCCATGGTTTGATATCACGGATAAACTAATGGGAGCCTTTGCCAGTTTGTATATGTGTGAGTATAATAGATTCACTTTGTGGTCAGTTCGTTTTGTAAAGTGATCTATCTCGTGGACTGAATGTCCACCAATGGGTTTGCAGGAGGCAATCTGCTCGTCATTGGAAGATTACAATAGGCAAATTGAGCTCCTCAAAGAGGAGATGAATGATGCGACACGCGGTGCTGACAACATCAGAAGCGATATTACTGCACTTGCTCAAAGATACGCTGTTATTGAACGTGAAGAAGAATGCGGGGTAATAATCTTTTATAGCACTTACATTTCAGGTCAGGTGGATTTGTTGTAGTCTTCTTCCAAGATGAAATCATATCTTAAAGGTTTTGTATAATCATGTTTAGTGCATAGGGTTCTACACAAAACTTGGAAAACTTTTGAATATCTGCTGGAGAAGGTAAGTGGTGCACTATTATTACAGAGAAAGGGAGAATGTGAAACTAAATCAATTTCACCACTAAGCTAAGAGTAGTTGTTGGTAAATATAATGTTCGAAATATAGACCAAGCCTTGTGATGCACAGAGTTTCGCTAATATGCGTGATCTGCCTACTTTGAATATTGCAGGTATGCCGGCGTAAGATCTTAAATGCAGGCGGAGAGTATGGTTCAGGAAGGAGTTATGCCTCTGTTGGGTCAATTGCCCCTTTCTATGTCTTTCCGTGTGGTCACGCATTTCATGCTCAATGTTTGATTGCGCATGTGACCCAGTGCGCTGATCAAGCTCAAGTAAGTTCCTGCCTCTGTTCTTTATGATGAGAATGGACAAATTTTGTGAAGATTTGGAGGGATCAATATGTTCAGCATTAAAAAAATCTCTTCCATTTAATGTCGTCACTGCAGGCGGAGCATATATTGGATCTGCAGAAGCAACTTACGTTACTGGGAGCTGAAACCAAGAGGGATTCCAATGGCACCCTGGATGGTGCTGAATCTATCTCCAGGTTAACTCCGGTAGATAAGGTCTGTTATCCTTTACTTTTCCTTGTTAAGTACTATACCTTTGTTTATCATCAATAGACGCCACTACCAAGCTTTACCCCTTTGGATCTATATTCGTACACATGGACTTGCATTTGTGTAACTTGCTAACATTTGACGTTGAAATTATCGTGCAGCTTCGCTCTCAGTTGGATGATGCTATAGCCGGGGAATGCCCATTCTGCGGTGAGCTAATGATCAGAGAGATATCGCTTCCGTTCATCCTTCCAGTGGAGGAACAAGAGGTCAGTTCGTGGCAAATTAAACCGCCTGATCTCGCAACCCAGAAGAGCCTTCCCCTATCTGTGTAGAGCTTCCTTCTTCTTTACTTTGTATTGTATTTAAATTGCCTGTTTAACTAATTTTACCCCCCTGTTTAAATGGCCTGTTTATGTGTGAAATGTTTGGTGATAGGGCTGATGAGAAGTTTTAACTCTCAGCTACTATTTGAGTGAGAAAGGGTTTTGGGTTTCGATTTATAATTGGCTAATTTCTGTAATTCAATCAAGATAGCTGTTTGTTTGACTGTTACATGGTTCTGTTTGAAGGTGTCATATTTGTTTGTTTATATATACCTGTGGAAGACGTTTTTTGTGGACCTGTTTTTTTAGGCTCAATTAATTTTTATTAATTATAAGTTCTTTTATCGTTACTTTAGCAAATGAAAAATACATTATCAGTACACTTTATAATATTTTTTAGGATATCAAGACAAAAAGGATTAGTAGTTTTATGAATTGGTGCACACTTGCACGCAACAAGGGGCCGGGAATGCAATTATGCAAAGAGCTAAAAAAATGCAATATAAGTAGTTTTAGAACTTTTAGTACTATGCGTTTGATAGGTTGGTTGTTCACAAAGACTTTATAGAAATTATTTGTGATTATATGAATTTATGATAAATGCCTCTTATCATCTGATTTTCTTCATCTATGACTACGACTCATAATCGAATACCTATTTGGAGATTAAAATACTTTATCTTATGAATTTTTTAACCAAATAAATGTTAGAAAAATACAGTAGTAGGTAAAAATAAATTTCAATAACAATATTTGCAATTCAATGTTAATTAGATATTTTCAAAATATAAAACAGCTGTATTATCGATCATTTTTACACCTTACAATAAAATGACTTATTTTATTACGATCGGTGAGGAAAACGAAATACTCCACCAATTTGATAATCCACTTGAATTTATCCAATTGAAGTTATCGAACATATGGTTCATTAATTTCAGAATCAATTGCAATTTTAAAACCTTTTCAAGCTTCGCAAGATCGGAAAAACATGGATCCTTGATATATGATTTTCATTTTTCAAGTCCAATCATCAATTTTTACAGACATCGAATCTCATGGACTTCGATTTTCAAGCTATTTACACCCTCTTACACTCTATATACAAAACGGACCTTCTAGCTAGCGGGTCGACTCAGCACCGAGTCAACTCATACTCAACTCAGCTTATCTAGCTTTGGCCCCAGCAGTTCATGTACATGGCTTGCCGGAGCGACTCATCGGTGGCGGTGATCTTCATCCTGATCCTCTTATCATCTCCGATCTCCGGCCCGACGACCACGGCCGCGGCGGTGGCTGCGGCGGCGGATGCGGCAAGGACGCGCTTGACGGAGGGCTGGGCGGATTTCCACTTGTCGGCGTGGCTGTGTGTGGCGGCGACGCCGGCTGCTACCAGAACCCGGTTCATGTTTATTTTAATCGGTTCGTCTGAGGGGAGTGAAGCGGTTCGGTTGATTTCCGATTTGCACGATTCCGGAAGAAGTAGGGAGAAGCTCTGGTTTTTTGCAAACGAAAGGTGGAGGAAGGTGGTATTTTATAGAGGGATGGCCCCGCGGATAAAAAGTGGTTTTCATAAAACCGGAAACCGGGGTGGTTTATTGAATTAGACGTCGGTTGGATCTCACCATTTAATAGGAGCGGTGTAGATTAGGATAATGCATTCTCTTTATTTTATTTTTTTTCTCGGATGAGGTATCGAAGACCTAAATTGTTGTATATATCAACGTGTCTACAAATTTTTCTCTTAAGATTATTGTTTTAGTATTAGAGAGAAGAAATTCAATTTTCAAAGACGAGTTACTTTTATTGTTAAAATGGTTTATGATTATGAGAGACTCTTTTTAAATAGCTGATTTATTCAGTTTCTCTCAGTATGTCTTGTTTCATTGCAAGGGACTCAGTCATTCATGGTGTGCGTTTTCCTACTCGTTTTTACCCATTGTTTATGGGTTGTCCCTCCTAGTCATGTGTGATTAACCGAATTGAACTTTCATTATCCGCAGTTGATGAACCATCAAAATTTAGTTTGAGCCTGAATATGAGGATTCTTTTCTGGTTTCCGTTTCTGTACCTTGTCTGCTGCTTCTTCATCAAGGATACAAACTTGTTTATAGTTCATTTCTTAAGGTGATTTGATTCCGGATGATGCATTCTAGTTTTACGGAGTACTTTCTCCCTTTAATATCGATGTTTTTTTATATTTTATTTTTTTAATAAATTACAAATTATATAAAATAATGTTTTTTTTTTAACTTTTTAGAGTATCCACATCCGTAAAATTCTATAGGATTCCTTAATTTTATATTTATAATTATTTTATAACCTAACTGGTTCCACCTTCTCTCTCATATCCCATCTTCTCTCTGTTGTTAAAAGTTCCTTGCTAACAGAACATATCACATTGTTCTTTAAAAAAAAAAAAAAAATTGGCGCGCTTAGATGCATGGGTTATACTCCATTAATTATGTTTGCTATTGTTATTTTGCCAATCTGTAAACTGAAAGAAGATATGATCAAGTTTTTTGGTATAACATATTTTCAAGATAAATTCAGTAACTATATCTGTCTCTCATATTCTCATCTATAATAAAAACCTACTACGTATATTATAATTCTAGTGACTATATAAAAAAGTGGGAATTTATGGTGAAGAACCCTACCATTGTCATTATTTGAATAGGCACTAGTGGATGGTTCACTCATGAGGAGAGTGACTTGTAGGGATCTTCCACCACACTATTAATGGAAGCCCATCATTTGCTGTTTTTATCGGGAAATATATATATTCACTGAACCAACAAATGTACACCCTTGACATAAATAAATCACTTTTGTTTTGTTATTTCACCTGATCCTTAACATATATTTTTACAATTTATGCTACATATTACAATATGATTTAGATAGACAACACCCGTCTATATACCAATGACCCCTTATTCTAGTTATAAAGAGAGGTGGCTCTTGCAAGAGGTCAAGAGTTCAAATCTCACTTCTTACATACTTTGTACAATTAGTGGGTGCTCAAACCTTCATTAGCTTTGGTTAGTGTAATTAGTGGGTGCTTAAAAATCGATATACGTGCGGTTTCTGTTTAGTATATCGGTATTTTGAACCAGGTGCCCTTTTTAGACATGGGTTAATTAAGATTTTCAATTTGGGAATTTTTTTTTAGATTTATACTCCATTCATTTTTTTTAACTGATATGTACTATTCATACATGATTTTTTAAAATGATAAAAACCGTAATAATTAAGATATCTTTTTTATTAATACTTTTTAATAATTTTTGCTATATGTTTATCAAATAGTCTCTCGATTTGGTCATTAATATTTGATATTTTAAGCTTTGACATTGTATTTAAAAGGTTTAATAATTTAAAAAAATCACATATTAATCTATTAAAAATCATTTTAAATATCCATACTTACTAATTAAAAATTTACAACTCACTGCAGAGGTAATCTAAAATATCAAATAATGTTTCATTTAAAAGAACATGCTAAAACATTTAAACATCAAATATATTCATAAAATATAGGAGAGGACAAGATATTATACACACATTGAAGTTGATGGAAAAGGCATGGTAAGGAGTATGAGGAGGCATGGGCAGGAGCATCCCAAACACACAGGAATCAGTATGTAATAAGGAAAGGATGAATCATCTTCATTTCTTGTCTCATACATTTCATTTCATTTCATTTGTTTCAATGTACGGTGTATTTGTATAGATAGGATGCATGCATGCATGACAGCACGAGCAATTATTTTTCATGTGGCGCCAACCTACAAAGAAAAAGAGTTATCAGTTAGTATTTCCAATTCTTTCTTTTTAATTAATTTATTTCAAGGTTTCATTATTCGAGATCACATGGAAGCGATGATTGACATAGAGGATCGTTACTTTGTCATTCATGACGACTGAAGCGATGAGCCTGAAGATGGGAATCTTGAAGGCAAGAATTAGCGTTAGACTATCAAAGATTCAATTGAAATGTGACAGTTTAATTATGATCAATGTCATCAAAGGTTATTGATCTTACCCGTGAGAGATACTGACATTTTCTCTTTCCGCTTCAGTCTTTTGAGAGTGTAAGCTTCAGACATCCTCATCCCTAAGGATGCTTTTGATTAGTGGTTTAGTAGAGACTAATCCGCCATCCAAATTAAAAAAAAATAGTAAGGTAGAGTATGGTATTAATAAGATAGTTTAATGAATTTTCTTCTTGATGAATTAATGGCTAGATCGAAAAGGAACAAAGAAATGGCGGGATAACATATGTTAAATCTTTAAACTTTACAATTTTTTTTAGTGTCAAATTAATAAGTGTTACATTGAAGCTTTTAACAAGGGCAAGAGAAACATATATATATCTATTAATAAAAATTCACCGATGATTTTAAAGGATCTATGATCATTGGTTGATGTATAAGACATAAGTCCTAATGTGGTAATATATTGTTCCTTGGATGACAAAGATCGGGATCACATACAACAAAATAATCAGATTCCACAATAACACAAAAGTTAAGAACTTATCTCTTATAATAATTCGATTTTATCTTTTATTCTGGTTTTTTGAAACCCTTAAAACTGCTGCAAGTGAGAGTGTGTGTTAGAAGAAACAAAAACCGCCTATCATGTTGGTTTTTTCATTTAATGAAATACAATTCGGTTAATTAATAATATTTTATATGTTGCCACATCCATAGATATTTTACCACTTTATTGAACAAAGCTTTATCCACAACGTACAACACATATAATACAATACATTAACATGATGTGTTTTCGGTAAAATATTATTTTAAAAACGTATATATTATATGTATCATTTAATTATGTCTAATGGGAAATAGACAATAGATGTGCAAATTCTTTCAACATATATTTTAATTTTTTTTTATGGGAATCAAACATGTTATCGATCATTTTAAGCAATAGTTAAAAGGGAGCTAGGCATAAATATAATTTGACAAATTTGCAAATATATTTGGATAATATAGATGTCATTGTCAAGATGGCAACAAATGTGTAAGTTTCCACTCTTAGTTAATTTGCCCCATAATAAGTTTCTATAGAATTATTTTTGTAGGTTTGACTCTTCCTTTCTATACTCAATTCAATTATTTTTATTTATCCTTTATTGTTTATACTACACATTTTTTAAATAATAAAAATTATATAAAATAATAATAAGTATTTTTAAATAATAAAAATTATATAAAATAATAATAAGTATGAAATTATTTACCATTTATTGTTTATACTACACATTTTAAAATATAAAAATAATAAAGAAGTATAAAAAATTTAATACTTTTTTATCATTTTTTAAAACATACATAAATAATAAACCCACATATGATGTACTCCCTCCGTCCCACAATGATTGTCTTTAACTATTTGTGCACGTTTTCTGAAGAAGTTAAAAACTAAATAAAATATCAACATTTTATTAAATATTTTTAAATAATATCATACATATTACTAATAAGTATAAAATTATTTAAAAAAATTAATTAAAAAATAAATATTTTATATAGTTTTTAACTCCTTAAAAAACGTGAATAAATAGTCCAAAGACAATTGTGAGACGGAGGGAGTATATCTTTGAATCTTTGATAAGCCCTCACGAATGATTGATCCATTTAAACTCTTTTGAATATTATTCCATAAAATTTATATATACACACCCTCTAGAAAATAATAGAGTAGTTGTGACCGGTCCTTCGCGGTTTGCTTTGCTCGGGTGGCATGTGTTTCTGCTTTGGTGGAGCCGGGGGTTCTTTTTCTATGTTGGGGTTCTGGCAGTCGGAGTCGGGACTGGCTGGGATCGAGGTAGTGTGTACGGGGCGACTCCGTGTACGGGAAGGAGCTTCCTGGAGGTTCGTCTTCACTACCCACAGGGGTTCCTGATGTATCGCCGGCCAACGGTGCTGTTTTAGGACGGTGCTTGGCTTTCGTCCGTAGTCTATGTCCCATTCGTATTAGATTTAGTTTTCCTTGGCTCGTTTTTCTGTAGGATGCGTTTGCACTTGTTGTATTGCTCCGCATTTTGTTTTCGCTTTCATTTGTATGTATTGACGGATTTCCGTCTGCCGACTTGTTGGCCATCGAGATTCAGATATATCTGATCTCGAATTATTTCCTAATAAAAAAAAAATAGAGTAGTTGATTTTTCAAACCGTGCTCTACCAAGGAGAGCATACCGTTGTTGTTGCGAATATTAATTCGAGATCATCTCCCCCAAAACAATGAGATCGATCAAGAAATTGAAACACTAAAAAACTGGTAATGGATTTTATTATTTTAAATTATGAAATTAGCTTTTTTTAGAAACTTAATTGAAGTTTTTCTTCTTACAATTAAAGCTCCGAATAACTTGCTTTAAATTGTAACTGGCCCACGTTATAATCACTCACGTGTAAGTGGGACCCCATAAATAGACTATGGACTATTAGGTGTTTGTCATTATCTCTTTGCATGATTGAGATTTTGGAGGTTTTATTATTATTATTATTATTATTATTATTATTATTATTATTATTATAATTATAACCCTTTAGTACGCTTTTTTATCAAATCAAAGATTACAATCTCCACTCGACAAATACGGAATATAATTTACTTGATTTAATATTTAGGACTATAGGATAGGATTTAAAAAACGATTTTTCTATCCTATGTTCTAAGGGTATAGGATAAGATACTAAATTGAAAAAGATTCTCTACTAAAAAGGCAAACGACTCTAAGAATCTAATTTAAAAAAAAAATAAATTAATTAAAATTTAAAAAACATTTCCCAATTTAGAGTCTTATCCTATATATTTTTTTAAAAAAAATCAACAATAAACCACCTAGTATTTTGAAAGAGAAAAAATTGAAATAATACTACACGAATATAATGTACTGTATGGAGTAACTCTACCGGATTCGTTCATACTAATTGAGGTAAATACAATTACAACGAAAAAAATTAAAACAATTTACATTTCAATTGGAAAGTGGAATTATGGAGTGACATTAAACAATTAAATTATGAGTTGATTGATCAATTTAGCCATTTTTAGGTCGACTTTGACTGCGCTCCGATCTCCATTTTAACACATTTTATGCGCTTCAATTCAATCGATGATGATGATGATCCAAAAGGGGAAAAAACAAAGATTAATACGAACACAGTAATTAAAGCATGAGAGAATTTCTTGATCCTTAATTTTGATTTTGATTTTTCAAGTCCAGAGATTATCACTTCTGTACATATATGGATCGATCGAATCTCAAAGGCTTTGGCATATTTTCCACCGTCAGATTCTAGATCTATCTCTCTCTCATTCACTCGCTCACTCACTCTGTACAAACCGAGTCATCTCGGGGATTCAGCGACCGAGTCAACTCAGAGATCTCGGCTCATCAGCTCGATCAGCTCAGCTCAATTAGCTTTGGCCCCAGCAGTTCATGTACATGGCTTGCTTGAGAGACTCGTCGGTGGCGGCGATCTTCATCTTGATCCTCATATCCTCTCCGATCTCCGGCCGGGCAACCGAAACGGCTGCGGCGGCGCCGGATACGGAGAGGAAGCGCTTGACGGAGGGCTGAGCGGATTTCCACTTGTCGGCGTGGCTGTGTGAGGCGGCGACGCCGGCTGCTACCAGAACCCGGTTCATGATTATTATTTGTTTTTAAGAAAGAAAACCGGTTCGACTGAAAGGAGTGAAGGTGTTGTTCAGGGTATAAAGACTTGAAGATTGATAAGAAGATGAGATGGAAGATAGGAAAGGAAGGTGTTTTATAGAGAGGGAGGTGGGTTGGCAATACAAGTGGTTTTCATAAAACCATTAACCGGACTCACCTGCTGAGTCGATGGTTTTGTAGATGTGGGGTCCACCACTTAATTATCGTGACTATGATGTTGATAATAATGGATACATTTTTTATTTTTATTTTCTATTCATTCTTTCCAAAAAGTATGGTAGGTTTGGATTTAAAAAAAAAAAGTTACTCGTATAATAAGTAGGTTTTTTAATTACTTTATTAGTTTTTTTTTTTGAAGCAGATAAAGATTAGGACGGACGATCCCGAGAGACCGCTCTTTCTAGTGTATCCTTCTGAATGAGAACCCGAAGTTCTGGATCATCTTCTAAACGTCCGTCGGCAGGGAGACTGTAGGTCAGATGTGCTAGATGATCTGCAACAACATTAGATTCCCTGAAAATATGAGGAATCGCAACATTAGAAAATGATTGAATATCAATAAGTATATCCGATTGCAGGAGCTCTATGTTCCAGGGGCACTTCCAATCCCAAGGAGCGCTCATACAACCGTGAGGTTATCCCCCTCGATTAGTAAATTAGTGATACAGAGTTGCTTAGCACTAAGTATTCCTTTCTTTAGGGCCAGCGCCTCCGCAAACAGAACCGAAGTTCCGTTGCAGAGGCCAGCACCCGAAGAAAGCACAGTACCCTGATAGTCACGAATGACGAACCCAAAAGTCGCAGAACCATCAGAGCGCAGCGAGCCATCGAAGTTTAGCTTGTAAAAAAACCTCGGAGGCTTATCCCACCACCCACTTCTCACATGAGAGGAAGCCGAGTCCCTTCGGGTAGAAGACGTGCGAGAGAAACCAACCGGGAAGGAAGGACGATCCTTAGACACGCCTTTTGGAAACCCAGTAGGAGACCCCAAGTCATCAAGAGTCTTTGCTTCCGACCAGGATTGGTATACTGTAGTGTAAAAAATTTCCATTTCATGAATCGAAACCGACGAGACCTTATCGAAAACAAGCTGGTTCCTGAAGAACCAAATTGACGACCAACTTAGCACTAGTTTTTCCATGAGCTTTGGACCAATAGATTTAAAGATAGACGTAATAGGGATCGACTTTATTAGTTTCTTGTTAGTTACTACTAGTATAGTGTAGGTTTTTTAATTACTTTATTAGTTTCTTGTTAGTTACTATAGTGTTTGAATATTTTTAAAAAGTAGGACAATAAATGAAGGTGTAATAATATTATTTTTAATATATTGATTTTTATACAAGTATTTAATTTGTTTTAATGGGCTTTTTATTTACACGGCTACATCTCACCAAATGCAAGATAGGGAGTGTCAACTTTGGGAGTCGGTGACGGTGGCGATTGATTGCTTGGCATAGGCTGTGCTGTTGCCGATTCCAGGTGGAGGTGGAAGCGGCAATCGATTGCTTGGCGTGGAGTTGTGCTGCTGGCATGTTGGTTTGGGTTGCCGACTTCGAGAGTCGATAGCGGTAGCGTGGTCGTGCGGATGACGAAATTTTTATCGTTTACATAACACCGCCCTATTGTAATCATATTAAAGGTGAAATGTGAGATAATTAATGTTAATATTCTATTTCTCTTTTAAAATAATATAATGGTTTAACAAAAATTGAAAAGTATAATAAAATTATACTTCATTTATTTTTTAAATAATAATATTTTTCAAATTAAAAGTATCTTGAAGGGAAGAACCTTAATTTGAAAGGTTTAATCATTTTATGTTACCTTCATTAATATATTTATTATATCTTATAATAGTAATCTTAAAATAGTAGTGTGTTATATTATCATTTTTATTAAATTTAAAATAATTATGTTATGGCATGTGTATATTAAAGCATTAAAATTCAAATTTTTTTTTTGCTTTTTTCTAGTATCTAGGGTTGTTATATAAATTGAACAACTCAAAATCGGGTAAAAAAAAAACTCAGCTCGACTCGATCTCGTTTACTCACCTAAACAAGCAGTGTTTGAACAAAATTTTAAGCTCGGTTCGTTTGATTTAAGCTCGAATTTTATGGAATTTCTAAAATTTTATTTAAATTGATATGTTATAATCAAGTAGAACTGTTTAAAGTTTGAAAAAGTTCGATTCGAGTTCGTTTATTTTATAAACAAGCTCGTTTAAAAATATGACTCGACTCGACCCCATTTAATAATAAATGAACCAAATTTAAATATTCCTAACTTGACCCGTTTGGTTTGAATAACACCCTAATAGCCTAATGTAGTATCGAAACTAATATGTGAAAACCGTTATAATATTAATCCATCTAACACCTCATCCTTTTTCCTTTTTTATCTCTGCACAATAAATATAAATATTTTTGTTTAATCTATAAAAAAAAGAGTTGCAACAAATAAGGAGGCAAATGGCAGGATAAAGGGAAGGCAAGGGGGATGATTCATACATTCTTATCCCTTCTTTCCTCTCCACGTACCTTTCTTTCCCTTCTTGTTTTATTCCCCTCCTTTTCTTTTTTTTGCTCAAATAAAAACTTTTATTTATTTATTGCATTTTCCGTTTTCACTTTATTGGAAAAAAATGATTTTATATTGCTTATCCTATACCAATCATGTCTTGGTGTCGTACTGTCATTGGTCTACATGAGCAATTGTCACGTGCAATGGGACCCACTTGTGGTCTGTCTCCTAATTTGATGCCCTTTTTCTCTATTTTGGATTTATTGCTTTGTTTTTTCTCTCAAATCCACAAAGCTACAAATTTATCAACTGTACTGCTACAAGATGACAACCCTGTGTATCCCCATACAAATTTTTTTTTCTAAAGAAAATACAATATGTAAATTAACTAGGATTAGGATATGTTTGACATTTCCAAAAAATAATATAAATTACAAATGAAATTTAAAATGCACTTATAATTTAGATGGAAATTTTCATGAAGATCTCTAAATAGATGAAATTTCAAATCTCTATAAATATATTAAATTTTGAATCATTATGAATAGATTAAAATGAATAAAATTTTATTTAGTATGATACAATTTTTTGACACATAATTAGATTAAAAATCGACAATATTTAATACAATTTTAAAAGTTAGTGACACCGTAGTTATATAAAATTTTGATCTCAGTATCTATTAAATATCTATTACTCCACCTGTCTCAAAATATAGTGGTTTAATTTTATTGTACGTATTTTAAAGAGTTGAAAAAATGTCTAAAATATTAATTTTTTAAATTAATGTTATAGACTTGCAAATATGTATAATATTATTTTAAAAAATAATTATAAATTTTAATATTTTATAGAGTTTTTAATTATTTAAAATATGTGTAATAAAGTTAAATGATTTATATTTTAAATCGGATGGAGTAATATATTTCAAAACTCACAAATATCCAGTTTATAACTATGTGATTGGACACCAATAATGACTATCACTAATAATATATAGTTGAGTTGTGAGTTAATTGTGAATTTGTGATTGTCTTTTTTGTATGAGATTCCCCTTTTAATTAATATAAAAGGAATCCATATATATTTATAAGTTTATAACATAAGGTGGGGACTGATAAGTGCAATGAACGTTACACCTATAATATTAATTATTACTTATATATTCCTCAAACTATATAAAATGGTATGTGTAGACTGTTAGGTTAGTGCGTGTCATTATCCAGAGCTTGAGATAATGGTTCCATATCACACGTACTCAATACGGAATAATATTTATTTAAAGATTAATAACAAGATTATAAATAAAAAAAAGTATAACATATATAAAGATAATTAATTTGCAATAAGAAAATTAGGAAGCACATAATTTGGTTTTAGTTGAATACTTAATTTTGTCACATGCATCGAGATTGCAATCTTGTATTCTATTAATAGTTGCATAATTATTTATTAGATTGCAATCTCATCTCCCATTTATTTTTCTCAATGGCCTCGTAAAAGCACTTAAGCACCACAATTTCTTTGGTTTTTTAATGATTGGAAATTATCTATTACACTTTGTGTAACATTTAGCGTTATATAAAATTATTTTAGGTTAAAATTATTGATAATTTTTAAGAAAAAAATTATAACAATGTTATAATTGATGATTTATACAGGTGAACAAAATGTTATAAAATCAGGAAAATAATTTTCTAGCAAACAAATATGAGTGAAAATCCCAAAATTTAATATTTTTTGTCAAGTTTAATTTTTGAAGTGTAATATTTCAAAATATTTATTTCCAAATCGTCAACTATATAACATAGTAATAATATTTTTAAAATTTATAAAAGACTTTGAGTTGAAATAATTTTGTATATAACTGAGTGTTACAAAAAGTAGGTGATCCTCACTCATTTTTAACCTCTACAACTTAGCTTACGAATATTGTCTAAATTTTAATCTATGACCCCTAAATTTTTTTAAAATTGTTAAAATGATTAAAATTTGAAAAATATTTCCCTATTTGGTCAATATTCTAATAACATATAGAAAAAAAATAATATTTTGTCAATATTTTATCAAATCTGGCATCAAGATAGTGTTAGATCTCAGGAATTTCGACGGGTAATATGAAACCAACTCATGTCAGTTTCTTTTTAATATTATAATGTTAAAATTCATATTTTGATACCAAACTTAAGCCTGTGTATAGAACTATCTTATACTTACTCTTTCTATGCTTCCATTGCCTGAACCCAACCGTATATCATTTTTTTTTAAAACTAATCAGCGAATATATGAAATAAATTCAAATCGAACCATTCTTGATATCATATCTTAATCGATAAATATATAGATATGGTGGTAGAAATTTGAATTTCCGAGAAGAGAAATAAAAGGAAGATGAGATTTTTTTTCATTTCTACTAAACGGGCCATAACCGACTGAGAAAGAATGAATAGGATGTTAATGAGCTAGGCCCAACAACATGAAAAACCCAAATATCCCATCAGATGGCTCATGTTAATAAAACTAGTGTGAATCCCGTGTCTTAGACAGGTATTTGTTCAAAATTTTGAGTTTACACTCTAATGTAATTAATTTTGAAAGTCAAGTGGAAGTGTTATATACGAAATGCACAAAAGAATTAAATAATGTATAAAATGATGGAATAATAATAATAATATTAATGGTTTGTTAGAAGTTTTATTTATAATTCCTTGTTCGAATAATTTCTCAATAATTAATAGTAAAGAGAAATGCTAATCCAATTGTAATTAAGATGACAATTGTAACTAAGTATACCATTCATTTTATTTTTATTAATTGAATAAATGGTATGTTAGTATGGAATTGGTTGAATTTCATTGGTTAATTTAGGCAAACCATTTTAAAATTTTGAAATATTTTGGCGGAGTTAGTGGAGGTGTGATGGTTACTAAGACGTGGCAAAAACTAATGATGTGGATGTATATTAGTGGTCCACATGTAGATGTTAAAGGGAGTGGGAATGTGAATTCATTCAGAAGGTAACATGTGGAACGGAGTTTTCTGGTGAAGCCACGTGGGTGAGAGATGCTTCTGGTTTTATAATAGTAATATATTTTTATTTATAATATAAAAATTTATAAATGTAAGTTTGATTTATTAAAATAATTTAAAGAGGTTATGTCAAAAATAGTGAAACAATAGCCTAAATGTTCCTCTGTCTCACACAGTGTGATTAGCTCTTATTATGTTTTTATGTATTTCTAGTTATTATACAATTTGACCCATATTTCTTAAAATTTAGTCAAATTTCACATTTGTAATAAAGTAATCACTAATAAAATATTGAAATTTCTTATTTCCTAATTATAACACACCACATAGGAATCTAATAGTGTAGTACAAACTCATCGATTGCAAGAGATTGCATGATCTTGCATCAAGATAGCTTATTGCATCATCACCCAAAGTGCCAAAAGTATAGACACTAAGAGATTCGACAAAGAACGTATAAAGTATAGTGGCTACAACCTAGGGCATGTAGGCAGCCAAGCCCGAGTTCAGTCCAAAAACAGGATCAACATAACTAACTGCACAATTTGTTTTATGTAAATGGACAAGACCCTTTTTCTGGTCACTACAAGATTTAATACATGGCCTTCCTAAAAAAGCTAACAAAGAAAAGGGTAATCAAGATACTACTAGATCAATGTTGTATAGACACATCCTCCTGGTTTAGATTCCTCCATTTTTGGAAATTATAGTTGTCCAATTTGAAGTCTTTAGGTAGCTCTAGTACAAAAATATCACAAGTTGAATATATCACCTGCCCCGAATAATGTACTGAACTGTCTAGTGTTCAAGTCGCCACAATCTAGCGTAGACCCAAACCGATCCAGCCATTGGGTAGAGCTTGGATTCTCTATCTCCTCCACCCACTCAGAGCTCATATCAATGTCTTCGAGCTGGATGGGATCAACATCCAAAGGCCTTCTTGTCGATCTAGCCAGCTTGAGATTGTAGTTAACATAGAGGAGGTCGCTCAATGTTTCTTTATCAATCTTGTTGCGCTTCTCTGAGTGGAGCTGTTGAAACATGCTCCATTGCTTCTCGGATGTGGAGGCGCTACAGACTTGGCTAAGTATCCTGATGGCCACTCTCTGTAGCACCGGTGCTGGATCTCCAAATTGCTCCCACCATAGCCCTATTGATGACATCAGGTAAGTTCCGTGTTTGAATGCATCATACGGGATTCACTATCTATGCTCTGCTCTATGCCAGAGAAGCACAATTAAAATGAAACGGTGATTCCAAAACTATGCTCTTCGGCCATAAAATGGTAAAATACAAACAAGGAACCATAATTTCAGGTTGACAGATCATAAATAGACTCTTACAAGTAAAATATTTATCCCCTCTCCTTCCCCACTTCTATTCCTCAATCTCTCATCCCCTCCTCTCATAACCATTGATTATTTGGTTATAACCTGAAAACCCATAGTTTCTAAATCCTGGTTCCTATTGTGAAGAGTTGATGCATAGGTTAAATCATTGTTCTAGGATTGTATATGTAATATAACATACCTGGGGCTAATGTGTCTCGGGCTTCCTTTGCAAGATTGCAACCAAACATCCCACTAGCTCTCTTAAACAATAGGATTTGATCAGTGATGTCGCATCTCAGATCTGGTGTCGGCAGAAGTTTCTCCAGAACTTTGTAGAACTCTTCCTTTAAAGATGATAGAAATTTAATCTCTGGGTTGTACTGGATGCTTGGATTCAAGAATGCTGCTGCTGAGTGTAAAGGGGTATGGAGTTGGTTATGCCAGTTCTTGTCTACAATATCCGAGAATATCTTGCACTTGCTTTCATCCATGATATAATATGTCCTTATTGATTCCTTGGCCTTTGTCATGAGCTCGTATATGAAACCCACTGCAGGCTTATTATCTGCTACCTCCCTTAAAACTCTCAAGAATGGCTCTGAAACAGCAATGCACTCGTCCACTGTCCTCCAAAAATCATTATCCTCTACAATGGAAAGACAAGACATGCTCTGTGGTTTATTTACATAGCAAGAATTGGATGAATATTCAGGACTGTTAAACATGATCTTCAATCTCCCCCTTTGCTTGTACAATGCACTTAAAGTGAGGAAGTTTGAAACAAATTTGGTGACCCCAGTCCTAATGAGTTCCTGTCCACCAGTGACCTTCTTCATCAACTCAAGAAGCATGGCATGGTTATATATAAACTTTGTGATATTTTGTGCTTGCATAATGCATCTGTTGATCCAATCTATCTTACAAAAATCCTCTAGGATTGCGTTTATGCATTGAGAAGCACAAGGAGACACAAAGATTGTTCCATAATTCTGCATAATATGATTGCCAATACCTGTGTAGCTTAAATCATTGTCCACAATTACTTGGACAATGTTCTCCGGGCCGAAATCTTGAATGACAGAGTCAAAGGCATCTGCCAAGGTTTTTGCATTCTTGAAATATGAGGATGCATCTACTGATTTGTGAAAGAAGGTTCTAGTTGGTGATGAAACGAAGAAGTTTATCACTGCCCTTGATTTGTTATCTGTCCATGTGTCAGCAACTATTGTACAACCAGTCGTAACCCACTCTTTCTCGACATCCTTAGATTGTAGGCTCACTTCAGTTTTAATTCTATCAAGCCATACAGTCTTTAGTGATTCTGCAGACGGCCCAGACTGTCCAGTAGACCCACTTCCGCATTTTGCTATTGCATCAATCATCTGCTGGTACGAAGAAGACCGCGCGACACTGAAGTCCAATTTGTTCTCAAAGAAGAATAAAGCAATACTCCTCTCAGCATTTTCTTGATCATCTGAAGGGCAAGAATCATTTTGGGACAGTGAAGGAAATACTTTTGCAGTTGAAGTAGGTGATTCGAAGCATACAAGTTTGTTGGCTTGAACATTAACCGGAGAACAATCTTCTATGAGCTTCTGCTTCTTAGGAATGGATGCTCCCTTAACCTCATCCTTAGCTGCTAAAATGGCCCTAACCCTGTCGGTCACATCATCCCTCACTTTACTACATGGGTTTACACCTTTACTTGGAAGCCGGGACAAATGATGCTTCAATCTACTGATGCCTCCATTCAGAACCCGTGAGCAGAACTTGCACCTCACCTTGTTTCCATCTAATCTATCTGCATATTCCCAGCAAGGATCCTTTTCTCGAACCACTGGAAAATAAAACCAATCAATTGCTGGAATGCCAACAAAATCCAACCCCCAAATTATGAACATGTCTCTATCCTTAATTAACATGACAGAAAAATGACTAGTGAAATATGTTTCTCATGGAGATTGAGAAGGAGATTTTATGTGAATGCTTAAGTGTCCAACCAAAAAGAAACATGGCATGGATAAGCAAAGTTTTCCCTGTTTTTCTATCCAAGTACCCAAATAAACCTAATGCGATGTTGGATATAAGCTCAAAATAGCAGGGATACACTAGAAGTAAACATGGGTCGTGATTAGACAGAAAGTATGGCCTAGAAGATGACTTTCCTTGTTCACTATGGGGAAAAAATGCTGAATTCACCTAAAACAGAAGACCATCTTAGACTTACTGAAGAAAGAAGCAATTCTTCACTACTGCCAATGCATCCCTGTTCACGATCAAAATGGTATCAGTTAATATCAATCACAAAAAGACCTCCAAACAAACTTAAGCAGCTAATCCACCTATACTGAAAGCGTCAAAATGCATATAAGAACGATGGTAATCAGTGCATGTTCACAAGTTATTAACCAAACAAGAAGCTTCAACGACTTAGTTCATATCAGTAAAACCATTTGGCTAGAGCTTAAAGGAGCTAAACCCTTGCTCCTCCGTTCCTGAAACGTTGCAGAGGTTGGGAGCGCTGGCGACAATTCCAAACCCTTGCAAAAACATGAAAATAAAAAACTCGGAAACTACTCATACCAGGGGTCGAGCACTCGAATTTGAATAATTGAGACTTGGCAAGTGCTACCGAAGCTTGAATAAGCGGCTATGGCGATCTTCCACCACAACAACCATCGACTGTCAATGGTGCCACTTGCTAGATCTGCTCGGCTCGGCCCTCGAATCCCTCGATCTGGAAACGAAATTCAAACAACTGACTGGTTCGAACTAATTCACGATCTTCCCTCCTTTCTCTCCGTTTCCGAAGGCCAACGACGGAGGGGAATTGAGCAAATTAGGGTTTGGGTTTCGTCTTCTTCTCCGAATTCGCCCCCTTTTTGGTTTAGAATTTTGGGGCATTTGCATCCGTCGGGTTATTTAATTTAGGCGTCATTTTCCCTTTTTTTAAGAACTCCGTTCTACAGTATTACCTTTTTTTTTTAATGAAACGTAATAGAAATAAACCATTGTATTTGTAGCTCATAAAATATTTAGCTCGATATATAATTTTGAAGAAATTTCATTATAAAAGTATTTGATATTTGATATTTGATAAAATAGTTCAATAACTGAATTTGTGAGATAATGCTTTTCCCCACATTAACTATCCATAAAAAATTAAGTTTTTTTAATATAATGTATTCATTAATGACATGAAATTTATTAAAATAAAATTATGTGTTTTTCATCAAACAAAACCTTATTATATGCACCATTATCAAAGTAGAGGGTCTAGAGTTTTATATGGTTTTGTTTTGATGAGTCTTACATGCGCTGAGTAGTAATTTATAATTCTCGAACTATAATAAAATTAATGTATTGGTTTTTTAATGCAGAGTCATTTTCTCGATAAGATGAGATTTTAATAATTTGGCATTTAGCCAATGAATTCGTTCATGTAAACAGGTCGGCATTCCATATATAATATAAAGATATATATTTATATATACCTATATTAAAAGCAATCCATAACATTTTATTGGCATATTGTGGTGAATTTTAGGGAAAAAAAAATTCCACCAAAAAATAAAATAAAATATTTGTAATGTTATGTATTTACTTTTCTATATCTTGTTTTATATGTGTTGACATGTAATAGTAATATGCTTGTAAACAGGGTCGTGCCAATCTTTTCGGGAGCCCTGTGTTGAAAATTAAATAAATCCCGATTTATATTATTGTTAAATTAAGATTTTTCTATAGTGCCCAAGAGAAATTAACTACTCTTAAAAAAACTAAGAGTGTGATCCTCTATCAAAGGTTAAGCGAACAATAGTTGTGTACAATACATATGCTATGATATATATTATATAATTTATATGTATAATATGTATGATGTATGTGTTGGAAATCCATGCGGACTTTTAGCCCAATACGGCCCAAGGATCAGAAGAGGGATTAGTAGCTAGCAAGCCCAAAGTTTCCCTGGGTCTACACAAAGCTAAACACAAAACACAACGTTTTGTCTAGACAGGGTTTTCCTCCGGGTGACCTAGCGATAAAAGCTTATATTTGTGGTTGTGTTGCTCACTTCTAGAGTTTCTCCAAAAGCTTTGCTAGGGTTTGTGTTCAAGCTCCTTGGCATGTTGCTTATGAGCTAGTGAAAGAAGACAGTGGCTGACGGCGTCCTTCTAGAGATGCTTTGTGCTTCGGCGGCTAGCTTTGGGTGGCTGCTTTTCCTCTCAAAAGATTTAGGGTGTGAAGATTGAAGTAATCTTCGATATTCGGTTCCCACGTACATAGGGAGATTTTATTTCTCCTTTACATCTCTTATTACATACGTGCATAGATCTAGGATTATTCTTGTATCTGTTACTTGATTGTCCCTTTACGAACTCTTTATAATGGATTTGGCCAATTTTTAAGGCCCCGATGATGTAGCCTTTGTCGAACCTCGTAAAATCTTATGTTTGTTTATCTTTCACGTTTTCTTCCTTGATCTTGCTCTACCACATAAAATCGTTTACGCTTTACCCAAACCTTCGGTTTTACAATATTATATTGTCATAATTTATTGAAATATATCTTAAACCATAATCTATCTATCTATCTATATTTTTTGATAAAAATACAAATAAAAACCATTTTATAGTCATACTTATCAAAATATATATTACGGAATAATAGATAAATATTTAATAGGTGTATTTTATTTATCTTATGGGTGTGACACCCTTATAGAGATTAATTATCTATCTACATATTCTGGATGGGTATATTCTATGTGTTATATATTTTTTTGAAAATAATTAATTATATCAAAATTAATTATTTAATATCATAACTTTTGTTGTTGGCATAATTGACATCCAACTTCTAATAAAATAACAATACTAGTAAGTGTAGTGCTCACGTATAATTAAAGTTATATTTTCCCCCAATTAATATCTTATCGGTTTATTAAATGTCTATTTAATTGACGTTTAGTATATAACAATTTGAATAAAGTGTATAGATAGATAGATGTAGTTTCTAAAAAAAAAAGATAGATAGATAGATATAGATCAACTGATACACAATTGTTATCTTTGAACCTTTCAAGACAATTTAAGGCAATCAAGATTATCATATCAATCCAGCTATTATGGAAAATTAATCTTCGGCTTTCGATATCCTTTAATGTTTAATTACTTTACTATATATATAATCATGCCATGAGTTATGTGCTTTTTGCTATACAAAATTGGGATTGAAGTTGTAAGAAATTAAATACGTGAGTTTTTTCTTCTTCTTTTTTTCCCCCTTCTTCGTCATCTGATCTTTCAATTGTCAAACTTAACAATGCAACAACTTCCGTCGTAAAGGTTGAAATCAAACAAAACGGATTGATTTGAGGCACCATGAAATTGAAGACCGCGGAGGATCTCAAACGCTTGGAGGAGCAATGGGAGGTCGAGGCCGAGACATGGCGTAGAGAGTTTAGCCTACTAGAAGTCGAAATTTGGGATATAGTCCAAAGATCACAAACTATTAAGGAGAGGAGGGAACACATTTTAGCATCACTAAGTGAAGTTAATCGACAGATCGATGTGGGTTCCGGAGCTGATCATGCTAGCTTAGATGAAACTGTTGTCATGTTACAAGAAGTCAATCAATACTTGATTCAACTACGAGATTCGAGGGATCAATGTATCTATAGAGCACGACAACTCTCGGATCAAGTTAGGAAGGCGCGCATTCAAATTGATCGCTTGAAATTAGAGTATAAAAAGGATCGAGTTTGATATGATGGATTGGGTACGTTGTACTTATTCGAATTTAACTTGATCGCGTTTTCTAGTTTTTTCTTTTCTGTGTGATTTTGGTTGAGACTTGTTGTAAATTTAGCCACGCCATTCATGAATCATGATTCATGTGAATCATGTCGCTATGAGACACTTTGTCGCGGAGGAATTCAATCCCATTAGCTTCGTATATAGTTAACCCAAATAATTTCGAGGTCATGAGTATGTTCCGTTCAATGACATTATCCATAATAAAGGGGGCTGCTATATGGACGGCGAATTTCTCGTCATCGGCATGGTGTTGGAGCTGACCTCCTAAGTCGGAAAAAATAAAGTCGAAGCCAACTGAGCCGTTGCCAAGTCCTTTAGGTCGTCAAGTCTGAAAAGCTACAAGATTTCTGCGAGCTTGAAAAGATGTTGTCCCATCGACTGAGCCGCTGCCGAGTCTCTAGGTCAGCAAGTCTCATCGACCTGCATGCAGAAAATCCGGCAGCCTCGGATAGAGCCACGACGTACCTTAAAGTCCCATCGCCCTGCATACCGACCTAGGAAGTAGGCATCTGCATCCTGCATGCCCACCTAGGAAGTAGGCATCTGCACTATGCATGCCGACCCAAGAATCCGACATCTGATTTTCCATGCGAATAGCATAACTGATAATAAATTATAGATCCATTTCAATTTACTTAACGAATCAAAGAGTTGTTCA
Source organism: Persicaria maculosa (assembly GCA_963922045.1). Classification (NCBI taxonomy): domain Eukaryota; kingdom Viridiplantae; phylum Streptophyta; class Magnoliopsida; order Caryophyllales; family Polygonaceae; genus Persicaria; species Persicaria maculosa. The sequence continues at coordinate 57,306,895 of OY998268.1, forward strand.
CATTATTGTTTAAAAAACAAAGTTACAATAAAAAAAATAGTGTATCAGTATGCATAAAACATGATGGATCGAAGGTCCATCCATTAGTTCACATTGAAATTTGAGAAGAAAATAATGCACATAAACATCAGCCGGGTACCACCTGAGAGTGGATGGGTGAAGCTTAATACGGACTTGTCAGGGAAGATTTAGCTGCCTCGGTGGGTGGTGTAATCCGTAATGAACATGGTGAATGGCTTGTGGGCTATGCTCACAACATCGGAGCTTGTTCGGTGGCTAACGCCGAACTGTGGGCTATCGCTAAAGGTCTGGAGGTGGCTTGGATGCGAGGATACGAGAAAGTAGTTTGCGAATCGGACTCGGAGGTGGTGCTGAGTTTGTTGAAGAAGACGGTGAAACCGTCTCACCTGAGTGTCAACCTGGTTTTGTGTTGCCAAGACTTCCTTAGTAGGGACTGGAGCGTCTAGTTCCACCATACCTTTCGCGAAGGCGATTGCCTTGCTGATTTCCTTTCTCATTTTGCTCTTTCATTTCCTTTAGGTGTTGTTATTTTAGACTCTGCTTTTGTTGATGCGTTTGTTTCTTGATGGACATGTGCAGGGGTTTCTAAAATCCGGATATGCCCTATTTAGTTTTTTGCCTTGCTTGGGGCTTGAATAAAATGGGGCTCAGTCCCCGGTTTTTCCAACTAAAAAAAAATTTGGTAAGTTTGAAATAAGTTTTACATATACCAAATAAAATAAGATTTTAATAAATTTAATCAAAATCAAATAATATTTTAAATAGTCCAAACATGTAAAAATTATTTTTTTTAAAAAGAAGGCTATCAAGTATCAATATTGTAGAATGTCGTGTAAGTATAGTGTCATTTTCGAGTATCGGAAACAAATACGTTACCATGCTAGATGGCTTTCAATCAACCCCTTAATTGCCTCTTTCTGCACCATAAGATTAAGAACTGAATAACATGTTTTAAATTTGAATTAACGAATTATAAAATTGTGGGTATAATAAGGACGACGACCCAAAACACACTTGTACTTCCTCTACTAACGACTCTTGTTCAAGCTTTCAAATGGCCACCGAGGGTGCAACGTAAGTCCCCATACACCACCAGCCCAAACTGGTGGGCCCATGCTGACTTGTCCACATAGTCAGCAGCCCACGTAGCATCACCTTCATCCACACAGCTCCTTCCGACTTCCAAAATATCTCACAGGCCCAGTGGAATCTCGGCCCGCTCGGAATCCAGATTCAATTCCAACCACTCGTGAGTCTGACACGTCACCCGTTTCCCACGTGTCCTCATCTCTCACCGTTGATCCTCCCTCTATGCAGTTCATGGACGCAGAAATTCGACGCACTTTATTTATATACGGGTTTTTTATTCTTATTTTTCTCGGATCACTGGTTTAGGAAAAAAAGTCGGTGTTGTTTCATTCACCGGTCATCTCGCTCTCTTCGGCAGCTTTCAAGCTTCATCGCATCTCGATCGGAGAGGAGATTCACTTTAATCTTTGCTGCAGGGAAGATCTCATTGAGCCGTTCAGCTGCTTTTGAGAAGCTAGGGTATGGATTCTATTTCTGTCTCTTGTTTCATCTGTTTTGGAATGGTGTGATTAATTAATGCCTTGGTGATTCCGAATTTCATTTTTCCTCGCTGATTATCAGATTGTGCATTTTTTTTTTTTGTGTGTTTATACGATTCGGAATTGTTGAGCGGTGATCTGAGCTGAGTCGTTGTTGGAATTTTGGGAGGATCATCGTTGAGATTGACAGAAGTAATTGAGAAATGCAAGAAGTTATGGTTTGGGGTAGCAGTGTAAGCTATGTGAAGAGGCGATCTTTGGAGACTTTGATCTTATATTAAGCTTTTGCTTGTTAAAATTAAGTGTCCTCTTTGCAGTGAAAGTGAAAAGCTGAACTTCTTATTGTCTAGTGTTACACTGTTACTTACGATTGATCACTTTCTGATTGCAAAATTTTCAACCTCAAAAGTAGTTTCAATCGATTTGTTCAAAGTGATACCTCACATGGATGTCTAGGTAATGAGGGAAGCATCAAATCCTCTTTATTTCTGCTGCATGTTTTATGTGATTTTTGTTTTAGTTTTTTCCTTGAATCCGAATCAAACTACTTATTGCTTGCTGAATATATATCTTTGGGAGTTGTTTTTTCCTTGTATGAAAATGGAGCACAAATTTCCTGTGTAAACACAAGGGCTTATATTAATGTTTGCCATTGCCTTTCCTCGGAAGTAGGCCTCATGATCTTTTTTTTTTGTCCATCTCTTATGCATGTATTTATAGAGGGCTGTGCCATTTGAATTTGGTTTCCGGATTTACAGAACCTGGCATGGGAGTTGTGACAGCATCCAGCTCAGCTTCTCGAACTCCATTGGGACTAGATAGACGATTTTCATCTCCTCGGTCAAGGCCCTTGATTTTGGCATTTAAAACAAATAGAAAGAAGAAAACAGCCTCGGTTGCACCACACAAGCCAGTTCCATCCCCCATAGAAACGACGGATGAACATCAGAAACGATTAACCCTTGTTGCTCAGCCTTCAAAAGGAATCCAAGCTATCAGTGCAAATGTTGCTTCACCGTTCACTTGTGAGTTAGATTTTAGTGAAGCTGCAGCTAAGCTTGAAAGCCTTTACCATCTTAACTCTGCATCTGATTCTTCTGATGTTGAAGAGGTGAAGAAAGATACGAAAAGAGGAATTCGTAGGAGGAGGAAAAGTGCCGACGATGATAAAAAGGAGAAAGCCAGTAGTTATGTGGTGAGGAGTAGGATTAAGAAGGCAAAGCGTTTGAGCCTTGATACGAGAATTGAGCTGAAAAGGCACAATGAAGAAAAGCAATCTCCTTCAATTCAGGAGAAAAAGGTTGTTGAAAACGAAGATGAGAAAATAGATAAGCTTGTGAGAGATTATACGGCTTCAACTGATTTGGTCAGCTTAGATTGGAAGAAGATGAAGATACCTCCTGTACTTCCCTCATCAGAGCATGCTTGGCTCTTTAAATTGATACAACCAATGAAGGTATGCCTGATTTTTTCGCCCCCTGCATTACTTTGTTTAATGTTTATACCATGTAATAGTCAGTTTCCTTTATGCGAGCATGCATTTACTTATAATTAATTTTGTGATTTAAAAAAAAACTAGACCCTATTGGAAGTGAAGGAAAACTTGCAAAGAGAACTTGGTAGAGAACCTACAGACAATGAATTAGCGGAGGCAGTGAATATGACTGTAGTTCAGGTAAGAACGCACTTGGAAGTTGGTCGAGCTGCAAGAAACAAATTGATTAAGGTAATTTTTATTTTTTGGGTTTTTGTTGTTATTGAACCTCCCATGTTTTGGTGAATCTTCATGATTCTTGATGGGCTCATGTTTGGCTGTTTTTCTGTGATGGTGCAGCACAACCTGAGACTTGTCTTGTTTGTGATGAACAAATATTTCCAAGAATTCACTAGTGGTCCAAAATTTCAAGATCTCTGCCAAGCAGGAGTTCAGGGTCTCATCACTGCAATTGATCGGTTTGAACCAAAGAGGAAGTTTCGGCTGTCCACATATAGCCTATTCTGGATTAGGCATGCCATCACTCGATCAATGACCATCTCTAGTTTCACTCGTGTCTCCTTCGGTCTGGAATCAGTATGACTACTTTCTCTTTGATTTTTTTGGGTACAAACTCCTCATGTTTTTTTTTGTTCATGCTAGTCTGCTGGTGCTTTTTTCTGAAACAAATTTGATGCTTTGTAGTGTATTTTGTGAAGAAGCACTCGATGGTGTTTTGAGATACAAACTCGTCTTTTTGGGCAAATAGTATCACTGCTCTATGGAGCTTCATTTGCTTATATACACAGAAGTGAATATGATTATAGCCTAGAACTTCATTGGCTCGTATTTTATTCATTGATCTGGATTTTACATGAAATTGATCATGTAGATTACATAGGGATGTCTCTGAATGTTTCATCTCTTTGGGCAAAGAGTATCACTGTGATATAGAACTTCATTTGTTACTATTTTATACACAAAAGTGAAAATGATTGTTAAGATCTATGCAAGACTTCATTGGATGCCTAGAACTTCATTGTTTCATATTTTATCACCGTGATCTAGAACTTCATCGGTTCATATTTTATATATTGATCTGGATTTTGCATGAAATTGAACATGTAGATTACATAGATAATGTCTCTAACTGTTTCATTCCCTGCAGGTCAGAGCAGAAATCCAAAAGGCCAAGCTAGAGTTGATGTTTGAGCTGAAAAGGATGCCTACAGAGGAAGAGATAGTAAAACGAGTAGGGATATCTCTGGAAAGATACAACGATATCACAAGGGCTGCAAAGTCGGTATTTTCCTTGCACTCAAGACATGCCACCACACAAGAAGAGTTGATCAATGGGATCACCGACGTTGATGGTGCTGGGGGCGACAAGCGAAGGCAACCTGCCCTTCTCAGGCTTGCTATTGACGATGTGGTAAGTTGACCGCTTCCAGTACGTTTCAAGCTACCTTCCTTCCTTAACTTCTTCAAGCAACTCAACTGCTACTTCATCTTATGCCAGCTTGACTCCTTGAAACCAAAGGAGAGCCTGGTGATCAGACAGAGATACGGGCTGGATGGAAGAGGAGATCGAACATTGGGAGAAATTGCTGGTAACCTCAACATATCGCGGGAAATGGTGAGGAAACACGAGGTGAAGGCTCTCATGAAGCTCAAGCACCCTGCCCGGGTGGACTATCTTCGTCGATACATATACTGAACCTCCAACCTCTCGAGTCTCAGTTGCACACATGTATTATATAGATACTCCTTAGTATATACACTATACAGCTGAAAAATATAGAATGCACTCTTTTTCTTCTTCTTTTGACCTGAGCATGATGCCATGGTCTCTTGTATGTAATGATATGAGTTGTGGGTACACGTTGTACCCCATTGGTGTGTACAATAGTACAATACCTTTGATCGTCAGTTACTAGAAACAGAGAAAATTTATACCCTTGTAGATATGGAGTTTCATTGTCAAAAGTTCTTACTATTTGGGGATCAAGTGATCAAAACATTTAAACACTTTTGATAATGTGGATTTTCAAATGATCAAAATCAAATTAAATTAGTTTTTTTAGAACTAAATAGACCAGGTACTCATAAAACACGTTGTAAACTCGTGCAAATTAAATTTTATCAAAGTTAATAATGGTCCACGCTAACTTGATACAAAGCTTCTTTTCACTGAGTTAGATTGCACCCGGTCAAATTTTAAATCGAATCTCTTCAAATTAATTTTCCGACTCTACTTGTCCCAAATCCAAAGTAAAATTTCTTCTAATTCAAATTATTATTTTCAAACACTACGTATGGTTTGATCTCTTGCTAGTATCTATAAAACTCGAAAATGAGTCAAATCACAATTATCAAATTAACTTTAAAGTTAAAATAAAATCGTTTTAAATCAAATTCCATTCCAAATCAAGGGGTGCTTAATTTTTTTTGAAATATTTTTTATGTACATGTATAACTGGAAGAATATTTTTAAAAAATAATATAGAAAAAACACTAAAATTGTTATATGAATACATTATTTTTAATTGAAATAATTGAAACTCAAGACCTTTTACTTTTCCGTTCATCATTCTACCAACGAAGCTAAGAAACTTATATGCCTTACTTTTTATTTAAGGCTATTATATTATATTTTTTTCTCAAGATCTATATTGCATACTATAGTATAGAGACATGAAGTTTCATCTAGTACAATTTGCCTATGTGTCATTTTCTGGTGCAATCTAACCTGGATTTTTTTTGTCACATCATTAATGGTGATCAATATATTTAAGCCATTAGACAACGACCTCCACATCTTGTTGCCTCCTCGTGTTATGCTCCCGTCTTATCGACGACGAGATGTCATGACGGCTTGTTGCCTATTTGTGTTCTCGCTATTCGCAATTCATCCCTGAATCTTCATCGACTTCTTATCGGGTTAGTTTAACTATGGTTATGTTCAGCCGTGTTCGGATCTTTTGTTTATACGATTGATTTTCCTTTTTGTTCCATGATAGTTAGTCTATATGTCAATTAGTCCGACCTCTCGATTTAACACATTGATATACTTCTACTATTTCGAATAATCGAATCGTTACCAATATAAAAATAAAAAAATAAAAAATAGTTACTACTGTCATGTTGACTCAAATTGCTTGGATAGATGGTTGTTTGAGTAATGATACTCCGAATTTGGATCGGTTATTAGTGAGTAGTGTTCCACGTAGGGGTGTTATGTGAACACGAGTAGTTCGAATTCGACTCGTACTCGCTCGATAAAAACTCGACTCGATCTCGTTCATTTTCTAAATGAGCCGAGTATGAACACATTTTTAAGCTCGGTCAAAAGCTCGGCTCGTTCGAATTAAACTCGAATAGCTCGAATTTTATGGAATTTCTAAAATTTCCTTAAATTATTGTATAATGAGGAAGTAGAACTGTCTAAAGCTCGAAAAAAGCTCGGCTTGAGCTCGCTCATTTCCTAAACGAGCCGAGTGTGAGCACATTTTTAAGCTCGCGTCAAAATTTAGGCTCGACTCGAGCTCGTTCATATTATCCCCTGAATATGAACAAGCAATACTCGGCTCGTTCGGCTCGAATAACAGCCCTAGACTTCCGCGTTCGAATCGGTTACTCGGCTTTTTAACCCTAATTATTATCATCTCTTATTTCTGTCCCGTTTATTATCTCTTACGCCCTCTCTCTCTCTTTCAGCCACGGGACACAAGGTGAGATTCTCGAGCCATCGCTTTCCTCCTTCGATCGATACTTCTTACTCTCTCTCTCCTCCGTTGCTCGCTGAGCTCTTCAATAGATTTTTGCTTTGTTCTTATAGATCTGTGTGCTAGAACCCTAGCCCAATAGTTCTGCAAATTGAATCTAGGGCTTATGTTGTCGGAGAAAACAACTAGTAAATCAGGCATATGCTATTGCATCTTCAATTGTGGTTTGCTATCGGTTTGCGGTGTGCTGCATTGAATCAGCTAATTGCCGTATTTTGTTACGCGATTTTACTCGGTACAATTGAGTTGATCCGCAAATCTTAATTGAGTGTGTTTCCCTCTATTACGGTAGCTGATTTATAGGTTTTGTCTGTCTTGGGGAAACCCTAGTTTCTAACTAGTAGGTTTTGCTGTTTTCGGTTGATCCTGTGCACTAGATTTCATCGGCGATTATCCACTTGCAGTTCCGCTAACATCGATTTCCCCGTTTCCCTGAACCAAGGCCACGAGACGAGGTGAGTCTTATCCTTCGTCTTCCTTCTTGGATCTCTCTGCTTCCCTCTCCTTCTCATGTGGAGCTTTTCCAGATAGAATTGTTTGCTTTCTTTCCAGATGTGTGATATAAGATGGGCCAATTAGTATGATAATTGAACCTGTAACTCATAGGCGTCAGATCAAACAAATTGTAAATCAGGCTTATGTTCTTGTATATTAGATTGTCCTCCTTTCAGTTCATGATGTATTTTATTCAATTTTGCGAAGGTTATGTTGCCAATAAACAATTTAGTCAGTGGAATTGAGTTATTGTGCTAAAATTCCAACTTTCAGATATATGAAGTTATTGCCAACCTGGATCTGTCTTCTGTATTTTGATAGCTGATCTCTAGGTTTGTGTTGTATGGAAACCGTAGTTTGTGACTGGGATTTTGGGTTGTGATTTGCTGCAGATGTCTTCGGTATCTAGCCAACCACAGTTTCGTTACACACAGCCTCCGTCCAAGGTGCTTCATTTGAGAAACTTGCCTTGGGAGTGTACTGAAGAGGAACTAATTGATATTGCAAGGCCCTTTGGGAAAGTTATAAACACTAAGTGCAATGTGGGAGCCAACAAGAATCAGGCTTTTATTGAATTTGTAAGTGTTATATTTCATCTAATGATTCAAATGTTTTCTGCAATTTAATTTGTTGTGTTATTAATTAATCTGAAATAAGCAATCTATCAGTGTTTTTTTCCTAGTGCTATTATGATAGATTCCACTGGGTACGATGGACTCGTACACAGGACACCACTCAAGCAATTGATTTGCAAGAGGAAAACCACTCTAGGCAACTACCAAGAGGACAATTTGTGCAGGAGAATATCCCACTTTTGTGACTCAATTGATTAATAAACTTCCATATCCTTACAAATAAACATGACTTAAATAGGCTACTGCAGAAACTACCCATAACTACCCACTAAACCCACTAACTACTAATGCATTATAAATTAAGGAAACTAACTTTGACTAATTCCTAGCTACAACTGACTCAACTGCAGAAATAAAGTACTTAGCTAGAATAACAAAATTATACTAATCAATCCGCCTTAATTATCTTAGCATCCCCTAGGTTCGTATCATATTATACTCGAGGGATGATGCCCAAATATCTAGACCTGTATCCTCATTAGAGCTATAAAATTAAGATTTGTATAATACAAGGCCAAATGTTACCTTATTTTCCACTCCAATTGTTGAGATTGATATTTTTTTTCAGGTGGACTTAAATCAGGCCATCCAGATGATATCATATTATGCGTCATCCTCTGAGCCGGCTCAGATTAGGGGGAAGACAGTTTATTTGCAGTACTCTAACAGGCAAGAAATTGTGAACAACAAAACCACTGCCGATACTGCAGGGAATGTCTTGTTGGTGACTATTGAGGGTAATGAAGCTCGGCAAGTCAGCATTGATGTTCTGCACTTGGTAAGTTAAGGGTGTGCAGTGTGCCCTTCATTGTTGTGGTAAGATATCACCTGCCTGGCTAGTAGTATGATTCTAGAATGGACCACTCTCCTTTTTTTGGACATAATATGTAGTTAGTCATTCTTCTTGAGGCTTTTGTTTGACATAAATGTAAATGAATCAGCAGGCCCCTTGTCAAGGATAGATCTTCGATGGCAGCTTACTGCATTGGGAGAAAGAACACGTGTCTGTTTGTTTCCTTTCTCCTTTCCCTAACACTGCCTCTTTCTTCCCCTTCTTTCTTATCCTTCCCATCTCTACCATCTTAGAGTTTATGGGTGCTTGCAATTGCTTGTCTCCCCTCTCTTAAGCATGCTGTCTCAGAATATCATGTCAGTGGAAATATAAAATTGCTTTTATGCTTTGCTGGTGTGTTCTTTTGTTTTAAAAACTTCTCTTTTGAATTACTACTAGGTTACATTAGCTTGCCTTTCTGAAGAATCCCGTAAAACAATAAAAAGCTGAGATTTTATTTATTTATTTATCATCATTTGGTTGTAGAAATTGTAAAAGGCCATGATAGCTTACAGACTTTAGGTTTTCTTTTGTATTTATTTTTGCAGCTGATCATTTTCTTTTTTTCTATTTATTTTTTCAGTTGATTGTTTTAGGTTTGTATTTATTCTCATTGTGATTTAAGCGATTAAATTCATGCGCTTTCCAGTTATCAATTGATAGCTCACATGCTTTCTTTTTCTTCTCTTTGTTTGATTTTATGTTCTTCACTGTTATATTAGGAGCTGCAGTTGATAGCTTGTAGACCTTTAAGTGCAATATTTTTTGTATTCTAGTTGAAACATGGAAGAGGTTAATGGGGAAAGCTGAATGCATTGCTTTGATGGGCAGGTTTAAGATATAGACAACCTTTATAAGCTGAGTTTTAGTAATTTGTACATGATCAGAAGTCTTTGCTATATGTTCAATCTTTGGGTTGGATTGCAACCTCAGCAATAACTTAACCTACCCTTCTGATTTTTTTTCTTCCTCTGTCCCTCTAACAATTTGTTTCATCCTTATAAATGTATGCAACAATATGCAGTAGTGTGAAAGTTTAGCTAAGGCAGTTGAACCGGTGACAATTATGACTTTGATATCCATCTGAAAAGGGATTTTATTTTCATCAGTTGAAAAAGTGAAGTAGAATCTGAGTGCTGCAAAATTTACAAGGCTCACCAGTTGCTTGGATCACACTAGGCAGGGTCTTTTTGAACTTAGCCTTGGCCCTTGGAATACGCCATTCGGCTTGATTTGGCTAAATCTGTTCAGTTTCCGTAAAATGAACTGTTTTTGGATGATCTTAAAAGAAATTAATATTGCTCTGCTGTTTCCTATTTTATGCCAGCACAAATTTTTTCATGTCACTTCCTCTTTCCCTTTCCCTTTCCCTTTGTAACCTCCATTATCTGTAGCAAATATAGTTGGAATTTGTGGCTTTTATGGTTGCCAGTATTATGTTCTGATTTTGTGTGTGAGTGATTTAACTAGCCCAACTTATGCTGAAGTGTAAACTATATGTCTAGTCACTAATCTTTGAGGTTTGAATTGTAAATGGGTAAAATAATGCTGTTTTTTTTCCTTTGCTTTTGCTGCAAATTTACTATGTATTTATTTTATCTGGAATTTGTTTGTGTTGCAGGTTTTTTCTGCATTTGGAGCAGTACATAAAATAACTACCTTTGAGAAAACAGCAGGATTCCAGGTTAGATAAATAAGCATTTACTCCATGGTTATGTTGTTTCTAATCTTCATGATGCGAACGATGTTCTGAATTCCAGTCATTATCCCTCTTTCTTTCGCAGGCATTGGTTCAGTTCTCCAACACAGAGACAGCGTCATCAGCAAAAGATGCACTGGATGGACGGATCATCCCAAGGTAAATTTGGGTATTATATTGTTGCACATATGCTGGTCTACTGGCCATGTGCTGTATACGTGAACCCTTGTTTTGGGCCTGGAATCTATTTTTTATTTTCAACCATAACTTCCATCTTGTTAGCTTTTGGGTGCTTGGTAGAGTAACATTGGCTATATGTTTTTTTTTGTTGAATGTTAATTTAGCAACTTGTTAGAATAACAAGGGCTGTTGATCATGTCACTCATACTTGGTTCATTTAATAATTGTTGCAACATATGAATATTTGATCTTCACACTCTTTTCTTTAGAAAACTTAGTAATATGACAATGCTCACTATTCTCATCATGCCATTAGGTATTTGCTGCCTGAGCATGTGGGGCCTTGTACTCTCCGGATAACATATTCTGCTCATACTGACCTGAGTGTGAAATTCCAATCTCACAGAAGCAGGTATGCCTTTTATGTCAAATTTTCATTCAAGAGTTTCAAATTAGTGAATATCTGGTTCACTTTGGGGAGGTGATAGTATAACTTTTAAGTCTTTAACAGTTTAACCATCACTCTTAATCTGATGTTTAAAAAACGTGTTGGATTTGCCAATAAAATGTGTGGGTTTTTTTTTGTTATGTGTCAACTTGTTATTTGACTTGCAAACATGAGCTCTTGATTGTTGGTACTTAAGTTAATGGAAATACAATGGGATCTGTTTTTCAGTTGATTCTCCTTTGTTTTCTTCAGGGACTATACCAATCCATATCTTCCAGTTGCTCCGTCTGCCATTGATGCTGGTGGTCAGGTACATTTGCAGGAACATTTCTCTCAGTTACAATCGTTCTCTTAAATCCACCCCTTCCCCACATCCACAACCATTTAATTTGAACACATGCACCATAACACCCATAAACACACAAATGCATTGAGTATTATTTATATAGATGAGAACCGGCTTGGAGAAAAGGAATTCTATGGCATAGAACTTGTATTATATGACATGCATGAATGTAATTGGCTAGCGATATCCTTGGGAGACAGTTTATTTTCTCTTTTACATTTTTATTGTTGTTGTTGTTAATGTGATGTTTTAGTGGTCTTACGAATGAACTCCTTGATGTTTGTAGCAGTTCAGTGTGGGTTTGGATGGGAAAAAGCTAGAACCTGAGAGTAATGTCCTCTTGGCCTCTATTGAGAACATGCAGTATGCTGTGACCTTGGATGTCTTGCACACGGTACTAGCAATCGATTTATTTGTTTACATGATTTATAGCTTATTTTTACATTGCTTTTCCTGAGTCTGATTCCCGTTACCTCCCAACCATAAACGACTCAGGTCTTTTCTGCTTTTGGACCGGTACAAAAGATTGCTATGTTTGACAAGAATGGAGGACTCCAGGCTTTAGTTCAGTACCCAGGTATGTAAGTTTGCCATGAAACAGAAACATTACAGTATTATGCTTGAAAGTTGGATTTCCCCCTCTCCCTTTATGTACCATCTCCGATCCCACCTCTGTCTCTTCTAATGTTTGGAAGCCTTTTTTCTGGATGTATACTGTGAACTGCTCTCTCCTATTACCTTTTCAAAACCAGTTTATTGATTGTTTAATTGTTTTCCTAGGCTTGAGACTAATGAAGCTTTTGTGTGCTGAAAGAAGCATAAGGTTAAACATAACAAAATTGAGTGGAAAAGTAAGGGGTATTTGCAAAGATTTTAAAAATAAAATTAAACAATGAACAATTTAAAGAAAGAGAAAGTGGGAAGGAACAAGAGGAAGATCAGGTGGTTGTCATCTCTCATTTGTTCCCTGATGGGGGATATTATGCTCCATAACTCCATTGGTTGTAGTCCATCTAGGCACACATTAAAAAACCCTCATTTTCATATATAAAGTCATAGCTGCTTAGTTATGCTATGTTTGACTTACTTTTTTTCTTCGGATAATTTCCCTTTGCTCATACAAAATCACCCCATGTGGATTTGACCGATCAAACAATATCTATGCAGCGGGTACTAAATGAAATGTAACCCTTTTTTGCCTATTGGTTGTTATTTTTGCATTTGAATGTGAACTCTTTCCATGTCTAAACGATTATATTAGCATTGCCATGTGCCCCAAATTTGGCTGCTTTTATGGAAGCTTAATCAATGAGTTTCTTTTTTTGGCACTTACAGATGTTCAGACGGCTGTGGTTGCAAAGGAGGCTCTTGAGGGGCACTGCATTTATGATGGGGGGTTTTGCAAGCTTCACCTCTCATATTCACACCACAATGATCTTAGCATCAAGGTATGCGTTCTTGCTTTTCCCATTTCGGTTGATTTGCTAGTCTAAATGTGCCGGTGATCCCCAAAATCATGTCAAATTATCAGTAGTAGAAAATCTCTTTGATGTTCACTAATTTGGTTTATAGGTCAAGTCTGAGATATTATTGAAACTGCTAGATGTTCACTTATATAATCTTCATTCATTTTGTTCTCTGTCCTACTGTGATATTCTGTCTGCTTATTCCTGGATCTGAGAGTAATCATTGTGCAAGTCATGTGTTTCTCTTCTGCACTGTGATTGTTGTTCATGCTGTGAATGAAGTGTGATTATAAACCTGTCTAATGATCAGTTGTGTAAACATCTTGTCTGATTACCTCAATAGGCAATTGAAACGGCAATCTTGTAAAACTTTGATATGTTCTGTATCATAACAAGTAGTTTTATACGATACCTCAAATTTCATTCAACATTGTTGCTAGCAAGTTCCAAGATTTTTCTACTATTTTGGGTAGACCAGGTTCATCTACTTTGTGCGAATGCAGCCAGTGTTTATTCTGCTGCTTATCTTGGTTTCAGATTTTGAGAAAATTTTAGTGGATTGGATTTGAATTCATCTTGAATTAATTTCCCTGCTCATGTTCTCTCCTTTAGGTTAACAATGACCGCAGTAGAGATTACACTCTCCCCAACCCTGTGATTCCATCTCTTGCTACCTCGCAATACAATAATGGCCCTTATGCTCCAGGACCCGAGGGATATCCCGGGGCTCCATCTTCAGCTGGGTGGCCTACAGCGCCTTCTGCAGCAGGTGCTTCCCAAGTTCCTATGCAAAACTACCAGTACATGCCACAGGGCCCTGGTACCGTTCCTCCTGGAACTATGCCTCCTGGTGCGATGCATTCACAGAATCCGACAAGCATGTCACAACAGTCTACAATGCCACCACCATATGGTCAATGATGAAGTGCCCTTTTGCCCATCAAAAATGATTTTGTTACTGATCCTCAGTCTTTCGTCCGTCATCTTTGGCCTTGGAAGTTGGACCTGCTAGTTGGTTGATCGGAAGTCGAAGAATACTGTACGACTAGACTTGGTCACAGTTTGTTGATTCTGGTTTTCTCCCTTGTACTAAAATTCACATTTTATAAAGCATAAGCAACACTTCTGATTTGAAGTCATTTTCATGCAACGCTGATTTGTGTTAAAAATCATCCTCTACAACTTTTCGGCATTGCATGATGGCACCACGAAATTCACACACATTTTGTTGCTCTCTTTACTCCCTTGTTTCTAAAACCTAATCTCGATTTCCATCTTATGTATTGACATCCCTAAATTTATATCACGCCGAAGAGGTAAACCTCGTATCATTGTATGCCACTAGATTAGTGTCCGCACAGTTGTGCATATACTTTTTATATAATAATTTAACATATGTAAAATATTTATATAAGTTAAAATACAATAGGATTCTTATCACTTTATCTAATATCCGACCTGTCACCCGACTCATCACCATACTTGTATTATATAATTAGATTATATATATGAAACATGTTTCTAGCTTGAAATGTTGATAGTTGTGTGGATCTTTACACATATTTGACCGAATTTGACTATATTTGCTAGTTGTTTATATATGAGCCGAGTATGAGCACATTTTTAAGCTCGAGTCCAAATTTAGGCTCGGCTCGAGCTCGTTCATTTCCTAAATGAGTCGAGTATGAGCACATTTTTAAGCTCGAGTCCAAATTTAGGCTCGTCTCGAGCTCGACTCATTTCTAAATGAGCTGAATACTTGACTCATTCACCTCGAATAATAGCCCTACTTCGCAATTTCTTTGTTCAGTTTCCGACCTTGTACCAAAATTCACATTTTATAAAGTGCTTTTAAAAGATAATAAAAACTCTATAAAATATTCTCTCCATCTCAAGATATAAGTCCTTTGACTGTGTGACACGTTTAATAAGTATAATATTATTTTTAGAAAATTATGTTAAAAAATAATATTTTAATAATTTTTAGCTCCTTAAAAAATGTGTCACAAAGTCAAACGACTTATATTTTGAAACGAAGGGAGTATCAAATTATTTTTAAGTAGTGAAAACTAAGGAAAACCCTCAAACCAAAAAAACACTCGGGCTACATAGAAGCGGGGAGTAGTGCTTCCCCTAACATCATCTTCAATAAAAATGGAGACGGTCATGGGTGAGCCTTCAAGCAACTGTAAACCATGTAGAAAAGAAAAAGTTAGCGACGTGTGGAAGTCAGCAACAAAGTTCGCTTCTCTAAAGACATGTCAGAACTACATTTATGATATTCTAGCTAACAACCCATGGCATTGCTGAACGAGATAAAATATACATTATTATATTAATGTTTTGATAATTCAGTAATTAGTAATATCATCTATGAAATTATTCAAAAAATTATTTTTTAAAAAATAATATTCTGTAGAGTTTTTATCTTATTAAAAACGTATTAAAAAGTCAAATATCAAAGTATTTTGATATAGAGTGAGTAGTTTTTATATCTGAAAAATGTTGATAAATAGTAGATGACATGTTTTTCAAGACAGAGGGAGTATAATTTTACATCAAAGGTTAGTAGAATCTCAGTCTGTATCCTAACGATTTACAACCAATCATATACAATTCTAATGATCTTTAAGACTATTATTGTGATTCTGTAAAATTACTAATATATGATCCTTAAACCTATTATTGCAATTCTATAAAATTATTTTTTAGGATTCTATTGTTATAGTTTAGATAAAATTGTTTTTTTTTAATTTACTGATAAAATTGCAATTTTATTTAATTTGGATATATATTGGCAAAATCACAATAGAAGGAGAAATAAAAGGCAACATACTACGTCACAGAGAATTTATAATCAATAATCTAAATGGAAAATAGAAGATTTTGATCCTAAAGATTTATACTTCATTACATGAAATAATCTAAACTATGGAATAATCTAAAAGAGGCAATTTAGTATCAATTAATATTACATATTATTACATATCTTCGTAAATTTTATTGAGAAAAAGATTGTCTAAATCTCAATGTATATAAAAATTAAGAAATACTTCTAAAAATGGATAAAATCATTAATATTTGAAAAACATTTCCAATATAAATATTTGATGGTTAGAAAAAAGTAATTTTCTTTTATTTTCATCAAATTAAATCTATCCGTACGTGTATATATATATATAATTATATCAACAATCAAATCTACCACTTCATTTTATCTAGTTCATAATCTATCTTCATGATATATGGTCTATAAATATAGGAACCCATTAATTCCCTAATCTCTCATTCTCATCTTCAGCCTAACCTTTCCTCTTAAACTTACTGCCTTCAATTCGTCTCTCATCTTCCTCAAAACTCTCATCTTCCAATTCCCATATCCTCAATGGAGTGCATAAAGCTCTTCGGCGTCTTCATCCCCAAACCGCCTTCGCCTCCATCAACCACTCTTCCTTCAAACTTACCCCCGCAAGAACTAAAACCCCCTTCTGCCCCTCTTTCTTTTGTAACCGCCAACGAGATTCGACTCCAAAACCCCGTTGAACAGCCTGCCTCTAGTTCATCACCGCCTCCTGAACCCGTCCTCGTCAAGCCCAAGAGGATCATCAAGAGGCCCAGACTCCGCCCGCCTCAACCTCCCCAAGAACTTCCCCAAATTTACTGCAATTTCATCGTCAATGAAGGACTCTATGGCAATAGCCTGAGGCTCATCTTCACCCGGAGGCTCAACGTGACCGACATGAACAGGAGACACAAGCGCCTTAGCATGCCCTGTAAGCAAACTATGGAGGGCTTCTTGACCTCCGGTGAGGAGGACTTGATTCGAAAGAGCATGATGAAGGGAAATAGGCTTTTGAAGAAGAAGATCGATGTAATGGTGGTGGATCCTTTGCTCAAGATTCATCGCATGAAGCTCGCCAAGTGGAACGATGGTGTCGACGACAAGAACAAGAACAAGAAGAAGAGTTGGTGGTATGCATTGACAACTGACTGGAATAAGCTCGCCGACGACAATGGGCTGGCCGTAGGAGATGCTATCCAAGTCTGGTCGTTTCGGACCAAGGGAGGTGATCTCGGATTCATCATTCACAAGATTGGATAGATCATCGCCTCGGATGGATCGTATCGACTCGATTCGAGTGTGTTTCCTACAAGAGTATTCGCTCCTTAGAATTTTGATGAAATTGATCCATATGCGTTATGCTAGTACCATCTAGTAGTATGTAGTTCATTTACATATGATTCTTTATTTTTTCTTTTTGTTTAAACTTTCATATATGATATATATATGTATTGATCGATTGAATTCAATTTCGGATTGTTCTTTAAATTTTATTTTGATTTAATTTGTAAGGGTTAATTAGTTTGTCTTAATAAACTTTGTATGAGACATCCGTCTTTCGGATTGTTCTGAGTAATGGTTCTCTTGGCTTACTCATTCGCAAGATTGATCGTTTATGAAATAGTATAGTATTGCTTCATATGTTTCAATTAGGGCTTCATGTGATTTTTTGTTTGCTAGAACCTTTTTTATATAATTATTTTGGATTTTTCACCAAAAATATAATTAAGTCGGATTTTTCTAATTTCCTATATGAATTTGCGATCATTGGACCTAAAATTCAAAAATCCGGAATAACTTTGATTAAAGATTAATGTAAGAAGATGTCGATCTTCTATTGATAGCTTGCTAAAGTTGTCAATGTTGTATTTAAGAAGATGAATATATTGATCATAATTCATCTTCTTGAATAGAATTTTACACTTAAGGGGCAGTTTTGTGTACTTTTTAAAATTGAAGTGCTAAGTAGTAAAAATACAGGGGTTATTAAGATAAATCGATCCTAATTCCTAATAGATAATTTTATTTTATTAGGTTAAAGACATATATATTGCGTGGAGTAATCTAAAAATTTGTTACTAAAATATATATAGAAGATTATACATCATGATCAATAATCTAAACTATGGAATAATATTAAGAGACAATTTAATTTGGACCAGTTACGTATATATTAATATAGTATGATATATATTATAAATGTAAAATGTGAACATAAAAACTTTACTTGACTATCATGTATTCTGCTCAAATTTTTGAAAATTTATTTATAAGATAAAATTTTAATTAGATTTTTTTTTATCTCATTCTATAATTTGACTTTAAATTGTGTATATATAATTATATAAACTAAAACACTTTTTAAAATAAAAAGTATATTTTTTTCTTCTCATCAATTTTTATCTCATTTATGTAAATGGAAAAACTTTACTTTACTATCACGTTTCCTGCTAATATTTTTGAAAATTTTATTTATAAGATAAAATTTTAATTAGACATTTTATCTCATATTCTATAATTTGTGATGAATTAAGACTTTAAAACACTTTTTTTAAGAGAAGTTATAATTTTTTGTTGTCATCAATCATTTTTTTAATCTTGGTAATGTGCATTAACACTCCTAAAATACTAATTTTAGTATGGAAAAAGATTTATCTTTAATTGACATTAAATGAGCAAAAAAAAAGCTTCTTTTACTAGTAGGTATATAGAAGATAGATAGATAGATAACAAAATATAGATAAATTAAAAAAATAATTATGATATTGCTAACCTAGGTCTTATGACGCAGGTTATGAAGTTATTAATGGATGTGAAGAATATTATTTTTAACTAATTATGAATCGGCAAATTAATTACATCAAATTTGTACACGTAGTGGGAGAAAATATTTAGGGTTAAAAATTAGAAAAAGAAATAAAACTTTATAACATTAATGAAATTCATTACAAAATCTTCCACAGATTACAAAATCTGCCTAATCATATCTTGAATACGTTAATTAGTTAATTTGTTTGGGGTTTATGTTTTAATTTTGGTAAGTATGCTCTCTATATATACCGGCCTATTCAAACTTGACAAACAGATTATATCTGACATAGAAATCAAACCTCGTAGAGATCCTTGTGAACTACAAACCCATCTTCGATCAACATGCCTGCAGATCCTTCCTTCGTCCACAGCTTCGCTCCGGAGACTGGTGGCTTCTCCGATCAAGAATGGTGGGACCCATCTTGCCTCTTCGATGGCCCGACGGACCCACTTGTGCCGCCGACGACTCACTTTCTTGCTGATGGAAACCCCGTCGTCCAGCCGCCACCAGTCCTTAGTCACGACGTCTACAACGCCAAGCCCACAATGACGGGCTCCGATCTTCCTTCGACTACGAATCAGGAGGATTACTCCCTCACGGATCAAGAACGGGGGCACATCTACAACGTTCCGACGCAGCCACCGAAGAATCATGATCAACTTCTTGCTCAAGGAAACACTCATGTCCAGCCGCTGCTTTTGCCATCACCACCACCGCCAGCCCAAAATTCTGAGTCCGTGATTCCAGAAGTAGTGTCCAGTCTTCCTACTCCTCCGACTTTGAAAGGGGAGGAGCACTCAATGACCGATCAAGAATGGTGTGATTTTCACTTCGAGGGTTCAATCGATTCCAATGATGAGTTGGAATGCGCTTTTGGCGACCTTCTCGAGAGGATGGCAGGCACAATACCGAAGATGTATAGCATGCCTCCCACATCGTCGGAAACCAAGGTGGTTGCCTTGCCCCCCAAGGTTCCTCAAGCTTCGAACTCACCTGAATTACACAGCCTCGGACAGGGCAAGAGGCAGAGGAATCATTGGACCGAAGAAGAGCACAGGTAACGTATATATCATCCTCTAGGTTTAATTTGCTTTGAAAAATATATATGTTCTGTATGTAGTTAGATCCCATGAATTAGGGTTTAGGTACGTTAATTTTATTAGGGCAATTTAATTTAATATGTTGTACGTAGGTGTGGCCTAATTAATCATTCATGTATTTTATGATGATGTATTTGCATTGTAGGCTTTTTCTTGAGGGGATTAAGGCATATGGATATGGAGAATGGATGGACATAGCAAGGGACTTTGTGAAGACAAGAACGCATATTCAACTTGCGAGCCATGCTCAAAAGTACAGTCTTCGACAACTTTCAAATGGATCATCCGCCGGCAGCACTAAGAGGAAGAGGAAAAGCATTCATGATATTATAACGGATCACATTCCCAACCCCGACTACCGGAGGCGTTCTACTTAAACGTAGTCGATCAATTAACGAGTCTACCATCCTTAATTAGACGATCAATCTTTTAATTTGGATTTTCTTTTGATAAATATGTAATGTAACTATCCAAGTTCGTTTCCAACAATGAAGTGTTTTGCCATATATATATATATACGTAGTTGAATTAAGTACTGACTCATATGTTAGAAATTAGGGCTTCAGGTTCAAATTGTACAAACATGGCTGTGACCAAGTAGATCGACCAACTTTATAATTCGACCATGGTCTTTTAACACCTATTTTATCTGGTTTTCATTATTTTATCTGTAGAGGAGTTTGCCAAGAGAACGGCTTGGTTCTCTTATATATAGCTAGTCATATGTTGATCCACTATCATTACGATTCTACATTACTTATACCCGTATTTGTTTGTGATTTCATCAGTCGTTGGGTATTCAAGATCGATCTAATCATTTGTCATTATGCCCTAGATATTTGGCTAGCCCTTTCGTATTCTTTTGTTTTTCTTTTTTATACACGGAAAGAATTTGACTGGTGTCATGCTAACCCACCACCCATTCATGACAAACTTTCATATGTTGAACACCATGGTATCATATTATTTTTTTCAGGTGGACTTAAATCAGGCCATCCAGATGATATCATATTATGCGTCATCCTCTGAGCCGGCTCAGATTAGGGGGAAGACAGTTTATTTGCAGTACTCTAACAGGCAAGAAATTGTGAACAACAAAACCACTGCCGATACTGCAGGGAATGTCTTGTTGGTGACTATTGAGGGTAATGAAGCTCGGCAAGTCAGCATTGATGTTCTGCACTTGGTAAGTTAAGGGTGTGCAGTGTGCCCTTCATTGTTGTGGTAAGATATCACCTGCCTGGCTAGTAGTATGATTCTAGAATGGACCACTCTCCTTTTTTTGGACATAATATGTAGTTAGTCATTCTTCTTGAGGCTTTTGTTTGACATAAATGTAAATGAATCAGCAGGCCCCTTGTCAAGGATAGATCTTCGATGGCAGCTTACTGCATTGGGAGAAAGAACACGTGTCTGTTTGTTTCCTTTCTCCTTTCCCTAACACTGCCTCTTTCTTCCCCTTCTTTCTTATCCTTCCCATCTCTACCATCTTAGAGTTTATGGGTGCTTGCAATTGCTTGTCTCCCCTCTCTTAAGCATGCTGTCTCAGAATATCATGTCAGTGGAAATATAAAATTGCTTTTATGCAAAATTGGTTAAACTGGTCGTTTTAATCTATGTTTCTAAAGATTGACCTTTTCTAGCTTTAAATGAACATAATGGCTAAAAGGATATATATTCTTGGCGTTTTATAGTTGATTTTATGCTTTTAACCAATATATTACTGAAACCATGTTTTTTTTAATTCATTTTGCCCCTTCCAGGACAATACTCCTTGCAATCTCTCTCTCTCTCTCTCGTTCTAATTCCATCTTAATCTTCTTCTTAATAATTATTGAATTATGCTCTATTTATGCTTTGCAGATTTTTCTTTTTCATTGTTCTGGTGCGTATTGTTCACTGATAGGTGCATCTAAATTTGTTCAGTTGTTTATTGATTTGGCATTGTATATGCATTAAGGATATTCAATTGATGAAGGATTGAAGTTTGCTTTTGTGGCCGATTTTTCAATTTATTTACTTCCTTTCATAAAATGGTAACAGATACAAAGTTGCTTGGTTATTTGCATAGGGTGTTAGCATCCTGAAGACGACTTGTGGGACTCCCAACTATGTAGCACCTGCGGTAATAACGAAACTCGCTATCTTTTATATAAATATCATGTCTGATTACATCTTCTAGAGTAACTTTCTGTTTGTGGGGGGAGATGAACCTCTTCAACCATTTCAGCCGTTATTTGGTCTGATATACTTGAGGGATTAGTTAGAATATTCCCTTCCTTTGTGGTGAAAGATAATGTATTTCTTTTAAAACTTCGAATTTTGGCATTAGTTTGGAAATATTTAGTATTTCTGTTTGCCAATTGGGTGTGTTTAATCCTAGCTCTTTGCTTCCAGAAGTTGTAATTATACTCCAAAAGTTTGGATTTTTTGTTTTCCAATCTTTCAAGTATAGTTTTGTCCATTGTGGATAAGTTTCCCCAGGGTAGCTGTATTTGAAGTTTTTGGATATCGTGTTCTATTTTTATTAGCTGTTTTTGAATATTGTTAGGATGATTCTTACACCATTCTTTCGTATTTTTCTTAAGGAGTTTTTGTTTTTGAACTAGTTTATAACAGAAAGATCCGGATACTTTATTTTTCCATACTCTATTGACCATATTTTCATAGTTTGGTTTTGTGGTCCACGCCATTTCAAATCTAAAAGGTGTTCCTTTCGTAGTTTCTTGCAATCCTATTTGCAAGGTTACAGGGCAATGATCAGACGAAGAAAAGGGGTGGTGATGCATTCTGAGATTATTAAATCTAGTGATAATAGCTTGGTGCGCTAAAGCTCGGTCTAGTCGCTCATAAGTGTTGTTGGTTCCCATCTTATTTTTTCTCCAAGTGAATGGAGATCCTGTATAGGGGATTGTTATCAAGTTAAGTTCTTGTTTGACATGGTTAAGTCTTCTAAATCGCATGGTTGTCGGAATAGACTCTCCAATCTTTTCTGTATCATTCTCGATATCGTTTAAGTCACCAATAATAATAACAGGGATTAAATGGCTATGGACTATAGTAAATATTTCCTCCCAAAAGGTATTTTTCTCTTGTTCTACCGAGGGAGCATAGACAAAAAGAATTGCAAATACAAATTCATTTACCACTACTTTGATCATACAGTATCTGTCACTTTGTTCCATAATGTTGCTTTGATCTATCTTGTTGTGTTTTTTATATAAGATCCAGAGACCTCCCTTGTAACCATTAGCTTTGATAGAATGTACTTTATGGAAACCAGTGGTTCGTATTTGGAGTTCTGTAGGAGCTTCAGTGGATTTTGTTTCGGCTAGAGTGAGGATATCAAGCTTATATGAGTGTTGTAGTTGGTTGATTTCTTGTAAAAGAAGAGGACACCGAGTTCCTCTTAAATTCCAATAACCTATCTTAATCATAAGGTTTATGTTTCCTATGCATGTTTGCATTGCTGATCTGAGGGTTCGGACATTTTAAATAAGTATTTAGGGTGAGGAGCTCATAGGATGAATCCTTATAGTGTATGCAAGAGGATATGTACCTGTTATTAAGCTGCATATCCATCCATTTACAGATGAAGTGACCAGTAAGAAGCATAGTCCTCATGACTTGATGAGCATTCCTGTGGCTGTGCTGTAAAGTAAGATTTGTGTCGAGATTGTTGCTGAATTGGTTGCTCAAGGGTTTTGTGAATACTTGTTTATAGAGATGGTTGTACGTTGCGGCTTACCACCTTACCACCCAGAGGGGGTTTATAGGGGCACAGCCATGGTTTTGTTTTGTACAGGGAATAGAAATACGAACCTCTCTTCATAGTCTTCTTCATCATGGTATTTGTTCTCCTGTCAGTAGTGGGAGTTACCATCCAGTTTTCTTCAATGTCTCTTGCTTTCTCTAGCTTCGTAAGGTCAGCGATCAAGGAGCTCATGAAAGGAGTTGCCAAGCTTAGAGCTCCCAAAGATATGCAAAGATAGTTGTCAGTATAAATGTTTTCCAGAGTACCTGTGGTGTGTCCTCCTCTAGACCTTCGCTGCATGAGTTCATTGTAAAAGCCAGGTGGCTTGCTGCCCAGCCGCCTATGCCATTCAACCTCACTTTTGTTTGTCTTATATGACTGAATGCTCAAGCTTGATCTAACAAGACCATAGCAAGTGACATAATAATAACATTCATATTTAGTATTATATCTGAAAGTCCCAACATTACCCAAGTTGCTCCCAACAACCATTGAAAACACCGAGATTGGAAACCTGCAGTCTAGCCTATTACACCACATCGGCCAGATCCTAGTTTTAGAGACAAGATTACATCGAGAACTTAAAACTTTAATCTGGCAATTTTTATTTGGTCTAGTATGAGCTTTAGACAGCTGAACCCCGAACTCGAGTAATTTTATAGAAGGAGCAGAGTTGAGGGGGACAACAGGGATGAGTTGTTGTTCAACAGTTTGAAAGTGGAGAGTCTGGTTATTGAGGGCCCGCAAGGGGGAAGGTTCGATAATTTGATTGTGGTTTGGCATGGTTTCAAAGGTGATACCATACCATGCCTATTGGTATTAATCAGAGCCTCAACTAAGGAAACTTTTTGATCCATGACATCAAGCAAATAGCAGGACGCAAGATAGGAGATGAGTAGAAGAGTCAGGCGAGGGTTGAAGCTACTAACCTGATCAATATATTTAGGCAGATTAATAGCTATATTCATATATCTCTAGACATGCAAGAGGGTAATCAAATTGATGATAAGGAGAATCTAATATCCTAGAGTTAAGCCAATTTCTACAAGTAATCTTACCTTTCTCATCGATAGGGGTGCTCTAGTGACCAAGGCACCATCGAGCCGCTCCACCGCCTCCAGATGGCCAATCTTCTTCTCTGCATGTTCATTATTATCCTTTAATCTGCAATTAAAATCATCATTAGCTAGGTAATTAGTGTTAATACCGATCTTGTTGATAGAGGTGTAGGAGTAATTTTTGGTTGCTAAAAAGTTTTGTTGGGAGTAAAAGAGGGGAAAAGGAACCCTCTCCACTCGAAATTTTCGACATGCATTAAAGCCGATCTGATCTTTAGAGTTAATGTAATCACGCTCATCTCTTTTGGACAGGGAGAAAGAAAGCCCCGGTCCTCTATAGAGAGTGGTTGTGTTTGTGTGATGGGTGTTTGAGTTGATTGTGAAATTTTTAGTTGAAATCTGAAAAGGGTTTTTGGTATAGCTTTGATTTAAGGTTGTGTTGGACATTCTATTTGGAGTAGCAGCTAGTTTGATCCAAAAAGCCCAGAAACCCACCCAGAAGAACTCAAGGCAAAGGCAAATGCAAATGCAAAGGCAAAAGAGAGAAAAAACGGGAGCTTCTCTGCGTAGTGCGTACTCATATATTGTTTCAGCATTTATTGCTTACTCATATATTGTTTGAAACTATATATCAACTTCATTGACCTCTTATGCTCTTCATTCTAAAAATATATTAAGATTTTTATATATTTAACATTAACCGCTAAATTATTATCAAATATATAGCTTTTCTGACTTTATACTCATATTTATATTTAATATTACAAACATTATACAATTTAACATTTTACTTGTTTCTATTCATTCTTAAAATTTAAGATATTGATTTTTTAAATAAAGAAAGACAATACTCCCTCCGTTAATTAAAACTTGACGTTTTATTATTCACGTACGCTTTTTAAGGTGTTAAAAACTATATAAAATATTAACTTTTTTAATATATTTTTTTTAATAATTTCATACTTGTTACTATTAAGTATGAATTTATAAAAACAAATTTTAAAAAAGTTAATATTTCATATAGTTTTTATCATTCTAAAAAAGTGTGCATGAATAGTAAACGACAAGTTTTAATTAACAGAGGGAGTATATGTTTATGCAAAATTTTATAATTCTATGATATATTATGTTGTGTGCTATATATTAATTTTAAAATATATAGCCCTCTCTCCCAATACATACTGCGCGTGCCCCCTTCACCAAAATCTGAACGAGATCAGATTCCATCGGTCCTCCTTCATTGTCGTCGGCGTGTGTACTCGCAATCGGATCAAAAGGCGGAATCTCCCATGGCTGTAAACAACCAATTAGATTTTAGCTAGTTTAATACAATGTGGACTATGCAAGTGTTATTAAGATTGTGATTGTGAACTTGGAATTGATATGCTTGAAAATATAACGAATTGATGAAATGTTGAAATTAATTTGTTATGCTGAAATGCTGAAATTAATTCTTATAAAATTGTATGAGCTACTATATCTTACACACAAGTATATATTTCGGCATTTCATCATTTCAACATTTTTTGAAATTTTTTTTTTTAGCATTTCAGCATTTTTTGAAAAAAAAAAACTCTGGTGTCGAACTGGTGACGCGAAAAAAAAAAAGAAAAAAAAAACAACTCCGGTTTCAGCAACTTCGGTTTCAGCAAATCCGGTGTCAAAGTGGTGATGCAAAAAAAAATGAAAAAAAGAAAAAAAAAGCAACTCCGGTTTTAGCAACTCTGGTTTCAGCAACTCCGATTTCAGCAACTTCGGTTTCAGCAACGTGCGAAAAAAAAAAAACTAATTTCAGCAACTTTGGTTTCATCAACTCCAGTGTCGAAGCGTTGACGCGTGAAGAAAAAAAACGCTGAAATAGAGGTTGTTGAAACCAAATGTGCTGAAACAGGAGGGGGCACAGGGGGCGCGCGTGGGGGCACAGGGGCAAAGGGGCAAAGGAAGGGAGGTGGACATTTTGCCAATTTGGAATGATGGGTGGACATTTTCCTAATAAAGGCCCTAATTATGGCCTATTGCTCAATTGACCCTACTTATTAATAAAATTTAATAAAAAATTTGATATGATTTGATATAATATATAAATTAATTATATTAAATCAATATAGATAGATAAACAAAACATCATAATTCTATGTTAACTTTTATAAATAAAATAGCATAATTAATTTCATCTGATTTAATGCTATAAAATTCACATTAAAAAATTAGTCTACAAAACTTTTCACTTCAAAAAATATTCACTTGAACTCATAACTCATATTGGAATAATTTTATTTTTATAAATTATAAAGTAAGTCTTATTAGTTAATTAATTTAATTTAATATTTTGTGTAAGAGTATGAGTAACATATACTAGTTCACCAACAAATGTGACGCTAAATGTTATAATTAAGTTTAAATGAAGTTTTTAGAAATGTAGAATTAAATATCTTTAATAAATACATTTATTTATTATAGTCTTTAATAAATGTAAAAATCTGTAAAACAGAAAAGCGGTTGACATTCGAGTGAATTTTTTTTTAAAGATTTTGATATTTTAATCTCTATTTTAAAGATTTTTTACCTAAGTTGTTGGGCTTGCTTTAATGTGTTAACCCATCTGAACAAGCGGCTTGTACCTGATCATTTATGAATTGAACATTCCATCATTGCTTGGGTGAATATTCATAAGTAGTGTTGACTTAATTTGTTGGTTTGGTTGCTTTGGTACGTTCTCTAATGATCATGAATATATAAAACTTTACTCGGTGGTTAAAAAATTCAGTGGCTAAAGAGTTATGGTGTTAGCCAAAACCCACAATGGAGAGGGTTTCATCCATTTTTTTCAAACGGTGAGTGCTTGGTAGGTTGTGGAAAACATCCACCGCCAACCCCGCCCGCCACCACATGGGTCCAGCGATTCAATTATACGAAGTGTTGAAGAGAGAGAGAGAGTAGCTAATGAAGGGAAAGGGATATAGAGGAAAGGTAATTCTGTATTATCAAAATCCATGCCCGGATGTGTACAATCAGCCCCATTTATACACAGTTCAGCCACTTCATTGGGCCTTAGGCCCAATTCCATTTCTCAGCCCATACCCATTGGTATCTAACATCCACCTCCCATCACCTCCTTCATTTTATCGAATCAGAATCCAACCAGTGGGCATGGTGCTACAGACATGTCACTTCATATCACCATCCAACCTTAATGATGCCACTAAATTTTAAAGCCAAACTACATACATGCCACTGATTTTGGACAATGGGCGCCCGATCCCTTATATCAACATCAACCTATTTAAATCTCCTTATCAGTCATGTCTCTGTGTCTAATTTTGTCTTTCACTCGCTTGTGTTTGTTTCTTGTTTTTACAATAAAATGAAAAGAATAGGACAAGCTGCACATAAATGCACACTGTGAATATCAGATTATTAAAACAAGAAACTGAAAAAAGGAGCAACAAAGTACACAATCAAGTTGTTTCAAGCAACAGCAATACACAAATGGGAGTGACAAAATTTGACATATAGTAACCTGCACTTTGCAGACTCAGCAAAGCAACCATGAAAACACTACCAATAATTCCCAAGTTTTCATCCCAACAATGGTTCTGAACCCAATTGGCCAACTGGGAAATGAATCGCTTAAATTTCATTCACTCTGCTAGAACTGAATTTCAAAAATTGAATTCCAAGGAGGCCAAATTTGGAGGAACTGCATAATTCTTTCATATCAGTATCACTGCACAGCAACGAGCACAAGAGATGGGAATTGTATATGAATTCAAAGAAAACGAAAATACAGCATCAAGAAAACAATCTCCCGGGAGGAAGATGCAGATTCATTGAAGAAAAAGCCTGCACATGGAAAAACAATTTCACAGCTAAGACATGTATAATCAGGAAGCTAAATTAAATCAGGATCAACACTGGCCTTTTTAGCTGCAGAGGAGATTCATCAGCCAAAAAAATGTCAAGCTTTTCACAGAGAAGATCCAAGTCAACAACAATGGCTGATTTCACTTCCCACCAGATCACTGAGCTGCTCGACCCATTAACCCGTCAAAAGAACTATGGACTTTGATGCTGAACCACCATAAAGACAGATTCAGATTCCCTGAAAATTCATCAATCAATCAATGCACTGGAAACCTTGACAGACCACTAACCAAACGCCGAACAAGATCAAGCAGACAGCAAAGTCCAGCACCAGAACCACCCACACATGCTTTCTCCAAATCCTCTTCGCCTTCTGCTTCGCTCCCGCGGCCGAATCTCCCAAACACAGCACTGCCTCGCCGGCACCACCGCCAGCTCCCTTAACGAGTGCCTCTCGGCTTGTGACCTCGCCTTGGTCGGACAATTCAATCTTGTCCTCCACGAGCACCTCCTTGCTTTCGCTGCCGCTATCACCAATCAATCTTTTCTTCTTCTTCAATCCTTCTCCAACCTTCCCAAGCAGAGGCACGGCGAAGATCCTCTTGCTCTGAGTCTTGGAAGCGATCCCCGAGGGACAGCTGTCGCCGTTGATTTCAATCCCTTTCACCGCCACGGTATCAGCGGCGCCACTGGACAGCAGCTGTTGGAAAACCGATTGGATCTGGCTCTGGAAGCAATAGGAAGTGAAGCTCCGATTGCTCTTCAAGATCGATTTGCTCTGCTTCGAGATCAGATGCTGAGCCGCGTCCTTCAACCGGTTCAAAAACCAAATCCGGTCGGGTTTAGGGAGACTGCTGCCGGAAATGGCCAAATAGACGAACGGATCGTCGATTACGAATGTGTAAGCGCAGCTCTGAACAGTGTGAGAGAAGATCGAGTGGTGTTGAGGCGTTCGCACCAAGCACTCGTGTGCTAGCTCTTGCAGTGGCGGTTCTCCGGAGCTGTAATCCGCCAGCACCGTCGGCAATCCGCCGTTGAGATGCGCGACGCAGGCGTAGCGAATGAGATTCGGATCCGAAATCATCTCCCGCTACTAGCAAAACCAAATCGAATTCGCTAATCTTCAAATAATCAATTCAAAAATTAAAATCGCGAACTAGCGATTACTGATCTCTATCGACCACCTACACCAGAATCAAAAGCGCCGTTATCAGCCGATCTTCCATACAAAGTAGTATAAAGATAAATCGTCCTCTGTCTCCGGCTAATCTCCTCTGATTTGCACGAGAGAGGAGATCAAAATTTGGGAGAAAAGGTATCTCTCACTCTCAGAGATCTAGGGCTTCAAAGCTCGGAGGGGTATGCGTCGTCGAGGAATACTCCGTAGAAGATAAGGAGAAAATTACAAGAATACCCCTGGTTGTACTGTACTTGTGTGAGTTGGCACTTTCTCATCGTTCGGAGCTAAAGTAGGCCGGTGGGGTCCATGAAGGACGTTGATGGAATCATTCAAAGTTCATGGCCAACATGCACAGCTGTATAACTATTTTTCTTCTTTTAATTACTCCGTATTTAGTTTTTTTTTCTCTTATACTCCGTGAAGTTTTTTTTTTATCCATTTAAATATTTTGTCTAAATCTGATTATCTTAATCAATGTTAATTGTTGAGCATAAGTTTGAAAGACCAAACCTATTTTAATCCAGGTTCCTAAATTCCAAAAAAAAAATGGTGGTTTAGCCACCCTCAAATAATTGAATTGGACACTTGATTAAATACATTATGAATCATGATGGTGGCTATTCAAACAAACCTTTTTTAAAATAAAAAAATACAAACTTCTTGCGGTTCCAATTTGTGAGGAAAAAAATCTGTATTTTGGAGCTAATTTTTTTATATACGGAAAAAAAAGACACATAATTAAAATTATATTCTCTTTTATGAGAGCATTTTTTGTTTATTTAATAATCATACATTATGATGGTGGCTATTCAAACAAACCTTTTTTTTAAATAAAAAATATATACAAACCTCGCGCTTCCAATTTGTGAGGAAAAAATATGTATTTTGGAGTTACTTTTTTTTTTATATACAAAAAAAAAAATTGAGACTGACAATTAAAATTGTATTTTTTTTATGAAAGCATTTTTTCGGATGATATTCAAAAGACTTGGATTCTAACTTCTAAGTGAGTTGTGTTCCGCTAGTGAGATGACTAAGATATACTTATCGGGCATCAAATTGGATTTACGGAAGGTATACAAGAAAGAAATCTTCTAGATTGTGGACAGATGGTCTATAATATTAATAATAATCATCTTGATATACCATGAACAATTTTAAGTTTTTGAATTTATGATTGAAAGGTTGTCTCCTTTTATTTTTCCATTATTAAAATCTTAATCATTTACTGCACGAATTCCATAGAATAGGACTACTATTAATGCTTTAGTTTTCAAAGTTGTTTATTTAACACATTTTCCATATCCAATATGAATTTGCCTCATACCTTATTCGTAAATCCTACTAAGAATGAAGTTGTATGTGCTCCTCCTTAATTTAACTTAACAAAATTAAAAAAAATAATTTTTTAATTCTTTTAATCTATTTTTAAATTTAATTTATTTTTTTTAGTTGGGATTTGTGAGGGGAGGAGGTTGACAGGGATACATTATACATATTACTAGTATTCGTTACCCGCGCAGTTGCGCGTTTTGTTAATAAATTATATTTTATTATATTAATTATATTAAAATATTATATTAGATAATTAATTGGCGTGGCTTAAAAAAATAAAATCAAATTGACGTGGCTCACAAAAATAAAACTATATATAAATATATTATATTCAATTTGATCTAAAAGTTAGAATAACGCATCAAATATTCATTCTTCATCTTTTAAAATAATAAATAATATAGTTTATTAACAAAAGCATGAAAATAATAAATATGTATAACAACTAATTCAAGTTATATTGGATAGATTATTGATCTAAAAAGATAAGTTTTTAGCTAACTATAATCGTTTATTAATTGATGTGGGCCAGAAATATAATACCACTTTAATCCAGAAAATGCCACGTAAGCAAAAATAATCCCGCTTTGATCCAGAAAATTCCGTGGACGCGAGATCGCACCAGAGCCCGTTTCAGACCTCTGTTTTAGTATTTTATATAGATAGATAGATAATACAGGGGATTTGGAGCCCGCCCTTTTATCCATGTTCTGTATTTTGGAGTTAAATTGATCATGTTTGGGATTTGGCATCGAGAGGCATTTAAAAAAATAATTAAAATGATTATTTTCATTTTGAACAAATTTGCCTCCGATAATTGGCCCATTCTTTTTAAAAATTGTAATTGTCGACCTGAATTTTAATTTTATTCAGCTTTTTACCCATAGGGATTTGGAAGTAACAAATATCACTTCCATAACGAAGTGCGAAATATCCCATAAACTACAACTAATCTAACTATATCAAACCTCGTTCAGTAGTTTATCATTCATAGAGCAACTCTGGTCGCGTGTACAACCAGCCACTTATTACATTTTCCTGCACAACAACAACATATATACGATGCGAACATAAAAAAACATACATGATACATCATATGATAAATAAGTATCATTACATATGCAACCAAAAATAACTTAATTACATTAGTTTGTAACTAATATATGCTGCTGGTACTCGACTCAGGGCTAAACCCACCGGCAAGCATCCTGGCCTGCTGGACACACACACCCTGGTTCTTCGGGATTGGGCTCCTTGCGAATCGGTATCCACTTGTTCCGACATGACCAAACCCACCCGAGCTTGAGGAGTCGCAACCTGATGCTAGAGGCGAGCTGCTTCCCTTTGTCGAGTTATTCCATGGCGATAAAGGAACCGATTGGCTGCGTTTCTTGGTCGTAGGCTGGCCTTGGAGCCTCACCTTGGCTTTCGCAGACTCCGTTGGATTCATGAAGCTCGGTCGTAGGCAGCCCTTTTGGGTGGATTCTTCTCTTCTTGGTGATGATACAACCATGTCCATTTCAACCGTCCTCTCTGATGCGTCGTCGTTGCTTGTGAAAGTGGTGAAGTACGAGCTCTCGTGTTGGTGCCGTTCTTTGTTCAGCCATTTTGCTCTCCATGGTGACTTCTCGCACTTCATTTCATACAACAAGGCATCGTCAATCAGAGGTTCTGATAACAATGCCTTGTTTTGCTCTTTCTGCAAAAGCAGATAACCATTTATATAGTTTAAGCTTTTGTGATAGAAGGTGAATCTAAAACCTAATGCACCTACGTACCTTATAATTATAAGCATAAGCAAGAGCTCTTTCTCGTCTCATGGTAACGTCGCTTTTCCTATAGGAACTTTCACAGGCATGATTGAAGCTCTCTTGGTGCCTTCCATCGAAGCTGAAACGCTTCAAAGGGCTTCTTACTCTAAACACTTCTAATGGCTCTCCATATGCTTCGTCTGCCTGCTTCAGAAGTCTCTCGTGAACTAGTTGAAGTCTCCGGGCTTTAACTCTGGCCTGGACTCGCACCAAGGCTTGCATACATCTCATAGTCATCTGAGCCTGTTTCCGCACTCTGTGGCCTCTGACTAGCGCTTGTAGCCTCACTAGCCCTTTCAAAGCACGAAGAGCACGTCGAGCCTGGACAAGCCAATGCATAAAGAAATAGCCTTAAATAAATCACATTATGCAAAGAATCTATTACTATGTAAGCTATAGTCTTACTAGATATCCTCTATAGTGTGATTGTACGAATATCGCGGCCTTCTCCTCCTTGGACTGCCGGCCATAACCAGTCATTCGGACAACCTTAGCAGCTGCTTGGGCAGCTACAATCGCTGCTTCAGCTGCTGCAGTAGTCGCCATTGTGACAGCAAGCGCATGGCTTTCATCCGAAGCAGCTGGCGGTGAAACTGGAGCTCTCTCGCTATTCGTCACGTCTGGAGAGCTCTCAGCTGGAAAATGCTCCACCGAGACAACCTCTGCCGCCTCATGGTGCCATTTTCCTACACTCATGCCTTTCTGAAAACAACACCATTTTTACAACTCATATTCACAAGTGAGGATAACGGATCTGAAAGGGCTAATCAGATTGAGGATAAAAGATCGACCTTTTTGCTATGAGAGGAATCCATAGAAGAAGATTTGAAGAGCCTCTTGACATTGGAGAACCACCCACTCCCTTTCTTCCCCATTAGCCTTTAAAATTCCAGCAACTAACAGATCGATCTAGCGGCCGATACGAAACATTTTGAAGCGATAGGAGAAAGAAAGAGGAGCGGGGATCGGCGTTGGGGGATTTAACGCTGTCACGGGGGATTGTCTTTGGCGCGGCGGCCACTCCTCCAATCGTTGTGGGTGACTTGAATAAATGATTCAACGTTCACACACAAGTCAAACTTACCAACAACTGAAAATGGAAGGAGATGGAATTAAATTACATTTTCATTTAACATATATCATGATTGAAATTAAGCCCAACATATATGTGTAAATAAGGTGTGGGTTGGGCTTGCATTTGAAGGGAGATCTGAATTGATATGCAATGATAATGGATTAACTAGGCAGGAAATTTTTGCTTTTAGTTTGGTTTACGTCTGATTAATAGCGACCCTCCACCGTATTAATTAAGTAAAAGCATGTCGATGGTTTGAGGTCCTGTGCTTTGGGTTTGGTGTTGTGTATCTATAAGTTTTTGACATTTAGTAAAGTTCATTTGTGTTGGAATCGTTTTTAGGTTACATGATTGAAAAAGGTAAGCAATTGAAGATAATTTGTGAACCACTTCATGTGTATAATAGTAATTGTGCTACTACGGCTCTTACATGTATATAATAATTAGTATTTGATTTGTGAAGATATTAAAAGAGTTTCATATAAAAAA
The DNA here is from genome assembly GCA_963922045.1 of Persicaria maculosa. NCBI lineage: Eukaryota > Viridiplantae > Streptophyta > Magnoliopsida > Caryophyllales > Polygonaceae > Persicaria > Persicaria maculosa. The sequence goes on from OY998268.1 coordinate 57,341,164, forward strand.
AAGTATGAATTAAAAGATGAGAGAGTAAAATCAGAGGCAGAGTAAACTTCTTCTATTGTCAAATTATTTGATAACAATAGTAATAGTGGCATAGACATTGGTAGCCTATACAATGTAATAAACTATACATTTTAAAGCTTTTAGCATTTTTTTTTAAAAAAAGACATTATAGTCATTCGAAGATTATCCCGAATCAAACATAAAACTAACATAAATTACATTAATATCTTTAAACAAACACCAGAATTTATAAATTCTATATTAACAAAATAAAGTAGTATAAATCAATTTCAAATTATAAACCAAACGTAAGCTCATGTCAGCGTTTTAGGACGTCTTAACAATTTAAATGAGTGTTTTAACAATGCCTTGGACGACCATGAAATGCGTTTTTAAAAAGATACTTTTAAGAGGCAAAATCCAGAATCTCCTCTCATGTAAACAATAACTATCCCATGGGCCCACCTGTACATAGATTGATCATGATAAAACTAGATCATTCCTTAACTTTAATTTAAAACACTTCATTTCCAAGTAGTCCAATTGCAAACCTTTCAAACCTCTTTGAGCTAAGTTTAAGATGGTTGGAATTCCATTACATTGTAGAGTTTACAGTGTAATTATAAAGTTTGTGTAATACTCCCTCTCCCTCTGTTAATTATAACTTGTCATTTACTATGCACGCTTTTTTAGAATGATAAAAACTATATGAAATATTAACTTTTTTAAATTTGTTTTTATAAATTCATACTTAATAGTAATAAGTATGAAATTATTAAAAAAAATATATTAAAAAAATTAATATTTTATATAGTTTTTAACACCTCAAAAAACGTGAATGAATAGTAAAACGTCAAATTTTAATTAACGTAAAGAGTAATAATTTATTTCGTTGATATGATTAATTTATAAGACATTTTGATTTAAATACTTTAAAAATTGTACTAACGAAATACCATCTTCTCAATTTACCTTATAAACATAATATAATAATATAATTGGAATCCAAAATCATCAAACTCTGCCAAACCCAACCTTTTCATTCAGGACTTTCAAAAAATCTATTCCAATTTCATATTTCAAGTGGAAAACACGAATTTTATAATTTAAAATCCAAAATTTAATGTGAATTTAATTTGCATAGACCCGCATGGCTAATGGACATATGTATCCTCCAAAGCCCAAACCCAATGTTGGACTTTTAAACCCAGCCCAATAATGTATGCTCTGCTTAATGAAAAGGATAAAAGGCAGAAAACCACCCTTTAAATAGGCAATTTGCACAAAACGACCCTTTAAAAATGAAATTTCAGAAAACTACCCATTACTTGCTCCCCATTAACAAAAATACACCCACTCGATGTATCTGTTTAAAAAGTCCAAAATACCCCTACATGTTTATCAAATTTTAGTTTTAGTGCCATTGTCTTCAACTCTTTTCATACGATCACATGCAAATCTTTTTAACCTCTCATGGCACCAAAAACTCAACCTTTCACCCCATTCTCAGTAACCTTTATTTTTAACGTCCCTCAAGTCTATTAAACATTATCAACAACTCTAGTTTATAGATCTGTATCTATCCTCCATCTGAAGTGACAAATACAGGGTGGCTTCCTTAAACAAGCCTAAAATTACTTTCCCCCGCAACAAATCACACCAAATTTATTCACTCTCACACCATCAATTCTATTATGAACAATGGATTTGATTTTGTAATCCTTGGTACTCCATTTCTGTTTTCAAACTTCATTTTATTGTTGGACTTCTAAGGGTTTGTTTTTTAAAGAATTGAGGGGATATTTCAGTCTATAAAAGGGTAGTTTTATGTAATTTTTCTTTTAATTGATGGTTTTGTGCAAATAACCTTATTTAAAGGGTGGTTCACTGCAATTTACTTTATTGAAATCTTGAAACCAACCGTTCTATTTGATTTTTTTTAAAAAAAAAAAAGAAATTCGTGAAATGACGAAAGGGCCCAACGGTAGGCCGGCGGCATAAACCAAAACAATAGATACGAAGCTGGCGAGATTTGACAATCTCCGTTATAGCGATTTAATTAACAATTGTTTTAGTTGTCACACATTTAAGGACTTAATTAATTAATTAATCAATGGTCCTAATTAATTTGGAGCTAATTTTTCACATTTTTTTTTTAAATGAAGTAACGTAACAAACCTACGTAGCAAGCTGCCCTCCAATTATATTAATGTAATTAATGGAGTCACTCTCAGAAGCAAAAAAAATACATTTCTTAATCTTTCGATGAAGCCGAGTTCGGTAAAGTTATGCCATTGTATTGTTCAAGACTTTCTGTTATTTTATGGGGGTTTTTTTCTATATTTTTTAAAAAATAGGAAATGTACCAATTTCGCAAGGTGTTTGAAGATTCACCTTAACTTGCACAGATCATCAACCTAAACATTTTCTTATCAAATAAAATAAAATATGTTAGATGTCCAAATCATCAACTCTGAAGAAAATCTATTAAGATATAGTACAAAAACAAATAATGCAAGCGTTGGTTGACTTTTGAGTGCATCAAAATGAGTTGCAACTACAAATACGGAGTACCAATTTTCGAATCACATTTTTCACGAGCTACTTGCCGACTCCTCCGATTGATTGGGAATTTGGGATATTAACACTTACCCATTTGGCGTAAATTCATAGACGGATTTTTTTTTCCAACTCATAATTATTTTTTTTGTTAGGGTACGTAGTGTTATTTTAATTATAGACTCACTTGTAAATTTGAAAATCCTCTATTTATAATGTTTATAGTTAATGAGATTATATTTATTATTAAAAATATTTTGTAACTCTTTTAATTATCAAAATTTAAATCTTTTCTATATTTTAGGTGAAAAACTCTATAAGATTCAAAATTGTTATCTAATTTAGTTAATAAATGGAGGAAAGAAAATACAAGTAATGTAAGAGGTTATAGATTCAAAATTCATTCTTTATTTTTTTTACAATACTTTTTATTCCTATTAAAAAAAATTTATATTATAAATGTCATATATAAATCAGATTTTATGGTTTTTTTTAAATATTTTTCATAAGAATATTCATTATACTACACATATATTTAAACCACAATTTATGAGTTTTTCTGCCACAATTTTTAGTCCTTTTAATTTTTTTCATTTATAAATGACATATTTTCCACATTTGCCATGTGGACACCAAAATTACCCATGTTATGAAGTTATTTGCTATCTCATTTTTAGTGTAGAATTCTACGATATGATTCATTTTGAAACGAGGAATAGGGTAAAATTTCACAGCAATTACCAGAAATAGAGAGGAAGAATAGAATTTCACAGAGGAGGATAAGCTGAAGTCGTTAACGATAAAATTTTAAAATGATGTATTTGCTCAAATGAATCTATGAATTGACATTTTAATATTTTGAAATTCTTACAATATACGGAGTATATGTCATCAAAATAATCAAAGAAAGTTTATCCCCATGAATTTTAGAGTTTATATAACACATACCTTGATACCTATATACCTATTTTGATTTTTTTATTTTATAACAAGGAAACCCACTCATTTGGTGTCAAGAGTCACACGTTAAATAAACCAGTTTACGCTGACTGATTCAACCCACTTACAAAGACAAACCTTAGATCATCCACAACCAAGGGTTTTTATTACCTTAAGGTAAGTATAAGGTAAGCCCATGGTTGTAGACAAAACCTTAATGTAAAAGAAGGAAAATGGTTACCTTAGTGTGGAGAGGTAAAGAGTGTCTTGGACCATGTGCAAAAGCATGTTGTTTTATTTATTTTATGTTTTATTTATTTAATTTTTAATATTATGATTGGTGAAAATCATATGATAGATATAAATAAATGAGAAAAAGAGAAGTATGAGGTAAACTCAGGGTTGTAGAGTAAAAATATGAAAATCTTAAAGAAAGAGGTTTACAAAGTAAAAAATTATTTAAGAGAAAAAATCAATGAGGTGTCAAAATATTATAGGGAAAGAAGAAAAAATATAAAAAAGAGATAACCTTATAATTGCGGATGATCTTATACTTTTTTAATCTACACCACTAAGTCATACCGTCACAGCAAAAAATCAAATTGAAAAGAAGCAGTAAAGTCCAAAATTGCCCTTAAAGATGACAACCGACATTCCGAGGTCGACATTTTCTTTTCCTATTTAACAGAGGGGGGAGAAAGAGAAACGAGAGGGCCCCTTCGTCATTGTGCAGCCCACCGAAGATCAAAAAGGCAAAATTCAAATCTTGCCTCTGCATTTCACAGGTCCGTCTCCCTCTCTCCCTCCTCCCCCCTTTTCTCTGCTTTTGTTCCTTAAATTGATTGCGATCTGCAGTTGCAGATTCTGAAAATTAGGGCTCGCATTTGAATAGGCCCAAATTTGTTGTGCGGCACTTTGGCATTTGAATACTGAGATCAGTCAATGGAGTATTAAGCGCTTTTTTTCCCCCTTTTCTTTGCCTTTCCAATTTGTGCCCGATTTCAAGTTTTTATCAAGTATCAACGATTCAGCTTTTCACTGTTCACTCGCACTTATTTTGTCTTTCAAGTTTTGGTAGTTTTCCATTCGACAGTCGGCAGCCTTATCTGGAACGAGCTCATTTGGATCTTTAACCTTGAATTTTATAGCAAATTGTTCGATAAACAAAATTAGTGTTTATCCCCATTTTAATTAATCTCATAGTGTGAGGGCCTTACAGGGACAAAATTGCTTCTTCTGGGTGGGGTTTGTAGCCTTTTGAATTGTCAACTACTTATTTGTATTTTTAGGATTAATTGATAGATCAGAAAGTTCTGAATTTTGATAATTTGGTCCCATTTTTATGTGTCCCCTAGTCTAGGGAGGATACATATCAGTTATCACTTCCTTTCCTTTTCTCCTTTTCCCTTATCTTGTACCACCTCTTGTCCTTTTCTCCCACAGCTCTCTACATGAAAGGTTGAAACTTCCATGGAGATTGTTATTTTTAAGGGGTAGGGATTCCCTCCCATACCCTCCTGCCACCGGGATGGGGACAAGGAGGTTTTTTTTCCACCCATCCGTCCCCTTGCCATCCCTAGTTGTGGTGTTGGAGTCTTGTCATGTTCGTAGCTTCATGATTTGAACTTATTTTGGATTTGTATAGCTAACCTTGTTATCCTTTATTCCTACGGACATGAAGCCATGAAGGATTTATCTTTATGTTGATTGACTCAGAATCAAGCACTTCAAATAAAATTAAATTATTAATCATGGAATAGAGCTTAAGCTATGAAGATAATAATGGCAATTTTGGATAAGGATATGAATTTGAAAGATGTGCCCTATTTCCCTCTGTTTGCCCCCTCTGAAATATTAAGGGAGCTATAGATCTTAAGGGTCTGATGAACATGTTTTGCTTCACAAGTCTATAGCCATACTTGTGTCTTTATGGAACTATTTTCGCTTTTTTTTGTAAGTTGACCAAATTAGATTCAGATTATTAAGGGAGCTAGAGATCTTAAGGGTCAACGAGGAATAGGATTTGCTTCACAAATCTACAATTAGGCATATTGGCATGATTATTGATCCAACTAAGCTCAAATATCTTTAGTGGAACTATTTTTTGCAGGTTGATCAAATTAGGTTCAGATTATTTAGTTATTTGTTGTCATATTAATTTAATACTAAGTACTACTCTGTATTGATCTAGTGGGGTGACAGTTGTTCTTTAACTAAGTTAGCTAAACTCATTTACTTACTGGTCAAGTTCACTAAGATCATGAGTCCATAACCCTTCTGGTCAATTTACTAGCATTAACATGGCCATTGGGACACAAAACCATCTCGATGCTGCATGATGTGATATGTTTATTGTGTGTATTATTGATTTGCCATGTGACAATCATTCTATGTCCAAGAGCGTTTTGTAAACATGGCAACATAAGAATCTCTAAGTCTGAACGATTTTTTAAAGACACTGTATTACACACACTACTCTAGAAAATTTGTATAGGAGCTAAATATTTTCAGTGTTTTTGCCAGAATCTATGTTCAAAGCATAATTGGTTCTGTGAACCCAGCAATCTAGATAAAATTCAGCAGGGCAGAGCTTTCTGATTTATGGGCTGCTACCATTCAAAGAAAGTCAGGCGGACTCCTGGATACGAAGATCCTACAATACTTGCCGCTGAAACCCCTTGTGAGTATGGATCATATGGTTAGCTCTTTTCTCACAATTACGTGGTAGAACCTTTCAAAAGCAACTCATAGCTAAAAGTTGTTTGGAAAGTTGACATTTTTATCTTTGAGAAAGGAATTATAGTCTTTGTGCAGTTCTGATTTCTCAACTTCTACTTATTTTATTCTTATTCTGTTGATCATTTCTGGTTGTTTAGTTATGGCACAAGAGAAATGCTTGGGCCTCTGATATGAAAGTACGAAACACATCACATACATTTAATGCAATAGAATGAGTAACATATTAAGATTGGAGGGGGGTAGTTTTAACTGGCAATGTTGCCTGTAGTATGCAACTATGCATGCTGTTGCTGATCAGAAGATTTCATTTACCACTTTCAGCTGTTGATTATTAGTATGGACAATCTAGTATTCTGATATAGTTTTGAAACACTTTGAATCTTTTCAGTCACGGTGAATGAAGTAGAGGCCTTGTATGAGCTGTTTAAGAAATTGAGCAGTTCCATAATTGATGACGGACTTATTCACAAGGTATTTTCTGGTTCATTTTGATAGCTTCCTTGAGTAATTACAGTTTCTGCTATTTTTTTTTATTCTGTGTTTTACTTCTTTCCTTTTCTATCTTTTGTGTCAGGAAGAGTTGCAACTAGCGCTTTTTAGGAACAGTAAGAAAAGAAATCTATTTGCAGACCGGGTATGTAAAGAGAGCCTTTGCCATTAGGGTCTTAATTTGTTATCATATGACTAAGTTTATGTAAATATACGATTTCCCCATTTGCTTTATGAAGACAATACTCAAACAACATAGGTCTTCACTCTATTCAATGTAGTGTTTTTATTAGAAGATTTGATACAGTGTAATGTCCTAAGGGTTTCTGGATTCCTCTGTTGGTGCTTTATCCAGATCTTTGACTTGTTTGATTTCAAGCGCAATGGAGTAATTGAATTTGGGGAATTTGTCCGATCATTAGGTGTTTTCCACCCAAATGCCCCTGTTGAAGACAAGATCATGTGTAAGCCCTTGTACTTTGTTTTTTGATACTGCTATATATGTTTATAATGACAGTTTTTCTACCTTGTGCGCATGAGTGAATAAATGAAAAGTACCGGGTTTTAGTGTGTTCTCACTGCTTATATTGTTGAACGCTTGTATTTGATTATGGGTTCACTAGAGTTGCTTCATACAGAAAGGAGAAGATGCCATTAATAAAGTATAAACCAGCATCCATATAATACAGATTACTCTTGTATAGTATTAAATGTTAAATTGAACAAGAAAATAAATTAACGTTCAACTTATTCCTCAGAGCGCCTTTAGTGCAGTTTAAATGTATTCCGTCAGCTAACAATATTCTGGCCTAGTTTGAATGTGATTTATTGTTTGCAGTTGCATTTCGGCTATATGATTTGAGGCAAACAGGTTTTATTGAACGCGAAGAGGTTTGTGTATCAGCCAAGTTATCCATTTCATCGTTCATAAATTTATTGAAAAGGGGAGAACTGTAAAGACTGCGGATGTGTTTACTTGACAACATTATTTATGACAGGTGGTGGAGATGGTTTTGGCGTTGTTGCATGAATCTGATCTGGTACTCTCAAATGACGTTGTTGAGGCAATTGTGGACAAGGTAAAGGAGATTTAAACCCATAACTCATTGAACCATTCACCTGTTCTCTCTTTTGCTATCTCATATCTTATGATTTCTAATCCTGTTCTCCCAATAGACGTTCGCTGAAGCTGATACAAAAGGTGATGGCAAGATTGATATGGAAGAATGGAAGGAACTTGTGTCAAAGCACCCCTCCTTAATCAAGAACATGACACTTCCATATCTAAAGTAAGTGCTTAAAATTTCATTCAGGAACATGTCGAACAAGACCCTTCTCCCCTAAGCACAACCGGTTTTCCTACACGAAAACCTCTTCTCTATACTTTTCTATGACCATGGGATAACTTTGAAGCTGTGTTTAACATTGTCAATTTACCTCTAGGCTAGACATTAGAGAATAATGAGATCATGATTTGCTTGTTTCGCCAGGGATATCACGATAGCATTCCCAAGTTTTGTGTTGAATTCTGAAGTTGAAGACTTGACCGAGTAAATACCCTCAAAGAAAGAAGAACAAAAAAAAGGCCTCAAAACACTTGCATCCCTCTCGGGATGGCAGGGCAGCAAAAACGAGCACTCAGTGGGCTGCAGGCTTTGCTGATCTGACATAACTAGCATCGGGTTCTCAGAGGTTAGATTGTGTGTTAGCGTTTTCGTGTCCTTGTATGTGCCGAAAGAAAGAGCAAGGTATGACCAAAATAAGTGAACATCAGCTGTGAATCTGTACAAAACTACATGGTGATTAGAGTTGTTGATTTGTTGTAGAGCATATGTATCGGTCTCCAAACTCGGCAATAGAGGTAGGATCCTTAAGGAATGACTACTTTGGTTGTAGTAGCGGTTAATACGAGCTTTGCAATATTCGAAAAATAATACGAACTTTGAAGTGGTAGATAAAGTTGACCTTTTACCAAAATAAAATCGTCATTAGTTAGTTGCGTGCCACTTTTAGCGACCATATTGCAAAGTAGTTTGTGTTATCGAATGTTACTATCTTGAAAGTTCGCGTATATTGCAAAGTAGTTTGTGTTATCGAATGTTACTATCTTGAAAGTTCGCGTTGTTTGATTGTAATTTTTCCTATAACAAAACATCTTTGTATTTAGGTGGAAGGTATCCCTTAGAGAAAACATAGATATTGAACCAAATGTTTAGACGACTCAAAAAATAATTAATTTTTAATCATATTTGAATATGAAATATTATTCACTCAATATATTTTAAACTTGATGCTAAAATTTTGATGGCTTTTAAAATAGCCAAAGTTTTTTTAAACCATTTGTCCTCATACCAGTTGTTAAGGTCATCATTATTTTTTATTAAAAAAATGTTCAGGCCAACTACAAAAGGAAATAGAGTAGGTGAACTAGGACAATTTTGAACCACCAAAGGGTACAATATGGACAACTTTTAAAATAAAAAAATATGAACGCTAATTATTTTATTATGGTTTTTAATCTACTTATAAACACTACTCGTATTGTATAGATTTTTTAAAGTAACATATTTTTATTGTTATACTCCAAATTAAAATATTAATTGATTCTTTTTTTTAATTCCTAACATATGCATAAAAAGCATAAAATTCATGAGATTTAATTTTTTGTTTCCCCAAATTCCAATTGACAAATTTGATGCGTCGAATGCTGCAAAATTTTGTCAGGCACCCATCCAACAACGCAACAAGCCTGAGATTTCCCAGATATGGAAAATTAAAAACAACTAGACAAAGTGGAATAATTAAAAACCTAGATCACTTTTTTCCCCAAATCAGAAATCAAAACCCCCATTGTTCATCTTCACCCAAAAAGATTCTCATTTCCATTTCAATCATTGCCCTTCCTTGCCTTCCAATTTCGTCCTACATCCAAATTCAAATCCATCTTCTTCAATCTAAACCCCACTGGTTTTCCCTTTTTAGCTCTCCTTTGTTGTTTCCCAAACACTCCCTTGAATCGATTCCATCACTGTCAATTTTTGTGCGTCTCTCTTTAAATCAGCAATCACAATCCAATCCAATCCAATTCCTGGAAATGGAATCGAACCCCTGCTATGGTCAATTGTAGCCAGTCAATCTCCAATCTCAGTAGTTAAGTTGGATTAAGCCCCAGCGGAATCCCCAAACCCTAATTCCCCCATTTTCAATCTGATCTGCTTTTGTATTTACAGCATCCGATGGTTTTGCTGTAATGCGCTCAGGTGAATCCAGCACCAAGGATACCGTTCCGGAAAGGAGTAATCTGAAGCGTTCTAGGTCTTCCCGTTCACCAGATATGCCGCCCACGGATTTAACAATCGCGCAGAAGCCAGGGGATGACTCAATTTTCTTCCCGGTTGAGGAGATTGTGCAGTATCCGTTGCCTGGCTGTGTTGCGCCAACTTCGATTAGTTTCAGCCCCGACGATAAATTGGTTGCCTACCTGTTCAGCCCTGATCATAGTCTGAATAGGAGGGTTTTTGTGTTTGATTTGGAGACTAGGAAGCACCAGATGGTGTTTAGCCCTCCTGATGGAGGGCTTGATGAGACTAACATTTCGGAGGCTGAAAAGTTGAGGAGGGAGAGGGCGAGGGAGCGAGGTTTGGGCGTGACGCGGTATGAGTGGGTGAAGGGCTCTCCCAGGAAGAGAATGATCATGGTGCCTTTGCCTGATGGGGTATGTTTTGTAGTTTTGGTTTTGATTTTGCTGACTTATGTTGTTTCTTTGAGTGATTCACTGATTCTGGTGAATGATGTTGTTTCTCTGTGCATTTTGCATTGTGCATTGGATAGTTTGATTGCTGTTGCTGCTGTGTAAACTTGCAAGGTTGATGTTTTATGTTGTCTCTTTGGCTGATTTTCGTCTACATTGTGTTTTTTGCATTGCATGTCTCATGTAGTCCTTCAAGAGTTCACCTATATGTGTTACACTACAGTGATAGTGTTCTCATAACCAAGATATCTTTCATCGAAACTTTCCAATTCGTCATCCAAACTTCTTGAATCCAATGAATGAAAACATAAATTCCTCTCATGCTAGTTCAACATTTTATATGAAGATTTTAGTGATTTTGCGTTGATGCATGCTCAACAATCTTTACTATGTTAAGTTGTAACAGATAAGTTGCTGAAGTGTAATATCTTATTCCACTATCCTTCTACTCCAATTCTAGGGCTTAGTACGAATCAGTTGTTAAAGGGTAATATTGGAGTATTATGAGCTAGGACTTATGAATACCTTTGGGTATACAAGTATTATTACCCTTAACTTACTCTCCTTGCTTTTTCTTTGAGGCCGTGAATGATAATGTTGAACTAGAAGTTAATTTCTTGGTTCTAATTTGTAAAGCTAATCTATGATATACGAACTTCGATCAGAGTTGGTCTATGTTCTGTTAGGTGGTTGAACACCATCCATTGGGACATTCACTTCCTTTCCCCCCAGATGATGGGATTAATTGTCATATGATTGAAATGTTTGAAGTAATTTTTTTTTATGTTTTTATTGCATCTGTTGGTCATTAACCAAGTTTCATGTAAACAATCACATCAAATTTACATTATTTTCTTCACTTATCCTGCAATGAGCTATATTTAAAATGTGAACTTGAACTCATTCCATTAAGCCTAGCTAAGATCAATACTATCGAGCTGTACATTACTGATCTTGGATGAGCCTCTTTTCTATAGATTCTCTGTTAAACAAAGGAATATAGTCTGTCTATATAGCACTTAATGAAAAGATGGATTATAGTACTTAATAAAAAGACAGATTGGTAAATTGTGAATGCTTGTAACTGTTTGAGTAGCTTCTCTTTAATGTGAATGAATTCAAGCCTCCTAATATTAATCCAGTCTCCAATCAAGTTTGGTTAATCTCAGAATGTTAAAAAAGGAGTAAACGAAGCCTTTATTTTCCGAGAATAGCTCACTACTAATTCCTTGCATGTTTCACTTCTTAAAAAGCATTACCATATGATATAATACATTATTGCGTATTTTGTAATTTATGTTTTTACCAACTTGTGATACTTCTGTTTTATGATGTTCACATCTCCTTAATCTTCCCTCTTATTCAGATTTACTTGCAAGATCTTTCTTCACCTAAACCAGAGCTCAAAATTTCAAGCGATCCGGCATCACCTGTTATTGATCCTCATCTATCTCCAGATGGAACTATGCTTGCTTTTGTGAGAGGTTTTGAGTTATATGTTCTGGATCTCTTATACAATCTTGAAAAACAGTTATCTTTTGGTGCCGATGGAAGTACCTTGGTAAGTGAAGATATGATCATCTCATCTGATTATGTTGGTCCTTTCTTATGTATGCATAATCAGTCATCGTTGACGATTGCCTTTTTTCTTGAAAGAAAGATGTCTTTAACCAAGAGATTCACATGACTCATAAAACAGAAGGCAAAATGACATGCTCTCATTAGAATTTTTCCTTCTCTCATCACCTGTTTATATGTTTTATACTTTCCACAATTTGTTTTATGAAACTGTGCATTTATATTTGACATTTGATTTCCATGTTCCAGACTCATGGGCTTGCAGAGTACATAGCACAGGTGTGTGACTTATTCTACCTCCCTTATCCATTGTTTCATACATATTTGAATCTCTTCATTTCTCGGGCTTTTTAAACCTCTCTTTAGAATGCACAAGGATTCATTTTATTCATATTTTGGCAATTATACAGGAGGAGATGGATAGGAAGAATGGGTATTGGTGGTCAATGGATAGCAAATTTATTGCTTTCACTGAAGTTGATTCATCTGAGATTCCCCTTTACAGAATTATGCACCAAGGCAAGAGCTCTGTTGGTCCCGATGCCGAGGAAGATCATGCTTACCCCTTTGCTGGTGCTTCGAATGTAAAAATACGGCTTGGTGTTGTCTCTGTGGCCGGAGGTCCTGTCACTTGGATGGATCTTCAATGTGGAGGCCAGGATGGAGACACAAATGAAGAGGAATATCTGGCCAGAGTCAACTGGATGCCTGGAAACGTTCTCATTGTGCAGGTTCTGAATAGGTCTCATACCAAGTTAAAGCTTTTGAAGTTTGACATCAGTACCGGTGAAAGGGAAGTGTTGTTAGTGGAAGAGCAGGAAACCTGGGTGAATTTGCATGATTGCTTTACACCTCTCGAGAACGTAGATCCCAGCTGCCGTGGAGGATTTATTTGGGCCAGCGAGAAAACAGGCTTCAGGCATCTCTATCTGCACGGTGCCAATGGTGCTTGTTTGGGACCCATAACAGAAGGCAACTGGATGGTCGAGCAAATTGCTGGCGTCAACGAGGGTGCAGGGCTTGTTTATATCACCGGAACCTTAGACGGGCCTTTGGAGTCGAACCTCTACTGTGTAAAGATCCCTAAACATAACCTTCCATTGCAACCCCCTGTAAGATTGACACATGGCAAGGGGAAACACATGGTGATTCTCGACCACAAGATGCATAGCTTTATTGATGTTCATGACTCCTTGGCTTCCCCACCAAAGGTAACAATGGCCTCTTCGTTGGATGGCAGCTTGATCACTGCTTTGTATGACCAAGCTTTCGACATTTCAAGTTTCAAAAAGCTTCAGCTTGAGCCACCCGAAACAGTTGAAGTTGAAGCTGACGATGGGACAATCTTTTATGGAATTCTCTATAAGCCAGATGAAAAAAGATTCGGACCTCCGCCATACAAAACAATGCTTAGTGTGTATGGTGGTCCAAGTGTGCAGCTCGTTAGCGATTCTTGGATAAATACAGTCGATATGAGGGCGCAATATTTGAGGAGCAAAGGGATATTAGTTTGGAAGGTAAGCATTCTGTCATGTGATGTAGTAGTTCCTTTCGAGTTTCGTGTGTGGATTTAATAGTCGCCATTTCGAGTTTTAGACAACCTATTTGTATGCAGCTAGACAACAGAGGATCCGCTCGACGTGGGCTGCACTTTGAGGGCGCTGTCAAACACAATTTCGGGCGAGCAGATGCAGATGACCAGCTGATGGGAGCCGAATGGCTCATCAAGCACGGTCTGGCCAAAGCAGGCCACATTGGCCTGTACGGCTGGAGCTACGGGGGCTACCTCTCAGCCATGAGCCTGGCCAGGTTCCCCGACACATTCCGGTGCGCGGTGTCAGGCGCACCGGTTACCTCCTGGGATGGCTACGACACCTTCTACACCGAGAAGTATATGGGTTTGCCCTCCCGAAACCCTGCAGGCTATAAGTTTGCGTCTATCATGTACCACGTTGACAATATCAAGGGGAAGCTGCTTCTCGTGCATGGGATGATCGACGAGAACGTCCACTTCAGGCACACGGCCAGGCTCGTGAACGCGCTGGTGGCGGCTGGGAAGCTATACGAGCTGCTGATCTTCCCGGACGAGCGACACATGCCCCGCCGGCTGAGGGACAGGATATACATGGAGGAGCGCATCTGGGAGTTCATTGAGAGGAGCCTTTGACATCTTCTTGTCTTGTGCCTCCAATTGCCTAAACTTTGCTTCTTTTTTTTGGTCATTTTATATTTTATTTTATTCTTAATTTCCCGTCTGCATATGCTCCTTATAAATTATTTTTCTTAAATCAACAAGTTCAAGTTCAAGCTAGCAAGTTTTGAAAGAGCTAGAGCATGTACTGAATAAGAATTGTATTTTTAGGGTGTTTTTTAGTGAAATATTCAGGGTCTTGTTTGAATAATGTTCATCGTGTACCATTTATTATGTATAACAATTAGAAGATATGTGTCAATCATTCAAGCAAGTTATATTATGTTTTCTCCTTTGAATAAAAAAAAAGTTATATTATGTTTTTTTTTATGGGCGTGGTTAGTAATCTTTTGTTCAATAATACTTGTTATTTTTGTTTTAAAATTTGTTTATAAATCATTGTCATTCTTGCTCTTTTTAAGAAATAAATTGTTAGTAAGTAGTAGACCTGTCAAACGGGTCATTCGGGTCGGGTTCAGATTCGGGTCATTTGGGTCCCTGTTAAATCGGTTGATAATTAAGAGTGTAAGGAAAAACCCGACCCGTACGTCCGGTAATTTTACGAGTTCGGGTCATTCGGGTTCCTGTTAATTATTACTCCGATCCCGAAGTCCAATAGTGTTTAATAAAGTAAAATGTAGAGTGATAATTAAGAGTGTAAGAGTACATTTGTTAATTACTATTCTTTACAAGTACGCAAAAATGCTAAAATGACAATATTTATCTATCTATTCATCCAATTTATGAGTTTCATTCACCCTAATAGATGGAGTTAATTGTTTCAATTTTGAGTAATTTTTTTTGGCGATTTATTGTTTTAAGTCTTGACTTATTTCTAAGATCACAGATGCAAGGAAAAATATCAAAGACAAATCATGAACACAAAAAACCCGAATAGAGCCCAAAATTGAAGCAAAACCTTAGTAATTTGAAGAACAAAAGAGCCCATTCAACCAAAGAAAAGGGGAAAAAAAAAGGGCACTCCTAATCCTAGACCTTAATTACTTATTTACTTACATAACAAAGCAAATAAAATAATGATAGGATGTTAAATTCCATTTTGAAACGACACTCCCGTTGGGGTCAGCCAAGAAGACCCATCTAGGAGCGCCCCCACGGTGAACTTGCTGGCGGCCTTCCTTGACATATGAGAATGCACCCCGGGCCAGTGGACCCGGCCCCGGGTCCCGGCCCCGGGCCCGTGGTTCTTGAACTCCCCGTAGTATAACTTGTTCAAGGGCAGCCCCGGGGCCCACTCCATCCAGCCCTTGGGATCGATATGGTCCCCAAGGTATGACCTCACGAAGGCCACCCTCGAATAGGCCTGCCAAGGCCGCCCTAGAAATGTAGGGTAGGCGGCCTTGACTGGCTCGAGATCGGCACTAGCCTTGATCTCGCAAGCATGGAACGAGATCCCTGTGGTTGCCGTAGGGTTACTACGGGACTGTGCCGTGATGGTGCACTTCTGGTGCGCCATCGGCTTCCGAGACAAGATGGTGCAATGCTGGAAGACCACTGCACCGTTGCCGAAGATGAAGTCCACGGTTCCGTAGATGACGCAGTCGCGAATGAAATGGCGTTGCGAGTAGGTGTATAGAGTGTCTTGGTAGCCCTTGATCTCGCACCGGAATAAAACCGCCCGGTCGTTCCCAAGGCGTATTGCGACCGCTTGGTGCGACTCCGGTCCTGCCTCGTTCACGAAGGTGATGTCCCTGGCGAAGAACCCCTCTCCATTGACCGCTACACATTCATAAAGTGGAGACACATTCAGTTGTTTAATTGGCATTTCCGATTTAAACAAAGAGAGTATGTTACATGAAAGAAGTATAATGCAAAATGTGTAACATAAAATTTGTACTGACAACAACCAATAAGATCTAGGGGTGTTATTCGAGTCAAACAAGTCGAGCTTGATATTTTTAAGCTTGTTTGTTTGTTAAACGAGTTTGAGCCGAGCATAGCCCAATTTTTAAACGAGTTTTTTTTTATCAAGCTTGGCTTGTTTAGAAAATTAAGGAGCCTAAGTCAAGTTTTTTTTTTTCGAGCTTTAAACAGTTTTACTTAGTTATAACATATTAACTTAACTTAAATGAAAATTTCAAAAATTCCATGAAATTCAAGCTTAAATCGAATGAGCCGAGCTTTCAACCGAGTTTAAAATTCTGTACAACCTCGACTTGTTTAAATAAGTGAACGAGCTCGAATGGAGCTTTTTTCGAGCCAATCCTGAACCAAGCTTGAGTTGTTCAGTTCATATAACAACCCTAATGAGATCGAGTATTCGAGGTTAAGACATACCGAAAGTAGCGGTGTCGAAAGTGGTGATCTTGTCGCGACCGACACTCTTGGAGCCGGTGATCACGGTTTGGCCGATCCCGTCTCCAATGAGCCACACATTGTTTTTCTTCTTTGGGATCAATAAACCGCCCTCTCGATAACTATTAATTACTCAAAATAACGTTTGTTTGACGCAATATGTTGATTGATTATCATAAGAAATTAAAGGGTACGTAGGATCAATGTAGAACTTACATGCCAGCCTTGACGTAGATGACGAAGCGCCGCTGGCTGTTGGGCGGGGCCCGGGAGATGGCATGAGAGATCGTCGACACCGTCCCAGGGCTGCCGTCATGCGACACCACCACGTCCGCCTTAAAGTTAGAGGCTTGAGTCGACTCGAGCATCACCCGGTCGCCTCTCGACAGCCACGAGGGGTAGCCTTCATTGGCGAGGACGTCCTCCGATAAAGACGACATGAGACGGCGGTTGTTGTTGGGCTCGCCGGTGACGTCGTCGTATTTTTTGTGGCCGTACGCGGCGGCGAAGATGACTAGGGCATTGCTGACAAGCTCGGACAGGTCCTGCAGCTGAGTGTCCATTCGGGCCTTCAATTCCTCGCTTGCTGATGACAGTTGGTCAACACAAGTGTCCTGATTCGTCAGCGCCGCGCTCAGCCACGTCATCACATCCGCCGCCGTCCCCCTAAGCGCCTGAGCAACTCAGCCCAACCCCCATCATCCATTATGTATAACTCCACTGCTAATTTGTGTAAGAAAAATCTATCTAGAATTACTTAGATAATGTAAATGATCAATACTCCCTCCCTTTGAAAAAAAACATATATATTTTACTATGTTATGCACGTTTTTTTATTATACAAACTATATAAAATATTAATTTTTACTATGAAATTATTAAACAAATTTAAAAGAAATCCTAAAAAAATTAACGTAAATAGTAAATGATATGTCTTAACGATGTATTTTTATAAGAACTATAGAACTCATATAATGTAAATTTTATGCTCCACATTAAAAGATGTGATTTAGAGGAACATGTATACTATATATGTTAATTCGTTAAAGTGTTACATTTTTTTTATGAAAGTTAAAGTGTTACTTGATCTAAAGTTTATCTCAAGTTATTTAGATGGGTTCAACTTTGAATTTGATCATACCATCTGATCGGGCATATAGATTTGGATCATCTAAAATTTATAAATTCATTTTCTTGATTAATTGTTGAATAAAAGGTATTTGATAGGACAACCACAAGAACTGAACCGATCCGAACGTAAAAACCCAATTCAACCCGTTCGAATTCAATAACATGAAACCCAGAATTTTATTAAAATTCATTATTCGAAACATAGCTAGTATGACTTAACCTAATTAACTATATATATACGTACTCTGAAAAACCTAGAACATAGATCGACCCACATCTTATCGCACTGGAAAACCATCCGATTTAAAATAATTGAAACTCAAAACACACCCGATCTAAAACATATTCAAATATAAAATAATCAAAACTCGTGGCCAATCGCTCCTTTAATAAAAATAACTCAATTTACCAGTGTTGGAAATAATCCAACCCCTCCCCCCAAAAATAAAACATTAACAACTGAAATCCGACTCAAATCAAACCCAACCAAAATTGTTAATGTTAGTATGTTACTCTCCCTCTAATCTAAATTATTTTATTTTTTTCGACACACTTTTTTTAATGCTAAAATACTATAAAATATTAATTTTTTTAAGATAAATATAAAACTATTTTTTAAAAATAATTTTAAAACTTAATATCTTATAAGTTTTTATTTTTTAAATAATCAAATATTTTAAATCTAAGTTATATAAAATAACCGAAATCTAAAACCACCAAACCCTTTCGACCAAAAAAAACACCAAACCCTGATTAACCTCACTCGATCCAAAATACACCTGACTCGATCACTCAATTACCACGGTAAAAAAAAATCCACTAATGCACTACCTTTTTTCTCCGACCTGGACCGTCCGTCCAGGCCGTAAGGTTGAGGGCGGGGACGGCCGAAAGGGAGCGGTTGAGGAGGTCCACCGAATCACCCAACATCTCAAGGCAGTCCACATACGCCGACCGGTCATACGAGTCCATCTCCCGGGCTCCGATCCCCTCCGACTTCATCAACGCCTGCCCGACCCTCCACATCGTCACGTTCATCGATATCGGAACGAGGTCACGCTGCTCGCCCACCGCCATCGCCCCAGGGAACGCCACCAGCGACTCCACGCACAGCGTCGGGTACTCCGTCTGCCCGCACGTAAGCGTTATGGCCCGGCTCGGCCCGATCGGAAGCCCATCGGGGCCCGTGGGCCGCCTCATTTTAGCAATCGCCACCGCCAGCACAGTGGAGGCCGCCACCAGGAAGACGACGGACAGGACGAGGAGGATGAACTGGCGACTGAGGAATATGGGCCGGGCCGGGGTCGGGTCGGGTAGGCCCGTTGATAGGGAGGGCCGGAGCCTCCCGTAGTTGAGCGGGGAGAGTGACGGCAGAGATGACGTCATTTTGGAGTGATCGACCAATGAGAGGCGAGCGACTCGGGCGGTGGGCCCCGGTGGTACTCTTTCCGGAGCGTGGGGGAGTGCTGCAAGATTTACTGTTGAGCGTCGGAAGGTTTAAATATTGTGACAGTTTCTCTCTCGTTTTTTTACTTCTTTTTTTTTACTTTGTCAAAAATGGAATATGGGAAAGTCAAATTGAGAATGTGTGTGGATCTTCGGGATAAAGATTTGGTATTTAAATTTTTTTTTTTTTTGATGCAATGGTATTTAAAAAATTTAAATACTAAAAATAGCAAGTTTATGTACGAGTATGTAGTGTAGTGAATTGGCAATTTGACATGGTGTGTGGTGCTCAGTTTGGAATTTGGATCCTTAATATCGGATGTTGCACTCAATGTTATATTTAATTATTTCGAGTATAAATTTATATTAAAAAAAATTAAAAGTATATATTTATATTTATACACTTATTTTATAAACATATTAATATAAGTATATAGAATTTAAATATAATTTTTTAATATGAATTTATATTAAAATAATTAAGGGTAACACCGGGTGTAACATAAAAAGTGTTATAAGAGATACAAACTGGTTGTTGCTATATATCAGGATTTAAGAGTTTATATGGCATTTGGATAAAAAAAAGTTTATGACTTTTTTTCCTATAGTAATTTGTGTTATATATATATATTACATCTTACTTTTTTTTGAACCAAAAAGAATTTGGTTGAGAAGGCAAGTCAACAAAGAGCATCCAAACGGATGAGACCTAGAAAAACCAGATCATTTGGAGAGATCGAGTTGGAGTAGGGGTGCCTGATGTGGGTAAAACAATCAGCAACTCAATTAGCCTCACTAAAAATATATAAAATTTCGTAAGATTAGAAATGACTCATAAGAAACATAGAGTCGGAAATAATGATTTCAGCTTTTCAAGGGTAGGACCAGCCATTAGTAAAACATTATTAATGACTAAAATGTTATCCCCTTTGGGTGCGGTATATTAAGTTCCACCGCCTTCTTCAAATTTTGGGGTAGAATGTTTTTTTAAAGGTCGGAATTGTTGCAATTAAATATTTGTGTTTAAATCTTGAAAACATAATATATTTAAATGGTGAAGCTAAAATTCTAGTTGGGTGCTAAAAATATAATTTTGGGAGATTATTTTTTTCTTGTGTATATACTACGAATATACGAGTATATACGAAGAAGAAGTTTTTTTACATGATATTTGAAAAACCACTAAAATTATAATTTAAATGTGTAATGTTTTATTGAAATAGTTAAAATAATATGGCAAAAAAATAAAAATGATTTTTTTTTGAAAAAAAAATTTAAAAAAACTAATATTGAAAGACAACCTTAAATTTATGATTTATATATGTAATATTTTTTATATTTTTTTCATGAAAGTAATATTTTTTTTATTGAAATAGTGGATATGAACAATAACAACGGAAAATACCAAAAACATAAATATTAAGTATTGAACCAAAAACATTTACTTCTTCTTCCGGTCTTCCCTCACTCTACCAACTAAGATAATAAAATTATTTGTTGTAATCTTCATTTAGAGCTCTTTATATATATAAGCTTAGTAGGTAGAAGGAAGGCCGTACAAACAAATATGTAAACATAAACAACATGTCATGTTCGAGGCACTTATATTCCATAAATGAAATGAAATTGAACAACTTAATCGCTCCAAAAAAGGCATCTCATTTCCCGTCAAAATGGCTTCAAAATTAATGGAAGGTTATAATATAATGTGAGTTTTGTTGGCACATGCCTAGCAAGTTGCAAACTACGTACAAAGATTCCAATGATCGATGATTTATCGTCTTTGCCAAAATAAGAGCATCCTCTCAATCTCAAGTGACTTTGTTTTCATTATATGAAAAGCAAATTAAGGCCCACTCTCCTATTCAACTATTGATATGCATCTACGTCGGTATATATAACACTTGCATATTTTCATTATTACCTAGTTCTTGTTCATACAAGTGGCTGTCACACTTCACACTTGCATACAAATTAATAATACATGGATTAGTGTCAAGTTCGAATTAATTTTTTTTATTAATTAATAATTCGAGCTCAGACATACTTGAAACTCGAAAGACCGACAAGTTAACAGACGGATAAATCATCCCCGTCGAACATATAATAACAACAAAAACTACAGGAAAGAAAAACGCATAACGTTATTACATTAATTGTTACATTATTACATTGTTCTTGTTTCTTTTTTTTTTGCGAGCGCTGGAATTCTCGAGTGTTTATACTTGGACTTTAATATATAAGATACATTGGATCACGCAAAATGGAACAAGAATCCCATTCCTGGCTTTCGCGGATGACATAGTCATTTTTGCGTCGGCAACAAAAACTGCTTGTGACCAAATAAACAAAGTCTAACGGGAATTCTCTTCCCTTTCTGGGCAAAAGGTAAACAGACACAAATCACATTTTCAAACGACTCCTAACATGACAACAAGTCAAAAGAATGCAATACACAATGAACTAGAGATCCCCTGCACCAGCAACCTGGGACCTTATCTAGATTGCCCCATCATTTGTGGTAGAGCTAACAAGGAAACTTTTAATGACCTACTAATCACAACTAAATCACAAATGCACAAATGGAAAGCCAACTGCTTGTCTCAGGCAGGACGATGTACCTTAATTAAAACCACTTTATCAGCAAAACCCCTGCATCTTATGCAGTGCTTCTTATTACCAAAATCTATACACACTGAACTGGACAGAATCAATCGGAATTTCCTTTGGAACAAGGGGACAAAAAATAAGCCACTTATTAGTTGGTATGAAGTTTGCAAGGAAAAATTCAATGGAGGACTTGGACTACGTAACTCCGAAGATATGAATAAGACACTGCAACTAAAACTATTATGGAAAATATTGGCTGAACCAAGAAATCCATGGGTAACACTAGTCACGAAAAAATACCTACGACAACAACACATACTGAATTACCGCAAAAAGGGAGGCTCCTCCTGGCAATGGGCACAACTCACTAAACTTATACCCCTCTTTAAGGATGGCCTTCGTTGGTCGATTGGTAATGGTAGAAATATAAACTTTTGGCTTGATCATTGGTTCGGAAACTCACCACTAATAACATTAATACCGGATGACAGGCAGGTTGACACACAACTCACTATTCAACACTTCTTGACAGACGATAAGAAGTGGAACTTGGATATTCTTAACTCTACCCTTCAACATATCTTACCAGCAGAATCAATAGACCTAATATCTAAATACCCGATACCCAAAAATATACACACCGATAGGTTAGACTGGAAATGGAGCAAGAATGGATGGTTTAGCACAAGCTCAGCGATTCAAATGATTAACCACTACAAACAGCACCAAAAATCGGACTTAAGATGGATTTGGAGTTTAGACTTACCATCAAAAGTGAAAACACTACTTTGGAAAATTACGAAAAATGGAGTGCCCACCTCGGTAAAACTTGCCTCTCGTGGGGTTGGGGTACCTACATCCTGCCCTCACTGTGATTCGAACTATGGGGATCAAGCCCACCTTCTTTGGGACTGCCCGATAACAAGAGCAACAATAGCAAAAGCGGATCCTACCTTAATGAATATTCTAGATACTTGCTTCACGCAAAGAATAGACATAAATAGTTGCCTTTGCTACATTAAAGAGAAAGCTGGGAGTCAAAAATTCAATGTTCTCGCTTTCTGCTGGTGGAGCATTTGGTACTTTAGAAACATGACGCTCTTTGGCAACATCAAACCAGATACTAGGAGCATACTTTCTTTTGCAAGAGAACAAAAACTAAGCTGGAACACCTCAAATCAATCCGACGACAACACAGACGCCCAATGCATACAACAGAAAAACAAAATGACACGAACCCGGTCTGCAATACCAAGGAAAAACTGTAAATGGAAGACACCAAGAATTGGTTACCATAAACTAAACTTTGATAGAGCTCTATCTACTTCCTCTTTGGGCTCCTATGGATTCGTTATCAGAAACCATACTGGCTCGCCAGTTTTCTGCAGCGCAGGCCCTTCGTGCATTTCCTCTGTATCTGGTGCGGAGGGATTGGGGCTCTGGAATGGCCTTAATGCTGCTAGAAAACTCAACATAACCAACTTGACAATAGAAGGGGACAACCTGACCATTATCAACAGCCTTAAGGGCTGCGGGAATCCCTCTGGGGACTCTGAAATGATTGTCTCAAACAGTCTAGTCTCCCTAGGATTCTTTCACTCAGTTGAGATTCGTCATGTTTTTAGAGAGGCAAATCGAGTTGCTGACCGTCTTTCGCACCTCAATTTCGCCTTCTCTGACAATTCTTTACCTGACGACTCGGTGCTTCGTCATTTCGTCCGTCTGGACGCCCTTGGCATTTAAGGCCCCCTTAGAGCATCCGCACCCCTCGAACCCATAAGGGTTCCTTAACTCCACTTTTTACCTTTCTCTCTCTTCGCCCTTCTTTAAACAACCCATTATAAATCTACACTCACATCCCTAGAACCCATTAGAGTTTCTTAACTCCCCATTATACATCTAGTGTGGTCCCCAATTTCTATTTTTGATGGGTGTTTAAGAGTTCTTTAGCAAAGAACATGTCAAATCGTTCCTTACCCCATTTTTTGTAATCTCAAATAAAATAATATTAAATTTCTTAAATTTGGGTTAAAGAACCCTCATTGCCCATGCTCTTAATGCCAAATTATTTTCGGTTCAAATATATATATATATATAAAAGATACATTAAAATGGGACATACTGATTTTTTTTCATGAAATAATATGGCCGGAAACAATTAAGATATGAGAAATATTGTGTATTATATATATATACACTTTATGAAGGCATACTAGAAATACTAATATTTGATTATTCTCTTTCTGCCACATCATCCTAACATTCCGTCCTTATTTTTCCCACTTTATCAATAGCATCCCTAGCCTCATCTGTGCGTTGAAGTCGGCGGGCGCCGGTTGGTAGCGGCAGGCGCCGCTCCCTGCAATGACCCTTTTTCTCTTCTTCTTGTCTTGTCTTGCTCATTTCTCATTCCGTCTTCTTCCTTGATTCTTCCTTATGCTTCTTCAACTTCATATCTTAGCTTTCATCTGTCTCCCTTAGCTTAATCCTTAAGAATTTGCATAAATAGGCATAAAACGCGAAGATTCCGAACTTTGCAACTTTCAAGGCAATAATCGTACTTTATGATAAAAACCTAACTAAATTAAAATGCAGCCTAAATGATTTAAGAATGACCTATAACACCTATACAAATCATGCATTATCAGCGTTCGTATGCACCGTTTTGCCCAAAACGACCTCGTTTTCTATGAAAGGATCCGAAAAAAATACAAATTCACTGTATACCTCTGACACAAGGTATTCTCTCTCCTCCAATTAGTATCGATACTTGTCGAGTATCGATCTAGTATCGCTTCTCATCCCTTTTTATTATTTTATTCATTTTTATTCTAGTATTGATACTAGAATATGCCTCATAAACGTACATGTTCTGTGGAACTTCAATATTGAGAAAGCAATATTGAAGAAGATGAAGATGGAGGATTTGTTCGTGTGAGAAATTTCTCTGAAAACCTTCTTGGTGTCCATAACTTGAACGTTTTCTCTTTTGTTGTTTATCTTCTTAATTACTTTCTGATTTGGAATAGCCACCTAATGGTTTCGCCCTATATAATAGGTTTTTGGCTTTAAATGCCTCGAGGTTTTGATGACCAGATTCCAGAGATGTAGGGAAACTGAACCACACGCGTAAACAAAGTGTTATGTTCTTCTGATTTATCCTTTTCAAACTTTTGAAAAAGATAATACAAGACCTTGCCATTGAAGCAACGACAACCATTTTATCCCCTCGGTATTGAAGCGATGAAATTTCTCTACTGAAGCAACGATTCTTGTTCCAATCCGTCTGCTGAATTGCAGCAATGAGATCGATTTTTGTTTGCCACTTCAGCTAGCTTATCTAATTGTTTTTTTAAGGGCTACTCGATCCGTATTGTATTAATTTCACTACCAAACCTGTTAAAGAAATCATTGATCCGATTTCAAAAAACATTTCTTCGGCCACATGTGTTTATATATGGCATAGTGAGTAAATCATATGACACTATATTCATTTAACTAGCTATATGTGTAAGTCTTTTAATCATTATATTCAGTTTGATTTATTTTGTAAAGTTTGGACACTACTTTGTATCCAAGGAATCAAGGATTATGATTGAGAGTAGGGTGAAGAACGACAAACATAGTTGTGTGAAATGTGACGACTATATCAGTAAATATAATTAATATATGTTGGTAAAATAACTTAAGAAGTGTTTGTAGCACATCCCTAAATGATCTTCTGTTACAAATTTTATATTACCTTCCGTGTTATATCTCTTAAATTGATATGAATTATAAATAAAATTGAGAAAAAATATTCTGAATTTAAACCTATAAACCCTATAAGCTAAAACGTTAAAAAAAATTGATGTTTAATGTATATTTTTATAATGTTTGAACCTCTTACGTATAAAGAGATATCATAGGACTAGATGCATAAACCCTAAAGGTTCGGGGGCATTGGCATTTTTTGTTTACCGTATAATAGCCAATAGGCATATTATACCATATATATGGGCAGCTATTTTGATAGTGCAATTGTTCAAATTATAGTCCATTTATGCCTTTAATTTTGGTGTCTATTATATATTGCATTTATTTTTCATTTAAAAAAATAATGAAAATACTATTTTATGTAAATAATATATACTCCGATCTAATATAATTGATTTTTGTATTTAGGATGATAATTAAGTACTCCATCCGTTCGGAAATAAATGATGTTTGACTTTTCTGCATGTAGTTTTAGGAGCTAAAAACTATATAAAATCTTATTTATTTTAATTAATTTTTTCACAATTTAATACTTATTACTAATAGATATTAAACTATGAAAAAAATTAATTAAAATAAATAAAATTAATTAAAATAAATAACATTTTTGACCCGTGAAAAAACTCGTGGTAATATATTACCACTACCTTCAAAGGTCGGGATATTTTTATTACATTTGAAAGTTGATAATATATTTTTACCATATCCTCAAAGGTGAGGTTATTTTAATTAGTTTTCCCGACTTTTAATGTAGGGCCTAAAGAAGCTAGTTAGATATATAGCTTATGGAAGGAAACACAAACAAATATGTAACCATAGCCAACAAAACGTCAAGCTCAAAATACACTCATGTTCTATCAAAGAAATTAACAAGTACACTATCTTATTCGCTACTAATTAATAATGCTTAAATTCCCATCAAAATTGCCTCAAATTGATTAATACTTGAGGGTTATGTGAATTTTGTTCACAAATGCCTAGCTAGTTGCAAAATACAAGATCTCAATTATTATATATCTTGGTACCAATAAAAGAATAAAGCCATATATACCCTTAATTAAAGGAGTTTGTTTTCATATATGAAAAAGAACCTTCAACTATCCAATTCAACGATTGATATGCATGTCTGTGAACAGGTATATATATATATATATATATATATATATATATATATATATATATATATATATATAGGATAGATCATATGTATTCAGCCCTTAATGTGTATCATGTACATAAATCTGGGTCGTTGATTAGTTGAGATGGAGGGTGGAGATTAATTAGCTCATTTGTAGTAGATTGCCTGCATAGATGATTATTCGGTCGAGTATAAATGATTATGCACTAGTATATGAATGATTATTCAGTCGTATGAGTCTGTTTAGTAGGTTAGTCATTATTCGATCGTATTGACGGATTATGCGATGGTAATTTTTAGGTAAAAGTTAGGGGCATTTTCATGGTGCTAGCTATTAGAAAAATCTATCGATATCATCGCATAATCTGTCAATACGATCGAATAATATTGTAACGCCATCAAATAATTAAGTTATACCAATGAATAATAAAGCAATACCATCGCATAATCCGTCAATACGATTGAATAATATAGTGAAACCATCGAATAATCAAAATGACTAACCTACTAAACAAACTCATACGACTGAATAATCCTTCATATACTAGTGCATAATCATTTATACTCGACCGAATAATCATCTATGCAGGCAATCAAACAAATGGGCTAATTAATCTCCACCCTCCATCTCAACTAATCAACGGCCCAGATTTGTGTACATGATACACGTTAAGGGCTGAGTACACCGGAACTAACCTCTCTCTATATATATAGTATAACTTTCTAATCCATTCACTTCTTACAATTCATTCGTGAGACCAATTTTAGCCATAAGATTAAATTGGAATGAATGTACAAAATTGATGGTAAATATTAATATTTATGGATATTAATAATTTTTATTTTAAAAATATTTATTAATAATTTAATGAATTAAATAAAAACACTCACAAGATTTTTCTTTTCCCAAATCTCTTTCTTCCACCATTCTTGCTAAGTGACTATTTTTTCTCTCCCCAAATCCAAATTACGTGACTAATTTTGTACATTCATATATATGATATATGAATATGAATATGTGTATGAATATATGCATATTCAAATATTCATATGAATATAAATGAATATAATATATTTCAACGACGTTAATAAAATTGGCGAGAGATAATGAAAGATATGGAGGGAGAAAATAATTGATTTTTTAAAAATATTTTTAGTTTATTTTCATTTTTTTATGAGATTTTGTTTATTTTTAGTTTGAAATATCTCTCCCAAATCAAAATTACGTGACTAATTTTGTATATTCATATGAATATGTATGAATATATTCATATATTCATATGAATATACATGGACATAATATATTTCAACGACGTTTAATAAATTGGTGAGAGAGAAAGAAAGATATAAAGAGAGAAAATAGTTAATTTTTTTAAAATATTTTTAGTTTATTTTCAATTTTTTTGTGAGATTTTGTTTATTTTTAGTTTGAAATCTATCCATCCATTAAAACTCATCCAATGGCCTAAAAATGTTCTCATGTGTGCAATATAATTTATAAGGAGTGAATGCATGTGAAAACTCTCATATATATATATATATTTTGTTAGGATAAGAGTGAAGTTAGAAACATAAATATATATTAGTGCAAAGAATAACTTATTTTTGTTGATAAGGATGATATGTGGTGATTAATAGATTACGAGTTCGAATATCCCTAATTATCTACTGTAATGACTTACATGTCTACCTATTAAACAAAAAAAAACATAAATATTTGTACCAACAGGAGAACATACACGGAATTATGAATGAAAATTGAGGTAAGCTAGAAGCCTAGAATCATCTTATACAATACTCCCTCCGTTAATTAAAACTTGACGTTTTACTATTTACGCACGCTTTTTGAGGTGTTAAAAACTATATAAAATATTAACTTTTTTAATATATTTTTTTAATAATTTCATACTTGTTACTATTAAGTATGAATTTATAAAAACAAATTTTAAAAAAAGTTAATATTTCATATAGTTTTTATCATTCTAAAAAAACGTGCATGAATAGTAAACGTCAAGTTTTAATTAACAGAGGGAGTATTTTTTTTAAAGAGTTATTAATATTATGTATATAACACATGTATTTTTTAAAATAATTATTAATATCACATATAACACATATTTTTTATTTTTTAAAAGAGTGATTAATATGACATAGAAACTGCTTCTAAAAAAACACCTAATTAAAAACGCTCTCCTTTGAAGAGCCTCGCAACTCCTCCCCGGAGCCGCCACCTCCACTTCTGGGAGCAGCCACCTCCTCCTCCGGGAGCCTAAATCGGTAAATCTCCTCCGGGAGCCTCCACATCGCCTTCTTGGACACACCCATTGTGTGTTCTTGCGAGTGGGAGTCCTATTCCCGCTTCGGCTACCTCTGACCTCGACTCTAGTCACTGAAACTATTCTCACTGAATAACAAATAACCAACAACCACCAAGCGCCCAACACAACACAACAGTGTCGATATCCCACTGTGGAAAGAGAACGCATATGGGTTTCCCACGCGCCCTCAACTCTCGCCTCATACTCGTCGCTAGTTTCATCATCCTCGGCGATCCCGGTCGATTCCTGCTGCCTTCAACCATCTCAGACTCAGTTTGGTTGCCTCCGTATCTGCCCATGGCCTGGTCGCGCCGTTCGCCATCGAGTCCTCGATAAATGTCTCCCCCATTTCTTTTTTCAAAACCCTAGGTTCAATTCGTGCTTGATTCGGTCTATAGGGGCCTCAAAACTGCAATTGCAGCTCCGATTCTGTTTGAATCTATGGAAAATCTCCTTAAGAGCCCAAAAATATCCCCTTAGGGTTCAAAACTTTCGATCTCGGTTCTCTCCGGTTGAGATTTTGGGTAAAATCTGATGTCTTTGTGGCCTCGGATGGGTCCGGACGTTTTGAAGTTTCTTCCACCTTGTCTATTGGGTTGTGCCACCTTCACCCATCGCCTCTGGCTGTGCTGCCGCCATCTTCTCCTCGGCGTTGCCCTTCCGAGGCTGTTGAAAGTTGCAGCGTTATGCTCCTGGTTCTCTCGCATCCTTTGGGCCCATGTTTGGTGTTCTTCGGGCCCAAGTTGGTAGTGTCTTTCGGGACCATATATTATCATCCCTTAAAAAAAAGTAATTGTATTATTACTGGATTCTTACTTATATGTATTTTGATAAGTAAAAGAAGTAATTGTATTATTACTGGATTATTACGTATATGTATTATTACTGCATTCTTACTTATATGTATTTTTATATGTATCCTCACTACAATAAAAGCAGCAACTCTTTCAGGTTTTACTAAAAGCTCTAGTTGAATATGGAGCATCAGATTACGTTTTTTTTTTAATTTTCCACGGTTCGGATTGATTGCAATGTGTAATGTCTATTTTGTCTTCAAAACTTTGAATTTAAAATGATTTATTTTTTCTTTATGTGGGCATATACGTCTTTTTCTTAGACCGACTTCCTTTCCGCCTCTACTTCTACTTCCCTTTCTTCTTCAACCTCTCCTTCATCACCGCTCACCATCCACCTACTCCTTCGTCGATGTCCCAGTTCTATTGCCCACCTCTTGCTCCATCTACTACTCTCCCTCATGTCCACTGCCCTTCATCGCCTTCTTCTTTGCTTTTCCTCTTCATCTTCACCCCTTTAATCCTTATGGCTGCCTTATTTGGGTTCATATTCATAATCAGTTCATCAGGAAATCCTCTTCTTCTGTTCTGTGTTCTGATTGTCATCTCCTGGTGACCCCTTCTTCTTCCTCCACTATTTTTCCGCAAGCCTATTTTCTTCTGTTTGGTTGTCCTCGTCATCACTAGCTTCATCATCATCCCTCATTATTTTTTGTTGTCGTCTTTCTGGTCGTTGTCCTCCTTGTGATGTGTATAGATGAAAAACGTCAACAAATCGACCCACAAAAGAGTTATCGATCTCAGTTAGTTTAATTTTTGGCATCCCGATTTGGGATTTGTGGTTTGATTAATTTGAATTGATGTTTCAATTTCTTATTCAAGGATTTAAATTGGATTCAATTTATTTGGACGATTTGGTTGTAAGAATTATGTAATCAGTATCTTTGTTTTTGTTATGAATTAGAAATTCAAAGGAATATAGGTTTGGGATTGATCAACTATCGTAGTATCTAATTTAGGTTACAAATTAAAACTTATATTTTAGGGTTAGAGATGGGAAAATTCAAATTCGTTTGTGAGATGTTAGGGATTTGATATCCGCCTATAAGGTGTTCGATTAAATGCCTAATAGGGAAAGAGGAGTGTGTTGTAAATGATCGAGTTTGTTGCTATTGGGACAACCATTTTTTTTACTGTTTTCCAGCAGCATAAATACCACATCTTTTCTACTGTCGATTGGTCTTCAAAGAGATTTTTACTTTATTACCTCTATTGGTTGATCGCTATTGACCTCGACCTCTCTAATCTCTTTAGGATTCCTCTTCTTGTTTGCTATTGTTGTTTTTATTTTGATTTAGGGGGATTTGAGGTTTTTCTTTTTCGATTAAGGAGAAGTCGATTCCTCTTGTGTGCTTGATTCGACTCAGAAATATAATATAATATAATATAATATTCCCTCCGTTAATTAAAATTTGACGTTTTACTATTCACGCACGCTTTTTGAGGTGTTAAAAACTATATAAAATATTAAATTTTTTAATAATTTCATACTTGTTACTATTAAGTATGAATTTATAAAAACAAATTTTTAAAAAATTTAATATTTTATATAGTTTTTATCATTCTAAAAAAACGTGCATGAATAGTAAACGACAAGTTTTAATTAACAGAGGGAGTATAATATAATATAATATAATATAATATAATATAATATAATATAATATAATATAATATAATATAATACTACCTCTGTTCAGAAATAAATGTCGTTTGACTTTTTGGCACGTTTTTTAAAGAGCTAAAAACTGTATAAAATATCAATTTTTAGTAATTTTTTAATATAATATAAATACTTATTAATAATATATGTGTCATATTATTAAAAAAATTGTTTAAAATTTTAATATTTTATATAGTTTTTAACTCATTAAAAAACGTGTCAAGAAGTCAAACAACATCTATTTCTGAACGGATGTAGTATAATATAATATAATATAATATATATTTTTTATATATAAGTCTCTTAATCATTATATTCTGTTTGATTTCTTTTGTAAGATTTGGACACTACTTTGGATCCAAGGAATCAAGGATTATGATTGACGGCACAGTGAAGAACGACAAACATAGTTGTGTGAAATGTGATGACTGGCTATCTTTGATGAACACTAACCAAGTAACCATAATACCAAATCAGCATATTATATATTCAATGTAGGTAATTAAATAACTATCACGTACGTCAATTGATGAAGAAACCAGATAGAATTTCATGATTAAATAGAGGCTGATTTGATGGGATTCGGGATGATTTTTTATGCTTTTTTTTTTACTAATTTTAATCACAAAATATCTTAGTTCAATTAATAAGTAAATGTTGCTCAAAAAAATTAATAAGGAAATGGATATCTCTATCAAAAAAAATAAGGATATGGATATTTAAATCTTGAAGTCACGAGTTTAAACACTAGTATATTTTTATTTTTATATTTCTCTATATTTTTTTAAAAATATTATTTAAATTATAAATTTAAGATCTTTTTAATATATTTAAATAAAAATTTATTTTATATATAAATAAATAATTGTCAAACAAAAATTTAGCTCCCTGAACGAACACATGGATCTGCTACTGATTATAACAACAGATGATGCATAAGTGATGACTGTGGTGTAGTGTATTCCGGGAAATACCCCATCCAATAATTATGTCATACCCATTCGAAACTACGACACTATTAGTCGGTCAGGTATTAATTATTAGATAGTATTATTTTTTTTTGGGTAGGGATGGGTATTGTATTAGATAGGTAAAATTAATTAAAATAATCTAAATTTTGAAGGGGTATTAAAAAATATCATAATTTTTAAATTTTTAAGTAAAATAATTCAATCTTTAGGTGAGGTGGTATAAACTATTCCGATTCATTTTTTTCAACTATAAATTCAGGCTAACACGATGACATAAAATTGCAAAATTAAAATTTTGGTTAATTTTGGTTGATATATATTGACTTGTTTTAATAAAAATTATATCATTTGACAAATTTCACGTCATTTTTTACCCAATTTATGTTTTGAAAAATTAGTCGGAATACTCTGCTACCACCTTTCCCAAATATCGATTATTTTTCTTACAGTTGAAAGATGTGAATATTTTTTTTAACACTCCTACAAATTAAAAGTTGGGTTATTTTAATTAGTTTCGTCTTAAATATAACTAGTGCATGTGTGTCCCGTCTAGAGCTGACAAAATCTGACCCGACCCGAGAAACCAACCCGACCCACCTGAACCCAAGACTGGACCTAAAAATCTAACGACGTCATACACAACCCGAACCTGAGCCCAATCAATTTTGACCCGATGTTCGAATGGGTACGAATAGAGCTGGCGAAATCTGGCCCGACCCGAAAATCCGATCCGATCTACCTGAACCCAAATCCGGCCAAAACCCGAAAATCTAGTGCCTTGCATATAATGAGACCCGACTCATCCTCTATTATCAACCTGAACGTACAAGACCCGACTCATCCTCATAATTACTTTAATTTTCTTTTATATATATAAATATAAGAATAGGTAAAATAAAGGGTGGTTTTATGAAATTACGCCATATATAAAAATATTAAGGGTAAATTGCATAAAATAGCACGAACTTTAGGTATAGTTGCACTCGGTGGCACGAACTTAAAAAAATACAAAAATAATCACCAATTTTGGGGTTTAGTTGGAGTCGGTGGCACATTCAATTTCAACGAGATAGGTGGTATGTGCCACCGACCGCAACTAAACCCCAAAGTTGGTGATTATTTTTTTATTTTCTTAAGTTTGTTCCACCGAGTGCAACCATCTCTAAAGTTAGTGCTATTTTATGCAATTTTCCCAAATATTAAAAAGAAAATGTGTGACATTGGCCCAATACCCACAAGTCATTTTCTAAAAAGTACACCACCAAAAAAAAAAATTTTGGATATGCAGTATATAAATATATAGTATAATAATAATGCACCAACTCCTACAGTACTTCCCTAAAAGGAGGAACAATCCCAAATGTCCTATTAATAGATGCTGTCTCTGACTCTGGCTTCTCCCACTGTCTCCCCTTACTTCATCTTCTACATCCATCTGAAAATTCACCACTGTACTAATTCACCTTTCTGAATTAAGGTAGCTAGAGGAGTTGATCAGAAATGTTTGCAGATACAGCTCCTTTTTGTCCCTACTTTCAGGATTTCTCTCATGAAGTTCAGCAGCTTGTTCTTGAAGAGCTCTTTCATCCCCATCAATCTCCTCCTTCAATGGTTAATTAATCACCTTATATTATTATTACTATATATACACACTTTATTCAATATTCAGTTCTTGTTTATGTGATACTGGTTTATTGGGGGTGGGGTTTGGTTGCTGAATGGATTAATTATAACTTAATGAAGTGATCTATTTTAAATCTGTTAAAACAAAATTAGTTATTTTCTATTATCGGTTTTTCTGTCTTATACCTATAGCGATCCACTTTAAATAACAATATCAATATCAATTGTGGTTTTCAAAATTGAATGCAAAATTCAGAATTGATATTTTTAAATGAATGCAAGGATTTTTACTGCTCTCAATTTGGTGAAGAGTTTTGGATTCATGCCCTAGGAGATAACATTTCTTTTACATTCATCCAAAATTTTCTATTGCTAAATTTAGTTTGCACACTTGTTTTTTAGATGGGGAGTTCCATTATTTCTGAATATGATTTCGGAGGAGAAGTAGATATTTTCAAGGCACCGGAGCCCTTCTTCGAAGAACCGATCATCAGCCTTGATCCAGTCATTGACCCCATGGCAGCCGCGGTTTCCATGATATCATTGGCTGATCAAGGCTTCATGCCAACCCAAGACTTGAAAGTCGAAAACTTTGAATCGCTCCAAATTGATGAGCTTTTCGACAAGGAATGCAAGAACGATATCTTTGCGAATTCCTCAATGGATACACACGGTACACACCTGACCAATGAGCTCATCAACACCGGAATTCCAGTTTTAGCTACTGATGTCCAAACTGAAGGGTTTTGGAGCTGCGCAATGGTTCCGATAAGTGCTAATACAATGGCACCGAGTGTCTTAGATTATTCAGAGCTAGATTTCGGAGCAGCTTATGGGATGAGGAGAGCATTCAGCGACGGAGACATGAAGGTTAGAACTGGATTACTCTATCACTCCGAGTTATTACGAGTGTAGACTCTTCAAAATGCTCATATAAGCCTCATTTAGTCGTCGAACCAGTGGCTAGGAGTAAACTGCTGCAGCCACAGCTCCGAGGATCGCCAACAGAAGCTTTCCAGATACAGAATCAAGAAATCCAAAAGAAACTTTGGGAGGAAAATCAAGGTAACAACTACTTCTCATGCTACACAATCTTCCAACTGATCAGAACCTGTCAAGGAAAAGTAACAAATCTACAACTGGCTCAATCTCTCATCTTTATGCCTTGAATTTCAGTACGCCTGCAGGAAGGTTCTGGCCGACAGCCAGCCAAGGATCCGTGGAAGGTTTGCCAAGATCGAAGACACCTTTCCGTAGAACAGCTGTGCACAGTGCACCCAGAAGAAGATCCACACAAGGACTTGAAAGCATAGCAGACGGATAACACAGAGTCTAGCTACTGATAAAGTCTGCTATTTGTTCTGTGTATCTCCTACTTTGTTGTATTGAGTGCCTTTATAGATTAGGAATAAGCACCTTAGCAAGCTAGCTAGCAAATAGAGATGTACACATCTTTGAGTATGCCGATGGGAGTACTTTTTATCTTTCAGTTGCAAAATAGGGGGCAAAAAATTACAACATGTTTCATTTACCAACAAACAACAACCACCCTAGTATTTCATTTACCGACGACATAGCTTTACGTAGAGATCAAACCCATGAGGGAAAAACATTGTCATTTGGAAAAAGGGCAAAGACAATGAAAGCATAAAATTACATCCAACAACTGGAATGAAAAAAATCCAAATTTAAGGCAGTAGATATCCAATGATTTCTACAATTTAGAAGGTGAGTAAATGTAGTTCTAACCCAAATTTTGAATTGGAAAATACACTAAATATTAGCCAAACCACCACCCTACCAGACCTGAAAGTTTTAACATAAAGGAGATCCACTTGCCGAACCAAAACTTCAATCATTAAAATGGCCAATAAACATGCACAAACAAAAATGTCACTACCCAAATGGAGACACTAGGAATACCTACTAACGTAGCATAACATGCCAACTTCATATGTCAACATCACACATGACAGGATAAGTCATCTCCATTTGGAATGTTCATTTGATTCAAATGCAAAACTGACAGAAACATCAAAATCCCTGGGGACAAAACTGGCACAACTCTGGAGCTGGATGCAGTAAAAAATTTTAACTCCCGAAAAACATGTTAATGCATGAACATGATACAAAACAGTTTTTATAAATACAAAATTCTAGTCCTAACAGAAAATCAGGAAATTGCAAAAACAAACTGAAATGCTAATTTAAGACACTTGATGTGGAACAACGTATGCACAATTCACAAACACAGGCAGAAGGAATACAGATAGAACACAAGGGCAATAAACATTTGAGTCCGAGCCAAGGGCAGCAACAGCAACATAGAAGAGGTTATTGCTAGCATTCCTAGAGTATAAAAGGCAATAAGTACAAACAGAAGGAAAAGGAAAAGGCACAACAAGGATGTAAATTTAAAGAATGGAGAGCATCAAAACTCGGATTAAATGCAAACAGATGGAGTGAAAAAATTGCTCATACTTTTCATTATGCAACTACCAGATAGAGGACAAGAACAGAGCTTTATAAGGGAAAGAAAGAGATTGCACCTCCCTTCTTGATTTCTCTTTTTCAATCACATTTATTTTTATCAAGGGAAAGGCAACTCGAACAGGGCGGAGACAAAAAAAGAAAGAAGTTCAAGGCTACTAAGCAACAACAAATTAGAGAATTAAAATAAGCAAGAACAGGAAAATTATAGATATAGCAAAAATTGTCTTAATGTGTACTTTCAGGAGAATGTACCCGGGTTAAAGTTACCGACTCCGACTCATACTCATTTGATACTGGCATCAAGCCTTCACAAACCTTAACAGAACCATGTGGCAAATTTAAGGGGCCACTACCAAGCTGTTCCACAACACATGGGGAAGGCATAATGTTCCCATTTTCTTCTTCTTCAGCAACCCTCATTTCAGCATCATCAGTATTTGACTCCAGTACATCAGCAGAAATCAACTTAGGAGACATGTTTTCCACACCAACTGTTTCTTTTACTTCCATATCAGAACAATGAGAAGAATCAATAACAGCATCACTGCTGCTTATAGGGAAAGCCACGGTCTCCATCTGCTCGATTTGAACATTAGCAGAAGACGTTTCTTCCACTGGTGGCCCCTGGATTTCTTGGTCGTGGACATTAGCAGAAGAGGGTTCCTCCACTGGTGGCCCCTGGATTTCTTGGTCGTGAACATTAGCAGAAGAGGGTTCCTCCACTGGTGGCCCCTGGATCTCTTGGTCGTGAACATTAGCAGAAGAGGGTTTCTCCACCGGTGATGCCTGGATTTCTTGATCGTGAACAGGTTCATCTATTTCCTTCTCCATAACTTCTCGTCCTTGAGCTTGTTCCAGAACTTCCATCTCAGAAGCAGCATCACACTTTGATACATCTCCATCAAATATATGGAAAGATCTTCTGTCCATGTTGTGTATCTTGAACAACTCCATGGCCCTCTGTAGATCGAAATTACAACCAAATTACAATAATGAATAAAAATTAAATCCAGGCTATGATTCATGAAATGGTAAAAAAAGGCGAGTAGTAAACCAGACAATAAAATAAACAGACCAAAAAATATCCAAGGGGTCAATTTTGGCTTATCCGCAAAATGAATAAATAAATTAGTCAGAATAAGAGATATTAACTAAACAACCATCCCATATCTTTCACATCAAAATGGAAACTATAACAAACTACTTATTAACAAACAACAGGTATAGTGGCCTTGATACATTAAATCTATCAGTCCCAACTACTGTTAAAGAACAATGGTAATAAAATTCTAATCACATGAGTACCTGAAATATAGAATCTTCCGCTGTAGGGAAAAATGAAACATCTGTGGTTACATTTGCCATCTCAGAGTCCACAACTTTTGACATCTAGTAGAAAGAAGATAGAATATCAATTTTGAGACAAGTATCCAAGACTACCGACAAATTAAAGAAAAATTGTAAACTGTCAAATTTATTTACCCCCATGTTCACATCTTCCGTATCTTCAAAATTTCCATTATGTTCAATAACAGCTAGGCTCAAAAAATCATTGTATAGCTCAGGATCAGTCAGCTCAACTGAGATGTCAAGACCAGAAAGATAAGCACGCAATGACTTTGGACCATCATCGACTGCAGGAGATTCGGGAACCTTCTCAGCAGCTACTTCAGTTGTGGCCACAAGAGCTTCAGTTATTGTAGCTCCCTGCTCTTCATTTTGATAGTTGTCAGTATGCAACCCTTGAGCACCCTGTGACACAAGAGCATCATCTTGAAGGTCATCTGTTGTATGACCATCTCTCTTGGTACCAGCTTCCAATTTTACATCACCATTTGGCTTCCACATATCTGCATTTGTTTCTCTAACTCGCCCATTGGGAATACATCCTGGCCCATAAATTGAAGGTTCGTCCCTAAAAATACCATTGTTCGCATCCCATCCAGAAAAATGAGAGGAACCTGTTCCATCTACCATATTTTGCCACCCAAGAGGAGGGCGCATATGGTTGCCAAACCTGTCTGCATCAGGCAAATGATAAGGAATCCCAGAATGGCTCATTTCCATTGGAGGCCGAACACCAAACATGGGTGGAGAAGAAAATTGGGGGAGAACAGATGGGAAAACTCCATGTGATGGTCCATGAGGACCAGGAGGAAAAGGTATAAACCCAGATTGCATTGGAGTAGGCCAGTTTGGAACCCCCTTCCAGAGATTTCCATGTGCTCTCCCTGGATTTGGATCAACACTCCTCCTGTACCGGTTATTGTGAGCCCTGCTATCTTCTCCCATAGAACCAACAAAAGGACTGTCTGCTCCAGCTTTATAACTAGATGGTCCATGGCCAAGATAGGGCCCATTACCTTGACTGGATTTACGGTGAAATGATGATTCTACTGGTGAATGCTCCTCCCCCAATGACTTCTTAGGTGATAAATCCTTACTCTGCCTTTCATCATTGATAGAGCCATCTTTCACATTATTGGATCCACTACTTCTCCTCTCAGCCTCATCAACATCAAGGCTACGTCTCCTGTCAGATCTGTTTGCATATTTACGGTCAAAACTTGTGGATGAAGGAGACTTTTCCAACAGACCAAAAGGTGATGTTTTCTTCCTAGGAGACCTTTCATCAGATGCATCTCCAACACGGTAATTGTCCTCCAATTTAGGATTTTTCTCTAGCGCCGGATACTTGGAAGATTTATCAGGCGTTGCTAGTACCTGTCTTGAATCTCCATGCCTAGAATCATCATGTGTGTTATCTCTGCAGCCATGAATATGGTTTCAATAAGAACAGAGTAAAACAGACATAAGTAGCACTATAACAAATTTTCAACAACCCCAAACAAGTAGCACTACAGCATTGATATAAAAATGTAACCAAGTTCATTTGATTCAAAGCACAGCACCCCCCCCCCCCCCACGCCAAAAAAATAGAAAAAAGTAAATAGTCATTATCTACTTTTTGCATCTTCCCGATCTCAATTATAATCCCAAAAAAAAATATAATATAAAAAGAAGCAAAACCAGAATTCAATGAAAAAATATAAAAATCAATAAGCTAAGAATGGTATCAAGAAAAAAAGCTTTTTCGCATAGCAAAACATTATAAAGCCCAAAACCTTAACGTGCACACCTGTACTTATCCACGTTAACATGAGACCTTGAGCTGGGTGAAGTCTTGCCTCTAGTACTTCCTGCAACAGCTTCTGACTGAGTCCTACGTGACACAGACTTTTCCCGATCAGCATGTGGATCTGCTTTGACACTCTTTGCCTTGTCATTAAAATAGTCCTCATAATCATCTGGTGATCTTCTGCGGCTTCTATCTTCTTTATACCTAGAACTTCTTTCATCCAAATGAGATGTATAATCTCGATCATGATCACGTTCATGTTCACGGCGGTAGCGTTCACGGTCACGACCTCTGTCTCTATCCAAATCTCTTCCCCTATCTCGATCACGATCTCGTCCTCGATCATGATCAAGATCCCGTCCTCTGTCTTTATCCAAATCACGTCCTCGATCTTTATCCAAATCACGTCCTCCATCTTGGTCACCATCTCTATCTTCTCGGTCAAAATCACGATTCCTATCATCTCGATCACGGTCATCATGATGACGACTACGGCTATGGTCACGGTCATCGTGAGGCTTCGATTTCTTTTGTTGAACATCTAGATCCTTCTTTTCATTTCTCACATACTTCTCATCAGACCTACTACTAACATATTCCCTTGCATGGCGTCCATCCCTGTGTTGCT
Source organism: Persicaria maculosa (assembly GCA_963922045.1). Classification (NCBI taxonomy): domain Eukaryota; kingdom Viridiplantae; phylum Streptophyta; class Magnoliopsida; order Caryophyllales; family Polygonaceae; genus Persicaria; species Persicaria maculosa. Next base: position 57,381,493 of record OY998268.1, read on the forward strand.
GTTTTTCATCCTGAAACCTGCTTTCCTTCGCCAATTCCTCTCCATACTTATCTTTGTATCTATCATCTTCATGGCCGTCATCCTTATATTTCCCTGACTTGACAATTTCGTTCCTAGAAGACTGCCGTCTATCATCAACTTCCTTTCCATCCAAATATATGTCCACATCATTTGAGCCATCTTTCCTCCTGAGTCGTCTCTCAAGCTCTCGGTCACGGTCAGGATTCCTCTTCTCATCAAGTGAGATAATTCCTAAAGCAAAACACAAATGTTAAAGTCATGATGAAATCTCAAAACAACAGTGAGCACAGGAAATCATAAGAGATAAAAGTTACTTCGTACTGATACGACAGAATTTAATATCAGTATCCGATTGTTCCAATATTACTAAAGAATAAAAATCACGGCAATGCTTGTAAAAAATTAATATGAAAGAAAGGAAGGATTTCCATTTCATATTTTTTTTATTCCTAATCTTAAAAAGCTTTCTCTACTCTTCGGCTCCTTGCTAGTTCTCCTCACCAGCCCCCGTATTCCTTGTTTGACACCAACTTTTGTGTTCCTTGTTCTTTACTATCCTGTTCCTTTAGAATTACGAGGGAACAGAAGGGAAGCAAATTCATAATACAAGTCAGCTGCAGGTTCATATATCTTGCTCCTTCATGACAAACCGGCAATGAGGAAAACACAAAGCAGTACAAACAACGACAACAACAATAACAAAAACAACAACAAGAAAGCAGCACAATCATATAAAATATTTTGTTGATACTTGATACATAAAACTACAAGTTTAATCACTATCATTATCACAACCCACTCTCTGTTCACAGCTTCAAAGAAAAATTCATAGTATGTATTGATTGAATTCTGAAAAGTCACAATTCGTTTTAACTACCAAGCTGTGAAGAGTATAAGACCTAATCAAATCTACATCATATCTACGAGGAAGTTTGTCATTTGTTACAGCTTACAGAAAATGATGCTTCCAGTCTGGGCATAAAGCACTAGGCTAAGCGTAAAGCAATGTTGCTAGTGTCACAGCATCTTACTAAATGAATAATTGACGTAACAACGAACCTTCAAACATACTGCCACTTATCTGAATTAAAAATGGAAGAGCAAAATAGAAGAACTAAAGCATCACATTTAAGACTACACTAATTCCTTTGTAAGGGCACAACCACAAAGGTATCTTCTTAGTTCTACTAAATTGATGAAAGGCATTCTAGAAAATCCTCACATTGCAAGCTGAATAAAACACTTCATAAACTTCGGCGTTGATAAATCACAATGTAGAAATTTTAGCTGCCCATCTGACTAGTCCATGAAGACATTTCACACAATTTCCCTATATCATATGATATGATAATAAATGAGTAACAACAGTGTAAAAAGGATATATATTGACTATCAATATGGCTGCTTAAGGAGAACATCAAATATCTGAAAAGAAATATCAAGCACAAACAAAACAAATGGCAATTTCACAACATATACAAGCCTTCATACCATGATCCATATTTCACCACAGAAAGATGATAAATCCTATAAATCCTTAAAAGGCCAAAATTTTAAGCAAAACCCAACTCTAATACAGGAGCCATTTAGCTTACCAGAATTACTAGATATGTGCTTTTCTGCACCATCCTCCAACAGAACAGGTTTTTTCCTCGATCCCTCACTGCCAACAATGTCTATGGCCACTTCACTATCTACAAATCTGTCACTGGTGCTATACTCTTTGCCCTTCTTATCTTTCTCCAGCGCCGCATCTTTTTCACTTCTCTCTTTCCTCTCGGACCTATGATGCTTAGATTCACCCTTGCCTCCACTCTTTTTCCCCTCATCCACATCAACTGCCCGACCTGAACCCTCATTTCCCCTTCTCGACCTACTCTTAGAATCACTCAAAACCTTTAAATCCTTATCAGCTTTCGATGTTTCCCGCTCGTCAGTATCACCTCCTGCCCAGCGATCATCATCAACCTTCTCCTTGCGCTTCTTCGAGGAGGACCCACCATATTCTTCAACAAAATCCAGGTTACCAGAACCCCCAACATCCTTGCCGTCTGCCGGCTTAGATTCATACTTCCTCTTCTCTCCAGACGCATACTCTCTCGAAAGGCGATGGCTAACGCTCTCATCCTTCACTTTCCTCTCCTTCAAACTCGAATCTTTCTCCGAATCCGAGTAGTCCCTCCCCTCCCTCGAACTGTGCTTGCTCGATTTGTGCCGCGAACTCCTCGGCATGGTGCAAAAACACGCAAATCTCTCCTTGATTTCTCGAAGCCAATTGAAAAATGCCGAACTCGCTTCGGAAACCCTAGGCCCAACAACCCAAATTTCAAAGCGAAATAGACAGCACAACAACAAAGCACATTCCCAAGAACAAGCAGAACCTATACCCTGCGGGCTTATTGTGCTGCGAAACGTATCGCACAGGCGAAGCAAAACCCTATGCTCGGGAGAAATCCGAACCCTAATCCCTAACCATTCAATCAGCGAACTAAGAACGCGCCGACCACGAACCCTAGAGACCGCAACAGAAGTGACGAATCCCAAAAATGACAGGGAGTAAGGCAGAAACTCGCCGGAGAAACGTACAGACGCTTCTCGGAAGGTAGATCGGCGGGCGGGATAGGGTATGGAGAGAGAGAGACAGGAGGGAAATGGTTGTGGGGAGGACGGGAGAGAGAGAATGGAAAGAGGAAAAAAGGGTTTTGTTTTGTTTTTATCGGATGGGAAGAGTCGAAGAGACTTGGGGTTGAGAAATTAGAGCACTATTTTAGATTGACTGTTTTACCCTTGCTATCTTTCTTTTATTACGCTATGCACCCAAATCCACAATGGAGTGCAAAGTGCACCATATGGCCTAACAAACCTTTTTTATTTAACCTTAATTCAAGGTTAACAAAAGTAACTTTTTGGAAATTAATGTAGGTTTGGATAATAGATTGACAAAAATGTGATATTGATGCTAATCTTACTACAATTATTATAATTTCTTATCCACGAATAGATAATCTTAATTACTTTTATGATAATGTTGTAATCTTCAACTTCAAGTATAAAATTAAAAAATCTAAAATATTAAAATAATAATTATTGATTAGATTTGAACTTTGTCAAATCCCAACCTATCCCACTCTTTTCTTTTTTCGTAAAATTATTTTTTTCGAGTAAAAAATCAAATCCACTCATAAGTTGATGGAAAAAATATTATTGGCACAACCAAAATCTCGTCAAATATATGATTGTTCACCGACTCTGACTCCCGAACAAACACCCCACTGACTATGACACCCGAAGTCGACAAACACGCCACCAACTCTTTTTTTGATTTGTAAGTAGGGTTAGGGCCCATAGTTGTTATTTTATTGAAATTAATTAATGTTTACAACCGAGTTTTCACCCCAAAAAAGGTAGGAAACATGTAGGTGACCCTATGTACTCTGCATAACTATTATCTAGTCGTAAAACACACTGTGTTGATGCATCAGCCGCTCTGTTTGTTTGACGTCGAACATGGCAAACCTACACCTCCCCGCACTGTGAGCAATCGGCCGACGACCTTCCTCAATAAGATAAACGTTCGGGTGTACATATGGGTTCTTGTTGCTAAGAAATTCATAAGTGGTTGCCGAATCAGTTTCCATAATGAACCTTGTGATTCTCATAGCTAGCCCCGCCAACTCTGACTCCCGAACTCGACAACCCACAACACTATCCAACAACACTTGCACAGCACCACGAGCATCACTTTGTCGACTCTTGCAGCCGCTGTCGGTGTCGACAGCCCCCAACACTCCCCATCACCACTTGCACAACATCATGAACAACACTTTGTCGACTATTGCAGCCGGTGGCAATGTCGACGACCCCCAACACAAGCACTTCACAACACCACGAGCACCATATCAGCTTTGTGCTAACTCGTATTTGTCCCGTCCTTCGGTGTTGGGTCATTGCCTTGGTGTGGTTGCGATTAGTTTTGAGATGGGTTGCAGTATCGGGTGTCCCGTTTGATCGAGTGAATCGTGGTAGTGTTTGTGGTCTTCAAAAATCATTCATTTAGGCTGGGAACGTCGGTAATATGCACTTCTCCATGAGTCGTCCTTTCTTGTGGTCTGTTCCTGTTCTTTGTCTTCTCGGAGTTGAACCGTCATGTGAGTCTTCGTATTCTCCCGTGTTATTGGCTTTTGTGTTTCGCCTTGGTTTTCCTCGACTTCTCTGTTGTCTGACGAAACTTTTGAGAGAGGTTTGAGTTTACTAGCGTCGATTCGCCGGCCCTCTTTGAATTATTCAATTATCTATCTCAAATTTTTTTTCCTGACAAAATAAATATATAGAAAAGAAAATTGAAATTGTTCTCTTAAAGGGGCATTTGTTTTTCATCCCTGCGCAGTGTGCACACAACAAATTAGAGTGAGACCCTATCGGAAGTTAAATCTCCATTTCCTTCCACATCTCACCAACATCCCATAACAAATCGAGAGACGATGCCTGGAGCTATGAGGATACCCAGAATCAAATTCCCTCGTCGACACCCAAAACCTTCGTCTACAGGTTCGGAAGTTCCTCCCTCTTCCTCTCGCTTTTGATCTCGCCTCTCCCAAGTTTTGATTTTTTCTTGCTCGATTCTTGAAGATGTGTTAATTTCCATGTATAATTTTTACAATTTTCAACCATTCGCGTGCATGTTGTCTGAATTAGCTCCGTCCTTGGAACTTGTAGGGTTCAATTGCTCTGTTATTTTTGTAAATCAGGAACCTTATCTGGATTTTAGTTGTTCAATTGAAGAATTAATTTGACTGTTGCATTGCAGATGGTTGAATTGTATGTTCTTGGAGTGGTATGGTACTGTTGAGTGAGTTTCTTATTAACAGTTTTAGCATTTCAAGAGACGTTCTTACACTAGCGATGATCTGAATCGGCTAATTGCCTAATTCTGAACATCATCCTAAAACCAGTTGAATGAATACTGAGTATTCTCGGTTACTAGTTTGGCTAGAGCTTGTCGGGTTAATCCTTCTGTTCTGCTGATATTAGGTATTTGCTGGATCTAGTTCTTCGTATCAGAAGTCGGAATGCAAAGTAGTATCATTTATATGCTCCCCCGGAAAATCCGTGGACTATAATATATAGGTAATGCATTGAAATAGGATTACATATCTGATTCATTAGTATGCTGAACATTATGTGATATGGATCTTGTACTTGAGAGTGAACAGCTTTAGCTGTAAGTTCTACACTGTCACCTTTATGGTCCTTATCAGTTATCCGATCAGTCCTTATCAACTACCTAGATCTAGTGTCACCTTAGTTACCAAACACACCCTTAGTTAATTCGGTGCAATGGATCTCCAAGATGTTCAACACAGTGTTACTTGACTATGATCAGATGAATAGAATCATGGAAGTACTTTGTGTTAGTCTACAGATTATAGGTAAACAGTGCTCTTTGCTGATTACACTGATTGCTCGGGGTAAGGTTGCTTACATCTCAACCCTTCAAACTCTGTCTTAAGCGGGATTACACTAAGGTGATAAGTGGTTCTTTGAACTGGTTTTGTTATTGGCTGATTGGTGATTTTGATTTTCTAAAATTAACTTTCTTATTGGCGTATTTTTTTCTCTTTTCACATGGGAAATCCCTTGATCTACATGCAATTACTTATTTGTGAGGTTAGATATCTAGGGATTCTAGGCCTTCACTAATTGCTCCTTTTTTGGATTCATTCAAGTTTTTGGTCTTAAGTTGATCCGTTGACATATCTTCCTTTCAAGCTTGGTTATAACTGGGAAACTCTAATTATAAGCTTCAAAGTAGGCTTTGGTATCAACTAAAATAGCTTGTAGCTTAATTCATCTTTCCTTGTTCCCCTTCGCCTTTGGTCCTCTAAAATTGAGTTATCGTTGTGTGTGCCAGACATCAGTCCATTTCTTTGGAATTTTTTGCTCTAAGTCATTTAGTTTTAGGTCTGTATTTTGCTCTGAGTCGTCATTTAGTTTTAGGCCCCTATATGTAGGTATCATTTATGCCTGAGTCCGCTCATTATCATTTGATAGGTTCTGAGTCGCAAGCAGCAGAATCCTCGGCTGCAAATGCCCGTCAACTTGCAGCTCCAACATCAGATGTTCCTCGAGCACCTAGCAACCTTGCCATGGGAGGGAAAGCGTCTCTTCAGCCAAAGCGAACACCTGTCACAGAGGATGAGATAGAGTCAATCATGGTAAGCTCTCATCCTTCCATTAAATCCATCCTTGTAGGAATGCCTGGAAATTAGCTACCTACTCGTCTCTGGGTAAGGTGGGAGACTGGGAGTGGGACAGAGAGTGTTCAATAAAATTTCAAATGGCTTAGATTGTGAACTAGAGATACCTTACCCGATATTGTTAACACATACCTTACTAGACATGTAAATGACCCAATAGGCCAATACCATTCCAACCCAAACCGCATAACTTTAGGGTTACAACCCAGCACTTTCTGACATGTAACTCAAGTGGACCTGACTCAAATCCGAAATAACTAGGCCTGAAATGGCATCCCGGCCCTAGAAACTGGAAAGGACTGGGTTGGAGTCTATAATCTTTTAATGTGTAACTTGAAAAACTAAGGTTATGTATAACAACTGGTTTATAAACCAGTTGAAGTTGAAAAAATATGTTATAATTTTCAACCAATTAAATTGTAAACACACCCAATATCCCAATTGTTGCATTACATATGAAATCGACAATTTGAAGTGATCGATAGATCTAATATGCAAATCCTACATCCCAGTTGTTGCATTACATCTGAAATCGACAATTTGAAGTTATCTGATCCTTTTATTACATTCTCCTTGGTTTGGCAGTTGGGTGGTTGCATCTGATGTCAACTTACAGCTTTGCCGAAGTCGAGATGCTGTTTGCATTCCAGTTATGCTTTAGCGCTGAAGCTTTCTACCTTTGTGATGTGCAATAGAGAGCGAAACATAAGAAACAATGGAATTTGCTTGTGTTATCTTAATAATCATATCATATGTTACATTGCAGTGCAATTTCATAACTTGATTTCTCCCCTCATATTAATATGCAACATTTATGTGTTGTCTGAATACGATTTTTCTAACCTACTAGCCAAGGCATACCCGTGCTACGCACGGGACGTAAATATAAGTTTTGCTATTTTATAAGCCTATTTAAGAGCTTATTTTATATCATCTCATTGACTAATCTAAATAGTATATGTGTACAAATAGTAAATCTTGGTTTTATATACTTGATAATTTGGTTTAAGTTATCTATTAAATCTTTATATTTTTATGGGTTTTTTCTTCAATAAGACACCTTGTAAAATAATTTTTTAATAAAAAACACCTTTTAATTTTTTGAAAACAAAAACACCTTATATAATATAAGGTATTCGATCAATTGAAGCACCAAGTTTTATTTTACAACTAAAATTTCAAGTTTTCAGTGATATTTTTTAATCTATAATCGAAATGCCCTTATTTAACTAACATTTTTTTTTTAAAGGAATTGTATATAATAAACACTCTATTATATAAGGTGCATTTTCAAAATAAAACCCTATTTTTTTATGTTCAATATTTTATTTTGAAGAAATAATGTTATTTCTGATTGTCAATGACATATTATGGTATAGTTTATGTCTAGTTTGATATCTTATACTTACATGAAATTTAATTTATAATTTTATTATAAATATTGAATCAAAATTAATTGTGCATAGAATGGAGTGGGTTTGAGTTTTTTTTTCTTTTAAAAAAAATGAATAATGAAATCTTATTATGACCCTTTATTATACCATCCTATTATTTGTATATAGATGAATCTTGCAAAAGTATACATATAATAATACTTGATATTGTTGAATTGGATCGAGCTGGCCAATACAATGTATTTATCAGTTTCTTCATTAAGTGTCTTAATCTTCGTCTTCAAGGCTTACGATGACTGATTCGGGCACACCATCGATTTAGTGTTAGTGGTCAGTTTCTTCACCTCTTTTCCGAGCTATTGGTGTTTGAAAATTTGAAGACTTGTCAAAGTAGCTAGTAATGCTAAAATCACATTTCTTATCCATTTGACATAATTGTGTTGATAGCCTTTTTAAAAAAATCAACGATTCCCATTCCAAACTCTAAATTTTAATTTCTTGTTCAGCTCTTCTTTGATTTTTTCATTGTTGATGTTTTTTTAAATAAATTAAAGACTAAAGGAATTTACCTTAATTATATCAAAAAAATGAATTTCAAAGCATTTTGTTGGCATATAAAATAAATTCATCGAAAAAGAGAGTATATACGTACCGAGTATTGACCCACTCCAATCTACTCCCTCTGTTAATTAAAACTTGTCGTTTACTATTCATGCACGTTTTTTTATAATGATAAAAACTACATAAAATATTAACTTTTTTTAAAATTTATTTTTATACATGGATACTTAATAGTAAGAAGTATGAAATTATTTTAAAAAATTATTTAAAAAGTTATTATTTTATATAGTTTTTAACACCTAAAAAAACGTGCGTGAATAGTAAAACGTCAAGTTTTAATTAACGGAGGGAGTAATTGATTATGTATAGATAAATAAGTAGATTCCAAAAGGCAAAAAAGATCTTTGAGTTTTTCCTTTCCTAGCTCCCCTGGTTTTTTATGAGCTCTTGTTCTTCTATTTTTTTTTGTTTTTAACTTTTAATAAATTTACGGAAGACTCGATCTCATACCCTTTTTCATTGATCAAATATATAAAAAGATATTGAGTAGTTGATAAGCTTGTAACGGTGGTGATTGAATTTATGGCAATCAATTCAATAAAACTGAAGTTAATTAACTATTTGTTTTTTCTTCCATCATTTCATATCCCTTCAAAGTGTCCAAATTAGTGGCCATTGAAGCCTTGAATTTAGCATGGATAATAATTTATATTAATGGTTGCAAGTAATTAACCGTAATTCATCCACGTATAATAGTCCTCCATAATTATATATGATCAATGATATATGGTGATAATCATGATATATATTGGTACCAAAAGTAAAATATTTTTTATTTAATTTTTACCATGTTTTAGTTAGGAGATGAGAAATACAGAGTATAAAAAAGTGACATAAAAAAGTAATAAATGATTATCCATACTAAATTTGGATTAACTTATATGTTTTATTACTTATATAATTATATTTTAGAAATTGTTAGGCGAAAATTAAAATTAATTTATTAATTATGTTAAAATATATTAAGGATTCTAAAACTAACAAAATATATCGATAAAATAGACTTTTAATATTCGGTTTCAACAAAAAAAATCCATAAATTGGGATCGTAAAGATGCTTTGATAGGTATAGATATATAAGATTAAGGATTAATTGATTTTTATATGAATATATGTTATTTGGATGATATGAATTTCATAAATATATTGGGGTTTAAAATGATGTGAAAGAGGTCATTATTATTGAGCATAGAAATTTAGAAAAATATAATTAAATTTTCATAAGTTAGTAAGAGTATATAATAAACCATTTATGAATACATTAATAAAATTAAAATAAACCTTTTATGAATACATTAATAAAATTAAAGGAAAAGAAAAGAATTAAAAATGAGAATATCATTAATGAGAGCTATTAAGGGGCCTTGGGACACAATTTTTAAAGGTGGCAATCAATTCAATAAAATTGAAGTTAATTAACTATTTGTTTTTTCTTCCATCATTTCATATCCCTTCAAAGTGTCCAAATTAGTTGCCATTGAAGCCTTGAATTTAGCATGGATAATAATTTATATTAATGGTTGCAAGTAATTAACCGTAATTCATCCACGTATAATAGTCCTCCATAATTATATATGATCAATGATATATGGTGATCATCATGATATATATTGGTACCAAAAGTAAAATATTTTTTTTATTTAATTTTCACCATGTTTTAGTTAGGAGATTAGAAATACAGAGTATAAAAAAGTGACATAAAAAAGTAATAAATGATTATCCATGCTAAATTTGGATTAACTTATATGTTTTATTACTTATATAATTATATTTTAGAAATTGTTAGGCGAAAATTAAAAATAATTTATTAATTATGTTAAAATCTATTAAGGATTCTAAAACTAACAAAATATATCGATAAAATAGACTTTTAATATTCGGTTTCAAAAAAAAAATCCATAAATTGGGATCGTAAAGAGGCTTTGATAGGTATAGATATATAAGATTAAGGATTAATTGATTTTTATATGAATATATGTTATTTGGATGATATGAATTTCATAAATATATTGGGGTTTAAAATGATGTGAAAGAGGTCATTATTATTGAGCATAGAAATTTAGGAAAATATAATTAAATTTTCATAAATTAGTAAGAGTATATAATAAACCATTTATGAATACATTAATAAAATTGAAATAAACCTTTTATGAATACATTAATAAAATTAAAGGAAAAGAAAAGAATTAAAAATGAGAATATCATTAATGAGAGCTATTAAGGGGCTTTGTGACACAATTTTTAAAGGTATATAGATAGATAGATAGATGATGTTAACAAGCAAGCATAAATGGCTAAACTGCACAATATATATAGGCCCTGGATTTAGTAATTAGGGGATTTGAATTTGGATTTTGTTTTTCCAATGAAATTATAAAATCTCACATTCTGCACACCTTTGCCCTTCCACCCGGAATTCCGACATGTATAATGATCTAGGATGCTATCGGGGTAGAGTATTCTTTACTTGAATTCTTACCAAATCAAAAAATAAATAAATCTTCAATTCCGTTTAAATAATAATACAGTATTGTTTTGATAGCACAACAAGATCGAGTATGAGTTAAATGTGACTACAAAATATGACCCAAACTTTATTAGATCTTACAAGCTTGAGTCTCGAACCCATATATGGTTGGTCATTTGTAACATCTTTCTACTAATATGGGTTTCATCCATCACCCTTTGTTTTTGTTTTTATTTTTTATTTTTTTTATTAGTTAAAAATTCGAGGTCAGACATATCTGAACCTCGAAGGCTGACAAGTCGGCAGACGGATAACCGTCGAAACAAACAAAAATACATAGACAGTGCAAAGTACAGACAAGAGCACTCTACAAGAGCATAATTAAACACAGCTAAACCAAACAAGATGAGAACGTAGATTACGTACGGATGAAGTTAAACACTACCCTGAAGCAGCACCGCAAGCCAGCGGTACGAGATGAGAGCGTAACTAAACACATCCATCACCCTTTGTGGTTTGTTGACTTCAAATTTTTATCCATATATAAAAAAAATGAAAATGATTCTCAACTTATCTTTACAAAAATTATAACTTCCTCAAAGTAATGAACTTTTATTTTTTTAAGTCACATTAATTAAACTTATCTTAATAAAAGATTCTTTTCACTTATTTAAATAACATTTTGAGGTTTTTTTATATAAAAAAAAATAATAATAAATTTGCCACATTTAAACAAAGACCCGGAAATGCTAGGGTTCCATCAAATTGTAAATCAATTATACCACTATGGTGGGGAAAAAAATAAAATAAATGCTAGCTAGGCCGATGTAGTATATTGCCATATTCTAAAACACAAATTATTTCAATTAAAAAACACACCCTCCCATAAATTATTCACTCTTAAATAACAAAAATTTTAAAATCATCCAATTCATGAAAAGTCCGATCGAACTACACAATATAACTGGTTGCAACAGAACTAATAACTAAATCCAACCCGTCCATGTTATAACATATAATAATATCAAATAGGGTACAATTAAAAAGCTAATTAACATTATATTATTATAATTATTTAACAAATAGAAGCACGTCCATAAGATTGGTCAAGAGTTACAATGTGATTGAAGTTTATCCACAGTTATGATCGTATACACATTTGCATAAATTCTATTGACTCTCCATCATATCATATTAAATTCAATTTAATTAATAAACTAAAGCAAATATGTAGATTTCCAGCTCGCCAATGAACGAATCCAGCTATTTCAATTCAGGACAAATAAAATGAATCAATCGTCCAAAACCGCAAAAACTAGATTGAGTACTGTTAGTGGCCGGCCGCCGTCTTGTTATCTTATCCTCTGATTTTCGGCCGCCGGACTGTGCACAATTACATCGGCGATCTAATTTGGTTCTCCGGCGGAGACCTTCGAATCAACAACGAAGAGATATATTGCAGGTGATTGGTTAATTTATCTATTTATTGTTTTCTTCTACTAATTGAAGTGATGAATGTAGAGTGGAGTTGTTAATTACAACAAATTACAATTACAATATTTTGGACTGGATTTGATTTTTGCTTTATTTTTCCCTCTTTGGGTAAAGAAGGGGTTAATAAGATTTATGAATTTAATCTTTTCAAACTACTTTCTCTCCTATTCTCCGCGAGTGCAATGTAGTGGTAGATAAGGTCGCACACCTTAACCACTATGCCTTGAGGAATGAGATCATAAATGATATTGGTTTACAGAAGCTCATCTGTTAAGATGCCTTCGAGTAGTTCCTCCCTATTCGAATCTTTACCTAATTAAAAAAAATTATTTATTTTTCCTTTTGGGTTTAACCAACACACCAAATTTTCTTTTTTTGAAAAAAAAAATTCATTATCTTTAATTAAGATCTTATATAAATACTTTAGTCACAAGTTAATCTAATGGAAGTAAACAACTATTGAATAACTTGTATTGTTGGTTATAATTTTTGCAATTTATTAATCAATTTGATCCAAAAGAGCATTTTCCTCCTCTTTGTTTCCTAATCCATTTATCGGTGTTGTGATAATATATGTCTCTTAAGAAAGACATGCTAGATATCTGGTTCTTCCTCGTAGCTTCCGTGGTTATGCTCATAATAATCGGCATGTACGTGTGCATATGTTACGATCACAACGGATATCGAACGCGTCAACAAGAGGAGATGACTACCATACACCTTAGAAGGTTGCCAACAAGGTTTTCACTTGACAATGTTCGTATCGAGTCTTACCCTACATTGGTGATCGGTGAGAGTTGTCGAGATATAAAGCCGGATAACAAGATTTGTGCAATTTGCTTAGCAGACTACGAGCCTAAAGAGATGCTAAAGATCCTCCCCGATTGCCTACACCGGTTTCATGCCGATTGCATCGATGTATGGCTTCGCTCGAATGCCTCATGTCCAATTTGTAGAACGCCTTTGTCTTAACAAGCACAAATTGTCAAGCCAGTGTAAAAGGCTAATGTTATGTTTAAATTTTGTTGGGGTTTGTTTTTGTGGCTTTGGGTAAGGTAGGTTATAATTAACATAGTTCATATTATGTAAAAAATGCCTGTTCTTTAACACTTACTTTATTTTATCATTTCGGTATATATGAGTCACTTGTCATACTCATGAAAAAATACAGTTAATACTTGTCATCAATTACACATTACTCAAATTTTCAATGATAACAATCATCAAAAGGTTTATATGTCACCAATCTTATGTCAAGTTCTAAATTGTATTCAAGCTGTTCTACAATATTCTCACCAACTAAGTATCAAACTTATGTTTACACATTACTCAAATTTTCAATGATGACAGTCATCAAAAGAGCTATATGTCATCAATTTTTTTTTTATCAATTAGTTCTAAGTTGTATTCAAGTTATTTAACAAGAAGATTCATTATCATCCTATATGAATAGAAAAAAGAGAGATGATTATCACATGAAACAAGATATAAGGTGAGAATTTGATGACAAATCTCTTCAATATGAGAAGAACGATGATGAATCTAATACAAACAACCGATCAGTCTTCAATCTGATCAAATGGTGACAAATTATCTTCGATTTGATGATGTAATCTCTACTAGCAAGTAGCAATTTTGGTTGGATTCGATAACTAATCTATACAATCCCCTAAATCCTTTTTGATCTAATTGTTGAGTGACAAATAATCTTCAATTTGATGATGAAATTTGTCTTGCTTTGAAATCTGAAAATCGTTTGAATCTGATGATGAATCTCCCCCAAAACCACCAAAATCCCTTTAGATTTTATGCCTCCGTGACAAATATTTGAAGGAACTGATGGGGGAGAACATGTTTGCTGCAGGAAAGAACATGTTTACTGCAGGAAGGAACAAATCGATCCCCTTTGATCTTATTTGAGGAATTAAAACAAGGGTAAAATTGTTATAAATGGACATTTAGTTTTTTTTAGAAAAAATGGACATTTAGTTGATTATGAAAAAAGTGGACATTTACTTAATAATTTCTTCTAATATGGACATTCACCAAATTTTTCCTATATATAACTGGTTAAATTTTGGACGAGTTAAAGTAGACTAATTTTTTTCTTATACGCATAATTTTCTTCAACAAAATCCTTAATTTAATAATTATAAAAATTGGATAATTTTCATTAATTTTCTCTTCCTTTTTATCTATTATTTTATTTTAAAAAATGGAGCAGATTCAGTTGTGGATCCATAATTTTTTTAGGGAGGGGGCTAACTTTTTTTCAAGAAGTATTTTTTTTGCATGTATGTACTAAAAGATATTTTTTTTGTTTAAATATATTAAAAAAAACTTTAAAGGTGTGTTTTAAATAGACATTTTTATAGAAAAAAATTAAGAAAAACAATTTTTTTTAAAATGAGAATTTTTTTTATATCTATATAAGAAAAGAATGTTTTTATTAAATATATTGGAGAGGAACTTAAATTTGTTATTTAATTAGACATTTTTAGTAAAAGAAAACTAGAATAAATAAAAAAGTGAGGATAATGGGATTTGGATTCAAGCTGATAAATATCCGTTCCTTCCAACTAAACTAAGTTGTCTTACTAATTCATTACTCTTTTTACATTATTCTATCTACAAAATTAGTAAAAATTGCAAAAAAAAATCATGTTAATTTTTTTTTTTTTTACGTTTTTTTCCTTGTGTTAGTAGAGACTTCAACCACTCTAAATCCCCTTTAGCGACAATTGCGAAGACATAAATGGACCTGATCTGTCAATAAACAGGTTAGAGTAGACCCCAACCCACTCGGTCCTTGCCTCATTTATAATTAGTGACAATCGCGAAGACATAAATGTAGATATAAGATCGAGATGCTAACGACTCTCCCCAATTGTATGCATAAGTTCCATACCAATTTGCATTAATAAATGGCTTCTTTCGAATTTGTAGAACCGCTATGTCTTAATACTGTATGTATGTGCCTACGTGCATACAATACATTATATATCGATCAAGCCAGTTTACGTTAATTAATACTATATTGCATATATCTAATTAAGGCCGACATACAATAATTATCGACGTTGAATATATCAATGTAAACAAACTTAATTAACCATGGACGAGGCTGGAGTGGTCATCTGCCTACTTCAATTTGTAAGCGGTTACTTATCCCAGATAAACACGTCTTAACCAATTGTGATCAACATTTTCCAGCCACCAAAGACATTAACATTTTTTTTAAATGGTTAAAAAATCAAATAAAATTAGGGAAATGGTTACTGATCGAAACTATTTTTGGATTTAGTTAAAATAGGGTTAAGTCGTTGTTTTTTAACATAGTCAAAATAGGTCTAATAGCGACTTTAGTCCAACTTAAAAAAAAATTAAAATAACAAAGTCACTATTTGAAATACCGACTTTGTATTTTTTTTTAAAAATTTTTTATTGATTACGTGTTAAAACAGGTGAAAACCGAAAAAAAAAATATACATGGGGAGTTTCTATGAGCATCCAAAACTATGAATGACTCCGAATAAATAAACTTCCCTGATTTTGACAAAAAAAAAAACTCCTTTTTAAACCAACAAATGTTAAGGTTATCCTAAATTTCTCTATTTCCTTGTTTTCTTATAAGATTTTCTCAGACTTCCCTAAGTTAATCAATAAATCATTTTTTTTTATCTTAATCCAGTTACTTGGCCCTCCCACTAACAAGCGACTCAATATTTTGAAGAGGATTTGAATTTCGAACCTCTTGATATGAGATGTAGCCCCACAACCAATATACCAACTTGTGATTGATTAGTACATCATATTTTACATCGCATTATTTCGTGACGTACACCTAAATCTTAATTTTGGCATATAATACTAATTTAGTATTTGTTTAATTGTTTTAGTCCTTCCAATTAACCTAGCCAAATTAATATACATCAATATTTTATTACCCGGTCATAAACACACGTATAATACGTCTTCATCCGTTGAATGGTTCAATAATCAATTACTTTTGCTTCTCAAATTGTATATCCATCGAAGCTACTCAGAAGACGCTATCTTTCAAGATTAGAGGATTCAATTTTACCATATATACATTTGACTCTCTAAATCGATCTCTATACGAAATTTTTTCGGCTTATAGTTTTCTATCAGGTTTTATAGATATGGAAAACAATAGTTGTCGTTTTACGAATCCACAACAATGTCATACTCATACCAAAAGGAACAACAACGGTAAGTCCGATTGTCCTTCACTATATATAAGCTTAAATTCGTTCACTCGAAACCTCGAATATATATGAAGTTTTCGTCAATATATGTATTCGCTAATGCATACAATGGCAATGCCTCTTGGCAATGGCAGCTATTGTCATATGTGTAGTCATCGTGCTTGTGATACCGATTCTCCTGCTCACGATCTACGCAACGTATCTTCATTGCAAAGGCAAGCTGAGAAGAAGTCGAAATGCTAACGGATCAGTAGAAGCCCTAGAGGCTAGCACTCGACGAACCCAACAATCGCCCTCAGGTCTCGACAAAGTCACCCTGGATTCCTACCCGGTGTTGGTTGTGGGCGAAGATGGTCAAGAACTCGAACAACACGAAGGCCAGACGTGCTCGATATGCTTGCACGATTATCAACCGAAGGACGTCGTAAAAACCTTACCAGGGTGTCTGCATCGTTTTCACGCCGATTGCATTGATCGATGGCTTTGCTCCGACGCCACGTGTCCAATTTGCAGGGCCTCGCCTCCTCGAAGCTCTCCATAAAATCGATCAGTTCTTAATTTACTCGTTTGTGTAGGAGAGGGAGAGTTTGGTATAACTTGGTGAAACATATATAGCCACTTATTCATATATCTTTATACATATATATATATATATATATGATATATAGTTAAAAAAATTATTTGGTGATGAGTTTTAATTGTTTTTTATTTGCATGTACGTACTAGCTAGTTGAAGGATAAAAAAAAGCATCAATGTGTTTTTTAAGTCGTATATATGAGCAAGTGAGCAACTTTTCTCTATTTTGGGAATTTTAGAGTTTTTAGAGAATTTTAAGGTATTTTTTCCCAACAGATTTCCTATCACATTTTTCAAAATGGAGAAGCAATAGAAAAACGGAGTGGATTTCCTAAATCTGCAGCATTCTCCAAACTAAATGATTCTCCAAAATTTTGAAATGGGAAAGCTGTTGGAGTTAAAACAAAAATAATTCGAATAATTTGTATTTTGTTTCCCCATTTTGTGAAAATTTTAGGGAATCTGTTGGAGATGGTCTAACACCTCGGTGTATTAAATTTTTATTTTATTTTTTTGTAATGACGAGGAAACCCACATGTTAAAACCGTGATTCGAAAGAGAACGCAAACGATTTGAGTGGAAGCAAAACGAAATCAAAGAAATCACAACGAACATGCAAGAAAGAACACCAGATATTTTACGAGGTTCGATAAAAATTGCCCACGTCCTCGAGGCCTCAAGAATCGGCTGAATCCACTAAGTAAACGTTCGTAGATGGTACAATCAAGTAACATATACAAGGAAGAGCCCTAAATCTAGCATGTATGTGAATCATATATAAGGGAAGAAGAAAACCCCCTGTGGGAAACTTGAGATTGAAGTATTTTTCGATCTTCCAAACCCTAGATCTTCAGACGAGGAGGAAGCAGCCACCCAAGCCAGAAGCTCTCACTGCGCCACCACCAGAAGACCTTCGAGATCAACCACCTTCTTCATCTCAACGCCGTCGAGAATGAAGAACAAAGGGAATGAGAGCAAACACCTTCTTCGGCTAGAGCTCGTTCATTTCTTAAACGAGTCGAGTATGAACACATTTTTAAGCTCGAGTTAAAATTTAGACTCGGTTCGAACTCGTTCATATCCTAAATAAACTGAATATGATGAATTAATACTAGATTTGTTAGACTCGAATAAAAGCTCTACCTCCAAATGGAGGTAATTTAGGATAGTTTACTCAAATATATACATTGAGGTATATTACATAAGTCGAATCAACTAAGTCACATGTTGAAATATCCCAAATCGGACCCTAACCTGCCTATAGAGACGGATCGGCGGATCAAGTTTAGATTATTTGGTGTAATTTGCAATAATAATAGGCGACAAAGACAAATTAGTATATTAAAATACCCCTACAAGACAGATTGATATATTCAAAAACGCAAGGGACAAATTGGCATATAAAAAGTATTTTGTGAGACGAATAGCCCTATTTCCCTCACCAGAGTTTTGGTTCATCAATTTAATCCGATTTTCGATTATTTAAACCGGTTTTGTAATTAATTACTGTATAAATCAAACCATAATTAATTAATAAATGAAAGTCACAAGTGAACCCTCCCAAAACCATTATGCGCCCACCTCTGCTCAATTCATTTTGCTTTGCCAGATGAACTCGTCTTTGATTGTTCAAATACATACTTTAGTTCATATGCATCTCTCTACAAAACTATACTGTATTAATTCCCAGTTTCATCTTTCACCTTTGACAAATTCAGCAACAAAGATTTGTCCCGAAATTCCCCAAATTGAAAACCCTAATTTGAAACATAAAACTTACTGTATTAGTATTGGATTGCGATTCAACTGTTGCTACATCCTAGTGAATCAGCCATGGAAGACCTAGTCGGTACGTCGCTGAGTTTTGCCTTATTGATCCATTTATCCTCGTCAAGAAGAAGTGACTTATATCCGATTCCAATTATGTTTCAAAATCCGACTTCGACTCCCGATTACGCTGTCAAATCGACCAAGTAAGATAATGAGATGTTCGATGCATTGTTCAAGGTTAGGAACAAGCATCCGGGTTTGAAGGAGAAAGATATGAAGCTTTTCGATTCTACTTCGGATCCGAAGAGTGGCGATGAGGATGATGAAGGGAAGAATGAGAAGGAGGGGGAGAAGAAGGCAGGGAAGAAGTATATGAAAGATGTGAATGCAGAGCATTTGATGAAGTTCGGCGCTGAATTTGGAGCGACAGCAGATGAGGATGAATGGTTTGATTCACAATTAATCACAAAACCGGTTTAAAAAATCAAAAACCGGATTAAATGGGTAAACCAAACTCTTGGGAGGGAAAAGGGGCTATTTGTCTTAAAAAACACTTTTTATATACCAATTTGTCTCTTAAGTCTTTAAATATATCAATCTGTCTTATGAGGGTATTTTAATATACCAAATTGTCTTTATGGCCAATAATAATACTCCGTAATATAATACTCCCTCCGTTAATTAAAACTTGACGTTTTACTATTCATGCACGCTTTTTGAGGTGTTAAAAAATATATAAAATATTAACTTTTTAATATATTTTTTTAATAATTTCATACTTGTTACTATTAAGTATGAATTTATAAAAACAAATTTAAAAAAAAGTTAATATTTCATATAGTTTTTATCATTCTAAAAAAACGTGCATGAATAATAAACGACAAGTTTTAATTAACAGAGGGAGTATAATAAACTAA
The DNA here is from genome assembly GCA_963922045.1 of Persicaria maculosa. NCBI lineage: Eukaryota > Viridiplantae > Streptophyta > Magnoliopsida > Caryophyllales > Polygonaceae > Persicaria > Persicaria maculosa. The sequence continues at coordinate 57,401,240 of OY998268.1, forward strand.
TAAATCATTTTATTCGCATACTGATGAAGCAACGTGGCAGTATGTAATTGGCGTATATTACAAACTAAACATAGATGCAGCGCAGCAGATCACAACCCCTCCGTCGATGTCACTGCCAAATTATATTTAAAACCTCCGATCCACTCTTTCTCTCTCTCCTTCTTTTGGTTCCCCATTTCTCTCTCGGTCTCACCCCCAAAGCTCCAATTTTGGGCTATCCTCTCTCTCTAGGGTTCGTTCCAAAATCTGGACAGAGGATTTTCTTTTTTTTTTTTTGGAAAAGCTAATTAATCTTTTCGCCTTTATCTCCATCCGCTGTCGGATGGATGATTCTTCTTCTGCTCACCTCTTTTTGATCCTGTGCAGTTCAATACATTATTTTTTTGTTTCATGATCTGTGATTGTGGCTATGATTTGAAGAGCGGCCAGGTATATTGATTCCGAGCTCATCGGATTTCTGTTAATTGGATTGGATTTTTGCTTAATTTGCTGCTTGATCGTTTTTTTTTCCCCTAAATCCGTGGCAACAATTTGATTCAATTTAGCTGGTTTACCTTCGATTTTTGTCTCCAGTGATCTGTTACAGTATTTTGATTGGATGTTTCAATTTGCTTCGTTTTCCTTTGTTCGCCATTTGACATTATTCTGCATTATTAGCGAGGAACTGGTTGATCGAGAAAGGCGTTTCAGTGATTTCCTTGGAGACTGATCTTATTCACATACTGCATTTGGAATCGTCCTGATTATGTTTGCGGTGCCTATATCTTATTTGATTGTTTCATATGCTAGCCTGAGTCTTAGTAAAATTTGTTACATTTAGACCTGAAAAAAGTTCTGTGGAGATTCTGAATGCTGCATTTAGGTATCTGTCTTTACTGGCAATGGTCATTTGCAGATCATTTAATAGAAAGAAGAGGGAATCCTTTATCCTTATTTATTACTGTTCTTGTACTATTATTCCAATCTGGTTCTCATTTTTTGATTCTTGTGATGATGAATTGGGATATTTAATAATTATATGTTAACATGGGCAGTTTTTGTTGTCATGCAGCTTCCTGTTTTTTATTTGGCAGTTTATTTAAGTTCAGCGTTCTGCACTTAAATGGTATGCAACGCTTGGTTAAGGTATGTGGTAAGTGCAAAATTGAGTGGAGTTCTTACCAGAGGAAGAGTAAAATACAGTGGATCTAGGACCGTTGTGGAGAGTGATCCATCTTTTATAAGGGTGTGGGGTTGTAAACTGAGGAGCATTATGGCGAGTGCAAAAATGATGGTAGATACCACTGCCACTGCAGATCAACGCTTCATTGTTGATAAGATTGCAGAAAAGGAGGAGGATGGTGGATACGCTACTGGAGTACGCAGAAGGTGAATGTTAATTCAAGGATTGCCCAATTGAATTGCTGATTTTCTATGCTTTCAATTTTGGAGGATTAATCATAAAGTAAATGATATATTGATATTTCATGTACACATGCGGCAGTAAATTTGTAAAGATGTGCTGAATGTAATTTGTTTATTCATTGGTTGGTTTCACGGATGTTATTTCTCATTGTATCCAATTGTTCATTTCTTGGTTGCTCTTGCACGTAATATTGCTAGTCATGAATATTCTCTACATTTCGGTCTTTCTGACTGCTTAATTTTGATTTTTATGCAACTTATCTTTCATTTACTCGTTGACAGTGAAGATGGAAAGCTGAGTTGCGGGTATTCAAGTTTTCGTGGAAAGAGAGCAAGCATGGAGGATTGTTATGATATTAAAATGTCCAAAATAGATGGCAAAACAGTCAGCATGTTCGGAATATTTGATGGTTAAATTCTCTCTCTCCTCCTTAGCAATATTTTTTGAAAGTCCAGACTTTTGTCCTCTAAGATGTGTCTGTTGAGTGTTGAGATTCATCTTGACAAGTATAAGAATTTGGTAATGATTTACTGCATTTTTAAAATCTGGCTACACTTCTACTTCTGCACTCTCATTATGCTGGTTACATAGAATTTCATTTAGATAAACATAAACTTTAAGCATAATTGACTTTCATTGCATCTTATTTTAAATGGAATCGGAAGATTAATTGATTCTGATTTCGTTTGGTTAATTTATGTGTTATGGTCTTTTCTGGCAGGCCATGGTGGTTCTCGTGCATCCGAGTATTTGAAAGAACATCTCTTTGAGAATCTCATGAAGCATCCACAATTTTTGACAGATACAAAATTGGCTATAAGTGGGTATTATATTCGTGGTGCTCTTTTTCCTTTAGAATAATGTGAGTTTCTGTGCCTGCTTAGGGGTACATGGAACACGTTGATCAATGGTCAATATTTTGGTATAAACTGATAAAATGATCCTTCAGGTGAAACATATAAAAAGACGGATATGGATTTCTTGGATGCTGAAAAAGATACATACCGAGATGATGGTTCTACTGCTTCAACTGCTGTACTTGTTGGTAACCATCTCTATGTTGCAAATGTTGGAGACTCCAGAACAGTAACCTCAAAATCTGGAAAAGGCATGTTTTATTAGTTTGTCACATTTTGCTGGTACTTTCTGAAAATCTCGTAAGAAATTTTGTCACATGCCTTAGGCCAGTAAACACGAGGTTTTTCCTGGGAAAATATCATAAGGAATTATTGAAGGTTTGAAACATAAGCTGGGGCTGTCACTGCATTTTTAAGGTGTTAAGCATGGAGCTAGAATCAATTCCTATACTTAAGCTGCAGTTTATTCACTCAATAGGCTTTGGATTGGAAGTAGAAAGTATCACCTGTAAGCTGTACGAGGGAATATTCATAGTTTGAACATGCTTTTTTAATGGATAAAAATGGAATGGACTAAGTTGGCTAGATGATGAATAACATACATGTACTTAATATTTAGCTGTACTGCTTGAAGTTCAGGAAGTTTATCTTTTTATGGGGCTGTAGAATATGTTAATTGATTTTTTTTTCAAGTCCTTGTAAATTGCTATGGTGAAAAAAGAGGCAAGTTAATTGATCGTGGTTTCTCTTGCAAAAGAAATTTGACTTTTATCGTTTTCCTTGTACAGCAATTCCTTTGTCTGAAGATCATAAGCCCAATAGAACTGATGAACGCAAAAGAATTGAAAGTGCTGGAGGTATCGTGATGTGGGCTGGTAAGATGAGACCTCCTAGCAAAAGGATATGAAACTGTTTTAAAGACTATTGGTGATTTTTATTTGGTTATATTATGTGTCTTGAGCAAGCTTGTTTGATTGAATGCAAGTAATTGTAAATATTTCAGTACTTAGGAAAGATGGTAGCAGTTTTAACTGAGGTCATCCCTAGACGGGTTAGTTGGTCGATACAATTCACCTTCACTGGTGCTTTCATTTGCTTGATTGCTAAAGATATATTTTAGCAAGCATCATTAGGGCTTCTAGTTCTTCTTCTTCCCATGACAGATAATGTTCCCAACATTAGAATATGTTTGAAGCCTGCATTATTGGCATTTTTAATGAAGAGGTAAATATATAGATGTGTAACCTAGTTACAAAAGGCTATAACCATACCAAGGTTTACAATGTAAAACCAATAGGAGTCAACATGGCTATAATGTAGCCCCTGCATTACTGGCAATTGTGTGGCTTCTCAAACTGCCTGATATATATCTGGAGACCAGTTCCCATTGGATATTGGCCTTTTGAAAATGAATACCATACAGCATGATCCATTAATCATGTGGGCTAAACTACCACCAATCAAACACATAAGAAAGAATCCCAAAAGAGAGCAAGATGTATCAAGCTTAATTTTCAAAAGCAATGCATTGTTATTATCCAGGAACAAAATATAAATGCTTGAAAATGAATACCATACAGCATAATCCATTAATCATGTGGACAAAACTACCACCAATCAAACACATAAGAAAGAATCCCAAAAGAGAGCAAGATGTATCAAGCTTAATTTTCAAAAGCAATGCATTTTTATTATCCAGGAACAAAATATAAATGCTTGAAAATGAATACCATACAACATGATCCATTAATCATGTGGACTAAACTACCACCAAATGTGGTTATCTTAGTAGTCAAAATCCCTCAAAATTCTCCAGTTTCTGTTCTTCCCTCACTGCAAAAGTGGGTCTTTCTTCTGAAATGTCTGACTTAGGTTTCATGTAATTTTAAGTCTTCCTTTGAAATGTAGTAAAATCTGTAGTGGCTTCAATGGGTTCTTTTGATTTTTGGTAAGCATAATGTTATTTAATTTCCTGCTTTCAGGAACCTGGAGGGTTGGAGGTGTATTAGCTATGTCGCGTGCTTTCGGTGATCGAATGTTGAAGCAATATGTTGTTGCAGAACCTGAGATTCAGGTAATCGAGAAATAAAATATTAATATTATACTTTGGTCCCATCTAACTTGACTTTGGCTATCCATAAACAATAGAGGCTTTAGAAGAGCTACTTGTGTATATTTACAAAAACATGCACTTAATTTGTTGAATTGAGAGAGGTGTTCGCGTTTACGAACATAAGCCTGAATGAATTGGAACTGCACTCTGTCCCTCCCCCCTCTTGTGCAATTCCTCGGAACCACCTCTATTAATGGCTCTGGGTTTTATCACTTGTCACAATTTCCTCTTCTGCAATAGCTAATGTGAAACTGTAAAGGTATGTTTGGAACCCATGCCTTCTGCCGTATGAGGCATCTGTATCAGCACATTGTTACCAAATTAGTTATTGGTTATAGTTATTAAATAGAAAAAAAAAGGAAGAGCACTTTGGGTCTGGTCGGCGCACATACTTTTGCGTTGTATGTTAACTTATATAAGCCTAACAATAGGGTTATAGAACTTAAGATACATGGCCCAAGTATGTGCGCCAAACAAACCCCAACTGCTCTTCTTTTTTTCATCTTTTTTAATAACAATGAATTTATAAGCTTATTGGATTTCTGATTAAAAATACTCCCTCCGTCTCAAAATTTAAGTCGTTTTAAGATTCTGCACAAGTTTTAATAAAACACTCACCCCTCAATCAACATCATCATTTCACTAACTTTTTCATAAATTTTATTAATTTTTAACACCCACTATATTTTTTAACCAATCAAAATCTTTAAAAAAGTCAACAACACACAAATCGATACAAATCATTACTATCCTCTACCTAGAAAACCTAAAACGACCTAAATTTTGATACAAGAATTAAAGACTAAAACGACCTAAATTTCGAGACGGAGGGAGTATTAATATATCTGGAGTCAGATCAAGTTGTTGTTCTGGAACCTATAAAAACTAAATTTTAGCCATTGGATGAAGTTGGCTTCTACTATATTCAAACTCTTGTATGCAGTCAGTAATTGGTACCCATATCTATTTCTTTTAGGACGAAGTGATTAATGAGGAACATGAACTGCTGGTGCTAGCAAGTGACGGTCTGTGGGATGTGGTGCCGAATGAGGTATGCTTTTAGTTCCCATCATTCTGATAAGATATATAAATACGAATATTCACTTCATGTTATTGGGTTCTTCCACACAAGCAAGAAGCTCCAATGGTTATTCAGCCTCAATGGTTACCATGGGTAGAAGAAAATAAGAACTCGAAATTTATTTAACCTTTTTAATTTCCATAGATGTTTACGAAAATTGTTTGTGCAACTGTCTCATGACATTTGTGTAGGCACTCCATATAATCTGCCACTGGGTTGTTCCATGCACACAAGTACGAGATTTGAAAGCTCTTTTGGGTTCTTAGAAAATGAAATTTGAAGTGATTGAAATGGAATTAAATCTTACAGCCTGATTGATAAACTTTAAGGAAGCAGAAATTGACTTCAGTGTTCATATTGGTTCGTAGTGACTTAGAGAGATCCTTTCTAAACTAGTCTTCCTTTGACGACGTACCATAAAGTCCTCTAAAAGCCCAATGGAAAACTTGTCTTGTTAACAGGATGCTGTGTCTATAGCACTGACAGAGAAAGAACCGGAGGCAGCAGCTAGAAAGCTGACTGAGACCGCTTTCAATCATGGAAGCGCAGACAACATTACCTGCATTGTTGTGAGGTTCCACCATGAGACGGTTCCAGCCGATGATCAGAAGGGTGCAAAGGCCAACCCAGCTCATGATCAGCATGCGGACAAGTCACATAAAGCCGATGATCAGAAGGATGGGAAGGCTGGTCCAGGCGCTTCGCTGTAATTATCTTCATACCTGCTTATACAACTGCAAGATGCAATTGGGCATTCATCCATGCTAGTAGACCATTATTATTGTTTCACTATTGTTTTTGTTGTTTATCTTGTTTAATTTTCCTTTCTGACCTTCGAATTATATTAAGCTGAAACCTCAAACACCTAATCAGCCATCTTCGAATTCAGGTCCTCATAGAATTGCATGTATTCTCATGATTTTCTGATAAATGATGTGAATAAACTTGGAATTCCTTGTTTTTATGTTGCGACACCTTGGGCGCTACGATTTCGTACTGGTCTGGCTGGATTGCTTACCATTATATGTAATTGCCTTCTGTTTGCCAACTAGGTTCTGTTTTATCTTTTTTTGGTTGAAACTAGTGGTTTAGCCCACCTTACACCAGGTAGGTTGATAAAGTGCTTCATTTTATCTGGTGAAATGGAATTTTTGCAAGTGTTGCACTTTTGTGCTTTATGAAATGCGAGTTGACAAGGAACTCCATCGACCACAAGTCTCAAGTTCGAATCTGAGAATGGACATGGACCCATTTTCCGAGTCAAAACAAACTATTCCCTTCGTTCGGCAAAACATGTCGTTTACTATTCACGCACGCTTTTTTAGAATGATAAAAATTATATAAAAAAATTATTTTTTTATAAATTTTTTAACAAGTTTGTACTTATTAATAATAACTACGAAATTGTTTAAAAAATTATTAAAAAACTATATATTTTATATAGTTATTATCCCCTAAAAAAGCGTGTAAATAGTAAAGTGAGATATTTTGCCGAACAGAGGGAGTAATAAAGTATTGATTCTATTATCTAGTTCTATGGCCTCCAAATTAATGTTGATTTTTTTTACTATGACAAATAGTAGAGACAAACCCAACGTTAAAGACAATTGCTGAAGATAACCAAAACCTTGAAAAAATTGTGATAAAATAGCAAGCTACTAAAAAATTAAGGCTAATCTTACAACTGGTCCATTTCAATATTATTACCAATTCAGTAACTAAAATTAAATATCGAGCGCTTAAGAAAACATTGTCCAAGTGACTAGTGAATTTGAACCCTCATCACCTACACAGACTTTAGGTGCCTCCTAAATTACGAAGATGAACTAATTGGGAAAATGAATTAAATAAATACAGACCATTTACCTCCTTTAGGTGTTTGAATATCCAATTCATGTAAAAGAATCATCCTACAAATCATTTTTTTTCCTAATTCCAGTTGGAACACCATAACAAACAGGAGCAGCTCCAATCAAGTATGGTAGCTTGCAAGCATTCCGAGCTTTACTAACGAAATAACCGACTTTAACCTTATGTCTACACCAGTTTTTGCTTGTATTTTCACATACAACATCGACTTGCTTCTTCCCTCTGCCTTTCTTGGCGTTTCGGGTTTTTTGGTTTAAACTTAATGCATTCATCTCTTCAGCCAGCATGCTGCACTGAACACAGCTGGCCAAGGATTTTGATCTCTCTGCAAACCAGGCTTCTAGGACAGATCTGCCGAACCGATCTATGTCCTTGTCGGTGACTTCCCAGAGATTGGCGATTACTACTGGAGAACCGGCAGAGATGTAAGAGTAGACAATGCCGCGGGGGGTGTATGAACCATTAAGTTGAAGAGATCCGCTACTGCAACCCATCAGCACGCAGGCAGAACATTTATCTAGCTTCTGGACCTCATGCATGGGAATGTATTGTGCTCCTGATCAATGATAAAAGTAAGAAAGCACATCAGATGCAATGCATAAATTAGGTACACATACCTTCCCGTTCAAAAAACGAAGCTACAGCCTACAGGATGCATCGACCAAGTGGTGCTGGAGTTAGTTTTATCAAGTGTTGGTTAAGATGCCAAGGCAATGACCCTATAGCCCCAATGCCTCAGAAACGTCTTTTATCCATTTACTCAATTCAGAAAGTACTAATGACAATAGAGAAGATGATTGGAGGAATAAAAAGTAGGGTTAGTTTTTAAAAATAAAGCATTCTTATGGGGTGTGGTCTATGTGGATTTGGCGAGATAAAATGTACCTAGATCTAAATTAACACATTTATGAAGACTAGACCAAACTCATTCAAAATAAGTTTATGGTGGAATATTTACAATTATGTGATATATGTTCTGGCAGTCCACCAAGACATGTCAACAGGACTTGAGCAAATTAGCATTGCTGATATATCAATGATATCATGTTTAGTTCATATATACAGATATAGGGATTGCTCTCCCCTGTTGAACCCTGTGCTAATATTCCCATCCTCATCAGCACATAGCATTACTATCAAATTTTGCTCAAATACCATGAATTCAGATAACAGGAAATTAACTATGGAAAGCTTACCACTTCCATGGCCAAAATATAGGAAGACGTCGTGGCTCTTCAATGCCGAAGAAAGCTCTTGTGATGTAGGAGCAGTTCCTGCTTTACCCTGCAAGACCACGTAAAGGACTCCAATCATATCATATTATTGGCCCCCTCTAGCTCAGATCAAGCTACAGGGATTGTATTTATACCTCTAAGTTTTGACCTATGAACCACTCCTCAAACTCAGCTTGAGTGTTACCAAGATCACCACTGGGGTTTACTAAATAAAAGGCATCAAGGGGATCAATCAGCGGAAGGGAGGCATCCATTGCCCCAGGTCCTTGTTGTGGCCTTGTTTTTTGCAATATTGCAGAGATGCAGCTGATGGAAGGCATTCGATACACCTCTTGCTCTCTCAGTATCGGCATATTCTCCCAAGGAAGCATCTGTTCAGTGCAAAATATGCCAACAAATGAAGTAAATGCTTGTATTGTATGAAAATTACATAGCGTTTCTTCTCTTGGAAATATGGAGTAATTCAAACAGTAAAGAACTGTTTTGATTCGGGCTGCAAGAGCTTACATAAATGTCTTAGCATTATAACAGACTAAATATTCCGAACATATTAAACATAGAAATACTTGGCCTAAAAATTTATATTAACCACATACTGTAATGAAAGGGTGAATTCAGACAGGCATTAAAGGGATGAAATACTGCATAACCACTAGCTAGTAGATGTCTCATAAAAGAAAGAAATGAGAGACCCACCTGCACCTCACTATCTAACACCAGGATGACAGACTCCCTGTTTGTGCCATGCTCTTCCTCAAGCTTGTTGACTGCTGCAAGCATCAACTCAAAGCCTGCTCTGCTAATATGTTCCTTAGCACTCGCATTTAAACCATAAGTCGTGTCATTACTGGCTTCATCGCATTCTCCAGGTGTACCAACATAGCATCCTTTCTCCAGAATAATTCGTGGAATAGATGCCTTTTCTTGGCAGGAAAACTTAACCGCTCCAAGAACTGCTTTTAGGAGAGACTCCTTTACGTCTATCTTATATTTAGTTTTCAAATCACCAGCCAGCTTCTTTGTAGCAGATTCCAGGGCCTGGATCTCTGACCATTGCCCCAACACAAGATATTTCCATGGTCCAAACCATGATTCTTCCATTTCACTGATGCACAAGAAAAGCTGCTCATAAGTTGGGATCAAGATAATGTAAAAAGGCCCAACACTAGATTGGATTGATAGTTTATCTTTGAAAGAATGGCTAAGAGAGCCTACATTAAGAGTTTGGAAAGGAGCCTATCAAGGCCTTTTCTCCTTGCCCACCACATTGACCTATTCTTTTCAGTGTCTTCTGAATAGCTAACTGAAGATGACTTATTTTCTTGTAATATTGACTTGAAAGTTGGAGCAACTGCATCTACCACAGAGGATCTCTCGGAGGAGCAAGTAGTCAATTCAGTGTCTGCATGTTTTTACACAAATTACCAGCAGTCAAGGCAAACGAGGGGGACTACAAATTATAAGCACATGAGAGGAAAATACCTTGGTCAATTAGATCTACTGGTAAGAGAATGACAACGGGTTCACTGTTTGCATTGAAATGTGACAGAAGCATCCAAGATTCGCTCAAGGGGGAATGGGGTACTAGAGCTTTCAAAATACTAGCATATGAGCCTCCAAGAATACTTAAGCATACGATTGTGGTTGTAGGAAGGCTCTCGAAGAAATCTTTTATAAATGCAGTAACACTTTGAGTTGAATCAGGTGCAAGTCTGGGAAATCAGTAGAAAAATTAATAAATACAAAGGGGCATAAAACAAGCCTAGCTTGTACAGAAATTGACATGAATCTACATGGAGAATGAATAGCACCTAAACAAGTTGCGCATCTCTTCCAACATACCATATGTTTCACACACTTGAGACCCCTGAAAATGGTGGTATAAAGAGGGAAAGATATTAAATAACATTTACATATTTGGATGTAAAAACTGTTGCAAGGGAATCATATTAAACCAGATCACATGATAAATTTTGGGAACAGTTCCTTTCAGCATGATGTTCGATGTTCCTACAGCCCTACTTGAAGGGGATAATACTAAGGCAGTACATACCACATTACACATAAATACATGCGAGTTAAAATTTGAAATGAACAAAGTACGATGGTCTGTTACCACCATCTTGTAACACTAATTTATGATATTTAATAATCTTTTACAGGGAAAAAAATCATCTGAACCGACCTTTGAGACAAAGATAATGAGAGGAGTCTTCGTTGCATACATTATAATCTACCAATCCAACTCTAGGTCCATAACCACTTCTATACAAAGACCAAGTAAACCTATCAAACTGATGTTCCTAAATCCTTCTGAATTCCTACAAACAGGTAACCCAAAGGTTAAACACTACACTTTTCGGACCAAACTTTAATCACTATAAATTATTAATAATTTAATTTCTTACAAAGAACCAAGCATCCAAAACATTTAAGAGCAAGTGTTTAACATCCAGATATTACTTTTTCCTATTCATCATGTAAATTATACTGTATATAACAGTATCAGCACACAAGTCTTCTGATACTATTACCCATTAATTTATCATACCTTGGCATCCGATGTTTCAGGTATATGTTTCAGTTTCACAGCCAGTGAAGACAGGATCCAATGGTTATGACGAGCACTAATTGATGCTTGGTGGAAGTATGCAGCACAATGATTCTCAGAAAGTTCAAGTGAGGGACACATGGAGAGAGAAAAGTTACTTGTACATGCAGAAATCACATATATTGTTGCAAGCAACCTGGACACCTGTTTTATTTGTTTAGAAGAAAAATGTCAAGAATCAAACAAGAACAGATAAAAAAAAATAGATGCTGAAATTAAATACTAGCTCATTTTTGCCAAACAGAACTTAGAACATTTTTTCTACAGACTGCAAACTACATGAATGTGACAGGTTGATACTTCAACATAATTGAGAGAGATTCATTAGAATTTGAACAATTATAATGAAGCCTCACCTTTTGAAACAATAGAGGAACCTCACGGCAGAGAACAAAGGACTGGATCAGCAATGGCACTATATCAGATACCTCTATGTGGCTGAGATAACAGCAACTAGTCCTGAAACTAGGAAGCACGCATAAGTTAGTCATATGTCCCAACCTTGAAAGTCTTTGTCAAATATACAATCATTCATAATCTTTCAATGACCAGATTTTTAAATGACATAATTGACATTCTAATCGGCTTCAATAATGTTGCAATTTCCCACATGAACTACTTAAAACTTGAATGATACCCCTCTGATCTAGATAACTGTATAGGACTATAGGCACTGTTCACTTTTTATTTTAATCTGGAAACGGTTCCAATGACCAATTTTTCACTTCAATGTTACTATAGCCTCCATATATGAACAGAACACTTGATCCAAAAATTTCATGAATGGGTTATAAAAGAAAACAATACAATGTAAGCATTCTCTTGAGTTTCCGAAGGGCCTGCAGTAACTAAATCTTATTCCCTCCGTATCGAAATACTTGATGTTTTAGAGAAATACCTGGTTATTAAGAAACCATTATGATGAATTTTTTTTTAGTTTTAATTATATTTTCAATTGAGTTTTGCAATGAAAACTATAAAAGATACATTGAAAAAGGTAAAAGGTTTAATTTTTCCATGGAAATTGATGATGAAAGGAATAAATGAATAAGATTAATAATGATGGGTGAAAAAAGTAGCCTAAAACATCAAATATTTTGAGAGAAAAAATTGAGCTAAAACATCAACTATTTTGAGACAGCAGGAGTATTAGGTTACCAAATAGGTACCTTTTGAAACATGAACTCCAATGAAGTAACCAATTACTTTGCAGACTTGAGTTGTATCTAACCAAGGAATGGAAAAGAAGCACAAGAATCCAACACTACAGATAGTTTATCCATACATATCATCTTCAAGAGACTCTTGAGATAAACTAGTTGTATTATCATCTTTAAATAAAGAAGGTAAATATAGAACAATATTAAAAAAAATCACAGTAAAAATAAAATTTCAGAAAACAACTTCAATGGCAAGAGATACCAACATCATTCATCAGAAGAAAAATTCTCAGTTATAATTGGAACATAAATTGTTCATTTAGCTCGATATAGCATGCTCAAAATTCTGAAGGATGCAAAATATATACCCTTGATAATAACAAAAGGGTCTTCTATTTTATAAGCTCAATGCACACAGGTGTTCACACAACTAAAATGACGAGTATTCAATTGTTTTAGGGCATACCTTCCTTCTCTTGGTGCAATACTTTTCAATGAAAACCAGCAAACATTATACAGCACCGCAGCACGTTCAATTGCCAACATGTCTTCAGATACTTCCTTGTTGATTAATTCAAAGTTGTGAATGCATGTATGAGAATGGGAACAATCACAAAATGGATTTCTACAACAAAGTATTGATATACACTGAGAGTATATTTCATGTACTCCATGAACTTCGATCTGGTCCTGTTTCCATTTCCCTAATCATGAACAAACAGCAACAAAAACAGAGTTATAGATCATTAATAACAAAGCGTTCATATTTATATACACAAACTTAGAAGATTTGGGCATCAATCTACAAAAGAATATAACAAGACTCCTAGGACACATACTAGATTGTGAACAACTGCACCTAAAAGCACTTAAGACTAAGGGATAAAGCCTTGTAATACCTAAGCCAATAAGTAGTTTCAATAATAGTTTTCTTCGACCAAGCTCCCACTTCATATGTACAACCTCCATCAGTGAATCAACTTTTCTATCCTCCAGAGAGAAGCACTTTATGCATTTATTTTTCTGCAGATCCAAAACTTCACTTTCTCCATTGGCATTGCAGCCTTTATCCTGAGAAGATCGATTTTTGGAGCGTGTCACCCTTGAAGGTCGCTCAGTTACAAGACAATTTCCATTAGGAAGACGGCTAGATTCTTTCTTCTTCCTACCAACCCTTTTATTATCTGGCTTCTCCAATCCCTGCTTATCTTTTGAGCACAATTGTATAGAATCTGACAGATCTGTAGCAATAGAATGCACATTGCTGCTGGTGCCAGATGCAGATTTAGTAGCAATCAAAGTTTGAAGCAGAAGTTTATCATTGCTTACTCCTTTCCATTTTGAAGAGTTGAGTCTAGCAAGAGCTGTTTTATTGTGTTCATCTACAGAAATATGACCAATGGAGGGCCTTTCTCCAGAACTATCATACCTACTTCTATATATGTCGCCAAGTAGCGCATCCACATTGCTCTCCATCATTAAGTGGCACCTCAAGCAAGCATTAGGCTCACTGCTGTCACGTAAGATTTCCTTTGCACTTTGCAGTTCCTTGTCAGCTAATTCCCAAAGGCGCATTTTATAGTACACTTTTCCTGCACAAGCACAAATACAGATTTAAAAAAAAAAACAGCCATCTTAGTCAATGTCAAAATAAAAATGACTAGCTTATGGATGAAGACAAGGAGAAAATAGTGGATATGGGAAGCAAATTATATACTTACCTAAACCAGCAGAAAAAGCAACAGTGAAAAGAGACAAGCCCTGGAGGCAAGAGATACTCTTACCCCAGCTGAAAAGAGCTTCTGCCTCTGTTCCGTTTCCAATAACTTCCTGAATGATGCCAACCTATGATGGTACCTTGAGTGTTATAGACACAAAGCAAAAAAAATATAATATTTTCATAAACTTAAATTGATTATTTTCCATACAAATTTATTGTATGAAATGGAAAACCGTATACCTGCAAGTTGCTTTCAAGATAACACTGAAGCACCCTCCAAGAAGTAAGATTACAACCCTCAGAATCAAATGATGCAGTGTTGTGCCAAACTTTAGTGGCCATGTGAGTGCAAACTCTTAAATACTTGGCACAAACTGGCTGATTTCTGACAATGTCCCCATGCTCAGTGTAGCTTTCTTCCGGGTACTCAAGCACGTAAGAGAAGTGTTCTTGTAGCAGCTTACAACGCAGTTGATGAGCTTCTTTTGCCCAGTACAAAGCCTGTAAAGAGAGAGCCAAAACAGATGAACATGCTCTTCCCAACAAAGATCTGATATTAAGTCTTTTATCCAAATCCACGAGTCAAAATATGAAATAAGATACGGATAAAAGAAAAAGCAAGCACAGAAAATGGACTTGATAATGTTAGAGGTACAACCTCTGCACAAGTGTTCTTTCTGTTAGAGGCTTAAACGAGCTGTAAACCAGCAAACAAACAGGAATGGTTGGCAACCAGAAGCTTCACATTTCATGGACTAATCAACTCCAGACAATTCAGAAATCAATATGAAGCACATTAAATTGCAGGTATACGTACGTTATACCTCAATTAGCTGCCCAATAGAAAGAAGCCTTTCTGCCAAGTCATAGTATAGATATCCAACAATAAAAGCAGTATCATTCCTGTCCTGCAAAAAATATCAAGATTATCAATATTGTAAAGTCTATAGATAGGTTTGATGATGAATGTATATACACATACATATATGAATGTACATATTAATACAGCCTTACACTTGAAATTAAATGTAGTGCAGCCTCTTTGATGTCATTTACGGTGGCATTTGAGTTAAGAGTATGCCCATACCCACCACAGACTTGAGGAAACTGGGTACACAAAAATGAAAAGTTCTGCTTGAAGCCTAAGATTGCTGATTGAGAATCCTTCATGCAGCTTAACCAGTATTGAACAGAATTGAAAGAATTCCCATGGGCCTCGGAAAGCTGTAAGAGAAACGCCTCATTTACAGGTGAAACACAAAGGGCATGACTCAGCCTCCTAGATTCCCATAGCATCAACAAGGACTTCTCCAATGGTTGGTTGATTCCATTAAATGCTTTAATAAGCAAATTGCAAATGTTTGGATCCATGTTACCCTAAAGTACAAAGAAAGAGAGCAAGAGATAAGTCAAAGTCTGTGTATTGGGATAGAGAATCACTTCACTGTAAGATTTAGAAAAAGACAAGCATCAGAAACTCGACCTTCAATGACAATAAGTCAAAAATGTGATGTAGCAACTGCAAGAGTTGTGTACAGCCCTTATCACCCAACTGACTGGATGGTTCTGAAGTAATATCACTGCTCAGCCATATCTTAACAGCCTCTTGGATATCGCAAAGCACTTTCTGGTCGAAAAGAAACAAAAAAAAGTGAAGAAATGTCTCATTTGTCAATGCATAAATATCCAAATGCAAAGATCCATATACAAGTTACTTAATTCCAGTGCATACCATCTGTTGGACCTTTGAGCTTGGCTCAGCTTCATGCATGGACAAGGCACGTAAACTATATGCAGTAGCTAATTGATTAGAGACCATAATGCAGCCCTGATGTGTCTCTCCAGCTGCACCTGTCTGTTTCATGATCAATTCCAGATCATCAAATCTTACACAAACATGAAGGCAAAATGATGAAAGCAAAAGAATGGTCATCTATTTCTCACAATTGCATCTATTGCTTCTGAGAGACAACAAATGGAATTCGCCAGACCCTCGGTTCCAGATTCCCTAAATAGCCTTCCTTTCATACTTAAAAATTTTGATTTCTCAAACCAGTCATCTGTGGTCACATGTACATCATGCAAAAGTATGTCAATAATTTTCAACTGCATTTCTCGACAAAATTCAGGACACAAAACTCTCATCTCCTGATATGCTAAGAGCTCCTGTCACAAGCAAAAAGTAAATTTTATGTCATCCACTAAGTAAAATTATAAAGCCTAATAACTTGAAACAATCTTGCAAGGCGAATCTCAAACCTGTTCCAGTATACTGCAAGTGGTCCCTTTAGATGCATAAAATGATGAAAACCCATCTCTTTGCACTGACTCCAGAAGACAAGAATATAAGGTTACTGCAACTTCCTTATTGCCCACCTTCTTATATGATTTACATTGTATCTGTGAGAAAATTTTTGATATTAGTATGCGTAGATAGCTTTAAGTTATCAAACACTAAGCAATAATGACATACCTTAACCCATTGCCTCACCAACTGTTGAGGGCTTGGCATTGTTTCAAGCAAATCTCTCATGGTAGCCCATTTTCTAAGACTGTACCGTATTGCGTTCTCTAATCCATGACTACCTTCTTCAAAGAGAAGGTCAAGGAAAAATGAAGTTGACATAGATGCCTTATTTGCAATGTCTAAAATAGCATCTTCAGAGAAATGGGGAGCGGATTGCTTCTTTTTGCCAGCAAATAATTGGCAAAGGCTCAGACCACAAGTCCATGAAGCTTCAAAACATAATTTCATTGCCTCCACACTCTGAGGAATTCAAAAGATGAATATATATATATATATATATAAGTCCACACATAAATAAATAACCAGAAGCAATCTATTTGGGAAAAAAATGATCAAATATTGTTTGCAAATTTACTTGATGGTATAAATAATTAAATACATGTGATCGGCTTAATTTTGGTTTTTTCTATTTAAAAAAAAAAACAAATTAACCCAGTCCGTAATTTGTAGTAATGAACAAATACATAAACACAGAACTAACCCTGGATTCGTATACAAAAATGCAGTGGATTACCATGCTTAATCCAATTGCATTTAATAAGCCACATGTGAAATATGTCAAGGCAGTCTCACTTCCTGAAACTCAGGGTTTTTTTTTTTGGATATATCTAGCAAAGTATACATGCAAAGCAAATAGCTGCAGTCTCACCCTCAATGAAAGCAGAAGACAAGTGCCAATAACATGTCTGATGATGACTAGAGCTTAATACAGGCACTAATCTTCTATAAAATTATTTCATTTTATAAGTTTCGATAGCTCTTTTATGTCATCTTTCTAATAAGATCAAGATAAGAATGGAAAATGATCATTCATTACCTCACGAATAATAACGCTTAAGGGACAATAAATATGTACTTTAAAAAAAACAGCATAATGAACACTACAGATTCAAGATAAAATACTTCCTTTATATTTGGATTTAAAAAAAAAATTAAAATACCTCCTTTAGCTGCTTATTTCTGTAAAAATCCAGCGCTATATCATAGAGAGAGACGAGCAGATACTTCATCCCTTGGTATTGAAGACATTCCTCAGAAAGCAGAAACTGTAGAAACTCCCAATTTTCCTGAAGGGGGGCGAGGAAAGGAAGTAGGAAAAGAAAAAAAACAATGAATAAACCAGAACCTAACGACTCTCAGGAGCAAATAAAGGTGATAAGAACTTCAAAAAAAGCATCAGTTACCTTAATATTCAAATTTAGCTTGAGGGAGAGAGCAAAAGAAGCTATAGACACTTTGAGCAGCGTCTTATCAATTGCCTCTGATCCATCTCGCTCTGTATCAAATGAGCAGCTGCATGAATCAGAAGTCCAGATCAAATAATATACCTGTGTCAGTAACATAATATTTCATTAACAAGCAGAAGCTTTGAAAATACTAGCTCTTCATTAAGTCATGGCATTGCATACATCTGCTTAGAGAATTGTGAGATTAATACATTGCAAAATTAAAAGAAGGCCTCGCATGCTACAAGCAGCAAGAGAGTGAGAAATGTAGTAAGGGGATAAGACAAAAACTCACTAGTTTCTGACAAAGTGTTTATTTTTGTACGATACTATAATGTTTTATGACACGTGTTCAGTGTATTGAGCAGCAAATCAACTTAATGGCAACTGTAGAAGAGATTTAAAAAAAAAGGTCGAAATTCAAGACAGATAAGATCTTCCACAACTGCAAAAACAAAGTTACTTATCAATGAAATACCAGGAGCTTAAAGGTAGGGTGTCATTATCATGTACCTGTGGCAACGAAAAAATATGTCACGGAGCTGGCAGAATGACTTTTGTACAATCTTTAGATAATCTTCTAAAGGAGGATCCAAATCTTGATTGATTATATTCTTCCTCTCTGAATTTACAAAGTCAGCAAGTGGCCGGCATAAGAACTTCAATGCATCTAAGTAGAATTTCAAATAAACTTTTGTAGTCTCCTCTGCATGAACTTTTGTAGCCTGGCTTGCAAAAAATGTCCCGGCAAAACTGAACAAAGATTCCCATTCCTGCACTTGAGAGTTGTCCACTAAACTGCTAGAATCTGCATTCCAAGGGCCATTAATTTGGAGTCTGCTACCAGAAAGGGGCAACCCAGAAGCATAAAGCCTTGAGATGAAGGAAAATGGCTCCATGTCCTGTTCAGCAGACAAGGGCCAAGGAATTCTGAGTCAAATAGCATTATGAAAGAATATTCAATAATAATTTCATGTGAAATGAATCTCCTAGGCTCCTACCATATTGAACATTGAAGAAGCAACAGCACCATGGATACACATACAAGCTGCACGGCATTCATATGCACAATAAGATAGTAGTTCAAGACACTCTGTTGCCAGCTTTAAAACGCCAACCTGCAGTCATTGAACAAGGAACTGAGGCACGGCTAATGACAAGAAAATAAGCCAAGAATTTTGAAACCAGGAAACTCTATATCACCTCCATAGATTGCTCCCTCAAAAGCTTTTGGTATTCATCAAATGTAGCAGCGCAAAATTTGGGTAACAAATCAGCTCCAGGTTCCTTGATTTCTCTCGCCAAAGACCGTGTGGCCTTGTTTAAGTAGCTCACTAGCATTCTTTTAAACTTTCGGCTTATACTAGTATCCAAAACCCTTAAAATAACAAACACGTACCAATCAGGGACCAATTACCAGCTTTTTCGAGAAACACAAAGGAAGCTAGGTAAGCTCTCTGTCTGCCCCTAGACCACTACATGTCTACATGAATAAGAAGCAATGGAGCTTGATAAATGTATACAGTTATACAACTTCGAAAATTAACCTGAGCCACGGCTGAATGTCATTGAGCAACACAAGCAGGTTCTGGTACTGTCCTACCTCCTTGGTCTTACTCATTGCAACACTCTGGAAAATCCTTAGGACGACCTCCACAACCAAATAGGCGAGATCACCATCCACACCACTCCCGCCAACCAGAACCGGAACAGAGCTCTCAGGAGAATCCAACACCCCGTCCAATTTCATCTCGCCGACAGCCTTCAAAACCCTAAATCCCTCCTCCAACGCCTCGCCGTACCTCCCCCACTCAACCAAGCAGCGAACGAACCTCGCGATCTGCAAATGCACGCTGTAAGGCTTGCAGGACAAGAACGACGTGAAGCACCCGATGCAGTCCAAGCACAGCCTGTAGGTATCAAAGAGCTCCACCGCGGCAGAATCGGAGGGTTTGGGGGAATCGGAGAGGCGTTTAGGGAGGATAGATAGAGAGCGGTTGAGGAATGGCAGGTAGGACTTCAATAGAGATCGGATTGTTGAAGAAGGAGGAGGAATCGGCTTGGATTTGGACTTCAGCTTTGAGGATATGGCGGTGCTACTAGTAGCGCTGGAGATTTGGAGAGAAAGAGGTTGGAGATACTTGGAGAATAGGCTGTGGAGGCCGGTGTAGTCGGAGGATTCGAGCTTGCGGATGAGAGAAGCTTCGGTGCAGTCGTCCATGGCTGCCGCGAGGAACAGAGAGAGAGAGAGAGAGAGAGAGAAGGGAATTGGGGAGCGTTTGGGGGAAGCTTGGGAATTAGCGGGTGGAGGCGCGAAATGAAAACCTGGCGTATTTGAAAACAGCGCTCAGCGGGCCCCACCAATTGTTGCGAGTTGCCTAAAGGACATCTCCGCATGACACATTGACGCCCACTCGTCGAAATATTTCGAGGGAAATTTTCATGAACCCGCCTTTTTTTTTAAATAGTTTTCCATCGATGTTCCTTAAATAATGTATGTATACAGTCAGGGTCAATTAGATTACATAGTTTACTCATTTCATAAGCAATTTTAAAAATTCGACATTGATGTTATCTTATATAAAACAATATTAATAATTCATTATTAATATTATCATGAGACGATACTTTCATTGTTGTTTACCTTTGTGTGTGAGATTTGATCATTATACAATGAAATAATGAATGAGAAGAAAATGATAAATCCTGACATCAAACCATTTCTATCCAAGTATTTTTAAATTTTAATTACGAGTTAGTTATACGTACAGCATAACCATTTTTTTATAAATTACGCTAATCAATTAGAAAATCCAAAGTAATTTGGATGTCATATTTCAAAAAATTGCATTTATAAATTACAATAATATAAAACATAATCAAAATCTACTCCGCTCGAGTTAAGAAGCAATACCCTTTTTCATGTCTAAAACAAGTTGTAAACAACTTTTATTTACAATCATCACTACAACAACTTGAAGGTAAATTAATGTCTAAAGTATTCGAACATCTAATGTATACATATTTGACAAAAAATATAAATTCGGGATTGAGAATTTTAACATATACTTATTAAATACTTCATTTGTTCTATAAGTATTATTTTACTTTTTTTAACACGCATTTTAAGAAAGTAAAAACTTTATAAAATATTTTTTTGATAAATTTACTTATTACTAACAAGTATAAAATGAATAAAAAATTTGATTAAAAATAATATTTCATAGAGTTCTTATCTCTTTACAAAGCGTGCACAAAAGACATTTAATTTGAGACTAATTATGAGTTAATTTCAAAATTCGCTTATGATATACGTATCTACGATGTAAAAACATAACCGGTTCGACTCCCGAATAACCGCTCTCTATTTATCAAAATCGAGTAAAGACGTAATCAAAATCGACTTAACCCAAGTTAAAAAAACACACATTCAAGGTAGTCTAACCATGGTTAAGAACTAACCATGGTCAAGTAACACAACCAAAATAAAAGTGAAGATTGGGCGAATGGAACCCTAACAAAAAGATCAATTTTTCATAGACATCTACTTCATCCTTGGAGGAATGAACTTGTGAGAAACAGAGAGGAAAACGAACAGTCCACCATAGGTATTAGGGTTTCCTCCTAGGCTATTATAACTCCACATTGCCTTTGTGCATTTAATCGAAGAGGGCGAAGATCACCGCGTCCGATTTCCCCTCCGAATGCTGGACGAGCATCGGCGCTAAGGAAATCAGAACCGCCGGGAACATCTCCGGCCGCCGTCATCTCCGGCGGGACTTACGCCGGTCTTAGGTAACTGCTTTGCTGTTTTCCCCCCCTTTGAAAGGAGTTGTTTGTTTCGTATTTGTCGTCGGAGTTTGAATTTGAAACGACGCCGTTTCCACTCCGAAATTCGCTGTTGACTTGTTTGCTTCATCTTCTTATTCCTCACCACCTCCTCGGTCTCGCTTCGCACCAGAAGATCCTCTGTTGTCTTCTCTATTCCCCTTTTGTACTTTTCTGGATGGATTAAATCTAACCTTTTGTACTCTACCCCCTTTGGTATGGGGATGAAGGTATTGCAAGTTTAAGGGGATGATTTTTTGGAGGGATTGCTGTTACTGTTTAAGTTCGTTAGGTTTTTGTTTTATGCTGATTTCATAACAATGGTTGGCAAGCTGCTTCTTTGTAAGACGATGGTTACTGTCTAGTTCCCACTTCTCACATAAACTTTATAAATTGACAAATAAATTGTTCAGAAGTTGAAAAACCTTATCTCTCCAAGGAATGAGGATTGAATGCATGTTCCTTGCATATTGGAATGGTTTTATTATTATAGATTTGGATTACTTTTGATTTATAAAAAAGAACAAGCATCTCTTTTTATGACCAAAATTGGTTTGTCAATGTCATCTTAGCGGAATGGTACATTCTTCAATTTTCATTCAGGGGTGGCTGTTTAATGAATTACCTTTAAATGTAGCAAATTGTTTCATTCCCAATTTGCTTTCTTTTGTTTAGCATTCACTTCTAGAGTGCCGGGTCATTGTAGTGATTTTCTTGTTATTGTTGTGGCAGTGTATAATTTAGCCAAATTGTATTTCCCAATTTGACGAGGGCTTTGCAGCCATAGGTTTCATATATATACACCACGAGTCCAGCAAATGAGTTGAGTTCACCTCTTCTAGTTTGATATTGAACTTCTAATGCTAATTTTATTAGTTGAGGGCAATGCTATAGTAAGCCTTGTTTTATTTAGTAAGATTCCATGCAGATGTGGTTTATGAAATTATCTTATATGATTTACAAGTATTTCTTTTTTTTGCTAAAACAGGTACTTCATGACGTGAATCAAATTTGATGTCTACAAAGACTTTCAAATTGTTTTCTAATTGTTAAGAGTTTAGCTGTCATCGATCTTGGTGGTACCCAACTGCTTCATTAGAGTCGCTATTGATTAAGGAGTTTGTTGTTGAAGAAATTCACAAGTCAGGAGGAAACTAAGAAATATGGACTGTAACAAAGATGAAGCCATTAGAGCAAAAGAGATTGCATTAAGAAAGTTTTCAGAGAAAGATGTCATTGGTGCAGCAAAATTTGCTGTAAAAGCTCAGAAATTGTACCCTGAACTTGAAGGTATATCTCATCTGGTGGCTAATTTTGACCTGCACATGTCTGCAAAGTATCGACGAAATGGTGAAATAGACTGGTACCGGATGCTTGGTGTAAGTCCTTCAGCTGATTCAGAAATCATATCTAAGCAGTACAGAAAGATGGCCCTTCTCATACACCCTGATAAGAATCGCGAAGTTGGTTCTGAGAGTGCATTTAAGCTTCTATCTGAAGCTTTCCGTGTTTTGAAGGACACAACAACCAGGTCAGCTTATGATCTAAGGACAAACATTCAACCAGTCCGAAAGAATGTTCCGGGCAATTCAACGTTTGTTCATGTACCACCAACCTTTTCTACTCAAACAGGATTTTCCCCCGCAGCAACAGGTTGGAGCCAGTTTATTAAAAAAGGTGTTGGAACCCAATCTACGCATTCTGGTGCACAACCTAGCTGGAACTGTTCTGCCCCACCCAACTATTGCCCACCTCACCAAAAAGGTCCAACCAGTAGTGGGTTTTCAGGGGTACCACCACGTCCTGTCAATAAGAAGGCGCAGAAGAGTGGCCACGTCACGGGTTCATCTACAACCACTCATAACCTTCAGGAAAGGAATTCTTTTTGGACAAGTTGCACTGGTTGCAAAATGAAGTTTGAGTATCTTCTGATGTTTCATAATCAGCATCTGTGTTGCCCGAGTTGTGAAACAGCATTCCAGGCTACTGAGATACCAATTCCTTCAATGTGGCTCAACACAGACAAATCTTTCTCATTTTCCCGCAGTCAAAATCAGAAGTCATCTCAGATCAACGGGACCTCTGTAGCCACTAACAGTTCACATGCAGGTATGGGTCTGCTCTTTCCTCTCTAACAACTGCTTCTCATATTATATGCACCCCTCACCTTCTGGTGCTCCTCATGCTGCAGATAAGGGTGAGCCGTCAAAGAAGAGGTCAAAACAAGCATGTAATGCCAGAGATGTGAATGGTAAAAGCAAAAGGCAGAAGTCAGATGACAATCTCACAAAGAAACCCACTGTGATCAACAATGGTAGAACTGGAATTACCTTCCTCTAAAAATAAGAATTGCTTGATTGCGGGTGAGGTAGCTGAGCAACTACAGAAAACGGTTCTCTCTATTTAGCAGTTGCAAATTTTGGTCAAATTAGTTACCTTTTGCTTCACATAATTTGCTTGTCTTTTTTGTAGGGTTGGGGGTGGAGCTGGTGTTACACTATAGTATGGTATTTTGGGTATATGCTACTTAGTTCCACACACAGCTTTCCTTGGGTATACTCTAGGTCTCAACTTTTGTGCACAAAGAATTTTAGCAGTACAGAACTTCGTAGTTTCACAGGTACGAGTCTTATGATTAGGCCTAGGTGGGGGTTCAGCTTTCAGGCTCTACTTTCGCATATTTTGCGCTAAAACCCATGTATGGTGTCTTTAAGGATATTGTATTCTACTAAGAATGAAATCTCGTGTTATTATTGCTAGTAGTTTGTCTATTTTCTTTGGAATGGCAGGGGCTTAGGCCTCCAATTCCTAGTTTGGATTCGCTGCACTCATCTGAATCACTCTTTGGACTGCTATACAATTCCATATACAAGCTTGCCTCTGGCGTGATATTACAAAGAGATGAGTATATGACATTTTCAAATTTGGGACTTTTGACCCGATTATTTCCTGCTAATCAATCCGACCCGCTGACCCGATTTTTATCCAGTTCTGGACCTTAACACTTTTGAAGATCCATTTTTATTGACATATTGAAAGCAAAATTTAAGGAACATCAATCCAATCAGCCTTTGCTCAAATTAACCAAACGATATTTTTATACACAAACTGAAATCAAATACTACAATTTTAAGACAATGCATTACTTCACATATGGCAATACACTTGGGAGCTACTTAAACAGTCAGTTACATATATGTAAAAATAATATCCTAAAAACTGAGTTACACATATAAAATTGATAATCCTACAAGATTGCTCGTGGTAGAGTACGTTAAGTACGACGCCTTCGGTTGGGGTCGGGAACATGATGGATGATTTTCCTCTTCTTCTCGGGGGTGCTAGATCCATTTAAACGTTGTTGTCGACGATAGTGTTTTTGAGCATGGCTTGCGATTTGGATATTCGTTCTCGTCTTCACATAGTGCGTTGCTATGTTAACCCAAGCGCCATATCCATATACTTCGAGCCCCTCCAGAAAAAGCCTGTAAAACCATCACAGAAGACATGATCAGACCACAAACAACCTAAATTAACCTAAACTAGAGTGAATCAAGGTTAGTTATATATCAAGAGTTTATAAAATAACAAAACACCTTAATTGATTCATCAAATTTCTATTTTCTATATAATGTAATGGATAATTAATTAAGGAGAAATAATACTTACTTGTGCTCTTCGTTAGTCCAACAATTCCTCTTCTTGCTCGGCTTGGCGGTTGCCTCATCAAACTCTTCAGATTCCGGCGATGCGGGAGCCGTGCTATAGATCTTCTTGATTGTGGCAGCCATCCTCTCGAGAAGGTCGATGAAAGCGCATTCCAACTCATCATAGCCATCGATTGGTTCCTCGAGGCGAAAATCGCACCATTGTTGATCCGTCATTGAGGACTCGGAGTTGTGGGCTGGTTGTGGCGGTGGCGGCTGGACAGTGTTTTCTTGAGCAAGAAGGTGATGGTTCTTCGGTAGCTCCGTCGTCGGGCTGTCGTAGACGTGCCACCATTCTTGATCGTTGAGGAAGTAATCCTCTTGATTCGTAGTCGGAGGAGTATCAAGGACTGGTGGAAGCTGCTGAGCGACGGTGGTTCCGTCAGCAAGAAAGAGAGTGGTCGGTGGCTCAGTCGTCGGGAGTCCGTCGAAAAGGCAAGACGGGCCGTCCCACCAATCTTGATCGGAAGAGCCACCAATCGCCGGCGGGAACAAAGGATCGAACTCGGCCATGTGGAAGACTTGATTGTATTCCATGATCGATCGTTGTTCGTTCTTTCTGAGCTTAATTTGATTTCTACTTGAAATCTGTTTACTTCATAAAGATTTCTATATATAGGGCAGGGTACTTGTTCTGTTAGGGTTTACTTGGGGATTAATCTGTTTCTTCGTATTTTTGGAAACAATGTATTAAAGGAAGTTTGATTAAAATCACCTCGATCAGCTGCAATTTCAGACATTTTTTTTTTGTAAAATACCATATTCCATATATACAACTCTAGTTGAAAAAACGCATCGTTTTGACCTTTTTGTTCCGTTTGACCATCAACCATTTTATCCCTTTCTTAGTGTTCTACCGATTTTGGGGCCTTTGGGCTATTACTTACAGTATTGCTAACATATATAATTGTCCAATAAATTTCAAGGGAAACAAATATCTTATAATAAATTTATGTGATTGAATTTTTTTTAATTAATCAGATTTTGTGTTTTTTTCTAACTTATTTAATTCCTAAATTTATTAATTAAACACACACACACACGTAATTGTCTTCTAAATGGACAATTGCAATATGTAATTTGTCGCTGATTATAAATAAATATTTATTAATATTAATAATTACTTAATTATATATGAGTTTTAATCTATGTCCAAAGATATAGCTAGCTAGTTAGCAAAACCGAAATTATAATACATTTAGTGAATGATTATACCTCAATTTCAATTTTTATCTATATATATATTGTTAGTTTTGTACTTAAAAAATGATATTTCATTACTTCTTTTATTTGGGGTATGCTTATTCAATCCTAACCTTCAATACTTCGTATTACTTGAGCAAATGTCTATTAAGGTCGATCTATAACGAAAACTTAAATTTCATTGCATGACTACGAAATTTTGATGGACCATTCCTCGAGTGAATTTAATTACCATTTTTGCCATTATTTTATATTCAGAGAAGGTATGTATATATATATAAATATATATATATATATAGAGGTAAGAGTTCTAGTGAAACATGTTTTAGGGTGTAACATGTAATATAATAATAGACGTTGGATGTAGATGAGCGAACGGATGAGATTTATAGTAAATTAGGAAAATTAGGCAAAAATCATAATGAACATTTATTGCCTTGAATAAACTAATACGAAAATTCATAATTTATTTCTTTAAATAATTCATCCTAATTACAATAAATCATGGAAGGATGTTACATTCCACTTAATTTATTCAGTATTTGCGTAAATATGGAAGAATGATTAGCATAATTTTTTATAATTAAAAGCGCATATAATTATTTATATTCATTTCAAATAGTTTGAATATTCAATTCATGTGAGCGATATATTCATGAAAACAAAAAGATATATCACATTCCATTATGAAAATATTAAATCTATGACATATTTTTCATATTTGATCGATGTACTAAATATTCATCTTAAAGATAAAATAAATTTAAATCATTTAGATGTTCTAAACGATTGCACATGCACCAACACTGCAATATACTGTATTCATTTTAAAATATGTGAATATTCATTTCATACAAAATCAATATTCATTTAAAATATTATGTAATTATAAAACGATAATTATTAAAACTACAATATAGTCATCTTAAAATATGTGAATATTCATTTCATACAAAGTCAATATTCATTTCAAATATAGGTTTATATTCAACAGTATATATTTAAGAATGATTTGAATTAAAAGACAGTCTTTTTCATGCCTTTTTCAAAATAAATTTTCAATATTGTAACGATTTGATTATACATTTTTTAAAATATTGATCACATTCCTTTTTTTGACTAATTATCTTTAACCGTATTATCCGTTTCATTAGAAGCTTTCCCTATATATATATATAGAGAGAGGTTGGGTCATGTGTTAACAACACTTACGGTGTTAAATGTTAACAAAACAATATTCGGCAAAATTTATCAAATATTCATCACAGTCACTCAATTATTCACAATTTCCTAAATATTCATCAATATTCGGCAACATTTAAGAAATATTCATCACGGTAACACAATTACGGGATTGGGGGTGGATACATGCGCAAGGTTTGAGTTTTTTGGATGATAATTTTTTTTAATTGCCAATAATTATTAATTGAAATGAATCTCTTAAATGTTGTCGAAAAGCTTTGATGAATAACCTCAATTTTAATATTTTAATATTTTGTTAGTTTTATATTAAAAAATGATATCTCATGTCTTTTATTTTGCCGTATGCAGCATATTCAATTCCCACAACTTTAATTTCAATATTACCAATGTACTACCCCGTGCTACGCACAACATTATTGACTTTTCACTTTTGTATCAATCAGCTTATACATTCACATATTAATTCGAATAAAAACAAATCAAAATTAAAAATTAAATAAATAAAAACTCGGTCTAATCTATTTGATCTTTTTTTAGACTTTTTTAATTTCATATTTTAGGTATTTCTTAAATTAAGTTGCAAGGTTTTAATTTCCATCTAGATTATACTAAAACTATTTTAGTTTTATTTTTCTATACACTATTTTTTTCTTATCGAAAACTGAGATTATGATAGAGCATACATCTTACTGTTATACGAAATACTTATTTATCCATCTATGAAAATTTTGTAGTATTAGATGTTTTAAAATATATTCTTGTATATAATAATT
Organism: Persicaria maculosa; assembly: GCA_963922045.1. Taxonomy (NCBI): domain Eukaryota; kingdom Viridiplantae; phylum Streptophyta; class Magnoliopsida; order Caryophyllales; family Polygonaceae; genus Persicaria; species Persicaria maculosa. The sequence continues at coordinate 57,429,758 of OY998268.1, forward strand.
ATTTTTATATATGGGGTTCATTTTTGGTATTTTACAATTTAAAAATATTTGATGAAGGTTATCAATATAATTTAATTTATTGTTTTAATTGTATATTATGTTTAATATCAAATACTCAATTGCTGATTTTAAAAATGATAATTGGTTTTCTACTTTCAAAATACTACACAAATAATTGATTAGATAAAGTTAAATTAGACTTTTTAACTTCTTATAAAAATATGTTTTTTTTACTCAAGTGATGATTAGTTTTTTTTAAATTTTCAACATTTCTCATTTATTCACCTCATTTATGACAAAAAAAAACTTCTTTTACTATATAGAAAGATTTAAAAATATTTGATGAAGCTTATGAATATAATTTAATTTGTTGTTTTCATTGTATATTATGTTTACTATCAAATACTCAATTGTTGATTTTAAAAATGATAATTGGTTTTCTACTTTCAAAATACTACACAAATAATTGATTAGATAAAGTTAAATTAGACTTTTTAACTTCTTATAAAGATGTTTTTTACTCAGGTGATGATTAGTTTTTTTTTAAATTTTCAACATTTCTCATTTATTCACCCCATTTTTGACAAAAAGCTTCTTTTACTATATAGAATATAATATAGAAAGATTTGAGGCTCATTCTATTTTGGTTTGTGATTTAAATGTAAAATCAAAATTATAAGTTTAATTTTTTTTAATATCACAAGAAAAAAGAAATCAAGAAATTGTCATGAATGAGTCCCTCCAAATATTAAAAATTTTATATGAAAGTTTGTCATGAATGGGTGGTGGGTTAGCATGAAACCGGTCAAATTCTTACCATGTATAAAAAAAAAAGAAAAAGAAAAGAATACAAAAGGGCTGGCCAAATATCTAGGGCATAATGACAAATAATTAGATCGATTTTGAATACCCAACGAATGATGAAATCACTAACAAATACGGGTATAAGTAATGTAGAATCGTAATGATAGTGGATCAACATATGACTAGCTATATATAAGAGAACCAAGCCGTTCTAGCTCTTGGCAAACTCCTCTACAGATAAAATAATGAAAACCAGATAAAATAGGTGTTAAAAGACCATGGTCGAATTATAAAGGGTGGTCGATCTACTTGGTCACAGCCATGTATATATGTACAATTTGAACCTGAAGCCCTAATTTCTAACATATGAATCATTAATTACGTACTAGTACTACTATGTATTTACATAAAAGATTAGCACCATCCTAATCAGGTATATTTTTCATTACAAAATCAGCATATGATCGAATCATAAAAGTGTTTGCTACTAGGACTTTAACAAAATCAACCTCTCATCATTAATTAAATCAATAGTACGTTCTACACACAAGCTGAAATCAATAAACATTTGTGAGACTATATACTCAGAGTCAGTACTTAATTCAACTACGTGTATATATATATATGGCAAAACACTTCATTGTTGGAAACGAACTTGGATAGTTACATTACATATTTATCAAAAGAAAATCCAAATTAAAAGTGTGGTTGCTACCAGGATGTTAACAAAATCAGCCTCTGATCAAACTGAAATCAACAGAGACTATACGCAGTACTTAGTTCAACTACATATATATATGGCAAATTAAGCACTTGGAAAAGAACTTGGATATATAGTAATTACATGTATATCAAAAGAAAATCCTAAAAGATTGATATATCGTCTAAGGTACGTAGACAGGTAGAGTTTGTTTTAACGCCTCCGGTTTGGGTTGGGAATGTGATCCGTTGTAATATCATGAATGCTTTTCCTCTTCCTCTTGGTGCTGCCGGCGGATGATCCATTTGAAAGTTGTCGAAGACTGTACTTTTGAGCATGGCTCGCGAGTTGAATATGCGTTCTTGTCTTCACAAAGTCCCTTGCTATGTCCATCCATTCTCCATATCCATATGCCTTAATCCCCTCAAGAAAAAGCCTACAATGCAAATACATCATCATAAAATACATGATTGATTAATTAGGCCACACCTACGTACAACATATTAAATTAAATTGCCCTAATAAAATTAACGTACCTAAACCCTCCTAACTACGTACAGAACATATATATTTTTCAAAGCAAATTAAACATAGAGGATGATATATACGTTACCTGTGCTCTTCTTCGGTCCAATGATTCCTCTGCCTCTTGCCCTGTCCGAGGCTGTGTAATTCAGGTGCGTTCGATGCTTGAGGAACCTTGGGGGGCAAGGCAACCACCTTGGTTTCCGACGATGTGGGAGGCATGCTATACATCTTCCGTATTGTGCCTGCCATCCTCTCGAGAAGGTCGCCAAAAGCGCATTCCAACTCATCATCGGGATCGATTGATCCCTCGAAGTGAAAATCGCACCATTCTTGATCGGTCATTGAGTGCTCCTCCCCTTTCAAAGTCGGAGGAGTAGGAAGACTGGACACTACTTCTGGAATCACGGACTCAGAAATTTGGGCTGGCGGTGGTGGTGATGGCAAAAGCAGCGGCTGGACATGAGTGTTTCCTTGAGCAAGAAGTTGATCATGATTCTTCGGTGGCTGCGTCGGAACGTTGTAGATGTGCCCCCGTTCTTGATCCGTGAGGGAGTAATCCTCCTGATTCGTAGTCGAAGGAAGATCGGAGCCCGTCATTGTGGGCTTGGCGTTGTAGACGTCGTGACTAAGGACTGGTGGCGGCTGGACGACGGGGTTTCCATCAGCAAGAAAGTGAGTCGGCGGCGGCACAAGTGAGTCCGTCGGGCCATCGAAGAGGCAAGACGGGTCCCACCATTCTTGATCGGAGAAGCCACCAGTCTCCGGAGCGAAGCTGTGGACGAACTCTGCAGGCATGTTGATCGAAGATGGGTTTGTAGTTCACAAGGATCTCTACGAGGTTTGATTTCTATGTCAAATATAATCTGTTTGTCATAGGCCGGTATATATAGAGAGCATACTTACCAAAATTAAAACATAAACCCCAAACAAATTAACTAATTAACGTATTCAAGATATGATTAGGCAGATTTTGTAATCTGTGGAAGATTTTGTAATGAATTTCATTAATGTTATAAAGTTTTATTTCTTTTTCTAATTTTTAACCCTAAATATTTTCTCCCACTACGTGTACAAATTTGATGTAATTAATTTGCCGATTCATAATTAGTTAAAAATAATATTCTTCACATCCATTAATAACTTCATAACCTGCGTCATAAGACCTAGGTTAGCAATATCATAATTATTTTTTTAATTTATCTATATTTTGTTATCTATCTATCTATCTTCTATATACCTACTAGTAAAAGAAGCTTTTTTTTTGCTCATTTAATGTCAATTAAAGATAAATCTTTTTCCATACTAAAATTAGTATTTTAGGAGTGTTAATGCACATTACCAAGATTAAAAAAATGATTGATGACAACAAAAAATTATAACTTCTCTTAAAAAAAGTGTTTTAAAGTCTTAATTCATCACAAATTATAGAATATGAGATAAAATGTCTAATTAAAATTTTACCTTATAAATAAAATTTTCAAAAATATTAGCAGGAAACGTGATAGTAAAGTAAAGTTTTTCCATTTACATAAATGAGATAAAAATTGATGATCTATCCAATCTTGTGAATGATGAATCCGAGATCACCTCCCTTGGTCCGAAACGACCAGACTTGGATAGCATCTCCTACGGCCAGCCCATTGTCGTCGGCGAGCTTATTCCGGTCAGTTGTCAATGCATACCACCAACTCTTCTTCTTCTTCTTGTTCTTGTCGTTGACACCATCGTTCCACTTGGCGAGCTTCATGCGATGAATCTTGAGCAAAGGATCCACCACCATTACATCGATCTTCTTCTTCAGAAGCCTATTTCCCTTCTTCATGCTCTTCCGAATCAAGTCCTCCTCACCGGAGGTCAAGAAGCCCTCCATGGTTTGCTTACAGGGCATGCTAAGGCGCTTGTGTCTCCTGTTCATGTCGGTCACGTTGAGCCTCCGGGTGAAGATGAGCCTCAGGCTGTTGCCATAGAGTCCTTCATTGATGATGAAATTGCAGTAAATTTGGGGAAGTTCTTGGGGAGGATGAGGCGGCCGAAGTCTGGGCCTCTTGATGATCCTCTTGGGCTTGACGAGGACGGGTTCAGGAGGCGGTGATGAACTAGAGGCAGGCTGTTCAACGGGATTTTGGAGTCGAATCTCGTTGGCGGTTACAAAAGAAAGAGGGGCAGAAGGGGGTTTGAGTTCTTGCAGGGGTAAGTTTGAAGGAAGAGTGGTTGATGGAGGCGAAGGCGGTTTGGGGATGAAGACGCCAAAGAGCTTTATGCACTCCATTGAGTATATGGGAATTGGAAGATGAGTTTGAGGAAGATGAGAGACGAATTGAAGGCAGTAAGTTTAAGAGGAAAGGTTAGGCTGAAAGTGAGAATGAGAGATTAGGGCATTGGGTTTGTATTTATAATAATTATGGACATATCAATAAGATAGATTTTGATACGTAATTAAACACGGGATAGAATGTGATAAAAATAAAATAAAATCTACTGGGATATACTTCCTCTCTCATCTTAAAGATATAATATTTTTAATAAGCTAAAAGATATAGAAAATATTAATTTTTTAAAATAATTTCTGTATAAAATTTGATGCTTATAACCAATATATGAAAAATTATAAAAAATATTGATAAAAAAATATTTTTTAAAGCTTTTATCTAAAAACATATAGAAAATTAAATCTAAACGGCTTTCAATATGGATTATATATCATACTATATTATATACGTAATTGGTCCAAATTAAATTGTCTCTTAAGATTATTCCATAGTAATTGAGATTATTGATCATGATGTATAATCTTCTATATATATTTTTTAGTAACAATTTTTAAGATTACTCCACGCAATATATATGTCTTTACCTAATAAAAATAAAATTATCTACTAGGATCGATGTATCATAATAACCCTTGTATTTTTACAGCACTTCAATTTTAAAAAGTACACAAATTAAACTGCCCCTTAAGTGTAAAATTTTATTCAAGAGGATGAATATATTATTCATGTTCTTGAATAAAACATTGATAACTTTCAGCAAGCTATCAATAGAAGATCGACATTGTCTTATATTGATATAAGTAATATATAACCTAATTTTTAATTGGGTCAGGCAATTCAAGATTAATATCTTTACATTTATCTTTAATTGAATTATTCAAAATTGGGTCTCTTTTAGGTCTAGCTAGGTCTAATTTGTGAATAAATTTGACTACGTACAACGCTACATCGCAAATTCATATAGGGAAATTAGAAAAATCCGACTTAATTATATTTTTGGTCAAAAAAATCCAAAATAATTATATAAAAAAAAAGGTTCTAGCAAACAAAAAAACACATGAAACCCTAACTGAAACATATGAAGCAATACTATACTATTACATAAACGATCAACTTCGAACACAAGGCAACGACGAAATTAACCATATATAGTGGAATGATCGATCGATCTCTGGGGTCACTCGATCTTGCGAATGAATAAGCCAAGAGAACCATTGCTCAGAAACCGAAACGACCAGACCTGAATGATATCTCCGGCGAGGAGGCGGTTATCGGCGGCAACCTCTTTCCAGTCATTCTGGAGGGCATACCACCAGTTCTTCTTCTTCTGGGGATGGAAATTCCACTTGGCCAGGTTCATGTTATAGAACCTTCTAGAAGGATCCACCACCGTCACATGTAACTGGTGGCGGAGATCCCGTCTACCTTTCTTGTAGCCCATTCCGAGCCACTCCTCCTCTCCGTTGCTCAAGAAGCCCTTCTTGACTTGATTGTGCGGCATGCTGAGCCGCGAGTGGTGCTGGTTCGTGTCGGTGACGGTGATAGTGCGGGTGGTGATCAGCTGCACGGTGCTGCCATCGGCTCCGATCTCGAGAAGGAAAGGGCGGGGCGTGATGGGGAGATCCTCGGCCTTGGGCTGGATGTCGTTGGGGTCGCTTTCGACTCCGAAGGGCTTGAGAGAAGTTGATGGCTGTTGGGGTTCGTTGCGGGGTTTGTCGACTTTGATGGAGAATCCAAAGAGCTTGAGATCGGGTTTGGTCTCCATTGATGATTGACGGGCTTTCCTTGATGAAAGGAGATTTTCGTCCTCGATGGAGAATCCAAAGAGCTTGAGATCGAGTTCGGTCTCCATGAATGATCGATGGAGTTTCTTGGATGAGAGGAGAATGAATGAGATTTAGGAAGATCAAGTAAGTTGGGGATGAAAGGAATTAGGGCAGATTACTGAATTTAGGGCTTACTACTTGTAAAGAATTTAGAGCGGTTGATTGTGATAAATTGTAATCCTACATGGAGTATGTTTGAAGATTTAATATATCTATAGAGATTTTAATGGATTGATTGTATTATCTGTAAAGTAATTACATATTTATTTTGTCAAAAATTTATAATGACTACAATATACTTGGTTTTTGATGTCATTAAATTACAGTTAATTTTAAATTTAAAATCTTTTAACCTTGATTTAATTGATTATTATTTTGGAAAAAATATATACTGCTTGTTTTTAGACTAAAATAAGGTGTACATATTCAAGGTTTTTTTATATTTGTCAAAAAGAAATCGTTATTTAATATCTGTAAAAAAAAAGTTCTACATGTTAAAAAACTCATTTTTCAGTTTATATATTATCCATCTATCTATAAAGTAGAGGATTTGGATGCTATGGGGCCTGAACTCAATGGGAAGAAATTTTTTTAAAAAAAAAAAATTATATGTACTTTTCTTTGTAATCTTTAATAATTGTAGCATTAAAATAATACAAAAAAAAAAGAATAATAAAATATAAAGTCTACTTATCTTAATTGGTAGGAGGTGAGAACCTTTGGAGTATGGATCTCTTAGAACACACAATGTGATCTTGGATATAACACAAAAATATTTGTGGTATTTTAATGATAAAAAAATATAAAAATTATATTTACATTGTACATGTCAAAAAACATATATATTTGTATAACTTTTTAATATAAAATAATGATTTTAAAAAACATTAAAATTATAAGAGTCGTTATGTTAGAATATTAATTATAGTAATTACAAAATATCATTTTGTAAGAAAAAAATGCAAATATATTTTATTAAACATGCATCTACAATATAAATATAATAAATATAATTTTTTAACGTTAAAACATATCACAAATAATTTTGTGTCACACTCAAAGACACATTAGATGTTGTAGGAGATTCATACTCGTATTTGAGGTCATGGGTTCAAATATTTTTATCTTTATTTTTTAAATATTTTTTGCTTCTCTTAATATTCTCCACTAAAAATATATATTTAAATAAGGTTTTTTCCAACAATTTAAACATTTTTTCACATATACATACAAAAAAATCTCAAAAAAAAAAAAAATCAACCCCCCTAAACGAATTTCAAGACGCGCCATTGTGTGTGTATATATTAAAAATCTTTCCTACCTAAACTATATGGCTTATTAATGGCTCTTATGTAGACCTGTCAAACGGGTCATTTGGGTCGGGTTTGGGTCGGGTCACTTCGGGTTAAACGGGTCCCGGGTAAAACGGGTTTCGGGTATATCCGGATTGACTCGAACCCGAGTTTGACCGGGTTTCATGTCATTTCGGGTCGATTCTGGGTTTGTCAATTTTTTCTTTTTTAAAGTAAAAAAAATCATGATTTGATAATTTTGTGATAATTTTAAAATTCTACAATTAAAGACGTGGTTCATAAGTTATAGTGCTTGTAATTATATACAATATCTCATAATTTGTAATAAAATGTAATAATATATTTAATATTAAAAATAATTTCATGCAATTAGTAATAAGCATAGAGTTTAAAATGTAATTTCATGCAATATTAAAAATTATTTCTCATAATTTTAATAAAATGCAATAATATATAAAATTTTAAAATTTTATATAATTTTTTAAAAATAATTTCATGCAATTAGTAATAAGCATAGATTTTTTTTAATATTTTAATATTTTTTAGAATTTTTATCTTTTTAAAAAAATGTGTTGAAAAATAAAAAATCAAATACTATCGATCGGACGGAGTATTACACAATACAAATAAATATAAAAGTTTATTTGAAAATGAAAGATCAAGTGATTGTAATTATAAGATGTAATAAATTGGAATCTCCATAAAAAAATTAATCATATATAATTATAAATCAACCGGGTCAATCGGGTAAATCGGGTCAAAATTACCGGGTCAATCGGGTCACCGGGTCGAAACCCAGATTACTCGGAAAATTTCCGGGTTTTCGGGTTCGGTCAGAAAAAATTTCCGGGTCAAAATTTCCAGGCTCGGGTCGAAAAATTTCCAGGCTTGGGTCGGAAAATTTCCGGGCGTTCGGATCGGGTCAACCGGGTCGGGTTGTGTTTTGACATGTCTACTCTTATGCTATCCTAATTCAAAACTTTTAATTATTCCATATGCAAAAATTTCATTAATATCCATCATAAATTTTATACGGAGTAATGTTTTGGCTATGATAAATTTCTCATTGTATAAATCTATGACATCTTTTGATTTCATCCGGAACTGAAAATCTTATCAATAGGCAAATTTTCATTCTTCATAAAGCCGGAGGCAAGAATATAACCGGACATCCCATTCATCCCCTCACTCCTTAGTCCTTACCATTGAGTCACGACCCATGGCTTGATTTAGTAATTTGTTTTACCTGATGTTGACCCTGGATATCTTAAGATATATCATATTTAAACTCCTACTTATTAACCAATCAAAGTTAAAATTTGAGACACAACTAGTAAAACTGTGAATTATAAATACACAGCAAGTTTGGAAGGAATGAAAGCAAGTTTCCTGCACATTTGTTCCCCGGGCGCCCTTTCTTTCCGCCATGGTAGATCACATCGTCGAGAAGGGAGAGTGTCAGCCTTAGGAGACCCTGTTTCAGTATTCGTCCAAGTAAGTGTAGAGCGTATCATCTTTCTTCGACTTGCGTCTGCTGAGCAAGGACTTCAGAAGCCGCTTGCCCTTGCTGGGCTGCCGCTGGATTTCCTTCCTGTTCTCCCATTCGTCATGGACGCGCATTGACACTGATCTAAACGCCTTTGGCGGATTCTGCCACTGAATTGCATCAATTCAGTTTAGCTTATTAAGAGATCCTTGCATTAGAATCTGATGCAGAAAGAACAGAGTAAAGTCATTCAGTGATTACCTGTTGTAGTCTTTCCACAGCAGGCCTAGGGGTGGGTGGACCGCTAGGTTTTGGGGTCGTTGGCCTCGTTGCAAGAGAGCCAGAACGGAGAAGAGGAAACCGATGGGGAGTTGGAGAAACAGATCTTGTATCTGATGGGTGCGACGAACAAAGTATATAGCATCATGCGCGAACAAATTTCTGACAAGTAAAAAATCTAACAATCGACAAGGGGAGGGTAATTCAACACAAACCTGGATCTGTCTTTCGAGTGGTGCCAGTTAAGGAGAAGGTTCCTGGTAGACTTGAAGGTCTTAAAGAAGGTGATACCGAACGCCCTTTCCTGGGTACCAAGCAGACAGAAATAGTGAGTCTTCAAATAACATCAAGGGTGGCATTGATTGTAGAAGTCTTGAAGAGGCATTTACCTAAATGATGATGATGATGATGGAGCGTCGATAGTTGTGCCACGGACAGCTGAAGTAAACAAAGTTATAGAATAGGTGACTAACGATAAGATATATTGCAGAAAAAGCTCAATGATAAAAATGGTAGAAAGAAAATATACCATTTGTATATTGATACCAGCCATCTACATCCTCTGAGTTGCAACCATGCACCTTCAAGTCGGCAAGATTAGTATCTTTGACCTTTTCTCCAACTAAAAAAAAAACGAAAACGTTGATATTGTTTCCAAGTTTTTTAACTGAGAAATTAATAACACAAACACAAGCACTCTGTAAAAAGATTAATAACATTATAGTGAAGAACAAGTCATTTATGCTTTCGGGAAGCACGGAAAACATCATTTACTGTAGGAAGATTTGAGGGAGGAAAGCAGAGAATTCAAAGTTTACCAGGCAAAACATATCGCTTATGATATCTGGGAATATCTATGTTTGATGATTGTTGAACCAAGCCCTCTCGATCAGTATACTCTTGACATGTTCTGAATCGCTAATATACATGTAACATAAAATGAAAACAATGTGAATCGATAAGACGCACCAAGTAAAAAAGCAACAATGTAGGCTGCTGAGATACAGCACCTTGAAAAAGATTCAGAAATGAAAATGCTACCACTAACTTTTACTCTACGAGCACATTTACCTGTTCAATACATGACACCTGAAACTCTGTCCCTGATACTTCTTCAACCTTTTCATTTAATAGATTGTTAACCTTGTACGAAACAGAACCCAAATGGTCCACTGTGTTCACAAGAGCCTTAACCGCATAATCCTTTAGCGTTTCAACCACTCTGCAGGTGGGTAAAATCACCCATCAACAACAGTCATTTCTTTCGAAACGAGCAGCAGCCATAACCAAAAAATAACTTACATCTGTTTCTGGTTATCGTTCTCATAAGATAGCTCAAAATATTCCGCTGCTGAGTACAACTGAGTTCTCAAGTTCTTTAGATCCTAGACAGCAAGAAAAAGACGAAGAACACTTGTAACAACCATCACAGTTGCATATCTGAACTTGTTGGCGTATAGCCGTATACCTCAATTTTGACTTTTAAAAAGAATCAATCAACTTGAAATCAGTATGAGAAAGGAAAACAGCAAAATGAACACCATAAAAAACCAACAGCTCATCATGGTGGCTGGCTAGGAGATGGTTAATATGGTACAAATGAGTAACTCAATTACCTTCAGACTGTCAGCAAAGCGAATGCTTTGCTGCATTGACATCTCATCATAATTCGTTGATTGCTCAGTCCAAGTCTCCATGAAAGAAGAATATGTGTTGTATGATTCTTGGATTCTGAAAGGCTGGGAGCAGAATTGAAAAACGACTATAATATAAGCTACTACATAACAAGAACAAAAGGGTCTCCTACCATACTCTTCAATTAAACATTAAGCACTCGAAAGAAACAATCACGAGAAATGACATTCAAATGAACAACAGTGCACGAACATCATTCATTCATTTGCATAATTCTGAAGAAATTATCAAGCAGCACAAACAAAGACATTTGCAGTTGTATACAGGTACTATACTACTATATAATACTTGAACCAAGATTCCTCGAAATAAAAGCAACAAAAATGAATATTTTTTCAAGTCGGGAGATGCTCTTCCAACAGCAGGATGAACTCATTGGTGTACTAAAGACGTTTAAGAAGACAATAATTTAATCACAAAATCCAGGGACAGGCACAAGAATAAAGGGTGTCAAACATCTTTCCTTTTCTTTTTTCATGTCATGGTACAATCTCATGAAGACAAAACAAAAACCTGGGAGCTTCTTTCCAGCAGTAACCACTAAAAGAAAAGCTAAATCTGTCGCCAAATTGTTTATTCTTCACTAATACTCCTCACTGATCTAGGGAATCCAGCTATATTCATCATTTGGATGCAAAATTACAATCACAGCCCTCCATTACAGACCTATGATAATCGATTACGCCATTTTTATCTTAGGTCTCACTGATCATGGGGTAAAAGGAGCACCACAATCAAAATTCCACATTAACTCTCCATAAAATCGGAGTGAAGAAGTATCAGTAACAACATATTCAGTTCAACTCACAAACAAAGCTGTAATATGAGTTATACCAAACAGAAATTGAAGTTCAGAGCTTTCCTCTCCTCTTAACTCATGGGATACAAGCACCTAAATTTCCGTCAACAGCTATAGAAATGAATCACATGGTTGCTACTATTTCAAACTCCAATTCCGCATTCAACAGAAATCAATCAACATCACGCTACGAAACTACTCGGGGACATCCAACAATTTCAAACAAAGCAAAAAAATCTCAGAAAAAAAATTCCAAAAAATTATCATGAAACTCAGGATGGAGAACAGAAAAAGCCCTCTCCCAAAATCCAAAATTTAAAACCAAAAGCCACAGATAGGAATCAAACCTGGTCCGCAATTACAGATTTTGCTGAAAAAAGGAGACGCCTTTGAAGGAGAAAATGGATAGCAAAAGGAGTTCCTTGGCTTTGATTGCTTCGTTTTGCTTTCTGACTCGCCAATGTGAAAAGGACAGTGGTAAGAGGGAGCCACGTCTAGTGGAGTTGTAGGTTTACCGATCCTCCAACTACTAACAATTGGGGAAATTAGGGTTTTTAAATTGATTTGGAATGGAGGAAATATTATTGAATTCGGAAAGCAGCCAACAAGGAAAAGGAAACTACCGTTTGATTAACTGGGTGAAGACCGAAGCCGCTTTACGCCGCTCCCCTCAAAATGTGCCTCGCCGTTTGCAGCAGCTGCAGCTGTTCTTCAATGGCCGCCTCTGCATTTTTGCTACTCATCAGACTGTAAAATCGGTTAATAGTTGCTTTCTTTGCAAAATTAATCAGGAAGAAAGAAAAATATGATTTGGCTGTTGCCTGTCGGTGAGCGAAGCGATTAACAGTTCTATTACAGATTTGCAATTCACCTTGCGCTACCGCTGACGCTGACCCACCTAACAAGTACCAAATAGGAGTATCAAATCAAATTTGCTGATTCAATTCAAGGGTTATTATATTACAGTATTAGTATTATATTGTGACAAAGCGATTAGCAAAAATGAAAATTTTACAGCAATCAAGTGATCATGAATCTTTCTATCAAAAAAAAAAAAGTGATCATGAATCTATTTATTAACATGAATTTGGAGAGATGGAGAATACAAAGGAATGAAAGAAGTTGACAAGGATTCACCTTATTTAACAAAGATTTTGAATTTAAGTCTAAAAATAGAATATTTAAAAAACTTTGAAAGATATTCTTCTTAATACGAGTCAACTAATTCGGATGATAATTAGTTCCTGGATTATCACTCAATGGCGTCTTTAAGGATAAAAATCCATAACGTTGAGTCTGACAACAAACTCTCATGTTTAGTCGAATGATAACATCTTACAATCTTGTCTGTCACTTGATTGATTTAACGGAAAATGTGAGGGTAGTGGGTGAACTCAAAACATTGGAGAATCACAAAGATGTTTGACACCACCATCTCGACCTTCAAGAAAGGCTTCCAATCTTCAAGGATGAAGTTGATCGCACTCAAATTATCATCTTCTACTTCAATTTGATGAACACTCGAGAAATAATCAGACCCTAGTGTAGGCTGTGAGGTTTGGTGAGGAAGGCATAAGCATGGCCACATAAAAAGGAGTTGCAAGCAAACATCTCTCCATCATGGTCACTTATAACAAAGTCTATAGACTATAGTCTACAAATACTTCTCAAGATGGAAAACAAGAATCATCGAATTAAGTTTAACCACTCATTTGGAAGATATAATAGTTTTCCAATGGTATAGGGTTTTGAAAAAATTGTGTATTTTGAGATTTTGTGGATTCTAAAATAGATTAGCCTAAAAAAACCGTTGAACAATCTGAATTAAAGAATGAAATTTATTAAATCATTTTTTTATAGCATATGCGATTAAGAATATCACTCCATCAGTTAATTAAAATTTGATGTTTTACTATTTATGTACGTTTTTTAGGTGTTAAAAATAAAAACTATATAAAATATTGTTTTTTAAATAATTTTTTAGTATTTTTTTACTAAGTATTAAGTATGAATTTATAAAAATAAATGTAACAAAATTAATATTTTATATAATTTTTATTATTCTAAAAATACGTGTCAGTAAACAAGGATTAATTATTGATATAGAATTTTTTCGTAGTTAAAGTTTTTACTTTATGCCTTTTGTATGGTTAGAAAATTATGATAATAGGTGAAGTAAAATTTAAGTGTTTATTATATAACTCACTTGGCACTTTAGCATCTACGGCGTATTTTTTTTAAAATGGAAGAGTAACGTCGAAGTATATGACAAGTTATAAACAATGGCCCAAGGATCGATGATTCAATAACTTTTTTTATTACTATTAAAATGCATGTAGCATCTTCAAGATCATTGACCCGATGTATTGAGTAGGATCATTGATTTAAGTTTGGATCAAATTTGTTATTTCAAGTCTTAGTTATTATCAATTTGGACCATTATCGAGTTCGGTTTCTACCAAGTCATGATAAAATTGTAATTTAACATCAAATTAATACAAATAATCTAAGTTTATTTAGATATAATTAAGTTTCATGATTATTCAATTGAGAAATAAAATGTAAAGAAAAAGTGTGTGCTTGGTTTCCAATTTTATTTAGATTATACTCCATTCATTAATTAAAACTTGACGTTTTACTATTTACGCATGCTTTTTGAGGTGTTCAAAACTATATAAAATATTAACTTTTTTAATATATTTTTTTAATAATTTCATACTTTTTACTATGAATTTATAAAAACAAATTTGAAAAAAAATTAATATTTCATATAGTCTTTATCATTCTAAAAAAACGTGCATGAATAGTAAACGACAAATTTTAATTAACAGAAGGAGTATAATATAATGCACTCATAATATAAATAATCTCAATTTACAACTTGTTTAAAATAACATATATTTTAAATAAAATATATTATAATTTATATTTAAATTTATAATTATACAACAAAATGTGAGTATTTGATTAATTTAAACTCATTGTAAAACATATGATAAAAACACCCTAATTCATTATCTCGGATAATATATATATCCCTATATATATATATATATCCGAGGTAGAGGAGAAACTAAGAAGAGGGGAGGAATCAGGATAACCCCCCCCCCCCCCCCCCCCACCGCCCCCAAAATCTCAATACAAATGTCGATCTCTCTCTCATCCGTATTTCTACCCGCCAATTTACCTGTAAATCCCTCTTCTTCTTATGCTGTGCGATAATGGAGAATCTGGATTTCAGAAACTGCTTTCATCTTTTATTCTAATTAAGTTTCGTTCTTGTAGAAAACTGAAGTGGTATTCGGGAATCCATGCCCTCGGAGCTTCTCGATTAGGTCTCAGGCAAGTTCAATTATTGGGAATTTCGTTCGTTTCCAGTTCCCGACTGCCTCTTGTTTTATGTGTATTTATTTTACTGTATATATCGGGTTGTGTTTATGATTTTTGTTGAATTCATGGAATATTTAGGCTTCGCCGAGACCTAAAAGCAATGGCGGGGGTGTTCGGAGAGTTTGGCGGCGTAGAACACTGGTATGCTTTTACTGTCTGTATGATTTTGTTGGGACTAATTTTAAGAAAATTTCAGCACTGGAATCTTGGATTGCATCTTCAGTGAAGTTTGGATGATAGATGTGTGCATTTTGAATTTTTCCATTTGAGCTCTGGAATGAAAGTTTAAGCACCTTGGATTTCAGAATGTTATGTGGATAATGTATCTTTCATCTGGTACCTCATATCCTATACTGCCTTGGTTGCTTTGTCTGTTGAAATGCATCCAGTGCTCAATATCTTGGATAGTTGAATGTGCTTTGTTCTTATAATTACAGTTTGTGCTTCAGTCCTTGCTGCTGTAACCAAGCTCCTTGCTGCTGTAACCAAGCTATCTGTTGAAGCAAATATTTGATATAATGCTGTTCTGGTTCAATGTAAAATGAAGTGCTTGCTGTCAAATGCTGCATTTCAAGTCCTTTTACTTTGACACTAATTTTGATATGGGCGGATTTTTTTGTTTATCTGCAACCAATTCTATGCCAGAGTCTGATTTGAACTTGTTTTTGTCTGAGATGTTCTCTTCTAGTTACTTCATCTGACCTTCTCTCCCATGGAGATTGTTATGAAAAAATTGATCCAGGTGTCTATAGGGCTGTGAAATGATCATCGTACAAAAAAACATTTTTATGCTTGTTTTAAGATTTTTGAAGAATTTTCTACTCTCTTAGACGATTTTAGTCTCTCAGAATTACTCAGGTCGTTTCTGTTCACAGCTTGGTGATATATCTAGCCTATGATTAATGTTAGGGGTCTTTTCAAGAGCACAAGAACTTTATCTCAGGACAAAAGATTGGTTAATGAGTCGGGTACTAAAAATTGTAGTGGGCTGGGACTTTAGTTAACATGATTAAGGTAGAGATTCAAATAGGATAGACAACAGAGATTCAGTACTAAGTGAAATTTAGTGTCTTTTTGGGGACTTCTATCCATATGCTACAGGAGTAAGACACACGCCAAAACAAATGCTTTAATTTGTGTCCTAATGATAAATCTCGCAAAGTTTATTGATGGTTAGGACTTGCATTTTTAATGTTTGTTAATTATAATTGTCATTATCATGTATTATTGATGATCATCAATGAGGTGTTATACTTAATTTCTGAATTCGAGCTATAAAATGACCCAGTTGGGTAATCAAAGTAATTTGATATACTTCCTCTTCTACTTGATGTTACTGACATTACCATTGATCAGTTGGTACTGGATTATGAGCATGGGAGCTTATGTTTTGCATTATAAGCACTATTTTCATACAAACTGGTGGCTGGAAAGATACAATCCTTTTAGCATTATTTGTGGTCATTGGGTATTCTTACTATTGTTTTTCTGCATTGTTGCAGTCAAAGAGGGATCCAGTGTCGGATTACAAATTGCAGAGAGTACCATTTCTTGAGGAGCAGGTTAGGAAGGTAAACGAAGGTGGAGGGCTCATGTCACTGGACATAGAACGGCTGCTCCTATCCGAAGACAACAGGTTCCAATTTGTGAACGATGTGGCAGCCGAGGCAACAGCTTATGTTGAGAGCAACAGGGACGAGTATGGGCATAAGAAGGCCATCCTTCATGTCCTAAGCAACCGCATGAACGATGCTGGTTTCTACCGCCCAGAAGCATACATGGAATCTGACTCTTTCAAGCCTGGCCCAACATACCTCAAGGTCGAGGAAACTTGAATAGAGTTTTATCTCTCCTCAGTTCACAGCTTCCCACAGTTTGCTTCGAATTTTTTCTTCCGGATAATGACGGTTTCAAAAAAAGAAATGTAATACTAATAGGAGTTGCAAGGTTATGTTATCTTTAGTCATAACAGTGTAAGAGTAAGAGCAGGACAAAATTCCTCATCTTGGTGTGAACTAAATGCTTTTGTTTTCATATAACATACATATAGGTGATGCAGTTTATTTTTACCAAAATAAACTGGCATTTGGTGCTACTAAACATACACAAAATACCTATGTAGTTATACATCAAGAACACTCTTAGTTCTTAAACAAAGCTGCTGTTTATATCACATGCATTTCATACATTGAACCACGACTACACTGCTATGTAATTGTTCATGTACAAAAACCTCTCCATCCTTCAACCAAAGCATCTGTTTACATGCAAAAAATAACAGATTGGGAGCGTCCTGTAACAGATTTACTAGCCAATTCAAAAGATTGGCATTATTTACATATACATTTAAAAAAAAAGGCAGGGGAAGGAGCATTTCAAGAACATAACACCATAAGATTTTGGAAAAAAAATAGGATATGTAGACAGCAGACTCAATAATGCATGTAGTATATTAAGCATTTGTTTCAAAAATTTGATAAGAGAAAAAAAAACCCACCATATATGCCTAGAAGACAATACCAACAAATAAATTTGACCGGTGCAAGATGTAATGCATTTAAAGTATGTTGCGAACCTGTTCACTTGGGCGTATACATGGCACAAAGAAAAGGATATGAAGATGCAAACCCCGACTATGATAGGACCATTACACTTGACACAATGCATGACTCAAAAATCGAAATAAATGGGGTAAATATTGAATGACAAGGAAACAAGGCGAAGGAGAGAGAAACTCTTTTACACAGCCAATCGACATTGACATCTCAAAATCTGCACGGACTCTTTGTTACCACAGGGCGGAGACAAGCACCGAACCAGGTAAGCTATGCTGTTCAGTGTTTAAATGTGTAAACCATGGACCAGCAGAGTGGCAGGACACCTTAAGAACTGACCCTCCCACCCTGGATCCTCCAGCACCGAAAATGTCAGACATATCCACATTGATTCGCTTCCTCCATGACCAAAAGATAGGACTCGACCCATGTTGCTAATGCAAGAGTTAGCGACAACCTGAAGATTGACAACTTCGGTTGTCTGACCAGAAATGACCTGACATATTGTATGCAAATTGCAATCCAGAATCCTGGACCCAACTCAACGCACCCGACATGCATGCATAGACAAAAGGAAATATACCAAGCAGCAGCCAACCTCAAACAGGAATCATGCGACTGATGGCCAACTTGGCCCACTCGGCAGATTCTTTAATCAAAGGATCATCAGAGGACAAGCATTCATTTAAAAATTCCTTGCTTGACAAAGATTGCTGAATGAAAGAACCTGCATTAGAACCAAGTGTATCTGCCAGATCTCCAAGGACTCCAATTGCAGTTTTCATCACAGCATCATCCCTGAACAATTAAAAAAAAGTCAATAAGATGCACCAGAAACAAGTATAACACTTGAGTCAACTTCAGAAAGCAACAGAAGTTAGAGAGAACTTACATGTCCTTCTCCAAGTAGATGCTATCCAAGAACTGAAGAATGTGTTGAGCAAATGGAAGTAAAAGCTGTGTTTTAGGAGAATTCTTGAATCCTTGTAGAACCCCAGAATATGCTTCTAAAATACCATTTCTCAAAAGATTTGTGTACTCCGTCATCTCGTCATCAGCTCCAGCACTGTGTGCAGACAAATCAGCAGCACTCTGAAGCATTGACATGGCATACATCAGGTACTTCTCAAAATTATCTCCTATTGCTAGGGCTATATCCCCAAAACATGAGAAGATAGGAGGCTTCACAGATCGATGTAACTGGTTGCTTGACAAGTCCTTAAGGAGCTGTGTCATAATACCATCACAATATGGCAAAATTTTATCCTCTATTGCCCTGCATATATCCCCCACAACACCAATTGTAACCGCACAGACTTGGTACTCCTCAAAATTTTGAAGACCCATCTCCAAATACTTGTAGAACTCCGGCATATATTTCGCAAAATCTGGACCGGTGACATAGGCAAGTGCTCCAATAGCAAGCATTGCTTCTTCATGAACTGTAGCATTTCTACAGGCAAAAACCCTCAGAAAAAGGCCCATCATTTGATCAGCATACTGCAAAAACGTGTACTTAGTTGGCTCAGATGAACCTTGCTTCTGAGTAATCACCTGTAAGCAACCACAAAGAAGACCTTGTAAGTCAGACTGTTTCTCTCTCTCGCCAGATGAGAGCTTTTGCGCCTCGAGTGTTTGGTGAAGCTCCATCATAAGGACAGGAACAAGCTGTAACACCAGAGGAGCTGTCTCGTCAGTAGAGCATCTGACCACTTCGTTCAGTGTTTCATAGGCAGCAGTTCGAAGTCGTGATTCGCCAGCATCTTCTCTATGTGTAACAGTGAGAAGAGACTGAACAATCTCCTGGAAATAAGGAGTCAAGGGTGAAGACGAACCAAACTCCTCATAACCTTGGGCAAGGAAATAGAGAGCACCACACGCCTTTTCTGCAACATTTGGAGCATCTTTCATAGCTTGCAGCAGAACATTAACAATCTGCTGGCAATTGGCCTGTGAAATGATAGGAGTTTGCACAATTGATCCATGAAGGAATTCAAAAATTCGTCCAAGAGTCCAAGCAGTGGTGTCCTTCACGTGGCTATTTGGGTCATTTGTTAACGCAGTGAGCATAAAGCTCAGAGCAACATCAACAATGGATGTTAGCTTGTCAGGGGAAGGGCCTTCCAATATAGAACCAAAGGCATAGGTTGCTGCCTCCCTCTGCCTCCAATCAGGCTTCGTAATGTTCTCTTCAATGAATGGCATAACAAGTGGTACAACGTCATCACCAACAGTCCGTGCAACCAGACCAAGGCAAGTACCTCCAGCCATGGATATGTTCCATGCCCCCTCATCCTGATCTTGCTCCTCCTCTTGTTTCAATAATGTTTCGAGCAACATAGGTACCAGAGCAGGGAGAGCCTGCTTGATGAAATAGAAACAAGGGATCTCTGAATCTCCTGTGAAATCACCACCATATTCTTCTAGGATGTCAATCTCCTCATCGCAAATTGAACTCCAGAACTCAATTGCTTGTAGAGCAACTTGTTCCTCATCCTCCCTCACAGCCTTTGCAGTAATGGTGAAAATGCCCTGGATATAACGAGCCAATTTCTCGTAATACGTTGAGGAAATAGCGACTAGGCACTCAAAAGCTGCTTGACGTATCTTCACGTCAGGAGATAGCGCAGCCTCACAAACAACTCTCATGATATAATCACGCTCCATATCATTGTTGAAATTAGCCTGAGCAAAGCTTAAAGCATTATATAATGCACGGGTGGCTGCCAACCTAACATCATTGCTTGCCTCGGTTGCATTCATACCTTGAACTACAGCAGTGAGAATCTTATTAACTTGATCTTGGTCTAGGACCTCAGGGGAGACCTCCTCACACAAGTACCCAAGAGTTTCCAAGGTGGCTTGCTTGAGATGGGGAGGAATTTGGTGAGTGTTTGACAACAATGAAGCTATCAACTCAGGCCACTGCTTCTGAGGCAGCTCAATACCTGCAACCTTAGCAATTACCTGTGATGCAGTGGATCGGGCATCATGAACTAGGGAAGATAGTGTTTGTAATAAGCACGTCTTTATCTGGTTCTTCGCACCAGCATCAAGTGACAGCCATCTCTGAACGAGCTCAAACTTTCTATGCTGTTCCTTGGCGTCCAAGGCATTCTTAAGAATAAGACCAGCTAGTTTTCGACTCTCAATTGGCTTCTCCTCGTTGGCTAGCTCACCAGAGAGCGACAACAAGAAACTTGGAAGGTTATGATCCTGAAAGTTCTTCAAACTTTCTTCTGCATTCTTGCGCACTGCCCCATCAACTGATTGTGCATTCAGAAGCACTTGAGTGATTTCTGTGGCCATTCTCTCTGAGTGGACAAACATAAAATGGTTAATATGGTTATTTTTCCGCCAAAAGAGAATGCATCTATCCTGTAGCAAAATGCAAGTCTCAACACAATCAACTACATAAAGTATGAATAAGAAGAAATGAAACAGAAGGTCCAAAGATCCAGGCAACAAAATACACAATGAAACACAATCTCTATATATTCCAGCTGAATTAACGAACTTTAAAAGATGGGGGGAGGGAGCAGGGGTTAAACCGCATTCAATCAAGTCAAGGCTGCAAAATTACAAGCCTTGCAACCAGCGAAACCTAGATCGGTCCAAACAATAACTCACAACTAAGAAGCAAATCCACCGCAGGAAATCATCCACTACTGAGAGTGCCAACACAAAAATTCAGATCAAGAGAAAAACAGCTACAACATCAAAATGCAAATTCCGATGCAGATCAAACAGATTGTTCAACCGATTAAAACCTAAATAAAAACAAAGACGCTTGCAAAATTGTGAAAATTACAGATTCAGATTTGATACTCAAGGAAGCAAAATTACCTGCAGAATCGTGAATCAGCGAAGCTGGACGCCGTACGGGGTACAGTCCTGGATCGAAAAAAGTAAAATAGGCGGAAAAACGGCGCCCTCGAAACCCTATGAGAGAAGCTGAGAGTAGAGAGAGGGGGCGGGGAGAGGGGGGAAACGCGGATGTGAAAAGCTGAACTGAAAAAAAAAAAAAAGGATTACTCCAAAAATACGCTCCCACTAATTAAAAAAGAGTTTTATTCCTCAATCAGAAAATTAAAATACTTTTTTTTATGAATAAAAAAAAATCAGACAGACAGAGAGAGAAAATATACATTTGAGGCTTTATTTAAAGGAAGGATAAAAACAAGTGGTATTTGCTGGGGAGCGCTATTCACCGTTGGATCAGGAGGCGGTGGCGTCTTGATCGTAGATGAAAAAGGAAGTGTGGGTCCCACATTGGTTGTATAATTGATTTTTTTTTATAAAAATAATTCCCGTATGAGAACGATCGCCGGATCTGGTTACCGTTCAACTATATCTAACGGTAGATGGGGATGTTGTCGAGCCGAGTATGGGTTGTTCATAGACTTGTCAATCGGGTCATTTAAGTCGGGTTCAGGTTATTCGGGTACTGGGTAAATCGGATTTCGAGTAATTCGGGTTATGGTCGTTCCGAGTCGAGGCAAACCGGTTTATCCTGGGTTCGGGTCAACCCACCGGGTCAAAAAAACTCGAACTTTTTGAAGAACTTTTAAAAATATTAAAATAATATCAAAATTAATTTCTAATATAAATATGTCAAATTAAACTAAATAATAATAATAATATTATAATAATATTTTAAGCATAAAAAATCATATTTATACAAATAAGTGTTCTAAACCTACTATAATTGTAAAATATATAAATCATTTAATTTATGAGTGACCTTAACGAAACAATTGCATGACAAATCTATGTGGGTTCAATTTAGTGTCTGTGTGGTGTCTACATGGTGCTGACTCACCGGGTCGATTTCGACCCAATGGGTCACCGAGTCTTGACCCTAAAGTCCCGGGTAATTCGGGTTCGGGTCGATTTCGGGTCCCGGGTCTAAAATACCGGGTCCGAACCCGTAAAATTACCGGGCGTACGGGTCGGGTCATGCTTTGACAAGTCTAGTTGTTCATATTCCGTTCATTTAGAATATTTTTTTCGGCTCAAACTCATTCATTTATAATATGAACGAGCTCGAATCGAGCCTAAATTTTGTCTCAAATTTAAAAATGTGTTCATACTCGACTCATTAGGAAATGAACGAGTTTGAGCCGAGTTTTTTTCGAGTTTGAAATGATTATACTTGCTCATTATATAGTAACTTAAAAAAAATAGAAATTCCATAAAATTCGAGCTTAATTCGAGCAAGCTGAGCTTTGGACCGAACTTAAAAATGTGTTTATACTCGACTCGTTTAGAAAATGAACGAACTCAAGCCGAGTTTTATCGAGTCGAGTACGAGTTGAATTCGAGATACTTGTGTTCACATAACACTCCTACCCGTTACTGCCTAATGGATCAATCATATGTCACTCGGTCAGGTTAATTGTGATTCATACTTCTTGGTCAATGAGTACTCATTCATTCTTAATTAGTTTTAAGATGAAATATTATTGTACGATTTAAAGCACATATGCACACAATTGTTCATTGTTATCTATATAATATAGCATAGTTCTCTACTAAAAAAAATTATATAGCATATATTATGTTGATTGTTGAGATGTGTTTGTATATACCCTAATTAATTATCTGACCAAACCAGTGGTAAGACAAAGCAAGGGCAACCAAGAAAAACACAAAATATGCAACCGAAAAAGACCAAACAAAAACAACCGGTACAGATCAAAACAAACAAAACCAAAATAGTGGCAACTAATACAAAACTAAACCTTGGTAGCCCGAATGCTCCATAAGTGATATCGATCAATTGTCATATCTGTCGTGAGGACTAATGGAGAAAGTCAAGTTTGATAACTTTCATTCAAATCTTTTTAGGTCTACTCCTACCCCATTGGAAATCTCATAATCAATGTTTTAAAAGGCGTTAGGCGGTCGCTAGACGGCGGGTGGCCGCCTAGCGCTTAGGCGGGTGCCTAGGCGGAGTTAGAACAAACTTGATTATTTCCTTATCTTTTAACGTATAACACATGTCAATAATTCATATAATGTAATAATAATCCATAATATCACTCATAAACCCAAATTTGCGGTGTTTAACTAACATTAAAGTAAATAAATGCAAAAGTACGCGTCGGACTACCCACTCTAAACCTCTTAAAATCCAAAACCATAGGTTCGACTAAAACACAAATATATCTCGGCCTAGGGGATAAAAAAACTCTAAGTTGACTAATCACATGCATAAAAGCTAAAATTGAATAATAGTCGGGCTAGGCGGGTCTAGGCGGTGCCTAGGCGGGTGTAGGTGGTGCCCAGGCGGGTCTAGACGGTGCCTAGGCGGGTCTAGGCGGTGCTCAGACATTGCCAACGAGGATTTATGCCTAGAAGGCCGCCTAGGCTTAAAAATTCCTAGGTCTCCTTCTGCCTAGCGCCTAGGCGGCACATAGGCGGTGCCTAGGCGCGATTTTTAGAACATTGCTCATAATGCTAGAGTTTCGCATCTACTCATAGGGGCTGTCGGGCCGCTATACGTGGACAAACCAATGGAACCTAGTCTCCCGCAACTTATTCGCAAAGAATAAGCACCCAATCAAGTAGAAACTCATGTTTTATGGTATCTATCAGAAACAGAAAAAAACAAGAAGAGGGATAATCAATCAACAAACATAGAAATTGAAAGGGGTAAAGGAAAAGATGAACAGTCAAAGACATATTGATAGGCCAAACTCCTCAAGGAGACCTTTTTTGGATGATGTCCCCAGACAAAAACCCTCTTCCTCTCCATTGCGATTTAGGGGCAACTGATTCACTTTGACCGTGAAATGGGCAAAATCTTTCCCAATATTCATTTTATCTCAATCCTATTTGTTTCTTTCATAAAAAAAAATGTCTAATTTATTTCATTCAATGGTTGAGGGGTACTCCATCCGTCCCATAATGATTGTCTTTGGACTATTTATGCACGCTTTTCAAGGAGCTAAAAATTATATAAAATATCCATTTTTTTAATTAATTTTTTAAAATAATTCTATACTTGTTAGTAATATGTATGATATTATTTAAAAAGATTTAATAAAATGCTGGTATTTTATATAGTTTTTAGCTTCTTAAGAAAACGTGCATGAATAGTTAAAGACAAACATTGTGGGACGGAGGGAGTATAATTGTAATTGAAGAAAGAACTCTCGAACTGATTTGAAATTTGAAAAGACGCTTATCTCTCTCACCCACCATCTCTCTAGCTACAACTGATTTCTCTAATCCAATTCTCTCTCTTGAAAGATGCGATCTTGATTTCTTTCTCCATCTTTCCCCAAAAATGTCCGATTCGAAAGAAAGCAACGGGCCTCAAAGAATTTACATACTCCGTACGGCGGAAGGTGATTTTGTTGGGTGTGCACACGTGGAAGAGAAAAAAACATCCCACATTGGAAGCTATGAGAGTTCTAAAATAGTATATAATATGGATGATTGGACAACCACTAGGATTCGTCGTCTCGGGAACTGATCAAGCGGTGCTTAAGAAGGTGTGCGTCTACCTTTGGGTGCACACGAACTGATCACTGGGACCCCGCTTCGTTCATATCATCGGGTCAATCCCGCTTCGTTCATATCATCGTTATTGTTGTACTATAGCAGAGATTCATATCATCACAGAGATAGTATAAATAGTAGCAGCAGGACCATTTTATGTAATTCAATTGTTGAAATGAAAGGGTAATAGTTTGTGTCTTTTGTTCTTGTTTGAAATGAAATTGTCCTGCAATTCTATGACCAACTTTGATGTTGCTGAAATGCAATGCTTTAATAAAAATAAGCAACGAATCATAAGCAAGATATTAAGCTATGTTCTTGTACTTCGTGTGGTTATTCTCTCCCATGTAGGTTGTTATGAAGGGTTCGCTTCATAACTTGGTGATATCCTGAATCATGAACAACATCATATTACTAGTCTAGTAGTCAAGGATGAATGTTAGGGCGTTTTTCAAGAGCCTAAGAACTTTTTAAGGTAGGAGATCCAAATCGGACAAACAACAAAAATTCAGTACTAAAACTGAAATTTAGCCACCATTTCAGGGAGTTCTATTTGCATATGCTACAGAATCATGAAACATACTGTAAATGAATGCTTTACTTGTCTGAAGTGACTTGAACAGACCATATGTATTGTTTGTTAGTTGTTCTTGCATTATAAAGCGCATTTTTCATACAATCTGTTAAACTATGGAAATATACAATAAGCTTCCTTTTAGTGTTAGCCTTATCTGCAGTCATTCAGTATTTATACTCTTGGTTTTCTGCATTGTTGCAGTCAAAAAAGGATGCAGATTACAAATTGCAGAGTACCATTCCTCGAGGAGAAGGTTAGGAAGGTGAACGAAGGTGGAAGATCATGTCGCTGGACATAGAACGGCTTCTGCAATCCAAAGAGACCAGGTTCCAGTTTCTGAACGATGTCAATGTGGCAGCTGAGGCAAAAGCTTATGTTGAGAGCAACAGGGACGGGTACGGCCATAAGAAGGTCATCCCTCATGTCCTAAGCAGCCGCATGAAGTGGTTTCTACCGCCCAGAAGCCTACATGGGAACCAACCCTTTCAAGCCTGGCCCGGCATACCTCAAGGTGGAGGAAACGTGAATATGGTTCGTCTTTCTCCTGAGAAAATATTTCACCTTGGCTGCTTCGATTTGCTCTTTCAGGCAATGACAGTTTCTAGAAAGAAATGTATTGGGATTTATACTGTTATGTTTAGTCATAGCAGATTAGCAGGTGTAATAGGACAGAAATCCTCATCTTGGTCTGACGCCGTGCTGTAGTTTATTTTGGACATTAGCAAAAACAGTTTTTAGTGAAAACCTGCAATTGAACCCACCAAAAAAACTGGTTTTTGGTGCTACCAAAAAACACACACAAACAATACCCTTGCAATTTTGTATATATCAAGCTAATTGTTGGAGTAAGATTTCAGGACACACTCATTATTCAACCAGAGCAACTGTTTATATCACATATGCATTTCTTATATCAAATCAACATACAGTGCTAGGCAGTTGTTTATATACAAAAACTCTTCATTCTTCAACCAAGATAACTGTTTATATACAAAAAATAACATATTGGGGGCGTGCTGTAACAGATTTGCTTACCCAATTCAAAACATTTGCATCATTTACACATCCATTAAAAAGATGGGTAGGGAAAGGGTATTGAAGTGAGATCCACAAAAGACCACAACACAATAAAATTTCCAAAAAAAAAAGGATATACAGACTGCAGACTCGCTCTCAATAATGCATGTAGTATATTAAGCATTTGTTTCAAAAAATTGATAGAAAAAAACCCACCATATATGCCTAGAAGGCAATGCCAACGAATAAATTTGATCAGTGCAAGATGAAATGCATTTAAAGTATGTTGCGAACCTGTTCACTTGGGTGTATACATGGCACAAAGAAAAGGATATGAAGATGCAAACCCCGACTATGATAAGACCGTTACACTTGACACAATGCATGACTCAAAAATCAAAATAAGTGGGGTAATAAGGAAATGGGGTGAAGGAGAGAAAAACTCTTTTACACAGCCAACCGACATTGACATCTCAAAATCTGCATGGACTCTTTGTTACCACAGGGCGGAGACAAGCACCGAACCAGGTAAGCTATGCTGTTCAGTGTTTTAGTATAAAACCATGGACCAGCAGACTGGCAGGACACTTAAGAACTGACCCTCCCACCCTGGATCCTCCAGCACTGAAAATGTTAGTTTGGACACAAAGCAACTCATTCAGCCATATCCACATTGATTCGCTTCCTCCATGACCAAAAGAAAGGACTCGACCCATGTTGCTAATGCAAGAGTTAGCGACAACCTGAAGATTGACAACTTCAGTTGTCTGACTGGAAACGACCTGACATATGGTATGCAATCCAGAATCCTGGACCCAACTCAACGCACCCGACATGCATGCAGATACTTAAAAAGGAAATATACCAAGTAGCAGCCAACCTCAAACGGGAATCACACGACTGATGGCCAACTTGGCCCACTCGGCAGATTCTTTAATCAAAGGGTCATCAGAGGACAAGCATTCATTTAAAAATTCCTTGCTTGACAAAGATTGCTGAATGAAAGAACCTGCATTAGAACCAAGTGTATCTGCTAGATCTCCAAGGACTCCAATTGCAGTTTTCATCACAGCATCATCCCTAAACAAAACAAAAAAAAAAGATGCACGACAAACAAGGATCAACAACAGGGAGAGAAAAAGTACAACAAACTTAACAGTAAAGTCAACTTACGGAAAGTAACAGAATTTTGAGAAAACTTACATGTCCTTCTCGGAGTAGATGCTATCCAAGAACTGAAGAATGTGCTGAGCAAATGGAAGTAAAAGCTGTGTTTTAGGAGAATTCTTGAATCCTTGTAGAACCCCAGAATATGCTTCCAAAATCCCATTTCTCAAAAGATTTGTGTACTCCGTCATCTCATCATCAGCTCCAGCACTGTGTGCAGACAAATCAGCAGCACTCTGAAGCATTGACATGGCATACATCAGGTACTTCTCAAAATTATCTCCTATTGCCAGTGCTATATCCCCAAAACATGAGAAGATAGGAGGCTTCACAGATCGGTGTAACTGGTTGCTTGACAAGTCCTTAAGGAGCTGTGTCATAATACCATCACAATATGGCAAAATTTTATCCTCTATTGCCCTGCATATATCCCCCACAACACCAATTGTCACCGCACAGACTTGGTACTCCTCAAAATTTTGAAGACCCATCTCCAAATACTTGTAGAACTCCGGCATATACTTCGCAAAATCTGGACCGGCGACATAGGCAAGTGCTCCAATAGCAAGCATTGCTTCTTCATGAACTGTAGCATTTCTACAGGCAAAAACCCTCAGAAAAAGCCCCATCATTTGATCAGCATACTGCAAAAATGTGTACTTGGCTGGCTCAGATGACCCTTGCTTCTGAGTAATCACCTGTAAGCAACCACAAAGAAGACCTTGCAAGTCAGACTGTTTCTCCCTCTCATCAGATGAGAGCTTTTGCGCCTCTAGTGTTTGGTGAAGCTCCATCATAAGGACAGGAACAAGCTGTAACACCAGCGGAGCGGTCTCATCAGTAGAACACCTGACCACTTCATTCAGTGTTTCATAGGCAGCAGTTCGAAGTCGCGACTCCCCAGCATCTTCTCTATGTGTAACAGTGAGAAGAGATTGAACAATCTCCTGGAAATAAGGAGTCAAGGGTGAAGACGAACCAAATTCCTCATAACCTTGGGCAAGGAAATAGAGAGCACCACAAGCCTTTTCTGCAACATTTGGAGCATCTTTCATAGCCAGCAGCAGAACGTTAACAATCTGCTGGCAATTGGTCTGTGAAATGATAGGTGTTTGCACAATCGATCCATGAAGGAATTCAAAAATTCGTCCAAGAGTCCAAGCAGTGGTGTCCTTCACGTGGCTATTTGGGTCATTGGATAACGCTGTGAGCATAAAGCTCAGAGCTGCATTAACAATGGATGTTAGCTTGTCAGGGGAAGGGCCCTCCAATATAGAACCAAAGGCATATGTTGCTGCCTCCCTCTGCCTCCAATCAGGTTTCGTAATGTTCTCTTCAATGAATGGCATAACAAGCGGTACAACGTCATCACCAACAGTTCGTGCAACCAGACCAAGGCAAGTACCTCCAGCCATGGATATGTTCCATGCCCCCTCATCCTGATCTTGATCATCCTCTTGTTTCAATAATGTTTCGAGCAGCATAGGTACAAGCGCAGGAAGAGCCTGCTTGATGAAATAGAAACAAGGGATCTCTGAATCACCTGTGAAATCACCGCCATATTCTTCTAGGATATCAATCTCCTCATCGCAAATTGAGCTCCAGAACTCAATTGCTTGTAGAGCAACTTGTTCCTCGTCCTCCCTCACAGCCTTTGCAGTAATGGTAAAAATGTCCTGGATGTAACGAGCCAATTTCTCATAATATGTTGAGGAAATAGCGACTAGGCACTCAAAAGCTGCTTGACGGATCTTCACGTCAGGAGATAGCGCAGCCTCACAAACAACTCTCATGATATAATCACGCTCCATATCATTGTTGAAATTAGCCTGAGCAAAGCTTAAAGCATTATATAATGCACGGGTGGCTGCCAACCTAACATCATTGCTTGCCTCTGTCGCATTCATACCTTGAACCACAGCAGTGAGAATCTTATTAACTTGATCTTGGTCTAGGACCTCAGGGGAGACCTCCTCACACAAGTACCCAAGAGTTTCCAAGGTGGCTTGCTTGAGATGTGGAGGAATTTGGTGAATGTTTGACAACAACGAAGCTATCAACTCAGGCCACTGCTTCTGAGGCAGCTCAATACCTGCAACCTTAGCAATTACCTGTGAGGCAGTAGATCGGGCATCATGAACTAGTGAAGATAGTGTTTGTAATAAGCACGTCTTTATCTGGTTCTTTGCACCAGCATCAAGTGACAGCCATCTCTGAACGAGCTCAAACTTTCTATGTTGTTCCTTTGCGTCCAAGGCATTCTTAAGAATAAGACCAGCCAGTTTTCGACTCTCAATTGGCTTCTCTTCATTTGCTAGCTCACCAGACAGCGACAGCAAGAAACTTGGAAGGCTATGATCCTGAAAGTTCTTCAAACTTTCTTCTGCATTCTTGCGCACTGCCCCATCAATTGATTGTGCATTCAGAAGCACTTGAGTTATTTCTGTGGCCATTCCCTCTGAGTGGACAAACATTAAATGGTTAGTATGGTTAGTATGGTTATTTTTTCGCCAAAAGAGAATGCACCTATTATGCAAGTCTCAACACAATCAACTACATAAAGTATGAATAAGAAGAAAAGAAACAGAAAGTCCACAGATCCACTCAACAAATACGCATTGAAACACAATCTCTACATATTCGAGCTGAATTAACGAATTTTAAAAACTGGGGGGAGGGTGCGGGGGTTAAACCGCATTCAATTAAGTCAGAGCAGCAAAATTACAAGCTTTGCAACCATCAAAACCTAGATCGGTCCAAACAAAAACTCCGAACTAAGAAGCAAATCCACCGCAGCAAATCATCCACTACTGAGAGTGCCAACTGCCAACTAAAACAAACAGTCCACAGATCGAGACAAGGTCAACCGAGCCGATCGAAGCAAACTTGTACTTGCAAACAAAAATTCAGATCAAGAGAAAAATGGCTACAAAACCAAAATGCAAATTCCGATGCAGATCAAACTGATTGCTCAATCGATTAGAACCTAAAAAAACAAAGACGCTTGCTTGCAAAATTGAGAAAATTACAAATTCAGATTTGAAACTCAGGGAAGCAAAATTACCTGCAGAATCGCAAATCAGTGGTGCTGAACGCCGTACGGGGTACAGTCCTGGATCGAAAAAGGTAAAATAGGCGGAAAAACGGCGCCCTGGAAACCCTATGAGAGAAGCTGAGAGTAGAGAGAGAGGGCGGGGAGAGGGGGGAAATGCTTTGTGAAAAAGCTGAACTGAAAAGAAAGGATTACTCCAACAATACGCTCCCACTAATTAAAAAAAGAGTTTTATTCCTCAATCAGTAGTTCAGAAAATTAAAATACTTGCAATAATAACAAAATTCAGTCAGACAGAGAGAGAAAAAATATATTTGGGGCTTTATTTAAGGGAAAAATAAAAACAAGTGTTATTTGCTGGAGGAGAGCGCTACACACCGTTGGATCAGGAGGCGGTGGCATCTTGATCGTAGATGAATGAGGAATTTTGGGTCCCACATTTGGTTGTATAATTATTACTCTGTATTTGTGTTTAGAAAAAATTTCAACTGTCATAAAAAGAAAATATATATTCAACGGATTATAATGGAATGCGACAACCTTGTCATTGTTGATGCTATCAAGGAAATGTGGATTTGTTCATGGAGATCGAATTTCTTATTTTGGATAATCCTCTTCAACATCTAATAATTCAAGGAGGTGTATATCTTTCACGTCTTACGATAAGTAAACACTAAACAGGGGATGCCTGCTGATAGGATTACATGAATCTCTCACTTACGTTCTTTAACGTCACTTCTTATTGATTGAGACATTAAGATTATCATTTGAAAAAATGCTCTTGGAAGGTGGTTTAGCAAAACCTAACCTCATTCAAACTTTTACTTCATAAAGAAAAAAGTATCGATAGATGCCTAGATGGCTAGATGGATCAATCATGTCACTCGATCGGGTTAATTTTGATTCATATTCCATATTAATATCGAGTTTGATTATGTTTGGACTTTGGATCGGATTTGATTGGATTTTTTTTGTTGGGTTTAGTTTGTTGTATAATTTTTCGTTATTAACGAGTTGGATTCATATTATTGTTTATTGAGTTAGATAAAATTATAATTAAAGCGAGTTTTATTTTGAGCTTGGTTTTAAGTCATATTTGGTTTGGGTTTATTTCGAATTGCAATAAGTTTGGGTTGATTTTAGATGAATGTTGATAGAGAGTTTTGACTCAACTATTCTCCATTAAACCAATTATAAAAAGTATACAATACTTTTTACAAACTATTGTATATCAAACCAATTTCAATGCCCAACTAATTTTAACCAATTTTTTTAACGTCGCAACTGAATGTTTGAAAAATTAATAGCACAGTGCCACGTTATTTGGCAATAGCTAAACATTCAGGAATAAGATTCATTAAAAAAAACCCAAGCTATGCTAAGAGGTTATAAGAAGACGAGGAAGAGAAAACAAGGAGATCAACAACACATATGCTCCGTATGGGGTGGAGTTAAAAAGCGACTAAATTTTAAAAACGGTTGTGGAAAATAAAGATTGAAAGATTATGGAATAATATGAAACCGTATGGGACGAAAAAAGAGTTTACTTTAAAAAAAAATGGAGTTTATTTGGTTGTTATTAGGGGTATTGTGAAAATTTCAAACCAAATAAATCAAATAAACACCAAAAAAGTTTGTAAGTTTAGCTTTTTTTTTAACTATAAACTAACTAAAATGTGAACTCCTACGCAACTTAAATATAAACTAGCTAATTCTACTACTTTTTTAGTAGCTAATAATGCAACCACATAGACCCATACTGCCATACAGGGTGGCATAAGGCCGAGTTGATACCAAGAAACGACCGAATTTCAAGAATTAACCTTACCATTAGGTCTAAGCAACATTAGATTTATCATAAGTAATGAATTAGTAGAGAAACTTAGAGCAGAACATGGGAAAATAGGTAAACATGCAAACAACTTTGAAAGTAAGTGCAGTCGAAGAACTTGATACCATAAACTCATCATCGAATGCAATAACCTTATTATTTTCAACTTTATTCCGTATCAAAATTGTGTGATATTGAATACTCCCTCCGTCCCATATTAATTGTCTTTGGACTATTTATGTACGTTTTTTAAGGAGCTAAAAACTATATAAAATATTTATTTTTTTATTAATTTTTTAAAATAATTATATACTTATTAGTAATATGTATGATATTATTTAAAAATATTTAATAAAATGTTGATATTTTATATAGTTTTTATCTTCTTAAGAAAACATGCATGAATAGTAAAAGACAATTATTGTGGGACGGAGGGAGTAATTTATATATCTTTTTAATAATGTTTAAAATTCGTAGGCTTGGCACCCATTTTGGTGTGTAGGTATATTATATGGTGCTCACTCACTGTAGCGTAGTTTATGTTGGTATGGTTGGTCTTGTAACCCATTTTGTTTTCCTGGGCGGTTGTTTTGGGTTGCTCTCCAAGTTGTACATCTCCTGGTAAAGTCTAAGTGGGTAAGACGTACATTAATTGTATTGCCTGGTCTGTTGTGACTGTTGTAGCTGAATGTTTCCATGCTATTGACTTCGTATGCAAATCTATGCGACCAAGTCAGTATATGTAAGAAACAGCTACATTGATAACCTTAAATGAACTCCATTGGCATTAGCTTATGAGATAGAACTCCTATCTTACTTCCATGCATCATTTAGCAAACTGTAGAAGCTAGGCTAGATACTCCTGGTTGGTAGATACAACCCTCCGAGTTCCATCCGGTTAAATTGTTGGTACATCGTCGAAGACTCGAAGGCTAGATACAAAAGGTTGCTAGTGCTACAATCCCTTTCATGAATACCTCAAAAGATGATCAACTATCACGACGTTCTCTAAAGCTCACCGCCACTCTTCAAGAATTGATACTTGAGCCAAGCAACCCTAGTTGTGTTGCGCTTGCAAGCCAAGAACATCCTGGCGCGCTCCGGGGTGATCAATGCTTCTATGGAGAAGCACATCAACGGACTTTCATCTACAAGCAACCCCTCCGCAATCAACTCATCAAGAACCTCCATAACCTCAACAGCTTGGTCTTTCGGCGTATTCGAAGCCTCGTCCTCGGCATTGAGCATAGCTAACGACTTGCTGTTGTTTTCCTGAACCACCTCAATATGGTGTTGGTAAAACATCGACCCAGCAGACTGCCTTG
The DNA here is from genome assembly GCA_963922045.1 of Persicaria maculosa. Classification (NCBI taxonomy): domain Eukaryota; kingdom Viridiplantae; phylum Streptophyta; class Magnoliopsida; order Caryophyllales; family Polygonaceae; genus Persicaria; species Persicaria maculosa. The sequence continues at coordinate 57,463,881 of OY998268.1, forward strand.
TGTTTTGTCTCTTCGACAACTGACTTGCCCCCGCGACGGCAGCTCTCTTCCCCGTCCGCTCTGCCACCGTCCCTCCGTATATCTGATCCCAAGCCTCTTCGACGTCCGGTGGGATACCTCTCTTCCGGAATCTCCTGAAGTTCCCATTCTCCTACACGAGCAACAAAAGAACCGGTAACGTATAGTCCGAAACACTCATAAGTATAAAATGGTTATTAACATGTACAGAACATACCTGAATTTTCTTCTCCCACCATTCCTTCGTCACATTGATGCACCCGTTTTGGTAGTCCCACCCGAGACCCGTCTCCCCGTGCTTCAAGTCTTTCCACTCCTTCCACAGGACTTTCATGGTGTCATGCTTGTTCTTCAACGTGTTTGTCTCACACTTCTTCCCAGTGAGCTCCTCAAACTGAGTGGACAACTCAACCCAGACGAATGCTTGATCTCTACCGTACTTACGCTGATATGCGATGAGGAGGTCCAAGAATTGCCTCAACAAGATCGGAGTCCAGTTGAACGCTTTGTCCTTCAATACCTTCTCTTTCCTACACTCCTGCTTGGGGGAGGGCTTGCTACTAGATGCCATTGTAACCGTTGCACCCTCAACTGAAACACCGCGGAACAACAAAACACAAACGAAAACAACCACATATGTAATCACGATTCACGACAGTGTCAAGCGCAACCCACCCGACGAACAGAAAATTTCAGTATGTAGAACAACATTCTAAACATTTCTGTTCGACAATTTGAAGACATTTCCAAGGAAGAAATATACTTGAGGATTTTAAAACTGAATCCACACACATATATGGACTTATGGAGTAATATATAATACGTTTCACATATATATATCTGCAAATTTGTTTCGTTCTACACAAATTCGAACCAATGGTTCTTGTGGGGCGAGTCAAATAATAGCCTATCCTCTTCCGGTTTCACACAACAACAACAACAACAAAACAGAGAATACACTGCTATGTACCTTACTGTATACAGGAAACTTGTGTTTTTATTTGTTTGTTGATTGGAATACCATGTTTCAATAAGGCATCTGTTTGGAGGAAACATATTGCATTCTTTTTTTTAACAAGTAACCACAACTGCAATACCCTATAGTTTCCATTTCCATGGAGGCTGCTACAAAATTTTCTTCTAAAGGCATTTCAAGTGCACACTTTGATAGCTTCTGTTTTCGTCTACTCTACAGATTATCCTAGAAACAGACCCCCAAAATAAAGAGGCGTTAGATGCAGATTGTAACAGCTTCAACCGAAGAACATTCCATAAACAGAGGATTCGAAAATGACAAGTACAGATTTCCATGAAGCCGATAATAGATTGAAATTTTTAACGATTATACGACATCGATATCAATCAATTGAAGAGATTGAATGAAGATGATGAAGAGGAGGAACTAGATGTAAAAGAACTCAGATCCGGAACCCCTACCACTGAAATCCCACATAAAACCTATGTCCTTCTGTTCTACGAACCACAAAAGAGCTGAAAATCGGGACATGGTGATGGCTACTAGGGATTGACGTTCTTCGCGCACCTCCCTAGGGTTTCAGAACCGACCAGAAGCAAGGGGCTTCGACGCTAACGGTGACGGTGGTCGACGAAAGAGAGGAGGAGAGGTCGAGACGTACCTGGAATGACGAGATCGAGACGCGGCGAGAGCTATTCCGGCGGACGAGTGGGGAGGAAGACGAGTTCTGGCGAGGGCAGTAATGGCCACCGAAAAGTAGAATCTCCAGAAAGGGTTGGAAATCTTCGGCCCCCAAGCTTCCATTTTGTCCCGAAAATAATCTCCCAAATCCCAACCGAGAGCTTCACAATCTACATAATCTACCTGAATACACCGCCGAACACCATCCGAATCCGATCACATCAGCTTTTCTTTTTTCGAAAAGCTCCGAAATCTCGAAAAGCTACACACCTTTAGCTTTTTTAAAAGATTTTTTTTTAAAAAAAAAATCGAAACTAATTAAAATAACCCAACCTTTAAGGGGGTGTTAAAAATATATCTCAATCTTTCAAATGTAAGATAAATATCCCGACCTTTATAAGTGATGGTAATATAATATCCTAATGACTTATCTCCAATAAAATTCTTATTTTTTGTATTGTATTACTCATGTATTTTCAATTCAAATAAAACATATAAAATTAAATTAGATGAGTTTAAATGTTTATTTAATAAACTTTCGTAGTTTTAGATTTAATTTGTACCTAACTTTTTATATCTTGTTTTAAATCAATATCTACAACAAGCCAAATAAAAAAAATGTAAAGCAAAAATAACATATTTTCAATTAGTAAATGATTAGCTAGTGATTTAACTTATCAAAACTGAAGAATATTTTGTCAATTATAAACTTTATGTTATTACGAAATTAAAATGAAAATTTAATTATTTAGATTATTCAATGGTGTTCATTTATATATAAGAAGTAAATTATTATTATTAAAAAAATATATAAAAGAATGTAATTTTTTTATTTTTTATTTTTTCTTAAATCCAAAATAAAAAAATTTAAGATAAACTTAAAAACCAATCTAATTTAATCTAATAAACTTGAATAATATTTTACACAATAAAGATATTGAAAATTATATTTTAAATAATTACTTGTTTTATTATATTTGTTTTGATTAAATTTAATTATAATCTATAAAAACGTATTAAATTGAATGATTTTTTTTAGTTACAAAAGAGACTTTTATTTTTAAAAAAATTATCATGACAATCTAGACTATACTCTGTATAATTCGAGCATTAAGATCCAAGGGAACGCTTATGAATATGATCATTATTTTTTGCCACATATGTGCCATGTAAGCATTTTTGTGAGGGAGAAAATTTTGAGATATTATATTACCATCCCTTAAAAAGGTCGAGATATTTATCTTACATTTAAAAGGTAGGGATATATTTTTAACACCCCTTAAAAATTGGATTATTTTAATTAGTTTCGCCAACAAAAATTCTAAGGCTCCAAAATTTTCATAATTTATCAAAAAAAAAACTCAAACTCTAAAAAAAAAACACGTAGCGCCAAAATCTTACTGGCCCACGTGACTACCCATGACACTTTCAGAACTCGCTCACACTTGACACAATATTTACATGGACCCAAAGCATATATGATACGTGGAAGCCCCTGGTTGGCCCGATGATACTATCTCGTCATCCCATTGGTCCACGTCACCAACCATGACCCGACCTTTTTTCTCTCTCCAGTGCGGCATTATATATTCCTCCGAAGGTCTCCTCCCTTTCAATTGTAAGCGAATCCCGAAAGAAAACATAAACCAGTTCTCTCGCAGTGTACAGTTTTACAGTACAGAGAAGCTCCGTGGCAGGGACGACAATGGCAGGTGCTTGGAGCGCGCGCGCGTTTTTCGTCGTGTTAGTGTTCGTCTTGTGTGGTACGTGAAAGTTATAATTAAATTTACTTTAATTGTTCAATGTGGATATGAACTTTGGGGAATTGATGCAGTTTTTGAAGCTTCACTTCGTAAAGCGATCAATTTACATGTTAAAGTTTCAGTCTTTTGATATATAACACTGTATAATCTTACCACTTTTTGTATACTCTCCTCCTTCAGGAAGTTTATCCGCACTTAACGTCGCCAAGGATGAAGCTCCTCCGGAGCTCGGAACAACTATCGGAATTGATCTCGGTACTACCTATTCATGTGTTGGAGTGTACAGAAACGGTCGTGTAGAAATCATAGCGAACGACCAGGGCAACCGAATCACCCCATCATGGGTCGCCTTCACCGACAGTGAGAGGCTGATCGGAGAGGCAGCCAAGAATCAGGCAGCAACCAACCCTGAAAGGACCATCTTTGATGTCAAAAGACTCATTGGGAGAAAGTATATATTTTTTTTTACTCATTCGTTTCGCCTTCTTTATCAAATCGTCGCAATTGAATTGAAATCTTAATTAATTTCTTTTTGCAGGTTTGAGGACAAAGAGGTCCAGAAGGACATGAAGCTTGTTCCATACAAGATTGTAAACAAAGACGGAAAGCCTTACATTCAGGTTAAGATCAAGGATGGGGAGGTAAAGGTCTTTAGCCCCGAAGAACTCAGTGCTATGATCCTTACGAAGATGAAGGAAACAGCCGAAGCTTACCTCGGAAAGAAGATCAAGAGTGCAGTTGTCACCGTTCCTGGTAAACACTCAACACAAACCTTTTACCTTGGCTTTAATTTAATAATTTATGATGCTTATTAGATACTGATTGCGCCATTGGTGTTGTTTCATCAGCTTACTTCAATGATGCCCAGAGGCAAGCTACAAAAGACGCCGGAGCGATTGCTGGATTACATGTTGCCAGGATTATAAATGAACCAACTGCTGCAGCTATTGCCTACGGGTTGGACGAGAAGGCGAAAGGCGAGAAGAACGTCCTTGTTTTCGACCTCGGTGGTGGGACTTTTGATGTCAGTATCTTGGCTATTGATGATGGTGTTTTTGAGGTTCTTGCCACTAATGGAGACACACACTTGGGAGGTAATCTTTGGCACACCAGAGATTAATCTAGCTTAAAATTATAATCTATTTAGTCTTGCAATTTTGTGAAATTTCTGATTACAATCCAACTTGTTTCGATTTTTCAGGTGAGGATTTTGATCGGAGGATCATGGAGTACTTCATCAAGCTGATCAAGAAGAAGCATGGGAAGGACATAAGCAAGGACAACCGAGCTCTTGGAAAGCTGAGGAGGGAGACCGAGCGAGCAAAGAGAGCGTTGAGTAGCCAGCACCAAGTTCGCGTGGAGATTGAGTCTCTCTTTGACGGTATCGATTTCTCAGAGCCACTCACCAGGGCTAGGTTCGAGGAGCTGAACAATGACCTGTTCAGGAAGACGATGGGCCCGGTGAAGAAGGCCATGGAGGATGCCAAACTCGACAAGAACCAAATCGACGAGATAGTACTCGTTGGTGGAAGCACTAGGATCCCGAAAGTCCAACAGCTTCTCAAGGACTACTTCAATGGCAAGGAGCCCAACAAGGCTGTCAATCCGGATGAGGCTGTTGCCTATGGCGCCGCTGTCCAGGGAGCCATTCTAAGTGGACAGGGCGACGAAAAAACCGACAGTACGTATATATGTTGATACACGAGTAATTGATCTAGCTAGTTTCTGTCTCTTATACTTTTCTTCTTATATATGGTTAGATGTGGTTCTGGTGGATGCCACAACCTTTACCCTCGGTATCGAAACTGTCGGAGGGGTTATGACCAAGTTGATTCCTCGGCAAACCACCATTCCCACCAAGAAATCTCAGGTGTTCTCCACTTACCAGGATCAGCAAACTACTGTCTCAATTCAGGTATATATATATTTTGCATTTTAACTGCAATGGTGATGCATATGAACCAATGATGTAAACCGTGATCTTGATTCCTGATAGGTTTTCGAAGGTGAAAGGAGTATGACGAAGGACTGCACGTTGCTAGGGAAGTTTGATCTTACAGGCATTACTCCTGCTCCAAGGTCTGTGATCGAATCCGTTCGAGTTTTTACTACTACCTATACATCTAATGGTTTGTAAGTTTGTGACAAATTTTGGGGTTCTGATGTGCAGAGGAACTCCTCAGATTGAGGTTACCTTTGAAGTGGATACAAATGGGATCCTAAACGTGAAAGCGGAGGACAAGGCGTCAGGGAAGTCGGAGAAGATCACCATAACGAACGAGAAGGGCCGACTGAGCGAAGAGGAGATCGAGAGGATGATACGCGAGGCTGAGGAGTTTGCCGAGGAAGACGAAAAGGCGAGGGCGAGGGTGGACGCGCGCAACAGTCTGGAGTCGTACGTCTACAACATGAGGAACCAGATCAATGATGAAGACAAGCTCGCGGACAAGCTGGAGAGCGACGAGAAGGAGAAGATCGAGACCGCGGTAAAGGAGGCGCTCGAGTGGCTAGACGATAATCAGACTGGTGAGAAGGAGGAGTATGTTGAGAAGCTAAAAGAGGTGGAGGCGGTGTGCAACCCCATTATCACAGCTGTTTATCAGAGGTCCGGCGGGCCTTCTGGTGCCGGATCAGATGAGGATGGAGACGGAGATGATGATCATGACGAACTTTGAGGATAAAAAAAAAATGAAACGTTTATATGGACTATGGAGAGTTAGTTTAGACAATATATGAAACAAGATTTCCTGTTGCGTGTGCACTAAATTGCTAGAATTTTGACACAGATATATGCTTGTTGAGATGTGAATACATTCAACAATTCATTGCATATGATAGACAGGAATGTTGCATTTTGTTCTTCAATTTCAATGTAATACACAATGAGTATTGATCAGTAAATCATATCTCAATTTCAAATGCAGATCTTATTTTCATGTATAAATATCACATTTTCATATGTAATCTGCAAGCAGAACCAGTTGCAATCTTTGTGAGTTGTTACATTTTCATCTGAATAACCGCCCTTAAAATATACTCCATAACATTTTTCATAAAGCCACCCTTTAAAATAAAAAATTTGGAAAAATCACTTTAAACTTGGGTTTCTTTCAAATACCACCAAGTCCCTTTACCAAAAATTTAAATTTGGAGTGCTAATTTGACATTTTGTAGACTGAAAAAGTGTTTTGTCTGGCGCGTGGCTCTGGCCGGCTAAGTCACGTGCCTGGGATTTATCACCAAAGGTAGATTACCATGTTAACAAAAAAAAAACGTCCCCGTGAATTTTTGAAGAAAATCAAATTTATGGGTTACTTTTTTTTGAATTTTTATGACAAAGCCTTATAAATTTCTGCAGTGAAATGGCATCGATTGTGTATTATATCATACAAAATTATAAAGGATCACAAATGGAATATTTTACAAAAACAAACTCAAAGATTCTGAGAAACCACAAAAACATCCAACAAATTAAAGACGATCATAAACCAAGAAACAAAACTGATCGATACACAGAGAAAATGAAGGAATCTAAGATGACAAAAGCTAAGATCAGATGGTTCATCTAGTGCAAGGCACATTATCTGAGAACACCTAGACGAGGTGATTGCTCGTGGAGGAAACCTCATGTGGCCAAGGACTGGCATTAACTGCAAAGGCATGGAGTCTCAAGCTCGACATTTCAAAGGCGAAAACTTTAATTGACCATCATCAATGTTATCAAAGGCAGTTAGAGATATCCATGATATGGGAGATTGAAATCCTCATTTCGTACGTACGTCTATCTCACACTACAACATTTCGAGGTGGTGTTCATCTCTCACGTTTTTCGTTGAAGTCAATGTTGTGAGTTGTGACAGACAAGATGGTCAAGCTAGCTCTCTCCATTGCACCGATCACCTACATCCATTAATGATTATGCATTTAATTTTTTTGAGTGAAAATTATTAGGGGTGGGCGCGGGACGGGACGGGACGAGGGTCGTCCCGCGTCCCGTCCCGCGTAATTTTTGCGGGACGGGACCGGGACGGGATTCACTATTTTTTTTTCAATCCCGCGCGGGCCTTGTCCCTCACGGGACGGGACGGGCCTTGTCCCTCAAATAAAAAATATTATAAAAAAAATCTAAAATTCCAATATATTTTGTGGTTTTTAAAGACGTAAAATATATATAGCTTTATAATAGTTTTTATATTTTACAGTTTTTCTTATATATATATATATATGTACACTGGACATGTAATACATATAACTATATACACACAAATATACCCTGTGAATATATACATATACATTGTATATATACCAAGCATACACTGTATACATATATACTATCTATATACAGTGTGTTATATGTAAATATAAGGCTGATTTTTTTTAAAAAAATAAAAAACAGTAAGATATGGGCATAAGAATATATATATGCGGGACGGGACGGGATTTGCGGGATAAGGAATCCTCGTCCCACGTCCCGTCCCGCATAATTTTTGCGGGACGGGCTCGGGACGGGATTCATTAATTTTTTTTCAAATCCCACCGGGATCGGGACGGGACCGGGACGGGCCCGGGATTTGCGGGATTTGTGCCCACCCCTAAAAATTATAGTGTCCCGATATTAAGTTAAACAATAAAAATATCTAATGTTCTCGGGAAAAAAATCTGATTTTTTTTTTGATAGAGATATGAAGTGGTTAATCGTATGTTTTATCTTTCAATATTTCACAAAATACAAGCAACAAACGTACTACTAATCCAAAAGATCCTAGATTAGGCCCATACAGGGCGGATCCTTTTTAGGGCCAGTGGTGACATTCGCCTCCCAATCAAAACTAAAATTTAATATACATATTTATCTCGTCGAAAGCTTCGATTTGATATATTATAAGCTCAAATTGCCGAGTAAAAAGTTATAAACGTTTCAAAACTGAAGCGATATAAATGATTTTTCACATCATTTACCAATTAATATACTTTTATCATACTTATAATTTGTTAAACTTCACAACTTAATACTATAATTAAACTCGAAAACTTTAGTTGCTACCTATCGTCTATTATCATGAGCATTGTGTAACCCCAACCAGCTCAATTTAAGATGAGAAAATATTGATGATTTAAAAAATAAATAAAGGTCAATTTTCCGCCCCCTCAACTAACTGCTTTAGGATCCGCACTTGGCCCTAGACATACGATATAGTTTTGTTTTCTTTCGAAAATTTAAATCATCAATATATAATACTAAAACAGAGACGTGAAAATCCTATGTGGCGGGCTCTGGTGCAATTCGCTCACGTGTCGTTCTCTGGTGCATTCTGGGCCGGGTTTTTCGCCACGTCAATTAATGATGATCCAATAAATTTAAGCCACATTAGACAATAACCCTATCTATTTATACATGTGTCATCCTACGTGTCCATTTTAATTAATGATTAAATTATTTTTTATTATAAATATTCAACCTCATATCTTACAAATCTTATCATTTTACCTTAAGTTATTTTATAAATATTTTACCTAGAAAAATCTACATAATCTTAAAAGATTAGATTAATTTATATAATCTATTAGTACCATTTAACATAATCTAATACGGAGTATATTTAACATAATCTAATACGGAGTATAATCTATTAGTACTATTTAATATAATATATTTAATGAAATCTTAAACAACCGAGTGGTTTTTGAAAAATTGATTCAAAAAAGAAATATATATACTTCTCTTTATATATGAAGTTTGAATATATTTTTACTAAATCATATTTCATACAAATTTCATATAAAATAATAAAAAAAATTATTCTCTATATCTTATTATATAATACTCCAACAACTAAGGATTTATTTCATACTCCCTCCGTTCGACAAAATATGTCGTTTACTATTCACGCACGCTTTTGTAGAATGATAAAAACTATAAAAAAATATTTATTTTTTAATAAATTTTTTTAACAAGTTTGTACTTATTAATAATAACTATGAAATTGTTAAAAAAATTATTAAAAAACTAGATATTTTATATAGTTTTATCCCCTCAAAAAACGTGCGTGAATAGTAAAGTGACATGTTTTGCCGAACGGAGGGAGTATAAAGGATATACGTGTACAAATATGTACATAATTATATAATTAATTTAGATAATATATGCTTATCATATATATGTTGGTTTAGTTACATTTTAATAACAAATAAAACAGAGACATGAAAATCCTACGTAGCGGGCTTTGGTGCGATTCGCTTACATGTCGTTCTCTGGTGCAATCTGACCCGGATTTTTTTGACACGTCAATTAATGAGTATCCAATAAATTTAAGCCACGTCAATTAATGATTTTCTGTATCCACCTATCATCTTATGTGTCCACCTTAATTGATAATTACAATTAAACAATTTTAATAAAAAAATTAAAATATAGTCATATCTTGATTAATATTTACCTAAAAGATGTATATCAAATCTTTTAGCATATAATGTTATTAATATATCAAATTAATAAATTTTCATATCTAATTTCAAACTTATTATTTTTATTTTTATTAATTTCAAATTTATTAATATGATGAGTTTGACTATATTTGTACAAAATCATATCTAATAAAAATGTAAATAATGCATGAGAGAAATTTGTATCTTATTCATGTTATCATGCCTAAAATTTCAAAGTGTGTGCTTTAAAAACAATATAAAATATCAAAAAAATTACAATCTCATATTTATTAGTAATAACTATGATAAAAAAATATAATTTATTAATTAAGAAGCCACGAAACGCGCGGGTAATAATACTAGTATGATTAGAAGGAATGGAAACTAAATTTTTGATCAAGGGAAAACATACTAATCTTCAGAAAATAAACAACGGATAGAACCCGATTTCAAATCACCCCATTCGCAATCGACCACGTTTACATGCAAAAACAAAAACAAAAAAAATTATACGTGTAAGTACCTGATTGGCTGGATGAGAGCATCTCCAAACCCCATTGGTCCACGTGATCTACTCTGACCCCATGAAAGAGAGTTGCGCTGCGCCTTTTTTCTCTCCTCCTCCTTGGAGCGTGCCTATATATATACTGCCCTGAAGGTCATTCCCCTTCCATTCATAAGCAAATTGAATTCCGAAACGAAACTGAAACTGAAACAAAATCTGTCCAAGTGTACGTTCTTAGAAGAGGACAATGGCAGGTGCTTGTACAGCACGCTCGATCTCGGTTGTGTTAGGGATCATCCTGTGTGGTAAGCGTCGTCGATCTATCTGTTTCATGTTCATTCACTGCTCCTTGATTTGTGAGAAATAATGTACGTGTGCGGTTTTAGGGTTTTCAATTCAAGCTGTTGTTTTGTGTTTCTTACTGCATTCTGTTGTTACCTTGTGTCCGTGTGCATATCTCTGATTTGATAAAGAAGTACGCTTTTCAGTTTTCACTCTCTGAGAAATCAATGGCTTGCGATTTGTGTTCCTTTCTCCAAGTTGTCAGTTTTGGATGATCGCTGATTGTAGTGTTTGCTAGTGTTGCTGCGATAATCGTTTAATTTTGTGTTTCGATTTTGTTCAATGTGAATATGAATATTGTAGAATTGATACATTTTGCATCGCAAACGACCTTTACAATCTTCAGGAAGTTTATTCGCCCTTACCATCGCATCGGATGATGCTCCGAAGCTCGGAACAACTATCGGAATTGATCTCGGTACTACCTATTCATGTGTTGGGGTGTACAGAAACGGCCATGTAGAAATCATAGCCAACGATCAGGGCAACCGAATCACCCCATCCTGGGTCGCCTTCACTGACGGTGAGAGGCTGATTGGAGAGGCTGCCAAGAATCAGGCAGCAGCTAACCCTGAGAGGACCATCTTTGATGTTAAGAGACTCATTGGGAGAAAGTAATATATCTTAATTCATTCCTTTTGCCTTCTGTATCCGATCAGTGTATTCATATCGTCGTAGTTTTAATTGGAGACTTGTACATTTTGCAGGTTTGAGGACAAAGAGGTCCAGAAGGACATGAAACTTGTTCCATACAAGATTGTGAATAAAGATGGAAAGCCTTACATTCAGGTTAAGATCAAGGATGGGGAGGAAAAGATCTTGAGCCCTGAGGAAGTCAGTGCTATGATCCTAACTAAGATGAAGGACACAGCTGAAGCTTACCTCGGAAAGAAGATCAAGGATGCGGTTGTCACCGTTCCAGGTAAACACTTAACATCTTTGCCTTTAAGAAGAGAAATTGATCGATATGATAGTAATTGTGACTGAATTGCGTCCTCGTGTTGCTTCTTCAGCTTACTTCAATGATGCCCAGAGACAAGCTACAAAAGATGCCGGAGTGATTGCTGGATTAAATGTTGCCAGGATTATTAATGAACCGACTGCAGCAGCTATTGCTTATGGGTTGGACAAGAAGGGGGATGCCGAGAAGAAGGTCCTTGTCTTTGACCTCGGTGGCGGAACTTTTGATGTCAGTATCTTGGCAATTGACGATGGTATTTTTGAGGTGCTTGCCACAAATGGAGATACACACTTGGGAGGTAAACCTTCTATGTCCTGATTAGTTAGTTGTGCCTTGCAATGTGATGAAATTTCTGAACATTTACAATCCAACATGTTTTGATTTTTTTCAGGTGAGGACTTTGATCAGAGGATCATGGAGTACTTCATCAAGTTGATCAAGAAGAAGCACGGAAAGGACATCAGCAAGGACAACAGAGCTCTTGGAAAGCTTAGGAGGGAGGCTGAGCGCGCAAAGAGAGCTTTGAGTAGCCAGCACCAAGTTCGCGTGGAGATTGAGTCCCTCTTTGACGGTGTTGATCTCTCAGAGCCACTCACCAGGGCTAGGTTCGAGGAGTTGAACAATGACCTGTTCAGGAAGACCATGGGCCCAGTGAAGAAGGCAATGAAGGATGCTGGACTCGAGAAGAACCAAATCGACGAGATTGTACTTGTTGGTGGAAGCACCAGGATTCCGAAAGTCCAACAGCTTCTCAAGGACTACTTCAACGGAAAGGATCCAAACAAGGGTGTTAACCCAGATGAGGCTGTTGCCTATGGTGCTGCTGTACAGGGAGTCATTCTCAGTGGAGACGGCGACCAAACCACCAACAGTATACATAAATTTTGAAACTTGTTCCTTCAGATGATGTCTTTACCAGCTGCAATTTTTTTTTTGCCTCTCACTAACTTTGGAAATTTCTTCTTTTTTTTTGTTATTGTTATTGCTAGAAATCCTTCTTTTGGATGCTGCATCTCTTACCCTTGGTATCGAAACCGTTGGAGGAGTTATGACCAAGTTGATTCCTAGGAACACTGTCATTCCCACCAAGAAGTCCCAGGTATTCTCCACTTACCAGGATCAGCAAACTACTGTCTCCATTCAGGTATGTCTTCTGCATTGAACTGATTTTAATAAAAGAAACTGATGCGTCTGATGCATATCTCTGATCTAAGCTTGCTCTTGATTCCTGATAGGTTTTTGAAGGTGAAAGGAGTATGACAAAGGACTGCAGGTTGCTTGGGAAGTTTGATCTTACTGGCATTCCTCCTGCTCCAAGGTCAGTGAATCCATTTGAATTTCGAGTCCTTTGCCTAATGACAAAGCACATTCTCAATCATGGTTTATTAAATTTTGACAAATTTTGTGTTTTTAATAGAGGGACTCCTCAGATTGAGGTTACCTTTGAAGTGGATGCGAACGGTATCCTAAATGTGAAAGCCGAAGACAAGGCTTCAGGGAAGTCGGAGAAGATCACCATCACCAACGAGAAGGGCCGATTGAGCCAGGAGGAGATCGATAGGATGGTACGAGAGGCTGAGGAGTTTGCCGAGGAAGACAAGAAGGTGAAGGAGAGAGTGGACGCTCGCAACAGTCTGGAGTCTTACGTCTACAACATGAAGAACCAGATCAATGATGAAGACAAGCTCGCGAACAAGCTTGAGAGCGATGAGAAGGAGAAGATTGAGACAGCCGTGAAGGAGGCCCTCGAGTGGCTAGACGACAACCAGACCGCTGAGAAGGAGGAGTATGATGAGAAGCTCAAAGAGGTGGAGGCGGTGTGCAACCCCATCGTCACAGCTGTGTATCAGAGGTCTGGTGGCCCATCTGGTGCTGGATCAGAGGAGGATGGAGACGGAGATGATGATCACGACGAACTTTGAGGATAAAATATAGGCTTTAGCAATGAAAATGTTGAAACGTGGCCCCTCTTTTTGAAATGTTCTTGCAGAGTCCGTTGATAGAGATTTAGATGCATAATCTGAATCCACTGTGAGGTTATTTACTGCAGTAAACTCTGTAGGTTTTGTGTTGTTTCAAAAGGAAAAATCACCTCAATGGAAATTAGTCAAATTACACATTCAATCCCAGAAGAAATTACTGATAGTAGTGTAAGATCATTGCGACTGAGAGAGACTATTAGAGTAGTCAAGAACTGACGTGAACCGACTCATCTGAACCTAAACTTGACCGAACTCGAAAATCTAGCACGCACAACCCCAACTTGACTCATTTTGACCCGATGCGATGCGACAAACTCAACTTGATCCATCCTTGACCAGACCCAGAAAAGAACCGACTTATTCATGTAATTACTTTAATTTTTTCACTTTTAAATCACCAATAAATGAAGTTTAATAGCTAACAATACCACTCGAATCCATAATATATCTGACATATGACTCGATTCGACAATGACCGAACTTGAATAATTATACCCGATTCGACTCACCTAATTGCCACCTCTAAAGACTACCCTGCATTTAATTGAAGAATAACCCCACGATTAAAGAGATCAACTTAATTAGGTGAGTTAACATGCTTGTTCATCTCAAGAAGCTCTGTATTTGTGTAAGAAACTGATCGAGATGAGTTCCGGAGGGATTGAAATTCATCAGTCATCACTGCTTTGCAAGAATTACAACTTAGAGGAATGGGAGATGAATTCAACAAGAGAGTCAAAGGATCGAGGAGGACGAGGATGCCCATCTCCTTCAACGTGTCCTTGTTCCACGTATGAGCATTCGCATTGATCTAAAATTGCGTTTCATAGGCCTCGTTTGGTAAGCTATTTAATTCTCGGGAAGTACAAATATCCAAAAAAATTTGACAATATATGCGTTTAATATAAAAAATTAAAACTAAAAAACTCAAGAATTGAAATTTTCGGGAATTGGAATTCCTATTTACAAAATCGTGGGATTCAACTTACCTACTACCAAGTAGTTAAGATCTACTTCTTTTTTTTTCTCTCTCTCCAAATTACTTATTTTTTCTTCCAAAATTGTCTTTTTTATTTTAATTTTGATTAAGAAAGTTTCCAATATATATCACTAAGAGAGGTCTGTTAATAAATAAATGCTATAAAAGTAATTTAAAACAAATTGCTATGAAATATTCTTGTTCAACCAAACAATTATAGGAAAGCTTACAAAAAAAATTGTAGGAATTGAGTTCAATGTAAATTTAGTTTCAACAAACACATTTTTACACTTCCCGAAAAGGGAAATTCATGGAATATTTCCTATGAAGTAACTTCGTAGAAAGTGAAATCCCTACGTTTAATCAAACGAATGACTAAACTGGTAACTAGTTCTTATTTGCAATGCTTATCCAATCCTCATTGTATACAATTTAATTTATTGACTTGCTTCTCTTTAGACCTGGGCAAACGCGGGTAGGCCCGCTCGGCCCGCCCCGCCCGCCCGCATTAGCGGGCGGGCTTGGACATGGGGAAAATCCCACGCGGGCTGCTAGGCCCGGCCCGTGCCCGCAACGGGTGCGGGATTGGACATATCAATCAACCCGTTACGGGCCGCTAGGCCCGTAACGGGTACCCGCCTTTTTTATATTAAAATTAATATATGTATATGTATGTAATAAATAATATTAATTATTCTTAAAAAAAACAGTAACTAATCTATACATTATATATATATATGTAATGTACTATATATATATATGTAATATACTAATATATAGTACTCATACAGTAACTATATACATTTAAAAGGAATACATATACATACACAGTAACTATATATATGAAAGTATTCATTTTAAGAACAAATAAAAAACAGTAAGTATATATATTTAAAAACAAATAAAAACAGTAGGTATAATATATATATATATTAAAATTGATTACAATAGGCTTAATATAGCTTTAATAAGAAAAATTGATTAGGTTTGCGGGTACCTGCGGGCTACCCGCACCCGCATTTGCAGACGGGCTTGGACACGACTTCCAACCCGTTAAGCGGGCTTAGCCCGGCCCACGCCCGCAACAACGGGACAAAATCTCGGGTAAAACCCGTCCCAAGCCCGGCCCGCGCCCGCGTTTGCCCAGGTCTACTTCTCTTGTAATTCTGTATTTATCACATTTGAGATACATATTTGCACCGGAAGCTTCATTGATCGAGAAAAACAAAAAAAAATGTTTTATGTTTGTATAAATAATTTTTTGAGTTGTTGTCAATGCAAAGCAAAAGCGACGTTTAACTGCTTCGATCTATATTCACACATATATAATTTTTTCTTAATTATAAGAAATACAGTATATACTCTCTGAAAGAAAATCATTGTGTTAGATAGTACAATCTACAAAAATCTAACCTTCTCTTTGCAACAAAATAATGTTTAAAAACGGACTGAAGTATAACAAATCAAAACGAAAATCTTGATGAGAGAAATCACTAATCAAAAATTAATTCAATCATGAAGTGGGTCAGATAATTAATGCAAAAACAAATTAGGTACAATGTTACATATTTATGGTTAAACAGTACAAAGCTTCAATTTCATAGCCTAAATAACTTGTTCACTTGACAGTCGCAATCTTAAGATATTTTAGAGATTATATTCATATTTTTTAAATAAATAAATAAATGATTTAGTTAGATTTTACTCCGTAAACTTTACGGAAATACTTTTTTTAAGAAAAAGAACAAATTTGGTCAGTTGCGTATATATTTTGGCGCCACTAGACCACGTGTTTAACAGTTTCTTGTAGACCATGGTCCCGCGCAGGTTCGATTCTCCCAATTTCCATTTCGGGTCTTTTTTTTTAATTTTAAAAGAAAATTTAATCCTTTTTTACATGATTGAGTTATGAAACGCAGCGTTTGGACCTGTGGTACTTCAGCCCCAAAGGCCAAATCCCCCCGATGCAATTTGCCGACTTCAAACTCCTAATCTCCGGTCTTCCTCTCAAGTCTCAAGTCACCCAATCCCGAGACCAAAAATCTCAAACCCTAGTACCGACCACCGACTGGAGCTGGTCGTTGTAGGTGGTGCCGTGGCGGTGCGCCGATGCAAGGTTGATCCTCCATCTTCTCCCCCGCTTCTCGTATGAGCGAATGAATTTGAAGCTCCAAGTTTGAAGCTACCAGATCGATTCAACTCCCTGGTATCCTCCTAGTTTTGGTCTCGATCTCTCTTTTCTTTCATTGGAAGCTTTTTATCACTTCCAATTACATGAGCGATTTAGACAGGTCAATAGGTTTTGTTTTTAGATCTCTGTGTGGTTGAATTCCTAGGTTTGAGTTTTTTTTTAAGATTTCGCGGATGCATATTTAGATTTTTTTGATTTTGGAGGATATGTGGACATAATTTTGCTACCTACTACGAGTTCAGTGAAGGCTATGGAATTATGACATAATCAAGAAAGAAGTATTTTAGTATTTTATTTGAGCTGGAATAGAAAGTAATTCTTATCCCTGGAAAGTTTTAGCTGAATCTTCTGCCTTTCTCGTCTGGTTTACTTATCAAACAGGAGGGAGCTACATGAATCTGTAATATTTGTTCGTGCAGTAACACTCATCCTAAAAGATGTCTTCCCTTCAGTTACTGCATTTAACAGAGCATGGGCGCAATTTTGTGTCTTCAAGAAGGTGACAACATTATTATTATTAATGCATTATGATTTCCCTGGTATTTAGTTTGCTTTGAATATTTCTGTTTTTCAGTATACGTCTTAGATCAGTTTTCCTGACATCTGTTATTGAAATTAGAATAAGTCATCCAGACTTGAGGTTGTATGTTCTTTAACAGTATACATTTTTTTTAAATATTTTTTTTTTATTGTTTATCCTAATTCCCTTCCATGTATTTGGAACTTAAGTTTGGATCCTTCTATAAGCTTTATTATTATGAAAAATTTAAGTATCACTGGAAATTTATTTGAGAGAAAGGAATTACTGGAGGATGTATCTAGAAAGGGAGATTGCCTTGTCATCTTCTTATTGCTCGTTATAGGAGCAGATTGCCGAGAAGGGTTTTCAGGATTAAAAAGATGTAAAATTTCAAGTCTGTTAGTACAATTGAACCAATTATACTTTGACATTCTGGCTGAGTTTGAAAATTTTACTTGTGATAGGTGTTTGCACGAAGGTAGCCTTTGGGATTTGTTTCATGCAAAATTCAACCTTTTTTCTTTTATTTTTGTTTTATCTCAAACCACATTTCCTTGCTGCAGAAAATCTTTGCTGGTTGCTACTGGGATATTGGTAGCGGGTGGAGCAGCTGCTTACATGAAATCAAGATTCACCCATAAGCAGACTGATTCTTTTGGACATTGTAACGGGCCTGGTAATTTGAATGAGGATTCATCTGATGATGGAGCTGGTCATATTGTTACGAACAGGAAAAAATCAAAGAGAAAACCGCTGAAGTCACTTCAGATCCTAGCTGCAATTCTTCTTTCACAGATGGGAAGTAGTGGTGCTCATAATCTATTAGCATTAGTATCTATTGTGGTAAGTTATATAGACTTTGCGTTTATGCTATCTCTTGTACTTTAAATCACTTATGTTTTCTATACCATAAGCAGCATATGCATGCTTAATGCAGCTTACCACATTGGAAGAGATTCTTAATCCATTGACGTGAAGATATTTTTCAATCCATTGAAACCCTCATCAAAAGTCCATGGTTCATTACTCTACTTCAGGGAAAAAATGATATCTGTTTACTCATATCAATACAGTATTAATTTGAGGTCGGAATCTGTATTATTTAAAACGAAGGAAACCATACTTTTGGGTTTGATGTGATTAATTTATCTTGTGATTATATATTGAACCAAAAATATTCAATGTCCTTTGCTCTAAATATTTCACAGCTTGACTAGGTAGGCGCCTTCTGATCTTGAGAGGAGATTGAATTACGTAACTTGTTCTAAACCTACTGACTGTGTTGTCTATTTGAACAATCTTTTCCACCCTTGATGTTGCAAGTATCATTATGGTGCTAGCAATCTTTGATGTTGCTTTATCATAGTCATAGGCCTATCTTTAACCTTTTGTCTTAATTTCAACAGGATTAATTTCCAGACATGGGCCTGTGTAACCTATCTATAAGTTGTTTTTCTGGACTGTATTTCTTGCGTGTTCGACTTCTATTTGTCTGCACTTCATGATGTTCTACATCTTTAATAATACAAGGGACAAAAGATATCATTTAACATATGGGGGTGTGTATTTGGGTTTTACAAGCAACGGGCAGATTAGGATAATAGTTGTGTAAAGATTTTTCATTTGTTTTCTATGTATTTAACAATGTCTAGTCACCCCTAAAGCCTTTTACTGTTGAAGGGCCACCCTGCATATTATCTATTATTACTGTGCATTTATCTTCGTTATGTTTGTTGATGAACAAAGCTGCGGGAAGGTTCCTCTTCTACTTATGTCAACGCTACGGTTAGATTGAATTACCTATCTTCTTAGGATCAGATAGGATCACTTTTAGGCTGTTTTGGCTTCTTTTTCTCCACTCTCATTAATCCGAAGACCCTGTTTTCCGAACAATGGTTATTGTCCACAAATTATAACTTTAACCATAACCAATGCAAGAATGGGCTTCATGGAAGTGATCATTGCTAAAAGTTCATTATAATTTGTAAATCTCTGCTATACTCTCCAGTAGTGCTATATAAGTGGTCAGTGTTATCCGTGATACCTAATCTTGCTAGCTGCATCTGCTATGGCGCTCCTTCTCTACCATCATTGTGCCTATCATCACATCAGTTATCATATTTCTGCTTTAAATAGAATTATGTTATTTTAACTGAAAAAAGGAAGTATTTATTTTTAATTTGAGTTTAATAGTTATGTCTAAAATTGTAAAACAATGGAGCATCATTTAGATATATTCTTTATGTTAGATATATTTATTTATAATACATTAATATAAGTTATGCATTCTTTCAGGTAGTTCGGACTGCTCTAAGCAATAGGCTGGCAAAGGTGCAGGGATTCCTGTTTCGTGCTGCTTTTCTTCGACGTGTACCAGCTTTTTTCAGATTGATTTTAGAGAATGTTCTTTTGTGTTTCCTTTTATCAACTATACATTCTACTACAAAGTACATAACAGGGACCTTAAGTTTGAGGTTCAGGAAGATATTAACAAAGCTTATTCATACACATTATTTTGAGGTATCTCTCTCTTACGATTCTCTATATCACTACATTTTGCATCTATCCTTGACCAAGTTTTGCTTATGTTTATTTATTTATTTTTTATTTTTTGATATGCCACTAAATATGGGTGAACAACTGAAATTACTACTATTCTTTTTCTGATATTTGCTGCTATCCTAAGCATCATCAGCACCATTGTTCGTTAATTAATTATTCATTTTGGTTTTAGTTCATCTTTGAGCACATTTCCCCTTTATACCTCTAGTCCTTATCAATACCTACTTCATCTTCCAATTTTTAATATTTTTGCACATGATGCAATGTTTATATCCATATGGTTACTCGAGTGTCTATAGAGTTTATGGCCACAAAGGGTTCATGCTTTTTGTTTGGATCACTGAGTTTTGTTATTAGGAGCCATGCCAATGTCTTTATATTCCTTGTTCATGTTATCATTTTACTCCCAACTTTTAGATATTGTTTCTCTGTTTTGTGCTTATTATGTTGAAGATGATGTTATGGATGCTGACATCTATTTTATTTCTCCAGAATATGGCATATTACAAGATATCACATGTTGATGGTCGTATTTCTAACCCAGAGCAACGGATTGCTAGTGATGTACCAAGATTTTGCTCAGAGCTGAGTGAAATTGTGCAAGATGATCTTATTGCTGTTACTGATGGCATCCTTTATACATGGCGCCTTTGTTCATATGCAAGCCCTAAATATGTTTTCTGGATTTTGGTACACACTTATCTTTTAAATTTTTTATTTGTTGGCATCGGTCTTGTGATATTATGTATTTTGTGTGATATTGATACCTGATATCTGGTTTCCTATTTATGTTGGTTTGTCTCTGCTTGTTTTTTAGGCTTATGTACTGGGAGCAGGGACCATGATTAGGAATTTCTCACCCGCATTTGGGAAATTAATGTCAAAAGAACAACAACTGGAAGGGGAATATAGGCAGCTCCATTCAAGGTTGAGGACCCATGCAGAAAGTATAGGATTTTATGGTGGCGAGGCTAGAGAAGAATTCCATATTAAGGAGAAGTTTGAGAATTTAGTGAGTCACATGCGTTTGAGTCTTCATGATCATTGGTGGTTTGGCATGATTCAGGACTTTCTGTTGAAGTATCTAGGTGCCACTGTTGCTGTCATTCTGATAATCGAGCCCTTCTTTGCTGGACATTTAAAACCTGATGCCTCAACCCTGGGACGTGCAGAGATGTTAAGCAATCTCCGGTATCATACTAGTGTGATTATATCACTGTTTCAGTCTTTGGGAACTCTTTCAGTCAGTTCAAGGAGACTTAATCGTCTCAGGTAACTTTTTACACCTCAATATTGTGATAATAACAAGTGTTCAAACTTCTAAACCATTTTTTCTTAGATATGTTAATGATATGCTTTTCAATATGGATATATGCTAAATTTCACTCCAGCATCTATATCAGTCTGAAAGAAAGTAGCCTTGTTTTTACCATATATGTGATTTGCATATTGTTCTGCTCTAGTAAAAAAGAGTACTGGTTTTAGTTTTTTTAGTGTATTGCTCATTGTTTAATGTATATTGGTCAACTGTGATTTCTAAATGCTTTGGATGCATATTTTTTTTTATGACTGTTTAGGTCGTTATGCATCTTTAATTTCTAATGTACGAATTTCCAGTATTCTGAGTCCTTGACTTCATAGATTTCTTCTTCTAATGCTATAAGTAACCTTTTGCGCTTTGAATTGTGCTATCTTGGATTCATGGGGGATTTCAAATCTTCTTGAAGGTTGGGGTTTTTATTTTTTCTGATGCCTTTGTTGAATCAAAACTGAGTCTTCTCTCCGCCCTCTTTTTTGATGTGGCAGTGGATACGCTGACCGCATCCATGAGCTTGTTACTGTTTCTTGTGAACTTAGTACACATGATACTAATTCTCTGGCAAGAGACAGGAGTAACAATTGTTTTAGTGAAGGTGACTGCATCAAGTTTTCAGACGTGAAGGTATTTAGACACTCCTTATTGTTGTTTGCTTCTGTCTCCATCTGTATGATTCAGAAATGGTGAAATGTTCTCTTTGCAGGTTGTTACACCAACAAATAATGTGTTAGTTGAGGATCTCACACTTGAAATTCGTCCTGGATCTAATCTTCTAATCACAGGTGATCTTGTACCCCCTTTAGTAAATTAAAACTTAAGTGTGCAATAATGTGAAGCACTTGTTATTCTTTTCAAATTCTACACTTTAAAGTTGATAAGGGAGTAAAAAATCTATTTTATATATGATTAGACATGTAAGTTGGATCTTCATTTCATGAACACTTATGCTATAATGCTATCATTTTCATGGTGTGTACAGCCAGATTCTTATATTGAACTGCGTGCCAGATTCCAGAATAATGTACATACTAGCCATAGTGGTTTGTTGCATGTTCTCTGATCTTGGTACATTGTGACAAACGTTAAAGTTCTTGCTCCACAAATCTCTTAATTTTGTTACTGAATGCATTCTGTCCATTTTGAGAAGACGTGTAAGGAGGCATTCACATTTCTTTGATTTCTCCATTTCTGTTTATTGCTCCCATGACTGGGTTCCAACAATTTATGAACTGGTTTGGCATATATTATGGGATAGAAGGAAAATAATGTGTAAACAGGTAGTGAGAGGATTCAAGCTTGACATTTTGTAGAATTGGAAAATTTTGAAACATGTGTATTTGAAGACATTTAGTTAGTCACTTAGACATACATATTGTGTCTTACTCTTCCAAGTTGAGGATGTGAGTTCAGATGTATGTGAATTGTCTGATTCTGATTGGGTGATCATTCGAGTAATTTTGACATCTAGAAGTTCTTTCCATGCCCAGGTCCAAATGGTAGTGGAAAGAGTTCACTTTTCCGAGTTCTTGGGGGACTTTGGCCCCTTGTATCCGGTCACATTATGAAGCCTGGAGTTGGATCTGACCTCAATAAGGAGATCTTTTATGTGCCTCAAAGACCTTATACTGCTGTAGGGACGCTACGTGATCAGTTGATATATCCTCTCTCAAAGGATCAAGAGATTGAACCTTTAACACAGAGTGGAATGACAGAGCTACTGAAAAATGTAGGAATTCTCATCACATTAATTCATATTGTGCAAATCTCACTGATACAGAAGGCTCTGATATATGTAAATTGTTCTTGATTGACCCTATTAGAGGTTGTTTACATGGGAACCTTTTCTTTGCTTAGGTTGATCTTGAGTACCTACTTGATCGATACCCTCCTGAACAAGAGGTGAACTGGGGTGATGAACTTTCTCTTGGGGAGCAGCAGCGATTGGGAATGGCTAGATTGTTTTATCATAAGCCTAGATTTGCTATTCTGGATGAGTGCACCAGTGCTGTGACAACTGATATGGAAGAACGTTTCTGTGCTAGGGTTCGTGCTATGGGAACATCATGTATCACTATATCACATCGTCCTGCTTTAGTTGCATTTCATGATATTGTGTTATCCTTGGATGGGGAAGGAGGTTGGAGCATTCATGACAGGAGGTCGGATTATAATTTGTTGATTGAATAGCTATGAACTCATTCTAAATATCATTCCTGTAAAATTGTTACTCATTTGTCCTTTTGATCCAGGGAGGATTCTATAAGCCTTGATGAGCCTGCTAGCAATACGGCAAAGCCTTTGGAGACTTTAAGACAAGGCGATGCGATGGCTGTGCAACGTGCTTTTTCCAGTGCAAAGAAGGTTGTATTATTCAGAAGTCTCCCTTACCCGTTTGCCTTTTCCCCTAGGTTTCTGCATTTATTCTGTACTTTATTTTTAGGACTTTTCGGTCTGAAATGTCAAATTTTTTATTTATTTATTTTACCAGGGCTCTACATTATCAAAGTCAAGGTCAGAATTATACATCTCAGACATGATTGCAGCATCACCTCCTGTGGATAGTAAATTACCCTTTCCCACTGTTCCCCAACTACAAGTTTCCTCTAGGATGTTGCCTTTGCGAATTGCTGCCATGTTCAAGATTCTGGTTAGTAATTTTTGATGGAAAGAATTTTCTGTTTGTAGTTAATAATTCCTCAGAGTTGTATTGTGCAGTAATTTTTTATGATAGAAATAATACAATGATCGAATGCTGAACTCAATCCTTTTTCTTTTCTTTTTTTGGGGGGGGGGGGGGTGGAGGGAGTAAATTGGGAGCACTGATATCTTCTTACGCTGATCGCTTTTTGCAGTTTTTTATTTGGGTGATGATTGTTTGTACTTTATGAAATTCAGCTAACTTGGATTTTAATGCAGAGTGTTTGGTGATGAATGCTGTAGCCTATTTAACGTCTTTCAGCAAAAGACATTGTTCAGCGTTGTCTTTTATTATACTGAGCTGACAGAGTAACAAACACGCATAAGTCTTTTTCGACTCGGTGTATTAGTCTTATTTATAGAAATCCCAGCGTGTAACTTTCTTTATTCTGCTCACTATTAACTGATTTAAACATAACTAGTGTGTAACTTGCTGATAAAATTTATTAAGGTGCACATCCCATATCCAGAGTCTTATATGTTGACTCTGCTATTTGGTTATCATAGACAAAGTGTGTAATACTTAATTTCTGAGTTAAGGTTTGACATTTTCACAAATCTGAAGGCTGATAAGTTGATAACAAATTATCCATTGACTTATTTTGAGCCTGATTATTTTAGTGATTTTTTTCCAGGTGCCCACAGTCTTCGATAAACAGGGAGCGCAGTTGCTTGCAGTGGCAGTGCTTGTTTTATCAAGAACTTGGATTTCAGACCGTATTGCCTCCTTAAATGGTAAGCCCTTCGTTGAACAATAGTTGTCTTTAGCCTCTAATGTTTTTTCATGAGTAGTTATCATTTTAGCTATTTTGATACTTACGTTACACAATTACCTTGGCAGTTAGTAGTTTTCAATAAATTAAAAAGTATAGTAAGATACTAAACTGTAATGGCAGAATAGTATATTTGTTATTCCCTCTGATCAACCATATGACTTTTGAACATATAACACACATTTTAAGAAAATCCATTCTCCATTTAAAATTATCATAATTACACTAAATCTTTTCATGAATTTACTATTTTTAAAATTTTCACTACTCTCTACAACCAATCAAAAGTGTTTAAAAAATAAAAAAACACACAAATCAATACACATCATTACAAATCAATGCCTGGAAAATCTAACACATCTTGTATTGTTGATCAAAATGTACTTTCTAAAACATCTTATATTTATGATCGTAGATTACTTTTTAAAAACGGGATAAATGCTAGAATTGCAATGGTTGTTGAATGGAGGGAGTATGATTTTATATTCTCAATTTGTTGTTTTGTTTTGATAAAATTATTTCTGTTCTGTCATATACTGTTACTTTTATATACTTCTTTTGGAAATTTCAAAACTACATTTTAACTTTAATGTTAGCAATGATTGATTATATAGAAACAAAAAAAAAGAAGGGAGAATTTATATTGGCGAATTTTTTGTTGCATCACAGGAACTACAGTGAAGTTTGTTCTGGAACAGGACAAGGCTGCATTTATCCGGTTGATTGGGGTCAGTGTTCTGCAAAGTGCAGCCTCTTCTTTTGTCGCACCTTCATTAAGGTAGTTTTTCATCAGTAACCTAGTGTTAACTGTTAACACTTGCTGCTCTTTTTCTTTTTATTTTTAAATTATCATTCAGCTGCTTACTTGTTTCCTCACCTACTAGCAAGAAAGGGAGTGATCCTGTCATCATTTGGGGAAAGAGTAGGTGATGAGGGTTCTGCAGTGGTTGATGCGCATTTTTTGCATATTTTGAATATTCATTTCCTGTGATGTTAACCTTTTTTTTCAATATTACCCCATAAGTTCCCAGTTTCTTTTGTTTGTTTGACAATGTAGAACACATTGCCTGAGTTTCTCGTCTAATGTTTAAACCTAAAAGTGGATATTTGCATGGATGGAATCATAGAATGGATATTTTTTTTTTGTTTCAGGCACTTGACAGCTAGGTTAGCCCTGCTTTGGAGGATCCGTTTGACGCAGCACTTGCTGAAGAATTACTTGAGGAAAAATACTTTCTATAAGGTTTTAAACCATGAAATTTGTCTTCCATCTCTAATGTTATTATCTTGTCTTGCAGACTTGCAGTCAGTGCTTGTGAATTTATGCAATGTGTCTCTAAGGCAG
Organism: Persicaria maculosa; assembly: GCA_963922045.1. NCBI lineage: Eukaryota > Viridiplantae > Streptophyta > Magnoliopsida > Caryophyllales > Polygonaceae > Persicaria > Persicaria maculosa. The sequence goes on from OY998268.1 coordinate 57,489,920, forward strand.
CTGTTTATTGAGAAAGTATTATGTATTCTTGTCACATATTTTTCCATTACTAAAGCATTTCCAATTGGGGGAGAAAATGAAATCCATTAAGCAAAGGAGACAGAATTTTAAGCTGCAATGCATACATGGACAAGGGGCCACATGGTCCCGTGAACATTCGTAACCGAGAAATATGATCAACACTGATATGGTGTAATCTCATACAGGTCTTTCACATGTCAAGCAAAAGCATTGATGCTGATCAGAGGTTAACCCATGACCTTGAAAAGTTGACAGCTGACTTGTCAGGGTTGGTTACTGGAATGGTAAAACCAACTGTTGACATCTTCTGGTGAGTAATTTATACAGGCATTGCATAAAAAGGATTTTTTTTTTGACTATTAATGAAGAGAAAATTTTTATACAGGCATTTATTAATTTCATTGGATTAGTGCTCCAGTTGCTTAATTTTCCTGAAGTTATGTTACTTTTTCACTTATAAGTTTCAACCTGACCTTGCTGTGAAATTTATAAAGGTTTACATGGAGAATGAAGCTATTGACTGGCCGTAGAGGTGTTGCTATTTTGTATGTTTATATGTTGCTTGGTCTGGGATTTCTGAGGAGTGTTGCTCCTGATTTCGGGGACCTGGCAAGTCAAGAACAGCAGCTTCAAGGAACCTTTAGGTCATCTTCTCCCTTGTGTTCTTCCAATATTGCTTGTTTTGTGTTTTTATCATTTATTTATACATTTTCTGGCAATCTTTGTTTTGATAGTAATTTATTTTAATTTCTTTCAGATTTATGCATGAGAGATTGCGAACACATGCTGAATCTATAGCTTTCTTTGGAGGGGGTGCTCGAGAAAAAGCGGTGAGTTAATTTGAGTTTACTTCCTATGTAAGAATTGTTTAAAATTATGAACACATGCTGAATCTATAGCCGATTGGGATTTTTTTTCCTCCTTGGTTTCTTCAAAATTCTGTAATCTGAGCTTCCCCATGAAACGGAAACAGGAAACAAAATCCATTCGGAGTTGTCGGGCAATATAGTTGGTAGTTTATCTGTTCGTTACAGAATTGGTAATGTTGCCGTATGAATCTCTTCTTAAAACTAACAAGTGTTGCACTTGCAGATGATTGAATCAAAGTTTCAGAATCTTCTCCAGCATTCTATGCTACTATTAAAGAAGAAATGGGTTTATGGTATACTAGACGATTTTGTGACAAAGCAACTGCCTCATAATGTCACTTGGGGTTTGAGTTTGATGTATGCTTTGGAACACAAAGGCGATCGGTCCTTGACATCCACACAAGGTGACAAATTCATTTAAGTGATCTCCCTTCAAAAAAATAGATCCAAAGAAATTCTCCAAAAACAATTCAAAAGAGCAGCTGCAAAAAAAAGATCTCCCTTTGAAACTATCTGTAAATAGTTGACGCATGTCTAAATTTTTGAAATGTTTCTACAGGGGATCTTGCACATGCTTTGCGGTTTTTGGCATCAGTTGTTTCTCAAAGCTTTTTAGCTTTTGGTGATATTCTCGAGCTGCACAAGAAGTTTCTTGAGCTTTCAGGTGGAATAAATCGTATTCTTGAGCTGGATGAGCTATTGGATGCTGCTCAATCTGGTAAACAATGTCTAAATTAATTGTGAAGTAATTTTTCATGTTTAGTTCTCTATTTAGAACTGTATGGAATGTAATATATAGGATAGTACATAATTCAGATTGATCTCATCTACCCTACCTTGTTGGATTACAAACACATTAAATAATGAAAAGACAAGACATTTGTGGAAGTAACGATCCATTATCACTCTATGATTTTGGGCACTTGTACATCTAGAAGTATTTTTATACCGCTGTCAGTTGTTAATAAACACTTGGTGATGAAAAGATGAACCCCTTTGGAACTTGATAATTGACATTAACCATTTTCAAATGTTGTATATCCTGATCTGATAATTGATATCACTTGATAATTGAATGGGTGATGAGCTTTCAGGAAAATCTAGTTTGGAAATGTAAAAATTTAAGACACTTGCCAGCTAAATAGCTAATTTTGATTTCTTGCTGAGTGCTTGTGTTTTTAGTAGAAGTTGTATTAAAAATATGCATGTTACTTGTCCCCACAGATTATCCTGGGGCTCATGCTTCATCAAATGGTGATGGAAACAGTGGTTATTCTAATGATTCCATCTCCTTCTCCAATGTTGATATTATTACACCATCACAGAAAATGCTGGCTAGACAGTTGACATGCGATGTTCTACCAGGAAAAAGTCTTCTTGTCACGGGTTTGTGAATCAATTGATCTTTTGGACTTAAGAGCCGTTTGTTGTTACAATGCAAGGATCACTTAAAATTTTTATGTTGTTCTAGGTCCCAACGGGAGTGGAAAAAGTTCAGTATTTAGAGTTCTTCGGGGTGTATGGCCCATTGCAAGTGGAAGGCTCGTTACCCCGCATCAACTTTATGGGGAAGGGATTAATTCTGGCTGTGGAGTGTTTTATGTTCCACAAAGGCCGTATACATGTCTTGGATCACTAAGAGATCAAATTATATATCCTCTTTCGTGTGAAGAAGCAGAACAGAGGCTCTTGCATTCAAGCGAACCAGGTATTTGTTTGAGATCATATGGGTTATAATAACCTTTAGGAGCGAAATTGGGATAGTGAATTGCTTTGCCAAATTGTTTGCGCTGTATGTTGACAAACTTGCTTCATTTCATTAACAGGTGAAGAGACTGCAAATACAAGAGAGGCCTTGGACTCACGATTGAAGACCATCCTCGGGCACGTACGCTTGGTGTACCTTTTGGAAAGAGAAGGTGGTTGGGATGCTTCTCTGAATTGGGAAGATGTCCTCTCTCTTGGTGAACAACAGAGATTGGGCATGGTGAGCTTTACTAATCCTCCTATATTATCCAATCATATAAAATTAGATGTTTAATTTATCCCTTGCAGGAAGATTGCTCTTTTTCAGTTAATCCAATCTGAAATTTTAATTTTGTTGTTCCCAAGGCTCGTTTATTCTTCCACAAGCCGAAGTTTGGAATTCTTGATGAATGCACCAAGTAAGTCGTGCCATCTCCTTTGCTTCTTTTCCGTCTCTCACACACAGCTTGTGTTTTGGCTAATGGTTCGCCATCTGCATGAATGATTGCAGTGCAACAAGTGTTGATGTTGAAGAACACCTTTACCAGCTTGCTACTGACCAAGGCATCACTGTCATCACTTCTTCACAGGTATACAAACTCACTTGCCTGAATAGAATCCTATCGTCCATCTTTTTGTCTGGCAAAACTCGAAACTGACAAGTCTTTCTCATCGTCTTGATTGTTGTAGCGTCCTGCTTTGATACGGTTCCATGGACTGGAACTGCGCTTGATTGATGGAGAAGGGAACTGGGAGCTCCGTGCCATTAAGCAATAGAAATTCAGCAGATGCGCAGTTTGAGCCACCTAGAGAACCAACAGATGTCAATAGAACAAGCAAGACACCTGAAAATAGGTTTGGTATAGTTAAAGAGGCTCTCGTGTTGCATTGCAAGCAATTTTGGCTCGGAAAATGAAGCCATTGACTATCGTCACGACGAGCAGAGCAGAAACTTGAAACGAGAATAAGCCCAAATAAGCATTTATGTGAGCATAGTACAAGTGTATAGGCCGTTAACAAGTCTAGTATATATTTGCCATATATTTGGCCTGTGAATTTCTTCCATAAATGAAACGTTATCAATTCAAACGTCTTCTTGCAAAATATATCGGAGATGGTGATAGACACAAAAAAAGTAAAACCAAGCATACAAAAATGACTATTTCAGAAAATGGTACACAAATCTACACAATGCTCAAACAAGCTACACAAAACTCACTCAACACGTTGCAGACATTTCACGTTTGAAACCAAAGTTTAAATGAAGCCCCTGATGCAGATCGAAATCCATATCGGAAGTTATAAAGTTATGCCCCAAGCTTAAGAGTGTAAATTGTAAGTTGCAGTTTTAATAACAACAGTGATTTAAATACTTTCATTTGTTATGATGTACGACTGTATGCTCCAATCGAAGGTGAGTTATATGTTTGTAAATTGCATGTTGCAATTTAAATCATGACAACTGTGATTTAAATATTTGAATTTGGTAAGATGTACAACTGTATGCCTCAATCGAAGTCGAGTTATATGTTTGTAAATTGCAAGGTGCAGTTTTGATAATGACAACAGTGATTTAAATAATTGCATTTGGTCAGACGTACAGCTGTATGCCCCAATCGAGATCGAATTGTATGTTTGTAAATTGTAAGTTGCAACCTTAATAATCGTGAGACTTTTAAACTAATTAGATTTGAACTGCAAGTGGAACCCCTGCAGGAAGCTTCCCTATTATTGATTCTTCAGCAGATATACTCAAAATCACCTTAAACAGATCTGCCAAACCCAAATTTGCCTTCATATTTCTCACTTGCTATTTTTCAACCACAAAGATCGAAGAAAAAAAATGAGTATCGGGTCTATTGTTAGTCTTGCTGCTGGAAATATCAGCGACCTTTTGGTCCAAGAAGCCAAGCTGTTGTACGGTGTGAAGAAACAAGTTCTGAGCTTGCAAAGCGAGCTGGGAAGGGTGAATGCATTCCTCACGGACATGGAGGCTAGGGAGGAGGAAGAAGGAGGTGATGAGCTATGCCGCACCATCATCACCGAAATGAGGAAGATTGCTTATGATGCTGAAGATGTAATCGAGTCTTACATCTTTGAAGCTAATTTTCCTGTTGATAAGATGGAAGCCTTCTTCAACAGGTACGTATGTCTCTGTCGCTCCCTTCTACACAACCACCAAGTTGGGTATGAGATTGAAGCCATCAATGCTAGGATAGATAAAACCTTGAAGAGTTGGGGGAATTATGCCGGTCCCAGTACTGGGGGAAATAGAACAGATGATGGAGCCAGGCCGAATAGAGATAGCCGCCGGATGAGGCCACCTGCTTATTCCCATACCGAGGAGGAGCATGTGGTTGGCCTTGAGGAAGACATCAACAAGTTGGTCGTGATGCTGACTACCGATGATCCCAAAATCCAAGTGCTATCAATTTTGGGAATGGGTGGTTCTGGCAAAACCACTCTTGCTAGGAAGCTATACAACCATGAGAGCGTCCAAGGACATTTCAAGTGCATAGCCTGGTTAACAATTTCCAAAGAGTGGGTTGCTCAACATATCCTACTTGAGTTGTTGAGACAAGCCAGTGGGGAAACTATGGGAAAGGATGAGGCCTGGAGCCTTCAACTATTGATAGAGAAGCTTCATCAGTATTTGAAGGGTCAAAAGTATTTGATTGTTCTTGATGATGTATGGGAAAAGCAAGCACTGAGAGAGATCTTTCCAGCTTTGCCAAATGATGGAAGGAGAATCGTAATCACAACTCGAAAAGGAGAAGTGGTTGATTTTGTAGATATAAAAAGCTTCATCCACGCGCCAAGACGCCTCACCGAAGAAGAGAGTTGGGATCTATTTAGAAAGATAGCTCTCAGTTATGAAGAGGAGATTAACAATTCTATAGATATTGGTGTCCTAGAAACTTTAGGAAAGGAGATGTTGAAGAAATGTGAAGGGTTACCATTGGCAGTGATTGCACTAGCTGACATTCTAAGTAAAAAGAAAACCCTTATAGGTTGGGAAAGGGTTAATATGGCAGTAAGCTCATGGATAATGAAAGAGGGGGATGGAACACACTTGCATGGGCCTGTGAATGAGATGCTTACATTAAGTTATAATGATCTACGTCGTGACTTTAAACCGTGTTTTCTTTACTTGGCAATGTTTTCAGAGTACACTGAGATTCAAATAGGGCAGCTAATTAGAATGTGGATAGCTGAAGGGTTTATCACATCTAATATGTGTAAGGAAGGTGAGACATTGGAGGATGTGGCACAAGACTGTTTGGAAGAGTTGATTGACCGTTGTGTGGTTCAAATTGCAAGCAAAAGCTATGAAGGAAACGTGAAGTCCATTCGAGTTCATGATCTAGTGAGAGATTTATGCATAAAAAATGCAAAGCAACAAGACTTCCTCAAGATGTTCACTTCTCAATCCTCAAATTCAAATTCAACAATGTTAGAATTACGCCGCATTGCAATTTATTCTGACAAGTACGATGATTACTCCTTCCTCCCATCGTTCACCTGTATTTTATATTTGTCATTTTGGCTTTCAAAATATGTTCCAAAATATTCTATTCTTCTTAAAATATATAGATTATTTTATTTTAAAAAAAAAACTGAAAACTCAATAAAATATCAACTTTTTTTTATTAATTTTTAAAATAATTTCATATTTATTATTAACAAGTACAAATATATTTTAAAATTAATATTTTATAGAAGTTTCAATTTTTCAAAAATGTTTCAAAAAATTAAATTACTAAGGGATATTTTTTTTACCTATTTTAACTTTACAATATACTAGTCCACTTCTCGTGATGTAAAAATATTATGGAGTTTCAAATTATAATATTTTTTCCTATTTAATTATTGAAAAATATTAACATTAAAAATAAATAAGGTATATTCATCTACAATAAAAAAATCCTATACAATACTAAAGTTGTTCTGCCACATGTCGCAACCACATTAAAAAATTTCCCTCCAAAACCTTTATCCAATTATATATATAGCCACAATATTGATTTAATTTTACATTATGTCATATCATTACTAATATAATCTTTTCATTTATAATAGGTTAAAAAATACTTGCGAAATTTATATGATTTGTAATAATCTTTTAATATCTTTCAAATTTAATGAATTTAAATTTAAATTTGATATATTTGCCAAATTTATTATTTATTTCTTTTACATTTATATGGTTGTAATACTAGAATTTAGTTGAAAAAATTAAAAACTATAAACACTAAATTTTTTGAAATTATTTAGTGTATTTTCTTAAACTTTGAATATATTGTTCTCAGCTTAAAAATATCAGTTTTTTATATGCTCTAAGGGCATATGTTAACAAACCACATTGCAAAAAAAAAAAATTCCTTGAATCTAATGCATTGACACTAAGAAATCTATTTAAATATGGTTTAAAATATTTATTATTTCAAAAATATTTCTTAATATAGATGTTCAACCTATACCCCAAAGACTTAGGTTAGAAAAACTATGAAACTATAATTATGATTGATATTGATGTGTTTTATTATTGTATTCGTATCAAAACAGATATATTTAATATCCAAAAAATATAATATATTCTCTATCCTATTTATTAGTTTTGATTTCCAACCTTTTTTTCATTAATTCTTCAATTTCTCATATCTTTTTTTTGATAAAGTAATAATTCGATATCAGACAGACCTCATTCCTGAGAGGCCGGTAAAATCGACAAACGAAAACACCGTCAAGATATAATACAAGGGAAAAATAAAAATTGCTAAAATGATAATTAGTATTCTTTTTATTTTAATCTCTTCAAAAAGTGTGAAATTTGTTAGAAGAACAAGTATTCTTAGTCGAAAGAAGTATCATTCTTTTCTTTTGTAATTTTACTTTAAACATGATTAACAACTATGTCTAAGTCAATGATATCAAATTTCAAAGATGATTGGAGTCCGAGAGTTCCAATAGTAAGATAAAATACCTTTTTATATATAAAATATTATAGGTGTCTTGAGTGTTTCATTATAAAGGGAAAATGACCTCTTCATGTTTAAAGTAAAATTAAAATACCTTTTTCACCAAAATGTGATTTATTAATTAAAGACAAATATCTTTAAATTGTAATTTAAAGGTGAAACTAATTAAAATAACTCAACCTTTGTAGAAGTGGTAAAAAAATATCTCTACCTTACAAATGTAAGAAATATAATCCAACATTTGGGGAGATGGTAATAAAGTATTACAACTCATAAATTGGGTCAAAATAATGACATAAAATTGGTCAAATGATATCATTATCATTAAATCAAGTTAGTATCATTTAAAATTCACCAAAATCTCAATTTTGCCAATTATATATCATCTTTTTTGCTTGAATTCATAGTTGAAAAAAAGAATCGGTGTACTTTGTTACCACCTTCTCCAAAAATTATTATTTTTTTTTACAGTTGAAAGGTGGGGATATTTATTTGACACCCCTCCAAAACTTGGATTATTTTAATTAGTTTTGCCTAATGTAAATGAAGTTCTCTTACAAGAATTAAAAAATTAAGTTATAAATAATAAGAAGCATTAATTTTTATAATAATTTTAATGATTTTTATAACTGAAAAATATTTATTTTTAATGACATATTATTTTTTTAGCAGAAAATAACACATTATTTCTCCAATCAAATTAACCATTCACACCCCCTATAACAAAAAAATATATAAAAACTATTTGAATGGTTGTTGAAGGGATTTCATTTTAACAATTATGTTTTCAAACCCGTTGAATTAATGTTTGTGCCAAAAAAAAGTAGTTTCAAGAAAGATGATCTTTTAACATATTAGGATACAATTTTATGAATAACTTTTTTTTGAAATATTTAATATTATAATAGTGTAAGATAATATTATATAGATTTTTATTTTAAAAAATAAATATATTAAATAAGTACACCTGATGAATTTGTGCATAGCACGGGTATAGTATTAGTGATAATCGAAAGCGTATGATAATCTTTATATAGTTTAATTAAAAATATTATTAATGCCAAAGGATTATTTTTTAAATGAAATTATAAAACTACCTCACTAATTAACAATCATAAATTTCTAACAAAACTAAAATAAATTCAATAGATAAAGAAGAACTATAAAAATATTTAGAAAGTAGAAAAAAACATAATCATGAAAATATAAGATCAATTGAATTGTCTACTCTTCAAACATAAGATGAATCATGCAATTTCAAAAATCTCTAGCCTTAAATACCCGCCACCTTCTTCAAAATAAAACACAACACATTCCTCAAATGGTTTATTCTCGAGGTAATGAATTTATAACAATCTAACAATTAGAATCCACAAATGAGTTTTCAAAATGTCCAATTAGGTAAATGAAGATTCATCTTAATATATATAGTCAACAAAATTAATTATTTTGATGATAGACAATGCATTAAAAAAGAAAGTAAAATAATAACACATGCGTGGCAGAAGGTTAATATATGGCATATCTTATAGGCTAAAAATTTAGAGGGAAATTTTTTCACAAGAATTCGACATGGCAAATATTTAAAAACGGAAATTTCGCGAGCTACCACTGAGGTATTGCAATTTTCGCGAGGTATACACATCTTTTACATATTTCATATGGTGCCCTTGGGGTTTTGAAACTTTTTGCCTCGTGCCCTCCCCGGTTAAACTTAACAGTCTGGGTGTGAACATCGTTAATTTTGAAATAAAAAAAAAAGAACGGACAGAAGAAGGAAGCGAAGAGAGAGAGAGACGACGCTTGCGCCAGAGAAGACGCAATTGAAATCAACCCGTCAGAGAAGAGGAGGAAGGTGCGATGGATGACGATTTTGATTGGAGGACGGCGACCGAACAAGGCAATGAAGGCGATGGTGAGTGGCTCCAAAGACAAGGTAATCCCAGGTATGTGATTCAATTTAGGGATTTCACGAATATTAGGGTTTATAGGTTTGAGATTTAGGGGTCTGTGGCTAGATTAATTGAGAATCACAAATTTTATGTTTTGTTATGCTGCTAGAATGAGGAATCAACATTCTCCGTAGAATCAATTTGAGGCTAGATTAATGGATTAATGTGATATTTAATTGTTGGCACATGAAGGGGACAAGTTACTGCATATACTCTAGTATGTTTAACTTTTATCTTTATAAGCTAATTTGTGAGCTATTGGATTCAATTTGCTTATTATTCTGTCTTACCAAACATATGATCACCTACTTTATTGATTGAAGACATGAATATTTTCTTGGTAGTTTGATCTGATTCAAACCTTCACCAGAGCTATTAGTTGCTCTAAGATTTCTTTCTTTGATCTGCTTGAAATTGTGTAAGCTATAATACACCATTTCTAATATCGGCAGTAAGACCCTTGTTGGATTGAGTTTATTGGTGAAAAATATAACTGATATGTAAATCAAACAGAGTGGATACAAACATAAAGTAATGAACCAATCAAACAGAGCTGATATAAATTTTTTGTGGTACCCCTGAGGTAAGGAGTGTTGTGTTGGACTGATGTGTTGGACTAAAAATCAAACAGAGTTCATCACTTTATGTTTGTATCAACTCTGTTTGATTTTCATAGCACTGATGTCTTGGACTAAAATTCAGTTTGCAGTCATTTTTTCCTGATTCATGATTCATCTCTTGTTTGGTGTTAGCATAGTTTGTATAATGGTTATGTATCGGGGATTCCTCTGGTTTGGCTTTAAATACTCACAGGACACAAAGCCCCCATTTTCAAGATGTTCAAGTATAAGTTCAACATCAGTTGCTAATTAACAGGCTTCTTAATTATATTGCTATGTGATATACGCCTATACTTGATAACTAGCTCATATATAAATATAATGGCCTTGCTGCAAGTTTTAATGTGGTGACAATAATAAGCTAAAATTTGCTCTTTTTGTTTTGTTTTTTATTCCCTTGGAAGGTTATGAATTGTGTGGTGCTTGAAAATATTGGTTGTTCATTCCCTCTTCTTTGTTGTGTTGTAAATTGCTTAGGTTTTCCTGAATTGTAATATTATATATGTACTATTGGATTGGATTTTTACCCTAAAATTTTTTAGCCTATTAGCTCAACCGGTAGAGCAATGTGCTTAGGCACAAGGTGTGGGTTCGAATCCCACATAGGTTATATAGATCGATAACATATTACATAAAGTGATATGGATGTTTCAATAATTCGTTTATGACAACAACTCAAATCTTTGTGTATGAACCCTCATCGTGAACAACCGAGTAAGTTCAAAGTTAGCCTATATGGGAGTCGAACCCACATCTTTGTGTATGAACACATCGCTCTTCCAATTGAGCTAATAGGCTTACACAAATGCAAAACGATTATTAATGTTTCGAGTTGATAAGTTTATGCAAACGATTATTAATGTTTCGAGTTGATAAGTTTATCTAAAGCATTTTAAATCCATTATACCTGAAAATCACAATTGAAATCTCACAAAATTCTAGTGCAAAAAAAAAAAATCTTTTTGGAGGAAGAGCAGGTGATAGTAAGCCTTACCTAAACACTTCAAGAGGCCTTCTAATAAAGTTAGAAACTACCATCATGTTAATTTTTTTGGGTAACTTGTCTATTTCAAGAGATCTTGAAGCTTTATGAAAATTTAAAAGGCTGGGATTCTGTTGCCAGGAACAGAATCTGCACTTCAGGAAGGCGGACGCACAAATTGGAACTCAGGTATAAGAGATCAATTAAATGGAATACATTTGTGCAAGTTCATGTGGATTGAAACCTTCTCAAGTCTTCCCAATTCAGTCATATGTACACAGACACAATTCAGTCTTCCCAATTCAGTCTTGAATACAGATAGTTATTCTGACACTCAATTCAACTTTGCACACAGACACAAATTCAGTCTTTCAGTGCTTCCCAATTCAATGCTTCCCAATTCAGTCTCATTCACAAACTTCCTAATTTGAAACTCAAACTCACAAATTCAATCAATCTTGCACAGACACAAATTCAATGCTTCCTAATTCAGTCTCATTCACAAACTTCCTAATTTGAAACTCAAACTCACAAATTTAAGATAACTATTTTGATAAGTAGTTTTATTTGCAACCTTGATACTCAAGTTCACAAGCTGATATTCAAAATCTCAATTTCGAAACCCTAGTTTTCAAAAATTTTGAAAGACCACATACCTCCTTTATATAGCCCAGCTCCAGTTGCCCCTCCTCACTAGTGGATTCCGGCGCGGCCAAGCTCCAGTCGGTGTAGCCGGTGGGCGTGTGTCACCTTCCCCTTTCTTCCTCGCCTTCTGCTACCCGTGTTCCTTCCTTCCTCTTCCATGTATGTTCTTTCCCTTCCTTTCTTTCTTCCATCGCAGCTCCGACCTGGCGTAGCAGCAACTCCGATCGGCGGCGTTCTTACCGGCGTCGTAGCTCCGACCTGGCAGCCGGCCTTTGCGCCTTCTCTGGCGCGAGCATCGTCTCTCTCTCTCTCTCTCTCTTCACTTCCCTCTTCTATCCGTTCTTTCTTTCTTTTTTTTTTCCTTTTTTTTTATTTCAAAATTAACGATGTTCACACCCAGATCTGTTAAGTTTAACCGGGAAGGGCACGAGGCAAAAAGTTTCAAAACCCCAGGGGCACCACGTGAAATATGCAAAAGAGTTGTATACCTCGCGAAAATTGCAATACCTCAGGGGTACCTCGCGAAATTTCCGGTATTTAAAAAAGATAATGAATAGGTGGATGAATAGGTTATATGTGACAATATATTAATTGACATGACAAATTCTAATTGTTTGAAGTTTTGAGCCTGAAAATTTTCAACCACAATGTAACCATTTTAGATCCTGTGGAGTTGGTAAAATAACTTCATATGTTGGTTAAATTCTAACCACTCAATTCTAATGTGGCAAAATAGTTACTACTTTTGTATTGTACAATATAGATATGATGAAACTTTTCACTTCAAAGCGACATGAACTGTCTTATAATACATTCATATTATAGCGTAAGTAATAACATTGTTAAAAAATATTTAAGATTGATCAAAACTTATTTTTCAACTCATATAGATTTTATTCTATTTTTGTTTAAAATAAGATGATACTAGTACAATCCCCGCGCCATGGCGCGATTTTTAATAAATAAATTTTTAATAACATAACAAATTAATATTATAAAATATTAATAAAAGTTATGATAAAATAATGAAGGTAGAGTTGAAATCTTTAAGAAAATGGTAAAAATATTTACCATAAAGTTAGACTTCATCAAAAAGGTTTTTAAATTAAGATATTATATTGATATAAATTATTATTATAATATATAAAGATATATAAATATTAATAGTAGACATTAGGTTTAATTCCATGTTTTGAATTAAACCCAATGGTTAGTAAAAGGGGAAAAAAATAAAAGGGGAAAAATGGGAAGAAAAAAAGGCAAAAGGCATAATTAGAAGAAAAAAAATCTCATTCGATAAGGAGGAGTGGGTTAAGGAGGAGGCGACACATCAGTGAAAATCTTTGATTTTAAGTAGTTATATAGATAGATGGTTAGTAAAAGGGGAAAAAAATAAAAGGGGAAAAATGGGAAGAAAAAAAAGGCAAAAGGCATAATTAGAAGAAAAAAAAAAATCTCATTCGATAAGGAGGAGTGGGTTAAGGAGGAGGCGACACATTAGCGAAAGTTTTTGGTTTGAAGTAGTTATATAGATGCAAAGATTATTAAAACAACGATTTTTCTATCCTATGCCCCAAGGGCATAGGATAAGACCCTAAATTGAGAAATGTTTTTTAAATTTTAATTAATTTAGATTTTTTTAAAATTAGATTCTTAGGATGGCTTGCCTTTTTGGTAGAGAATCTTTTCCAATTTAGTGTCCTATCCTATGGCCTAGGGCATAGGATAGAAAAACCGTTAAACAAAATGAAAAAAGATGAAAAATATATGTGTACTTAGTTTCCTATTTTAAAAGATATGCAAAGACTAATAAAATGATAAATTATTAATAGCATTAAACGAGGATATATACGGTAAGTATGTTTGTTAGTAAAGAGACGCCGACCTTCCTTAATTACATTTTTAAATAATATTTCAATATTTGGTTATAGTGTGTGTGGGTATTGTGGTGTTCCATCCGAGAGTTATCAAAAAAGCTGCTCGATCACCATGTAAATATGTAATACTTATACAATGCATGCTGTGGAGATGAGTAATCATCTTTTTTGTTTTACTTTTGATTAATTTGCAGTATGAACCTACTTCCGCTCCCAACACACTGCCCCCACCTTCGATCTCTTCTCTATCAAGGCGGCACTAATAGCATTTTTCGAGATAAGCTGAGTTTGAAGCCCATACACCAGAATTTCAAGTTACTCAGAGTTCGATCTATTCCTTGCAAATATTAAAACTTCAGATGGTACCTTACCAGAAGGGATAGGGAGTTTGATTCATCTCAGATACCTTCATTTAAGTTCGACAAATATCCATCAACTGCCTGACTCTATTGGAAACTTGCGTAACCTTCAATATCTACAGTGGACGTATTATCGAGGGGATAAGTATATGCTATTACTACCTAATGTTCTTTGGAAAATCGAGAGCCTCAGGCATCTTTTCATGCCTGGTTATCTTAAAATCAAGGGCGGTGGATTGAAGTTGCATACCCTACAACACTTGCATACAATCAAGGGTATGGTAGGAGGTCCTTGGATGTTGGAAGAGCTACCTCGTTTGAGCCCAACTGTTCAAAAGTTGCAAGTATATGACATATCGAGCGAGGAGCAAGTAGAGGCGGCATTTCGATGCTCAAGCATAATGTCCGGTGCCCTTCATTCATTGAACTTGGCTTGGGATAGAGACACAGAACAAGGCAAAGTTTTGATGTTGAAGTCGGAGAGTTTGCAGTCTATCAGTAAGTGTCAACATCTAAGCAAGTTGCGGTTATGCGGAAGAATAACAAATGGATTGAGTAGCTTCAATCTGTTCCCCACAAGCATTATGAGGTTAGTGTTGAGGAGCACAGGGTTTCAAGAAGAAGCTGTGGTTGCAGCTTTGGGTAAACTCCCCAACTTAATGAACCTTGGGCTATATACTGAGTCCTACGTAGGCACTAATTGGACTGTGATGGCGGGTCAGTTTACACAGCTCAAAGTGCTCGAACTACGAGTCCTTCCAAACTTGGAGGATTGGAGGATTGAAGCAGGAGCAATGTCACAACTGAGGAAGTTAGGTATTTCGATGTGTGTGAAACTGAGGCGGCTTCCAGAGGGATTGCAATTCATTACTACCTTGCAAGAATTAAGGCTTTCGAATATGGGAAATGAATTCAATGATAGAGTAAAAGTAGGTGGAGAAGATGCGCACATCATTCAGCATGTCCCTGGAGTTCATTTTTTTCCGTAGTAGTTCTATATATGCACGTACGTACCCAAGAGGCCTCAGACGAAATTCCAGAAGTAAGCAATTTATATCAAATTTCATATTCAAGAGTGACATTTATTTATCACCTATACAAACATCCATCAACTGCCTGCCTCTATTGGAAATTTGCGCAACCTTCTAACCCTAGAATGTGAGTGAGTACAGGTACAACAGTGGGATTAATCCCTAATGTTCTTTGGAAAATCGAGGGCCTCAGACACCTTTACTTACCTCATAGGAGACTTGGGAGTTTTGTGAAGGAGGTCTGTAGATTGAAGCTGCATACCCTAAAAGACTTGCAGACATTAAAGGGTATAAGAGGAGGTAGTTGGATGTTCGAAGAGCTACCCCGTTTGAGTCCAAAAGTTACACATATGCAATATATCAAGCGAGGAGCAGCTACAGACAGCATTTCGAGGCCCAAGCATAATGTCTGACAGTCTTTCATTCATTGAGGTTGGAGTGGAATGAGGACCCAGAACAAGGCAAGGCCACAATGTTGGAGAATTTACAGGCTATCAGTCATTATCAACATCTAAGGAAGCTACATTTATGGGGAAGAATACAAGATAGATTGAGCAGCCGCAATCAGTTCCCCACGAGTATTATCAAGTTAGTGTTGAAGAACACAAGGTTTGAAGAAGAAGCCGAGCTTGCAGCTTTGGGTAAACTCCCCAACTTAGTGTACCTTGGCTTAGGTGAGGAGTCCGACATAGGCTTTAAGTGGACTTTGATGCCAGGTCAGTTTACACAGCTCAAAGAGCTCCACCTAGAAGCCCTTCCAAACCTGGAAGAATGGAGTGTTGAAGCAGGAACAATGCCCCAACTGAGGATGTTAAGAATTGACAAATGTAAGAAACTGAGGCAGCTTCCAAGGGGATTAAAATTCATCACTACACTGCAAGAATTACAACTTTTTGAAATGGGAGATGAATTCACAAAGAGAGTAAAAGGAGGAGAAGATGCGCACATCATTCAACATGTCCCTGGAGTTCGTTTTTACTGGAAGATGTAACTTGTTGTCTGTTGATGTATGCTTCTTTTCAAATTCCAATTGTTTCACTTTAATTTGTATTCTTGAGTTGTTACTAAAAATTAAGATATATGTAGTTGAACTTCATCATCTCTAAACGAAATAAACTCAAACATACATATTATACGTTGATTTGCTGATAAAAAAAAAACTCATCTCTATTATTGATTCTTCGATCAGCATACCCAAAATCAAGAGTCCTAATCTTATGTTTGTAAATTGCAAGTTGGTAATTTGTAGGACGGACACCTAGCAGATTAGGCCGAGAGGCCAAATGGGCCAAGAAATGTAATGGGTTAAGGCCCAAGTGTGTAGACGGAGAGGTATATGTGCTGGTTGATGTATGACAGACATCGGGAATTACTCCGTATAATAAACTGAATTTCTCTTCTTCCTGATTTTTTTTAAATTGTCAAAAAAAAAAAAATCTGTGAAATAGCTAAATAACCAAACTATTTTAGAAAATATCCAAAAGAGGGATAAGTAGTTGTTTGTAACAGTGACTCGACCCCAAATTAAAAAAAATTAATAAAATATTAAAGTCGCTATTTATAACGTATTTTATATTTTTTTTTTCAACTTTTTATGTATTTATTTAGCTGAAAAAAACTAAAAAATGAAAAAAAAATATTGAGAGGTCTGGTGTGGGAGTGTCTCTCCCACAATGATTATAAAAGACTAAAAATAATGGATTATAAGGAAGGGTGAAACTTTACACAATAGCTTAAGCTTTTGTGTTAAATTGGTGGATCCTGAGCTTATGATCGCAAAAATAATAATAATAAATCAATGTAACCCTTTATAAGTTATAACAACGGCTCTCCTTGCGTTTTTTTTTAAATTCCACTAAATAAACACATTAAAAGTTAAAAAAGATAAAAAAAAATATAATTAACGTGATTATTCGTACATAACTCATACGAATAATAATATTGCAATTAACGATTAATTTTTATATGAAAATATTGTTAATACATGTAAATAATTATGTTGTCACGTACGAATAATTAATCTATTCACATTTTACCATAAGAAGATGAAGATGATTCCGGTGTAAACACTTTTGACAATGTTCACAAATTACATTGTATTAGCCGCATGTTTACATATATGTGTCTCCCAATTGAAATCAAGTTGTAGAATGTTTTTACATTGCAAGTTGCGACTAAACAATAGAGAGCGCACACAGAAATTGACAATTTACAAACAAATTGAGATATCAATTGTGATCGAGGTCGAAAGCCGGTTGATGGTACGTACCAATCAAGTGGAGTTAACTTCCTGGCACCTTCCCCTTCGTACGTGTATTATTGATTCTTCACCAGTACTCAAAAACACCTAGCTTAAAGAGATCTGTCCAACCAAAATTGCCTTCGTATTTCTCTGTTAGTATTGTTCATGCACCAACATAAAAAAAAATGAGTATCGACTCTATTGTTAGTCTTGTTGCTGGAAGAATCAGCGAGCTTCTTGCCAAAGAAGCCAAGTTGTTGTATGGTGTGGAGGAGCAAGTCCGGGGCTTGCAAGATGAGCTGGAGATGATGGACAGCTTCCTTGGAGACATGGAGGCCATGGATGAAGGAGGTGATAAACGAAGCCAGACCGCCATTAAGCAGATCAGAAAGCTCGTGTATGATGCTGAAGATGTTATTGAGACCTACGCCTTTGAGCGTAACTCTCCTGTTGATAAGACGGAAGCCTTCTTCAAAAGGTATGTCTGCCTCTGTAGCTCCCTTGCAAACACCCACCAAGTTGGCTCTCAGATTGAAGACATCAATAATAGGATAGTTGAGGCCATGGATAGGTGGAAGAGATTTGGGGGTCCCAGTGGGGATATAAGAATAGACGCTGGAGCCAAGCGAAATGGAGATGACCAAGCGACACAACAAGTGGCGGAAGCAGGGCCGAATCAAGATAGGAGGCCAATCTCATATTCCCATACCGAGGAGGAGCATGTGGTTGGCTTTGAGGAAGACATCAACAATTTGGTCGCGCTGCTGATTGCCGATGGTACCAAAATCCAAATGCTATCAATTGTGGGGATGGGCGGTTCTGGCAAGACCGCTCTTGCTAGGAAGCTATACAACCATGACAGCATCAAGAGGCATTTTGGTTGCATAGCATGGGTATCAATTTCACAAAAGTGGCGAACTCGACAAATTCTACTCCAGCTATTAAGAAAAGTAAGTGGGAATAACACTATGAAAAAGGATGAGACCTGTGAAATTCAAGTATTAATAAAGGAGCTTTATCAGTATTTGAAGGGTAAAAAGTATTTGATTGTTCTTGATGATGTGTGGGAAAAGAAAACACTAGAAGAGATCTTTCCAGCTTTGCCGAAAGATGAAATGAGTATCATAATTACAACACGAAAACGAGAAGTGGTTGATTTTCCAGATTTAAAATGCTCCAGCCACGAGCCGAGACCCCTTACTGAAGAAGAGGGTTGGGAGCTATTTAGAAAGTTTGCTCTCAATAATAGGGAGCAGAGTAACAATTCTATGGATATTGGTGTTCTTGAAACTCTAGGGAAAGAGATGTTGAAGAAATGTGGAGGGTTACCATTAGCAGTGATTGCACTTGCTGGCATTCTAAGTAAAAAGGTAACCCTTGAGGAATGGGAAGCGGTCAAGAGAGCAGTTAGCTCAAGGATAATGGAAGAGGGGAGAGGCACATACTTGTATGGCCCAGTGAATGAGATGCTGACATTAAGCTATAATGATCTACACCGTGAACTCAAACCGTGCTTTCTTTACTTGGCCATGTTCCAAGAGGATGATGAGATTCCAACAAGACATCTGATGAAAATGTGGATAGCTGAAGGGTTTATAACATCTGGTATGTGTAAGGAAGGTAAGACGTTGGAGGATGTGGCACAAAACTATTTGGAAGAGTTGATTGACCGTTGCGTGGTTCAAATTGCAAGCACTAACTATAGAGGGAGCGTCAAGTCCATTCGAGTTCATGATCTAGTGAGAGATTTATGCATCAAAAAGGCTAAACAACAAGTCTTCTTTAAGATGTTCACTTCTCAATCATCAGATTTAAGTGGGTCGGAATTACGTCGAACTGCAATTTATTGTCTTGACAAGTAAGATGTTTACCGTACTCAATTCTACTATGAGTGGTCTATTTATATTGTTATTTTATTTGTTGAATATTTTCTATCCGCGTAATTTTTGTTAGGTTCCCTCCTTAATGAGCTGATTAGTAAATATAGGCAACTTCTTCTAGGCCATATTTGGGATAAAATAGATTAGAAACTAGCTTGTTATATACATGATTCGTTTTGATAAATCGCATCATGTTGTTATCGACTTTCAATGTCGACAAGGTGACTTTCAATGTGGAATATTTTAAGGATTTTTGTTTATTATAATTTTATTGGTCGAAAACCTATAAGTGTGGTGATGGTGCTGGCCACCCTCTTCTCATTAAAAGTGACACCCTCACCACAATTATAGGTTTTTGACCAATAAAATTAATATAATAAACAAAAATCCTTAAAATATTCCACATTTCTTAATTAATCAATAATTTTAATTCAATACATTGAATTAATATTAATACTACAAAATATAAATATTATAATGAGAATTTTTTTGTGAGGTGTCATTACCACAATGTTTGAGTTTTTCTTTCATCTATGTTGGTTTGTGTTTTTAGTTGTATTGCATTGTATTTTGACGGTCAGTCCATCTGCCGATTCGTCGGTCTATTGTATGTTGATTTGTGTTTTTTGTCTGGTATCTCAAATTCATACCTAATAAAAAAAAATAACACATTAATTTCTCATATTTTCTTTTCTTGGTAGGGTGTTATTATCACATTAATTATAAATTTTAAAAAAACTTTAAATGTAGTCTCTTTTTTTTTCCAATTCCTAAACATATTCTATATTTTCTCATCAATGAATTTAATCCAAAATATTGTATTAATATGCAATCTATATCTATATATATATAGACAATAGATCATATGTATACATACTTTATATTGTATTATGTTAACAAATCTAAAACAATGAATCATTGAGATTAAAAGTAACTTCTAATAACTAAATTTATGAAAATATTATTTACATACAATATCATGATAACTAAATTTTCTATAATATTAATTGCATAATATAATATCGTGGATGTTTAATTTTTTTAACTAATGAGATTAATTCAAATTTTTTTTTAATAAATTTATAAATAGTATTTTTTTTTCAAAAAAGAAATCTATCTATATCTAACTATTAAATGAATTTTTTAATAAACACCTTCATTTTAGAATTTTCACTCAACTTAATCTTCCATATACCCTTATCATAAAGTATTAAAATAACTCCAATATACTAGTGAGATGATTAATGCTCTGTTTGTTGAAATGTCTTTGCAGCAAGTACCTTCCGCTCCCAACACAGAGCCCCCACCTTCGTTCTCTTATCTATGAAGTTGTTGATTGGGACGACTTTGAAGGTATTCAAAAGCTGAGTTTGAAGAATATACACCAGAATTTCAGGTTACTCAGGGTTCTGAACCTTACAAGGGTTCACACATCTGGTACCTTACCGACAGGGATAGGGAGTTTGATTCACCTCAGGTATCTTGGTTTAAGGGACACAGATGTCTATAAACTGCCTGCATCTATTGGAAACTTGTGTAACCTTCTAACACTGGAGTGTACACAAGGGTTGTACAGTAATAAAGATATGAGAAATATTCCGGATGTCCTTTGGAAGATTGAGGGCCTTAAACATCTTCAATTAGATTGTGCGCATCCTATCAAGGGAAGAGTGAAGCTTCATACCCTAAAACACTTGCAGACACTAAAGGATATAGGGGGAGGTAGTTGGGTGTTGGAAGAGCTACCTCGTTTGAGTACAACTGTTCAAAAGCTGAAAATAAGAGGCATATCAAGCGAGGAGCAGCTAAAGGCTATCTTTCGATGCCCAAGCATAACATCAGACTGTCTTCATTCGTTAGGGTTGGAGTGGAATCATCACCTAAGACGGGGCAATGTTGTGATGCTGGAGAATTTACAGCCCATCAGTCAGTGCCAACATCTAAGGAAGCTAAGTTTAAGTGGACGAATGCAAGATATATTGAGAAGCTGCAATCAGTTCCCCGTGAGCATTATGAAGTTGGAGTTGGTGCACACACGTTTGGAAGAAGCTGAGCTTGTTGCTTTGGAAAAACGGCTCCCCAACTTAATGTACCTCAGTTTAAGTGTGAATGCCTATGTAGGCGCTACGTGGACTCTAATGAAGGATCAGTTTCAACAGCTCAAAGAGCTCTATCTATCATCTCTTTATAAGTGGGAAGAATGGAGTATTGAAAGGGGAGCAATGCCTCAACTCAGCAAGTTGAGAATTCTTGGTTGTAAACTACTGAGGCAGCTTCCAGAGGGATTGAAATCCATCACTACCTTGGAAGATTTACTGCTTGTAAGTGTGGGAGATGAATTAAAAAAGAGAGCAAAAGGAGGAATTGGGGATGAAGGAGGAGAAGATGCCCACATCATTCAACATGTCCCTCAAGTTTTAATTACGTAGCATGTACCAAAGAGGAGGACAAGACGACATTCCTCACCTCCACCGTTACCGCCTCCCAATCCCCACTTCGTCACCAGAGCTTACCGACTACACAGGCCTGCATCATACGAAGCCTCACCAAGCAGCCTAGACTACAGGTTCTCGGATTCGGCTGGGCAGGGCTGGAAGTAGGTCGATCGAGAAGCTGTTTCCGGGTCTCTGAGAACATGGTTTTCACTCCTCTGTTAGCTTCTATATGAGTCGGTACTCTCGAGTTTCACTTTGTTACCGAGCCTGCCATTTCTACGAGTTTCACTTTGTTACCGAGCCTGCCATTTCTACGAGTTTCACTTTGTAATCTCTGCTTGGACAGTTGGACGCTCCTAATAATTAAGAAAACTGATTGCTCCGTCTTTTCGTCTGGCAAAACTCGAATCTAGCTAACAAGTCTTTCTCAATTATATTGATCGTTGTAGCCTCCTGGAACTGCAATTGATTGATGGAGAAGGTAACTGGGAGCTCCGTGCCACTAAGAAAGGATGGGCTGCAGGTTGCGATTGAGACCCTGGATAAAAGGAAGAGCAAGATTGAGTTGATTGTGGCAAGACTAGCATTGCAAGGTTAATCCAGTGACAAATTGTATCTATTGGCACTTTCTTTTCGAGGGACTTTGAATTGAACTGATCAAGCACAAACAGAATAATATGCTATGTTGTTCAATCGATGTCGGAAAGGTGAGCTTTTTGGACTGTGATTGGACTAATTTCTCACAGCAAACTGTGCTTCTGTGTTTTTCAAATTGAACAGCTCCTTGTTCTATATGCTCTGTCAGCATTCCCACCATTTCAATCGTAGTATTGAGGAGGTGGCATAGGCTCTCTTGATGATGGCCAATACTCTTTCATAGCTTTTAGCAATTGGTTTGTTTGAATGTACAATTTAAAATGCAGTTCTAACTACAAAGCACAGATGTTCACATTTTCACTGCCTAGTTAGATCAAATCTGTATTTATCTCTTCACACCATCAAATGAGTGTTTCTCAATTGATGATTTGGCGGTACATTATAATTGAGAAATGGCGTCCATCAATTTGAATTGATGGCACCACCATAGATTAGAAAAAAAGACACTGAAAGCATCTACCAAAGCAAGGTATAAGTTTCATCCACATCAAAGTAAGAAACACAAACAAGAAAATAATTCAAGAGAAACCACACCACAACACCAGTTTTAAATTTTAATCCCTTGGTAATGATGACAAACAGTGATTTAAACAATTGCATTTAGTAAGATGTACAACTATATGCCCCAATCAAAGTCGAGTTATATGTTTGTAAATTGCAAGGTGCAATTTTAATAATGACAAATGTGATTTAAATACTTGCATTTGTTAAGACGTGCAAGGTGCAACTGTATTCTCAAATGGAAATCGATATATGTTTGTAAATTGCAAGTTGCAAATTAAATAGTATTGTTGACAATTTAGAAATAATTGGGAGACAAACTACTGGGATATATGATTGCAAGTTGCAGCCGGTACCGAGTGGAGCCCCAATTTCTTCAGCATACTCAAAAACACATTAAACAGATCTGTCAAACCCAAATTGCCTTTATATTTCTCAATTGGTATTTTTCAACAACAAAGAAGAAACAAAATGAGTATCGGCTCTATTGTTAGTCTTGCTGCTGGAAAAATCAGTGACCTTCTTGTCCAAGAAGCCAAGCTGTTGTACGGTGTGGAGGACCAAGTTCGTAGCTTGGAAAGGGAGCTGAGAATGATGAACGCTTTCTTCACAGACATGGAGGCCATGGATGAGGAAGGTGGCGATGAAAGAAGCCGCACCACCATCAAAGAGATAAGAAAGATTGCTTATGATGCTGAAGATGTAATCGAGTCATACATCTTTGAAGCTAATTTTCCTGTTGATAAGATGGAAGCCTTCTTCAAAAGGTATGTATGCCTCTGTCGATCTCTTCTACACGCCCACCAAGTGGGCTCTGAGATTGAAGCCATCAAAGCTAGGATAGATGAAACCTTGGAGAATTGGAAGAAATATGATGGTCCTAATGGGGGAATTGGAATAGATGCAGGAACCGGGATGAATAGAGGTAGCCGGAGGAGACGAATTGCCTATCCTCATACTAAGGAGGAACATGTGGTTGGCCTTGATGAAGACATCGACAAGCTGGTGGGGTGGTTGACTTCTGATGGTACCGAAATCCAAGCACTATCAATTGTGGGAATAGGAGGTTCTGGCAAAACCACTCTTGCTAGGAAGCTTTACAACCATCAGAGCGTCATGAAACATTTTGATTGCATAGCATGGATATCAATTTCACAAGAGTGGGTTGCTCAACAAATCCTAATTGAGCTATTAAGAGATGTCAGTGGAGAAACTATGGGAAAGGATAAGAGCTGGAGCGTTCGAGATTTGGTACAAAAGCTTCATCATTATTTGGAGGGTAAAAGGTATTTGATTGTTCTTGATGATGTGTGGGCAAAGCAAGCACTTGAAGACATCTTTCCAGCTTTGCCGGATGATGGAAGGAGAATCGTAATCACAACTCGTAAACGAGAAGTGGCTGATTTTCCAGATTTAAAATGCTCCATCCATGAGCCAAGACGCCTCACCAAAGAAGAGAGTTGGAAGCTATTTAGAAAGATAGCTCTGATTCATAGGGAGCAGAGTAACAATTCTATGAATAGCAGTGTCTTAGAAACTCTGGGGAGGGAGATGCTGAAGAAATGTGAAGGGCTGCCATTGGCGGTGATTGCATTAGCTGGAATTCTAAGTACAAAGGAAACCTTTGAGGAATGGGAAAGGGTAAAGAAGGCAGTGAGCTCAAGGATAATGGAAGAGGGAAGAGGCACACAGTTGTATGGGCCGGTGAATGAAATGCTTACATTAAGCTATAATGATCTACCCAATGAACTAATACCATGCTTTCTTTACTTGGCCATGTTTTCAGAGGATGTTGAGATTCGAACAGCAAGATTGATTAAAATGTGGATAGCCGAAGGGTTTATCACGTCTAATATGTTGCAAGAAGGTGAGAAATTGGAGGATGTGGCACGAGACTATTTGGAGGAGTTGATTGATCGTTGTGTGGTTCAATGTGCAAGCAAAAATCATAGAGGAGAACTGAAGTCGATTCGAGTCCATGATCTAGTGAGAGATTTATGCATCAGAAAAGCAAAGCAACAAAACTTCCTTGAGATATTCACTTCTAAATACTCAAATTCAGAAGCATCAGTGAAAGAATTACGTCGAACTACACTTTATATAGACAAGTAAGACGATTACTCCTCCCTCCCATCATTCACTAATATTTGATATTTGTCATTTTAACTTTCAAAATATGTTCCAAAATACTCCAACCGAATTAAATATAGGTCATTTTAATTTTTGACATATTAAAAAAAAAAACTAAAATCACGATAAAATATCAACTTTTTTAAATTAATTTTTAAAAATAATTTCCTAGTTATTATTAATAAATATGAATAGATTTAAAAATCTTTATCTCTTTAAGAAAATTAATATTTTAAAGATTATTCAGGTTCTTAAAAAAGATGTTAAAAAGTCAAATTGCTTATATTTTGAAGATGGTGGGGGTATTTTTTGTATCTACTTATAACATATTGCGCGCAATTGAAATTATTAATAAATTGATAGTAGTATATTTTGCTGAATACTCAGTGTAGATTGGTAAAAGTAGATTTAAATAAAATAAATTATACGGAGTAGCAGTAATAAACGAGGGTACGGTAATGAGTATATCTGTTACTCCATAGTAAAGAGGCGCCGACCTTCCTTAATTTCATTTGTAAATACTTGCATATTTGGTATTGTGGTGTTCCATCGGAGAGTTATCAAACATTATGCTGTGGAGATGAGTAATCACCTTTTTGTTTTAATTAATTAATTTGCAGAACGAACAACATTCCCCCACACTGCCCACGCCTTCGATCTCTTCTCTATGTAGGCGTTTATATGACCATTGCTGATTATGGTCAAGAGCTGAGTTTGAAGCCCATACATCAGAATTTCAAGTTACTCAGAGTTCTATTCCTTGAATGTATTAAAACTTCGGATGGTACCTTACCAAAAGGGATAGGGAGTTTGATTCATCTCAGGTACCTTCGTTTGTGGTTGACAAATATCCATCAACTGCCTGACTCTATTGGAAACTTGCGTAACCTTCAATGTCTAGAGTGGAGGGATTATGTAGACAAGGAAGTGCTATTACTACCTAATGTTCTTTGGAAAATCGAGAACCTCATGCATCTTTCCATAGATGATAATAATTGTAAAATAAAGGTTTGTGGGTGGAAGTTGCATACCCTAAAACACTTGCATACAATCAAGGGTATGACAGGAGGTCCTTGGATGTTGAAAGAGCTACCCCGTTTGAGCCCAACTGTTCAAAAGTTGGGAATAAGAGACATATCAAGCGAGGAGCAACTAAAGGCGGCATTTCGATGTCCAAGCATAATGTCAGATGCTCTTCATTCATTGGACTTGGGATGGGATGCAATCACAGAAGATGGCATGGTTGTGATGTTGGAGAATTTACAGCCTATCAGTCATTGCCAACATCTAAGGAAGCTGCGGTTATATGGAAGAATACAAGATACATTGAGCAGTTGCAATCAGTTCCCCACGAACATTTTCATGTTAGAGTTGGGGAACACATGGATTCAAGAAGAAGCTGGGCTTGAAGCTTTGGGCAAACTCCCCAACTTAAGCTGCCTTAACTTAGGTCTAGTGTCCTACATGGGCGCTAACTGGATTGTGATGGACGGTCAGTTTACACAGCTCAAAGAGCTCCATCTATCAGTCCTTACAAACTTGGAGGATTGGAGGATTGAAGCAGGAGCAATGCCCCAACTGATGAAGTTGGTAATTCACGAATGTAAGAAACTGAGGCGGCTTCCAGAGGGATTGCAGTTCATCACTACCTTGCAAGAATTAACGCTTCGGAATATGGGAAATGAATTCAAAGATAGAGTAAAAGTAGGGGGAGAAGATGCACACATCATTCAACATGTCCCTGGAGTTCAATTTTAATTTAATAGTTTTAATTCTATATATGCATGTACCCAACTAGACAAAATTCATGAAGTAAGCAATTTATATCAAATTTCATATTCAAGAGTGACATTTATTTAATTTATCACCTATGATTTGCAGGCTTGCAGTTGCAAGCAGCCCATTAAAACCTTTAGATTTATGTAACTCGTAAGAGCACCTGATGTGTTTTGGTTGCAAGTACTGTATTTTGTGTGTATGTCGACTTCTAGAGGGATTGAAAGACATCACAACCTTGCAGGAACTACAAATTGGAGGAATGGGAGGTGAATTCAAGAAGAGATCGATTGGACTAATGTCCCACAGCAAACTGCACTTCTGTGCTTTAGTTATGGAGTGCAACAAGGTCTTTTGTTATGGAGGCCCAGATTTTCACATTTTTACTGCCTGTTTTAAATCAAACCGTATTTATCTTTCACACCACCACCAACAAAAACCACCGAAAGCATCTGCCTTTGCAATTACATTAAATTTCGTCCACATGATGAAAGAGAATTAGAAAGATAACCCTCTTCAACCACAAACACGTTATTATGTTTGTTGATCAACGTGCTTCACGGACTTGGGCCTTGGCCATCACCCCAAGTCCTAACCATTTATTTTCTTTTATAGCCCTGACACAGAGTCAGCACCTTCAAGCCCTGACACAGATTCCTCTTCACTAAGCCGCTCTCAGGGCTTCATCACAGAGACTCTATTGCCAAGTTGGGGCTGTCATCGCACCCTATAACTTGCAGGGGCGTTGGTGCACACATGAACTCGAGGTGGAGGTGTGCACAGGCAATCAAATCCCAGCTAGCAGCTCAATCAAGCTCAACAAACTTCCCCGCCAAAAGCTGTTGATGCTTGCTGTTTGAATTTTCAGTTTTGCAAGTTGTTTGTAATGCAGCTGTAGTATAAATAAAGCTCCTACAGATATTTTGTGTTAGGATTTAGTGGTAAATAGAACACGAGCACGCAGCGGAATAACGGAATCACAAAATAGAGAATAAGGCAAGATAGAACACACACCGATTTAACGTGGGAAACCCGAGTACCGGGAGGAAAACCCACGGGCGGCAAGAGCCAATAAATCCACTATAAAATAGAGAGAGTACAAAGAACCTTGTGGGATAGTACAAGGTATTTGAGAAACTCTTTTACAAGTAGTGGATATATGTGTGTGAATGATGAAGGCTTAGTGTAGGATGGATTGTATGTGTGAGGCTTGGGTGGTTGAGTTTTTGTGGATGGATTGGAAATGGGGAGGAGCCTCCTATTTATAGGCCACAATGCCTTAGGGACTTGGGAGAGTAGAAACTTGTAGAAGCTAGGGGACTTGTAAGAGTAGAAGTTTGTAGATGCTAGAAGAATTGGAAGCTTTGAGAACCTTGTAGATTTTTGAAAGGATGGAGAAGTTTGGAGAACACTTCTTCACTTCTTCTAGACTTTTCCTTGGATTGGTCCAAGAATGAACAAGCCCAAGAGTGATCCAAGTCCAATGAGGATGTGATGCAACCCAACAAAACTCCGCCTTGCATCAATATCCGAATGAGCTCTTGCCGCATAAAGCCCCGAAGGGCACTTAGTGTTGAAGAACACCAACCAAGTCCAAACAGTGTTTGAACTTGGTAATAGGAAGTGCTTTTGTCAGCATATCTGCAGGGTTGTCATTTGTATGAATCTTTTTCACAATAATCTCGCCGTCTGAGACAATATCCCGAATGAAGTGGCGCTTGACGTCGATGTGCTTGGTCTTACTGTGATAGCCGCTGTTCTTCGTCAGATGAATGGCACTCTGATTATCACAAAAGACAGTAAGAACGTCTTGCGATAAACCCAGCTCATTGATTAATCCACGGAGCCAGATAGCTTCTTTTACTCCTTCTGTGGCTGCAATGTACTCAGCTTCAGTACTTGATAGAGCTGTGACTGATTGGAGTGAAGCACACCAACTAATAGAGGATCCACACAAAGAGAAAATATATCCTGAGATAGACTTTCTTCGATCCAAATCACCACCATAATCGGCATCAACATAGCCATCAATATGGCTAGACCCTGCTCTCTTCCTATCAAAAGCCAGGCCAATATCAGCAGTACCTTTCAAATAGCGAAGTATCCACTTCACTGCATTCCAGTGCTCTCTTCCAGGATTGTGCATGTATCTGCTGACCATACTCACAGCGTATGCCAAATCAGGCCTGGTGCAAACCATGGCATACATGAGACTTCCAACTGCGGAAGCATATGGAACGTTTGTCATTCGTTCCTTGTCCTCCTCTGATTTTGGGCACTGATTAGATGACAACTTAAAGTGTGCAGCGATAGGAGTGCTCACAGGCTTAGCGTCTCTCAAATTGAACTTGTCAAGCACTTTCTCAATATACTTTTGCTGACTCAACATGAGTCTTCCAGCTTGACGATCCCTGTGAATTTCCATCCCAAGAATCTTCTTGGCCGCGCCCAAGTTCTTCATCTCAAACTTCTTGCTTAACTGGGTCTTTAACTCATTGATGAGAGTAATGTCACGAGCTGCAATCAACATATCATCAACATAAAGCAACAAATATATAAAAGACCCATCAGACGCCTTTTTGAAGTACACACAGTTGTCATATTGGCTCCTGGAATAGCCTTGACTCAACATAAATGAGTCAAACTTCTTATACCATTGTCTCGGAGCTTGCTTGAGACCATATAGGGACTTCTTTAGACGACATACGTGGTCCTCCTTTCCTGAGACCACAAAACCTTCAGGTTGTTGAATATATATCTCTTCCTCCAAATCGCCATGAAGGAAGGCAGTCTTGACATCAAGCTGCTCAAGCTCCAAATCATACAGAGCAACCAAGGCAAGTAATATACGAATAGAGGTATGACGAACAACATGAGAGAAGATTTCATTGAAATCAACACCTTCTCTTTGATTAAAACCTCTAACAACGTACCTTGCCTTGAACCTTGCATCTTCAACTCCAGGAATGCCATCTTTCTTCTTGTAGATCCACTTGCAGGTAATAGCTCGTTTGCCCTTTGGCAATTTCACCAGATCCCAAGTGTCATTTTTGTGAAGGCTTTCAACCTCTTCCTGCATCGCAACTAGCCACTTAGAGGAGTTAGCACAAGAGATAGCTTCTGAATAGCTCTTAGGTTCGGCAATTTCTTCAATCTCTTCGGCAATGGTCAGAGCATATCCAATAAAGTGGCTTTCATCATCATAGCGAGCAGGTTTCCGTACATCATGTCTCCTTGGACGATCACGAGCAATACAATGTTCTTGTTGTGGATCCATGGCCTCAAGAGTGATAACCGGTGTATCACCGGATTGTGTGCCAGAGGAGGAAACATCAGCTGACTTGGAATCAGAGGTTTCAATTTCCACTATTTCAGTGGCATCACTTTGATTGCCTGCAGAAGGAACAATAACAGATTCCTTTCCGGACGATAACAATGCATTTTCATTAAAAGTGACATCTCGACTGTTGATGATCCTTTTAGACTCTGGACAAAATAATCGATATCCTTTAACTCCTTCAGGATAACCAATGAAAATGCATTTAATAGCTCTAGGGTTTAACTTACCATCATCAACCCGAGCATAAGCAGGACAACCAAAGATCCTTAAATTAGAGTAATCAACCGGTTTACCTAACCATATTTCTTCTGGAACCTTCCCTTCAAGAGAGGCATGTGGAGAGCGATTGATAAGATAACAGGCTGCATGGGCAGCTTCTGCCCATAGGTTTTTAGCCAAGCCAGCATGAGAAAGCATACAACGCACTTTCTCTAGAATGGTCCTATTCATGCGTTCTGCAACCCCATTTTGTTGGGGTGTGCCCACAATAGTGTGGTGACTAGCAATGCCTTCTTCGGCACAGAATTTGTCAAATTCATAATTGCAGAACTCAAGACCATTATCAGTACGGAGCGTTTTAACTTTCTTCCCAGTCTGACTTTCAATAAGAATTTTCCATTCTTTAAACCTGGGAAAGACTTCATTTTTGTGGCGTAGAAAGAGAGCCCAAACTTTTCTTGAATAATCATCAATGATAGTAAGCATATAAGAACGCCCACCAAGAGAAGGAACATGAGAAGGACCCCATAAGTCAGAATGAATATAATCCAGAATACCTTTGGTTGTGTGGCGGCCTTTAGCAAAGCTAACTCTTTTCTGTTTGCCAAAGACACAGTGCTCACAGAAGTTGATCTTGCAGCTGGTATGAGTACCCAAAAGACCTCTCTTTGAGAGCAAGTGCATGCCCTTTTCACTCATGTGGCCTAAGCGCATATGCCACAACTGAGTATCATCATGATGATAGGTAGAAGATGAGGCAACTGAAGCTGAGCCTGCAACAGTAGCACCTTGCAGAACATATAGACTACCAACACGGGTAGCTTTCATCAAGACTAGAGAGCCACGAGAAACTTTTAGAACTCCGCCTTCAGCTGCGTACTTGCACCCATGAGATTCTAGGGTGCCTAGAGAAATCAAGTTTCGTCTCATCTCTGGGACGTGTCTAACACCCGTAAGAGTTCGAATAGTACCATCATGAGTTTTAATCTTGATTAGACCTTTCCCGACAACCTTGCAAGGATTGTCATTTCCAAGCAGGACAGATCCACCATTGATTGGTTCATAGGAGGTAAACCAATCTTTATGTGGACAAATATGGAAAGTACAGCCAGAATCAAGAATCCATTCATGTTTACTTCTATCATCAGTGTTAGAAGCTAAGAGAACATCCCCGTCAAGGCAAGCATTAACAATAGCAGCTTCGGCGGATTTATCAGAATCATCAGATTGTTTCCCTTTAGCCTTTTCCTTTTTCTTCAATTTGTAGCATTCAGAAATAATATGCCCTGATTTCTTGTAGTAATTGCATGACTTTTTATTTCTAGACTTTGATCTGGGCCTAGAAGAATTACTGTTATTGCCTCTTTCAGTGCTACGCCCCCTAACCGTTAGACCTTCACCAGGTTTCTCAAAACGGTTATCAACATCATATTTTTCTTTAGCTAGTAGATTAGCCTTAACATCTTCCAAGCACAGAGTATCAGCATTATTTCCATATAGCATGATTTCCTTAAAGTGCTTATAAGAAGGGGGCAAAGAGACAATTAACAAAACAGCTTTGTCCTCATCATCAATTTTAACATCCAAATTTTCAAGATCAACAAGGATAGAAGAGAACTCAGAGAGATGAGTTTGAATCGGGGTACCTTCAGCCATACGAAGAGTATAGAGACGCTCCTTCAGCCTCAGCTTGTTGGCAAGACTCTTCGTCATGTAAAGTGATTCAAGCTTCAACCACAACTCAGCAGCAGTGGTCTCATGAATCACCTCGCGCAAGACTTCGCGAGATAAACAGAGTTGGATAGCTGATAAAGCTTTCTCGTCCAACTCGTCCCATTGCTCATCCGTCATAGTCGACGGTTTCTTGGACTTTCCATCCAAAGCTTTCTTCAAGCCGTTTTGAGTAAGAACGGCCTTCATCTGGACTCGCCAGATAGAGAAGCTAATCTTGCCATCAAATTTCTCAATATCGAACTTAGTGACGGTCGACATTGAGGATGTGATTCCAAGAACGATCTTAGAATGCTCTGATACCACTTGTTAGGATTTAGTGGTAAATAGAACACGAGCACGCAGCGGAATAACGGAATCACAAAATAGAGAATAAGGCAAGATAGAACACACACCGATTTAACGTGGGAAACCCGAGTACCGGGAGGAAAACCCACGGGCGGCAAGAGCCAATAAATCCACTATAAAATAGAGAGAGTATAAAGAACCTTGTGGGATAGTACAAGGTATTTGAGAAACTCTTTTACAAGTAGTGGATATATGTGTGTGAATGATGAAGGCTTAGTGTAGGATGGATTGTATGTGTGAGGCTTGGGTGGTTGAGTTTTTGTGGATGGATTGGAAATGGGGAGGAGCCTCCTATTTATAGGCCACAATGCCTTAGGGACTTGGGAGAGTAGAAACTTGTAGAAGCTAGGGGACTTGTAAGAGTAGAAGTTTGTAGATGCTAGAAGAATTGGAAGCTTTGAGAACCTTGTAGATTTTTGAAAGGATGGAGAAGTTTGGAGAACACTTCTTCACTTCTTCTAGACTTTTCCTTGGATTGGTCCAAGAATGAACAAGCCCAAGAGTGATCCAAGTCCAATGAGGATGTGATGCAACCCAACATTTTGTAACTAAGAGAGAGTGGGCAATGAAACATTTTCGTTTCCACGGAGAAAACCCCAACTGAGGGCTCCTGTTTTCATCGTTGATCCTTTGTTCTTCATTCTCTATTCTATAGCAAAAGACATTGTTCAATGTTATCTTTTAATATACTGAGCTGAATAGTGCAGACAATCACGCATATGTCTTTTTCAACTCGGTGTATTTATAGAAATCCCAGTGTGTAACTTTCTTTTAAACATCACTAGTGTGCAACTTGCCGGTAGATTTTATTCAGGTGCACATATATAGAGTTTTATATGTTGATCAACTCTGCTATTTGTTTATCATATACTAAGTGTGTAATACTAAAACATCTGAGTTAAAGTTTGCCAATTAAACAAATCTGAAGGTTGATAACAACTCACCATTGACTTATTTTGAACCTGATTATTTTTTTGTTTTTTTTTTCAGGTGCCCACAGTCTTGGATAAACAGGGAGTGCATTTGGAGATGGTCTAATGTCCCCGTAGTTCATTTTCAAATACAGTGTTCCCCAATCGAAATCGCGTTGTATGTTTGTAAATTTCAAGTTGCAAATTCAATAGTATTGTTCACAATTTACAAGCAATTGTGATACTTATAAACTAATGAGATATGAAATGCAAGTTTCAGCTTCCCTCTTATTGATTTCTTCAGCATACTCAAAAAACATCATAAACAGATCTGCCAAACAACCAAAATTGGCTTTCATATTTCTCTGTTAGTAGTGTTCAAGCACAAAGAAAGAAAGAAAAATGAGTATTGGCTCTATTGTTGGTGTTGTTGCTGGCAAAATCGGCGAGCTTTTGGTCCAAGAAGCCAAGTTGTTGTACGGTGTGGAAGACCAAGTGCGGATCTTGCAAGAGGAGCTGATGATGATGGACAGCTTCCTCGAGGACATGGAGGCCAGGGATGAGGAAGGAGGTGATCAAAGAAGCCAGACCACCATTAAACAGATCAGAAAGCTTGTTTATGATGCTGAAGATGTAATTGAGTCTTACATCCTTGAAGCTAAGCCTTCGACCAACAAGGCAGAAGACCTCCTTAAGAGGTATGCTTGCTTCTGTACTTCCCTTCTACGCACCCACCAAGTCGGCTCCGAGATTGAAGCCATCAAAGAAAAGATAAATGAAACCATGGAGAGGTGGAAAAAATATATTGGTGAAAATGTGGTAATTAGAGCAGGGCTGAATAGAGGTAGCCGGATGAGACGAATCGCCTATCCCCATGTCAATGAGGAACATGTGGTTGGCCTTGAAGAAGACATCAACAAGTTGGTTTGGTTGCTAATTGCTGATGCTACCAAAATCCAGGTGCTATCGATTGTTGGGATGGGCGGTTCTGGAAAAACCACTCTTGCTAGGAAGCTTTATAACCACGAGATCGTCAAGGGATATTTTGATTGCATAGCATGGTTATCGGTTTCAAAAGAGTGGACTGCTAAAAAAATCCTAGTTGAGCTATTGAGAGATGCCAGTGGGGAAACTATGGGAAAGGATGAGGCCTGGAGCCTTCAAGTCCTGGTAGAGAAGCTTCATCAGTATTTGGAGGGTAAAAGGTATCTGATTGTTCTTGATGATGTTTGGACGAAGCAAGCACTAGAGGAGATCTTTCCGGCTTTGCCAAATGATGGAAGGCGAATCTTAATCACAACTCGAATACGAGAGGTGGTTGATTTTCCCAATTTAAGATGCTCCATCCACGAGCCAAGACGCCTTACTAGAGAAGAGAGTTGGGAGCTATTTAGAAAGATAGCTCTCATACATAGGGAGCAGAGTAACGATTCTATGGATAGTAATGGCATAGAAACTCTCGGGAATGAGATGTTGGAGAAATGTGAAGGGTTACCGTTGGCAGTGATCGCATTAGCTGGAATTCTAAGTAAAAAGGAGTCCTTTGAGGAATGGGAAAGGGTCAAGAAGTCAGTAAGCTCAAGGATAATGGAAGACGGGAGAGGCACGCACTTGTATGGGCCAGTGAATGAGATGCTTACATTAAGCTATAATGATCTACAACGTGACGTTAAACCATGCTTTCTTTACTTGGCCATGTTCCCAGAGGACTACGAGATTCCAACAGCAAGGCTGATTAAAATGTGGATAGCCGAAGGATTTGTCACGTCTGATATGTTGAAAGAAGGTGAGACACTCGAGGATGTGGCACAAGACTATTTGGAAGAGCTGATTGACCGTTGTGTGGTTCAAAGTGCAAGCAAAAACTATAGAGGGAAAGTGAAGTCTATTCGAGTCCATGATCTAGTGAGAGACTTATGCATCAGAAAAGCAAAGAAACAAGACTTCCTCGAGATATTCACTTCTCAATCCTCAAATCCAGATCCAAGAGGGACAGAATTACGCCGAACTGCGATTTATTTTCTTGTCAAGTAAGATGGATTTACTAAATTCTACTATTTTATTTGCTGAATATTTTCTGTTCTTAATTCCATTTAATTTTGATAAATTTGCAGAAGGTCCATTGATTTAAATCAATTTACAGAAGGTAAGCTCCCAACACAGAGCTCCCACCTTCGATCTCTTCTCTATGAAGGCGATTATTGGACTTTAAAGCTGAGTTTGAAGAATATACACGAGAATTTCAGGCTACTTAGAGTTCTATTCCTTAAAGGTATTCAAACTCCTGAGGGTACCTTATCGAGCGGGATAGGGAGCTTGATTCACCTCAGGTATCTTCATTTACAAAGCACAAATATCCAACGACTGCCCGACTCTATTGGAAGTTTGCGTAGCCTTCTAACCCTATACTACATGGACGTGAGAGATAGAGAAGAAGTATTAATACCTGATGTTCTTTGGAAAATCGAGGGCCTCAGACATCTTTACTTACCTCGTTGGGGTTTAATGAAGGTCGTCTGTAGGTGGAAGTTGCACACCCTAAAACACTTGCAAACACTAACGGGTATAGTAGGAGGTAGTTGGGTGTTGGAAGAGTTGCCCAATTTAAGTCCAACAGTTCAAAAGCTGCACATAAGTGGCATATCAAGCCACGAGCAGCTAGAGGCGGTGTTTCGATGCCCATGCATAATGTCAGATGGTCTTCATTCCTTACGGCTGGAGTGGATCGTGGTCCCAAGACGAGACAACAAGGTTGTGATGCTGGAGAATTTACAGCCTATCAGCCATTGCCAACATCTAAGGAAGCTGGAGTTACGGGGAAGAATACAAGATAGATTGAACAGCTGTCATCAGTTCCCCAAGAACATTATCAAGTTAGTATTGGCGGACTTAAGGATTGAAGAAGAAGTCGCGCTTGCAGCTTTGGGTAAACTCCCCAACTTAATGTGCCTTAAGTTAGTTTGGGAGTCGTACATGGGCGTTAAGTGGACTGTGACGACGGATCAATTTACACAGCTCAAAGAGCTCCATCTAGCAGGCCTTCTAAACCTGGAGGATTGGAGGATTGAAGCAGGAGCAATGTCCCAACTGAGGAAGTTAGTAATTTACAAGTGTGAGAAATTGTGGTGGCTTCCAGAGGGATTGCAGTTCATCAATACCTTGCAAGAATTAAAGCTATGGAAAATGAGAGATGAATTCAACAAGAGAGTCAAAGAAGGGGATGACGGAGAAGGAGGAGAAGATGCGCACATCATTCAACATGTCCCTCTCATTAAGATATTAAGTTAATAAAAACCTCAGGTATAATATTTGTGTTTTTTTTTGTTTTGTTTTGGATGAGGAACTCTGTTTGTATTGTATATATTATTGACTATTGAGTGACAGTACCTCCTGGTTGGTTTTCTCATTTATCCGGTTGAGTTTTTTTTTTGATTTTGAGGTTAATATATTGCAAGGAAATGAAATATTTACAATGAGAGTTTTTAGAGCCCATAGCCAAAGTGAAATAGGGGTCACTTGGCGATCCTACCAAAATCATGGAACCATTTAGGGTGGTTCCAATCCAATGAGGTGTGTTGGTCTTAAAGACCTGGTGTGGATCCTATCTCCTCAAGCCTCGGCTATCAGAAGTCAGACACACACCCTAATGTTGGATAAGGGTAACACCCCCATCGGCTCGGCCATCAAGGGTGTTATCCATACGCAACATTAGCACACCTAAGCCATACAAAAAAAAAATTTCTAGCTCAATTAGTTTAATCTACCTCCTACATACAAGGACCCAACGGTATATAGTAGCCCATCAATAAGTAATACTAGAAATAAAAAGGCCATCCAATGGTAGCATCCTCGAACTTCCAAGCTGCTGTAAGACTTTCAAATAAGGAATGGGCCTTCAAAAAACGATGGGCTATGAGCCCAAATCTTCAACCAGCTCTCCGTTTGACGTTAATCCAAGATATGTGACCCCATATGTAAGGAGCTGCTGGACCCTTGTATATTCAGCTCGAGAGTAGGTGCTTCAAGTGTGTGAGCTGCATAACCGCCTCCCATGTTGTCTCCAGTTGAGGTGCGAGGTTCTTGAACCGTTGAATCCTGTGGATAGTCTGCTTGAAGGTGCTCCGATTGCTGGAAGGTGATGGGAAACAAAGCGTACAGGATCCGATATGTGTGGAGTTTGATGCGATGGACTGTTTCTTCCCTGGTTCTCGTCTTCCCTTCAAAGACCCTCTCGTTCCTAGTAATCCAAATGTAATATGTTGTTGCTGCTAGTGCTATCTTTTTGGATTTACACACCCAGATTGTGCCTCGACCATCCTTCTTTGTCCACTTGAGGGCACTAGCCATTGTCGACATTCTCCTTTTGTGCTTGAGCCACTCTTTAACCTGTGACCATACAAAGGAAGTGTAATTACAACTAAAGAATAGGTGCTCTTGGGATTCAGGACATAAGTTACAAAGAGGGCAAGTTCTGTCAATCTCCCTATAGGTGATCGTATCCTTTGCTGCGATCCATAAGATAAATGAATGCTTCGGCGTGATTGCAGCGTTCCAAACAGTTGATGCCCAGGGGACTACTTCTGCTCTCGGCCGAATCCCATTGTAGACATGTCCCAGGTTCAGCTTCCCGTTTGTACTCCACGAAGACAACAATTCTTCAGCTTGTTCTCGTGTACCTGCCGTGTTAAGAACAAGATCTCGAAGGTCAAGGATTCTTTTGATCAGTGGAGAATCATTTCTCTTATGGGGTCTTAGGCTCCAAATAGATTCATTTACTAAGAAGTTAAGATGAACCCAACGGACCCAAAGCGAGTTTTTTTCTCTAGAGATATCCCAAAGCAGTTTACACATAAATGCCATGTTCCAATATTTCAGATTTTTTAATCCTAATCCTCCTTCTGACTTTGGGAGGCAAACCTCTTTCCATTTGACTTCGGGGTTAGTGTTGTCCAAAGTGCAGCCTCTTCTTTTAGTCATCAATGCATATATCCAAATAATTGAGAGGCAGCATCAATTTGATAGTACCAATTAAGTGGAGCCCCATCGCAGGGGTACGTATCACCACCATTATTGATTCTTCACCTTTTTTCATCAAAAAGACATTCAATTTAGACACTTTAAATTTAAACTAATGAGATAAGTTAGCGAGGCAGGAAGCTTCCCCTATTATTGATTCTTCTGCATACTCAAAAACACCTTAAAGCCATCTGCCAAAATTGCCTTCATACTTCGGCATACTCAAAAAATGAGTATCGGCTCTATTGTTAGTCTTGCTGCTGGAAAGATCAGTGATCTTCTGCTCCAAGAAGCCAAGCTGTTGTACGGTGTGGAGGACCAAGTTGGGAGCTTGCAAAGGGAGCTGACAGCGATGAACGCCTTCCTCGTAGACATGGAGGCCAGGGCTGAGGAAGGTGGTGATGAGCTAAGTCGCACCACCATCACCGAGATCAGAAAGCTTGTTTATGATGCTGAAGATGTGATTGAGTCCTACATCTTTGAAGCTAATATTCCTGTTGATAAGACGGAAGCCTTCTTCAAAAGGTATGTATGCCTCTGTCGCTCCCTTCCACACACCCACCAAGTTGGCTCCGAGATTGAAGCCATCAATGCTAGGATAGCTGAAACCATCGATAGGTTGAAAAGATTTGCGGGTCCCAGTACTGGGGGAAATAGAACAGATGATGGAGCCAGGCCGAATAGAGATAGCCACCGGATGAGGCCACCTGCTTATTCCCATACCGAGGAGGAGCATGTGGTTGGCCTTGAGGAAGACATCAACAAGTTGGTCGTGATGCTGACTACCGATGATCCCAAAATCCAAGTGCTATCAATTTTGGGAATGGGTGGTTCTGGCAAAACCACTCTTGCTAGGAAGCTATACAACCATGAGAGCATCAAGGGGCATTTCAATTGCATAGCCTGGTTGACAATTTCAAAAGAGTGGGATGCGCAGCGTATCCTACTTGAGTTGTTGAGGCAAGCCAGTGGGGAAACTATGAGAACGGATGAGGCCTGGAGCCTTCAACAATTGCTAGAGAAGATTCACAAGTATTTGAAGGGTAAAAGGTATTCAATTGTTCTTGATGATGTGTGGGAAAAGGAAGCACTGAGAGAGATCTTTCCGGCTTTGCCAACGGGAGAAAGGAGAATCATAATCACAACTCGAAAACGAGAAGTGGTTGATTTTGTAGATATAAAAAGCTTCATCCACGAGCCAAGACGCCTCACTGAAGAAGAGAGTTGGGATCTATTTAGAAAGATAGCTCTCAATTATGAGGAGGAGATTAACAATTCTATGGATATTGGTGTCCAAGAAACTATGGGGAAGGAGATGTTGAAGAAATGTGAAGGGTTACCATTGGCAGTGATTGCACTAGCAGGTATTCTAAGTAAAAAGAAAACCCTTGAAGGTTGGGAAAGGGTCAAGAAGGCAGTAAGCTCATGGATCATGAAAGAGGGGGATGGCACACACTTGTATGGGCATGTGAATGAGATGCTTACATTAAGCTATAATGATCTACGTCGTGACCTTAAACCGTGCTTTCTTTACTTGGCAATGTTTGAAGAGGACACTAACATTATAACAGAGGAACTGATTCAAATGTGGGTAGCTGAAGGGTTTATCACATCTAATATGTGTAAGGAAGGTGAGACATTGGAGGATGTGGCACGAGACTATTTGGAAGAGTTGATTGACCGTTGTGTGGTTCAAATTGCAAGCAAAAGCTGTAAAGGATATGCAAAGTCCATTCGAGTTCATGATCTAGTGAGAGATTTATGCATCAAAAAAGCAAAGCAACAAGACTTCCTCGAGATATTCACTTCTCAATCCTCAGATTCAGATTCAACAGTCTCAGAATTACGTCACATTGCAATTTTTTCTCGTGACGAGTAAGATGATTACTCCTTCCTCCCATCGTTCACCAATATTTTGTATTTGTCATTTTGGCTTTCAAAATATGTTCCAAAATATTCTCTTCTTCTTAAAATATACAGGTCATTTGACTTTTTGACATTTTAAAAAAAAACTCAATAAAATATCAACTTTTTTAAAAAATAATTTAATATTAATAATTATGAATATATTAAAAATAATATTTTATAGAGATTTCAATTTTAAAAAAACATGGCAAAAATTTTAGATTTTATTGATTTTAACTTTGCAATATATTGCGCGCATTTGAAATTATTAATTGCTAGATTGGTAAGTGTAGATTTTTAAAAGGAAAAATGACTCAAAATAATACCAACTAAAAAAATTCTCAAAATAATACAAACTATCCACCTATAAACCAAAAATAATACAAACTTTAAAATCAAACAAAAATAATACAATCAATGAAATTTTGACTTTAAATAATACAAACTTTTGAACTTATTAAATTAGGATAAGATTGAAAATAAAATTTTATTTATCAAAATTATAAAACAAATCTATAATTATACATATTTTGCACAAATTCACCTTTTATATTTTAAATACATCGAACGTGGTTTGGTACGCGGTTGTCCAACTTTGTATAATACAACCCAATTTTTAGAAATTACGCAAAATTACATAAATTCTAGGATATGATTCTATTTTTTTTAATAATGGATAAAGTGGATGTGATTTTATTTAATTTCAAAATAAAAAGTAGTTTTTTGTAAAGTTGAATAAATAAATAGTAGTTTTGTGTATTTAAGAATAAAGGGGATGCATTTGTGCAAAGTGTGACTATATACACATATTTTTTTAATTTTGGCAAATAATATTTTGTTTAGATTTTTCTCCTAGTCCAACTTCAAAAATTTGTATTATTTTGAGTTAAAGTTCATAGTATTATTTTTAGTTGAATTTAAAGTTTGTATTATTTTTGGTTTATAGGCGGATAATTTGTATTATTTTGATATTTTTTTTAGTTCATATTATTTTTGATTCATATGCGATAGTTGGTATTATTCTGAGTCATTTTTGGATATGTTGTTTCCATCGGAGAGTTATAAAAAAAAGCTGCTAGTGCTCACCATGTAAATATGTAATACAGTGCAGATGAGTAATAATCTTTTTTTTTGTTTTAATTAATTAATTTGCAGAATGAACATCCATCCGCTCCCAACACACTGCCCCCACCTTCGATCCCTTCTTCTCTATGAAGTTGCCGCAAAGCTGTGTTTGAAGCCCATACTCCAGAATGTCACGCTACTCAGAGTTCTATGCCTTCAACATATTCAAACTTCAGATGGTACCTTACCAAAAGGGATAGGGAGTCTAATTCATCTCAGGTACCTTCATTTATTATTCACAAATATTCATCAACTGCCTGACTCTATTGGGAACTTGCGTAACCTTCAATATCTAGAGTGGAGATATTTTGGAGGAGATAAGGAAGTGCTACTACTACCTAATGTTCTTTGGAAAATCGAGAGCCTCAGGCATCTTTCCTTACCTGGTTATCGTAAAATCAAGGGCGGTGGGTGGAAGTTGCATACCCTAAAACGCTTGCATACAATCAAGGGTATGAGAGGAGGTCCTTGGATGGTGGAAGAGCTACCTCGTTTGAGCCCAACTGTTCAAAAGTTGCAAATATATGGCATATCGAGCAATGAGCAACTAGAGGCGGCATTTCGATGCCCAAGCATAATGTCCGGTGCCCTTCATTCATTGAACTTGGTTTGGGATAGAGAAACAGAACAAGGCAAAGTTGTGATGTTGAAGTCGGAGAATTTGCAGTCTATCAGTAAGTGTCAACATCTAAGGAAGCTGCGGTTATGCGGAAGAATTATAACAGATGGATTGAGTAGCTTCAATCTGTTCCCCACGAGCATTATGAAGTTACAGTTGGAGTCCACAGGGTTTGAAGAAGAAGCTGCGCTTGCAACTTTGGGTAAACACCCCAACTTAATGTACCTCCGGCTATATAGTGGGTCTTACGTGGGCACTAATTGGACTGTGATGGCCGGTCAGTTTACACAGGTCAAAATGCTCCGATTAAGTGACCTTAAAAACTGGGAGGAATGGAGAATTGAAGAAGGAGCAATGCCCCAACTGAGGAAGTTGGTAATTGAAGGATGTAAGAAACTGAAGTGGCTTCCAGAGGGATTGCAATTCATCACTACCTTGCAAGAATTAAAGCTGCAGAATATGCGGGATGAATTCAAAGATAGAGTAAAAGTAGGAGGAGAAGATGCGCACATCATTCAGCATGTCCCCAGAGTTCATTTTGGTTCCTGAAGTAACCATTTAGTAGCAAAATTTCATATTCAAGAGTGACATTTGTTTATCACCTATGATTTTCAGCCCAATAAAACCTTTAGATTGATGTAACTCGTAGGAGTGCCTGATGTGTTTTGGTTGCTAGTAGTGTACTTTGTGTATGTCGACTTCCAGAGGGATTAAAATCGATCGCAACCTTGCAAGAACTACAAAATGGAGGAATGGGAGGTGAATTCCAGAAGAGAGTCAGAGGAGGGAAGGATGCCCACAACATTTCTCTCAAATTGATATTTAGGAGTACCAAAGAGGACAAGGTGACATTCTTGAATAAAGCAATTTGTATCAAATGTCAGAACCAACAGTGACATTAAAACCTTTAATTTGATCTTCTTTTGGGTTATATAGAAGTTGGATAAATAGGATGACATTAATTAAGCAAGTGAAATCACAGCAAGTAGTACGGTGAATTGACACTGCTTGGTCATATATGAAATTAGGAAGAGATCGATCAACAGGGCAGATGTTCAATTCAATTATGTCGGAAAGTTGAGCTTTCCGGGCTGCAATTGGACTAATGTCTCACAGAAAACTCCCAAGCTCTTTTAGCAATTGGAAAATGTTTTGATCAACAGTGGAAGTTGAAATTCTGTGCTTTGTTATGGAGTGTAACAAGCTCTTTTAGCAATTGGAAATGTTTTGAATGAACGCTTTAAACTGCTGTTCTAAGTAAGAGGCCCAGATATATATTCACATTTTTACTGCCTCTTTTAAATCAAACCCGTATTTAACAAGAATCTCATAGTACAGTTGAAGTGTTAGTCTACTGACTGGAATACGTACAAGGAAATTGCAATGTAAATCTTAGCAGATTTGATTCAAGTCATCTCAAGAAGCACATAAGCTGGGCCCTAGCTCCAATTGCAATGAAAGCATACATTAATTTCTTAATGTCTCCAATATATA
This sequence comes from Persicaria maculosa, assembly GCA_963922045.1. Lineage (NCBI taxonomy): Eukaryota > Viridiplantae > Streptophyta > Magnoliopsida > Caryophyllales > Polygonaceae > Persicaria > Persicaria maculosa. Next base: position 57,533,330 of record OY998268.1, read on the forward strand.
TTTGACAATGAAATTAAGCATCAGGTGCATGACAGGGAGGGATCCAACCGAACACTAATATCAGTGGTTTCAACATTGGTCACCATGTAAGAAATTTTTGAAAAGCATCTACACATACAGTAGACACTTTAGGCACCAGTTTAAGGCTTTAATTGCCAAAGATGCTCCTAATTATAACACCAGCTTTATTCTCCGATCCTAATTAAATGCAATTTTGCAAATGATTTAGAGACAACACTTGCGAATTATAATATGATACTAGATACCAACATCATCCGAATCCTAATATGATACTAGAGACAACACTTGTGAATTATAAATGACCTCTTAAAGCCCTAAATAACCGGGCGAGACAACACTTGATACTGACAAGTCTTTCTCGTCGTCTTGATTGTTGTACATAGCGTCCTGCTTTGATATGGTTCCATGGACTGGACCTGCGCTTGATTGATGGAGAAGGGAATTGGGAGCTCCGTGCCATTAAGCAATAGTGATTCAACAGAGGTGCAGTGTTTGAGCCACCTAGAACCAACAGATGTCAATAGCATAAGCAAGACACCTAAAAATAGGTTTGGTATAGTTAAAGAGGCTCTCGTGTTGCATTGCAAGCAATTTTGGCTCGGAAAATGAAGCCATTGACTATCGTCATGACGAGCATAGCAGAAACAATTGAAACGAGAATAAGCCCAAATAAGCATTTATGTGAGCATAGTACAAGTAAGTGTATATAGGCCGTTACCAAGTCCAGTATATATATTTGCCATATATTTGGCCTGTGAATTTCTTCCTTAAATGAATCGTTATCAATTCAAACGTCTTCTTGCAAAATATATCGGAGATTCAGATGGTGACAGACACAAAAACGTAAAACCAAGCATATAAAAATGACTATTTCAGAAAGTGACAAAACTCACTCAACACGAAAGCAAAATGCTGGCCAGGCTTATGTTTGAAAATTGTAAATTGCAAGTTTGGAGTTTAATACCGACAACAGTTATTTTAATATTTGCATTTGGAGAGATATACAACTTTACGCCCCAATCGACGTGGAGTGATAAGTTTTTAAATTCCAAGTTGAATGTTTAATAATGATAAAGCTGTGATTTAATATTGTACGTCCCAATCGAAGATCCGCTGTCTCTTCAGCACACTCAAAATAACCTTAAAACAGATCTGCCAAACCCAAATTGCCTTGATATTTCTCAGTTGGTATTTTTCAACAACAAAGAAGAAACAAAATGAGTATCGGATCTATTGTTAGTCTTGCTGCTGGAAAGATCAGTGACCTTCTGGTCCAAGAAGCCAAGCTGTTGTACGGCGTGGAGGACCAAGTTCGTAGCTTGCAAAGGGAGATGGGAAGGGTGAATGCCTTCCTCATGGACATGGAGGCTAGGGAGGAGGAAGAAGGAGGTGATGAGCTAAGCCGGACCATCATCACCGAAATGAGGAAGATTGCTTATGATGCTGAAGATGTAATCGAGTCTTACATCTTTGAAGCTAATTATCCTGTTGATAAGATGGAAGCCTTCTTCAAAAGGTACGTATGTCTCTGTCGCTCCCTTCAACACACCCACCAAGTTGGGTCTGAGATTGAAGCCATCAATGCTAGGATAGACAAAACATTGGAGAGTTGGAGGAAATATGCGGGTCCCAGTATTGGGGGAAATAGAACAGATGATGGAGCCAGGCCGAATAGAGATAGCCGCCGGATGAGGCCACCTGCTTATTCCCATACCGAGGAGGAGCATGTGGTTGGCCTTGAGGAAGACATCGACAAGTTGGTCGTGATGCTGACTACCGATGATCCCAAAATCCAAGTGCTATCAATTTTGGGAATGGGTGGTTCTGGCAAAACCACTCTTGCTAGGAAGCTATACAACCATGAGAGCGTCAAGGGGCATTTCAATTGCATAGCCTGGTTAACAATTTCCAAAGAGTGGGTTGCTCAACATATCCTACTTGAGTTGTTGAGGCAAGCCAGTGGGGAAACTATGGGAAAGGATGAGGCCTGGAGCCTTCAACTATTGATAGAGAAGCTTCATCAGTATTTGAAGGGTCAAAAGTATTTGATTGTTCTTGATGATGTATGGGAAAAGCAAGCACTGAGAGAGATCTTTCCAGCTTTGCCAAATGATGGAAGGAGAATCGTAATCACAACTCGAAAACGAGAAGTGGTTGATTTTGTAGATATAAAAAGCTTCATCCACGCGCCAAGACGCCTCACCGAAGAAGAGAGTTGGGATCTATTTAGAAAGATAGCTCTCAATTATGAAGAGGAGATTAACAATTCTATGGATATTGGTGTCCTAGAAATTTTAGGGAAGGAGATGTTGAAGAAATGTGAAGGGTTACCATTGGCAGTGATTGCACTAGCTGGCATTCTAAGTAAAAAGAAAACCCTTGTAGGTTGGGAAAGGGTCAATATGGCAGTATGCTCATGGATAATGAAAGAGGGGGATGGCACACACTTGTATGGGCCTGTGAATGAGATGCTTACATTAAGCTATAATGATCTACGTCGTGACTTTAAACCGTGCTTTCTTTACTTGGCAATGTTTTGAGAGGACACTGAGATTAAAACAGGGCAGCTGATTAGAATGTGGATAGCTGAAGGGTTTATCACATCTAATATGTGTAAGGAAGGTGAGACATTGGAGGATGTGGCACGAGACTATTTGGAAGAGTTGATTGACCGTTGTGTGGTTCAAATTGCAAGCAAAAGCTATGAAGGAAACGTGAAGTCCATTCGAGTTCATGATCTGGTGAGAGATTTATGCATAAAAAAAGCAAAGCAACAAGACTTCCTCAAGATGTTCACTTCTCAATCGTCAGATTCAGATTCAACAATGTTAGAATTACGCCGCATTGCAATTTATTCTGACAAGTAAGATGATTACTCCTCCCTCCCATCGTTCACCAGTATTTTATATTTGTCATTTTGGCTTTCAAAATATGTTTCAAAATATTCTATTCTTCTTAAAATATATAGATTATTTTATTTTAAAAAAAACTGAAAACTCAATAAAATATCAACTTTTTTTTAATTAATTTTTATAATAATTTCATATTTATTATTAACAAATACGAATATATTAAAAAATTAATATTTTATAGAAGTTTCAATTTTTCAAAAAATTAAATTACTTAATTGAGATGAAGGGATTTTTTTGTACCTATTTTAACTTTACAATATACTAGTCCACTTCTCGTGATGTAAAAATATTATGGAGTTACCCCGAACCATGTGTTCAACACACCTCATTGATTGGAACAACTTTACGTATGTTCCATGATTTTGGTAGCTACGCTAAGTGTCATTTGGACATTGTCAGCCCTTTTGTACATTGTAAATATTTATTCCGTTTTCAATATATTAACCCTTAAAATCAAAAAAAAATATTATGGAGTTTCAAATTATAATATTTTTTCCTATTTAATTATTAAAAAATATTAACATTAAAAATAAATAAGGTATATTCATCTACAATAAAAAAATCCTATACAATACTAAAGCAGAAACTGTTCTGCCATATGTCGCAACCACATTAAAAAATTTCCCTCCAAAACCTTTATCCAATTATATATATATTGCCACAATATTGATTTAATTTTACATTATGTCATATCATTACTAATATAATCTTTTCATTTAAAATTCACCAAAATCTCAATTTTGCCAATTATATGTTATCGTTTTTGCTTGAATTTATAGTTGAAAAAAAGAATCGGGATACTTTGTTACCACCTCCTCCAAAAATTGTTGTTTTTTACCGTTGAAAGGTGGGGACATTTATTTGACACCCCTCCAAAGCTTGGATTATTTTAATTAGTTTTGCCTAATGTAAATGAAGTTCTCTTACAAAAATTTAAAAAATTAAGTTATAAATAATAATAAGCGTTAATTTTTATTATAATTTTAATGATTTTTATAATTGGAAAATATTTATTTTTAATGACATAATATTTTTTAGCAAAATATAACACATTATTTCTCTAATCAAATTAACCATTCACACCCTCTTTAACAAAAAAAAATATAAAAAATATTTGAATGGTTGTTGAAGGGATTTCATTTTAACAGTTATGTTTTCAAACCCGTTGAATTTGGGTTTATGCCAAAAAAAAGTAGTTTCAAGAAAGATGATCTTTTAACATATTAGGATACAATTTTATGAATAATTTTTTTTGAAATATTTAATATTATAATAGTGTAAGATAATATTATATAGATTTTTATTTTAAAAAATAAATATATTAAATAAGTACACCTGGTGAATTTGTGCATAGCACGAGTATAGTACTAGTGATAATCTAAAGCATATGATAATTTTTATATAGTTTAATTAAAAAAATTATTAATGCCAGAGGATTATTTTTTTAAATGAAATTATAAAACTACCTCACTAATTAACAATCATAAATTTCTAACAAAACCAAAATAAATTCAATAGATAAAGAAGAACTATAAAAATATTTAGAAAGTAGAAACAAACATAATCATGCAAATATAAGATCAATTGAATTGTCTATTCTTCAAACATAAGATCAATTATGCAATCTCAAAAATCTCTAACCTTAAACACCCGCCACCTTCTTCAAAATAAAACACAACACATTCCTCAAAATGAGTTTTTATTCTCGAGATAATGAATTTATATCAATCTAACAATTAGAATCCACAAATAGGTTTTCAAAACGTTCAATTAGGTAAATGAAGATTCGTCTTAATATATATAGTCAACAAAATTAATTATTTTGATGACAATGCATTAAAAAAGAAAGTAAAATAATAACACATGTGTGGCATAAGGTTAATATATGGCATAATCTTATAGGCTAAATTTTTCAGAAGAATTCGACATGGCAAATATTTAAAAAAGATAATGAATAGGTGGATGAAAAGGTTATATGTGACAATATATTAATTGACATGGTAAATTCTAATTGGTTGAAGTTTTGAGCGGAAAAATTTTCAACCACAATGTAGCCACTTTAGATCCTATGGAGTTGGTAAAATAACTTCATATGTTGGTTAAATTCTAACCACTCAATTCTAATGTGGCAAAACAGTTACTACTTTAGTATTGTACAATATAGATAGGATGAAACTTTTCACTTCAAAGCGACATGAATTGTCTTATAATACATTCATATTATAACGTAAGTAATAACATTGTTAAAAAATATTTAAGATTGATCAAAACTTATTTTTCAACTCATATAGATTTTATTTTATTTCTGTTTAAAATAAGATGAGATGCAAAGATGTTATTAAAACAAAATGAAAAAAGATGAAAAATATATGTGTACGTAGTTTCCTATTTTAAAAGATATGCAAAATGAAAAAAGATGAAAAATATATGTGTATGTAAATATGTAATACAATGCTTTGGAGATGAGTAATCATCTTTTTTGTTTTACTTGATTAATTTGCAGTATGAACCAACTTCCGCTCCCAACACACTGCCCCCACCTTCGATCTCTTCTCTATCAAGTTCATCTAGAGCTGATCAGTTTGAAGCCCATACACCAGAATTTCAAGTTACTCAGAGTTCTATTCCTCAAATATATTAAAACTTCAGATGGTACCTTACCAAAAGGGATAGGGAGTTTGATTCATCTCAGATACCTTGGTTTAAAGATTTCAAATATCCATCAACTGCCTGACTCTATTGGAAACTTGCGTAACCTTCAATGTCTACGGTGGAGGGGATTGGTACCAGAGGTTAAAGTGCTATTACTACCTAATTTTCTTTGGAAAATCGAGAGCCTCAGACATCTTTTCATACCTGTTTATCCTAAAATCAAGGGCGGTGGATTGAAGTTGCATACCCTAAAACACTTGCATACAATCAAGGGTATGGCAGGAGGTCCTTGGATGTTGGAAGAGCTACCTCGTTTGAGCCCAACTGTTCAAAAGTTGCAAATACATGGCATATCGAGCGATGAGCAACTAGAGGTGGCATTTCGATGCCCAAGCATAATGTCCGGTGCCCTTCATTCATTGAACTTGGTTTGGGATAGAGACACAGATGAACAAGGCAAAGTTGTGATGTTGAAGTCGGAGAGTTTGCAGTCTATCAGTAAGTGTCAACATCTAAGGAAGTTGCGGTTATGCGGAAGAATAACAAATGGATTGAGTAGCTTCAATCTGTTCCCCACAAGCATTATGAGGTTAGAGATGGGGAGCACAGGGTTTCAAGAAGAAGCTGTGCTTGCAGCTTTGGGTAAACTCCCCAACTTAATGTACCTTGCGCTATATACTGGGTCCTACGTAGGCACTAATTGGACTGTGATGGCGGGTCAGTTTACACAGCTAAAACAACTCCATCTAGGAGATTTTCCAAACTTGGAGGATTGGAGGATTGAAGCAGGAGCAATGTCACAACTGAGGAAGTTAGATATTTGGAAGTGTGTGAAACTGAGGCGGCTTCCAGAGGGATTGCAATTCATTACTACCTTGCAAGAATTAAAGCTTTGGAATATGGGAAATGAATTCATTGATAGAGTAAAAGTAGGAGGAGAAGATGCGCACATCATTCAGCATGTCCCTGGAGTTCATTTTGATGAGTTTTAATTCTATATATGCACGTACCCAAGAGGCCTAGACGAAATTCCAGAAGTAAGCAATTTATATCAAATTTCATATTCAAGAGTGACATTTATTTATCACCTATGATTTGCAGCCCATTAAAACCTTCAGATTGATGTAACGATCATAACAGCACCTGATATGTTTTGTTTGCGAGTACTGTATTTTGTGTGTGTCAACCTCCAGAAGGATTGAAATTTATCACAACCTTGCAGGAACTACAAATTGGAGGTGAATTCAAGAAGGTAGTCAGAGGAGGGAAGGATGCCGACATCATTCAACATGTCCCTCAAGTTGATATTTAGGAGTACCAAAGAGGACAAGGCGAAGGCGACATTCCTGAATAAACCAATTTGTATCAAATTTCAGATCCAAGAGTGACATTTATGCATCACCTAAGATCTTCAGTTTATTAAAACCATTAATTTGATCTTTTTTTTTTGGGTTATTAGGATTTCCCTAATGGATGATAATATGGAATGATTTTTTATGAGGCTTTTTGCGATTTTTGAAAAAATATCTTTACAAAACTCTATTTAATTTGTCATGCCAAATAAGAATTTACTCCTTTAATCTATCCACAAAGGCAATAATTTCATCAAAATTTTCATCTAGATTTTAATCTTAAACTAGATTATAATCTTAAGCTAGATTGATCTCTAGCGCGCCAAGCGCTAGAAGTCACAGCAGGTAGCGCAGTGAATCAACAGTGTTTTGTCACATGAACTTAAACTAGGATATATATTATCTGAAGTCACAGTAGGGATGAGATTTGAAATTAATATGAAATTAGATATATATATATATATATATATATATATATATAACCCCTCTTGAGCTTTCTCTAAACCCACCAAAAGCATCTGCCTTAGCAAATTAAATTAAAGTTAAGCCCACATATGTTCCGGCCTCTTCCATTGAGAATTAAAATTAAATTGAGAAATGAGAAATATATATACATCTCAATTCTCAATTGAGATGCATAGATAAGCTAGCTTCTGTGCGGAAGTACTTCTCATATCCAAAAAAATCAAAATGGAAATTTGTGGCCAAGTTGAAAATTGCTGAGATCACAGCAACATGAAGCATTCATTAGCGCCAATAAGATAAGACTACATGAAATTTTATGGATCTTCATTCCCATACATACTTCAATGAAAATCTGGTAGTTCCTATTGAAGATTTTACTATCATTTTTCATTTACAACGCTGCAACTGAAACAAATGGGCACATTTGGAGCGTGAATCTGGTAGTCAAGACTTAATGTACGTTTTCCGGATGATTCTTGACCATAGATTTGGTCTCTATTTTGGATAAGTGTTTGATTGGTGTTGAGTAGTACTATTGAAGAATTCACTCACATTGAATATATATTCCTAATAATTGAGAGAGCGTGAATTAAGTGGAGCCCCATCCCCATTGCTTATCAGCACCATACCTTTTTTCAGCAAAAGCTAGACATTGAAAGCATCTGCCAAAGCAAGTTAAAGGAGAAATAAGCTTGAAATCCTCAATCACAATGCCTTGAACCAATTCACAAACTTAAACATCTGGCAAATACCCCACAACAGCTGATCGAAAAGCACACAAGTGGTTTCCAGGGCAGCACTTTTATTGCTATCTTTCTTCACCATATAATCAAAACACCTTGAAAGCATCTGCCAAAGCCAAATTCCTTCAATATATCCTCTTTAAACATAACCCTCTTCAAGTTTCATTTTAACTAACAAAAAAAAAAGCTTTCTTCACAATTGGGTTCGCCTATTTTATTCATTTCCTCAAAGAAAAAGAAACAAAAAATGAGTATCAGCTCTATTGTTGGTTTTGTTGCTGGAAAAATCGGCGAGCTTCTGCTCGAAGAAGCCAAGTTGTTGTACGGTGTGGAAGACCAGGTCCAAAGCTTGCAAAGGGAGCTGATGATGATGGACAGCTTCCTCGGAGACATGGAAGCCATGGATGAGGAAGGAGGAGATAATCGAAGCCGGACCACCATTAAGCAAATCAGAAAGATTGCTTATGATGCTGAAGATGTAATCGAGTCCTACATTCTTGATGCTAACTTTCCTGTTGGTAAGATAGAATCATCCTTCAAAAGGTATTTCTGCCTCTGCAGCTCCCTTCCACACACCCACCAAGTTGGGTCTGAGATTGAAGCCATCAAAGCTAGGATAGCTGAAACTTTGGAAAGTTGGAGGAAATATGATGGTCCCAATTGGGGGATCAAAAGAGATGCAGGAGCCAAGCTGAGTAGAGATAGCCGGACGAGACGACTTGCCTATCCCCATACAAAGGAGGATCATGTGGTTGGCCTTGAGGAAGACATCAACAAGTTGGTCGTCGCGCTGATTACAGTGGATACCAAAATCCAAGTGCTATCAATTGTCGGGATGGGTGGATCCGGCAAAACCACTCTTGCTAGGAAGCTTTACAACCATGAGGGAATCAAGAAACATTTTGATTGCATAGCATGGGTATCAATTTCACAAGAGTGGGTTGCTCAACAAGTCCTTGTTGAGCTATTGAGAGATGTCAGTGGGGAAACTATGGGAAAGTATGAGGTCTGGAGCCATCGAGAATTGGTACGAAAGCTTCATCAGTATTTGGAGGGTAAAAGGTATTTGATTGTTCTTGATGATGTGTGGACAAAGCAAGCACTTGAAGAGATCTTTCCGGCTTTGCCGGATGATGGAAGGAGAATCATCATCACAACTCGAAAACGAGAAGTTGTTGATTTTCCAGATTTAAAATGCTCCATCCACGAGCCAAGACGCCTCACCGAAGAAGAGAGTTGGGAGCTATTTAGAAAGATAGCTCTCATTCATAGGGAGCAAGGTAACAATTCTAAGGATATTAGTGTCCTAGAAACTCTGGGGAGGGAGATGTTGAAGAAATGTGAAGGGCTTCCATTGGCGGTGATTGCACTAGCTGGAATTTTAAGTAAAAAGGAAACCATTGAGGAATGGGAAAGAGTCAAGAAGGCAGTAAGCTCAAGGATAATGGAAGAGGGAAGAGGCACATACTTGTATGGCCCAGTGAATGAGATGCTGACATTAAGCTATAATGATCTACATCGTGAACTCAAACCGTGCTTTCTTTACTTGGCCATGTTCCGAGAAGACGCTAAGATTCCAACAAGAAAGCTGATTAGAATGTGGATAGCCGAAGGGTTTATCACATCTAACATGTTGCAAGAAGGTGAGACGTTGGAGGATGTGGCACGAGACTATTTGGAAGAGTTGATTGATCGTTGTGTGGTTCAATGTGCAAGCAAAAACTACAAGGGGGAAGTGAAGTCGATTCGAGTCCATGATCTAGTGAGAGATTTATGCATCAAAAAAGCAAAGCAACAAGACTTCCTCGAGATATTCACTTCTCAATCCTCAAATTCAAATGTAGTAGTAACGTCAGAATTGCGTCGAACTGCACTTTATTCAGACAAGTAAGATGATTACTACTCCCTCCCATCCTTCACCAATACTAGTCATTTTGGCTTTCAAATTTTTTCCAAGATAATTGTTTATGTATTTTAGTAATCCTTATAACTTTACAATATATTTTTTACAGAAGGAACAAACTTCCGCTCCCAACACACTGCCCCCACCTTCGATCTCTTACCTATCATGGCGGCGTTGACATGGAAGGTACTCAAAATCTGAGTTTGCAGCCTATACATCGGAATTTCAAGTTACTCAGAGTTCTATTCCTTCAGTATATTCAAACACCGGATGGTACCTTACCAAAAGAGATAGGGAGTTTGATTCATCTCAGGTACCTTCATTTACATAGGAATGATATCTGTGAACTGCCTGACTCTATTGGAAACTTGCGCAACCTTCAATATCTACAGTGGATGGATGCTCTAGCTATAGGCTGTATGAAAATGCCTAATGTTGTTTGGAAAATGGAGAGCCTCAGGCATCTTTCAATACCTTATCAATGTGTAATCAAGGGCAGTAGGTGGGCATTGCATACCCTAAAATGCTTGCATACACTGAAGGCCGGTACAACAGGAGGTCCTTGGATGTTGGAAGAGCTACCCCGTTTGAGCCCAACTGTTCAAAAGTTGCAAATAAGCGGCATATCGAGCCAGGAGCAACTTGAGGTGGCATTTCGATGCCCAAGCATAATGTCGGGTACCCTTCATTCATTGGACTTGTATTGGCATATATTCAGAGATGAAGGCAAGGTTGTGATATTGGAGAATTTACAGCCTATCAGTCATTGCCAACATCTAAGGAAGCTGCGGTTAGGTGGAAGAATACAAGATACATTGAGTAGCTGCAATCAGTTCCCCTCGAGCATTATCCAGTTAGAGTTGTGGAGCACGGGGATTGAAGAAGAAGCTGCGCTTGCAGCTTTGGGTAAACTCCCCAACTTAATGTGCCTTAAGTTAATTGGGAGGTCGTACATGGGCACTAAGTGGACTCTGACGGCGGGTCAGTTTACGCAGCTCAAAGAGCTCTGTCTAGGACACCTTCCAAACTTGGAGGAATGGAGTATTGAAGAAGGAGCAATGCCCCAACTGAGGAGGTTAGAAATTGACAGTTGTTACAAACTGAGGCGGCTTCCAGAGGGATTGAAATTCATCACTACCTTGCAAGAAGTACACATTTACTGTATGGAAGATGAATTTAATAAGAGAGCAGAAGGAGGAGGAGGAGAAGATGCGCACATCATTCAACATGTTCCTCGAGTTTATTTTTCTCGCTTAGACGTTCCGGTCCCGTGAAATAGAACATACAGTGCAATGGTAAAATCAATAAATATTTTTTTTAATTGTGTTGCATTTAAATGAATATTATGTCATATGAATATGAATATTACTTTGTATGAATGTGAATATATTATGTCCCTTAGTAGGGATTAAGGAAGGAAAGGGAGGAAGGGGATTCATAGAAGAAAGGAGACCCCTTGTCCCCCCTTCTTTTTGTCATATGTGCAGATTATTTGTCAAGGCTTCTAAGGTGCAGAACTAGGGATCCTCGGTTCAAATTCCATCCAAAATGCAGGCCCCTACAGCTCACGCATCTCGCCTTTGCTGATGATCTCATCCTCATGGCCAGAGGTGATATGGACTCCATCAGAATTATCATCGAATGCCTCAGGGGTTTCCAGCAGTGCTCTGGGCTGGACATAAATGCAGAGAAATCGTCTTACTACCTTGCTGGAGCATCCCAAGACGAAGAGGACCTGCTTGCCAATTCCATCGGCTTCACAAAGGGCTCCTTCCCCTTCACGTACCTGGGCATACCCATTTCGTCAGGGAAGCTAAAGATCTCTCAATTCTCCCCACTTATAGATAAATTTGCTTCAAAGCTAAATATATGGAATGCGAAAACCCTTTCTTATGCAGGGAAGATAGAATTGATCAGATCGGTACTTCAAGGCATAGAGGCATTTTGGTTTGCAATAATCCCTTCTCCTTCTTCGGTGATAAAGAGCCTGAATAGCTTTTGCATCCAATTTCTATGGAAATCACCTAGAGTGAAATGGAAGGAAGTTTGCTTACCAAAATCAGAAGGAGGGCTTGGTTTGAAGAATCTGAAATATTGGAACATGGCTTTTATATGTAAACTCCTTTGGGATATTCATAGAAAGAAGGACTCCCTTTGGGTCCAATGGATCCACCATAATTACTTATCAAATGAATCCATTTGGAGTCTTCGACCTCATAAGAAAAATGACTCCCCTCTTGTCAAAAGAATACTTGACCTTCGAGATCTTTTGTTGAATATGGCAGGTACCCGTAGGCAAGCAGAAGAGCTACTGGATTCTTGGTGCTTCAATGGAAAACTGAATCTCGCACTCACATATGATGGAATTCGACCAAGGGCAGAAAGGGTTCCATGGGCTACGACAATCTGGAACGCAACAACCACTCCTAAGCACTCGTTTATACTATGGGTTGCGGCTAAAGGAAAGCTTGCTACAAAGGATACAATTACATACAGGGAGATCGATCGAACTTGTCCTTTATGCAATGTTACCAATGAAACGCAAGAGCATCTATTTTTTACCTGCAATTATACCTCTTTTGTATGGTCGCAGGTAAAAGATTGGCTTAATCACAAAAGAAGAATGTCGACATTGGCAAGCGCCCTCAAATGGACGAAGAAGGAAGGTCGAGGCTCGAGCTGGATATGCAAATCGAAAAAGATCGCACTAGCTGCAACAACATACTTCATCTGGACAACGAGGAACGAAAAAGTCTTCGAAGGAAAGATGAGAACAAGGGAGGAGACAGTCCACCGTATAAAACTGCACACCTACCGGATCCTATATGCCTTGTATCCTATCACTTTCTCACAATCGGAGTGGCTCCAAGCAGATCAAACATATGTTCCAGACGCTCACGAGCCTCGCAACGCCATCAGAGACGACTTGGGGGACCCCTTTAGTGCACCCGCATAAACTCAGAAAACAGCTCTTAAGGCCAAAGACAAGCGGTCTGATGTACCAAATGCAAAACGAAGGCTGTGGGACTTGGAGAAATCAAATTGGAAGGCACTTACTGCACAGAAATTGGAGATGGAGTCTTGCATATGCCATCTAGTGACGAAGCCATCACTAGGGGTCTTTTATTGAGTAACATGGCGTCATTTTTTGGGCTTGTTGTTAGGATCAGTTGTTAGGATCAGTTAGTTCATTTCCTTTATGCAAAATGTATTTTTGCCCAGGTTCCCAGTCTAAGATTACAAGGTCCAAACAACCTTTGATCTTATACTTGAAATGCATTAGGCTCAACAAAGGTCTTTTGGACATCATCATTCGCGACATAGTCGTTGGTGTTTGATGCTCATAAGCCTTTGGGTGTATGTCCGACTACCGATGGCCTTGGCCTGAAGTGATAGGATCTACACGGCCCTTGGCCCCTAATATGCGATGGAACCAAGCCATAGTGAACCTATGTGCTTCATCGATTTGAGGAATCCCCTCCTTTTGTACTTAGAGCCGACTGGCTACAAACTACAGTGTAAATATCTCACTTTAAGTTTTAATATATTTTAACCTTAAAATCAAAAAAAAAAAAGAACGGGCAAGGGAAAGAGATAGAGTAAGAGTAAGGAGAAAAGAGGCATTTCTCATTTGATTATTTTCATGATTACACTAATAGTAATAGCATCAACTCTTCCTCTATCAAATGGCAAGGAAATGGGACAACAGTGGGTGAATTTGAAACTGAGCAAAACAGCACCGTCCATTAAGTTGTAACCAAACTGATCAGACAAGGCCATGCCGGTTGATCTGCCTTCAAAACTACAACCAGGGTCGAAAATAGTCATACCAACTAGCCTAGACATTTCTACGAACACTTGGTCTGCACTAGAGGATGTCACAATGCCAATTGAATTTTGCCCAAAATCAGTAACCCTTTTATCCCTGCATCTTTCCATTTCCTTTTTTTTTTTTTTTGAAATTTCTGTGCTACACTATCCAAAAGTAGGGATTTGAAATTTACCTCTGAAAACTCGAATTTGACAGGAAGGCCTTTCGGGTACTCAATGACTCCTTGATCAGCTATAAATTGAATTGAATTGATGATCTGTCTCCCCGATTGCCAGACCATGGAGTCTGATGGAGATTCTGAAGATTCCCTTGCTTGCTTCCCGAATGCTTCAAAGAGCGGCTGAATTTCTTCCTGATTTTTGCTGAATTCTTGTCTCGAGTCTTCATCCTCTTAACTCCATGCCCACCACTTCGAGGGCACTTCTACTCTGATGGTGGATCAGTTTAAATTGAACAGGGGAAACGCATCATGAAATTCGGAAATTTTGGAGATAAAGAGTGTTGCCATGAATTGCAAGTAAAATCATGAAATTGAATACGGAAGTGAGTTGATTTGTGAAATAGAAGTTGATTTTGAGTTTGTACAGAGTCGAGTTTTTGAATTGGTTAGAGCAACCGTGACAAATTCTCCATATTGAGTTTTTGGAGAAAACTCTATATTTTGATTCTCCATATTGAGTTTTTTTTGAGAAAACTCTATATTTTGAGTTAAACTCTATAACGGAGAAGCGGTTGAAATTTAGTCCTAAAATGTTCAGAATACGTGATTTATAATTTTGGAGAATTTTTTAGGGAAACGATTGGGCATGCTCTTAATTCTTCAGTTCTCGGCTAAGCACACGGCAGTTAACTTGGACGATGCAGGAAAGTCAAGTAATATGTATGCTTGTAGGAATGATCACAAAATTTATTAACAAAGTGGAGATCTAACATCTAATAAGTGAACTTAATAACAAATTTTTTAGGAAAAAAATTATAAAACAATTCAACAAGAAAATAACAACTTAATTAACAAGGATGAATATGAAATCTACTCCTATGTAGCTATATAAAACACCAGAGCATCAAAAGACAGGGCAGCCATCAACGACGACGCCCTTGGCGGTAGGGCACGAAGCCAAGGGGCACCAGTAGCTGTCGGAGTCATGGCCTCCGACCCAGTCGAACTCGATGAACTTCTTGTATCCGAAGCTGAAGAAAATGAGGATGGTGGTGAAGGTAGTGCCGGCGTCCAAGCCTCCGGAGAGGAGGTAGTTGTAGCGCTCCCACCACTTGGGGCGGTGCCTGAACAACACGAAACCCGAAAGGAACGCCACAAAGATCCAGCTGATGTAGTTTACTGCCGTGGCTGGGGGTATCATGGCTGTCGCCCCCAGCATCACCGGAAGATGAATCAACTTGATCCACTTCTTTTTCGGATACATCTTCGCCGCTATCCATACCAGCACTGGTGCAACCGCTCCCCCGAGGAAAAACCAGTTCAGCATTGAGTAACGACCGAGGTCCCCAAAGATCCTGCGTGGCCCGATTAGCCCCCAGATGATGGAGGCTGTGTAGAAGGTGTTGTCGTTAGGGCATGTCCACATGGAGTCGTCTGGCAGCATCGACCTGTCGCACAGGTGCGGTACGTCATCCATCAGCCACCAGGCTGTTCCGGTGTACACCGCAACTGCTATGATCCCTCCTACCACCTGTAGTTTGTAAGAGTTAATTGACGATGTATTTTAATATATTCAATGCGGGATATACTGAGTTGTTGTTGTTATATATACCTGTGCAGTGAACATGGCACGGGGTGGGATCTTCATGTAGTGTCCGAGCTTGAAGTCTGCGACGAAGCTCAAGCCTTGAGTCATACTGATATAGCCATAGACCTTGAAGCACATATTGGCAACAGGCCTTCCTGGGTAGAGATACCCAATTATGTATTCGGTGATGATATTCAATCCCGGTTGCTGATTCGTGGTGGCACTGATGATACCGACAGGGAGGGTGAAACCGAAAGCAAGAGCACAAGCCAGGAGGACACCCCACCATGGGAGCTGGAGCTGATCTTCGTAGTGCTGGACGGAGAAGATGACTAAAACCATGGTGACCAACAATAGTAACAGAAACCACCACGTAGGAACCTGTTTGTACGCCTTCATGAGCTCGGTATGGATGTCACGTTTCTTCTTTGTTCCGAAGGCACCTCTGAGTTGCATCCATATGTCTCGTCCGTTGAAGAGAGCGACGTGAACAACTGTCGCGGAAAGAGTAGCGAACCCGAGACCATAACTCAACATGAACATGATGCTGAGATTGAGGGGTCCGGTCTTTTCGTAGGCGTCTACGTCGAGCTGAAACTTCGAGTTGATGATGCTGTTGGTGTCGTAGATGGATCCATCCGACATGTAATTGCGTGTGGAGTAGAGCGGGAAACTCTTGGCGCTGTAGGTGTCGGTGAAGTAGAAAATGGGGATGATCACATACATGAAGAGAACGTAACCAACTAAGATGTTTGCACTGGCGAACCAAGGGCTAGCAAGAGGGGTTCCGAGCCAGGAAGAGATGGTTGTCCAATCGATTCCGAAAGAGAAGAGACCGAACCCACTTTGGCCTGATCCGAGCTGGTTAACGAGGACCGAATTGCTCTTGACCAAGCACAGCCAGGAGACTGAGGTGACGGACATTGCAAGGAAGCCTGGCAGGACTTCGTAGGCTGCGGCGCCGATGACGACCAGGATGAAGAATTGGGTCCTGTTTACCCCAAATTTTACTCTCTTCCCCTTCTCATGGAGTGCCCTAATTGAAGTTGAGATTTTGATTAGGCCCCGTTTGGTATTAATCAATCAGAATAATTCAAATATCAAGTGATGTCGATATCAGATATCGATACCAAACGGGGGCAGTTATAGATATATAATTACCTGAAGAGGGAGACCTGTACCAGATTGCCTGGCCACCACATCTCCGGGGGCTCAACGAGGTATTTTCGGAATAGGCCAGCCCAGCCAAACCCTAAAATCTGTGAGAATATAAACTGTGAACAAACTGATTATTCATATGAAGAATAACGAATTGAGAACCGAGTTTATATACCTGGGTGGTGAGCATGAGAACAGCGGCCGGAAAAAGGTCGAGCTTGCGCTTGTAGAGGAGCTTAACGGCGGTCAAAATATGGGTGGCGTAGACGGTGCCAGCGCCGGCATTGGCGAGGATGGTGATGAGGACGTGCTCCTTGACGTTGAAGGGTCCAGGATTGAGTGTAAACTCGAAGCAGGACCCCTTAAAGAAGACCCTATTGGTGATGGTCTTGGCCATCAGGTGGCCGAGCGGGACCACCGCGATCTGGGCGGAGATGGAGGTGACGGTCAGCGGGTTCCGGCGGTACCACATGAACTGGTTCACGAAGGAGAGGAGGACGCAGGAGATGATCCCGAGCACCCACATCCGGAACGTCATCGCCGGCAGCGTCGGGTCGTCGGTCTTGGGCACCGTCATCTCCACCTCCTTGATGCTGCAGGTGAACTCCTCCTCCTCGACGGCCTTCTCCTCCTCGATCTCATGCTTGTCTGATGACGGGTCTTCCATCAGAGTGTCTCTCAAATCTCAATCTCAACGTTGTTTGAATGGATACACACACTTCTTGGTACCTATATAGGGCCTATAGATAAGCACATCCGATAACTGAAAATCCAAGAATCTAGTCTAGGTTTATAAAGATATATATCTTTTTAATTAATTAATTAGATTTATGGATTAATATTGTTAGGATCATTGAGATGAATCTTGGTACCCATGTTCAATTAACCTAAAAATTAACTCTATCGAATTGATTTTTTTTTTATCTCACTCCAATTATATGGGAATCGGTTTATTTTAATTCGAATTAAATAAATACTTTACATATATTTAATTTAAAGAGTATATATCTATATATCTATATATCTATCTATATTAACCTAAAAATTAACTCTATCAAATTGATTATTTTTTTATCTTACTCCAATTTTATTTTATAGGAATCGGTTTATTTTAATTTGAAAAAAATTAATACTTTAGATATATTTATATCTATATATCTATACCTATTATCTATATTTATATCTATCTATATAAAATTTTAAAAGATAAAAGTTTTCATCTTTAACATAACAATTGGTTTAATTCAAAACATTAAATTAATATATTAATATAATATGTATATATATTAGTAAATCTTTATATATTATCACAATAGAGTGCAATTTGAATGAGTCTATTACACTCCTTTTTTATGAGTTTATTTTTATAAATTTAATTCAAAATACTAAAATAATATTTATTTAATTGTATAATATTAATTTTATCTTATTACTAAATTTTTTAAAATGTGCCATGACACGGAAACTGTACTATGGTTGACATTATAAGACTAACAGTCTAACCATGCAATATCACAAGTTGATGTACCAAAACATGAAGTTGTTTTTGTGAGTGGAAGAGTCAACCCCATAAAATACCCGATCCAAATATAGAGTGACTGAACCGGTCGAACTGGACTACTAAAAAAAGGACTAACAGCCTAACACTATGAGCTCGTTTGGTTAGCATTTAAAAAACACATGAAGTTTAAAAACCCATGAAGTAGGTTAAATACCTGTGTTTGGTTGCTTTTTTTAACACGAAAAAATCCAGGAATTTAACTTCCCATAAATTCTAATTCCTATAAAATGGGGGAATTTCACTTACTTATTGGGGACTAGGTAAGTTCCAATTCCACCATTTTTTATGAAAAAATTCAACTTCCTCCATTTAAATTCCCTACACCTTATAACTTAACCAAACAACTTTTTAAAATTTGTGGGGATTATAATTCATGAGAACTGAATTCATGGGAAGTTAACCAAACAAGCCCTATATTGTTTTGGTTAATTAACGGCGAGGCTTGAAGTTGGAGAAGAGTTCCCATTTCCCGCATTATAAGGCGAGCTTAGATGCGATTTTATATAACGAAATCACCCGAAGTATACGGAGGGATGAATGATCGTAAAAGCTACGAAGGTAGTTCTTGTAATTATTTTTTGGAAGTTTCGCCAACTAACTATATGATTTTCACATTCTCCTTATTAGGGGTAAATGTGAACTTTAAATTTTGTTGGGCCAAATACTGTAAATTATATACATAAGGGTTGTGTATAATTTATAATTTTCTGCCTAAAAAAATAAAAGTTCACATTTTACTCTAAATAAGAAAATGGCACAATACAAAGAAATTTATGGGAAAACATATATGATTTCCTCAAAACTAAGGGCTAATCCATAAAAAAATAAATGACATGTTAGGCTTCGTTTGGTTACACTTTAACTTCCCGGGAAGTATAAATTCCCAGGAATTGGTTTACAATATATGTGTTTGGTATAAATTTTGAAAACTAAAAAATGTAGGAATTAGAATTCACAGGAATTGGAATTCCCATGAAAAGGGGGAATTCAACTTACCATGAGGGGTGGGTAAGATCTACTTCCCCCTTTCTTCTTCCAATCTTTTATTATTTTTTATTTTTTATAAAGAAAATATCTAATTTGTCCACATAATGAAATAAATTTATTTATATATAAAGGTTATAAAGGTAATTTAAAACCAATTGCTATCAAATATCTGTGTTCAACCAAACAAAATGCAGCAATTGAGTTCCTGAGAATTTATTTGCAAACAAACACATTTTCATACTTCCCGGGAAGTAGAATTTATGGGAATTGTATTTCCCAGGAATTAAGTTCCCGGGAATTGGAATTCCTCATTTAACCAAACGAACCCTTATTAAGAGAAATTTTTGTTTATTTTTCAAATCAAATCTAAATACTAGTGTTTGTTTGGTATCGATATCTAGATATCACGATATCGATATTGGTTGATATCTAAATATCAAGCAATATCGGTATCTGGCGATACTAAACACAGATATCAAATATATCAAGTAATATTTTGGGATATCAAACACTAGATATCAGATATCGGGGCTGATATCCGATATCTAGATATCAATACCAAACATGCCCTAATTGACCAATGGATTTGACCCTCTTTTTTAATTTCTATTTTCATAGTTAGAAAATCTTGTTGTTTTTGTTTTTATAATCTATTATGAGATCAGGAGTATCGATCGATCGATTGATCTGCTTCAAGTGGAGCGATCATACAGTTCAATCAACGTGGAGCCACCAATGGCCCCTGAATTGGAACCCTCACCGGCGGAAACTCAAAGCGGCCGGCGGAGAAACTACTGGCGATGGAGCAAGAACGACTTCTACCCGGAGCCCTCGTTCTCCACCCTCTCCGCCTACAAATCCGCCGTCTCCGCCACGCTGCCCCGCCTCCGCGACCGGCTCCTCCACCGCTCCACAGACTCCACGGAGCTCCTCTCTCTCCCCAAAACCTCTGAGAACCCCATGAAGCGCTGCCTCTCCTGGTGGGACCTCATCTGGCTGAGCTTCGGCTGCGTGATCGGCTCCGGCATCTTCACCCTCACCGGCCAGGAGGCCCACCTCCACGCCGGCCCCGCCATCGCCCTCTCCTACCTCGTCTCCGGCGCCTCCGCCCTCCTCTCCGTCTTCTGCTACACCGAATTCTCCGTAGAGATCCCCGTCGCCGGCGGCGCCTTCTCCTTCCTTCGCATCGAGCTCGGCGACCTCGTCGCCTTCCTCGCCGCCGGCAATATCCTTCTCGAAGCCATCGTCGGCGCCGCCGGATTGGGCCGCTCCTGGTCCTCCTATCTCGCCAGCATCGTCAAAAATGATTCAGACTATTTTAGGGTTAGGGTTTCGGGTTTCGCCCAAGGCTTCAATCTTCTCGATCCGGTGGCCGTCGCCGTGGTGCTGGTTTTCTACGCGATCGCCATGGCCGGAACTCGGGGAAGTTCCATCTTGAACTCGATCAGCTCAATTTTAAGTTCCATGGTGATTGTGCTTGTGATCGTTGTTGGGTTTCTTCATTCCAAGGCCTCCAATTTGTCCCCTTTCTTGCCCTATGGGACCAACGGCGTCTTCCAGGCGGCAGCAGTGGTGTACTGGTCGTACACCGGTTTCGACATGGTCGCAACCATGGCCGAAGAAACCAAGAAGCCCTCTAGAGACATCCCCATAGGACTGGTCGGTTCGATGTCGATCATCACGGTACTCTACTTCTTGATGTCTATGGCATTGGTGATGATGCAGAAGTACACTCAGATCGATATCAATGCTCCTTATTCCGTCGTTTTCGACAGCATTGGGATGAAATGGGCCAAGTATTTGGTGTCTATTGTCGCCCTCAAGGGAATGTCGTCGAGCTTGCTCGTGTGCGCACTAGGTCAGGCTCGGTACGTCACTCAGATTGCCCGGGCACACATGATCCCGCCTTGGTTTGCCCTAGTTCATCCGAAAACCGGGACTCCTATTTATGCTACATTGCTGGTTGCTATAACTAGTGCAATTGTCGCCTTGTTCTCGAGCTTGGACGTGTTATCGAGTGTCCTATCGATCAGCACGCTTCTCATCTTCACATTGATGGCGGTTGCATTGCTGGTTAGGCGGTATTACATGAAAGATGTTACTCCGAAAAAGAGCCTCTGGAAGTTCATGGCTGGTCTATTTCTCGTGTTTGCCTCTACGACTGGGGTGAGCGCGATTTGGAACTCAGGCAGCCGCGGATGGATTGGCTACGCAGTCTGCACAGTGGTTTGGCTCGCAGGGACCCTTACATTGCAGTTTCTTCCGAAAGTTCGCACTCCTAAAGTGTGGGGGGTGCCTCTTGTGCCATGGATTCCGTCCTTTTCGATTGGGATAAACATGTTTCTGATCGGATCGTTGGGCTATCAGGCCTTTGTGAGGTTCTTTATATGCAGCGCCGTGATGCTCGTGTACTATGTGTTTGTCGGTCTCCACGCGACTTATGATGTGGCTCATGAACTGGAGCTAGAAGCAAAGATTGATGAGGTGAAGGAGCAAGGCCAAGAAACAACTTAGTTATAGAATTCAAATTCATTATTGGTTTTGATCATTCAAATTGTAATCAGTGTTTCTTTTTGGTCGTTTAATTAGTGGTTTAGTTGATGTCTTTCTTACTTGAATCTCAATCATATATGGATATGGTTTGCAATTAGCTAGTTGGAATTGTTTATATAGTTCATCTTAATTTGAGCTTCTTCTTTATGAAAATGTCTTGCTTGTAGGCATATATATAATCAACATGTCTTTAATTATTTAGTGATATCTTTTGAGAATTGACATCACCTTGTTGCTTCGTCAATCGTTTTTTCCGCGTGAAAACTCTCTTTAAGTCCTACCACATGAGAAAAACGAGGCAAACTTTTAAGCTTAGGGATACCAAACTAGAAATTCAAAACTAATTAATTAATTAAAGTAAAATAAAACATCTAAAAGTTTCAAATATAAGAAAAACATCTCAAGCTTTGAATGATGGATTGCTAACACATTCTAATTTTCTCAACTCAAAATCTTGTTATAAAAAAATTGCAGATAAATAATAAAAAAAAATGACATAATTCTTATTAAATTAATTTAATTTCATCCAATTTGCACCAACATCTTAATTTCTTCAATTTCATTTCATCCCTTTAGTTTTTTTCCAGATATTTTCCTCACATTTGAAATGTGAGTTTTTTTTTTGGCCATACTATAAAGATGATGATTTTTTTAATGAGGTTTTCTTTTTAATAACTTTTTTCCCTTTTTAATGACGATTAATGAACTTAAAATAGTTTTTACTGGGTATTTAATAAAAAATTAATAGGTTAGAAGTAGCATCTTAATGTAGGCGGGTTATTCAAGCTGAACAAGCCGAGTATATATTACTTGTTCATATTAAGTTTGTTTAGAAACGAGTCAACCTCGAGTCGGACCTAACTTTGGATTCGAGCTTAAAAATATGCTCATACTCGGCTTATTTAGGAAATAAACGAGCTCGAGCCGGGCTTTTTTCGAACATTAAGCAGTCATATTTGCTAAAAACAAAGTAACTTAAATGAAATTTTAGAAATTTCACACAATTACAGCTATTCGAGCTTAAATTCGAACTTTAAACCGAGTTTAAAAATGTGTTTATACTAGACTTGTTTAAAAAATGAACGAACTCAGAGCATGTTTATCAGTGAGCCTCGGTTCGGGCTCTTAACTTACTTTTCAACTGCCACATCAGTTAAAGAGCCTAACCCAATTTTTTACCTTTTTAGCAAATTATCAGTAAGCCTACTCCGGGGCTTTTAACTTCACCTTTTTTTTAAAAAAAGACATATACAATATGAGTGTCTATGGGTAGATAAAAAGAAATTACATTCAAAAATAATTTTTTAAAAATTTTTTACTTTAACAAAAATAGAGAAAAATCGATTTAAAAAAAAATAATCAAGCGCTGCCACATGGCAGCGCTACAGTGGCCCTCCCTGCAATGAGCTCGGGCTCATCTTCAAGGTTGTTTTTCCCCGGGCTCATGGCTACCTCATTTCTTCTTTCATTTTTCTTTTATTTTTTTGCCTATGTGGATAAGTGATGAGCCCTTGGGCTCACCAATAAACATGCTCTCAACTCAACCTTTTAAGCCAATGTTATTTACACCACAAAATTTACTATTTACACCACATATCTCACTTTTTATATTTTTTTTAAAATACACTCTGCTCCTCTTGAGTCACACACCTGCCCCTCAAGAGGCGTAGAGTATTTTACATTAAAATACCTTGCGCATAAAATACCCTACGCCTCTTGAGGGGCAGGTGTATGACTCAAGAGGAGCAGGGGTGTGATTCAAGAGGCGTAGATGTGGTGCATCTAAAATTTATGGGCGTAAATATTATCACCCAACTTTTATTGAGTCGAGCTCGAACTACTCGGCTCGCATAACCATCTTTCTAAATGCAACAAAAATTACAAAACAAAACAAAATTATGACAAAACGACACGTGCCCGGCGTATTGCCGTTCTCTAAGGACGTTTCGAAACGCGAACTCCCCGTTTCGAAACAAAGGGGGAGATTTATCCTTTGTTTCATAGAAATCTTGGTTTTCTTTGGGAACAAGAAGAGTCCCCATCCAGAGCCGACCTCAAATCCTTTCAACAACCTACTTTGCATCTCCTCACCATCCCGTAGGAATCATCGGAAAATCACTCAGGGAGATCGTGGTAGCGATAGAGAGAAAGGAGTTTATCTGATTTTATCCCCGCCGGAAAAATGGGTCGTAAATCGGAAACGGGGTTTCTCCAAGAACTCGTTTTGTACGCCGCAAGTGCAGCCATTAGCTGTCTGGTGTTGTTCGTAGGGCTTAAACAATTGGACCCTAATCGCGAAGCTTCCAAAAAGGCTCTTGAGCAGAAGAAAGAAATTTCCAAGCGATTGGGTCGTCCTCTCATCCACACCAATCCATATGAGGTTGGTTCAATCTGTATTTTTTTTTTTTTGCATCCTGGTTTGCTTTCAATTGTTCCCAATTGTTGATTTTAAGTTCCGTCATGCTCATCTTCTGTTTGAAAATTTTTATTCGGTTTTTTAGGGTTTGTAGTTGGATTAGCCTTATCTCCTGTTTGGGCGATGCTTATTGATTGGTGCTTGGTTAGTTTGTTGTTGAAATTTAGGGTTTTTAGTTTTCGATGGTTATTGCGGCTATCATTTTAAAGGTGTAAACCTTTCTTTTTTGAGGAAAAGGTAAAGATCTTTCCAGAAAATATAGTCACTTTTACAATTTGGGGCTTGCAAGAATTCAGTAGAGTATACAATAGATTCTGTGTCGAAGGTTTTACATGTCATGTTTATATTATGATGGTTGGGACTTGGAAGGGTCAGTTTATTTCCAATATCAATTTACTGATCAAATTGTATCATTGAAAAGAAAGTTCATTTCCTGATGGAAGGTGGTGAAAATTAGAAAATGCACACTAAACTGCTGATGAACATGATTTCTGTGTGAAATGAAGATTGATGCATCAATTTTGAGTAAGTTTGTGTGAACAAGAACACGTGGTCGTGTGTCATAGGGATTTGTTTATTCTAAAGTCGGGCTTCAGCAATCTAATGTGACAAAGTTCGTAGCTGAATTCTTGAATATGTGATTTTTAATGCAGTTGTTTATATGGTGCTGTTAGTTTAATCAAGAAGAACTAGTTAGCTATTAGTTAGTGAAGATTGACGATGTTGATTCCTTCAACGAATGTGTTAATATGTTGTGATTTGTTGTACAAGTCGGCAAAATAACAAGACAGGAGGGAGGGAGGGGTTGAAGGATATGGTTTGGAAACTCAGTCCTGTTTTTAAGATAGAACAGTTTTTGAATTGTAAGTAAAATCAAGAAATTGAATACGGAAGTGAGTTGACTTGTCGATATTGAATTTTGAAACACGGATAGGCAGGCAAGAAGCTAATTTTTAGTTTGTGGGTAGATATCTTTGTATTTCTGTTCAAAAAATGGAAAGTGCTTAATGCGCATCAGGAACTATATAGAGTGTTCCAGTTAGTGGAGAATCAAAGCAATCATACATTTTAGTTTATGAACATTGCTTAAATTGAATTTATATAAAGATGCACACTTTTCTTTGGGCCTAACTTCTTTTGGTATGTTTTTCAAAGACTAATTTTCTTTCTGAAGATTAATGTGCATATGTTGCTTCTGATGCTTGGATGAGTTTTGCTTATACTTTGATGTTGGGTTTTTCAATGAATTGGCAGGATGTAATAGCTTGCGATGTTATAAATCCTGACCATATTGATGTAGAGTTCAACTCTATTGGGGGATTAGAACACATTAAGGAAGCTGTGTATGAGCTGGTAATTCTACCACTAAAAAGACCTGAGTTGTTCTCACATGGGAAGCTTCTTGGTCCTCAAAGAGGTGTATTATTGTATGGTCCTCCTGGGACTGGGAAGACAATGCTTGCTAAAGCCATAGCGAAGGAATCTGGAGCAGTTTTTATTAATGTTCGAGTAGCAAATTTGATGAGCAAATGGTTCGGTGATGCACAAAAACTTGGTATGTTTGCTTTTTGCTGCCCATGGTTATTAATGAGAAAATGTTACGAGTATCTATTAACTGTGAATCTCTGATCGAATGTTATTACATGTATGTGCCTGATCTGTTTTTATCTTTTAAGTACAATTTGATGTATATTTTTAATTGGTGATATGGCAAGGCTCTGTTGAATGGGCTACTCAAACGTAACTTTCTCAGATTTTGGCATCACCAAGTTGTGTAAACCCAACTGTGCATCCCATTCTGCCTTATACGGATTGTTTGCTTTCTTATATTTCTCTTGTTAATGTTTTCTTAATTGATTACTTGCAGTGGCTGCTGTTTTTAGTTTAGCATATAAACTCCAGCCTGCTATAATATTCATTGACGAGGTTGATAGCTTTCTGGGACAACGTCGCAATTCAGACCATGAGGCAATGATGAATATGAAGACTGAATTCATGGCACTCTGGGATGGTTTCACAACCGATCGTAAGTTTTTCTTTCTTTTCTGCTGTCTCTTATTTGCCTATATTGGAGCTGTGACTGTGAGGTTGTGATTCCGTTTTACCTCTTTTATGTTTCTAGTGATCCTTTTTAATAATTTCTAATGTTTATAGAAAATGCACGAGTGATGGTTCTTGCTGCTACAAATCGTCCATCAGAACTTGATGAAGCTATTCTGCGGCGCTTTTCTCAGTCCTTTGAGATTGGAATGCCTGACCGCAAGGAGAGGGCGGAAATATTGAAAGTCACTTTACGAGACGAAAGTGTTGAGGATGGCATTGATTTTGATTATTTAGCCAGCTTAACTGAAGGTTATACTGGTTCTGATCTATTCGACCTTTGCAAAAAAGCAGCATACCTTCCCATCAGGGAACTCCTTGATAATGAGAAGAGTGGGAATCCATCTCCGGTAAGCATATCTATATTCGAACTCCCATTCTTTTCCATTTATTTCCCTTGGCTAGTATGTTCATTTGTGAAGTCCTAAGGCCAGCTGTCTATGATGATCAGTTCAGTTTCGGAACAAGTATGACACCTTAACCATGCCAATACTTGAGTTGAAATTACTGATATGATGTTGAAAAAATGACTAAATTATGGGCAGAATCGGTTCTTTTCTGGTTGATTTCTCTCTCCTCTTCCGTAAAAATGTTGACACCCTTGGCATGTCATACTTTATATGGATTGAAGCGGATGCTTGAAATCAGATTGGAAGTGTGCTGACAAGCATAATGTTTTTAACACTGTTGCAGATGCCAAGAGCAATGTCACAGAAAGATGTGGAGAAGGTTCTTGCGACATCAAGAAAGACAAGGACGGCTGCACAAGAGTACTCTAGGTCATCGAGCACTCGGCAGGCATCTTGGGCGAGGCAGGAAAGTGGAGATGAGCATCAGGTTCATAACGCAATCAATGAGCTCTCAAAGCTCGTCGTCTCTCAAATAATCAACTTTCAGGCAGAGCCACAAGACCTTAACCCAGATTCTCCCTAACAAAGCTTATTCTGATGATGATGATATCTCTTTCGCCACCTTTCCAAATTCCATGATATTTTTTCTAGATACATCTCACCAGATAACTCCACTGCATCTAGGGGTTTTATTAGTTGGTGATGTTTTATAGTTTTAGTTTTCTGTTACATCTTTGGCATGTAAGCATATCTGATGCTGCTACAAGCACACAAGTCTCACTGATCTCTTGTGTGGTTTTTTGCCTTACTGTTTGAGATTTCAACAAACTTAGTTCTGTGGGAAATTTTGCAATTTTTGGGTGAGCAAAGCTATTTATGGGTGCAGATTTGCAGGGCATACATATTGAAAATAATCTTTTGTTCCTGCAATGTTTGTGCACAAGTATCTTGTTAGTTACTAGCACCTTCTCTAACATATTACTCTTGTTGCATCAGTTACAAAATCAGTTCAATATTTATAAAGGGGAAAAAAATTAACAAGGCAAACACAAACTTTCACAGATGATTGCACTTGCTCTAACACCAGTATGTGAAGAAACCGAGCAATAGATACGTAATTAATGCTGTATTCAAATTCCCTAGAGGTCCAAAGACTCCATCACTCTACGAGCTTGGATGTGCAAAGCTGTCATTCTTTCCTCTGGATCAAGAGTTGAGCCGAATTGACTTGCAGCCCATATCAAGGATGCAGATTTTTCCCCAAGTAACCGCCTAATGGAGTCATGCACAGTTGCCATAGGTGTTTCTCTTGCATCCACATGACCAATCAGTAGCAGCAGAAACTCTCCACATCTCAGCCTACAGGACCGAAACAGCCAATTTTTTTACAGAACATTATGAATCAATGCAGCACAGGTTAGGACACGGTAGCCTTGAGTCATTGAGACCCGTTAGTTTTCCGAATTCATTATGGCTTTCAGGCAGAAATGTAAATCTATGGGTTAAACCACCAAATTGCATCAATTTTCATCTCATGGGAAGGCAAGCCGACGAATACTGAATTAGAATATAACCCGTACACATTAATCTCATATCTCACAGGCCACATGAGAAAATCATACTGCATAGAGAAAAAAATCAACCAATAACTTTTCTGGAATGTACCTGAGATTTTCATCCACTTGTTTGTCCCTAATAATTGCAGCAACTTCTTCAATTCCATTGCATCTTTCAAAATCCTATGCACATGCATCAAGTAAACGAGGTAACTGATTAAGCAAAGACAAAACCTGAGCACAGGACAGACTATGGAGAGCTAGCTAAATACAAGCCCATTGACTTGAATTCTCCCAAGAAATATTTATGCGATGTAGGAAGGAATGTATATATGCTTCAGAGCATGCACATATAACTCAATGGAGCAACCTACATTTTTTTTCCATTTGAACAAAACCAGCATATACTTCTAGGTGCAAGGGAAAAAACTATGTAAATGCCTAATAACCAGTTTTACCAGCCATTTCAACCAGATGCACTACATGCATACATACAACCACCCCAGTATATATCACTGGGCAAGACATTTGAATGAAACACAACTGCATAAGAAAAAACCAGGCCAGAAATATTCCTTTCTTGGCATTAGCAAAGCATTTACTCCAGAAAACTGGTTTAGAATATCATACAGTGCAGCAGTTTTCATGGTATCTCAAACAAAGTGGAACCAGAAGTCCTGATTTATCCAAGATATAAATGTCATACTTGAGTTCAGCTTCAGCAAGGCTAACACCAAACCCAGATATGTAAGCCCACTCTCCTCACAAACTTCCACTCCAAACAGCCCAACTCCAACTTCTACACCTCAATTCTATCAAATACAACATTCTTTTTTTTTCCCCCACTGTCAAAATAAGAGATACCTAGGCTGATTAAACTAAGTGGCAATCATCCTACTAAGCCTAATGATAATCCTCCAAATCAGCTCAAAACTGTCCTCAGCACTTGGGCAAGGCTAATCCCCTCCAATAGTAGCATATTTAGATAGCATGCCTAGTTATACAACTTAAAACTTAACTTGCCCATTTGATTCAGACCTTTTCCGAGGTCCATAACTCTCTGAATCTATCTAAAAGATAAGCGTTCTTTGTTCATTTTTCACAATTAAGCATTTTAAGAAGAAAAAATTAATTGAAACCAATAGTGATAATTGATGAGCAGGGAGGAAAATGACCCTGATGAATAAGAGAAACTTCTAAAGCAATCGATGCTTTTATTTGTTCTTAAATATAGTTGAATAAAAGAGAACTCAAAGACATATTACTAGCATTTTGAAAACAATTGTGATATCGAAGTGCAGTAAAGGAGATACAATCTACAAACAGCAAAGGCAAATCTAGTTACGCATATATCCTATGTGGTCAAAAGACATATTAGCAACTCTAAAAGTACAACAAACAAATGAAATGACTCGAGAAGATAATGCACCATTTGATTGGCAGTTGAATCCAACATCAGAGCTATCAAAGCATCTAAGCAAGCACCCTGCTCCAGAACTCCTCGAGTAGATAATACATTCAACAACACCTGCACAATAAAGAAGAGGATCATATAACATAATTATTATACAAAAGTGAAAACTAAATTTCCCTTTGTATGGGAGTGAGAGGCTTTTTGTCAAACTTCTTATGTCCACTACTCTAGTTCACTTTATAATTTTATTTTAGAATCCGTATTGTAAAAGGTGAGAAAATTTTACATGGACCTTCAACAGCTTAGAGATATGAAAAGAACAAACATGAGCCCTTGAGCAAAACATAAAGCAAACAAGAAAACCTGAAGATCACAGAAGAATTTAAACCTGGGTAACTTACTGCGGCTTTGTAAGTTTAGAGAACTAAAACAACAAACATGGCATAACTAGTGGACAAAAGAATTTCAAAGCTAAGGTTACGAGAGCTGAAAGAGCATCAGCAAAAGAATCAGCATGCTGGTCTACAACATAGATATGATACTAGTTACTTCCAGCTCCAAGTCCAAATTCAAACATCCAAAGATACCTGTATAACCTACTGTTGTCCAGAAGAACACAAACCAAATTTCGGTAATGAAAGTATAACAATTTGTAACGATGTAAACAGCTAAGACGTGAACAGAGCAGTGGAAGGCATAATACTGGAATGGCTTTGTGCTGGTGGGCGAGAACTGTGCTTTGCCGGTGAAGTAGGCAACATCCTTCTAAAACCCGAAGAGCAAGTGCAACTTCAGTGTCAGTAGAAGCGCTAGTCAGCTTCATAGGCTCCACAGTGAATATATGATCCAAATTCGCTACTATGTCTTCCTCCACTTCTTTGAGTGAATGTTGAAACAACACAGGAACCACTGCCGTTTACCAAATGCATCCATCAATTACCACATCAAGTATGAAATAATGTCTTCCAAATCAAAGAATTACATTCAGGATATAACTTATAGCATTGATCACTAATTTAATTTCATAAATCAATAAATCCACGATTTTCACCTAAAACCTAGCATTATACTATTCTACATTGAAATTATAGGTCCGATGATTTCCCTCGCAATTGAAATAAAAATCAAATGTCATTTTAGGTAGAGAAAGGGAAATACCTTGGAGATCGGGGATGGATTGGCTCTGGCAAAAGAGTAGGATGGAAGAATCAGACTCGGCGACGGATCGGAGGAACTTGAGGAGGCAATGGAGACCTCTAACGCGGAGGAAAGAGAACTCGGCGCGAGCGTCTCTGAGACCACTACGAAGAGCTAGGGTTACCTCTCTGTACAGCTTCTGCTGCTTCAACGAGTCAATCAATTCCTCCACCACGGCAGCCACCGCCGTCGATGCGGCTTCGGTGGCCGGAGACTGTGATTCCGGGCTAGCATCGCCGCTCCTCTTCGGATTCATCTCGAACTATTACTCGCTGTCACCCTGGCTGATCCCCTCCTAGTCCTGGAAATGGAAAACGGAAACCTGTCTCCGGTTCACTGGTTCAAAATTTTTGGTTTACACTAACCGAACCGCGAAATTTTGGCAAAATTGGAAAACACTGAACCGAAAGAGGGTTGATTTAACAGAAGCTGAACCGGTTTTACCGGACCGGCCGGGTAACGACAGTCCATTCATAACAAAGTAGTGTAATAAAATGAGGATATAAAAGTATATTTATTGGTTTCCTTATAATTATTCTTATAAAATGACATTTTTTAATGAACAGATAAAGTATTTAAAAGTAAAGGTACTAATTGGATTTGTCCAATCTATTTAGGTTCAATTCAACTTATTTCGGGTGAGTTACTTAAAAATATCTCTTCCCTTTTACTAAATCACTTTTGAATAGAAGAAAGAAAGTGAGATAGCGGAGGTGATTTCATCTTCTTTTTTTTTTGGTCGAAAACAAGAGTCAGGCCTTTATAACTTGAATAATTTCAACGAAAACTACAAAGAAACAAAGTGGGGCATAGAGATACCCCTCGAGTCTTTAACTAACAACGAAGCAACACTCACATGAGGGTGAAAGCAAATAGAAACCAATTGGAAAAGAAATATATATGTGGTTTGCAAAAAAAATGTGTGCATAGTTCCCTTCGACGCATAATGGTGTTAAAAAAATGTGTGCATAGTTTCCTTCGATGCATAATGGTATTAAAAAAATGTGTTTAAGACCAAAAAAAAATTTGTGGGGTTTGCACTTGTGCAAATAAACGAAGTTAGAAAATTATACTTCATCTGTTAATTAAAACTTGTTGTTTACTATTCATGCACGCTTTTTTAGAATGATAAAAACTATATGAAATATTGACTTTTAAAAAAAAATGTTTTTATAAATTCATATTTAATAGTAACAAGTATGAAATTATTAAAAAAATATATTAAAAAAGTTAATATTTTATATAGTTTTTAACACCTCAAAAAGTGTGCGTGAATATTAAAACATCAAGTTTTAATTAACGGATGGAATAGTTTTTTTAAATTAACCCTTCGAAAAAAACAGTAGGGAAACTGGGCCTGGATCTTAATTTTCTGTTGGGTCTTAAGCAGCCCATTTACACTAATTGGGCCGGTAGAAACTAAACTCCTACAGTATATAGTAACTAGTAAGAAGAAACAGAAAAGATAGGAAATTTGGCAAGTTATAGGGTTATTTGAAATGGGGTGCAAATGTGCAATATATGGCGTTAGGTGTCCAAAAGGGAGAAAGTGTCAGTGGTGCTTTATTAGGCTAAACACTTGGACCTGTCCCATAAATATAGGACCACCCTATTTGGATGTCAAATTGTCAACTCTCTCTATAAAGCATAAACCCCCAAGTACCCTCCCAAATATAGGGTGGTCCTTAATAGTAGTTAATATACAAGTCCATTCCCAATCACCCCCCCAACACTGCCAAAACTATACGTACGTACCCCTATCCTACCACATACTTTCAAACATAAACCCCAAAATATACAACTCCAAAACATATTATATATAGCCAATATATACCCTTCCAAAATATATTATGATGTACCTATTCTACATGTTTTTTTGTAAATGGATTTTAAATCTGAATACTCTAAAATAAATCAAGATATTTGAATGACATCTAAAAGTTTTGTAACTTGAAAGTATATCTTTTCACGACGGTTATCGTGTTAGCGTTTCAAATATGGGATAATGAAATGAGATGAGAAAGGGAAGAAGCGATGATGTTTTATTAAATTAAACTTTATATTAATTGGGCAAAAAAAACTCATTTTTGTAGTCCTATATTTCAATGTTTCGACATAAAAAAATATGTTTTAGGTGACTAAAAATACTTTATCACTAAAGAGTTAGTTTGGAAAATAACTTTGTTGTAATGTAAAGTTTAAAACTATTTTTGATACATTAAAATCCCTAAATTTTGGGTTTGAATCCCATGAATTTGAATTTTTCACTAAAAAAAATACAAGAAAAAAGAAATTAAAATGGTGGAGGATAAAGGAGGGAATAAATCTAACCGTTGATTATTTTTTACAGTTGAAATTTATCCAACTTAACCCCATAAATTTGATTGTCAAATTTACGATCCAATTCCCTACATTTCAGGGTTCATATACTTCAATTAGAATCAACAAAATTTACATACCCATTAATAGAGTTAATATATGGACATATGTCGGCAGCTATAAAAAGGTTTGATTATTTATTTTTGAAGTTACAAACCTAGTGGTCGATCATATGGCCCAAAATAGTAGCATATTAAAGTACCGGGCAAATGCAATTTAATTTGTTAATAAAAGAAATTAAGTAAGGCGGACAAAAGGAATATTTTGGTAATTTATACCATAAAACAATTTGATTTAATAATAATTACGTGGTGGGCAAAGAAGAAAGAGAATATATGAGAATGAGAGGTTTCAGGAGAAAACGTATATATCTACTCATGTAGTCTAAACCTTTTTCCTTTTTTTTTTCTTTTATCGACGTACGTTTTATTTAGCCTCTTGTTTATCATTATATAATAAATAAATAAATATATTTATCATATAAATAATAAATTGTTGGTTGCACAAATCATGCAGAAAAATATGGCATGTATATATATGATTAATTGAACCCACGTGGTTTGGTAATTATAATTAACCTTAAATAGTGATCGGTAAAAATTACTTGATAAGGGATAAAAAAAATTACTTATTTGTAAAAGAGCCTAAAATATATAATAAGTAATTAGCATTGAACAACCCCTTGATAACAAAGTTTAATTTAATATTAATCAGAAAAGGGCTATATGTACATTTTGAATTATGCTACATTTAAATTATTAATTAGATCAATAATTAATGGACTGGGAATCTTTGGTTGGGAGGTGAATCCAAAAATAATTAGCTATATAGAGGCTTTGATTTCAGGTAATTTTATGCATTTAAATAACTATAACATGTGCTATGAACTACCAAAATAATTTTGATACGAACAACTCATACAATCAAATTACATAACTACTTTAATTAATTAATAATATATTCTCCATATAACAGTAAAATGAGTTATTAATTAATGAACAACTAATTAAATGGTAAGCATATATTATAATATTTTTTCAATGTATAATATATACGGTATATATTATATATACTCCCCGCCACCACGAAGAGGCAATCTAGGTAACAAATCTAATCGATCTATCTGTGTAAATTAAATACGATTTTTCAAAGGGGATAGGATAAGACCCTAAATTGAGAAATATTTTTTAAAATTTAATTGATTTAGCTTTTCTTTTAATTAGATTACTAGGGTCGCTTGCCTTTTTAGTAGGGAATCTTTCCCAATTTAGGATCTTATCCTATACCCTTAGAGCATAGGATAGAAAAACCGAATTAAATATTACAGAATTATACGTTTTAGGCCGTCATCAACCCTTGAACACCTTTTATCCATTTTATCCGACATAAAATGAATCACTAATTTCAACCCTAGAATCAATGTTTTCATTGGATTCGTGTAGAGTTTAATTAAACCTGGCCTTATAACCTTTATTAGAGTAATTGATTAATGATTATGACTTATGTTGGAAGTTTTCGGCACAGGACAATTGTATATGAGCGTTGTCGTTTTGGAATAAAGAAACATCGCTTTATTAGTTTAAATTAATACTAAAAAAACTCTATATAATATGACAACAAATGATGAAGTTTTAGTATAAAACATTGTCTGTTTATAATAAAACGTACATCGTCGTTTTTTCCCATTAAAAATTAAGAAAAATAAATAAATATATGAAACAACATTAACGGAAGCTAAAAAAACATGGGAAAAACAAAATAATAAATATTGAGTCACTAGACAAGTTGTTGTACTATTAACATATAATAATGTATAATCAGCTAAATAAAATTTAAACTTCAATAACTTATTACTTAATTGTTGAAATGAGTAATATAACTTCTTGCTTCAAAGTTCTAGAGATTAATTATTGTATGTGAATGTGATGAATGTCGATCAAAATAAAATATAAAAAATTATAGTTTATTAAAAATAAGATTAAAGTGATTAATATAACCTTCAATTTTCAAACATTCATAATTTTTAACTCAGATATCATAATTTAAAGGCATATTATATATCAAAACGAAGTTATCAATAAGGAGAATACATATAAGGGGTTCATCGGATGAGGGTGAGGGCACATGCTCCCCCTTGGCTCCGCCCCTGCCACTTGGACTAGCATTAGTTGTCTATTATGTGGATTATTTGTACATGGTCTTTGAACTGTGATATATTAGGTTAACAAATCCGAGTTATTGAATTAAAAATATTAAGTAGATCAATATATAAGATTAAAAATAACATATATAATGAAATTATTCATGGTACTATGTATATAAATACATATAAATAAGTATATATGTAATTAAATAAGAATAATTATACTTAATTCTTTACCCATATATACATATAAATGATTAAACAAACAGACATTTTCTACATATATCACAATGATTGTGTACACGTACCCAAACCATCTAATTAAACTTCGTGTAATATAAATAGAAAGAGAAAAGAGAGAGGCCGGCAATTAAGACAAGTAAAAGTAAATTTGGAGGGTAAAAATAATAATTAATGTCAGGCAAAATGTAAACAAAGCATGTATAACTTTATAATTTCTTTAAACTTTATGATGTGTAGACCTAAAATGGAGACATGAATCGTAGCTTATTTGACTAAATCCAATTACTTACATAGTTACATAGCTAGTGGCATGATCAATTGGTGGATCAAGCTACACCAATGCACGTAATTTCAACAGACAAATTGATGTCTATATTAGTATACCTTTAGGGGCCATTTAATAAAAACAAAGAGGATTAAATGATAACCCTTTGGAAAGTTGTATAATAATTGTGTCCCCATTTTTAATTAACCTAGGAACATGATAATATATATATATATATATATATATATATATATATATATATATATATATATATATATATATATATATATATGAAACTTATGTAATTATGTAAGAATTAATATCCATGAATAAATATATATGAACAACTAAAATATATTTAAGTTTAAATATTTATAAATGTCCTATCCATATTTATTGTGTGTAATGTGTTTAATTTAATTCTTATATGAAGATGTGCTAGCTCTTTTATTTTTGTCTTACTTATATATGCTAACTAAAAAAGGAATAATATTGATTACCTGACAAATTAAACCAAATAATTACATTATATGATGATACATGAAGTCTAAGCACGTACACAATTTAACCTAACTAAAGTAAAATGCTTTGTGAAAGGCAAACAAGGACAGCCAAAGCATTTTAGTTGTCCCTAATATATATATTATATATATAATGTCCTTTTTTGTTAGTTGACATACATTAGGTTAATTACTTTCCATTGATTATCACTAATTAGGTCGGATTCTTTGTTTTTGGCACATTAATTTACCATTTTACCGGCCACTGATTGTCAAAATTGATGATCATCCTTTATCATACAATGTGCATGCCACAACTTTACTCAATTAATTTTTATTTTTTTATTAAAAAAAAAACACCCAAACCTTGTAAACAAAGTTATGAAATATATATACACATGCAAATGGGCACAATACAAGTCATATATGGAGGGTGAAAGCTTGACACCATGATATAAATTGTACTAGACATATTAATTAAGGGAAAAAAAATAAATAAAGACTATTTTTGATGAAGCAAAGTACTATATATATATAATTGATGAAAAATAAGTATATAGTACTAGTATATTTTTTTATCAATCAAAATGTAAATCATTTGGGAAGTGGAGGGCCCCTCTCCAACATGAATGGTTTGTTTTTATAATAAAGGAATGGATTTGAAGGAAGGATCAAAGGAGATGTCATATTCAGTGTATTGTTGGTAGATGTGCAAAACTTCACAGCAAATACAGCTCCTTTGCTTCTATTATTATTATTATTATTATTATTTTCTTCATTATTGGGTTTATTATCACATTTAATTTTGTTCTTAAGAAACACCAATTAGTGAAATTTCTGCTTGAACTTCATAATTAGTTAATTATCAGTTTTGATTAATTATATACCAACTGTATATATTGGTTTTTTTATTGGCAAGTGACTGAAAAGGGATTCATATCAGTGTATGTAATAAAGGAAAAATGTCATCTAGCTAATGTCATTACTATGAACTAATATCAGTATAAAAAAGGAAAAAAAGAAGTTAAACAAGCGAGATGGTGAATCTAGATAAGATTATTTGACTTAGCAATAATAATACTCCCTCTATTTATTTTTAATTGACTTTTTACTATTCATACACAAGATAAAAAACTATATAAAAAAATAATTTTTTAAACAATTTTTTTCAACAATAATAATTTTTTACCATTCTAAAACTACGTGATTGATTTGAAAAAATCACTTAAAAGGAAACGGAGAGAGTATATATATAACTTGTACTTCAAGGGGATCGACTATGAGTAATTTAATTATAAATTATAAATTTTTTAGAATAATAATAAAAAAATTATAAATTAGACTCGGTAAATATATCATTTTTAAATTAGTCATTGGTTAATGTTTTAAATTAAGCAACAAAGTGGAAAAAAATGGTGATTTGTAGCGATTTATTGAAATTATTTTTTTACTCCTAATCATATAGACGAATTTATAATATAGTTGAAGTTGAAAAATTGAATTAAAGTAATTTTTATCTTTTAGTTTAAAAATATGTCGTGAATATGCTTTTATCGAAAATATAAATAAATCCTAAATAATTTGGGATTTATTTATCAATGACTATTTAATTTTGAAAATTAATCTTTTACCAAGGCCAAATTGTAATCTTTTTAATTTGTACGCGTGCATGTATGTATAAATAGATCGAGTAAGAGTGTGAGACCATCGTATTATTAAAAGGGGGATATAGATTTCTTTGGTTGGTTTGCATTTTTTATTAATTTGATCTTGTGTAGAACTGTAAAAGAAATTATTTTAGATGATGTAAGGGTATATGTAAGCTTTGTAGAATTATTATTTAGCTTTTCTATTTTATTATTTTAATAATATATAAGAGTGATATCTCTTTTTTGGAAAGCAAATACACACTCAAATTGAAATACTCAATCACATTCACATCACCTGGTATTTTGCTATTCAGCCATTCAGGTTATATATTTAGGACTTATTTATTTCTAAAGGAGAGAATAAATTAGCGAGAGAATAAAAAAAATTAAATTTTACATATAAATGATTATTTTTTGTGAGCCCAAAAAAGAGAGAGAAATTATTAGCGCATATATTATAAAATAAATGTTACCTTTTCTAAAATTAGTCAGGGAATAAAATGTGAGAAAATGTAATAAATTTGTATAAAAAATCGGAGAAATAGTGCAATAGTTATAAGAATGATTAATAAATTTTAATTTAAATATCCACACTAAAAAAATTATATTTAAATATGAACTAGATTTATGAAGTTAAACCATTACCTTTCATTAAAAAAAAAGGTATTAATATATTAGTGTACTTTTACTAATTACTCGTATATTTTTTTATCATTACTTGTATATTATTATATACAGCATGTTTTTCAAATTAATAGTGAGTTAGCCACAACGTCACATTTTCAGTACTGGTCAATTAGATACTATATAGGTTGTGTTTATTTATTTCAACGAGACCGACCAATATATCTCCGATTAAGTGGTGTATCAAATTTAAAGACTAATTTATTGGAATCAAAAAGCATAATATAAGAATTGAAATTAGGAAATTAGTCAAAAGTCAAAATGATTTCCTTTGACTGAGGGGACTCTAATCGCATTCCAATTTGGACCTTAACTTGTTGAAATTCATGCTTCACGAGACGTTCCAACTCCTTCCATTACTGAAATTATTAAGTTTTTTGTACATTAAAAATACGACAATTAAAGTTTTATAGATTAAACTATACATATGAACGAAATATAATGGTTAAGCTAGTTATAGTGAGATTGATCCATTTATTATAACGAAAAGGAATATTTAAGGGGGAAAAAAACTTTTAGGGTGGTTCATTAACTAGGTAATCCATAATAGAAAGAGAATTAAATTTATTAGAAGACAACTATGGTTTTTAGATTACATAATTTTAAGGCGTTTTAAGATATACTCCGTATTAATTAACACTGTTTATTTAATTGGATTGTAACTTTAAATGTTTGTTTATTTATTTAATCGGTTTTTCTATCCTATGTCCTAAGGGCATAGGATAAGATCCTAAATGGAGAAAGATATCCTATAAAAAAATAAGCGACCCTAAGAATCTAATTTCAAATTTGGTTAATAAAATTTAATTAAGGATGTATCTATATAATAACACTAAAGAATGAGTACACTCCACACATGTCACCTTTTTCATAATCTCCGATCCTATGTGACATTCTCTCATTTCTTCATGCTTATGTGTCATTTTTTTGTTTTTTTGAATTAACTTAATTACATTAATCTATGATTTCTTTCCCTTATTCACTGTTTCCATATATAAAAGATTGATTCTCTTATTATCAACCACTCCTTTTTTTCTTTTATTTTTCTCCTTTATATATAAATAATGTAATGAGAATCATTTGATTAATTGGCAATGTCCCCTTAAAACTATAAATTTCAACTAATTAAAATTTTTCGCATATGATATTAATATTAAATTAAGATAAAACTATTTCTTAAAATATCACATATTTTATAATCAATGGTTTCAATTCAAAATATTTGAATTGAAAAAATAAAATAATAATTATAAAAATAAAAACAAAACAATCAATGCATTTATTCTTCTTTTAAATATATAATTTATGTCTCAAATTTATAGGTTAAAAAATCATTTTTTATTTGATTTCCATCTATATTTTAGTTTTTTTTTTGGTATTTTGGTTTGATTTGTATGTGCAATTATTGTTTTTTAAAAAGAAAGAAAGCAATTGGTTATTTATTATCTTTCATTTTATAAGACTTTTTTATAAATAATTAAAATATAAAATCTCAAAGTGGATTCCTTGATATAGTCAATTATTTTAAAATTGAATAACTAAAATGTATTGAATTAAATATCCTTTATACGCATATACAATCATGGGATAAGTTCTAAGTAGAGTGAGATTGAAAATTTGGATTTGTTTTTATTTTTTACTGATAAGTTCTCTTTGTTCTCGAGGACAATCCGTGCTCACAAAGTCATCTTTATTTTTACTTAATATTATAAAGATTTATCACAAAGATAGAACCATGTAAAATAGGTATATTCTAATAGGCTTTGATAATTCTAATATCAATCAATTACATTTGAATTTCTGGTACTTTAAGAGTTGAAGATAAAACATGTGACTTTCTTCTACGTTTATAATTTTCTTTATACATTCTCTTTTCATTATTAATTTGAGTGTACTTGATCAACTCTTAATTAATTAAAATATTTTATTGTGTTTATTTTTTTTTACATTTTAATGACTAATTAAATTTCTGAATCATGTGTTTTGAACAAAAATTAATTCTATAAAAATTATATTATTAAAAAAAACCGCACAAGGTGCGGGTAATTGAACTAGTTTTTTCTAAAATGGGCATCCTATCCTAGAGAAAAATCGTTATTTAATACTGCATGTATCAAGTTTTGCTATTATTGTGAAAATTGCCAAACTTGTCACCTCAATTTCCTTTTATTCTTTACACTTCTCTTTCGATCCATTTTGGAATTCTAAGTCCATTCCTAATATATATGCCGCAATATATAAAATATTAATTAAACCTCTAAAAAGTGTTTTCAAGTATAGGGAAAATTCATAGAAGTAGTATATTTCGAAGTTTGGATAATTCAATTAAAAGATACCATTAAATCTCTTTTACACGCTTGTAGAATAATTAAATATCATAACCTAAAAAAGATACGGCGATAGGTTGGCAATGAGATGACTAAGAACACAAATAGAATGCCATTAGGTATATATGATTTAAGGGAACTATTCGTGGTTCCGATAACAAATCAATATACATTCGTAACAATTTTTAGTTGGTTAACTTTGGTGTGAATCCCTCTATTAGTTTGGTGTCTTATGTGATCGATGTCTTCTCAATGTCGCAAATCATACTTTCTGCTTATGCAATTATATGTTTACATAATTTGTGTGTTTTGTAGGCTAGTGCGATAAATGAAAGGACTAGAGTGAAAGAATGAGGAGGGAATATACATTGATACAGTAAGATATATGAGTGTAATGTCAAAATGGTGATAGTAGTATTTAAAAACATTCACTTGGTTTAAATTTAGAAAAGGACAAGGAGAAAATAAAACACAAGGTCCCTCAAATGATAATTGTTTAATTAAAATCAAACTCGAGATAAAAGTTAGCATGGAATAATATTTTAATAATTGTGCATTAGTCATATAGGCTCATATCCACATATATATTGTTTCCATCAACTGGAAACGAAACGACAATTGCAGTAATGTGAAAATGTAAAATTATCTTCAAATTAAAGACTTATTTTCTTCTACAGAAATTGAATGTGTTACTTATTTTGGGTAACTAAATAGGAGAATATTTAGTCCAATCTAATTTTAGAACCATTGTGAATTACTTTATCCATTTTGTAAAAAAAATAATCTTTTATCTTTCGTCATATCTTTGAAAAAAAATTAAATCTTCATAAAATATTAATTTTTAAATAATTTTTTTTTATAATTTTGTAGATGATAATATTAAATGTTAAAATTATAAAATAATTTATATTTTACATAGTTTTATTATTCGATCTTAAAAAACATGTTAAACAATATCAAATTTTTTGAGACAGGGAGTGTAATTGTTAAGTGAGAGTTTTGTAACCTCCTTTTTGTTTCAACTAAAGATTAATTGATGAATTAACTTCCTCATTGTACCCACACTTTATTTCATTATTTTTTTTAACGAGGATAACCCATCGTTGGTGATAAACCCAGGGCGTGTGATCCAGCCGGCAAAAGCCACGCGCCAGGTAAATCGGCTTACGTTGACCGGCTAAACCCAATGGTAATAAGTAAGATGAACCCTAATTATTTCGCCAAGAGAAAGAACGGAGGTAGGGATCGAACCCAGGACCTCCCATTAACTCCTATTTCATTATTGATCCCATTCAATGTAGTATAATTAGCTCCTATTTCATTATTGATCCCATTCAATGTAGTATAATTAGGTAATTTTTTTGAGGGGAAAATGACTTCTTCTGTTCTTTTTGTAAGGAAATTAAATTATTTGGCAATAGTATATACTACAACTTTGGTTTATAAGTCATGACCATAAAAATAAAAATAAAAACACTAAAGTTTATAAAGTTGCACTAGATAAAAATATAAGTAGACACTGAAATTGTGTGTGCATATATAAATTAGAGGCTTTAAGGCTTGTTTGGTACCGACCATAACTTGTCATCCCGGTGGGGGCGCGTGGGACACAGCTGTAGCAGCCCACCTCACACACAGAGAAATCCGAAGAAGAAGAAGTTGAGAGAGAGAGAAAGAGAGAGAGAGGGGTTTGGGTTGGGGGGTATTTCAGAGCTCAAACCCAAACCATACAACTCTGCAAATCTCGTTCCTTGGGCCATCTCCCTCTCTCTCTTCTCTCCTCGCACCTTTACCTTCTCGCCCCCCTACACCCTTACAATCTCCCCTAATTTCATTCAATTTCTCCACCTAAACCTACCAAGGACCCCCAATTTTGAAACGCCACCAATGTACTATTTCTGAGAATTGCT
Organism: Persicaria maculosa; assembly: GCA_963922045.1. Classification (NCBI taxonomy): domain Eukaryota; kingdom Viridiplantae; phylum Streptophyta; class Magnoliopsida; order Caryophyllales; family Polygonaceae; genus Persicaria; species Persicaria maculosa. The sequence goes on from OY998268.1 coordinate 57,576,350, forward strand.
GGATCAGCCGAGCTCTCCTTCCTATATCCAGGTAATTGATTCTTCGAAATTATCACCGCACTTCGAATATTTTTCAATTTTCTCGCTTGAGGTTTCGCTGCTTTGTTTGAATGCGATGTGTAGATGACCAGATGACCAAAGTTGAGTCCTTTTTCAGAAAATTTTTGACATCTAAGTGGTGTTTATAGTTTTTAATCTGTTTACAGTTTGATCTGGTCATTCTCGTTTCTTCAATTTTTTAATCCTGGGGATTTTCATGGTGTCATAGGACCAGGTTCAATGGAATTGGTTTTTTTGGATCGGGATCCATGTGGGATTTCTTGTGTTTTGTAGTATTACTATATTTGCTGCTTTGTTTTTATTTGTTTTTGTGTTTCTCTGTATAATAATATTACTGATCTTGGACTCTGTGTTATATTTTTTCTTTTTTACTCCACTTTCTTCTTCAATTCATTTTTTTGATGGGGGTTTCTTTGTTTGGGGGGAATTTCAGCTCATTGCCTGAGGGTATAGGGAAAAGAGTTGGTTACTTGGGAGGAGAGGTTTGATGGGTTGAGCTTCACCAACAATGGATTCCTGCTTTGAGGAAGATGAGAACCAGTTCTTTGATGCACGTGATGACATTGTTGTCTTGTCTGAATCCGATTCCGATTCAGGCTGTCTTGAGAGTGGTGTATCTCATTCTGGGTCAGACATGGCTGGTTTGGAATCCAGTAGTTCCCAATTTGATATGTGGGTCCAGAATCCATCGAGTGTTGAAGAACGGCGAAGTAGGTTCTTCGACTCGTTGGGTTTGAGGGCAAGCAAGGTTTCCCATTGTGGGGGTTCGGTTAGTTCCTCTGATTTGAATGCAGAGGCTGACTGTAGAATAACAAGCAATGGGCCCATGGTAAGGTGCTTGAGTTTGGAGCACGAGTTCTCATCAAGTAGATCTTCAATGTCTAGTTGGTCTGGCCATGATTCAGAATTCCATGGAGCCTTGAATGTTGAGGAGAATTTCTTGCGCAGAATTGGGATTTGGGATGATGGACAAAAATGCATTCAGGATGAACTAAAGGAAGGTGGCCGGCTTGGTGAAAATGAGGAAGTCACTTCGAATAAATTAGCAGTAATTGAGCGGTTTGAGCACCCTCCTCCTTTGCCTCCTCTGAGCAAAGAAGCTTTTGCAGGTGCAAATGCAAATGCGATCGATTTAAGAGGTTCAACAAAGAGTGAGAAAAAGTGGTGGTTGCAAAAATTGCGCAGCTTCTCTTGTGTAATGGATGATCAGCAATACCAAACTGATAATTCTGATTCACTTCTTGGGGGCAGACTTCAGAGAGTAAAGGTTCGGCAATGTGACAAGAAAAACAAGGAGCTCTCAGCACTTTACTCAAGTCAAGATTTTCAAGCACATGAAGGTTCAATCCTCGTGATGAAGTTTAGCCCAGATGGACGATATCTGGCTAGTGCAGGAGAAGATAGAATTGTGCGGGTGTGGAAAGTGGTGGAGGATGAAAGGTCAAGTGAAGTCAACATCCCAGATATAGATCCATTATGTCTCTACTTTACGATGAATCACGAGTTAGAATTGCAGCCATTATATGCAGAGAATGAGAGGATGGGTAAAGCAAAGAGCTGGAGTAAAAATTCTGATTCGGCTTGTGTAATTCTCCCACCAAAAATCTTCAGGTTGTTGGAGAAGCCATTTCACGAGTTCAAGGGCCATTGTGGTGATATATTGGATCTTTCATGGTCAAACAGCAATGTAAGTGATTCTCAGTGAACTTCTGATTTTTATAAAATGTAATTACATTGGATTCCAATTTATGTTTAGTTGTCTGGAATGTAGTGCTTGATATCATCATCTGTGGATAAAACTGTTCGTCTTTGGCAAGTTGGATGCAATAGTTGCCTCAAAGTCTTTTCACATAATAATTATGGTGAGTTTTATCTTTGTACTCCATATCTCAATATTCCTCCAATTGCTTTTTCAAGCCTCTCTTGTAATTCTACCATCCCTTATACACTATTTGTTTGTTGTGGTGGTGCAGTGACTAGTGTTCAGTTTAACCCCATGGATGAAAATTACTTCATAAGTGGTTCAATAGACGGAAAGGTGCGGATTTGGGAAATACCTGCTTGTCGAGTTGTAAGTTGGACAGATATCAAGGATATTGTCACTGCTGTGAGCTATCATCCTGATGGCCAGGTTCATTACCCATTCTTCTATGTTATTTGTATCGCAAACGTGATCATTTAGCCTTCTGAATGGAGTTGATTTGACCTGAAATTTGGTGTTGATTATTCAGGGTGTCCTTGTTGGTTCAATTGCAGGCTTTTGCCGTTTCTATAGCATATCAGGTATTACATCCATTCTTGTCTTTGTTGTAAAGCATACTAGTTCAAATATGTAGATGCCCTTTTAGTTTAATTTTCCATGAAAGTTTTAGTTATTGTGAATTATCTCTCAATGCGATGAATCCTTCTTTTGGCATAGAGGAATCCTAGAAATGAATTTTGTTATTTTAGTGTACGTCTATTTGCTTACTTTGGAATCTTAACCATGATCTACATATGGGCCAATAACTTCAAATCCATATATATTTACAGGTGGCATCTAGGACAATTCCGACAATAATTTAATAACAGTCTTTTCTAGTTTTGAACATTCAGTTCATACTTTCATATTGACCCTTCATAAGTCGGATTAACAGCTCTGGTAAAAAAAAAGACTCAAGTAGAAGTTGTAAAAGAACCCCATGGCCTTAAAAAATCACGATAGTTTTTACTCGGGCAACAAATGATAGTCCATATACTCTACCTTGATGTTCTTGCTAATATTAGTAACTTCTGATATTCTTGGGACGTGGAAACTCTGATTACATTTTTTGATTTCTTGGTCTGGATGGATGACACTAACTAAGATGAGATAAATGTTGTAATGGTCTACTGATAGTATAATTTTCGATTATGCTATGGTTAAAGTTGGACACATTATTGTTTACGAAAAAGGCACTAAACCATGATGTGTTTGTTTGCATTTGGCTAGATAATCAGTTGGAGCTAGATGGTCAAATTTGTATACGTAGTAAAAAGAAATCGCCTGGAAAAAGGATAATCGGGTTCCAGGTATCAGTTGATTTTTCTCTAATAATCACCTTTTGATTTTGTGCTTGAAATTCCTCCTTTACTTCAGCAACTATTGCTCATGATGTCTTTCTTGTTCATCATAGTTCTTCCCACAAGACTCAAGTAAAGTGATGGTCACTTGTGCTGATTCACAAGTCAGAGTCTTGAAAGGAATGGATGTGATTGGAAAATACAAGGGTTAGTTATTGTTATTTTCACTCTCTTTTATACAATGTTTCCTCAATCTAAATATTTTGATGGATCCATATGTGACCTTGTCATCTTACTGGGCTCTACACAGCTTCTGACTTCTGAGAACACCTAGTTTTATATGTGCTACTACCTTTTTAGCAATTCATAATGGATATTCAACCCTAAAGTTGGGCTCTGCTAAACAAAATTTCAGCATATTCTCTTTTCTTAAGCTCTTGAACCTGTTTTATATGCTTAGAGTTTGTTCATTCCGTAATAAACTCTCTGAATCGGCTTTTCTCCTCTGTTTATTTTCTTATTAGGAAGTCGTAGTCGTGGAAACTATACATCTGCATCCTTTACAGCTGATGGGAAGCATATTATCTCTGCATGTGAAGACTCTAATGTGTACATATGGAACTGTGCTAATCATGATGATCAAGATCCTTCACATGCCCGGAAGGTCAAGTCCTCAGAGCGGTTTCAGTCTACTGCTTCATTAGCCATACCTTGGAATGGATTCCAAAATGTGAGTGTGGGAAATAGATGTTCGATTGGCTTGCCTAGTGAGAGAACAACCAATGATCGTCCTCTACCTTCTCCTTCAATTTTTCCACTCGAGCAAGAATTCTTCTTGGAATCTTCTTGTCCCAAAGGATCTCAAACATGGCCAGAGGAAAATCTTCCTGCTTCGACTCATTTAATCTCTAGTATGCAAAAATCTGAATACAAATTCCTAAGATCATGCCAGAGCATATCCAGTCCACACATCTGGGGCTTAGTCATTCTGACTGCTGGTTGGGATGGGAGAATTAGGTCTTTCCACAATTATGGCTTACCAGTATCTCAGTGAAACATAGTTTGTGGTTCCTGATGAAGGTAATCCTATTTGCTCACGGTCATCACATGGGCTAGTGCCCCTGTTTGGCATCTAGAAAAGGCTGACAAGCGAAAAGGAAGTTTTGGAAGCTATAAACAGCCCTCTGTAAGCAGTTAAAAGTTTCATCTGTGAATATCTCATTGGGTGGCTACTAGCAAGTGCTCAGAAATATACATTTTGAGACATCGGTATCCTGAAGGGCCCCTTCGTGGTATTTACTAGTCACTGATGAACTGTGCTGGATTGGAATTGCAAGTGGCTGAGGTTAGTCACTGTTTGGATTGCCAAGTTTTCCACAGTGAAAAGGGTGTAAAAGCCTAATCTTACAAGACTGATTCTTTAATTCGTTAAGCGAACAACTTGTATTTGTGTGTATACATGTTCTGTGGCCCCAGAGAAGTACAAGAGTCATGTGCTTGGAAGAAGGCCAAAACTTTGAGGTTGACATAATCCAAAAGCAAATGAAGGGTTTGCTTTGTGGGGTCTTTCTGTGGGAGCCCGTCCATCAATCACTTGCTCTTAAATTCTCTGTGAAGGTACTATAGAGGGTGGGAAGCTGGTGGTTAGCGATTATCGAATGCTGAAATTGTGGGAACCCCTACTTTTTCTTCATGCAAATTCAGACCTTTGGTGGATGATTGAGTTTGATTCTGTCTGCCATTTTTAATGCTGCTTCACGTGGTTGGCCCGGTTGCCCCTACCAGGCTCAGGTACAATCAGACTCACCGGATCATTGGCCTAACGCTTTCATTGGTTGCTCATCACAACTCAGAATCATTCAATGCTCAGGACTCGGTTGCTTCATAGGGAGGCATCTTCCATTGAGATTTGCTGGTAATTGCGTACTCTTGACTCTTTGCTCGTGTTGCTAACAGTGATAACATTATATATAGATTTAGATGTAAATTAGTTATAGGTAGGGATCTTAGATTCCGACTTTTTCCCTATGGTTTCTGATGATTTGATTATTGGAGCTCAGGCAGAAAGCTAAGTGAAAATTTTAACCTTTTGCACCTGTACCTTTTGTAATGCACTTTCTTTGTATATGAAATTCTTGCTGCCAATTTTGGTCGATTCATTATGTCAAATTTTGTGTTAATGCAGTTATAGTTTTGTCGAGTTCTGATCTTCATGCCCGTTGTGATTTGACACGTTCGTCTGCAAACACAGATGCTTCTGCATTCTGTTTACGGACGAAAATGTCAAACCATGGTGCACCGGCGTATGCAAAGATTCCGTTTATTAAGCGGATAATTCTTGGTAGAGCTATTCAGTTTCTTAATGACATTGTGTTTATCTTGCTTTTGGAGAGCCTTTTTTAAAGACAAATGTATTATTGTCTAGTCTTTCATGCTCTTTATTGGGGGTACAGTACATCTCCATCACCATTATATTGGTTAGGGCTAGTTGTCATGTGATGAGATATTATTTTGTTGGAAAGAATAAAGAGTTATTAATTGCCCTTTGACATTGCTTAGTTCTCCTTCATATGCATCTAGGTTGTGCTTAACAATACAAGTTCATTGGTTAGCCGAACCCTGAATGCGATTTGATAGCGGTCTACGAGTCAATAGGTGTGAGAGTACTAGTTGATTAGGTTATAGTTTTATGAGATTCAGGTTTCTGAAACACTAAGTGTAAGCCCTTATTCGGCCAATTCGGCGGATATGTTTTCTAGCCATTTCAAGTCAAAAACACAAGAGAAGCATCAATTCAAGATTAGCTCTTGCAGGAAGGTATAGTATTTAAAGGACAGATTTTGATACCAAAACCACATGTCCATGTGCAATGAGCAACACTTAAATATTGTTTCTGTCCATGCTGTGGAAGTACTTTTTATGAACGATCAAACCCTTCATTTGCTAAAATAGAGTGGATGTGGGTAATGCAAAGTGAAAAAAAAAAATTATAAAAATAAAAATTTAACCTAGAAGAAACCAAAAACAAGATCATAATAGTTGTGAATGATTATTATGTCTTATTGCTTGGTTCTTTTTTTACCTTTAGTGGTTTGGTAGGGTTATCTGTCATACTCAAACTTTACCTGCCAGAAATCTGTTGCTTTGCCCAGATGATGATGCCTTGCCTTTGCCTAGTTTTGTCTTCAATATCTGTGGTCCTTTTTTTTTTGTTTGCCCAGAATGCATGTGATGGTTTTTTATGCAGAAAAAAGATACTTTTAGAGAGGTTGATGTGATTAGTAGTTGGAAAATACTAGAAACACTATAAAAATTGCGTTTTTGACGTATTAAAGTTGCATTTTTATTCTAACAAGTAACATGCTTTTATACTTTAATTGAAGATGGAAGGTGTCTGAACTTTATGTAATTGCAGTGTGGTGTTACTCATCACCTACTTTTGAAAACTGATCAATTTGCTAAAATGCATCTGTTTGAACTGTACCAGTTAGGCAATTACCATTTTTTTTTTAATTTTCGTATCCCAAGCTTACACTTAGACTAGTCCTAGACCTCAAGTCTCCGGCCCCTCATCGAATTGGAGAGGTAAATCACGGGATTTACCTCAGCATTGGTCCAACCGCCCCCTTTATACCATTGGGCTCCAGGCCGAGCGTAGGGCGACCTTTCCACCACTGAGCTATGCCCCGGGGGGCCATTAGGCAATTACCAAAACCAATATAACATAATACAACATCATTTCAATTAAAGTAGTGTTTGAGATGACGTTTTAATTCGTGAAGTAGTGTTTTTATCACCGCTATCAAAGGAAGCAACCTAGAACCTATCGGTGAGATAGATATAGATGAAAATGGCCTAAAATAACAAGCACCAAGGGGGCATGTTCTAAGAACTTGTGTAGTTTGTACAACCAAGATCGCAACATTGAACATTCTTACAATGCAATGATCACTGTTCAAACCTTGGCATTGTCGTCTCATTACCTGCTAATAACCATCTTGAGCATTGTTACAACACAATGTTTGAACCTGCTATCAAAGGAAATGGTCTAGAACGCGACCACCCCCAATGCTACTACAAAACCACTTGACGAGCCAAACATGCTATGTATTTTCTAAAAGCGAAATACGTATGAGAATGACTTAAATAAGGGGCATATTCTATAAGCACATATAATATATACAGCCTATTCGCCTTCTGAGCAAGGCTCCGAAATGAGGGTAGTGGGATGCCTGGAATATCTGGAGTACGAAACTGTCAGGATTATGTCGAAGCCAATCTATCAACCGAGGCAGACCTTGCATAACTCAATAAAGGTAACACCACAATGCGTCGTGCGAGATGCCAATTTGGATCATAAGGAATCCTGGAAAATATTCCAGGAATAGCAAGGAGAGTGCTGGATTGATCTGGAATGGCGCCATACATACATTGAGGAACGATTTTCTAATGTCACCCTGTGGTGACATAAGTAATAGATATCCTATAAATGAGGACACTAAGCCCCTGATTAGCATCATCCATTGTTGGATATATTTTGTAAGAGGTTTTCATCGGTGATTTCGCCCAAGGAGTTCCTGTTCTTCTGGCAACTGGTGTGTCTTGTGTGTGATTTTCCGATATCTAAACTACCAGATCAACATTTCTTTAAAAATGCTCACACCAACCAAAGGAATTGACAACGCTGTTTGTCCAGGAGAGTTGGGAGGAATAGTTGCTGTAACTGTCATCAGTGAAAGATATGCAGTCAGAGATAAGTAAACAACCAAGGTTGTATGTTTCTCTAAAGCTCTCAACTTGCAGTACAGAACTTAATGGCACCACCTGACTTATATGTGGCATCTAAAACGTGTACGTTGTTCAGTTGGGACCTCAGCTTAGATGAAGGAACACAAGCCAGATAATGCCAGCCATACAATTAGATTTTAACAATAGATTGCAAGGTGAGAATGCGAAAAGAGCATCTATATAAAATACTAAAACAGAGGCCTGAAACGGCCTCTGATGCGATCTCGCTTACGTGGAATTTTCTGGATTAAAGCGGGATTATTTTTACTTACGTGTCATTTTCTGGATTAAAATTGTATTATATTTTTAACCCACATCAATCAATTAATATATATATTACACACATAATAAACTTATTGTTGAAAACATATCCACACACATAATTATATAATCAATTTAGATAATATATTCTTATTAGGTTAGTTATATTTTGATTAACATTTTGTGGCTTAAAATTTAATTAATTTTTATAAACTAAACAATCTTACATTAAGATTGGTTTTTAATCGTAATCTTAACCATTTCATTTATTAATTAAATTCAATAAGATTTTGATGGTATATCGTGTATCACATTCAAAAGTTTTGTTTTCTTATTTTGTTTTCTTATTATCAATGATCATTTAAAAAATAAATATATTAATTTTTAAAATAAAAAATAGAATGAAGACCCACTTAAAATAATATTTTATCTATTACAAACATTTATCGTTGATAAATCAATTATATTTTATGGTCAACCACATATATTAAGTAGATAAAAAACCTATCATTTTATCAATAGTTATTTTATAAATATTTTACTTGAGTTATTTTATCTTTAGTTATTAAGATTTGTTATAATAGATGATCATTAAATCTAATTATAAGATTTTTTTTGATAGACCAACAGTTGCATTAAATCAAATTCCAATGTAGGTTAACAATGTTCTTCTAATCCTGTCGGGTTCTGGTGCGATTCGTCTACGTGACATTTTCTGGATTAAACTGGAGTTAATATTGTATACATGTCATATTATGGAATATCGGATTAAAATGGTATTATCTTTTTTATCTATATCAATTAATATCATATACGTGTTATATTCTGGATTAATATGATCTTATAATATGTTCGGTTAGAATATATATTTGATTTTAAAAAAATACTCCTTCCGTCTCAAAATACATGTCTTTTTAAGACTAAGCACGGGAATTAAGAAGTAAGTTAAGTGTAATGATTAGATGTAAAAAGTAGGTTAAGTGTAATGATTAAATATAAAAAGACATGTATTTTTGACAAAATTATATGGGCTAAAAAGACATGTATTTTGAGACGGAGGGAGTATATGTTTATTTCAATCTTTAAATAAAGATTTTTTTCTTCACAAAATTTACTATGCATCTTATCTCTAACTAATTCCACATTTTTGGTAAAAATTACGGAGTATTTTTCTAACAAATCTACTTTGTAAAATTTCCAATAAAATTCGATGCCGTCAAATATGATGAAATTTTTTTCAAAGGTCGGTCAAATTCGATGAAAATATTTTATAAAAGAAAACAATGTAAACCACCATCAAATTTGGGTCAGTTTAGATCAATTAAATCTTTATCCAACTTTCTATCTTTTTAGATGAAACTGAATATATTATATAAATATTCAAACTTATATCTTAATTAGGTAAAAAAAATTATTTTTTTAAATTAAATAATCTATCCAATATTTGGTAATAAGCTTATATATATACACACCACCATCAAATTAAATTTTGGTCACTTTAGAACAAATGCAACCATGATTGATTGTCACCTAAATATTAGTAATAAATACTCCGTATTATATAATAATTTGACAAATGTATTATTTATTTATTTAAGAAAATTTGAAGTATATTAATTTCAATCAAACATAATTTATTTATTTATTATATATATGTTGATTGTTCAATATATATATAATATGTTGTATATTCATCTAAACTAAACATACTATTAATTTAGTTTATTGTTATTAAAAGATTCAAAGATTTCAACCAAACTATTATAACCTTCAAATTTTAGAAAAAAATAAATAAATTAAATATCATTTTGTTTATTAAGAAACCGCACAACGGGCAGGTAATAAGACTAGTTTAAAAAAATAGCACAGAACATCAAGAAACCAGAACAAAACAGTGAAACACAGACAAGGCACATTCATCAGAAACTTGAAAGAATAACTTGCTACGCAAAAAAATAATGGACATCATGCAGCTCAACCAATTCAAGTGAGCACAGGCAAGTAGCTGTGGGATTGCAGGGCATAGTCTCTTAACTGTTTTCATCCAGATATTAAAATGGTTTCAGCACAAATAAGGAGATTTCCAGATGTTTGAGACTGAATTCTATACAATCACTATATGGATTATACTTCAAGGTAGTATAGTTTATATGGAAACTAGTCACAAGAGTGCAAAAAACAGTTTTTTTTTAATCGACAAACATCCATTCTATTCCATTCCCAAAAAGTCTGTTAAAACAATGTCATAAAGTTCAATAGGTAAATCAAATTCAGAAAACAGAAACACACTTTCCCCTGGTCTTTGTTGCGTCAACAGATGCGCAGCGTCGTTGCCCCAAAAAACAGTTTGGAATCAATGAATGTCTATTACAGAAGTGAAGTCAGACAGTGTTTACAGCAGAGAAGAGAGCATCCTTTTTAGAATCAGAAAATGAAATTCTTCAAATCAATAATACTTATCTGCTATGCAGCTTCTATAATTACCTAGACTAAAACTACAGGTGGGCCAAGCTAAACCTGGTCAAAACTACAGCTAAAGCTAACTTAAGTTACTGAACAGTAACCAACACTCTGTAAATTCACTAGAAACTTACAAAATAGCTTGCCAGGGAGAAAATAATGGGCATCATGAAACTCAAACAACGCAACCGAGCATAGGCAAGTATTGGAGGCCTTGCAGGACAGTCAGTTAACTATTTTCATCCAGGTATTCAAATGGTTTTTGCACAAATAAGGAGACTTCCAGATTTTCGGGATTGAATTCTCTATAATCACAATGCAAACTCAGTAACTTCCATGCTGAAAGAGCCATATAAACTATACTTCGAGATTATATGGAAACTGGTGACAAGGTCGCAAAAAACAGTTTGGAATCAATGGATTTCTATTACAGAAGTGAAGTCTTACAAAGTGTTTACAGGAGAGAAGAAAGCAAAATGAAATTCACAAGACCAACAATGAAACTACAACCTGGTCAGAACTACAGTCAAAGCTAGCTTAAGGTAACTAACCAGTAACCAATAAACTTCCAAAGTCTCTTTAGAAACGATCAAACGATATCCCTCGAGACACAATAGGCAGTCCAAACCTGATCAACAGCCAGCACAACAGCACATACTCGCAAGAAAGGTAATACCATCTACAAGACAATAACACCAAACACCATAGCGAGATGTCCCGGAAAGGAAAATGATATGGAGGCATGATCAGTGACCTTCCCATTCAGTGTCTCCAAGAATCCCAAAACTTTCCTAAAAAGTTCACCTTGAGAGGGAAATTGATATCAAAGCATGAGAGACCAATCAGCCACATGATTTGAAGCTTCACAAACACGAATTCCTCTAAATCATACACCAGGAAACAATACTAACAATATGGATTAGAATGATTATCTGAATGAAACATTCAATTCGCTGCATACAGGACAAAGAAATTCAATTGAAAAGCTTTTTTATACAGATTCAACTGAAAAGAAGATCTTGAGGTCTAGATGCATACACGAAGGGAGTATGTGCTAGTAACTGTGATCAAAACCTCAAGATCCAGTTCACGATCAGCGCGATACACAAAGCATATCGAAGACGAAAAATGACAGGTATCCTTATCCTTATGCTTAATTGCTTATCTTTATTATCTCCTGTCCGCCACCGGAACTATATTATCAATAGCTAGAATATTAACAGAGGAAAGAGGAAAAGAAGAAACCCTAGTCCAGTGGCCACGGAGCGGATCAGACAGGGAGGCTGTCAACGGGGGCGGCGGCGGCGATGGAAGGAAGGGGAAGGGAGTGGCGGGGATCATCGTGGCGAGTGGAGGAGGCGAACATGAGAGAGCGATCATTGGAGTCGTCATCGTCGTCGGAGGTGCTGAGGTTGATGCAGGAGCAGCGCTCGAGGGAGGCGAAGAAGGCGGCAGCGACGCTAGCGCCGACATAGTTAGCGACGGTGTAGAGCTTGGCGGTGGTGGTTAGCCTGTTGTCCTCCATGGATTAGGGCCGGCCGGAGATGGGAATCGCGGTGGAGGGAGAGAGGGAGGAGGAAGTAGAGAGGGAGAGGGTTGGAGGAGGGAGGTTCATTATCTGGGGCAGGTAAGGTAAGATTAAAGAAGTAGTCAATTGTCAAATGCCGGTGAGACCTCACCTCCGCCTGAAGTGAAGGGTTTGTTTGGTTGCCCCAAATCCATTAACCGATTATTATTATTTATTTTTTTTCCCACCAAAATAATAGCCCAAAAGATAACAGATCTTTTGCCATTTTTTTCGTTGTTTTTGTTTTGGAAAAATTGTAAAATTTGAGTTTCTACACCCTGTCATAAAAACAATGAGATTTCAACAAGGTGAGATTGTTTGATAAGTATAATATTATTTTAAAAATTTTAAAAAACCATGTATTTTAGGATGGAGAGTCCGAGGGAGTATAATTTTTAGCTTTTAAAAAATGTGTCAAAATGTCAAACGACTTATATTTTGAAATGTGTAATGGTTCAACGAGTTAGATGGGAAACTCACTCTATTATATATAAAGGTCACACATTCGTATGAATGGATAATGTGTGTTGCTGTCCCCTCCACCTGTATATTTTGTAATCACTCTACTTAAGATGATATTCATCTGTTCCTTGTCCCTTCAATAATTTTCAACCACAATTCCCCCGAAACATATCCCAAACGATCAACACACTACTATCACAAACAAGAGATATGGATCAAATATTACATATTATATGTACTAATCTGTCAAAGGAAAACAAACAAAGCGTAGCGTTTCAATGGTGGGCGATTTGGTTTATCAGAAATCAAGCTATCTTCAGGAATGCCAGCATCCCATCTACAGAGGGTCTAAAAAAACTCATTGCGAAAAATGTTGAAAATTGGAAAAGAGCTAGTAAACTGAATTTAGAAGAAGATGATGCATCCACACTTCTTAGAGGGAAAAATGGGCAATCAAAACAAATTGGAAGAAAAAAGATCCAACAATGGAAGAAACTCCCTTTTGGCAAGTATAAACTAAACTTTGACGGATTTTTTATTTCGACCTCTAAAAGTTCTATTGGATATATTATTCGAGATTGGGAAGGTTACCCCATCAGTATGGGTGGTAAACTTATGGGTGGCATTTCACCTCTTATGGAGGAAGCTCTGGCGTTAAGGCTTGGAGTGGAAAATGCCAAGAGAAATAAATATAAACAATCTAATCATTGAAGGTGACTCTAAGATAATTACAGACTTTCTCCAAACTCGCACAAACTGCCATTGGGAAATAGAACTAGTGATGACGGACATCCAAACTCTTCTTCTGGGTGTAAGAAATTTTGGCGTTTCCCACATTCCCCGCATTGGTAATCGAGTGGCAGATAAGGTTACACACCTTTGCTACTCTGTCAGGGGATCAAACTTATACAACGATTTAGGTCTGCTTGACCTCATCTGTCAGGATGCTTTCGGGTAGAGTCTTCTCACCCGAATAATTACCTAATAAAAAAAAGTATGAATGGATAATGTGCAATGATCTAGCACATAAGTTTCACACCGGCCTTAGCTTACAGTATTAATTATTTTTAATATGATATTTTTACATGTTATTTATCTAAAATCTTTCTCTTTAGTAAAGTTAGCTTTTTTGAGTATTAATGCACATTTAGAAGACAAAAAGTCTCATTAACAAAAACACTATAATAAAAGATTAATATTGTTTCTAAAAAAATTTAGTATAAATTTTTTTAGAAGATGAAAAGTCTAATTAATGAAAATGACAAAATATTAATGTACTATTTCTAAAAAAATATTTTAGTAGTATATACATAAAGTTTCAATTCATCACAAATTATAAAAGAAGATAAAAAAATCTAATTAATTAGCATAAAAAAGATTTATATTTACAAAGATATACAAATTTTTTATTATTTATAAATATTAATCTTTAATGAAATTTTAAGTAAGTTATCCAAATAAACAACTGAGTAACGTAAATTAGAGAAAAAAATTACAAGTATAAAATAATAAGTAAACCATATAAAAAAACTAGCTAAAAATAAAATTTGAAGAAACTTATTTGAATAATTAATTGAGTAATGCAAAAAAATAAGAAAATTAAAAGAATAAAATAAACGTAGATTAATTTAATTTATTTGAGAAAATTAATTGGAGTAAATATTATTTAGGTACGTATATGACAAATGGATAAATGTAAATTAATTTAATTTATTTGATAAAATATGATAGCAATGGATAAAAGTATAAACTAATTATATTTATATATTTAAGAAAGAACTAAAAAACTAAAAGAAATATGTTTTTGAAACCTGCTTCTTATAACAAATACTCCATGTTATATAGAGTTACTAATGAAATAAACCCTTAAAATTAAAAGATTCAAACTATATAAATTAATACGAGTAATATAAATCATTGTTTATATGAAATATATAGTGACATTTTATTAAAAAATTAAAAAATTAAACCCGTGCGTAGCACGGGACTATCCACTAGTATTATGAATTCCTAACATTCGAAAAATATATCGTAAAAGAATAGTTTGAATTAAATTACTTCAATCTTTTAGATAATTTTATGAGAAATAAGGTGATTATTCGAGTGGAATGGACTGAATATTAATTAATTATTTTTAATTAATCAACTTGTTTATAAATGAACTTTTAGCCTGAATTTGGACTTGAGATTGAATGCGCTCATAATCGAATACCAACTTGAGTCAATATCGATCTACTAAGCTTATCTCATAACCTTATTCTGCCAATATTAACTTTGATTATTTTTTACATATAAATTATACAAAATTTGATTTATTTGAAATAGAGTTAAACCGAATTCAATTGAATAGAATTTAAAAATGTATAGTACTCCGGAAAAGGTGTTGGGGTTGCGGGAGTCCCACATTGAAAAACAAGGTGAAAACCAAATAAAAATATAAGGAAGGAAAACCTCTATACAATGGTTTAATCTGTTGTGTAAAGTGGTGGATCCCGATCTTATAAACAAAAATAAAAACTATATAAAATCTTATTATCACTATTAAACTATATAAATATCAGTAATTCTTTTATATAGTTTTTTCTTATCTTAATTTTCAATAGTATCAATACTCGTTGATAAAGGTGACAAGACAAATATCCATGCCACGTCAAATGATAAAGCTATGAGAAACGGATAGAGAGAAGGAGCTTGTGCGAGCCAAACGAATCCCATTCTCTCTCAATCAGTTGTTAGTCGATTTCATAACCTCCCATTCGATTCATCCCGCTACCGATCGTAGCTAGTTGCAGAGATGTCCCCCGTCTTCTCCGTTTCTCACCAGCTCCTCCCCCGCCCGCTATCTGCTTCAATTTCCTCTGCATATGGAAAACCTAAGTCCTCACTCAGAATCCCCCATTTCTCCATCACTTGTTCCTTCGGTCTATCTCTTCCCTCTCCATTTACAATTTCACCAAATTCTGTAAATTTGTTGCTGATTTTTGGGGGTTCGTTCTGTAACTTACTGCAGGTAGTAACGAAATTGGAAGCGGTAATAAGGAGATGAGGGGGTTGGCTGTCGGACTCCTTGCCGCCTGGGCTGTCTCCGTTGCTTCTCCCGTCATTGCCGCCGCTCAGGTTCTCTCTACACTTTACTCCGTTTATAATCAATATCTCCTTCATAAATCCTTGATTCAAATAGATGCAGATACAATGTAGTCTGATATAAGTTCTACTGTATGCCTAATTCAAATGCTTGTTGTGTTCGATCTAAGCTGCTGCTAAAAGTCGAATTAGAAATCAGATGAACTCCTAATCAGTGAACACATCTGTAGCAATTCATGGATTCTGAAAGCCCTATGTTTAGGTTACCTTTGGCATAACCATGTAGAACTGGATCATGATAGCTGTGATAGGTAGTTTGAAGGTTCAGCTTAGCTAGTTGAGGATCGGCTGAGTTAGTTCATCTAAGTCGGTTACAACTTACAAGTTATAGAAATAGAATCCTGGGTATCATCTTCATCGTTCGCCTCTCCGTCTTCACAATTTGCTTGATTCTTCGTCTTAGTTTCGCTCCCATTTAACTCGCCTATGATTGAACACTTTTTCTGCTTTGGATCACACGTCTTCGGAATTTCTGTCTCCATGAAGTTTCTTGTGCAACTTTGTAATGCACCTATACTGATTCCATTCAGAGTTTCTCTTGAGAAAGATCTGCACGCTTT
Source organism: Persicaria maculosa (assembly GCA_963922045.1). NCBI lineage: Eukaryota > Viridiplantae > Streptophyta > Magnoliopsida > Caryophyllales > Polygonaceae > Persicaria > Persicaria maculosa. The sequence goes on from OY998268.1 coordinate 57,592,694, forward strand.
GATTCCATTGAGCAAATCGATTTGCATGTTGTAATTGTTATTCATCCTAGGAGTAGCTTTGATTCTAACAATTTAATCCTTCTGCGGCAGAGGTTGCCTCCGCTATCAACAGAACCTGATCGCTGTGAGCGTGCCTTTGTTGGTAACACGATAGGCCAAGCAAATGGGGTTTACGACAAGCCTATAGATCTTCGTTTCTGTGATTACACAAACGAAAAATCCAACCTCAAGGGGAAATCCCTCGCTGCTGCGCTCATGTCTGGTGCCAAGTTTGATGGCGCAGACATGACAGAAGTGGTCATGTCCAAGGCTTATGCCGTTGGTGCTAGCTTCAAGGGTACAATGCTGAATGCATCCTTTAACTGATTCAACCTACGGAGAGAAACTCCTCCACTCGTTTTAATCGTTTCCTTTCGTTGTTCACCAATCTGTATGCAGGTACGGATTTCACAAATGCAGTTCTAGATCGGGTTAATTTTGGGAAGGCAGACCTCCAGGGAGCTGTTTTCAGGAACACGGTGCTATCAGGGTCGACATTTGAGGAGGCACAGTTACAAGACGTAGTTTTCGAAGACACAATCATAGGATACATCGATCTTCAGAAGCTGTGCTTGAACAAAACCATCAGTGAGGATGGACGAGCCGAACTAGGGTGCCGATGATTGAATAAGGACCTCAAATGTTCCATTTCTGAGTTCGCCTCACTTTGCTGTTCTTTATGACAAGCTATGCTGGATTGTACAGCTTATATAGTTATATATACTTCTCGAGCAATTCCTCTTTAAGAAGATGTAATGTAACCCTGAATTCACAATTTTGTCTTCTTAAGTTACCCTCCAAAAAAATTGATATTGGAAAAATAAATAATTTCTACAAAATCCAAAATCAGGCAATCAGTAAATCCACATTAAACAAACTGATTCTGATACAGAAAAAATTCCATCCAATGTTTCATTCAATTTTTCGATGTAATAGCCGAATGTTCGAAAATTTAATGACGTGACATCACATTAGTAAAGGTTCAAATATATATTTTTAGAAAATAAAACTAGTTTCTAGTATAAATTGAACTATAGGGTTAATTTACTCATATAATTTGCATTTAAAATTATTTTTTTTCACAAAAACATAAAAAAATTGGTCGAAAATTTTCCATATCGAAATTGATTTAATATAAAATAATTTATATAACTTTTTTTTAATGATTTTCAAAATTCATTTTAATATTAGTTAATGGCTATAATTCATACTATTTTCGATCATTTTTCTTCATTTAAATAATAAACAACCTGATTTTTATTAACAAAATATGATCCAAGTAAAATGATACGAGAGTATATTCTTAGGTTAAATCCTGACCTAAGTCTACACCGAAGTCCAAATCTGGTTTTGATCACGTCTGCCTAACTGGGATCGGTGGTTCGATTCCCGGCTGATACGGGTTTTGTTTGGTTGGGTTCCTTACTTGGCTTTCAGCTTCCTCCCTTTCCATTTCGGTTCTCCCTCTCTTCCTCCGCCCTGCCCGCAGCCGCAGCCGTTTTCTGTCAGCAGCAGCTCAGACCGGGGAAGCTCGAATCTTGACTTCACTTGGGTACTAATTATCGGTTTCTCTGTGAAATTGAGGTTCCTTTGATGCTAGTTTCGATATCAATTGCACTGATACCGCCTTTGATTATCTTGCTTCGCGCTTCCGTTTTTTAGGGTTTCTTCCCGAAGTACAAGAAGATGTGGACCGATTGGCAGCATCTCCTCCATGCGGTGATCACAGGCCTTATCTTCTCCTTCCTCGTCGCCAAGCTCATTTCCATCGTCACCGCTTTTAGGGATGAAAATCTTTCGATTACCCGCTCCCACTCCGCCGCCGCCGTGGAATTGGATCCGGTGCAGGGCCGCCTTGCGTCGGCTGAGAACTCGGGGGATTTGAGCGAGGAGGTGGCTTCTAGGGCTAGCGATGATAATTCGGTTATGGCGGAAAAAGGTAGCGTTTTGGGGACCGATGATAACGATGCCTTGTTGGATGATGATGACGATGATGACGATTGGGAAGGCGTGGAGAGTACTGAGCTTGACGAGGCTTTCAGCGCCGCCACCGCTTTTGTGGCTGCTTCGGCGGCCGACAGGTTGTCGCAGAAGGTGCCGAACGAGGTGCAGCTGCAACTGTATGGACTCTACAAGATTGCAACAGAGGGCCCCTGTAGCACGCCGACCCCACCCGCCTTCAAGATGACCGCTCGTGCTAAATGGTAGGTGGATCGATTGATTAACCTCCTAGTTCCACAAGGTTTGGTTGATTTCTCCTCCTAAACTAGTCTAAATCTAACCCTATCTCTTGACCAAATCAAGCTGAAAAGTTCAAGTTTGAATTCTCAGCATTGTGCTAATTATTGCATAAACCTAAAATAGAATCAAAGGCCACATTATTTGGTTTATTGATGAATTGTTTGTTAGTTTCTCTTGAAGCGGTGGGTGGGTATCAGTTGGGTTAATTACATGAGGTGGTTGCAAAATTGGGGGTGCAAAAGGTGTGATCTTCCAACTTTTGATCAGTGGATGACTAGGAGAAACATCCATCTTGGGAATTCTCTTACTAAAGGGTTTAAGAGGAACTGATGCTTATATAAGTAGCCATCATGCTTCTGAATGGTTTTGTGGGTTTCAGAGCTTGTACTTCCTTTCAAGAATTATGTGAATTATCCTTCTTTCCGCTCTAGCTGCCTACTGTGATCAACAAAGTGGTGAGCATGTTTATATCACATAGATATGTAAGCAGTGAGCATTTGCCTGTTTTCATTTTTTCTTCTGTATATCATTGGTGTACTGCACATACATTACATAGCTGGGTTTTTTTGTACAAAATGGCTCCCAAAGGAAACCAGATTCTTTTATCATATCTATGGCTGCTTTGCTCGGTGCTCATTTATGGGGAAAGACTTTGCATGAGGGTTTGTTTACTTAAGATATCTATCCTGCAATGTAGATGTAAAATTAGATGAATACTTGAATGTTGTGCCAACACTATATATATAAAACCCGATCTATTTGGGGAATTTGCTAGGCAAGCATGGAATAAGCTGGGTGCCATGCCTCCTGAAGATGCCATGCAGAAGTATATTGAAATTGTCACCGATCTCTTCCCTGCTTGGCTTAGCGGTGCCACTAATGTGAGATCTTGATTTTTTACCTTTAACCTTGCTAAATCCTTCCATCTATTTGAAAATCGTAAGATACTTTTTTTTTTGTTACTTGCCTGACTTCTGAGTATATGTAAACAGAAAAACAAAGATGGGGATACTGATACACATAATGCGGCATCTAAGGGACCTATGGGACCTGTTTTTAGCACTTACGTTCACGAGGAGGAATCTGGAAATGAATTGTAAGCTCAGTTTAACTGATTACAACATGTTTTTCCATTTTTTTTAGTATTTTGATTTATAATTTGTGAGTTTAATGGATGGTGGACCTCAGTTATGGAAATTAGATACTGTTGTGGTCTTTTGATTTTTGTTTGCTGTTGCATCTTTTTATTTATTTATCGTGGTTTCATATAATTGGATAATTATTACCATCCCACCATGTAGTCTCTAGAATTTGCTCGATTATTTTTGGAGCCTTATGATGCTACAATTTCTAGTTACTTGAATTCTCACATGACTAGTTTTTGTCAAATATGATACTTTATCAAAGTAGTTGCAGGTTCTTGTAGATATGGACTGAGAATTTTTATGTTGGGTGATGATAGGTCATTTAACTGTTCCAAATAAATTTTTATTGAAGAAAAGATCATACACAAAGGTCTGGTGCAGGGGACCTCTAAAAAAGATCAGGAACGGAGATATTTTACCAATTTTCTTAGGGGAATTTAGTAAGTTTGTGCATCCAAAAATTACCCATAAGCTATTCTTTCCAACACAAATATATTTTCAGTTTTCACAGGGGAATTTTGTGCTCTGATAGTTCACCTCTATCTGATGGTTTCTTCCCTGTGCTACTCTTGTAGAAGCCTACTGTTTATGTGAATACTCTGAAGTGATATCCCCACTAAGCCCATTATACACTTCCACGTTAACAAACCTGATAGACAGGAGGAAGATTATGTGACCCACTTTATCAAATTTTCCTAATCACTTCCATCATATTTTATCATTTTAATTTCTTATGCTTTTTTTTTTCTGCATTATACTTATAATCAGAAACCTTCTATTTCTGAATTTTCTGTTGTATGTTGACATAAATTTCTATCATATACATGACCTCATCTTGACACATTAGTTTTGATAATTAGAAAGTTTAAACATTCCTGTGATTCACCTGTTTAAGAAGCCCAACAAATTTAAGGATTTGTTCCTCTCTTACATGCAATGATCAAGAGAATGACTTTGTAGTTAGGACAGCTCAACTGAACACCACCTCTTAATAGGCTAGAGAAGTGCAAAAAAAGACGTAGAAAAAGGACGATTTGAAGCACTTTTGTGTGTGATGATATATCATTATATATGGATCTTATTGAACTGAATTTTCTTATTGTGCTTTTATACCCTTTGGTTTACCAATGATAATGGCTCTCATAGTGATGTTTAATATCTTCATCTCATATATTAATTTGTACACATTTACTGCAGTAAAGTATTTTTTTTAAAAAAATTTGTTTCACAGGAAAATGGATGCTGTTCATGGATTTGCTAGAGAAGGGGATGTAGATAATTTGCTTAAATGCATTGGGAATGGTGTTCCCGTTGATGTAAAAGGTATATTGATCGAAACACTTCATGTTAATCATACAGTTTAGTTCTGTTTTATGATAGTTTTTGATGGCTTAGTGTCGTGGGAGAATCCTTGTTTTCTGTAATAAGGTTAAGCTTAATTCATGGGTTTCAGATTATTGCAGGTTTCGTTTGGTTTAGGATTAACTTCAATTTTGGATTATATATTTTAAGAAGTATTATATCTTCCTAATTTTATAAAATAGATGCACTCTTATTTCAGAATATTTAGAATTTTTAGAAAATTAAGAAGTTGTCAGATTGCACAAATCAGCCGTGTCCTAGCTGAATGAATAATAATCTGGTGGATATAAATGTGCTTCGAGTTGGTTATGATACTGGCCACCCTAGTAGATGCTAAATAGTTGCCTGACTGCAGATAGTGAAGGCCGAACACCGTTACATTGGGCTGTAGATCGTGGTCATCTTGATGTCATAGAGCGGCTAACTAGTAACAATGCTGATGTCAATGCACAGGTAACATGAGTTTCAAATTCAGTCTTTGAAGAACAGCTCGTGAATTTTTTTTGTGTATCCATTCCTATTTTCCCACCTGGAGCAATCATTTAACTTCTACTTTAATAATGTGTCTATAAATATGGAAGTAAATTCTGCAAACTTTTTGTTCCTAGCAGATGCTATGTAAAACTTGTGACAGGGGAGGCATTGCTCTTATGCCCATCATAACAGTTTAAGAAAATAGGCTGAAGTTGCACCTCTTTGAGCTATAACAGTTTAATGAGCTTTTTGATGCCAGTCCAAAAATGAATAGTTTTTCCTCCTGAGACGATGGATACCCTTTGGAGGGAGTTAGTGTCATTGTTATTTTTTGTTCAGAAATTCACCCCTGAATTTGTAAAATGCAGGACAATGATGGGCAAACCCCTTTGCATTATGCTGTTGTCTGTGATAGAGAAAATATAGCAGAGTTCCTCGTCAAACACAATGCAGATGCCGATGTAAAAGACAACGACGGCGAGTCCCCAGTAGACATCTGTGAGAAGAACTGGCCTTGGTTGCGGAAACAGGTTCTGACTGCCTGAGCTGTCTCAATCTCTATTTTCATCTGCACATTCTCCCATTGATCAGACCTTATTTTGCTAAAGTTGATGATGGATTTGTATATACTAATTATCACTGGGGGTCCTTTTCCAATACTCCGTATAATTTATGTCCATAGACTTAGGGTGGGATTGCTTTGTTTTCATCATATAATGATTTTTTTTTGTGGTATCCAAAGCCTTTTTTTTAACTACAAAAATTTATCGAGACATGAAAAAAAACCACAAACAGATTTAATTGAATTATTTGAAAAGAAACGTACACTCCAGCACCATGAAATGGCTAACTTAATCATCAGTCTTCTCATCAAGAAATTTCACAACAGGGATATGCCGAATGATGTGAGCATCTTCTCCGTCGTCCTGTCTTAGTTTCCTGTAAAATCCGGCTTTCAAGTCTAGTTCTTTCAAGGCGGTAACGAATTTCAATCCTTCCGGAAGCCTTGCCAATCTCTTACAATCACCAATGTACAGCTTGTTGAGGTGACACATTGCTCCCTTTTCGATACTCCATTCTTCTAATTTAGGAAGATTGTATATCGAAAGCTCATTGAGCTGTGAATACACACCCTCGTAGAAAGCCCACTTACTGCCAATGTAGGAGTCTCGCATCAAGTGCAGGACCTTTAGGCTGGGAAGTCTTCCTAAAGCTTCGAGTGTTGCTTCCGCTTCAATTCCTGTGTACGCCAAGACTAGCTTCTTAATACTAAAGGCAGAGGCGGAGCCATGGGGGGCCTGGGGGACCACGTGCCCCCTCCCTCATCCAACAAATTACCTAGTTGTATTCTCCTCGTCAACACCTTCGTTTTGATATATAATACGCTATAATCCGACATCTGAATAAAAAGTTATGAATGTTTGAAAATTATAGGTGTATTAATCACTTTAATTTTATTTCAAAAGACAATAATACTTTTATATTTTACTTAAATTGACATTCACATATTATAATTCATCTTGAGAGTTTCGAAACCATAGGTTATATTACTTATTTTGATAATTTGGTAAGATGTTACGCAAGTTTAAATTTTTTATATCTAGTTATAGACTATTAATAATACAATAAGTTAAATATTGACTCAATGTTTATTGATTGCGTTTTTTATCCTTATTTTGTTAGTTTTCTTTTCTTCGGCTATTTCATTTATTTATTTATATTTCTTTATTTTTTCAATGGAGAAAAAAATAATAGAGTTTTATCATAAATCGAAGTCATGTTATCTTAAAATAACATCATTTATAATTATCGTATTAGATAGAGATGTTATGCTACTTTAATCTAAAACGACACCGTATATATATAATCGCGCCCCCCGCTAAAAAATTTCTGGCTCCGTCCCTGACCTGAGGGAAATCGGAAGCAAGCCGATCTATCATCTATTTTTCCTGTTAATCCTAACTTTCTCAGGTGTCGGGATTTGACGATACACTCTAAATTCTTCAGCACGGTCTTTTCTTCACCTCCACCTTCAATGTACCAATTGAAGTTCAATGAACGAAGGCAGTCGGACTTTATACTTAGGCACCGAAACACCACCTCAAGCTGCTCATTGCTTGATATGTCATGTATGTGGAGCTTATGAACACTTTTACTCAATTTAGGAAGCTCATCCGTGATCTAACGACCTTCTCCTACCCATAGAGAATGCAACTGCTGTAGGGTATCAAACCTTATGTCCTCCAGAGGACCCCAAGGTAAGTAGACATGTGTAAGGCTTTCAATTTCCCGAAGAACATTGGGCATTTTCGCTTCACCTTCAGAATTCTTGACACTCTTGTAGTCTAGTGTTAGAAGGTTACGCAAGTTCCTGATAGAAGAAGGCAATTCAGTGATATTTGTGACTCTTAAACCTAAATACCTCAGTAGAACTAAGCTCCCTATCTCTTTTGGTAAAGTACTGTCGAAAGTTTTGATGGCTACGAGGTTTAGGACTCGAAGAAGCTTGAAGTTCTCTAGGATAGGTAATATACTCAACTGTGCCATCTCGACTTGATAAATCCAACAATGGTTTCCAGCTCTTGCAAACAGGAAAAGAGATCGAAGGTGGTGGTTGTCTGTCGAGAAATGACAAAACATCATGTACAAACAAAAGTGTCAACATTAGTATATATCATCAGTTAAGTAACATGTAGGTTAGCTAGAAGATATGTAACATGGAAAAAGTAATTAACTTACTTGTCATTATCAGAATGAACTACAGTTCGACGTGTTTGTGACACTCTTTTACCCTGGTCCGAGGATCCAACTGAGACTGTCTCAATGAAATCTAGGTCTTTGGCCTCCTTGATGCATAAATCCCTCATCAGATCATGTATTTCAATGCTCTTACTTTACCCTCATAGTTTCCTTTTGCAGCACGAACCACACAACGACCAATCAACTTGTTCATATATTCTAGAGCCAAATCCTCCAGCGTCTCTCCTTCATGAAGGTTTTTGGATGAGATAAAGCCTTTGGCTATCCACATTCTAATTAGCATCCTCCGGAAACAGACCCAAATAAAGAAAGCACGACTTCAATTCTCATGGCAAGTCATTATAACTCAATGATAACGCTTCTTTAACCGCCCCATATGTCTGCGTGCCTCTCCTGACTTCCACCACCCATGAGCTCATAGCCATCTTCACCTTTTCCCATTCCTCAAGAGTTTCCTTTTTGTCCAAAACTCCCGCTAGTGCAACAATCGCCAACAGTAACCCCTTACATTTCTTCAACATGGTTTTCCCTAGCTTCTCCAATTCGGCAAATTCCATAGGTCTAATAGTCTCTTCTGCATCCTTAAGGGCTATCTTCCTAAACAGCCCCGAACTCTCCATTGCGGCCAACTCCCTTGGTTCATGGATAGATACTTTCAAATTTGGATCACCAACGACATCTTTAAATCGAGTTGTGACCTTGATTTTGCTTCCGTTATTTCCCATTGGTAATGCTGCAAGGATCTCTTCCAATGCTTGCTTTGTCCACACATCATCAAGGACAATAAAGTATTTCTTTTTCTCAAGATGTTTGTAAATCTTTTCACCGACTTCTAGAGGCCCTTCTGCCTCATCTGATGGCACACTCACGTCATCAGTTCTTCTCAATATATGAAGTAAGCCATGTTCAATAACCCATTTTTGCGCAATTGGCACCCATGTCATGGCTTCAAAATAATTTTTGACGCTTTCGTGGTTGAAAAGCTTCGTTGTAAGAAAGCCAACAAACTTTTTGATATCTTCATCAAGACCAACCATATGGTCCTCCTTGATATGTGAATACACAACTCATTTATTTTTCAGTTGAATGAAACTAATTATTCGAAACTTTTTCTAGAGCTCCATCAATTGAGTTTCTTCCCCCTGTCTTTAATGTTTTACTCTTTCATTCAACCAAAAAACAATTACAACATAGGGACTAGGGAGTAGTTGAATTTGTAGGAGATGCCCTCCTCATCATCTTTAATATTTTACTCTATTACTCTTTCATATAGGTTGTTAGATGAGATAGAAAGCACGACTTCAATTCTCATGGCAAATCATTATAAATTAATAAGTCACTCCGACTGTATCACTTATAAATCGCTCTAAAAATCCTTATTATATCCGATATAGAATGAGCTGTTACATGTTCAACTTGGTCAATATATCAAGCTTCACTTGCCTAGGAATCACTTTGCTTCTTTTCTATCACATTTTAATACTTTAGAAGCAGATCTACTAGATGAGATGTTTCAACATTGATAAAACTCTCCTTTTGATGGCTTTGGTAGGGGTGGGCGAATTTTGAATCGGACCGGAATCGGATCGGGATCGGACCGGAAATTACGGTTTTTGGATCGGACCGGGATATTACGGTCTGGTCCACGGTCTAAGAAATTCTTATTTCTGGTTTTTGGTCCAAACTCGGGATCGGACCGGAATTGGACCGGATTTCTTATCATTAAAAGAAGAAGAAGAGGTGAATGTGTGTGAGGCGTGCCTCTCTCTCTGTTTCACTTTTAGATCTAGGTTTTTTGTGTATATTTTGACAAATTAATGTCGATTTTAGTATAGATTTGGAGAAATCATAAATATTTTAGACTAAGTTTGAAGAATCTCATCCCGATTTTAAATCTAGGGTTAAGAAATTTCAATATAGGGTAAAGTTCCGGTCCAACCGGTCGTTACGGTCCGCGGACGGGAAAGACCGGGACCATAAGTTCAGGTCCCGGACCGATCCGCGGTCCAAGTTTTGGAGATTACGGTCTTGGTGCGAAGCACAAGCACTTATGGGGGCTCTCAAGGCTGACAATATTTTCATCACGACCTTAAACTTTATTTCGGGTATAGAACATGAGAGCAACAAGAAACTACTGATTTGGAGTTGGAAGGGCTAGCAAAGGCCCAACACGGTGGACAGTTGATTCAGGAGGGACACGTACTGCTCCCTGTTAAAGATACAACAATGGTAGCTGACCTTGGTGGAAGAATCTATAATGACGTGAGGAGTGACAACAGGTCGTAGTTTAGGCTACTATCATTCAAGTGATGGGACTGATTGATGCCCGTCTCCGGCTTCACAGTTGGACTATGTCATTCTTGGTAATTTTGTGCAATAACTTGTTGATATTGTTTTTTGGTGTTTTGAGTAATGATCATAGATTGATCACACAAACAAATTAAAAGTTACAAGATTTATTCTTCATTTTTTGTTGTATTGAAATAAGACTAAGTTTGTTAGATGTTGGTTCAGTAGGCTAGATATTTGAGTCTCTATAAATGGGCCACTGAACACAACTCATTCATTTTTCAGTTGAATGAAACTGAATATTTGAAGCTTTCTCTAGAGCTCCATCAATTGAGTTTCTTCCTCCCATATCTTTAATCTTCTACTATTTAATTCAACCAAAAAACAATTACAACATAGAGAGGATTGCATTTGTAGGAGCTGCCCTCTTCCTCATCTTTAATATTTTTACTATTGTACTCTTTCATAGAGGTTGTTGGATGATATAAAAAGCATGACTTAATTCTCGTGGCAAGTCATTATAATTTAATAAATCACTCTGACTGAATCACTTATAAATCACTCCGAAAATTCTTATTATATCAGATGTGGAATGTGTAATGGTCCCAATTTATATATGTAACGGCCCGAGATTATGATTCTCGGGTTACGTTTCGAGAGATGAAACCCCTCGATGGGATCTTGCGCCCTGAGTATAGGTTGAAAGTTTGAAACCAACAATTGCGCTTTGAAAGTGGGATTTCACACCCAAAAACCAAGAGGGACTGTTGGAGTCCCCGGGGTAAGTTCCCTGTACCTGCCCTATGATCTAAGTCGTAAAACCATTTATCATACAACCAGTCAAGTTTTCAAAATCATACATAAGGTTGCCACGGCGGAGCCGGGTCAAAACATTATCCAAATACGTAAATCCAAACCGTTATTATTTCAGTGTAGTCAGAGTCTCAACTCTCTCTTTCCGTCCAGTTAGAACCCCACGGTCATGGAGCCAAACCAGCCTCAATAGTGGTAAGCATAATGGATACCTAAAAACGTTAATAGTGGGCGGGATCAGATGATGCCCACTTGGGTCTGTCCCTTCCTTAAGGGTGTTGTCCCCACAATATGTACACACATACACTATACCTAATAATCATGCTTCTAGATGCAATGCGGAATATTAACACACTAGCATGCCCTTAAGATCAAGTGCATAATAGTAATAATAAGGCCTTATCACAGAATACCAAGTAGTATATCCCTCTCCTACCTCCAACCCCCCTTCCCGATAGGGCGGAGATTGGCCAACTCATGAATGCATTCCATTTCATTATAATCGAATCGGCCCGCAGGCTCGACCCGTAATCATATATAAAACCCGCAGGCAAATCTCGTAATCATGCTCGTAATATAAGTAAAGGTGGTGCCATATGACTCGAATGACTCATGACGAGACCCGATGAGACTGGGCCGTCCTATGACCCTAGCAAAGACTCTAGATACTTCACAGATAACGGTCGTTCTATTTACATACGCATAAAGAAATAGAAATAGAATGCTCAACGGTCAATGCAACCTAGCATTGTACTTAGGGGTGTTATGTGAGACAAGCTACTCGTGATCGGCTCGTGATCGGCTCGTATAAAACTCGACTCGGGATCGATCATATTCAAATACGAGCGAGTATGAGCAGAATTTCAAGCTCGCCACGAGCTCGAGCCGAGCTCGAGCTTTATACGAGTCTGCTCGTATAGCTCGTATTAAATGCAAAATTACAAAATTGCCCTTATGTTATTTAACCTCTTTAGGGTTTCTCTTTGCCTTATGCTGCCGCCACTACTCCACTAGCCAGTCTGCTCCATGCCTCCATTCACTCATTCCATTCCCTTCTACCCTTCTAGGGCTCTCCGCTCTCGTAATTTCCCTCAGATCTGAGCTCATCTCGCCGACGGTTCTTTCTCCGACCTCGGTGCATCGTCCAATTCGTTGTCTCTTGTGTATCGTCCTCAAGGTTTGCTCTGAATCGTCCAAGTCGTTTTCTCTTGTGCCTCGCCGGCAGTTCTTCCTCCGACCTCGGTGCATCGTCCTCAAGGTTTGCTCTTAATCCTCTGATCTTTAGTCCTTCTCCATTTTGATTGGAAGTTCTGTTTTGATTTCTCGTCCAACTTCGGTGTCTTCCGTTTTGATTTCTCGTCCAATTCGTTGGCTCTTTCTCGCCCTTCTTCTCACCCTTCTTTATTAATTTTCTAGCAGTTCCCTGACTCGACACCACCTCACACCTCGACACCACCTCCTGGCTCGTCGGAAATCGGAATTGCTGCGGCGCCGCCTCCAACTTGGTTAGTTCAATTACCCCCAAAATTTTATTTAGTGATATGCTATTTGCCTTTGGAGATTTGTTATCTGCTGCTTATGTGTTATTATAAGAAGAAGAATAGCTAATAGAAAGTTGGTTCATGATGAACTTGATAATGTTTGTTATCTACTGCTTATGTTGTTGTTCAATCTCAAATTTATGTGTTATTATGAGATTTGTTCTGATTTATGTATAATTTGCTGAATCTTTAACTTGTATGATGAAAAATCTGTATGCTTTTGAATCTGTACATTCTATATTCTGATTTTTGTATAATTTGCTGATTTCTGTAATTTGTAAGCTGTTGAAAAATCTGTATGCCCTTGAATCTGAAAAATCTGTAATCTGTATGCTGCTGAAAAATCTGTATCCTCTTGAATCTGAAAAATATGTAATTTGTATGCTGCTGAAAAATCTGTATGCTCTTGAAGCTGATTTCTGTAATCTGTATGCTGTTGAAAAATCTGTATGTTGTTGAATTTGTAAGCTCTTGAATCTGAAAAATCTATAATCTGTATGCTGTTGAAAAATCTGTATGCTCTTGAAGCTGATTTCTGTAATCTGTATGCTGCTGAAAAATCTGTATGGTGCTGAATCTGTATGCTGTTGAAGCTGATTTCTTTGTGCATCTAATTGGTTCCGTCGTGAATTTGAAGTCTGATGCTCAGGTATTTACTAGGCTACATTCTTATCTCGCCCTTTTATTTTTCAATTGATTATTTGCCCCCTTTTAATCTGCATTCTTATCTCGCCTTTCTCTGCCTATGGGTTAATTTTTTTGTTGTGTTGTACTTAATTTCACTGCTAGTTATCTGTAATTAGTTGATTTCATGATTCATATAGGGTTTTGGTTCATTGATTGATGTTGCTAATTGAACAAATCTACTTTCAGGAGAAGGGAAATTGCTATAATGGGTTCGAGCTCTTATTCCAACTTGATGGATCTTGCATCTGGTGGTTCTTGGAAGAGGTTCAGAGGGTGAAGAGTGTATTTTACTCAGAAAGTGTGTTGATTTTGATTTCGAATTACTAAATTTTCTGAATTTGGAATGAATGAATGTAATCTTTGGACTGAATGTTCCATCATGAACTTATGCTTCTATTAAGTATGACTGTAATAATCTTTAGACTAAATGTATTGTTAAGGAGGTAAGTCGAGTACAAATAATAAGATGTAAAGATGTAAATCGACTCCTAGCCTAAGCAAATAATTACAAGACTTCCTCCCTTTGTAGTGGAAGGGTAGTCAGGATCGATCCACGAGGAGGCGTGTCAGCGGGATCCTAGTAGCTTTGGAAATCTCACGTCTGCGTCGACCAGAAGCCTCGATTTCGACCTTGGGCCTCGATGTCGACCTTGGCTGTCGATGTTCTCTACAACAGAAGACATGCAGAGACAAAAACAAGTGGTCGATATCGACTGGTGGGGGTCGATATCGATGTCAGTCCACAAAATCGACTGGCTCAGAAGACTGCCAGTCGATACAGAAGGGTCGATATCGACGTCTAGGGGTTGATATCGATGCTCAGCAAACTCCGCAGCGATGTTCGTCATCGACTCAGAAAACTGTCGACGAACTCAGTGGTCGATATCGACGTCTGGGGTCGATATCGATGTCTCCCTGCAGTGAGTTAGTTCTTCGTCGGCAAAGAAAGGCCGAAGATTTAAGAATGGAGAGAGAAGCAATGAACAGAAATAAAACAGAGGTTTTGACTGAATATAAACTATTTAAAAAGCAACTCCTAGGATTAGGGTTTACCACAACGTTAACCAATGCATGCGATGAGATAAATAAGACGGACAATTGCGCTATTTCACCCGAGGGACAAGCTTTCGCCGTACACCAACTCTTAGGATTACTCTTGCAAATAAACCTAATCGTCTCTACCAATTTTATGTTTATAACTCAAGTTGTTAGCATGAATCCCTTTTCTTTCGATTAGGACTAAACATAGAATTTTAGGAGGAGAGATAGACACAACGATATCAACATCAAATACTTACCTCAAGCGCGCATGGCTAACGTCGGGCTCACCCCGACCCTAAGAGCTTTGGGGAACTACTCGCTTCTCATCATGGAATTCATCGTTAATTGAAAGGAAGAAACTTGCATTAAAAATAACTTCGAAGCTTTACAACTCAACGTCAATTCTCGCAAACGTCAAACCCTAAAACCTCTTTCTAACTCTAACTCTATTGTCTTGTCTTTGTCTTGGATGATTGGATTGTTCTGGGATTGGATAAAAAATCAGCCCCTAGGGCTTTATTCATAGGCTACTAATCCTCGCTATCCAAGGATTGTAACTCCTATCTAAACTAATAACTCTATCCGAACAATTAGGATAGGTCTTTTATTTTGATAAAAACTTAAATGACTTAAAGGTAAAAAGATAAATAAAACATCAGCTGTCCTCTATCTTGAAAGTATGAGATAATTCCGTGCCTTCTTGAAGATATAGTTCCAATCCGCATTCGAAATCGAGTCTATCTTCTGTCGAGATAAGGGGTCGATATCGACACCAGAGGTCGATATCGAGGTCTCTGTTCCTGCTCGACTTGTTCATCTCTGGTCAATTTCTATGTTGAGGTCGATATGGGGGCCGATATCGACACTGGGGGTCGATATCTAGGTCTAAGGTCGATATCTACCTCTTCTCAGCTTCACTTGATGTCTATGTTGAGGTCGATATCTATGTTGAAGGTCGATATCTACACCAGAGGTCGATATCTATGTCAGGGGTCGATATCTACCTTTGCTCAGCTTCACTTGGCTTCTTCGTTTTGACTCCGATTTCATCGAATTCCTGCATAGTTAGCCCAAAACTTGTGCAGACCCTATTTCTTGCATTTTAGCCCATTCTTACACAAGTTTATATTCTTTTGAACCTTTTCTTTGGAAATCAAATGAAATAAGAAGTCAAAAGATGCAATAAAAGAAGGTGCAAATGTGTACATCATGTATGTAATATTGTAATGCACTGAAGGTATTTTTCAAATTCTCCTTTGTATGTTGCACGAGCTTAAATCGAGCTCAATTCGAGCTTTCAATAAAAATAAGCTTCACACGAGTTTGTATGATTCACGAGCTCAAATCGAGTTCGAACGAGCTCACGAGCTCGAGCTCGGCTCGAACAAAAACGAGCTAAACGAGCTCGAGCTCGAGCTCCTTACACAGCTCGCGAGCCGAATACAAGCAAGGTTTTAAGCTCGTAAAAAAATCAGGCTCGGCTCGAACTCGGCTCGATAAAAAAACGAGCTGAACATGAGCACCTAGATACTCGGCTTGTTCGACTCGAATAACACCCCTAATGGTACTACATGGCATGCTTTTATGCATATGCAACACCGAGTATATCATGCACATATAGCAAGGTTCTATTCGATCTGAGTAAGCTCCGTAGAGACTTACCCGGCGGTGCAGAACAACACTGTAGCAATCACACAGTTCAAAGTCACATAGTAGTCATAATGGAAGTATAAGTCTATCTATTCAAACATACAAGCACACACGATTTCATCACATATCGAAAGTCTCATCATCACATTCCATATCATCATCGTCATTCAACTCATCTCATATTTCATCGCAAAGTCTCTATATAACTCATCAAGTACCTTCTCAACTCATCATCTCAACATCTCATCATGCTTTAACTTATCATCATATCATATAACAACATATAGTAACATGTTATCCCCTCATATATAGATCATATTCATACTTTTATTTTTAAGAACATATCATGCTTTTCAATCATATCACATCATGCCTTCATATAACAACACATCATTATCTTATATCACAATTCATATATCACATCACAACATAACATGCTTCATAATCGACATATAACACATCAATATCACATATCACAATTTATACACATACAAGTTAGACAATTAAGTCAATTTTCCAAGATTTTCCAAAATCCATTTATAAAGCATAACCCCTTTAATCAACTTATTATCTTATCTTTGTTTAAAACAAATCCGACAATGTTAGAATATTTCCAAAAATTCCTCTTTAAGGTTATTAAATCAATTTCCGGCTTTTGAAAATATTTTTCCGAATTTCTCTTTTTAAAATCCAAGTCCAATAATATTATATTCCTAAATCTCAACAATAATATTATATAATATATTATATCCCATTTATATAATATTCCAAATAAGATATATTTATAAGTATTAAAATTCTTTTCTCCATTTTAAACACATTTAACCCACTACATTCATATATTAGACCTAAAACTAAAGCCCAACCCTTTTTCAAATTCGGATCCAATAAGAGCCCAACTAAAAATCGGATTTGTTTTGTTATATCAAAACTTAACCGGCCTTTTTGTTTTAATTAGCTAAACCGGACCCAATTAAGGAAAAAAGAAGACCGGACCAGCCTCCTTCCCTAACCCAGAATTAGAAGCCGCCCTTGCGCTCAGAAGAAGAAGGAGACCCACGACAAGCTTGCTCGTCCTCCCGACTCTCTCTCTCTCACCCTAACCCGACTCAAGGAACACATCAAGACATGAACGACATCACTAGAAGGGAAGGAGAAGAAGGGAGCTCACCGACTGTTCAACGCTCGGGAAGCTCTCGATCGGGGCGCGGCTGCCTAGTCGGAGGCGGAATCAAGGCGGCGTGGCCTGGGTCAAGAGTGGGGGGTTATAAAGACAAGCCTTTATAAGGATTTCAAGCAAGAAAGGGGAAAAAGGATCTCACCAATGCTCGGAGAAACAGAGGACAGGGGAGGGAGGAAGGACGTCGGCAGTGGGGCTACTGGGTGGCTCCAGGGGGTTCGTGGACATCAGAGGAGTTTGATAAAACAAGATCTCGTATAGATCTAAGTTTTGAGAAAGTCGTTTTGTAGAAAAGAATCTTAAAACGAACAATAAACGAACATGCAGAAACTAAAAGACACAGATCGTTTGTTTACGAGGTTCGGACAACAGTCCTACGTCCCCGAGGCCTCAAGAGTCGACCCAAGATCCACTATGAAAAGAGTTCAAGCGAAGGGGCAAACAAGCAAGAGTTACAAACAGATCCTAAGTCTATCGCATGCAAGTGTATGTAGACAACCAAACAGAAAGATAAGAAATCCCCCTGAAAGGAACCGGAGATCGAAGAGGAACTTCGATCTTCCAACCCAAAGGCATCGAAGGAGGCGGCGGCTTGGAGAAGCTTTGTCTTCCTCAGCCCTCACCACCGGAGATCCACCGTCTGAAGGCCACCCCGATGAACGGAGAAGGAGCTTCGAGTAGCTAAAGCATCCAAACCTCAAAACCCTAACTAAGAGCAAACCCTAGGAGAGAGGTGCTCTGGTTTGTGGAGAGAGAGGCGGCCAACTACAGTGAATGAGAAAGCAAGCAGCTGACGGAGGGTTTTATAGCTAGGTCAAACAGAAGCCAAGCAAAGCGCGCTTCTGGGCCAAGCTCTCCAAGCCTCCAGGCTTCCTTTCTGGGCCGTTGGGCTGGGCTGTGTTAATAAGACCAATTCCTTACATAAGGCTATACGAAAATATTATAACACAACTATAGGTTATATATACAATATAGTTGCTACCTCTAATTGTTCACTAGATTCATTAGAGGATCAAACCAATAAGGTTCAATACAACTCAGTTGAACCTAGCTACTGATGTACACATTTGCACCTTCTTTTATTGCATCTTTTGACTTCGTATTTCGTTCGATCTCCAAAGAAAAGGTTCAAAAGAATATAAACTTGTGTAAGAATGGGCTAAAATGCAAGAAATAGAGTTTGCACATGTTTTGAGCTAACCATGCAGGAATTCGAGCGAAAACGGAGTCAAAACGGAGAAGCCAAGTGAAGCTGAGCAGAGGTAGATATCGACCCTAGACCCAGATATCGACCTCTGGGGTAGATATCGACCTTCAACATAGATATCGACCTCAACATAGACATCAAGTGAAGCTGAGAAGAGGTAGATATCGACCTTAGACCCAGATATCGACCCCCAGTGTCGATATCGACCCCCATATCGACCTCAACATAGATATCGACCCCTTATCTCGACAGAAGATAGACTCGGTTTCGAATGCGAATTGGAACTATATCTTCAAGGAGGCACGGAATTATCTTGCACTTTCAAGATAGATGGCAGCTGAAGAGTTATTTATCTTTTTACCTTTAAGTTATTTAAGTTTTATCAAAATAAAAGACCTATCCTAATTGTTCGGATAGAGTTCATAGTTTAGATAGGAGTTACAATCCTTGGATAGCGAGGATTAGTAGCCTATAAATAAAGCCCTAGGGGCTGATTTGTTAGATCATCTTTCAATCATCCAATCATAGAACAACCCAAGACAATAGACAATAGAGTTAGAGTTAGAGAGAAGTTTTAGGGTTTGACGTTTGCGAAAGTTGACATTGAGTTGTAAAGCTTCGAAGTTTAGTTTAATGGAAGTTTCTTCCTTTCAATTGACGATGAGTTCCATGATGAGAAGCGAGTAGTTCCCCAAAGCTCTTAGGGTCGGGGTGAGCCCGACGTTAGCCATGCGCGCTTGAGGTAAGTATTTGATGTTGATATCGTTGTGTCTATCTCTCCTCCTACAATTCTATGTTTAGTCCTAATCGAAAGAAAAGGGATTCATGCTAACAACTTGAGTTATAAACATAAAATTGGTAGAGACAATTAGGTTTATTTGAAAGAGTAATCCTAAGAGTTGGTGTACGGCGAAAGCTTGTCCCTCGGGAGAAATAGCGCAATTGTCCGTCTTATTTATCTCATCGCATGCATTGGTTAACGTTGTGGTAAACCCTAATCCTAGGAGTTGCCTTTTTACATAGTTTATACACACAAAAACCCTCTGTTATTTCTATTCATTGCTTCTCTTTCCATCCTTAATTCTTCGGCCTTTTCTTTGCCGACAAAGAACTAACTCACTGCAGGAAAGACATCGATATCGACAGCAGAGGTCGATATCGACCAAAACTGATAGATCGACGGTTTTCTGAGTCGATCTCGAGACTCCTGGGAAACTTCTGCAAGCATCGATATCGACACCAGACATCGATATCGACCCTTCTGTATCGACTGGCAGTCTTCTGAGCCAGTCGATTTCGTGGACTGACATCGATATCGACCCCCATCAGTCGATATCGACCACTTGTTTTTTTTGCAGGTCTTCTGTTGCAGAGAACATCGACAGCCGAGGTCGACATCGAGGCCCAAGGTCGAAATGGAGGCTACTGGTCGACACAGACGTGAGATTTCCAAAAGCTACTAGGATCCCGCTGACACGCCTCCTCGTGGATCGATCCTGACTACCCTTCCACTACAACGGGAGGAAGTCTTGTAATTATTTGCTTAGGCCAGGAGTTGGATTACATTTATTACATCTTTATTATTTGTAATTACTTGACATATCAAGCCTCCTGCAACAACAGCTACAAAGAGCATCAACTATATGTATAACCTATTGTCATGTTATATATTTTCTAATCATACAAACACATACATACCATATAATACATACAAACACATATTACATGAAACAAACAAACTTAGGAAAGTAAACATATAACTTTACAATTGCCCCTCTACTTTTCTAAGTCCACTCCAGGTAGACCATGCCTAAGTGTGAATCCTGGTGTCGGGTCATTCATCAGCCTTTGCAGCAGAGATACTAAGTCATCTCCTCCAAATGGAGGAACTTCCTGCAAAACGAAAATTTGTCATAAGGTACAATCTTCGTTCCAAAATTTGCAGGATTAACTTTCCCATCAATTTTCTTAACATGTATGACATTATCTTCCACTTTTCTCTAATAAAGTGGTATCTAACATTGTTGTTGCAGGACGATTGATATGTCAAGTAATTACAAATATAAAGATGTAAATAAATGTAATCCGACTCCTGGCCTAAGCAAATAATTACAAGACTTCCTCCCGTTGTAGTGGAAGGGTAGTCAGGATCGATCCACGAGGAGGCGTGTCAGCGGGATCCTAGTAGCTTTGGAATTCTCACGTCTGCGTCGACCAGAAGCCTCGATTTTGACCTTGGGCCTCGATGTCGACCTCGGCTGTCGATGTTCTCTGCAACAGAAGACCTGCAAAGACAAAAACAAGTGGTCGATATCGACTGGTGGGGGTCGATATCGATGTCAGTCCACGAAATCGACTGGCTCAGAAGACTGCCAGTCGATACAGAAGGGTCGATTTCGACACAAGGGGTCGATATCGATGCTCAGCAAACTCCGCAGCGATGCTCGTCGTCGACTCAGAAAACTGTCACCGAACTCAGTGGTCGATATCGACGTCTGGGGTCGATATCGATGTCTCCCTACAGTGAGTTAGTTCTTTGTCGGCAAAGAAAGGCCAAAGATTTAAGAGTGGAGAGAGAAGCAATGAACAGAAATAAAACAGTGGGTTTTGATGAATTAACTTATGTAAAAATCAACTCCTAGGATTAGGGTTTACCACAACGTTAACCAATGCATGCGATGAGATAAATAAGA
Source organism: Persicaria maculosa (assembly GCA_963922045.1). Taxonomy (NCBI): domain Eukaryota; kingdom Viridiplantae; phylum Streptophyta; class Magnoliopsida; order Caryophyllales; family Polygonaceae; genus Persicaria; species Persicaria maculosa. The sequence goes on from OY998268.1 coordinate 57,613,816, forward strand.
CGGACAATTGCGCTATTTCACCCGAGGGACGAGCTTTCGCCGTACACCAACTCTTAGGATTACTCTTTCAAATAAACCTAATTGTCTCTACCAATTTTATGTTTATAACTCAAGTTGTTAACATGAATCCCTTTTCTTTCGATTAGGACTAAACATAGAATTGTAGGAGGAGAGATAGACACAACGATATCAACATCAAATACTTACCTCAAGCGCGCATGGCTAACGTCGGGCTCACCCCTACCCTAAGAGCTTTGGGGAACTACTCGCTTCTCATCATGGAACTCCTCATTGTTTGAAAGGAAGAAACTTGCATTGAAAATAACTTCGAAGCTTTACAACTCAACGTCAACTTTCGCAAACGTCAAACCCTAAAACTTCTCTTTAACTCTATTGTCTATTGTCTTTGTCTTGGGTTAATGGATTGTTCTCGGATTATTGGATGATCTAACAAATCAGCCCCTAAGGCTTTATTTATAGGCTACTAATCCTCGCTATCCAAGGATTGTAACTCCTATCTAAACTAATAACTCTATCCGAACAATTAGGATAGGTCTTTTATTTTGATAAAACTTAATGGCAAAAGATAAATAAAACTTCAGCTGCCATCTATCTTGAAAGTATGAGATAATCCCGTGCCTCCTTGAAGATATAGTTCCAATCCGCATTCGAAATCGAGTCTATCTTCTGTCGAGATAAGGGGTTGATATCGACACAAGGGGGTCGATATCGAGGTCTCTGTTCCTGCTCAACTTGTTTAGCTCTGGTCGATTTCTATGTTGAGGTCGATATGGGGGTCGATATCGACTCTGTGGGTCGATATCTGGGTCTAAGGTCGATATCTGCCTCTTCTCAGCTTCACTTGATGTCTATGTTGAGGTCGATATCTATGTTGAAGGTCGATATCTACCCCGGAGGTCGATATCTGGGTCTAGGGTCGATATCTACCTCTGCTCAGCTTCACTTGGCTTTCCCGTTTTGACTCCGATTTCGCTCGAATTCCTGCATGGTTAGCTCAAAACATGTGCAAACTCTATTTCTTGCACTTTAGCTCATTCTTACACTAGATCATATGCTTTTGAAACTTTTATTCGGAAATCAAATGAAATATGAAGTCAAAAAGATGCAATAAACAAAGGTACAATTATGTACATCAAAACACCCCATACTTAGACTTGCTTGTCCTCAAGCAATAACCAAGCAATAACCAACACCTACAACACACCCTTCAAGTCTTTGCCTTTGTCAAAAGCAACATCATAAGCGGTAGCAAAACGAAGCAAGTGAATTTAACGTCATAGCACATATTTTGACGATCCATAGGCATATGCAATTTTGATCCAACCTCACAGGGATAATGTGTTTGCACTCAACTCTCATGTGTTTAGGCTATGAAGATCAACTCTCAACTCAATTCCATATACAATCTCATAAACATTGTAATTTATAATAATCCACTTCGCAACTAATTATGAAAATGCAATAAGAATCATCAGGAGGACTTTCGCTCAATGGAAGACTTCATAGAAGACTCCATTCGGCGGGGTTGTAGTGGGGCTTGGTATGAAATAAAGGGTATATATGAAATTATTTGGCTATGTGGTGCTTTTATAATTTGGGAATCAAGACTCCTAAATCTCAACACTTGCAATACCCAAACCATAACTCTTCATAATATGCTTTAAAGATGCATTCCATCAACCTTCTTCCAAGTTCTAATATACCTCTAAAAAATATAACATTTGTATGAATAAAAGACTTAAGGATTTTGGCTCATGCACTATATATATATTTATTTTATTTTTTTCGAAATTTTTTTTTTCGGAAATAATACTAAAGCTATGTGCATTTATATGGTGAGCCAAAAAATCCTTTTACAAAATATGACAAAATGTAAATATGTACCATCCTACAATTTCCTTGCTCAAAACTAGACATTATGCTCTTTTCCTTCCACAAGGCATTAGTTCCAACCAATCTATGTCTCAATTCCCAAATGGGGGTCAGGCTAAATATGGCTAGGGATAATTTTGTGGAGTTTGCAATTTCAGGCTCAGGCTAATGTTCTGGCTTCAAGCAGGGATAATGCAGGGTAGGTAAAGAGAGGATAAAAATGGCTTAAAAGGTGCCTCAATCATTTAATTCTCGTAAACATAAACATATATATGCATTGGTTTTGAATAACTATCACAACATTTAGAGATGCATAGGAAGAGTAAATTCACTCAAGAAAGCGGAGGGATTTTTGATGTTCTCCCTATAGGTCAAAATTCTCACAAGGACAATTTTTGTTGGGTTTGCTTTTTAGCCTAGGATCATATGTGCTCAATTTCATCACAAGTTCACAATCTACATAAAAATTTTAAAGACTTAGGCTAAACCATCCAAATATGCCATAGGATTTACATGATCAAGTCAGCTATTGAGTTTTCATCATAGGACATCTAAGTAGGGTTAAAAATAAACATGCATTTTTTTTGTATTTTTGACATTTTTATAAAAGTAAAACTAAGAACAAAAATTTAAACATGAATGCAATGCGAAGAAGAAACCAAGTTATGACCATAAGACATGTTTTCCCCCCACCCCATACTTAAAATATACAGTGTCCTCACTGTATTAAAAAGAAGAACAAGGGTAGAGAGAGACTTACAGCGCAACCTGCGGATTCAGGTCGATTTCAGGTGAGGTCGATGCCAGAAGTCGATATCTAGGTCAGAGGTCGATGTCGACTGCATCTGTCGAAGTCGAGGAAGAAGATGAAGACAAGGGTTGCCTGATTGGGGTCGATATCGAGTATTAGGGTCGATATCGACCTCTCTTTTTTGCTACCGAGTCCTCGATGTCGACTCCAGGAGATGGCTTGACCCTGGGGGGGTCGATTTCGACTGGCCTGGTCGATTTCGACTGCCTCTGCAGAAGCTTCTTTTCTTCTTCGTCGTTCCTTTTGCTTGACAACCTGAAATCTTGGTTAGGAATATAGATAAAGCACGAATTATCTCAGTTTTAAAAGTTTCAAATAGCCAAAAATTAAATCCTAAAAACCATCTATGCGAAATTTAAATGTTTTATGTACATGCTCTAGATTTTTGAGTCGCTAGGCCGACTTCTCCGTCTATTCTTCATGACCCTTTTATGTAGGGACCCTTCGAGTGTGAGCCTTCTCCTGGATCATCTAGGTCCTTTTGGTAGTAGCGAAGTTCGGCGACCAAGGCTTCTTTGATGTTAGGTTCTTCTTTGGGCGCTTTTCTTCTCTTTCTTGACCTAACTTTAGCAATATAGGCAAACCATGGAGCTTTGACCCTCTCTTTGGTAGAATTATCAATAATCAGCTTAATTGATTTATCAATGATGGATGGAGGAGGGTTAGGAGTCATACCTGGGCTTACCTGTTTGGGCCCGAAACAGAAATCTTCGGGCTGAGGGGTGGTCGATTTCGACCAAGAAGGGTCGATTTCGAGTGCTGTGGTCGATATCAATGTGTGGGGGTCGATATCGACCTCTGTGACCCCATACTTAAGCTCCTGGCAGCGATCTGGCATACTCGATTTCGACCAAGGGGGGTCGATTTCGATGTTTTTAGTCGATATTGACTGGTTCCAGTCGATGTCGACCCTGCTTGCTGTTTCCGTCCTCGCTAACAAAAATTTTCTAAGCTTTTCTTTGGCCGGCGAGAGGACTACTTGCTCCAGGTGCTTTGTTTCGCTCATGGTTGGGTTGAAAGAGAATTCTATCACTTCGTTCCCTATAGTAAAGGTTAGTAACCCTCGACGTACATTGATATTGGCATCTGCAGTAGCTAAGAAAGGCCTACCAAGTATAATAGGCACTACAGGATCTTCAGGCATCTCCAATACAATGAAATCAGTAGGCACAAAGAACTTACCTACCTTTACCGGAACGTCGTCAACTATACCTGTGGGTCTGACGAATGAGTTGTCAGCCATATAAAGTTTCATGTCCACAGGTTCTAGTGCGCCAATGTTCACCTTTTGCCAAATAGAAAGAGGCATGAGACTTACACTTGCCCCTAGGTCACATAGGGCTTTATAGCGATGTTGGCCAAGTCCCATGGTGATTGCAAACTTCCCTGGATCACTCTTCTTCTCAGGGAAGTCCATCTTCGAGCACTCCTCTGCGATCTCTGCCATGGATCTCTTCTTGCTCAGGATGTCTTTGAGGAATCGCACGTAGGCGGGCATCTCGCTTAGGGCTTCTGTTAGAGGGATAGTGATGTTGAGTCCTTGAAGTATCTTTATGAAGCGCCTAAACTTGCCTTTGGTGGGATCCTCCAATGCTTTGGAAGGGAATGGCAACGTCTTCTTTGGTGGGGGGGCCAAAACGGTGGTCGGAGGGGCCTGCTGGACATCGATGTCGACTGGGCTCTGGTCGATATCGACTGGAATGGTCGATTTTGACCTCTGTTGTGGCTCTGATGGATCTGCAGTGTCATCGACGTCGACCAGGGGGTCGACATGGGGGTCGATATCGACCTCTGGGTCGACATCGACTAGTCTGTCGACGTCGACTGGGTCTGCTGCTTTCTCCTCCGTTTCCGTCCGTGGCTTTTGTACTTTGGTGCCACTTCTTAATTGTATGGTTGCGACATGGCCCGTCCCGGATTGTCCCTTAGGATTTGTAGTGGGTTGTCCAGGGAGTGTTCCGGACGGCCTAGGGATTTGTGCCGCCAATTGACCCAGTTGGGTCTCTACGTTCTTCTTCCAAATATCCATCTCCCCAATCCTTGTGGTAAGGTGATTGAGTTGAGAGTGGATTGCATTGTTGGATTGATCATTCTTAGCTTGGTTCCGCCTTATCTCGTCCAGTACTAGTTGAAGATCATCCTTCTTTTGATCTCTCTCCGGGTGCCCAGGAGCTCTATAAGGCGGAGGGTCCCTAGGGTTAACCGGGTTCCTTTGTGGTTGATGGAACCTTTGGTCTCCCCAATATTGGTTGTTGGGACCCCTCATGTAGCGCGCCTCTTGGTGAGTCTCCGCTAGGTGTACTTGTTCGGCATGTGGGCACTCGATGGTGGTGTGTCGCTACGATCCGCATTCGATGCAATCTTGGTTCGCTGAAAGGAACCTCACTTGCTTTTGGAGCTTTCTAAGTTGATCTCTGTGGAATTGCTCCTTCACATCCGGATCGATTATGTTGGAGGGTTCATATAAGGGCATAGATGGGGCAGGCCTCGACGATGATGGTACGTCGGAAGCCTCAGGAGTCCCATATGTGTTGTCAAACTCCACCAACCTCTCTATGGTCTCCCAAGCCTCTTGTGGAGCAAGTTCAAGGTAGCCATAGGCGGTGTAGGTGTTGATCCTCTCCTTTGTTGCAACGTCAAGAGCATTATATATGATCTCCTGAATTACATATGGTGGTTGGCCATGCGTCGGGCATGATCGTAGAAGGTCTTTGAACCTTTCCCAAACAGTCGCCAGAGCCTCACCAAGCTTTTGTTTGAAAGCCGTGATTTTCTGTCGGATCAACGCCGTCTTAGAAGGAGGGAAGAACTTGTTGAGGAACGCGTCCTTGACTTCATTCCAGGTGCGGAGCGATCTTGGGGCTAAGCTTTCCAACCAATGCAATGCTTTCCCTGTAAGAGACCATCGAAAGGCTTTTAGTTGGACATATTCAAGACTTCGTCCATCAGCAATATTATCACAAAGGTCTAAGAAGGTGGAAATATGTGCCATAGGGCATTCGTTAGGTTTTCCTTCATATTGGTGCCTTCTAATCTCAGTTAAGAAGTTAGGTTTTATTTCAAAATTAGAGGCAGGGATAAGAATTGCCGATTCAGGCACTGTGAGAGCGGGGTGCATATATTGCTTGGCATTCCTAGGGAGGGCATTGATTTGGGCTTCTATTTGGCTCCGGCCTTCCTCCTCCCTATCTGCACGCTCCTGAAGTGCCGCTTCTCTAGTCGTTAAGTCCTCAACCTGCTTCCTTAGTTGTTCAATAAGTTCTGCTTGGTTCGCGTTTTCTGCCATGATTCTTTGAGCTTGGGCCCTTAGATGGAAATAACGCTCAGGGTCGTCTACTCCTTCAAATTCAGGTGGGCGATCAGCGCGTCGCATACACCTGCAAGACCAAACTAGAAAAAGACGCGAGATAGACTACTAGGGCGCGATTGATTGCCTCCCCGGCAACGGCGCCAATTTGTTGTTGCAGGAGGATTGATATGTCAAGTAATTACAAATATAAAGATGTAAATAAATGTAATCCGACTCCTGGCCTAAGCAAATAATTACAAGACTTCCTCCCGTTGTAGTGGAAGGGTAGTCAGGATCGATCCACGAGGAGGCGTGTCAGCGGGATCCTAGTAGCTTTGGAATTCTCACGTCTGCGTCGACCAGAAGCCTCGATTTCGACCTTGGGCCTCGATGTCGACCTCGTCTGTCGATGTTCTCTGCAACAGAAGACCTGCAAAGACAAAAACAAGTGGTCGATATCGACTGGTTGGGGTCGATATCGATGTCAGTCCACGAAATCGACTGGCTCAGAAGACTGCCAGTCGATACAGAAGGGTCGATTTCGACACAAGGGGTCGAAATCGATGCTCAGCAAACTCCGCAGCGATGTTCGTCGTCGACTCAGAAAACTGTCGCTGAACTCAGTGGTCGATATCGACGTCTGGGGTCGATATCGATGTCTCCCTACAGTGAGTTAGTTCTTTGTCGGCAAAGAAAGGCCGAAGATTTAAGAGTGGAGAGAGAAGCAATGAACAGAAATAAAACAGTGGGTTTTGATGAATTAACTTATGTAAAAATCAACTCCTAGGATTAGGGTTTACCACAACGTTAACCAATGCATGCGATGAGATAAATAAGACGGACAATTGCGCTATTTCACCCGAGGGACGAGCTTTCGCCGTACACCAACTCTTAGGATTACTCTTTCAAATAAACCTAATTGTCTCTACCAATTTTATGTTTATAACTCAAGTTGTTAACATGAATCCCTTTTCTTTCGATTAGGACTAAACATAGAATTGTAGGAGGAGAGATAGACACAACGATATCAACATCAAATACTTACCTCAAGCGCGCATGGCTAACGTCGGGCTCACCCCTACCCTAAGAGCTTTGGGGAACTACTCGCTTCTCATCATGGAACTCCTCATTGTTTGAAAGGAAGAAACTTGCATTGAAAATAACTTCGAAGCTTTACAACTCAACGTCAACTTTCGCAAACGTCAAACCCTAAAACTTCTCTTTAACTCTATTGTCTATTGTCTTTGTCTTGGGTTAATGGATTGTTCTCGGATTATTGGATGATCTAACAAATCAGCCCCTAAGGCTTTATTTATAGGCTACTAATCCTCACTATCCAAGGATTGTAACTCCTATCTAAACTAATAACTCTATCCGAACAATTAGGATAGGTCTTTTATTTTGATAAAACTTAATGGCAAAAGATAAATAAAACTTCAGCTGCCATCTATCTTGAAAGTATGAGATAATCCCGTGCCTCCTTGAAGATATAGTTCCAATCCGCATTCAAAATCGAGTCTATCTTCTGTCGAGATAAGGGGTCGATATCGACACCAGGGGGTCGATATCGAGGTCTCTGTTCCTGCTCGACTTGCTCAGCTATGGTCGCTTTCTATGTTGAGGTCGATATGGGGGTCGATATCGACTCTGGGGGTCGATATCTGGGTCTAAGGTCGATATCTGCCTCTTCTCAGCTTCACTTGATGTCTATGTTGAGGTCGATATCTATGTTGAAGGTCGATATCTACCCCGGAGGTCGATATCTGGGTCTAGGGTCGATATCTACCTCTGCTCAGCTTCACTTGGCTTTCCCGTTTTGACTCCGATTTCGCTCGAATTCCTGCATGGTTAGCTCAAAACATGTGCAAACTCTATTTCTTGCACTTTAGCTCATTCTTACACTAGATCATATGCTTTTGAAACTTTTATTCGGAAATCAAATGAAATATGAAGTAAAAAAGATGCAATAAACAAAGGTACAATTATGTACATCAAACATCAATATGTTTAGTTCTCTCATGATGCATGATATCTCTGCATAAGTAAAGAGCACTTTGACTATCTATATGCAACACAAAAGTATAGCTCTTTTTCTCAATTTCTCTAAGGATACCTTGCAGCCAGATAGCCTCTTTACAAGCCTCTGTAGCTGCTATATATTCTGCTTCAGTAGAAGACAAAGCAACAATAGGTTGCTGCTGTGATTTCCAGGACACACAATTGCCAGCCCAAGTATAAACATAAGATGTAATAGACTTCCTAGTATCTTTGTTACTGGCATAATCAGCATCCACATATCCATGTAAATCATAAGATGAGCAATGATCAGAATAAAGCAAACCAAGATTCACAGATCCAAGCAGATATTTCAACAAGTATCTCATAGATAACCAATGTTTCTCTCCTGGATCAGACATGTACCTGCTCAGGGTGCTAATAGCAAATGCTAAGTCAAGCCTAGTACATATCATACAGTACATAACAGACCCCACTGCAGCATCATAAGGAATCAATTTCATTTTCTTAACTTCAGAAGGAGACATCTTGTTCTTATTCTTAGTTAAGTCTAGGTGAGGTCCTAAAGGTATATTATTAGGTTTCTCAGCCTGCACATGAAATCTTTCTAAAACTTTAAGCACATAATCAGATTGATGAAGCCAAAGTTTTTTCTTATTCCTTTCTCTTCTAATAGACATACCCAGAATTTTCTTAGCAGTGCCAAGATCTTTCATGTCAAAATGATTCTGCAAATCTTTCTTAATTTCAGCAATGTTGTTCAAAGATTTAGATATAAGCGGAATATCATCAACATAGAGCAGTACATATGTCACAGGTCCAGTTTTTAGACCTTTGAAGTACAAACAAGTGTCAAATTAACTCCTTTTAAAACCCAAACTAAACCTCATGCATCTATCAAATTTAATATTCCATTGTCTTGGAGATTGTTTTAAACCATAGATAGATTTGTTTAGCGGGCAAGCATGATCAGGATTAGCCTTATCAATAAAGCCTTTGGGTTGCTTCATGTAGATAGTTTCATCTAAATCTCCATGCAAAAAGGCAGTTTTGACATCCATTTGTTCTAACTCATAGTCATACACAGCAGTCATAGCAAGAAGGAGTCTTAAGGTCTTATATTTAACTACAGGAGCAAAAATTTCATTGTAGTCCTCTCCTTCCTTTTGAGTAAAACCCTTAGCAACTAATCTAGCTTTATATCTAGGAGGATCAAGGTTGCTAATTCCCTCTTTAAGTTTAAAAACCCACTTGCAGTCTATAAGTCTAGCATTTTCAGGTTTTTTCACAAGAGACCAGGTTTTATTTATCTTCATAGAATCTATCTCATCTTTCATAGCTAGTTGCCACTCTTTAGAGTAAGCACACTTTACAGCTTGCTCATAAGTCACAGGAGTAAAGTATTTTACAACATTAGCAACAAGACAAGCAAACTCAGCAATGTTATCCATGAACTTCTTATTAGGTATAACAGTACGAGGTGATCTATCTCTAGTAAGCTGCCAGTCAGTTAAGTAATGCCTTTCAGTAACCGAAGAACTAGAATTTCCAAAACCAGATACAGGCACAGAGATAACAGAAGAAGAAGAAGAAGCAGCACTCACAGAAGAGGGGAGAGAGCTAGAGAGATTACCATTGTTATTACCAAAATTTTCAGAAGAAGAAGAAGATTCATTGACCTGTACCCCACCCAATTGGTGAGGTTGCAAGTCATCAAAAGTTGTAGATTCAGAAGATACTACCTGCTGTGTGCTAGTGGAGTAACCACTATCAAATTCATCATCAGAGTCATCTCCATGTCCAGAAGGAACATAGAAATGACTGTCATTATGTACCTGTTCAGATTTCTCAAGGGAAGAAGAAGCAAGAGACTTGAAATAGAACTCATATTCATTAAAGATCACATTTATGCTAACAATGATCTTATAAGCACCAGGTTGGACAACAAGAAGTTTATAACCCTTAACCCCATCAGGGTAACCTAGCATCACACACTTTTGAGACCTAGGTTCTAACTTACCATCATTCACATAAGAATAAACAGTACAACCAAAAGGTTTTAAGTGGTCTAGGTTAGGTTTTTTCTTAGTCCATAACTCATAAGGTGTTTTAAACTCAATAGCAGAAGAGGGAGTCCTATTAATCAAGTATGCAGCAGTGTTAACAACTTCACCCCAAAGAGAATGCTTCAAACCAGCAGAGATGAGCATGCATCTAGCCTTTTCAAGTAATGTTCTGTTCATCCTCTCAGCAGTGCCATTCTGCTGAGGGGTTCCAGGAATTGTTAAATGCCTTTTTATGCCATTGTTTTTACAGAAATCATTGAACATGTTATTGCAAAACTCAAGCCCATTATCAGTCTTTAAACACTTAACAGACATACCAGTTTCATTTTCAACTCTAAGTTTCCAAACTTTAAAAGCATCAAAAGCTTCATCTTTAGTTTTCAGCAAATAAACCCACACTCTTCTACTGTAATGATCAATGAAAGAAACAAAATACCTTTTATGACCTACAGTTTCAATCTGGGCAGGGCCCCATAAGTCAGAGTGAATATATTCAAGAGGTTTATTAGCCACATAAGAAGAATGCTTAAAGCCCTTTTTAGTTTGTTTCCCAAGCAGACAATTTTCACATAAGTCAATGTCACAAGGCTTAGAGTTGATGATACCAGTTTTATACAGATGATGCAAGCCTCTATTTCTTACATGACCAAGTCTATTATGCCATAACACAGAATCACTCATAGACATGGTTTTATCAGTAGTAACAAGAGCAGAGGCAGAGTAGTTAGAGACATGAGTAGCAATAACCTCATAAAGACCAGCCTTTCTCAAGGCTTTAATAAGGACCTTACCATTCCTAGTAACTACTCTAACACCAGCAGAGCTAACAGTTTTGCAGTTCAATAATTCAAAAGCACTTTCAGACATTAAATTCCTTCTCAATTGAGGAACCCACTTCACATCATTAACAATTCTCACAACACCATCATGCATTCTTAAAGCAACAGATCCTATTCCTTTAATTTTTAACACAGAGTGATCACCAAGCATGACAGAACCACCATCAATCAGTTTCAGATTATAAAACCAAGATTTATGATATGTAGCATGCATCGTACACCCAGAGTCAAGAATCCAGCAATCAGAATCAGCAGAATTAAGAAGAGCAAGAACTTCATGAGTATAATATGGGTGGGTTTCACACAAAGCAGAAACATCAGGCCTTTTTCCAGCAGCTTTCTCATCCCTTTTTCTTTTATAACAATCTTTGTCATAATGGCCAGTTCTAGAACATGTAAGTACATTTTACATTTGATTTATCAGTCTCAAATTTATCATGATTATTAGAATCAGATTTACGATTTTCCTTGTGAAACTTCTTCTTGTTATTCTTCCTATTGCTTTTGCCTTTACCTTTTATCATTAAAACCTCATTTTTAGTTTCAGGTTTAGACTCAGTGTGTTTAGGCTCAAATTTGTTTTTAAAAATCTTCAGGGAGTCATTTTTCTGAGTAATAGACTCAATAATAGTTTTCTTAACCAAAGTTTCAGTACTATATTGCACCACATCCTTAAAGGTGTCAAATTGAGGAGGCAAAGCATTTAATAACAAGACACACTGTTGAGTTTCATCAACTTTATCACCATATTTTTGATGGTGTGAAAGAGGTATGGGGGGTGTGCAGTATGTGAATGACAGATAAAAGGAAGGGGAAATGGGTGTGTGGAGTGGATTGTTTGAAATCAAAAGGAAGAGGGGAAAGTGTTTGCAAAAGTTGGCATGGGAGTGCTTGGCACTTTGTCAAAGATGGGAAACAAGTGAGTGAGGGAGGGCCTAGACATGGCCACGGGTCCGACCCGCCGGGTCGACGGGTCGGCAACCCGGGGGGTACGACCCTAACCCTGACCCGAGATTCCCACGGGTCGACGGGTTCGGGTCACCCGCCGGGTCGACGGGTTGGCGGGTCGGAGTCCCGGGTCGGCCACGTGGCGTTGAAGGGTTGAAATAGGTCGACCCGGCGGGTCAAGGCCGGGTCGGGTTATTTTTTTGACGTTTTCGTGATGTTTTGTGAATTTGTGAAATAAGGTTTCGTGTTTAATGGTGTTTGGGTTTGAGGGAAAAAAAGATGGAAGAAGGGCTTGAATCGGTTTCCCAATTACCTACGTATCCTCCCGGGGGAGAGGAATCAAAGCCCACGTAGTTATTTACCTGTTGTCTGAACCCCGCTTACCTTTTTGCCTATTCGTCGGTGTCGGATTGGGGCTGGCCCTGGGGATCGACGACTCCACCGTCCACGGAGCTCCAGACCGATTCCGAGTCCATTCCATCATCAGGCTCTGACCCGGTGTTGATGAGGTTCCTCTGTATTCTCATCTCAGCCTTCTTCCAATCGGCGAGGCATACTTGTGCTTCGAGGTTCTCAGGGAGCAAGTTTGATCTCTTCTCGGTAAGAATTTGTCCCCCTCGGCTGAATAATTGTTCCACTGCGACGGTGGAACAAGGGGCTCCAAGTATTTGTCGAGCGATCACCTGCAAGGTCGGAAATCACTGTCTTTCTACTCGGCCCCACCATTCTAAAATATCGAAATCTTAATCTTCATCACTGCGAAATTCAAAGTTAGTAGACAAGTATTCGTCGAGCTCCGAGTGGGGGCTCGACGAGGACCTCGACCTCTTTGTGCCAAAAATATCTCTAGCAAGAGCCTTAGTTCGAGCGGTAATACTAGTGCGGGAGGAACCGCTCGAGCTGGAAGGCGCAGGAGGAGGAATGTTAGGCGCTCTAGCGCCCGTAGAAAAATGAGTATATAATGCTTCAAGTATTCCCCTAACTCTAGCAACTATAATTGAAACATTGCAATCAGGATCATCATGGATATCGAGCGTAGGATAATAGTTTTCTAAAAACTTTTGAAGCCCAGTTAATTTGTATCTAGGGTCGAACTTCCCCGGGCCTTGGTCGACTTTGTTGAAATGATTGAACAACGAGGAGGAGCTCGAGGATCCGCTTTTACCGCCGGCCATTACGACAATTGACGGAACGACGAGAATGAATGAAATGTAAGTTATTTGATTGATGGGATGTGTAAGTAAAATGAACTGGGGAAGAGGGGATGCCTATTTATATGCTCGAGCCTACGTTCAACCCGAGCAACGGCTAGTTTTTTTTTTTAAAAATAAACGTTGAAGTGGGACCCACTGCAAAGACTCGGGATTTTAAAATATTATCTTATATAAATTAAGAATTAATTTCGATTTAATATCGATTTAATTGGGATTTGGATTATAAGGTTTCGGAAAATTTTAAAAAATTTCCGTCCTCGAGTTATTGGATTTATTTAAAATCTTTCAAAGTGAGTTCCGACAATATTTAATTGAAAGTTTTAAATAAATTTTATTCCGCTTTCATATTCCGAGATTCGAAAATATTAATTGGATTTCATTATTTTATTTCGAGTTCGAGATTCTGATTTAAAATTTGAATATGAGTCGGGATGAGATCGAGTGAGCGGGTTTTCGGGTATTATTTTCCGGGTATTAATTTGACTTTGGGACCACTTGTTTTTTCCTCTTTCTCCCATCCTCTTGCTGAGTTGCAAATTGCAATCCACACCACAATACCTCTCTCTCTCTCGGTCTGGTTGCAGTGCACCATAGTAGCTTCCCCCTACCTCATCTTTCCTCTCTCCTCCTTGGCGCCATCACCTGCAGATCGGGACAGTAGCAGCAGGGCAGGGACCACGCCTCTTCTTCCTCTTCTTGGCTAGACTTCCCTCCTCACCTTCAACTCTTCAAGCCTGCCCTTGCCTCCCATTTTGGGCAAAATGCCAAATGAAACTCCAGGTCCTCGCCAAGCCGAATTGAAGAAGATCAAGGCTCTCTCTCCTTTTGTTTGAATTGGCTCCCCAACCAAAACACACAGCTAAACCTCCCTTCTCCCTCGCCTTGTCTTCATTCCACTTTCCAAACCCAAAGGCTCCATTTTTCCACCTTGTTCTCGCCATCTGTTAACACCATCACCACCTTCGTTTCCGTCGTCGATCGCACCCCCCACAACACTGCCTCCTCAACTCCTCAGCCGCCACCATCTTCGTCGTCCACCATTGAAGCCTCAAGCAAGGAGCCAAGCTCCTCCCTATTTCCGCGAGCATACCGCCGACGCCGAGCTCCCTCCCCGCCCTGCTTTGTTATCGATCCAAGAGCTCGGTAAGCTCCTCCTCACCTTCGTCTTGCTCTTAAAACCCGATAAAAGTCCACCATTATGACTCTTTCTCTCGTCCTAGGCCAATCAAGAGCACCACAAACCTCCGACGAGCCCAATCGACTCCAAAAAGTCGAATCGAGGCAAAACCGATCGTTCCGGGCTTGAAGAACTCTCGGTAAAGATCCCTTCTTCTTCCTTTGTGTTGATTCCATGCCTTTGGGTGTTGATTGTGTGGTCGGAGTTGTGTATTGCCTCCGGCGAGATCTAAAGCTCCCTTCTTTCCTTTTCTTTATGGCCGCCGAAACTCATCTGGGAAGAGGATGAACAGTGCCCTCTCCCTTCTTCAGCTGTGCGGGCCCCGCCCCCTTCCACCTCATCGCCACATCAGCCTCCCTGGGCCCATTTTCCTTCTTTTCTTCCGAATCCAGAATTTAGAATGAGAGTGTGATTGGTTGGGCTGGGATGGAATTCCTTGGGCTAAATTGGAGTGAAAATGGGTTGGGTTTAAATAAAGGGGATTGGGCCTTTTTCTTTAACAAAATCTGGGTTGGCTTGTTAAATTAAAGGGGCTCGGTTTGGGTTTTTTTTTTTAGATAATGGCTTCGGTTTTGGGTTTGTATAAACTGATGGGCTCGGTTGGTAATTAAATAAAAAGGGAGGGTCGGTTTCTGATTGTTATAAAATGTGGGGCTATTTTGCAATTAAATAAAATGATTGGTTATATAATGTTTGAAAATACAATTGAAAGTGTTTTTAAAGAAAATGGTATTTGAAATATTATGTTGAGACTTAAAAGATATAACTATTATTTTGAGATTTAAAGGAGATAAACGTTATTTGAGATTAAAAGATATTATATTATGATCTTATAAAGTATAGGTACTTAAAAAAATATGTTATCGGATTAAATCAAAAGGGAATTTGGCGAATGTTTTTAGGAATCGGAATTTCTAGCTAATTGACTCGAATTTTGGGATGGCATGGGAACTAACTTGGGAATCCGACTTGTTCAATGACTAATAGCATGATATTTTGATGATGTGTTATGAAAGATTATATGCTAGTTACTTATGCTGATGAAGTGACATATAAGCTAAGTATGAGTATCCATTATGGTATGCCAATAGTGTTATGATATCGATATAATGATCACATATGA
This sequence comes from Persicaria maculosa, assembly GCA_963922045.1. NCBI lineage: Eukaryota > Viridiplantae > Streptophyta > Magnoliopsida > Caryophyllales > Polygonaceae > Persicaria > Persicaria maculosa. The sequence goes on from OY998268.1 coordinate 57,629,192, forward strand.
TTAGGATATGAGATGTTGATATATGTCCTTAAATATGATATCGTGATGTGTTGTCGTACATATGAAAGCATGATGTTATAGTATATGATTAAGAAACATGATAAGTTCTAAAATGTGGAAGTATGATATGGTGATTAGAGTATGAATATGACTTAGAGGATGAGTATGAATTATATATGAGCTAATGATGCATGATTTCTAAATGGCCGATATATGGTATAATAATGAGTTGATTGATGGAAATGAATAAGGAAGATGATGAGATGAGTTGAGATAATAAGGATGAGATGTTAAGATACGATATTCTATGGTTATGTGAAGTTATGTACGATAGTTAGGGGCGCCTTGTGTGACTTAGACGTAGACTTATGCACATCTTATATTATATGTTAGGTGATTTGTGACATGATTGGATTGCTTGCTATTGCTGATTATTGCTTGGATTCTGCGCGCCTCCAGGTAAGTTTCCTACGGGAGCTTACTCAGTAACTCGGACCTCCTGCCTGATGTGTCATATAGTATGTAGGTGTTGCATAAGCATTAAAGCATGCCATGTAGTATCATGCTTAGGACTTGCACTTTCGAATGAGCATCCGTATACTTTATGCGATTGCGAAACAGAACGACCATTATTTGTGAGTCTTAGAGTCTTTGCTAGGGTCATGGGGGCATTCGCGTTTTATACCGTTTCGGTCCCCAATCGAGTCGATGAGTATGATCTATATATATCTCTGATACGGTTCGGCATAGACCGAGCGCCCTACCTCGGAGTGGGTACGGGAAATACAGAGATATGGGGATATGCCACTTGGCATTCTTTGGGCGCCTTTACAGTTTTCTGCACATTATTTCAACTAGGAGCATGCTAGTGTGATTTAAATTATGTACCGCATTAGACCCTCCTTTATTCTAGGTATAGGCATATTATATGGCCTCAGCGCAGTCTTTAGGGCCCGCAGGCGTCTCTGGGCCTGACTTCGTGGATAGTGATAGGTACTTGCTCCTTGCTGCTCCATGCTTCTATGACGGGAATCCTCCTGGGCGAAAGCGAAGAACCGAACTGACCCGTACCTGAATTGCAAGATCCGAACGAAGGTATCCGACCTTCAAAACGTAACCCGAGTATTTATATCCGGGCCGTTACAAAGTTGGTATCAGAGCGAGGTTGTGCAATTCGGGTATGCAAGGGTCGGGTGTATGTTTTGAAAACCGCCCACGAATTTTAAAAGGATTTAAAAGAGTTTTAAAGGGGCAAAATGAACTTAATATGACTAACTCAAATGGACTAAATGTGAACTCGGCTTATTAAATATGATAGATCAAACCAAAGGGATCGAGTGGGTAGAAAAGGCGTTAGACCATCCCTATTGGATGTAGTTGGCAACGGCTAGGCGAAATATTAGCTTATTCTTTACAGGTGGGTTGGAAGACTCCAAGGAATTGCACCAGGGTGGTTGGAGTGGCGAGTTAGGTAGAGATCGGGAAGTTTTTGCCCCTCCGGTCAGTCGCTCCTCGAAGGGCGGCTTTAGATAGCCTGATGTGCTTTATGTATTAATTGGACCTGAGAACGATCTCCCTCGAAGGAGATCATTATAATTGTCAACGAATGATTCTGTGTTGAGTGCTATTATGCTAGAACTAGAAATCCGTCGATATGTTTAGGATGAGTGTTGCTTATGTCATTGAAAGATGATTGGTGTTACACCTTGATACTCATTATGCCTTGTGTGATTCCAACTAGTGCCATGCCTATCTACTTGTCTCATGATGTTCCCTCATGCCCCATGACATTGTTTTATGTTTTAAGAATGAATAGTCTGACACCGTGCATGCTCACACACCACATTGTGATTAGATTCTACGTGTGCTATTAGTATCATACAGGACATATGTCTTCTAAAATGTAACTCATCATAAGGATATGTGCTCTAATTGTCTCATTTATGTACGCGCATACCGCATTCATAATGTTATGTTGTTCCATATATCTTAGTATCTAGATAGCACCATATATGATCATCTTGCCTTCATTGATCTTATGCTATGATGACCTCGATATGACCATGATATGTACATCCCTTGTTATACACCCTTACTAGAGACAATACCTTACACGTGTGGATACCTCACCCTTTGCATGAGCACACACGCCACGATAGTTGCTAGGGACTCGCATGATTACCTCTTACATGTATATGAATATAGCGTACTGTTCTCTAGAAGCATGACACCCTAGGAGCATTATCCTGTTTTGCAATATGACATGCGTACGATTCACCCAGTCATACTTACTTGTATCCCTCCTATATACATTAATGTTGGTTGCGATGGTAGACTTACTTGAACTTCTATGACTCCCATGCTATTATGTGAAGTTATTCGATGCATCTCCTTTTTCATATATCCATGACTTGTCATGCACTACTAGTATCATGTGAAATCTAAGCTCTTAGAAATGTGACTTGCATAATTCCACACTCAAATTGTACCCCCATTCAATTACTCTTGTCATAAGTTGTGATAGCCTTGCTATGTCCCCTTATATGATCCTATAACTATCTAAGCATGTTAGATGTTGCAAATTTAGTTTCCATGATATGCCTCAACCACCTTGTCTCATGCTTAATATGACTAATCACGTGCTTATGTGTGTGTCTCATATATAATTTGTTGTTCTTACCATATGATGCTCTTGTGATGCTTATTGTATTCTAGTAGCTTGCACCTCGTTCGACCACGCACCCCCTATTATAGTTAAAATCATGTCTAGGTTCACACGTGACAATTTTGCCTAGGATATATCGTCAATCCATGCTTGTCTTGTTGAACTCATGTATTTGCGAGTCATATGTTAATTAGTAATTGGGTGCCACCTTGCATGTTACATACTACGACATGATGAAAAGCACATATATATGAAATATGATCCGATGTTAAACTTGCTCCTCAGTGATCATCTTTGGTTGTATTTATGCCATGTCATGACCGGTTAGAATCATGTAGGACATGCTCCCCGATTATAGCTCATCGTATGATTACATGTCATACTTACCATATCATGTAGACCTCGTTGCCCTATGATGTGACAGTTCTTGTGCCCCTTACGTGTTCCTTTTATAGTGCTATGACGTGTTTGAGCATCTTAGTATCAGATTCTATATTGATGTGACTTGTCTATGTGTGTATCCGACATGGGTAATTAATTGTTATTTGAAAATCCTATATTAAATCTTGAGGTATTTAAAAATGTGGTTTTAAGGGGCTATCAAATTGTTAGTTGTATTATTATTCGGGATTATTATTTTAAATGTTGTTTGAGGTCGGGGAAGGATATCGGAAGTGATGAGATTAGTTGGGAAGGAAAGGATCGAGTTTAAATCAAAAGCGAGCTCACAGTTGCTTGTTCCGCCGCGACGAAACAAGGACTAGGAACAAAGGAAGAGAATGATGCTTGTCGCGCGTAGCGAGAGGCATCACTCGCGAGGGACGAAGAACTGGATTTCGTCGTGACGAGCGGCCAATTCGTTACGACGAAAACCAGATCTGGGCTCTTGGCCGGAGCCGGTTCTCTCCTTTCTTTGGTCGTTGACTCGGGTTTGATTTAAACCCGGTTTGGGTTATTCTATTATGTGATTTAAATTCTTATGTGATGCTATATGACTGTTTTGCTTGCGGGAAGTTGCGGGGTATAGGTGTATGTAAAATAGGAGAATCAAATAAGCACAACTAGACTATCTCCCTGTCCCAAACAAATAATACAAGAATCCCCTCCCTTGTAGTAGTAGGGTAATTCAGGATCGAATCCACGAGGAGGTATGTCAGCGCTTCCTTTGTTGTACTCACGATCAATGCTTTCGACCTCAGCAGACACTCGATATCGAGTATACTGGTCGATATCGACCTCAGTTCTGGTCGATTTCCTAGCGCAGTTCCTGCAGAAGACAAAACAGCAAGTCGACGTCGAGCAGAGACCTCGATATCGATGTTAGTACTCGATATCGACCCTTAAGGTCGATTTCGATGTTTGTCACAGAAACTGTTTTTGTAACCAATTTGTCGGAAAAGGATCCGAAGAAAATAGAATGGAGAGGGAAGATGAACAGAAGCAAAACTCAGACTTTTATGAAGGATTTAATGAATTAAAAGGCTTCCAAAGTCGGGGTTTTATGCCACAACGATAACAATGCAAGTTTCATGCTAAAAATATGAACTTTAATGTCTTTCCGTCAAATAACTTTCGTTATCAACACTTAGGTGACTAGAGGCTCTCGCATAATTCCTAAGAGTTACTATCCAATTCATGAGTAATTCAAGTTCGCAATATGAGTGGCTTTCGCTTCAATAATGCAAATAATGAATCTCCCTAACTTTCGCAAAGGATCATGCATGGGGTAGAAGACGGAATCGCATAAAAGTCATACCTTTGATGCACTTACCTCACATTGCTATCGTCGGGCTCACCCCGACCCTAGAAGTGGGTTGACTACTCGCTCCTCATCATGCACATCATCATCATTGTTATTGAAAGAAAGCTACTTGAATTAAAAGTCCGAAAGAAAGTACAACCGAACAAGCCACTCCGCTTTCGCCTTACAACTCCACTCGGCCACTCTCTCTCTCTCTCTATTAATTCTCTCTATTGAAAACTGAATTCTCTGCGTGTGTGGATGCCTAAACTCAGCCCTAATGGCTTCTATTTGTAGATGACGATAAGGACTCGAAACCTTATCTTTATTCTCTATGATAACTAAAATAAATAAATAAAAAGTAAAAGTTAAAACTCCTTGGTGAAACCAGCCTCCTCATGATTAACCTGATGTGGATGATAGGAAATTTCGACCTTTGGATAGATATTGCAAGCATTGGATATAATTCTATCAAAATCGGAGTCGAATTCCTCTGCTGGCATGGTCGATATCGACCAGTATACTCGATATCGACCCCTCCAAAATCTTATCTCGAGCTTCTCCTTCTCCTACTCGACTTCTATCAATTTGGTCGATCTGGCAGCATCGATATCGACCTCCAGACGTCGATATCGACCTCTTCTGTGTCGAGATGCTCTGTTTCCTTTCTGCTCGATTCCTATGTCTCGATGTACTCGATGTCGAGGTCTTCAGTCGATTTCGACCTCTTCAGAAGACTTCGAGTTCTTTTTCCGCTCTTCTGAATTCATCCATTTTCATCCTGTTTTCTGCGAAATCACATGGAAACTCGTGCAAACCCATATATTTGACATTTAAGCATAAACTACACTATTCCCATGTTTTCCCATTAATGTGTATGCAAAAGACAACAAAATGAATTCATATGTGCATAGAAAATATGGCAATATGCGCGCACATCAATGACTTGATGAAAAATGGATTTAAAATGATTTATGATTCCATGATTTATACGGATTTGGACTTGAATTAGTTATGACAATAGGTATATGTGCTGTTCTAGGATTTTCTTGAACATGAGGAGTCAACCATACATGTGATACTTGTTATATTACCATGTTTGTTTGGCTGGTACCACGCAGATCTGTTGTTGAATTCATGCATACGTGATTCTTAATATGTCGAGCTTGCTTATTACTTGAGGAATGATAGGTGGCTAGATTGTCTCATGTGTACGTTCGTGTAGAACTTGCTCATGTTCTTTGCTACCCATGTGTGTTGTCGTTATTCATCGAGATAGGTGCATGTTAGTGTGTATTGATGGGACTAGTATGCTTCATGATTGATTTATATGTATCCTACTTGCCGCATTATAACCTCATAGAATTCCATAAGGGCACTATCGTCGTTCTTGGGTTGGGACGTTGTCTTTCAGTCTCGTCGTCAGTTCTGGTTTATGTTTGGTTCCGTAGAGAATTCGGGTTGTCCGCTTTTATTTCTCCCCTATCTCCAATAGCTTAGTATCTTTTTCACTACTTTCGACGAAGGCCGACTTTGAGGAGAGAAAGGTCAATTGGGTAGTACTCGAGTTGTGCAGCGGAAGCATGGTGGGCCCATAACCCACGGGTCCCAGGACTTGAGGCAGAGGATTATGCGAGAGACGCACTTCATCGCTATTCAAGAGACTTGGCATGTTTTGAGGCTAGCTGAGGAGTCCGTCCGACGGATTTCGAGGCTCTATGGGGTTCTTGAGAGGATAGTTCCCGACAGAGGTGGACATTTCACTCTAAGATTCTGACAGCATTTTCACGAGTTCCGAGGCATTGACAAGGATTGAGATTATCTTTGATGTGGGAGCACATGTATGGCCGAGGGTATCACCTCCTGAGGGGTCCGACGTTTTGACATCATAGGTGAACTGAGCCTTAGGTTTGTTGATCCTTTTGAAATTCTCGAGAGATAGCTTGTCGCTTGGCTTTATCCCCGTCCTTAGTTGGGGTGCATGATGTCTTTCTTGTCTCAGCTTTGTCGATATGTTTCTGATCCTAGCCACATTCTTGACTATTCTAACCTCCATGTTGAGGCCGGTCATTCCTTGGTGGAGCATCCTGATGAGAGTATTCGGGCTAGTTGTGAAGATAACTCAGATGAGCTACTCGCGTCTTACGCGGAGCCTAGTGTAGATATTATCTTGATCTCTTGACTGAGTGGTGAGTATACTCTAATGCCTTGTTTTGTTATGTGTGCTTTGATGCTTATCTCTATGTCGTTGTGCATATATGGTTGATAGTTATGTGCAGAATATGTGATGATATAACGTGGTTAGTGATGATCCTATTGATACGTGGTGACTTGCTTGCATGATATTGGTATAATAACGCCTTGATATGGTTGTTAGCAGGATGAAACTTGATAGCTTGGCTTGATTATTTTGATATATGAAGTTCCTTGCCCCTTTGAGATAATTGAGGTTGAGCTTGATGATATCTTGAGATTGATAGTTGAAACTGATTCTGACAAATGAACCTAGGAAGAGAATGCGGGATTAGCCCTTAGAGGTGGATGAATTCCACCTCATGAGTTCTGAAAACTTGAGTGACTAATATAGGATGGAATCAACTTGGGATTTTGTATGATTTTGTTGGATCTATGTTTTGAGAAAACTTGATTGGTTTTAAAAAGGGTTTTAGTCTCGGGGACGAGACTTGTTTTTAGAGGTGGATGATGTAAAGACTCGGGATTTTAAAATATTATCTTATATAAATTAAGAATTAATTTCGATTTAATATCGATTTAATTGGGATTTGGATTATAAGGTTTCGGAAAATTTTAAAAAATTTCCGTCCTCGAGTTATTGGATTTATTTAAAATCTTTCGACGTGAGTTCCGACAATATTTAATTGAAAGTTTTAAATAAATTTTATTCCGCTTTCATATTCCGAGATTCGAAAATATTAATTGGATTTCATTATTTTATTTCGAGTTCGAGATTCTGATTTAAAATTTGAATATGAGTCGGGATGAGATCGAGTGAGCGGTCGAGTATTATTTTCCGGGTATTAATTTGACTTTGGGACCACTTGTTTTGTCCTCTTTCTCCCATCCTCTTGTTGAGTTGCAAATTGCAATCCACACCACAATACCTCTCTCTCTCTCGGTCTGGTTGCAGTGCACCATAGTAGCTTCCCCCTACCTCATCTTTCCTCTCTCCTCCTTGGCGCCATCACCTGGAGATCGGGACAGTAGCAGCAGGGCAGGGACCACGCCTCTTCTTCCTCTTCTTGGCTAGACTTCCCTCCTCACCTTCAACTCTTCAAGCCTGCCCTTGCCTCCCATTTTGGGCAAAATGCCAAATGAAACTCTAGGTCCTCGCCAAGCCGAATTGAAGAAGATCAAGGCTCTCTCCCCTTTTGTTTGACTTGGCTCCCCAACCAAAACACACAGCTAAACCTCCCTTCTCCCTTGCCTTGTCTTCATTCCACTTTCCAAACCCAAAGGCTCCATTTTTCCACCTTGTTCTCGCCATCTGTTAACACCATCACCACCTTCGTTTCCATCGTCGATCGCACCCCCCACAACACTGCTCCTCAACTCCTCAGCCGCCACCATCGTCGTCGTCCACCATTGAAGCCGGAAGCGAGGAGCCAAGCTCCTCCCTGTTTCCGCGAGCACACTGCCGACGCCGAGCTCCCTCCCCGCCCTGCTTTGTTATCGATCCAAGAGCTCGGTAAGCTCCTCCTCACCTTCGTCTTGCTCTTAAAACCCGATAAAAGTCCACCATTATGACTCTTTCTCTCGTCCTAGGCCAATCAAGAGCACCACAAACCTCCGACGAGCCCAATCGACTCCAAAAAGTCGAATCGAGGCGAAACCGATCGTTCCGGGCTTGAAGAACTCTCGGTAAAGATCCCTTCTTCTTCCTTTGTGTCGATTCCATGCCTTTGGGTGTTGATTGTGTGGTCGGAGTTGTGTATTGCCTCCGGCGATATCTAAAGCTCCCTTCTTTCCTTTTCTTTATGGCCGCCGAAACTCATCTGGGAAGAGGATGAACAGTGCCCTCTCCCTTCTTCAGCTGTGCGGGCCCCGCCCCCTTCCACCTCATCGCCACATCAGCCTCCCTGGGCCCATTCTCCTTCTTTTCTTCCGAATCCAGAATTTAGAATGAGAGTGTGATTGGTTGGGCTGGGCTGGAATTCCTTGGGCTAAATTGGAGTCAAAATGGGTTGGGTTTAAATAAAGGGGATTGGGCCTTTTTCTTTAACAAAATCTGGGTTGGCTTGTTAAATTAAAGGGGCTCGGTTTGGGTTTTTTTTAGATAATGGCTTCGGTTTTGGGTTTGTATAAACTGATGGGCTCGGTTGGTAATTAAATAAAAAGGGAGGGTCGGTTTCTGATTGTTATAAAATGTGGGGCTATTTTGCAATTAAATAAAATGATTGGTTATATAATGTTTGAAAATATAATTGAAAGTGTTTTTAAAGAAAATGGTATTTGAAATATTATGTTGAGACTTAAAAGATATAACTATTTTTTTGAGATTTAAAGGAGATAAACGTTATTTGAGATTAAAAGATATTATATTATGATCTTATAAAGTATAGGTACTTAAAAAAATATGTTATCGGATTAAATCAAAAGGGAATTTGGCGAATGTTTTTAGGAATTGGAATTTCTAGCTAATTGACTCGAATTTTGGGATGGCATGGGAACTAACTTGGGAATCCGACTTGTTCAATGACTAATAGCATGATATTTTGATGATGTGTTATGAAAGATTATATCCTAGTTACTTATGCTGATGAAGTGACATATAAGCTAAGTATGAGTATCCATTATGGTATGCCAATAGTGTTATGATATCGATATAATGATCACGTATGATTAGGATATGAGATGTTGATATATGTCCTTAAATATGATATCGTGATGTGTTGTCGTACATATGAAAGCATGATGTTATAGTATATGATTAAGAAACATGATAAGTTCTAAAATGTGGAAGTATGATATGGTGATTAGAGTATAAATATGACTTAGAGGATGAGTATGAATTATATATGAGCTAATGATGCATGATTTCTAAATGGCCGATATATGGTATAATAATGAGTTGATTGATGGAAATGAATAAGGAAGATGATGAGATGAGTTGAGATGATAAGGATGAGATGTTAAGATACGATATTCTATGGTTATGTGAAGTTATGTACGATAGTTAGGGGCGCCTTGTGTGACTTAGACGTAGACTTATGCACATCTTATATTATATGCTAGGTGATTTGTGACATGATTGGATTGCTTGCTATTGCTGATTATTGCTTGGATTCTGCGAGCCTCCAGGTAAGTTTCCTACGGGAGCTTACTCAGTAACTCGGACCTCCTGCCTGATGTGTCATATAGTATGTAGGTGTTGCATAAGCATTAAAGCATGCCATGTAATATCATTCTTAGGACTTGCACTTTCGAATGAGCATCCGTATACTTTATGCGATTGCGAAACAGAACGGCCTTTATCTGTGAGTCTTAAAGTCTTTGCTAGGGTCATGGGGTATTCGCGTTTTATACCGTTTCGGTCCCCAATCGAGTCGATGAGTATGATCTATATATATCTCTGATATGGTTCGGCATAGACCGAGCGCCCTACCTCGGAGTGGGTACGAGAATATATCTGTTACGGTTCGGCATAGGCCGAGCGCCCTACCTCAGAGTGGGTACGAGAATATATCTATTACGGTTCGGCTGAGGCCGAGCGCCCTACCTCGGAGTGGGTACGGGAAATACAGAGATATGGGGATATGCCACTTGACATTCTTTGGGCGCCTTTACAGTTTTTTGCACATTATTTCAACTAGGAGCATGCTAGTGTGATTTAAATTATGTACCGCATTAGACCCTCCTTTATTCTAGGTATAGGCATATTATATGGCCTCAGCGCGGTCTTTAGGGCCCGCGGGCGTCTCTGGGCCTGACTTCGTGGATAGTGATAGGTACTTGCTCCTTGCTTGCTCCATGCTTCTATGACGGGAATCCTCCTGGGCGAAAGCAAAGAACCGGACTGACCCGTACCTGAATTGCAAGATCCGAACGAAGGTATCCGACCTTCGAAACGTAACCCGGGTATTTATATCCGGGCCGTTACACCCACCAAACGGCTAGTTTTTTAAATGTACAACCCGTGTGACCCGGCGGGTCACGGGTTCCATTTCCCTCGACCCTAACCCTGACCCTCAACCCGACCCAACCCTTCGACCCTTGGACCCGGACTCGGCAGGTCACCGACCCGGCGGGTCACGGGTCGACCCGCCCGACCCGTGACCCGTGGCCATGTCTAGGTTGAAGAAGGTGTGGTTTAACCAAATCAAGGTGGAAGGAGGGAGGGAGGAAGGTGCTACCTCTGCTGCTACTGTCGACACAAGAGGGAGGTATTTGATTTTTTTTGGGAAATTTCGCCTGGTAACCTTCGGGTTATGGCTATTTTACGTGGTAAACATGACTTTCTAATATTTCGTCTTGTAACCCTAGGCTTTTAAAAGTCTTTGCCGCATGCCCATTCTGATAGGAGTGTGTAAAAAAAATTAAGTTTTTTCAACTTTTGGGTCAAAATAAAAAGAAAAACAAATAGTTGGGAATGTTTTACAATTTCTTTTAAAGCCCTTAGATCTGATATTGTTCAATCTTCTTCCTCAACAGCTTCACTTCAGATCTGGCGTTTGTCCCCTCCAGATGTCCCTCATCCTCTCGATATCCCTTGCTAGATGCTTTCGATTTCTTTCGAACCTCTGATTGCGATTTTTGGATCTCTAGTTCTCGTTCTTCTCGATCGGTCGAACTCTCAACATATCCACCGAAGTCAGATTCATTTCTCTCTCTCGATGAACCACATGCTCTCATCTCTTGCCAGATCACACTCGATTGAAGAAAGACGTCGGCACACCCACAACACCAACGACCTTCTCCGTCGCCAAAGTAGTCCCCTTCTTCAAATCTATTTGGTCCCAATTCCTTGTGCTCAAAACCAAATCAACTAATCAATCCTCCCTCCGGCCGCCGACATTTTTGGTCAATCAATGAAAACCTCTGAGAAATTATTCACGTTTGTGAAATTTACCAAGAACACGGGAGCCTAATTGAAAAGAAGGTAACAAAAAATATGGGGAAGAAGATTGAACAGTACATCAGATCCAAGGGCTTTAAAAGAATTTATAAAACATTCCCCAACCATTTGTTTTTAATTTTATTTTGCCCCAAAAGTTGAAAAAAGTTAATTTTTTTACACTCCTATAAGAATGGGCACGCAGCAAAAACTTTTAAAATCCTAGGGTTACCGAACGAAATATTAGAAAGTTGTGTTTACCAAGTGAAATAGGCCTAAGCTAGGGTTACCAGGTGAAATTTTCCATTTTTTTTTGGTGTGAGTAGGAAGAAGAGGACAAATTGAAGGGAATCAAAGTGGTCCCCACTCAATTTCAAATCAACCGGAAAATAACCCCGAAACCCGCTCTATCGATCTCGTTCATATCCCGACTCTTTCAAAATAAAATTTTAAATTCTTTTTATCCGAAATCAAAATTTGAAAACCCGAGCCTTTACAATATATATATTAATTTAAAGCAATAAAAAGAGATTTAGTATATTTTATTTTATTTGATGTAAAGGTCCTAATTTTTATAAAACTATTTTATGGCTTTAAATAAATATTTTAGTCAATTTCCATAACTTTGAGAATTTATTTAGGGTAATTCATTGTTTTAAAGCCAAATTTTAATAGAATCATTAATTTTTGGGAAATAAAATTAGCATTTACAAAACTTTTAAATATTTTATGGGTTTTGAATTTGATGCATTTAAAAACGTTTTTTTTTCACCTTGACCTAACCCGAATCGCAAAAAGCAAGCTAAAAGGACCCGAGATCTTAAGTCGGGTCAAAGACGCGGGTCTACGGTTTTTCCCTTCCCTATTTAAAGAATCTTATCCCCTACCTCTCATTCTCATTCACAAACATATGTTCACCTCTCAAACTCTCTCCTTCTCCCCAAATTCCGTAGCCCCTCTTCACCTCGACGAGAGGTGGGAAAAAGATTGGGTTTTGGATAGTCAAACTGACGTTTCAAAATCCTAATCAAATATTCAAATTTGCAATTATCTTTTTTTTTAATCAAATTGCAAACAAGAAATTCTCCAACTCTCATCAAGAATTAAGCACATAAGGTAGATGCAATGATAGGCAAAAGACAATCAATTCATGGATTCATCAATATTCAACACACATAACCGTTGTTGGGAACACCCCAACCTTAGAAAAAGAAGAACTACTCACAATTATCATAACAAACATAAACAAAGCATAATAGAATAGAAAACACCTCAAGTAAATAGAAAAATGTCTCAAATCCATCACAAACCATCAACAAAATCCACCCAAATTAACAACCACCACACTCGGCCTTCTCCTCCTCTCTCTTGCAGCAGCCTCTAGGGTTTCCAAAGGCGATAAAAAGATGTCGAGCTAGGGTTTCAACAGCTTTCAGCTTCTCCAGCTTCGTCTTGCATGTAACGCACTTTCTAGAGTACTCGTTGATCTGATTGACGCATATGAATATGAGTTGAAAAGCTCTTTTAGAGGAATACAACTCTCATGAAGATGTCAAGATTTGATTTGAAGTGATAAATGGCAAAAAGAAGGATTTCTCCAGTTGTTCCATCTCATTGACTTTATTTGATTCCTTTTCTACTTCCTTATCTTTTCCAACATCTTCTTGATCTTCCTTTAAGCTTTCTAATGTATCCAATCTCCTCCAAAATAGCTCCAAGATCCTATATAATGCAAAACACACTTGTGTAGACATCTATATCGCAAACCATACGAAAAACATACAAAAGTGACTCAATCCTAGCCCAAATGCAATGCAAATAAACTCAAAACAAAGCTATAAAATATGTTAAAACTGCGAACATCAAAACACCCCATACTTAGACTTGCTTGTACTCAAGCAATAACCAACACGTACAACACATCCTTCAAGTTTTCGCCCTTGTCAAAAAGCAACTTCATAGCACAAGTAGGAGATATAATCAAGTGAATTTAACGGTGTCGCAGTATATGAGCAATCCCAAGAAAAAGCAATCAAAATCCACCCTCACAAGGATATATGTGTTTCGCTCAAATCTCAATGTGTTTAGACTTTGAATAACAACTCTCAACTCGATCCTTAGTGCAAAAAGCTACATAATCATTGTTATTTATATCACCAATCTTTCCACCGGAGATGTCAAAACAAATAAAACCATCAAGAGAACTTAGGATCAATGGAAGATTTCAAAGAAATCTCCATTCAACCGAGTTGTAATGGAGCTTGGTAAAAAAACATAAGGACATGGAATTATTTAGGCCAAGTGGTGCTTAAAATCCGGGAATCAATACTCCTAAACTTCCAACACAACTCAACCATAACTCTTTCAAAATTATCAACCAAACTCACTAATCATGAAGAACAAAACTTCCTTCAACCCCAATATATCCCAACAAGTCTCGCAAAATAAAATAAGGTAAATTTGGCTCATGCACAACAAGTTTATTCATTCTTTCTACTTCGTTTCTTTTTTTTTCTTTCTCTTTTTTTTTTATCTCTTTTCCTTCCTCCTTGTGTGAATTTTATCCTCCACAAGAAGGATCGGTTACTAACCGTATTTTTTTCGAATAGAAAGTAATAAAAGGTGGAAATAGGAGCGCCAAAAATCCTTATACATGATATAAACGGCGAGAAAAATATAAACCCGACCCATACAATAATATATCGAAAATCAACTCATATTGAACAATATCTCGTACTTGAACCAAGCATTGTCTCACTCAACAATCATCAATATCACCAACACTAGATCCTAATTCCCGGATAGGGGGTCAGGCTCATATCGGATAAGGAAAGATTTTTTAGGAGCTTACAAAAATAGGCTTCATGCTCAAAGTGGCTTCAAGCAAAGGATAATGTAGGGTAGGTAAACAGAGGATAAAAAGGGATAAAAGAATATAAGTCCTCAATCATTTGATTCCATATGCAATGAATTACATATCTCATATTCGGCCTCAAGAAATAGATAACCATATCAATGTCAAGAGGTAATATACACAAGGAGAGTAAATCACACAAGAAAAACAGAGGGGTTTTTGATGTTTCCCCTATAAGGCCAAACTAACTCACTAGGATATTTTGTTGGATTTCGATCACCTCTACCAGAAATCATATGTGCTCAATTTCATCACAAGCTAATTTCCCACATCAAAAACTATTTCAAGTAGACTTAGGCTAACCTTCCAAAATGTCATAGGGTTTATATGATCAAGTCGGTCACTAGGTTTCATCATAAGACATCTAAGTGAGGCACCCATCCTAAAACAAAAAATATTGAAGACTCAAAACAAAACATGAGACAAAACAAACATGCATTTTTTTTTGACATTTTCTAAATAATTTTTTTATATACTGACCCAAAATAAACATGATATGCAAACTCAAAATAAACATGAGACAAATTTCAATTCCCCACCCCATATTTAAAACTTCAGTGTCCCCACTGAATAAAATAAAACCAAGGGAAAGGGAAAGGAAACTCACAATGTCATCTAACGAGACGATGAAGGTTGCAAGGAAATCAAAGCCCAGGTTGCTCGGATCTCCTCATCGGGTTCAGCTCGGTCATAAAATTTCTTCAGTCGGTGCCCGTTCACCTTGAAGGTTGCTCCATCTTTGTCCATTAGATCCACCGCTCCATGTGGATATATGTGGTGGACCACGAATGGCCCGCTCCATCTTGATTTGAGCTTTCCTGGAAACAAACGGAGTCTAGAGTTAAAGAGGAGTACCTTGTCACCTACCTCATATGTCTTTGGCACTAGCTTCTTGTCATGCCACTTCTTTGTCCGCTCCTTATAGATCTCTATATTCTCATATGCCTTTAGCATCAACTCCTCTAGCTGTTTTAGGTCTATGAATTGCTTTGCTCCAGCCTCATCGAGATTCATATTGAGCTCCTTGAGAGCCCTCAACGCTTTGTGTTCAAGCTCGACCGATAAATGGCAGGACTTATCGTAAACTAGATTATAGGGGGTGGTGTGGAGTGGCGTCTTGTATGTCGTCCTATATGCCCACAGAGCATCATCAAGCTTTGATGACCAGTCTTTCCTCGAGCATGAAACGATCTTCTCCAAGATCCTCTTGATCTGGCGATTTGAGACCTCCACTGGCCCACTTATTTGAGGATAATATGGTTTAGCAACTCGGTGAGACACCCCATACTTAGCCAAAAGAGCCTCGAAGCCCCTCTCAATAAAATTTGATCCTCCATTGCTAATAAGAACTCGAGGGACTCCAAAGCGGGGGAAGATGTTGTTTTTCATGAATTTGGCCACGAACCTAGCATCATTGGTCCTTGTGGCTACTGCTTCCACCCATTTGGACACATAATCCACTGCCACCAGAATGTACTTGTAGTGTCCTGACGAACAAAAGGGCCCCATGAATTCAATGCCCCATACATCAAAGAGCTCGACCTCTAGGATCCTAGTAAGAGTGTTCTCATGCCTCCATGTAATATTTCCCACTCGCTGGCATTCATCACAAGCCACCACAAAGTTATGCACATCCTTAAAGAGAGTCGACCAATAGAAGCCGCTTTGAAGAATTTTAGCAGTGGTCTTGAACCTTTTAGCATGGCCACCCATTGGAAGAGTGTGGAAACGACGAATGACACTCTCAATTTCATTGTCGGGCACACAACGTCTAAAAATGTGATCACTTCCTTGTTTGAACAAGTAGGGATCATCCCAATAGTACTGTTTGACATCGTGGAGAAACTTCTTCTTAGCATGTGATGATAGTCCCGAGGGAATCTCTCCACCTACAATATAGTTAGCGAAGTCCGCGTACCAAGGGGACCCCGATCCATGAATAGTATTTAAAGAGTTATAATGTGAAAAGGGAGAAAAGGAAAGAAGAAGAACATCATTAGGGCGGGAGTCATTGATTGGAATGGACTCAGTGGTCTCCTTTAAGTGCTCAAGAGGCAGCCTAGACAGATGATTGGCTACCAAATTCTCCGCTTCTTTCTTGTCTCTTATCTCATAGTCAAATTCTTGCAATAAGAGCATCCATCGAAGGATTCTAGGCTTGGTGTCCTTCTTAGCCATTAAGAATCGAACGACTACATGGTCGGTGTAGACAATCACCTTGGAACCCACCAAGTATGAACTAAACTTCTCAAAGGCAAACACCACGGCAAGGAACTTCTTCTCTATCATGGTGTACTTACTTTGAGCCTCATCTAGCATCTTGCTAGCATAATAGATGGCATGAAACTTCTTATCTTTCCGTTGTCCAAGCACAGCACCAATGGTATAATAGCTCGTGTCACATATGATCTCAAAAGGGAGTGTCCAATCGGGTGATTGCATGATTGGAGCTGAGACAAGTGCTTCTCTTAACCTGTTGAAAGCTTCAAGACATTCTAAAGAAAACCCAAACACTACATCTTTCATTAGTAGGTTAGTCAAAGGTTTAGCGATCTTAGAAAAATCCTGAATAAATCTCTTGTAGAAGCCTACATGTCCTAAAAAACTCCTAATTTCCTTCACCGATGTAGGGGGAGATAATTTCTCTATAAGCTCTGTCTTAGTCTTATCTACCTCAATCCCTCTCTTAGACACTAAATGTCCCAAAACAATTTCCTCCTGAACCATAAAGTGACATTTCTCCCAATTCA
This sequence comes from Persicaria maculosa, assembly GCA_963922045.1. NCBI lineage: Eukaryota > Viridiplantae > Streptophyta > Magnoliopsida > Caryophyllales > Polygonaceae > Persicaria > Persicaria maculosa. The sequence goes on from OY998268.1 coordinate 57,646,334, forward strand.
GCACTAGATTGGTCTCTTCACATCTCTTAAGCACTCTACCAAGATTGTAAAGACAAACATCAAAAGAAGTCCCATACACAGAAAAATCATCCATAAATACCTCTATTATGTCCTCAATCATGTCAGAGAAAATCGCCATCATACATCTCTGAAAAGTAGCAGGGGCATTGCAAAGCCCAAATGGCATTCTCCTATAGGCAAATGTTCCATAGGGACAAGTAAAAGTAGTCTTTTCCTGGTCATCTGGGTGAATGGGAATCTGCCAAAAACCATTATAGCCATCTAGATAACAAAAATAATCATGCTGGGCTAAGCGCTCTAGAACCTGATCAATGAAAGAAAGTGGGAAATGATCTTTCCTAGTTGCGTTGTTCAACTTCCTATAATCAATACACATTCTCCAACTAGTGGTAGTCCTAGTAGGGATAACCTCTCCTTTCTCATTTTCCATAACAGTCATTCCACCTTTCTTAGGAACTACATGGACTGGACTAACCCAATTGCTATCTGAGATAGGGAAGATAATTCCTGCATCTTGCATCCTCAAAATCTCTTTCTTCACTACTTCCTTCATATTAGGGTTAAGCCTATGCTGGTGTTCTATGGTTGGCTTATGGTCATCCTCCATGTAAATTCTATGCATGCACAAAGAAGGTGAAATTCCACTAATGTCCTCAAGAGAATAGCCAATTGCTTTCCTATGGTTCCTAAGTACTTTAAGCAATTTCTCTACTTCTCCCTCTTCCAATTTAGCATTAATAATAACAGGAAAAGTAGAGTTGGGACCAAGAAATGCATACCTCAAAGAATTTGGAAGCGGTTTAAGCTCAGAAGTAGGCTCATGTGGAATGAGAATAGGTTCTTCCTTCCCCATCTTAAGAATTTCTTCAAGGAAATTGATCGCCTCAATGGAAAGAAACTCATCACTTGCTGTGAAAAGGGTCGTTAACGACCCTGGGGAGGCTGGTAACGACTCAACATTCTCTAATTCTTCCTCCTCTTCACTTTGATAAGCTTCCCTAGCCAGAAATCGCTCGATTGGATCCTTATATTCAATGTAATCCGAGCGAGTGTAGAGCATCTTGACCTCTGCATCCGTGGTCTCCTTCATGGTGGGGTTGAAACGAAATTCAACCACCTCATCTCCAATCTCAAAAGTTAGGAGTTCATTCCTAACATCAATTATTGCACCAATTGTGACTAGGAATGGCCTACCAAGAATGATAGGCACTATTGGATCCTCCGGCATCTCCATGACAATGAAGTCACTGGGGACAAAGAATTTACCTACTTGGACAGGAACATCATCGATAACTCCAGTTGGCCTCATACAAGATCCGTCCGCCATATAAAGCATCATGTTCACCGGAACCAACGCTCCCATATTGGTTTTGGACCAAATGGAAAGAGGTAGAAGACTCGCGCTTGTACCTAGATCACAAAGAGCTTTAAAACGATAAGCACCAATACCAATAGTAATAGCGAACTTAACTGGATCGCCAAACTTCTCAGGGAGTTCCAAAGAACGGAACCCATTAGTCAACTCTGACATTGACCTCTTCGTAGATAGGATCCCCTTCAAAAATTTAGTATATGTAGGCATTTCACTCAAGGCTTCAGTAAAAGGAATAGAAATGTTCAGGCCCTGAAGTACCTTCACAAATCGCCTAAACTTACCTTCTGTGGAGTCCTTAGCTTTCTTAGAAGAGAATGTAAGTGTCTTTGTGGGATTCGGAGCTAAAACAGGTCCGAATCGCGGCTCAACCGACTTGACAGAAGATTCTGTCGATTCTAGATTAGGGTTGTTAATGATTCTAAAGGGTTCAGTAGAAGCCTTGGCAAGATTAAAAATAGGGTTAGAAGACTTACCTGGTGGGGGAGCCTCATTAACGACCTTATGAGATTCGATAACGGCCTCGACATGATCCTTTTTAACCTCTTCTGTCTTCTTTTCTCTAGGCACCGCTTGATCGGGCACCTCCTTTCCACTTCTCAAGTGTATTGCTACTATTTGGCCCCTAGGGTTCTCACCGGGGTGGCCCGAAAGTTGCCCATGGGGTCTTGGAATTTGTGTAGCGAGATTGCCTAGTTGAGAATTGACATTCTTCTTCAATGATTTGAGCTCTCCCAATTGTGCTTGAACACCCTTCATCTGGGTACTTAAATCATCACGAACTCCATCGATCTTGTTATCGACTCCAATGATCCCCTCTTGGAGCCCTTGTACCAATGCTGGTGCCTTTTGATAGCCAAAGGGTCTATAAGGGGGAGCCATTTGCTCTTGCTGAGGAGGTTGGCTTCCTTGGCCTTGTTCATAGTTACCCCAAGTGGGATAAGCATTCTTCCTCCCTGCATAAGCATTATTTTGGTTCCTGTAGGGATCCTTCATAAAGTTTACCTCTTCATATGTCTCAGCTAGTCGTACCTGATGCAGGTTAGTATGGGCAGAAGTAGTATGGGCTTGAGACCCACATTCTTGACAAGGTTGAGTGGTTTTAAGGAAACTTACCTCCTTTTTGAGCCTATTGATCTCATCCTGCATGAACTGAACTTTCATATTAGGATCCACCTCGGATGGTGGTTCATAGAGCCGTTTTCCTTGTGGCTTAGCATGAGGGGTACCATGGGAGGCGTCATAGTTAGTCAGCTTATCTAACAATGCCCATGCCTCATCAGAGTCCATCTCAATAAACCCGCAATCGGTATGTAGGTTTATGTGATCCTTTGTTGCAACATTGATACCCTGGAAGAAGATCTCTTGTAGCACATAGGGTGGTTGCCCATGCGTAGGGCATTGTCGCAGTAGCTCCTTGAATCTCTCCCATGTCTCCACAAAAGTCTCACCATGCAACTGGTGATAAGAAGTAATTCGCTTCCTGAGCTTCGTTGTCTCTGCAAGTGGATAGAACTTAGTCATGAACAAATCATGAAGAGATCTCCACGTAGTAATAGATTCAGGAGGCAAGCTCTCAATCCAACTCATTGCCTTTCCTGCAAGGGACCACTTAAAAGTCTTCAAAAGCACATATTCTAGTGGCACATCATCAGCAGCAATACGATCACATAAATCACTAAACTTCTTAACATGCTCCATAGGACATTCAGTGGGTTTCCCCTCAAACTGAGACCGCTTAATCAAGGATATAAAGTGAGGCTTGATCCCAAAAGTGCAATCAATCTCAGGGACCACTAGCGTCGATTCAGGCACCCTCAATTCCAGGTGCATATATTGTTGTGCATTCCTTGGGATAGCATCCAGTTGCTTGTGAAGACGGGTAACGACCTCTCTTTCTTGCCGCGCAACAGCGGCTTCAGCATCTCTAGCTCTTACTACTTCCTCATCAATGTCCTCATCGATCTCCTCATCGGTCTCCTCATCGGTCTCCTCATTAGTCTCCTCATCGGTCTCCTTATCACCAAAAATTTTGACAACAGGGATATGCTGAATGATGTGAGCATCTTCTCCGCCTTCTTTTATTCTCTTGTAAAATTCAGCTTTCATGCAGATCACCACTAGTTCTTTCAAGGTGGTAACAAATTTCAATCCTTTCGGAAGCCTTGTCAATCTCCCACAACCATCAATGGTCAACTTGTTGAGCTGACACATTGCTCCCTTTTCGATACGCCATTTTTTTAATCCAGGAAGCTCCTTTATCAAAAGCTCATTGAGCTGTGAAAACAGGCCCTTAAAGCAACTCCACTTACTGCCAATGTAGGAGTTAAAATATAAGTGCAGGACCTTCAAGCAGGTAAGCCTTCCTAAAGCTTCAAGTGTTGCATTTGTTTCCATTTTTGTGTCCCACAAGACTAGCTTCTTAATACCAAAGGGAAACTGAAAGCTACCCGAACCAACATCTATTCTTCCGTTTAATGCTAGTTTTTTCAGATGCTGGGAATTGACGATACACTCTAAATTCTTCAGCGTGGTCTCTTCTTCAGCTCCACTTTCACCTTCACCTTTACGTCCATTGACCCAGCGCAAGGCCAATGAATGAAGACGATCAGACTGTATACTTGGGCATTGAAATACCGCCTGAAGCTGCTCATTGCTTGTTATGCGCTCTATGTGGAGCTTTTGAACACTTTTGCTTAATTTAGGAAGCTCATCCAACATCCAGCTACCTGCTCCATCTACCCACAGAGTTTGCAACTGGTGTAAGGTATCAAACCTGGTGCCCTCCTGAGGATCACAAGGTAAATATACATGTCTAAGGCCTTCTATTGCCCAAACCCCATTCGGTATTTTCGCGTAGACTGTAGAATTATGAGAGTAGCTCCTGTAGTCTAGCGTTAGAAGGTTACGCAATTTGCCGATAGAAGAAGGCAGTTCTGTGATATTCGTGGACAATAAACCTAAATGCCTCAAGAGAATTAAGCTCCCAATCTCTTTTGGTAAGGTACCGTCGGAAGTTCTGATGCATACGAGAGATAGGATTCTAAGGAACCTCAAGTTCTGCAGGATAGGCAATATACTCAACTGTGCTCCTCCGTCATAATAAGCCCAATACTTCTCGTAAACAACAGGAGTTTTGGATAGGAAAAGAGATCGAAGGTGCCGGTTATCTGTCAAGAGATTACAAAACACACTGTACACAAACATAGATTAATTCAAGAAATAATATTAATAATAATGAAATTAATTTAAATCATAATAATTGGATTAACTCAAAACATATTCCGTATTATTTATAAATTGTGTTTCTCACTTAAATCTTAATTTGAATAATGTATCTCAATGGTATTTTAGATGAATCAATTTTTATACCTAGGTTCTTATGTTTGTGTTCCTTTTTTTTTTCAATAATTGGTGACGTAAAGAAAACAACCTAGGTTTATAGGTGGCTAATTATTTGTTTAAACTCCATCTTCAATTAAATTAATTTCATTTCATTTCAACTGTCCAAAATAAAGGTTAAACAATAATTTATACTACGTGTCTATTTACTGAATAATGAACACTTTTAGTTTTTATAAATTTATATATTAGGAATATATTATTTGCATAGTCATAAAATAAACTTTTACTCATTTCCTATTAAACTTGTGCTAGCCATTTTAGTTTAACATTTGTCATTTTATATGGTTAAATCAATAATTATAGTAAAAAAAATCTTAGAAATATGTGTTTACGTAGGAGTACGTAAATGATTCCTATTAAGTATTAGTTGATTGGATAAAATCATCATTTTTAGCATCTTATTTAATCAAATTTGAAATGAGATTTTATTTAGCAATATTATACATTTTTCATTTGAATTCTAAGGATAGCTTTATATTCGACCGATCACCACATTTTTAGTAATAAAATATATTTGATTACTCATTAATATTTTGTAGCATCTTATTTAATCAAATTTGAAATTGGATTTTATTTAGCAATATTATACCTCTTTTATTTGAATTCTAAGCATAGCTTTATATTCAGTTAATCACCAATTTTTGTAGTAATAAAATAGATTTGAATAATGATTAATATTCCTGATAAAAATACATAATATTATAAATAATTGATAAGGAAATGTTAATGGTCAAACTATTTTGAATATTATATTGATTAGGAAAGATAGCTAGTAAAAATAGAGTTAGCAAATATGTAATAAAAAATTGTTAAAAATAAAAAATTAAATTTTAGGTGATAAGAATTCAATTTATTTTAGATTTTTTTGTTATCAAACTGATATTTTGATTTTTCAATTAGTTATATTAATTTTGAAAAAAAAAACGAATTTCAAATATTTTAGTGAAAATGGATTAATTTTAGTGAAAATGGATTTAAATATCTGGAAGAAAATCTTTATCAAATTTATAATTTGAGAAATTTAATTATTATTTGATAATTGTTAAAGTGGAGCCCACAAATAATTATAAACCCATGGAATTTTGAAGTCAATAGGGTTGTGACAGTAGCATATGACGCCATGTGGCATTTTTAATATGAGTCCGCCACATGTATCCTTCGCATTTGTTTTAGTATGATTAAAAATAGAGTTAGCAAATATCTAATAAAAATCATTAAAGATAAAAAAAATTTAGTTCATAAGCATTCAATTTAGTTTAGATTTTTTTTGTTATCAAACAGATATTTTGATTTTTCAATCATTTATATTAATTTTTTAAAAAAAGAGAATTTCAAATATTTCAGTGAAAATGGATTAAAATATATGGAAGAAAATCTTTATCAAATTTAGAATTTGTGAAATTTATTTATTTATTTGCTAATTATTAAATTGGGGCCACAAATAATTATAAGCCAATGAAATTTTGAAGTCAATGGGGATGTGACATTAGCATATGGGCGCCATGTGGCATTTTAGTTTAACATTTGTCATTTTATATGGTTAAATCAATCATTATAGTAAAAAAAATCTTAGAAATATATATTTACTTAGGAGTACGTAAATGATTCTTATTAAGTATTAGTTGATTGGATAAAATCATCATTTTTAGCATCTTATTCAATCAATTTTGAAATGAGATTTTATTTAGCAATATTATACATTTTTCATTTGAATTCTAAGCATAGATTTATATTCGGCGGATCACCACATTTTTTAGTAATAAAATAGACTTGATTACTGATTAATATTTTGTAGGATCTTATTTAATCAAATTTGAAATCGGATTTTTGGATGTATCTTCGTTTTTAAGAAACCTGTAAAATAAATGTATTACATATTAAGATATATATATATTAGGTAATAATATATACAACAAATAAGTAAAATACGGAATTACCTTCTTCTATGTTAACAACTGCCGAAGTATTAGATAACACAATTATTTAAAGTATTAATAAATAAATGTTACTATAAGTATGAATACTACAATGATGAATTTAATAATCTAAAATCAAATTAAAATATATATTTTTAATAAAATAAAAATCTTTTATCAAGTTTCTTCTTTGAAAATTCAAATTCTAAAAAATTATTATAAATGACGTATTTGAGATTAATCAAATTTTCTAGTTAGGTGAAAGAAATTAATTAGAGATGATAAATGTTTTGGAAAAAAAGAAGGATTAGGATTAGTTCTTATTAGTGACGTGGTTTTTTAAAATTAGAATTCATTAAGGTGGACTATTATTTTATGATTAATTAAGATTCATTAGTAAAATAGGAAAATGAAGATCCTTAAATTTAATCCAATTAACCATTGACATTTGATTCAATCATTAAAAAAAGAAAAGAAACGGTTGATTAGGATAGTTATTATGGTAAATTAGAAAAAAGAAAGATAAACTTGATTTAGTTAATAAAAATAACAATAAATCAGTTATTGGGATAATTGACAGTGATTGAGATAATTAGTAGAGATTGATAGATCGAGATTGATCGGGGAAAGAAATCGATTTCTTATAATATTGACTAATCTTAAATTATGCAACTTTAATTTCAGTTTTAACTTTAGCTTTATATTCGGTTGATTACCATACTTTGTACATAGTAGTAATTAAATAGAATTGATTACTGATTAGTATTGGATAAGGAAATCTTAACGGTTGCAATAGAATCATCAAATATCTAATAAAAAAGTTTTAAAAATTAACAAAATAAATTTTACGTAACAATCATTCAAAAGAGTTTAGTGAAATTTATTTATTAATAATATATTGATTTATTATTTTCTGGCTTTAAAAAATCTTGGATAAAAAATAATCTGTAAATTTGGAGAAGTTGTTATGATTCGGTCAACAAATTCAATATTTTAATCAATAAAAATGATTTTAAGTATATTTATTTTAAATATATATGGGGTTATGTTAAGTGAATTGTTGCCACGTGCCACTTTCAATGTGAGGCTGCCACGTGTATCGTTCGTAGCTGTTTTAGTATTATATTAGATATTAGATATAGATAATGTGTTTTTGTTTTTTAAAAATAAAATAAAATGTTTTGTTTAAAAAATATTTTATAAAATATTTATTTTCTGGAAAAAACCTAAAAATAAATAAAGATGGAAATCCAACTAATTTAAGAAGTAGAATATAAGTAACATTGAAAAAAAATAACTATCTTACTTGTCATTATAATGATGAATTACTGTTCGACGTGTTTGTGACACTCTTCTATCCCCATCCTTGGATCGGGTTGAAATTGTCTCAAGAAAATCTAGTTCTTCGGACTTCTTGATGCATAAATCTCTCATCAGATCATGTATTTCAATGCTCTTTGCTTTTCCCTCGTAGTTTCTCTTTTCAACACGAACCAAACAACGACCAATCAAGCCGTTCATATATCCTCGACCCAAATCCTCCAACGTCTCTCCTTCATGGAGGTCTTTGGAAGAGATGAAGCCTTCTTCTATCCACATTCTAACTAGCCTCCCAACTGAAATCTCCGCATCCTCCGCAAACCGACCCAAATAAAGAAAGCATGGCTTCAGTTCTCGTGGCAAATCTTTATAACTTAATGATAACATTTTATTTACCGGCCCATACTGTTGTGTGCCCCTCCCAACATCCATCACCCTTGAGCTCACAGCCATGTTGAACGTTTCCCATTCCTCAAGAGTTTTCTTTTCGGCAAGACATCCAGCTAGTGCTACAATTGCCAACGGTAACCCTTTACATTTCTTCAGCATTTCTTCACCTACCTTCTTCAATTCAGCATCCTCTGCATCCTTAAAAGCTATCTTCCTAAATAGCTCCCAACTCTCCTCTGTGGTGAGCTGTCTAGGTATATGGATGTGTACTCTCAAATTTGGACCTCCAACGATGACATTGCTAGATCGAGTTGTGACTATGACTTTGCTTCCTTTATTTATCATTGGTAATGCGTTAAGGATCCCATCCATAGCTTCCCTTGTCCACACATCATCAAGAACAATCAAATATTTCTTGTTCATAAGATAATTCCAAATATTCTCCCTTGCGGAGTCTTGAGTACGTTTTGCCCTCCCCTTGATAATTTTTGTCAATATATTCCACAGGCCGGTTTCAACAACCCATTCTTTCGAAATTGACACCCATGTCACGATGTCAAAACAATTTTTGACGTTGTCATGGTTGAAAAGCTTTCTAACAAGAGTGGTTTTTCCAGAACCCCCCATTCCCACAATCGAAAACACCTGAAACTCGGTCTCATTTGATTCTGTAGTGAGTAAGCCAACCAACCTTTCGATATCTTCCTTAAGACCAACCACATGTTCCTCATTAATATGTGCATACTCAGGTGGTCTCCAAACCCTGGGTTGCCTCATCTCCCTCGTTGTTAACCCATTTTCAACTCGATATTTTTTCAGCCTATCCTTGAATTGGATTATCTTCTGTTTTAAGTCTTCAATCTCGGCGCTTACTTTGTGATTGTTTACATGGGATTCGCGAAAGTTTAAGTGTCTTTTGAAGAAGCCTTTCTTCGTTTCAACTGGATTTATCCTCCCCAGGATATAGGAATCGATGACATCTTCAGCCTCGTACATAATCCTCCTTATCTGTTGAGCAATTACTTGAAGTCGGTTATTGCCCGATCCGTCTATGTCAATGAGAAATGCGGACATCATGTCCACCTCCTGTTTCATGCTATCAACCTCACATTTGACGCCACGCAATAACTTTACTTCTTGCACTAGTAGCTCGTAGATTTTCTCAAACGCGAAATTCAAAATGAAATCCATATTGTTGTTGGCTCCCTCTGCTTGAACACTACATGCAGATAAAGCCAAGTTTGAGCCAAGATTCTCTTTATTATTGTTATAGCAAGTACGATATAATTTATTTAGGATCGTTCGATCATATGCTCAAACATGTTTGATCGATCTAGTTCTACCTATATGTATGATCTTACCATAATTTGCAACACCAAGACCCATCTTTTCCATAAGAACATCAGAGATCGATTGACAAGAGCTCTTTCACTTAATTAGTTGGCTCAGTCATTTTTATGCTCAATCATTGCCAGTCTATGCACAATCATTCATTTTTACGAATGAACTAGATTGTTAATTGGGCCGTGTTACGTACGCACGTACTGTACTAATTTTATTTTATATAATTTAGTTTAAATCATATGCCATCCGTTTAGAATTAAGTGTCGTTTGACTGTTTAGAAGTAAGTGTCGTTTGACTTTTTGATACGTTTTTTAAGAAGCTACAAACTATATAAAATATCAAATTTTTAATTAATTTTTAATATAATTTTATAGTTATTAGTTATAAGTTTAAAATTATTTAAAAAAATAATAAAAATTTTAATATTTTATATAGTTTTTAGTTTCTTAAAAAAACGCGCCGAAAAGTCAAACGACACTTATTTCTGAACGGATGGAGTACTAATTTATAAAATATTTCATTATTGAAATATTATATATCAAATATATAGGTTTTCCGCTTCATATTCATACTTATAGCTTTTTGCTTTGTTTTATTCATTCTTATAATTTAAAATATTGATTTTCCTTAATAAAAAAATATTAATGAGACAAAAAAAAAAAAGAATTTCTAGACTTACTCCCTCCATTAATTAAAACTTGACGTTTAACTATTCACACACGTTTTTTAGGTGTAATATTAAATTTTTTTAATAATTTCATACTTATTACTATTAAGTATGAATTTATAAAAAAATGTAAAAAAATTCATATTTTATATAGTTTTTATCAATCTAAAAAAGAATGCATGGATAGTAAATGACATGTTTTAATTAAGAGAGGGAGTATTAATTATTTTGCAAAAAAAAAAGAACAATATTTATTTTACTTACCACTTCTCACTTGTTGCAAAAAACAGAAACTCTCATATTTATTTATTTATTTTTAAAATCAAATAATAGTTCTTCTACTCACATTATCTCACTTATTGTAGAAAACTTTTCATATTTATTCACTAATTATTATACAATGAATGAATAGCATTTCTCCTACTTACTCATTCAAATTTGTATTCTTTTCTGGGAATCGATCTAACTGATTCAATTATATACTCAATAATATATTGTCTATAAAAAATTTAAGACTACAAGTTTCTTCAAATAGGCTATATATCTGGTATTCTGGTAATAAAATAAATAAATAATATTATGATATACTCCGTACAACTAATATCAACCAAATAATGCAACATTAATAAAAAAAAGTAAGGGGGATTAAATAAATAATATTTGTATTCTTTTCTAAGAATCGATCTAATTGATTCAATTGTATACTCAATAATGTATTGTATTTATATACTCAATAATGTATTGTATATAAAAATTTAAAATTATAGGTTTCTTTAAATAGACTATATATCTGACAATGAAATAAGTAAGTAATATTATGATATACTCATATTATCAACCAAATACTACAACATTAGTAATAAAAAAAATAAGGGGATTAAATGTTGACTATAATATACTCATACTTTGATATTTACACTTATGCAAAATTTAATAAGGGGATTAAATGTATTCATGGGGAAAAAAACCTCTTTTATAATATACTAGTGGACTATCCCGTGTTACGCACGGGATTATCGACTTTTGTATCGATGAGTTTATACATTCATATATTAAATTGAATAAAAACAAATCAAAATTAAAAATTAATTAAATATAAACTCGGTCTAATTTATTTCATTTTTCAAGACTTTTTTCAATTCATGTTTTAGTTATTCCTTAAATTAAGTATACAAGGTTTTAATTTTTCATCTAGATTATACTTAAACTATTTTAGTTTTATTTTTCTATACACTATTTCTTTCTTGTCAAAAATTGAAATTATGGTAGAGCATGCACCTTACTGTTATACGAATTACGAAGTACTTATTTATCCATCAATGAAAATTTTATAGCATTAGATGTTTTAAAATATATTATTGTATATAATAAATTATTTTTAAATATGGGGTCTATTTTTAGTAATTTATAATTTAAAAATAATGGATGAAGCTTATTAATATAATTTAATTTGTTATTTTCATTGTATATTATGTTTACTCAAGTGTTGATTTTTTTAATCAAATACTGAAGTGTTGATTTTAAAGATGATAATTGGTTTTCTACTTTCAAAATATTACACAAATAATTGATTAAATAATATTATATTAGACTTTTTTAACTTCTTATAAAGATTATTTCTACTCAAGTGATGATGATTATTATTATTTTTTAAATCTTCAACATTTCTCATTTATTCAACCTCATTTACGACAAAAAAAGTTCTTTTACTGTATAGGATATATATATAAATTTTTTTATTAGATGGTTTTGACTTTCAATTAGAGCATTAAATGAGTAAAAAACCTCTTTTATAGTATTATATAAGGGAATCTCAACAGTGAACTGTTAAAAATCCCCTCTCTCCGTTTTCCTCAACCCCCACCAATCCTATTTTTTTCCTTTTATTTTTCTTTTATTTTTATGAGATGAATGAAAAACTCTATTGATAGAGTTTTTCCTTAAATTCCATCGGATCCAAACTGGTTGAGATTTTCTAATCTGTAATTATGGTCCATTTTATGTCCTTATCACTTCATTGGATGTGCCGAATTATTTTATTATTTTCTTAATAAATAGGTAGTTTTATAATTGTTTTCAACTAATAAGAAAAGACAAACTACAAAAAGACCAGATCGATCAGAAGATCCTCACCGGGTCCAAAACCGATGTTTTCAATGGATGTTTTTGAAGAACATCCTTGGAACGTATATATATACTTTCAGTGAGTAACATCACGTGTGCCTCGTCATTTCGAAACGATAATTTATCTCATTCCCTTCCACCCCTATACTGACTTCGTGATGAGTGTGCCCTGCCAACCTGAGGCGGAGCCGGGGGGCATGGGAGCACGTGCCCCTTCATTCCGACAAATGACCTGGGTGTATTCTCCTCGTCGATAGTTTCGTTTTGATATATAATATGCTCTAATTCGATATCTGAGTAAAAAGTTATGAACGTTTGAAAATTATAGATATATTAATCACTTTAATTTTATTTCAATATATTATAATAATTTAATATTTTATTTAAATTGATATTCACATATTATAATTCATCTCGAGAGCTTCAAAATCATAGGTTATATTACTTATTTTGAGAATTTGTAAGAAGTTATGCAAGTTTAAATTTTTTATACTTAGTTATACACTATTACATGTTAAGAATACAACAAGTTAAATATTGACTCAATGTTTATTTAGTGTGTTTTATATCCTTATTTTGTTAGTTTCCTTTTCTTCGGCTATTTTATTTATTTATTTTTAATGGGAAAAAATAACAGAGTTTTATTTAGTAGTATAGACCTCTAATTAGAAATGATAAACTTTTTAGTTTGTAATATCGTTTGACACTAGTTTGTAATATCGAACACGTTGTGTGTTTTACGAATTTTTTCTCAATATTGTTGTGTAGTACTTTTGTGCCCATACACCCAAAATTTTCTAATTTCGTCCCTGCTGCCAACCATTTTTTAATAAGCTGATTAATATAAGTAACTATGTCATTTTTAAATGGTGAAAAGATAAACGTCGAGGTATTATCTCGTAATCTCTTAAATTAACTACTCATTCTTTCCTACTAACTAAATTATACACTAATTATATACTTTTATTTATTTATCTTAATTTTTTTATATTAAAATTCATATATTTTTTTTCCGCCAAAGAGGACCCACGCGGCCACGCCCTCCCGAGTGGAAGAGGATCCTCTCCTAACAAAAATACCTCCTAATAACTTCTTAATAAAATAATCTCCTAGATTAATTAATCCCAAAATCAAAATCATCTTCCCCTCCACCGTTTACTGATTGAGCGATAATCAATTTACAATCAAATTTCAAAGTGTATTTCCAGTTCCTGCACATATTATGTATTTTCTTGGTAAATTGCTTCATTTTGTTTGGAAGAACACAATTGCTTTTTAATCTGTATTGTCTGATAAAGTATTTTAAGTAGAATAGAACAAGGGTGATCGGGGGAGGGGGAGGGGGTCGGCCGCCTTCCTTTCGACGCAAAAATAACGGGGTTTTAAAAAAAATTAAGGAAAAAAAGGAAAAGTAACACAATGGTTAACTTAATTGGTAAAGGAATAGAAGAAAGACTAATATGTATCTATATATCTATATTCTATATAATACTTTAAAATAAAAGATTTTAGCTGATGTGTCGTCCTTCTCTTAATTTTAACATTTTCGCTCAATTATAATTAACTAATTTTTATATCTATCTAATACTTTCAAACAGAAGACTTTAGCTGATGTGTCGTCTACCCCTTAATTTTAACATTTTCGTCCAATTACAATTAACTAATTTTAATTAATTTTTATATTAATATTAAGAGTTCCTTCCTATTTAGATTTATTACATGTATACATTTTTCTTTTTATGCATATAAACTACCCAATCAATTATATCAATTTTCTATGGAGTATATATTTTTAATCTATATCTATATAATATTTTAAAACATAAGACTTTAGATGATATATCGTCCTCCCCTTAATTTTATCATTTTCGTCCAATTTTAATTAACTAATTTTAATTAATTTTTATATTAAAATTAAGAGTTCATTCTCATTTAGATTTATTGCATGTATAAAATTTTCCTTTTATGTATATAAACTACCCAATCAATTATATCAATTTTCTATGGAGTATATATTTTCAATTAGTATAATATATACTAATTGTCGTATATATCTAGGTTTTAGGTTTTAGTTACAGCAAAAAATTTCACCATTCCAAATTAAAAATATATATTCATATTATATATTAAATCATTATCTACCTTATAGCATGCATCTAGATTTGTCATTGCTACATGGAGGACAATTATAATTACTGATCATGTATACTATTGATTTTATTTTGTTATAATAGCAAATGATCGAGATTACTCTAAGACATCTATATTTATATTTATATTTATAGTAACGCTTCTTAGTTTTAATTATCAATTATTTTGTTAACATATTCTTTCTTATCTCTTCAATATATGTATATCTATATAATGAGAAAAAATTCCTTTTTTAATGATATTAATATTTTCATAAATATTTCTATGAAAATTTCTATTTTTTACTTTATAAACTATATCTTTTTTATTCTACACTAACTTTTTATAATCTTTTATTTAAATTTATAATTAATATTAATGTATTATATTATTAGAATTTCATTTTTAAAAACAGTACCGCTCCGTGACGCGGTAACTGTTCTATCTATATCTATTATATATAATAAAGGAGAAGTCGGCTGAGACATGTGGCGCTTTCTCCTTAATCATAGTCATATGAACCAATCACAATTTTTTGAAATAATCAATATATATGCCTAAGATAAAAATTTATTTTAACTCTATTTAATTAATATATCTATATATCCATAAGATAAATTTTGACACAATTTCATTAGATATAGATATTAATTATATAAACCAATAAATTTTTTTTGAAATAAACAATATATGCATAAGATAAAATTTTATTCTTACTCTATTTAATCAATATATCTATATATGCATAAGATAAAATTTGACCCAATTTGATTAGATATGGATATATTTTTAGAAGATATTAACTAATTTTAAAATATATCCATAAGATAATTTTTTTTTCTAACTCTATTTAATCAATATATCTATATATGCATAAGATAAAATATGACCCAATTTGATTAAATATGGATATATTTTTAGAAGATATTAACTAATTTTAAATATTATTATATAAGATAAGATTTTACCTATTTTCACTATATATGAACATATTTTTAGAAGATAATAATTTTATCAATATATTACATGGACATACTAATTAAATAACTTTATCAATACCTTCATCAATATGAACATATTTTTTGAAGATAAATTTTTTTGACAAAATTGAAATAATACTTAGCATGGTCATAATAATTAATATGAAGAAGATAAAAGGTTTTGGGTAAATTGAAATAATACTTAGCAGTGTAAAAGTTATCAACTTATGGAATTCAATAAGAAATAAAATTTTCCTATATATCTTGAAGGTATTGATATATTTATGAGATATATTTTTGAATTTTATACATATATAATTATGGATAGATTTTTAGATTTTTAGATTTTAAATTAAAAAAACCGCATACAGTGCGGGTACTGAACTAGTATATATATAAACTCTTCAAACATAAGAGTTTGTGATGAAAGTAGAATTTATAACTAATATTAAGGATTTTAGCAAATTGCATTTTTCCTTTTTTTTTTTGTTTTAAATTTTCTTTTTCCTTTCATTTTTTTCTTTCCTCTCCTCTCTTATCACATAACGACTAATTGATCTATAGATCTACTTTCACTTAATTTTTTATTTAATTAAAATTTTTACTTCCATTATGTTTTTTATTTCATTTGATATAATTACATTTGTTCTCTACTATAGGGATGCGAATCAAAGTAGATATCCGATGAAAGTTTATCTTATGTTATATAATTTGGTATTTTATGTCATATATATTTTGTTATCTTGTTTTTTTATATTTCTTTCACAACACCACTGTCGAAGAATACGTACGTTTAATGCCATGGTTTCATTCATTATGTTTCAATTTAAATTTATCTCCAATCTAAATGATCGTGGTTAACTTCAATAAATATTTTATGGATTAATATAGTTTTTTTCATAGTTATTGTCATTTGTTAATACGCCAATTATAATGTATCTACTATAATTGATAATAAGCTACTGTTTCTATTTTTTATGCAAATGCGCCATGACGCGGGAATTACACTAGTTAATAATTAATGTAAAAGATCTTGTTCAAACTTCATTATTCACATTTTTTAAATATTTTTCATTCCTATCAATCTTTATAATTTTTAAATTAAAAATGAAATAATTAAATCAAAATTTGATATTTTCTTTTAATATTTTTCAAAAAAATATTCATCCTGCTAAGTAGATTTAAAAAAAATATCTTTGCATTTTATTCCTATGAATTTTTTAAAATACAAATATCATATCTAAACAACTGGTTAATTTTCTTTGCAATAATTGTCCTATTTACACTAAAGTTTATGATTTTTTAAAAATATTTTTACAAAAATTTCTTCATTATATATATTATTTCTTTTAAATTCTATAATTCGTTTTACCGGAACCTTTATATATATATATATGTGTGTGTGTGTATATATATATTATATATATATATATATATTTGGTTAAAACTACTCATACGTACACATCACTATTTAGAGCTATTAGTATCTTCAATCAAAATACTTGTTAGGTTGTGTTTGGATTCCCATTGTATTATAATTATAAATATAAACACTTGTAAATTATTTGGTTAAAATATTTTATAACGTATTTAAAATAATGGGATTTTAAAATACTTTATAAATTGTATAAATAAATTATATTAACTTTATAATGTAATTATAAACATAATGCAAAATTAGTTTTTGATTAATAATTTATATTTTATTTTATTTTAAAATCACAATATTTGAAATACATAATAAATTAAGTTCTGCAAACACTTTTTAAATATTTATATTTATAATTACAAAAATAAACACTTGAATCCAAACACACCCTTAATGTTAAACTAATTTTATTACCCGCACCGTTGTACGGTTTTTTTAATAATTATATTTATTATATTAGTCATACGTGTTTAATTATTATATGTTCATTTTAAATTTAAAATAGTTTGGTTTGGAATTTATTTACGGGCTCTTTCAAATAACTATAAGCTAAATTAAGACAAATCAATAAATTATGTTTAGTTGAAATTAATATACAATTTTTTAAGATTAAATAAATTGAAATCTTTAAAATTTTAAAGATATGAGTATATAAGAATAAATAGTAAACAAAATTGTAGAATAACTTTATATCTTTCAAATTGTTATGTTCAAATTTTTTTAAATTAATAATTGTTATATTACCAAATTTTGTAGATATGAATATAATTTTGGAAGATTTTTACATTCAATATTTTTTTCTAAAATTTTGTACATATGGATATATTATATTATATCTCTTTTATTGGTAGCCATTTCAACATATTGGCATAAATTAATTAGTTAAATGAGTGTTAAAACAAAATTTTTTTAAATAAAACTTTTAATACCCTATTTATTTTATAATTTATTTATTTATTAAAAAATACTACTACAATCGGAAGTGCTATAATTATATATATCTTTTGTAAGATTTATTCAAATAAGATTTACGTGTGCTAAGTTGATTTGATCTTTTGTAAGCTTTATTCAAATAAGCCATAAATTTTTATCAAAATATAACTAACAAAAAATATGATAATATTTTATTATTAATATTAGTAATAAAAATCAAAACAAAAATCTAAATAAATATAATTTAAAAAAAGATTCTACTTTAATCTAAATATAAGGTTATATTAGATAGATTATTTGATCTAAAAAGATAAGTTTTTTACCTAACTATATTGACTTATTAATTGATGTGGCCCAAAAAAATAATACCACTTTAATCCAGAATATGACACGTAAGCAAAAATAATCCCGCTTTAATCCAGAAAATTCCGTGGATGCGAAATCGCACCAGAGCCCGTTTCAGGCATCTGCTTTAGTATTTTATATAGATTTTATTTAGATATATATTTTCCTTTAAGTCTTAGACATTGATCTTCATAATCTATCACTCCAAATTTGTTCACAAATTACAGCGTAAAAGGTGTTTGTTTCAGACGAATAATTTTGCTATTCAAAATTTCCTTCAAGTCTTAATCGTTGATCTTCTTAATCTATCGCTCCATATATTGTTCACAACTAAATTACGCCGTCGTAAAATGTGTTCACAAGACCTAGAAGTAAGAAGGATGGGACACATCATCTTTTTTGCTTCTCTCAAAATAGTTAGTTATAGATTATAGATTATAGAAGTTAGTTATAGATTATACGGAGTAGATAGATAAGATAATGATGACTCATAATGAGTATTTTGATAGTAAATATATTAGAAATCGCATCAACATTTGTAAATTTTTCTGGCTTGCAAATAATATTTAAAATATTTTTTTATATATGTGCAAAGCACGTCAACTAAATATATTATTTACATTCATGAAATATAAATATATTTTCTAATAAGGAAGTATAGATTGATATATAGATAGAAATTATAGGTGCAATTGGAAAGTGTAAGATAATTTAAAACATTTAGTGCTTTGAATTATAAAAATGATAAATAATTATGAATATGAAATTTCATTGGATGAAAGATCCGACACATCATTTGTTTTTGTTTTTTTTTTGCTTCTCTAATAATAGTTAGTTATAGATAGATAGATAGATAGATAGATAGATAGATAGATAGATAGATAGATAGATAGATTACAAATTATAGATAGATTAAAAACATAAACACTTGTAAATTGTTTGGTTAAAATATTTTTATAAGGTATTTAAAATAATGAGATTTTAAAATAAAATACTTTATAAATTGTATAAATCAATTACATTAAGTTTATAATATAATTATAAAGGTAATGCAAAATTGAGTGTTTGATTAATATAATTTATATTTTATTTTAAAATCGGATTATTTAAAATACATAATAAATTAAATTAAACAAATACGGAGTACTTTCTAAATATTTATATTTATAATTGCAAAAATAAACACTTGAATCCAAACACAGCCTTAATGTGCGTACAATACAAGAAATCAAAATACGTACGTTAATGGGAACAAAAGGAATTTACCTCCTCCGATCAGCTTGTAAGCATTCGATCTGAAATACGTCCCGAAATCAAGCAATCTGATTGCAACCCTCAAAAGCCAAGACTAGAACAAATTCTCATTTTTGTGCTGAAAATGGGTTTTTAGGAGGTGAACAAGTGTAGTTGGTGCTGCCGGGGGCTCCTTCCGGCTGCCTTATATAAGAAGTGTAGGTGGTGCTAGCTGCATGCCGGGGATCCAATTTGCAATTAAAAATATTGCCACCATTTGCAGATGATCGATTATCAAATGCCACCTTGAGTACCCAACCACCTTGAGCAAGGGGATCAGAATATTGCCACCTTGAGTACCCAACCATTTGCAGAATCTTTTTTTCAAAAAAAAATTTTTAATTTTTTTTGGCCTTTTCTCAATTTTTTTTGACTAATTTGAAAAAAAATTCCCATTTGAAGAAACAGGTTCCGACTGAGTGAGCTGTCCTCTTTCTATTTTCATCCACTATCCACTATAAAAATGTCAATACACCGACCCAAAAAACCCGATTCGTACCTTCGGTAATTTTGCGAGTTTGGACCCGGTGTTTTAAACTAGAGACTCAAAATCGACCCAAACTCGAATTATTACCCGGGATTTTTAGGGTCGAAATCCGATTACCCATTGAGTCAAAATCGACCAGATGAGCTAGCACTATATGTAGATGCCACACATGCACCGAATAGACCCCACACAAATTCGTCATGCAATTGTGTTTATTAAGGTCATGCATTCATAAGTTAAACAACATATATATTTTATCATTATAGTATGTTTAGAACCATTATTTTTATAAATATGATTTAAATGATATTTAATTTTAAATTTAAGCTATTGTAAACACAATATAAATAATGTTAAACAAACACTTTTAGGGTGTTTATTATTACATTATAAACATAATAAATTAGAATCCAATTGATTATAAAGAATTGCATTATAAACACTTTCAAAGGGAAGAAATGTAGTTGGTACTGCCTAGCTATAGATCTCCAATTGGCTGCCTTTATATATATATATATATATATATATATATATATATATATATATATATATATATATATATATATATATATATATATATATATATATATATATATATATATATATATATATATATATAAATAAAAAATGGTTTCCCTCAATTATTTGAAATTACAAATATTGCCACCCTCTACAACTTGACTACCAACCAGTTTTAGACGATTATCAAATGCACAAGGGGGGTCAGAAAGTCAGAAACTAGCAAGCTTACCTATCAATTAGGATCTGGCCGGCTGCAATAAAAGTCAATCATATAAGGTGATGACGCACTCCTCGTCATCCACTGCAAAACCTCAGAAGAAGGTTATCACTTGTCTTGTCAGATCCAAATTAAAATCTTTTACAACAAATCAGGAAGTAATCGAAGACAGCTGATAAACAAGTAATGCGCAGGGTAACTAGTTCTAGTGTTGTTGTACAAACAACAAATTCGCGAGATACAAGCAATCTTCAATTCGCAAAGTAGACATACTGATATATATGATACCAATACGACACGAACCACAACCTGCTGGAGACTGAAAACGAGTTCAACAATCATGCCAAATTCACTGCAGTCTCATAATTAATTCAAATTAAAAAGGGTATCCCTCAATTATTTGCAATTAAAAATATTCCCACTCTCTACAACTTGACTACCAACCAGTTTTAGATGATTATCAATTCAAATGCACAAGGGGGTCGACATAAACTAGCAAACTCACCTATCAGTGATCTGGCTGCAATTAAAGTATGATAAGTATGGAGAATAAGCTTGCTCTAAGCAAGGTGTTTAGTTTGTCTTTAGCATATTATTATTTCCCTTAAAACATTTATTAGTTTTGTCTTGTAGTTCCTTAATTATTTTCTTCCATCTGTTTTGTGGTCCTCGTTTGTAATAACAAGTTGTCCTACAGCTGGAGACAGTGTGCCCTCCTCTTGGTGTGTGCAGCTCACGTGATTGGGGACTATATATATAATGTCTCAATCTGTTGCATCGGAGAAATAGGGTTACTAGAGGGTCCGCACATTCAGCCCATATTAGCAAGGAGCATCAGTCCACAATTGAGTCCAATTCCAAGCCCAATACGTTATCCTTATCACATAGCATATACAGACAAACAGCGAAACCTTCCTGAATGGAATCATGTGTATTATATATACCCACATCTGTATTTGATTAGAAAATGAATGAAACAGACAAATTACCTTCACCACCTACAATGGTGCTGTGCGAACGAGATAGCGGGAGTACCCTTATTTCCCCTATGGTTAAGCCGGCTTGTGTGAAAAAGCCCCTCCACTATATTGACCTCTTGACGGTTCTATCGAGTCTCTCCCGGATGTCAGTGTCTTCCACGGGGAATTGGGTTGGTAAACACATTGTGTCGGGAATCATGATTGAATGTAAGGGTTGTCCGAGAGTGTATTGGAAGACGGTCCTTGATGTAATTCCGAGTTAGAGAGTGAGATGTTTACGAGGCTGTCCTTATCAATTCTTATGACGATCCATCAGTGTCCTCTTGTCACGGAAAATTCGTATCCGAGTCTCACGGAAAAGATGGGTAATGAGTCAGTTGGGAAGAGTCAATGTTGCTCTTATGGATCTCTATCGGGTTATCTTGTTTTCTCTGTCCATTATTGCGTGATACTATGTGGTACTACTCCCTGACCTACAATTGATCCTTAGTGTGAAGTTGTGCTTATGTGCCTTAATGTTCATAATGACTATTGTATAGTTTTGAGCTACATTTATCATATCCATATCATCCCGACATGATCTACTTAGTATATTGCATTGTCATACTAGGGCACGAATGTATATGTCACATGCTAGGATGTTGTCTAACTGATGATCCTTAATGTAAATTCGTGGTTGTATGACACCCTGTATCCATGCTGGTCATATTGCTTAAGTCTCGTGTTGTGTCTTGCCCTCTATCATGATTGTATGTTGTTATAGCATGTTTACTTGGCATATTGATCGTATGATTGATCGAAAACATGAACCACATGATATGAGTCTATATGATTGTTGCTTCTTCTGAATTAGGTCCATGATAGTGTGATCGACTCTACTTTATATGAATGCCTCATAAGATGTGCTCTTTAACATGCTAGCCGATGATGCCTCGATGCTTATCATTCATCTTGTGACAAGAATCTATATCATGCCCATCTATTTCGTATTCGTCAGATTAACTATTGTTGGTTATTTTGCAAGTTAATATTGTGTGTGTTAGTTGTGATTGGACGGAGAATATGTGGCATAATGGAGTCTTGGTGAATGCATGTTTACCCTAGTATGTGCTGATTTGTACTCAAGCCCCGTATTCTAATTATGTTGGTCATTAATTAAACTTGTGTTATACATCGTTAAACTTGCCCATGCTTCTATATTATTGGAATATGATTGAGTGATTTCTTACGCATCATCCGGATTAGTTGCATGCATGTATCGTACGTCATGTTGAGCCTTTGGCATCATGTAGGATCCTTAGTTGTGACTTGCGCATATTTGTATCTTGCCGACATTATCGCTGAATTCCTCTCTTGAGCTAGGTTCTTGATAGTGTGGCTCTCCCTCTTTCTACCCTCGTAAATGTTTTACTATCCGATTAGATTGATGTTAAATTCAATGATCGACTTGCCTTCCGTGAGGGTTGATCCTAGCATGCTTACATGTTATCGCCCGACGCTATTTCTCTATTACTCTATGATATCCTCTCGCATTTGCATGAACGTATGACTTGACACCTCGCATGATCACACACCACTCTATATCATGATTTTGCATATACACGACGCATGAATATCGGAATAAACCTAGTTGAATTACTTTAATTGTACTCATGTTTGATGTGTGCTATTAGTATAATGTAAGGCTTATGGTTTCCAATATGACTCACTAAATGGTGACTTGCCATGCTTATTCTATTACGTGAATATACTTGTCCTATAATGTGATAATTGTTATATAAATTTTATGTGCACTATGATAAGTTAGATCCTAGCATACATATAATCTATTGTTGGTGATGTCCTCCTTGTTACTCTCTGTAATGATGTCTCATGCCCTATGAACACTATGTCGAATTCTTTTAGACGACTCTTGACTATGCCCTTGTCTTATCATGTATCGCTAGTATCATGTAGGACCTATGCTCTCTAAATGTATCTCGTCATATGATTACGTGTCATGCTTGACCTAGTATATGATCGGTGTGTCAGATGAGGTAGTTGCTATGTTGCCCTTATATGATCTTGTATGATGCATACACCAAACTCGTGCACTGTTCATATATGTGATACGTACTATGCTGATCTTATGTGTTCTCGTATGACGCTTCACCTGTTTGTTACGACATACCTTGCCATGATATATTTGGACTAATTTGTTGATGTGTATACCATGCTTTTACATTGTCCACATGCATGATGCTCGTTATCTTCAATTAAATCCCGCATGACTTCGAATCATACATGATCATTGTTGGTTCCGTATAGCTTGCTTGAAGTTGCTAGGCATATCTGCTTCCATGAAATCGTATACTACTAGCTTGTTTCACATACATTAGCGTAGGACTTGATTGTGTCTTTGATATGAATACGAATGTTGCCCCGAGGTAGGTACATGTTAGTGTGGATTGATGTGATTGATATGCTCCATAATGAATTCATGCTTGTTTGTCACAAGTTGTAACCTAATGGACTCCATAAAGGCATCGTTACTATTCTCGAGTCGGAGTCTTGTCTCTAGTCATGTCGTCTTTAGCTTTGGTCTATTCCGTCTCCGAAAGAAACATTGGGTCGTCCGCCCTTGTCACTCCCCTATCTCCGCTAACTTGAACTCCTACGCGTTACATTGGATGAGCGGCCGCATGGAAAAAGGGATCGGGAAGTCGAATAGCGATAGAGCAGCGCAGCGGAAGCGTGGGCCCATAACCCACGGGCCTCAGGATCGATAATGTTGACGGAACAAGCTCGCTTCAAGGATTACGATTGTTGAGTACGATATGACTTGCAGGTAGGAGCGTCCTCTATTCGAATTGCTAACCCTTTCTGAGCTGGTTGATGACGATATTGCACTGACTTGATGTTGAAAGCTGCTTGTTGATGTGATGACTGTTGCTTGATTGTCTGTTGACTATGATGATATGATTCGATGCCTTACAATCCTAATGTGCCTTGATGACTTAATGTGATGCTACTCTGAGATGCCAAGCATGATCTAAATTCCTTGCCTATAATGTGAACTGCAAATGCTGAGAATATGAATTGTTTATTAGATGTGGTTATGACGAGATGTGCTAGCTTGACTTGAGTAGGTTCATATATGATGTTTTGCAATACTTATTAAGCATGATAGTAGATTGGGACTTTAAAAACACAGTTGCAATGCTTAATGATGAGCTAATGATGCTATTGATAAATGCTGATTGATATGATGTAGTCCTTCTGTGTAATAATGTTAATGATTGCTTCTTCTTGAAAACATGTGAGTGGGGTCCCTTGGTAGAATGGTTAGAGAGCGGTTAAGGAAATTGAGTGATTGGTATGATGTGAGGGTCTTCTTGATTATGTGATTTATTAATATGTATTGGCATGATGTTAGATAGCAACCATGATAAACCTGTATGGCATGATATTACATGTTGATATGCAATACTGAGTTAAATTGGTAGTGACAACTATGAACATGACATAATGATCCATTGCTATCCTACTATGTTGTTCTAAAAGCATGTTATAATGTGTTGTATGAATCATGAGATGATGATACGTTGTTATGTGAAAGCATGATGTTATCCTATATGGTTGATAAGCCTGATTATGAATAGGTAAGTGATGAATATGACTTGGGGCATAGGTATGACTTATGTGTATATATAAGATGATGGTGCATGACTGCTATTAATCGTTATATGACATTGTGATGAGCTAAGATGATGTCTGGAAAGCATGATGACATTTTGATGTTGATATACTGTTGATCTTTCCTTTTTGGTTGAATCTTAATAGCATGATTTTGTTGGATTGATGTGATAATATGTTATGATAATGCTGGATAGAGATTGGATAGGATGACTATGTGAATTTATGCTTTACATGAGATCCCTTGTTATGACTGGTTCCACTAGTGTGCGATGTTGAGATGCGATCATGAGATTTGACTTGAAGTAGTGTACTGACTCCATGACACCTAACCTCTTTGATCTCTTGACATGTGTGTTTGCATGATTTATGAGAATTCGATGATGCACTTGTGATGCCTTCGGTATGAGGTAGATATACTTTAGGGCTCATGGTATGATGTTAAGATTTTGTTATTACTTTGGCGTGTTCTGAAGGGATGGTATGAATTATGTTATGGGTAATCATGTTATGCGGTTGAGATGTCGATTGGTTGAGACTATCATGATTGATGTTGAGATTGCCATATGAGAAATGGTTGACAATGTTATGAGTCGATGAGTTGATTATTTATGTGCATATTGAGTTAAGGATGATGATAAAATGATTCTGGAAACTAGGAAGAGAATATGGGATTAGCCCTTAGAGGTGGATGACTCCACCTCCCACCTCCTGAATTTGATTGTTTGGTATGCGAGGAGCTGATTTGGTTGAGGGGAGATTTTGATGAAACCTTGATTTGAAAAAATTTGACTTGTTTTGGTGTAAAGCTGCTTGACTAAACGTTGAATTTGAAGATTTTGAGCGGTTTTGAAAAGGGCCGACTTGGGGTTTAAAGAAGTTGAGAGTTTCAATGACTTGGATGACAATCTTTCCATTTATATAATGCTTTGAGGTTTTACGAACTGGATTTACATTATGACGTATCACGAAGTGGATACAAGCATTGTATAGGGACGCTTATAGATTGCTTGCTAAGACCTAGTCGGACGCTATAATGCTTTTAGAGTTGTGATACTTCCGAAAGGTCGAAGCGATGATGTGATAAGGGCGCTTATTACACACTTGACAAGACCAATTGGAGATGTCACGACCGTGACTAGGATGTTGTGAGAATCCCGGAAGACGCAACCGAGACGATTACAAGATCCTTGGACATGGTCCTCGGACTCACCGATTTCAAACTTCGCCCCATTGTTTTAAATGATTTTAGTCTCGGGGACGAGACTTGTTTTAGAGGTGGATAAATGTAAAGACCGAGTATATTTATATATTATGATTATTTTAACTAAATAAATTATTATTAAATTCAATTTGTAAAAGTGGAATAAAACCCGTCCTCGAGCGTAAGTTTTGGATTTTAAGTTATTCCGGCATCATTTAAATTTCGGATTTTGACGGGATTCGATTTTCGCTTTCAAGATCGAGTATTAATAAAATTAATTTAAGCTCCGGGTATCGAAAAATTTATTTAATTCCGTTATCTTGAAATTAGTCATTGAAATTTTATTTAAATTCGATTTAGTCGGGATTCGATCGGGCGAGCGGGTTTCGAGATATTTGTCGGGTATTCAAAATATCTTGTGGGGACCAATTCTATTTTTAATCATTTTCCTTTTATTTTCTCTCTCTCTCTCTCTCTCCCTCTTGCCGCACCACTGTTATAGTGCAACACTCCCACCCCTCCCTGCCTTGCTCTACCCAGCTCACCTTTTGTCTTCATCTTCCTCTCCCTCTGTACTCACAGTAGATTTGTCCTTACCAAGCCAAACCCACAAGCAGCACACCCTCCATCCCCTTCCTTTCCATCTCTCCACCTCCTGGTTCTCTCTAAACAAACTCCCAAGCACTCACCTTGGACAACCTTGCCATGTTCAATCAAGCCGGGAACCACCAAAATCACCACCTGTTTTGCATCGGTTCAGCGCCTCCACCGCCACCACCTGCTTTCTCTTCCTCGAGTTTGCGACAACCCACAAAAAACCAACCCAGTAGCCCTGTTTTCGAGCTCAACCCCGAGCACCCACAACCCTTGTTTCGAAGCCAGAGTCAAGACTCGAGAGCCCGATTAGCTCGTTTTCTCCTCCTTCATCCATCCACAGTAGCAACACCTCCCACGACTTCCTCGACACCCTTGAGCATAGTCTGAATGCAGCCCAGCGCCACCTCCTAGAGCCCCATCGCAGGCCAGGTGCCAAGCCCTCGGAGCCGCAGCCCTCGGTTCCTCCTCGTTCCTCTGTTTTCCCTCAAACCGAACGGTAAGCCTTCAATCCTTCGATTCCGATCCAAAACCTTGTAAAGGTCACACCTTTTGACCCCTCCCCTTGTTCTAGGCTGATAATCGCAGCCTCGAGCCTCAGACGAAGCCAACCGCGCCCCGACGAAGATTTTCGGCGAACCTTCGATAACCTCGGTGAGCTCCTCTTTCTTTTCCTTTGGCTTCTTCTTGTCTGCCGTCTTGAGCTGCTATCGAGTGAGGGAGCTAGGTGTGAGCGCGAGGGAGCTCAGGCGGGGGACGCCACCCTCTTTCCTTCCTCCCATTTCCGAAAATGGCAGAGGAGAGTGACGATGAACAGCGGCCTCTCCTCTCCCCCATTTTCTTTAGTTGTGGGCCCCCCTTCCACCTCACATGCCACATAGGCCATGGGGCCCTTCCTTTCTTTCTGTTTTCGGGTAGAATAGGAGGCTGTTGGGCCTATTTTGTGGGCCGGATCCGGGTACCACACAACCAGATCTTCCTCTCCTTCTTTTATTCTTTTTTCCTATCCGGGTTGGGGCTTGTTTCGTTTGGGCTAAGGGACTGGACCCGGATCCTCCTTCTTCTCTTTGGTTTTGCTGGGCCGGATCTCTTTTTTTTTTCTGGTATTGACTTGGGCCTCTTCTTTCTTCGGGTATGGGCTGATTTCGGTTTGGGCTAGAGCTGCTGGGTGGGTTCCTTTTCTTTTCTTTTAGGTTTGGGCTTTTGGGTTGTGTTTTATATTATATATATATATATATATATATATATATGTTATGAGTTATACTATTTTACATATATGTATGTCATATTATATGATTAATTCCGATTTTGGATATGTATATTTATTTTCTGAAAATATTATTATATATTTGTAAAGGGTTTTAAAAGTTATATTATTTGAGATGTGTTACTAAATGATGTTTTATAAAGTGATTTATATATAGACTTATAAATGTGGGTTGTTAAAAATGGAATTTGTAAAGTGATACTATTTGAGAAGTATGATTAATAAATGCTTTATTAAATGATTTTAAGATGATGTCTTTAAATAAGTGAGAGATTGGTTTTAAAGTTAAATGTTTAATGTCGGAATTTGGCCAAGTAGGAGTTGAGAAATCATTTTGAATATGAGTTGACTTAATTTGGGATTTAAGAGTTTGAAAATATGGTTGGTATGATTTTATCAATGGGTTTGATTGGAAGAATGATTTTTGGTCGATTTGATCTTATCGGAAAGATTGTGGAAAACGGTTTTACTATCGGTCGGTTTTGAGGATGTTGAGAACTTGGGTTCGGGTGTATAAATGTTGGTCTGGTAGCTTATGGAAATGACTTGATGATAGGTGTGTAATGCTTTTGGATTGCTTTGGACTTGCATTTGGGC
The DNA here is from genome assembly GCA_963922045.1 of Persicaria maculosa. NCBI lineage: Eukaryota > Viridiplantae > Streptophyta > Magnoliopsida > Caryophyllales > Polygonaceae > Persicaria > Persicaria maculosa. The sequence goes on from OY998268.1 coordinate 57,675,547, forward strand.
CCTTGCTTGTGTTATCTTGCTGTTCTGCATCAACAAGTAAGTATCCTACGGGACTTACTCAGTAACCTGGACCTCCTATCTGATGTGTCATGTAATGTGTAGTTTTGTTGCATATTAAGCATGCCATGTAGTATCATGCTAGGATTGCATTGAACTGAGCATGTGTTTACTTTGTGTGTTTGAATACAGAACGACCGTTATCTGTGATAGTCCTAGAGTCTTTTCTAGGGTCATAGGGTAGCCCAGCCCCATCGGGTGCCCTGAGTCTATCGAGTCGATATGAGCATGATATGATAGCCCAGCACTATCGGACAAGAGATGAGATGATTTGATATGATATGATTAGCCCAGCACCATCGGGCATGAGCATGATTTATGATATGATGATGAGATATGATATGATATGATGATACCATGGTGAGTGCACCACCACGAAGAGAGCGCTATGCTATAGCCCGAACTGGCCAGTCTCTGCACTAACGGAAAGGGGTGCAGAGGTAGGAGAGGGATATGCCACTTGGCATTGTCTTGGGCCCTTTACAGTTCTTTTCCGCATATTATATATATACTAGGGGCATGATAGTGTGATTTAAATCTTGTACCGCATTAGTCATCTTTTATTTAGGCATAGGCATATTATGTGGCCTCAACGCGGTAAGAGGACCCGCAGGCGATCACCAGGCCTGACTTCGTGGATAGTGTTAGGTACCGCTCTTGTTGCTCCTTGCTTCTGTGACGGGAAATCTCTTAATCTCTCAATTCAATTCCTCATCTCGTTTCCACAACTTGGGCATATTCTCATCATCGCATCTTATTTATATCAACATCATCATCATTATTATCACAATTCCATTCTCATTTCCATAAATCATCTCGAATTTCCAACCTCTCAAATCATGCTTTTAACTCATATATTCACATATTTCATGCCATAACTCACATAAATGCTCAAGTAATTTCATTAATCAAATCATCAAGTCAACTCAAGTAAATCAATTCAAAGTTCCTCAAAAGCCCTTAAATTTCCAAGAAGTCAATTTAATAGTCAAACAATTCTTTTAAAGTCATACTTAGCCAAATCCCGATATTAAACATTTGAATATTTAAACCAATTTTCCAAGATTATATTATTATTAAAATAATCCCGCCATATTCCTTTCTCAAAAATCATCATCTAATTAAATTCCAAAATTTAAGAAATATCTTAAACAACCCATATCATTAAAATAATTCCGGCATATCGATTTTAAAACAATAATCCATTTGAGAAGACATTTCTCAAAATACAAGTCAAGGATCACTACCGAAAATATTAACTATGATTTCAACCTACTTTAAAACATTTTGGGAAACCTTAAACCTCTTTAAACAATTTATCAAACAATATTTAACTAATTAAAACACCAAATCATCCCATTTTTAATAAACCACACAAATAAAATAACATTAATAAACCACTTTAACTTTTCTAAAAACACATGTTTAAAATCATCACATCATAACATAATATATGCCAATAATTCTACTTTTAAAATAACTTATAATATATAAATAATTTATAGAAAATATTAGTTTATTAATAACCAGAATAATGACAATAATAATAATCTAATAACAATTATATAAACGTGTAAAGAAATTTTAGTAAACATTTAACATAATCATATAACTAACACTTTCAAATAGAATCTCCATAATTTAATTATCATAAATATCAACTCAATATTAACATTATTATAAAAATAACATCTAATAAACATATAATATAAAATCAATTAAATAATAAGTAAATAATATGCATAAAATAAGTAATTAAACCCTTAAAACAAATTACCCAACCAACCCAGAAAACCCAAAAGAATGGCCCAAACCCGAACCCATAACCCAGATCCAAAACCGGCCCAAAAGAAAAAAAAAAAAGAAAACCCAACCCGTTTCACTAAACCCGGAATTTTAAAACAAAATGAACCGGACCCCAGCTCCTTCAACCTCCAGCTTCCCCGTTCGTCGCCCCTGTTCATTGCCCCGCTCCCCCGCTTCACACCCCGCATCGCCCGAATCCTCCCTCCTCGACGCACGGTGGCTCCTCCTTTCGTCGACCCTCACTCAGAACCCTCACTCACACCCCAGATCACTCGTTCTCCCTCGTCCTCACTCTCTCGGCTCTCGACCTCGATCGCCCGCTCAGCCTTGCACTCTCCGGCCTGCTCTCACCCATCCTCCCCTACTACCCCCCACTCTCACCCGACCACCGTCACCCAGAACGACCAAGGAAAAGGAGGAAGGAAGCTCACCGAGGGGCTCGAGAACGTCGCCGAAAAAGCTCGATCGGGCTCGGTAGAGCTTGTCGATGCCGGAACGCGCAGCTATTGGCCTTCTCGAGCGGAAACAAGAGAGGATGAGGAGTTGATGCTGCTGCTGGGCTTCGAAGAAGATAGCGGAACGGGGGTGGTGGTGCTTGGTTTTGGGCTCAGAAAAACAGGGGCAAGGGCTTGGTTTGGGGCTCAAAACAGGGGGCGGGAAGTGGTGTTGTTGGGCGATGCTGGTGGCAACAGATAAGGGTGACGACAATGAAGAAGCGGGGGAGGTGTGGTGATGGCAGAGGTACGTGACGAGGGTGGTGGCTGATTGAAATATAGGCATGGAGGGATGACAAATGAAATAGGGAATAGGGGAAGGCTGTGACAGTGAAGTACGAGAGGGTTGAGGTGAGGGAGTGGACGTGTGACGTTGAGTGTATGAGTGGATAAAAGAAAGTCAAATTAATACCCGTAAATAAATTTTGAAATCCCCTTTCCGACCTTACCCCAATGCGATTAAAATCAATTTAAAATAAACCTTCGAATCCGAAATAAATAACGACAACCAAAAATATTTTCAAGCCTCAGAATAATAGAGCGGAAAGAATTTGTTTTCGAATTTAAATAAAAAATTTATGTCGGAATTTGGTCGGAAGAATTCAAACAAATCATTTGCTCGAGGACGGAATTATTCAAAATTTTTCGAATCCTTAGAATTCAAAACCCAATTAAATCAATATTAAATCAAAATTAATTCTTAATTTATAAAATAATATTTTAAAATTCAGAGTCTTTACAGAACCCCGCTCGGCAGATGTATTAGGCTATTAGCACATGGACGTACGTGTGCACTAGACCTGGGCAAACGCGGGTCGGCCTGTCTGGCCCGGCCCGCTCGCCCGCTAATACAAGCGGGCATGGACAGGGGAAAAAGCCCATGCGGGCTGCTAAGCCCGGCCCGCGCCCGCAGCGGGTACGGGATTGGGAAGACTAATGTACCCGTTGCGGGCCGCTAGGCTCATAACGGGTACCCACTATTTTTTTTATTAAAATTATAAAATATTATACATATATATAATATTTTTATAATCTATATAAAATACTAAAACAGAGGCCTGAAACGGGCGCTGGTGCGATCTCGCGTCCACGGAATTTTCTGGATTAAAGCGGGATTATTTTTGGTTACGTGGCATTTTCTAGATTAAAGTGGTATTATATTTCTGGCCCACATCAATTAATAAACAAATATAGTTAGCTAAAAACTTATCTTTATAGATCAATAATCTATCCAATATAACTTGAATTAGTTGTTATACATATTTATTATTTTCATGCTTTTGTTAATAAACTATATTATTTATTATTTTAAAAGATGAAGAAGAAATATTTGGTGCGTTATTCTACCTTTTAGATCAAATTGAATATAATATATTTATATATGGTTTTATTTTTGTGAGCCACGTCAATTAATTATCTAATATAATATTTTAATATAATTAATATAATAAAATATAATTTATTAATAAAACGCGCAACCGCGCGGGTAACGAATACTAGTAAAATACTAAAACAGAGGCATGAAACGGGCTCTGGTGCGATCTCGCGTCCACAGAATTTTCTGGATTAAAGCGGGAATATTTTTGCTTACGTGGCATTTTCTGGATTAAATTAGTATTATATTTCTGGCCTACATCAATTAATAAATGAATATAGTTAGCTAAAAACTTATCTTTTTAGATCAATAATCTATCCAATATAACTTCAATTAGTTATTATACATATTTATTATTTTCATGCTTTTGTTAATAAACTATATTATTTATTATTTTAAAAGATGAAGAAGGAATATTTGGTGCGTTATTCTACCTTTTATATCAAATTGAATATAATATATTTATATATAGTTTTATTTTTGTGAGCCACGTCAATTTGATTTTATTTTTAAAGTCACGTCAATTAATTATCTAATATAATTAATATAATAAAATATAATTTATTAACCAAACGCGCAACCGCGCGGGTAACGAATACTAGTAAAATACTAAAGCATAGGCCTGAAACGGGCTCTGGTGCGATTCGCCTACGTGGAATTTTCTGGATTAAAATGGGATTATTTTTGCTTACGTGTCATATTTTGAATTAAATTGGTATTATATTTTTTGGCCACATCAATTAATAAAGCCAATATAATTAGGTAAAAAACTTATCTTTTTACATCGAATAATCTATCCAATATTTGATCAATGATTCTATATTTTAGATTAAATTAAATATAATATATCTATATATAAATGTAAAATATCTATGTATTATACTGTCAAGATTTTACCGTGAATAAATCTGTTTTACTAGCCGCTTCTTTGTTGAACCATTGTCATCACTCATCATCCACCAACAAGGTATAAATATAATTATCCAACTACGTACAACTTGCAATTCATCATAGAAATTAGTACTTTATTTTTATAAACTTGATCAAAGAATAATTTAATTTAAAAAGATAAGTTTTTTAACTAATTAAAATATAAATTTTATCTTCAAAAATTTCCAAGGTTTTGATTTATTTATTTAAGAAAATTTTAAGTATATTAATTTCAATCAAACATAATTTATTTATCTATTATATATATAATATGTTGTATATTGATATGAAGTAACATACTCTTAATTTAGTTTATTTTTATTAAAAGATCCAAACATCTCAACGAAACTATTATAACCTTCAAATTTTAGAAAGAAAATATAAATTAAATATCGTTTTGTTTATTAAGAAACCGCACAACGGGCGGGTAATAAGACTAGTTTTATAAAATATTATAAAATTTCTTCTGTCGAACAAAGAGTGACGCCTTCTTCGATTCTTCTTTCTTCTTCAATTTCTTTGTCTAGGCTCGGTTCTTCATGCAGCAGTGTAGGCAATGACTTTCTCCAACGGTAGCTCCGGCGTCGGCTTTCTCCAACGAGCACAATAGTTGAGCGTAGACTGGAAAAAACCAAAATGTGTCTAGTAGACAACCATAGGGTGTCCAGTAGGAAACCACATATCGTTATGTATATATTTACCGGTGTCATGTACAAACGCTGAAACTGGAATAATGATGAAATAGAAGGGTGGCATGTACCAACGTTGGTGGTAATTTATATCTTCTGTTGTGGGTGTACGAAGTTGACTCGTCATTCTCCAACCAATTCGCTACCATCACCAACTACGAAGTCTACCATCACCAACCGCTTATCCTCTTTGATCGTCGCCGTGCTTGGAGGAGGAGGCGGAGAAGACGAGGTGGTGCAGCTGATCGAAGCCTGTGTGAAGTGAAGAAGATGAATGAACACATTGTATTACCTCAGCTTTTTCCAACTAGCACGATAGCTGAGCGTAGACTGGAAAAAGCCAAAATGTGTCTAGTAGACAACCATAGGGTGTCCAGTAAGAAACCAAATATCATCATGTATATATTAACCGGTGTCATGTACAAACGCTGAGACTGAAATAATGATGAAGGCGGAGAAGACGAGGCGGTGCAGCTGATCGAAGCCTGTGTGAAGTGAAGAAGATGAATGAACAGTGTATTATCTAATGCTTTGTTTTTTTATTGACGAATGAATAATATATTACCTATTTCTTTGTTGGAACATGGAAAACAGCTAGAGTTATGTTTCTTGAAGAGTGTATTAATTGTTTTGTTTAATTAAGTGAAAAAGTAGTCATTTATATTTTTTTAGGGAAAATGGCAGAAAATCACCCCTTAAATATGGCTCTTTGCAGAAAATCACCCCTTAAATATGGCTCTTTGCAGAAAATCACCCCTTAAAATTGAAATTGCAGAAAATCATCCCTTAAACCCATTATGTATGTAAATCGCCACCCACAACCTTTTTTCCGTTAGCTTGCCGTTAAAAATGAGAAAAAGTCATTTTTACCCCTCCCTTTTAATGTTATTTTAATTAGAGAAAAATGTATGAGTTGAAATGAATTAATAAAATCTATTTATCCATCCATTTTAATGAGACAAAAAGGTATGTTCTTCTATTAAAATAACATTAAAAGGGATAGATGAATTAATAAAATCTATTTATCCATCCATTTTAATGAAACAAAAAGGTATGTTCTTCTAATTTTATAAAATAGATGCACTCTTATTTAAGAATATTTAGAATTTTTAGAAAATTAAGAAGTTGTCAGAATGCACAAATCAGCCATATCCTAGCTGAATGAATAATAATCTGGTGGATATATTGAAGTTGTCAATGTGTTTCGAATTGGTTGTGATACTGGCCACCTAGTATATGCTAAATAGTTGTGTGACTGCAGATAGCGAAGGCCGAACACCGTTACATTGGGCTGTAGATCGTGGTCATCTTGATGTCATAGAGCATCTAACTAGTAACAATGCTGATGTCAATGCACAGGTAACATGAGTTTCAAATTCAATCTTTGAAGAACAGCTTGTGAATTTTTTGTGTATCCATTCCTATTTTCCAACCTGGACCAATCATTTAACTTCTATTTTAATAATGTATCTATAAATATGGAAGTAAATTCTGTGAATTTTCAGAGGCTTTGTAAAACCTGTAACCGGAAGCATTGCTCTTATGCTCACAACAGTTTAAGAAAATAGCCCGAAGTTGCCCCTCGTTGAGCTATAAAAGTTTAATGAGCTTTTTGAGGCCAGTCCAAAAATGAATAGTTTTTCCTCCTGAGACGATGGATACCCTTTGGAGGGATCAAGTGTCATTGTTATTATTTGTTCAGAAATTCACCCCTGAATTTGGAAAATGCAGGACAATGATGGGCAAACCCCTTTGCATTATGTTGTTGTCTGTGATAGAGAAAATATAGCGGAGTTCCTCGTCAAGCACAATGCAGATGCCGATGTAAAAGACAACGACGGTGAGTCCCCAGTAGACATCTGTGAGAAGAACTGGCCTTGGTTGCGGAAACAGGTTCTGACTGCCTGAGCTGTCTCAATCTCTATTTTCATCTGCACATTCTCCCATTGATCAGACCTTATTTTGCTAAAGTTGATGATGGATTTGTATATACTAATTATCACTGGGGGGTCCTTTTCCAATATAATTTCTGTCCATAGACTTAGGGTGGGATTGCTTTGTTTTCATCATATAATGATTTTTTTTTTTGTGGTATCCAAAGCCCTTTTTTTTAACTACAAAAATTTATTGACATGAAAAAAACCACAAACAGCTTCAATTGAATTATTTAAGAAAAAACGTACACTCCAGCACCATGAAATGGGTAACTTAATCATCAGTCTTCTCATCAAGAAATTTCACAACAGGGATATGCCGAATGATGTGAGCATCTTCTCCGTCGTCCTGTCTTAGTTTCATGTAAAATCCGGCTTTCATGTATTGCAAGTCTAGTTCTTTCAAGGCGGTAACGAATTTCAATCCTTCCGGAAGCCTTGCCAATCTCTTACAATCACCAATGTACAGCTTGTTGAGCTGACACATTGCTCCCTTTTCGATACTCCATTCTTCTAATTTTGGAAGATCGTATATCGAAAGCTCATTGAGCTGCGAAAACATGCCCTCGTAGAAAGCCCACTTACTGCCAATGTAGGAGTCGCGCATCAAGTGCAGGACCTTTAGGCTGGGAAGTCTTCCTAAAGCGTCGAGTGTTGCTTCCGCTTCAATTCCTGTGTATGCCAAGACTAGTTTTTTAATACCAGAGGGAAACCGGAAGCAAGCCGATCTATCATCTATTCTTCCTGTTAATCCTAACTTTCTCAGGTGTCGGGAGTTGACGATACACTCTAAATTCTTCAGCACGGTCTTTTCTTCACCTCCACCTTCAATGTACCAATTCAAGTTCAATGAACGAAGGCAGTCACACTTTATACTTGGGCATTGAAACACCACCTCAAGCTGCTCATTGCTTGGTATGTCATGTATGTGGAGCTTTTGAACACTTTTACTCAATTTAGGAAGCTCATCCTTGATCCAACGACCTCCTCCTACCCATAGAGAATGCAACTGGTGTAGGGTATCAAACCTTATGTTCTCCAGAGGACCCCAAGGTAAGTAGACATGTCTAAGGCCTTCAATTTCCCAAAGAACATTGGGCGTTTTCGCTACACCTTTGGAATTCTTGACACTCCTGTAGTCTAGTGTTAGAAGGTTACGCAAGTTCCGGATAGAAGAAGGCAATTCAGTGATATTTGTGACCCTTAAACCTAAATACCTCAGTAGAACTAAGCTCCCTATCTCTTTTGGTAAGGTACCGTCGGAAGTTTTGATGGCTACGAGGTTTAGGACTCGGAGGAGCTTGAAGTTCTCCAGGATAGGCAATATACTCAATTTTGCCATCTCGACTTGATAAACCCAATAATGGTTTCCAGCTCTTGCAAACAGGAAGAGAGATCGAAGGTGGTGGTTCTCTGTCAAGAAATGGCAAAACACTCTGTACAAACAAAAGTGTCAACATTAGTATATACAATCAATGAAGTAACATGTAGGTAGCTAGAAGATATGTAACAATAGAGAAAGTAATTAACTTACTTGTCATTATAAGAATGAACTACAGTTCGACGTGTTTGTGACACTCTTTTACCCTGGTCCGAGGATCCAGCTGAGACTGTCTCAAGGAAGTCTAGTTCGTTGGCCTTCTTGATGCATAAATCCCTCATCAGATCATGTATTTCAATGCTCTTTGCTTTTCCCTCATAGTTTCCTTTTGCAGCACGGACCACACAACGACCAATCAACTCGTTCATATATTCTCGAGCCAAATCCTCTAGCGTCTCTCCTTCATGAAGGTTGTTGGATGAGATAAAGCCTTCGGCTATCCACATTCTGATTAACATCCCAATTGGAATCTCAGCATCCTCCGGAAACAAACCCAAGTAAAGAAAGCATGGCTTCAATTCTCGTGGCAAGTCATTATAACTTAATGATAACGCTTCTTTAACCGCCCCATATGTCTGTGTGCCTCTCCCGACTTCCATCACCCATGAACTCGTAGCCTTCTTCACCTTTTCCCATTCCTCAAGCGTTTCCTTTTTGGCCAAAACTCCAGCTAGTGCAACAATTGCCAACGGTAACCCCTTACATTTCTTCAACATGGCTTTCCCTAGCTTCTCCAATTCGGCAAACTCCATAGGGCTAATAGTCTCCTCTGTATCCTTAAGGGCTATCTTCCTAAATAGCTCCCAACTCTCCACCGCGGTGAGCTCTCTTGGTTCATGGATGGATACTTTCAAATTTGGATCACCAACGACATCTCTAAATCGAGTTGTGACTATGACTTTGCTTCCGTTGTTTCCCATTGGTAATGCCGCAAGGATCTCTTCCAATGCCTGGTTTGTCCACACATCATCAAGGACAATCAAATATTTCCTTTTCTCAAGATGTTTGTAAATCTTTTCCCCGACTTCTAGAGGCCCTTCTGCCTCATCCGATGGCACATTCACCTCGCCGATTCTTCTCAAAATATCAAGTAAGCCATGTTCAACAACCCATTTTTGCGAAATTGGCATCCATGTCATGGTTTCAAACCAATTTTTGACGCTTTCGTGGTTGAAGAGCTTCCTTGCAAGAGTCGTTTTGCCAGAACCGCCCATCCCCACAATCGACAAAATCTGAATTCGGGACTCCTTTGATTCTGTAGTGAGAAAGCCAACAAACCTTTTGATATCTTCATCAAGACCAACCACATGGTCCTCCTTGATATGTGAATACACAGCCGGTCTCCAAACCATGGTTTTGTTCGGCCCCTCCCTTACACCTTTCGTTAGCCCACTTTCGCCTCGATATCTTCTCAGCATCTCCATGGTTCTGGTTGTCCTCGTTTTGATGCCTTCAATCTCGGAGCCTGCATTGTGGGTGTTTACAAGGCAGTGGCAAAAACATAGATATCTTTTGAACAAGTCCTTGTTGCTGTCAGCAGGATTGATAACCTCAAGGATATAGGACTCGATCACATCTTCAGCATCATAAGCGATCCTCCTTATCTGTTTGGCGGTGTTGCGAAGCCGTTCATCGCCTAACTCATCATCTAGGGCTTCCATGTCAATGAGAAAGCTGTTCATCATGATCAACTCCTCTTGCAAGCTTTCAAACTGATCTTCGACGCCGTGTAAGAACTTTGCTTCTTGCACCAGTAGCTCCCCGATTTTCCCAACTGTGAGATTCACAATTGAATTCATAGCCGAGTTTGATCCAAGTTTAATCAAGCAATTGTACAACTGTGTACCTTGAAATTGAAGTTGAAACACAAAATCAAACAAGAAAATAGAGAATATAACAAATAAGTAGCTACTGCAACAAAAGGAATTTAATTACCTCCTCCAATCAATCTGACTGAAACCCTCAAAACTCCATCAGTTTCTCAGTTTGATGGTTTTTTCCGCCATGTTCAATCTGACTGGAAGGGGTCCATTACAAACCATCAAATCAATTAATCACATTATTACAATTATAGCTCTCAAGTCAAACACGCCAGCAATTTTGTTTGATCTGCCGTTTACAAATATTCTTTTTTCATTTATACTCGCAAGTTTAATTTTTGTTGTATAAAATATAGAAAGGGGTCCATTACAAACCATTAACCAACCACCCACTTATACGCGCCTCTTTCTAGGCTTTTACTTTTTTTTTTTTAAATAAATAAATTACCACCTTATTTTTTTTGAGCAACTTAAATAATTTTATTAAACTCTATTAAAGAGATTTTTTTATGTTTTTTTAATTAAGTCACCTAATTTTTTCTTTTTGGGCAAATCTGCAATTTTATTAGGTATTTTTGTAATAAAATTATGCATATTTGCAACAAAATAAAAAAACAAGGTATATTTGCAAATCTGTTATGAATTTGGGGTATATTTTTCTATTCTTCCATTTTTTCTTTTTAGGCAAATCTGTAATTTTATTAGGTATTTTTGTAATAAAATTAGGCATATTTGCAACAAAATAAAAAAACAAGGTATATTTGCAAATCTTTTATGGATTTGGGGTATATTTTGCTATTATAGTGGATTGAATTTCTCAATTTACTTTGAATTACTTGCAGTATTCTCACTAGTCGATCAGTACTGTGCGCAGATGTAAAGTCCGAACACCTTCACACTGATTGGGTTTGCAAAGCTAATTAACATAACATGAGTTTTCAATTTCAGCCTTCTGAAAACAGTTTGTCAACCTTAAGAACAAATCATATAACTTAATTTTGATGCAATAAAGTATTGAATTCGAGATACCTAATTCATGGAAATATGTAACAACAATTCTTTCTACTTTTCGTTCCTAGCTTGTTAGCAAAGGTTATGTCAAACCTGTAAGTAATAAGGGAATACAGATTGATCGATCTGCCTAATGTTATGACTTCTTGTTCAATTAAGTATTGAATTTAAGATGCCCAATTTATGAAAATATGGCACGAATACACAACTTGAATAGAAACATTTTTATTGATTAACAATCAGTCAATCATATCTGCAATGTGAAAGGGAAGGGTTCGATTCTGATTCCAATACAACAATGCTGAATCAAAACAGACACGCACACACATATCTTGAATTGCATTGATGCAAAAGCTATCTTACAAGAGTAGTTGCTTCTTCGTCAAGCTCCATTAGTCGGCGCGATCTTGATCTTGTGAAGTATATATGCTCCTGCCTTTTAATTCCTTTTGCTTGCCTTTAATTTGCATTGGATGCATCATCTTCAATTAAGTTTGATCCCCTGCGATGAGCAAGGTGCAATTTCATTCAATTATGTTTCTTTTATTTTTCTAGTAAGATGGAAATGAGGGAGGTATTCAAGATTAGGAAAACTTGCTTACTTTTTTGGCAGTGCACGCAAGAGGATATCAATCATCAATCTCATATACAATCACATTCACAACAGGGATATGCCGAATGATGTGAGCATCTTCTCCGACATCTGGTCTTGTTCTCCTGTAAAATCCATTTTCCATGCCTTGGAACTCTAGCTCTTTCAAGGTGGTAATGAATTTCAAACCTTCAGGAAGCCTTTTCAATTTCTTACATTCATGAATGCACAATTTGTTGAGCTGGCACATTGCTCCCTTTTCGATATTCCATTCTTCTAATTCTGGAAGATTAGATATCAAAAGCTGATTGAGCTTTGGAAAAAGGCCATTGTAGCAAGTCCAGTTAGTGCCCATGAAGGCGTTACAACATAACTCCAGGACCTTTAGGCTGGGAAGTCTTCCTAAACCTTCAAGCGTTGCTTCTGTTTCAATTTTTGTGTACCACAAGACTAGCTTCTTAACACCAAAGGGAAACTGGAAGCAAGCAGATCTATCATCTATTCTTCCGTTTATTTCTAACTTTCTCAGGTGTTGAGAATTGACAAGAAACTCAAAATTCTGCAGCGCTAGCTCTACACCTTCATCTTCACGTTCTCTTATAACTTCACCTTCACCTTTATCTTCACTTTCACTTGCCGCTTCACCTTCACCTTCACTTTCACTTTGACAATACGTGTACTTAGCCCAGACCAAATACAGTGAATGAATACGGTCGAACTTTAAACTTGGGCATTGAAATATCGCCTGAAACTGCTCATTGCTTGTTATCTTATCTACATGGATCTTTTGCAGACTACTACTTAGTTTTGGAAACTCATCCGTCATCCAGCTACCAGCTCGATCTAACCATAGAGTTTGCAACTGGGGTAGGTTATCAAATCTGGTGCCCTCCTGAGGATCACAAGGTAAGTATATATGCCTAAGGCCTTCAATATCCCATAGAGTATTCGGTATTTTCACACGGCCTTCAGACTTAGCGATGTTCCTGTAGTCTAATGTTAGAAGGTTACGCAAGTTCCCGATAGAAGACGGCAGTTCATTGATATTTGTGGCCCTTAAACCTAAATATCTCAGAAGAATTAAGCTCCCAATCTCTTTTGGTAAGGTACGGTCACAAGTTTTGATGGATACGAGGTTTAGGACTCTAAGGAGCTTGAAGCTCTCCAGGATAGGCAATATACTCAACAGTGCTCTCTTCTCACCAAAACCCGAGTAAACATGTCCAACCTCAGGTATTGCAAAGAGGAAAAGAGATCGAAGGTGCTGGTTATCGGTCGAAAAATGACTAAACACTCTGTACAAACAAAAGTTTCAACATTAATATTAATATTAATATATATGTTAATACGATTTTTCTATCCTATGCCCTTGGGGCATAGGATAAGACCATAAATTGGGAAATGTTTTTTAAATTTTAATTAATTTAGCTTTTCTTTTAATTTAGATTCCTAGGGTCGCTTGCCTTTTTGGTAGGGAATCTTTCCCAATTTAGGGTCTTATCCTATGCCCTTAGGGCATAGGATAGAAAAACCGATGTTAATACAATATATATGGTGAGTATGAAAAATTAGAATTTTTTTTCAAACTAGCCAAAAACAAAAAAAAAATTAGGGAAGTAGCCAAGATTAGAAAGTATTTTGGGATTTAGTCAAAACGGGGCTAAGTCGCTGTTTCAAACAACGATTTTAGCCCGACTTCTAAAAAAATTAATAAAATACTAAAGTCACTGTTTGAAATATATTTTTTGAACCCATTTTCTGGTAGAAGAAAAAAAGTAAGGGGAAGGTGGTAGAAGAAAAAAAAAATAGAAACAGAGAGAAGAGGGGAAAGGTCAAAGGAGAGAGAGGAGAGAGAAGAGAGAGGACGTGAGGAGGGAAAAAAAGGAGAGAGAGAGGAGAGAGAAGAGAGATGACGTGAGGAGGGAAAAAAAGAGAGAGAGGAGAGAGAAGAGAGATGACTTGAGGACTGAGAGCATGCCCAAAAGATTTCCCATCTTGGTTTTTTGGTGAACATTGAGGTGGTTTTTGGTCCAAGAGCTTACCTATTATAATCTCCAAAATAGAGAATGATGAGAAAATATGGAGATCATTCCCTAAATTTGAGAAAACTCTATATATTTTTGGGCGAACTCTATAATAGATAATCTGTTGGAATGGAACAAAAAAAAAATTCAGAATATCTTATTTACAATTCTCTATTTTGGAGATTGTTTTAGAGAAGCTGTTGGGCATGCTCTGAGGAGGGAAAAAATGGAGAGAGAAAGAGAGAGAAGAGAGAGAGGACTAGACATGGCCACGGGTCACGGGTCGGGCGGGTCGACCCGTGACCCGCCGGGTCGGTGACCCGTCGGGTTGGTGACCCGCCGGGTCCGGGTCTAAGGGTCGAAGGGTTGGGTCGGGTTGAGGGTCAGGGTTAGGGTCGAGGGAAATGGAACCCGTGACCCGGCGGGTTGTGCATTTAAAAAACTAGCCGTTAGGTGGGTCCCACATGAACGTTTATTTTTTTTTAAAAAAAACTAGCCGTTGCTCGGGTTGAACACCATTAAACACCATTAAACACGAAACCTTATTTCACAAATTCACAAAACATCACGAAAACGTCAAAAAAATAACCCGACCTGACCTTGACCCGGCGGGTCAACCCGCCGGGTCAACCTTTCAACGCCACGTGGCCGACCCGGGACTCCGACCCGCCAACCCGCCAACCCGCCGACCCGGCGGGTGACCCGAACCCGTCGACCCGTGGAAATCCCGGGTCAGGGTTAGGGTCGTACCCTCCGGGTTGCCGACCCGTGGCCATGTCTAGAGAGGACATTAGAGATGTAAAAAAGGAGAGAGAAGGATGATTAAAAGAACCACTGTTTTTCTGTTTTTTTTTTTACATTTTCAACTTAAAAAATGGACAGTCGCTGTATATATATATATATTTTTTGTTTTTACGTTTTTTTATTTAAACTGATTTTTTTTTAAAAAAATACTAAGTCGCTGTTTCAAACAACGGCTTAAGTATTTTATTAATTTTTTTTAGAAGTCGGGCTAAAGTCGTTGTTTGAAACAGCGACTTAGCCCCGTTTTGGCTAAATCCCAAAATACTTTCTAATCTTGGCTACTTCCCTAATTTTTTTTGTGTTTTTGGCTAGTTTGAAAAAAAATTCGAAAAATTACATGCCAAACAGGTTGTGAATGATAAATAAAAGAATGAATATTTTTGTAAATAGTTTGTAAGTGTGAATATTTCGGTGAATATTTATTTTTGGGTGAATATTTTGAAAAAACATTCTAAAATTTGATCCAATTTGATTAGATATGGATATATTTTAAAAGATACTCCCTCTGTTAATTAAAACTTGTCGTTTACTATTCATGCACGCTTTTTTAGAATGATAAAAAATATATGAAATATTAACATTTTTTTAAATTTGTTTTTATAAATTCATAATTAATAGTAACAAGTATAAAATTATTTAAAAAATATGTTAAAAAAGTTAATATCTTATATAGTTTTTAACACCTCAAAAAGCGTGCGTGAATAGTAAAACGTCAAGTTTTAATTAACGGAGGGAGTATTAACTAATTTTAAAATATATGCATAAGATAAATTTTTACTTCTAACTCTATTTAATCAATATATCTATATATGCATAAGATAAAATTTGACCCAATTTGATTAGATATGGATGAATTTTCAGAAGATATTAACTAATTTTAAAGACTATTATATAAGATAAGATTTTACCTATTTTCACTATATATGAACATATTTTTAGAAGATAATGACCTTATCAATATATTACATGGACATACTAATTAAATAACTTTATCAATAACTTCATCAATATGAAAATATTTTTAGAAGATAAAAAGTTTTGATGAAATTAAAATAATACTTAGTATGGTCATAATAATTAAATAAATTTATCAATAACTTTATCAATATGAAGAAGATAAAAGGTTTTGGGTAAATTGAAAAAATAATACTTAGCCGTGTAAAAGTTATCAACTTATGGAATTTAATAAGAAATAAAATTTTCCTATATAAATTGAAGGTATTGATATATTTATGAGAAATTTTAAAAATACTTTTTTTTTTTGCAAAAAGAAATAGTTTTTAAAACATGATTTTACAAGATAAAAGGTTTGAAGGACAAGAAAATAAAAATGGAAGGCCAACTAATTTAAGGAACAAAACATATGTAACAAATTATAAATTAAAAGAAAAGTGATTATCGATCTTACTTGTTGTCATTATAAGAATGAACTACCATTCTCCGTGTTTGTGACCCCCTTGAATCCTGGTCCGAGGATTCAGCTGAGGTTGTCTCAAGAAACTCTAGTTCTTTGGCCTTCTTGATGCATAAATCCCGCATCAGATCATGTATTTCAATGATCTTCGCTTTTCCATCATAGTTTCTCTCTGCAACACGGACCACACAACGACCAATCAACTCATTCATATATTCTCGACCCTTGTCCTCCAGCGTCTCTCCTTTTTTTAAACTTTTGGATAAGATAAAGCCTTCAGCTATCCACAGTCTAATTAGCATTCCAATTGGAATCTCAGAATCCTCTGGAAAGAGTCCCAAATAAAGGAAGCATGGCTTTAGATACCGTGGCAAATCATTATAACTCAATAATAATGTTTCCTCTACTGCCCCATCTTCCATCACTCTTGAGCTCATAGCCTTACTGACCTTTTCCCATTCCTCTAGAGTATCCTTTCCGGCAAGAACTCCCGCTAGTGCGACAATCGCCAATGGTAACCCCTTACATTTATTCAACATCTCTTTGCCAAGCGCCTCCATTTTGGCCAACTCCCTAGGGCTAATAGTCTCCTCTGCATCTCTAAGAGCTATCTTCCTAAATAGCTCCCAACTCTCCTCTGCGGTGAGCTCCTTTGGTTCGTGGATGGATACTTTCAAAGTTGGAAAATCAACGACACCTTTAAGTCGAGTCGTGACTATGATTTTGCTTCCTTCATTCCCCATTGGTAATGCCTGAAGGATAGATGCCAATGCTGGCTTTGTCCACACATCATCAAGGACAATCAGATATTTTTTTTTCTCAAGATATTTGTGAATCTTTTCCAAGGCTTCTTGAGGATCTTCCGATGCAGCCACATTCCCACTAATTCTTTTAAATAGATCAAGTAGGCCTTGTGGAGCAACCCATTGGTTCGAGATCGGCGCCCATGCCTTGGAATCAAAACATTGTTCAACGCTTTCGTGTTTGAAAAGCTTTCTAACGAGAGTTGTTTTGCCAGAACCACCCATTCCCACAATCGCCAACACCTGAATTTTGGACTCTTTAGAAGTGAGCAAGCCAACCAACTTGTTGATATCTTCATCAAGGCCAACCACATGGTCCTCCTGAGTACCTGAATACGCAGCCGCTCTCCGATCCTTGGGTTTCTTTGGCCCGTCCCTGACATTTTTTCTCAATCCATTAATGTCACCTCCATATATTCTCAACAATTCCATGGTACGAGCTATTCTGGTTTTGATGACGCCAATCTCAACGCCTGCTCTGTGGGTGTTTACAAGGCATTCGCAAAAGCATAGATATCTTCTGAACAAGTCCTTGTTTTTAGCAACCTTGAGGATATAGGAATCGATGACATCTTCAGCATCATAAGCGATCCTCCGTACGTGTTTGGCGGTTTCTTCAAGTCGTTTATCCCCTAATTCATCATCTAGGGACTCCATTTCAAACAGAAACTTGTTCATCATAGTCAGCTCCTGTTGCATGCTTTCAACTTGATCTTCGACGCCATGCAAGAACTTGGCTTCTTGCAGCACTAGCTCACTGATTTTTCCAACCGCGAGATTCACAATGGAATCCATAGCCGCTGCTTCTCAGTCCTGCCTGCACACCAGAAAAAAAGCCAAGTTTGAGTCCATTTGATTCACAATGGAATCTATCGCTTCAAGTTTACCATCAAAATCAATCCTTCAAAACTATAGATAACTTTGCACAAAACAAAACACATATACTCCCTCCATTCGGCAAAACATGTCGTTTTAGATTCTTTCACAGGTTTTAAGACAATTAACAAATGTACTAATTTACCCTCAATTATTACCCTCCTTTCTTACTTTATCGAAAACTACAACTAACAAACCATCAATCATGTCGGGGGCATTTTTGTAAAGTGAAGTGCAAAATACCTACAATGACAAGTTTTTTTAAACAAAAATAACACCCTAAAATAACATGTTGCCGAACGGAGGGAGTATATGTTTTAAATCAATATGTAGGGCTTCACTCTATTTTTATAACTTCAACACTCTGATGGTTTATATCTTTGCTTTTTTTTTGTTGTTGACATACCTTAAATATCATCTTGTAAGCGCGGTTTTCAAATAATTAAGAAGTCAACAATAACATTTTAAGACAAAGACGACTAAAAATATTATGAACTATGTCATGAACCAATATTAATTTATATGAATTTTAGAAATTATTAAAAGGCATACAAACTATTCAATACTAAACCAATACTATAAAAGTAAATGTAAAACAATATTATTTAATATATTAAATGAGATGTATATCTATCTATCTATCTACCTCTCTCTCTATATATATAGGGGTGTGCTCCGGTGAAAACCAAAATTGTGGTAAAAACCTATGAGGATTGGCTTTTTAACCCGGTTCACTAGCTTTTTAGCCCGATTTTGAATAGAACCGATCTATAAAGTCACATATTTTAACCTGGTTCTGAATATAACTGAGCTATAAAGTCACTAATGTAATTTTAAAACATGAGTTTTCAGCACGGTTTTTAGGTTTAACCGATATATAAAGTCATGTGTTATTTTAAAACTGGAGTTTTTAGCACGGTTTTTAGGTTGAACTGAGTTCTAAAGTCACTATGTAATTGAGGTTTTTAGCACGGGTTTCAAATAAACCAAGCTATAAAGTAGTCCTCACGGTTTTTACCATAATTTGAGGTTTTCACCGGAGTCAATCCCTATATATATATATGACTATATAATATGTTTTGGCTGATGGGTCGGTGAGGGGTGAGAAACACTTTCACCTGTACCCGACCCATCACCCGCTCACTCTTCGCCCATTTAATATCCAAATTATATCGGATTTTCACCCATTTTGTTGAGTCAGGTGGAACGAATATCTATCGGGTGTGGGTGAAATTGTCATCCATAAGTCCCATATACACAGTTTTGCTACGTCTCACCCTCGGGATGATAAATAAGCCACCAAAATACAATTTTGAAAAATTAATTTTAATATATATATATATATGTCTAATCTAGATCACTAAGGTTATGTTTGGTAAAAGGTTAATTAGCTGATGTGGTAGTTGAAACTGATTGGATAGCTGAAGATGATGGAGTATATGTTAGAGCACCCACAATGGGGGTGTTTAATAGATGTGGGGGCCACTTGGGTAAGAAGGATGAAAGAGAAAGAGATATGATGATAGTTGTGGGGTTAAGTGGTGAGGCCAGTTTTATTTTTATATTATTTAGGGCGTGTTTGACAACGGGATAGATTTGAGTGGATGAGGATGAATTTTGGGGATGGAGATTATTTTTGTGGATGGACATGATGGAGATTTGTGGTAAAATTAATCCCGTTTGTGTTTGGTTGTATTTTGATTGTTTGGAGGATGGAGAAACGGAAAAAGTCCAAATTGCCCCCACTAACCCATATGAGATGACGAAAATACCCCTCCCAAATACCCTAAAGTCCCTACTTCATCTTCTTCAATCGGTTCTTAGTTGAAGCCCCAGCAGCTCCTCTCGACATCCCCCAGGTAGCTCTAAGTTGTCGTCCTTGCACGCCTCGGTGCGGATCGGCTTGTCCTAGGAGTTGTCGGATTGGCTGCGGCGGCGGTGGTGGTCAGCGGTTGTGGTGGTCAGCCGGCAAGGGCGGCAGAGGAGGAGGACTTAGAGATGAGGGTTAGTGGTGGCGGTAGGGTGGGAGGAGAGAGGGAGGAAGGTTGAAGATGATGGGGTCAAATTTGGGACATTCTCATCCCCATCCCCTCTCTCCTCCTTTTTCTAGGTGGAAAAAAATCCCAAAATTTTGGTGTTCCATTCCCGTCCCCATCCCCCTCCATCTACCTCCATCCCGTTGCCAAACATACGGGCACGGTTCCCAAAGCCTATCCCCATCTCTTCCATCCACTCCCACCCCACAGCCAAACACGCCCTTAGTTTTTAATAAGGTGGATTGTAGGGATGTGTGAGTGTAAATTTTGTTGGAGTTTTTAAGGAGAGAAAAAGATGAAAAGTAAAGTTAAGAAACCCAATATATGTTTCGTGGATGCGGATGATCTTAATAAGCTAGCTAGTATGATATTTGACAAATCTAGCTGATAGGGTAGCTGATGGAAATTTATGAGTAGAAAACCAAAAGCTCCGAAAAGT
The DNA here is from genome assembly GCA_963922045.1 of Persicaria maculosa. NCBI lineage: Eukaryota > Viridiplantae > Streptophyta > Magnoliopsida > Caryophyllales > Polygonaceae > Persicaria > Persicaria maculosa. The sequence continues at coordinate 57,696,032 of OY998268.1, forward strand.
TTGGGTACGTTAGTAGTTTTTGAAAAGCTCATAATCCAAAAGTTAATTAAACTAAAATCTTATATTTATTTCATTTAAAACTATATAATATCAAAACCATAAGCTTCGAAAAGTTAGCTGATTATGCAGTTTTTTCCCAAACATAGCCTTAAATCTTTTTTCATGAACAATTTGATGGATTAAAATCAATATGAATGTGAAAAATTAATTGTAAATGAAGTTGAAAAAGATATAACAATATAATATAACAATTTTTCTATCCTATGCCCCAAGGGCATAGGATAATAGAACTAATTTGGAAATAATTTTTAAAATTTTAATTAGTTTAGCTTTTTTTTAGTTAGATTCCTAGGGTTGCTTGCTTTTTTCGTAGGGAATCTTTTCCAATTTAGGGTCTTATCCTATATTTTTTTTTTCAAAATATTCACTCAAAAATAATTATTTACCGTAATATTCATAGGTTCAAAATATTTACAAAAATATTCATTTTTTACAGGGTTGTCAAAAAAACGCGGTCTCAAACCGCGTTTTATTTGTAAGTTCAAAATTTTGAAATTGTTGGAAAAGTGGGGAAACAAATAACTGAATAAAACGCGAGTTCAAACTACATTTTATTCTTTTTTTTTTAAATGAAAAATAGTTTTAAAAAAGGTAAAGCGCAGCTTCAATCTGCGCTTTACAGTGCCTTCTCCTTCCGTTCATCAATGGAGGTCGGCGCTAGATCGAAGTCGGGTAGAGGTAGCCTTGGAGGGTGGACGGGGAGGAAGGTGAAGGGGAGGAGGATGGGGGCATAGCTGCCGATGCAGGCGTCGTGGAAGGGGGATCTAGGGAGGCAGGGCTGGTGGTGGAGGCCTGGGAGTGGCGTCGGAAATCTGGCAGAAGGAGGGAGGCTGCAACGGCGAGGGTGGCGAAGACGTAGGTTGCAACTAGAGCTGGCAAAACCCGACCTGAATCTAAAAACCCGACCCGGTCGACCCGGAATCGATTGTTTTGAATACCAACCCAAGCCGACCCATTTTGGACCCGAAATCTGATTAACCGATAATCGAAACTCACCCAAATCCGAATGAACCGAACCCGATTCAACCGAAACTCATTAAGACTCGAACCGTTATAACCGAAACCCGAAATAACCCGAACTTTAAGCTACATTCTAGTAAATTTTTTAAAATGAATATTGAAATAATGAAAACTTGAGACAATTCAAACCCGAAATAACTGAAACCCGAGACAACCAAAACCCGACAATCGAAACCGATACAACCGATACAACCGAAATCCGAATCCGACCCAACCGAATGACCAAATTATTAGACATTACCCAAAACCCGAATGACCTAAAACCCGACTAACCAAACCCGCACCCGACCCGCCCGATCGCCACCTCTAGCTGCAACGGCGAGGGTGGGCGGGGACGGAGGCTGCAGCGGCGAGGGTGGGCGGGAGGACGGGGGCGATGGCAGCAGATCTGGTGGCGGCCTCCATGGATGAAAGGAAGGAGAAGACACGGTGAAGCGCGGTTTCAAGCCGCGCTTGACCTTTTTTTTTTTAAAAAATTCTTTGTCATTTTTTTAAAAAATAAAACGCGGTTTGAGCTCGCGTTTTATTCGTTTATGTTTTTTACACTTTTCCTCCGATTTTGAATTGTACAACTTACGAGCGGTATCAAACCGCGTTTTTATGACAACCCTTCAAACAATGAATATTTTCGTAAATATTTTAAACCTGTGAATATTACGATAATTAATTAGTTTTGAGTGAATATTTTGAAAAAAATTCCTTATCCTATTCCCTTAGGACATATGATAGAAAAACCGATAATATAATAAAGATATCATGACAATTTTGAATTTTACATTCTTCTTCATTTGTTAAGGAAAGATTCTATAAAGATTGCATCTATTAATAAGATTGGGTCAATTTTATTTTTAGTATAAAATTTCTATTTTGAGATCTTAGAAAACATTATGTGTGTGTATATATATATAGAATGCGGTTCAAATGTTAACAGCTCTTACGGTGTTAAATGTTAACAAATCAATATTCGGCAAAATTTATCAAATATTCATCACAGTCACTCAATTATTCATCAAAGCTTTTGTTAAAATTATTCAAATATTCATCACAGTCACTCAAATATTCATCACAGTCACTCAATTATTCACAATTTCCCAAATATTCGGCAACATTTAAGAAATATTCATCACAGTAACACAATTACAGGATTGAGGTGGATATTGTGAATAATTGTGAATAATTGAGTGACTGTGATGAATATTTGAGTGACTGTGATGAATATTTGGGAAATTGTGAATAATTGAGTGACTGTGATGAATATTTGAGTGACTGTGATGAATATTTGATTAATTTTAACAAAAGCTTTGATGAATAATTGAGTGACTGTGATGAATATTTGATAAATTTTGCCGAATATTGATTTGTTAACATTTAACACCGTAAGAGTTGTTAATACATGACCCAACCTCTATATATATATATATATATATATATATATATATATATATATATATATATATATATATATATATATATATATATATATATATATATATCCAATCCTAATTTACAAAGTAAAGATAAGCATCGATATATAGGATACATCAATATATAGAGAGAGCTTGAGAAAAAGTAAGCATCGAGATTAAAATTGACTTCATAATTATAATAAGAAATAAATGAAAGGAAACAAAAGTAATTTACCTCCGATGGATCGATCTATCTTAATGCAACTCTTCGAAAACTCGTGTTTTTCGTTTGGTGGTTCCCCATTTTGTTTTTGTTTTTTTCTTTTTGCTATAGCATCAATCAATTGCAGAGTCGATGCTCGTTTTATATATAGTGAACACGAACTGGCCCTGAAATTCCTCTAGTTGTTGCCAGCTCATGATAAAATATTGGGTCTTTTAAAAATACGATAAATAAAAAATTACGGAGTACGTATTGCGTTAATTTGGGTGACACAAAAATCAAATCACCTTTCATTTAGATCAACATTGATATTGTTACTTGGAGTATAGAACTTATTATACAATTTATGAATAAATATAGAGGGGTTGAATTAAGATAATTCAACAGATGAGATTAAAAGTAACTTGTAAATAGTAATATTATTCGTAGATATCATGTGATTATTTGTATGTATATACATACGAATAATTATTTATTAAATACGAATAATTCCACTTGTAATTTGTACATACGAAATAATTACATATTGTTACATATGAATAATCATGACATATATATATAAATAATTTCACTGCATACAAATTAGGTGTCAATTATTAGAGGCTTACACGGGATATAGCCTTGCTACTTAATTATATATTAGTATAATTCATTGTTCAATTATAATAATTAATGATCAATCAGTTCACATGGATATCTTGAATTGAGATAAATAATTCAGTTTCATTTAATTATTTGCACATAACGTACATATATACATTTTAAACAGCGTGACCACAATGTAAATTACCTGTATTTTAATAAACTTAAATAAAAACTGGCCTTGGTTGGGGGAAATGCGCCATTTGGGTAAGTTGCGAGTAACATGCGGTTCTCAACTATTTTAGGATCGGTTCGATCCATCAGTTGACTATATATATATATATATATATATATAATTATACAACAATATATAATGTGTGTGTGTGTCAGAAATCCAGCTGATCGATCGAGATACAATCACTCAATTGGCCGGGGCACACATTACGCTCAAGCAACAGCTATAGCACTACGTTGAATTGGGATTAATTTAGACAGGAGATCACAAAATAGCTATAAATCATGAGACTCTTATTTAAGCCGAGCCTATTCATATTCAACACGAGTTGGGCCTAAATTTAGATTCAAGTTTAAAAATTGTATTAATACTCGACCTCTTTTATAAATGAACGAATTCAAATTGAGCTTTTTTCGATTATTAAGCAACCATATATATTTTCTCTTAACATATTAAATTAAATAAAAATATTTTTGTAAATTCCAACAAAATCAAGTTATTCGAACTTGATGAGTCCCCAGAATTGTGCACATCTGCAACTTGTCCCACGTCAATGGGTAAGCATCTGAGCTCTGATCCACAGATCTCAGTGGGGTCACAAAGCCATCATCAGAGAAAAACCGAAGCACAATCATTGACAATGAGCATGAAGTAAGGACTGAATATGCTCGTTGTACGTGTGAACACCATCTCTCTGAAAAACACCAATTCCAATCCAATCCAATCATAGCCATAAAAACACATCATATCATACAGAATTCCATGGCGGCAGAAACCTTGTTCGTACCCATCAAAGCTCCAGAGGACGCAACTCGATCGGTACATGGGCAATTACAGATGGAGGCAGCAGGAGAGCCATCGGCTCGAGATGGGATTTGATACATCCCTTCAGCTTCTGAATAACACATGCAATATAAGATGGGCAAGGCAGCAAAGATCGATTCTGACAGCAGCATATGCCTTCCAACTCTAGTTCTTTCAAGGTGGCAATGAATTTCAAACCTTCAGGAAGCCTTTTCAATTTCATACAATTCATAAATGCACAATTTGTTGAGTTGGCACATTGCTCCCTTTTCGATACTCCATTCTTCTAATTCTGGAAGAGTCGATATCAAAAGCTGATTGAGCTTTGGAAAAAGGCCATTGTAGCAAGTCCACTTAGTGCCAATGTAGGATTCAATCCATAACTGCAGGACGTTTAGGCTGGGAAGTCTTCCTAAACATTCAAGCGTTGCTTCTGTTTCAATTTTTGTGCTCTCCAAGAATAGCTTCTTAACACCAAAGGGAAACTGGAAGCAAGCAGATCTATCATCTATTCTTCCAGTTATGGATAACTTTCTCAGGTGTCGGAATTGACAATACACTCTAAATTCTGTAGCACTAGCTCTTCACCTTCATCTTCACGTTCACTTATCACTTCACCTTAACCACCTTTATCTTCACTTTCACTTGCCGCTTCACCTTCATCTTCACTTTCACTTTCACAAAACTTGGGCATTGAAATACCGCCTGAAACTGCTCATTGCTTGTGATCTTATCTACGTGGAGCTTTTGCACACTTCTACTTAGTTTTGGAAACTCATCCGTCATCCATCTACCAGCTCGATCTAACCATAGACTTTGCAACTGGGGTAGGGTATCAAACCTGGTGCCCTCTTGAGGATCACAAGGTAAGTATATATGCCTAAGGCCTTCAATTTCCCATAGAGCATTCAGTATTTTCACACCGCCTTTAGACTTAGCGATGTTCCTGTAGTCTAATGTTAGAAGGTTACACAAGTTCCCGATAGAAGAAAAAATAGCGGAGTTCCTCGTCAAGCACAATGCAGAAGCCGATGTAGACATCTGTGAGAAGAACTGGCCTTGGTTGCGGAAACAGGTTCTGACTGCCTGAGCCGTACGTCTCAATCTCTATTCTCATCTGCACATTCTTCTCCCACTGATCAGACCTTATTTTGCTAAAGTTGATGATGGATTTGTATATACTAATTATCACTGGGGGTCCTTTTCCTATATAATTTCTGTCCATAGACTTAGGCTGGGATTGCTTTGTTTTCATCATATAATGATTTTTTTTTGTGGTATCCAAGGCCTTTTTTTTTTCAACTACAAAAATTTATTGAGATATGAAAGGAAGTTTACAATAGATGAAGTTTATACTAAACCTGAGTTTGATGTACAGGCCAAATATGTATAGGGGGCCGGAGATGATGACTGACTGACTGAATGCATACAGGATAATGGATGAACATATTACATATGACACTTGCACAACACAATAGAAACATATTATTTTATTTATTTAACAATGCTTAAAACAATGCTTAATCAAAGCACACACATGTACATACAAATATATTGAAATGCAATTAAAACGAAGTATCCACAGGGTTATCTTAACATTTTGCTACAACATACATATTTAATAGCTTCAATTGAATTATTTAAAAAAAAAACATACACTCCAGCACCATGGGGTACCTTAATCATCAGGCTTCTCACCAAGAAATTTCACAACGGGGATATGCCGAATGATGTGAGCATCTTCTCCGTCGTCCTGTCTTAGTTTCCTGTAAAATCCAGCTTTCATGCGTCTCAACTCTAGTTCTTTCAAGGTGGTAACGAATTTCAATCCTTCCGGAAGCCTTGTCAATCTCTTACAATCAGTAATCCTCAACTTGTTGAGCTGACACATTGCTCCCTTTTCGATACTCCATTCTTCTAATTTTGGAAGGTCGTTTATCGAAAGCTCATTGAGCTGTGAAAACACGCCCTCATATAAAGCCCACTTACTGCCAATGTAGGAGTCGCGTATCAAGTGCAGGACCTTTAGGCTGGGAAGTCTTCCTAAAGCGTCGAGTGTTGCTTCCGCTTCGATTCCTGTGTATGCCAAGACTAGCTTCTTAATACCATAGGAAAACCGGAAGCAAGATGATCTATCATCTATTCTTCCTACTAATGCTAACTTTCTCAGGTGTCGGGAGTTGACGATACACTCTAAATTCTTTAGCACGGTTTTTCCTTCACCTCCACCTTTAATGTACCAATTCAAGTTCAATGAACGAAGGCAGTCGGACTCTATACTTGGGCATTGAAGTATCACCTCAAGCTGCTCATTGCTTGGTATGTCCTGTACGTGGAGCTTTTGAACACTTTTACTCAATTTAGGAAGTTCATCCTTGATCCAGCGACCTCCTCCTACCCATAGAGAACGCAACTGGTATAGGGTATCAAACCTTATGTCCTCCAGAGGACCCCAAGGTAAGTAGACATGTCTAAGGCCTTCAATTTCCCAAAGAACATTGGGCGTTTTCGCTTCACCTTCGGAATTCTCGACACTCCTGTAGTCTAGTGTTAGAAGGTTACGCAAGTTCCGGATAGAAGAAGGCAATTCAGTGATATTTGTGACCCTTAAACCTAAATACCTCAGTAGAACTAAGCTCCCTATCTCTTTTGGTAAGGTACCGTCGGAAGTTTTGATGGCTACGAGGTTTAGGACTCTAAGGAGCTTGAAGTTCTCCAGGATAGGCAATATACTCAACTGTGCCATCTCGACTTGATAAACCCAATAATGGTTTCCAGCTCTCGCAAACAGGAAAAGAGATCGAAGGTGGTGGTTGTCTGTCGAGAAATGGCAAAACACTCTGTACAAACAAAAGTGTCAACATTAGTATATACAATCAATGAAGTAACATGTAGGTAGCTAGAAGATATGTAACAATAGAGAAAGTAATTAACTTACTTGTCATTATAAGAATGAACTACAGTTCGACGTGTTTTTGACACTATTTTACCCTGGTCTGAGGATCCAGCTGAGACTGTCTCAAGGAAGTCTAGTTCTTTGGCCTTCTTGATGCATAAATCCCTCATTAGATCATGTATTTCAATGCTCTTTGCTTTTCCCTCATAGTTTCCTTTTGCAGCACGGACCACACAACGACCAATCAACTCATTCATATATTCTCGAGCCAAATCCTCTAGCGTCTCTCCTTCATGAAGGTTGTTGGATGAGATAAAGCCTTCGGCTATCCACATTCTGATTAGCATCCCAATTGGAATCTCAGCATCCTCCGGAAACAGACCCAAGTAAAGAAAGCATGGCTTCAATTCTCGTGGCAAGTCATTATAACTTAATGATAACGCTTCTTTAACCGCCCCATATGTCTGTGTGCCTCTCCCGGCTTCCATCACCCATGAACTCGTAGCCTTCTTCACCTTTTCCCATTCCTCAAGAGTTTCCTTTTTGGCCAAAACTCCCGCTAGTGCAACAATTGCCAACGGTAACCCCTTACATTTCTTCAACATGGCTTTCCCTAGCTTCTCCAATTCGGCAAACTCCATAGGGCTAATAGTCTCCTCTGTATCTTTAAGGGCTATCTTCCTAAATAGCTCCCAACTCTCCACCGCGGTGAGCTCTCTTGGTTCATGGATGGATACTTTCAAATTTGGATCACCAACAACATCTCTAAATCGAGTTGTGACTATGACTTTGCTTCCGTTGTTTCCCATTGGTAATGCTGCAAGGATCTCTTCCAATGCCTGGTTTGTCCACACATCATCAAGGACAATCAATTATTTCCTTTTCTCAAGATGTTTGTAAATCTTTTCCCCGACTTCTAGAGGCCCTTCTGCCTCATCCGATGGCACATTCACCTCGCCGACTCTTCTCAAAATATCAAGTAAGCCATGTTCAACAACCCATTTTTGCGAAATTGGCACCCATGTCATGGTTTCAAACCAATTTTTGACGCTTTCGTGGTTGAAAAGCTTCCTTGCAAGAGTCGTTTTGCCAGAACCGCCCATCCCCACAATCGACAAAATCTGAATTCGGGACTCCTTTGATTCTGTAGTGAGAAAGCCAACAAACTTTTTGATGTCTTCATCAAGACCAACCACATGGTCCTCCTTGATATGTGAATACACGGCCGGTCTCCAAACCATGGTTTTGTTCTGCCCCTCCCTTACACCTTTCGTTAACCCACTTTTGCCTCGATATCTTCTCAGCATCTCCATGGTTCGGGTTGTCCTTGTTTTGATGCCTTCAATCTCGGTGCCTGCATTGTGGGTGTTTACAAGGCATTGACAAAAACATAGATATCTTTTGAACAAGTCCTTGTTGTTGTCAGCAGGATTGATAACCTCAAGGATATAGGACTCGATCACATCTTCAGCATCATAAGCGATCCTCCTTATCTGTTTGGCGGTGTTGCGAAGCCGTTCATCGCCTAAATCATCATCTAGGGCTTCCATGTCAATGAGAAAGCTGTTCATCATGATCAACTCCTCTTGCAAGCTTTCAAACTGATCTTCGACGCCGTGTAAGAACTTCGCTTCTTGAACCAGTAGCTCCCCGATTTTCCCAACTGTGAGATTCACAATTGAATTCATAGCCGAGTTTGATTCGATCCCTAGCTTCTATGGTTTCATGAACATCAGAGGAAAAGCCAAGTTTGAGCCAAGTTTAATCAAGCAATTGTACAAGTGTAAGTGTGTACCTTGAAATTGAAGTTGAAACACAAAATCAAACAAGAAAATAGAGAATACAACAAATAAATAGCGACTGCAACAAAAGGAATTTAATTACCTCCTACAATCAATGTGATTGAAACCCTCAAACACCATCAATTTCTCAGTTTGGTGGTTTTTTCCGCCATGTTTAATCTGACTGGAAGGGGTCCATTACAAATCAATTAATCACATTATTAGAATTATAGCTCTAGTTAGTCAAACACGCCAACAATTTTGTTTGATCTGTCGTTTACCAATATTCTTTTTAAGTTTTGTTGTATAAAATATAGAAAGGGGTCCATTACAATACAAACCATTAACCACCCACTGATACGCGCCTCTTTCTAGGCTTTTACTTTTTTTTAAAAAAAAAAAAAAAATTACCACCTTATTCTTAAATATTTTTGTTTGAGCACAAAAACTTAGATCTGTGATGCCAACTAGTACTGCACAACAGATAGGAGATATTCCCCTCCCGATAAGCAAAATAACAGACAGAATGTACTGGTGGTCGGCCAAAAAGGGATGGTTCACAACTTCAAGTGCTTATAAATTTATTACAAAAACTGCAGAGCTAAAAACGAATAACAATGCTTGGATATGGAACCTGAATGTTCCACCTAAAATAAAAAATTTCATGTGGAAAGTATGTCATAATGGACTCCCGACGTCTGCCCGACTCTCTAGGCGAGGAATTGCGATTCCACCTTACTGCAATATGTGCAATCATCATGAAGAAGACACTACTCACCTATTGTTTGAATGCAAATACTCACTCTCTTGTTCGAGCTTATCAACCAAAGTGAAAACGAAAATTTCAGACCAAATCAAATTATCAAGAAATATTGATTCATTAATGTCAAAACTGGATGGATTACTTGATAAAAAACAAAAACAAAAGCTGGCATTTCACTAGTGGACAATTTGGCTTACATTTTAAGACATGGTTAAGGATATGCGAGGGTTGTTGCTTTATGTTTTCATGAGTTATGCATTATGATTATTTCAACTCTCTTTGTTTTGATATTGCATATGTGTTGTTGATTTAATCTAATTGGCCACTAGGATAGATTTACATCATGCTAGGATTATAGGTTCATTCCGCTATTGTGAGCTTTAATCCATAAGTAGTCAGCACTTCAGGCAGAACACGGGTAGAAACTCTTGAATGATGTAGGAGAATTGAAAGGTAAATGTTATATCTTTTAATGGAAGCGATGTTTGGACGTGACGCCTAAGGTGCAAAGTCGACGAGACGGGAGAGATAATGTTTATTTGCTAGGTGTTAGGGACTTATTGCTACTCGCACCCCCCATGCTAGAGTTTAGGGATTTAGATGGTGTTATCGGCAAGTTCGGCCTATCTATCTTTGTGTTTAAACCGACCCTAGAGTAATTACATAACTAATCTACATAACAGCCGAATGATCATGAAATTACCATTGTTGCGAATGTGAGTGAAACTATATCATCATCACTATTGTTACTCATCAATCAGTCATTGCTAGTTTAGTTCTTTATTGCTTTCTTTCATATTCGTTTTGTTATTTGGTTACTTTGCTTTGCAAACACATTTAAAAACGCGTACGTACTCTCTGTGGGATCGACCCTTTGCTTGTTCTATACTACCAGTTAGTTAGTTAGTTGTTGAGCTTGGGTATTACTATTTGGGGATTTTAAACCACAACATTTAACGTCCACCACTCATCGATCTCCCTCCTCGAGCACGTATAAATTTTAGATTCACAATATGATTTTACTAATGAAATTAATTAGGGATAGATTAGGGTGATTTCGGGAAAAAATTTGTAGTAAATGTTGATCTTTAAGGTTCATTTAAATTCGATTGGGATGAAATTTCGAAACAATAGTATGGAATTATTGTTAGGATTCAACAAGCAGTGACAGCAGTCCATTGAAGAGGAAGCATATGCTTGACCGATTGCCTACCCAGAACTCAACGATTCTTACAGAAGAACACACTAGGTATCAATCGGAATTCCTCTTATATTTATCATAGATGAAAGATACTTAAATATTGGGTAACATCTTGTCAAAATATATTGATATTTACTGTCTGAAATTGAGTAAAATATTACCTTAAATAATAATATATCGATATTTGTTGAAATTGGATAAAATCTTATTTTAATAATATAATAATGTTGTATTTGATTAATTAAGTTAAGTCAAATTTGGTAAGATTGGATTAATTAAGTTAAGTCAAATTTGGTAAAATCTTACCTTTACCATAACCACGCTTTTGTTAATCAACGAAAAAAATTTGATATTGGCAAAAAGAATAACATATATGTGATAAATCGGATTAAAATATTTCAATCCTTTTCAATGCAATATAGAGTGTTTAAAAGAAAAGAATACTACGTATTATATAAAGGAAATTTAAAAAAAAAGTATTGATTAATTAAAAATAGTACGATTAACGATTTATTCTTTATTTTATATAATATATTCTTTAAATAATTTCTTTATTAATACTCGTTTAACTAGTTAACTATTACAGTACCCGCACCATGACGCGTATTTTTTTTTAAATGAAAATAAAAATTTGCAAGTATAAAAATTTACCACTATAAAATGAAATAAACTATTACCGTACCTTAACCTAAAATAGAAAAAAAAATAGATTAGATAACCTCTTTGATCCATCTTCTATATATATATATATATATATATATATATATATATATATATATTTTTTTTACATAACCTCTTTGATCCATAACACTTTCCTTTAATATTTTTGTCCAATGCTATTGAGAAAGCAGTGGAGAATGCATAGCAGATGAGCCCAATGGATCAAGTCCAAGATACAAAACCCATCACAAGGAAACCTCAGGCCCAACTGAACAATAGCAATTCTAGATGTTTCATTGTACACAACAATGTTCCCACTCTGTCTATAGGAAGCACTCATGTACAAACGTTTGGATGTATCAATCAAATCCAATTCTCAGAAGAATATAAGCCAACCAACGATCACACGTCTTCATTCGATCATCTACATTTTTATTTATTTGATATATGCAAAGTTCAGTTCCGCACATGTTTTTAAGAAGAATGCTGCCATATCTATCTATATCTATATATATATATATATATATATATTAAAGCCAAGGGGGAATTCTTCGTATAACTCTATTAAACTTTACATGATCGAGAAACTTGTGCATTAGCTAGCTAGAATATTGAAACACAAAATCAAACAAGAAATTTAATTTTAATTAAATTACTCCTATCAGTTGTAATTAAATAATTAAATGGGAACAAAAGGAATTAATTTACCTCCTCCGAATCCGATGACTGATCGATGAGTATAGTAGGTTAGATCTGAAACGCGTTGCAAAAATCAATCAACCAATCTGTGACTCCAACCTTTTGGCATGAATTGAAAATTAAGTGTTTAATTAATTTGAGTTTCCAGCCCTCAAAACTCCCGCAATATATCGTTCTCCCGGCCGCCAGTTTGGGGGGCCATGTTCATTGCGTCTGCAGATCAGTCTATATATATACATATATCGGACGTGAAAATACTTGAAATTTAATTTCATATAGATCGAGCATCTGACTTTAATTTTGAAGAGGGGTCTCTCGATCTTTTTTAAAAGCTAGCTCTCAATGCAAACTCTCCAAGAGAGAGTCTCCTCTTATTCGATCTTACTTTTAGGTTTGGTGTATATATATAGAATACGGATCCAATGTTAGACCATCCATAATGGTTTTGGGTAAAATGTACACATTTGCATAAGATGTGTAAAAATACACATCACTTTTTAACAATTTGCTCCAATGCTGAAATGTGTATTTTTTACACACCATTCAAATACAATTCATTTAAAACAAAAAAAGAAAGTAAAATCATAAAAAATCAACCAATGAAATTATCTTGCTTTTTGTAAAAGTTTTTGCACATAGAGGAGGTGGTGTGCCCAAATTTGCACATTATATGCTCAAATGTGTACATTTGCACACACCGAAAACAACCAATGGAGTTAAAAAGTGTCTAAAAATTACACATTTGCACATTTGCACATCACCATTGTGGATGGTCTTAACAACTCTTATGGTGTTAAATGTTAACAAATCAATATTCGGCAAAATTTATCAAATATTCATCACAGTCACTCAATTATTCATCAAAACTTTTCGACAACATTTAAGAGATTCATTTCAATTAATAATTATTACCAATTAAAAAAAAATTAGGTCAAATGACATAAAACCACCCTTAATTCACTCTTATTCTCAACTAACCACCCCTTATTCAAAATTTTTCACTTAACCACCCTTTATAGTATATCTATTGCAACTAACCACCCATTTTCTCCTTTCTCCATTTAAAAGACCAAAATGGCCCCAATATTAATTACTACTCCCTCCGATCCAAAATATATGACATTTTACTTTTTAACACGTATTTTAAGGAGCTGAAAACTATATAATATATTAACTTTTATTTTTTATAATTTAATACTTATTACTAACAAATATTAAGTTATTAAAAAAATTAATAAAAAAGTTGATATTTTATATAGTTTTTACCTTCTTAAACTACGTATTGAAAAGTCAAACGATATATATATATATATATATATATATATATATATATATATATATATATATATATATATATATATATATATATATATATATTTTGGATCGGAGGAAGTAATGTTTATTTATTTACTATTATTATTTTGGTAGAGTTATTTTTTCTTATTAAATCTCAAGTACATGTTTTAGAATGGAGCTAACTGCCAAGTCCTCACCCACCTCCTTCTACTACCATAAATTTATCAACTATCAAACATTTTCCACAGTTCCACCCAATGTTGTTAAAATCCCAATCCGGTTTAACAATTCTAACGATCCAAAAATGGCAGAACAAACCCAATCCCTTAATTGTATCCACCCTCAATCCCGTAATTGTGTTACTGTGATGAATATTTCTTAAATGTTGCCGAATATTGTTGAATATTTGGGAAATTATGAATAATTGAGTGACCTGTGATGAAATCTGATAAAATAATGTAATTATTTTATCTCGATTTATTTGATTATTTGGTTAAATTATTTTTTTACCTCGGTTTTTAACTCCGCTTTCACCTTCATCGATCTTCACATCTATTGTCCCAGCGCAAGGCCAATGAACAAATACGATCGAACTTTATACTTGGGCATCGAAATACCACCGCAAACTGCTCTTGCATCAATCGAAAACACACATACACACAGCTTGAAGTGTTGGATGCATCATCTGATCTCCTATTAAGTTTATTGCCTTGCCATTATCAAGAGGCAATTTCTAAACACACATACACACAGCTTAAAATGATGACACCATGAAGTGTTGGGAATTAAAAGAGATATCAATTTGCATCGATCAAAAAGCGCGGTTAAAAGAGTGTTTGCGTCTTCGATTTTTGATTCTTTAATTGGCCTCTAGTGATGTATGTTCCTTTTATTTCCTTGCATTGTCTGCATCATCGGTCCACTTAAGTTCATTCCCCTGCAATTCGTAAGAAGCAATTTCAAATTTTCTATTATGGTTTCCCCCTGTAAGATCAAAATGAGAAAGTTAAGTTATAGTAGTTTAGGAAAAACTTACTTGTCCGGGCAATAAGAAATTGATATGCATCATCAAAAAATTTCACAACAGGTATATTGTGAATGATGTGAGCATCTTCTCCATCCTCTGGTCTTATTTTCCTGCAAAATTCGTGTTCCATGCAACCCAACTGTAGCTCTTTCAAGGTGGTAACGAATTTCAATCCTTCTGGAAGCTTTGTCAATCTCTTACAACCACAAATGGACAAATTGTTGAGCTGACACATTGCTCCCTTTTCGATGCTCCATTCTTCTAATTTCGGAAGTTCCCACATCAAAAGCTCATTGAGCTGTGAAAACAGGCCCTCATAGCAATTCCATTTAGTGCCAAGGTAGGAGTCAGCCCATAATTGTAGGACCTTTAGGCTGGGAAGTCTTCCTAAAGCTTCAAGTGTTGCTTCTTTTTCAATTTTTGTGGACTGCAAGACTAGCTTCTTAATACCAGAGGGAAACTGGAAGCAACCCGTTCTATCATCTATTCTTCCGTATAAATCTAACTTTCTCAGGTGTCGGGCATTGACGATACACTCTAAATTCTTTAGTACAGTCTCTTTTTCAGCTCCACTTTCACCTTCATCTTCGCGTCCATTGTCCCACCACAAGGCCAATGAACGAAGGCGATCAAACTTTATACTTGGGCATTGAAATACCACCTCAAGCTGCTCATTGCTTGTTATGCCCTCTATGCGAAGCTTTTGAACGCTTTTGCTTAATTTAGGAAGCTCATCCAACATCCAGCTACCGGCTCCTTCTACCCAGAGAGTTTGCAACTGGTGGAGGGTATCAAACCTGGTGCCCTTCTGTGGATCACAAGGTAAATATATATGCCTAAGGCCTTGTATTTCCCAAACACCATTCGGTATTTTCGCGTAGCCTTCATTAGGAGGTTCGCTTCTGTAGTCTAGTGTTAGAAGGTTACGCAAGTTGCCGATAGAAGAAGGCAGTCGAGTGATATTTGTGGCCAATAAACCAAAATACCTCAAAAGAAATAAGCTCCCAATCTGTTTAGGTAAGGTACCGTCGGAAGTTTTGATGCCTAAGAGGATTAGGACTCGAAGGAGCTGAACTTCTCCACGATAGGCATTATACTCAATTGTGCTTTCTCGCCAAACGTGACATAATAATAATATCGAAAAGCAGGAGTTGCAAAGAGGAAAAGAGATCGAAGGTGCGGGTTGTCTGACAAGAGATGACAAAACACTCTGTACACAAACATAGATTAATTCAACATATAATATTTATAATGAAATTAATTTAAATCATAATAATGGTCGGGATTAACTCAAATTAAACATATTTCGCATTATTTATAAATTGTAATTCTCACTTAAATTTTAATTTGAACAATATATCCCATGGTATTTTAGATGAATCAATTTTTATACCATTATCTAATCATCAATTCAATTCAATCAATATATAATACTAAAACAGAGACATGGAAATCCTATGTGGCGGGCTCTGGTGCGTTTCGCTTACGTGTCGTACTTTGGTGCAATCTGGCCCGATTTTTTTGACACGTCAATTAATGAATAACCAATATATTTAAGTCACGTTGAACAATTACTTTATCTATTTATCCACATATTATCCTACGTGTCTATCTTAATTGTTGACTACAATTAATTATTAATATAAATATTCAATTTCATATCTTATATTATTTACAAAAATATATCATTTTAATATCAATATTTAACCTCCTATCGTAACACAAAATCTATTATTTTTTTATAACAAACTTAAAAAACGAGATTGACGAAGGTAGTTAATTTGAACATGAAGCAAGTGGTCAAAGGAGAGATGTACACCAATCTAATCAAAGTTATATTCTATCCATTAAAGAAAATATGTATTTTATTATTTATGAATATTTTTTAAGATAATCAAAATAATATAAAATAATTAGTCATGTACGTACGTACAAATCAAACCTATTATTTGATGATTTACAAATTCAAAAATTTTAATATAAATATTTAGACATCAATATATTAATTAGTTATGTACATACAATTTGTACCTATTATTTGATGATAACCTATTATTATTATTTTATAAAATCATAACAACTAAGTATTTATTCAATATAACTAGGATTTAAGATATACCTATTACTGATTTAATCGATATAATTTATAATCATCATCAATATATATCAATATATACGTGTATGATATATGCATAAAAATAGATTTTAACCATTTTTTTAATAAGAGTACAAATATAATTAATCTAGATTCAAACATGTTTACATTCTCAAAAAATATAACACAATTGAAAACTATATATATATATATATATTTACTTTATATAAGGTAATAATTTATATTAATTCAAACATGTTTTACATAAAAAAAATTATTAAAAAGTCGCACAACGGGCGAGTAATAAAACTAGTATAATACTAAAACACTTGCAAAATGGGACACGTGGCGGCCATACATTTAAAGTTAGAAATTTAAGATATATCCCCAATTGCTTCTCCAAATGTTTAAAAATCTCACCTTAAAAATAGATCATCTAACCAATCATAATTTAATTTTAATCAATTACTTAATTTTAATCTATGTAATCTAATTCAATTAATTCTGATGCAGGAGCTGCTATTCTATCTTTTTATAAAATATATTTTATCTTTTGGGGATTGTTATTAAGGTTTTATCTTTTCCTTTTTGACTATGCATAAGTTTAGATAATTTAGGAAGTTTTATCTTTTATCTATTTATATTTTAGGAAGTTATATCTTTTATCTATTTATATTTTTATCTTTTCTGAAAGATAGGATTTAGAGTTAAAATAGGTTATTTTCCTACAATAAATACGCTTGTAGGCTTGAGATTTTTATTCATTCAATAATTTTTCAGTATTCCTAGAGAATTTCTCTCTTTTCCTGGTGGATTCCAGTTTATCAGTTTAGGGTTTTCGTCGCTTGCGAAACTCGTTGTGGAAATCTCGCGCTTGCGTGATTTCGGGGCTTCCTACTGCGTCAAATTCCTAATTTAATTTTCTAATCACGTTCATTTCCATCTTTAATTAAAAATAATATCCATCTTTAATTAAAAATAATAATGATGGAACTTACCGTAAATTTTTGGCTTAGATTTAAAATTTTCTCACTAATCAAATTTGTTTTAAAAAACAATTTTTTATATATACAAATTAAGGCCTAACCATCTAGAATGAATTATTTAATCTATCTAGCATAAACCAATTCTCATTAATGATTAATCAATGATATTTAATAAATCATCTATCTATCTAATTTCTAAAACTTTATACTCCAAATAAAAAAATCACGATTAAATCTTATTAACCAATTAAAAAATCAAATCATTTATGTCAACATAAAATTTGAACTTAAAAGGCAAGATTAAACTAAAAAAATCTTTCGGATGGAACCTAATTAAATATGAACAGGGCAAGAATATTTATTTGAATTTTATTTAAAGTTCAAATGTTCAAATCTTTAATTGTTAACAGTTTGCCTAATAAATAAAATAGTTGTTATTTGTCTTTATCCATTTTTAAACAAATTTGATGTGTTTTGATTAGAAAATATTTTTGAAACAATTATTTTCTATGTTTTTTGTGCACATATGAGTAAACTCTTTTCTAAATATATACATCTTTAACACTTTTTTAACTCACGGATAATCTACTTTACAAGCCATAAACTCTAATTTTAATTTTTTTTATTTAGCTCTATTTACAATTACGGTGTCATTTTTAATTTATCTCTTTGGTCATGTTTCGTTCTTTTGCATGAGTAGATAAGAAATCGAATTTCCCTTAAAATGATGAGTTTGTTTGGTTGTTATAATCTTAAGTAGATAAGAATAAATTTATAAAAAAACTAAAAAATGATTTATTCATTAATTACTTATCAATTTATATCATAAAAATTATGTTTTTAAATTATTAAATCTAATTAATTTATTTATAATATTTTTAAGAAAAATTTATTTATAAGCTAACTACCCAGTAATATGTGCAAAACAATCTAATTAATTTATTTCTTAAATTAATAATGTAATTAATTTATTTATAATATTTTTAGAATAATTTATTTACAAGCTAACTACCATGCACTCACACACACTAACACACGTAATCAAAAAAATATTGACTCAATTATTTGGAATTTTTTTATAAAATCTATTAATTTTCCTTAAAAATTACCTTAAGTTGTTTTTAATTAAAAAAATGAATTGTTTAAACTTTATCTGAATTTAATGACTTGATATAAATTTTGGTTTCTTTTTGTTATCAAATCTTAACAAAATAGTTAATCTTTTAATTTGTATTACCTTTATTTGATATTTGATTTTATTAAAGATTTTCTCCAATTCAAACTATAGCGGCACTTTTAAAATTTTCCAATTTCAATTTCAATCTCTCTTTAATTACAAAACTAATTCCATGAAAAAAAATATAATCTACCAATGAAAGTTTTTAACCAATTTTCAAAATATTAAATTTTTTGATACAGTAAAATAAAACCAATTTATTTATCTAATCTCTATCAATCTTGCAAGAGAAGACTCTTTTTTTTTCTCTCTTCCTATATACAGTATAAGGGCTTGGGTTTTCATTCACATCATACTAATCAAAATTTCAATTATCCACAATAAAATTTCAAACTCCTACTTTATGTTTGCTGTAAATTGTGTATTTGAATTCAATTGATGGTTATGGACTTTGTTTTGATTCATCCGTGTATATATTTTCTTCTCATATATTACCATTTATATTCTGAAATTGAGTTTGTGTTTTTTTTAATGCAAGATGGTGATGACGATGAAAGGTTAATTTCCATAACCACAATGATCTAAAAAGAGAATTAACTTATATACTCTACAAGATTAGAGTATGTATGCTTCAAAAATAAAAATTGAAGATTATTAGTATGATTAGAGTATGTATGTTTCCTTTAACCTAAAATAATTTAAAATTTAAAATTTCATATTTAAATGAAATATTAAATGGTTATTGTTGATTTTAGGCAAATAAAATTTTAAATTAACAATAACCATTTCATATTTGAATCCAAGTTCAAGATTTTCATTAACAATAACCATTTCATATTTGAATCCACCACTTCTTCTTCTTCTTCTTTTAATTTTTACAAATGCATTGAAAATACAAGCTCGGGATCCAAAAGATTTTCATTCATTTTTTATTTGTCATATGTTTTATAACATTAAGCTAACTATCCATGCTTAGGCCTAATATATAATAATAAAGATTCTATTTAGACATTGCAAATCATATAACATACTCAAATAAAACTAATAAAAAGATAATATTTGATAGAGTTTTTAGATTCTTAAAAAACATGTCAAAAAAATATAATGGCCTATATTTTGAGACGAAAGGATTTTTTTTACTTTTAAGTTTATTTATACAATATATCCTTTTTTATGTGCTCTCCATCCCAAAGTTCTGAAAATTTCATTCACCAGTGTTTGTGGAATGTGTAGTCCAAATACCAAATTATTTAGTTCTACCTTCCAACCCATTACCACAACAAATGTGTGTTTAATGCTCAAAGTAATCAATCAACTTACTTAAAAACTTAGAAGGCTAAAAAAAAACTCATTCTCACAGCAGTACGTGGTGACTCTAGACTTTGTACTACCTCTGTCTCAAAATATCGGTCGTTTTATTTTTAGCACATTTTTTAAGGAGCTAAAAACTTTATAAAATATTGACTTTTTTAATTAGTTTTTAAAAATAATACTATACTTATTATTAATAAGCATAACATTATTTTTAAAAACCAATAAAAATATAATATTTTATAGAGTTTTTAGCTTCTTAAAAAACATGCAAAAAAATAAAACGACCTATATTACAAGAATATTTCTTCTTCGACATTTTTATGTGCTCTCCATCCAAAAGTTCTAAAAACTCCATTCACCTAGAGTTTGTGTAATATGTAGTCGAACTACCAAATTATTTGGTCTTACCTTCCAATCCATTAACATAACAAAAAATAATACTAGAGGGCCACATTTTTATATCCTGCCCCAGACATTTCAAATCTCAAATCCACATTTTCTATTTTATGTTAACGTATGGTAATAGTTTATTTCATTTTATAGTGGTAATTTAATTTTTATACTTACAAAATTTTATTTTTATTTTTTTAAAAAGAAAAATACGCGCTATGGCGCGAGAATTGTACTAGTACAATACTAAAATAGTTTCTTAAGTTTGTGTTTCAGTTTTTTTTATTAATTGGTGACGTATGAGAAAGATTTTTTTTCTGCCAAATTAAAAAACCTTATATATTGGTGTTATTTTGAAAAAAAAACCCTTTATTTTTTATTTTGTAAAATAAAAATGTCTTATAAAATATAATTCATTCAATTATCAACCTCTATTTTATGGCCAACTAGTTTTACTGTCTGCCCGTTGTGCGTTTTCTTAATAAACAAAATGATGTTAATTTACATTTTCTTCTTGAAATTTGAAGGTTATAATAGTTTAATTGGTTGAAATCTTTGGATCTCTTAATACAATAAACTAAATTAAGAGTATGTTTAGTTCAGATCAATATACAACATATTATATCTATATACATATTGAAATTGTATTAGAAGTATATTAATATTCAAATTGTATTAGAAGTATATTAATTTGAAATTTGTATTTAGATAATATTAGATGAATATACGTATGATATTGTATATTCATCTGAATATTATCGAATATTCATTTGAACATTAAATGTTGAGATGAATATTTGAATATTCATATTTATAAAGAATATTTGAATATTCATATTCATAAAGAATATTTGAATATTCATATTCATAAAGAATATTTGAATATCTTTTAAAACAACAAACGTGATTCTTACAACTATAAATGGATAGAGTTAAAAGAATTTTTTATATTAATTTGGTTAGGAAAAAATATTAATTATACCATAAATATATAAATTATCCTATTAATCATAGCCATTCATTAAGTTTCAATCCAATGGCTAAAAATTGGTCTCACGAGTGCATTATAAGAAGTGAAATATGAAACATTAGGGTGTACACACCCCTTAGGGTGTATATTGTACACAAATATTATTTGGTGAAATATGAAACATTATTCGGTGAAATTTGAAGCATTATTCGATGAAATATGAAACATTCTACCGAATAATGTTAAGTTTTTTTCCATTTAATTCAGATGAAAACGTCTCAATTCCACTGAATAATTTATAACATTCTACCAAATAATGTTTAGTTTTTTTATGCATCTATTTCAAATAAAAGAAACCTCAATTCCCTTAACAATACTTACAATTTATATAAATAATGCTTCAAATTTCACCGAATAGTGTTTCCCATTCCCCTAAAAAATACTCACATTTCACGGAATAATGCTTCAAAATTCACCAAATAATGTTTCACATTTCACCGAATAATATTTGTGTACAATGTACACCCTAAGGCTTGTGTACAAAAGATCCATGCACTATATATATATATATATATATATATATATATATATATATATATATATATATATATATATATATATATATATATATATATATATATATATATATATATATATATATATATATATATATATATACACACACACACATCGGATACTTGAGTCGGTGGAAAGGGTACTGCCAACACCGGATGGAGGATTCGGTGAACAGGTCGTGCGTTGGGCGAGTTTTAATTGAATAAATTATATTATATAATGTTGTTTAGTTTAAAAAAATTAAAATATTTTTTACTAAAAAAATCTTTTATAAAAAAATTTATTTTGGTAAAAAAAACCGTAAAGAGGAATAAAGATGGAAATTCAACTAATTTAAGGAGTAGTATATGTAACAATGGGAAAAAAATATCTTACTTGTCATCATAAGAATGAACTGTCGTTCGACGTATTTGTGCCACTCTTTTATTCTGGTCCAAGCCTCCAGTTGAAATAGTCTCAAGAAAATCTAGTTCTTTGGCCTTCTTCAAGCATAAATCCCTCATTAGATCATGTATTTCAATGGTCTTTGCTCTTCCCTCATAGTTTCTCCTTACAACACGGACCACACAACGACCAATCAACTCGTTAATATATTCGCTAGCCAAATCTTCTAGTGTCTCTCCTCTTTCTTGCAAGTTGTTGGATGAGATAAAGCCTTCGGCTATCCACATTCTAATTAGCATCCCAATTGGAATCTCAGTGTCCTCTGGAAACAAACTCAAGTAAAGAAAACATGACTTCAGTTCTCGTGGCAAATCATTATAACTTAATGATAAAATTTCTTTCACCGCCCCATATGTTTGTGTGCCCATTCCGGCTTCCATCACCCTTGAGCTCATAACCTTTTCCACTTTTTCCCATTCCTCAAGATTTTTCTTTTTGGCTAGAACTCCAGCTAATGCAACAATTGCCAATGGTAACCCCTTACATTTCTTCAACATCTCTTTCCCCAGCTCCTGCAATTCGGCAAACTCTATAGAGCTAATAGTCTCCTCTGCATCTTTGAGAGCTATCTTCGTAAATAGCTCCCAACTCTCCTCTACGGTGAGCTCCCTTGGTTCATGGATGAATACTTTCCAATTTGGATCGCCAACGATGATATCTCTAGATCGAGATGTAACTATGACTTTGCTTCCGTTATTTCCCGTTGGTAGTACCGCGAGGATCTCTCTCAGTGCTTCCTTTGTCCATACATCATCAAGGACAATCAAATATTTTCTTTTCTCAAGGTATTTGTGAATTTTTTCCCCGATTGTTTGAGAAGGACGTTGTGCCTCATCTGATGGCTCATTCACCCCACTGATTCTTTTCAATATATCAAGTAGGCTATGTTGAACAACCCATTTTTGAGAAATTGGCACCCATGTCATGGTGTCAAAACATTGTTTGATGCTTTCGTGGTTGAAGAGCTTTCTAACAAGAGTGGTTTTGCCTGAACCACCCATTCCCACAACTGACAAGATTTGGGTCTCATTGTATTCCGTAGTGAGCAAGCCAACCAACCTTTTGATATCTTCATCAAGACCAACCACATGGTCCTCCTTAGTGTGTGCATACTCAGCTGGTCTCCAAACCTTAGTTTTCTTTAGCCACTCCCCTCCAACAGTTGTTAATCCATTGTCCCCTCGATATCTTCTCAACAATTCCATGGTACTAAATATCCTCATTTTGATGCCTTCAATATCCGTGCCCGCTTTGTGGGTGTTTGCAAGGCATTTGCAAAAGCATAGATATCTTTTGAAGAAGTCCTTCTTGTTGTTAGCTGGATTGATAACATCGAGGAT
This sequence comes from Persicaria maculosa, assembly GCA_963922045.1. Classification (NCBI taxonomy): domain Eukaryota; kingdom Viridiplantae; phylum Streptophyta; class Magnoliopsida; order Caryophyllales; family Polygonaceae; genus Persicaria; species Persicaria maculosa. The sequence goes on from OY998268.1 coordinate 57,719,977, forward strand.
ATAGGACTCGATCACATCTTCAGCATCATAAGCAATCCTCCTTATCTGTCTGGCAGCTTCTCGGAGTCGTTCATCGCCCAATTCATCATCTAGGGCTTCCATGTCAGTGAGAAAGTTGTTCATCATGATCAACTCCCTTTGCATGCTTTCAACCTCATCTTCGACACCATGCAATAACTTGACTTCTTGCACTAATAGCTCCCCGATTTTCCCAACTGCAAGATTCACAATGGAATCCATATCCACTGTTTGATTCCCTCCTGCTTGAACACCAAAACAAAATTAAAGCCAATACAAAATCAAACAAGAGAATATATATACAGATACAACAACTAAAAATAACGTAATGGCATGGGGAACCGAAGTCGTGTCGGATTTAATTTTATTGTTACTTAAGGTCGGGATCCACCCTTTTAACCTAAAAATAGCTTTTAAGCCATTATGCAGGGGCTTCCCCTCCTTATATTTTGGTTTCGTAATTTTGTTCCACAACCGATGTGGAACTTTGTGATCATAACCAAGGTTTTTAAGATCGAGATTCTAGTGTAGGATCGAGGCAAGGCTCTAGGATAGGATCGTAATATCCTAAAAATAAGAGAAAATAAAATAAATAGTAAAATAAAAACAAATCATACTAAACAAATACCTTGATTTTAAAATAAAACTAAACGTTTTTCCATTAAACAAACTAAGTAAGCAGCATAGTCCAATAATAACCACTTAACATTCATAATTGGTTAAGAACTTCTTGTTCTTAAGAGGTACAATAATAGCTGCTTGCCGCTGTCGCCCTAATTTCTTATTTATTTTCAAGTAGTGGAGTTTATGAGGATCGACAATGAATGAATTAGAATGAGGCTTAGAGTTTTAATTTCTGCTAAGGGTCAGGTAATGATTAAAATTTCTACCAGTATATTTTGAATTACAAATAAACCACATTAACCTCGTTTTCGTTTACTTTTTTTAATTTTATACCAAACGAACCCTAAAAAGTATGGGAAAAAAAACAAATTGGACCATTCACATGGGAGATAGGCTTAAAAAATACAAATTAAGGGGCCATGTTCTTTATTGTAGGCTTACAATCCCAAATTCCAAACAAAAATAGCACATAACATCACATTATAAAGTATTGTTAGGATTTTACCAGGATCTTACGATCCTAGCCGATCCCATCCGATCTTAACCGATCCTAGTCGATCCCAACCGATCCTAGCAGTAAAGAGTATTTATACATGATCCGGATAAAAAACTAGCCTAGGATCGTAGGATCGTAAGATCCTAAGATCCGACGGGATCCTAATAACCATGAAATTCCCAAGTCCCAACAAAGTTACCTCCTCTCCGATCACTTGTATGTTCGGTCTGAAAGGCGTTGCGGAATCAATTAAGCTGACTGCAATCCTTTGAAAACTCTTGCTTATTGAGCTTCCAACCCTCAGATCTCCAATTTCTCAGTTTGATGGTTCAATTGGTCATTGCCAGAGTCATTCTGTACTGAAAATTTTCAAAAGCTTCAGTTTTTTTTAATTAATGAATTCATCTTAAATGGATCACGCAATAAGATAAAAAGGGAGAAAAATACTAACTGAAACATAAACAAGAAAAGGAATTTTTAATTTAATTACTCTGACCAATTGTAATTAAATAATTTACCTCCTACGATATGAGTATAGATGAGGAATGATAGATGATGGATCTGCAACGCGTTGCAAAATCAATCCATCAATTTGAGTCCAACTCTTTTAATTTGAGTTTCTAACCCTCGAAACTCCAGCAATCGATTGATCTCCTTGAATTGGTGCTCATTTTTATATATAGCGTACTTGAAATTTAATTTGTTAGAGCATCTGACTTTAACTGTGAAGAGGGGTCTCTCTAGCTTTTTTAAAAGCTAAAAGGCAAAGCTCTCAAACTCTCCAAGAGAGAGCCTTTATCTTATTCGATCGATCTCACTTTGGGTTTGGTATATATTATATGCTTTCAATGGGGGGTTTCTTAATTACTGTGCATATATGGATAAAAAGACGTATACATGTATTGGCGGACAGAGAGAGTATAGTACGGAGTATATTTTGTTAGAAAAAAACACTCTATTATATGATAAAGTGACCTTTTATAAATGAAATAGTTTAACAAGAGGGTTTCAATGTCACCGAAAAATGAAAACATCTGGTAAAAAAATAAAGGTTGGTGCTTTAATTGAATGAATTATATTATATAGTGTGTTTTATTTTTAAAAAATAATAAAAAAATGTTTTGCTAAAAAAATCTGTTAAAAAAGATTTATTTTTGGGAAAAAAACCTATAAAATAAAGATTGAGATCCCACTAATTTAAGGATTAGAGCATATGTAAGAGAGAAAAAAAAATAACAATCTTACTTGTCATTATTAGAATGAACTACCGTTCGACGTGTTTGTAACAACCTCTTATCACGAGCTGCTGATCCAGCTGAAATTGTCTCAAGGAAATCTAGTTCTCTGGCCTTTTTGATGCATAAATCCCTCATCAGATCATGTATTTCAATTCTCTTTACTTTTCCCTCGTAGTTTCTCCTTGCAACACGGACCACACAACGACCAATCAACTCGTTCATATATCCCAGACCCAAATCCTCTAGCGTTTCTCCTTCATGGAGTTCTTTGGATGAGATAAAGCCTTCTGTTATCCAAATTCTAATAAGCATCCGAACTGGAATCTCAGCGTCCTCCGGAAACATACTCAAGTAAAGAAAACATGACTTTAGTTCTCGTGGCAAATCGTTATAACTTAATGATAACGCTTCTTTAACTGCCCCATATGTCTGTGTGCCCCTTCCGGCTTCCATCACTCTTGAGCTCATGGCCTTCTTCACCATTTCCCATTCCTCAAGAGTTTCCTTTTTCGCTAGAACCCCAGCTAGTGCAACAATTGTCAATGGTAAACCCTTACATTTCTTCAACATCTCTTTCCCTAACCCCTCCAATTCAGCCAACTCCATAGGGCTGGTAGTCTCCTCAGCGTCCCTAAGAGCTATCTTCCTAAATAGCTCCCAACTCTCCTCCGCAGTGAGCTCCCTTGGTTCATGGATGAATCCTTTCAAAGTTGGAATACTAATGACATCTCTAAATCGAGTTGTGACTATGACTTTGCTTTCATTATTTCCCATTGGTAATGCTGCAAGGATCTCTTCCAATGCACGCTTTGTCCACACATCATCAAGGACAATCAAATATTTCCTTTTCTTAAGATATTTGTGAATCTTTTCCCCTATTGCTTGAGGAGGACGTTGTGCCTCATCCGATGGCTCATTCACCCCACTGATTCTTTTCAACATATCAAGTAAGCCATGTTCAACAACCCATTTTTGCGAAATGGGCACCCATACCGTGGTGGTAAAACATTGTTTGACACTTTCATGGTTGAAGAGCTTTCTAGAAAGAGTTGTTTTACCCGAACCACTCATTCCCACCACTGACAAGATTTGGGTATCATTTGATTTCATAGTGAGCAAGCCAACTAGCCTTTCGATATCTTCCTTAAGACCAACCACATGTTCCTCTTCAGTATGTGAATACACAGATGGTCTCCAAACCTTGGCTTTGCTCGTCCCCTCCCCTGTAACTTTTGTTAATCCATTTTCACCTTGAAATCTTCTCAATATCTCCATGGTACGAGATATCCTAGCTTTGACGTCTTCAATCTCGACACCCGCTTTATGTGTGTTTACAAGGCATTTGCAGAAACTTAGATATCTTTTGAAGAAGTTATTGTTTTGATTAACAACCCCAAAGATATAGGACTCGATCACATCTTCAGCATCATAAGCTATCCTTCTTATCTGTTTGGCAGTGTTGCGAAGTCGTTCATCACTTGATTCATCATCTAGGGCTTCCATGTCAATGAGAAAGCTATTCATCATGATCAACTCCTCTTGCATGCTTTCAACCTCATCTTCAACTCCATGCAATAACTTGGCTTCTTGTACTAGTAGCTCCCCAATTTTCCCAACCGCAAGATTCACAATGGAATTCATATCCGTTGTGTGCTTTCCTCCTGCTTCAACACTAGGAAAAAAGCCAAGTTTGAGCCAATTTCCTCTTTATTATTGTTGTAGATAATATATTATATACAAAAAGTTTAAGCCAAAAGAAAATTTGTCAAAAAAAGTATTGGTATTTAAAACTTTTAATATAAATTAAAAAAAATACGAAGCTTCTTTTGATTTTATCCTGTATTGAAATTCCAGTAACATCATTTGACCTTTTAGAACATCCCAAAAGCTTTTTCATTTTGGGAATTAAGAGTTTATGGAAAATTTTGAACATTTTTTTGTCTAACAAATTTTTCATCTCATTCTTCAAAATTGGAAAACAACCGCTAAAATAGAAAAACTTTCCTAAATCTGTAGCATTCTCTAAACCTAAACTTTTCTCCGAATATTTGGAATGGGAAAGTGGTTAGAGTTTGAAAAAAAAAATGTGAGTATAATCTCAAGAGGACAAATAAACCCTAAAATAAACTAAATTTATTGGCCCTATATGTACGTACCTTATATATTTAAGAAAATTTATTAATTTCTTTTCCTGACTATTATAACAAAATTTATATTTAAGAGTTTGTTTGATTGAATGATCTTTTATTAATTTTTCCAATCAACAAAAACCAAATGATTTATTTGATAATAAAACTAGGGGTGGACGTCGGACGGGACGGAGGTTGTCCCGCGTCCCGTTCCGCATTATTTTTGTGGGCACTTGACTTCTAAACATTAGAAGTCGAGTGCTCAGTTGAATCGGTGACAACCGAATTTTGGATTCGACCTTCAAACGGAGAGAAATCGCCACCGAATTACAGATGAATCCCAGGAGAGTAATCCACAGGAGGGAAATCGCAGATGGATCGAGCAAGAGCAATCCAACGGAGAGGGAGGGAGGAAGGTCGCTACTGCTGGCGGAGGACAAAGGCACCGCTGGCGGATTGAGGCCAGAGGAAGGTCGCCGCTATTCCTCTGGCCGGAGATGAAGCCATGGGAGACAGATTGGGAGTGAAAGGTTTGAGACTTGGAATGGAGATCTGATAAATGAGAAGGTTTTTCTCAAAAAAAATTGTCCAAATTATGGGTGGACAGCTTGCTAAATATTTCAAAATCATAACACTCTCCTAATTTTTAGCGCCTTCGGCGCTAATTTTCTCTTAGGTTAATTAGACTCACTTGTAATTAGTTTACCCATCACTCTCCTTATCATAAATACTTTATTAGAGTTAGCTTTTGTTCTAAAGTTGTTGAATCTAATTGAGTTCTTCAATCAAATTTAATCAATTTGAAGAACGGGAGCTCATCCTCGCTTGGAAGAGATTCGTCGATCCCTCTCCACCACCATCGCTCCTCCCTTCGTCACCAATCACCGCTTCACCGCTACAGGCGCCACCGCCACAGGCGCGCCCTACCACACCACGTACCGGCGGCCACCCTCACCACTGCCAACCGCCACGACTGTCGGGCTGCTCGCCTAGGGTCTAAAACCCACTGCCGGTGGTTGTATTGCGATTGCTGTACGAGCCGGCCGCCGATCGAGATCCACCACCGTCTCGCGTACGTACTTGCGTGGACGAAACCTGTTTCTACCGGTCTGGACTTGCCACATAATTAATTAGCATTGCTAATTAGTCAAATCGGAGACCACAGCCGCCGATTCCAATTGGATTCCAAAGTCAACCCGAGGGCACTTGAATTAATTTGTTGGAATTTGACTAGTGCAATACTAAGTCAATTGGGATCCCATTTCAGCGTGAGCTTCCACCGATTCGAGTCCTATTAGCGAGCACGGGATTGAATCGACTTACCTATCGACAACCGGACGATCGGGCGTATTACTCCAAATCTTAAAGAACTAAGCAATTGTTCAAGTGTGTAACTTGAAACAACACAAAATCAAACAAGAGAATATGTACAAAATACAACTAAAAATAAAATGGCATGGGGAACAAATAAGGGAAGTTACCTCCTCTCCGATCACTTGAAAACTCTTGCTTGAGCTTCCAACCCTCAGAACTCCAACAATTTCTCAGTTTGGTGGTTCAATTGGTCATTGCCGGAGTCATTTTGTACTAAAACGTTAATCACGCCCAGAGCATATCTTCGAAGAGGAGTCTCTCTTTTTTCAAAAACTTCAATTTTTAAATGAATGAATTCATCTTACTTTAGCTTTAGTAGATGCTTTCAATGTGTGAACAACTGTAGTTAGTGCTCCACTTAGTTGGCTGCCTCATCATTTCAATAATGGATTCCCTCTATTATTGGCCTTATATTAAACTTTTTTAGCTGATGATCAATTAAATTCACAAGGGATTAGAAACTTACCTATCAATGAATATCAGACGACGCCGCAATAAACCACATTACACACAGGCCCATATTGTTTTTAATCTGCACTGTCGAAAGCACCCTTAAGGTGGTTATGACAAAGAGGTCAATTTTCGCTCTGAAGAATCGAAGATGATAGCTTTGAAGCCCATGCGGATTGGATGTTTCGCATTAACCCAAGCAAGACGACGGAAGACTCTGCATATATATCAATCCGGATGACGCTGCAGGGACCATTAAGCTGGATTTTTTAGTGTGGAGTTTGTGCCAAACAAAAACGGCCAACTAAGAACGGAACAGGCATTGCCATTGGAAGCTTTTGGCATTAAAATCTGCCCATAAACTTGCGGTGGGTTTAATTTGTTTGTACGTTTTCATCTTAAATCAATTAATTGTATATAATATATATACATGCCTCAAATTTATATCAATGGAATGCATACAGGATAATAGGATATATATATATATAGTGGATGAACATATGATATTAATTAATACAACACAAACAGAAACATTTTTATTGATTTAGCAATCAATCCTCAAACGTGAAAGGGAAGGGTTACAACAATATCAGTTATCACTTAAAATGCCACCACCATGAAGTGTTGGGAATTAAAAGAGATATCACTCACACATCTTGCATTGATCGAAAAGCGTGCTTAAAAGAGTGTTTGCTTCTTGTTTGATCTTTGATCCATTAATTGGCCTCTAGTGATGTGTGTTCCTTTTAATTCCTTGCATTGTATATATGCATCATCAGTCCACTTGTAAGTTCATCGCCCTGCCATTCATAAGAAGCAATTTCAAACTTTCAATTATGTTTTCCCCCCTGTAAGATCAAAATGAGAAAGTTAAGGTATAGTAGTTTAGGAAAAACTTACTTTTAAATGCAAGAAAAAATTGCTCTAAATCATCAAAAAATTTCACAACGGGGATATTCTGAATGATGGGAGCATCTTCTCCATCCTCTGGTCTCATTTTCCTGCAAAATTCGTGTTCCATGCAAACCAATTCCAGCTCTTTCAAGGTGGTAACAAATTTTAGTCCTTCCGGAAGCCTTGTCAATCTCTCACATCTACAAATGGACAACTTGTTGAGCTGACACATTGCTCCCTTTTCGATACTCCATTCTTCTAATTTTGGAAGTTCCCACATCCAAAGTTCATCGAGCTGTGAAAACAGGCCCTCATAGCAACTCCACTTAGTGCCAATGTAGGATTCTTTCTCTAACTGCAGGACCTTTAGGCTGGTAAGTCTTCCTAAAGCTTCAAGTGTTGCTTCTTTTTCAATTTTTGTGTAAAACAATATTAGCTTCTTAACGCCAAAGGGAAACTGGAAGCAAGTTGAACCATCATCTATTCTTCCTATTAATGTTAATTTTCTCAGGTGTCGGGAATTGACGATACACTCTAAATTCTTCAGCACGGTCTCTTTTTCAGATCCACTTTCACCTTCGTCTTCACATCCATTGTCCCACCACAAGGCCAATGAACGAAGACGATCAGACTTTATACTTGGGCATTGAAATACCACCTCAAGCTGCTCATTGCTTGTTATGCCCTGTATGCGGAGCTTTTGAACACTTTTGCTTAATTTAGGAAGCTCATCCAACATCCAGCTACCTGCTTTTGCCCATAGAGTTTGCAACTGGTGTAGGGTATCAAACCTAGTGCCCTCTTGAGGATCACAAGCTAAATATATATGTCTAAGGCCTTCTATTTCCCAAAATACATTCGGTACTTTCGCGTAGCCTTCAGAATTATTAGGGTAGCTCCTGTAGTCTAGTGTTAGAAGGTTACGCAAGTTGCCGATAGAAGAAGGCAGTTGAGTGATATTTGTGGACAGTAAACCTAAATACCTCAAAAGAATTAAGCTCCCTATCTCTTTTGGTAAGGTACCGTCCGAAGTTTCGATATCTACGAGGATTAGGACTCGAAGGAGCCTGAAGTTCTCCAAGATAGGCAATATACTCAACTGTGCTTTCTCGTCATAATAAGCCCAATAATAATAGTAAGCAACAACAGGAGTTGCAGAGAGGAAAAGAGATCGAAGGTGCCGGTTGTCTGACAAGAGATGACCATACACTCTGTTCACAAAAATAAGATTAATTCAAGAAATAATATTATTTATAATGAAATTAATTTAAATAATAATAATTGAAGGAGTAGAAATGTAGAATATGGCGTATGTAACACTGAAATAAAAATTAACTATCTTACTTGTCATTATAAGAATGAACTACCGCTCGACGTGTTTGTGACACTCTTTTATCCCGGTTCGAGGATTCAGTTGAAACTGTCTCAAGAAAATCTAGTTCTTTGGCCTTCTTAATGCATAAATCCCTCATGAGATCATGTATTTCAATGCTCTTTGCTTTTCCCTCGTAGTTTCTCTTTGTAACACGGACTACACAACGACCAATCAACTCGTTCATATATCCCATACCCAAATCCTCTAGCGTTTCTCCTTCATGGAGGTCTTTAGATGAGATAAAGCCTTCTGCTATCCAAATTCTAATTAGCATTCCAACTGGAATCTCAGCATCCTCCGAAAACAAACTCAAGTAAAGAAAGCATGGCTTCAGTTCTCGTGGCAAGTCGTTATAACTTAATGATAACATTTCCTTTACTGCCCCATAAGTTGGTGTGCCCCTCCCGGCTTCCATTAACCTTGAGCTCACAGCCATGTTGACCTTTTCCCATTCCTCAAGAGTTTTCTTTTCGACAAGAACTCCAGCTAGTGCAACAATTGCCAGTGGTAATCCTTTACATTTCTTCAGCATCTCTTTCCCTACCTCCTTCAATTCAGCATCCTCTGTATCCTTAAGAGCTATCTTCCTTAATAGCTCCCAACTCTCCTCTGCAGTGAGCTTTCTTGGTTCATGGATGTATACTTTCAAATTTGGATCACCAACGATGACATCTCTAAACCGAGTTGTGACTATGATTTTGCTTCCGTTTTTTCCCATGGGTAATGTCGCAAGGATCTCTTCCAATGCTCGTTTTGTCCACACATCATCAAGGACAATCAAATATTTCCTTTTCTCAAGATATTCGTGAATCTTTTCCCCAACTTCTTGAGTAACGTGTGCCTCATCCGATGACACATTCACCCCACTAGTTTTCTTCAATATATAAAGTAGACCAGTTTGTAGAACCCATTGTTTTGAAATCGGCACCCATGTCACGGTGTCAAAATATTTTTTGACGCTTTCATGGTTAAAAAGCTTTCTAACGAGAGTAGTTTTTCCAGAACCGCCCATTCCCACAATCGACAACACCTGAATCTCAGTCTCGTTTGATTTTGTAGTGAGCAAGCCAACCAACTTTTCGATATCTTCCTTAAGGCCAACCACATGGTCCTCCTTAGTATGTGCATACACAGCTGGTCTCCAAACCATGGTTTTGTGTGTCCCTTTCCCTACACTTGTTGTTAACCCTCTTTCAACTTGATATCTTTTCAGCCTCTCCATGGTTTGGGTTATCTTCTTTTTGATGACTTCAATCTCGACGCCTGCTTTGTGGGTGTTTACAAGGCATTCACAAAAGCTTAGGTATCTTTTGAAGAATTCTTTCTTGTTTTGAACTGGATTCATTCCCCCATGGATATAGGAATCGATGACATTTTCAGCATCATAAGCAATTCTCCTCACCTGTTTGACCGTTTCTCGAAGTTGTTCATCCCCTGATTCATCATCTACGGCTTCCATATCAATGAGAAAGTTGTTCATCATGGTCAACTCCTCTTGCATGCTTTCAACCTCATCTTTGACGCCTTGCAATAACTTTGCTTCTTGCACTAGTAGCTCCCCGATTTTCCCAACCGTGAGATTCACAATGGAATTCATATCCACTGTTTGATTCCCTCCTGCTTGAACACCATAAGAAAAGCCCAGTTTTATTATTGTGATAGAAAGTTTGAGCCAAAAACAAAATTCCTAACATCATAATTAATTGGGTTGCTATTGGGATGGTCATTATTTCGCCAAACACATGGTCACATTCTCAAGTGAGGTTCATGTGCTAACCAAGCCGAGCACACAAGACCGAACTAAAACCAATTGGCATTAGATGGGTAGTCCACCGGCTTATATGCAAGACTTAGATTCAGCATTTTATCAATGTGATGTCATTTCACATCTTTTCACACTTATCAACCCACCGTCACTGACTTTCAGTGTCAGCAACTTGAAAATTCTCCTGTAAAACTGAGATTCACTTGCAACAGTGTTGAGATTTGCCGGCTCTAATCAAGTTGACTATGATGGAAAATGCAAAGAATCTATATATATAAAACTATATCCCACCCGTCCTTTTAACGAGAAAATGGTCGTGCATATATACAGGGATGAATAGGTTATAAAAATTTTACCCTTCCGACAGCCAAAAATTAGGCAATATCCTTACCATAATTTACAACGCCAAATCCCATCTCTTTCACATCCTCTTCGCCTCTATCAATTTCCACTGATTCAGTCAGGTTTATGCCCCAATTCGAATGGTTTGAGGTTCAATATAAGTACCTAATTTTACTAAGAAAACCAACAAATCTGGGGAGAAGCCAAGGGGAAGGCCTCCCTCGGTCCCTCTAAACGAGATCATTCTTAAAATTTACTACACTCCTTAATGCATACTAATAAGTGCTAGTCAAGCAATTGTACAAAATCAAACAACAAGAAAATATGTACAATACAAGAATCAAAATTAATTAATGGGAATAAAAGGAATTTACCTCCTCCGATCAGTTGTAAGTGTTGGATCTGAAACGCATTGCAAAATCAAGCCATCGGACTGCAACCCCCAAAAGTCAACTCCAACAAAGTCTCAGTTTTGAAGTCATCAAATGGGTTTTTAATAGGTGAACAAGTATAGTTAGTGCTGCCACATGAATTCAAAAAAAAAAAAAAATGGTCCCTCAATTATTTGCAATTAAAAATATCGCCACCATTTTTTGATGGTTATCAAATGCACAGGTGCTGATATGCCAACATATCAAGTAGCCTGTATAATGGAGTAAGAGCAAACACTTGCTCTCTTAGTTTTTTTCACAAAACAGAAACTGATCTCGCATACATACAAAACCCGGTGAAGACAAATTCGACAGGGACTAGATCGATAACCATTAGTTAGATTCCAAATGTGCCAAAATTGCAGCAAAATTATGTGACAAACAGCAGAGATATTTGCAGCTTTATAGGTTTATTTCTTCATTCCATAACATTATTTTATTCTTATACATTCTTGAGTCATAGAAGATCATGATTTTCGCAATGTCTTAAACTAAAGAAACAATTGTTGGAATAACTTGAATCTATCTAATAGAGTTTATCTTTAGGGATATATTTATTATAGGTAGATTTATCTATAATAAGATATAGATAAAGATATATTTATGTAGATTTAGATTTATCCCTTTAGGCCTTATTGATATACTTATCCTAATAGGATTAGAATTAGGTAAGGCTATATAATCTCCTACAGGCCTACCCTAGAGGCATCCAACCTTGTAACCCTAATCTGTTTTGTTTCCTCTAATACAAAACTGGTTCTCTGCCCGTGGATGTAGGCAACACACCGTTGCTGAACCACGTAAATCTCTGTGTCTTTCTTCGCTTTTATCATTCTCGTTATAACAAACTGGTATCAGAGCTTTGGTTGTTGATTTCCGCCGAGAATGATGTCTGGTTCTGTGTTGAAGATCGACAAGTTTACTGGAAGAAATTCTTTCAGTCTGTGGCAGATCAAGATGCGGGCTTTGCTGAAACAGCAAGGTTTATGGACACCGTTGGCCGCCGACAAGAAGGGGGCAGATACAACCACCGCTGAGTACGGCCTTCTGGAGGAGAAGGCTCATTCGACGATTATGTTGTGTCTCGCAGACGATGTCATAATAGAAGTTGCTGATCAGGAAACTGCAGGCGGCTTGTGGCTAAAGTTGGAGTCTTTGTACATGACAAAGTCTTTGACGAACAAGTTGCTTCTGAAACAACGGTTGTTCGGGCTGCGTATGCAGGAAGGTACACAACTCAGAGATCATCTTGATCAACTTAACACTCTATTACTTGAATTGCGTAATATTGATGTTAAGGTGGAGGACGAAGATGCTGCCCTAATTCTGCTGGTATCCCTACCCCACACATACGAGAACTTCGTTCAGTCGTTCGTCGTTGGGAAGGACACCATCACGTTGGAAGAGGTTAGATCGTCGCTTCACAGCAGAGAGTTGCGTCTGAAGGCAACCGCGTCAGTTACAGACAATCAGGCTTCCGGGCTTGTGGCCAACGGAGGCAATTCTGATGGTAGAAGGGGCAAGAAGCAAGGTCGCAAATCAGGCCCTAAACCAGACGACGTTTGTAACTACTGTAAGGAGAAAGGTCATTGGAAGAATGACTGTCCTAAGAAGAGGGAACAAGAGCAGAAATCTGGATCTGCAGCAGTAGTTCATGGTGGAAATACTTCTGAGGAAGATATTGTTCTACTAGCAGGTAATCGCATAGATCATGATGTGTGGTTTCTTGACTCAGGTGCGTCCTGTCACGTATGTCCTAGAAGAGAGTTGTTTACAACATATAGATGTGTAGACAAGGGCAATGTTTCTATGGGAAACGATGTCATCTGCAAGGTTGTTGGGATCGGCTCAGTCAGGCTTCGGACAGATGATGGGAAATTTCGCACATTGGAGGATGTCAAGCACGTGCCATCCATGACGAAGAATCTGATATCCCTAACGGTGTTAGACGACAAGGGGTTCAGTTACATGGGTCATGGTGGAAAGCTGCGTGTGTTCAGAGGTTGTGATGTGGTTCTGCATGGAGTCAAGCAGGGAAAGGGAACTTTGTATGCCTTACAAGGTTCAGCAGTCACAGGTACTGCAGATGCTGCTTCAGTCAAGGTTAGGGAGACTGTTGCTGAGGAGGTGGAGTTGAACTTCACTCCAACAGAGACTCAGACACCTGAGTTGGTCACTGACCAATCATCACAGACAGGTACTACTGAGTCAGATACTGGTGTGACAAAAAATATACCACTAGACACAGGAACAGGTGGAGCTGTACATCAGAGTATTGCTCTAGATCGACCACGAAGGGTTGACATCAGGGGGCCTGCGAGATCCAGGTCTGACGATCTGGTGGGATATGCTTTGCATGTGGCCGAGGAGGGGAAGGATGGTGTTCCATCCAACTACAAGGATGCTGTTTCTGGAGGTGAGTCAGTACACTGGCAGGCTGAGAAGAGAATCAGGGTGAAGAAGGTGGGGACAGCTGATAATCCCGCTGGTATGTTCACCAAGCCAGTTCCGAAGAGCAAGTTCCAACATTGTTTGGACTTGCATAACATCACCAGCTGTTGAGTTGCTCTGCGGAGCAATCTGGGTCCTCCTACGAGGACAAATCTGAGGCAGAAGAACGTCTGGCACTTGTCATGGTGCATCTGTTTCTGAGAGGAGATTCTGGTACATCCGGCATTGAAGCGCATCTGGTACATCTGGCATGGCATTGCATCTAGTACGTCTGGCGCTACAATGCGGTTGGTACATCTGAGATGATTCAAGTCAAGGTGGAGATTTGTTGGAATAACTTGAATCTATCTAATAGAGTTTATCTTTAGGGATATATTTATTATAGGTAGATTTATCTATAATAAGATATAGATAAAGATATATTTATGTAGATTTAGATTTATCCCTTTAGGCCTTATTGATATACTTATCCTAATAGGATTAGAATTAGGTAAGGCTATATAATCTCCTACAGGCCTACCCTAGAGGCATCCAACCTTGTAACCCTAATCTGTTTTGTTTCCTCTAATACAAAACTGGTTCTCTGCCCGTGGATGTAGGCAACACACCGTTGCTGAACCACGTAAATCTCTGTGTCTTTCTTCGCTTTTATCATTCTCGTTATAACAACAATTATACACAAAAAAAATCATACAAAATTTAAAGGTTCGGTATTATGAAATTGATTTATGTTACATGAGAAATGTTTCATAATTGGTGAAATCTAGCTAGGAACCCCTCTTGGAACTTGGAAAGTCTGGTAAGCACGTTCAAGAGTATATATAGCTTAGTGAATACTTCAATGTTATCATTAAATCATGATTGTCCAATTTTTTGTGTGCTTTCAATCGAATCCTTTTGATTTTGCTTCTTTATTTTGTGTTTGCATTCAACTTTTGTTTTTCAGTGCCGAATTTTTTTATTCTTTCATCGCTTTAAATTTTGTTTTCGAATTTTAGGAATTGCTTCCTAAGGCTAGGGTTAAGTATTTCTTGCTCTGTCTATAAATCTATCCAACTATAAAAGTCGATACTGACAAATAAAATTTTAGGTTGAAAGAACACCACCTATGGATGAAATATATAATGAGTTGATTTATGCTGATTTCTGTGTATGTTCACTATTTTCAGAAAATCAAATTTATTCTTTCATTGCAGCAAAATTATGTGACAAACAGCAGAGATATTTGCTGTTTATAATTGCAGCTATGTAGAGTGTTGTGCATCCTTGTACATACACTGCATCCATAATCAGTCCATACACTGCAAACCCCCAAAATAAGGTTATCACTTGTCAGATCCAAATAATCAGGAAGTAATTGAAGACAACTGAACAAGTAATGCTCAGATTAACTGGCTCTAGTGTTCTGTTATACAAAAGAAATTCATACAATGCTTCGTGAATATTCATACATCCAACTGTGCTTAGATATGAAATATTCATACATTCCAACTGTGCAAAATATGAAATATTGCCCATCAAGAGCCTTATCCACTTCCTCGTGTAATTCTCTATTCGTAGGGCAATATACATGGGTCATCACAAGTACAAGTAACCCCGAATACATGTAAGATTACAAAATTATTAATGTGGATTTCAGTCGAGATTCATCACCTCTTTCACTGAGTTTGGATCCGTCTGTGATGCTTCATTACTTTGTATTTGAAATGGGTTCTCCATCATGTATGGGAGGGAATACAAAAGAAATGTATCATGGACGCAGACTGTATTCCATCCTGGACTTTATGAACTTCTGCCAAGTCTAAGGAACTTGTTTTGCACTGTCAAAAGAACCCTTTGTGATTACTAAAAAAGAGGTCAAGATGATAGCTTCTTACTTTAAAGTGCAGGTTAAGTAGCTTGGAAGCTCATGCAGCTTGGAATCCTCAGTAGACATCTGCGGTAAAAACTGGCCTTGGTTGCAGAAACAGGTTCTGACTGCTTCAGCTGTCCTTTCTTTATTTTCATTTGCACATTCTCCCACTGATGAGACCTTTTTTTGCTAAAGTTGATGATACTGTTGAGGAATTTAAGTTGAAGAATGCATTTAGGTTCAAAATAATTGAACCAGAATTGAATGTGTAGGTTCAATAAAGCACTCCATTGAATCAAACACATACAACATGAACAGAGTACATTTTTATATGGGATAGGGTTGTTTGGTTATGGTTAAGCACAAACATACACACGAGCACGTACACACACATATCTTGAATTGATCTGAAAGCTGTCCTACAACAGTAATGGCTCCTGTTAATCCCTTGCTTGCATTTGCATTGGATGCATAATCTGATCTCCAATTAAGTTTATTGCCCTGCCATTCTCAGGAGGAAATTTCAAATTATGTTTCGGTCTTGTATTTTCTAGTCAGATCAAAATGAGAAATATATTGAAGGTATACAAGTTTAGGAAAACATACTTGAATTAATCATCAATCTCATCAGGAAATTTCACAACAGGGATATGCTGAATGATGTGAGCATCTTCTCCATCCTCTTGTCTTATTCTCCTGTAAAATCCAGCTTCCATGCCTTCCAACTCTAGCTCTTTCAAGGTGGTAATGAATTTCAATCCTTCTGGAAGCCTTGTCAATCTCTTACATTCACGAATGAACAACTTGTTGAGCTGGCACATTGCTCCCTTTTCGATACTCCATTCTATTAATTCTGGAAGATTACCTATCCAAAGCTCATTGAGCTTTGAAAACAGGCCCTCGTAGCAAGTCCACTTAGTGCCAATGTAGGAGTCAGGCCATAACTCTAGGACTTTTAGGCTGGGAAGTCTTCCTAAAGCTTCAAGTGTCGCTTCTGTTTCAATTTTTGTGTGCAACAAGACTAGCTTCTTAATACCAAAGGGAAACTGGAAGCAAGCCGATCTATCATCCATTCTTCCGTTTAATCTTAACTTTCTCAGGTGTCGGGAATTGACGATACACTCTAAATTCTTCAGCACGGTCTCATTGTCCCAGCGCAAGGCCAATGAATGAAGAGAGTCAAACTTTATACTTGGGCATCGGAATATAACATCAAGCTGCTCGTTGCTTGTTATGCCATATATGCGGAGCTTTTGAACACTTTTACTTAATTTTGGAAGCTCGTCCAACATCCAGCTACCTGCTCCTTGTACCCATAGAGTTTGCAACTGGTGGAGGGTATCAAAACTGGTGCCCTCCTGAGGATCACAAGGTAAATATATATGTCTAAGGCCTTGTATTTCCCAAACACCACTCGGTATTTTCGCGTAGCCTTGTATTTCCCAAACACCATTCGGTATTTTCGCGTAGCCTTCTTTAATAGGGTAGTTCCTGTAGTCTAGTGTCAGAAGGTTACGCAAGTTCCCGATAGAAGAAGGCAGTTTAGTGATATTTGTGGCCATTAAACCTAAATACCTCATGAGAACTAAGCTCCCTATCTCTTTTGGTAAGGTCCCGTCGGAAGTTTCGATAGCTACGAGGTTTAGGACTCGAAGGAACCTGAAGTTCTCCAGGATAGGCAATATACTCAACTGTGCTCTCTCGCCAAAATAAGCCCAATAATGATATCTAACAACAGGAGTTGCAGAGAGGAAAAGTGATTGAAGGTGCGGGTTGTCTGACAAGAGAGAACAAAACACTCTGTACACAAACATAGATTAATTCAAGAAATAATATTAAAAACAAAATTAGTTTAAATTGTTATGGGATTAACTCAAAACATGTTTCCGAATTATTTATACACTCTCACTTAAATCTTAATTTGAATAATATATCCTCATGGTCTTTTAGATGAATCATTTTTTATATAATTATATAGTAATAACTAGTGTATGCCACGTCCCATTCATGGAAATATATTAATATAATATTTTAAATTGCATTAATTATTTTTTAAAAACTATTAAAAATATAAGAATGAATGCAAAATTTTTGAAACAAATTTTTTGTTAAAAAATTCAAAAATTTTATTTGTTTAACAAATTAAATAGTAACTTTTTGTCAAAACTATTATTTTTATTGTTTTAAAATAAATATTTTTTCAATATTTTATTTCTTTACAAAACTAAACCATATATATATAAATGGGTGTGGTTCGGGTGTACACACCCCTTAGGGTGTACATTGTATACAGAATATTATTCGGTGAAATGTGAAACATTATTCGGTGAAATTTGAAGCATTATTCGGTGAAATTTGAAGCATTATTCGGTGAAATGTGAGTACTGTATAGGGGAATGTGAAAAATTATTCGGTGAAATATGAAGCGTTATTCGTAGAAATTATAAGTATTTTTTAGGGAATTGAGGTCTCTTTTATTAGAAATAGATGAATAAAAAAAAAACTAAACATTATTCGGTAGAATGTTACAAATTATTCAGTAGAATTGACACGTTTTCATTTGAATTGAACGGAAAAAAAAACATACCATTAGTAGGAAGAATGTTTCACATTTCACCGAATAATGCTTCAAATTTCACCGAATAATGTTTCACATTTCACCGAATAATATTTTGTGTACAATGTATACCCTAAGGGGTGTGTACAAAATATCCATACTCAGTTCTTAAAACAGAAGAGTTAATACTATGTTTCGTTCTTAACTTTTTTTAGGTCTTTCAACCAATTATATATTTTCATTTTAATTTTTTTATTCTTCTTTCTTCTTATTGTTTTTTATTTTTTATTTTTCAAACAATTACTTTTTTTATTTTTTTCTACATATGACAAAAGGGTAGTCATCAATAAAATAAAGGACATTTTCAAGCATACTTTTGATGCGATTTGAATCTTTTGTGAAATTAAGTTGTCTAGGCTCCTAAGACATTCCAACATTGTCGAACTTAAGTGCATTATGTTATCACTTTCAAAGAGGGACGTTAAGGACATATATGTGGGTTTTTTTTATGATTGTTGCCATTTGTCAATTCGTACAACTATATCATACATACCCACTATAAGAGAGATTTTTTCAATTTCTTTTTTTTATATATATATACACATCATAGCGCGGGGATTCTACTAGTTTTTTATATTAACGAAGACCCTTAATATTTAAAAAAAAATAGTTTTTAAAGTTTTTTTTGTTATGCAATCTATTTTTTTATTTGAATAATATAATAGTGATGAAAATTACTCAAATAGAGTTGTGAATTAATATCAATTATTACATAACTAATTCAATCATCAATTATATATAATAAAGGAGAAGTCGTCTGAGACACATGGCGGTTTCTCCTTAATCATAGTCGTATTAACCAATCATAAATTTTTGAATTAATCAATAAATGCATAAGATAAAATTTTATTCTTACTCTATTTAATCAATATATCTATACATGCCTAAGATAAAATTTGACCCAATTTGATTAAATATGGATATATATTTTTAGAAGATAATAACTAAAAAAAGTCTCCTTGTGCAATCTGGCTGCGGTGAGGTTTGCCTCCATCTCGGCCCGTTGTGGTCGTTGTCGCCGGTGGGTTCCCTCTTCGGCCTGGCGGGTTGGGGCATTAGTGGTGCTTCCTCCTTCCGCAGCCGCCTGCCGCTTTCACCAGTGACCACTGGTGTTCTCCTCCTGGAAGTTTTGGCCTGCTCGTGTGGGCTTCGAACTTTCTGTGGAGTGCTGGCCACCGATTTGTTTTCGCCGTCCGACTTGTCTCCCTTGGCTATGCACCTCCGCTCACCCTTGGTCCTCCGGGCTCTTGCTTCGGTCCTTCGGGCCCAAGCTTCAGATCCTTCGGGCCCAAACTTCGGACCCTTTGGGCCCAAGGATGAGATTATGTCCATTTTAAAATAATAAACTTAATTTAAAGAAGCTTGCGATAACTTGTAAACCCACCCGAAAGGGTAGTCTAAATCCCGGAAGGGTCTTGATAAATCCCCGAAAGGGTTTGCAGGTGCACTCTCTACAAGGGTGGTTCTCAGCAGTGTTTCTGGTTGTTCTTGGCAGTTCTTATCTGAGTTGGGGCTCTTGCGTCCGATGTCGGATCTGGCTGGGGTCGTGGCGGTGTGCATCGAGGCGACTCCGTCTTCAACACCCACATGGACTTCTGATCTACCGCTGGCCAGCGGTGTTATCTCTTGATGACGCTTGGTTTCGTTCTGTCTTCATTGTCCTCAACTTTTTTGGATTAGGCTCGCCTGTTCTTCTAGGGGTTGTTGTTTGTCGTTTTTGTATTGCACCGTTTTATTTTTATGATTGTATGTTTGACGGTTCACCGTCTGCCGATTCTGTCGGTCTCGATGAGCCAGGTCTGTCTGGCCATCGAATTATTACCTTATCAAAAAAAAATGACAAATTATTTTATACGTTTTTTAATATCAAACAAATTAGTATTGTAAAAACCATATAAAAGTGTGGATAAGTAGTTAGTTACTTAGTTAAACAAGGGAATTTCAATATAACCGAACAATTACAACATATTCGTTAGAAAATAAGGTTGATACTAATGAATTATAAAAGATTTCTTTTGAGAATAAAAAACTAAAAAAAATGAAGATGGAAATCCAACTAATTTAAGGAGTAGAATGTATGTAACAATGAAAAAAAGATCTTACTTGTCATTATAAGAATGAACTACCGTTCGACGTGTTTGTGGTACTCGTTTATCTTGGTTCGAGAATCCATCTGAGACTGTCTCAAGAAAATCTAGTTCTTTGGCTTTCTTGATGCATAAATCCCTCATCAGATCATGTATTTCAATGCTCTTTACTTTTCCATCATATTTTCGATTTGCAACACGGACCACACAACGGCCAATCAACTCATTCATATATTTTCGACCCAAATCCTCGAGCGTCTCTCCTTCATGTAGGTTGTTGGATGAGATAAAGCCTTCAGCTATCCACATTCTAATTAGCATCCTCACTGGAATCTCAACATCCTCCGAAAACAGGCTCAAATAAAGAAAGCATGGCTTTAGTTCCCGTGGCAAATCGCTATAACTTAATAATAACGTTTCTTTAACCGCCCCATATGTCTGTGTGCCTCTTCCGGCTTCCAACACCAATGAGCTCATAGCCTTATTCACCTTTTCCCAATCCTCAAGAACTTCCTTTGTTGCCAGAACTCCAGCTAGTGCAACAATTGCAAGTGGTAACCCCTTACATTTCTTCAACATCTCTTTCCCCAGCGCCTCCAATTCAGCAAACTCTATAGAGCTAATAGTCTCCTCTCCGTCCTTGAGAGCTATCTTCCTAAATAGCTCCCAACTCTCCTCCGCGGTGAGCTCCCTTGGTTCATGGATGTATACTTTCAAATTTGGATCAGCAACGACGATATCTCTAAATCGAGTTGTGACTATGACTTTGCTTCCGTTATTTCCCATTGGTAATGCTGCAAGGATCTCTTCTAGTGCTTCCTTTGTCCACACATCATCAAGGACAATCAAATATTTTCTTTTCTCAAGGTATTTGTAAATCTTTTCCCCGATTGCTTGAGGACGTTGTGCCTCATCCGATAACTCATTCACCCCACTGATTCGTTTCAATATATCAAGTAGGCCATGTTGAACAACCCATTTTTGCGAAATTGGCACCCATGCCATGGTGTCAAAACATTGTTTGACGCTTCCATGGTTGAAGAGCTTTCTAACAAGAGTGGTTTTGCCCGAACCACCCATTCCCACAACTAACAAGATTTGGGTCTCATTTGATTTCATAGTGAGCAAACCAACGAGCCTTTTGATATCTTCATCAAGACCAACCACATGGTCCTCCTTAGTGTGTGAATAAACAGATGGTCTCCAAACCTCGGTTCTCTTTAGCCCCTCACCTCCAACTTTTATTAATCCATTGTCACCTCGATATCTTCTCAACAATTCCATGGTACTAGCTATCCTCGTTTTGATGACTTCAATATCAGTGCCCATTTTGTGGGTGTTTACAAGGCATTCGCAAAAGCTTAGGTATCTTTTGAAGCGGCCCTTCTTGTTGTTAGCTGGATTGATAACCTCGAGGATACAGGACTCAATCACATCTTCAGCATCATAAGCGATCCTCCTTATCTGTCTGGCGGACTCTCGAAGTCGTTCATCGCCCAATTCATCATCTAGGGTTTCCATGTCAGTGAGAAAGTTGTTCATCATGATCAACTCCTTTTGCATGCTTTCAACTTCATCTTCGACACCATGCAATAACTTGGCTTCTTGCACTAATAGCTCCCCGATTTTCCCAACCGCGAGATTCACAATGGAATTCATATCCACTGTTTGATTCCCTCCTGCGTGAACACCAGAAGTAAAGCCAAAAATTACACAATACCCTTATCATACCAAATCCCATAATCTCTTTCACACTCCTATTCGCCTCCATCAATTTCAACTGATTCAATCAGGTCTATGCCTGATTCGAATGGTTTGAGGTTCAATAAAGTAGCTAATGTTACTAATCTCTCCAAATCTTAAAGAAAGCCAACAAATCTGGGGAGAAGCAAGGGAAAAAGACTTCATTCGGTTCTTAGATAACTTAAAATTTACTAAACCAGCACTCTGTTTGGCTTAAGGGGTTTTTAAGGGAAGGAATGGGTGGCAAATTGAAAGAGGAAAGGCAGTAAAGGGAAGGGGAATTTCACTTTCTCACCAAATTCTACCCTTTGGGGTTGTAAAATCCCACCAATTTGATTAGTTATTCGAATTTGAGATCCCTTCCCTTCCTTTAAATTGTTCATCCAAACACATAATTTACTTTTCCTTTACTTCCCTTCTTAAAAATCTCTTCAAATCCCATCATCCAAACAAGGGAATTAATCAAAAGCAATTGCACAAAATCAAACAAGAAGAAAATATGTAGGTACAATACAAGAAATCAAAATAAGTTAATGGGAACAAAAGGAATTTACCTCCTCCGATCAGCTTCTTAGTGTTCGATCTGGAACACGTTGCAAAATCAAGCAATCTGACTGTAACCCTCAAAAGCCAAAACTAGAACAAATTATCAGTTTTTGACTTTTTTGTTCTGAAAATGGGGTTTTAGTAGGTGAAGAAGTGTAGTTGGTGCTGCCGGGGATCCAATTTTCAATTAAAAATATCCATAGGCTTAGGGTGGGATGTTTGGTAATGATTCTTTTTTTAGGAAAAAAATCTCAAGGTGTTTTTTTTTTTTGGTGAAATTGTTGAGATCTGAACAGTTTATCAATGGCTTAACTCGCCAACATATTCTCAGTTTTGTGCTGAAAATAGGCTTTTAGTAGAGTAGTTGCCTAGTTGGTGCTGCCGGAGCTCCAATTAGCTGCCTCATAAATTTTAAAAATAAAAAATAAAAAAAATGGTGTCCCTCAATTATTTGCAATTAAAAATATTGCCACCCTGTACAACTTGACTACCAACCATTTTTTGATGGTTATCAGCACTGGCTCTCTTAGTTTTTTTCACACGACAAAAACTGATCTCGCATCCATACAAAATCCGGTAAAGACGAATTTGACAGGGACTAGATGACCATTAGTTAGATTCCAAATGTGCCAAAATTGCAGCAAAATTATGTGACAAACAGCAGAGATATTTGCAGGTGAAGAAAGCAAGGATTCAGCCTCAGGTGGACTAATAATATTCCAGCGATAAAAATGCCATGTCTGCTCTGTCTATTAGAGATGGTAAAAGCTATGAAGGGTGTTGCTCATCCTCGTCCATACACTGCATCCACAGTCCACAGTCCATACACTGCAAAACCCCAAAATAAGGTTATCACTTGTCAGATCCAAAATCCTTTTACAACAAATCAGGAAGTAATAGAAGACAGCTGAACAATTATCGCTGGGAGTAACTGGTTCTAGTGTTCTTGTACACAAAAGAAATTCACGAGAGACAAACAAACAAAAGAAATTCGCGAGAGACAAACAATCTTCAATTCACAAAGTAATCATCATACTGACTGCAGCGGACCAAAAATCAATCTCACACCGCCATGTGAAACACAGAAATGAAAATATATGACAGGGGGTGGGTAGACTAAGCCACAGTTGGAAGGTATATCATCTCTGATATGATACAAATAACATACACCCTGCTGGAGACTGAAAACAAATTCAACAATCATGCAAAAAAAAAAAACAGCATACCAGAATGCGACAGAAGAGATGGAGACTAAAGAATATCAAATGGAACAATTGGAGGGTGTAAAGAGTAAGAATTCTGATGGACTATTTCCCATTTGAATATGAGTAACTAATACGTACAATGCATCGTGAATATTCATACATTCCAACTGCGCAAAATATGAAATCTTGCCCATCAAGAGCCTTATCCACTTCCTCGTGTAATTCTCTATTCATCGAGCAATATACATGGGTCATAACAAGTACAAGTAACCCTGACTACCTGTAGGATTACAAAATTATTAATGTGGATTTCAGTCGAGATTCATCACCTCTTTCACCGAGTTTGGATCCGTCTGCGCTGCTTCATTACTTTGTATTTGAAATGGTTTCTCTATCATCTATGGGAGGGAATACATAAGAAATGTATCATGGACGCAGACTGTATTCCATCCTGGACTTCATGAACTTCTGCCAAGTCTTAGGAACTTGTTTTGCACTGTCGAAAGCACCCTTTGTGGTTACTAAAAAGAGGTCAAGTTTGGCTAGTACAAAGCTAGATGATAGCTTCTTACTGCAAAGTGTAGGTTAAGTAGCTTGGAAGCTCATGCAGATTGGAGGGTTCACCTTTACCAAAGCAAGTATTGACGAAGGAAGACTCCATAATCCGTCTCCGCATATCAATCCAGATGCCACTGCTGGGATCATTAAGCTTGCTTTCCGACTGTCAAGTTTGTGAAAAACAAACACAACCAAGCTGCCCACGCACATGTCTATAGCAAAGTACGCACCAACTAAGAAAGGTACAGCCATTGCCATTGGGAGAGGGGCCCACTTCCCAATCTTATTGGGAGACAAATCTCTTATCAAGTTGACTATGATGGCAAATGCAAAGAAGCCATAGCAGAGCTGCAAGCAGTGCTGAGGCAGAGCCGAGAAGCCTTGGACTCCAAGAATTGCCATGTTCCGGTAGATAAGAGCATAAGGAGCCTTGTACTCTCCGTCAGGATTTCCCACATCAAATGCGTTGTAGAAGAGGAAGAAGGTGAGGGGAGCTACCACACACCCAATGGCAGTTCCGATGGCTTGGCTAAGAACCATCGATCTTGGGGACGTCAGAGTGAGATGGCCAGTCTTCAGATCTTGCATGAGGTCAGAGGATACGTATACTATGGCTTTGATCAGTCCGCAAGCCACGAGCCCAGCAACCACTCCTGAGTTCTGGCCAGCCAAGGCAGCTAGGATAAAGAGGGCTACCTTGCCGTAATTGTAGGCCATGTTCATGTCTGTCAAACCAGCACCATATGCATTGCAAAAGCTGAGAGTAGGGGCAAGGATGTAGGCAACGACGACATAGTACCACTTCAGCTCAGGGAACAGAAGGGGGATAACAATGACGGAAACTACTGCCAAGACTGCGTAGCCGGTGCAGGCAAGCCAAAGAGGAATAGTTTCTCTCACAAAGATTTCATTCCTTTGAAGATCATCCAGTGGTTGATTATGGGTCTCTGAAACTGAAATTTATCAAACATAAACTAATGTTAGTAGCATTACTCTCCCGTCTCCCTTTGGGTACAAGATTGAGAACCTAGCTAATAGAAAATATGTTCCCTTTTCCTATCTGTTAAGTGCTGTGGGTATATCACAGAAAGACTGAAGCCACCGTCTAGTTGCAGAAGAAAGGTAGACATAAAAAGTTGCAGAAGCAAAGGAAAGACTTACAAGTTCTGATGTTCTTGTCCTTCAATCTGGCATATATACTTCTCATGGTGAAAAAGATCACCTTGAGAAAATTATACAGTCCATCCCCAAGTATGAGAGCAATAGAAATAAATACCTGCAAAGACCACATCAACCTAAATCAACAAACAACATATACTATTTTTGCTCTAATTCCTTCTGGTTCAAAAAATACACCAAGAATGACCTTATAACCATTGAGGCTCTTCATACTGCTCTCCGGTATTGATTCAGGGAACCATTTCCCCTTGAATCCATGAATAATCGGCCACATTACCCCCCAGGATAGAATCGCACCAAAAAGCAGTGATAAATTGACAAGATGAGAACATATCATTCCAGCTCCGACATAACTCATACTAAAATCAAAGTAAAACCTGCAAAGATCAAGGAAACCTGCTTTTGTTAGGGGAAAGTAGACATATAAAGCAAGGAGCAAACTGTGAAGTAGAAACAATTAATGAAAGACTTACGAGTTCTTCCAAGCCTGCAACCCAAACGTAGGGAATTGTCCAAAACCACAAGTGCTTCCTCCAGAGTAGAACCACTGGAAGAAACTCCAAATGAAACTCATGGAGAAAATTTTCACAAATCCATTAACTTGGTCCCTGCAAGATAATTAAGAAGTGTTCACATTTGCTTCAGCAATGCACATTGGAAATTTCCAGTAGGAAAACCAAATAAAAATTTTGGAACACTAAGTTACATACTTGGCATTCTTGTCTCCTTTAGCTGTGTGAAACCCATTGAT
This sequence comes from Persicaria maculosa, assembly GCA_963922045.1. Taxonomy (NCBI): domain Eukaryota; kingdom Viridiplantae; phylum Streptophyta; class Magnoliopsida; order Caryophyllales; family Polygonaceae; genus Persicaria; species Persicaria maculosa. The sequence continues at coordinate 57,746,102 of OY998268.1, forward strand.
GAGAACTGCAGTTGCAGTTCCACTTGGATAAGGCAGCTTGTAATCTATTATCATGATCTATACAAAAACAGAAATTGAATAAAATGTATACAATATATCATGATTTTAAAGAAAAAAAAATTTCTCAATTCACAAGCTGTAAGTAAAACAAACACTTAATAGAATAGTGGCATCACGGAACACTCGAGTCAACCAAAAATTCAGAGATTATGCATCATCATTACATAAACAAGAGCTGAGTAACATGAAAAGAACAAACTCAAAATGATTTTTTTTTTGAGCCACAAACACCCACTTGAATTAACTCATATTCTCATCCAATACTCTGTGTAATTCAAAAGGAAAAGATACAATCATGCAACAGAACTAGAAATAAAAACAGAATTTGCAAACATGAGAATGAATCTATAACTGAGTTTTAGTTACTTTCTTATGTCATAAAGGATTAGAATTGAGAAAAGGAAATCAAAAGGATGGGCCCCAAAAAAAACGATACGAGGATCAAAAGAATGAGATAAGCACCTTTCGAAGCGGAACCAATGCCCACAAACCAACAAAGCTACTGACAAAGAGAAAGCCAGTCATCCAGCCAAGTTTAAGGTCCTTGTAACTATTAGGACCATTTCCCACAGTGTCAACTCCAGCTAGCTCATATGTCTTCTTGTTAAGACCCAACAAGTAAGACCCAAAACCACCTGGAGAACAGTCATCAATGAAAACACAAACTTATGAATCTGATCATAAACCAGAAAACAATATTACAAAATGGATTAAAATTTATGTTACCCCCAACAGCAATGCTATAGCAAGCAACAGCACAAGTCTGAATAGTGGTATTCTCCTGCCTGGTGAAAGGGGCGGTCTTAACCCCAAGCTTCTTCAGAACCCTTGTCCATGTCCTGAGGAATATGAATGCAAGGAGAGCTGCTGAAACATTCAGATTGGGATTAAGCCCGGTTGTGAGGTTGAGCTTCATCAGTATCACACTATACATGGTTCCGATTAGGACACTAGCGATAACCCCCCTCACAGTTATCTGCTTTGTCCATGGAGGTATCCTCTTTATCTCCTCAACTATCACTTCGCCTTGTTGTTCAACTCCCTCCTGTGCAGCTTCCAATTCCCCAGCTCTCATGGCTCCCTAATTGGATTCTGTAGACCCCTTTTTTCCTTCAACTGGTGTGTGTAAGAACCCTAAATTACAGATTCGGTGAAAATTGTCAGACTCTTGGGCAAGTGGGAAGCAGCAAAAATGTGCGAAATTGCAAAAATTTAGATCAATTACTCACCAATCCGCCACCAATGAAACAAAAAAGAAAACCAGAAAACACCAGCAAATTTGACTCCGAAATTCACTGACACCCCTTACAGTTTCTTGGCCTAAAACACCCCCCGATTTATACGGGATTGGGAAGTGACTATGGCTTAAAGGGATCCAAATTGGGAACGAAGGAGTCATCTTCAGATGTACTACTAAGGCAGTACAAATTACCATAGCTTTGTACTACACAAAACCAACAAGAAGAAAAATATGGCAAAAAAAGAGTTGAAAATACAGCAAGTGAAGGCAGATACCGATGAAGGTTCTTGACAATTACGAATCGATAGTGCAATTGAACCAAACAGGTGGTGGGCTGAGCTTGATTGGTCGTCCGTTGACCTACTTTCTCTACTACCTCCTCCAACTAAAGGCGATTGTGGGTGGGTGAAAGTGGGTCAGTGGGTGTTGAACCTTTTGCTGTGATCAACCAAAGTGAAAAAGGGAAGAGGGTACAGATGACAGATCAAAAGGGGAAAGCGGATGTACGTCTTGCTGTGATTGCAGAATTTGTTTAATTCCTTGAAGCAAAGGCGAGATCGGGGCGTGTGGCTGAAGCACGATCGGTCTCTCTGCATAGAGATTGCGTTGGACGCTTGAAAACGAGAGACGGTCAACTCTTCATAAGGAAATCATTCATTAGGATTAGGATACAACCCAATCAAGCATTTTTTCCCCCGTAATAGAAAGGTTTTTCGAGCATATGTTTTAAAAAAAAATTCAAAAATATAAATTTAGGTAGGTTTCAATATATAAATCCTGAAAAATGTGTGAAAATATTGATTAAATGACTGAAATGTGAAAATATTTTTCTACATATATATGGTAGCTTTGATTGGAAAATGGAATTTTTTGGGGAATAAGATTTTGTACAATTTTGTATTTACACGTGATAGTGGAGTTGGGATAAGGTGACAAATGTCACAAGTTGGGATAGTACGTGGATTTGTAAAAATATTGCAGTATTAGTGTGTTATATGTTGTGTATAAGAATATATTAATATAGTATTTTTAAATTATATTTATTATGTATAAAAAAATTATTAAAAATATTATAAAAGTAAGTAAATTTGAATTACAATATGAGAATTAAACTAATAACAACTAAAGGATGCGGAAAATTAAAAATAAAAATTAATATAGGTATAAATAATTGATTTGACCAAAAACTAATATAGATATTAATAAAAATAACATTTATCAAATAATCAATTTCGATGTAAATAATTATTTCTACCAAAAAAATAATCTAAATATAAGTAAAATAACATCTCCTAAATATTTATCTATAATGTAAGCGTGACTATGAAGTAATTTTGATTTATATTTTTAGCAATTAACTAAAAAATATATAAAAAGAGATAGATTGCGGGTTATGATAACTTTCTATGAATTATGATAACATATTATTTTAACAGTATTTTGTTGGCGATAATTTTTTTCCTTGAATCAACCACAACACGAATAATGTTATATGTATATAGATAACTTTTAATAGGGGTACATCTACAAATTCATCACATTTAAAAATGTGCATCACTTGGTTCTATTTGGTATCGAAATATCGATATCTTCTTTTTTTCTTATGAAAGTTTGATTTCGATATCTTTTTTTCTTATGAAAGTTTGCTAGATATCGAATATTTTCCAATATTTGATATTTAGTGTAATATTTTGTATAACTTGATATCTTGATATAATCAAATTCCTTTTTTTTAATTTATAATGTGTGTAAGCCTTTTAATATAACTAAAGTTTGAATGAAACCAATGACCTCTTGCCCTAGTGGTAAGAGTGAGGTGCTTTGACCAAATCCCACTAGGAGTAATTTGTGCTATAGTGCATGCCTTGCAAGCTAGTGCTCGACCCGTGGAGGATTAGTCGATAACCTCGAAACCTCCACGTCATCAAAAAAAAAAAAAAAACTAAAGTTTGAATGATGATATAAATATTTAGATATCAAATATTACCAATATCGGATATTAGTGGAATATTTTGTATTACTTGATATCTTGATATCAATTTTTTTTATCTATAATGTGTGTAAGCCTTTTAATATAACTAAAGTTTGAATGATCACATTTCATTTTCAATAAAACCTAATTCATTGACACTTGATACAAAGGAAAATTTTTCCACGGAAAACAAGTTTTGAAGTATGAGAAATTGAGAAGTCAAAAGCAATGACAACAACAAAATTAGACCTTATCCTACCTCAATTATAATTAGCATACCTCAATTTAAACACGTTATTATATTAGTTTATATACAGAGAATACGTAAATATCATAATTAATTTATAGATTCAATATAATTTATTAGGGAAAAAATCCTAAAACGAAATGAGCAAGCCTTTAAAAAAAATTGGGTAAATCAATAAATGTAGTGAAAATTTTACAAAATTGAAAAGTTTAACCTGTATTCTAAAGCCATATTTATTGTAAGAACATCTAAGATAACAATTGGGTTTTTGCTTTACCATTCCGTCTTTCTTTCCCTTTACCTTTGTATTGTTGTTCAATTTATTTGCTCTGTCCCGTTTCTGTCGCTTCTAATTTGACTACCTAGTAGTCGCCTACAATCTCGTTATCGTCCTTGAGGGTTTTGAGACGGGTTGGGGGTTTTTATTGGGCAATGGTTTGACTTGGGGTCAGTTTTGCAGTCTGCTGTGTTGTGTTGTTCTTATTGTGATGCAGGCCTTTTGTGAACGGTGTTTAATTTGCTGTATCCGAAGACGTCGTGGATTTGCAATCGATATTTGATGGCTCTTTGGAGTCCATAATCTGAGATATCCGTTAGTGTCCCCAGAGTGCTCTATGTGCGTCCTCCGTTGGCTGATTGATTCGTTTGTCATGGGTTTTGTTTTACGATGTAGGATAGCTTGCACTTTTATTTTATTTTCGCATTTTCATTTCTGTTATTTGCTTCTTGTTATTTTCATTCTGTCATTTGCTTCTGTTTTTATTTTGATTGTACATGATGGTTAGTCCATTTACCGGCTTGTCCGATCTCTCAGTTTCTCTAGGCTTGTCTAGAAAACTGAATTTTTATCTTGCTTCAAAAAAATAATAATAACAATTGGGGTAACTCGATCGTCAATATATATATATAATATTTATAAGATAAATTATCATGTATCGATGCTTATACATTTTTAATCTTGCTTATGCAAATGTTGGGTAAATTATACAAAACCACCCTTCAAAATTATAATATAAGACTTTCATAAAATCACTTGTAAATGAAGAAATTATACATTTAAAAACTCATAAGGTTTGCTTTCTTTCATTATACCACCCTCCAAAGTCCAAAGTCCAAACCCTTTATGTGTGAAAAAAAGTTCTGAAAAATTACTCATCTAGCTATCACTCTACTCATAAATATTTAAATAAATATATTTTAGATTAAGATTTAATTTGATAATCAAATTAATAGCTGAATATTTTATTACCATCTTTACTCATAAAAGAGCTTGTGAATGGTCCTATGGATTAAAAAAGTATATAAATACTATATAGGTGACTTTCTGTAATTTCTAAATTTATGAGAGATTTTATGAAAATCAATACTCTTTCCATTTTAAATTATACTCCCTCCGATTTTTATTACTCCGTATAAGGCATTTGACTTTTCTTAACGTCGTTTAAGGAGCTAAAAACTACATAAAATATTGCTTTTTTCAATTAAATTTTTTTCCATTATAATACTTATTATTAATATGTATTATAATGTAAAATAATTTAATTGAAAATATTAATATTTTATATAGTTTTTAGCTCCTTAAACTACGTGAAGAAAAATTAAATGCCTTATATTAAAAATCGGAGGGAGTAGGTTGTTTAATTTTTTTTGACACATTTTTTAAGAATTAAAAACTATACAGAGTATAAATTTTTTTAATTTTTTTATTAATTTATTAAAAGGCGAAACTAATTAAAATAACCCAACCTTTAAGGAGGTGTCAAAAATATATCCCTACCTTTCAAATGTAAGATAAATATCCCAACCTTTTTAAGGGATGGTAATATAATATCCCAAAATTTTCTCCCCCGCAAAAATGCTTACATGGCACATATGTGGCAAAAAATAATGATCATATTCACAAGCGTGCCCTTGGATCTTAATGCTCGGATTATACAAAGTATAGTCTAGATTGTCATGATAATTTAAAAAAAAAAATAAAAGTCTCTTTTGTAACCGAAAAAAAAAATCATTCAATTTAATACGTTTTTATAGATTATAATTAAATTTAATCAAAACAAATATAATAAAACAAGTAAATATTTAAAATATAATTTTCAATATCTTGATTGTGTAAAATATCATTCAAGTTTATTAGATTAAATTAGATTGGTTTTTAAGTTTATCTTAATTTTTTTTATTTTGGATTTAAGAAAAAATAAAAAATTACATTCTTTTATATATTTTTAAAAATAATAATTTACTTCTTATATATAAATGAACACCATTGAATAATCTAAATAATTAAATTTTCATTTCAATTTCGTAGTAACATAAAGTTTATAATTGGCAAAATATTCTTCAGTTTTGATAAGTTAAATCACTAGCTAATCATTTACTAATTGAAAAATATGTTATTTTGCTTTACATTTTTTTTATTTGGCTTGTTATAGATATTGATTTCCAAAAAGATATAAAAAGTTAGGTACAAATTAAATCTAAAACTACGAAAGTTTATTAAATAAACTTTTAAACTCATCTAATTTAATTTTATACAGTATGTTTTATTTGAATTGAAAATACATGAGTAATACAATACAAAAAATAAGAATTTTATTGGAGAGAAATCATTGGGATATTATATTATCATCACTTATAAAGGTCAGGATATTTATCTTACATTTAAAAGATTGAGATATATTTTTAACACCCCTTAAAGGTTGTATTATTTTAATTAGTTTCGCCTTATTAAAATAATATTATACTCCGTACTTATTAACGAATATTTTATTACTATTACATTTCTGATTTCTCCATAAAATTGGGTGTAAATTCCTTGGATTTGAAGGGCACTTTTGTAATTCGACGGTGATTGACAGTATCCTGCCCTGTACTACTACTATATAACACGGAGAAAAGGTGTGCACGTCGCTCACATTCCCCTTTTCGGTCTACAAAAACCTGAGTTCGGTGGCGATAACCGGAAACCTCTCTCTCTCGTGAATTATCGGTCGTAAGAGTCGAAATCATCTTCTTCGATTGATCACTTTACAGTAGTCACTGACTTCTTTTTAGTTGATTTTACCGAATTTTATGAATTTGCTCCGATTATGATTTGGTTCTCTTGTGTGCCTGCTTCATTTTTCGGCGGCAGGGAATGGCGTCGGATCGCAAGGTTTTGGTGTTTGAGGAGGTGTCGAAGCACAATTCAGCTAAGGATTGCTGGCTTATCATCGCTGGAAAGGTCAGATCTGTTGTTATTTGTTCTTCGTTTTGGAATTTTTTTTGCCGGCCTGCGCTTAGTTTGAAAGTTTGGTGCTTTCCGTACTTACTCCCGCTGAATTACCGATTACCTTTTTAATATGATTAATTATGCCCTTTGCTTCTGGATTTGCAAGAAAACTGTAGGCTAGTGTGATTATATAATTTTGCGTGGGAGCTCTATTGTGATTTTGTTTTCCAATCTCAATTTGGTACAAAGAGATGGAAAATGATTTTGGGGGGAATTGATTGCAGGAACGTGCTGAGTTCAGTGTATGCTAATTTAATACTCCGTACCTGCATTTATGTTTACTTGGTGCAATGTATGATTGATGCACGTGGACAGAAGATCTTTTCCTTTTGATTAGGCTTTAGTAAGAATCGTTTTGAAAGCTGCTTCTTTTACTTGCGTGTTCTTCTAAGTTCCATTTGATTTAAATGACAAATTCTTGTTGAGATTTTCCAGTCTCATATTATCTGTATGAATTTTAGTTTTATATGTTACTTTTTGGTGAAATTTTACTAGGAGCTCATTATTCAAATGATTTTATGTATTCCGCTTTGTGTGCCGACTGTTACAACTTACAAGTTAAAACTTAAAAGGTAGGAGAACCAACAACAAGGACTTCTCCCGGGCATGAATGGATGCTATGCCCTGAATATTCTGTAGCAACTCTTATCTTTTCTTGACTAAATATTTGCTTTCGGATTTTAGGCTTATGGGTGCTTGGAGATGATTTTCTGTTGTTTTGAACAAAGAGATGGAAATGAAATATATATATATGGGAATTGGTGTCAGAGTAGTTTACATCGAATTATATGAAACTTCAATCTGAAGGCAAATTTTCTTCTTCCAATTTTCAAGACTGAAAAAAATGGGACACTGATATGAAAGGAGAGACACCTTTTGCATTGAAACAGTTTTGAAGGGAAGTCATTTTATCCATTGCTTATACATAAACCATGTTATAAAGAGAAACCGAATCCACATTTACTGCCGTCACTGGAAAGTTATGCCCTTGAAGATTGGATTTTGTATAAGCTATATCTGCACTCAGTTGGCGTAATGATTGGACATTGTGTAGCTAAATCTGCACTTAGTTGGCACGAGGAAGTTATGAAACTCACTACTGTTTCCATTAAGATAGTTATTTAGTCACACGCGTCATTCTTGTTCTATATCCTTTGTGACACTAAATGGTTGCCTTCAGGTGTATGATGTGACTCCATTCATGGATGATCATCCAGGAGGCGATGAAGTTTTGCTATCAGCAACTGGTAACTGTCCTTTCCTTTTTAGGGTCTAATGTATCTGCTTCATCGACATTACCTGAATTATGCCCCTGTAATTTGAAGGGAAAGATGCAACAAATGATTTTGAAGACGTTGGCCACAGTGACTCTGCAAGAGATATGTTGACCAAGTACTACATTGGCGATGTTGATGTCTCAACTGTCCCACTTAAACGCGCTTACGTGCCTCCAAAACAAGCTAACTACAACCCCGATAAGACACCAGAGTTCGTGATCAAGATCCTACAGTTCCTCGTTCCCATCTTGATCCTCGGCTTGGCATTCATAGTGCGGAAATACACCAAAAAGGACGACTAAGCATCAGTTCTATCAATGATTTGGCTTAATTTAAACTCGCTAGCTTATTTCAAAAATTGGCGTCGTTTCCTGCTACTGCTATTTAGCTTATCTTATTGTCGTTTCTTGTGCTAAAACTGGATTCTAGTGTAGCTGTTTCCGGTTCATTGCAGTTATTCATGTCTTGGGATTAATTGCTTCAACATCTTGTGTAGAGCTTGTTGGAAAATGGCCCAACCCCTTGAATTTCAGTCGATGGTTGAAAAAATTTAGCTTGAAATGACTCGGATTTGGAACTGTCTAAAAGAGGCAATTTGCCATGAACAATGCAAATAAAGACATTTTAGAGCTTTGAATGTTATTTCATTAGGAAGCTGTGGAAGATGAAGCCACATGTAGTCGAAATAGATAAAAGAAGGTTTCGGTTCCAACTTAATAATATGGTAAGAAGCCTTTGGCATTCATATACACTTGAAGCCCTTTGCAGTCCTCCATAAAGCCGGATGGAGCTTGGAGCCTTCTCGTCCAAATATCCAAATCCCGGCATCCCAATACAAACAGAAACAAATCTTATTTGAATCGGAGCCTTTGAAACCATTAAGCTGCAGTTCACTCGGTGACAGTGCCGCGAAAGAAGATTCTGATGCGAAGCATGGAGCACCAACTGAATATGTTCTGTTCAGAACACTGCAAGGAAAAGCAGGGAGCACAGGAACGTGGATAGACAACAAGCAGATTATCGGAAGGAAGTCTCTATCTTGTCGTGAAGGGTCATTACCAGGCCATGAGCGTCGTTCAGGAGTTTCCAAACATCCAGGTGACCCGACATATTATTGCATTCCCTCAGGATCTCATCCATGCTACTGTACTTCTCAATAATCTGTTTCTTCCTCTGTAGCACAGAAGCTGCAATGGCATATAGCAATAGATCCTCTGTTGGTGGGGCTCGTTGCCTTATCCTGCTCCACGCAGACTTCCCTATCCCGGCCCTAACTGCTGCCTGATCAGCCCACATCACCTCCCAGAGGCAGAGGGTCTGCTCAAAAGTTAACTCTCTTCTAAATAACACCACCACCATCCGGTATACAAAGAAGCAATCCTCTGCCTCAAGCTTCACCAAGTGCTTGTACAGATGAGAGTCCTTGGTTTTAATGATCTTGGAGACAATATTTAGCTGTCTGCGAATGCCCACCTCGTCGAGCCTGAAGTTATGGCGTGCCTTCGTCATGAAACCCACAAAGCACCAGAAAGCCAAGTAGTCCTCCTCTATAACAGTAATGATTGGAGAGAGCAGGTCACTCATCCCCTGGCAATATCCGATTTCACAGTCATAAATGGCGTAAGCCTCTAGGATGGCTACAAGTCGAGCAGCATGGAAAATCCGGCATGGTTCAAGGTGATCATAATCCTTCAGGCCAACTAACTCAGCAGCACACCGAGCCCTTTCATCTGACACTGCAGCTTGAGATGGACTGTATGCAACCCACTCATCATTTGCCCTCACCGCATCAAGACGGATAATGCGCTGCCAAGTGGAAAAATCTTCAGTGCGGCAGATTTTGGACGTATAATCATCTGTTTTGGAAGGAGACAACTCATCCTTCAAAGTTCCATCGGTATTATTGTCTTCGAGTCCTGTGGTAGGAGTTTGAGTGACTTCCTCCTCTTCAGAAAAGTCTGAGCCAGATGAATCTGTATTTATCACGGAGGGAGTTGTGTTTTCAAGTTGCTTTGAGCTACTAGTCCTTTCCAACAATGCACTTGATGGATTATCAGAGTAATCACTCTCAGCACTCCCTTTCTCACTGGAAAGAGATTCTCGAGCACTCATCACGTCTTCGGAGGCTGGCGAACCAGTATAAGAGATAAGATTTCCACTGTCACCGCTATCCAAGTCCTTTGGCTTATAATTTTCATCCATTTCTTCCAGCAATCGCCTACACTGTCTTCTAAGCTTCTCATACTCCCTTCTGAGACCCAGACAAAGCACAGAAAGTTGATCAGCTAAACAGTATCAGATAAGTAGAATCATTTTAGAAGTGAAGAATTATGGACTTCCAGGTTACCTCTTCTTGTTTTTGACAATGTCCCTCCCTTCTCTGGAACTCTTTAAATCATACCTGTGAAATATATCGAGTTACCCATCAGAAACACATGAAAGAAAAAGTAATTAACATCACCCCAGGCACAATAATTCTCCATTACCAACAAGGAACAGGCTTATTTCCTGATATAAGTAATAGAAGTACAGATCAAACAATCAATATTAAGCCTTAGAGAACAGCACTATAAATAAATAATAGCTTGAACGCAAGATGATTACACTTGAGTGGTGAGAAAACATTAAGAGAAACAGCACTCGTTTACTCCCCGTAGGTATTTGGGAAAACAATGCCAGTTCCAGCAACTAAGTCAGCAACGGGAAATTAAAGATGACTCAGATTAAAAATCATTGCTCACAAGTCCCAGTCATTGGTTTTTAAGAATTCATTCAGAGAAAAAAAAAGCTGTTTTTTCCTCCAAGATGTACTTATCCCACAGAAGATCCATTACCAGAGAGTTTGTCCCAGTACAAGCCAAGGCACAACTGCAAAATGATAATAATTCCTTTCCATTTTATAGAATCAGCTATTGAAGTAATAATATAAAGACGACATTCAAACTTCAAAGCTCTTCCATTTGGTCTATCAAAGACCACCCTACAATAACCATGGAGAGCAGCAAGAAACACATAAAGCCGCAAACTGACACTATCTTGTGTAAATTTCAAAGATATGCCCATAAGATGCACCTATGTCTTGAACATGTTAAAATAGGTTGGGAAGTTCTTTTAGAAGTAACAATTTCCATTCTACTTTGGATAATTGTAATTATTGTAATTGCTAACATTTCTTTTGAATATGCCTGAGAAGAAGGGAATTAGATGGAATGTAATAATATCCATTTGAGCTTCCAGTCAACAAAGAATGACAAAAGGTTATCACTAGCACAGTCTACTTCGCTAATCCAAAGGCAACTGCTAGACAGAAACCTAATGAACTACTGAAATGGCTGCAACTCCACATGGCTGTTTTATCAATATAAATACAAGCAACAAGAATCATTATGGTAAGCAGGTAGACACAATTTACTAGGTCAAACCTATAAAGAATCACTGCAATTATACAAGTTGTCTTGTCAGGTAAAATGTGCTTACATGCCAAGTAGGAAGGGCCAAACTTCTGGTCTGATGCTCGGATCAATGCCCTACATTAAACATAAAATCTCATTAGAAAAGAATGTTATTTAAAGTAAATGCAATTGCAAAGAACAATGTCTTCAAGCAGACGATTACTAGTACTACTGCCTCTTCCGTCAATAAAAATCCAACAGTTTTCCCCAACAGTAGATACATAAGATAAAATTTATTTGTTCAGTGCTCAAGCCATTGATGGTTTATTTTGAGACAAAGCATAATAGAAGATCAATGTGTACAAAAAGGAAGCACTGAGGAACATGGACATTAGGACAATCAGAGGCATACCCCATTCCGGACTTTCTTTAAAAGCTTAACTCCTCCATCGCGAAGTTTCCCATCTGATGTGAAGCAACTTCTCCACTCATGGGGTAACAGAGCATGTTTTCTTCTCCTAAGAGACCATGGTGATTTATGAACCCTAAAGCAATATACAACAACACAAGTATAAAAGACATCAGCTATTATTTATAAATGGATCACGGGATTAAAAATACTCGATTGGTTTGGTGAATAAGAAAAAAGATGAGACTATTATGGACATAGCTATCCAATACTCCAATGGCACAAACAAGAGGACCAGCAATTTACTTCTATTTGGTTCGCATTAGATGGGCCATATTCTGAGCATTTAAATGTTTAAATTGTTTAATCACGCGAGTTCAACAGTTCTGGTATTTCTTTCTTAGTCTTTTATGCCTAACAACCTGTACCAACAGCTATTAGTACGACTGTGTGGACTAGCTAAGGAAAGCGCATTTGTTACCTTTTTTGTATCTACTGACTGCCTTTCAAACTGCACTAGACAAATGCGGAGTAAGCTACAAGACACTCTCTCCTCTAAACACAATTTAGCTCAAAGGGAAATTTTCAAATCACAAACTACACTTCACTGATTCTACAGTCAACTAAAGAGTACATTTTTCAATCAACTATAAACAGCAATCATTAAAATTCGATAGCTAGAAACTAATTTTGAGAATCCTCGAGAGAATTTGAGAAGATCAGAAGTAGAGAATTTTCAATCAGGACGAAAGAGAAAGAGGATAGAGAGAGACTCACCGATCCGAAGAGGAGGAGGAGGAAGAAGAAGAGGCCGGTGAGGAGGAAGCAACAACGAATAGAACCGAACGCAAATGAACCCACGACGACGACGGTGACGATGGTGATGGTGATGGTGATGGTGATGGTGAGGAAGGAGGATTTGAATTGGAGGAAGGGGGAGATCTCGAAGCGGTGTGACTCCTCCCAAGAGCTTTCATCTATGAGTGGAACTCCTACTAACACCACTACAACATCAGAACCCTAACTCCACTCCACTCCCTCCCACTTGGTAATTAATCACAACAAACACTACACATTTCACAAGCAATACAAGAATCAAGAAGCGAACCTAGGGTTTCTTCACAAGGTATTCGAAATTTCATTTCCGGAAAGAGGGGGGAATTCGAATTGGACGAAAATCGAAAAGATCTGTTTTTATCTTCTGTCCCTGGGTTTACCTACGAGTGTAACAAATGGCAGCGACAAGAGCGAGGCCGGCGAAGGCCGTGACGGCGACGGCTACAGCACCGCCATCGTAGGCGCCGGCGCGGGAGCCGCGAGGGAAGAGGAAAGAGAGGCTTCCGATGGAGCTGGAGAGCGAGCTGGTATTGATAAGCATGGAGGAGGAAGAGAGATGGTAAAGGAATGAAATTTAGAGCGGATCTCGAGCACGAAAGACGAGATATCTCCCTCCAACAACTGCGGTTTCTCTGTTTCTGAGTCTCACAGAGTTCATTGCCTGCTTTTTGTCTGTTTAGAGAGATCTCATCTGGGTGTTGTCACTCCCCTTCTTGTGCCTACTTTTCTTTTCCTTTTTTTCTTTTTCACCGGTTAAGCGACGGTTAGTCCATCTGTCGATGCATCGACTTTTTAATTCTCTAGATCGAATATTTTCATGTATATAAAAAAAAAAAGCCAAGTGAATCATTCAAGTTAGGTGGAGTTTGGTTCATTTCAATTTTAAATAAATCAAATTTCGAATCAATCAGGTGATAAGTTATTCTATGTTAAGATAAATCTTATTTGTTTCAATTTTGGGTCTATCTAGTAAAAAAATTCAAGTTATTTAAAGACTTTTTTAAGGTAAAAATATTATTAAAATTAAATTATAATCTCAGTATGTTAAATTAAACTAAATAATAATATTATAATTAAATTTATAAATATTGTAATAATATATTTCATCATATAGAATATTATATTTATACAAATAAGTGTTATAAGTATACTATAATTATAAAAATATATATTAACAAACATAGTTGTATGACACGTTTATATATGATATATGTGGTGCTTGTGTGACATCTATATAGCGTTGACTCACTAAGTCAGCTTCGACCCAAATAGTCATCGCCTCATCGGGTTAACCCTTAAATTTTTGGTCATTTGAGTTTGAGTTGTTTTCAAGTCTAAGGTCTATAACATCGACTTCAAACCACAAAAAAAAAAAAAAAAATGGGTGTTCGGGTGTTACGTTTTGACGGGTCTCATGTAGTCTCTTCAGTGGCTAGCAATGAAAGACATATTATCAAAATTGTTGATAAAGAATTTTTTAAAACTTATAATAATGTTATAATTAATTATCCATACACATTTAGAAAAAAAAATAAAAAATCATAAAAATATTTATAAAAAATAAAGATTAAATTTTAAAGTGCAATTAATTTTTAAAATATTTTTCCAATTTTATGAATAATCAATAAAAAATGACGATAGTTTTTTTTAAGTAGGCATGAATTGGTCATCTCCAATCGCTTCTCCAAAATTTCTTTAAAATATAGAAATAAAAGATATATTATCAAAATTATTTTTGTTTCGACTACTAGAGCCTCCTCATTTCAAAAATTCGGAGAAATATTTTATTTTTGGACAAAATGTTGCAGATTTGAACAACCCTTTTTATTTTTTCCGCAAAAATGGGATATCGTCATAAAATGCTAGTCGATTTTTTGATGCTCGGGTGGATAGGAGGAAAGCATGCATGTATTTCTGATCATCACACATTTATTCCATATTTAATATTACTAACAAATCATAAATTGGTATAGTAATTGTAGAATTACGTCTCATATAAAGAGATCAGAAATTTAAATCTTTTTTTTATTAGGTAAGAATTCGAGTTCAGACATATTTGAAACTCGAGGGTCGGACAAGCCGGCATATGGGAAACCCGTCTAAAAACCGAAACATACAATACAACGGTGCAAACTCAAACAAACACACTCTGCATAAAACGAAAACAAGCGGATCGATTAAAACCAAACGGATATGGACGAAAACGACAGACGGAACCAAGTCCCATACTAAAATAGAATCGTAGACCAATGATAGATTAGGATCCGATTATCCTGTGAACAGTGAGAGAAAATGAGAAAAATATATGGGAAGAGAGTATGAATTTCGCACCGAAGGTGGTGAAATCCACTAGTGCCCTCGAAGAAGGATGGGATCATGTGCAATCATGTTATTTCCAAACAAAAAGGATCATGTGTAATAATCCGTGTTTTTCGACTTTCCCAGAGATCACGCCATGCTTTACAATTTTCTATATCTTGTGTCGAACCTTTCAGTGTTTTCTTTTTTTTTTTTAATAAAAATAAATAAATAAAATCATGCCAAAAATATAAAACCAAACTCCAGAAAACTTGTAAAGCGTGTGAAAGCTTTAAATTGTTTTTCGTTTCAAAAACGCAAACAAAATTTAAGAGCACCGTCTCTGCCGGATTGTTAAGTTATAAGCAACACTATAATTTAATCTCCTAATGAATTAAGTATGAACTAGTATGATCCCCGCACCATGACGCGTTTTTTATAAATAATATTTAGATATAAATTAATCATAGACATTAAATTTAATATAATATTTTGAATTAAACCCATTGATTAGTAAATGTGTAAAAATAATCAAAAAAATATAATTGGGTTAAAGAGATAAAGAGAAAAATAAATAATAAATAGTGAAAGATAAAAGCTTTGAATTAATCCCATTGGTTAAAAAAAAATTAACATCAAATAATATTGGGCAATTAATATTATAAAATTTTCCACAAAAAATAATACTTCCTCCGATTTTTAATATAAGGCATTTGACTTTTATGCACGTATTTTAAGGAGTATATGAAATATTGATTTTTTTAATTAAATGTTTTTACATTATAATACTTAATAATAATAAGTATTATAATCTAAAAAAAAATAATTGAAAAAATCTATAGTTTTTAGCTCCTTAAAATACGTGCACAAAAGTCAAATGCCTTATATTAAAAATCAAATGGAGTATTAGAAAATATAGTTGCCATAATAAATGATATTATATAAATAATATTTCCAAAAATAACTTTGAAGATGGAGATGACATGTGGCATAAATGCTTCTCTTTTAATATAGTATATAGATGGTTAAAAAAAATTTAACATCAAATAATATTGGGTAATTAATATTATAAAATTTTCCACAAAAAATAATACTCCCTCCGATTTTTAATATAAGACATTTGACTTTTATGCACGTATTTTAAGGAGTATATGAAATATTGATTTTTTTAATTAAATTTTTTACATTATAATACTTAATAATAATAAGTATTATAATGTAAAATAAAATTAATTAAAAATCAATAGTTTTTAGCACCTTAAAATACGTGCACAAAAGTCAAATGCCTTATATTAAAAATCGGATAGAGTATTAGAAAATATAGTTGTCATAATAATGATATTATGTAAATAATATTTCCAAAAATAACTTTGAACATGGAGAGGACATGTGGCATAAATACTTCTCTTTTAATATAGTATATAGATGAATACTCCAAATATATATATATACTTCCATTTTATTTATTTTGCAGGGTTTGATATTTTCCAATTAAGGGCGGAGTAATTAGTAATTTAACCGCGCATAATGCAAACAAAAACATTGTTCTTTGTTACGCGCGTGTTGATTACACATTTTTTCTTGTATTTTCGATTTTATTGTATATTCAATGCTTTGTCTGTCTGTCAACAGATATATCTAAGCTCGAATTATTACTTAATAAAAAAAAATTACTGTTTTTTTTTTAAATATGGGTAAATGAGTAGCTCTGAAAAGTGAGAAATTGACGTCTTGCAAGGGTTTTGAAAACCACATAAATAAACATGGACGAGGCTTTTAAATTCAATTCCAATAAGTCAAGCCAAATTATTCAAAGTAGGGTTTATTAGTGGTGAAAATTTGACGAAACTATATTTTTGAAATTGAATTCCCTGAAACGTGTCAATTTCAAACATAACTAATGTTTTTCTTTATAGAAAAATATATACTGAATTAATGCACGTTGAGATTTGTCGTGTTCATGACGGCTTATTTTCCTTCCCCTAGTTCTCATTTGGCCTCTTTCTTTGTCTTTTCTTTTTTTTTAAAAAAATGTTAAAATTAGAAAAAATAATTATGGAGTATCTAAATTGTCCTCAAATACATATTCAATCATGTTAGAAACTGAAGATCAGATTATAAATTAGTCAAGAAACAACTCAATAGTCATATTATTAGGTTGTTATCGTGTAAACTATAAACTGTTATCTGCACTCTTGGAATGAATAAATCACTTTCATAAGTCCTGTGTTAAAAAATCATGGATGATTTTACCAAATTAATTCACCCCTCATCACATTTCTTTGCATAATTGCATGGGTTCAATTTGATATAACAACTAAATAGTCTGTGTAAAGACTCACATCAATCACGAAGAAAACAATCAAGAACTCTTATTACAAGTGTAACTTTATGTATGTTGTATGTAATATTGTTATGTGTATCAGTGTAGGTAACATTTATGTATATATGTGATATGAACAATATATATAAGAGGCATTATATATTTACGACTTGTATGGATGTACATTTGGAGTTAGTCCCGACATAATAGTATTGAATTGACTTATTCGACTTGATCTTCTAACGGGACTAATGGACAATAGTGGTGTGATAATACATAGTATATAATATATGGTATGTGTATAATATGTATTATGTGAACGTGTGAGAAATTCTAAGTGGGCCTTAGCCCAAACAGAAGCCCAATGTTCAAGTAAGAGAGCTAAGCTGGTGGTCCAAAGCTTCCCGTGTGCGCGCAACTTATGTGGAACGCAACGTTTTGTGATAGAGTTTTGGATCCCGGAATGACCTAGCTATATAAGTTGACTTCTTCAATTCTTGCCTCATTGTCTCCTCAAAAACTCTATTAGGGTTTTCTTCTAGGGTTTGATTTCCAAGCTCCTTGGCCTTGATTTATGAGTTAGAGATCGACAAAGGTGGTTGAAGGTGTCCTTCTGGTGCCATTGTGAGCTCCAACACTTGGGTTGCCGCTCTTCCTTCCAGGAGATCGAATTAGGGTCGAAGACTGAAGTGTTCTTCGATCTTCGGTTTCCACACATGGGGATTCTCTTCTCCTTTTCACTTATGCACATGCATGTTTAGATCTAGGGATTGTCTGTATTTTTCACTTGTTTTATCCCTTATACGAACTCTCTATAGTGGATTTAGCCAACTCTTGAGACCCTGTGGATGTAGGCTTTGCAGAACCGCGTAAAATCCCTTGTGTTCGTCGATCTTGTATGTTGTTCACTTCGATCTTGCGTTTTCGTTCTCGATCGTTTTTCTTTTCCGCTCAAACCGATTTCCATTTTTCGAATATTTGGTTTTACAACAAGAAACCGACTTTCTTCGTTATCTTACAACAATTGGTACCCAGTTGTACGTGTTCTTATACTGACTAGGACATGTAAACGACGACATTTGAGTAGCAACTTTCTTATATTTACTTGCGATCACCCTTTAATTTTCTATTTTATGGCTGATTCATAAAAAAATCGCATGGGAGAGTTATATAATTTCCCGTAATATAAACGTTTTGTTTAACTTGATCTTGTAAACCCATGGACGTTGCTAGTAAAGTGCTCATGTTTAGATTCAAAGCCATTAATTAGTGTTAGTTTGAAAAGTCTAATTCATCTCGTCATAGCTAGTTTAATAAGTATCAAATTATATAAAAAAATCAATTAAAAAAATAATATTTTATAGACTTTTTCGGTCCTTAAAAAACGTGTCAAAAAAAATAAATGAACATGTATTGTGAAATAGATGGAGTATAAAGTAACGCCCACCTAGAGGCTTATACAAACTAAATGTAGATAACTCTATCAAAAAATCTGGCGCATGTGGCATGGGGCGTTGGAGGAATCATTCGGGATTATAATGGTTAGGTTATTGATATTTCCAGTCACATACTCCATCAGAATCAATACTACAAACAGAAGCATCTGCGATCTGCTTGGGACTAAAGATAGCGCTCAATAATGGAATAATGAACATTATAGTTGAAGGCAATAGTCTAGGTGTAATCAAAGCAATCGACGACCCTCACAATGTTCCGTGGAAACTCCTGCGAACGATATAAATGATTCAGACTCTGTGATTAAATTTCAACAACTTTCATTTTAGACACTGCTATGGAAAGTATAATCGATTATAGTGTTGACTACACTGTAAATATTAGTTATATTTGTAATATAAACACTCTCCCTTTAAATAAAGAGTTTCGTAACATCATCCTGCGAAATAATCAAATATTGATCTTTATTTCGTCAAATATATACTTCCTACTATCTACAAAAATAAATAAAATAAATAAAAAGTGAATCTTACTTTGATCTTACTATCTACAAAAATAAATAAAAAGTGGGATCTTCTACAACCCTCCCTACACCCCTTCCTACTCCATTAAATTTTTTTAACATTTATTTAATCTTGAAAAAAATTATAAAAATTATATTTATATTTCTAACATCTATTTTTATATAATTATAAAAATTTATTTTGAAAAATCATGTTTTAAAATTTTTAAAAATTGTATTTTGTAAAATATTGCCTTTTTAATTTTCAAAAATTGTAAAACATGAATTTTCAAAATAAAATTTTATAAACATATAAAAATAGATATTAGGAATCTAAATATAATTTTTTTTAAGATTAAATAAATGTTAAATATTTTTGTGATGTAGGGAGGGGAGTAGGGTTGGTGTTGTAGGAGATCTTAGATAGGAAATTGGGGTTTGGGTTCGGAAGAAGCACCGTGGTATATTTCGTAAGGCTGGGTTACGGAATGACACGCAAATGCGGGAGTTGAATATATCATTAAATTGTGTTGGGTGCAAATTAAAGTAGGGGTAGATGTAGATGACTAGATGCTATAATTCCAGTCATGGTGGGAATTTGGTTAAAGCCTCTTTACATATGTATGGCTACCATTTAAAGACTTTTCTATTTTCTAAGCTAAGCCAAGGCCTCATCCTATATATCCCCTCCCTCTATAAAGTTTTATTCCCATTTACAATCATCACATTCACATCCTACCAAACCAATAAGATTAAATTAAATCATTGCCCCATTTTTTTAAATATAAAATTTAATTATACAACAAATTAACATTATAATATTACAAATAGTAATAAAGTGTATCATAAAATAAAGAGATAGGTTTAATAAATTAAGTAAAAATCGTAATTTTTTTACAATAAAAGTATCTATAAATTTGTTATGAAAAGCATCATAAAATCTTAGAAATATATATACATATTTAATATGGATGTTATACTTTAATTAAAGCAGTATATAGATGACTATATATATATAATATCTCAATTTTTAAGGTATATTAGCCATTTTATTATGTTCACTATATAGTGGAGTATATACATTTTATGAAATGAGAAAATCTAATTAATATGAATATATGCATATATAGAGACATGACTTATGGTTGTATGATTCGCTTGTTATCAAATTTGAAAAATAAAATAAATTAATAGCAATCCGCTCAAAATTGAAAAGGCCCTCTCATATATTCTCCATCTTTATGTGGCTCTGAAGAGTTTTTTCGAAAGCGATAAACAATGTAAAATTTCTTCCACAATTTTAAAGTTTCATACATACTGCTCCCTTTGAAAAAATCGTACAATAATAGTCAGGTAAATCTATATACTCCCTCCGTTCGAAAATAAATAATATTTGACTTTTGTGCACGTAGTTTTAGGAGCTAAAAACTACTATCAAATCTTATTTATTTTAATTAATTTTTTTCATAGTTTAATATCTAATTAGTCAAACATATTTTAATTAATTTATTTTAATTATTTTAACTCCTAAAACTACGTGCATAAAAGTCAAACATTATTTATTTTTTTCATATTTTAATTAATTTATTTTAATTATTTTAACTCCTAAAACTACGTGCATAAAAGTCAAACATTATTTATTTTCGGGCGGAGGGAGTATTATTTAAACTTTTTTCATTTATTGTTATGTGTCATCGATATCATATTATACTCCGTATTATATAACCTTACCATATACAAAGATATTTTTAGTTCATATTTTTCAATTGGAAAAATGACTCAAAATAATACTAACTATCATATATGAACCAAAAATACTACGAACTTAAAAAAAGTATAAAAATAATACAAACTATCCACCTATAAACTAAAAATAATACAAAATTTAAAATCAACTAAAAATAATACAAACTATGAACTTTTAACTCAAAATAATACAAACTTTTGAAGTTGAACTAGGAGAAGAATCAAAACAAAACATTATTTACCAAAATTACAAAAATATGTGTATATAGTCAAACTTTGGACAAATGCATCATTTTCATTTTTAAATACACCAAAACCACTATTTATTTATTCAACTTTACAAAAAAATCACTTTTTATTTTGAAATTAAATAAAATCACATCCACTTTATCCATAATTATTTTTTTAAAAAAAAATCATATCCTAGAATTCATGTAATTTTGTGTAATTTATAAAAAAATTGGGGTTGTATTATACAATGTTGAACAACCAAATAGTGGGTTTGATGTATTTAAAATATAAAAGGTGGATTTGTGCAAAGTATGAATAATTATAGATTTTTTTAATAATTTTGATAAATAAAATTTTATTTTGAATCTTATCCTAATTTAAATTCAAAAGTTTGTATTATTTAAAGTCAAAATTTCATTGATTGTATTATTTTTGGTTGATTTTAAAGTTCGTATTATTTTTGGTTTATAGGTGGATAATTTGTATTATTTTGAGATTTTTTTTAGTTCGTATTATTTTTAGTTCATATGTGATAGTTGATATTATTTTGAGTCATTTTTCCTTTTCAATTTATTACATACTCCATTTTTAATTAATGATTTCGAGAACACTAATCTAATTTAACCTTACCTTATCATAATGATTTCAATTTAAATTGGATTAATATTGATATTAAAATAAATAAGGAGTATATAATTTAAATGAAAAATAATTATGATGGAGTGGCATTATCGCATTAATTAATTATAGGTTTTTAAACTAATTAAATTATATATCTCTAATTTTATGATAATTTTTATTAATATTTTATTTTATAATAGTAATTTGTAATATTATTATGATTTTATTCAAAAAAATTTGCAATTGACGCTGGGATTGTACTAATATTTTATTAATCTCGCTCATTAGCCGGGTAATATTTTAATTTTTCACTTATTAGACGGTTAATTTATGCTAGGTTAAATTAGATTAATGTTTAATGTTTAATGTTTATATGGTAGTTTATAAATTTATTATTATTTAAAAAAATTAAGGGCCATTTTTTTTTTCAAAAACACAGCCATGCACGTGTATGATATCTCCTCAAATCCAGCTAAATCATGTATTCGTGTATGACGTCAAAACTTGAGCTGATTCATTAAATATCGGCCCAAATTATTTTTTTTATTTTTTATTTTTATTTTTAATTTTAGTTAGGTGCTTGTGAATTGTGAGGGGACAATGGAGTAGAATAAGAAAGGTGAACATAGGGTAGGGTCTGGTGGTGTGCTCAAGACGACTCCGTTTATAAGAGATTGTTTTTTGGAGTTTTCGTCTTCACTGCTTACAAGAGATGACATATTGATGTACCGTTGACCAGCGGTACTAGTGTGCTATCATAGTGGTGTTTGAGTTCTGTCTGCGTATTCGTTCTCGGTCGAATGTCTTCATTTAGTATAGATCTCTCCTTTTGTATGTCTAAGATCAATCTTTGTTGCACATGTCTTTGGTTCGCTTTTTGTTGTATTATTTTGACGGTTAGTCCGTCTGTCGATTCGTCGACATCTCGGAGGGTCAGATCTATTAAAAAAAAAGTGAAGAATCTTATTTTCAAACCTAGTCCACCCTAATTATATTTTTTTTTATACATATATGAGAATCAAAGTTTTAAATTAAAGAAAAAAAATACTAGAGTATGAATTTGAATTCATCCACCGAGTTGCGGGCCAAATTATTTTCTTTATACCAAAATAAAATTATTAATGAAACTTACAATGAATATATCCTTAGTTAAAAAATAGGAATTAAAGAATTGAAGGAAACCAAATTGTTGCAAACGTCAATATATGCGTCGACATACCAGTAAACACCTTCATGATAAGAATAGATCAATCTGAACAACTTGAGTCGTGCCTTAAGTCACTGCAATTTGATAGGATTTTATATTTTAAGATACTCTCAAAATATAAAAATAAAATTATTAACATTGACTTAATCAATTGATAAAATGTGTAATTTTATAAGATTTTCAATTGAATTATTTGATTTTAATTTCTTTTGTTACCATATTTAATATTTATATATATATTTTTAATTATTTTAGTTGTGTAATTAACAAAAAAAATATAAATTAAATTTTGCAAACAAAAAAAATGTAAATACCGTATATTTTTTATAAAGAGAAAAAAAATCTCAATGCATAAATCGTACAGACATCACAAAACTACCTCAGAAATACAGCAAAATGTCCATGAGAAATAGAACTCATCATGTTAATTGGACATTAAACTTATGTTATCAACTTTGAAAGGGAGTGATTTATACACCCAAATTTTTACTATCTACACCACACATTCCATTTTTTTATTTTTTTTTAAAATAGACTCTGCCCCTCTTGAGTCACAGACGTGTGACTCAAAAGGGGCAGGGTGTGATGTATATAGTAAATTTTTTGGGTGTAAATATTATCACCCACTTTGAAAGAAGTGTACTTTTTTCATGTACCCCGATCTGACAACTAAGTGGCGGATAAGGTTGCACATCTTTACCACTCTGTCAGGGGTATTGAAATTCATAATAATATAGGTTTTCGTAACCTCATCCGAAAGGATGCTGTCGGGTAGAGCTTGACTCGACTGAAATCTTAATTTCCTAATAAAAAAAATATCGGGCGATGATAGCTAATTAACCCTCTCGAACCCCCCAATCTTAACTTCTACAAAACTCAACCACCTTCCATCAATACCTTGGCCCTACTTTACTCTCATTTTCCCATTTCTAAGGGCCAAATATAAAAAAATTACCCAAAAGTCAAATTCTCTAAAATGAATAAAATAAAAGTATATAAGGTCACTAAAATATAAATAAATAAATAAATAAACAGAAGAAAACTCCACCAGGCCAAACCTCCCCTCCCCCACTATAAATACAATCCGAAACCCTCCCGAATTTCCCCCAACCCTCCCAAAAACCCCCATACATGAACCTGTAATCGTTTACCATACCATGAGCAGCATCCCAAGTTCCCTCATAGACTCCTCCCTCACCCTCTTCCAACTCACCATCTCCTCCTCCGATCCCTGGCCCTTTTCTGTTTTCTTGTAACCCCAATTTCCCTAATTCGATCTCAATTCACTCAATTTCTCTCCTTTGATTGATTCTTCAGCCATGGGCTTCCACCTTCAATTCCACCAGCAGCAGCAGCAGCAGCAACAAGATCCGAAGGGGATTCCGAAGGGGTGCATGGCGGTCATGGTGGGCCACGAGGGAGAGGAGCAGCTCCAGCGGTTCGTCATCCCCGTGATGTACGTCAACCACCCGCTCTTCCTCCAGCTTCTTAAAGAAGCCGAGGAGGAGTACGGCTTCGACCACCGCGGCCCCCTCATCCTCCCCTGCCATGTCGAGCAGTTCCGCAGCGTCCAAGGCTTGATCGACCAAGACCACCACCCGTCCGCCTCCGCCGCTGCCCACCACCACCACCCGCACCACCATTTCCTGTGCTTCAAGGCTTGATTCGAGATCGTGATTGCTTCTATTCTAGGGTTTTGAACTTAAAAGATGCCGCCTTTTTCTCTTTTTCTTTATTGATTCCTGTAGTCGGTCGGTCGGTCGTTTAATTTGCTCGTTCACGAACAAGAAAGGTTCAATCTTGGTGGGAATCAAAAGGTGTAAATTTGGATTTATTCTTTACTTTTTTTATAAGATAACGTCCCAATTGAGTTTAGCTTAATTATTATGTAATCCTTATATTGTTGAAGAATATATCAAAGTCGTAATTACGCGTTAAGAACAAGAAAGGTGATACATGATTGGGTTGTGATTCTTTCCTTGTTTCGAACGGTTTCCGTTTCCATCTCTATTTGACAGAGATATGATTGCCACCTGGCATGACGCCATTGGAGGAAAGACGGGAATAAATTCTTATATTATCTAATTACTAGGTCAAAATGTATCGTCACTAATCAACATTTCACCACATAATAATTCTTATATTATCTAATTACTAGTTCAAAATTTATCGCCACCAATCAACATTTCACCACATATGCATTATATTTTCTAGAAAATATAAGCCGACTTGTTATTTTTAACTATTTTTAGCGTGTGATCGAAAGAAAAAGAAGTAAGTTTTCCAGGAAAATAATTAAATAACACCGAGATTTATCATTAAATTAAGATTTAATTATATATATGTATTAATATTGTAATTTTTTTCATTTTTCTTAAAAAATAATGATTTTTCTTTAAAAAAATCATGATTAAATATTATAATTAGAGGGGTATATGTTAACAGAAACAACAGAGATGTTGCTCCGGCCAGTCTGTTCTATTTTAAAAAAAATAAAATAATAGTTAAAAAATTATCTATTTATTTATTAAATTAAGGATCTTGTTAATAAAAATTATACTTATAAAAATTTTAATTTATTCAACCTACTCAAATTTTAATTTTTAGTTTTGTGTTTATATATGTATATAAAGTGCTGTAATCAATATATGTAAACGATATGATACATATGTGATTAATAATGACGATTACAAAAGAGAAATAGGATATAGAAAATACATTGCTTAATGGGGATGTATGTGTAATGTGTTTTCGTGTTGCCGACAGATGTGATATGGTGAATGGGTGATGTAGCTGGGATGGGACCCATTTGGGTGCGGTGAGGTTGCATGTGGCCCCCAGTGCCCGCGATGACCTGTCACGAGATCTTCGATCCCTTGCCTCTACATTTGACGATTTCATTTTTTTTATTTGTTTCTTCAATTTCAGCCTATTTATTAAGATATTTATTTGATTTTATTATTTGTGTTTTAAATTTTTGTCAAACTTATATTCGTCATTTGATGGCGTATGTTTTCCTTCTAAGCTACGCAGTATACGCCATTTTTTAAAGAATCGTTTACTTATAGATAAACATTGTATTAGAAAACAAATTCCCGGCCACTATCCAAAAATAGTCAAAAGTGGCTCAAAACTTTGAATTTAAATTATAGAAATTGTAAAACATGTCATCGGCGCTGGACCTCGAGTTACGGGGCGGTGGTGGTTCCTTACTTTAAGGAGTAAAGGATTTCAAGATTTGTACAAATTAATAGAGGCTTATTGAAAAGATAAGGATAATTGGATTATGGATATGTGTATATTGGATTTGATATGATCATAAATAAAGTTATATGTGATAAAGTATGAATGACTCGTATTATGGATGAATTATGTGAGTAGATGGGGTAATAAATCATGTGTTAGAAGAGAGATTAGAGTGTGTAGGTATCGTAATCTGGTTATTACCGAGAATGTTAGTAAAAGTAAAATAAAATAAAATAAAAAGTTAAAGAGAGATGATAAGCCTTAACAAAGATATGATGAATAAAGCAATCTAGTGGATTAGTCCTACCTGAGTTGCTCAAAAAGTAAACTTACTCGAAAACCTAACCAACCGACTTGAAAAAAAAACAATGTTTATTCAGTTTGAGTACAATTTGGATCAGGCTACGATTCACGAAGTTTTAAAAATTGTTTTCCGGTTGAAAATGAAACCAAAAAAAACGATTTTGGTATGAATGAACTAGATTACTATTTTTTTAAGACATACATTAGGGATTTTGAATCCCTAATATCGCTTAAGATCTTTTGTCTGATATTTTCCCTTTTGCATCTCCTTTCGTTTGGGACTTGTAGTTGCCTTCTGCCTCTCCTCTCCTCTTGTTTCTACCTCCAACATTCGACCTTCACCGAGTTATTGGTTGCCTTGTGCCTCCGGCTCTCCTCTCTGATCTTCTATCCAACCTTTTCCCCGTGCCTTTGCCTCTCTTCTCTTATCCTCACCTCAGCAAGTATAAATGTCAAAGAGTGATTAAAATTCAACCCTCCTTCGTGGCCCTGCCTCTCTTCTCAAGGTAAACTGGCTCTACCTCTGCAACTCAAAAACAAAAAAAAACGAAAATCGATAATTCAGTTTCGGACTACCCTATGGGCCACCTCCCTTGGAAAATCACGGTTTGAGCTGATTGAACAATCCAACTTCATACTCCTAGTCTTCCTTACCTTACGTAAGGTATTCGTGTCCTTTTATCTTTTATATGCTTCATGGTTGTGTCCGTTCTTTATGTTTTCTTATAATAAAATGTTTTTTTTATAATTTCATACTTATTAAAAAATGAATATTTTATATAATTTTTATCATTCTCATAACACACGTTTAAATAGTAAAAGTCATATAAAAACATAGAGTATTTTTACCTCATATTCTAAAATTGAGTGCCTCGGAAAAAATTTGAGGATAGTTTGTGTTCGTGGTAGAACTTGAATTGCATATTGGGCTTTGTGTTTATTAAGTGGGCCTCCCATCGAGTCCCATTCACGCGAAGTATTAGTCTTCATGTGGGCTTTATGAATTGATCCAAGTGTGTGCGATAATTATTGCAGACCTTTTTTTTTGTTTGATCATATTGAAGACTTTGTGCAGTACGTATTGGGTTTTCATGTCTGTTTCAAGATTTGTTTCTTATGTCTTTTAAGTGGACCTCTCAAATGAAAATGAGTTTTATGTGGTAAACTAGAGAGTAACCCGCACCTTGTGCGGGATTTCTTTAAACAATTTTTTTTAATTCTGTCACCGATGATAGTAGGTTAAATTGTCATATATCAATTCTTTGCTTTATTGCTTTTTTATTTTTGTGAAATGAGTTAGTGAGTCGTTTTCATGTCATATAGATATATTGCATGAGTATTTACTATGAGAAAATAAAATTGATCCTTTTTTCATATCTAGATACTTAAAAAATCACATATATTGTTAGGATTATCGTCCCTACAACTTATTGACCTTGCTCCCCACTTTCGTCACCTTTAAAGAATATATGAGATGAAAATCAGTCATTTTAGCCATCTTGAATAAAAACAATATAGAATGATTTAATAATCAAATTTATAGATTCTCAAATTATACATATAATAGTTTAAATATCGATAGACAAAATCAATTGAAAATGTGAAACTGAAATTTAAAAAATTAAATAAAATAGAGCGAGAAATCAAATTGAGTCTCACCAATAATTTTCACAGTTGTTAATTAGTATCATCAATATGATTATATGAATTTATCCTTCAACAAATTCAACAAACTTGAGGTAGAGATAAGAAGAAGAAAAATGGAAAGGAAGTGTGAAGAATAGTGATTATATAGTAAACGATGGTGTATAGAGGAAGACACACAATTAAAATCTAAACAGATAACGAAGAATCATTTTTTATTTGTTAAAATAAATATGATTTTATTTTGATCTTATCTAGTAAATATCTAAACTAACCAACCAAAATATCGAGAATATCTAATTAAATAACAAATCCTAAATAAAAAATATAAAAAAAGCTACTTTAAAGGAGAAGTCGCCACATGGCGTAAGCGACTTCTCCTTTAGTATTATAATATTGATTTAGATTTTATTTATTTTTAATATCCAATTTTAGAATCAAATGGGTATGATTTGTGTGATTTGAGGCTTTTTAAGCTTATTTCCCTTCTCATAGCATTAATTTATATTTTTTTTTGTAAAGATGTTTCACAAGATAACATGAGATTTATAATTTTAAGCAAGTAATCCAATTATGGATCGATTGCAAATGTTAATAATCCTTTTATTATTCTTTTCATTTGACAAAACATATTATTTACTATATATACACATTTTTTTAAGTGGGTAAAAACAATATATAAAATAATAATTTTTTTTGCTCAATTTTTTTATAATTTCATAATTATTACTATTAAATATAAAATTATACAAAATTTTAATATTTTAATTAGTTTTTATTATTCCAATTTTATGTGTGTAAATAACATATGTATGTTTTTCCGAATAAAGAGAGTATTAGGAAGTGTTTGGATTTCAGTTGCACTGTGATTACAATGCAAATTAAGGATATGTTTGATTAGTATGGCTTATGACATGCTTAAATTAAAGCGTGTTTAAAATAAAATGCATTATAATATTTGTGGGCCAAAACAATATAAATCCATTAAACTTATAAATGTATTATAAACACAATGCAATGGAATCAAACACAATATTATAAACATAATGCAATGGAATCCAAACATATCTCAGTACAATGTTTTTTTCACCCTGAGTTAACTCATTTTACCTTATACTCCACTGTTCCAAAAGGTGAAATCGCTCACCCCGGACGCCCCTCACCCCAGTCCGAAAAGAATTGTGAGAAGAGGTAAATTATGGTGACTCAACCGACCACAGAGGTCAAGACCCGTTCTCACTGCGCACAAGCCGCTGGTGAGATTCGATCCTTGGTCTCTTATTCCAAATGTCACCCCTGAGACCAGTTGAGTTAAACCCATGCGGACCATATATACTCCATATTCCATAAGTGGTATATTGACACACAGGACGCGCCACCAGAAGCGCGTGAGATGACAGTAATTACCTCGCCCAGTTTATGCCCTTTATATGGCGGGAGGTTTCTGGTCTTCCTGTTTCACTCCTCCATCTCCCAACTTCCGAAACTCCAAATCCCTTTCTCTCTCTCTCTCCCTCCCTCTCTTCACTCCTCACCCAAACCCTTCACTTGCCTGTCGATGTTGTCGTGTTCTTGTTCCCTTCATCACTGATTCTGACCCTCTCTCTCTCTCCAAACTTTGTTGTCAACGATCTACATCATCTACCCCCTTCCTCCATCCCCAAACCCCTATTTTCCCCAAACTCCTAAATCTCATCCGCAGTTTCCTCTTGTCCCCGTTCCTCCATCTCGGTGCTCTCCTAGCCCCCTTCATCTGCATTCGTCCAATCACTCCTTTGCCCGGTCCGATTTCTAGGGTTTCCGGGCGATTTCTGAAAAATTAGGGTTTTTTCTCTCACTTGGGGAGCGAAGTTGGAGAAGTGTTAGTTCGAGGTTTTCTACAACCTCCCAGCCCCCTACAATGGAGACTGCAGCTGCAGCCTCCGCTGGTGCTGCTGCACGCGGGGCTTCGCTGCTGATTCCGTCTCTCAAGCCGCCGGCAGCCCGGAAGGAGTGGCGGGCCGTGTCTGAGCAATCGGTCTCGAGCGCTGCTAACGAACTAGGGCATTCCGATGAACGAACTATATATGAGGTAATCCATGTGTTTGCTTAATTTTGTTTTGTCTTTCATGTTGCTTTCATACCTTTTAAATCTGAAGCTTTGAGATTTAAATTGTGATGCGATGGAACTCGTGAGTATGAAACAATTATGTGTTGTTGTTAAGGTACAGCAGGGACGAGAATCTCTTGATGCTGCCAACTTCTTTTCAATTCAAATGGATGGATCTGGAAATGTTGATGTCGATGATTTTGAAGAGAAACTGCATAGCTTGGTAAGCAAGAGGGAAGAGTTGCAGCAGATGGAGATTGATCTCAGGGCCCAGATGATAGCACAGTCGGAGATTACTGAAGTGCAGAAAAGCTTTGATGCTCAAATCAACGAACAGGCCAATACCATTTCAAAATTTCAGGTACTGTGGAAAGAAGGCTTCATCTTTCAACAGGGTGAATCCCACAGTGGAACAAGGCTATTGATTTGTGGTTAGAAATCTTGGTTTCTGTTTGATTTGTGATAAGTTTTGTGTGGATGGTTTGCCAGGAACAACTACATGAGAGGGAGCAGAGAATAATAGAGCTGGAGAGGAAGATTGAGGATAAAGAAAGAGAATTGCATGCAACTAGATTGGACAATGAGGCGGTTAGTCCCTTCTTCTTGCTTTCTTTTGTGTTGGCATTAGATTCTGCTAGTATAGCATCTGTTTGTTATTTAAGATACTATTTCTGAAATTTATGTTTCACAGGCATGGGCAAAGGAGGACCTTCTAAGAGAACAAAGCATGGAATTGGCAAACTTCCGGTTAGTGCTTATTTCCTTGAATGTTTCCCTCAGGTTCCACAATAGTTGTATCTGACATGGTTGCAAAGGAAAATTTCCTAGAAACTTTATTTATGTCTTGTCATAGTCTTTGTTGAATTCTTGCACTGTGTCCGTGTAGGCATCATAACTGGTTATCTTCCCCTCTTCTTTTGTCAATTGACTTAAGTGTTGAAGGAACAGGATGAATTGGCATAAATGTGACGTTGGTGGTTTGATGTCTTGTGATCAGCGCCCTCCTTTCCCTTTCATAGGAAATAAAATGATGTTGCCAAAGAATAATTGAATGCTTGGAAGGGTTGGTCATGCTCATGCATAATTTACTCATTGCAGGAGGGAGCGTGATAATATTGAAGCTGAGAGGGCCCATCACATAAAGCAGTTTCATGATCTTCAAGAACATTTTCAAGAGAAGGAGAGACAGTTGGTTGAGTTGCAGGAACAGGTCTGTTGATTTATGGCTGAATTAATCATATTGTTTGCTGTTCTAAAGTGAATTCAGGAGAATTGAATGGTAGGTAGTTGAGTTAATTGCTATTGCCTGTGAAGTTGTGGGCATTGCCACCAATGTTTGCTATAATAACCAAAATAACAATCAATATAAAAGTGTCCCTAGCAGTCACTTTCCCATCGTTACTGCGATTGATGGTAAATGTCTTAACTAACTTTATTTTTCAGCATCGAATTGCAAAAGAAACAATTCTGTACAAGGATGAACAATTAAGAGAGGCTCAGGTATGGATTACCCGAGTTCAGGAAATGGATGTTCTACAATCAAACACAAATAATTCTTTACAAGCTGAGTTACGAGAACGCACTGAGCAGTATAACCAATTATGGCTTGCTTGTCAAAGACAGGTTTGTAATAGTTGTGATATTTGAATTGGCTTCTTGGTATTGTTCTGTTTTTCAACTGATTAAATTGGCCTTTGTTTTGGATCTTTGCTTTTCATGTCTAGTTTGCGGAGATGGAGAGGGTCCATATTCAGACTATTCAACAACTTCAGCTTGAGCTTGCTGGGACGAGAGAAAAGAGTGGGATTTATAATAATGAATCTTGTATCCCACAACCAAATTCAAATGACATGACTCTGTTTGCACAGAATGGTGTGAGCCATCTTGAAGCAAATGAAGGTGGCACATCAAGTGGAAATTGTGTGAGCCTTCCAAATGGGAATTCAGAAAATGCTCAGTCATTTGCATCCTCTGGCAATGAAACACCACAGGTGTGTTTTAATATTTTTTTTAAAACTTTTGAGATTCCCCTCTTGTTGTCTGTACTCTGCAGTAAGAAACTGTTAAAATAACCAAATGCTGATTGTCTTTGCTTACATATTGGAACTATTAAATAATAAATAGACTGAATCATTTGCTGATAGAAGGGGTATAACCTTGCGTGTGCTTACTTGTTCTTTCTTTACAAGCTGAGCATGCAAAACTTGATGAATTTGCGTTTCCTTACTCTTGTAGAGCTTCTGCCAGGTAATATATGAACCCTTGACTAATGATTGTGTCTAGTTTTGCATAAGCAAGGGAGGTTGGGCTTTGACAATTGAGTAGTAATTTACAGCCTTCACCTGTAGAAACTTGTTTCCATGACATGAGCGTTTATGGTTTATGAAGAGTAATGGACATTTGGAGCTTGTGTTATTAAAGGGTTGGCTCCTTGTCATTATACAGTCACAGGTTGATCTGAGCAGTATGAGACATTCATATGTTCATCTGTAAATAGCAGCAACTATGCCTTTTAGAAGCATGAAACAGATGGTTTCTGTCGGATTGCTCTTCTCATGTTTCAACAGTTTCCAAGTACAAATTGGTTGAGTTGGCTTCATTCTGTCATCTTTTGAAGGATGTAAAGAGTAGAGTGGAGTTGATATAGTTTGGAATATCCATTATTTATGGAAATGAAAAGAATGATGATGCCCACTGTGGAGGATACATAGGAAAAGAAAGAGTGGAGTTGGCTTCATTCTGTCATCTTTTGAAGGATGTAAAGAGTAGAGTGGAGTTGATATAGTTTGGAATATCCATTATTTATGAAAATGAAAAGAATGATGATGCCCACTGTGGAGGATACATAGGAAAAGAAAGAGGGCTACTCATTTGTACTGTTGAGGAGCATGAACTACTATTACTGGAGAAGGGGAGAGGTTCTGAGACATTTATATTAGTACCATGAAAGTAGTTGAACTATTCCATAGCTTTGCCCAAACTGTTGAGGCCACTCAACAACTCAGGGGAGAGACAAGATTCAGAGTAGCATTGACTTGAGCTGTTGAAGTTGCTTGATTGAGTGGTGGTTCTAGGTTATGTGCTGATGAGTAATTTTTCTATCATTGGATGAAGTATTTGTCATGATAAAAATTTTGATCCACAATTTGTGCAAAGAAGAGTTTTCTTGATGTTTACGTAGATCATCCAGTTATGAGTTAGGGTTGCTTTCTTGATCGAAGATAAGAAGTGAAAAAAGTTTGGATGGTGGTTGACAAAAGCTATGGGAGCAATGATAAAGCCTTCTCTTCTTTTCAGTCAATGGAATAGCAGAGTCTTGGGCATTTTATTTTAGTCTTTTCTCAAATTCATTTACTCTCGACTGTTGGAACATGTTGGGTTGTTATTATTATTTTTATATCTTAACAAATGAATTATGTAGAGGGATTATTATCTCAGCTTCGTTATGTCATCATCTCGATGTTGCCAAGTTGTTACATTCCCTTTTTTTAATTAGGTCTCCCAAGTTCCTGGCCCTGTAAATACATCTCCTTCCTTGCTTGGGGTAGCATCCTACCTTCCACCCGTGCAGGTGGCGGCTGTGCATCAATATGTTACACATCAACAAGGGGCTAATCACTCTGTGCCTACACATGTTCCTCATCCACTTGCTGGCCATTTCCCTTCAGTTCCTGAAGTATCTTCATTCCAACATCGGCAGGTTGAACAGGTATATAAATATCCTCATCTAGGAGTAGTGATACTAGTTTGAGTAGAAGTTCTCTAATGGTTCTTTTCATTCTTATTCAGGCTGTATCTGAAGTAGTGAATGGATCAGTGCAGAGTCTGCATGAACCTTCTCAAACTGAGAATAATCTTTCTCAGTCCCATTTCAATTATGGCTATAGCAATGGACACGATCCTTGTCCAGACCATCTGAATGTTCATGCAAACCACACAACAGAAGCTACTTCTGTAAGATCAACTGCATGTGTGCATTGCTTTGTGTATTTTATCTGCAACCTGTGTTGGTTTACCATTATTTCTCTTTTTTCAGGTCCTCCAGTCAATTGATAAAGCTGGTTTGGCAAGTGACAGTCAGCCATCCTTGCAGCAAATCTCTTCACATTTCCATGATGTTTTGAGGTTGGCACCGTTGGAACAAACTCCGGAGGTCAAGGTTTGCTCATGTTTATTCTTCTGATGCATGGGTTATATAGGCTGTGATCTTTCAGGAAGATTGGATTTGTAACTTTATATGTTATCTACAGGAAAATAGTGCTGTTGGGTCTAATGAGAGATCAGCGAATGATGTCATGGCTACTGAAGCATCTGCTTCTGCTGGTACTATGTCACCATCTGTGAAGCACACTGACGTAATTAGTTTCACGGAAATTGCCATTAACAGTGATGCTGTTATTCCTGAAGCGTCTGCATCTCTTGAAGAAATGAATTCACTACTTCCTGGAAAGACATCAGAGGCCCTTCTTGATGAAAGGTCGTTATT
Organism: Persicaria maculosa; assembly: GCA_963922045.1. Classification (NCBI taxonomy): domain Eukaryota; kingdom Viridiplantae; phylum Streptophyta; class Magnoliopsida; order Caryophyllales; family Polygonaceae; genus Persicaria; species Persicaria maculosa. The sequence continues at coordinate 57,780,958 of OY998268.1, forward strand.
GTCCTGCATTGTCCGTACAATCCCAGCTGGTGGTATTAGAATCAGTTCGACGGTTAGTAGTTTTCTCGTACATCTGTGTTTTTTAATCAGGTTTTTTTGTTAGTCTTGAAGCGGCTTAAATTGACACAACTGACAGTTCAATGTATACTGCATTTCTGCAGCTGCCAAATAGGCTGGGGAAGATGCTTGCTCCTTTGCGTTGGCATGATTACAAGAAGAAGTATGGAAAGCTGGATGATTTTGTGGCTAGGCATCCAGAAGTGAGTTTTTGATTGCTCTGTAGACCTTCATAATTTATACACGGTCTTTCTAAGTGGCATATGTTTAAGGAAAAGAGGATAGTGATTTCTTATACATATGTTGTATTTCCAGCTCTTTGTAATAGAAGGGGACTGCATTAGGCTTCGAGAAGGTGCCCAGGGAATAATTGCAGCCACGGCAGCTGTTGCAAAGGTTGCTGCAGCAGCGGCTGCAACAACTCCCAATTCACGCATGTTTTCATCCGTCGCTCTCACACCCATGGCTCAGGCTAACCGACTAAAGAAGATTCCATCGATTGAGTCCAAGGTTGTTGCTGCTTCTGCCGATGGTTCGTTCCCACTCTCATCAATGCAAAGCCAGCATTCAAATGGTTCCAGTTTTGATGTTGCTGGAGGTCTGCCCAATGTCAAAATTTTGAGCAAGTCGAAAGATCCTCGGGTCATCAGTGGCCCGTCGTCTATGCTAGATACTGCTGAGAATGGATCAAGTTCCAATCGATCCGAGTTTAACAACTACCAAAGGATGGGGCAAATCAATGGAAGACCTGGCACCAACTTCCTCAGCAAGCAGGAGGCGAGGTAAGATATATTACTCAACAGTCCCATAGAGACTCCATGTGAAGATGATATCAACCTTCTCATGTCATGTCTTTGTTTTATAACAGGGAAGCTGCCATGCGAACAGTGTCGAGAAGATAGTAAGTTCATCTCATCCTATTTCTCACCTCTCCCACTTAGAGATTTGCTTATGTGAATTGAGTGAATTCACCGAGTTGTGCATATGTTTTTGGTATTTGTCTCCAATCATCATCGATTGGAAGTGATTGTTTCTTACATGTATATGAGTTCATGTGTTGTTCATCTCTGTTAAGATACTTTACTCAAGCTTTCTTTTGGACCTTTGATGCTTTAATTGATTTTACAATTCTTCTTGTGATCTCGGGGTGTGCTTGTGAAGCCACTAGATTAGAGGTAGAGGAGATTTCCTCGATTGTATTTCCCTTTCATGTATTCCTGTTTGTGGCTATTTGCTTTTGTGAAAGGTGAAAACTTATGCTGAGTTATGTGGCTATGCCTGAGATTGTTTTTCTTGCATTTTATCGACTTCTTTGGGATTTCTTGCAGGGATGAATTTGAAGATGGATCCTGTGGAATGTTGCAAATTAAATGATCAAAGACTTCACATTGGCGATTTTGAGGGGAGGATGTTGCACTGGATTTGGGAAATCCATGTATTATTGCCAGAAAAGCCGAAGTCGTTAACTTGAAATGCGCACAAATTCGACACTTTACACCGTATTGTCATTTTGAGAATTCCTGATTATTCAAACTGGAAAGAAACTGGCATTTAACTTATGCAGAGTGTGATTATTCATGCATGTTTCTAGTTCTCAAAAAGTGATTTATGTGCTTTCTTTTAAATGGAATTTCGAACAACACCCATGGACGATGTCTAATTTTGGTTGTTGATTTACTGATTTGTTTCAAATCATCTCTAGAAAGGTGTTTCTTATGACCCCAAAAGGCGATTAAAAAAAATGCAAATTCACTTGCTTGAAACTTGAAAGCAAATCTGGATTCTGGAATTAGGCTGTCATTTTTTGATCCTGTGTACTTGAGCAATTTCAGTTGAAGCAATGCAGTGGACAGCTTGGAGGTGATAAAGTATTGTTTTCTTTACCTCTTATTCAATCGTGTGAACGACAATTAAAATCAAGAAAAGGGTCTTTTGAGCAATCGATACTCCATAGCCCATAGATTTGCCCACCAAAAAACTCATTTGAATGTTTGATGGTGGGCAACTTTTTTTTTTTAATTGGAAATTCACACAATGCCAATAAATAAATTGGTAATCTATTGTTGGGTTGAATGATAAGCTCGTTCAGCGACAGCTATGTATTAAACAAAAAAAATTGTTGGTTTGAGGAGCTGCACTCTCTTTTGTTCGCCTTTGTAAAGGATCGATCGATTGGAGCAAATACAACTTTGTGTTGATCGGCGGATTGGAGCTCAGTTTGGATCCTTTGAATTATAAGATCAAAAGAATTTTTTTTGATATATGATTTGCCCCAATTGTCTCATCTCTAGCTAGCCTGTTTGAATTCTCGTGAACGATGGATTCGTTCTTGACAGCAGACGCTGTTCCGCAGGCTTCCGACTTCTTCTCAGCTCTCTACTTCGTGTTCTTCTTCATCGCCGCCAGATTCTTCTTTGACAACTTCGTCTGTCATGTATGTTTCTTTCTCCTCATCTTCTGAATCGCGCTGTTGTTTGCTTCATCATCTCGCATTTGTGGTTGATGATTGCTTATTTGCTTTTTCGCATTTTCACCACATCTTTGTTTCAGAGGCTTGCCAAACGGACTAAACAGAATAAGGTCAATCAGGCCAAAATTGTCAAGTGCTCTGAGTCCATGTGGAAACTCACCTACTATGGCATTGTTGAAGTTTTCGTCCTTTGGATCGCCTTTCGTGAGTCCTGGTTTAGCAACACCAAGGAGTACTTTAAAGGGTGGCCAAACCAAGAACTCAAGTGAGTAACTCTTTAACTTTCATGAACCGAATAGGTGCTTAAACATTCATCAAGTAAAAGATATGAAAATTGTTGTTGTGATTCTCAATGTAGGCTTTCTGTGAAGCTTTACTACATGTGCCAATGCGGTTTCTACGTATATAGCATAGTTGCTCTTCAATGGTGGGAAGCTCGAAGGAAGGATTTTTCTGTAATGATGTCGCACCATGTAATCACTGTTATCTTGATCGGTTATTCGTATATCACAGGGTTTGTTCTCTTTCCTTATTCGCAACTACATACATTGATACATTGCACATTAGTCCATTGTAGCGGTACTGACTATATTTCAGGTTCTTTCGCGTTGGCTCAGTCACGCTTGCATTGCACGATGCAAGTGATGTCTTCCTAGAAGCTGCTAAAGTCTTCAAGTATTCTGATCATGAGCTCGCTACAAGCGTGTGCTTTGGGCTCTTTGCTATATCATGGCTCACTCTGCGGCTTATATTCTTTCCCCTGCGCGTTATAAAGACAGCAAGGTATGTTACCTCATGGCTGTCTTACCTTCATTCATCGTGTATTTTCGCTTCATTTGTCTCATGACTTATCTTTCATGTAGCTATGACCTCTGTGCTTATTTGGACCTATCAAAGGCCTATAACAAATTCGTGTATTACGTCTTCAACACGCTGTTGCTGATGCTCCTTGTGTTCCACATGTACTGGTGGATCCTCATCTGCTCCATGATCATGAAGCAGCTGAAGAACAAAGGGAAAGTAGGCGAAGATATAAGATCTGGTGAATTTTCTTTCCCTTATTTGTCTGTTCCTGTAGGTTGTTCAACTGCTGTAATCGTCTATTTGTTCGCGTTCCTGCAGATTCAGAAGACGATGACTGAACAGGTGCGTTCTCATCAATAGAAGTGTACCGATCAAGTTCGCTAGGCATGTTTCAGACAACTACTCATAGTCTCATACCATAAGACTGGGAATTTGTGTTTTTGTAGCTTCACACTGTAATTTACTGAATCTTGTTTATAATATGAGACACTATATAACAAAATAGATATAAATTTAAGCATCCGCAATAAAGTTAAAGAAAAGTAGCTGAAATTTTAGAAATTAAGCACCTAATTAGGAGGTTTTGAAATGCCCACAGCACAGCATCAAACCAAAACACTAACCATGACAAGAACCACCATCAGCACCAGAAGCATTGCCGGCAACTTGCCCACCACCGCTTATCGGAGTTGATTCAGACAGTGCCTCAACTGGCGGACCCTGGTGGGCGGATTGGGACCGAAACATATCCATTAGCTTCACCAACTGCTCACAGTGAGCTTGTTGTTGGTGCAGCAAGAAAGCCTGCTGCAGCTGCAGCTGCTGCTGTTGCGTGGCGATTTGCGCCTGCATCATCTGCTGGTAGGTCTCAGCTTGCATCTTCAGTAGCACCTTGCACATCATAGCTTCCTGATTCAAAATCAGCTTCTCCATAGCTGCTTTTTGTTCCTGCATCTTGGTCTCAATCGAATCAGCTCGTTGCAGTAGGTAAAATATGTCCCGAATATAGACAGGTGGAAGCGCCCTCAGTCCAGCAAGTGCGGCATCTTCTTCCTCCTCCTCAACCTCAAAATTTGTGTCGTAATCACCAACATTGACCCCACCCTCTTCAAAAACCATGTCATCAAAATCGGCATGAGTGCCATCGGCACCTGCACTAGGCATCGGATCATGGCCTTGGTTATGAGGCGAGTTCTTGGCTGACATTGTCGAGGCATCTCTGGTTCCGCTTCCAAGTGAGCGAGTCAATGAGTGACCAAACTTGCTCTCAGACAAATCCATTGGACCTGAAACAAGAACAAGTGATGTTCTTTGATCTACAAAAGGCCACAATCAACACCATCATATCAAATCTTGCAGTTTCATACATATTCGTAACTGCTATTCAAACATAGATCTGTATGTAGCACAACACTGAAAAAACAAACTATGCTATATGCGAGGGAAGTTTTTTCAGAAAGCAAAATTACAGACCTAGATGGCAGATTTATAAACTCAGAATCAAACAAATTTCACCACAGCAAAGCACAGATCTTGAACCTCTCTTGTGTCATTCATGCTTATTAGCCCCAAAAGTTTGAGAAAGAGAGTCAAGAGAAAAGAAATTACCGATGTGAGAAGACAAAAGCAGCAGCAACAGCAATGGCGGGACGAATAAGCATTCGAGAGGAAGAAGTTGGAAGAGAAACGAGATGAAATGAAGCCACAGGTGATGGATTAGGTTTATAGAATGCAACAGCCATGGCGGAAACTGTAGGTAAACCGTGGGAAGTGATAGGCACGGATTGATCCGTAGATAATCAGCGGTATGGGTGGGGGAGGTTATCGATTTCCAAGGATAAACCTGGCAACTGTATCATCAGCGAAATCGTGTCAAACATAGAAGATGATTGTTCGAATTTTGAATTTTCGATCAAATTCGGTTTAGGAGCTCTTCTCCCTCCATCTCCCTCATTTCCCCCAATTTGAATTCGTCGTATTCGGATGCATTGTGGCTTGCCGGTAAGTTTCTGAACCTGCCACCGTTACTTGGTTTTTGAATTCGGGTTCGGAAAGACTTGGCGGGTTTGGATCAAGGTCCCAACGGATCTGCTTGGCGGGAAAGGTGAAACCATAGTAATATTGTACTCAATGTTCTAAATATCGTGTATCGGGGTCTTATCAGTTAAGAGTGAAAATGACATATCGGGGATATATCGGAGATATATCGAAATATATCGGATTTATCAGTTTCGCTAATTTTTAATTATAAGTATTATATTTATACTTCAAAATGTAAAAAAATACACATGAAAATTTAATATTTAAATTACAAAATTACCAAATAAACTTGACAAAATAAAAACAACTTCATTCATAAAGGCTAAGTTACCTTATCGATGTTGGCAATTCTAAATATCACCGATATATCGCCGATATTGACCCGATAAATCGGGTCATAAAGGCTAAAGTTGCCTTATAAAAGTTTAAAATTCTAAATATCTCCAATATATCACCGATTTTGACCCTATATATCAGCGTTGATCCGATATATCGCCGATATTGACTCAATATATGACGTTGACCGATATTTTCACCCGATATGTCGATATCGTAGCAGATTCTAAATATCCCTGATATATCGGCCGATATATCCGATATTTAGAACACTGATTGTACTCCCTTCGTCTGAAAATACATGTCATTTTAAACCTATGCACGAGAATTAAAAAATCTTATAAGTACTAGTGGAATAGTAATAAATTAAAATTAAAAAGTTTTTTTTTTCAATTTGTAAGAAGGAAAGTAGGGGTGATGGAAAAATTAGAGTAATGATTAGATCTATAAAGTAAGTTAAGGGTAATACGTAGTAGTTAAGTGTAATAATTAAATCTAAAAGAACATGTATTTTTGACAAAATTACATGGCTAAAAAAATGTATTGGCAGACAGAGGAAGTATTATTATTCGAGATTGGTTAGGTCACCCAATTTCGATTAGATATAGACAGGTTGACAAACAAACACTGATTTTCACGACCTCATCTATCAAGATACTTTCAGGTAAAATTACTCTTATCGGAATTCTTACTTTGGAAAAAAAAATTCCAAAACTGGCATGACCCAAATCAATCCCCTTGTTGTACTCCTTATCTTATGTTTAGAAAGCACCTAGCTTTGTCCAATTCAATACACAATGTCAGATATATCTTGCTTCGATAGTGGGTAAAGTATGAGGCTTTTGTTATTCCATAGGTAAATTCAAATTCAATATGCAAGACATTCTTTCTTTTGTCACCTCACTTTCTACGGACGGGATCTGCTGTCACAAAGGGGACAGCCCCCTGTTGTCCCCTCCCCTCCCCTCCCCCGGATATAAAAAAAAATGATTGAAATTTGAAACAAAAAAAAATTAAATAATAACGGAGGTGTTTTTGTGAGGAGGGACAGCGAGACAGGAGGGATCCGGGGCAGCGGATCCGCACCGCACTTTCTAGTATAAAAGATAGGTTACTTCTATCTCTCAATCAAGCAAGAAAATGGATCCAAATGAAAAACCATTCTCAAATCCTTTCGATCATTTTTAGAACTTCTTACATAGTTTAGCTTCACAAGATCCAAATTATCCAAACCATCTGCCATATCTAACCACCCAACACATCCAAACCGTCTTTCATATCATTACGCAAATCTTCCTTTTATACCTCCTTATCAAATGCATCCAAAAGCTCAACATATCCCAAACATTTACCATGATCCAAATCCGAATCTAAACCCGATGTCTCCACCTATTACCCATCCAGCATTTGGAACACAAGCCAGGATGGAGGATGGAAGTGATGATGAAGATGTTGAGGTTGTTGTTCATGAAGACGAGGAGGTTGCTGCTAATGAAGATGTTGAGGTTGTTGTTATCGATGGAGGAACGAGAAGGTGTTGGACTGAAATGGAGAACAAGAAGATGTTGAGGTCTTCATCATTAACCCAAAGGTATTAAACTCGCCACCGATTGAACCCTTGAGAAATTAATGGGTTCCTCTGGGCTTATTGGTTTTCATGTTTCATCTGTGCAGGGTGAGGTTGTTGTGCACCGCTGTGTCCACATCCAACTTCTGAAACTCCCTCTGAAAAGGTTCATTTTCAATCCAAAATAATTGCCAATTTTGGGAGTGTTTGCACCTGTTCTAAAAATTTATTTTCACCGGCTGCAGGAGGATTACAACACCTGGAACTTCTGGAGATTGCCTCCACCTGACATCCATTGAAAGATTATAGTTGTATATAACACGAGCAAGTCGTCCTTCCTTTTAGTCCAACGTCTTCTCGTTCGTCCGTCATTAACAACAACTTCAACATCTTCATCAGCAGCAAGCCAGCAACCTCCTCGTCTTCATGAACAACAACCTCGACATCTTCATCATCACCTCCATCTTCCATACTGGCTTGTGTTCCAAATGCTGGACGGGTAATAGGTGGAGACATCGGGTTTATATTCGGATTTGGATCATGGTAAATGTTTGGGATGGGTGGAGCTATTGGATGCATTTGATAAGGAGGTATAAAAGGAAGGTTTGCATAATGATATGAAATATAGTTTGGATCTCTTGGATGGTTTGAATATGGTAGATGGTTTGGATAATTTTAATCTTGTGAAGCTAAACTATGTAAGAAGTTCTAAGAAAGATCGAAAGGATTTGAGAGTAGGATTCCATTTGAATCCATTTTCTTGCTTGATTGAGAGACAAAAGTAACCCATCTTTTGTACTACAAAGTGACGTGACAAAAACAAGAATGTCGTTACTTATCGAGTTTGAATTTACCCAATATCGAAAAAGCTTCATACTTTACCCATCATCGAAGCAATATCCCTTGTTTGATTTATTCCTACTTCCTACCTACCAGCTCTCAAGATCCAGAGTCATCCAAGTTTCATTCCTCAACTAATCTTCACACCTAACTTCATCATCCAATGTTTAATCAGTTGCCTCCTGTACTTGTATATAAATTCACTATCGATCTCACTCTCTACTTCACTACTTGTATCTGCTAATTGATTTCAATTCGATCTGAAACTCCACACCAATATGAATCCAATCAACACCACCACCGCCGAAAACGACGTCGTCCTCCACGACTTCTCCCCCTTTTTCAAGGTCTACCAAAGCGGCCGCGTCGAGAAGTACATGGTCCCGGAGTTCGTCCCCGCCGGCCACGACCCAGCCACCGGCGTCCAATCCCGAGACGCCGTCATCTCCCCGGAGAACCACGTCTCCGGCAGGCTCTTCCTCCCTCCCGCCGCCTCTCCCGATCACAAGCTCCCACTCATCGTGCACTACCACGGCGGCGGCTTCTGCGGCGGATCCCCTTTCGACGGCATCTCGTTGAGCTTCCTCAACCCCCTCGCTGCCGCTGCGAACGCCTTGATCCTCTCCGTCGGCTACCGGCTCGTCCCGGAGCACCCGCTCCCGATCGCCTACGATGACTCATGGGCCGGGCTCCAGTGGGCCTTGGCCCACGCCGATAAGCCCGGGCCCGACCCGTGGATGAACGACTTCGTCGACTTCGGGCGGGTGTTCCTGGCGGGGGAGAGCGCGGGGGCTAACATCGCGCATGACGTGGCGGCACGTGCGGGGCACGAGGGAGGGGCGCAGCTGGCGGGGCTCATTTTGATCCACCCGTTTTTCGGGGGAGATGAGGTGGACTTGATGTATAAGTTCTTGTGCCCGACTAGTAGCGGGTCGGGTGACGACCCGAGATTGAACCCGAGGGTGGATGGGAGGAGGCTCGGGTGTCGGAGAGTGGTCGTTTTCGTAGCGGAGAAGGACGGGTTGAAGGAGAGGGGGAGGCGCTACTACGAGTGGCTGACGGAGTGCGGGTGGGGCGGCGAGGCGGAGCTGGTGGAGACGGAGGGCGAGGATCATTGCTTTCACTTGTTCAACGTTGGTTCCGATAAGACAGAAGCTTTTATTTTGAAGTTGGTTTCTTTTGTGAATGGCCAAAACGGAGTTGCAAGAAGGACGTGCATTTAAACATTAGGGTTAATTTTGTAAACTTCATCCAAATTTAACAATATAAATCACGTGCATGCTTTAGCCTGCATTTAGATAAAAAAATAATAATTTTATGTTATTACTAGAGGTGTTATATGAATTGAGCAACTTGAGTTTGGCTCGGGCTCGATTCAATAAAAGCTCGGTTCGAGTTCGTTTATTTTCTAAACAAGCCGAGTATGAGCACAATTTTAAGCTCGATTCAAAGCTCGGCTCGTTCGATTTAAGCTCGAATTTTGTGAAATTTCTTTTAAATTATTATATTGTGAACAAATAGGGTTGCTTAATGCTCGAAAAAAGCTCGGTTCGAATTCGTTTATTTCCTAAATGAGTTAAGAATATTTTTAAACTCGGGTCCAAATTTAAGCTTATCTCATTTCTGAACGAGCTGAATATTAACAAGCAATACTCGACTCGTTTGACTCAAATAATCGCCCTAGTTATAACTATAATCATTATTGTGATTTGTGCCTGAAATTATTTCAGCTACAAAAAATAGAAAATGTAAGCAATAATTAGTCACATGAGTCACAATGGTGCTTCATTAGTTGCACCCAAATAGTTGTAAGAGACGAAATCTTGTTTTGCAATTTTAACATGTGCATAACATAAGAATCATACATTCAAGTAGCACTACTCTTTTACTCACTAGTGCCAATTTTAATGATGGTCATTTAAAAAATTGAAAATGTATGCAAAAATTAATCATATGGTAATTAACTATTCCTAGACTCCTAGTGAGGCTTTGAAGATTGAATACCATATCTACGGTTTATATATCCATTTTATCTGAGAAATCATGACTCACGCTACAGATAAACCGGACAAAATTAATTTACCTGACTATAGTAGTAAGAACGATGGAGAGAAATATAAATTTTATTATGATCCGCGATTTAACCAAACTTCATATACAAGGGCTAGCAGAAGAGATTTTGGTCTCTTAATATGTATATAAATTACAACTCAATAATTGATCTAAAATATATTATTTCTATATGACTAAATCAAATTAATTTGGATTTTTTTTCCTTGTTCATGAAGTTAATAAGATCAATTCTCCGTAAATAACAAATTCTACTTCAGTTAACAAAGTTGAAAGTCGTTCCCTCTTGAAGTTTTCTTTCTTTGTACGGTAACGAAGAGAAAACTACGTCGTTTTGTATTGATATTTACCGAAGAAGCCACGTCCCATTCCCAAAGCCAAAAAAAAACCATAAATAAAATGATCGACTGGGTCTCGGGGTGCTGATCCACTGGAGCGGACCGTAACTAATTAAATCGTGCCACGTGTAAGTTTGTTAGCGGAGCGTTCTAGAGTCTTAACGACTTCTATTACCAACGCTGGGGTATGTTAGCATCACCGCCTGTCACTTTCCTATACGACCCTCAAAATTCAAATTTACACTGTAACGTCCTCGCCTGTGACCGTGCTAAACCAATTTCTCAGGTCACTTTAGCAGAACAACCCAATACGATTTTTCCCTCCTAAACTTCACACCCTCCCCAATCGCCTATAAAATCAGCACCGACCTCTCCCACTCCAAGCATCTCAGAGCTCCTTCATCAATATTATCTCTCTCTCACGCTCAAGAAACAAAGCTCAGATCTAATGGCGTTGCTATGCAAATTGCTGTTTTCGATCGTTCTCCTCTTCGCGTTCAGCGGAATCATCGCTGCGCTTGAGATCCGTGGCGCTTCTACTCCATCGGCGTCCATGGAGACCTCCTTTACGCCGCCGTCTCCGGCGTCCACTACAACCACGGCTTCTCCCCCTCCGTACTCTTTCTACCAGGAGAGTTTCAGGACGTCGCATTTCGCCGCTATCATCCCGATCTTAGCCGATCTCGGCTTCCACGATCTCGCGATTGCAGCACACTCACTCTCCGTCGCCACCGCGGCGTTTGCAGCCGCCTCCGCGTGGAACGGACCAGTCACCATATTCGCACCGGCGGATCCTTCCGTCCGCACCTGTCATTCTTGCTCCGTTCCACTTCTACTGCAGGAGCACACCGTTCCCGGCCTCTATCCTCTGGATTACCTCCGGAAGCTCATCTTCGGAACGAAGGTCGAGACGATCCTTCCCGGTCGGTGCTTGACGGTTACCTCCGCCGTCAACGGATCGAACATCTTCATCGGTGGATCCGAGATCACTCGGCCGAATCTCTTCAACAACGGCCACATCATCATCCACGGCCTCCAAGGCTTCATCTCGCATCTGTCGCCGTACTCTTGCTCCATCGACAAGGTGACCTCTCTATCCCTTCCTCATCCATCGCCGGCGTACGCTGTCATGCGCCTCATGCTCACCGATGCCATGGTACGACTTCGCACCAGCGGCTACAGCGTCCTCGCCTTGGCGATCCGAGTCAAGTACCCCGAGTTGGTGACTCTGCACAACATGACAATTTTCGCTCTGGATGACGCATCGATCTTCCATGGAGGACACGCCTACGTCCGCGACATCAGGTTCCACATCGTGCCGAACCGGCACTTGATGCTGCACGATCTGGAGAGGCTGCCAGCGGCAACTATTTTGCAGACGTTGGACGTCCCTGAGACGTTAACCGTGACAACCGGTGCCGGTGGAGGAATACTCGTGCCGATGAGGATCAACTACATACGGATCAAGATTCCAGATCTGATCCACAATCCAAAGGTCGTGATTCATGGACTGGCTCTGCCGTTCCCTCACTTGCATATCCAGTCGTCTCTTACTGCTACTGGCGCTAGCATTGGAAGCTCTGGTTTCAGCCATCCAATTGAAACAGAGATGGGATCTGAGGCCATAAGCAGCGCTGGAATCCGTGATATGGCTCCTAGCCCTCTGATAGACTCCACTGTTGAGATGGAAGATCATCATGGCCTTTGAAGCTTTGATTTGATTTGACGCTCTCTCATTACATCTATTCCACTCTTGCTCTGTTTTCAATAAGCGTCAACTGTTGTAGTTTACTCTGGTTCGCTTTTGATTCCCTCTGCTTCCAGTAATTGCTGTGTCTATGTGTTGCTTTAGCTTGCAATTTCAATATACGTGATTTGTGTTCTGTGAATCTGGTGCTCATTGCAATTTCAATCTATGTTTGCATTGATTAATTCAACAATTAGATCCTTGTCTGTTTGTTATCTTCTTCAACGCAATCTTAAGAGTCTTGAGGAAGATAAATTGAATCGAAGATCTTCACTCTTGAAGAGTCATAACACTGGTTTGTTTTATACATTCATAGACATTGGTTACTGCCTAAAATAATTAATTTAAGACTATGTTCAGATTCAGATGATAATATAGACACACAGTATTAATTGATGGGTGATATTGGGGAGGTGCTTGAAAGGGCACATCTACATATAACATACCAAACTGAATTTGAGTTGTAAACGCCAATCATTCAGCAAAGGAAGGCTTGCTGTGGTAAAACAAATTGTAAGAGCTGAAAATCAAACACAATTGATCGGTTCTCCTGCATCTCTGCTGTAAAGAAATGGATGCATCCAACTGTTCCAACATGAACTTTTTTGAACACTTTGTAAGATGTAGAGATCTTCCATTTGACCAAACCAATGAAAGTAGCCATTAGGAATCATAGCCCATGGCTTTACATTAACTTCCAGGTTATGATGATTGATGATGTTACATCTTCAGTCCACGGGACTGAAGAAGTATAAGAAGAGTCCTTCAAGAACAAGCTCGAGGAGAAAAAGATAATAATACACTTGTAAATGCCAATCAGACTGTGTCGAACTTGGTAGTGCCCATCTCTACACTAAGATGCCCAGGAAACCAGTTCCAGAATGGCGGGAGGGACTGGGAAGCCGACTGACCAATGACCATATGAGCATCTGTCACAGGGAAAAGTGAAAAAGCATCAGTAAAACAGCTCCAAATCAGCCAACTAGTATCCACAAAAGAGCCACAATGCAACTGATCATTATTGTGCCATCCATGTCAGACTAACACTCCAACCATCGTATACGAAGCCCTAATTCCTAAGCAAATAATTTGTGCAATGCATTGGCATTATGGCACAAATATCAGGTGTGTACTGCAGATCATAATACAAATTACAAACCCATTTACTATAAGAAACGTTTAGAGATCAAAGCAAACCTCTAAATCGAATGGAGGAAACCACGTTGTCTTGTTACAAGTGTTATTGCCGATAAAGTCCAAGCAAACTCTTCTCCCTCTCTTCTACTCTCTTTCTCGCAGCCTCCCTTGCTTTGAGTGCAGCTGCTTCCTCAGTAGATAGAGACTTCAACTTTTTATCTTCAGGTCTCTTTCTCTTCTGAACAGCTACAGATGAGGTAGCAGTGCCTTTAAATTTAGCAGCGGGTTTTGGGGCATGGGCGCCTTCAGATTTAGCGGTATCTTTTTTGTCATTCAACTGCGCTGCTCCTGAAGTTGTTGCCATTGGCTTCTTCAGAGGTTCTTTCTGCTTTGAAGCAGAATTTTTTGCTGCTGCAAAAGCCTCTTCCTGCGTCACCCACTTGCCTGCCATCCGTATATGCAAGTCACTTACTTGAAAAATAGCATCAAATGAAACTTCTAATCAAATAATTTGAACAAGCATAAAGTTAGTAATTCACCTAGAATGTCAGAATAATAGAAGCCGGAATTAGGATCGTAGTGTATTCCAGTTTGACCATCATAATAATAACCTGAGCTGCTGTCGTACTCCCAATCTGTGTTGTCACACAGGTATATGAAAGTGAAGTTTCAGAAAATCAATAAACTCCAAAGGAGAACAACATAGCAGCACACTAAAAATATGGATAATATTCACAAAATGCAAGGACGACTTGATAAATGTAGAATAAGTTGAAAAACCATCATCATAAGTGATGACTGATGGCAACTAATCATGTGAAAGATGAAGGTCAACACTCTCTAAGTCCTATTAACATGCATGCCCAAATGAAGTTGGCTGTCATGACAGCAATCCCTTATAAGTTACTATACGATTCTAAATAACACAGTGGAGTGCAGCATAAAACAGTTCTTTTCAAATAAACACATGATTGATTGATTTCTTAAGTCAGTTGGGAAAATACCCAAGTGGCATCCCTTATCTTCAAAGACTGTATTTCAAACTGACATAATCGGTTTCCCTGATTCAAAATATTCGAAATCCTGATACTGCTGAATAAGTTGTGAGTTGTGATCAAGTCAGTTGCAACATCAAACAACTAACCCTCAAATCAATCCATCTATCAAGCAATACACGTCTTTTCCCAGGATCTGATAACAGAAGCAATTAATTAAAGCCACATCAGAGTGTCCACTATAAATCATCTGGGAAAGTAAGCTGCAGTCCCTAAATTTTCCAACACCACCTACGGAACCAAGAAATAAGGTATGTCATACAATCCATCTGTTGACTCAAGAGAACAAGCTTTCTTGGCAAATCTTATCTGAAAAATGAGCCTCAGTTTAAAGACAGCTTGGTTTTCGGAACCTAAAGTCAAGTTTATATTGTGCTAAGCATCTCCCATTATGTTTAGAGTTTTCAAATATGTCAAATTGTGACTTTACATTGAGTCCACTGCGTCTAAAATGAAAAAGATCAATTTTGATGATCAATAAGATTGTACCAAGTCAAATGCCTAACCAAAAATCTAGCATGATTGCCACATTATAAGTCACAACATCTCAAAATGCCAGATGCAGGAGAGTAAATGAACTTAACCATCAATTTCACAAGTCAAACAGTACAGCAAATGAATTTATCAACAGTAGCAAAAACTGAATCAAACAACATACCTCTAGCACCCTCTTTACCAACTAAACCAGGAGCGCGACCCTGACCGGCCTCCTGAAACGAGGCTACGTCTTTCTGATAACTCTTTTTCGCTTTCTGCCAGAACAAATAGCACAATCAGCAGAGCAATTAAACCCAGAAAAAAACAAAAACAAAAATCAAACAGAAAAAAGCCCTCAATTTCAATGCGAAGAGAAGTTGAGAGTACTCAACAGCTTCGATTTGCTCAAGGGCACGGGCGGCTTCCTTCTCCTTCTTGTCCTTGTCGGCTTTCTCCTTGCGCATGTCAGTGAGGCGGTTGGCAACATTGTCTTTGTGGCGCTGCCCTAGCTCGTGGTTTCGAATGGTTGCCGGGTTGTTTGATAGGAAGATTTTGCAGAAATCGCACCATTTGTTGCCCTGGCTAACCCAATACTGCGAAAACAAGAGATAAAAACCGGCCAAGACGAGATCTTTAAGCATTCGGGAACTCAAATTCGATGCTTAATGTAAGAAATTTCAATCGAATGAAGAGAAACGATATATTGGGGAGGATATGAATATAAGGGTTTACCTCTGTCATGGTTGATGAATTGGATCTTCAGCTGTCGAGGACTCGAGGTCTCCAATTAGGGCTTGAAATTTATTCGCTATTTCTCCAAATGAACACAAATTTTCTTTGATTGGGGTATTGGAAGTGCTCCTTCTTTGCTTATTTTCCTGGGATTCCGATTCGGATTCACTCTGTGAAGGGATTTTAGCTCTGGTCGTTCGCAACAATCGCAGGTTCGCCGTCGAAGCTCTAGTATAAAAACGACGGCGTTTTAAGTGTGAAATCTTTATCGAATGGGTAAATTACGCACAATGTCCGTAATTTAGAAATTACACGAAAATCACATTCCTATTTTCTTTTTATATAAAAAAAATGTTATGATACTAGTTTTATATTTTTATATCAACCGGTTTCAACGTTTCATCTATGCGTAAATTTATAGAGGTGTAATAATTAGAAAAGGAAGGTGAAGAGCAAATTGCGGCTACGTATGACCGAGAGCCATGACCCTCAAGGTGCGGCTACGCATGACCGAGAGCCATGACCCCAAAGGTGTACCCAAGTACCTAGCCCGAACTCAAAAACCTACATATTTGCATCAACCTCTCTAAAAGCCCAAACTATACCCTACTGAGTACTATCTAACGAGACTCTTTACCCATCTTTCTCTCGTAGTGTTTTGCCTTTACACTTACAAGAGATGCGTTTTTGTTACGTAGAAGGTAAAAAACTCTTTTGAATCACATAGGCAAGTTAAAACTCTTCGTAGGTTGGGAGTGTATTTCAGATAACTCGATTTGGATAATTTGTGTCGAGACTCGAGATGGATTCTAGAGACTCTTGGAAGAACT
Source organism: Persicaria maculosa (assembly GCA_963922045.1). Taxonomy (NCBI): domain Eukaryota; kingdom Viridiplantae; phylum Streptophyta; class Magnoliopsida; order Caryophyllales; family Polygonaceae; genus Persicaria; species Persicaria maculosa. The sequence continues at coordinate 57,797,458 of OY998268.1, forward strand.
CCGATCCAATGTCGCCAATGAATCACGAATCTGAGCAGGATGGGGAAGATAGAACATGTTCATAAGATAACCAATTTGGTTACATTACATATGGCTTTGCAATCTTTCTTTTACCTTCATCAAAACCATTTCCTTTAAATTGCACGAGCCACGCCCCTAAGCCAAGCGTAAAATCGCGTTTAATTTGGCTGTCTGTAGGATCAGCATTCGAGATCAAAGCCACCTTCCTGATCCTCGCGACAACATTGCAATGCCTGCAGAGTTGGTCGTGATAGTACGATCTTGCGAGTTGAGTCGCAATCCAGTTCTCCGATGTTTCAGGCAAAGAATTTGTTTCCGGAGGATCAGCAAAGACGTAGGGCGGCAGGATCAAAAGAGCAAGCTAACATGCCCTCAATCTATGCCGGGAGCTCACGAACCCATTAAAACGAGGATTCAGGATTATACATGACTTGAATGAAGTCTTAATGTAACAACTCCTTGATGTTTTGGCTCAATACTTGCTTTGTGTTTTCCCCATTTGATGTATATGAACCATTTGCTTGCGTTTATGTGAACAAACAAAACAGAAACAAAAATATACAAGAGAACCATTCAAGAAAAACTAAAACTCCAGATGAGTTTCTGACATTAAGAACTCCCATACAAATTTGGAAAAAAAAAATAGTCCTCCAATCAACCTACGAAATCACTTCAAGAGGAGAAGATAGAGAATCCGACTGTACATAAACAAACTAAGAAAAACTATTTATTCTGCACCAGAACATAGACTTATCTGCGCGCATACCCGATCCCCGACACCTGAAGCAAGCATCCAGTAGGCATCCAGTAGGCAGCAACGTACACAAGGCATCCAAACTGCACATTTGCTTATGTTACCAAATGCTGATGTATACTTTATAGTGAATAGTAATCAGCTCAGTAGTTGAATTCTTAATTTGTTTAGACTTGTAACGATTGCGATAATCACAGTTAACACACCCTATCTGTGCTGGGAAACAACTTAAAAAAAAAACTATGATTAGATTAGATTATACTTTCCTTGAATCAACCCTCAATTGATCCGCTTCTGACATATGTCAATTCATGTAATTGTGGATTCAAATCTGTGCAATGTGGCTCATGAAACTAATAATTTAAAAAATGAAAAAAATCAGAACACCAGAGGACTCACATAGCTCAGCTCTGCAACTGCAAGAAGATCACAGCGACGAGGAAGGCGTTGCGAACAAATCAGAATAGCCTTGTAACGCGGACATTGGCTGGAACCGCGATGGCTGATCACCTCCAAGATGCAACACCTCAGTTTGCTGGTTTGTTGTAAAGCAACGACAAGAGGTTCCGCCTCCGAAAACAACACAGTTCCCCTTCCAAGGATCAGGAAGATCTCGAGCTGACACTGAAAATGCGGAATCACATCTGAGGAAGAACACTCTATCCCCCAAACTCTCGACTTCCTCCCACTTGCAGCGCGGAATCATCACATTACCGTCCTCCATCAACACTAGCCTATAGATTCGAGATTTAAGGGGAAAATTGCATCTCAAAAGCAAATATAAATCTCCCTCCGATACCACCAAACGCTTCTGTTGGGAGTCACTGACTCCCTTCAGAGACGAGACAAGGTTTCGATGATTGATTTGGCGCAACTGGAATTTCTGGTCGTCAAGCACATAGATATAGCCACATCTATCAACACCGTAAATCCATCCATTGAAGTACACAAAATCCACAATCTGTTTGATAGCTTTATCACCGGGATTAAGTTGCGATTTCCTTGCAAGAGGCTTGCGGCTTGAGCCAAGCACAAAGGCGAAACAGCGGCCACCTGATTTATACAATCCAACCAATTGTTTAACCGGAGAGCTAGCGGCTGATCCAGAGGCGCCGATTTTCCGGTTAGGGTCAGAACTCGACACAAACGCCACTTTCATAGCCCCAGCGGATCGCATGCAAATTTTGCAGTTATCGCCATGACAGTACGATCTGCCGATCTGAGTTGCGCTCCAATACTCCGAGGACAAGTCGAGAAATTTCTCCCCAGAAGGACCGGTGATCTCCTCGTAGGTAAGCGCATGGCGAAGGAGGAGCTCTCCGACGGCGGATTCTTGTACGGAAACAATCCATGCCTTCGAATTGGGATCGTTGCGGGGCCGGAGGAGGTACACGGCGGTGGAATAGAGACTGATAGGGGTCGGTTTGGCGTGGGAAAGCGGAAATCGCTTTAGCGTGTTGGAGAGTTTGAGAGGGAAGAAGGGGGAAAGTATGTTAGGCGGACGAGAGGTGTGGAACCGCCATGATCGGCAGACGGAGCGAAATCGGGTGTTATCGGTCGGATTTTTGAGGTAACGGAAGATGATCACGATCAATTCCGGCGGGAGATCGGCCCACTGTATCGGAGACCTCGCGACAGGCAAGGGATCGGCGGAATCCATCGCAAATTTGGGAGGAGGAGGAGAAAAGGGTTATGTGGTTGAAATCAATAAATTCCATTAAAACACCGTTATTATAAGTTAGACTAAAAATCAATAACCTAATTTATCCCTTTAGAAAGAAGGAAAAAAAAAAGAGGACAAACAAATATAACTACTTTTTAAATTTAGATAAGATTGATCATTCTCCTTCTTCATAGAGTATAAATAAACTGAATGATCCGAATAAATAGAGTTCTTTATAACTAGAAATAAAAAAGGGTTAAATAATCTAAATTAGCTTTTAAAAAATGGACAATTTTGTTTGTTACTCGATAAATATTGCACTTAATATCGTCCATTTTTTATACGGAATTTCTATTTAGCGCAGCGTAAAATTTCCGTTTAGCTTATATAAACATGGTCGCAATGACCAATTTCGCTATGGGTTGCAACGACCATTTTAAAAAAAAAAGCAACATACACTTTTTAGCCCGGTTCTTACCAAAACCGAGGTAAAAAGTTGGTCGTAGCGACCACTGCGACCAGCTGCTACCCCCTTAAGAAAAAATCTAAAATTTGTTCAGATTTCAAACCTAGAAAAAATGATTTTTTTTGGGCCATTTAGAGGAGAATTTTCTCAAAAAACATCCTCAGTAAAGTCGTAGCTCTTGAAGTTAGCTTTTCAACGAGTACTCAAATGACCCGATCGAACCAATACAACTTTCGTTATGCCAAAACTACTGAGCATGTATCTGTAACTCCAGTTGTAAAACACATTACTGTAACTCTGGGGCTATTTGGATATCCCGGGTGGGTGTTTTGTGTACGTATAGCCTGAATAGCATCACATCTTGCCTAGTGTAAAGGATTTCAGATTTTCATTTTTTATGATTTTTAGATTTTTTTCATGGACTACCCCTTTAAAAAATCGAAAATTTGTCAAGATTTCAAACCTAGGAAAAACGATTTTTTTTGCCATTTTAGAGGAGAATTTCTTAAAAAACATCCGTAGTAAAGTCGTAGCTCTTGAAGTTAGCTTTCCAACGAGTGCTCAAATGCCTCGATCGGACCAACACAACTCTCGTTATCCCAAAAATACCGAACATGTGTCTGTAACTCCTATTGTAAGGCACACTACTGTAATTCTGGACCTATTTGGACATTCCGGGTTGGTGTTTTGTGCACGTATAGCCTTAATAGCATCACACCTTGCCTAGTGCAAAGGATTTTGGATTTTCATTTTTTAAGATTTTGAGATTTTTTCGTGGACTATCCCTTTGGAGAAGATTTTAAACCTAGGAAAAATATTTATTTTTTGATCATTTTAGAGAAGGATTTCTCAAGAAACATCTTCAGTAAAGTCATATTTCTTGATGTTATCTTTCCAACGAGTGCTCAAATGCCCCTATTTTTGTCGATACCAACGAGTGCTCAAGTGCTCAACTTGCAGAGATGGTGTTGACTCAAAGCCAGAGACGAGAAGCATATATTGACAAAAATAGGGATCCTACAAAACTCGATATCAATGAACACTTCATAAATTTAACTAAGAACAAGTCAGGGAAGGTTATCTGCAACAAAATCAAAGATTGAAGACAAGTAACGACGATAGATAGTTACAATTCGGTTATCTAGTCAAAATCACAAGCAAACCCAAGATGGAAATAAAATGGCTTTGAAAGCAAATCATCGTGATCGAAATAAGAGATTTATCCATACCAAACTAATTGAAGGGGACAAAACATCTCTTCAGTTGACCTTGTTGAAGCATTTGATCACAAAAAAGGGCTTACAAATCCCATATTCCACATAGCAATTTTGCTCTCAATGAACTATTTTGTTAGAAACCTATACATATAAGAATTTTATGGGTAAACAAACATCAAACCCAAAAGGCATAAGCATGAGATGTTTAGACCTATTATTTAGGAGAATTGAGCAACACAAGCTAATTTAAGGCAACAAAAACAACTTTTTAACTGATCTTTATGAAACAGTTTATCACAAAAAGGCTTACAAATCCCATACTCCACATAAACAACAGATCCAATTATAATCATAACAAAATGAAATGCATGCCTTAACTAGGGGAAGAATTCAATATCAGGTCAGAAAAAAAAACAAATCAAAAACAAAACTGATAAAGATGATAAAAGCTAACAAATTAAAAATCAAGCAAATTAAGAACATTGGAAATTTTCAATTGAGAAGAGAACAAAGTTACCACCGAAATATAGTGTTTGTTTAGGACTAATTCAAAGAAAAGATAGAAAGCAGAATTCAACATTGAAAATAATACTCAAATCAAGAAGGGGAGGATGAGTAGAACCTCACCGAAGGGCACGGCGCTGAAGAAAGGCGGTGGAGGTTGAAATCACAATCAACGAAATTGAATGGAAGAAACAAATACATAAGACAAAAAAGTAAACAACAGTCAATAGGCAACAATTTGGTAAGGTGGTCCACAACCGACTAAGAACAAAGAACCAAAAATTTGGACATGCAAACAGGAGAAGAATTCGGAGCATAAACAACAAGGAATTGAAATTGGGGATCTTAATTTGAAGACGGAAAGATATACCAATTATGTATCAAAATTCAGAGCCCTGGATGAAGAAGAAGAAAGTAAGGCAGTGGAAGACAGACAAAGAGGAAAACGAAAGAAAATGTGACATATTAGAGAGTAGATTGAATAGGAGAGGAGCCACGAACACAAACCAGCAACCGCGAGGGAAGGAGGAGGCAGGCGGCTATAAAGGAAGAAGGAGGTTGAGAAGAGCAGGAGGTGTACAGAAAGAAGGCAGGTGAAGGACACAACATCATTCACTGTCGATCTCAAATTTTAAGAAATAGCATTACCCACACATTTATAATAGTAGAGATTTTGGATGGATTCCAGATTTTATTTCACATGAAAATATCCACCCCCTTATTCAAGACTGTTAAAAATTTGGATCTGTTCGGAATTTACGGTCTTGGGTCGGATCGGAAATATAACGGTCCGATCCACGGTCCATACAAATTGAAATTCCGATTTCCGGTCCAAGACCGGGATCGAACCGGAATTTCCGATCCACAGAAAGGTTGGACCAGAATGTGCGTATAGCATTTTTTTAAAAAAAAAAATAAAGTGACCAAATAAAAAACAATATAAATTATTTTTTATTCATGCATTAATAAGAATAATTTAACTAAATTTATTTTCACGTTTAATAAATAACTTAAAAAATATTATAAATTATTTTTTTAATCCATTTAATTTTCAAACCAATCCATCCTGTTCATATACCGAAAAATCAGGATTGTATATTGCGGTCCCAGCCAGATCCACGGTTCAAGGTTTTCAAAATCTCGGTTCACCCGATCCGGTCCAGACCGGCTGGGCACCGCTAATTGAGAGATGGTATGGAATGGAAGGAATGAAAGCGCGTGACATGTTCCGCCTTCAAAGGACTCCCTGTAAAGGAGGTGCAAACCAGAAACTAGCTGCGGCGCCCATCTCTTTTTCTCACCCGCCGATTGCCGCCGCCCGAATCCCAAATTTTCATCTCAATCGGGACTGTATAAAAATGGGAATGGCATCTCCTCCCTCCTTGTTAACCCCTCGCTGTCGTTCAATATGGCCGGAAAACACACTCCTTCTCCCTCTTTTTCCTTCTCCTTCTGGAAGCTTCTACTCCTCCTTTGCACCACCCTCATTGGACTTGCTTTGCTTTCCGATTTCCTCTGGGCCTCTTCTTCTTCAGCTCTTGCTTCCGTTGCTGTCGTTCTTCCTCCTACTTCCCTCAAGATCTCTTCCAACCATGAAAAGGTGAGCGCTTTTTTTTTTTTTTTTTGAGTTCGTACGATTTGAGATTATAGGTTTTGTATGATAAATTGTAGGGTTTCTCTTGTAATCGCCGCTTTAATGGAAACTGGGAATGGTTGAATTGCTGTAGAGGCTCTTGGATTGATAGGCATTGAAGTCTAAGCATTTGAACCCTAACACAAAATATTCAATTGCTTCTTATTTTGGGTAGAAATTAGATGATAAATCAAAGAAAGTTGCAATGCTGATGGGGAATTTTTCTGCAACGTACGCTGATCTGCCTGCCCCGCAATGGAAATGGGAGGAAATGGCGCCAGCACCGGTTCCGCGGTTGGATGGATATGCTGTTCAAATTAAACACCTTCTTTATGTGTTTTCAGGATATGGTACTATTGATTATGTGAGTATTTGTGTGTGATTCTTCACAAATTGAGCTTCATTTTGTTAGCTTTTGGTTTGATTGTTGTTCAGACTTCACTTTCATTTTGTTAGGTGCACTCTCATGTAGACATTTACGATTTTATCGAAAATAGATGGACAGGCAGAATTGAAGCTCCCAAAGAAATGGCTAATTCGCATCTTGGAATCGCAACAGATGGGAGATATGTATATGTGGTTTCGGGTCAGTATGGGCCTCAATGCAGGACGCCTATCCCATTGTCATTTGTGCTGGATACTGAAACTAAGACATGGGAGAAAATGCCTTCATTGCCTCTTCCGAGGTGTGCTATTATTTGAATGTATAGTGGATGTTTGCATTTTTCAAATTTTGAGTTCAATCAAGGTGGTTTTATTTGTGATTTTGTATGCAAAATTCAGGACTATAAATACTGGTTTTTGACTGAACATCCATTGAATGAGGAGCACCTAGAAATACCTTTCAGCTCCATTTCTAGTTGATAGATAGATACCTAAACACAGTGGCTAGTGTTTTTTAATCTAATTAAGTTTTTTCATGAGACTCTAGCTAGAAATTATGTGTTTGATGCTAAACAATTCTTTATGCATTCTTTTGGATGTTGGACACAGACATTGGATTTAATGTTAGCAAAGATGATGAGTTAGTCCGATATTTTCATAATGGTAAGGGAATTAACTTTCTGCTTATAATGTGGCTTGTTTTAGGTACGCTCCAGCTACTCAGCTTTGGAATGGTAGGTTGCATGTAATGGGAGGTAGCAAGGAAAATCGCCACACGCCTGCAGTAGAGCACTGGAGCCTAGCAGTAAAAGATGGCAAGGCTTTGGAGACTCAATGGAGGGCCGAAGTATCTATTCCCCGTGGAGGACCCCATAGGTTGGTAATTTTACTTTATTTGTTCATTTCCTATTCTTTCGATCTTCTTTCAATTTCGTGGGTTGCTGTTGACATTTTGGTCACCGTCTTGTTTTGTTCGTTGTTTAATTCTAGTTGTTTGGCTTTCAATGTTGAAGAGTGCATCCTTGTTACTAATTGGCAATGAATAGTTGTCTTTGGAAGAATGACTGTTTCTTTATCAGCTGTCCATCTCGTATTTTTAGCCTCAGATTCTTAATCAGTTCCAAAGCAGTGATATACTGCCTCCACAATGCTACAGTTTCCTGATTGTCAATTTTTCACTCCAAACTGGAAATTTGTGGTTCAGTGGATGGGTTTGGGATACTTATTTTTCCTTCTTATTCCTTGATGTACTTGTTAAATTTTGCTTAACAGGGCCTGTATTGTAGTTGACAATCGGCTCTTTGTTATTGGTGGCCAAGAAGGTGACTTTATGCCCAAACCAGGATCACCTATATTCAAGTGTTCCCGCAGGCATGAGGTAGATAACATGTTTATTCTACACCTGCACTGTATTTTCATTATCCTATTAAGATTGACCTGTTATTTTAACCTTCGCAGGTTATGTATGGTGACGTGTATATGTTGGATGATACAATGAAGTGGCATACGCTGCCCCCCATGCCAAAACCTAACTCACATATCGAATGTGCATGGGTCATTGTCAACAATTCCATTATTATTGTTGGGGGCACCACGCAGAAACATCCAGTGACGAAGAAGATGGTCTTGGTGGGAGAGGTGTTCCAGTTTCATTTAGATTCACTGGTAATTTTCATCTTTTTATGCTTCTGCTGTCTGCTACTTCTCTATTCTATTCATGAATATTCCTATTTTAGTGACAATGAGCTCCTCGTAAACTTCTTTGACTTTGTACCTACGAAATTAGACTAACGTATGAATCCAACCGAAACCAACTTACCCAATCCCTTCAGGTTTAATATCTTGAGGATCTACTTGAGGCACTTGACTGATGACGCGAAATATCTGACGAACCCAATTGATTGTGTTTTTATATGTAAGACGGAAACTTGTGAAAATTTCCTAGCAATAATTTACCGAAAATAACCTAACCTCATTTCCCATTGTTTGTTTACAGACGTGGTCAGTGATAGGGAAGCTGCCATTCCGTGTGAAAACAACGCTGGCTGGATTTTGGGATGGATGGCTGTACTTTACCTCGGGACAGAGAGACAGAGGCCCAGACGACCCCTCGCCAAGGAAGGTTATTGGGGAAATGTGGAGAACCAAATTGAGCTTATGAAACCATACTATCTCCCTATCTCTCATCATACCAACTCTTGAGCATTTTTTTACAATATTGCTTGTTATTACCCTCCAATCTGAAAATCGTGCCATCATTCGTGGTGGTATCTTATCGCCTGCGCTAGTTAGATCATAAATGCCCGAACGGGCCATCAATGATTTAAGCGTTAAAACCCTGGCGTTTATCTCCAAGCATACGAGTGTAAGTTTTCAAGCTCATGCTCCAGAAAATTTCCGAAGGAGAACGCAACTATATTCTTTTTCTAGGATACATTTTTATCTACCTCTCTTAATATATAGAGCAACTGGGTTCATTTTTACAAATTACAATCATCCATCAAATCTGTCATTCATTGTCCATTAAACGAGTGTCAATCACAATAAAATACACTTGCCCAGAAAATGCATAGCAGTTGAAGATTGATATGATAATAAGATCTTCCATACACATTTGAAACTTAAATCGTCCCAATTAGTCTAAGGTCCAACATTGCTTACTAAACCAGTTCAAGAGACAGTGAGGATAAGAGAATCTGACACAAAATAAACAGAAACAAATTCTTCAATTCAGGGTCTTCATTAATCTGCATCGGAACAATTTAGCGAATGTGATAGTAGACTTGTCCATCAGAAGCAGGCCTCCAGTAGACAGCAGCAACACATGGCAGCCAAACTGCAGATTGTTCATTAACACAAGCAGGTTAGCAATGCAAGAGTATAAAGATATACATTCTTTCTTTCAGCAACTGGTTTGCAATATCCAACACTCTCCAGTCCACCGAATGAAAACGAATCCACAAACAATTCATGTAACATACATAGCTGTTCTTCTATGATGGCCTTACTTGCCTTACTGATATGATCTGTACCAAAATCTATCACTTTGATTATATAGGATATAGGTAAAAGGCCATCAATGCAGTGTTAGGTTTCAGATCCAATCTTAGTCAGGTCAGGTTTTCAAGACAAGTTGAATTTTGGTAGGCCTACATGCACACCTAAAAGATGGCAATTCGAATAATTCGAATTCCATGATTAAAAGAACTCTGGAGAAAAAAAAAATCAAATCAATATCACAGGCATTCAGCTTATTCATATCGTCTCTGTACCAAGGAACTTGACTACTAATGACCTGTTTCTATGAAAAAGGAATCTACAAAGTTGAAAGAAAAAAGGAGCTCCAACCAACTATAAAGATACTTTAGATAATTGAACTAGTCGAGGATAAATCATCACGACAGCTTTGTACATTACTCAACAGAAAGCAAGAGCATATCCATATAGTGGATGCAACTTTATGCCTAATTAGACCCATGAAGTGGAACATTGTATTGTATTCAAGCCATAACTTTTAGACACCGACGATTGACAAATGAAGATGGCTTTGGATGAAGGGTAAAGGACACGTTCAATTCTAACCCTGAACATACATGTTTACATCAACTCAAAAATATGTTACTTTATAATTAATCAGTTGCAAATTTGCAAGTAAAAAGAAAAACTCTATTCCTATCCAAGTTGTCCAAAATGTAAAGCAATTTAAGTGTGAAGGGAGTTCATCTAGATGTAGTAGAATATATTCAATTAGACAAGAGATTCTAAACTTGAAAAACTATCCCCTGTAAGTTTTTGACAGCAATCCAGACAGATTTGACCAAGAAATTTCTAAATTTTAGGGCGATTAGGTCATATGTTCATATTAGCTTAGCATCAAGGTGTTTCTCCAAATTCGAAGATAGAACACATAATAACCACATGCAGAAGCATAACAAATATACATTCCTGAATAGCTTCATAACAGGAACGTTATCAAGAATCTATGACTAATTTAATTGTTCCAGACAGCAAGATTCAAGACAACCAGACCTAGAGTAAAGATCAAGTATACAGGGAGACAGATGCATACCAGCCTTCAAGTAAACCGGTGCTCTGGTTCTGTTGAGGCTGTTGCTGCTGAACATACTGCGGCGGCGGGGGGCCGTACGCCGGGTATCCAGGCTGCGGATACCCCGGCGGCGGGTATGCGTCCTTGGGGTAACCCTCCGGGGGATAACCTGAACAATCAAGATCAAAATCAAAACAAATCGCACCGAAAATCTCACATCAAGATCAGAAACCCTAAAAAACGAGTGAAAGCAAGCAATTGAAAGCCAAAAGGTGAAATCTGAACCACCTTGCTGCGGAGGAACTCCGACGGGGGGCTGTTGCTGGCCGTAGTAGTTGTAACTCATGGCGGTGATTTGGAATTGGATTCGGAAACGGAAATTGAGATGATACGATGGATGAAATTAGAGCGAGGATTGGGGATTGGGGGAGCTGTTTTTCGTGTTGAGTGGGGAATCGAGCATGGGGAAGGGGTGGAGTTATAGAGGCGGTAAAGCGGGAGGAAAGCGTGTATGAAACTACGCGTTGTTTCCGTTTTTGCTGTTATACTCCGCGTTTTGGATCTATAAAGATAAGAAAGGTTATGCTGTACGGAGTATATGGTAATCATAATACGTAGCATCGTGTATCTTTTTTTCCTTTTATTCGTTGCACGAATAAAGATAAGTATAATTGAATTTGAATTACTGTATTATTTTTCGGTTTGCGTGAAAGATTTGAATTTGAATTTGATGACGAATTGTTACAAAATTGACTAGCATATTTGACTTATTTTCTTTAATTATATTCATATGTTCCCTTAATTAAAAATTACTCGTATTGACTACCACATTTGGTCTATTTGACACTTTTTATTTGAATAAATTAAATTTTCTTTTAGACATAATTAACTAAGAGCTCACATGATTGCCCTTCAGATACTCTATGTAATTCAATTTCATGAAAGAACCGAATAAAGAGTTGACAAACACATGCATTATATACACCTTTTTGTTTTGGAATTTGTTCTAAATTATAGTAAGTGAGAATATAACAACTCAGTGTATTCCATCACTTGCCTTTTAATGTATTCAAAACTTCCAGACTGTTTTTTCAGGGCATATTTAACTTCAATATCAAGATTGTCATTCCCTCTCAATGGATCAACATACATTTTGATTTAATTTTCAACCCAAAAAAAAAGAGATTGTATTAAATCTTGCAGACATATTAAGTTTTTTTTTTCGAATCAGAAAGAAATTTGATAGTGAGGCCTCCACAACTGTCAGAAGAGAAGGCTCACTTTGTTCCATTTCCGTCATCGTCTTCATTTGCTAGTGTCGTCATTTTGCTCTTTAGATTTTTCGATGTATTCTTCTTTGTGGTTTTGTTTTGCTCGTTATCTTTTTTGTTGTTTCCGTTCATAGCGGTTTCTCAATTGTCGATTCTATCGGTTTCTCTGATTCGTGAATTTTTAACTAATTAAGATCTTCGGGCCATTAATTAAAAGAAATTAAAATTTTAATTAGTAATTGTGGTTTGGTTAAATACAAATCTTTGAGGATGTTTGTTTGGATAAAAGATTGGTTATGTTTTCGATTTTTGCGTGTCTATTTTATGATAGTTGTTGTTTAAACATTTTAGGTAGTCAATCTAATAAAATAAATGTCATTTTCAAATGTACGTATAAAAAGAGGTAATTTTTCAAAAGTTTTGAAATATTGAAAGAGTTGTGCATGAAGTGCCAAATGACTTTTTTTGAAAAATAAATGTTTTCTTTTAAAAATCTATCAAATTGATTTTGTGTTACCCCAAAAATTCTTTTTTTGGGCCATAACGACTTGGGCCAAGCCCATCCTTCAATGTCAGTGTCAATGATAGCAAAAAATGAAATATTCTCTATGCGCCAGTGTCCGTGTCACGTAAAAACAAATCCTCCCTGGGTTTATAAATGAAAAAAATGCATGTCATTTTTATTTTGTTTTTGTTTTTGAAAATGTTGAAAACTATATAAAGCGTACTTTTTTTATTTAAAAAATAATTTTATATTTATTATTAATGAATACTCCCTCCGTTCGGCAAAACTTGTCATTTTAACTTTTTTCACGAGTTTTAAGGCAATTAACAAATGTACTAATTTACCCTCAATTATTACCCTTCTTTTTTACTTTATCGAAAATTACAACTAACAAACAATCAATCATATCAAGGATATTTTTTGTAAAGTGAATGGCAAAATACCTACAATAACAAGTTTTTTTTAACAAAAATAATACCTTAAAATGACAAGTTTTGCCGAACGCATGAAGTATTAAATAATAAAAAAATAAAATACAAATTATCGAAAAGGCAAATATCTATTTTTAAACAAAATAAACAATATTCTTAAAATTGTAAACGACTCAAGTACTTAGCAACATAGCCGAATAAATTTAAATGATTAGTTAATGTTGATGTTAACCGTTGTAATTTTGTAATCAAACACACCACATGAACTAAGCATATAATTAAGACTTGAGACTAAGGTTTTTTTTTTATGTGTTTCACTTAACGAAAATACAGTTTAGAGTTACTCGTTTTGCTCAACGGATACAAACGTACAACAATAAATAAATCGAATATGAATACATAGTTTAACTTAAATTTTATACTCCGCATATTAGTTATTTCAATAAAAAAAATCAAGCAAATATCAATAACCTCTCGATATATACATTAAATATAACACTTAATTAAACCAAAATCAGATTACCTCCAACAAGTATTTTAACCGAAAATAGATTTTTTAAAAAAAAATTGGGAATAATTGAAAGAATGGAAGAGGGCGACATATTCTGCTGCCATCACATTCATACGTTGGTGGCATCTTTTTTTTATTGAGAAATTTCCGGAAAAAGGGAAAAGCCAAAAAAAGGAGGTGTTTGACTTTGACCCCTCCTTTACTCCCCCAATAGTCATTGATATAAGGCCTAAGTTTATAGCACTACAGTGTTTCCTTCGAGCTTTGGGTCTAAACTATAAGTTGAGGCACTATTTTGCATTATTTCAATTTATATTACTACGGAGTATAAATTAAGATTATTCATCGCAGTTAAATAATTCACCTAATCTTGTTAAATGCTAGGAGTAACGTGTTGGTTAGTACGAGTTGTACTTAAGAGTGATTGATATATCTAGATTGCCTAAATAGTACGTACAATTTAACATCTTACTAGTTTTTTAATACTCCATCCGTTCGGCAAAACTTATCATTTTAGCTTTTTCACAAGTTTTAAGGCAATTAACAAATGTACTAATTTACCCTCAATTATTACCCTTCTTTTTTACTTTATCGAAAACTACAACTAACAAATCATCAATCATATCAAGGGTATTTTTGTAAAGTGAAGGATAAAATACCTACAATGACAAGTTTTTTTGAACAAAAATAACACCCTAAAATGACAAGTTTTGCCGAACGAAGGGAGTACTACGTACTACTGTAGTTAATTCGAAGGGAGAGAAATTGTCCCAAATCAGATTGCTTTTGGGTCATCTTAAATTTCAGAATTTATCTCATTTTTATATTCGATTTTTCTATCTTATATCTTTGGGGCATAGACAAAGTAATTAGAGATAGACTGACGTTTGCTCCAGTCCCCTATTTAAAAAAAATATAGGTTAAAAAAGGAAAAATTAATAAAATTATTTTTTTTAGAATAAAAGTTTTGTTAATGAAAATTATGAACATATGAAAATTTTAGTCTATTTAGCCCACCCAAATTTTATTTTCTAGTTCTGAGTTTGAGGATAGGATAATTTTGAAATATTTTTCAAATTTTAATTAGTTTAGTTTTTTTAATTAAATTCCTAGAGTTGCTTGCTTTTTTGGTAATAAATTTTTACCAATTTAGTATCTTATCCTATGCTAGGCATCCAAACCGGTACAGATCCCCTGTTACGCTTTTCGTGTTATCTTTTATGTTATATCTCTTAAATTGATATGAAGTAAAAATAAAATTGAGAAAAAAATACTCTAGATTTAAATCTATAAACCTTACAAGTTAAAGTATTAAAATATTGATGTTTAATGTATATTTTTATAATATTTTAACCTCTTGTAAAAAGATACTCTAGAAGTAGATGCGATGCATAAACCCTAAGAAACTAAAACATTAAAATATACACACAAAATATAATCCGTATTTTTATGGGTTTAACCACTTAGGATTTATATATAAATTTAAATCTAAAATATCGTATCATAATTTAATTTATAATTTAAATCAATGTAAGAGTGTAATAGAGAGTGTAATTAAAAAAAATGTAATAGGTTATTCGTATGCATCCCAACCAATATTAGATCTTAACATATCTTGTTTCTGATATTTTTGGTATTGTATTTTGCAATCTTTTTCAAGGTCTTCATTAGTTGACTATCATGTTGGTTTTTTTTAATATAGGTAAAAATTTGAACTCAGACAAATCTAAAGCTCGAGATTCGGCAGACGGACTAACCGTCAACATACAACCACACAAAATAAAAAAGATGAAAGAAACAATCCTAAAAACTCATATAAGCCATCAGCTAACGAAGGAATCAAGGGAAATCCCTGTTGATTTGGTTAATTGTTGTTGTGATATACCGTGTTTGGATTTTTGGATCGCTTTCTCATTTTTTTTTATAACAGTTTATCTAATATTCCGTATTTTGTATTATTTCCTTATTTACAAAAAAACAAAGTTCAACAAACATTGTAAGCAATCACATACAACCAATTAAATTATGGACCGACAACTGGATAACAACCTCACCAATAAATAAAAGAAATGACTGCCCTACCATCGAAGACAAAAATGAAGCTGTAAGTGACTATATTTTAGGAGGGTAATAGTGGGAGGAAAAATTACTAAATAAATTACCAAAAAATATAGTAGAAGAAATTTTAGACATTCACCTTCCTACAAGTACATTTAAGGACCGATTATATTAGTGGCCGGATAATAAATGTTGGTTCACAACAACTAGTGCATACAAACTGATAACTACAAACAACAGCCAAAATGAAAGTAGCAATTCTTGGATTTGGAAACTCAACATATCACCAAAAATTAAAAACTTTATGTGGAAACTGGATCAAAAGGGGATCCCAACGGCTAACGGACTAGTGGCTATTCAAGGCTTCATTGGTTTGACTTATCGATTCGCGTCATTTACAGGCTAGAGAACCCCAGAACTCCCACATTAAAAAAAAAAACCGGATTGAATATAAAATTATATTAAAAAATTATACTGTAAAAAGAATTACTGTAATACTCCCTCCGTTCGGTAAAACTTGTCATTTTAGGGTGTTATTTTTGTTCAAAAAAACTTGTCATTATAGGTATTTTGCCCTTCACTTTACAAAAATGCCCTTGATATGATTGATGGTTTGTTAGTTGTAGTTTTCGATAAAGTAAAAAAGGAGGGTAATAATTGAGGGTAAAATTAGTAAATTTGTTAATTGCCTTAAAACTTGTGAAATAAGTTAAAATGACAAGTTTTGACGAAGGAGTAAGTACTTAAAGGAGTGCTCCGTATGTTTTACGGAGTGCCTAAACAACAACCGACATGGTTAAATGGTTTTGTCAAATTAAAGAAGTAAGTAGCCAAGGTAAGTTAATACTGTCAAGTAATTTAATCTAAAATACAGTTGCTTCTGTCAAATCATTACGTACCACAAATACGAGCCAGTCTTGTCAATTCAATGGATGTACGGATAGAATCTTGAATGCAACCACTCTTTAAAATGGGTTTGAGCAAATTCATGAGATACCATCCTTTAAAATCGCTTGTTCTGTGAATGGGACACAAGTGTTATATGCATTGTAACAGACGGATTTAGAATCCGTTTCATCTATAGCATTATACATGTCTAATAATCATCGCAAGTCATAGAAAAAATATACAGGCGAATCTAAAATTTAAGAGATCCATCCTAATAAATTAAAACGCAAACAAAAAACAAGAAAGAAAGAGAGTAACAACAAAACTAAAAAAATCAACAAGGGCGGATTGATGTTGATGGAAAGACAGCAACTTGTACCGATTGATGTTGATGGAAACAATGCAAAGGACGGCCGTCCTATATAACCCCAAAACACGGACAGATCTAGGACCTGTTTGTGTATTGTTTTTTATAACTTGTAATGATTGATGGACAGATGTCGTCCTATGGGTGAAACGAATTCTAGATTCATCCGACTGGAGTGTATATAACACTTGTAATTGGTGTATATATATATATAGCCACCCCGTAATAACTTAAACTGAATCGACTAATCGTCCTTAAATTAAGTCATATAACCACTCAATAATTACATTTATTTGAACTCTAGCCTAGGTTGATGAGGGGAAAAAAGCCATATTGTATGTTTAATTTATCGCTAGTTTTTAACTTATCACTAATCCCGGACTTAAGTATAACATGTTATTTTAGATTGTGATTCTTGTTAAGGAAAACATGTTATTTTAAATTGTGATTCTTGTTAAGCAAAATATTCATTTTAGAAATTTTAGTATTTATTTTACAAAATTACCCTTATAATTAGTAGACAATTAGTTGTAGTTTTCGATAAAATAAAAAAAAAGTAATAAATGAGTATAAAAGAATATACTGTATTTGTTAGTCTCTTTCAAAATTGTGCAAATTGATAAAATGACTTATTTTCATTAATAGAGCGAGTATGATTATATCATTTAAAGTTAAAATTTACATGTATCAATTAAGCTTAATTATAAATTAAATTAATATATTTTCTAATATGTGAAATAAGACCAATGAATGAGTCCAGTGTAACGTTGCGTCTATTTTTTAAAAATTGACAAAATATTTAATTATGGCTATATTTGTGTGTTTTTTTATCTTAGTCTAGATCGATCGACTCAATCGTTCTAAATCTAGATCGGATATTGTGTGACCTATTTAAAGAGTTGACCATCCCACTCACAAGCGCCTCCCTGTTTCCAAGTATAAGTTTCTAATTGTAGATCCAAAACATATTTCCTGAGTTGGGATTACATTTTGAAAAAACCCAAAAAATAAACAGTAAACTTACAAGTATAATTTTTTTTTTGAGCAAATACAAGTATAAGTTTTTAATTTTAGTTGGTGGAGAACTTATAAGCTACCAAGTAGTGATAAATATGCCATGGGTCTACAATTGTCCATGTCAACCAATATATTATTTGGTCATTAAATGTACTTTATATGATTTGGTGTAATAGAAGCATGAGGCAAAGGTGTAAGAAAAGATAAATAGCATACCCACATCTTTATGATTGCAAAGGGGGCCCTCAATAAAGAGAAGGTTAATTTTTTTGACTTTCATGACACCATTCATTTCCCTTTTCCCCAATCTTTTACACATCTTTTTACGGTAAAAAAAAAATTACGGCAAGCTTTGGAACAAATCATCGATTTTATTTTTTTTTGAACGCGGAACAAATCATCAATTAAGTACACCTTTAGTCAATCAATGTCCTAATCTCTTTTTCAAGTCTTACATGATAATGCAATCAAGTTGAAAAATTACTACACTTTTGAGAAAAATTATCCTTTTTGCAAAAAAAAAGAGGAGAAAGATTATCTTTTTCTTAATGGAAAGAGAAGAATTACCTTAAACACACCAATGTAGTCATTTTTTAAAAATATTTCCATAATAATTGTTTATTTAGAAAATATTTCCTGAATTGAGATTACATGTTAGAAAAACCCAAAAAATTATACTTTGTCATTTGAATTTTTAACATGATTCTTAAAAAATTTTTTTTTTATAAATGATTAAATTTTTTATGTTTTCAAATTTAATAAATTTCAAATTATTTTAAAACATTAATAGATAATTTATTATTTTATAAAGTTTTGAGTATAAAAAGACATTATAAAAAATAAAGTGATATATATATTTTGAGATGGATCGATCTTTTTTTTTTAATTTCTAAAATTTGCAAACTTTTGTTCCATAATCACTACATTTGAGGCTTTTTGTCCGGTGTATTTAACATTTTGGTTTTTTTTTATTGGGTATCACGAGTTTCTGTTTCACAGTTGAGTAAATTACATAAAACTACTCATAGATTATAAAACTTATAGTATAAAAATCACCATTTATGCCCCCAAAAAAAAGGACAATAACAATCCAAGATAGGGAAAAAAAAGGAAGAAAAAATTTAGTAACAAAATGGGTTTGATTAACTTCTGAAGCGTACACAGCCAAATTGAATTGAAAATCAACAAATTATCTAGATTGAGCATGTTCATGTTCATCATGATCATGCTCATGTTCATGTGAATCATCCATCTCATTTTCATCGTCTTCTTCTTCTACCTCTTCCTCCTTAACACCCACCGGCTCCGGCTCAGGCACCTCCGCCGCAGCTGATCCATGCGGCTGAGCCGGCCCATCGCCACCTTCTGCGTGGGCGGCGCGGCTCCGCGGAGGCGGCATCGGCGCCTCATCGGGCGGCGGGGGACGGTAGCGGCGCAGCGGCGGCGGAGGATCAACGTGTCCGTCGATGCAAGACGAGCACTTAGTCTCCAACCAAGCTTCGATATCGAAATGGCCGTAACCCATCACGCTTCGACCGGCGCAGATCCTACCGATCAACCCGGCCACCACTCCCAGCACGGCGATCACCGCCAACACCGCAATCACGGGGCCAACCGATCCGTGCGCACCCTCCGCAGAGTACGCTTGCTGGACCACCGCCAGCACCGGCGACGGCGGAGGAGGTGGAGCAAGCAGCGGTTGGTATTGTACCGTCGTTTCAGCCGGAGTCGCCATGGATTCAACAACAGCCGCGGAAATTTAAAGGCTCAAACTTTGATTCGGAATTAGGGCAATTGGAGTGTGCACTCATCAAAGAAAGGGAAAGTAGAAAGAAAAAGAAAACCAAATCACTCACTAGTGGAGGAAGAAATAAAAACCTCACCTTTTTTTCTGAGCCTTGGAAATTTGGGGCAAATTTCAGATAGTGAAGGAAAAGGGCAAAGAGGAAGAAGAAAAGGAGCAATGTCCAACTGTGCCTTTTATGTTGAAATAGGAAAAAGAAAGCAATTTTTAGGAAGAAAAAAATTGATGGGTAAAGTTGAGAAAGAGGAAAGAAATTGTCTTTTTAGGGTGGAGATTGGAAATTGAGGGTTTTGGGTGGGTACAGAGATACAAGAAAATGTGTGTTGCCTTTCTCAGTGTCCAAGAAGAACAACGCCACACTTGTCTGCTCTCTCTGTATGTTTGTCTGTTGGGTTTAAATAACGTTGAAATCTCGGTTTGCCGCAAGCTTATACGTGACGAATGATATAAAGATCTCATCTTTATCCAAGTACAAAACAAACCCTAACCCATATTAGAACCAAGATGACAGTTTGTTTGACGTAATGTGTTGATTGTTTATAAGCGGTAACAAACCCGAACCCATAGAGAGAACTGATGCTAGAAACTTTATTAAGGATGCATACCATATCTCCAAAGGGGAGGCCCTTTTACACTATATGTATCCTGAGTTATTTGACTGTCTCTGAGTTACAAAAGGAACTAAACAAAGAAGGGTTGAACGAGCCCTCAAAATTGGGGGAGGAAGAGGAGATTATTGACAAACAATTAACAAACATGTAGGTTTACCGTTCAAATGTACTGTGTGAAGGGTTTTAATCTATACCACAACCAGCAGCAGCCGCCGGAGAACGTAATGGCCTCCCACGCCCCATTGTAAAGCCTCGCGTTCCATCTGGCATTCGCGGCCCCTTGTTCATCTGCTTTGCCAAGATATCACACTGTATGGTGAGATTGCTTGGTAGAGAAGTTGAAGTTAGTAGGCCTCGCTCCCGCCCTTTGGTTTTCCCACGCCCTCTAGGTGATCCTTTCTTCTGCCCCGGCGAGTTCTCCTCACCCTACCAAGAATTGGTGACAAAATGTGGATAATCAGTGTTTAAATGTATTACCAAGTCCAACTCCCACTGCAGGAGCAGCTCAAATCACATTGATCAAGATTTCGTCGAAAACAATCAGATGAAACAGGTGGTCATAGTAGGCAAAAGACATGGACACTCACATTAGATTCGACAGCCAGTTCTGCTGCGCTTGGGGAAGAATCTTCTGGTAATTGATCGGTTGGTGTCCGTTCTTCGTCATCAGCAAATGGATCAAAGTCGGATTTCCTTATCTTAAGGATAGACTTTGGCTGGATATTTATTCAATATGACAAATCTATCAGAAGAGTTGAAATGAAAAGGAAAAAGAAGAGGAGATAAATGTCTAAATGAAGCCTACCGAGCATCTCATTAGCACCCTAACTCGTAAACCTTTTCTCCAGTTTCTTTCATCACTCAGTTGCTCAGCCTGATAGGAGATAAGCAATAGAATACGAACACTTCAGATTTATGCGCAATAAACTTAGATAACGGGAAAGGAAGCAGAGAAGTTGATCACGTACTGCTCTTTCAGCTACATTGGCAGTATCATACTCCACGAGAGCATGAAGCTTGCAACAAAACAAATAAGGTCAATAAGAAATGAACAAAAATCCTGAAACTTAATGAAATCTAGTTGAAGTGTCTATAACCTTGTTGCTGAGTATAACATCAGTCTTTGAGCGAGATACGTTAGCTTCCTGGGGATGACATAGTCGGATGGCCTTCACACTTTGTTTATTAATAAAAAAAATATATATACACATGAGTTTGATGCCAAAAGTTTGAGCTGCAACTGCAAACACTGTAAAGGAAACAGGATCTGACCTTCCAACTCGGCTAAAAATCTTCTCAAGGTTCTGATACGAGTGATCCTCCGGTAAGTTTTCAGCCACCACTGTCCTGCACTGCAGTAATGAACGCTTTCAGTTACCGTCAAGAGCATTTATCCCACCTTATACTGTGCAAAGATTATGATTCTTACTTGCAAGTCTTCCTTGTAGCTCTCTGTAAATGGGATTCTTCTCTTGACCTTCTTGGAGTCATTGCTCAAAACCTTCCACAAATGTGCAGTTAGTTAGAGGATCATTATATATTTATCATCAAATGCATGCCAAAACAGCTTACTCACGAGCTTTGAAGATGAACGAATTGCTTGGACAACCAGATTAGGGTTGTTATTGATCAGGGCTTTGATTTTCTTCATAGATGCAATTGATGCCACCAGAACTGAATATCACAAATATTTCTTTCAGAGAAATGTATCCAGAGAGTTTGATTGAAGTTTCAAACCACAAATGAACTAACTCACCATAGCCTTCAGGATCTTTGGCTACATGTTTTGCCATAGCATCATTTGCTAGCAAACTCAAATCACTAAACAGATACTCCACCTGTCACATAGCCATACTTCGAAATGACACACCGAGCAATCAATGATAATCTTTAAATGAACCAGCATAGGAGGTAAATATAAATTGCAGGGAATGGCAATAAGTTACATTTTTAGACCATGCATCATCAGTGGATTTGTCCTAAAAGATTCACTACCATCTTTCAATCAATTTGACACATTCACAAGGAAGGTTGAATCACATAAACACCATCTCCAAAGGATTAATCAATCATCAGTAAATAAATTAAAATGATAAGCAGAAAACAACAATCTTGAATGTTGAGTGCAAACAAATGAAGAAAATGTGCACAAAATATCAACAAACACCGATAAACATCATTCCATTACAGCATTTATAAAAACAAAAAATCACCTGAAATAACAAATGGTGTGGATCAATTTGGGGTGGGGGAATAAGAAAAGAAAACCTGTTTGGTGATCCTCTGCTGAAGATCGTCAGTGAGGCAATTCTTCGAACAGGTGGGGAGCGAGACGTTGGAAGCGGGGCACAAACTGTAAGGCTCCTGATCGCTGCCCACGTAGAACCAATCAGACCCAACAACACTCCCATCAAGAAACTGGAAATAAGGGTAGAAATAACCCGACATGGGCATCTGGGTCTGGGATCTGGGCACGAACTCGGGCGCATGGGCGTTGAATTTGAAAGCGGCGACGGAGGCGCTGGAAGTGCTCCTGAACTCCAATTTCTCCGGGTTCTCCTGAACAACCACCTTCTCCTCAGGGTTTGCTTGGGCCATTTGATGCACAGATTTTTGGGTTTGCCCCCTCGCCCCCAA
Organism: Persicaria maculosa; assembly: GCA_963922045.1. Classification (NCBI taxonomy): domain Eukaryota; kingdom Viridiplantae; phylum Streptophyta; class Magnoliopsida; order Caryophyllales; family Polygonaceae; genus Persicaria; species Persicaria maculosa. Next base: position 57,820,248 of record OY998268.1, read on the forward strand.
TTTCCTATTCCCCTTCCAGAAGAAGATGAATCTATTCTGTTACGCTCTCAAATTGAAATAAAGGGTCATTAATTTGGGTGTCAACCCCCCAAAAGCACACAACGATTTTTTCTCTCGAATCTTTCTAATAAGAGGAAATTGGGCGATTGCGTTTGGCTGGTTTAGGTAATTTCTTCCGTTTTTTGGATGGGTAGTAAAACTGGGGGGTGAGGAGCGGGTATGATGGAGAATCGCCCTGAAGATTAGTAACTGTCATCGTTTCTTCAAACAGATCCACGTTTCCCGCCCATTCTCCCCCCAACTGTCCCCGCGCTTCTCTCTCTCTCTCTCTGATACAGTTTTTCTCCCCTTAATGGAACATAAAAATACAGTTGACAACAATTATTTGATAAAAACATTATTTTTTTGTAATATCAAACAGTCCTCAAGTTTTCATAACCTTCTTTTTTAAAGGCGAATTGTATAAAATTATATAAAAGAAAAATTAATATTTTATATAATTTTAATTTTTTTAAAAAAAATATCACATGTCAAAAGATGCGTATTTTTAAATGGATTGTTGGATTGAAATTATGTAAATATATATATATATATATATATATATATATATATATATATATATATATATATATATATATATATATATATATATATATATATATATATATTTGGTGTGTAGTGAATAGTGATGAATTCACAGGGATTGCAATTTTTTAAAATAATGTTTCATTAAATTGTCATTCCATTTTCTCTTCGCCCTTGATAGACAATTTTGTAGAAGTATATATTTCTTGTACAGATGAGCTGTTCAGATCCCCAAGTTCATACCAGAAGCAATGCTTTCATGACTGAACCAAACATATTAGAGAGAAAATGAGACAAAGATAGCAAATAAAAAGACAGCAAATAAACAAGTCTCAAATAGGGATTCCTCTCCAGTGCTACCAAAAATGTTAATTGCAACAAAATAAAATTGTCATTTTTAAACATAATGTCAATAGGAGGCAAGCAGACACTAACAGATGGAGATCATCACACTTTCGGTCTCCTAAGATTCATTCTCTTTTTTATGGGCAGTAGAACCAGCAGCCGAGTTTCCATCATCGGTTTTTTCAGCTCCATAGCTTGGGGGCTGTCCCGGTGCAGCAGGAGGGTATGACCCCTGGTAGTAGTTGGCTTGCGCAGCAGGAGGATAAGCGTTTTGGCCATAGTAAGGGTAGGATGCTTGAGCTCCTTGCTGCTGTTCATAACCTGTTTGGGGATACCCTGCCTGATTGTACGAGGGTGGTGGGGCTCCATATCCTGGGTAAGTCCCATAGCCATTGGTAGGAGCAGCTGTTGCTGGCTGAGAATAGCCTGTTGCATATGCTTGTGATGTCCCTGAGTCTGGATTGGTTGATCCAGCTGGTGCACCGTATCCAGGCTGGGCTGTTTGAGCTGTGGCTGTTGCATCTGGTTGGGAAGATGCAGGAGGTGGTTGGCCATATGCTGAATTCGGATCTGCATACTGCTGCTGCTGTTCGGATCCTGTTGGCGGAGGCTGAGTAGAGGGGTCTTGCCCATAAGATGGTGGTTGCTGGGCATATCCTTGGTTATAGTTGTAGGCAGAGGTAGGTGGTGCCTGGCCATAATTATAGCCACCACTGGGAGGAGTTGATGTTAGCTGACCGGGATGTTGACCGTATGCATTATACCCCATATCCTGTTGAGGTTGGGGAGGCACAGTTGAAGAGTTACTCTGATCCCAGCTAGCTTGTTGGGGAGGGTAGCCTCCATAGTAAGGTGGTGGAGGAGGCATGGCGTAGCCGCCCTGGTTACCATACCCATACCCACCTTGCTGCTGCTGCTGCTGCTGGTGAGCAGGAGCTTGTCCTTGTGGAGCCCAACCACCACTAGGTGGATATGCAGCTTGTGAGTAACCAGTAGAGCCAGAATAAGTCCTTGGACGATTCTGAGGTGTCAAAAATGAAATAACCCATGTGTGAGAATGGGACAGAAGTTATGAGCAATCTTATCACTGACTCGTAAATCACATGTTGCCTAATGGACATCCAGATAAAGAGAGCAACTATCAAGTATAATTTAAATGGAACTCACCCCACTCATAACATCATTGATCAATTCCTTAGCAGCATCTATCTGTTCTTGAGTTCCACTGATATAAACTGATCTCTCTGGCGAAGTATCACCTGGAGGAGGGTGAAGGGGAACAACCTGCAAGAGAAGCACATAAAATGAAAACACATACAAAAGATCATCATGTGCAAAAGCTTCTGGAGAATAGCAGAAACATCAAAGATATGCTACTGAACTAAAATGACTAGTCAATATTGTGCACAATCAAGAAGTTGGCAAACTGACAACTGAAAAATATGTGCATTACAGCTACTGACCTGAATACGTGCTCCAGATTTGGTCTGCATGCTTTTAATAGTTTCACCTCCTTTACCAATGATCATAGCAACCTGCAAAGGCAAGATTCAAGGTTCTGCTTTCGGTTTGTCCTTCCACTTAGCAGAAGGTTACAATATTATATGTACCTTTTCATTAGGAACTTTCATTACAAATTGTTCAGCTCCAGGTTGCCCTGGATTAATAGAGCGATTTCCGGATGGACCACCAGAGGCTGCTGCATCAGTCTGCTCATAACATATAGAGACAGTAACAATATTTGAGCTAAATGACATTTATCAACAAAATAATAGACTTATTAAGGCCACTCACCTCCGCAATCACTTCATTGATTTGTTGTTCAGCTCTGCTGATTTGATCTGCTGTCCCCACCAACTCAACATCCCTCATTCCTGAAGATAGATCAGCATCAGCGTCTCTGGTTATCTGGATTTTCGCACCTGAGCGAAGCTGAAGGGTTTTTATCATTTCTCCACCTCTACCGATGATGACCCCAACCTGTATGCAAGCAGCAATCAAGAGGAGGACCAGAAAAGCAGGTAGCAACATATTTTTAAAAAATTAACAAAAAGAGTAAGAAGATAGAAGTAAATCTAACCTTTCCATTAGGTATGCGGATTTTCTTGCTTGTCCCTTGTGAACCATTGTATTGACCTGCTTGAGCAGTAAAGACTGAAACACATACAAGAAAATTCACACGGGCAGATGTTTATTATATTAGCTTGCAAACAAAAAACAAAATTGTGTGTTTTCCCAATTTGAAGAAAAGACAAGTATACAAGCATAATCTTCAAGTACACAAAAATTAAAGCCCAGAAACATAAACAAAAGCATAGAAAAGCAAGCATCTTGATTCTTAAAGATGGAAGATCAAGAAAGAAACAAGAAGCTTCGCAACAAACAAACTTTATTATGGCTTGGGGAACTTTTCCCGGGGAGCACACCAAAGAACAGGTCTGTGTAGCTTTATTTCCAAAGATCAGCACTTCTTATGCTTACTCCTCCGAGTTCCAGCTTTAGAAAAGTATAGTGCAAAGGGAGAATGGGAGCACAACAATCTTAGATACACCAATAAAAAGCCAGAAAGCCAAAAAAAGTGGCATGCCCATCAAAAATGCTTTTGTCTAATTATGTGAGTCAGTTCCTTCCTTGCAATTAATCTAATGTGTTTTGAATGTGAACTCCACTCAAACAGCAACACTGCACCCAGTTTTTCAATTTATTTCCTCAGTGATGATGCCAAGAAATTACAATCTAGCAATTAGCAAGTGGCAAAAGGTATACCAGATGGTGCCCATCTAAACCAGCGGATCTACAAGAATTCCGTATAAATCTGCTGGATAATATTCACAACCGCACCCTAGACGGAAAAGATTTTTGTCATTGCAAGCGAACAACACATCTGAATCGCCTAATGTCCCCCAAAGGCCCATCGAACCAAACGCGCATCTCCAGATCGAAATTCATTCTTCGAAGCTTCATTCTATGAAAGAAACCCCCTCCCTTACCACACATACAGGAAATTACGCAACACAACAAACAAAACAGTAAAACCCTAAATTTTCGCCGTCACACAAGCAAAACGATCCATCCAGCAATAAAACATTGATAGAAAGAAAGATCAGTGAATCTACCAGGAAAAGAGGACTGGCTGGATGTGGAATTAGAGGAGGCGCCGTCGGAAGGAGCGGCGGCGGTGGGAGAATCGAATCGGGGGCGTTTGGCCTCGAAACCGGAGTTGAGTCGGGCGGCGACTTCCATGGCCTTCTGCTTTGCGAGCTCGAAGTCATCGGCAATCTTCCTCTTAGTGCTCTCGGAATAAAGGGTTTGCTCTTGCGCAGCACCTTCCATGGCTGTGCTCGATTCGTCGTTTGGAGGCCAAAACCTTTTCTCTTCCAGTAGAAAAACCCTAGATGATGTAAGGTCGAAGAAAGACGATAGGTTTTAAAGGGTCACTTGCCTGCCGTACGATACGGCGTATGTGGATACGCCTTTAAACGGTACGTTTAGTGTAACTTTTCAACATTACATATGGTAATATAATTTTTTTTTTAAATGTGAATATCTATAAGATAATTTATTAATATGGAGATTTTTTTTTGGTCAAAATTTATTAATATGGAGATTAGATATATGACTGAATGTCCTTATAAAAACGATTTATATAATCACAGAGTGGAAGGGAGCTATCACGGTCAAAGAGGGATAATAATAGGTGTATGTGTATCTATCGTTTCTGCCACGTTTTATTATCTTCGTCTATCTTTTTGTAGTGCATTATCTACGATTTTACATATTGTCTTGTTTGTCTTGCTACATTTGAGTACATGAGTTTTATCCTATAGATTTTTATATGTCTTTACATATCTTTATAAACATTTTATATACTTTTATTATGTGTATAATATTTTTTGGTCACACGAAAACACCCTCTCAACTTTGTTGGAAAAATGGTGCGTACTAATGGAACCCTCCTGCTTGGTGGCGGAATATACTGAGATGATTGTTGTTGTAAATATGGTAAATAAAAAATTAAAAATTACCTTATAGCAAACACTCATCTTTCCTCATCTTTTTATTTCTCATTATTCTAAATTTTAGAGAGTTTTTAAAAATTATATTTCATTAAAAATGTTATGAAAAAATGACATACTTGTAATTTGTAGCAGTCAACTTAGTTAGCATTCCTAACTAAAAATAGTGATTATATAATTTTGTGGTTAACAAACTCATCACATTGAATAATTTCACATTATTTATTTGGCGGGTTTTTTTGGTTTGTTGTTTGTTGAGATGTATAAAGAATATGGATGGATCCTTTAAGAGGTTATAAAGCGGCAAAGATCCTCTAGTCCGTTTTTATAGTCCATTCTATAGTCATTTTTTTTATTGGTTAAAAGCAATTATAAAACTACCTCATTTATTAAGAAAAATAATTAGATAATTCAGTACATCCAATCAAACAATACGGACTATATTATGGATCATAAAGCGTGAACTAGGTGATCTCAACCTGTTATAAAAGGGTTATCATCCCTCTCCTTGTGTGGATAGTTGTATTATGTTCATTTGTCCAAAGCTTTGATTTTTTATATAATAAGCTATAATTTGACAATCGAGCAAAAAATTATCAATGCTAGAAGATGACAATCGAGCAAAAAATTATCAATGCTAGAAGATTGAACATGCACAAAACTATTTTACACGTCATTTACTAAACCGTTTTTTATAAACATCATATCTTCTTACTATAATTATGCCTTATAAGTTTTGTCTCCATAAGTTATATTTGATAAACTTGTAATAAATTATGTATAATTTTTGGTTGAATTATAACTACACATTTATAATTTAGTAGGGTTGTTATATTAACTGAACAATTCGAATTCGGTTCGAAAAAAACTCGACTTCGTTCATTTACCTAAACAAGTCAAGTCGGAACAAAATTTTCAGCTTGAAAGCTCAGCCAGATCGATTTAAACTCGAATAACTCAAATTTTATAAAATTTCTAAAATTTACTTAAAGCTCGAAAAAAGTTCGGCTCGAGCTCGTTCCTTTCATAAACAAGCCAAACTTGATTAAAAAAAAGATTGTTTAAAAATTGGATTCGGCTCGGCTCGAACTCATTTAATAAACGAACTAAGTTTGAACATATCAAGCTCGACTCGTTCGGCTCGAATAATACCCTAGGAGTGTTTTTCCCATTTTGTATTTTTATCATGTTTACTGGTTGGCATTCGGTGTTTCGTGTTTTTGTATTTGTCTCCCTTTTCTTGGTGTATTGGAATGATAATTTAATACTCCTTATTTTAAATATCTTATCTTATTTTCCAGTTAATTTTTTTGGTCATTTATTATCCATTCATTTGACCATTATTATTATTATATATTCCATATTTTTTAAGTTTTATTTCATTTCAACTTTATAAAAAAAAACTCTTCTTCTACAACAATTTGTTAAAGAATTGTTCATTAAGTATAAATTTTTATATTATCAAATAAATTAAAATTAAAATTTTAGGTTGAATAAAAGAATTATTAAGTAAAATTAAGAAACTTATTAGAATAATCAATTAAGTAAATTGGAGAAGAAAATTGAAAGAATAAAATAAGGCAAAAACTAAAAGAATAAAATAACATTAATTATATTTTGCATAAAATAAGGAGAAAATAAAAAAATAATGTTACTTATATGTTGGTAAAAATAATAATTAAAATAAATATTATATAGCTACATAACAAATGGATAAAGATAGATTAATTTAATTTATCTGACAAAATAAGATAATGATGGATAAAATATAATAATTATATTTATATATCCAGGAAAAAATTAAAATTAAAAAGTAAATATGTTTTTAAAACTTAGTACTAAATAAACTTACTTGAAACATAATTTCAAATTTAATGAATATTGTATTTAAATATTTAATCTATATTATATTTAAAAGATTAGAGGATAGGAAATGAGGGGGTCAGTTTTTAGTCTCCCACTGTCCCCCAATGTTGATATTTTCATACTCCGTAATCCGTATCACTCGATCAATGGCCTCAACTGATTGCATTTCTCGGTTCCCTTTGCAACCCCAACTCCATTAACATCTGTACAGTCTCCGACTTCCTCAAAAATGTTGGATCCAACTTCTTTAGCAGGTACTCCGGTCTCTGGTCTTTCCAAGGCGATTCTCAGAAAACTAGGCAAGCTCGTCTACAAGGAATTTTCACTGATCTACGGTGCCAAGGCTCAGTTCGAGAAGCTCCAGAGCACCTTGTCCGCCATTGACGCCTGTCTTCTGGATGCAGAGGAGAAGCAGTACCGCGACGGGGATATTGGAAATTGGCTCATGAATCTCAAGGTTGTGGCTTATGATATCGAGGACGTGCTCGATCTGATCTTTACTGAACGCTTGGAGCGCGAAGAAGTCGACGGGGCCAACCCTTGCCGACGACTCACTGGACTGTACTCTCGTTACGGCTTCGCTAAACAGGTAAAGAAAATCTGTCTTCGATTGGATGCGATCGAGGAAAATCAGCGCCGATTCAATCTCCAAAATCGAGCGCATGGTGATCTCAGAGAGACTTACCGAAGGTACGAAGACGAGACATCCTCTCACATTACAGAATCTGGTGTTTTCGGGAGAGAGCAAGACAAGGAGTGGATTGTTAGTCGCTTGATTAGATCCAAGAGGAAGCAATCTCTTGTTATTCCCATCACAGGAATGGGAGGAATTGGAAAAACTACAGTTGCACAATTGGTGTACAATGATCCTAGGGTTACAGATGCCTTCGATCGGAAGCTATGGGTGTATGTTTCTAAGGATTTTGTTCTGAAAACTGTGATTGAAAACACAATCCAGTCTGCGACTGGGAAAGAGTGTCCGAAAATGGCGCTGGAGGCTTTACAGAGCGGGTTGCATAAGATCCTGGGGGATCAAACACTTCTTCTTGTGTTGGATGATGTATGGATAGACGACGAGGACTTGAGGGACTGGAAGAGACTAGAGGAATTGTTGGCTGTTGGATCGAGGACAGCGATTTTAGTGACTACTAGAGAAGAAAGAGTTGCCAAAATTACTGGAACCATGGAACCCTATAAGGTCTCAGAGCTCCCTGAGGATGATTGTTGGTCCATATTTGTGAATTGTGCATTCAAGGAACACAAGGGGAAACCTAATCCGTCGCTGGAGCGGATTGGGAAATCCATCGTTCAGAAATGCAAAGGGGTTCCCCTTGCAGTGAAGACAATGGGGACTCTTTTGCACAACAATACAGATGTTGATAAATGGGAGAAAATCGAGCAAAGTGAACTTTGGATGACTTGTAAACACGGGATTTTGCCCGCGCTAAAATTGAGCTATGATCACACGCCATACAAGCTGAGATGTTGTTTTGCGTATTGTGCCCTGTTCGGGAAAGGTTACCTGTTCTGGAGGATTGATTTAGTCAATATCTGGATGGCACAAGGTCTGTTGTTAGACGGAGTTGAAGACAAGAGAGATGTTGGAGATGAGTGCTTTGAGGAGCTCCTTTCAAGGTCATTTTTCCAAATTCCTGGGGATGCTGTGATTGAAAAGTATGTACTGCAGGTAGCAGGAATGTTCAACTGGAACCCGAATTGGGCTTCTCTTGCCCAAGATTTCAAGAACAAAAAGATAAGCGACATGGACAGTGTCAGAAGGATGTTCACCGACTACAGAGGCAAGCTACCCTTTGTTGAAATGCATGATCTGTTTCAAGCTTTGGCTGCTTATGTATCCAGGGAGGAGATAGTTAACGACATAGGTAGCAGCAATTGCAAAATATCTGATAAGGTGAAACATATAGCATGGTGTAAAGAGGACTTGTCAGGAAAAGAGTTTCCTAAGGACCTCTCGAAACCAAGCAAGGTAAGGACGTTTGCGTTCTTGCACCCTATGGGTTCGTTGAGCAAATCATTTTTGGAGAGCCTCTTGTTGCATTTTAAGTGTTTGCGTGTCCTGATGCTACTGGAATCCGAGTTTGAGGAGTTGCCGGACTTGATTGGAGATCTGAAGCACCTAAGGTACCTTGATATTTCTGTGAACTCTAAGCTTCAACTGCTTCCGAATGCCATTTGCAAGCTGGTGAACCTTCAGGTGCTTGACTTTGTCCATTGTAATGAGCTGAAAAAATTCCCAAAATACATGCACCGGTTAGTTAGTCTAAGGACTCTGAGAGTAACATCGAAGGCAACTTGCTTGCCGAAAAGAGGCTTTCAGTGTTGGAGCTCCCTAAGAAGCCTAAAAATCCTGGGATGTCCAAATTTCACATCATTGCCAGAGGGGATTGGAAGCCTGAAAAAACTGCGAATTTTTGGAGTTGAGCATTGTTTAAAGCTTGCATTTTTGCCAGATGACATGGATCAACTCACGAATCTGGAAGAACTACAAATTGGTTACTGTGAACAGCTAGATTTGGCACAATGGAAAGGGCTACATGGCCTGACAAAGCTCATGTTTCTACGGCTCTATGGGATTCCGAAGCTGGTAAACTTTCCAAGTGGGTTAGAATCTGTGGCAGGGTCCCTAAAACATTTCAGGATCGGTGAATGTAAAGTGCTGACAAGCTTGCCCGAAGAGTTGCAGCACTGCACATCTCTTTTGAAGCTCCAAGTGTATGGTTGTGATAAACCAGACGCACTCCCTACTGGCATCCAGGCCCTCGAGGATCTACAAGAATTGACAATTTCCGGCTGCTCGGGTTTGAGGAAAAGATGTGAAAGGGAGAAAGGGGCAGATTGGCATCTGATCTCCCACATTCCCTTTATCCACATTGATGATAAGGTCATCCAATTCCTAGGCAACAAAGCTGCTTCAGCTCAACAATGAAATGATGGGTATCTTGATTTTCCTTTATGAAATTTAATTTCCCATATTTTGTGAATCTTAAGTCTTAACATAGAGATGAATAAGTATGGGATAAACATGAAGTCGACTTCATTGTACAAAGCAAGGGCGATTGCCCTGACCATCATTAATGGGAAGCCTGATGCGTCCTATGGGAGTTTGCCAGGTTATTGTGAAGTGGTGAAATCATCTAACCCCGGCTCCAGGGCTCATATTGCATGGGTACACGCTGGTAATGATCCTGAAAGGCCCTTGCAGTTTCGGAACGTGTTCATATCTATGAAGCCCATGATTGATGGTGTCATCCATGGTTGTAGGGGGTTGATTGGAGTCGATGGATGTCATTTGAAAGGAAAGTATGGCGGTGTTGTTCTGGCAGCTGTTGCAGTTGACGGGGAGAATGAGATATTTCCTCTAGCATATGGGGTGTACGAGAATGAATGTAAGAGGACATGGTCATTTTTTTTCTATCATCTGAGAGAGGTTTTAACGGCTGTTGATAGGGCTAATTGGTGTATCATATCAGATAGACAAAAGGTAACATTTCTTTGTATTTTAGCGATTAGTTGTAATATTTTTGGTTGTTATACAACTAATTACTTTGATTTTTCCAATGAAGGGGGTTGAACCGGCCCTTGCAAAAGTGTGGCCAACAGCGGGAAGGCGGTATTGTTGCACACACCTTTGCACCAACTTCAAGAAAGCATTTCCGGGATTGCCTGTGAAGGAAGTCTTTTGGCAATGTTGCAAAGCATTCTCGGATCACAAATTTAAGAAATCAATGGAGAAGGTGGAAAGTGTAGCCGGGACAGGTGCTTTGAATTGGCTTAAAGACTTGGGCGAATTTCAAACTTGGGCAAGGTTTCGTTATGATCCAAGTTTGCACGCACCTCACACCTCAAGCAACTTCGTGGAGTCTTTCAACTCGACACTAGGAGCGGATAGATGTCTACCCGTATTATCTTTGCTTGAAGGTTTGATTATACATCTTCCGTTCAATTCCTTATGCCTTTGTTCGCATCTGTTGGTGCAAATCTTGCTGCTGTAGCTTCTGTTATCGCAGCTGTTGCATCTGTTATCGCAACTGTTATCGCAGCTGTTGCTGTTGCAGTTTGTGTTTATACTTGTGTGTTGTTATACATCTTTCGCAGAGTGATTTATGAGCGAATTGGTGCTTTGGTTTGATTTGATATTTAGGTATTAGACGAACAATGACAGCAAAACTCGTTTATGACAGCAAAACTGAATTCAAGTTGCAATTTTTTTTAAAAAAAACTGAATGCAGTTTGCAGAAACTGATCAGTTTACAAAAACTGACTTATAGAATTTCAAAAGAGCAAGAAATAACCACAGTTATTTAAAAGAGAGAAGAAACATGCCATCATAGAAGTGCAAATTTTACCTCTTTCACCAGATAAATAAAAATGAACAGCGTGACCTGGTGTAAACATCATACAAGTACAATCCACCAGATAAAACTGTTTTTAGAACTCAACCTCCTCACATAGTCACTTTCTATGTTTTCCATTTCTCAACATGTTCTGTTTTTCCAAGTTGGGCAGATGTATCTCGAACACAGCAATCAAGAACTTAGTACCCAATAGGTACAAGGCAAATTACCAGTTCAGGGAGGCTAGTTCCAAGACATCGAGAAAACTGAATGCGCAAAACAGTGGAATCTGGATACCCTACTAGCATTTTATGGTACCATCAGCATTATGAAAGAAAGTATCTCGTGAGAGTGTATCCAAGGAATCAATATAACTTAACAGTTAACACGAAGCTAAGACGACATAAACCTTGTTAAATTTCTTCATTTTATTCAACTTGCAAATGTTATGTAGCACTTTTATGACAGCCATGTAATGCGCTGAATGTGTTGCAACCACAATGTGTTGCAACCACAATTTTATTTCGATAAACATTTGATTGTTCTTGTAGCCTATGCGGGAGTCGAACCCACATCTTTGTGGATGAACACATCGCTCTACCACTTGAGCTAATAGGCTTTATAAACACTAAATAAATTTAGCATTTTGCATCTCAAAGTGTAGACATAGTTAAGTTGAAGATGAACATACAAGGGAAAGTACAGTAAAAAAAATGAAACAAAGCTAAATGCAAAGATAAGTTTGGGGTTAAGCAAATACTAATTATTTAGAGTAATTCGCACATGATCAAAAGCTACATTGGACTTGTTTTCTATGATTGAATCCCTAAAAATCAAATTGAATATGTAAGTTTAGTCAAGCAACTCACTGGGCACTCAAACGCAGCAAAAATATAACAATACAAGGTACCCGATTTAGCTTATTTTGCCCAAACAAATTTGAGAGAGCAGCAAAATCAGACAAATTAAATGCCAAACATTTTACCTTCAATTTCAAATCTAACAAGAAATTGACAAACTCTTAGCTTCAATTTGAACAAGTGTTCAAGAGCACAACAACTTACAAGGCGAACAACCCCAATAAAACCCTAATCAAGTGCGGTTTATCTTGTGATTGAATTATAAAACTCAAAAAATTGAATCCATCCACCCATGAAAACAGGGAGAAGGAGGGCAACATCGAACCTGGAAGAGGATGAGGGTTTAGTCAAACCTAGCCGGTGATAATAAACCCAAATTGAAACCTCAAATCGAAATTTTAAACCCCAAATTCAGTGATAACAAACATAAATTGCAAACAAATCGAAACTCTAAATTCGACCTTTAAAACCCTAATTTTTTGAAAGGGGACATACTTGGCGGCTGGCGCCACCACCTCCGACGGGTCCTTGGCGTCTCCACCTCTCCTTCCAGCGACCGTGGGCTTGGTTGTCGGCGATTCCTACTCTCATCCGATCGGCGATTCCTGTTCTCATCCTTTCTTCGTTTGGAATGGAATGTCTCAGAGAAAAATAAACGGCAGTAGACAAGGGATGTTACTTTTAACAGAGGAGGGGCATGGGGCGAATTATGTATATAACTTAGGGGTACCGGGCGAAATTAGTAAATCTTTTGTACACCCCAAGAAAGAAGCAATACCTCGGGTAACTCTCGAAATTTCCGTATATTTTTTTATCATCGTAAAGTGACGTTTTTTAGTCTCCCACTGTCCCCCAATATTTGATACACCGTATCACTCAATGGCCTCAGGGCCCTCGACTGATTGCATTTCTCTCCCTCTGCAATCCCTACTCCATTAATATCTGTACAGCCTCCGACTTCCTCAAAAATGGCGGATCCAGCTTCTTTAGCAGGTACTGTGGTCTCTGGTCTTGCCAAGCCGATTCTCAGAAAACTAGGCAACCTCGTCTATGAGGATTTTTCACTGATCTACGGCGCCAAGGCTCAGTTCGAGAAGCTCCAGAGCACTTTCTCCGCCATTAGCGATTGTCTTCTGGATGCAGAGGGGCAGCAGTACCGCGACCGGGCCACTGGAAATTGGCTCATGAATCTCAAGGGTGTGGCTTATGATATCGAGGACGTGCTCGATCTGATCTCCACTGAACGCTTGGAGCGCAAAGAAGTCAACGGGGTCAACCCTTACCGACGACTCACTGGACTGTACTCTCGTTACGGCTTCGTTAAACAGGTAAAGAAAATCTGTCTTCGATTGGATGAGATCGCGGTAAATCGGAGCCGATACAAGTCCCAATTCCAAGATCAAGCGCATGGTGAGCTCAGAGAGACTTTGAGTGACCGAAGGGACGATGGCGCGACATGCTCTCACATTACAGAATCTGGTGTTTTCGGGAGAGAGCAAGACAAGGAGTGGATTGTCAGTCGCTTGATTAGCTTTAAGAGGGAGCAATCTCTTGTTATTCCCATCACAGGGATGGGAGGAATTGGAAAAACTACACTTGCACAGTTGGTGTACAATGATCCTAGGGCTACAGGGGCCTTCGAGCTGAAGCTATGGGTGTATGTTTCTAAGAAATTTGTTCTGGAAACTGTGATTGAAAAGACAATCCAGTCTGCGACTGGGAAAGAGTGTCCGAAAATGGCGCTGGAGGCTTTACAGAGCGGGTTGCATAAGATCCTGGGGGATCAAACACTTCTTCTTGTGTTGGATGATGTATGGATAGACGATGAGGACTTGAGGGACTGGAAGAGACTAGAGGAATTGTTGGCTGTTGGATCGAGGACAGCGCTTTTAGTGACTACTAGAGAAGAAAGAGTTGCCAAAATTACTGGAACCATGGAACCCTATAAGGTATCAGAGCTCCCTGAGGATGATTGTTGGTCCATATTTGTGAATTGTGCATTCAAGGAGCACAAGGGGAAAGCTAATCCGTTGCTGGAGCGGATTGGGAAATCCATCGTTCAGAAATGCAAAGGGGTTCCCCTTGCAGTGAAGACAATGGGGACTTTATTGCGCAACAATACAGGTGTAGCAGATGTTGATAAATGGGAGAAAATTGAGAAAAGTGAACTTTGGATGACTAGTAAACACGGGATTTTACCTGCGCTCAAATTGAGCTATGATCACATATCATACGAGCTGAGGCGTTGTTTTGCGTATTGTGCCCTGTTCGGGAAAGGTTACCCATTCTGGAGGATTGATTTAGTCAATATCTGGATGGCACAAGGTCTGTTGTTAGACGGGGTTGAAGAGGAGAGAGCTTTTGGAGACGAGTTCTTTGAGCAGCTCCTTTCAAGGTCATTTTTCCAAATTCCTGGGGATGCTGTGATTGAAAAGCATGTAGCAAAGGTAGCAGAAGTGTTCAACTCGAACCCGGATTGGGCTTCTCTTGCCCAAGATTTCAAGAACAAAAGGATAAGCGACATGGACAATGTCAGAAGGATGTTCGCCGACTACAGAGGCAAGCTACCCTTTGTTGGAATGCATGATCTGTTTCAAGAGTTGGCTGCTTATGTAGCCAAGGAGGAGATTGTTAGAGGCATAAGTAGCGGCAGTTGCAAAATATCTGATAAGGTGAAACATATAGCATGGTGTAAAGAGGACTTGTCAGGAAAAGAGTTTCCTAAGGACCTCTTGAAACCAAGCAAGGTAAGGACGTTTGCGTTCTTGCACCCTATGGGTTCGTTGAGCAAATCATTTTTGGAGAGCCTCTTGTTGCATTTTAAGTGTTTGCGCGTCCTGATGCTACTGGAATCCGAGTTTGAGGAGTTGCCGGACTTGATTGGAGATCTGAAGCACCTAAGGTACCTTGATATTTCTGTGAACTCTAAGCTTCAACTGCTTCCGAATGCCATTTGCAAGCTGGTGAACCTTCAGGTGCTTGACTTTGTCCATTGTAATGAGCTGAAAAAATTCCCAAAATACATGCACCGGTTAGTTAGTCTAAGGACTCTGAGAGTAACATCGAAGGCAACTTGCTTGCCGAAAAGAGGCTTTCAGTGTTGGAGCTCCCTAAGAAGCCTAAAAATCCTGGGATGTCCAAATTTCACATCATTGCCAGAGGGGATTGGAAGCCTGAAAAAACTGCGAATTTTTGGAGTTGAGCATTGTTTAAAGCTTGCATTTTTGCCAGATGACATGGATCAACTCACGAATCTGGAAGAACTACAAATTGGTTACTGTGAACAGCTAGATTTGGCACAATGGAAAGGGCTACATGGCTTGACAAAGCTCATGTTTCTACGGCTCTATGGGATTCCGAAGCTGGTAAACTTTCCAAGTGGGTTAGAATCTGTGGCAGGGTCCCTAAAACATTTCAGGATCGGTGAATGTAAAGTGCTGACAAGCTTGCCCGAAGAGTTGCAGCACTGCACATCTCTTTTGAAGCTCCAAGTGTATGGTTGTGATAAACCAGACGCACTCCCTACTGGCATCCAGGCCCTCGAGGATCTACAAGAATTGACAATTTCCGGCTGCTCGGGTTTGAGGAAAAGATGTGAAAGGGAGAAAGGGGCAGATTGGCATCTGATCTCCCACATTCCCTTTATCTGCATTGATAATAAGGTCATCCAATTCCAAGGCAACAAAGCTGCTTCAGCTCAACAATGAAATGATGGGTATCTTGATTTTCCTTTATGAAATTTAATTTCCCATATTTTGTGAATCTTAAGTCTTAACATAGAGATGTTGTTACAAACCACACTATGCATATTGCCACAATTTTTTGCTGGTAAGAATGTATTGTTGGTGTCGAAATAATCGAAATCTTTCCTTATTGCTTTCAAATTTTCAATTTCGAAATGGTAAAATACCTATCGGAGGCTCATTTGGCTGATCGAGCTTCATCATGTAGCTCCTTGAAAACAACCGAGCTCAATCAAGAAGCTCGATTGTACAATGATGATGGGCCCAAACCAATTTTAACCTTTTTTTTTAATATTGTCCAATGATCTTTTGTTATTTTGATATGGACTCAACAATCTCTTAGTCATTAAGAATTTGTGAAAATAATTTGAATGATATTTAGAAGGGTACTCAATGCGTTATTATATTTTCAATATTATAAGTGGTATTTTTCTTCTTAACTGATTGCTTGCTTTTGGATTTTCTAATTTAATGGTTTTGTTGCGAATTTTATTGTGTTATGGTTATGAATATGTGATTTAGGTTTCAAAATCTATTCTTCCTGTTAAATTCTCTCAGTTCACCAATTAATCGATGATGTTCCTCCATTTCCGATCACTTCGAATCGGAATTTTGTTTCAATTCTTTGCATTCGTAATACTCACTTGGAAACACATTCTTTTCCGTTGTAACACACAATCATGTGCTTTTTGTTAGTGAATTCAGTCTTTGCAGA
The DNA here is from genome assembly GCA_963922045.1 of Persicaria maculosa. Lineage (NCBI taxonomy): Eukaryota > Viridiplantae > Streptophyta > Magnoliopsida > Caryophyllales > Polygonaceae > Persicaria > Persicaria maculosa. The sequence continues at coordinate 57,836,733 of OY998268.1, forward strand.
TACTTATCTCATCGTCTTGCCTACGGACTCACTCAAATAAAATATGATTTTTCTTTTAATTTTCATTGACCCAGATCTTTTAAAAATGTTGAGTCAAGCTTTTCTCCAGTCATGGAGTATATGTACCATACTTTAATCTCCATAGCCATCTCTGTCACAACAGTGACAGCACCGCGTTCTTGCACTATACTATATGGGGTATACTATATATAATATTAATTCGTTGACCGTCTCGACCTGTATATATCAGGGATAGGATCGGAAGAGGTCGATCAATCTGGACACTGCTGCCTCTAAATTTTTATTTTTTTTTAATGATGAGGAAACCCCGGTCACATAATCCAGTCGGCAAGAGCAACATTTTCAACCAAGGAAAGAAACAGAGACAGGAATCGAACCCGATACCTCCTTACTACCCTCTTCCTCCACACCAATGGACCACCGCGAATGGGCCTTCTGCGCCTCTACTTGATCTATATATGGAGGTGAGTTTTTCGTGATTTAATTAGTGTTTATTAATATTAATCATCCTTCATTCCTGTACAGTGGTGGAGTTATACATATCGCCAAAAAAAAAAGTAGTAATCTTATTATTCTGTTGATCTATTTTCACCTAGATCTGAGCAATCCATCTACTGGTTTGTTGAGGTGGAGAGTGTGTAGATTCTTGGAGAAATTTCAGTATACCTTCACCCGAATCTAATCCAACCTAATCCACCACCCGTGCATATATTAATCCACCATCAATTTCTTCATCTGCTTATGTTGGATCTTCATCCAATTTTAGATCTCCAATGGATATATGATTTACATCCCTACTTGGCTACTACAATGAGACGGAGGATTTTCAATTAAGTACATCATTTTCGATGTAACACCCAACTATTTAGGCTATAAATCTATAGTAAATTTTTTATCTGTTATATTTATATTTTAAACAAAGATAAGTATATACTCTCTCTGTTCGGCAAAACTTGTTATTTTAGCTTCTTTCACAAGTTTTAAGGCAATTAACAAATGTACTAATTTACCCTCAATTATTACCCTCCTTTTTTAATTTATCGAAAACTACAACTAACAAACTATCAATCATATCAAGGGCATTTTTGTAAAGTGAAGGGCAAAATACCTACAATGACAAGTTTTTTTGAACAAAAATAACACCCTAAAATGACAAGTATTGCCGAACGGAAGGAGTATATGTTTATTAGAAAATTTGGGAAATTAAAATTGGCGAAACTAATTAAAATAACTCAATCTTTAAGGAGGTGTTAAAAATATATCCATACCTTTCAAATGTAAGATAAATATATCGACCTTTTTAAGGGATGGTAATATAATATCCCAAAATTTTCTCCCCACAAAAATGCTTAATGGCACATATGTGGCAAAAATAATGATCATATTCACAAGCGTGCCCTTGGATCTTAATGCTCGAATTATACAAAGTATAGTCTAGATTGTCATGATAATTTTTGAAAAAAATAAAAGTCTCTTTTGTAACTAAAAAAATCATTCAATTTAATACGTTTTTATAGATTATAATTAAATTTAATAAAAACAAATATAATAAAACAAGTAAATATTTAAAATATAATTTTCAATATCTTGATTGTGTAAAATATCATTCAAGTTTATTAGATTAAATTAGAATGGTTTTTAAGTTTATATTAATTTTTTTTTATTTTGGATTTAAGAAAAAATAAAAAATAAAAAATAACATTCTTTTATATATTTTTTTAATAATAATTTACTTCTTATATATAAATGAACAACATTGAATAATCTAAATAATTAAATTTTCATTTCAATTTCGTAATAACATAAAGTTTATAATTGACAAAATATTCTTCAGTTTTGATAAGTTAAATCACTAGCTAATCATTTACTAATTGAAAATATGTTATTTTTGCTTTACATTTTTTTATTTGGCTTGTTATAGATATTGATTTTAAAAAAGATATAAAAAGTTAGGTACAAATTAAATTTAAAACTACGAAAGTTTATTAAATAAACATTTAAACTCATCTAATTTAATTTTATATGTTTTATTTGAATTGAAAATACATGAGTAATACAATACAAAAAATAAGAATTTTATTAGAGAGAAGTCATTAGGATATTATATTACCATCACTTATAAAGGTCGGGATATTTATCTTACATTTGAAAGATTGAGATATATTTTTAACACCCCCTTAAAGGTTGGGTTATTTTAATTAGTTTTGCCATTAAAATTTACAGAAAATCACCCGTTAAATATATGCTTTTACATTTAACCATCAGTTAAATGCACAATTATAAAAAACCACCTATTAAATGATTTTTGTTAACAAATCACCACCCACCACATATTTCCATTTGAATTCCAATAAATATAGTATATTTTAATATTTTATACTTAAATTTTAAAGTTTAAATTTGAATGTATTTAAATTATATTTATGGTATGGATATTTTTTAACTAAATTATTTTTATATTTATTTAATCTTAAAAAATATATTTATATTACTAATATTTATTTTTATATATTTATAAATTTTTATTTTGAAAAAACATGATTACGTAAAATGTCAAGCCTGATTTGACTCGATCCGGAACGACCGATAACCTGATTTACCCAGGACCCGTTAACCCGCTTAATCAACCAAGGGTTTAAAAAATAATTACGTAGGATGTCAAGGCTTTTACACTGAAGCACCCATTAAATATGAAATTACAGAAAAACACTCACTAAATGGTTTTTGTTAAAAAATTACCACCCGTTATCTATTTCTATTAGGGTTTTGTCAAATATATATGATATTATAATATTTTAAGCTTTATATTTAAATTACAATCTCAAATAGATTTAAAATATATTTTACTAAATTTTTAAAAAAAATTTGATGTATATGTGAACAAATTCTCCTATTTTATTTCTGTAAATGGTTATAAATTTTAAAAATATTTTATAGACTGCTTTTTAATCAAAATTAAAATAAATTTATAAGTTATTAGCATTGTTTAAATTTAATAATATTTTTTATGATAATAATTAATGTCTCGTTTTCTTTATTAAAATTTGCTTAAATTTTTTTAAAAAATTCAACAATATTTTTCACATTTTTTTTGAGAAACAATATTTTTCACATTTAGAACACACGAAAATTTAACCATGCGCTAAACATAAATCGTGTATATATGTTATATATATATATATATATATATATATATATATATATATATATATATATATATATAGATCGAGAGAGAGGGGGGGGGTTAGTTTCGGTTTACACAACCTTTATCATGTGTACATGCTTTATCGTGTACGTAGAAATTATATATTCGTCTATTTGCTCATAATTATTCATTTGCTTTCACATGATTATTCGTCTATAATTTTTGTAATTATTCGTCTGTACAAATAATACGAAAAAATGTAAAATTTATACTATCGAATAATCACCCAATACCACCAAATAATTTCATTCCAACAAATAATCTTCAAATACCAACGAATAATCAGAGGTTTGCTTTTAATCCCATCTGTTGATCTTCTTTATTCAATGATCCAGATTTGTTAACATAATACACAATAAGGATTGTGTACACATGATCTATTGTCTATATATATAGCACCAAAAAATCTATTGTCTATATATAGCTGACGTTGTTAAATTATTTGGGGGTGAAATAGGAAACTGCAAAGATACCAGACGAGGAATTTGTCAATAACCAAGATCAAGATGGTGGTGACTTGCCAAAAGATTTTACTTATCCTTATGAAGAGGTACTCATCTCGTTCAACTTTTTTTTTTTACAGTAGGCAAGAAGTAGATCGACAAAGCGATCTTGAAGCCATCAAAGGATGGCTCGAAAGACCCTATGCAGAGGGTCGCCGGTCAAAAGAAAAAAAGAAAAAATATCCAAGGTTACAATTACATAAATTTAAAATTAAAATATCTAGAAAGTTAGAACCCTTGTTTATTGAAATTCGGTTCGGTAGCTTAGACGGCTTGCATGCAAGCTGATGCATTTGTTGGATTTAGCCTAGATGGCTTAGACGGCTGCAAATCCGGTTCAGATGCGGTGACGAGCAAGATCTCCATTCGGTTCATTTGGTGTTGAGAGGAACTCGATCGGGTTGCAAACCTCCAAATTGAGGCTGATTTTCGTCTCGATTTACATCCTAGTTGATTTCGACTTGGGTTAAACTGGGATGCGACAGTCCAAAGGATCCAAAGGTTCGAGAGACCACTGACCAAGACAACATGCAATGTCGAGGCAGTGGTCCAAATCGAGAACCAACTTCACCGACAGGACCACCAACATCCAACTTTGCTCAGGAATTTTGTTGCTTGTGATGTCTTGTGCTTGAAAGTTGAGGTTTATGCATTGCATGTCCAAATTAAGATTTGGAAATTTTTGTGAATAGGTTTTGTTTAGGCTTGGGGGTTGTTTTTTCATGGCTGCGGGGATGGTGGACAAAAGCGTCAGCGACGCCATGCCGGGGAGGCGCATGGGAAGGGAGGCAGAGCCCGGGAGGGAGCTCGCCGAAAAGGAGGTTGGGAAGGAGTTCAAAGTTCAGCAGATTTGAGTAGATTGAGCGGAGGGAGAGAGAGAGTTTTCGATGAGAAAGCTCGGGAGTGGGAGCATAGAGTTCCGCTCTCTGTTGCAGGTGAAGTCTGGTGGAGCAAGTCGACGGAGGGGACACTGTGATAGGCGGGAGCCCAGCAGAAGAGAGCGGGCCGCTTGGTGGGAGTTGGGAGGGAGTAGCAGACATAGACGACCGCGAGGGCGCTTGCATGCATCAGAAGATGGGGGAACGAGGGTCCAGTGGAGGTGTGAGGGCGATGCCGGGGCCGACACCAGCATTCCGGAGATACAAGAGGAGATTTGGTTTTTTTGGGGGGGCGGCTAGGGTTTTTTTCAGAGAGAGTTTTTCATAGAGTTTTTCAGAGAGTTTTCTCAAAGACAAAGGTGATGGAGGAAGAGGAGGTATTGGCGGCCAAGGTGGTCGACGGAGGACACCCTTTCGGCATCGCCAGAACCCAAGCAAGGACCCGAGACTCCGAGAGAGAGGCTATTCTGGGAACCACCACTGGGGGAGAAGATCACATCCGCTAGGGAGCCCGCCGAGGATGGCGGTCGAAAGAACCCACAGGAGGGCGGCGGCACCAAAGCTAGGGTTGGATGTAATTGTTTGGGTGGCGGGCCGTGGCGGCTAGGTTTTTGAGAGCGTTTACATAGAGCTGTGATTTTGACGTGCTCATCTCATTCAACCTTAATCTAGATTTCATGTGAATGGGCGCTTATAAATTATTTAATTAATGACCACTTACCTTAATTGTTTGAAGGAGGCCGGGAGTGCGTTGAGACATGAATAGATTAAAAATGCTCCACCTTAAAAGTATGAATTAAACAAGTATAATACGGAGTATATAAATAGATAGACTATTCTTTATATATTATAAGTAGGGATTGCAATGAGTCGGATTAGGGGTGGGCATGGGACGGGACGGGACGAGATTAGGGTAATCTCGCGTCCCGTCCCGCTTATTTTTTGCGGGACGGGATTGGGACGAGATTGAATATTTTTTTTATCAAATCCCGCCGAGTCTTATCCCTCTCGGGACGGGACGGGATCGGGACGGGACGGGATTTGTCCCTCGTAAACAAAGATTAAAATATAATCCAAAAATAACAAGTATAAAGTTGCAAATAGGGTAAATATTAAAGTCATAACATTACCCAAAAAAAAAACGCTAAATTAAAGCATTGCATTGAAGGCAAAAGTGAAATAGGCAAATTACAGTAGCATGTTAACGTGGAATCCCATTAGAAATTGAAGGCAAAGAGTGAAATAGTCTCAAAAATCAAAATACAGTAGCACTAGAACAGTAACTCTTTTTTCCTTAAAAGGCCAAGCCCAATAACTAATAAGTTACAGTAGGTATGTGAACTCCAAACCAAATTACTTATATAGTTATTTCTTATATAATTTTATGTATTATTATTTTAATTTTATTTTTTTAATGTTAAGGTATAATATAAATTTATCTTATATATTTTTATTAATTTTAATTAAATATATAATATATATAATTTTATATATATGCGGGACGGGACGGGATTTGCGGGATTCGAAACCTTCGTCCCGCGTAATTTTTGCGGGACGGGATCGGGACGGGATTGAATATTTTTTTTCGAAATTCCACCGGGATCGGGACGGGATCGGGACGGGATGCGGGACGGGACGGGATTTGCGGGATTTGTGCCCACCCCTAAGTCGGATGGTGGGTGGATGATGTACTTCCGTCACCCGACCCATCATCCAGAACCCTTCACTCTATCCGACCCATCACCCACCAAATATTTCACCCGTCCTATCCACCCATCACCCACCGGTGGATCGGGTGACAATTCGGGTGAAATACACCCCGTCAAATTCAACAAAAAAAATTATAGAAAATCATACGTCGAACACTTTTATAAATAAACAACTAACAAATATATTCAAATTCGGTCAAATACGTGTAAAGATCCACGCAACTGTCAAGATTTCAAGCTAGAAGCGTGTTTGATAGGTTTGTTTAATTAGGGTTTGGGGATATATTGGTAATTTCATATATGTGTGTGTGTATAATCTAATTATATAATATAAATCGGGTGATGGGTCGGGTGACGGGTGGGAAATACCTTCATCTGAATCCGACCCGACCCATCACCCGTTCGATCACCCATTTAAAATCCGCTTTATATCGGATTTTCACCCACTTTTTCGGGTCGGGTAAGACGGATATTTGTCGGATACGGGTGAAATTGCCATCCCTAATTATAAGGGCTCGTTTGGTATAAGCATATAAGGTAAACGGAATGGAAACAAATTTTGTATGGGAAAATATATGTGGTTGAGAGAAGAATTCTATTTTTTGTATGAAAAATAAGATAGAAGGTGATCGGCCTAAAACCAACACTCCGCAAGTATACGGTGTCGATTGTAGTAATCGAGTGTCGAATCACAGGGACTGCGTGAATTTAAATTGCAGAACCTCAACTAGTTCACAAAGCCAAATAAAAGAAGTAATTTTTGAAGTAATTAGAAAATAAGAAAAAGAGAAAATTGCATGCAGGTTTTGTGAATATATGAGGAGAAACATTACAGAGTTAGAGTTCACCACAACAAGGCATATTCGATAAACCATATAAATTTTCATGTATGAACAAATTAAACAGATATATTTAGAAGTAAACAGATATCTAATTTGTATTTATAAAGTTAGAAATAGCCTTAAAATTATTATTTATTTATATTTTAAATATTGTTGCTCAATAATTCACCTTTTTTAAATATTCAAAAAGGTTTATAATTATATTTAAGTTATAAAATTAATCAATAACCCATTTTTTTAAATTTGGGGGAATTTATAGAAAACAGTTATCTATAACAAATAAAATGGATCAAACTCACATTTTAAGTTGAAAAATATTAACTTTTTTTAATAGATAAATTTCTTTTAAAAAAAAACTTTATATATATATGGTGGAATTCACATGCCTTTTACCTCAATGTTTTTTTAGAAAATAGTTTATCTATAAATAGTACAACTTAAATATAATTATAAACCTTTTTGAATTTTAATCAAAGATAATTATCAAAAAAAAATATTTAAAATATAAATAAATAATAATTATAAGGTTATTTTTAACTTTATAAATAGAAATGATTATTTCTAATCATATTATAAATAAAAGAGTAATTTACATAATATTTTAAAAAATTATAAACATTTTCCAACATAAATTGAGATAATAATTCTAGGCTATATTTATTATTATTTTTTAAAAATAAATAAAATGATCCCTAAAATATAATCGAGCCCTTAAATTCAAATTTTAAATATATTTATAATCAAATTTTAGTTTAAAAATATTAAAATATAATATATTTAATGATAAATTAACAAAAATAGATGAAGGGGTGGTGATTTGTAAATAGAGACCATTTAATGAAGGGGCAGATGGTTAAATTCAAAATTATAAGTATTGTTTAGGGAATTGAGGTTTCTATTTGGTAGAATGTTACAAATTATTCAGTGGAATTGGGAAGTTTTTATCTGAACTGAACGAAAAAAGAAAACATAACATTTTTCAGTAGAATGTGAAACATTATTCGGGGGAATTGACCATTTTTTCAAAACAGCGAAATCATATTCGGAAAAAAAAACGCGTCAGGCTTTTGGACATGGGTCCCACCATTTTTTTATTTAAAGAAAAAAATAAAAATCCTTTTTAATCTTAGCCTTCCATGCATCTTCTTTCAATCAAATGCCCAAATTTGTGTGCAAGGTACATCCTAAGGGGTGTGTACATCCGAACCACACCATATATATATATATATGGCATTTATAAGGTTTTGAACAAAATTCCGAAAGAGTTTGATTTAAATTCCCGAAAGGGTCGAGCGAATCCCGTTTGGGTTTGGAAAACAATTTTATTGGCATTTTGAACGCGCGGTGTGTGGCTCTACATCTGACGTCTCTAAGATTTTTTCTGCTTGGTTGGGATCGTGAAGCTTAGAGTCGGGACTGGCTGGCCGGGGTCGTGGTAGTGCATTCAGGGCGACTCCGTATTCGAGAATGAGCTTAATTCCCTAGAGTTTCGTCTGCACTACCCATAAAAGATAGATTTCTGCAGTACCGTTGGCCCGCGGTACTACGTACTGTTCGGTGGTGCTTGGCTTCGTTTCTTCCCCGAACTTTTTGGGAGTGGTTATTCTTAGTTCGTCTTGTTTGTATAGTTTATTTCTGCTTGCTCTGTTACACATGTCTTCTATTTATATTGTATGTTTATGCGGTTTCCGCCCGACGATTCGTCGGCCTCTCGAGAATCAAGCCTACATGATCTCGAACTTCTACTTAATTAAAAAAAATGCTAATCACCTCTCCCTCTCTTTCTCAATCTTCCCTAGTTTTTGCTCTACTGGAGGACGTGGAAACAGAGCAATGAAACCGTAAGTACTATTTCCTCGAGAATTATATACGTACATACTATATATATATATATATATATATATATAGAAGGGCCTGCTGATTTCCATATGTTAAGTTGTTAACTCTCTTAATTAAATTGTTTGCAAATGAAACAGTTACACAAGATTATGCTGACGGAACTGGTATGTACTCAATACTTTCACCTGAATGGGCGCTATATACATGTTTTTCGTTTAATTTTGATGAACCGTTGATGGGTAATCCCTTCTCAAGTAAGCATGCATATATATAACTGTTGTTACTATTGTTGTACGTTGTTGAATACTGTTGGAAGAGAGGAGCGTTTTCTCAATTCTCTTCAAATCCTCAATTCGATTAATTTAGTAAACACAATTACAATGTATAACCCTAAAAACTAACCGTTTACTGCATGTTCTAACCCATTAACCCACTAATTAGATAACTAAATAACCCTAAAATTCCTGATCGACCACACTAACACAACCTAACCGGCCACACACATTACTGACTTAATTAATTTCTAATTAACCTAATTTTGGATCATATTCTAGCAAATACTACGTATATTGTTTGGGTGATAATATTTGCACCCATAAAATTTACTATATTCGGCACAGATGCGCCTCGATCTTGAGTCACATCCCTACTCCTCTTTGCTTAATTAATTTTTTCTGATAATTATCCATTCCAGAAGACGAGGACTCCCTATTGGTCCACATCAGATGAAGACTTCAATGCTGCATGGGAGGTTCGTTACACCGGCCTTCTTCTATTTCCAATTCAAATACGCGAATTATATATAAATTTCACACCTCTCTCTCTCTCACTTTAATTAGCGTTGCTTTCTTATTGATCGATCAGGCCATACGTGGCGAGCATCCTACATTAATAGCTTCTTTAAGCGACTTCAAACATAAGGTCGGTTAAAACTAGAACTCCTCGATGGCTCGATCGATGAATTTTTCTTGTCATTGTATAATTGGCTTGTATTGTATATATCACGTACGTACGATTTAGCTGCTAATTAAAGCACCTCTTCCTGTGTTTCTCGATGAATCCCCAGTTTCTGAGCTCCTGGAAACAGAGAAAAATAGCAACATTAATATTGCAAGCTGATAGTGGGACTGCTGCTTGTCTAGCAGATGGCTACATCCACACGGTAGTAGGAAGAGTGGTAAGTGAAGGGAGTGAATCGGGGATGAGCACAACGCAGCAGTCTATGCAAACAGTCGTTGTCGTCGAGCCCAGGCTACCCAAGAGCGAGAGTCCATCAACTAATCATAATTTCACTTTCAAGGTTTGTACCTAATTCTATACTACTATATATGTGTGTATCGATCTGTCTCCTTTGCTGATTAATTCGTTGCGTCCTGAAAGTCTCTTACGACTACGAGGAACAGTGTGGTAGCAACTAGCCCACCAACTACTCAGACATTGTGGGAGATGATTGTTGGATGGATCCCCAAAACAAGAAGAAAGAAGTGATGATGGTCACTTAATCTCTTACAGTTTTGCGGTTTTATTTCCGAATTCCAGAAGTTGTAAGGCGTATCTAGCTTCCTAAGAGGGAGTGTCTAGCTTCCTTGTATAAATAAGGGTCTTTTGTTGTACGTACGTTGCGCACCCCAGAAGTTGTAAGGCGTATCTTCATTTTCGGATGGTTTACACTTGTGAGTATTTGTTGTATGTGTGGCAATACTTGGGTCAATCAGAAATACTCTCTCGACACAGTTGGGGAAATAATGCATATATATACACCTTGATCCCCCGTGTCTCTGCTCTGAGCGGGATACAATATGGGTTTGTTGTTGTTGTTGCCCTCCCGGATTCACTTGTTCAAATTAGAGTTAGTTAATTCAAGTCTAACTTTATCCAAGTTGCAAGTGATCGATTGCGTGTAGTTCGATGATTTTATATAGCTACTCGAAGGGCATGTTCATATAAGAGGGGGCGAGTTTGATTGCCCCTTCTGAAGCTTGTTTAAATTAGACTGTGAATGTCGATCAACCATACTGATCACTCCAGTATGTCATAATTAATTCTAGAAAGCTCATCGATCAAGGGCTCCATGAACACACTCAGACACTTTTCTAGTGACTTCGGATCTGGGATTAATAACGTCAACACGTTGAACTCTTTATTCATACACATCGACGAGGCAAATTATGTAGCATTAAAATGACAGGTCATATACTGTGGAGAGTTCCTAGTTTCCCAAATGGATTGAATCCATCAATTGTCAATCCGAGTCACACATTCCTCACGTCGCTAGAAAAATGAGGGAACAATCTATCAAACTCTTGTCATGCCTCCCCGTCTGCAGGGTGTGTCAAACATTCATCATCCTTCACCTTCTCACCATGTCATCGCATTTGCTTTGTAATGTGCGGGGACATGTACAAGCATTTCAGCCTAGGAATCAAAGGGAAATACTTCACCATTTTTCTTGGACCTTGCATTCGTTACTACCTAGACGTGGTTTCTATCTTGAAGTCTGGTATATGAGACACACTTCCTCATTTGCATACCTCTTATAGAACAACACACAGTTATATATACTCACAAGCATGAATATTCTCAAAGCTCAAACCGATATATGTGCACACTTTTCAAATCCCTTTTCCAATCATTAGGATATTTGTGTTTAGGTGGAAGCAAATCACAAACGTAACGAAAATAGTCATCCTACTCTTATCTGACCACCCATTTTCCATCTTCGTCTTCATTGCACGTAAAAAAGCAATCAAAAATCAAAATAGTCCGTGTACTACCAGGGTACAACGGGGTTTGAGCTTACGCTAATAGTCTCTCGTATTTTTGGTAATCATCGTCGACCACATCATGAAAATCAGGGTCATCACAAGCCTCGTACCCAACATGATAAGGAAAGCTATCATGCTGGATGTCCATAAGGGGATTAGTTAGGACCAGAGGAATTAAGAGGAAGCCCTTTGCTCCAACATATTAGTTTGTCGCTGGAATTCTTGCACTGTTTTGACTTTTACTCAAGCCACGTTTATGGCAGTTCCAATCGAAGCCAAAAACTGAAATCTGTAGGAAGCAAAATGTGTTTCATGTCTTGCATCAGTGAATATTCAACCTCAATTAGGTTTATATCAACTGGGTAGATTTAGTGGTGTAATCCATATCAGGTACGATTGATGACAGCTAACGTTTCTCTGTTAAAAGCACCATATGACTATATGAGTCATGAGTTGAACAGAAAAAATAGTACTGTACTGATTTTCAATGGTGTTCTTAAATTTTAGACACTACTGATTTAGACATGTAGAAGCTCAAAATGATTGATCAGTGTATAATACTCCGTATAATCAATGTCAGGTATCAGGTATGTATTCAAACTCAACATCTGTGCAAAATCCAACAAAGGTGTTGGGCTGATTTACCATATATTAAACGACATGGGCGTGATAAAAAGCATTTTTAATCAAGTCATTTTGAAACTACTGATTTCTCACTGACTTGAGCTTAAGTTTGCTGTCTAGATTAAAGGAGTTTTGTATGGAATTCTCAACACTGGCTAGCAAAGTAGCAAGTGCAAAACACAATTGAACCATTTATCCTGACCACACCATTTAGAGGTCGCCGCAAACAGACAATAGAGATGCTTTTCAACGTCAAGAAGGGTCTGTAAGCCTAGAAGATTGACATATCCGGGGGCAGCCGGTAGATTGTTTTTCCAGGAAAGCAGGATGATCCATCTGCTAATGAGAACAAGACAAACAAAACAAAGTTCACAAGTTGGAGGATCTTAAAATGAACAGAAAACGACGTAATGACTGGAAGCAAAATGCTCTTTGAGATGAGATTGTTTAGGTTAATTTTTGCCAGCAGCACATTTACTTGCACCTCCATGAAAATTGAATTGAAATTGAGCTTTCAAATTTGGCATCAAACAACTACCTAACAACAACTGAAATATTCAAACACCAATTCAAACCAAACCCAGCTGCAATGCAACAACATCAGTACAATTCTGAACATCATACCACAAATTAGCAGACTAACAGGAAAAGAAGTTTAAACCATTTATGATTTCCAACCAATTTCAAATTGCTCTGTGGCAAAGAAGGGGCAGAGCTTCAACATTTCAAACAATTCATCTTTGTCAATTCAACATCACACAATTACAGTAGAAGATACCAAATTCGTGACAAATTTGCTATCAAAATCAATACTTGGATAATGAAAGCACAATATCCAATCATTGTATAAATCTCAAAGATCGTATCGTAATCGTCTTGAATCCAAACAGCCTTAAAACCCTAGAAATGTATCAGGAAGATTCATGACTACTTGAAACAAATTCAGAACAAAAAAAAGATTCCAAATTCATGAAATCAGTTGCAAGAGGTGAAAATTAGAGGAATCTCACACCCAAAATTCTGCAAAAGAAATCTAGCGCTTCTCAAGATACAGAGATTGCTTGCTGTTTCGGAGGCTGGATATTGTTCTTCGAATCATCGGCGAAATCCTCCATGTTGTAGATGACCGTGATGAACAGCGAGCAGCTCGGACAATTGGCGATCTCCTCTCCCATCCGGAGCTCCTCCTTCGTAATCTGGAAGAAGTCGCCGCAAGGGCAAGGGTATGTATACGCCTTGATCTCCTCATTCCACTCCATGTCTTCGATTTCCACTTGATCGTAAGACATATTTTTATCTCTGTCTCTCTTCGCGGGAGGGCAAGTGAGATCGCTCTTTGAATTATCGCCGACGGAGAGAGCAGCTTCAGGTTCGGCTATGGCGGCTCTTGTGAGTTGTGAACGAACAATAAAGCAAGGTGTCAAAGTAGAACTGTAGAAGTGGAGAGGCGGTCTATGCTAAACCGGGTTCTATAACGGCGTCAGATAATTGGATTCATTAAAACCGGTTCATGGGATGTCAAAAAAGACAAGCAATGCCGGTTTATTGGATAAAAACAAATATGATAAGAACCGGGGTTCACTCCTCTCAAATTCAATACTCTTTTCATAAAAATCTAACAAAATCTGTTTGAATGTAAAATTATTAACCAAATATGAGTTTAGTTTAGTTAATCACTTTTTCTAAATTAGTTCTCAAGAAAATAAATAAAGAAATCAAATAAAAAAAGTTAAAATTCAAATTATTTTACGCACTTTGTATATGTTTATAGCAATTTAGGATTTTTTCTGATTTGATTGCTTATCTATATCTTAAAAATATTTATTATATTAGAAAAAACATCAGTTAAAACACCTAGATAAAACTCTCTACAGACATAAATTTAGTAATTTTAATATGGAAATTAGATTGAATCCCATAAATATACACAACCTTATCCGACTTAATCGAAAGGGTGTTTTGAAGAGACATAAATTAAAGCATATTAACTACTAACAAATATAAATATATTAGGCAAAAATCACATAAACAAATAGGATAGAAATGGATCGGGTTATGGGTGGATATACTTATTCCATCACCCGATCCGTTAATAAATTTCCTCCCTCGATCCACCCATCATCAACTGTCTTTGCATTCATATCTGATCCATCTATCATCAACGAGTTACTGGGTGGATTGGGTGAAACATATTGGTGAGAAATTCCAAGTAAACATCCACCATAATTTCTAAAATGGAAATAAAACTTAATAAAAAATTATAAATTTTCAAAAAAAATAAAAATATAATATGTTAAATTTAAAGTACTCATCAACTTACACAGACATAAAAACTCAAATTGTCAAATCAAGTTACATATAATACATAAGATGCATAAAATATATTATCAAGTTGCATATAATAAATAAAATATGTAAAATATATGATCAAGTTTCATATAGTAAACAATTATAGTGGATCGGGTGGATGGATCGGATAGTAGATTGGACACTCATTCATCCATATTTGACTCAATCCATCATCCACTTATTTGTCTATTTATTTAAATTTTCATCCATATATTCAAGTCGAATTAATGGATAAATTGATTATCCGCGGGTTGATTATAACCAAATAGTAGAGAGGATGACAAAGTAAATAAAATAAAAGCAAAAGCACAAGTACGTAAACCTGAATATACAATTGCCATTTGCCAAAGATCCCAATCCAAAGAGACTTATAAGTTAGGGAAAATTACAGAAAACCACCCTTTAAATATGTGTATTTTCACTTAACCACCCCTTAAATTCAAAATTATATAAAACCACCCTTTAAATGGTATTTGTTTATAACTCACCACCCATTCAACTATTTTCGTTACTTTATCATTAAATATATTATATTTTAATATTTATAAACTCAAATTTGATTGTAAATATATTCAAAATTTTAATTTAAGGGCCCAATTATATTTTAGGGATTATTGTATTTATTTTTAAAAATAATAATCAATAAAGCCTAGATTTATTATCTTAATTTATGTTTGAAAATATTTATAAATTTTTAAAACATTATGTCAATTACTCTTATTTAAAATATAAATAAATAATAGTAATTTCCATAATATTTTAAAATTTTATAAACATTTTCAACCATAAATTAAGATAATAATTCTAGGCTATATTTATTATTATTTTTTTAAAATAAATAAAATAATCCCTAAAATATGACCGAGCTCTTAAATTCAAAATATGAATATATTTACAATCAAATTGAGTTTAAAAATATTAAAATATAATATATTTAATGATAAATTAAAGAAAATAGTTGAATGGGTGGTGAGTTGTAAACAAATATCATTTAAAGGGTGGTTTTCTGTAATTTTGAATTTAAGGGGTGGTTAAGTGAAAACACCCTTATTTAAAGGGTGGTTTTCTATAATTTTGCCTATAAGTTATAACCTCTCTAAGATCCCTCTACCACACCTCAACTCGCGCCTAGAATAATAAAACCTATGACGTATAAACTATAAAAACAAAAACCATGGAGCATAAATTAAAGGGAAATTTACATTCAATCACCCATTATATATACGTTTTTATACTTAATCACTCGTTAAATCTATTATTAGAGAAAGCTACCCATTAAAGGTGTTCCATTTACAAGCCATCACCCAGGTATCGATGAGACGTTAAAAAAAATTAAAAGACTCAAAATACCCCTTAAAAATAGAAGTCCGTACCATTTATAAGGTTCGAAATTTGACATGGTAGTACATACCTCCCACAATTTTGACACCCAAGATCGATTACTCTTGCTATGGTGAAGCTAAACACCTTTTCTTTTGTTCATTCAAGTTGATTTAGCATATACTACAAAATAACGAGTTGATAAAGAGGATTCGATCCGTTTATCTTTTTAAGGGGTATTTTAGTCTTTACATTTTTGAACGTTTCATCAACACCTAGTTGATAACTTGTAAATTAAACACCTTTAGTGGGTGATTTTCTGTAATAATAAATTTAATAGGTGGTTAATTGTGAAAATATATATATAAAGGGTGATTTCATGTAAAATTCCCTAAATTAAACTTGTATCATTATCCAGTTCGAATTTAAAAGTAGTCATCAAATAAAATACACATAAAAAAAACAAAAACCATGGAGCATATCCGGAGTGAGACCCTGTATGGTAGGCCAACGTTTTCCAAGAAACAAGTAGCCCATGGCGGCTCATCACCTCCAGCGCGCCCACAGACTCAAACCCACAGCCCCAATACCCCTGAAACTGAAACAATCATCACCACTCTCAGACTCCCAGTATAAGAATCCATTCACTTGATTTCAGTTTTCCACCAATTAACTGAATCTCGATTTCAATTCCATCAAAGAAAAAATCCGCCATCTTCGATCAATTTCCAAGGATGCACTCCAGACTTGCTGATATCTGGTCCGGGGAGATCACGGAGTGGAGAGAGAAGGCCGGAAGTACTGGGGCCGCCGCCGTCGAGAACGTTCGCCCGCTGAAAGATGGGGACTTTTACGGTGCTGCTGCTGCTGCAGCTCTGTCCAAGCTCACCGGCGGCCTAGCGGCGAAGATCCCGGCGAAGACCTTCTCCGAGAAGTCTCTGTCTATGGTTATGGACTGCCTTTGTGCTTGAAGGCCTAATTTATTGTAAAAATAGGGTGATTAATAGTATGCTAAGTTAGAGGTTTAATTACTGTCGGTTTTAATTAACTCTCCACCCCTGCAATCTTTGTTCTTGTGTTTGGGATATGTAATACTATATATCTGTTAAAGTGTTTATGATCTATTATTGATCTGATGATATTTTTGTTCACTCTTTTTGAAGTTTCAATTTTGTTGTTGTGTTTGGGGCTTTGATTCGCATTGCCTTTGCTTGGATGACTATTTGATTGATCGATCGGATAACCCGATTCACTATGAATTCATTTTGTTAGGTTATTTAATCATTGTAATGTGTGGTAAGTTCGTAACAAAAACATTGGGTTATTGCACTTAGGTTAGGTGAAACCTTTTGGGCTAAGATTGTCCTAGACTCCTAGTCATTGTTGTGACCAAGGAAAAGTTCATTGGGACCAAGGCTCAGTCATGATGGCAGCAATAGCTAGCCTTAATTGTCTAATTGACTCACCAAGTGAGACTAGGTGAAGTATATAAGCGGATAAGCCTGAGTTGGGTGTTTGGTTATTTTCGGTTTTAGCATTTTGGATTGAGTCACGACAAAGTTTGGGCCTGACTTGCTCAGCCCAACATCTTGGCCCAGCTCATTCAAAGTCTTCCTAATGTTATATCCTTTGCTTATATAAACCTCTCTCAAGGAAATCCAATCCTAGCACATAACACATTGCACACTGTAGCATTAGCTCTCTTTCTCTCACTCTTCAGGAGTTCTCACTGCGTCCATTCGGTGCTGCCTGAGACCCTGATTGCACGACGAGGAAGAAGATGAAGGAGTGTTCCGGGTTTAGGAGAAATCCCCTATAGATTTTTCGGTGTCCTACACGGACGATTTCTAACCCTATTTTCTATTTATCTTCTCATTGTGTTCTTTAGGGATCGTTAACTTTGTGCATTTGACCTTTGTAACCTGTTTTTGGCATAATGGATTGGGTAAATCTCCTTTCCTGAGATTCTGTGATCGTAGAAAAACTGAACCGTGTAAACAAAGTCTTAGTGATATTCTCATTTTTAAATCTAGTTTCATAAATTTTCTATGGTAACCATACCGACTTTAGAATAACCATCAAATTCGTAAAATTTGACACAATTGTTCGTTGTAAGAGTGTAAAGAAAATATTTAGTTATAAAACGATTAAATTGAAAAAGGAAAAACCAAGCGAATTGACCAAATCGATTAACAATTAAAATATAACTGAATTAAATTCACACTTACAATGAGAGGTATATATACATCCACGTATAACTAAGCATCTTAATGTCTCCTATGTTCTAGAAGTCCTCCAACATATAAACTACATACATTAATTTTGTTGTATAATCAATTCCAAGCAATTGCCCCACCACTACACTCACTGCATTAATTAGGCCTACAAAGATGAGATTAAACTATACAACAGCGATTAATTAATTAACTAATTAATCAATGATACAAAAAATCTCCAAGTTGTCACGTGATACCCACGTGATCGACCTCTCTCGATCAGGCGGCGCGTGTATTACTATTCTCGAACACCCTCCACACGTTAACCGACTTATCCAAACTCCCGCTGTAGACTATCCACCGTTGGTCCTCCCCATCATCGCTGACGTCACCGTCCACGTCATCCTGGTCAACGGCCAAGCACTTGACGGGGCCCGCGTGACCCGTGAGGACGTCAACGCAGACGTGGGCCCCGTCGGGCTCCCGCCTCCACACGCAGATGGTATAGTCAGCGGACCCACTCAGGACGAGCCGCCGCCCCGCAGCCACCAGGCTGAGCACGGCCATCTTGTGCCCCCTCAGCGCGCCGCCGTAGCTCAGCTGCTCCTTCCCCTCCCAGAAGTTGACCAATCCGTCCGATGAGCCGCTGTATAGAACGCCGTCGTCGCCCTCGCCGGCGCCGGAGCTCACCGCAAGGGACGTTACGGCGTTCGGTTGGACGTCGAGGAGCGTCTGCACGTACACGTGGCGGGGTTTGGTGCCGTCCAGCTCCCTCCGCCAAACCTGCGCGTATAAAGTCAGCAAATTAATTTGAATTTTTATTAAATCAAAATTTATTTATTTAATTTAATGTCACTAAATTGGCATTACAAAGATGGGAGTTAATTAAATACATAAAGTATGGGTAGACATGCCAGCTAGAAAGGTAATTAAATTTGTCAAAGGTCATAATAAATTAATAATATTTTTTTCAGAGGAAGTTTGTAATGCTAAGCAATTTCAGGAGCCATGCACAGGGTTGGTAAACTAACTATGAAATTTTCATTAACTCTTTTCACATGCAAATTTAGGAAAGATGTGGAAAATTACCGGAAAAGTTTACACAAAATTGTTCATTGTTGATTATCTTTAAAGCACTAGTTGAATTGATAGGTTTAAGTCAATCAATACTAAGTTGATCATTCCATTATTTAAAATTCTAAATTATAATATATCATGGCACGTTAAATCAACTATTTTTGCCTTTGAAATTCAGAGAAATACCATATAGTGTAAATTAGATGCCTTTCTTAGGGCAATTCAAATATAATGTTGGCTAGCTCATTTCCATTATATTAGCTAGATATATATGTCAAATAAAAGGGATTAAGATTTATAGCAAAAGAAAAAAAGGATTAAGGTGATATATCTCCAAATAATTTAATTTTGAGATGAACAAATTGCAGGATTGAACTCATAAATATCTTTCATTAAGTGAAAAAAAAGTGTGTTGTGAACTAATCTTGCCTTTTCTAAATATCAGTTGGATGTAGCTATGTATGCCCAATGGATTGGCTACTAATTAAAATTTGGGGTTGTTTAGTGTAACAATATGAAAAGAAAAGGGAAAATAAATAGAGAGTGAAGGTTTTTTTATGCATAAAATGGAGATCGAAATTATGCGTAAGTAAAACTAAAAATAATTAATGAAAATATAAAATTACACTATCATTTCCATTACTTTGCATTGTCACCCACAAACAATAGATTAATTTAACTTCAGATTTGATGACAAAATGTATTGGACACCTCATTTTACAAGTGTATGAACAGACAAAAGTTCTCATATATAAATAATAAATGAGTACTTCTTACGATTCCCTAATTAATTAATTAATTAATTAATTAATTAATTAGCGTAATCTCACTTCAAATCTCGGGATTCGATCAAGAATTAAAAATCAAGGGATCAAATAGCATAAAATACTTGGAAAAGTGTAGATATGTACCTTGACGGTGCCGTCGGCGGACCCGGTAAAGACCAACCCGCCAAACCCAACGGCGACCGCATTGACGGCGTCGCCGTGGGCGGCGATCGACTCCAAGCACCGGCAATCCTTCAACCTCCAAACCTTGACGGTCTTATCCCACGACCCGGAGTAGAGCAGCCCGGCCTCAACGCACAGCGCCATACAACTCACGGCGTCGAAGTGCATGATGACGCCCGGCACTCGCTTGTGGCGCGTCACCTGCACGCGCTTCCCGGGGTTCACCGTCCCAAGAAGGTATTCCTTCCACGTCGGCATCGACCCGACCCGCTTATGCTCCCGGCCCGAGTCCCACACCCGGATCTTGCCGTCCTGGTGGCCCGTGAAGACCCGGGATCTCCCCTTAGCGGAGTAGCTGACTATCGCTTTAACGAGGCCGCTGCCGGACTTGAATCCGCCGGAGTCGCGGAGGTGGTGGGCCTTGGTCCAAACCCGGACGGTCTTGCTGTCGGAGCCGGTGTAGAGGAAGTCCGGGGAGCAGGCGATGGAGGACACGTGTCCCTCCTCGCGGACGAGGGACCCGAGGAGGGTCGGGTGGTTGGTGGTGGGATGGAACGGGGATAGCCTTGTCCAAGGGGATTTGATGTAAGGTGAGGGTTGGCTCCACGGCGAGGATGTGACGGAGTTGTAGGGGGAGGCGCTGGGGGTGGCGGAGCTGCGGTGGTAGTAGTCGGGGGAGGGGCTGGTGGTGGTGGTGGCGGCGGCGGAGGCAATTGGTTCCGGGGATTGGAGGAGCTGGCCGAGTTTGGGCCTATTGTGGGCGGATGACTTGGGTTTAGGCATTTTTTGAGAATGAATAATTTGGGTGAGATTTTAAAATGAGTTGGGAAATTGAAGTAGAGGTTGCCGTTTATGTGTATATATATATATAGAGACAAACATAATATATAGTATATATATAATCCGTGAATTAATGTAAAAATAAATAAAGAAATAAATAAATAAAGTGGGAACTAGCGAGGTGGAAAGGTTTGAACGAGATAGGTACGTGTTTGGTTTGAGTGTTGGTTGGAGGAGGGAATTTGGAAAGGGAACGTGTGAGGGTGGGGAGGTGGGAAAGGGGAGGAGGAGGGATGCATATGGAATTAAAATTTAAAAGTCATGGATAGGGCAATAGGGTTAGGTCCATGGATAATAATCGGAAGAAATTTTATCGGATTGATATTGTTATGGTTTAAAAAAAAATCTCATAGGTTTGGTCGTAATTGTGATGTATAAAATCTGCATTTTTTTACTCGAATCTTATAATCTAAGAACAGATAAGGTTGGATGGTACTTCTCTTCAAAGCCTGTTTTTCATTTTTCAGTTTCTCTCTTTTAATGGAGATTGGTTTTTTATTTAATGGTGAAAATTATGGTTTGATTAGGGTTTACTATGTAAAAGACGATTGTGCTTTTGAATTTTTATGGGCTTATTTTAGCCCTATCAATAATCATAATTTTTTTTAAATTATATTATACGTTTCTATCTTTTTTTTTTAAATTATAAGATTCCCAAAGTTTCATAAGCAATGACAGCGAGATTATTTCTCAAAATTTAAAATCGTAAATAGCTACATGTATATGTTTATAGGAGGTTCTCAAGCCCAATTCTTCACGGTTTCTGAAACTGTAATCAAACATGTATTATATTTAATGAAATTCACCGTGTTAGTAGTAACCAATAAAAATCATTTACATAATCTAGTGTAACATTTTGTGCATCATATCACAAAATTAATTTAGCATAGAGTTTATGTTCTTTTTTATATAAAAAAAATTATATGCACATCGTAAATAGCTGCATGTATATCTTTATAAACTTTTATCTTCTAAAATCATATTTTTAAAAATATAATTTGTAAAAAATTATCAATGCATAAAGTTTTAACATTTTTTTAAGATAAACTTCATGTTAAAATAATTAGTAATCTCCAATTTCATTCTATAGGAATATTCGTTGTCAAAATAGGAATGGAAACTAAACAAAATTGAAGTTATATTTTGGTTCTCGATCTCTCACCCTTTGACAAGAAATTTCGTGAGTTAAATGAAGAGATGATTTCTGTGTGAAAATGTTTGTATAGCCAAAAATGGTCGATGGTTAACGACAACAAAAACAAACTAAAACGGGTGGGCATAGAGATTTCTCGAGATGTATTTACGTGTAGAGATTTCGACAAAGTCCATCCCAAATAAAGAGGGGACGAAGTGGGAACTCCTTTGTCCAAAACCCCTTACGAGTTACCATCACTCGGTTTTTGGTGGTTGATAAATGTGTTGACATGTGGAGTTTTTGTAATGTCCAAACCAAAATAGCTACATTGGTTTGTTCTTTGTGTTGTTTTGTGTTTGTCCACGACATTACTCTAGGATGTGTACTATCGTACTATATATACCAAACTCTAGCTAGATCGAGTAAGCCTATCAATATAACGAAGACATGTGTAATTAGTAGTTTAATGTGTAATATAAGGACTTGTTTGGTTTAAATTTTAAAAAGGTAAAGAGAAATGAAATGAATATAGTTCATTTATAATTTAAGATACATTGTTAAAAAATTAATCGTTACCATTACCTCTCAACTTTTCATACAAATTTGGTTATATTCCTTCTTATTTCAATTACTTGATCATTTCCCTTCTATCTTATTTTTTATACAAAAAAATAATATTTTTTTCTTATCTACATATATTTTCTTATACAAAATTTATTTTTATTTTGTTTATCTTACATATTTATACCAAACGAGTCCTAAATGTGCTTATACGATTCAAAGTAGGCATATCAAAATCTCCTACAAGACTTTTAAGTTGCATATATCCAAATTGCAATGTGTATATATATATATAAGAAATGCATTATTAGGTCGAATTCAATCCTAAAAATAAAATTTGTCGTGGGGTTGTTTGAACTTTGAAGTCTTATTTTGACTGGTCCGTTCCTCTTTTTCCATAATTGGTTTTCGCTCTTCACACTAACAATTTTTTTTTTATTACGAAATAATTCAGTATATACTTTATGTATGTGATAGCATTGCAGATGAGATAACGAAAACTTGTATTGTTGTATATGTGAGGAGTTAAAACATTCAATAGAGCGACAAAGGTTTGCAACCTTATCAACCACTTCATTACCATCACGGAAAATATAAGAGAAAGAGACTTCTCTCATGTTTGACATTTAAATTTTCATATCGGAAATGA
The DNA here is from genome assembly GCA_963922045.1 of Persicaria maculosa. Lineage (NCBI taxonomy): Eukaryota > Viridiplantae > Streptophyta > Magnoliopsida > Caryophyllales > Polygonaceae > Persicaria > Persicaria maculosa. Next base: position 57,860,216 of record OY998268.1, read on the forward strand.
GCAATTCAATATCCTATTAATATTTATTCTTATTGGTAAGGTGGTTTGTGGTTATAAGAGATCTTCCTTCAACGACGAGCTTCGTGATTCCGAGCCTCGTTGCTGCTACTATGCCTAGCCTTGTTTTAGTGTCAGAGAGCTTCAGACATGGGTGGTGTTTGCCCACCCATTTATATTTAGTTCTGATTGGATGTCCCTCCCAATCACGAATGATGGACCAAATAGTACTATCATTATTCCTAACGGTAGATTCATCAAAATTCATCTTGAGAGTTCTAATAAGAGGTTTTCTCTATTTTGTGTTAGCTTTCTTTCTATTCAGATTTCATAATTCTCTTTTATTATCTGTTTATCTATTGTCAAATGAGACATCCTCTTGGCCTTTATCATGTGAGGCACTGCAATAATAAAATAAAAATTATAGGATATAATAATAACAATAATAATAATTTGATGTCTTTTAGTAATATATAAAATTGTTTAAAAGAATTATTTAAAAAGTTGATATTCTTTTCGTTTTAAACTATATGTAGTTTGACTATTTAACATGCTTAAAAAGCTAAAAAAAAAATGTAAATTATTATTATTATTATTATTAATATATATATATATATAAATTCATACTTATTAGTAACGAGTATTAAATTATTTTAAAATATTGATTCAAAAGTTAATATTTTATAAAGTTTTTAGGTTTTTCAAAAATCATGTTAAAAATCAAATGACCTATATTTTGAGACAAATAAATAGAATATTTTATAAAGTTTTTAACTCATTAAAAACATGTTATAGAAAGTCTAACTTAAACTATTTTAACACGAAAGAAGTATAATTTATGTATTGACTTTTTTTCCTACAAAAAAAAATATACATCAAATATTGTAACAAATTAACATCATTAAAAAGATATTAGCTAAAATTAAGCAGTTCACTTCATATTAATAGAGTTATCATCATTTAGTAATAGTAAGTTTTATTTATCTTAAGTCGATTTTAAAACCCGAGACTAATGTGTAATCAATAATAATAACGGGCCGCCACTGCTGAAGATATATATATATATGTACATCTTTTTTTTTTTGTGATCGAAATATATATGTACATCTATACAACCACTTGATGAAAGAGATCTCTTAAGCATAAATGACAATATTAGGTTTGCATTTTCTTCGTCAATAATAGACCTTATAGCTTGGATTATTTGGCAATTTCCAAGAATTTTGGATTTGACATTTTCCCTCCGAAAATGTTGATCTATGACTTTTTTTTTGGTGGAAATGTTTTTGATATATTATTGATATTATGGTGATGGATATAAAAAAAAAGGAAGGAATTAAACGAAACAAATTATAAAACAAACTTCGTGTTTATCATCGAATGGATACCCCAATTGTGTAGAGATTTTATTCGAGGAGTTTTGAATAAAAATGAAATCATAATACTCATTCATTTTTAAGTTACTTTATTTAATTACACATGTTTTTTTTTTCTAATATGTAAAAACTACATAAAATTATTTTTATTAAAATTTTATAATCATTATAAACATATTTGAATAGAAAAAATTGACTTTAAAAGGAACGATAGAATAGAGACAGAGTTAATAAAGTTAAACAAGTAATATAACACTTTGAAAGTTGAAACCAATGCAAGTGTTAAATACACCCATATTTTTTTTACTATTGGCATTATAAATGTGTTTTTTTTTTTTGTTTTTTTTTATAAATATGTGACTATGTGAGTATCAAGACGTGCAAGAGTCTAACTTATGAGAAGCATAATATAACTCTTAAAAAATCAGATATAAGGTAGACACATATGATTAAAGAGTTACATGCATGTAACTTAAAGAGTCATAAGGTTAAGCCTTAAGACTATCCGTATTAGTGAATCCCTTTCCAAACTCATAACTTACTTTTTCAAATTATTATTTGAACCCGACCTCGGACTGTCGGTAATATATTATACGAAAACATATGCAAAGTGTATGTCTATATGTAGAGAAAATTAAATTGAATTCAAAAATATTTTTTTATATTTTTTTTAATGTTAAAATGGCTGCAAATTGTCATTTTAACATTTTATTTAACGTGTCCTCGTGAATGACGTTGTGAACCTCACGTGTCTAGTTGCTTAAGAGCATCTTTAATAGTGGTACTCTAGTTGAGTATCATAACTTATTAAAAAATTAAAAAATACAAAAGTGGGGGAGAACCAATAAAGTGAGTACCATAATATGATACTCCTCTCACATAATTAACATTGGTTTGATAAAAAATCTGACATTTAATTTTATTTTCTTTTTTTTAAATTAGCTATGATACTCTTAGTACCACCATTAAAGATGATCTAAAGATGCACCCCAAAAGCCGAATTCATCCACTTTTCATTTTCCCCCTTTTTTTCCCATGTGGCACCAGGTGGCATTTGTGTGAACTCTGCGGTTCACCATTGCTGCTGCTCTAAGAGATGCACATATTTGAAAAAAAAAACGAAAAAAATGGATTTTTGGTGTCAATAATAAAAAATTATGGTGTAAATAATATCATCCAACTACCAATTTGGTATTGAGTATTAACTTGATTCACACGACCTCTTTTAAATGATAACCCAAACAGATGACCAAAAGTTCGAAATAAAAATAGTTTATATGTCGCATGTTGTTCAAATAATGTTAACAACTGACTTGATATACGCGTAGTTTGATTTCACCAATTGCACAATATTATCATCGACTTCCGATGTCAGCAATTTTTTTTTTGTCTGAATTATTTTTGCCAACATCGCCTTCTCGTATCGACAAAATATGTGTCAATTTTACCGATAAAAGAAGTCGATTTCGGCAAGTTTTTTGTGGTAAAAAACCTCTGCTGACACTGAAAATCAGTGGCTGATCGTGCAATTGATGAAAATTTAACCATGCCAATAACAATAACCTATTAACAAATATGCATTTTTTTTTGCTATTGTAATCAATCTTCTTCGAGTATACCAAAACAAATGAATCATATATATACAAGGCTACCATAACAAATGAATCATATATTAACAATTCTACCATAATAAATGAATCATACTATAATGTAAAAAATGTTTGTCCCACATCGAAAAATACGAGAACGTAAGCCTTGTATATAGCCCGGTGGACTACTTTATCCTATTTTCAATTATTTTTATGATGACTGGTTTTGTATTTGCTATGCACTCAGACACATAGACCCCTACGTTATATGGTTTCATTGGAATTTATCAACCACCAATCATAATAAATGAATCATAATTAACAATTAGAATTGGTTGTGATATATGTTGTGTAGGTCAGATATGAAAGGGGACACATAACCTCCCCTTTTTCGTAGATTTTTGGATTTGCCATCGTCCTCTACATGACTTTCCTACCCCTTCAATTCAATCTAACTTTTTTTATTTTTAATAGCTCTCGATCACCATCCAACCCCATCAATCCAACCCTTCCATAGGAAGTGTCCACGTTTCATCCTTGACATCATTTAAACTAATGACACATTAGTCGAATATATGATAATTATCTTTTTCTATGGTTGTACCTCCCATCAATATACTATTATAATTAATCATTTGAAATATTTATAACATCTCATTTCACATCAGTTATATAAGAGAGCTAACTAAACGAGTTTTTCATTTTACAAGCTCCAAATAAGACTAACTAATTTTAAAATGGTTGATAATGAATGTGTATATGAGGGCAGTTAAAAGTTTTAAAAATCAAACAATAGCTTGAAGATGTAAACCTTGTTTGGGGGCTCAAAATTTGATAATTGTGACTTATTTAAGAGTTGTCGACATGATAATGTTGTTTTTGCAGTCTATGAGAATTTATTTGCCATATGAAAAAATAATCAAATATAACAACCAAATAAACTCTATTTTTTTAAATAATTTTTTCACTTCCCATACATTGTAGTAATAAAATTTAAACCTTTATTTTACACAACCTATCATTTTTAATTAGTTTATAAATTTTAATCACTTTATAAATACCAGCTCATACAAACCATATATATATATATATATATAATAAATCAAATGTACACAACTCTTATTGTGTATGATGTTAACAAATCTGGGCCATTGAATTAAGAAGATCAACGGATGAGATTAAAAATAACTTCTGATTATTCGTTGGTATTAGGAGATTATTCGGTGGAATGAAATTATTCGGTGGTATTGGGAGATTATTCGTTAGAATAAAATTTACATTTTTTACACTTTTTGTTACAAATGAATAATTATATGAAAACAGACGAATAATCATGAACAAATAGACGAATAATTTTTGAGTATATGATACACGATATAGGAATGTGTACATCAGAACTAACCTATATATATATATAGTATATAATATATACACACTCCTTGTGATTAATTTACCGTGGAGCATGCACCCATGTGCAATATCTTTTAGGTTTCAATTATTGATTTCAAATAATTTAAAGGTCCTATTCTCTGTGAGGATAATGTGCCACAATTTCAATTTCTTTGTTTGGTTGCTTCGAAGTATTGTTTTTATGAGTTTGGACTTTTCTGCTTCGTTTTTAGCCTTTTCATTGTCATTCATTTGTCAAATAAATGAATACCTTATCCATGATTCATTGTTTATTTTTTCACAAACTGTACTAATTGAAATATGTGAAATAGCCAACAAGTCATTAACGGAGGAAAACACGTGTAATGTTGTATCGATTTATTATTATTTTTTATAGTTATAAAGTCGGATTCATCAATTTAACCACAAACCTTAAAATATTGTGTAGAATCGTACTTTTCTTATAACTCATCATTTTTAGTCTTTTATAATCGACATAAGAAAGTACATTTTCTTATCAAATTTCTCAACACATCCCCTTAAATACAACTCACATTTGACAACAAACTCATGTTAAATGTAGCAAAAACCGACTCATTAATTACCATGTGAAATACCCATATTGTATTATATTTATTTATTTATTATTATTATTACTACTATTACTATTACGACTATCAGATTCAAATCATACGTACCTATGATAACATAGCTTACATCTATATATATACACTCCACTTAAATTGCAATTAAAATTGATAGGTGCCCATTTTCAAAAAATACGGTTGTTTCCAACCTAATTGTTTTTTGATTAGTTCATCAAGGGTTGACTAGTATATGTGCGTATGATTTTCTTAAAAAGGATCTTATTATTTTATTGGTGTTTTTTTTTATTTTTTGTAATTTACTTACTTTAACATGGGAAAATCATTCCAATCTAACATATAATATAAACATTTTATGCCTAATTGAAGAAAAACATTAGTTCATGATTCAACATATGATTATGATTGATGATATTATATTTTATAACCTGACTTGTGATTCACCGAATTTCAACTTTGGTTATTTAATCAACTTGGAAAATCTCTACAACCAAAATGACTCATGCTTTATACATTTTTTAACATAAAAAGAACAATGGGGATTTTTTTGTAAGAAAATCAATTTTATGGGTGGTATTCTATAATTTCCTAATTCATAGAGGTTCAAAATAGGTCAGGCCTTTTGGGCTTTTTGAGCCCATTTGTTTTTTTTTTTTTAAATGAAACGAACCTTTTGCCCAAACCACCGCACGACGTCGTTTCGCAACTTTCCCGAACTGCTGAATCTCGCAACCTCGTCTTGCAGAAGAAGAAACCTGAAACCCAGAGAGAGAGAGAGAGAGAGAGAGAGAAAGAATGGAATTCGTAGCAGAAGAAGGCAAGGAGCTCCACAGCGAATGTTCTACCTTAGTCCTGGTAAGTTAATTTATTGAATTGAAATCATCTATAGTTGAAATTAGAAGCCGCAAATTGCTTCCAAAATTTGCGGGATGGTTGATTGTTTGAATAAATCTTGTCAATTGATTAGCCGGCGTTGTCGATTGGGAATGTCGGCCAACTGGCGGTGGATTTGCTGATTTCCTCGACGGGAGCTGAGAGAATTGGCTACTTGGATGATCCCTATGTTCTTCCTTGTGTTGGAAATGATGCTTATGGCCCCGTTCCTCGTGGCGAGCTAGCTCTTCCACTTGAAGGTTTTCTTTGTTCTTTTATGTTATCTTGCCTTACAGACGCTTTGAGTTTATATCAGTAAGATCTTCAAGTTAATTAGTTTTTTTTAAATTACACTTAAGAAGCTTCCTGGAGCTAATATAGATGAGTGACGATTGACGAAACCAAATGAGATAGAGAGATGGTTTTATTTTCCATGTGACTGGATTTTTTTTTCACCCTGTACTGCAGCCTATGATTCAATCTCAAATGAAGCCACGTTTGTGCAACTGAGATCTCCCGTACTCAAGGTTCGTGTTTTAGTGGCTCACATGTCCAATATGAATGATTGAATGATATTTCAAACCTTTGCCTATTGTTTTGTATTTATTTTCATTATTGATTGATCAAAAGAAAACACTGGAAACAGGTTTAGGTTTAGTCATGCTTGCTATTTATTTATTTAGCATCTTTCTCAATCAGCACTTGAATGATGCAACAGTACAGTAATGGATGGGGGAACTATTTCTAGTTGTATAAGGACTATGATTAGGTAATTGCATAAACATCCTGTACTTTACAGCTCCCCAGTTTCATCGGTTACCACTTCTTGGTTGTTTCTCCTCTTGTGGGTATGTTGTGCTCTTCTACCCTCTACGGCTCTACCCATATATTATCTCCCATACAGTTGACAGAAATGATTGCTTCTGTCATTTCTGTATTTCTTACTAGTCAGAAATGTTTGTTGGTTGTGATCTTCATTGGTGTTTAAAGCTTTTTGTTCTTTCTATCAGGGAAGGATGTGTGATTTTGCGAAAAACTTGGCTGATTTTGCTGTTGCCAGTGGAAAGAAGCATGTAGTGGTGCTTTCTGGCTTGGACTTTGGGCAGTGGCATAATGTTGATATGTCAAGGTATTACAAGCATAATGCTTACTAAGAGCCTGCCCTTTCTACTTGATGTTTTCTTCTTTTGGTGGCTGCTAGCTAGTCTCAACTGCTTCTACTCTATCTTGAAACTTGATCATTTGTGGTGTTTGAGTGTCCAAAAGTGATTTTTGCTATCCATGTAGACCTTTTCTTAAAAGGTCATATGAACGACATATATTGTTCAAATCTAGATAAAAAATTGTTCAGAAACTGCCTTGTTTACAATTAATTGTCACTAGGATAGCTATTTTTCCAAAAGGTTTCCTTCTCGAATTGCTCTTTCATTCTTGCATTCTTAACCTCACAATGATCTTTTTATTCCTATTATTTTGATGGACCCTTGGACAAAGAGAATGAGACTTTGCGATTTGTATTCCAAGATTTAATGGTTCTGCTTAGCATCTTTTGGACTCCTGTTTTAATGTCTCCTAAATGAGAAGGAATACTTCCTTATTTCCTTAAATCTACTCACTGTTATAATTCCGTAGTGGTAAAACTGGCTGCACCTACATTGTTTGACCATCCTCTGCTACAATTATATAACAACCAGTGATGGTGTGCCAATGTTTTAGTGGTTTGCAGATACATTATCTCTCAAGTACAGCTATTGATGGGGCAGATAAAAATTGTGAAAATCTTGGGTGGAAGAAACTCCAAGGATATAATCCTTCCCAAAGGAGATGGGAATATCTGACCAAGATTGCTGAAGGAAATAAGTTGGAGGAAGAGGACCTTAATTTTGATGAACTTGGTGAAGATGAAGATTATAATGCCACTTTACCTTTTGCTGCACTGTTTTCCAGTTTTAAGGTACATTTCCAGTAAGCGAATGTATGAAATTAGCCCTCTTGTAGGAATAAAATTACCCTATCATTCATTTCCATTTTCTACTACTTTTTTTCACTTTCCAAAGTCCCAAATGTTCTCATTGTTGAACTTAATCAACCTATTGCCACCTCTACGCTTTTAACTTTGATACAATGTGGGAGGGGGTCGAACTCAACATTTTTGTAGGGGATGATTTTATATTTCATTAGGGTTTTTATAAGTGATTCTTTTGGTTCATTGTATTTTTTTTAAATCTAGCTGAGTGTGTTTTTGCTTGTTTTTCTTTCTTTCTTTCTTCTTTTTGTTTGTTTGTTTTTCATTGGGGGTGTTGAAGTTAAGGATCCTGAGTTTATGTTGCCAGTGAATATTAATCTGCATCCATCTTTTCTTTCCTTTTTTATATGACCCTTGCTTGGCACATGAAATTTCATTCATCCACCAAATACATGCTTCATTGATATTTGGAAGCTGTGGATTCAGGCCAAAGGATTGAAGGTAACTTGCTTGCTGTGCTACTGTTCGGAAGGAGATAACATTCCTGATTCCATCGGCTTAGCAGAGGCAGCATGCAAGCTTTTGGGAAGAAGCCCTAGTAACCTTCGCGGTAAGTTGGCATATATCAAGTTTCAATTAACATTAAGTCATCATGTTAACTGTAAAATGGATCTAAATCCATGAAATATATTTGTTCATCTTCCTCCTATTTGGCATGCTTGTCACTTCAATCCTTCAAGTGCTTTTGGTTGCTTCATTCACATTCTCATGAAGGTGTAAGTAAATGTGCTGCTGGCAAAATAGCTTGAAACAATCTCATCTCAAAGAGCATGTTACTCCCAGTAATACGAAGAATGCTTTGGGTCATTACGCTTAAATGTTTTGCGTTTTCTGTTCATTTTGAGGTCCTCATAAACTTTTTTATGCTTGTCTTGTTCTCGTTGTTCCAGGAAATGAAGGTAGTGGCTGGATCATCCCGCTTTCCTGGAAAACAGTCTATGGGCCGCCCCCAGATATGTCAATGTTCTAGGTTAAAGACCCTTGATAGTTGATGTTAAGGAGTATCTAGAGATAAAACAGTACTATGCGAGCATCTCTACTTGCTGTTTACTCCAAACCTCTAAATGGCGTGGTCAGGTTAAATGGTGCAATTATGTTTTGCTCTTGCAAGCTAGTGTCGAATTCCATACGGAACTCCTTTAATGTAGACAGCAAACTTAAGCTCAAGCCAATGAGAAATCAATAGGTCCATAGAATCATAGTGACTTGTTGAAAAATGCCTTTTTAGCGTGGTTTTTGAGTTTGAATACCTGACATGGATTACAGCGATAAATCTTACTCCCTATCCACCAAATTGATAGACAACTAATTGATGTTGAATATCCACTGATGCAAGTCAGGAAACACATTTTGTTTCCTATAGATTTCAGTTTTCGGGTTCGTTTGCCACTATGTCTTCATATATTTGGGTTTGGGGTTCGTATGTGATCAGGGCAGTTTCCTGGAAATCTGCAGTTCTGAGAATCTGAGTTTTGTGAAAAAAAAAAACTTCTAGGATGAAATCTAGTTAGGCATCAGTAGATTTATATAATCTCCATCCATACTCCACAGTTCAAACCAAGCTGCAGGCTAGATAATAATCTGCACACAAGTTTATTCCACAGAGCTTGTCTGAGAAATTTCACTAGGCAAAAGTGACTCGTCCAATGAAGATAAACACGACATACAAAGCTTGTCTCCATATCTCTAACAAGCCATGAATTTGATATGCTTCAGCAAGCACCAGATCAACTCATCATCAACATCGAACCAATGAAGAAGACAAAAGAACTATTGTATATTATTGGAATGCCCAAAGAGTACTCTGCTATTGGCTAATTGCCATCTAAAAATCATTCTTTTGCACCAAAGTTTAATACAAGCTCGCTCTAAAGAGACAGCGGTTTGACATGAAACAATAAGAGAAACGTAGTGATCAGACGAACAGCCACACCAACTGAAGTCCTCTGAGGCGGCATCTCTGCAACAGAAAGCATGAGAAATTAGTACTTAGTTACCACAATCTATACAACAGAAATAACAAAAAGCAACAGAAATCAATCACTTAGAAGTAATGTGGAAATAAATGGCAGATTCATACACAGTGACAAACTCGTCACAAAAATATCAAATGTGACAATTTATCGAGCAATATAACAGAAGGCAATGTCCAAATAATCAATTATTCAAATTTACTCCATCACTAATCTCTGTTTGTTGTGCTCTTTCTCACCTCTCGCGCCAGCCTCGAGCATGGCTTCCAATTCACATTCAACTCCTTTTTCTTGGTCAATCTTTATAGTTAAGAGGCATTTGTTCTAGGAGTTATCTTACAAATATTATGTATACTGAATGAAGCACGAGCCACATTCGCTTTGTGCTTGATCCACACACTCTATTAAACAAAACATTGCTCAAACTTCTCCCTCTTTTGAAGAAGCTTCAAAACTCAGGTATCAACAAACAACAATGAACAATCCCTCTATATCAAGCACTACTAATACTATAACACATCACAGATTAGAAAGTTGACAAAATCAACCGAGATTGATCTGAAATGAAGCATGATTCAGCTATCCAACTATCTAGCTGTAAATTTCCTGCTTCAATTTGTCAATTGATATGAAACACTGGACGAATCAAAAGGCACTCGCTTTTGAAAAACGAAAGTCGCATTCTTTGGTCAAATTGATTGAATTTGACAATGATAAACAATTTATCACAACATAGATCAACGAAAACTGGAAGATCAAAAGGTTCGGGGTGTGTGAGAGATCAAAGAGGATACCTGGAAAGATTAAATATCCAATTTGAGCTCCTCCGTCTGGAAGTAGTCAAGGAAGTAAGGGGCGAGGCGGATCACGGCTACCCAAGCTCCGAACATGGCAGCATGGACGCGGAGCTGCTTCAAAGCCTTGGCCTTGTCAGGTTTCTTCTGAAACATTCCCGAAAACATCTTTGCTTCCTTCTTACTTCAAATTTCTCTCGCTTCGATCGCTCTTCACTCGTTTGACGAAACTGTTCTTAAACCTTCCTAAAACCCTAATTTATGAACAGCTTTGGAGAAAGGAGGCTCTTATTCTTTATAGCGCCCGGCAGGGAAGATCCGGACCCTTTACCGGGTCGGGGAAATTATTTATTTATGGTAAAAACAAACATTTATTAAAACAAATAATAATTTGGTTTCGTCCGTAGTCTACGTCCTCATCTAGTTAGATTTAGTTTTACCTAAATTTGTCTTTATAGGTGCCCTTCCATTTATTGTATTTCGCTTTTCGATTGTATGTTTTGACGTTCGTCCGTTTACCGATTTATAGACCATTGAGATTTAGGTATATATGATCTCGTATTCTTACTTAATCAAAAAAAAAAAGTTAACACACCTCAATGTACACAAAACATGTTCACTAAATATTATGATACAAGATTATCGAATTGATGAACTAACATATCTTTTTATTGTCCCATATATGCAAAAATCGATAATATATCAAAATGAGGATAAATCATTCATTCGAAACTAAGCCTTTAGTCTCTATCAGCTTGTCTGATCTCTCAGTTAGTCTAGAGACTTGTCTAGATAATCAAATTTCTTTTTTAATATTAAAAAAAAACCCTTTAGCATATGCAACAATGTTGTGACTACAAAATGCTTAACTAAAATTTTGCATTGCCAATTAATTGTGATACTTTGTGAACATATGTATAATTTATGGATCGAGTTACTTTAGATGGTAAAGTAATGGTGTGATGCTATTTTATTTAAATTGGATTTTTTGTATTATTTCTCCATAATTAAAATTTAAAATCATATTATACGAGTACTCATTATTATATTATAAAGATTATCTTTAATTATAAGAATATGAATTATGAAATATTGTATTTGTAGCACATAAAAGTTTCCACCTTACAAAAAAAAAGGTTTTGTGTGAATATTGTGTTCTTGACAATCCATGGTTTGTGAGTCAAATTGAAGAGCAAATCGTGTTACACCAAGACAACTCCACTTAATAAGATTCGATTTCAAACCTATACAAAACGTTTCAAAAGAATTTAACTCAATTCCTCATCCAAGGCAAAAACTTCACAACACCTCAGTAAACTATGCAGTTTATAGGGATTTCATAAAACAAATATCTGCATTACAAACTACAGGCAACAAAAGTCTCATAAACTCACAATCACAGCAACGAGATGCGGCACCAAACCATAAACCCTGCATAGAGTATCCTTTGGAGCAGAGGTAAATGTTCTTCAACCCGTTATGCGACATAAATTCCAGGATCAATCTACGACTCTGAGCACCATAGCAGCAAGCGATTCTGGCGACATGATATGTTGCAAGCATTCTGATGTACCATACGAATACATCGGTGAAAGCCCATTAAGACCATTGACGGAACCAGAATGGACAAAGAAAAGAAAGATATGTAATCCAACCTTCATTCATCTAACCACAGCCAAAGTCTACATCAGGCTTAGATTCGACAGAGCCAAATGGAATCTCAATCCTTTCCTTCACAAGGCATCGGATTTCACCATCTTCTACCACTGCCACTTTTCCCGGTGGGCAACGAGAAGTGACCCTCTTCTCCTCTGTGGCAATTTGTTGAAGCAGGCCCAAGAGTTTAATATCAGTGCCCTTCTTTACAAGCCTAGGTTGAAAGCCAGCCAGATTAAGAACAGATACCACAGCAGCCAGGGTAACCATAGTTTTTGCAGCGGAACTAATCAAGAACCTCAGTCCTGTCCATGACCGGCCCAAAAACGTTCGAGGTTTCACATTTTCTGACTGAGTAATCTCGTTCTTAGACCCATTGACAGCATCAGCGCCACCATGGCCATTTTGGGGTAATTTGCGCCCATAAGAAAGGATTGGAAGGTGGCCATTGTCCAAGACAAGAGAATGGGACGTGTGACTGGGATACGGTGGGAGTAGCAACTCGTTGTTCTGTTCCACCTTCAGACTAGCAAAAGCAGAAGCTTCCTTTATAACATCCAAATGTTCCCCTTCATACTCAGTTAGCTTCTTCAACAACTTCTTTCTGCTACGCTCAATTTCGGCTATCGCATCTGCCCTTTGGTACTCCTGTTGCTGTTGCAGTGCCTGCAAAAGAAAGATTGCCCACCAAATGTTGGAAACCAAACCTCACAATCCCATGAATAATTCCAACAAAACAATGGCCTAGTATCTTATACTCCCATTTGATTAAGTTCAATGCCAAGTAACCTAGAAGCTTAAATAGGATTCAAGTATCACCCACCCAATCCCAAGCAACATTTTACAAACCAACTGAAATTAAAGTGATCCCAATGGTTTCCCATCACAGTAAATCAGTAATCAATTCTTGATTTTCAAGCTGGAAACCCAGAAATTCTCCAACAGCAACAAACGAAACCAAATGATAGATGAAGTTCTTCAAAAAGGAGCAAAAGAAATTGAACCTGAATCATCGGAGGCTTTAGCTGGAAACCCTAAATTCTCTCCAACAACAGTAAACCTAAGACCAAAGGAGAGAGGAGGAAGGAGAGCAAACCTGAAGAGACCCAAGCTGGCACTCTAAGGAGTCAAAAGCTTCACAAATGCCGAGAAGGTTCTCAGTTTCTTCATCCCCTTCGACGGCCGAAGCCGAAGAATCCCCATCCCCGTTGCTCTCCAACTGCTTCTGCTCGCGGGCTTCTCCTGGATTCGAATTCCCCCTGGCAATGCAATTGGCGATTCTGGAGCGTAATTCGGAGACTCGAACCAGAAGCAGCCCTAATCTATCCTCGTCCAGATCCATTACTGAGAACAAAGACCCGAAATTCTAGGGTTTTGCTATTTGGGGCAAAGAGGAGAAACAGAAACAAAACCCAAATACAGTAACCGGTAATCAAATTGCGGAGCAAACGGAGAGTCCCGTGAAACAATCTATCATCAGGAATCAGGAAAGTGCACTGTATTTGTTTGTGGTGTGGTGGCACCTGATTCCTCAATCCCCAATAGATGACAAATTAATATCAACCCTAGCTCTTTAAAACCGCCAAAAATCGATTTTCCGTCTTTTCTATCTACTGCCACACAGTACACACACACCCCTCACACTTTGAAGAAGGCAAAATAATGTTTTTGTTTTATTTTTTGGAAGATTCAACTTTTGTGTTCACTTCTCTGATCATTGCAATTTTGTTTTTGCATAATAATTTCATTTGTGATGATAAGGAACAGGTCTGATTGTATCAACAGATTTTATAGGTGATGAAACTTCAATAAATGTCTTTGTACATGATGGAACCACCTAAGAGGTAAGAAGATACATTACTTTTGGATCTGTATTTGATAGATATCCTACAAAGAGAAACAAGAACTTCAATAAGTACAACACACGGACTCGGAATCGCTGGTTAACTATGCGTTTACCAGATCGAATTTCGCAAAATCTAGCACTAGTTCTTAAGCCTCCACTTCATTGTGATGATACTGAATGTATAGGCTTCAGTGGTATTGATGTTCGGCATCTTATATTCTGTGCAAAAAATGGTACGTAGTAGTATTTTTTTTTGGCTGAATGGCAGCTCAAATTCAGGAGTCTTCTGTAAGGACTGGTTGTTCAATCTTCGTGATGTCGGACTGCGTTGATTGTGAGGTTTGGACTAACTCTGGAACGCAATCGAGCAACCGGTTTATTTCAAAAGGAAATTCGCCCTTTGCACGGTTGGTCTTTCCGCCCACCACAACATTGGTTCCGTCTTGCAGAGCCCATATCTTCATGGTTTACAAAGTACACAAAAAGATGAGCAAGATTGAGACAAAGGCATTTGTTAGACGAGCACGAACTGCACTATTGGTTACAAGTGAGAAAATGTTACCTGTGAATGAGAAAGATAGCTTATGCACGTCGTGAGCATTAGAGCACCGAATCCAGCATACACGATTGGTACTCCAGGGTCGGTCTGAGAAGAAACATAGTTTAGAGAAGGTTTAGAAACAAAACATTTGCTCAAGAGAGTAGGGAGTTACCTTTAGGTCCAGTCCAGTACTTCCTATTGCATCCACAATGACGACTTTGACGCCATCAATTTCAATTGGAAGCTTAGAGCTTGGCCTTCTTACCCCCACAAATTTTCCGTTTTGATCATATAAGACAATAGATTGTAGATCGCGAGCAAGCATAGATCTGACATCACAAAATGAAAGAGGATCATGAATAAAGATAGATCAAAGCTAATTGTAAGTTTCACTTGAACTGGGGAAAAAGAGGAGTTCAAATCCTATGTACATACATTCCTTTGACATCTTGAGAATCTGTGTTTCCAACTGGTAAGAAAGTGCCAAAAAGCTTCTTATCACCACTCAACTTCAAACGAGCCATTGCTAAATTGAAAGGTCCTTCGTCATCCTTCATTACTTGGAGAGCTGAAATACTCCAATCTGTTTGATAGATGGTAATGCCACCATACCTCAACGGGTCATTCACACTTATGGTTTTTCTTAAAACTTCCTTCCCATCTATGTCGAATAGAGAAAGATCGGAGTGAAACTGTGAAACCTGCACATATAGCACGACTGTGGGAAGAGTCATATTCATCTACACACGCAATCAGCAGGAAAAGTCGATGGATTTGATGTACAAAGGATATTGAATAATCTTCAATAAATAATGAAAACTCCTACTTTGTACAAGATTCTAAGAAAGCTGAAAAAATTACGAAGCGTGAGCGTAAATTCACTTGGTAACTAAAACTGAAAGCAAAAGAAGTGGAAGTGAAAACTTTCACCTACCTCTCCACTGTCATAGTAGTCCATGTAGAATCTATTAACATGAACTTCGGTATTAAAAGCCGCTGATGGATTAGACAGAAACCCATTAGGATTCATCACATCTCCCACCACAAAGTTTAGCCCCTGTGGAACTGTCACCGAACCTCGAAAGCTCCCAGTAGCACTTAGAGTTGCACCTCCCATTATCAGCAGCATTGCCAGGTGTACTCCAATTGGGGCAAAGCGACCAGCCAGCCCTTTAAAAGCGTACAAACAAGGGCCTTTCAAGAACACCTGTGGCAAGCAAAATACACTAAAATTGAAGAATTTGACGCAATATACATATCAAGATGTTCAACAAGACAACAAGTCTCAGTAAGCAGGAACAGGATCACCTCTTCCAAGCAATACGTACATTGCAAAGGCGATAGTTCACTAATTCCGATTATGCAGTAAAAAAAAAGGTCCACATTAATCATAAAGAAGATTTAGCCAACATGAAAATTAGAGTTGCAACCTTACCTCATATCCAGAGCCCATGAGAACAACACCCAAGTCTTGAACTGAGGCCTTGGGCAATGTATCAGAAAAATCCTGCTTACGGATACTCTGAGCAGAATGTACGAAGTTCCATCTACAAACAGAAGCTAATATTTTACAAAAATTCATAAAGATGCAAAAAATACAATAGAGTGATAAAAAAGAGACATTGAAACCATATATGGACCTTCGTGCCACCTTCACGAGAGGAATTTGTGTTGTGTAAGTACAAGCCATAAGAGATGCAGCCAGGAGAACCATTGTTCCAAGGAAAACGGGAGACGAAAACATGTGATCAAACCCAAGTGCAAGGATCCACCTCCAAGTAAAAAAACCCAACACAGGATTATCTTCAGGGAACTTCTGAAAGTAATACTCAGGAGCTTCTCCTTGATCAATGACAGTCCCTGTTGTACACTGACATATCTATTACACTCTATACAATTCTAAGAACAATAGACTTTAAAAAACTTCCAAAATCTTTTAAAGTAAATAAATTACAGTTAACAACCTATTATTGAGTCGATTTTGCATCTAACCATCCTTAATAAATCATACTTTCAGATTTGGCTTGTTGCAATTTGCAAAAACCCCAAGCAATCATGTCTAATCTACGGCTAAGCAAATCAGTATCAATTTCAGCAAGCTGTTTAATAACCTCTATTAGCTAAAATCTATGATCAGAAACCCTAGGGAGAAAAAGAGAAACATACCAAGAGCCATAAGAGCAGCAATGGCGGACATCTCCCCAATAGCCAGCGGCAAATTAGACAAAATGGACAAAACCTTTCTCGGCACTCTCTTCAACCATCCCACTGAAGTCCCAGAGACCTTAGTCGGAGGCGGAGGAGGCGCTTCTCCACCCGCTCCGCCGCCGTCATCCTCCACCAGCGACGGCGCTGAGTCAGCTATGACGATCTTCTCAGAAATGGGCTTCTCTTTCCTGCCCTTCTCTTGCTTCGGGACCTTGAGATTGCAAGTAAAGGTGAGAGATTTTACGGTTCTCCTCCCATTACCGCCCAAATTGGGCAGCTGGGGGTGGGGGAGATTAAGGCGGGTTCTGGCAATTGGTTGGTGGAGATGGAGAAGGGGAAAAAGAGATTTAAGTTTAGGGATTGAAGTGATCATCGTGGAATTGAGGGTGGTGGATTGACGGATTTGGGGAAGGGAAGCTCAACGGCCATTTGATTTGGGGGTTTTGGTTTTGCAGGGAGAAGATAACCTTTGTTATCCAGAAAAAGGGAAATAGATATTTCCCGCCACCCGGATCCCTTTTCCGGGTCCGGGTTTTCTGACCATTTATTTTATGGACCGGGTTTATGGGCTTTGGATTCATATTGACCAAATGAGTGATGATCTATCCAATAATTCAGAATTTCTCCATCTCATTTTAAACGTGTTGGAAGTTAAAATAAAAAGTTGTTGCTAAAAAAAAAGTTAGTATAATCTCATCCTCACTACGGGTTATGGGCTTTGGATTCATATTGACCGGGTTTATGGGCTTTGTATACACCATGTGTGCTTGATTTTATATAATGTTGCTTCATAAAGTTAGTATAATCTCATCCTCACTACGGGTTAGATTAACTTAATGTATATAATGAGGGGCAATTTGCTAAACTAACTCGGGCTATTTACCGCCAATCCCTCTATAAGATCATCCACAATGGCGGTGTGCAAATGTGTATTTTTTTAGACATTTTTAGCTCCATTGATTATTTTGGTTATGTGCAAATGTACACATTTAAGCATGCAAAATGTAAATTTGAGCACACCACCTCCTCATGTGCATAAACTTTTACAAAATGCAAGAAAATTTCATTGGTTTATTTTTTTTATGATTGTATTTTTTTTGCTTTAAATGAATTGTATTTGAATGGTGTGTAAAAAATGCACATTTTACCAATTGAGTAAATTATTAAAAAGTGATTTGTACTTTTACACATCTTGTGCAAATGTGTATATTTTAAGTAATATCATTGTGGTTAGTCTAATGAGTGCCAAATAGAATGATCCGTTAATTAAAATATGCTATTTTAGTTTAACCTCTTCAAAAAAATGTTATTTTAGATATTTACAAAATAAAAATATACTTGTATCCTTCATTATTATTATTTTTTTTACTTTTGTTGAAAACTACTAGTAGCAATAGCTCTCTAATTGTATAAGGACAATTTTGAAAGATAGATAAAAAAATTTTTAATTAAAATGACATTTTTATTGACAAAATTTTATTCATAAAATGTCATATTTTTTCTTAATGGAGGGAGCACGAGATTTTATTACCTGTCTTCCATTTTTCCCTCTTTTATTCAACCAACTCACATGAAATTCATCACACTAACAAATACTCCATCTTTCCAACCAAAAAACACTATTCCTCCTCCTAATCTGAAAAAATAGACAAATTATGATACTTTGGGGACTGGGGAGTGGGGGTTAGGTGAGGAAATCATTCCATGAATGAATAATGTTAAAGAGAGTATATGTATATCGGACCCATAACTCACTTAAACAGTGGCAGAAGTACTGAAAACGGGAGGGAGGTTAGAGGTTGAATGGGTATCTATTCATTTCATTTTTGAGTCATTTCCATGTCGCCCGACATATCCCATGTGAAGTTCACTCCTCCCCTTGCGTCGTTTCCACATTGCAAACCCTTAGTCACGTGAATTTCCCTCGATTCCTTTTCCCCCTTTTTGTAATTGTTGATGAGGTAAATCCGTCCACTCATTTCAAATTCAAAGGCCGCACCTTTTCAGATAAATCGATGGAGAATTTTTCAACATCGGAATAAAAGCCCTCAATAGAATCCAAATTAAAATCAGGGTGATGACATCTCTCACCCATCATCCTTTCTATCCCTGCTTCTGTTTCTTCCAGTTTCTGGGCCCTTCTTTTCACAATTTTACACTTGTCAATTTCTGGGGGCCAATTTCGTACACTCTCCCTCTCTGTATTCCACAGGAGTTGATTTCTTCAGTCACTTATATAAATGGCGGAGGGCGTTATTTGAAGCATCCCCGTTTCGCCATTTTTTCTGCCTCCAAACGGTGCCTTTCGGTGGGATTATTTGCACCCGGAAGCCCTCAAAATAGGAAAATAGGTATCTTGGGGTTTTAATTTCTTCATTTTTGTAACTTGTTTGTGGCTTCGTGAATTGAGTATCTTTGCCTTTCTGAACTTTGGATGTTAAAGTTGTGATCTTTAGGCTCTTAGCAATGCTAGAGTTTGTTCTCTTCTAAAGCTACCTCTAGAAAGCGAAAGTGATGTGGCTAAAAAGTCAGTAGTAGCTACTTTACTTTCTTCTACAGCTAAGTTGATTGTTTGATTTAGGAAATCTTGAGATTGTGATCTTTATAATCATTGAACGGATGAAGTTGCTTTCATGGAGCTGCTATTCATAAGCATGGTATTCAAAAAAGTTGGTACCTTCCCCCTTTGGGTGTGGAAGGTTATTTGAAATTTTGAATGGTCTTTTTGGCTTTTGTTATCAATTGTGTCATTTGTATGACTTCTAGGTACAAATCTGATTTCCCCTCAGTTTCTGTTTCCCATTAAAGGGTTTTTTCTGACTCTCTTGAGCTCAGTTTCATGGCCTACTAGTTAAATTCCTGTGTTTCTCATTATTCGAAACATTGTAGGCTCAATAAAGGGGATAAATTGCGCCATTTTTTACTTTTCTTTACAATGAACTAAGCTGTATCTTCTGGCTTCTTTTGCAGGGAACACATACAATGAACTCCTATTGTTTATTTCTTATCAGCTAGATTCATCCTCCAGCAAGTAAGCATACATAGATTCCATCAAAGCTGAAGAGAGAGAGATAGAGAATCTAATTCTTTCCTTTCAGAGTGCATTTTCTCTTATTTTTTCTCTGCTTGGAGCAATTCCATTAAATCAGCACAAATAAAATTCATAGAAAGCAAGCTTGTAGAGGAGAGGATGGAAGCTTGTAAGCATATCCATGACAGTCCGGGCTTCCGCTCTTTAACCCCTCTTAGGCTTGTAAGGGGGATTTTGTGTTTAGTAGTGCTGATTTCCACAGCATTCATGATGCTGGTGTTCGGCGGGTTTATGAGTGCGGTTGTTGTGCGGTTTTTTAGCATACATTACAGCCGGAAATTGACGTCTTTGTTTCTGGGTGCTTGGCTTGCTCTGTGGCCATTCTTGTTTGAAAAGATTAATGGAATTGAAGTTATCTTTTCCGGGGAGACTCTTCCTGGGGAGAGCCGGGTCCTACTGATAGCGAACCATAGGACCGAAGTTGATTGGATGTATCTGTGGGATATTGCTTTGAGAAAGGGACGCCTTGGCTACATCAAGTATGTGCTTAAGAGCAGTTTGATGAAATTGCCTGTGTTTGGATGGGCATTTCATATATTAGAGTTCATTCCTGTGAAGAGAAAGTGGGAGCTTGATGAGTCTACGATGCACCGAATGCTTTCATCCTTTAATGACCCTAGAGATCCTCTGTGGCTTGCTGTTTTCCCCGAAGGCACAGATTTCACGTAATCTCCTCCTCGCCTTCTTCGTTATGTAAGAATTTATAGTTTTCGTTAATCGTATTTTGTCTTTCCTTCATCAGTTGAGGTGAGTTGAAGACAATAATATGCTTTGAGCTTCTTTTATATTATAGGAAAAACCTGTTTCAAGAAAAATGTCACAGTTAAAGTAGATTTGAAGACTTTGTTTGGACTAGCTTTCACTTTCAGATTGGCTTATGGACAAAACACATTACCTTTTTATAATTATATTCAATGATGGACCCTTGGATCAAAAACTTGGGTACCAATTTTTTAAACTTCTTTTTTTTTGTGTGTGTTTTTTTTTGGCGGGTGGCAGATGAAGTATTGTTACTAAAATCAAATGAATTTCTACAAAAGGGCTAGGGGAGATGAAATTGAATACAAAAACCAGAAAAATTTGTGTACCACAGATTAAAAAGCTAATGCATTTAATCAGAATATATTGCTTCCACAGCACAACTATGCTTGGTGTGATTTTACTTGAATTTTTTCAGTGGGCAGTGAGCATAATAAGTGAATATGAAATCAAAAGTATGCTTTGTATGATTTTACTTACTAAATCGTTTCCGTGGACAGTGAGCAGAAATGCATACGAAATGAAAGGACTGTATGATTTTACTTACTAAAGCTTTTCTGTTGGCAGTGAGCAGAAGTGTATACGAAATCAGAAGTATGCAGCTGAAAATGGTTTGCCTGTTCTGAAAAATGTGCTGCTTCCTAAAACGAAAGGATTCTTTGCCTGCATGTCGGATTTAAGGAGTTCTGTTGATGCAGGTTCGTTTCCTTCTTCGTTGTAGCTATATTGCCTCTGCCAGTTCGTTGTCGTTTATATTTCCAAGCATATTTCTGCCTCTTATGCTTTGGATGGTGATAAGTATATACCATGTAGTTTTGTACTGATGGTAAAATCAAAAGATTGGGATACAGGGAGATTGATTATTTGTAGCGTATGACTCCAAGTAGGCGATTTTTCTATCCATTTCTTTAATCCAAATTGCATATTTGGTTGAGGCATCATATTAGGTGCTTGTTTGAATATAAAATAGCTTCAAATTACATTCTGATGGCTCCTCATTGTGATGCCACATTGGCTTGAAAAGAGCATTTTCTGCAGTGTGGTGGTATAAGCTGACAATTATGCCTAAAAACGTTACTGCAGTCTACGACATAACCATAGGTTACAAGCCTCGTTGTCCCTCTTTCATGGACAATGTCTTTGGACTGAGCCCATCCGAAGTTCATATTCACACCCGGCGAGTCCCCATCAGTGATATCCCAATGTCAGCAGAGGAGGTCAACACTTGGTTATTAGATACATTTCAGCTCAAGGATGATCTCCTCACCAAGTTCTACACAACAGGCCACTTCCCAAGTGAAACGACTACAGAAGGTGACCTCAGCTTGTTAAAATGCCTGGTGAACTTCGCTTCTGTTCTGATGTTTACTGGTTCGTGTGCATACTTAACCTTCTTTTATACGTCATTCAAGATGTACGTGTTTTCGGTTTGCATCTATCTGGCTACTGCTACCACTTTTGACATTCGCCCTTTTCCCGTGCTCAACTTCCTAAAAATCAGAGTCTAGGGAGACTTGTTGAATACAAAAACAACAAACCAGTGATGGTTTAGAGATTGTATTATTGCCTTATGGATGAAAATGTACTCTCTGTAATCAAGGATTTAGAACTGTTCATCCTGTCAAACCTTAGCCGGAAAGCAAATAGTTACAAAAAATGAAGGAATCTTAGTTGCTTTGTTTGGCACCAAAGTGAGAGTATTGGCTTTTCACTTTCTACTTTTGACCCTTGTAAGGTCATGAGAACTCATAATAAGAACTAGATGCTTTTCACCTTTATCTTAGCATATAATCTTTACCTACAGCACTTGCTTGTGTATTGATTGGTTATATCTCTTCCTATTGCAATGCCAGTTAGAACTCAACTTCAGTCTAGAATAACTTTTCGGAATCAAAAGATTGCGAGTATCGTTATCGTATAATGGTGCTACTTGAGGGTGCAAATAAGCTGCTGAAATGTAAATCTCATGATTCTACCAGCAAGTGTTTGCACCATCTCTGAAAGCAGGAAAAATAAAATAAAAATGATGAATGTTAAGAGAGTATATGAATATACACACTGACAATAACCATTAAAGACTAATGTCTAAATAATTAGATCTTTAGAAGTATCAGATGCCATTTTCAGATTCCAATAAACAACAAATTCTTCAGAAAACAAGAGTCAGTAGCAAACAGAGGAATCAATCAGTCATCAAATTCCCAAACCATCCCATGTTGAATTCCTTGTCTTCAGTTGTTAGGGTGTTTGATTATTCTTTGCAACACAACAGTCCTTGCCCTCCTGATATCTCTGCTACAGACATCAGCCTGAACCCCCAAATCCTCCACATTCTTCATAAACACACCCATCTTACTCTTGATCTGCCCGATCGCCAGCTTCACCGCGCCCTCTTCTTCGATGGCGAACTCAGCGGTCTTCATTAGCGCCTCAATCTCGATCTCCAACCTCTCGATCATCACCCGGATGTTGTCGAGATCCTTGATCACCACATAAGTCCCCACCTGCATTGTGCTAACCATTTCCTTCTGGCCCTTGACAGCATTCTCGTAGCTCTTCCACATCGTGTCGACCCACTTCCCCATCGATCCCAGCGGGACGGAGGCGGCGGCCGCCAGGGCCGATGCGACGGGTGGGGCCGCCACGGCTGCGGCCACCACCGAGCATATCAGCACGGCAGCGAAAGTCGCGACGAATATGATCCCGGACACCTTTCTCCAAGCATGTATGTACTTGAGCTTCTTGTCCATCTTGCTCTTCCTCATCTGTAGCTTCTCAAGCATTGATATCTGCTGCCTGTAAACCGATTGGAAGATCTGAAAGAACTCCTCTGTGAAGGGATCCCCAGCTGCCCTAAAGTTCTTGAGGTCTTCTAGGGTTCTATTGTACTTGACGCTCTTCTCTCCCTCCACCAATCCATCTTCAACATCAAATTGCTGGAGGGCAACCATCATAAGCAGCTGGGTGTCTCTGACCCTCTTGAGGCACTTCTCAAGGGCGGTGCAGAAATCAAGGGTTTGCAAACTGTTCTCAAAGTACTCCTCAACAAGCTCAAATAGCTCCTGGTTCTTCCAAATGTCCTTCTTGCACTCCAAGATAACTTTCACAACCTCCTGATTCATGTCCAGGAGGCACCCTGTGACCTCCCTGAGGGATTCAAAGGAGAGGGCTCGGACCTCGACTCCGGCTGCAATGGTGCTGATGACATGGCTGGTTCTGGCATGGAGGGCTGAATCAATGTTTTGGAGATCAGCATCTGCTTGGCAAGCTGCTGCATACGAGGTGAGTTCAGTTGTGTAGTGTAAGCTGGTTTCTGCTGTTCTCTTGCTCATGTTGCCTCCCATGACTGGTTTCTAGGTTGTGCAATTGAGATCTGAAACAGGTAAACAATCAAGGAGAGCACCAAGATGTGGAAATTGTTGAAATTAGGGTTTTTGGAGAAACCGATAGAGACACTGAATGTAGAGGTAGAATTGCTGAAAAAACTATGAAATTAGGTTAATTGACCGCCACTGAAGCACAGCTGGAGTTTGGGGAGAAGGGGAAAAAGATGAAATCTTTAGCAATGGGAAACCAAGAAAACACAACAGAGAGAGATTTAGATCTTTTTGGGAATGATAAATGCGTATTAAATGATGCGAAATTGGGTATTAAATGTAGAGAGGGAGAGAGAGAAATTTCAAATTAGGGAAATTTTTTAATGATTGATTTCAGCGGCGGAAGAGATTGAAGAAGCTTGCAGAGAAATGAAAGCTTGAAGGGGCAAAAGAGAGGAAAGAAATTGGGGGCGGGGAAGAGAAGATAGAAGCTTCAATTCAAGGCTTTGTGTGGTTGAGAATGGCTTGCACGCATGAAGCTCCGATCACTGCAAACGCGGGAAGCAATCTCTCTTTCTCTCTCTAAAGAGGTGAGTTTTGTATGGTTGCGAAACGAAACGCGCAAACGAGAGGGTGAAAACAGAAAGCAAAATGAATGAATGAAGAGAGAGAGAGAGAGAGAGAGAGAGAGAGAGAGAGAGAGAGAGGGTATGAGGCAGAAAAAGCGAAACACCCAATTACCAAACTCTGAAACTGTTGTAAGCAACAAAACCCAGAAGCATCCCAGAAGTTTGGTTTTTTGGTGACGACGAGAAAAGTAACTGAAATTTTGATAAAGGCCGCTGAAGAAAAAAGCAATCACTTTTTGACAAATCTGTATCCTCGTCTTGCCTGAATCTGATCTACAATGGAACCCAAAGATTGAATCGAACACCTGTATTGCTGAATTTGAATTTATCTACTACGAAAGTGAACTCAATTTGAAATACTCCGTATAACGGATTTTTTTTCCCGGAGAGTTAATTAAAGAAACCACCCTTAAAATATAACAATTTTCAGAAAATCACCCTTAAAATAATTGTTTTCCCGGAACATCACTTAAATTTTTTTTTAATTTAAATTGTGTAGCTATCACGTAAAATGTCTTTATTGTATTTCTTATAAAGAAAATTAAGTTTATAGATGGTTTTCTGATTTTTTTTAAAAATGATGGTTTACTAAAAGTGTTAGGCTAGTCATATGACTCATATTTAAAGGATTTGATTTTTCAAAAAAAAAATTGTTATTATTAAGTATTAATTTTTAACCACTTGAGAAGTAGGGATAAAATTCATATTTAGTCCCTAAATGTATAAAGTTATTACGGTAATAGATTTTTTGAACTTTAATTTGGTCCATACTTCAAGAATTTTATAGAAAGACTAGAAAGTGAGTCCTTGAAATTTCTTAAACTATGATTTTTTTTATAGCATTTATCTTGATGGAATAATTATATTGATACAAAATTTGATAGTTCAAGAGTTGAATAGATTAAAAAATAATAATCCAAGTGATCCTTTTAATTTATTTTTTAATGTTTTAAGGAATTTTTTCGAGTATTGTATAAAGTTTAGAATACGTAGATAATTTTTTCGGTTTGCTATACGTACGGTTTCATATTGTCAAATACACGGTGCAGTCACCGATTTTTGGTGTCGACAAGCTTTTTCTAAATTGAAAAAACCTGTTGACACTGACATCTAGTAAATAACCGTGCATTTGACGATATTTTGGATCTGAGTGTAATATATATGACCCTCAATTTTAGTTGTTTTTATTTAATATCTATTGTAAAGTCACACTTTTTACTTTTAAAAAAAATAGCATTTGTAATGATGAATTTGCCTTCACTTGAATGATTTTGGTAGGGTTGAGGCACATCTCAAGTTCTCAACCATTAAAAATTATGCTAATGTCTATTTTTGGCGATGATATATAATTTCTTTTATATATCTTTTTCTCCCTTTACTATATATGTATAGTGCAGTTGTGGACTTGTAGGGTTTGATTGGAACTTAATTCAAAATTGTAACAGTCCAAACCGTTGAAAAATAAGGTTTAGATACTCTCTGAGTTGTTGCCTAATTGTAAGATGAATTTGGCAATATCTCTTCACAATTACAATTACAATTACTATTTGGTTTGGTTCGGTTCGGTTCAAAATTACTGTACAATTCAAACCACACATCTTATAAATATCAAACTCAACCCATGTGGTTAGATAGACAGTCCCATTCTAATCAAGTACAGTAATAATCAAGAAAACAATTCAATGACGTGGAGACTCTTGGATATACTGGATTTGAGATTAACTGGTTAATTATCAGCTCAATTAATTCGAAAAAGAGGTTATTATACTCATTTTGACGTGGATACCCTATTTCGCATCATATGTATATTGGATGGTGAAGTTTCTAAGATTACTACTAGGCAAAAACATGTAGGTGCGTATAATATAAATAAAAATATTATACACATGTTAAAAAAAAAAGAGATTGGTTTCTAAGATTACTACTAGGCAAAAACATGTAGGTGCGTATAATATAAATAAAAATATTATACACATGTTAAAAAAAAAAGAGATTGGTCCCACTTGAATCTTGGGGAAAACTTAATTAAGTTAAGATATTAATTAATTTAATGTAACCGTTGTTTAGCGGAATGTTCACCTACATTAATTGAATATAAATAGCAACTTGAAATGAAGATTGAATTTAATTATGACAAACAAACAAAAGTTGCAACAATATGTGGTGGAAATTAGATGAGTGCTTATGTAACATATTGTTGGTGTAACCTTTAAGTCATCTCACTTCTTTTTCTTCAAGGGAAAAGCTAGACAATATAAAAGGGATCGGACGTACATCATATCAATTCATATATGTATTATAGCAATGTATAAGCTTAGATGTTTAATTCATAGTATATCATAACAAGTCAATTGTGTTTTTTTTAAGAAAAAATATTTTGATATATATATATATTAGACATATCTTGTAACTTTATTGAACAATATAATTGTTAGTTGGATAATCCAATGTAATGTAGGTAATTAAATACAAAATAGTGGTAAAAACAACTTATCAAACAAACCGTGATGGAATTGAAAAATAATTAATGTCACCCTTTATTTAGGGAATGGACTTATGTGTGATATATAAGTTTTTCTCTATCTTTTTTCTCTCCTCTATTATTATTATTATTATTATTATTATTATTATTATTATTATTTATAAAAACATATTATAAGAAATTAGTGGGCAACTGAGATACTATCTGAACACCCACTCTTTTAGCGATAACAAAACTAAGTCTAGTAAAAATATAAGCGGCAGCACGAGCCCCAACATCCTGAGATATCGAGAATTTTTGAATCCGCTTAGTCAAGGCAACCGCATTTGTATCTAAATTCCCCAACGAAGAGAGTTCAGAATTAAAACAAAAAAAAACGAGAGAAAATGGTCGAAGAATAGTTTTTTGGCATAAGATGATTAATGGTGATCATGATTTAATCATATATGAAGCCTAGCTAATTAATTTGATGCCCTGGTTTAAATGTTTAATCATATCTACTCATAATTTTTGGCATAAGATGAAGAAGATGCAGGCGGATGATCGAAAACGTACCCTTTTTTCGATATAAATCTTAGTCTGCGTTTTGTGCCTCACTCTTCAAAGGACTTTGTTGGCTCCTGAAATTTGTCTTATGATATATCGAAGAAATGATATACACCTATTAATTTATACTTCTAAGCTCTTAAGTTGGAAGCTTGGTGAGCAAGTATATATGCATTGATTTATATACTACCGTTCACATTTATTTCAAACCTTATGAAATTCTTTTTTTTTTAATCCTTTCCAGTTCAAGTGGGCATAGCCCACTCTACATCTGGATCACGGGGATTCGAACTTCGAACCTCGAGGCATGGGATGTAGCCCCATAACCACTACACCAACTTGTGATTGGTACCTTATGAAATTCTTATTGTGCAGCAAGCTTCCAACCAGCCATCTTTTTCTTTTTCTTTTTCTTTAGATATCTATGGAAGATTTTAACCAAGTTCATTAATTAAATATAGCCTAAAGATATAACTTTACCAAAATTTTACCCAACAAGCTAGTTTTAATACAAAATTTATTTAAATTCCAAAAAAATTAAAAGAATATATATATATATATATTGATTTATTCTTATTTGATTGTTATTTTTCAGTTGATATAACAATAAAAAAATATTAAAAGAAGCTAATTAGTTGAATAGATGTTAATAGAAAATTTATCTAAATTAAAAAAATGAAAGAATAATATTAGGGTTTAAGGGTTAATTATAATTTTTTATACGTCTTTTTTAATACAAAGTTCATTAATATTTATTTATATTAAAAACTCACAGAAGGTACGGGTATTGAACTAGTTAATAGTACAACTTTATATAATACGACAATAAATTATGTTATTTTATGATAAAACATATTGTCAGTTTAGAATAAAACTTTTTATTTTTTTTCATTTAAATATACAAAATATAAATAAATATATAAAATAGTAGAAGAAGAAAAAAGAATAGAAAATTAATATGATAAATATTGAGTCAATCAATTATCAATAGGTAAATTGTTATACTCTTAACATATAATAATGTATAATCATATATAAAAAAATTTAAACTTTAATAATTTCTATCTGATTATTGAAATGAGTAACATAGCATCTCGAGCTATAGTATATGAATGTCAATCTAAATAGAATATAAAAGATATTGAAGTTTATTAAAATAATATTAAAGTGATTAGTATATGTTTAATTTTTAAACATTCATAACTTTTTATTTGAATATCATATTAAAACGTATTATATACCAAATTAAAGCTATTAACTAGGAAAAATATATATAGGAGGTTTGTCTAACGAGGACAGAAGCACATGCTCCCGCATGCTCCTTCTTGGTTCCGCCACTGCTTGAAACTTCGCCATCCCATTTATTATATTCATTTTTATCTATATAATCGATGTGGTGATCTCAATACATCGAAAAAAAATATATGCATTCTTCACTAGTTCATGAGAATTTAAATTACCTTGTATTAGAGCTAGACACACGTGAATCCTGCATTGGAAGTGAAAAGATTCTAAACTTAACCTATACTATATGATATGATATCGATATATGTGGTACTTAACCTCCTGCCAATTAGTTTTATATTAGAATCTCAATCGGTCTTATAGGTAGGTCCGACTTGATGATTGACCTCCTAACAAGTGGTAATATGCACCAAGACTAAAATTGAATATAAAGTGGCGGATTTAAAGTTTCAAAGATAGGTGAGCGAAAATATTAATGATAAAGATAAAATTTTACAAGCAAAAAATCAATTGAGGAAACCATAATCCTAAATCGGTAATAACTCGTTTGAGATTTTTATAACTCTTAATTTATTAAAATAATCTAGTGCACTATGAAAAAGTCTATCAATTTCTAGATCTTGAAAACAAAAAATTATAAATACAGTTCATAGGAGTTGAAAGAACGTACAACATCTGGAAAGAAATCGCAACATCGATCTCTTCATGAACTATCATGTTATTTGTTCATCTTTTGGGTTTTGTTTAAAAATAAACTGAGATTATAATTATTTATGCCCAATAAGATTATTATTTTTTAACTTCATCCAAAATTTTCTACCTAACCGCAGCTGAGTTTGCTTACACTGAAATCCGCCTCTGCCCTCTAGGAGTATATACTTATAACATTTGCAAATTAAATGGCGTGCACAAGTTGGTAATCCTCCTTCCGTTAATTAATATATACTGTATCATTTTAAAAATTTACACATTTTTTTTAAAAAAAATATACTCATAATCGTCATTATATATTACTCAACTTTTTCACTTTCTCAAAAATTATAACATTTCTCTAATCATTACAAAGACAATTTTTAAAAGTGAACACTTAAATATCAAAAATGACATCTTTTTTTTTAAATAAGATTTATATTTTAAAACGACAATGTTATTTTAACGATGGGTGTTGAATATATATAATTTTTTGGCATGGTAAGGTTTGGTTTGAATACATATAGACCAAGTACTTGAATTTGCTCATACCACATGTGTACTAAAATGTCTTAATCGAATGGATGTGTACAGTTTATCTTATTTATTCCACTACAAGAAGAGCAGTTGACTTGAAGAACACAAACTTCCAACAAAAAACACACTTCAACGTTAGTTGTGAGCCACCAATTGCTGGCCCGTGATTACAATATAGGTTGTAACTATATATATTATGTGGATCCCTCACCTTTTGCTAGTCACGGGTTTACATACTTACATTGTAAGAGGTAATTGCACCGCCCTCTTTCTCTCTCGTCTCCTTCCTCCCCTTGAAATTCGTCATACCGACCAACCACGATATGCCACGTCGGTATTGATCAACCATGGGAATGCGTACTTTATCCCAGAGAGTGTCGCCTCTCCTTCAACCAAAAAAGTACAATATGTGCGAAAGGATATTTGATCTCGTTTTTGTGCCTAAGTGAAGGTTATCCAATGTTTTGGATATGAAGTTGTTCTTAGGTGTTTGAACTTGTCGATTTGTAGTCTAGTTGAGGTTATGTAGAACTCGATGGCTCTTTACCGGTTACTAGCTCGAATCCAGGCGACATGCTTCATGTTGATATACTATTTATAACAACGCAACAATTTTAGTGCTCTCACCCCTCCATCGAGTTACTTTTATCGCATAACTTATAGGTATATAACAGAACAATTAACTTTTTAACTTCTGATATATAATATTTTTTAAATGAGTCAAAAATTAAGATTGTAATATCTTTTGAAATTGAACGACTAGCTACTCATTCTAAGCTTTTTAGAACATTTTTTTATATTCAATTTTTTTTTCATCTTATCTAATCGGCTAGTTTGTATCAGCTACTATTTGCAAACACATTACTAAGAGCATGAACATTGCTGGGCCCGAGGGCCCTTAAACTTGCCACATTGGAAAAAAAAAGGAAACTCAATTTATGGTAAGGGCTCCGGAATTAATCCTCTATATAAGGAGCTCGACAAACAGAGGCCATGGCAAGAGGATCGAGGAGGCATGCCGATCACGTGCCGCGTTTGCTACCCAGGAGAAGCTAAAACTTCGTCGTTCACAGCAAAAAGAGAACAACACGCTGTGTTCAACAGCATGCCCGGGCAAAAAAAAAGGCTGAAATGGGGGCTTCCACAAAGCCAATCACTGGGCGCCATGTGGCAGCCCCTTAAAATTCAACCCGCTAAAATTGATTTTTTTTCATTTTCGTTAATTAAAAAATAAAATAAAATTTATATTCAATTGTGAATTAATTTTATTTATCCATAAACACCCATTTTACTTATATTTTTTTAAATCATTCAATAATACCCATATAATATTATGGTTACTAAATAAAAAGTATTTTTTTTCCACCCATTTTGCATTTTTTCGTTTAATAATAATAATATAATAATAAATAATGATAATGATAATGAAAATAATAATAAATAATAATAAACAATAATAAACAATAATAATAATAACAATAAATAATAATAATAATTGAATAATTGGAAAAGGTAAATAGTAAAAAGTAACTTAAGAGTCCGGGTTCAGGATCACGAATGGAGGTGCAAATAATTAAAAGCTGAAATTTTAAACCGATGTGGCAGAAGAAAAGTAAATTAACGGCGAAGTTCCACCAATGTTGATGCTCTAACTTATAAATAGTTTAATTTAATATAAATGGTCGTTATTACATTCATGACGGATTTTTTTATCCCACAAAACCAAAAACCCAACCGAAAATGACTAAAATACCCTCATTACATTCACTCACATAGTCACATGTGACTAGTTTGCTGTCCACCAGACAATACATATCCAAACAAAGCCTTACAAGCTTTATAGCCCCATAAGCACATGTACACTGCCTATATAAACCCATTCTCCTTGCATTCCATTCCTCACCACAATCAAAACACTAGCTTTATAAGTACTCTTTAACATCTAAGCTTAAGTACTAATTCTTGTTTGTTGCAGCAAATTGATTAAGCAATGGAAGGTTACACAAAGCTCGTCGTAGTCATGGCCCTGGCCTTGGTTGCAGTGGTCAGCAACACCCGAAACACGGTCGATGCGCAGATGTGCAACATGACCCAGTCAGGCTTCAACGCCTGCAAGCCGGCGGTGACGACGAACAGCCCTCCGCCGCCGTCTAAGGAGTGCTGCGACGCGGTTAGAGGAGCCAACTTGAAGTGCCTTTGCACCTTCGCCAACTCCCCTATCTTGAAGACGCTCAACATCAACAAGGACGCCGCCATGAAGCTGCCGGTCAACTGCAATGTTGACCCCAACTTCAGCTGCGCCGGCAACTGATTCGAGTTCTTGATCATGCCTTTGACCTATATATCTATGTTTCGATCCGTGATGAAGTGTTGTTATTTGCTGATGTTTCCTATGTGATGATTTTTGTTTGGCACTGATGTAGCTTATCAAGTTCTTGTACGTGTTTGTTATCATCTTCTCTTGGTGTTGTGAAATCGAATCTTCTCGTTTCGATCAAGACTTGACCCGTCCCGAGAAACCCGAGCCTAACTTGACTCGATAAATTAAAAAATTTAGCATACGCAAAGTTCAACCCATTTTTTAACGTACTCGATGTCAGAATGGACATAAATAAATACGACAAGCTCAACCCTTCATCAACCCAACCAAAATCGATCAACTTTGTAATCACTTGAGTTTTATAATTTTAAAATACATTAATAACAAGAATTATATATAATAAATAAATTTTAACAATCAACAATTAAAATAAACAAAAAATAATCTTCATTTTGTAATAAAATAAAATGAGAGTCCACTAGATCCAACCTGGCCTGAAATTCATCTTCATCAAAACTTACCAACCCGACTCAAAATTCATTTTGACCCAAATCTACCCGACCCGACATTGACCAACCGCCATATTTGGACCATATTTAGCAAATGTTCATTTAACAAAAGATTTGATGTCAGAAGACAATATTTTGTTGCGGAAAGTTCCACATAGCAAAAATAAGGCAAATAAATTAATTGGATATATACCCATGAAAACTTGATTAATTAGTGCGGAAAGTACGTTTTTATCAACACAAATAAGTACGTTCTCGAACATTGAACGTATGCTTATGTCGAAAGATGGACGAAATCGAGAATGGTAAGAGTCAAATATGAATGGGCTGATAGGTTTGGTCTCCCATCTTTGCGAACTCTTCCATCAATCCATTCAATCTCAATACATAGTTGTCTGTCCCTTCAAAGCTTCGACATTTGCTTCTTGTTAAGAGATGTGAATGAGACCCAAATAGTGTCCCACATCGAAAGTTAAACATAACGAGTCTCGGTATATAAGTCGGTGGGCTACTCCTTCTATTGCCAATTGGTTTTAGAATGGAACCTCACTCGGCTTGCGTACTAGCTTACTAGCACATGTGCGCCCGTGCACACGATATATGGTATCAGAGCGGTTAGCCTAATGGCCCGTCTTTCGATCCTAGTCTGGGTTTATAGTATTTTCGCAAAGGGATTGCTGGATTTGACACTGTAGGCCTTTATTTCCGAATCACTCTTAGGAGAGTTCTTACTTTATCTATTCCTTGATAGACTCAGTGCACTCTAATTGCCCAAGATTTCAGTTCTAACTGCAATCCCATGACATTATGCATACGCGAAAAGGGTTTCGTATCGTTCCCCCAACCAACTTGTTCAACCTCTTTATGCTTCAAGGCCTTGTAAATCTTTCCATACAACTCCGAAGTGAGTATATATTCGAATATTTCATCTGACCAATTTATCAGCGTTTTTACCTTCTCTGATGCCTTGCAAATGCTCCTCAAGAACACAAGAACTTGTTGCCTTATGCATTTGGTCTCGCCTGTACAAGGGCTTTCCTTAGTAAAAGCATCAATGCTCTCATTCGTATCGCTGAGATCGCGTGCTTGATAGTGATAAATCTCGGTGGGCCATATAACGTGGGGGGTCCACACGTCAGAGCGCATCATGCGCACCCAAGCCGAGCACACAAGACCAGCGGGGTTCCATCGTATTTTTCGATGTGGGACAATCATCCACACATCACAACACGCCCCCTCAAGTGCAACTGCCTGGCCCCGCAATATATGCCAGTTGCACTTGACGTAAGAGCCTTAAGACCGGCTAGCCCAGTAGTTAGACCAGGGTCCCGAAACGCACCGCTCTGATACCATGATAAATCCCGGTGGGCCATATAACGTGGGGGGTCCACACGTCAGAGCGCATCATGCGCACCCAAGCCGAGCACACAAGACCAGCGGGGTTCCATCCTAAAACCAATTGGCAATAGGAGGAGTAACCCACTGACTTATATGCAAGGCCCGGGGTTCCGTATTTTTCGATGTGGGACAATCATCCACACATCACAACAGATAATGACATCCGGACTGAAGAAGAGGGGCATGTTGGACAAATCGTATTACATGGTTCCAAGGCTTGTATGAGGAATCCGCAGGCACAAGGCTTTTCAAGGCGTTCCCAACTTTGTAGTAGTTGAATGACTGGATCGAATTGATCATTTGTCTTGACGATGGAGGTAGTTCCGCAAAGATGAATCCTTTCGGACAATAAAAGCCAAGAACAAGCTTTCGCTGGTCGAGAGGTGCCTCTTTCAAGTTGTAGAACATCAATGTGCATCCCGTTGTCTTCCAGGATTCCATCACCATGTGCATATACTCTTTGATCTCAAGCTCTATTTTCCAAAGGCATTTTTCAATCACGCCAGAGCTCCCTAAAAGCATATGATCATTGCAAGAACGCTGACCATGTTGAGCTACACTTTTCAGGGACGTCTGGAAACGGGAGTCGTTGATAACATCAAGTGAAATGTTTCGATTAATGAGGAACTTTACAAGCATAATAGCAGCACTGCCCTCCTCTCCTGCCATGAAAACCTTGTCCAAGGAAGAAGCATGGACATCTAAGCGATCATTCGATGTGGCCATAACCATATCCATTGACAACGCAGAGGCTTCAACCTCACTTGACTCATCTTTCTTTTGTTTTTTCATCGTGTGACCGCTTGCCACTTCTGAGCAATCGTTTTTGACAGCCCGAACCATATTTTCCATTGTTATGCCGAGAAGTTGAGCTGGGACAATCACAGGATTTACTTGAATGAGAATATAGTCATATTTGGGTGACTAAGAAGTGCTAGTTGATCCCTGTAATCAGGGGCGGAGCCAAGGGGCATGGGGAAGCACATGCCCCAGCCCTGAGGAACCGTATTCTTTTCGTCGATAGCTTTATTTTGATATATAATACGTCTTAATCTGATATCCGAATAAAAAGTTATGAATGTTTGAAAATTGAAGGTAAATTAATCACTTTAATCTTATTTTAATAAGTTACAATGTTTTTATTTTTATTTTGATCAACATTTACATACAATAATTCATCTCGAGAGCTTTGAAACGAGATGTTATATTACTCATTTTAAGTTTTTTTTTTGGTGAGCTACTCATTTTAAGAATTAGGTATGAAGTTATTGAAGTTTAAATTTTTTTAGATTGTTATGCATTATATTAGGTTAAGAGTACAACAACTTGTCCACTTGTAAGAACAACATAATAGCAACATAACAACAATCTCGCTTTATTCGAAAACCACAACGCTCATATTCAGCTCTACCCCGCGCCAAAAACTTTCTAGCTCTGCCACCCATTGTAATGTATCCAACTCCTTGCCTACTTTCAATTATCTAATTCTCAACTTACAACAGGATCAAACCGTCATAAATTCTTGGAGTGTCAAAACTTATACTGTTTTCAAGTAAAAAACATATAATAACAAACCAAACAAGCATCAAACTAATTCATTAACAACATAATATAAGGATCTCATGTATTAGTTTTAGGGGGCGAGATGGTAAGAGGGGTAAAATTGTTGATGATATTGTCCAGATGAGAGTGAATGGGATCGGTTCTGGTGTGGGTTCGTCATTTGCTTCTGCTATATATATTACTTTAGATAGACCTATATATATATGGTACCTACTAGAAATTTGGTTTTTGACCCGGGAAAAGCTACCTGGTGTAGTGAATGGGGCGG
This sequence comes from Persicaria maculosa, assembly GCA_963922045.1. Taxonomy (NCBI): domain Eukaryota; kingdom Viridiplantae; phylum Streptophyta; class Magnoliopsida; order Caryophyllales; family Polygonaceae; genus Persicaria; species Persicaria maculosa. The sequence goes on from OY998268.1 coordinate 57,896,443, forward strand.
GTCTAAATCTCTGCAGAGCACTCATGATTCTTGTTTTTGGAAGTTTCAACTGATCTTTGTTTTTGATCCTGGAGGTAGTTATCCCTTATTGATGAAAAGGAGGGGTGAGATGTGGACTTAAGTCACTGAATCATCCATGGTTCATCTACTATCAAGGGATTGGTATGTGATCTGGTTGGTAACTGTCCATTGCTAGTAATAATGAAGGAGCTGCAGTTAAATGGGTTGCCACTTGAGACCCAAATTCATATCAAACAGCTTGTGATATTTGGATGTGTTTTCTACGGCTTTTGTTTTAATCAGTAACTAGTTGAGTTATATATAGGACTTTTTCCCAATTCAATAGGCTTTGAAGACTAAGCTTTTGTAGATATATCAATCTCCTTCCCTAAACTCCCTAATCTCTTTTCTTCTCCAGATCAATTCCATGGATCCTAATTGGGATTTGAAACGAATTAGGATGAAATCTAATTGAAACAAAAAAATAACAACAACAACAATAATAACCTTATAAAATTCACAGTTGATGTGATCAACAAGAGAATCAATGAAGAAATCTGATCTATGAAATAAAAACAAACTTTAATGAAATTGACAGTAAATACGAAAATAGGGTACCTGAAATTGCAGAAAATCACGGATCATGAATATAGGCAAAGCTTCACAACAGGGAATTTGCTAAATCTGGATTTTCGTGCTCTTCCCCCTTCCAAACAAATGGTTACCCTTTGCGATGGAAGAAACAAAAAGATGAAACGCAGATAAAAGCCACACAATAAATACAAATAATTGATATTATGGCAAACCGAAAGGCTCGTGTAACCCACGGACTTATTTTAAATATTTTATAATTGATATATTATTATTGTAATTTTATTACTATGTTGGAGATGAGTTATTACATATTTGATATTAATTATATGTGGGATGGGGTGTTAGAAACACCTACTCAACAAATCTTGCATGCTCGGGTACGTTCCTCTCAGATGACAGTCCTTTATAAATCACTCCGAACATTGCATCTAAGAAGATCGTTAACTTGCCTTTCCATCAACATTTGTCCTCTGTTGATGCTCAGGTAGGTTCATCCCGGAGGGCAATCCCTTATAAATTACTCCAAACATCGTTATTATATCTAATGTGGGATGGAGTATTACAAACACATGGTCAACAAATCTTGCATCTAATTAAGGAGACTGTTAACTCGCCTTTCCATCAACTTTTGACCTTTGTTGCTCTAAATGGGTTGTCTTCTCTGAAATTTGTGAAAAGCGCTAAGGATTTTGAGGGCTTTCTAAGGGCTTTTGAGGATTATGTTAAGGAGCGTATAGAGTGTGTTATATATGAATACTTGGAAGACCGATGGTTGCACACTCATATTTTACAACGTCAGAGAGCGTCTTGTGCTTGCTTTGTATTAATTATCAACTAGTCTCATTTTTCTTGAAGTTAAGAAACAATGGAAAAATCCATCATTCTATTCATACTTGGAAATCAGAAGGGCTCTGGAAAATCATTCTCCTCCGATTTTTTCTTGAAAAATATATATGTTAACAATTCTCTACCACGATAAACATAAGTTTACTGATTGTCGATATCAAGTCAGTAACTTGCACAACCCCTTTGATGGTGATGATTCTAATGAAGTAAACAATGAAAATGTTCAGTAGTGCAAATATGACGTCTCTCGAAGTTTTTTAAATTCTACTACCTCCGATCCAAAAAGGATGTCGTTTGACTTTTTAACACGTGTTTTAAGAAGCTAAAAACTATATAATATATTAACTTTTTTATTTATATTTTTTTATAATCTAATACTTATTACCAACAAATATTAAGTTGTAAAAAAATAATTTAAAAAAAGTTGATATATTATATAGTTTTTAGCTCCTTAAAATACGTGTTAAAAAATCAAACGTCATCCTTTTTGGATCGGAGGGAGTATATTTAACTTCTTCCATTTCCAATCTCAAATTTCCCATTTGCAGTTCATAATTCTTTCCAGCTACTCTCTACCAGTCTTTGTCGGAGCACCTCTAAGTCTAGAGTCGGCTATGGTACCATTTGTAAGACCCGGAGTATTAAGAGGTGTCAACTCATACCACCTAGCCCTCTCAAATCCGTTATCCGATGTGAGACGGTGTGTTAAAGTGTTGTATTTCTCTTCTTAGGTAAAGGTAATCCCTTAATAATATCAAGAACGTCATTAGGAACATCAACACAATTTACAGAATCGGCGCCTGAATTCGAACTCTAAGCAAACCTTAAAAATTGACCTCTAATATTTGGGAGGCCTCCTTTGAACTCTTTTTGGCAATACTGACATGTAAATCATTTCTCATCGACAATTTTGTTGACATATTGCCATAGAGGGTCAACGTGTCTCTCTTTGTTCTTATTCCTCTACCCCTACCCCTTCCCCTAGACGTCATATTATAACCTAACAGGACAATCAACAAAACTGGATATATTGGATCATCATTAATTGACGTGTGATAAATATTTTGACGATTTATTTATTTATTTTATTCTCTAAATTTATTATTTTAGGGTAATTTTTATTAATATTATTTATTTTTATAATATTATTTTCTTATATTATTAAAATTTTATGATAGTTGTAGTTTTGGATATTGTGAAACTATTATAAACCATAAAAAAATAAACATTTTACGTACAATTAAATTTAGTAAATAAAGAACGGTCCTACGGAGTTCGAACTGAAAACCTTTGGTACTACCCACAATTTCTTTCCGAAAGAAGCATTCCGAAATGATTTTGTCAACCCTCTCTCGTCTCTACCCACTTTGACTACTCGTGTTCTCTACTGCTTTATTATTCTCAATCTCCTCTCCTCATATCCATCTCTCCTTGCCACTTCCGCCTGTTCTCGGTTACAAATTACTTTGAGGTACGCTGTTTTTCTGATTTGATCTCCTTACCTGGAATTTGATTGATCCGATCGGATTCAGCTTGATGCTTGTCAATTTTGCCCTTTTGAGATGTTTATTTATGTGGGCACCCGATGATTTTGTGCGCGACCGTTTCCCTGGGTTTGATTTCCTTGAAAATTTTATAAAGTCGCCATTTTTTAGGGTTTTCTGATTTCAGCTGTGTTGTTATGCTAATGATCCCTTGCTGGTTAGGGTTTACACCCAACTAGTTGCTGGCCTATTGTTCAGTGGGAAAACCTAGGTATTTGTGTGGCTTTTAAGTTTGTGGGATCTGAGTAGCTGACATGGCTGCACGGTTTACCCTTTCTCTAGTTTGTGGGATCTGAATTTCTGGGAGTTGGTGGTGAGTAAAGAATTCTTACAGAGAATTACCTTCAATTGTACTGAGGTATCATTTGCGAATGGTGAATAGGTTGTCCGCTTGTTGAATATGTCTCGCTTAATAACACTAGTAGTAAGCAATTTTAGATGATTGAGGTTGTTTTTCACAGTTTGATGTTTCTCTTTCATTATTTGTTGATGGTTATTTTAACTCCCTATTGATGTCTGTGCTTTAACAGTCATAGAAATCATATTGTATTTCTTAAGTAATGAGTTGCTCTTGTGGTGTGTGGATAAGTACTAAGTAGGCATCTATGTCTTCCTCCATTTTATAGCTAATTACTAATAGGGGTTTAAAGCTGTTATGGATAATGAAAATACACCTTATTTTGTTTTTTTTACTAAATCACTTTCACTGGCTGTTGCTGGCTGGTACTCAATCCTTTCTTTGGAGTTTAGAGTATGCCAAGTCAACAAACTTGTCAAGAAACTAATTAACAGGGAAACATGGCATTAGAAGGTTGTTGTTTCTGGAACATTTTTTTGAGGTGCATCCTAGAAATGTTTTTGCTTTTCTTGCCAGTCCCAAAAGAACTATAAAGAAAGAAACATCGGTCATTTGTACTTGTCATCTTTTTCTCCCACTTTGTTGTCTTCTTTGATATATTCTTGTATACTTTGATTAAGCTTTCTATGCATCTCTTTCTTATCTCTTTCCAACTTGTTTTCAGTTCTCCCTATTTCAACTTTCAATCATAGTCCAATTTCTTCTTTTCTTTCCTTGTTCCTTTTATAAATAATTGGATTATGTATCACACTATCAAAATTTAGACTTGGTGGCCTTGGATGCTTGTTTGAAGCTTTTGTTTCATGATGCAGAGCTCAACTCCAGGAAAATGATTAAGCTTTTTAAAGTGAAGGAGAAGCAGAGGGAACTCACAGAGAATAACAACGGGAAGGCACCAGTGAAAAAACAATCTGCTGGAGAACTACGTCTTCATAAAGGTTTTATCTCCTAAATATTTCATAATTTAATGCAAATATATTTAAATGCCTTGTCAATAGGGTTGTTTTGCTAAGTTATCAAGATTGGCTAATATTGGAATTTCAACATTGCCATTGTATATTATGATTTTGACAAACGACAACATGGTTTTGCTTTCTGCTAAAAATCTTGTTTGTCATGTATGTCTATAATTGGCAGTTATCTAAACGTGTTAAAGACAATTTTATCAATTTATTGATTAAGGGGTTTAACTCTTTTCTGCACATTAAACATTTTTCCTTCCAATTTGTAGATATCAGTGAACTAAATCTCCCAAAATCGTGCAAAATTTCATTTCCCAATGGCAAGGACGATCTGATGAACTTTGAAGTTACCATTCGTCCTGATGAAGGATACTACTTGTAAGTCACCTCCTATTTGCATCTCCATCAAATACCATGTTCGATTTCATTACAAATCTGTATATATAAGGGTTACGCAACTATATAGACAGATTTGTAATAATGAAAGTGGTTGCTCCCACTTTCTGCCTATGTACTTTGTGGATACTGATGCTGTCCTTAAAACTCTGGATAAAACATGCTTTGATTCTTAATCAAATCATGGTTTGTGGGTTCGTGTCTTTGAGCATTTAGGGCACTAAGAATAGATAAGAATTTTGTGATATTTTACTGCAGAGGGGGTACATTTGTGTTTACTTTCCAAGTTCCTTCAGTCTACCCTTATGAACCTCCAAAAGTAAAATGCAAAACAAAGGTAATTATAAATCCATCTCTTCGAAAGTTCAGCTAGTTATATATATCTTCATCACAACTTTCATTGTATTGGTGTATTTTTAACTTATTTTGTTAAGTTTAAAGGTGTACCATCCGAACATTGATTTGGAAGGAAATGTTTGCCTAAACATTTTAAGGGAAGACTGGAAGCCGGTGCTGAATGTCAACACTGTCATATACGGACTGTTTCATCTTTTCACGGTATTCTTTCTCATGCTCATCCTACTGTATTGTTGATGTATTAAAAAAGTGGGAGGGAAGATAAATCGGGGGAATTGCATGGCATTGGTAAGCTAGAAAAGTTACTGGAGATTTTATTTTTCCTTCCTTGTCACCCCTTGAACCAAACAAGGAAGCCACCAATCAAGTTGGGTGGGTCTGATAACTTTGTTGTTGGGTTATCTAAGGGCCGGATAGTTTTGTTTCAAGTAAATCACAAGGTGCTTGACCTAAATCCTAAAATTCTTGGTTTGGGCAAGTTGAAGTAGTTGTGGTTACTAGTTGGTTGATCATGTAGTTCTAAAATCAGGCCATTGTGAGTTCGTGTATTTTTGGTCAAGTGTTTGACCCACAGTCCACACCCTAAATATTTGACATGCCAGTTTTTTTTTTTTTTTTTTTGGCCCGAGATGTTTAATTCCACCCTTTCCTTCATCCCAATCAGATGTGTTCTATTTTCCTTGCTCTTCTCCCTTTTTTCATGTGATACATAAAATTTGTCTGCCTGTTATCAGCAACCGAACCATGAGGATCCCCTCAACCACGACGCTGCTGCTGTATTGAGGGACAACCCAAAGATGTTTGAATCCAATGTAAGAAGAGCTATGGCTGGTGGGTATGTCGGACAAACTTTCTTCACGAGATGCTTATAATAAGCGTGTAAAAGGGGACTTCTGAAGACCCAGGCGATCATGGAAGAAGAGAAAAACTCCATTGTCTTCCCATATAGCATCAAGTGTACGAGTTGGCAGCCAAAGAACCCCCCCTGGAACATTACATGTATCATTCGGTGCACATGTAATAATAATGTATTCAAAACAACATTTAGCCAAGACCCTTCTCTCAAAATTGCATCCGATTTCAGTCATATTGATGTCTACATACAATGACGACAATGCTCAAGCTACTGGGGCGTTGTCTATATGCTTGTTCTGTTGTGAATCGTTGTGTATTTGTTGCTGATTAAATGTTTATGGGGAGATAGCCATTGTGAAACATCTGTTGGTCAAAATGTACAGCTCTTTTTGTTGCTTCTATCAAATTTAGGTTGGATAATTTTTAGAAAGATTCAGGTAAAATTTTAGTTTTTTTTTTAAATATCAGTGTGCAAGATTTGCCAAAACATGAATTAATCTGAAAGTTTGTCATCCTTCATACACATTTGTGACATCTAAATATCTAATAGGTTTGGCAATAAATTTTATACCTAAAATACAAATGCAAAAAAAAAAAAATCTTATTTTATGCAAATAATTTTGCTCTTGAAAATTTTCTTTAAATTTCCAATGCTTTTAGATTTATTCACAAATTACCCATAGGTGTTCACAAATGATCTTCTTTATATATTACTGTATAATGTATTTGGGTATTTTAGATGTGACACCTCACCATTTTTCATATTTTTAATACTCTGTATATTCAATTAAAGGTGTCCCATTCATTCATATTTGATATACTCTATCCTTTAATTAAAATATGACGTTTTACTATTCATGTACACTTTTTTCGGTATTAAAAACTATATAAAATATTAACTTTTTAAAATAGTTTCATACTTATTATTATTAAGTATGAATTTGTTTAAAAAATGCCCCAAAAATTATATTTTATATAATTTTTATCATTATAAAAATACGTACATAACCTTGTAATCACCATGAAAACTTTTGTAAAACTTCATGGTTACCGCACGTAATTTACAAAAATTGGAGGTCACCTGGGTAATTTCCAAAAAAAAAAAAACCCTGAACCGGAATCGCTAAACCCTAAAATCTAAATGACCGCTACCGCCTCTATCAGACTGTCTTCCCACAACTAGACCTTCCCTGTCTCGCTCGCATCCTGGTCTCTGCTTGCACCGGTGCCGATCTCCTTCCCCGCTTCCGCCGGTCGATTCCCTCTCCCTCTCCGGCTACCCGCTTCCGCAAGACGATTATACACCAGATTCAAGGTTTGTGACTTGTGAATTTCTCATTCTTAAATTCTTCATTGTTTCATGCTTGTGTGAATTCAATGTGTTCTTAATGACTTTTACTTGTTACTGCAAGGAATCTGAAATTGCGATTTATTTGGCCATTTGGAATTTGGGGCTGACGGACTGAATTTGCGAATTTGGGGCTGTTTGATGAGATTTTGGGGCTGCAGCGGGTTGCTGAATTTTTCCGTTTTTGCATAGTGTTCGGGAATAGGGGCTGTTTTAACTTTGAAGATCAAACTAGCTAATGTTTGCTTGGAAATGGCCATGGAATGGAATACTTAATAAAAATGGGTAGATTGAAATACACTGAAGATATTCATTCCAAGCCTCACAGTCATAGCACATGCCAAGGGCTTTCGGGCCATCCGGGACCATGGCCCATAAAAGCCGTGGGTTGGTATAACCGGTCCTGGACTAGGCCTCGCTGCCTCGGATCATCTTCCCAAAATTTTGGACCATTTATTTCAGTTCAGGCGGGGCGGTTCGGTTTGTTTGACTAACCCTAATTTTTTAAATGATAGCATAAATAATTTCACATTAGTGCTAAATGAATCCAAGTAAAATATTATATCATCGTCCTAAGTGGTACTTGACAAGACCTGAATTAACCTAAGAGCCTTGAATCTACTCGAGCTATCGTTCAGTCCTAAGGCTTGTCATCCGAAAACCTTACACATTCTAAGAGCATCCCAACAAAAACACACCTTAAAAAATAAAACTAAGGTGTATATATTTGAAGTTCTTTATTCACAATGTACTTGTATGTGTGTGTCTTCTTTCGTTGTATTAAGGGTCCATTTATAGTGTCCAGTTTACATATGTCAATAGTCTTTGTTTTACATAGATGTCCTTGTAATTATTAGTAAGTTGTTATTTTTAGTTGCTGGGTAAAAAATGGTGTAATAAATGACATTATAATAATACATATGTTGCTTGCTTTGAAATTGTTCCTTCATGCCCCTTAACTGTTAACAGTAATTGTAAGTGTCATTCTTAAAGTTACAATGCTACCATTACAAAAGAGACATTTAGTATCTCTTCTAAATCAAACTAGAAATATTACACATACACACCTATAAGGGGAAAGCCTATTCTAGCAATCAGCATCGAAAAGAGAACCTCTAATTGAAAAACAAAATCAAGCCTAAAACATTGTTTTTTGATGCAAATTAAGGACGAAAAAAGCCACACTTTCATTTGTATCTCATTAATTCATATTCTTACTCATCTTGTTTGTTTTTGTTTTATTCCTCGTCAAACAGAAAACTGCTGATAAAACAATGATAAATGCTTTGAAAAATCCAAGTGCTCTCCATTGATTGATTTTGCTAGCTAACTTTGAGGGGCCCTAAAAGTTAGCTTCTGTTTATGACCACTTTAACGTTATTTCTGTACTTACTTTTGTTATTTCTGTTTATGATTTTGTTAGCTTTTGCTTCCAAGTGCTATCTTGTTACTGATTACTTTTGTTTTTGATTGATTTTGTGCTATTTTGCAATTGTGTAATTATTATTACTATTATGATTATGATGGTGATGATGATGATGATGTATTAATTGTTAGGGTTTTCATTGTGACTGCCAATAAGAGAGAATAAAGGTGGTGAAAGATGAGGCAGCTCAAGTTTCACGAGCATAAGCTCCTGAAGAAGACGAATTTCTTGGAATGGAAGAGAGAAGGTGGCCACCGTGAAGCACTTATTATGGGCCGCTACCATGTCACTGGCAGTGATGATTACAAAAAGTCTGTTTTTCTATTTTACCTTTCTTTTGGTTTGTTTTTTCAATTTCTGATTGAATTTTTTGAATTGGTTTGATTAATTTCGTTTTGCTTTTTTGTTTTTTGTGGGGGATTTTCAGGTATTCAACTATATGTAGGATGGTGCAGAAGCTGGTGAACATATTGAAACAGATGGATCCGAAGGATCCTTATCGGATTGACATGACCGACAAGCTGTTGCAAAACCTGTAAGCTAGTAATTCTTTGAAATATCTCTTCTCCTGTTTGGTGTTTCAGAGTTTTCTGGTTCTATGTCTTTGTTGATTGCTCATGATAAAGAGAAGATTTAGGATTGTTTCCGATGCTTTTTGGCAAGTGGCAACATGGTAACTCTATGCTTTAGACTTCAAGGGATGAATATTTAGGATTTTGATTTTCTTACTTTCATAGATAGGGGACCCAATAGTTCAATACTCCAATTTGTTTGGGAATTGGTTATCTTAAAATGATGCTGCTACTGATTCTTGCTGTGATCCGTCTGCAACGTTGACAGCCCAATCTCTTTATTTGTTAGTGGGCTTAACTTTTCAGACTTTAAGTTTAAATAGATTGCTACATCCTGATTTATAATTTCACTTTTGAATTTGTTTTTTGATACTTCGTAATTTAGTTGTTTGTATCTGGATTGCTAGAAATCCGTCCTGTGCCTCGTAATTTTGCCATGTTATGATTTGGAACTAGTGATGGATGATTTGTGGATTTCGGTTTTGAGTAGTGGGGAACTTCTGTTTCTTATTGCAGATCTATGGATTACGTGTCTGTCTCATTTATTCCTTCACTGCTTTTTCTTACAATTGCAGGTTCGATATGGGTGTAATTACGACCAGGAAAAGCTTGGCTGTTTGTGATCATTTATCCGTTTCATCGTTTTGTAGGTTAGCATTCTGCTTTTCCCAACCCCAACGCTAAGCAATCACAATTTTGAGAGTTTTACATTTTGTGTATAGTAGCTGCCTGGAAACTATTGATAAGGAATAAAAGGGTGTTAGTACGAATATGGAAAACCAAGCCCTATGGCTGCAAACCAAAGATAGTTTTGCATTAGAATGGAACATCTGAACCGTGACCCTGATTATCACTTGAATCTATTTACTTGTTGCTACCTTGGGTTTATTGTGTTTTCTCTTCAACTTTCATTGAACAGACGGCGACTAGCAACAGTTCTGGTGAACAAGAAATATGCACAGTATTTGAAAGAAGCCGTGACATATATCGAGCAGGGCCATATACGGGTTGGTCCAGATACAGTAACCGATCCTGCGTTCCATGTCACAAGAAACCTGGAAGATTTTATTACTTGGGTGCACTCCTCCAAGATTAAAAGGAAAGTGCAGGAATACAAAGGAGAGCTGGATGACTATGATGCTTTGGCTTAAGATTTTTGTAGCTTCTCTTGGTGCAAGAAAGAATGGTTTTTGTTTTACATCTGTTTTGACGCACATTTGATGCAAACTTGTTATATTTACTGTTTTCAATACGTATGAATGGACAAGTCAGCTATTTGAACCTCAAGTCAAAACATAGCCATGTTGATGTAATACACAAATCCAGGTTATCTGAAGTTTATGCTACCTTGAAGTTGTTTAGATTGGAAGTACACACCCATTTTTTTTCCTACTTTACACAACCACATCTTATTGTTGAAATTACACATTCACCTGTTATTTGTAAAACATTATCAATCCACAATTGTAACCCAAAAAACTGTATATTGTATCTCCAATGTAACCGAGGGTCACAAAACATGTTCTAGACTAAAAACTAAAAGGAATTCTCAATTAAAAAAAAAAAAAAGTCCTACTATGTACAAAAAGACTGCTTGCCTTTAATATCTCAACAGCTAAAGAAACAGAAAGAAGATAACGAAACAGCATTCGGTATGATTTCAACCTTCTCTCCCGGAATCAGAATCTGAATCTGACTCTGAAATCTGAACTTGTGCATTAGGCCCTTCAATAGCTTGATTGACTCTTGTGGGTCTAGCCATCGGGTGCGTGACCTTCCTCACCATCTGATGTGCTGTTTTAGTATAACGAAACATTTTAAACCATCATGGAAAGCAATATACTAAGCAAAATTAAGTAATTTGAAGAACATATAAAGCAATGACTCCATAGGCAATGAATTATTTAACTCATACCAGCTCCCAGAACATTTAGAATGAGTCTCTTTGCAAACTGAAATTCTGCTTGGTGTGAGCTAACAAATCTTGTCTGCAGGTTCATCAATTTATAACAAAACATTGAGAATAACACAAAATATGCTAGAGGAGTAGTAAAAGAAAAAATTTGAAGTAAAATGAATATCCTAAAGATCATTTCAAGATGATGGCAGGTTTGATAGGAAATGAACCATTGATGTTGGAGAGGAATTAGGCTCTGTTTGGGGAAGTTGATATTACATTGTGGCTCTACTTTTTGTGTAATAATATAACCTAGGGTTTTCACTATAGTACTATACCATGTTTAATCATTTCTTTTTTAAAAAAGTGTATTTTCCAGTTTCCACATGCCACACAAAAAGCTTTCCCTAAAAACAGAATAAACCAATCCGCTATTCTTAACAATACAAGTTGAAAAGGAGACAGTGCCATAATAAGGAATGCTACCGCTTCACAATAGAAAGCTCCTAGGGCGTAATCAAGTTTAGCTTGGTGCCTCAGAAAGAATGGACGTAAGTACTTCATGTACAACTGTTTCGATCCCTGTTACAAATCAAGCAGGCAAATAAGATAAGATAAACTCAAATAGAGATTTCCAAAAGCAATCTGATAAGAGCTTAAGTGGATACACTCAGCACAAACAACACACATTTAAATACGAGACGGACAAAGCACCAAACACATGATAGGAGAGAACTCTTCTTGGAGAACAAAGCATGAAGTCCTACAAAATACTTAATATAACGGACACCTGATTTGCGCATTGCAGATTTCTCACCGCTACTTTAGTAATTTTTCCCATCACTCCTTGTATGAACACAACTACACTAGGTTCATTAACACTTTCATCAATCAAAAGCAAATAAAACTGATAAGGTTTAATAACATATATTTCCTGGCCACCCATGCCTATTCCAAATAATCAACATATTCAACCCGGATCATGTTTCAAACCAATCAAGTATGGTCCATGGAAACATACCACAAGTCCACAACATGAAGCTACACTAGGGAAAAAAATCAAATGATATGGTATCAATGAAACTAGCAAGCAAGTAACCACTCTTTGGATCAAGAACTGTGACGCGTCAGGGGAAAGAAATCAATTCTGAATGTAAATTAAAAAACTTAGTAACGAAGCTTACATCAGCTGATGGAAGTTGAAGCCACACCAGAAAAGCAAACTTCAAATGATAGTAGATGGGTACCCTGGGGAAAGAATTGTTAGTCTTCCAGCTGAAAATTCTTCTTAAGACAGGGTTTGGAAAGTGTTGAAGTTAAACAAGAATACACAAGTATATTGACAGTGTGATACAAACAAGTATGACACTATCAAGACTGCATATATGCTTCGCAATATGATACCAGTTTAGAATCTTGTCTGTCCATATTTCAGCAATACTGAATGATCCATAGGCTGCACATAGTAAGAAGATCCATCAAACTTACTTAAAAATGAAATGTAGTCCTTTTTAATGATCAAGCCAATCACGTGCAAATATGCAATGCAAGAAGAGGCTGGTCATGAGACATAAAAGTGTCCCTGTCAAGCATCCTTTGAGAAAACCTATGAAAACTGACCTGCCCAATACAAAAGACACCTATGCTGCTCGTCAGGGTCTTTACTTTCAATTGCTTTAAATGTAGAGTACACAGGCAATGCAATTCCTATGGAGCAGCTGCAAAAGTGAACAAATCAAATCAAAGAATGCTTAAATGACCGAACACAAGCACAAAGTCACAAAGATCAAGATGAACAAAAAAAACTTATGTTAATATCTAGAAATCAATGTAAAAAAAGTTCTCATGTTTAGCAAAGCTAGTGCCAAGATTTGTGATTCAGTTCAGTAAGGAAACCAGACAATGTCCAGGGGTCTCATTAGTTCTGGCAACTGAAAAAGATGGTTCATAAAATTGGGTTTGTGGTGGTTTATAAACGGGTCATAAAATTGGGTTTGTGGTGGTTTACAAGGTAACTTGTGAAGTAAACAATTTCAAAGCTCCCTCTCTTTTTACCAATTCTACATTGTGAATGTCTCAAAAGATTAAAAAAGCAATGTAGAGCTGGCTATTTTGAGGAAGAAGGCTTGCCAGATCCTATATTTTCTAAACCTCGTTAATTTCCAAAATAATCAATATTTTGATGGAAGGTAAAGATCCACATTCCTTGAATGGAAGAATAAAAAAACTGAACCCAAATTCAGTAAAAATAATCAATAACACTCATACATCTAACATTAAAAAAAATAAAAATATCGGCACATCATAGTAATTTAAGTAGGTCAAAAGATTCTCCGGAATAAAAAATTTAGCCATCCATGTCAATCACTACCAAGTCTCTTGCTTGCAGGATAAAATTTCCTAATCCTTGTATTCACTTACAATCCCACAAACAACCTCACATAATACATATTTGCCTATGAACTTTCTTCAGCCCACTTCAAGGGTTTCCATTCTGTAGGGGAGGAGGGGATTGAAGGAAATGTTCAGAGGTAACTCAATTCAGACTTACCATGCTGTTCGAAGAACAATGTTTGAAGAAACTGGGCTAAAAAGAAGCTTCAAACCAACCTGCATGGTAGATAGTGTGAACAATCCACTTTTTAGACTAAGTACAAACAAGGAGATATGGCAAAAAATCCAGTTGTTTAGTAAAACATCCCTCTTACTATCATAAAGTCAAAAAAAAAAAAAAATTCTCATGAGGCCAACTCTTCTACTATCACCTTCTAGGCTCCTACTATCATCCCCTTTGTTTTCTAGATCACAAACCAAAAAATAACTTGACATTTCACATAAATTCTAGAACAATCGATCGTTCTCCACCCCCAAACCTCACAGTTTCCTCCACTTGTTATCTTAGTATCTGATCAAATTTTCTCAAACCCTTCTACAACACATAAAGGACTACATAAAGAAGCATCTCTCCAAGTTTCTGTCATTCAATCGAACTAACCTAAACGATCGACCAAAGCAACCACCAGAAATTCCACTGAATCCCTAACAGCACAATTTCAGTAAATTCTAACCTCCAACGAACATATGATGATTATAAAAACCTGTTTCGTTACAAATTAATTGCTTGATCCAAACGAAATGACGCGTTCAATACTAGGTCTAACACAATCTCTCATAAGATCGTGGAATAGTGACAGGAAGAATTGCAAATTTTCGGTCAATTACAAGAAAATGGAAACAAACTACGCACAAAACAAGAACCTAAGCAAATGAATGCAGAGAACGAAGAGAGATGCGACCTCTCCAGGAGCGTTGCCGCCGAGGAAAGCCATGAACAGGTACGGAGAGAAACGAAGAGGAAGCAGAAGTTCTGGGATCGAATTTCGCCCTAAAGTTGCTTCGGATTCTCAGAATTTCTCGCACACTTCAATTCAACTGTAACTAGTGGTAGTAGAAAATTACGGTAAACAATCGCAAGTTTTATTTTATTTTTTGGGTAAATTACATAAAATCACCCGATAATTATGTTTTTGTCACAAAACCACCCTAATAAAATAAAATTACAAAACAACACCCGTATACTTCCGTTGTCAAATATTGTGGAGTTAACCACGACACCAGGCAAACCGACAGACTTACGTGGACCGGCGAGCCAATAATAAAAAGTAAGGAAACCTTGGTGTTTTCACCCAAAGAAAGGGATTAAGGTAGGGATCGAAATCGAGATCTTCCATTAATCCCCATCACTCCTTATCACGACAGAGACAAGAATCGAGCATGCAACCTCCCATTAACCCCCATCAATCCTTCCTACCAGGCCACCCCAATAAGAGCAAAAATGTAACGTCGTAGCAAGAATTTGAACCTGGAAGAGCGTCCGATTTAAACAATTACCAAAATGATTGTACTACTACAGTTTGTTAAAATGAAAGGAAATGAATATATAAAAATTAGAAATGTTTGATAACAACTTTTGAATTTGTTAAATTACTATGGAATGTAACACTATAACATGTTTAAATGATTTTCACAATATTTACTTACGATCGAGTTTAACTCAATGTCTCTAAAAATAATTATGTTTTTCCCATAAATAATTTTAAGTTAAATCGTATTTATACCAACACCAATTCAATATATTGTTCAACGGTAAGGAAAAAAAAAAGTTTGATCAAATCCCCTTCTCAACTTATTGGCCGGAATCCCAAAAGAATTAAGATGATAATTTAAGATGAAGTCAACACCATGCTCAACTAATTACTACTCCGTACAAATTAAGTTTTTTTTTAATTTACTGCATAATAGGGGCGGATTTTTTTAGGGTCAGAGGTGGCAGTCGCCCTCCAATCAAAAATAAAATTTAATATACATATTCCTCTCGTCGATACTTCAATTTGATATATTATAAGCTCAAATCCGATACCTGAGTAAAAAGTTATAAACATTGCAAAACTGAAGCGATATAAATAATTTTTTACATCATTTACCAATTAATATACTTCTATCATACTTATTTTTTTGTTAAACTTCACAACTTAATACTATAATTAAACTCGAAAACTATAAATATTGATGATTTTTTTTAAAAAAAAATAAATATCAATTTTCCGCCCCCTCAACTAGCTGTTTCAGGATCCGCCACTATGCATAATACAGTAATTTTTGTAATGTATTAATTGATTTCTGACTCAAAAAAAATGTACACTAGTATATGATGAAAATTAATGAAAAATGAGTTTGAAGACAAGTTAGCAAAGAACGTACATAGCTAGGCCTAGTCGAGAGTGTATTAATTTGTATCCGTCGAATGTGATGAACAGATGTGTGTGTACACGTAAAGAACCCATAATATTGATCGATCGAGAAGCAGACAAAGAGGGTTGACTTTGACACTTATAAAGTAGAAATGATGCATTACATGATTACTCAATATATATATATATATATATATATATATATAGTTACAAATCTAAAGAAGAAAATAAAAAACACATGATTACTCAACAGCTCGCAGCATATTATATTTGAGCCTCACAAGGTTGACTTCCCAACAAGGCGGTGCTGTCACTCATATCGAACCCCAGCCCATTATTTTTAATTGTGTTTTTTCTATGGGGTTAATTATATAGAAATGTTGGATCTTATATAAGCAGTTTTTTACAGTGTAATTTAATTATACTAATAATAGATATCAAACGATCATTCGTACGTACATAATAATGTAATTATTTATATGTATAAAGAAGTTTAATTATTTGTATTTAACAAAAGACATTTGATATCTACAAATAATGTTATTGTTCTCAAATTACTTTTAATCTCAACCATTTAATCTTTTTAATTAAACACTATAGATTCGCTCGCAAATTACAATCTCTATACATATAAGATATGAATTTGGATGAGAATTGGGTCTTATTGGATAATTGTTTAAGTATATCATTATGGACGAGAACACATATCGAGAGTTTTAAATCGGAGCTTGAGGAACACATGAGTACGTGGTGACTGCATGAAGAGGGGTTAGTGATCTCATGCGTCATAGTATTGACCTCACGGAAAATGTGGATGGTCTCATAATCGATCTACACCGTCTCATAAAACTGAAGCAGAAGAAGGGAATAAAAAATTAGCATCTTGATCTCTCACATACATCTCCATTCGCCCAGTAAGTTACTATGATTGACGAACAAATCGTCTCCCTCCAAGACGATTTTCGAAAACCCCGTCATTTTAGGTATTGTTATCTAGTGAAAGATGTTAAGTTAGTAGGATTTTAAACTATAAATTTATATCTTATTGTTATAAAAACTGTTACTTTATTTATGGTTTATATTGTCTTATTATGAAATGTTAACTAATTATTCTTATCTTTCAAGTTTTTTTTAATTTTTTTTTAAAGAAACAACGTTGTTACTAGGCTTTCTCAATATACAAGAATCATAGATAGGATATCCCTAACTATTCCACATTTTAAAGAATATACATCATGGACTAAGACAACAATTAATATATTTTTTAAATATTTTGTATTCACAACTTATGTCGACGGATATATATTCCAAAAAGTACGTCCCCACAAGTTCCACTAGCCAAAAATCGAGTGAATTGGGACACATGAAACTGATCGAGCATCTTTTAGCAAAAAAGTTTAAATTGATGGTTAAAATTTCAACCAAACATAAAACCATCACAGCTACAAATTATAAATTAATATAGTGGTTGTGTGGTTATATTTTATGTCAAAATATTTGAATTTCGAATTATATTAAAATATAGATTCGTTTGTAAGTCTGAGAGTCAACCAAACTGTCTAGATTTTTTTTTTAAGTGCATAAGCCAAAGGATACATGCTCGATCGAGTTAATTAATTAAGTCGATCTCCTTTGAAAATATTTCTATAATTATAAATATTTAATTATATTTTAAATTAAATCATGTGATTTATGCATATTTCCTAATTTAGAGTACGTAGTAGTTTTCGTATAAAAATCTTTATATATAACTTTGAGGCATAATTTAAAAAGATCGTTTATTTAATAACGATATTTCGCTTATGGGCTTTTCTAAATGTGTGTCCATTTAAAAAAGAAAGGAAATCCTAGGATTTTTGTATATAAACCCAAGCTAGGCTAATGCATTAAAAAAAATATTAAAAACTTTTTATTCCCTAAACATAGAAGTGTTAAGATAAGATGTACCTTAGACATATACTGTATTAGGAAACTTCTTATATTTTAGTATGAGAAAGTTTAATTAACAGCGGGGAGTTCGTTAATAAACAACATTTTATTAGAAAATCTTTCTCAATTTAGTTTCTTATCTTATATCCTAAGAGTATATGATAAAAAACAGTTATTTAATTACCGAGTCAAATGTTTTTTAATAAATATTTTAATTTATACTTTTGGAGTATTTTTTTTAAGAATGCAAGGTTTAAAAAATAGTTTCTTGAATTAAATGGATCGATAAATCTCACCAAAGATCTTAAAATTATGTTAAAGATTAATAAAATCTCAAAACATCTCTTTCAAAATTGAGATTGACATTTTTAAGATACCCACTTGGCCGACTTGCTACCAAGGATAAACAAAAATAGCAAATGCAATTAAATAATTTAGATGTAAAGTATAAGATATGATCCTCCAAAGATTCTTGCAGGAATCAAAATCTAATGACGTCCCATTAATTTTGTATGGTCAATCATCCTTCCAGTTCAAATAAATTGTTTGATTTTTCTACCAAAACAAAAAAATTGTTTGATTGTTATTATTTTTCTAATTTGACGCACACCATGATCAAGTAAAAAGGCACAATTCCAACTTAATTTTAAAATTAAATTAAATTAAATGGTAGATATGTTTGTAGGGTAACATATTTTAAAATATATCTTACTTACAATTTGAAAGAGTAATATATAACGCAAGGTTTAAAACATAAAAAAAAAAAAAAAATTAGGGCCTCTCCAAGAGAGAAATGTGAAACATGACTTTTTATTATATATAATTAAAAATTATATATAAATAAATTGTCAACTAAGATTATAAAATAATATAAACACTGGTGAAATTATAATCCAATAAATTATGTTTCATCTATTAAAGAAAACATGTCATTTTAG
The DNA here is from genome assembly GCA_963922045.1 of Persicaria maculosa. Lineage (NCBI taxonomy): Eukaryota > Viridiplantae > Streptophyta > Magnoliopsida > Caryophyllales > Polygonaceae > Persicaria > Persicaria maculosa. Next base: position 57,915,216 of record OY998268.1, read on the forward strand.
AAAGTGAATCTTTTATGTGAGGTTGAGATTATACATATTTACAGTTGGGAAGGTAATGGTGCTACATATTTACAGTTGGAAAGATAATAGTGTTACATATTTACAGGGAAGGTAATGGTGTTGCCGATTGCTTATCTTATCTTCCGATTCCATACTCCGGTGCCTCTATTTGAAAAATGAAAAAATAAATTAATAATCAGGAGTATAAGTATATTTTTATTTGTATTTTTTAAATATAATATAAAAATATTAGAATGAAAATATGTTTTACTTAACGGATAAATCGAGTATATGATAATCTCAATATGTTGAGAATTTTTTTTAGTGGAACACCTTTTTCCTCTCAAATAGTTGATCCAGCACCTTCAATTCCATCCATAACCTAAAGTCTAAAATTATCCTATACAGGAACAATTCCATGGATTGTACTCAAATATTCAGAGTCTCATCTATATTGATATCCATGTTCTATCATGCACAAAAGCTCAAATCGATCAATGTGCAGCTTTATTGTCGTTATGATTTTTTTTTATTTTTTTGCAACTGGGATGGGTATATTATTAATATTTTTTTTTCTATTTACAATATAAAAATTAATTCAAACCCAACCTAATCCGCTCCTTGATCATATATATATGTTTGACATATAATTACTCCCTCCGAAAATTCATTAATGTTTTAGAAGAAAGTACAAGTTTTAAAAGTAAACTATATATTTCTACAAAATTTATATATTTCTATCTAAAAGTGTGAGAGGTTAATAATTGAATTAGCAAGATTTAAAAAGTATAAAATTTAATTGAAAATTCGCAGGATTAGGGTTAATGATATATATGTTTTTTCTAAAAATTATATCGTTGATAAAATATTTTCTACAAAAATCCTATCGGTACCATTTTTCGCTATTATATCCAAAAGCAATTTTTTTATATAAAAACTTAATTAACTTATTGAACAAGAATTATTGCATTTATATGGGGAAAAATATTACATACCTCAAAATTTAAATTACGCATCATTTTCACTCATATGCACAATAATATCTTTTAATAAAAATTTAAAATTATAATCAAGGATTGTACGTTACATATATAGAGATAAAATGTTGCACGAAAAATATATTGTATGCAATATTTTGACCTATATATATGCATTATTTTTATATAACGTTTATCCTCCTCTCGCTTGACGATGACCCTATATATATCACCATTTATATTACATTATACATACATAATATATCCATGTAAGAAAGTCAGAGGTTAATTGCTTGGGTTTGTGCGTTCATCCCCATTACCAAGGCAAAATATGAAGCCCTACTTTTCCATTATCATCTTCTTCCTTCTTCTACTGGTAATCTCTAAATTCATTTTGATTTAATCAATTATCATTTTTATTTTGTTCATCTTTCATTAATTCATATATAATTGTTGATTATATATATGTATGATTTAATTTAGGCTTTGAACCAAGCAGCGGAAGCAAGCAGGCTACAACAGCACTACTGGAAGCATGTGATGGGAGACGACCCCATGCCGGAAGCCATTGAAGGCCTTCTTCCGAGCACCCGTGAGGGCGGCGATCCGGTCGAGGGCTTTTCGACGACTCCGGCGGGGAAGGAGAGGACATGGGAAGATCTGATCAACAGAGACTTTGACACCAGATCGGCGGCCATCATTTACCATCACCATGACATGATGAACGGACATGATGATCATCATGATCATGGCCATGATGGCGGTGATGAACATGTTGACCGCCCAAGGGATGAGGCGTCATAGACTGTCATGGAGGTTTTCTTTATCATGGAAAATGTCAAGTAGGTGATAAATAAGAGCCTTAATTTGTTGTGTGATGCAGCATATGATTAGGGCATGGTTGACTGTTTTAATTAAGGAGTTTATTATATCATATTGTGTTGTAATTTACTTTATGCATTATTTAAGTATTGAATTGTGTTTTCTATAGTTATTATTATAGTTTTAATTACAATTGTTAGGAATTTTCGTCCGGTAAAAATGAAACAGCTCATCACAATTTTTGTGGGGAATAAACTACTAGCTGCTAGCTAGTGTTTGAATGATCTTCTTCTTATTCTTTGTTTTGTTGTTGTTTATTATTATTTTTATATAAAACGGATATAACTCTATTTGTATATATATCTAATTAATTTCAATTTCATCAATTCATATATAAATGTTGCTGGTTGGAAGAATAGCCGTTTCCTGCCGTTTCTCTTCAATTTCTTCAAAGGTCTGCAATCAAATTACTGTATAACGCTTCGTTTGACAAAATATTAGCTGATGGTCTGGCTGAAGCTATGAGGTAGTTGAAGCTGATTAATTATTTGTGTTAAATATATGTTAATTAATAAGCTAATATGATGTTTGATAAACCTTAGTGGTTGAAGTAGCAGATGAAAACTTGTGAATAGAAAATTAATCGTAAGCTCCGAAAAATTTCGGGGACTCCCTTTCCAAAAGCTATAATATCTTATATTTATTTCATTTACATCTATATAATATCAAATCAAAAAATTCAATAAGCTAGCTGATGAATTTTTTTTTGTCAAACGGAGCCTAAATTTCATTTCAATTTTAAAATTCATAATTATCCAATTTAAATAAGCAAAATTAAAATGGCTATATAGTATATATGTTTGCTTTGCAATGTGGAAGATACATAATCTGCCTCATTTATCAGAGTCGAGGATATAACATACAAAGCACTAAAACTTAAAATCCAAAATATCAAAGTATGTAGTAATTATTTTTTAAAAATATCAAAGTATGTAGTAATTATTTTTTAATGCATTTAAGAGTAATTGAAAATATCCTTAAAAATTCGAAATGATCATCTCAGATTCCATGATGGACATTCGTCATTTTCAGACGGTTCATATTTGCACATGTTAAGAAAATACAATTTAGCAGATTGACCCTTGGGTCATACAACACACTATCTTAATCCTACAATGGATCTAGAATTTACATGTCTTAATTTCATTAAAAAATATGTCATAGAATGGACTACTAATCGAGCATCCTAATTGCTTTTCAGACAGATTATAGTCGTCGGGTAGGTCATGCATAATTTTGTTAATTGTTATGATCTCATTGTATATCGATAGAGTATATATGTGTCTTTTTTTTATAGCGAAAATTGAGAGAGTGAATTAGCTTTCGATCACACAAGCAAGGTCGACCAGATCATATATATATGACTTCCCAGTAATACTGTAACCATTGGTGAGTATATATGAAGTGTTTGTTGGAAATAAAGTTTGCCCCATGTCGCCGGGTTGGGTATAACAAAAATAACATAAAATAAAAGGGGAGGGAAAACCTTTATACAATGATTTAAGTTTTTATATTAGAAAGATAAATCCTGATTTTATAATTAAAAACAAAAATAAACCTGATAAGGATCATGAATTCCAACCTTATAATTAAAAATAAAAATAACACGACCTTATATCCAAAATGATATATTAATTCAATTGCTAATTGAATTAGGAATGTTTGATCGAATGTGCCTAGCTATCTTCAATCCTATTTACGATTTGAGTTCGTCTCTTGTTGTTGGAATAAGGGTTCATTTTAATTATATTGCTAAGAATGATATTGACTGTACTCATTTACCATTCCTTTGAATAAAAAATTCTGTAACATCATCCGTTAGAATGATTATGAATGATCTTTGTGCGCAAAGACATTCTAATGGTTGCCTATTGTAAAAAAAAGAAATAATAATAATAATAATAATAATAATAAAAGGGTTTATTTTCATTAGTCTAGCTATCATGGTAAAAGCATTTTTGGGAAAGTAATACCTTCCAAGAAAATTGGCTTTTCAATTCCTCTTTTTGGAAGTATGGTTGGTTGAATTCATTTTTCATGATGGTTGTTAAGATAGTGAATTCATTTTCCTTTTTAAGAAAATTTTTCAAATTTTGATGGTTTTGTTACGACGGTTTTATTAAAACTTGTAATGTGTTGTTGAACGTGGAAGGAGGGAAGGGTGAGGAAGGAGAATTGGGTGAACTAACCTCAGAGATAGTTGGGATATATAGTGGGGATACGGACCATACGACCAATGAGACCATTTTATAATTACATACCAAATCTATCTTTTGTACACCGATCTTTTAATCACCTGCTTATATATTTACCTCTTAGCTAGAAAAATCTTTACAACTATTGTAAATTTTCTTTTATTTTAAATAAAGTTTTAATTTGACATTATTTAAACATTTTTACACATAAAAAGATCATGTTTTTTTTTGAAAGATAAGCAAATTTACGGGGGTGATTTTGTAAAAAATATCCCATATTAAGGGCGGTTTTCTGTAATAATCATGACTTGGTTGGCAGACTGAACGAAGGCGCAGCTAGATAACATGGACCGCCATCACACTGGATCACCCGAGTAAAGGCAAGTCCTACTTCTTTCTCGATCGGCCATACCCCTACAAAGAGTAGCTATGGCGTTCTCATCCTTCTTGTAGAGGTCTTCCAAAATCCAAACCCCTGTCTCTCTTTCTCTCTCGAATCCATCGGCGAGTGAAAATGGAAGAGAAACGCCGAGAATCCAGCTTCCTCTCGTCGGCCGCTGAGTCTTCCGGCTTCGGAGAACCTTCAACCGCCGCCGATTCCACCATCTCTCGCCGTCGCGGCGGAGGACTGAAGCGAAAAGCAAGCAATTCGAGTGCGTCGCCTGCATCTGCGCCGCCTTCGAAGCGCGCTTACCGTGATAAGGCCAACGCTCCACTGCCGCTGCACCAGATCCACAACGGCCCATTGACGAGGGCGAGACAGCTGTCTGACAGCGCCGCCACGTCTTCGTCGCTTGCTTCGGCGAAGAACGAGCCCTTGCAGGCGGCTCAGGTGCCGCGCCAGGAGTCAGAGGAGTTGAGCGCCGCGAGGAAGGTTTTCGAGGCTCTGGAGGCCGCTGTTGAATTGGAGGTGGAAGCGATTCGATCTCGTGATGGCAATGCGCATGTTGTTCCGGTCCCTGCCGGTGAGTCTATTCTCATTTGGTGATTTTATGGAAGGAATTTCAAATTCTGGAGCGAGTTTTCAGTTCCTATTCTTATGTAGTTGCCTTTCAGGATTCAGATGATTATTAGGGGTTCGAAGTGTACAATTTGTGAAGCTATTGAGAATTGAAAGTAGTTTCTGATATTTCAAATTGAGCTCTCGATGTTCTACTGTGTTTTTTTTTAATTTACAATTTTTATAGTATTTCATTTATGAATATATTGCCCTTTTAAGCAAGTTGATTTGAAGTTAAGCCTTTTTTTAGGCCTATTTAGGTGAATCTGGCTTCCATATGAGAGTGCTGCAGTTAGTTTATGGCTTATGTGGTGCACTATTACTTGATTACTAGCTGGATTGATACACCCGGTCTCGATGTGGTAGGGAATAGGAGAATTTGGATTCTATTTGAATACCTTGATTGTGTTAGAAGAGTTATTTTCAGCTCGGTTGATGCATTGTGCTGCCATATTTGAAATAGAGCATATACATTGTATTTATTGTTTCCTTTGTCGATGTTTCTGATGTAGTAAAGGAAAGGGATGGATTTGTGGACAGCTACAGTTTACCCTTAGATATTTGGCTTTCAAGTCCTCAGATGCTTGGAATGTGTAATAGGTACTAAATGTCGAAAACGGTTGGAAAGCATTTCTCTCTCTCTCTCTTCCAATCCTCTAACACTAGCACACCCAAGTAAGAGAGGAGACAATGACCAATGTGGCAGTGATTCTCTCTCCACACCTTTTGTTTCTTTCTTCACTGTTTCAGGCTTGTACTTGCTGTGCTCCCCTGCCCTCTCTCACTTTGTGTTGTCTGGTCTTCAGTAGAGGAAGGCACTAGGCAGAAGGTTATAGGCACTCGGTAAAAGTACTCCAAAATATCACATAGAAGGTTTAGATGCCATGTAAACATTTCATTTGAGAAGTGCCTTAAGAATCAATGAAATGACTAGTCATTATCCCTAGGTGTGAATGAGGGAAATAATTATCTACTTTACATGGATCCCTCTGCTCATATGTTATATGGCTACGATTTCTAATCAGCATATGTTCATGCATTCACTTCCTCTTCTGTTAGCATAAAGTAGTTACTGAGTAGGTTCAGTTTAAAAATCCTTTAATTTACTGCAGATCAGGCTGCATTAAACGCAGTCAAGAGGAATAAGTCTTTTATCCGGCAAATGAGGGATGCTGCAATGTCAAGGAAAATTTATTTCACTTAGTAGGATGGGCATTGAGCATTTTATGAATGTTAATACCTAGTGTAATAGATGTTTTAAAAAAATATCGCATCATTAATTAGGTTTAGTTGTGTAAATGTACCTAGTGTGACCATTACAGGAGATGGTATGAAAAGTTAAACATAGTGATTGCTGATTTTTTAGTCCTAGGGGTGTTTGGGTGTGAATATGGATATGTTAGTTTTGTGCAAGGTAATTTAAGCTTAGTATTTATAAAATTTGATTTATTATGCTCAACATTTATAGACTGCCGTGGTTCGAAATATGTTAAGCATGCATTGAATGGTGCTGTGAGAAAATTCTGAAACGGATAGGCTTTTCTGAATTGGTAAAGCCAAGTGAAGGAGTGAGTCAAGACGAAGCAATTAAGGTATATTAAGCATACGTTAAGGTTGGCATAAGTCATACCTTAATTGCTTTTGGTTCAGGATGGCATGAAGTAGCTTTCAAATTCCAATACCCGGGATAGATGTGATTCACTACATGATGCATATTAACTATGGATCCAATTTGTATATGTCATTTCTATAGCACGGAAAATTGTGATGAATCATTATTCTATGATCTAGTTAAGTTTAATGGATCATGCACATTACTAGAAGTGTTTCTGTGTGTATATTACATAGAATTATTGGTTTTATTTCACATGGTCACCTTATACATTCCAGCCCAAGAATTGCCTAGCTCAACCGAACTGGTTCAAAATTTGTTATTGTACTGATTTGCTTTTGTTATTGTACTGATTTTCGCCGTATTGTTTCCCTGCTGGATATTGGAAAAAATTCTTCACATATATGCTCTGTGACTTTGCTTAAGTTTAGGCCTAGGGTTAAGTGGCAAAAAGGTAGAAAATTTATGCCCTTCTTTAGTTATCTTTTGAAAAATAAGTGCCATCTAAACTCATATTATTATTGTTATTGTTATTGTTTTCGTCTTTTTTTTTTGAAAAACAATCAGAAAATTGGTGCATGTAATGCCTCTGCATACCAAGTTTTCTTTACGCGACCTTAACTTTAAACATCTATCTCGGGGCATATTTCATTATATGGTATCAAATGCAGTAAATTAATACAAAACTAGTAAAGAGGGCGCAGTAAATTAATACAAAACTTGTAAAAAGGACTTGGTGTGTTATTTGTCCAAAAGCCATGGTGGGCTGTTCTGTTCTAGAGTAGTGTGGAGCCCATGTGGGTTAAGAGAAACTGCCAGACTGTCAAGGGGGAATGCTAGTATCACTGCCAGTGAATGGGCCATGTTAGTAGCACTTGCGGTAACTTTAGCACTAAATTAGTAGTATAAATAAGGGCTTGAATTACCTTGATTAGGTATCCTGAAATTCCTTTTCGAGTTTTGAGTGTAAAGGCTTGACCAGGAGGCGGATGCTCTTGAGGCGGCGGTAATATCAATTTCAAGGGAACTTTTCATTGTTTACTCGAGTTTGTGCTTGTTAGATCTATTCTCTGATTTTAGATCAAACACATAGGAAAAAGTTTCCTCCCTTTTTATTGCATCTCCTTGGCTACTTTATCCGCAAAATCCATGTTCTACTGCCCACCCTCTTCTTTCTTGTTGATGGTGAAAGGGCCTCGATGTCTTAATCTGGGAGTTGACTCAGTGAAAGCCCCAAGCTGCTCCACGGTAACCCAAAAATAGGATAGAGAAGGACATAGGTGGTTTAGAGAGAGATCTGGGGAGTGAGTGACATAAGTAAAAGGTTTATAGTGGTTTGGTGTTGGGCTGTTCTAGGGTTTGATTTTTTTTCTCTCTTCTATCACTAATTAAATCTGTATCTGTTTTCGTGCAACAATAATGTACTCTGTCCCTGTAATATGTTTAGAATTCGATGGATTAGGCAACCATTTTCTTTCATTTCGGTTGAAATGTCTTTTGATTATTGGAGAATTGTTGACATTTTTCTGTTTGGTGATTGTTTTGAAGCTGGAAATACACAAATAGGCGGGTGGTTTTATGTTGTGTGGTTTACCTGTAAAGGCACTACCCTTCTTCATGGGAATTGATGATGTGTATTCAGCAGATTCCCAAATCCGGTAGAATTAAGCTATATGAATGTTTGGCTTAAATTATTTTTTCATTCATGGAAGTTTTACGCCTTAAGACTTCTGTTAAAAAATTAATGTTCCTTTAACATAATTGGATGAATTCAAGTTTCAAGATGTATTCATTTTGAGGTTGAATTTGTTCGTCGAACTTTCATGTTATTTCTGTCTTCTTGGTAGCCACCTTTAATCTTGCCTCTGGTTGTTATCAGCTGAGCAAGTCCTACTGTGAAAATATGGAACACAGCTCTGAAATCAGCCTGTGAATCTTCTGTCATGCCTTTATGAAATATATGAATTCAAGAGGACCTTGCTGTAAATCTCAAGAGTTCACATATTTTTTCTTATGCAGGTTGGTTTTCATGGGCGAGCATTCATCCAATTGAGAAACATATGGTGCCTTCATTTTTCAATGAGAAATCAGAGAGCAGAAGCCCAGAAATGTATATGGAGATACGAAATTGGATCATGAATAAGTTTCATGCCAATCCTAGTGCAAATATTGAATCGAAAGACCTATCAGAAATGCCAGTTGGAGACCTCGAAGCTCAGAAAGAGATAATGGACTTTCTGGATTATTGGGGTTTGATAAATTACCATCCGTTTCCACCACCAGATTGTGATAGTACCAACGCTTCTGCAAATGCAGATGATGACAATGCTGAGAAAATGGATTCAGGGTCATTGATTGAAAAATTATATCAGTTTGAGACAGAACAATCTTATCCACTACCAATTCCAACAGCCAATCTGTCAGCCCCAGCGACTACTGCAGGACTCTTACACGAGTCTGCTATTGCTGAAGAGCTGGGAAAACAGGAAGGGCCATCTGTAGAGTATCACTGCAACTCCTGCTCTGCCGACTGCTCTCGCAAGCGCTACCACTGCCAAAAGCAGGTCCATTCTTGTGCCACTCTACTATTAAGATATTTGTTACGTCTCTTGAAATGGAGGAGCTTTAATGATTTTGATATTGCATCTTTTTTATGCGTGTGCAGTTACTAATATGCTGCGCTTCCTTTCACGGCACTAGCAAGAATTATGAAGCAACTTTTTGCCTGAATATGTTAGACAAGTTATGATATTAATATATTATGTATTAAGAACCAACATGAGGAAACTTCACTTTTGAATGTTTGGTGTGACTTTTGAATGATAAATGTGCTCAGATTACTTAACTTTTATCTAAGAATTTTCAGGCTTCTATAAATAGAGTATTGCTCGAAATATCAGTGGAAATAGAAAGGTGCTTTACTTGGTGGATATAAATTTATCCTTGTTACATAATTGTAACAACTTGTTTTGGGAAAGCTGAAATAAGTTGGTTGCTTTGTTAATTTTGCTCTTTCTCATTTGTCAATATAAATATGGATGGATGAACACATATATGTGATGACAAATTTGGGGCATTTTGATCCACAGGCCGATTTTGATTTATGTAGCGAGTGTTATAATAATGGGAAGTTTGGATCTGACATGTCTCCATCAGATTTTATCCTCATGGAGTTTGCTGAGGTTTCTAGTGCAAGTGGTGGGAGATGGACAGATCAGGAGACCCTCTTACTGCTTGAAGCATTGGAACTTTTCAAAGAGAATTGGAATGAAATAGCTGAACATGTAGCCACAAAAACAAAGGCACAGTGCATATTGCATTTCCTTCAAATGCCTATTGAGGATAATTTTCTAGATTGTGATGATGAAGCCAAAGATAGTCTCAATGAGAATGCAGATCCAAAAGCAACCAGATCTGACACCTCAGAAGATCCAAACTCAGCCAATGCAAAAACTGTTGTGGATAATGATTCAGCGAAAAACGACCCTTCAGTACCTAAAGATGCTTCAGAAACATCAGAGAATAGAAATGGATCAATTGAGAATCAGCCAACACCTTCCCCCATGGAAATTTCAAAAACAGAAGATGCCCCAAGTGCTAAAATTAACAAGGACGTAGGTAATGAGTTTGCAGTGAAGGCACTCAAGGAAGCATTTGAAACTGTTGGTTGCCTGCCAAGTCCTGAAGATAAGCTTTCTTTTGCTGAGGCAGGAAATCCTGTGATGTCAATGGTATGAGATTTCTTATTAAATGCTTACATGACATATGGGTATCAACTAGACTACTAGTACTGTCATCCTCCTGTAAATGACAAAATTTCAAGGCTTAGTGTTTTGTTTTGTGGGCTCAATTAGTATTTTATATATTTTGAGTAGCTGCTAACAGTTTTTTACTTATTTTTGTTGGACGTGATGAAAAATGACATGTAACTATGCTTTTCTGCAGGCAGCATTTTTAATACGTCTGGTAGATCCCGGTATTACATCAGCATCAGTTTGTTCCTCTCTAAAATCAATAGCTAGCAACTCTCCTGAAATGCAGCTTGCTTTAAGGCACAGCTTTCTTCTGGAAGATCCACCAAATAGTGAGAAGGAACAAAATGGATCTGGAAGGTTTGCCAACACATGTACTGTTTAATTCTAGAAGTAGTTTGTTTCTGTTATGGCTGATATAAATACAACCTGCAGTGCTGCTCCTAAGGAGGTTGATCAAGATACTCAAAATGAAGAAAATCAGAGAAAAGAAGATATGGGAGAAATAAAGCAGACTGAGGACTCTACTCGAAATTCAGATCCACCTGGACCTCATGAAAAGCAAGATGAATCTTCAGAGAAGTCGCATACTACTGAAAAGCCTGATGAAAATGCTGGTGATGAACTGGTTAGGTTGAAAATTGCGAATGAATCTAAAACCTCTGGTTTGTCAAAAGACCAAGCAGCAGATGCTACTAAGGAGTCTTCTGAAAATTTGGCTTCCAGTGTGGATCCTTCTTCTGGCTGTGGGCAAAAAGTGGAGGTTGCCTCGGTGACAGAGAAGTCTAAAGAAGCACCAGAAGACGTTAATATGGAGTTACATTCTGTTGATCCGGTTAAGAAACAGGAGGCGGGCCCAGAAATTTCTATGACGGAAGATGAAACAAAGACAGGTTTGATCTACACGACATCCTTGTCATTGGAGCTTGTTGTGTTGGAGACCGCCAAAAAATTGATTGGTGATACAATTAACTGTTATGAAATTTGTGCGGTCATTGTTACTTTGGGTAGTTCGTCTTTTGGGCAGTAATCTACAATGCCCCTACCCCCTTTTCTCTGCTCTGTTGGAGTGTTGTCTGTATTCTCAGACTTAGCTTGTAATTCATGTTCCTATCCTCTGTTGGGTGGGTTTGGGGTTGGGGTTTGTTAGTAGCAAGAGGTTTCCTATGAGTAATCATGTAAGTAAAATTTCTGAATTTCTCTGAATATCTATAGGTGATGTCCATACGAATGATGCAAAATCTGGTTTTCCGAAGTCTCTGGAGACAAAGGACAATCAAAATGTGGATAAACTCAAACGTGCTGCTGTTACTGCACTAGCTGCTGCTGCTGTGAAGGCAAAGCTTCTTGCTGACCAGGAAGAAGATGAGATCAAGCAGATTGCCGCATTATTGATTGAGAAGCAGGTATTGTTCATAGTTCTATCATTTAGAAGGTTCAATTATATATAAAGAAAAGTTTAGTCCATACAAAACCTAGATCTAATCTGTACCATTAATTGTGCATTTTGAAACAAGGAAGTACAACATGCAAATAAAACATGTAGAACAAAGAAATTTGGGAACTACTCTTATGTCTTAGCAAGAGTTTAAAATTATATAAATGTGTTGATCTTGTAGTTGCGCAAGTTGGAGGTAAAGTTGAGTTTCTTTGCCGATATGGACACTGCAATAATGAGGGTAAAGGAACAACTAGACAGATCAAAGCAGATGCTTTATCATGAACGAGCTCAGATAATAGCAGCACGGTTTGGCATACCGCCTTCCTCATCTAGGCCAATGCTCTCAATGCTTCCTGGCGGCAGGGGAGCAATGGGCCCAAGCAACCGGATGATGAGGCCTCCAATGAATGTAGCTTCTGTAAGACCCCCCATGCCAAGGCCAATAATGACCTCAGGTCCCATGACATCGGTAGCCGCTGTTGCTCCCACTGCGGCAGGAGGAAGTTCAATGCAGCCTTCCAGCCAGTAGAACTTTGGGGGATCAATTTTTCTCTATTTAGGAAGGTCGGGGCTACCAGGTGAGCATCCTTCACATTCGAGGTTTGAATCTTTAGTTTTGGTTTAATATTTGAAAGAACTAAAACTTCGTCGCCAAACATCAGAAGTAGAGTTCTACATGGCATTTCTATAGTAGGTTATAAAATAGATTTTCATTCAGCGGATATTTCAACTGACACTTATTTTCTTGATTTCTTCTTTTTGAAGTATAGAATGATTCATTGCTCACAACCCAAATATTTAGGACCACATCCAGGAATTATGAATAAAAATTATCTACTCCTTTCCCCCCTCACAAGTTCTATATTTTTTTCATATAAATCTGTTTAAGCAGAATCTTTTTCTGTTTACTTTCACCTCTATTTTGACTACTAGTGAATGTAGATTTTTAAGTTTTTCAGTAGCTTCATGTACATCTCTCAAGTTACGCGAGCACTTGTCTATAGCCGCAAGATTCTGGCCCGCCTGATATAGCTTATACTGTTTTCGGGATACCATCTGTCATCTTTCACAGCAATATCGGTTTTTTCATGTTTCAACCACCTCATTTCTAAAACAGTTTAATGACCACGTTAGCGTTCAAATAGGGATCTGAATTTTACCAGCTTGCCTGTACTTCATTTCTAAAACAGTTTAATGACCACGTTAGCGTTTTAGAACCCCCTGTAAAGAGTATCTGTGTCACTACTAACCTACTTAACTAACATACACTTTATCTGATTGTGGAGTGTTAGTAACCAGTATCATTTACTTAGCCTTGCCTTCCCAAATGGACTCCACCTCTTTTGGTACCCTAGTTACAGTGTTACACTACCAAGTTTTCCATCTTTTTGCAGAAGCTGTGTCATGCCATACGGGATACTTTGGAAAGGCTAATTGAAATAAATAAACTTCTTATTAGTACAAGTTCCAAATACATGTTGGTGCATAAACTGACCTCAACACTGTTCAGAGTTTGTTCTAGTTTCAACATGATGGATACTCGTAGCCCTTTCAACCTTATTCCTGATCTGTTTGCTGGCTCGTGCAGTGAACGGCTGCGGACAAGCTCCTTTCTTCTATATAACTCAGCAGTTATTGGAGAAGCCGTATGTGCGAAATTCTTGGCGCCAGGGCAACTGTGTATCATGGGGAAGAAGGTGATCATGTTTGAAAATGCATCTATTGATGGCTAGTTCTGTTCTTGTACTAGATGACGGTTTTGTAATAACACAGGTGAACATGTTAATCTAATCAATTTATGTATTATAGATGCATGATGCAACTCTGAAGATCATCTTAATGTAGCAAAAATGGTTGTTGAAGTCGTCATGTAGGGTTTTATAAAATTATAGTATGATCCAAAGTTTGATTCATTTACTATTAGTAGACTCATTTATGAAGCTATATTTCAACATATCTGTTTCGTTTGCTTTTACTAATCATTTTTATCATCCAACTCCATCCAAGGGATCCATACAAGAAAATACATTTTCCTTTATTTTTCTTTTGATTTATGGTCTCTTTTGACTATCTTTTTTTATCACGTGAAAAAATCAAGTTGACCCTTGCGAAAAGCCTGATGCACTATCTCCCTTCAACCCTTTGAGTGAAATGCGTCAAAAAGAAGGAAAATCTATGGACCGACCCCATCGTCTCCACCCCGTAGGAACTACGAGATCACCCCAAGGACGCCGACCATAGAACCTATCATCTGTTTGTTAATGATGCCGACCATAGAACCGATCATCTGTCTGTTAATGATGCCAATCGAACAGAACAATGAGGTTGAGGAGTACACCATTCCAACCGACAACAATCTGAGGTTATGCTTCCATTTGTAAGAGAAGCAAAAAACAATCTGAAATGTGTTTAAAATTATAGAACGCAATTAGTAATGAGTAATAGATTGTATATGCCATTTTTTTATACTCGACCCAGTATTCATCTCCCTAAAACCGTAGATTTTGTTAGCTTCCCGCAATAAAAATCGGCACATAAATATCAAGCAGAAATCATAGAACAAACCAGACAAACAATATTATCAACTTCAAACAAATGTCTGACCACATTGAAATATTTGTCAGCAACTGAGATAAATGGATTTTGCTCCTACCCAGAAACTAAAAATATACAAAATTAGTCTTTGCCAAAACATGAAAATACAGAATGATGCTTAAATTATAACTGCAACTCTGAACATTTTGTGTTTATTATCTCAAGAGGGAAATGAATTACATCCAAACTTAGCACTCGCAACCAGTTGATCTCTGCTGACTGCTGCTTGCAACATCAATGGTGTCCGGCAAGTATCTTCAGGTATCAGCAATATTCACCAAAAGAAAAAAAACAGTAGTTTTAGTCCTCAGAGTATATATTAGCATACATCAAATAGGAAGCTGATCACAAGAACATTAAATTAGCACTTGGAAAATTAAATGCATAGAGAGGTAAAAGTCATCCTTGTTTCACCAGCTTCATTCTCAAAACATCAAGAAATGAGAAAGAACTTAGATTTAATGCAAATGTTCAATTTTTCTGCTATCAACGTAAGTGGGGTTTTCGAGAGTTGCTGCTGTAAAGAAACTAATGCCGGGATAAATGCTTTCAGTAATTTTCAGCCTCAACTGCCAAACATAACACAGGATACACAGGATGGATGAATTCCAATACATGATACATTTGGGGAAGGAGCCGTTAGCTGAAATCCCACAGGATGATAGTTCACTAGCACAAGCAAACCAGTTGAACTTTGAAGTAATGATATGATAGATATCAATTTTGGGTAGGATTGACAGAAATATCAACAAGAGACTTTTACTAAATATTTTGAACAGATGCAGCAGAATACAGCAAATAAATAATGTAAGCTGAAATGAACTTTGAGCTAGTGAAGGGCCAAATATGAAACTCAAGACAAACAACTCAATGACAGCTCATTTCTTAGATAACACAAGATAAAGCAAACTTTCTAGACGGAACACTATCCATCAAGGAAGACATGAGTACCTGACCTTAAATGTTGGGAGTGTACAGAGAAAAATGACTGAAAAGAAAACTTACATCTCCTCCTCTTCTCCACTCTTCAAAGCATTTTTTGCTATGCACTGGAATGCTTCTTCTACATTAATACCCTCCTTAGCTGAGGTTTCAAAATATGGAATATTTCCTTTGGATGCACACCAAGCCTGAGCCTTCTTCTCAGAAACCTGTAGTAATTGCAGTGAGTATATTATATTTGTGTTAATATTCTAAGTAAATGGGAGGATTATGCATGTTAACGCATTTGAACATTGAAAAGGAAGATCATATTGATAAATAAAATAGAACTTCAAAAAGAAATTTGTGTTATAAACTTGCACGTGTACAGGTAAATTACATACCACCCTACTGTTTCCACCATCAATATCAACCTTGTTCCCTATTACAACAAAAGGGAAGTTCTCTGGATCCGAGGGGTTAGCCTGCAAGCAAAGGAAAATGTATACCTTCAGTTCCAAATGAAAAAGCGTTTACATCATCTGATTCAGTTCTATCATAAAATAAGCTAATTTTCTAAAATTCAACTATAAGAATCTATCTACAGCCTTCGGCATCCAATCAACAACTACTATAAATATGAGTCAATTTCTCAAATACAAAAGAAAAAAGAATAGCAATGCAATCAAGAAATAACAGTTATTGGCTTTGCATTAAACTATTCACACGAGCAACTTATTGTTCTTGGATGATAAGTATTAGCATGTATTATCTTAAACCTACAAAGTATGACAGTTTTATTTACTTGGCTGGATAGTAAACCATTTGTGCATTTGATGGTCATTCCAGCTTTTTTCGACATACTTACAGATGGGTCAACTGAGTTCTGGGTACTTTCACCACACACTACTTTGATTCAGTCAAACCATCAATAAAACTTATTTGCACAGGTTCTTTTTATATGGGTTATTTTCTTCTCGTTTCTTTGAAAAGGAGGGGCTAGGTATTCTTAAAAGAAACTATTCACTAATGACCTATGACAGTAGCATTACCTGAATGAGAAATTCTTCTCTCCAATTATTTAGATTGGTGAAAGATTTCATCGAATTGACGTCATATACAAGAACACAACAATCTGCACCGCGGTAGAAAGCAACACCCAAGCTTTGAAACCTTTCCTGTCCAGCTGTATCCCAAATCTGCCAGAACAAAGATAAAGGATATGAGGGAATATCACTAGTTTTAGATGGATAAATTTCTTTTAGCGACCAATGATCAACCAATTTCCACCCCTCTAATTTATGAAAACTTCCTGTCCAACCTACCTCCACCCCACTATCATACCGTTATACTCTTCTTCTTCATTATCGATATCTAATTTAAAAGCTTAAATAATGTTAAAATGAACTTATAATGGTTAGAGAAGGAATGATATTACTAAATTAACATCTCACACCACAAATCCGTTTATTTTAGTAGTGGTTAACATTCCTGCAGTTTGGTGTTCAAGAGAACCATCTCCTCAGTCTAGGTTTTAGATCCAGGTAGACTTGAATGTCCACATAATAATAGCAAGGGGTCAACAAGGCCAATAAATTTGATGTTAGAAAAAGGACCACAGACAGCCTTGGATATCCTCACACAGTTGCTTTCCACCACTCCCAAATAGGGTTCGCATCAATATTATCTAATCTATACTCATTTAAATACATGTCAAATTATGATGCTCCACTTATATTAAAATGAGCAAGTGATTTTGTCCCGTTGACATGAGGAGAGGCTGGAGAGCTAATACCATGCTGTTCAACACCCAAAAGCCGGGGCCATTGTTTGGATAGGTCACTTTTTAATGTGTATGTTCCTTGAAGAACCTCCATCAAGACTACCTTGGTCTAATAAACCATTAATAATTAATTCCAGAAGCAAAGAAATCAACCATTTTTTGGAGGCATAATAATTACATAAAAACAAGCCTGAGGGAGTTTCATTACCAGAGAAAGTAATCATACTAACCTGCAAGGTAAAGAGCCGATCATCGAATTTTACTTCTTTTGTCAGAAAATCAGCACCAATGGTCGCCTTGTACTGATTGCTAAACTTTTTATTTACATATCTGAAATTAAAATACAAAGGTCAACAATGAAGAAGTAGAGAAACTAATCTATACAATACCATGAAAGGCTGACACACTCGTCACTTTCTAAAATGGAAGAAAAACTTTTTTATGAACAAGAGCTGGTACATACTGATTCATCAAAGAGGTCTTCCCAACCCTGCAAATGAAAGACAGGCAGAGTTAAGCAGGGATAAAGAATACAAAACTAAAACGCCATTACGGGGAAAGGAAGCAAAAAGATCAGGTCAATTGTTAATCATACAAAATACACCCAAATTAATAAATCACTAAACCGATTTCTCTTTCCGGGCCCAGTCCACACCGCACCTACCTATTCCAGCTGATTCTGATTAGCCAAATAGACCATCTATAGCTCACTTAGTCACTTCCTCCCAATTTTCTTATTTAAATAATGTTTTTACACAGAGCTGCCAGAACTAGAAATCCTTGGAAATTTCTGCATATTCCTCAAAGATCCGTCTCCAAATCAGATCCAAATTAAATAGCTACAGTCACTAACAACAATTCCACCCAAACAAAACCAAAGCCACACCCTAGCCTCAGCTCGGGGGGAATTCTACACCAACCAGCTAAAACCTCAAAAGAAAACTCAACAAACAAATAAAAACACAAATCAAACGACTAAAACAATGAAACGAGAACAAAATCTAACCAGATCGCAAGGAAACGCCGATAATCTAGGGTTTGGAATGCACGAGAGACGAAATTGACAAGCAATTGAGATACGCAACAGAGTGAAAGAGATAAATACCCGCTGTCACCGAGAATTATGACCTTGAGAAGTGTTCGCCGGCGAGAAGGCATCGTTGCACTCTACAGCAACCAAGCGATCGGCGATCGGCGATCGATCGATTCACAGAGGAGAGAGAGAGAGAGAGCGGCAAACTTCCGAAATCTCTGCCGTTGGAGAGAGGGGAAAGGCAGTGAACTTTTATCGTCGCCTGGATTGCTGAAAGTGATCTGTCGAGTCTTCTCGCTTCCGGATATTCCACGTGCTCTCTTATTTTCCGCTTGCCTCTATATTTTTTGGATCGAATCCGCTTGCTTTTATATGATTGAACCAATTAATATACTCACTTTATATCTGTAAATTTAAAATTATTGTGCAATTATTATAAATAAATAAATTTAATGAAGTAGAAATTTACTTTTCTCATTTGTAATTTGTATAGTATATATCATAATTGTATATCATCAATTAATTTGGACAGCATTAATAAGAATACTTTTATATTAATATCAAAACGTCAAATAATTTAAAACAAAAAATTTTCACTAAAATGAAATTTTTTTAGTAACGAATGAGGTATGTGGTAATAAGGGATTATTTAGGGGCTTTTTTTAATTGGAAATTGAATATTTTAAGACTTTGATAACAATTCTCTTCGTTCATTGGCTCACCATGATATTTATAATAAAATTTATGAACATTTTAAGAATCTCTTAATTTCCCTTAATTTCCCCTAAGAGCATGCACAACAGAGGGCCCGAGACTCGGTCCTTAACTTATTTTTCATTTGCCACATTAATTTAAGGGTCTCATTCTGTCTTTTTTTTATATTTGCATCCTCATCCGAGAGCCCCACTCTCGGACCCTTAAGTTACTTTTTACTATTTATCTTTTTCAATTACTAATTATTATTATTATTATTATTAAATTGTGAAATGGAGAAATAATAAACAAAATATAGCATTCAACTTGAAATAAAAGGGTGAAAAAAATTAGTTTTTTATGTGCTAACAATAATAGTATATGAGTATTATAGGGTTTTTTTTAAATAACATATGCAAAATGGGTGTCTATGTGTAGATAAAATTAAATCACACTTGAATATAATTTTTATTTTATTTTTTAATCACATAATATGATGGAAATTACATTTGTATAATCAGATTTTAAAGCGCGGTTCCGTTCCGCGTGCATTAGGGCCTCTATTCCCGGACTCCTACATAAGGGACTCATTTCCAGGCCCTTACA
This sequence comes from Persicaria maculosa, assembly GCA_963922045.1. Taxonomy (NCBI): domain Eukaryota; kingdom Viridiplantae; phylum Streptophyta; class Magnoliopsida; order Caryophyllales; family Polygonaceae; genus Persicaria; species Persicaria maculosa. Next base: position 57,934,706 of record OY998268.1, read on the forward strand.
TGTTTCCTTTTTCTTTTTAAAAAAAATGATGATTTGGCACATACTAAGGGCCAAGAGGCCCTCTAATAATCATGCCCTAATAGTCTTGTTAAAAGGTACTTATATGTTTTTATTCACGACATATCAAATTTCTTAGTTTTATAAAATCTGTTAGTATAGACTTTAAATCATAGACTAGAAAAGTTTTTAGAACACAACAAGTCATTAAACATCATTTGTAAACATAAAAATATTTGTGTTGGTGACCTATCGCATCTAAGTTTTTTTAGTCTTGATGTAGAATAAATAAGAAATATTGAAGATTTATAAAAAAAAATATAATAAATTCAAATAACTAATTTAATTAAAAAGTATTTAATAAATGTAAATTCGACACTTTAATAAAAATCATTGACCTTTATAAAAAAAATTCAAAAGACAATTTTAATATTATCTAATCAATTATGTGTATAATATTTGAAAAGTAGAGAGTCATTATCAGTTTTAACATCAACGGTTGAGTAAAAAATAATATGCAATGAAAATAATAAACTAAATTAGGAATTATATGCATAGCTTCGTCAAAAGATCTGTAATGCAGAGTCTAGGAAAATAATATTAAAAGCTTGTTTTAATATTCATTTATCATGATTTATTATAATACACAATATATATTCTAGGCAAAAATGCATAAAACCACCCACTATTCATTATTGTTTGCAAATAACCACCCCTTATTCAAAAATTGTCAAATAACCACCCACTATTCATTGTTGTTTGCAAATAACCACCCCTTATTCAAAAATTGTCAAATAACCACTCATTAAATATATGTTGTTTGCAACTAACCACCCATACCCCTTTTCTTGTTAAACCTCACTTAATTTAATATGAAAAGACAATTATACCCCTATTCATTAATGTTTCATTTTTAGTAAAAGGACATACTTATCTTTGTTGCTTGATTTTTCAAGTATTACAATTAGACCTGTCAAATGGGTCATTCGGGTCGGGTCACTTCGGGTCCCGAGTAAAACGGGTTCCGGGTACATCCAGGTTGTCTCGAACCCGGGTTTGACCGAGTATAATTGTCTTTTCATATTAATTGTCTGTACAACCATTTATTGTAATCGTTTTTTTTTTCCAAACTAAGATATGAATGTATAAACTTACACATATTTTCACATAGGCTAACCGGATTGCGAATCATCTCTCTCATATTGGGTTTTCTTATTCCAGCTCAACTCCTCTATTTAATCAGGTGTTTCTTGGTCTCATGGTCTCATCCGTTTAAATGCTTTTGATTGATTGCTCTCTAATCGACCAAATTCTCTTCAGTTAAAAACAAATCCACAGTTTATTGTGTAACACAAATTAATCCACTAGTATACGAGAAAACAATACAATCACTTCAAAATCCAATAAATTTACCTTTTTTTTTACAAAGCGAATTAAAAGAGAACAAATGCCCAATATACACATGTAAATTATAGGTACATTTGTTTTTTTTTTCTATATCAAAATCAATCACACAATCCCTCTCCTAATTATAAACAAATTGCCATGAAGAAGCCCGTCACAAATCTCTCATCAGGAAAGTACATTACACCTAAAAGAGTCACCCTTCGACCAAAAAACGTGACTATTCCTCCGTTGAACCATTTTTCTAAACCCGTGGCATTTCACAACGCTATCGACGCTTATAAGTTCCATCCTACTTGTAATTTTTGTTGCCGCCTCCGCCCGGACGCATCCCAAACGAGTCACCACTAAACCCGGGGCCAGAACGGCCATAATCTTGGCTCGACTCGTACTCGGAGCTCGTGTAATCCTCTTCGTTCAACGTTGACATGAACTTTTTCATGTCTTGTTGGTACGAACTTGCATCGTAATCGCTGCTACCACCACCACCTGTCCCAAAGTAGGTGCTCTGCCCCGGCTTTACTCCCTCGCCGTTCAATGCGTCTAGGGACATATCGCCTTCTAGGGCTCTAACAATCTGTTTCAATTTTTCGGTTATGTATTTCGAAAAACTTATGTAATGCATAACAAAAATATGTTTAGGACTTTACTTGGCTCATCTTGGGCCGTCTCTTAGCAGAGTGTCGGATTGATGCAGCAGCACACGCGACCATTCGTGTCATCTCGTTCGGGTCAAACTTGTTTTCCAAGCGTGGATCAACCAGACCTTCAAATTTCCCTTCCTCTAACACTCGCATAAGTTGGGGTCTAGCCTGGTTCGAACATGTAACATACAACGACGAAATTTTATGTTACGTTTTTGGTAATGCCACGCCATTAAGCGCTTATTCTACAAGGTGTATGTATATACTAACCCAATCAACTAAGGTGTCTTCGTCCCCGGTTGGATCTATAGGACGTCGTCCCGTGATCAACTCCAAGAGCATGACACCATTGGAGAATACGTCAGACCTATCGGTTAATTTCCCACTTGCTGCATACTCGGGAGCCAAATACCTAGTAAAATCTCAAAAGACAGTTTTGTTAGGTATTTCGAATTTAGTTATATCGTATTTTGATCGACAAGTTCACTACCGGATGACTATCATTGAAGATTTATTTAACTCACCCGAAAGTCCCCATAACTCGTGTCGATACATGAGTGTAATTATCAGAAGACAATTTAGCCAATCCGAAATCAGCTACCTTGAATGAAATGAAGCAACATCTTAGTTTTAGTCATAAAACTAACAACATTGACAGGTGAGATCGATCGAATCATAGCTTGCACAAACCTTTGCTTCAAAGCTATAATCAATCAGAATATTCGCAGTTTTGATGTCCCTATGAATAATCCGAGGGTGACCTGAAATCACATCACTTACAAATCATATTACTTACAATCTTCATGGGTGTAGGCAAATCGTATCACTTACAATCTTCATGGAGGTAGGCAAGCCCTTTGGCTGATCCAAGTGCAATTTTGTGCCTTGTCTCAAAATCCATGACAGGTTGGCCTCTTCCTGCAAAAATTCTTCGTAATATCAATCAATTGCATTTATATTACACCAAAAAAATGATCAACAACAGTCTTCAAATCTTCAAGTGTTCATAATTTTTTGTTTCTTGAGTATCCAGTTGAAGTTTATAATATGTTAAATCGAAACTATCTCCAACAAGGATCCGCCTCTATCTAAGATAAACTAGTAGATATGCAAAGTGTCGGATCCTGAAATTTTCTCCAGAAGGGACTAGCCAGAAAGTTATTGTTGGAAATTTTGGAATGGAGCCATTTAAAAAAAACACAAAACTTTGAAGATATATACTCTCATAATTTATAAATGTGTAATTATAATATAAGCAAAATTGTGCCTAAGTTAGAAATATCCCGGTTATTAAACGCCATGTGAAGTAGTTTGTGCCTGTTCAATCTTCAAACGTTCATAACGTTTGTTTGAGTGTCTGATTACAACTTATATACTAATAAAAAAAATTCCAGTTCGATGGGTGATAACCCCTTCTGACCTCTTAAGGGATCCACCACTAGATATGCATAAAGGTTAGTAAATCATACCATGAAGATGATGCTCGAGGGTCTTGTTCGGAACGAACTCGTAGACCAGCATCCTCTGGCCCCCGGCGATGCAGTACCCAACAAGGGACACGAGATGCTTATGGTGCACCCTACTAATGATCTCCACTTCAGCTTGGAACTCCCTTTCGCCCTGACCGCTTCCGGATTTCAGGCTCTTCACGGCCACCTCTTTGCCATTAGGCAGCACACCCTTGTGGACGAACCCGAACCCTCCCTGCCCCAGGACGTTGGCCTGCGAGAACCCCTGTGTCGCCGCGGCCAGCTCGTCGTAGGTGAACGTGCTCTTGCTGAACCCCAGGGTTATCCCGGGGTTTGGGGGCGGGACCGGTGATCCTGCCGGGCCTGATGAGTAGCCCCCGCTCATGTCACTGCTCATCATGTGCGGTGGCGGTGGCGGCATTGCCCACCCTCCCGGCGGTGGCATTACCCCTGATGACCCCGCATCCGAGCCGTTGTACCAATTTGAGTTGTATGGGCTCTGTTGAGCTACAATGTGCATATATTCAACACATAAGTCCAGTGAGGTTTTATTTCAAAATCATTTGTAACGGACCTTATATAGTACCTTTAGGATCGGGATTGTTGCCGAAGTAACGCATAGGCTCCGGGGGCGGCTTCTTCTTCTTTCGCCTCCTACAACAAACAACTAAGATGGCGATGATCACAATGATCAACACTCCGACTCCAACGAGAACTCCAATTATAGCTGTCATATCATTCGACGAATTATCCGAAGACGACGATGAAGAAACACCACCTGGAAGAAACGAGGACTCTGGATTGCGCGACTTGTGGCCGTCCTTGCCCTTGCCCGAAGACCGAGACGAATCCGAGGAGTCCTTTGATTTTTTGTTACCCCGATTGCCTTTATTATTACCGTTCCCATTATTATTATCGTTATCATTACCGGTACCGTTACCATCGCCTTTAACATTGCCTTTAGCGTTACGTCCACCGGCATTGCCGTTACCATCAACATTATCGTTATTAGAGCCGTCAGAGTCCCTAGTCGACTGTTGTTGTTGTTGCTGCTGTTTTTTACCATTGCCACCACCACCCCCACCGTCGGAAGCGTCGTCGTTACCTTTATTAGGTTTATTATCTGGTGTTGGAGCCATTGTTTAACTCTTAATCAGCAATTTTGGAGAAATTCGGTCTCTCATTCGAACTAATTTTCCCTAAATTCCATGCGAAATGTAAAAATTTAGCAATAATGCCAAGATTTACGAATGTATAAAGGGAAGAATTAATTATTTATCTTCCTTTTGCATCCGTTTCCTACAAATTCACGCAAGATGAAAGCTGATTTTGCATGGAAAGGAACAGAAGGAAGAAGACGATTAAATTTTGTACGGAGAAGGGGCGGAGGACTCTCGAAGAAAACGAAGGGGAAAAATGATTCAATAAGGTGAATGAAAAATTCATCCTTTTGGAGTCATTTCCTATAATTTAGGAGGTTTTGATGGTGGTTTGCATTCGTCAATTTGACATGCGAACTCCATTTTTGTCGGATGGGTTGTAATTATAAGCTTTGTTGAATTGAGAGCTTCCACTTTTATATATAATAGATCGTATCGTATGGAATGTCACAAATTGGGCATTGAATATGTTTTATGTTGATTGATATTGATAATCGACAAATAATGGTATATTTAAAAAGTTGTGTTGAGATGAAAATAACAAATGAATATATAAGTTAAGTTGAATTCGAAATGGTATAATTTGAATTCATATAATTTTGATTCTTATAGAGTTAGTAGGTGGTGTAAAATGTAATATCTCCTTTATAAGATATGTATGTTAAAATTGTGAAAGTCGTTGGAATCAATTGACGTTAGAGAAGAGTTGACCTAAAAAAACCCTAAACCATTGATACTCAGGAATCTAGTTCTAATATCATGTCAAAGCTAATAGGGTTCAATATGAGGTCAATAAGCGACAATTTCATATTCTGACAAACTTATATGTTGTGGACTCATATATAAATAATTAAGCGATAAGTCCAAAATAGAAATTCAATATGGTATATTCCATCTCAAATTTATATGTTGTTCAATATCTTTCATCATTTTAGATATCATATATGATAGTTTCATATTCCGACAAAAGCGAATTTAATATAGAATCGTATCAAATCTAGTAAATTACTTAGAAAGTACACTCACAATTATAAATTCGATTTTTCTATCCTATGCCCCAAGGGCATAGGATAAGATGTCCATTTTAGAAAAAATACATGCTTAATTAAATTCCATTAGCCAAATTTTAAATTAGATTCTTAGGGTCGCTTATTTTTGGTAGGGTATCTTTCCCCATTTAGGATCTTATCCTATGCCCTAGGGCATAGGATAGAAAAACCGTTATAAATTTAATATTAATAGTCAACTACACTATTAAACTTGTTAAGATCAAAATAGGGGGAAACTAATTAAAATAACCTAACCTTTAAGGGGGTGTTAAAAATATATCCCTACCTTTCAAATGTAAGATAAATATCTTGACCTTTTTAAGGGATAATAATATAATATCCAAAAATTTTCTCCCCCACAAAAATGCTTAAATGGCACATATGTGGCAAAAAATAATGATCATATTCACAAGCGTGCCCTTGGATCTTAATGCTCGAATTATACAAAGTATAGTCTAGATTGTCATGATAATTTTTTAAAAAATAAAAGTCTCTTTTGTAACTAAAAAAATCATTCAATTTAATACATTTTTATAGATTATAATTAAATTTAATCAAAACAAATATAATAAAACAAGTAAATATTTAAAATATAATTTTCAATATCTTGATTGTGTAAAATATCATTCAAGTTTATTAGATTAAATTAGATTGGTTTTTAAGTTTATCTTGATTTTTTTATTTTGGATTAATGAAAAAATTAAAAAAATTACATTCTTTTATATATTTTTTTAATAATAATAATTTACTTCTTATATATAAATGAACACCATTGAATAATCTAAATAATTAAATTTTCATTTCAATTTCGTAATAACATAAAGTTTATAATTGACAAAATATTCTTCAGTTTTGATAAGTTAAATCACTAGCTAATCATTTACTAATTGAAAATATGTTATTTTTGCTTTAAATTTTTTTATTTGGCTTGTTATAGATATTGATTTAAAAAAAGATATAAAAAGGTTAGGTACAAATTAAATCTAAAACTACGAAAGTTTATTAAATAAACATTTAAACTCATCTAATTTAATTTTATATGTTTTATTTGAATTGAAAATACATGAGTAATACAATACAAAAAATAAGAATTTTATTGGAGAGAAATCATTAGGATATTATATTACCATCACTTATAAAGGTCGGGATATTTATCTTACATTTGAAAGATTGAGATATATTTTTAACACCCTCTTAAAGGTTGGGTTATTTTAATTAGTTTCACCTCAAAATAGAGCCACCTAAATATCACAAATTACTAATCTTGTGTAGTGCAATTTTTATCACTCGCTTGTGTATACTCGGTATTGATCATTGATGGGCTTATAATAAAAATAATTTCATTTTTCTTGAAGGTTTCAAACATGAATGGTAGAGAATGGATATGGACATATCTTTCATATCAAATGTGTAATTAAATCTATTTCATTAGCATATTTTTTAAAATAAATAGTAAATATTTATTTCCATATGAATCAATTTTTATTTTTTACCACATATTTCCTTTATCTCAAAAAATTTATCATTTTAGTATTCAAAATGATTTTTAAAAATAATAAAAATTATATAAAATATTAATTTTTAGTTATTTTTTAGTATAAATTCGTACTTATTACTAGTAAATACAATATGAAATCAATTTTGTTTTTAAATTTACTCTTTCATATAATTTGTTGTTGCTATTATTATTATCAAAAGGCATATTAAATATTGAAACATTATTTTAAATATTTTATTAGGGAGTGAGTAAATTATAAGAGGGATTAACAAACATAACTTAAATGGGTCGATTTGTGTAATTAAAATTATTTTTCATATATAAAATCCTGGACGGGTTGTGCAACAAACCATCGTAGAGTCTTGACTACCCAACATCCCCGTACCCCCTTCCGGCCTCCCCCGCCCCGTTCCAACCTTCCTCTATTTACTCCGTTTGCCATCACCGTCTCTAAAGTCTCAACTCACATCTTCATTCATCTCACCGGGGAGAGAAACGGAGTGGGAGAGCCCCGCCGGATCTCGCAGATCTAGACAATCCAGATTTCGCCATGGCTCAACCTCTCATAAAGAAGGACGACGATCGCGACGATGAAGGTAAATCGGATTATGTTTTCACTCACTGTTTCCGTTTGCCGAAATTCGCGCACAATTGGCACTATTTGCAGTTCGCGCTGTGCAATTTGAAGTACCGTATCTTCAATTGAATTGTTTCGTTCCGGATCTACTTAGGTTTTAATCTAGTCCAACTGTCTGTGTGCAATATGAGTTCGATGGGAGTGGGGTTAGCTGATCCAATCTGTTAGCGTTTTCCGGATTCATTCCTCTTCGTCCTTGCCATTGTATAATGTGAACGGTTCAGATCTGAGTGTGTTCGAGTCTTCGAGGTGTTGTTGGACGTGCCTCATGGTTTTCTGCGTGGATTGAATTTGGATCGATTGGATCTGAATAGTACTTGTTTGTTTGTGTGTGATTGGCGATTGCAGCGGAATACTCTCCCTTCCTTGGGATCGAGAAAGGAGCTGTGCTTCAGGAAGCTCGAGTATTCAATGATCCTCAGCTTGATCCGAGAAGATGTTCTCAGGTTTTATGCTTTTTTTTTTAATCAGTGAAATGTTTCCTTGCACATTGTTTCCCTTTTCCAAATTATCATGTATTAATGGTTGGGATCCCTTTGTTCTTTTCATTTATAAGGTCATCACTAAGCTGCTATACCTCCTGAACCAAGGCGAGACATTCACTAAGGTTAATAATATTAATCCAACCTTGATGTGGTTTCGTTGATTATATGAATTTTGATGCTTATTGATATCTTAATTTGCTTTATTGTTCCGTAGGATGAAGCCACACAGGTGTTCTTCTCTGTCACCAAACTGTTTCAGTCAAAGGATACAGGGTTGAGAAGAATGGTGTACTTGATGATCAAAGAACTTTCACCTTCTGCTGATGAGGTTAAATACGCGGCTTGATCATATTGTGAATTAATATACTGTACAATGAACTGTGATTTGGGAAATTAACTTTTGATGCCAAACATTTATATTTGAAGGTTATTATCGTGACAAGTTCTTTGATGAAAGATATGAATAGCAAGACTGATATGTACCGAGCAAATGCTATTCGAGTGCTCTGCCGGATCACGGATGGGACTCTCCTTACTCAAATCGAAAGATACTTGAAACAAGCTATCGTTGACAAGAATCCTGTGGTTGCTAGTGCAGCTCTTGTTAGCGGCATTCATTTGCTTCAGGTATTACTAGAGTTTTGAAAACTTGGTGATCTGCAATCTTGATGAGACTCCCAACTTATAAATGTTGAACTCATTAATGCTTCACCAGACAAATCCAGAGATTGTGAAAAGGTGGAGCAATGAGGTCCAGGAAGCTGTGCAATCTCGTGCTGCACTTGTGCAGTTTCATGCTTTGGCTCTTCTGCACCAGGTTTGATGATTTTCAATTATTTATATAATTGTGTGAATGTTTACCATTTTCAAATTTGTGGCTACTTTTTCAAACTATTGGCTGTGTTTAGTTTGCAGACGTGTTGTATGAGATATACAGAAGTTATAACTGAAAATATCAAAAATGTAAACAATTTTCATGGATAAGTATCACAGAAGCAACTTAATCACTGCTTGTACAACTAAATAACTAATCACTACATGCCATACTAGTGTAGGATCACTACAGTTGGGATGATCATAATTTTCTCAATGAAGTGCGCTTATGTCATGATTCATGGCTCAATTATCAATACTAGATTTGAAAAGAAAGAATTTATTGGCCATCCTACTTTCCATTTGAGAATGATGGATATTGAATAGTAACTTTATGTTTGTTGTATTCTGACCTTCTGGTCAGCATTTTTTGCTTTGCTTATTGCCTGCACTTACGAATGGCCTCTTAGAATTCATCATCTCCAGCTTTCTTATTTCCGTTCTTTTGATTGTAAATGGTAATTTCTTTGATAATGCATATAGCACATTAAGGCTAATGTCATGTTGTGAAAGTAGATCTTGGATTGATTCAGAGACTCTACAGGGATCGGTAGAATATCACTTTATAGGATTCATTGCTATTTTGTGCATAATTAACATATATGATATACTTATGAAACGCGCAGATAAGGCAAAATGACCGTTTAGCAGTCAGCAAACTTGTTACAAGCTTGACAAGAGGATCAGTACGCTCACCTTTGGCTCAGTGTCTCCTAATTCGCTATACAAGTCAGGTAAACATTTTGTCGATAGTTTCCTATGGAAGTTAGTAATAAGGTTTTTAAAATTGTATTTCAAGTGATCATTACAAAAAATGTTCTTGCAGGTTATTAGAGAGTCGGCAAATAATTCCCAAACTGGTGACCGCCCGTTTTATGACTATCTAGAAGGTTGCCTGCGCCATAAGGCAGAAATGGTCATTTTTGAAGCTGCAAGAGCAATAACAGAACTAAATGGTGTCACAAGTCGAGAATTGACTCCAGCTATCACTGTACTGCAGCTCTTCTTGAGCTCTTCCAAGCCTGTGCTTCGTTTTGCTGCAGTTCGCACATTGAATAAGGTTAGTTATGCTTTTTAGAAACTAGACTTGTTTTCACTATGTTAACATAATCACTTCCATAGTCAACTGTCACCTGCTATTTCAATATGGAAAATCTTGGAGTTTGAGCTTGAACATTGTTAATATATGGAGGTTTAAGTGTTAAGTGAATATGGATTCTTAACCTCAGTATGCTAGAGTTTGAATGCAATGGATGAGTTGATGATTCTTTTCCTGTAATAGTTTGTGATTAAAGGATCTTTGTTGGTCAGGTTGCAATGACTCATCCTATGGCTGTAACAGTCTGCAATATTGACATGGAGAGCCTGATCTCCGACCAGAATAGAAGCATTGCCACCCTTGCTATTACCACTTTGTTGAAGACTGGTAATGAATCAAGCGTGGATCGTCTCATGAAACAAATCACAAACTTTATGTCTGACATTGCAGATGAGTTTAAGATTGTTGTGGTTGAAGCCATAAGATCTTTGTGCCTAAAGTTCCCCCTGAAGTATAGAGCATTGTGAGTGTTAAATTTTTTGATTGAAAAAGCTTATTTTGATTCATTAGGTGTTGTTGATTGTTGCTTCTCATCCAACTGGATAGGTAGTTAGCGTGCTCGTGTGATTTTTTTTTCAGAATGAATTTCTTGAGCAATATCCTCAGCGAAGAGGGAGGATTTGAGTATAAGAAGGCAATTGTTGACTCTATTGTGATTCTCATAAGAGATATTCCCGATGCAAAGGAAAGTGGACTGCTTCATCTGTGTGAATTCATTGAGGACTGTGAATTTACTTACCTTTCTGTACAGGTATTTTTTTTTTGGACTTTATGCTGTATAAATTATGAAGTTCTTTCCCCCCTTCTATTCATATTGGTCTTCAATCTTGGATATTCTACTTTCGTTTGTGGCTGGCTTCTAATTTTACTGGACAATGCACTGGCAGATTTTACATTTCCTAGGGATTGAAGGGCCTAAGACTGCAGACCCCAGCAAATTTATTCGATATATCTATAATAGAGTAATTCTTGAAAATGCAACCGTAAGAGCTGCAGCTGTAAGCACCTTGGCAAAGTTTGGAGCAGTAGTAGATTCTCTGAAGGTATTGGTAGTTTGTTGCTTTATCCTGGAACAGTAAATTTTTATGTGATGCAGTGACAACTAAATACTATTTTTTGAATTGCAGCCCCGTATATTTGTTCTCCTTAGAAGATGCCTCTTTGATAGTGATGACGAGGTAAGACTGGATAATCATTGATGCTCAGATGTTCAGTTGTTTTGACAGGCTTGCTTTTGTCCTTGGATTTATTTAGCTAGTTTGCTACCCCTTATATATTGTGCTGATTTCCCCCCTTATAAGTTATAACTAGCAATGTTGAGAAGGTTGAGATACTTCTGAGATCAGTTTCCAAATCACCCTCTCTGTGGGTTGAATTGGGAATTTGGATTAGGTTATCTTCTGTGTTTAAGATGGTTTTTTCCTCTTAGGTTCGTGACAGGGCAACACTTTATCTGCATACACTAGGAGGTGATGGGGAAGTTGTTGAAACTGACAAAGATATCAAGGGATTCCTCTTTGACTCCCTTGATGTCCCATTGGGCAACCTGGAAGCTAGCTTGAAGAACTATGTAAGTCTTATTTACTTTATTATGCTTTTTGACTCCATTGAAGTTTATGTCTCTCGCCTGATCCATTCTCCGCAACGCAGGAGGCTACGGAAGAGCCATTTGATATCCATTCTGTGCCTAAGGAGGTTAAGTCTGCGCCCCTGGCTGAGAAGAAAGCGCATGGCAAAAAGCAAACGGGGCTTGGTGCTCCTCTAACTGCACCACCATCAGGGATTGATGGATATGAGAAACTACTTTCAACTATTCCTGAGTTTGCAAGCTTTGGCAAGCTTTTCAAGGTCCAGTAGATATGTTTACATGATTGGTTGTAGTATATACGTCTCTGAATCAATCTTGACATGCTATATTTTTGTGTCCCTTGCAGTCATCATCACCTGTTGAGTTGACTGAAGCTGAGACAGAATATGCAGTCAATGTCGTCAAGCATGTCTTTGATGGGCATATCGTGTTCCAGTACAATTGCACCAATACTATTCCAGAACAACTGTTGGAAAATGTAAATTTGTTCTGAAAACAGATATTGAGATCTTGAGATGTTTTATTTGAAGGTGCTAATGTGCATTTGTTCTGGCTCAGGTTACTGTAGTTGTAGATGCTTCAGAAGCCGAGGAATTTTCTGAAGTTGCATCCAAACCTCTTAGATCGCTTCCTTACGATTCACCTGGGCAGACATTTGTTGCATTTGAGAGGCCAGAGGGTGTCCCTGCAACAGGGAAATTCTCGAACATATTGAGATTTATCGTCAAGGAGGTAATGTTTGTTCTTACTGAGTATCTAGGAAAAAGTAGGTTTGCATGCATACATGTACATCCATTTTGAATTGTTTACAGGACATTCAAGTACCAAAAATAGTCATACTTTTGACAAACTTGTTTTTTTAAAATTTGTTTTTATACGTTCAGGGTTTTGATTCTTGTAAAATGCCTGTAGAACCAGATCCTTTTTATATCTGTGTTTTACACTTCCGACTGTTAACCAAGTCAGAGATGTTTATTCTTATGGGACACGTTATGATATTCCACAAGTGATGATGTAGTTCTGGATTAAAGGGAGTCATGAGATGGATCACGCTAACCATAAAGCTGATCGTGCTTTGGTGACAATAAACTTCTAATAGGTTGATCCTTCAACTGGAGAGGTGGAGGATGATGGTGTTGAAGATGAATACCAGCTGGAAGATCTGGAAGTCCTGGCAGCGGATTACGTGCAAAAAGTTGGGGTGTCAAATTTCAGAAATGCCTGGGAAAGCATGGACCCTGACTGTGAGCGGGTAGATGAGTATGGCCTTGGACCGAGGGAAAGTCTGGTGGAAGCTGTTAATGCTGTCGTCAGCCTCCTCGGCATGCAACCTTGCGAGGTAATCTAACCCTCGTCACTTCAAACTCAGACTGTATATCCCAAGTTAATTGCTTTGCTACTAGTATAGTAAATAATAATTGTGGAGCTTAATGAATTTTCTTTACATTTAGTGCTACGTTGTTTGATGCTTTTAAACCGACAAAATAGATCATGAAACTGATAACAGTTTTCCTTCCTTTTTTTTTTTTAAATGTGTTTCAGGGTACAGAGGTGGTTCCTAGCAATTCCAGGTCGCACACGTGTCTTCTCTCCGGCATATTCATAGGCAATGTGAAGGTCCTCGTTCGTTTGCAGTTTGGTATCGATTCAAACAGAGATGTAGCAATGAAGCTGGCTGTACGATCTGATGATGAGACAGTTAGTGACACCATCCACGAGATTGTGGCAAGCGGCTAGAAGAGTGTGACTGACCAGGTAATTGGCGGTTTCCTCTGTAAACAAATTTGCACTTGAAACTTAGGCTATTGGTGATTTATCGTACAAAAAAACAGACACGCAGACCCTTTCACTTGTTTCGCCTTGTAGTGTTGCTCGGAGTTGTTTGGCCTTGGGACAGAAGAGTTGTAGTAATTGCGGAAGGCATAAACTAAGACACGCGAATTTTTGATAATTTCTCATTGCGTCCTAATGTTGATCATATACTTGCAATTTTTCCTTGAAACAGTTTGCTGATACATATGCATTTTGGTTGTTAATGTGTGCTTTCGTATCGTGTATTTCCATATTGTTTTAGACTGATTGCATTTACGCAGCAACGCAGTGCAAAATCTTGTGCGACATTGCTTGCATTTGTGTATTCAACTTCCATTTGCACTTAACCCAAGAGATTGAAGTGTTGATGATGCGATATACAATACGTAGCATTTACTTGGGTTGAAACTTGAAACTATACAACATTAAAATCAGCCGATTTATTTTATATGTGGATCTTAGGGAGTTGGGGGCTCAAAAAATTACGACCACATGGGTGGTTTCTCACTTTTTCATCATCATTGCTACTTGTGTTATGACCTTCCATCAGTTTGGTTCAGCTCTCCATGTGACCGGGTAAATAATTTTGTATGAAAACTTTAATCATTATAGTTTTAACTTTTAAGGATGATTTATGGATTAAATTGGATTTAATGTATTGCTATTTTATTTGGTCCGTCACACACAAAAGAGTATTATAAATTGGATAATTGATTATTGATAATATTAAGTTATTATTGTTGATATGATATCTTTATGGAAAGATATTATGGATAGAAGATAAAAGATAAAGGTAACTTATTAGGGATAAATTTGACCTAGTTTGTACACTATATAAACCGAAGTTTTTGGCATTGTGCATCTTTTCTTCTCCCACCAAAAACCTATAGCAATCTTAACACAAGTAGGTTGTTGATCGTTCGTTCTAGCAAACGGAGGAGATCCAATAATTGTTCCGCACAAAACCAATAATTGTTCCGCACAAAAAAAGGTACGACTTTTCCCTCCTATATTGTTCATATCGATTTATATATGAGCTTTCGAATTAGATGTTACAAAATAGTTTTTCTACGATTCGTTGCACATCTAATTTTCCTACACTGAAATCATTATAGAAGAGCTTGTAAAACACGAAACACGACTATTTGTTTAATAATAATTGTAGATTTAAGACACTTGCAGAGAAGCTGCGGCATGGACCATTTCATGTCTAGTAGGATGAGTTGAATGGTTCGAGTAGGTTTGTGTGAGTTTGGAGGAGTACAATAAGTGGGCACGGTGTGGGATACCTCTTGGGTTTAAGAGTTGGCCATTTTTAGGTGTTACACTTGACCCGTAGTATATATGGTACAAGCTTTGTTAAAAAAAAAACTTCGTTATACAGAAATAGTACTTTAAGACCCATTACGTGTCCAAGGCCTTTTGTTCTTCTTGGTATTTATTAGTTCAAATAAAAATCAACATGAACCTATAACTATATATGCTTTAAAAATATATTTGGATGGTCAAGAATTCGGGTAATACAACAAGATTTTAAGATTTGAACAAAGGGTAGTTGTTTGTTACGCTTTGTAAACATCTCTGTTCTTCATAGTTCCCATAGTATGAAATTTTAGGACATTTTTCCCATTCAAAGTTTCAACCATTTAGGGCCTGTTTTGACACGAATATTTTAGAGCATTTACAATTTTCAAGGAAATCGCTCCTTGTTGTTTATTTGGCATTTCGATCATAATGTTTTCTAAAATGTTGAATATTTTACCTTAATATAATCTACTTTCGATTTTCATAAAAAAAAAACAAGATTATAATTTTAAATAAAATAGTAGGGTTCTGAAATTATTTCATAAAAATAAGTTTGTTTAACGGATCAACAATGCCGTAGTAGCACAATCTCTCGTGTAGTAGTCCTATAGGGATTGGTATCCAGGTTCGATTCCTGGCTACGGCATTGCATCTTTTTATTTTTCTTTTTTTTTGGAAGAGGCTCATTGATTAATTAGGGTCAGATTATACCTTCGGCTCTGTTTCGTACATCACATGTTAGGTAAAAACGTGAAGAACAAACATAAAAGTAACAGCAAAAGAGCAAGAAAAGTAAAGAAAACAGTTCTAAGCAAGCACATATTTACAGGCTGCATTTTCTGGTAATTTTCCTCTGGTAACTAGATATTCCTGTATAATGTGTCAAACCTCAGTATAAGGAAATAAGAAAAGAAGAAACAAGCAGCAAATTATAAGGAGCTTTAAGGCTAAATCATCACCCACCCATGGTCTTAAGACTGCAATCTTCATTCCAATTTATATCAAAGACATTTCACCTTCCCCATCTCGTCGCTCTCTGCACATCTCCAACCGCGACTTCCTCTGGAGGGCATTGCACTTTGTTCGTAGCTTGCTTACATTGCGGCAAGGGTGGTGTCTCACGAGTAGGCCGATGCTCCTGCATATAGACCGATGCAACGGATCAGTTATGTTCCAAGAAGTTTCCTTACACTTGTAAGCTCAAGCCATGGAACAATCATAGATCCATGATTGATTGAATGTACAACACATTTATTGTACTAGCTTCTTCAATTTATAGTACTCATTGGTTAGTTATAGACAACTAAGTAGATGATGTATGATCATGGGAAGGCACCTTCAACCAATTGACCAATTCTAAAAGTAGATAGTTACTTCAAAAAAAAAACAATCCTTAAGTTGGGTAGGGTAGCAAACTTACAGAGCGAAATGGAAATTCATCTGCCTCAAGCATGTGCACAATCTGCCCCATCTTTGGCCTCTTATAGGAGTCCATATCGATACAACGGAGGCATACCAACATTACTCGCTTTAGTGCTCTAGGTGATGGCTTGACCTCAATCCGAGGATCCAAGACGTCTTCTCCATGGCGACTAGCTACCATATTCTTGAACCAATCCACCAAGTTGATCTGAAATTCAGCAAAAACAATTTATGTTATACAAGAGTTTATTGTCTGCAATAACATAAAATGGGAAATACACAAAAGGAGCCCTTCTGACCTCTCCAGGTGGTCTTGAATAATCAACTGGACACCTCCCTGTGATTAATTCCATAAGTAGAACTCCGAAACTATAAACATCACTTACTTCACTAAGCATTCCGGTGCTTGCATACTCAGGAGAGACGTATCTGCATAAAATGGAAGATAACATAAAGTTTATATTCACTCAACTAGTTGATTGATATCTGCAGAAAGAGAGAACAACAAAAATGTGTATTCAGTATTCACCCGAATGTTCCCATGACTCTTGTGGTAACATAGCTTGCCTCCGAACCCAAGAGCTTGGCTAGTCCAAAATCAGATACCTTCGCATTCCAGCTTCTGTCGAGAAGTATGTTGCTGGACTTTACATCCCGGTGAACAACTTTTGGCTCTAATCCTTCATGTAAATAGGCCAATCTGTCGTAGAAGTAAAGACGACGAAACACTTTATTATACTTCAAAATGTACAAAAAATGGTATCTTCCCAATAAGCATCAACAATACTAAGAGTGATCCTTTGATGGCATAACAAAACAAAACAAAACCTTCATCTACAAGGAGAAGTGTTTTCTATACCCTTTAGCAGTTCCGATGGCTATCTTCAAGCGAATGTCCCAGGTTAAAGGACTAGGACCATCAATGTCGCCATGTAGCCACTGCTCCAAATTGCCATTGTCAATGTACTCGTACAAAAGCATCCTATAGGTGAATGGACCAATGTTTCGCATTGAACAAAACAGTTAGCTATATACTTGTATCGTCGAGTTTTGGTAGCAAATTCATGACACTGAAGTGTAGTAGTAGAGTACCTTTTAGCGCCTTCAGCACAGTAACCAATCAGACCCACCAAGTTCTTATGTCTCACCCTCCCTATGGCTTCAACTTCCACTTCAAATTCCTTTTCTGCTTGCCCCCTGCAAGTGTGACAGCCAAAAAAAAAAAAGTAAAAATTTTATTCCTCATAAGAGATCAAATCATACAAATATACAAAAACAGAAGACAGAAACCATTTTCTTTGATCAATTTGCTTCATGCCTTCTAAAAGCATTGAATCATTGATGACACTCATGCAAGAAAACAAGAACAATAAATGGAGGGGAGGTAATAGCTCTGACAATCTACTATAGCTTCAAGAGGTCTTCATAAATGCCACACCTCCATTCAAATTTTCAAAATTATCCCAACAATAAGGAAGGGACAAAGATATAAATCTCCATTCCTCCAATCAACAAAAGGAGCCTCTTAACCCATAATTTAAAATTGCCAAGCAAATTTAACCTTATCAGCATGATTGTGAGTCAACTTACAATAACATATAAGTTAAAAGCATCATAAAGATCCACATTTTGATATATTTCATTGTGCAATTAAAGTTATCATATGCAGGTTCTTAGTGAAGTAACTAGTTAGTCAAATCAACACATAAAGATCCACAGACAGTGTTTAAGAGAAATAGTACCAACCTACCTAACAAAAAAAGAAGAACCAACAAGATCAACATATAGACACTTTAAATATCTAAAGAAGAAAGCAAATTTAGTCAAAAAGAAAAGAGAAAGCAAAAGATCTACTAGATCATGATGAATGTGACAAAAAGGGAACCATAGAGCTTATTAATTATCTCCCTTTCCTAAACTGAAGCTGAAAATGATAACAAAAAATGCATTAAACACAACAAAATGCATATTTTGTAGTCAAATATTTAACCTTTATACCTTTATGTACACATGAGTTTCGGGTTTCAACACATTATTAAACACAAAAAACATATAACCCGACTTCTCAATCAATATCGATGGATATTGATGAAGAAGTCGGGATTTAGAAGTATTGGATCAACACTTATGTCAAAAAAAAAAAAACACATCCACTCATTAAATTGCAAACACAATGAAACCAATTCCAAAATCAAGACAGACAAAACTGCAAAGGGCGCACACACCCAAAAAAAAAATCACAAAAAATCATATTAAAAAAAGTATGTGAGAAGAAAAAAAAAAGGTTTTAGAAATGAAAGAAGAAAAATTTACTTGTTGTTGAGGAGATTTTTCACGGCCACCACCGATCCGTCCTCCAAAACCCCTCTGTACACAATCCCGTAACCACCTTCGCCGATCACGTTCTCATCGGAGAATCCACGTGTCGCAGCTTCAAGCTCCCTGAGTCCGTACCACCGACCCCATCCAATGTTCTGCGCCTCCACCGACACAACCGACGCGGCCTCGGCGGAGGAAGACGCCGAGCACGACGCGTCGCTCACGCAGCTCCCTTTCGCCTTTCCGCGGCTGTCTTTCACGAGGATCCCGACCTCTTCGATCTTCTCCCCTCGCAAAATATCTCCCATCTTCTTACCACCGCCACCGCCATCGTCTAGGGATTTGATATCCTTGGAAACGAGAGGTAGAATCCCCGACCTCTGCTTCATCAGGAGTCGATTCCTTTGTTTCGACCTCCAACTGCAGCGGAAACAGACGAAGATCAGCGCGAAACCTCCGGCCATAACCGCGACTAGCAGAACGATCACGAGGTAGAGCCTGATGCCGAAAAACGTGGTCGAATTGAAGGATCGGTTGTCGCCGGAGCTCGGCCCCGGCATTGGCGTTAACTGGAGATCGGAGGTGTGATTTCGGAGGAGTGATTGAGCTTTTTCAGTCCTTGTTAATGGAGATGGATCCCATGGGAATGGATCGGAGGAGTGAGAGTGGGAGACGTTGGGTTTGATTTATGTGAACGCTTTCACAGTGAAGACGAAGGGGGAAAAACAGGGGAGGTGGGTGAATTTACGGGCCTGGAGTTGGGGTATAATTACGAGAATACCACTCGAGTGGAGTGAGAGGGAGCGTATTGGTAATAATTTGGACATGGCAAAACCGGGTTGGAAGGAATTAATCAATTCGGATCCCGTTGGATTTTTTTTTCGGGTCAAAATTTTTGAATTTTTCAAGTTTAAATGGGAATTGACTTCACATTAAGCTCGTTGAGAAATAGGTTCACATTCCTATTTACTAGCACTAAATCTACGGGAGTAATGTTTTTTTTTTTAATTCTTGGTAAAAAAAATTTAAAAAAAAACAATATAACTTAGAATATTTCGAGATAAATAAAAACTCAACAAGGAAACAATCTACAAACTATATTAGCAAATTTAAGCATAAGTCATCCAATTAAGTTATGTTTAGCTAGTTTTAAAAAAATGTTTCAAATTAAACCAAAAAAAATGTTTCAAATTAATAAGTTACATTTTTATAAGTTCGTATGAAATATAAGTATATAAATTCATCTTCTGATAAATTGACACGGCTTCTTGAAATAAATTATTGGAAGCACTCTTGAATTGATATGATATTTCTAGGGGAAAATTATTACGCGCGATGAAATTATCGTCAAATGCACGGTCATTTATCGGATTCGGTGTTGATAAGCTTTTTTTATTGAAAAAAAATTTGTCGATATGAGAAGTCGGTATCTGTAAAATTAAAAGTCATTTTACTAACACCGACTTTCCATATCAGCAAACTTTTTTCAAGTTAAAAAAAATTTATTGACATTAAAAGTTGGTGATCACACTGTGTATTTAGTAATATAAAATTTTGTGCATAACAAGTGGAAAATTAAAATTTGAATTACTCTAAAGAGTTTAACCCTATCACTCATAAGTCAAGTTTTTCCTATTGTATTATATTTTCAGGAATATTCCTTTCCATTTCTTTAATCAATATTCTTCCACTTAATTTGCCTATTCAAGAGGGTTATTTAATTATTTACAGTAAGATTTTAATTGCTTGCAGGTTAATTAATGCTCTTCCAGTAAGGATGTGTTTGGATTTCAAAATATATGTGTAATTTTTTTAACCTTGATTTGTTTGACTATTTCATTACATTATTGTTTTACATCCAATTTATGATTTTGTAGTTGTACAATCAAACCCTTGTATATGTGAACTTAAAATAAAATAATTAATTATGTTATAATATATGCATTTTGAAATCCAGACACACCCATTGTATTCACAATATTTATTTTGGTGGAAAGTAGTATTCACAATATAACCCAATTTTCTTTCAGTGCATTAATTACAAAAAAATAACAAAAGTCTTGCCTGGCTATTTTTTTATTCTTTGTGATAATTACTTGATGCTTCTCTCAGCCTTCCACCTCTAATTGCAATTTGCATACTGTATTATCCTTTTCTTTAATCCCTACAATATTGTCGGCACACTTATTATAAATATAATAATCATTAACATTTATATATATTATCTTAATTTAACAATCTTTTTATGATGTTTTAACACAAGTGAATTTTTCAACCAATTACATTTTTTTCCGTTCATTTGTGACCCATTTACTAGTCAATCTATATTATCTAACCCACCTTAATTTTATATTTTTTTATATTTTTTATTTTATCAACTTCAACCCTTCTTATTTTATACTCCCTCCGTTCGGCAAAACTTGTCATTTTAGCTTATTTCACAAGTTTTAATGCAATTAACAAATGTACTAATTTACCCTCAATTATTACCATCCTTTTTTAATTTATCGAAAACTACAACTAACAAACCATCAATCATATCAAGGGCATTTTTGTAAAGTGAAGGACAAAATACCTACAATGATAAGTTTTTTTGAACAAAAATAACGCCCTAAAATGACAAGTTTTGCCGAATGGAGGGAGTACTAACGTACTTTGTTGACATTTTATATAATGTTATAATAATAATTTATTATATTATTAATATTTTATTTAAAATAATGTGTCATACCTAGTTCTCATTATTACTATTAAGGCTCTAGATATATGAAAATTTAAGTAACTTAATTTTGCAGATTTAAAGGTAAATACTACGTATTCAACATGCTTGAACCATTTTAAATTCAAATTCCTTTATAATGAATAATGATAATTATATTTATATTTCTCTTGAGCAAGAAAGGGGAATAGTAGTTATACAATGCAAGCACTAATTTATTTAAATTAAAATCACTAAGGAGCATTATATTGTGGAGTGTTATACTTGTATTTAAAGGATTTTTTCTACCCTTCTAATAATCTCAAAATAAAAAGATTTGTTTTTTTTAAAAAGTGTTCTAATACCTTAAAATTAGTTTTTTTTAAATGTGTAGCAAGAGTACACACTATAAAAGCCAATATTTAAACATTTACATCTTTAGTGCATTATTTTATTGAAACATTTATTGGAACATACGTCAAGAAATTCTTTGGGAGGTGTTGAAAAATTTGGGCCTATTGGTCAAATAAACAAGGAGGCGTGTTGGTTGAGGTAAAAAGACGGTAATACCCGTCACCCGAAAGTGAGGAGTACCTTTTTTTGGTTAAGCTATGACGTGGAAGTAATCGTTGCCGCACCGAAATCCAACGGCTCTGGGCTTTAAGCAGTGATTCTCAGCCGTCCGATCTGGGGACCCACACTATAACGGCTTCAGCTACCCGGTCCCACTTTATATACCTCAGCTGGTAGGCTTGGTTGTAGCACTGAGACGTGATGGGTCTGTTTCATAAGATTTTTGGACCCGTTTCATTAACATTTTTTTAGTACCAACAGTCAACAGTGCCTAAAATTTAATTCCTCCAAAATTTACCCCTCATTTAGTAAATCGTATTGCGTTAACCGGGTTAAACTTAATGGTATAAAAATAGAATAGATCTCGTTTTTCAACCCCAGTGAAATTGGACGAAAATATGAATCGAACATGAACATGAGTTATTCTAACGATTCCTCTTCTTCTTCATCACCGAGTTGCCCCAGTTAAAGATTTTTGTAAATTTGACTTGAAAATATTGTAAAATTGATCGGGAAATGAAAAAAGTATCCTTTCTTATTTTGTCAAATATAGTTGTAAAATTAACCACTTGGCCAATGTTTAATTGTTTCAATACCCAAAGTGTTTTGCTATTATGGGTATTGACCTTTGATCATTATTTGACCGTTCTTCTATTTTTCATTCAATAGTGCAAAAGAAAATTGATAAATTATGGTTGATGATATACTATATAATAGGGTTTGTATGTTTTTGATGAGAGGGTTAATTTTACAATTATTAAGGCTCTAAGACCATCTCTAATAGCTTGCTCATTTTTAAAATTTGGAGAATGATTTACTTTTGAATAATATTGCAGATTTAAGAAAATCTTTCTATTTTTTCTATTGCTTTCCCATTTCGGAGAACGAGATATGTAATTTATTAGACCAAAAAATATCTTAAAATTTTTTAAAAACTTCAAACTCTCTAAAATGGCAAATCTGTTGGAGATGCTGGTATAACAATTCAAAATAGCTACAAAAAGGGAAATTGAGTTTCACGAAGCCAATGTCTTATAGCTTTCTATTATTTGAGAAGGCAATATATATGCAACTATGCAGGTACTTGTTTATATCTCCAATAGGGCGAGATATTCAGAAAGGTTGGGTCATTATCAATGACAACCAATATGTTCTTATTGAACTTGTGTATCCATTTAGGTTTATATAGCCCGTGAAGTACATATATTACGTTAAACTTGTTGCATTGTTTGCTATCCGAGTTAGGTGGAAATCATACTTAATTAGAAAAGGATATATAATGCTATTTTGAACCCATTTTATATCATTTGTTGTTGTATATAAGTAACGATCAATGAGTATACATAAATGAAATGAACTGTGTACAAACAATTGTTAGGTGGGAATTCGTACCTACCTTGAAAGAACCCTTGATTTTGGAGGATATATAGGGTCATGACATTACTCCCATTGTTGGAAACAAATCAAACAAATAGATCTTCGTGCACACGACTCTCGTATCATTTGATTGTGACTTTGATATATTGTCTACTCTCTTCATATTAACATCCATTACATAATATCATACCGAGTTTATAGATATATTATAAGATCAAAGCCAACTTCTAAAATAATGTCTACTCTCTTCATATTAATTGTCTTTCAACTTAACTTATATTAGATGGGTAGTTAGTAAAATGAATAGTTGCAATGATGCGAAACTTTGAGAATTTTCGGTCATGGTATAAGAAATAGGAGTCGTGTTAAATTTATTTTTAATTTTCAATTATAAGGTCGTGAAACACTTTCTATCACAAAAACTTACGACACTATATATGAGTTCTATGAATATTTTTGGTATTTTTATAGCGACAAACCTATTCATTACTCGAAGGTATATCTATTTGAAGTTTAAAATAGGGGTTAAGGCTTAAAATGTCGACTTATATTTTGCCAAAATAAATTGTTCACATATATACCCAGACATATGTTTTTTTTTCTCCATAGGAATACACTTTGACCCAGTTATAATAGATGGACAGAATCGAATTAATGTAATATTGATTACTACATGTTATCTTACTAGATAAAGTAGTAAGTATATATGATATACCCATAAAAAATGTTTATTGTAGAGCAATTTAACCTCTTAAATAGATCATACAATATTTAATCCACATACATATAGAGTGACTAATTCAACCGAAATTGAAAATAAACGCTGATGGTAAACAGCAATATGATTGTTAGGGCTTTTCTAACGAGCTATATACCTTGTTCTTAGTCGAACATTTACAAGTTATATAGAGATTGTGCTACATTGAGAATTTTCTTTCAAGCCAAACCCAATAAGGCCTTTAATGGGCCGAAGCCCATAGACAGATGGCCCAACTCCATTGTTTCTGAAACAACACGTCCATGTGTCGAAGAATATCGGTTTCTGGATAAGAACAACGACACCCACGTTTCCCCAATTTCACCACCGCCTTTTTCCCGGTACCGCCATTTCCTCCTCCGACGATCAGTCGATCACGATGACGAATGGGAACAAGAAACGACAGCGTTCCGGAAGCGCAGGTCGGCTGTCCACAGCCGGCACCGCTGCCGTCGAAATCGATGCTTCCGACGGAACCCTAGCCGAGGTCTCCCAGAAGGTCGGTCGCATCTCCGCCAACTCCGCCTTCTCCGCTACATCCTCCGCGATTCCTCTCCCGCCTCCGATTCCCGGAGGTTTCAACGATCCGTCTACCGCAGACGTCATTCTCCGCCTCTATTATGAGAATCCCCCTTTCGATACCGGCTCGTTGGACTCCGATTCGGAAACCTGCGCGGATTTTGAGCTGCAGTTGTATGTACACTCCTTCGTTCTCCGCCGTGCGAAATATTTCGGTGCTTTGCTATCCGATCGATGGATGGGAGATGTCTCGGAGGGATCTTCGAACTCGAAGCATCACAAATTGAATCTAGGTATCATTCCGGGTGACGGCTCGATTAACGATCACGCGTTAGTCATTCGGCTCCTCTACGCCGACGATTTTGCAAGCTTTATCAGCTCTATTCCGTCGGCTTTGACCATTTTGCCGGTCGCTCTGAAGCTGTTGTTTGAAGATTGCATCAAGGAGTGTGTTCGATTTCTTGAATCCGTACCGTGGAGCAAAGAAGAAGAGGAGCGGATTATGGATATCCTTCCGCTTTTGGGCGAAAATGAGTCGAATGAGCTCCTCGCTAGGGTTACTCCTCCGTCCTCCCAAGCGTCGGAGGAAATGCTTGATAGCCTGATAATCGCGGCGCTCCACAATCACTCGAACGTTGCTGCAGCGAAGGCTTTTGTGGCGAATCTGTTGAGGGACTTCCCGTCGAGGAAGACAGCGAGCAGTGTCTTAGAGCGCATTTTCTCGACTTGTTTGAAAGTAGCCAAGTCTTCATTGGAGGATTACTCGAGTCCGGACATGAGAGGCAACCATGGTGAGACGGAAGCGATCCAGAGGTCGAATCTGCACAAAGTAATGATTAAGTGTAGGCATCTGATGTGGCTGATTGAGAGGATGATCGAGCTGAGGGTTGCTCATTTTGCGGTCAAGGAGTGGAGTGAACAAGCTTCATTTGCGGCCGATTTGCAGAGGGCTTTTCGTGATGATGCCTGGAGGAATATCGCCCCAGGGCTTCTCAATATGGTGTTGAAATGTATTAGTAAGCTTGTGGAATCGGTGGCTACTGGGACTGCGTTGGTTCCATTGCAGGTATGACTTATGAGGTCTTTAGATTTATTGTATTCTTTGTGTTTGGATTGAATGATTTTTGGGGAACGAGGGGAGGGGAAGCTTTTATGTAATTGGCGAATTGCTCAAGATTACTCATGTGATATACTGATATGATGATCATGTTGTTATGATTTGCTTTCTGTTGGTCTGAATTGCAGTTCTATTGCCTACCTTGGTCAATGTAGTGGCTCTGTTAATACTATTTAGAATTACTAATTAGTAATTCAACCCTGTGACATACATTTTGTTTTCTTCAATTTTCCGGGGTGAATGAAAGATTACTAGTACTGCCATAAAAATATTTGAAAAGGAAATCAGTGACTTTCAAATGGGCACCTAAACAAGAATATAGTGGAAGGGGTGTATGTTATGAATATGTTATCATTCATAATGTAGATCTAAAGATGAACTTATAATTTCTCATACATGCTTGCTGGATAAAGGTTGAGAATTGCCAAGGAATAAACTTTCTGTAGGCTTAAAGAGGAATGTTTATGGGGGGAACATATGAGCAAAAACCTATCTGGTCATGTGGCCTTCCCAAACATTTTTTCAGTCACTTCCCTGGAGAATGGAGATCATCATTAATAAATGAGCCGACACTTTCTCTAGATTCTGAAGTCATACAACCAAAATATATCCTGAAAATGTTCGGCACCCCGTGTCACATATCTATCAGTTGGCTTCCTTGAGGAGTTGTATCTGTCAGTTCAGCACCCCATATAGTTACTTCCATTGTGGTCGTTGCATTACTGTCATACTGTGCATCTTCTAAGATGTTCATTGTGGTCGTTGCATTTGTTTTCTCAGGTAAATTGATGATTGGTGTAGCTACTTCCACTGAAATTTTTAATTGTTCATATGTGAAGGATGGGCTCGTGCTGATCAGCACGTAAATTTGTTCATCTTGCACTTGATATGGGCTTACCACAGTGATTTCTTTTGCTTTCTAGACTGTGTTGTTATTCTTGTAGAAGTTCTTCTTTGTTGAACTCAAGCCTTCTCTAGGATATTATAATTTATAGGGGTCAAGAGTGGAAATTTTAGCGGCTCTCTGAAACCATTATTATATTTTTTATGGTCCTTGGTCAGTGGTGTACTTTTTAGCCTGAGCTGACATCAGTTGTTTGCCAAATTCCCTGGTTACTCTAGTACATGGAGAGCATCGGTTAAAATCTTCTTTTATGAGGCACTGGATTCTCTCTTTGCTGCTTTACTCGGGAGTACAAGTTAATCTTATTTGATTCTTCCCATGGATTGTTCTTTCTTGTTGGCAACTGAAAAGGGTTGAGGACTTGTGATATTTATATGTAGTAGGTTAATCCTTCATGAATCATAGAAAATATTATCCTTGTGATTGCATCCTCTTTGCCTTTTCGATCGGATGTGCTCGTTATCTTATGGGTTCCTGTTTTGATTTATATGATCAGTCTTTCTTTAGTATTCGAAGCAAATATAAAAGTCATTCGTCTATGATACAGATCAGGAAGCAGCTTGTGGTAAATTGGCTTCCAGTCTTGATTGTGTGCAAAGATAATGCATTTGCAGCGCCCTATCACAAGCCCCCACTGTACAGCTTCAGAGGCCTGTGCCCAGAACTGGAGGACGCATTCCTAAAGATCATTTCGACGCTACCCATGACAGACGCCCAGGAGCTTCTACAACAGTGCCTCAGTTTCTCTACCCGTGACTCAGAAAGCTGTGGTCATCTAGTCAAAGCATTCGACACATGGTTTAGGCGTGCGGCAACTCATCCACCCCTTCCGTCAGACACTCTGCCTAAGGAAAGAGTTCCTCCCGACTTTTGAACACAAGAACTGACAATGCTGAGAAGCAATGTTAATGTAAATATACGAGAATGGAGGTTGGCAGGACTTCTTTCAATGCAAAACTCCCTTTCGGTACCCGTTCTGTACAGCCCTTGCGTACTCTTTTAATTTTGTTTTCCCAAGTTCCCTGTTTGATGCCATGGAGAATGCCAGGTTGGTACTCTATTGTGTATTTCTGTATATATGTTTGGGTTTTTGTACTGTGGATCAACTAGAGCATACTATAACCTGGCAATTTCAGCCACTCGCAAGGTGGTTGCTTGTTTCGTAGGCAAGTCGGGTGATATTATTCGAAAATATAGTCACCTCTAGGAAACTCTTCCTTATAAAACCTCCCAGCAATATGAAGCCTGAAGATAGATGGTTTGACTGGTTGTTCAATGCACAGGAAGTGTAGTATATAGAGATAGCTTGATTTGTTGGTAATCAGTCAGGACTAACTGTTTTCAGGTTTTTGATGTATATAGCTTACTAGGCTTTCGTTCTCTATCAGAGTATAATCAATACACAGAAATTCAAGCTCACGTCGATAGCGTGAGTTCCTCTTGCTCGATCCTTCGGATTCCATAGCATATTGATTGTTGAGTAGAGTGGCTTTGGGAGGTGGCATGGATTCATGCTCTTATTAAATTTCGAAATTTATTCACACATTGAATGCCAGAGAGTTTAAGGCACCGCTGACAAATGTAAATCCGAAATCATACCGACAATGTCATCCGATTATTCCCACCCTTCACCTGTAAATGCTATCCCAATCTGATTCAAGGTAATTTCGATTGTGTGTTAACTATATTGTTAAGACTTCCAT
Organism: Persicaria maculosa; assembly: GCA_963922045.1. NCBI lineage: Eukaryota > Viridiplantae > Streptophyta > Magnoliopsida > Caryophyllales > Polygonaceae > Persicaria > Persicaria maculosa. The sequence continues at coordinate 57,963,115 of OY998268.1, forward strand.
AAATCACTAGATATCTTACAAAAACAAAAATGAAAGGTCTTGAATGAAAAATATAAGGATGGCTATATGCACAACAAGGTCCTATGGTCTAGTGGTCAGGACATTGGACTCTGAATCCAGTAACCCGAGTTCAAATCTCGGTAGGACCTCTTCTTGCCAAATTTTTTTGCTCCACAAGCAAAAAAAATCAAAACAACATTCACTTCTTTCGGTTTTCTGAAGCAGCACAATTTTACCCAAATGTATTGCACCTTTTTCTTTGTATTCGTTGTATTTTTTGACGGTTGTATTTTTTGACGGTTTGCCATCGGCCTTACCCTATGATAACTTTCGACACTCCAAAGTATTGTTTTCGACACAATTGATCTTGTGCAATGTGCAAGCAGAGAAAACGTAATGCAACATAAAAGGCCACACAGATTATGGCCGTTTGGATTTCGATGAATCTCAACTCCTCCGACTGTTTTTTACTGAACTGTCTTGTTTTTGCACCGAATCGAGATGGGGAATAACTCAATCAACAGAGAGCAAATCCTGCCTCTCTCTAGCAGTTACCACTTTACAGTTCACATCAGCAACAGAATCAGACGACAAATTGCACAAAATTGAAGGGTCAAAAGAAGGGAAAAAATAAGGAATAATTTAGCATCAAAGAAATGAGAGATCAATGGATTCTTCCTGAGTCATATACGCCTGTCGTCTTCCAAACCGGCAAGCACCCGTACCATTTAGCAGGCGATAATGCAACCTGCTACTCGGTTTGGTTTCTGAAGTTTGAAGTTTCGATCCCCTTTATCAAGGGGCTGTACACCTTTGCAGGGAACTCGAGAAATGAAACAAAGACACCAAAATGGCCTCAGAGCGCCGTCATTCTAAAGCAGTGACCACTGTTTATGATGAACGAATACCCTAAGAGCTCGGATTTGATGAATTGCTGTGGAACGTCTGTTGGATTGCTGCGTTTTCAACAAAAATAGAATGGAGGACAATCTATCAAGCTGTTCCTCCCGCTCCCCGTTCTTCAGCTTGTCTCTCTAGCTCACTATTGTCGAAGGGCTCAGGAAATATCTCCCTTGATTGCCGCCTCTGTGATGCCAAATACTCGCTGCTACCCCCACCATTGTTGGCCCCACCGCTACCTGAACCAGAAGTTCCTGAACGCTTCATGCTGCTTGTCCCCTCCACCCTTGATGCAGAGGCAACAGCTGGCGCCTGGCCAGCAGGTCCCACATCCGAGCTGTGCCTCCAGCTCCCGAATACAGCAGCGTTCCAAGAGCTTCTTGAGGAAGTAGTCCTGAGCCTCGCAGAACCTGCAGTCTCTTCTCGGACTACCTTTAAAGGGTTCTCCAAGGCCCTGAGGATGTACCTCATGAGGGGTCTCCTTGAGGGCTTAGGGTTGAGGCACGACCTAGCAACGATTGCCATGGCCCACACTTCCTCCAAGAGATCCTCGTCAACGATCAGTGAGGGGTCAACAATCTTGGTTATGAGCTCTTTATCATATATATTGATGTAAGGCAGTGTCTGTTCTAACCATTCCTTCATGCTAGCATCATTCGATGCGCTGATACCCATCTTTCCTGTCACCAGCTCTAGTAACACCTTCCCAAAGCAGTAAACGTCATAAGTGCATGCCGATGTTTGAGAGCCTGGTAAAAAATCAAGCACATTAAGTTTTAACCAACACCCATGAGATTCAGTGATCAATACATATATTATATACGAAAAGATGTCACATAACCACGCTCTCACTAACTCCAAATTCACCATGTACAGTAATTAAGTCCAATTAATCAATGTTTTTATAAAATATAAATAGATTGAAATTTTCAAACTCATCAGATGAATTGCTTGCGAGAAAAAATCTGCTCTATAGAGATTGCTTCTATTCACTAGTTAGGTAATTATAGAACCATATGCTCCTTTAGAGCATCTAAACCCATCTAGTTAGGGGACAAAAAGGAAGCGAAGAATCTTTACAGGTCATGAGTTCTGTAATTGGACTTTTCCAACAACTAGGCCATTTGGATTTCTAAGGGACCTTGTTTTCATTTCTCATCAATTTTCGAGAGTAATTATTGTCCTGTCCCAGCTATATGTCGAAAAACTAGCTCAAAGACAAATTAGTAGTTAACCTAATCTTGTCATGTCAAATAATAGAAGACGACCGCCCTTTATAAAGGACACACAACCAAAACTACCAAAGAGGGAATTTAAGTAACCCAGAGGATAACAGAATCCTAAGCTGATGTCGGTTTTTTTATAATGAAAATGTCCGTTTCTTTTTTCTTCATGCTGCAGATTGCGGGTAACTGTTTGCTTTGAAAAGAAACAAGGAAAGCTCTAAAGTATTTCTATATCAGTGACATTGAAGTAAACATCTCCACAGTCGATTTATGTGTGGAAAAAAAAGAAGCCACGTCTAAATGGAAAAAACTAAGGGCCCTTAGATTTCTTTTCCCATCGTTCTTTTAATGGAACTATACAAGTAACCAAGAAAAACCCATAAGAATAAAAAGTTGATTGTTTCCCTAGATCATGGAAAAAAGGATCGCTAGTGCCAAATAACGTCATCGGGTACAGTCTTCATTCAGTAATACAGCTCACTGCAGTGCATATTTAACTCTCTTCCAGCAACTAGAAGCCTAGAACTACTTCTACTTCTATGAGAGTGATGTTTTTCATGACAAGTAATATGATTTGTTACTAAAAGTTACCTTGAATTTTAAAAGTAAAGCACGCAATCATATAAAACTTATTGATAGATCATTCAGAAGTGAGATGTTACAGCAAATTCATCAGTAAAGCATGTGGTAGTATAAAAAGTTGCATACCTGATGAACCTTGCTCAGACGTCCTGCACATGTCAAGAGAAAAACTAGTTAGAATTTGTAATATTGAGTGTATTTTTCCCTAAAAGGTCAACGTGTACAGACAGATCAAAGCAAAGAGAGAAAATTACCATACACATTTGAATCATAAAGAAATCAAAGGGCTGAAACTCCTCCATTAAGTTAAAAACTTTTATTTTCAGCGTGCCAATGCCAATGGCCATGTCTCTTATCTTTTTATTTCATGACGGAAAGGGAAACAATCAACTTGAAAAGACAAAACCATTCTGGAACCCGAGGAGCAGTGTTTGACAAAAGGCAGCGTATATAGACTCTATGGTACAATAATAATTAGCTTCCAAGTTTTCAAAATCTGAAATAAAAGTGAAAATTGCATAGAGACCAATTGGTAAGCCATGAAATTCTCAGTTTGATACTACAAATACTTGGTTATTAAAGATCAACAGGCAAAAGTTGTAAAAGACTAAATGCTTACGAGTATATGACCTTACTCACAGTTGGATGAGGTCATTAATTGCTAAAGGAAAAATCTAAAAAGTGCAAATGGAGAGATAAGCACCTTCATACACTAGAGATGATGAAAATCCACCAAATAAAGGCAATAGGTAAAACAAAAATGGAAACCAATCACAGAGATTTACCAAAGGGATTAAAGGATGGCCCTTACTAAAAAAGGTAGTAATTCACACTAATCCTTGCAGAATCATTTTCAAAGATGCATAATGAATGAATTAAGTGGATTGCTTACTGTGGTAACCGCAGAAATCTCGTAATCATACTCTGATGTGTATCCCCTTCTTGAACACAAAGTTCGCTCAAACTACCAAGTCGCACTTCAAATTTATCATCAAGTAGTATACTGCTTGCTTGCACATCTCTGAAAACCAAAGATACAATAAAGCCAACCAGTAAGTTCATCAGTCATGAATCTCAGGAGTATGATAGCAACAACCGAAAACTCACTGCTTCCCATTCTTCAGTCACAAACAGTACACTAATGTGAGGAAAAACGATGGGATTCTTTTAGTATTAGAGGACCTGTAAAGCTCTTTTACATTTTTACCAAACGATCATAAAACAAAAACAAATAGCTATGCTGTCGTGAAAGTAATCAGATAAATTGATGCTGATGGGTTTAGACTACGACATTTACTACACTTTTAAGATAAAAAGGTAACAGATGAGAGTATGAGACCAATATTACAAACAATTAAAAGACAATTGCATCAAATTAGAAATATGAAAGTTTCAATAGATCACCTGTGAACAAAGGGAGGAGTGCACTCATGATGTAGATAAGATAGACCCTCCGCTGCTCCCGTTGCTATTTTCAATCTTGTTATCCAATCTAGAGACTGCAAGCTGCCATCATCTGATTTGACCTTCCTGTACAAGGAACTCGACAAATCTCCATTTGGCATATACTTGTAAACAAGGTACTTCTCATTCTCATTCTCCAAGCAGTGTCCCAAGAGAGGAACCAATCTAAGATGTGCAACCTTACTAAAGAAATCCAACTCAAGCAAGTACCCTTCTCTTCTAACTGTATTTAAATCCACTCTTTTGATGACTACCGGGATTCCACCTTCCAAGAGACCCCGGAACAAATCACCAGAATGACCATGTTTGATGAGATTGGCGTCGCTGAATTCACCAGTCGCTTGGAGCAGCTGCTGGTATGTGAATGCCTCACCCAAACCAGCAAAATTAATAGCCACTCCCGGAGACTGGGGGGTGGCTGCAGTGGGAACTGGACCAACTCCATTTCCTCTCTGGTTTGTGGAGCCCTTCCTACGGATGCATATGAACAACAAGAGCAACAAGAGAAGAAAAAGCAGCAGACCTAATCCCCCAAAAACTGCTGCAAATATGATAGTCTGCTTATGGCTTTTTCTTACTGGCGCGGCTTCCGGGGCTTCGGTATTGTTCTGATGTCCGAAATTATCAAAGGTCAAACCCTTTGAAGCATAGAATTTGGTGCAATCTTCCACAGACCTCTGGCGAGTAACATTTTGGAGGCAATTCAAACTAACAGATACATTACTCTTTGCATATGTTAAAGTCTCACCCTCAAAGTAATTGTATGATAAATCAATGAAACTGAATCTCTGTACCAAAGATGTCAATCCACCATAATACATATTCTTTGAGAGGTTGAACTGAGAACCACTAGCATTGACAGTCGGTACATTGCTTGGGAGTGTACCTGTAAAGTTGTTGTTGGATACATCAACAAAGCGCAGTGAGGACATTGTCCACAATTCACCTGGTATTAAACCCGAAAAGTTGTTATCACTCAAGTCCACAAACTCTAATCTGGTCAAACCCTTGAATAAATCACCTTGCAAGTCACCAGAAAGCCTATTCTTTCCAAACAACAATCTCTGCAGGCTCTTCAGCCCGTTCAAATCCAGTGGCAGAGAATTGTCAAGCACGTTGAAGCTCAGATCAAGCTCAACCAAGCTAGAAAGATTACCAAGCTGGGATGGAACTGAACCAGTCAACGTGTTCCCAGAAAAGTTTAGCTTTTGAAGCTTGGATAAGCTCCCAATGCCGGGAGGAATTGACCCAAATAAGAAATTCCCCGAGGTGTCCACAACAGAGAGGTTCTCTAGCGAAGCAAACGAACTAGGAACAGGCCCGGTGAACATATTCCTCGATAGATCAAGGATTGAGAGGCTTGACATCTGCCCCAAACTGGAAGGGATCATACCAGAAAGCTTATTACCAGACAGAATCAAAGTCTCCAACCGGGTCAAATTCCCCAAGCTCCAAGGTATAGCCCCCAAAATAAAGCAAGAGCTAAGATCAAGCACCCTCAAACCCCCCATTTCCAGCCCAAACCAATCAGGAATCTGCCCAGGAAGGGCAAAAGAGGAAGCATTGAAGGACTCCAAACGGGTCAAATTGGCAAGAGGTTCAACGGAAAACTGCGGGTTCCTGCGCCCAAATCGGGTCCTCCTAAACCCCGAAATGCTGATACCCACAACGGCGCCGTTCTCGCAAGAAATCCCTCGCCAGATTAAGCAAGGATCGGCCTTGATCGGCCAATCCTTGGCCCGCAACCCCAATGCGGATCTAAGCTGCAGCAAAGCCCGGCGCTCAGAGAACGACGCCAATGGCTTCCCCGTTTCGTCACCCAGCTCAAATGTGCCGTTGACTAGCAGAAGCAGGACGAAGACCAAGAAGGGGAAAGCGCTAATTTTAGGTTTACGAAGATCCATTGTTAACAAGCTAACAGCATGAATCTGGGCGAGGTGTGTACATGCCTGATTTTGTTCCTCATTGGGGCATTACAATGCAACAGAAGCAAAATCCGAGGGTTTTGAAGTGAACTACACTGAATTGCATCTTCGGCTCCGATTTTGGGGGAAAATAAAGTGAGAATTGCAGAGAAAGGGTAGTTCTTTACCTAAGTGGCGAGGTCTCTTTCAATGGCGAAATCGAGTATACCCTAACAAGACCCAATTTTTCCTGTGTGCGCTGAATCGTCTTGTTATGGTATCTCATTCCGCAATCGCGTCCAGCTTCTTCCCGTATCCTAGACGCTTTGATTTGGTTTCAGTTCCTCCGGTTGAACAGCCACAGAAAAGACAAGTGGGGAGTGAATTTGTCAGGAGTGAGAGATACAGTGCTTCGCTGCAAACACAGTAATAATTTAATTGAAATCCATAATAATAAATTAATAATAATAATAATGGATGAATAATAAAATGGGGGAAAAAGGGTTTAATTAAGTAATAATTCTGGAGAGAGAAAGGGGGGATTGAAGATGGAAAGGTTTGAATGATTTGGATGTGAGCTGGGTCAATGGATTTCTCTCTCTTTGAATGGGGGTGGTGGTGGGTGTGTTGCAGTTTGCCCTTTAAATGCTTCAGCTGCTTGTTTCATCTCTGTCACTCTTTGATTTTAAGAGCCGGAAAGCTCGGCTTTATTTTAATAATATACTTCACTCTCTCCTTTAGGTTTTTTTTGGATACTGACATATTTCATCTCTGACAAAGTTACAACTACGAGTTCACCATCTCCCCCATTAATGGTTTTTTTGGTAAGGTGGTGTTTGGTTTGGTATGTGGCTATATGACAAACTTTCCAGAAATCGGGTTGTGAGTTGTGATAAACACTACATTAGATTTGTCAATTGTTTTTTTCTTTTTTAAAGCGATATAGCAAAACTGAAATCATATAATTTGCTCAAACTTAGGGATATAAAAAAAGACGGGACTACATAATGTAATAGAGATTTTAAACGCCAATGGAGGACTTGGACAAGATAGGGGGGTCGTCCATCTCCTTGCCCCTGGCTCCAATGGGCCTATCGATTGGAAACTTGACGGGATGTCTCCGACTTTTATGGGTTTTGATTTTTCTTTCATTTGTATTGATTTGTCATTTATGTTACTTACTGTGTTGTATGTTGATGGTGAGTCTACTTGCTGATTCGTTGATCTCTCAAGCTTCAGACATTAATGGTCAGTCTATCTGCTGATTCGTTGATCTCTCAAGCTTCAGACTTGTCTGAACTCAAATTCTTACTTAATAAAAAAAAAGTTTAGTGGTATACTCAGTTTATAATAGTTGGATATAGCAAGTGAAGAATATCTCATTCGAACCCATCCCACTGCATCACCCCTACGAATACTTGACTTTAACTCAATACTTTTATTTAAATTATGACCAATAAGCCTATTTAGTCACGATCTAAGTTGATCCAATAACCAAATGATTCACACCAGAACAATCCAAATACAGAATAGACTCGAAGCCAAGCAAGAAACGAAATTTGATTATTTACACTCATTTATTTTTAAATTATACTCTTAACCCAATTCAAAATAGTGGCTATAATCCATAAAACCAAGTAAACAACCTAATTTTTACCTATACCCAAATCTGGAACTAATCCAAAAAAACTATCCAACTAATATGATTGTCACCTCTTGTTTGGACGTTAATCTTCTACCATGACTACTTAAAGACAAGACAAAAAAAAAGTGTTTTAAAAATAAGATGTAGACTTTACTTTAAGGTTAATTCTTGATTGTTATCTTCTTGATGTTATAATATTCAAATATGCCAATACAAAACTTGATTTGGAAGCATTAAGATGTAAAAATTTATTGTTTTGTTGTAAATTGTGGGTAGATGTTGACATATATATATAGACATTTATATTAACAACTTGATATCGTCCGTAGCTAATGTACATGTTTGGATAAATGTTACTGTAAAAGAGATTGTAAGGAATAAAACAGAGGAAATCGATTTATGAATCTCCAATACCATGATCAAATTCAAAGGTCCCAAAAACTTGAGATGGTACCTACTAAAACCCCTACAACCACATCTCCCTATACTCATTGCAACATCAAACACGTACATTGGTAGGTTGTTACGATTTCCAATCTATGAAAACCTACAAAACATATCACACCAAACATATCTCGACCTTTTTTCGATTAGTTGATCTACATTGGATTTAGAGCAAATTGTCGATATTCCACCTATGAACGTCCTACAGCAGTCTCACAAGTTCACTTTCAAGTGTGAGTTATTATTTTCAGTAGAGAAAGGTAATGGTTTACCTTCATAATCATAAATCTAATTCATATTGAAGTAAAGATTCATTCTTAATTAGTTACTATTATAACTGTAACTCATTCTCTCATTTTTCATACAAAATTTATTACATTTCTCCACATTTAATTAATTTATTCATTAATTTCAGGGAGGGTAACTATTTCCCTATAATGCTATAATCATTTACTTCTCCCCTCTTATTGACTCAAAAAATTGATAATCATGTATATTTTATAGGTAAAATTTAATTGCTTTCATTTTCATTATCTTCTCTAAAACAAACCAGCTCTTAATTTTCACACTAAACTAAGATTGAGTGCCCTTTTATTGTTGTTGCAATGCACGAGATTGAGTGCCCTTTTGATATTTTGTGGGTTTAGAATGGAAGATCAATTCAAAGGCCCAATATAGGCCCATAAAAGCATCGATGTGGCCCAACATATAAAATGGGCCGAGATATTCATATCTGAAAGCTAGTCGATTGTCGACTAATAAAAAAGAAGAAAAGCAAGTCAAAGTTTCGAAGCATTGGATTCTCAACCCTCATCGGTTTTTTCTTTAAATAAAAAAAAAAGGTGATTCCAATTTCCACCCCTTAGATATATTTGATCTGATCAAAAAAAAAAAAAAAATTGATCTGATCCAAAGGTGGTGCCAAGAGAGTTATGGGGAGCACGTGCCTTTATCATACAAATAATTTAGATGTGTTATACACTTTTTGATAGTTCGTTTTAATATATTACAAGTTAAAATTATGAAAACTGAATATATATATTAATTACTTCAAATATATTTTGATAAATTGTTTACTTAAAGTTTTTATATTTGGTTATACGTTACACCATACAGAGTATAAGAATAAGCAGTTAGGGTGTGTTTTCCTCCCACTTTTTAAGGGGTGGACGGGTACACAGGGTGGGGGTGGAGGAGGCGATCAACGTTTTCCTACAGATGGAGGGGGTGGGGATAGGAGGCGAAATGGGGGTGGAAGGGGGTGGGGGTGGAGGATTTTTCCCACCTTGGGGGTAGGTGGACGGGGTGGAGCTGTGGGGTGGGGGTGGTCAATTTTGCCATCGTCCTCAATCTTTCATCTTCGATCTTCTACTGCGATTGAAGGTCCTGAGCACGAGGAGGGCGATTGCTGTTGTTCACAGATGACTGGCGACAACCACCAGCACCACCAGGCTTCCCCCAAACACTGGTCGATGACGGGCGAGCTCAACACGTCTGGGTGGGGCTTGGATCCGCATCGAGGGGCGACGCCAGCAGTGCTGTTGTTGCCCCGGATCTCGACGCCGGCAGTTCTGTTCATCCTCCACTTTGTCTTCTTCGTTAATCAAGAATTACAGAAGGGGCAAGAGATGGCGGTCCTCTCAAGCCCTAATTTCTGCTGCGTTCTATCCTCCAATCTGGATGCCACATTTGGCTAAAGTTAAAGTTGAAGACAAGGGTAAAAATGGTATTTTACATTATAACCTCAACAAATAATCCCAAACAACCAAACATCATACGAGATACTTTCCGAAATATATCTCCACCCTTTCCACCCCTTAAAATATATCTCCACCCTTTCCACCCCTTAAAAACAATCTCCACCTCTTAAAATCCCCTCCGCTAGAAAACACAACCTTAGTTATATATTGACTTATTAGATTTTAAACAATGTATTCTTAACAAAAAGAATGATTTATAGACTAAATTACTAAAATGACATTGTTTTGTTTGTTTAAAAATGAAATATATATTACAAAGAACGACTTCAATTTGAATTAAAATGATTAACTAAAATATCATCATTTTAGTTCAAAATGATTCAAAATGATGTTGTTAAATTGACAATAAATTTTGCCCTCTTGGATAATTTTTTTGGCTTCACCATTTGATGTACCAATATGCTAGGTTTTTTTGAATGTTAGCTACAACCGTTTCGTCTATGGATAGGGAACTCCTCATCTACATCTGTCATAATAACATTATTTGACGAGTTAGCAAGGGTTAATCTCCACCAAATTATCACATGCATAAAAAAAAAAGAAATTATGTTGAAATAATAGTTAAAGATACAATCAAATTATTCTTGATGCAACAAGGACGAAGATGACTCGAATATTAAACTATCATCGTATTTCACCCCAAATAACATAACAATAGAAACCTAAATAAAATATTTTTTATACTATGTACATTTTGAAAAAATTTGGTGAAAAGTCCATTTAGAATGTGTAATTAGGTAAATGTCCATTTTTTTTTGTAATTAAGAGAGTGTCCATAATATTTTCGTAATACCCAAAATACCCTTGTTTTAATTTAACACTCCTCCCTTATTTCTGTATATCTTCTCTCTGTCTTCTTCTTGTTTTAAGAGAGCATTCTCTGTCTATCTTCTCTCTGTCTTCTTTCGATATGAGAATCCTCCCACTGACGACAAAGATGTCGGAGCTCAAATCGCTGCCATGGTTAAGCTTGAAGAGGTCAACCGTCGACGTCTTCACCGGAGGAGAGGACGAAGATGCCAAAGAATTCGTACCTTTCGTTTGCATCAATTTTGAAAGGTTAAAAAAAAAATTATTGGCCCATGCGGCCATGCCCCCTAATCTTTTCTATTCCCTGAAAAACTTTGGAAAGATTGAGCCTTGGATTTCATTGAAGATTCGGATTTTCGAAGACCCCATCACAAATCATGTGTTTTCCTTGAGTATGTTTTCGTGTTTTTACCCTTGAAAATTAAAACCCTTTTTTACTTGATCGATCTGATTGTGGATGTCGATGGTGTGGTCGCTTTGTCGGCTAGGTGCCTTGGCCTTTGTTACCAATTATGGTGGTTCTCCTCTTCGGTGTTCGCTTGGTTGAAAGGCCATGTTTCCATTAACAACAATTATGATACTGTATTATTGAATAATGTAAAATTACAAGTTGGAAGCCTTTTATGAAGTTCTATCTTCTTTTTCCAAAGGAAAATGGAAAAAAAATGTAATGATTATTTGTGCATGTGTTGACTATATAATAGATTCATGTGGGAGTTTGTCTCCGACCTCCTTTGTGCTTGTTTTCCTTCTGCACACCTTGATCCGAACGGATGAGATTCCAATGGATGAAAAAAGAAAAATGAAATTGAAATGAAAAGATGGAAACCCTTGTCGTGTAAACCTGCAAATTGGTAACTTTATGTAATAGTAGAGATGACCGTTGTGGGGATCAACAAACATAATGGGGCAAAACTCAATGCCATATATGAGGCATAATAGATGGATACAATCTACAATTACAGGGTATTTTTAGTGGGATATGATTTGCAATTATAGTTAAAGTTGACAATTAAATTTTAAAAAAATTGGTTGGTGACAATATCTTAGTGATATTTAGTGTGGTAGTGGCAATTTTTTTTTTGTTATATGCATGGTCGTGGTGAAAAACATATGTTGAAATAATATTTTGGTGACAATTTCGGTGAGAGAAACTAGTCAAACTTTTAAAAATTTATTTGGTGACAAAAGTGAGTTAATATTAGGTGCCAATGGTGATGACATTAGTGTTGTACACATTTTTTTTAGTTTGGTGACAGTGTTTTGTAGTTGGTGAAAATAGGTTGGTGACACTATTTTGGTGACAATTTAAGGTAAGAGAAACTAGCCAAACTTTTAAAATTTTATTTGGTGATAATATTTTGATGATATATAATGTGGTGGTGACATTTATTTTTATGTTGACATATTTTTGTTAGCGTTAACGATTCAACGTTTTAAAATACGAGTTGATAACAATCCCTTGGTGATATATAATGTTATGGTGACATTTTTTAATATCGGGGTGACAATTTCAGGTGAGAGAAACTAGCCAAACTTTTAAAATTTTATTTGGTGACAATATTTTGATGATATATAATGTGGTGGTGACATTTATTTTTATGTTGACATATTTTGTTAGCGTTAACGATTCAACGTTTTAAAATATGAGTTGATAACAATCCCTTGGTGATATATAATGTTATGGTGACATTTTTTAATATCGTGGTGACAATATATTGTCATCAACCTCGTCACTAACAGTTGTCACTAACAACTGTCGCAAGAAAAATCATCTATTAGCAGAAAAAATTAATTTGTCACCTAAAAAAATGATATTGACAACTGTCACCAAAAGAAAATCAACCTATGTCACCAAAAATCAATTGTCACCAGAACCCCCACCTCAATTGTCACTAGAAAAAATAAAATGTCACAAAAAATGTCAATTGTCACCGAAACAACTGTCACAAAAAAATATAGTCAACTGTCACCGGAAAAATTGTCATCAAAGGTATACATTGACCGAAATGGTCAATGTTGACTAGTCAAGTCAAAACTAAAAAAGGTCAAAGGGAAAGGAGGAAGGAGGGAGGGTTAGGGAAGGAAGGGTAAAATTGTCATAAATGGACATTTAGTTAATTATAAAAAAAAGTGGACATTTACCTAATAATCTCTTCTAATATGGATATTTACCAAATTTAACCGTACATTTTCATAAACTTCTATCATTATTTAATATTGAAAACAATAGAATAATAAATTTCTAAAATAATCAACTATTTAATTATCAAAAATTTTAAAATACAATGTTATTTCGTAATCAAAATAATTAAATAATACTCCGTAGTACAAACAAAGCTACTTTTTGAAGATGATGGTATAGGAAAACAGTAGTGGGCGCGCGCGCATGTGATAAATAATCCAATAATTTTACCCGGAAAGAGATTAAAAGGATATTCCCTCTTTCGAGCCACTCTGAAATCTGAACCTATCCAAATAGATTCGCTTTTTCGTCATCAACAAAAATATCTTCTCCTTATACGCGCCACGATATCGACTTTCGCACCAAAACGATGCGTTTTGGGCGCTGCAAATCTCTCTGCGGCAACTCTGTAACCCTAGTTTTCCTCACCCGTCTCCCTATAAAATACCCCCTCTGATCCCCTCGTCTTCCTCGTGCTCTCCTCTCTGGTTTTTACCTCCGCCTCCAATCCCTAGATATTTTCCTTTCCCCAAAAATTCTCTAATGGCGGAGGCTGAATACAGGTGCTTCGTCGGCGGCCTCGCATGGGCCACCGACGACCAATCCCTGGGAAGAGCTTTCTCCCAGTTTGGTGATGTTGTTGAATCGAAGGTCCGTTTTGGCGTGTCCAGAGACCAGATCTGATCCGTGAAAAACACCTGGTTTCTCTCTCTCGGAGGACCTGTTTGTTCGATCGATCGATTGCTGGTTTCTCGTGACCTTACTATGATCTGATCTGATTTTACTGCACTATTCTCTCCGTTACTGTTACTGTCACTGTTACTGTTACTGTTCTACTCTCTGTTACATGATCTGTTCTATTTCATTGATATCCGGAAACGGTATGTTCAATCGAAAGACGAGGATCGATTTTCATTTTTTTTTAAAATTATGATCTGATTGTTTAATTGCTGGATCCTCGTAGATCTGACCTTGTATTGGATTGATCTGTGATTTATAGGTCATCAACGACCGTGAGACCGGCAGATCCAGAGGTTTCGGTTTCGTTACCTTCTCATCCGAGCAATCCTTGAAGGAGGCAATTGAACAGATGAACGGTCAGGACCTTGACGGCCGTAGCATCACCGTCAACGAGGCTCAATCCCGTGGAAGCGGTGGTGGCGGTGGCGGAGGCCGTGGTGGTTTCGGTGGTCGCCGTGAGGGCGGCGGTGGCTACAGCCGTGGTGGTGGATACGGAGGAGGCGGTGGTGGATACGGTGGAGGTGGCGGTGGATACGGTGGAGGCGGTGGTGGTTACGGTGGAGGTCGCCGTGAAGGTGGATACGGCGGCGGCGGCGGCGGTGGCTACTCCCGTGGTGGCAACTCCGACGGTGACTGGAGGAATTAAGTAGATAAAGGCTCACTGTCAGTCGCTGTTTTAGTTGAAGTTTAGTGTCTTAAATTTTTGATCTCCTGGTCATGTCCTGTTCCCTGGTTCTTGTTCTCGATCTGGTTCCTGTTCGCTTGTTCACTGGTTCGTGTTGTGTGTTTCTGGTTCTAATGGTCTCCTAAGGTGTTCTGGAATGGTTACTGATGGTTGTAATTAGCATACAGTCTCATGTAATGGAATGAATGAATGCCCGGTTCTATCTTCACATACTATTTCCTGTCTCAGTTTCTGCACATTTTCTTATGGCGGTTGGTTCGTTTTCATACCACTTTTAAAAACTGTTAACCCTCTTTTGATCACATTCAACCAGTTAACGCTCTTTCAATCTGAATCTTATGAGAGGTTGTACACTGTTACTGGTTCAAATGGTGGAATCTTAGATTCTAAAAGATAGAGTTAGTTTGAAATGATCTCTTTTGACTTGAAAGACGGAGTATGAAACAAGTTTGTTTTATTTTAACTGTGTGATGATCTATCTATGATATGACGAGCTCACCAACAAACTGTGCCAAACAGACCTATATCCAAGGTGAAAGTCGTCCATATCTAGCAATCAAATTAACTCTCAGGAATAATGAGTCGTATCTAGCAATCAAATCAACTCAGACATTAGTTACACAAAATGCAAAATTGGTGCTACCATGCTAGTAGCAACAACAGAACAATAAACAACAGAGGAATTTAGTGATCACAAATGAGCTTTCCCCGTTCAAAGTGGCATCCGCTCTGCTCCAAAGCCATCTCAAAGAACCCGCCCCCGCGGAGCCGAGTGTCGACCCCCGGCGGGGCAAACTCCATGATGATGTTTCTTGATGTAAGCGTCCGCAACACCTTGTGGGATTCACTGTCGATCAGGAAGCTGGTCTCGGACCTGGTCTCCACCATCGTCTTCATTGCCTGCTCGAGGGTGTCGGTCATCTTATGGGTTACGGGGGAAGCCATTTTCGCGAGGTGGTTGTCGCTAAGACGTAGGTCTCCTGCTGACATGAAGCCTCGTGGGGTTCGTGCTACGACTTTGTCTGCGTACGTCTTGCCCTTGCGAGCAGATTCGAGTTTCATGAACTCTAATACAGTCATAATCCTACAAGACACATCCATGTTGATCTCAACTTCTTGTACAACCTATGGTAACTCGAAAACACCTTGCAACTTTCGAGCACACCTCATACGCGAGAAGAGTTCATCGTCGTCTAACAGATGATGGATGTCGAAGCTCCTAAAGTTACCGACGAGTTCTTTACTTTTACGCTCTATAACTGCAACTACACCGGCCTTGCCCTTCCTTAGGACTCGAAGTGCCTCCCACACACTTTGGTCGGCGTAGACATGTGGCGTGCGCTCCTCGTTATTGAATCTAAAAGGGGCAAAAAACATATAGTTGTCGATATAACTATAAGAGATGCACAACACAAGAAATAAAACTGCTAGGAACTTGGGAATACCGAAACTTCGACAAGGGCGAATTCGCAACGCCATCAAACCATTCTAATCCCCTTGATTCAAGCAGCAGCTCAAGAAGTGCATTCTACCTTGCAAGAACAATACCACATACAAAAATTTTCGATCATCTCCCTAATTCAGTTACCATTGTTTGTTGCATTGAACATAGGTACAAGATTCAAATTGGTTTCGAGTGTAGGAACCAACCTGGGTGATGAACCCCGTTATTGTTGTATTAGTTTTGTCAGTCACGGGCAACACATGGAGCCGGTGCTTGGAGAAGAGTAGGAGAGCGCGGAAGAGAGTATCGTGTTCCGAATTCACAGGGAAAAACGAGTCCCAAAGGAACGATTTCGCTAGCTCCCTGATCTGAAAACTTGACAAGTACATGAGAACTATACACTATCATTGAAATGATCTTTAACGAGTCCGAAATTCAATAACCTTAGTTTTGCCAATCGACGGATTTTGCTCCATCAAATCGAAAAATCCATCGCTCACATCCTTGCCTTGTGCCTGAAAACAACCATGCTTCTCCATTTCCTAACCAAAACATAAAAGATACTATTAACTTAACCATTCCTCCATTTGCCTAGTGAAGTAAAAGTTGCAATTTACCTCGAGGCACCAGAGAACCATGGTAGGAAAGCTGAGGAAACCGATATAGCGATTGGCGGCTTTCCTGGTGACAGCAGCAGTAACAGCAGCATCTTCGGAAGAGGAAGAGAGTGCATCAGCTATGGGCGCCCCATACAGATTCTTACTCAATAGCATCTTGATCGCGAACCATAAGGAATCCTCGACTCTCAACTCTACAACTTCATTTGTTTGATTCCATAAAAAGATTACTGTTGTTAGATCAAACTGCATAAGACAACGAAAACTTCCGAAAACCCTATCTTGATTATGCCATTGCAATTCCCTCAAGAACTTAGAGGCTTAGAACATTTCCTATCATTCCAAACACTGGAAAACAGATAACCCTAAATCCAAATAATTTCCACTTGTCAATGATCGTAATCTACAATTCTCTCATTCATACACACCAAACACACCTATAATGACACAATCTTAGATTGGGATAATAACAATATTATCATATATCATATCTAGAACAATAAGGGGGAAAACTCGCATACATGGATCACGTGGAATAGACGTTAAAAACTGAGATGTTACCGCGGAAATTTCTGTTTTTGATGTGAGGGATTGAAGAGATGGGGATGCTGTCTAGGAAGTTCTTGAGGGCAGTCTCCGAATCCACAACCGTTGGCGTTGCTGATGGCGACATTGGCGTCTTTGGGGTCTTGGGTGTTGTTGATGCTGAAGTCTGCGTCTTTGGGGTCTCCGGTGTTGTTGATGCTGAAGTCGGCGTCTTTGGCGTCTTCGGCATTGCTGACGGTGAAATTGATGCGTCAGCAAACGCCTTTGGTGTCTTTGGCGTCTTCGGCGTTGTTGATGGTGAAATTGCAGCGGTTGGACGATTTCCATGGATGGCATCACCTCCTCCTCTGCGTTTTCCCTCTTGGCTTGATATCAGAAATTGCTGTTTCATTGGTTTCAGACTCATTTTGGATCTCCAAAACTGCTATCTTTCTGGGATCACCCCTGATTTTCCCCTCCCCACATCGTTTTCTTAGTGCTTCAAATTCTTCAATGGCTTCCAACGGTCTGGTTGCTTGTTTTACACGTCGCAATAAGAGGCAATACCGTACGTTTTTTAAAATTCATCACCTGTTTTTGAATCGACTCAAATTGCACCAAATCCCCCCTACTTTGTTGACAGTTTTGAAAAATTGCCTAAATTCTGAACTTTTTTCACAATTTACCCATTCATTGAGGCCTCTGAATGATTCCAACACTGTAGATTTAATGAACACAATATGCATCTCACAGAAGGCAATTTAACAAGAGATGTCAACTTTGAGCTAACTGAGACCAATGCATGAAGCAGAAAAGCAGAAATTCCCTCAAAGATGTAACATTAACAAGCAGTAAAGCAGAAATTTTTCATCTGAGATTGATTCCCATGAGTAAATAGAAGTACAAATTCCCTCAAAAAACCAAAGACTGAATCTCAATGAATCGAGAATCATCCAACAACTAATAAAAAGGCAAAAATCAGCATATGAAAAACACAAAAACTAGATGTTATCTAATGGCTCTGGTAAGGCGGCAGCATCTAGTTGGTGTGTGTTGCCCTAGTGTATATCTGCTGGCTCGAGTGGTGAGACACCATCCTGATAAGACCCTTCTCCATCAGTTCCTTGATCATTCTCCTCGCTACAGACCCGTTAACCTGCAAAGTGCGTCAAGAAACTCAATGTAAGGTCATCAATAGTCCCAATGTGTGTAACAGATGAGAACATATATTGCTCAAACGACCATAGCACATGACAACAATTTTCTGAACACCACTGATCTAAAATTCCAATTTCACAAAATTCAAGCAATTGAAAATGCACAAACAGTTTAAATGGATTAAAACAGGTGTTCAATCCCAACAAAGATCAACTGAAACTTGCTGCAATTGGGCCAGGATATGAAAAATACAGAGCTCAGTTGATTAAATCCTAGTAAAAGGGAAATCCAATTGCAGAAAGCACAGATTAAAGCCTGTTTGTTACAACTGCATTATAAATTTTCAGCTCATTATCATCATCAGCACATAGTCGTATGCAATACCACATTGCTAAACAAACACTAAATAAGATACTGCCAATAACATCAAAATCTGATTTTCCAGAAAAAAGGTATTTCAGAACGGAAATAAAGCAATCATCTTGTTCAGTGAGATAATTTACCCTCATGCGATCGGAGAGAACAGAGGGGGTGGTGAGCTTGTACTTGGAGGCCTCAACGACGATCTTGTCATAGGTGGCCTGATCAAGCACCACCATGTTGTTAACCTTCTCCTTTTGCTTTCCCTTGCTCCACTTCTACACAGTCATCCAAACCGCCATTAGAACCAAAAAAATCCAGAAATCATAATCAATCAATTGAACAGAAATTGATACAATTCACAGAAGGCAAAGAGTGAGAGAGGTTAGGGGAAATTGAAAGCTCGCCTTCTTCTTCTGCTTGCCACCGCCGGACTTGGCGGGCTTGGAGGATGGAGGGGGAGCCTTGTCCTTCTTCGGCGCCTGCAGAAAATTGAACAAATTACAGTTTCAGAAAGGAAAGGAAATGGATGAGGGGAGGATGAGAGAGCGATCGAAGCTGAGTACCATCGTGATCTGATGAGGTGAAGCGAGTGAGCGTCGGCGACAAGGCAAGGAAGAAAGAGATTGAAATGGAGAATTTCACGTCTAAGCTTAGGGTTTTCATATGTACACATAACGCCACAGCCGCAGCTAACGAAATCAGCATCTTGGGTCTGAAAATACAAATGGGCTAATCATGGGCTTGTTATTGGGCCTCCACATTGAAGACAAAGTTTTATAACAAGTTAAAATTTCGTTGGAATTTCTGTCAAGTTTAAAATAGCATGAGATGAGACCCAAATAACTCAAGGAAAACCAGGTAGCACGGTAAGAATTGATTAAGGAGAATCTAAAATTTCTTCGATATTCAAGACATATTTAAGATTAAGTTGGTAAATATTCTAATTGGTGGAGTGAAGGTTATTGGAATATATATTTAAGGAGGACAAAATGTGTAAATTCATAAACATTGGGCTATTTCTCGTAATTATCACCTACATTGGGCCAAAGTGTAATTATACACCACGTCACATGGATTGGCTTGAAAACTTGATGCATTTGCTCATCAACATTTGTCCGCCCACGTGATGCATGTTAATTGGTTGGAATTTAGTATAAATAGGAGAATTTGGGCTTTGGCAGCCTCCATCCTCTTTGTTTACCGACGTCGGACCACAGGCCACCGATCAACCAGTATACTATTTGATCCCGGTTGTCGTTGATTAGTATTCAATCGTAGTATTATTGGGGTGATCCGGTGTTATCCTACTGGTAAAAATTCTCTCATTTATTTTGAGATTTTATGTATTTTATGTCGTTATAATGCCCATATATAATTCAGGGTATTTTATTAGTAGATTTTATAAGCTGTTATGATGCTCGTTCTCATTAAGAAAATTGGGTATTTCTTAGGATATTATAATATTGGATAAAATAGGTATTTTTTTAAAGTCGAGATAATGCCCAATTATTTTGGATTAATTGACATTTCTAAGTTGTTATAATGTCTAATTAAATTTAGTAAAGAAAATCCTAAATTAAGTTTGCAAGTCATGATATCGTCTGGGCACTTTAAAAATGGTGTTGGTCAAATGATTAACAGGAAATGAAGAGTATTAGTTTTATCAGATTAATTAAGGGTTCTTTTTAAGTGGAGACTCTGTCGAAGTTTTCATGTATAAATTATTGGATATATGCTAAACGGGTGATCATTGTATCATATAGCGTGTTTGGACATTCCCAGATATTTGGTGATGATAATATCATACGTCTTGATTGAAAAGAAGTAGAGTACCACAACGAGTCATCTCCTACAAAGCACAAAGTTATAAGTAAGGCAAGTGACTTTGTCTTATTTGCTCTTCTTAAAAGACTCAATGTCTTTCTTTTAATCCGTGTCAGTTGTTAATTATCAAGTACTCCATCCGTTCGACAAAACATGTCGTTTACTATTTACGCACGTTTTTTTAAAATTATAAAAACTATATAAAATATTTATTTTTTTATAAATTTTTTTTAACAAGTTTGTAATTATTAATAATAACTATTAAATTGTTAAAAAAAAATATTAAAAAATTAGATATTTTATATATTTTTTATCCCCTAAAAAGACGTGCGTGAATAGTAAAATAACATGTTTTGCCGTTCGAACGGAGGGAGTATATCTATATGTTGAAAAACAAATGACAAAGTCTATTTGTTCTTTCTGTTCATTATCTCTCTATTCAAGCTAATTTATTATATTCAAGTCAGTAAGAGCATGCCCAACAGCTTCTCTAAACAATTCTCCAAAATGGAGAATTATGAATCACATATTCTGGATTATTTTGGACTGAAATCCAACAGATTCTCCATTATAGAGTTTAACCCAAAATATATAGAGTTTTCTCCAAATTTAGGGAAATATCACCATTTTTTCTCCTCATTCTCTATTTTGGAGAATGTAATGGGGAAGCTGTTGGACCAAAATCAACCTTAATATTCTCAAAAAATCCATTATGGAGAACCTGTTGGAGTTGCTCTAATCATTATCCATTCCTTTTTATTTTGGGCGGGTAATTTCCTTTTGTTATCCTTTTATTCAGTCCAATTGTCAATTCTTATCTGTATACCGATATTTCGACAGTTTATTTCAATCGTTAATTTCTTATGAGTAATTTCTATTCATACTTTTTATGATCAAGTGAACGATATTCTGATGAACTCCTTAATTTGAGCTTCTGAGTCAGCCTTTATGTTATCCTTAAATGTATCAGCTTCTTAAAATAAACTACAATTAATTTCTTTTGGATAGTTTATTTATTAGTACTTCAAAAGTTATCTAGACCTGTTTAAGTCAACTTATGCTTGAGAATTCAATTTAGTGTGCACATTTCTCTAAAAACATGATTCTCTTGGTTCTTCAAGCTTGGTATCAATTATATGAAATATTCTAGCTTTTGTAATTGTTATTTCTTTCTTTCTATATATTCTTGAACTTAGTTACCAGCTATATGTGATCGATAACATGTCATTTCTGAGAATGTGTGAAGAAATTATGGGTCCATATTGGATCCTTATAAAGTAAATCAAATGTATCAAGTGATGTGAAGAAGATGGTTATTTAAAATAAAATTTGGTGGTAAATCCACAAGGTCAAGGTTATGTATACCTTCCTCTATAAACGTTTCATGGAATACCCATTCGAACCGTAGATCGAAATGGATATATTTTATCTCAAATGGGTATTATAGGTCCGTGACTTCTCAACAGTCAAGACCGGTATAATGTTGATAAACCCACAAGGTTAAGGTTGAGTATATCTTGCTCTATAAACATTTTATGAAATGCCCATTCGATCTGCAAATTTCTCGAATGAATACAGTTTATCCCAATGAGGTATTCTAGGCCATCTTGCCATAGTAATGGCGAGGCCGGTGTACCACGTGTTCTAAATGAAATATTTTATATCCTAAAATCGTATAAGTGATATTAAATGTGTAGGCATTTAGATGCCTATTTAAGGGTGATGGTAAATGTGTTTACCATTCAAAACTTAGTAAGTGAGTGATACATGATTGGTTCATGTAAATGATCGATAATCCTAGTTGGGTGTATATATATACACCATTTTAATTAGTTTCTTCAATTATTCATGACTATCCGAGTCTTGTGGTAGTCCTTGTAAGTCTTGACAGTCAATCCAAATAAATGTTCTATATAATTTACGTCTATGTAAATTATATATCTTCCTTTAAACTACTGGAATTCATACCATATTACGGTCATTGGATTTATAGTTTAAAACGGTATATTTTTTCTTCGTGTCGTCACTTGCTAGTTTTTCACTGAACTAACCGTCCTATTTTATTTTGGACGGCTAGGGTTCCTTTGTATGTATACGTACAACAACTCAGCTTCTAATTCGCAGATTTAGAAGTCGAGTCTCAGAGGAGAAGTGGATGGACGGGAAGTTGAGGACTTTTAAATTTTTTATATTTTGAATAGTAAAAATTGTATAGTAGTTTGAATATTCATTTAAGAAAAATTTGTATAAATTTGTAACTTTAGTTTTGACCCAACATCTAAAGGGCATATTGGGAAAAAAATTTCCTTCTTTGAGTTTTAGGTTCGAGAAGTTTTTCACTTTCATGCCTCGCTCAACTAGACAACCTCGTTGCAAAGATTTGGACCGATTAGGCCCCAAGATAACCATTGGAATTGTGATAAGATCAACACTTCTCGGAGGCCTTTCATCTCGAGTGCCCTTCTTGCATCTTTCATTGTTCAATTCTCATTACCGAACTGATTTTCTTTGGTTGGCTTAAATGTGAATGTATTTGGGTTACCTTGATTGAGTTACTAATATTAGACTAGTTTGTAATTATTAGTTCGATCATGTTGTTGCCCTTGGTACGGTATCGGTTATTGTTTGATTCTCATTACTTAACCTTTTTTTAAAACACGATAATGATTTGGGTGTTGTCAGACACTTATGACCCTTATTCAAGAGCCTTCGAGTAAGAATAGTGATATCAAGACGGGGGATCGGTGCAATTGGATCCAAGGCCATCCTTAGGTGAACTACTCGATCTGCCACAACGTTAACCTCCCTAAAGATGTGAGAACATGAGACATCTTCAAAAGATTGAAGCAGCAAGAGGACATTTAAAATCATAATTTCGATCTCCAATGGGCTCTTCCATACTTCATTGACAACGTTAATGATAAAAACATCAGTCTCCTTCAACTTCCATCTTCCTAATACCCCGTCTTCTAGCCTCCAATAGGCCAAGTGGCAAACCAAAGGTCTCAACGAATAGAGCTGAACCGAAGCCACACCTATGAGCATTGCACGCGACCACGATTGTTGCCAAGCCCGTAAAGAGTTTTGCTCCTTCAAAATCGAGCTTAAAGTAACCTACCCTTCCTTCGGTCCGCTCCATTTTTTTTTGTTTCTTCTTTTCGTTGGTTTTAGACCCGAGCAAACGCGGACACGGGCCGGGCTTGGGTCGGGCTTTACCCGAAAATTTAACCCGATGTTGCTGGCCCGGGTCGGGTTAAGCCCGCTTAACGGGTTGGAAGTCGTGTCCAGATCCGTTCGCGAATGCGGGTGCGGGTAGCTCGCGGGTACCCGAGAAATATAACCAATTTTGTATGAAAAGTTGGGATGAGAGGGTAATGATTAATTTTTTTTAACAATGTATCTTAAACTATAAATAAAACACATTCATTTCTTTTTCCTTATGTTTCCAAAATTTAAATCAAAAGAGCCTTAAGATAAAATAGAACACATTCATTTCTTAAGATAGTGTATATATATACGTAGATATATATTTTGACTTGGGATTGGGACTCGTGACCGTGGGGTTAAGTGCATAGGCATTTTTGCGTTAGCAGTCTTGCACATAAATCGAGTGAATGAGTAACTACTTACTTATATATATACTAAGACTTATTTTTTTTTTAATATTTTTAATATAAGACTCTTTTGATATACTCACAATCTCTCAACAAAACACAAACTTCCGAAAAAAAAAAAATTTTCACCTCCTCCATCTCTCCCACCCTCGCCAAACACACCCTAACATCAAGGTCTTCTAAAACTTTACACAAAAGATGGCATGATCTACAACTTCACTCAGAGTCCCTATCTAATGGTAGGTGCATATTGATGTACCCTCGAATTTATAGATGACAAATGAGATGTGGTCAAATTTTGAGGCAAAGTTAGGCCGTAGATAAATGTAATTTTAGTTGGTTGGCTTGATTTGACCGTCACGTACAAATTCAGACTCGATCCAGAGGCGGCAGAGGTCGGCTATATGTGGGTTATTTCATTTTATTTTATAATTTTAATTATGAATTGTGAGGGGAGGGGATAAGGAGGGGACAGAGAATATGTCTATAATGGTACGTTGTTTTATCAAAGATGCTCGTTTGGATGAACTTAAGAAATACACTTTCTAAAAATTTAATTCATGAAAAAGTAAGTTCTTGAAATTGAACTTTCGATGATGTAAGAAAACATGTTTAAATAAGTTTAACTTCCTATAAATTAAAATCATGTGTTTTGTTTGGTTGAATATGAACTTTCATGAAAATTTGTGTAAAATTATTTTCGTAACCCGTAATAATAAAAACTATTTATTTAAATTATGAACAAATACGTAATTTATGATTTAAAAAGAAAAAGAATTTTTTTTAAAATAAATAAAAAAGGTGGATTTCAACTTACTCAGTAATTTCAATTGCTGAGTTTTTTAAAAACAAAATTTTAATCAAAACACATTTTTTAAAAATAAAATTTTAATCAAAACACAGTCTATTTGGTGGAGTTTTTTAATATTAAGTATGAAACTATATAAAGAATTTAATTAAAAATTAATATTTTTATATAATTTTTTTTATCATCTTAAAAAAACATGTTGATAAAGGAAGAAAATACAGTTACAACTTCTTATAGTGTATTAGAGGCACATGTGTGGATCATATCATTCATTGTTTTTCAATTAGTCACATGATACGTATTAATGTAATGCGCTGCACGTAATCAAGCTTCCATCGTTTAATAAAACCGTAGTAAGAGATCGGGAAAAGGAACATCATATTTCAGTTTCTCCACACACACACACACATATATATATATATTGTAGAACCATTAATTGAATACTTGAAGCTCATTTCATAGAGTTTTTTTTTTATTAATTCTTCCACATCATAACACATATTAATTTATCATCATTTTGTCATTGAATAGAGAGAAATTGAAGAAGATGAGCAAGCTACAAGGTTTTTCTATGGTCGGTGGAACCGGTGAAACCAGTTATGCAAATAACTCAATCCCTCAAGTAAGTATTTTTTGATCGATAAATTTTCATTTCCGATCTCAGCCTATAATTAACACAAGAAATTGGTTAATTGAAAATATGTGTAGAAAACCGTCATAAGAAAAATAAGACCGTTATTGGAAGAGAGCGTAAGAGTCGTCTTTAGCAGCACTTCCCCGGAGCTCCTAAACATAGCGGACCTCGGCTGCTCCTCCGGCCCTAACACTCTCGCCGTCTTACGATCGATCATCGACGTTGTCATCTCGACTACTTCTCAGAGTTCCGGCCTTCGAATTCCGGAGGTCAACATGTTCTTAAATGATCTTCCAGATAACGATTTCAACTCAATTTTCAAGGCATTACCAAGTTTTATTAAGACGATTGAGGAGAACCATGGAGTTGAAACTCCTTGCTTCGTTTCCGGTATGCCGGGTTCTTTCTATGGCCGGTTGTTTCCTCGCAATTTCATGCATTTGATGCACTCTTCCAATTGCCTTCACTGGATTTCTCAGGTCAGATCGAATATATACTGTTTACTTATTAATGTTCAATATCATATACGTAAATGCACGGTCTTGCTTAAATAGTGTTTAATAAGATCAAAAGGTTTATCGATCCAAGGGGTACGTATAGATCCATATATAATAGCCTTTTATGGAACCAATACAATAATTTCTATATGTCTATTAATAGGCATATAGAAATTATTGTAAGTCAAATAACATCAAAAGTCTTGGTTTCATAAGATGGAATATTTCTAAGATTTTTTTTACCGGGCGAGCTGGTTAGATTGTTGCAAGCGGAATGGACGTACAGGGCGTATTTGGGAAGAGGCAATTTCTTACTGAGTCGTCTTATTGGGAATGATGAGAGCTTCTTTGAATACTCAAAAGTTTTTTATCCGAAACGAGATTTCAAGAAACTACTCGGGTTTTAGCAAAAGCGGTTCCTCGGGGCGCCCGTATCGATTGGTTGAAAGGCCTAAAAGAAAACGTGGTTTTGGGGGGAGTGATACCCGTTGGGACCGGAATCAAAGATCAGTAAACCGTTCAAGACAACATAAGAATATTCCTTTGAAAACAAAAAGAAGAATCGATTCGAGGAGGAAATGAACAATATTTTGTTTTTACCATTGAGAATTATGTAATTCTTATGTTTAAACAAAATTTCAGTGATACACCAAAACTCCAGTTTAACTAATTTAAGGACGACTTCCTCTGATTTATCTGTTCTGCATTTGCATTTCCTATAGGTGTTTTCTATTTTATTTTCTTAAATAAAGAACATAAAGGAATTAATGGTTTGGTGCATTTAAAGTACATTTAGATCTTCTTGTCTTTACCTATTCTCCCATACAAAATTTCCTCAATTATATCCACATACAAATCATACAAAAAATAGTCTTTTTAGGTTAACTCATTTTTTTTTAATGTGTAGGTGCCAAAAGGGTTGATGGGAGATAATGAAAAGGGAACTCTTAACAAAGGATGTATATATGCCACAAAATCAAGCCACCCTGAGATTCTGAAAGGCTATCGTGAGCAATTCGCAAAGGACTTCACCATGTTTCTAAGGTGTCGTTCAGACGAAATGGTCCATGGCGGTCATATTGTGCTAAGCTTGGTTGTTACACTTGATGATGAACCATGCCCTCTTATGGAGTTAGTTGGCAAAGCCCTCTACAAACTGGCATCAGAGGTTGATACAACTACACTTTATACATATAAAATGCACAATGAATGTAATTTTAGTTTTAACGTACGTATGGTTTCGGTTTGAATTTGCATAGGGTCGGATTGACAAGGAAAAGTTGGATGGGTTCAACCTACCATACTACAGGCCCACAATCCAACAAGTGAAGCAAGTGATTGAAGCTGAGAAGGCCTTAGCCCTTCACAAGCTGGAGACGTTCCCGGTGTCATGGGTGGCTTCCATCACAGCCGGCCAAAGCCGGACTACCGGACAAGGCTCTACGGTCCATCCTTGTATGGTTGCGGAATCCATATCTCGAGCAATAAGGGCGCTTGTTGAGTCCCTGGTTGTGAACGCGTTTGGAGAAGAGATTGTGGACGACTTGTTCCGATTGGTCCAAGGCATGATCTTGAACAACCTTGCCACTGGAGAGGTGATGGAAGTATTGATCCTTGCTGTTTCTCTCGTCAAGGGAGAGATTTGAGGAATTGATATTTTGCATAAGAAACTGGGACTATATATAGACTATATAGTTGATTAATTTGATCTTCGGCTTGCTACATGGCCTGGGCTTTGTATTGGGCCTGGTTTTAATTTATGCTTCAGTGTTTTATATCTTTCAACATACAAGATTCATAACTTGATTTCACAAGATTGTGCTTACATTACATATATGTATATGACTATATGTAAGCACAATCGACAATCCAACTGGTTTAATTAGGGTGTGTTCGGCGTGTGGATTAAAGGGGATCTTGGGGATTATAGGAGATTAATCCCAGGCAACAATCTCCATCTTGGGCGTTCGGGGCGCAGCTTCAACTGGATTTTTCCATGGGGATTTTGGGGATTAATGGAGATGGAAGAAGAATCTCCAACCGGGTAGATTGTGGGGATTGTGTTGTGAATTGGGATCTCGCACCCCTATTATGCCCCCAACCCTACCTCATTTCTTCAAACCACAAACGAAGCGCCGCCAAGGATGGAGAAGCAAGGAAGGAGAAGAAGAATCCCCATCGGCGAGAACAAGGTACGGTCCTCCGTCTCCGTATCGTTTCGATTATTTACTGTAGTTGTGTTAGCGGTGGAGGGGTGGCCGGTCGGAGGGGTGGCAACGGAGCTCTGCTGCAAGCCTCACCTAGAAAGAGGCCGTGAAGCTGTCGACCCTATTCATTCAACCCCGAAGAAGAACCCGAGATCTGTGAAGACACCACCTCATCGCGCAGATCCCCTATCATCTCTCCCCCCGACGCCGGCGACCCATCCTCCCCTCCCTCCAAAAGCTAATTGATTTGAGAGTTAGACAACATTTTCCGGCGTCGTTATCACTCTCTGTGAAGGTGCATCAATGGCGGTGTCTGTCGGATGTCAATTTTTGATAAATGCCACTTCTCAAGATAGTTGGAAGTCGACAATCCTTTTCCAACTCTCTTCCCCATCCTTAAATTTTCCAGTTTTATCGAGAAAAAAAACGTGAGATGGTGTTGATGTTTGCATGTTAGGGATTTGGGATGAGTGTGTAGTTTCTGCAAATTAATGACTTCCATGCCTCCTCCTACTGTGCTACCATTCCCGATTCCATCACCATCTTCACACCCTTTCAATTCAATACTGATAAACAAACAGAGGTTGATGTTTCCAGTGTTTGGTAGGTGTTGGATTACTAGAATGTGGTAGATCGAAAGTGAGGGTTGTTGGTGAACATCAGCAATGAATTCACTGGAAAAATAATTGCTATTCACAATGCCAGGAGTGTAGTTTACTGAATAAATTTGTTTGTGTTCTAGGTTTTACTAGACTTTCTTGTTGATTTTTGGTACGCAATTGTATGTTATAATTGTTACTTCGCAGAATCTGAAAATTTAAGCCGAAGTTTGTGTTTGAGGGGGTGGATCTGAATATGCTTTGCGCAGTTTGAGCAATGCACAGAGCTACCACTGTGGTCGCTTGAAAACACTTAGTGATTTGCCATATGTAGACATATGAAAGGTTATCAACTAATGCTAAACTGTTGGATTGGTTGTCGCATGCTCAGGTTGAACCATGTCATCAACAGGAAGCTGGCCCAGTGGATGCCCGGAGAAGTACCCGTGGATCGGGGGTGAGGAGCGTCTTCCACCCTGGTGGGAACAGGTATGAATTGTTGTTGAATCATTTGCTGATGATTGACTTGCTCGTTGGAAGCACTAGATGATGTTACTTATGAATCAATTGCTCTTGAATCTATTAATCACGTCCTCGCTTTCAATCACTAGCTGATTGAAATTCTTATGTGTACAAGCATGATTTGAATCAGTTGATGTTGCATCACTTGCTCTCCTATCTGCTTTGTGGCATGGTTTGTTCATAATATGTTGTAGCCTCACTAGCTGATGGTATGATTTGAATCAGTTGATGTTGAATCAGTTGATGTTGCATCACTTGCTCTCCAATCTGCTTTGTGTACAAGCATGGTTTGTAATCAGGAACATCTGTATTCTGTGGAAGCACAAGTGTCTGTAAAACAGATTTATGTTCACAAAAATCTGTTGTGATTGTGAAACCAGATGTCTGTGAAAAGAGATCTACATTTCATAGTTGTGTAAAAACAGATTTCCCAAAATGATGGAACACCATTTCTTGCCTTTCCATTTGAAGAATTTATGGTACATGAATAAGAATCATATGAATGTCCTGGATAGATGCAAATTACAGTAAAGTTCTCTCATGACGAAGCATAATGAAAATGAATTATATGAAAGTCCTGGATTCAAGCACAACCTGCAGCTTGAACATGCATCTTCTTATGTGTACAACCTCATTTGTGTTTGTTGTTGTTAGTTTATTGTGTGTGAAGTTCTTCATCTGCGCTAACACCTTCAATCCAGGAGATGCAAGACGACGCTGAGGGAAGCCATGCTGAGAGGGTCTCCAACCAAGAGAACCGGCCACCGCTTGTTGAGATCCCTCATGTCGTTCCTCCTCCTCCGGAGGATCCCAGGATCCAGCAGCTTGAGGAGATCGCAATGGACCTCACTGCACGACTGTTTGCCTCCGAGGCTGAGGGACAGAGAAAGGGCGCTGAGATCGAACGGCTGAACGCGCTGAACGACGAGCTGGCAGATCGTCTAGCAAGCATCTCTGCACACTCGTGCTCCCTGTGGGATGACCTGCTGGCAAGTAGGGCTCGGGAGGACGCAACGAGGTGGATGTTCCTCGCAATGACTGCAGTCGCGGTCGCTGCGATTGTCAACAGATAGGGTGCGTCGACCGTCGAAGAATCTTTTTGTCTATATGTAGCTGTCGCTTATGTTCACCCCGCGACTCTAACTAGGGAATTTGACCTTGGTATCATGTCAAGTGCGTTGTAAATGTTGTTATGACCCCCCGACCCTGGTTGTTTTTTGGGTGATCGTAGGGCGGGTGGTGTGGGTTTGGGTGAACTACATCCATCGTCGCCGTAGCAACTTTTGGGACGTCTACTAGGCCTTTGACACATTATGGGCTCATTTTGCCACGTCCTATGTAAAAGTGTTTCGTATTTATGAATCTCCGCCATGTTTAATGCCACGTCCATTGATTGATTTCCCGAACAGCCTACCAAATGGTCGAAGTTGTCAATACAACTACTACAATTATGTTGTCCATACAACTACTACACCCTCGAGAGAAGACATCTCCGAGAGGGTGGCGTCGTACATACAAAAAGTGTGGCGTCGGCGAGCATAATGCGCCTTCCTTCAAAAGGGTTGGCACATAGGCCAGTTCACAGGCGTCGCGTGGGGCGACCTTACCACTAACGACGACGTCGCTTGTCGGCCCAAATTTGTCTTGCTATCTCGTCCCGAAGCGCTTGCATCCCCTGCTGTACATTATCTTCCTCGTCGCTTGATGCGTGCAGGATCTCGTCCTCGCTCTCATCGACGGCTTCGACACCTCCTTCCTCCCCGATGTCGGGCCCGGGCTCGACATATTGGTCATCCCCTCTGGCGTCCGAAGATTCCCCGTCGTCACCTGCTCGTCGGATGAAGTTGTGCAATGCCATGCAAGCGATAATTATGTCGACTTGTTTGTCGACGGGGTACTTGTGCATTGGTTTAGTGATCTTCCACATGCTCTTGAAGATACCGAACGTCCGTTCGACAGCCCCCCGCAAGGAAGAGTGACGTTGGTTGAAAGCTTCCTTCTCGTTGTCGGCCGGTTCTTCAACAAATGAGGCCCTGTGGTACTTCGTCTTCGAGTACGGGATCATGTATCCCGGTCGCTCTGGATAGCCTTTGTCGCACAAGTAATAACGCCCTGGAGGAGGGTGTGGGAAATGCATACCCGGGGTGCTAAGGTCGTGCTCGAGCACACGGGAGTCGTGGGCGCTTCCCTCCCAACCCGCCGAAACGAAGGTGAAATTCAGGTCGAAGTCACACACAGCTAGCACGTTGAAGGTTGTTATGCCCTTGCGTCCCCGGTACGGTAGCTGCTCATCCTGCGGAATACAGGCTTCGATATGTGTTCCATCGAGAGCTCCAATGCAACCCTGCATGGAAGGTGGAGTCGATGTGAACAAGTCGAAGCGAGTTGAACCGAACGTGGTCAATACGTTAGTAACCTGGAAGTAGCTGCTGTATCGGCTGTCCTCCCTTATTTGCTTAGGCACCTCTAGGAAGTGAGGATCGGCAGGCTTGATGACGTCCCGAGCCAGTCCGTTCCACCCGTTGTGTCGGCCCACAAGGGCGTCGAGCACGTCACTGATGGCTTCGCTTATTGTCGAAGTGGAGCGCTGGAATCGCTCGCAAGAGTCCCTCAATGATGCCCCCCATGCCATGGTGTTAACAAATATCCCAACCTTCTCCATGACGGTGATGTTGTTCGAGCCGCGTAGGCCGTACCGATCTTCAAGAGTCGAGCAGAGCGACTTGAAGACGTGCTTCCGCATGCGGAACACTTGGACGCAACGAAGGTCTGTTGCGTGGGAGAGTATGTCCTGAATCAAGGTCTGTTGCGTGGGAGAGTATGTCCTGAATCCAACGCTCCCCCGTGTACTCGGATGTGTAGCAAGGCACCTTGTGGACGTACTTGAAGTAGTGCGCTGACTTCCGCACCACTTGCAGAATCAGAAACAGCTGAGCCAGCGCTGCTCGCTTGAGCCTCCGCTTAGGACGACAGATGCCCGACACAGAATCCATCAGCCACAACTGCAAAGGACCACATACGCTTCTCAGAATATAGGAAATCGGATGTTGCTTTCATAAATATACTGTGACAACGATTCACGCCAATAACAGTAAGTGACATGGAAGGCATTATTGGGCGAACGACAAACACAACATATGCACACGCAGTCCACAACATGAACACATAATCTGTACGATAGAAAGCGCGCAATGATTACAGCTCAAACGAAGAAACACACGATATCGGGTTTTGTAGTCTACTGCATAAACGTAACAAGTCTAACAATGCAACACCAAGCACTGTCTATGGACACCCTCCTGCTGACGAACATTCACTTCTCAAGCCCCGCTATACGTCCCCCCCGCTCTTGCGGAACTGGTACTTCAGCCACGCTAGCCTTACAGCGTCACTCCTCGTCATCGCAAGGAACATCCTCGCATGCTCAGGGGCGATTAATAACTCAATTGCAAACATGAGCAACGGGCTCTCATCCTCAATCAATCCTTCCGCGACAAGATGGTCGAGGAACTTCATAACCTCAACCTCCCGGTTAGCTTCGGTACGAGACGCCTCGTCGTCCGCTCGTACGTAGTTGAGGATCTGTGCACTAGTTTCCTCAACAAACTCCATCTGCCTTTCGAACATCACCGATCTGGACGACCTTCTAGCACTGCGTTTCCTACCAGAAGGAGTTGCGGACGAGGTCGCCGGTCGTTTCCCGGACCTAGTGGGGAAGGTGCTACAGCTGAGGGTCACAGTGGGAGCTTGCTGAACAGGCGGGACTGGAGTGGACTGGCTGGCCCCTCTGACAAGGTCTGGAAATCGACGGAGGTCGAACTCGTCAATGTTGTCCCCATCCTCCCCAAGGTCAACCTCTGCAGCAGTCGGTTGGGGTCATTGTATGTAGCTCCCATCATCGGGCGTCACGGACATAGGCACAGGGCTTTGCACGGGATCCATAGTCGGTGATACACAGTGCTGCCCGGTGGCTACAGTGCCTCCATAAATCTGGTCCCATGCCTCTTCGAGGTCCGGAGGTATGCACTTGTTCTTCAGCTTGCGGAACTCTTCCTTCTCCTACAAACGCAGTTATCACGTAGGGTACGAGTCGTCGCATACATGATTACCAATTGAGTAAAATTCTAATTGAAGCGAATAATGTTAAAGACGGTATTAAATCCCTTACCTGACTTTTGCGCTCCCACCACTCGTTGGTCGCGTCGATGCAACCTCGTTCGTAGTCCCATCCTAAACCGGTCTCTCCGTGCTTCAAGTCTTTCCAAGCCTTCCACTTCTCCTTCATTGTGGCGTATTTGTTCTTAAGAGTGTTGCCCCCACACTTCTGCCCTGTTAGTTCCTCGAATTGGGTTGTCAAAACCACCCAACTAAACCCTTGATCGCGCCCGTACTTTCGTTGATACCCAATCAAAAGGTCCAAGAACTGTTTCAAGATAGTTGGAGTCCATAAGAACTTTAGTTCCTTAGAACTGTTGCTTTTCCTTCCCTTGTCAGGAACGGGGGGCTTGCCGCTGGAGGCCATGGAAGCAAATGTCCGGCAGCTGACGTCTCCGTAGGGCAACAACAGACGAATAAACCAATATTCAAACTACAGCAACCAAGGACAGTCAAAACTTGAAGGCAAACTCCGGGTAAGGATGAATGCAACGCAAGAAGCAAGCACAAATGCAACCACAACCACCGGTAAGGATGAATGCAACGCAAGAACATACGAATACGAATAAACCAATATTCACACTACAGCAACCAAGGACATTCAACACTTGAAGGCAAATTCCCGATAAGGATGAATGCAACGCAAGAAGCAAGCACAAATGCAACCACAACCACCGGTAAGGATGAATGGAACGCAAGAACATACGAATACGAATAAACCAATATTCACACAAAAGCAACCAAGGACATTCAACACTTGACGGCAAACTCCCGGTAAGGATGAATGCAACGCAAGAAGCAAGCACAAATGCAACCACAACCTCCGTAAACTATAACGTTCGACAAGTGCCAATTAAAGGGAGATATATGATTCCAAGGTTCAGGGTCGATTTGGTTTGGGTTTGTTCG
Source organism: Persicaria maculosa (assembly GCA_963922045.1). NCBI lineage: Eukaryota > Viridiplantae > Streptophyta > Magnoliopsida > Caryophyllales > Polygonaceae > Persicaria > Persicaria maculosa. Next base: position 57,997,337 of record OY998268.1, read on the forward strand.
ACAACTGTCCTACGAAGCTAGTCTACTACCTCTCCTAAGAAACTATGTTTCTAATGTATCATATTGCCATGCAATGCAACAGACAACTGTTCAACTATCGAAAATCAGTATTCAAACAAGTTCGTTGGAATTGATTTTTTTTAAAGTACTCAAAAAAATAAAATGCTAAAAACTATATAAAATATCCATCTTTTTGTAAATTTTTTAAAATAAGCTCTTACTTATTAATAGTAACTACGTACGAAATTGTTAAAAAAAATTATACA